>OY292345.1:5790000-8685000 GCA_958496145.1 Heliothis peltigera | reverse complement strand
ACCTAACCTAACCTAACCTAACCTAACCTAACCTAACCTAACCTAACCTAACCTAACCTAACCTAACCTAACCTAACCTAACCTAACCTAACCTAACCTAACCTAACCTAACCTAACCTAACCTAACCTAACCTAACCTAACCTAACCTAACCTAACCTAACCTAACCTAACCTAACCTAACCTAACCTAACCTAACCTAACCTAACCTAACCTAACCTAACCTAACCTAACCTAACCTAACCTAACCTAACCTAACCTAACCTAACCTAACCTAACCTAACCTAACCTAACCTAACCTAACCTAACCTAACCTAACCTAACCTAACCTAACCTAACCTAACCTAACCTAACCTAACCTAACCTAACCTAACCTAACCTAACCTAACCTAACCTAACCTAACCTAACCTAACCTAACCTAACCTAACCTAACCTAACCTAACCTAACCTAACCTAACCTAACCTAACCTAACCTAACCTAACCTAACCTAACCTAACCTAACCTAACCTAACCTAACCTAACCTAACCTAACCTAACCTAACCTAACCTAACCTAACCTAACCTAACCTAACCTAACCTAACCTAACCTAACCTAACCTAACCTAACCTAACCTAACCTAACCTAACCTAACCTAACCTAACCTAACCTAACCTAACCTAACCTAACCTAACCTAACCTAACCTAACCTAACCTAACCTAACCTAACCTAACCTAACCTAACCTAACCTAACCTAACCTAACCTAACCTAACCTAACCTAACCTAACCTAACCTAACCTAACCTAACCTAACCTAACCTAACCTAACCTAACCTAACCTAACCTAACCTAACCTAACCTAACCTAACCTAACCTAACCTAACCTAACCTAACCTAACCTAACCTAACCTAACCTAACCTAACCTAACCTAACCTAACCTAACCTAACCTAACCTAACCTAACCTAACCTAACCTAACCTAACCTAACCTAACCTAACCTAACCTAACCTAACCTAACCTAACCTAACCTAACCTAACCTAACCTAACCTAACCTAACCTAACCTAACCTAACCTAACCTAACCTAACCTAACCTAACCTAACCTAACCTAACCTAACCTAACCTAACCTAACCTAACCTAACCTAACCTAACCTAACCTAACCTAACCTAACCTAACCTAACCTAACCTAACCTAACCTAACCTAACCTAACCTAACCTAACCTAACCTAACCTAACCTAACCTAACCTAACCTAACCTAACCTAACCTAACCTAACCTAACCTAACCTAACCTAACCTAACCTAACCTAACCTAACCTAACCTAACCTAACCTAACCTAACCTAACCTAACCTAACCTAACCTAACCTAACCTAACCTAACCTAACCTAACCTAACCTAACCTAACCTAACCTAACCTAACCTAACCTAACCTAACCTAACCTAACCTAACCTAACCTAACCTAACCTAACCTAACCTAACCTAACCTAACCTAACCTAACCTAACCTAACCTAACCTAACCTAACCTAACCTAACCTAACCTAACCTAACCTAACCTAACCTAACCTAACCTAACCTAACCTAACCTAACCTAACCTAACCTAACCTAACCTAACCTAACCTAACCTAACCTAACCTAACCTAACCTAACCTAACCTAACCTAACCTAACCTAACCTAACCTAACCTAACCTAACCTAACCTAACCTAACCTAACCTAACCTAACCTAACCTAACCTAACCTAACCTAACCTAACCTAACCTAACCTAACCTAACCTAACCTAACCTAACCTAACCTAACCTAACCTAACCTAACCTAACCTAACCTAACCTAACCTAACCTAACCTAACCTAACCTAACCTAACCTAACCTAACCTAACCTAACCTAACCTAACCTAACCTAACCTAACCTAACCTAACCTAACCTAACCTAACCTAACCTAACCTAACCTAACCTAACCTAACCTAACCTAACCTAACCTAACCTAACCTAACCTAACCTAACCTAACCTAACCTAACCTAACCTAACCTAACCTAACCTAACCTAACCTAACCTAACCTAACCTAACCTAACCTAACCTAACCTAACCTAACCTAACCTAACCTAACCTAACCTAACCTAACCTAACCTAACCTAACCTAACCTAACCTAACCTAACCTAACCTAACCTAACCTAACCTAACCTAACCTAACCTAACCTAACCTAACCTAACCTAACCTAACCTAACCTAACCTAACCTAACCTAACCTAACCTAACCTAACCTAACCTAACCTAACCTAACCTAACCTAACCTAACCTAACCTAACCTAACCTAACCTAACCTAACCTAACCTAACCTAACCTAACCTAACCTAACCTAACCTAACCTAACCTAACCTAACCTAACCTAACCTAACCTAACCTAACCTAACCTAACCTAACCTAACCTAACCTAACCTAACCTAACCTAACCTAACCTAACCTAACCTAACCTAACCTAACCTAACCTAACCTAACCTAACCTAACCTAACCTAACCTAACCTAACCTAACCTAACCTAACCTAACCTAACCGCTTGATAACTTTAGTTCAAGGAGGCCGATTTTGAAGCGGTTTTTTGCGTTTTTCACGTACAACAGGCTTGTAGGCACGCATCAACCCTTCAAATTTGATATACCACTGGTGTGACGTCATTTCTTGACTACCCCACTTTTTTGACCTAAGAAAAAAGACTAATTAATTATTTTTTCAAAATTCCTTCGATAGATTTTAACTAAACTACATATTTAGATACTTACCCTTCCTACCTACCTTCCGGAGTCCGCTTTGCGCCTTTGGAGTTAGGTTTGGACGTCAAAATTTTCAATTTTCTATAAAAAATCGACAAAATTTTGGGTTTTTCGACGAAAACTTAAAAATTTTCCTCCTCCCTATTTTATAAATTCCGTACCTAACGCTAGGGCTCGTCGAGACGCTTCTTTTGAGGTATCGCACGACCCTCTAGCTCACACCGAACGTCAAAAATTTGCCGCACAACCGATTTTCATACTTACCGTGAGACGCCAAAATCCACCTAAGTCCACGTAAGCAAACTAACACCCTTGATAACTTTAGTTCAAGGAGGCCGATTTTGAAGCGGTTTTTTGCGTTTTTCACGTACAACAGGCTTGTAGGCACGCATCAACCCTTCAAATTTGATATACCACTGGTGTGACGTCATTTCTTGACTACCCCACTTTTTTGACCTAAGAAAAAAGACTAATTAATTATTTTTTCAAAATTCCTTCGATAGATTTTAACTAAACTACATATTTAGATACTTACCCTTCCTACCTACCTTCCGGAGTCCGCTTTGCGCCTTTGGAGTTAGGTTTGGACGTCAAAATTTTCAATTTTCTATAAAAAATCGACAAAATTTTGGGTTTTTCGACGAAAACTTAAAAATTTTCCTCCTCCCTATTTTATAAATTCCGTACCTAACGCTAGGGCTCGTCGAGACGCTTCTTTTGAGGTATCGCACGACCCTCTAGCTCACACCGAACGTCAAAAATTTGCCGCACAACCGATTTTCATACTTACCGTGAGACGCCAAAATCCACCTAAGTCCACGTAAGCAAACTAACACCCTTGATAACTTTAGTTCAAGGAGGCCGATTTTGAAGCGGTTTTTTGCGTTTTTCACGTACAACAGGCTTGTAGGCACGCATCAACCCTTCAAATTTGATATACCACTGGTGTGACGTCATTTCTTGACTACCCCACTTTTTTGACCTAAGAAAAAAGACTAATTAATTATTTTTTCAAAATTCCTTCGATAGATTTTAACTAAACTACATATTTAGATACTTACCCTTCCTACCTACCTTCCGGAGTCCGCTTTGCGCCTTTGGAGTTAGGTTTGGACGTCAAAATTTTCAATTTTCTATAAAAAATCGACAAAATTTTAGGTTTTTCGACGAAAACTTAAAAATTTTCCTCCTCCCTATTTTATAAATTCCGTACCTAACGCTAGGGCTCGTCGAGACGCTTCTTTTGAGGTATCGCACGACCCTCTAGCTCACACCGAACGTCAAAAATTTGCCGCACAACCGATTTTCATACTTACCGTGAGACGCCAAAATCCACCTAAGTCCACGTAAGCAAACTAACACCCTTGATAACTTTAGTTCAAGGAGGCCGATTTTGAAGCGGTTTTTTGCGTTTTTCACGTACAACAGGCTTGTAGGCACGCATCAACCCTTCAAATTTGATATACCACTGGTGTGACGTCATTTCTTGACTACCCCACTTTTTTGACCTAAGAAAAAAGACTAATTAATTATTTTTTCAAAATTCCTTCGATAGATTTTAACTAAACTACATATTTAGATACTTACCCTTCCTACCTACCTTCCGGAGTCCGCTTTGCGCCTTTGGAGTTAGGTTTGGACGTCAAAATTTTCAATTTTCTATAAAAAATCGACAAAATTTTAGGTTTTTCGACGAAAACTTAAAAATTTTCCTCCTCCCTATTTTATAAATTCCGTACCTAACGCTAGGGCTCGTCGAGACGCTTCTTTTGAGGTATCGCACGACCCTCTAGCTCACACCGAACGTCAAAAATTTGCCGCACAACCGATTTTCATACTTACCGTGAGACGCCAAAATCCACCTAAGTCCACGTAAGCAAACTAACACCCTTGATAACTTTAGTTCAAGGAGGCCGATTTTGAAGCGGTTTTTTGCGTTTTTCACGTACAACAGGCTTGTAGGCACGCATCAACCCTTCAAATTTGATATACCACTGGTGTGACGTCATTTCTTGACTACCCCACTTTTTTGACCTAAGAAAAAAGACTAATTAATTATTTTTTCAAAATTCCTTCGATAGATTTTAACTAAACTACATATTTAGATACTTACCCTTCCTACCTACCTTCCGGAGTCCGCTTTGCGCCTTTGGAGTTAGGTTTGGACGTCAAAATTTTCAATTTTCTATAAAAAATCGACAAAATTTTAGGTTTTTCGACGAAAACTTAAAAATTTTCCTCCTCCCTATTTTATAAATTCCGTACCTAACGCTAGGGCTCGTCGAGACGCTTCTTTTGAGGTATCGCACGACCCTCTAGCTCACACCGAACGTCAAAAATTTGCCGCACAACCGATTTTCATACTTACCGTGAGACGCCAAAATCCACCTAAGTCCACGTAAGCAAACTAACACCCTTGATAACTTTAGTTCAAGGAGGCCGATTTTGAAGCGGTTTTTTGCGTTTTTCACGTACAACAGGCTTGTAGGCACGCATCAACCCTTCAAATTTGATATACCACTGGTGTGACGTCATTTCTTGACTACCCCACTTTTTTGACCTAAGAAAAAAGACTAATTAATTATTTTTTCAAAATTCCTTCGATAGATTTTAACTAAACTACATATTTAGATACTTACCCTTCCTACCTACCTTCCGGAGTCCGCTTTGCGCCTTTGGAGTTAGGTTTGGACGTCAAAATTTTCAATTTTCTATAAAAAATCGACAAAATTTTAGGTTTTTCGACGAAAACTTAAAAATTTTCCTCCTCCCTATTTTATAAATTCCGTACCTAACGCTAGGGCTCGTCGAGACGCTTCTTTTGAGGTATCGCACGACCCTCTAGCTCACACCGAACGTCAAAAATTTGCCGCACAACCGATTTTCATACTTACCGTGAGACGCCAAAATCCACCTAAGTCCACGTAAGCAAACTAACACCCTTGATAACTTTAGTTCAAGGAGGCCGATTTTGAAGCGGTTTTTTGCGTTTTTCACGTACAACAGGCTTGTAGGCACGCATCAACCCTTCAAATTTGATATACCACTGGTGTGACGTCATTTCTTGACTACCCCACTTTTTTGACCTAAGAAAAAAGACTAATTAATTATTTTTTCAAAATTCCTTCGATAGATTTTAACTAAACTACATATTTAGATACTTACCCTTCCTACCTACCTTCCGGAGTCCGCTTTGCGCCTTTGGAGTTAGGTTTGGACGTCAAAATTTTCAATTTTCTATAAAAAATCGACAAAATTTTAGGTTTTTCGACGAAAACTTAAAAATTTTCCTCCTCCCTATTTTATAAATTCCGTACCTAACGCTAGGGCTCGTCGAGACGCTTCTTTTGAGGTATCGCACGACCCTCTAGCTCACACCGAACGTCAAAAATTTGCCGCACAACCGATTTTCATACTTACCGTGAGACGCCAAAATCCACCTAAGTCCACGTAAGCAAACTAACACCCTTGATAACTTTAGTTCAAGGAGGCCGATTTTGAAGCGGTTTTTTGCGTTTTTCACGTACAACAGGCTTGTAGGCACGCATCAACCCTTCAAATTTGATATACCACTGGTGTGACGTCATTTCTTGACTACCCCACTTTTTTGACCTAAGAAAAAAGACTAATTAATTATTTTTTCAAAATTCCTTCGATAGATTTTAACTAAACTACATATTTAGATACTTACCCTTCCTACCTACCTTCCGGAGTCCGCTTTGCGCCTTTGGAGTTAGGTTTGGACGTCAAAATTTTCAATTTTCTATAAAAAATCGACAAAATTTTGGGTTTTTCGACGAAAACTTAAAAATTTTCCTCCTCCCTATTTTATAAATTCCGTACCTAACGCTAGGGCTCGTCGAGACGCTTCTTTTGAGGTATCGCACGACCCTCTAGCTCACACCGAACGTCAAAAATTTGCCGCACAACCGATTTTCATACTTACCGTGAGACGCCAAAATCCACCTAAGTCCACGTAAGCAAACTAACACCCTTGATAACTTTAGTTCAAGGAGGCCGATTTTGAAGCGGTTTTTTGCGTTTTTCACGTACAACAGGCTTGTAGGCACGCATCAACCCTTCAAATTTGATATACCACTGGTGTGACGTCATTTCTTGACTACCCCACTTTTTTGACCTAAGAAAAAAGACTAATTAATTATTTTTTCAAAATTCCTTCGATAGATTTTAACTAAACTACATATTTAGATACTTACCCTTCCTACCTACCTTCCGGAGTCCGCTTTGCGCCTTTGGAGTTAGGTTTGGACGTCAAAATTTTCAATTTTCTATAAAAAATCGACAAAATTTTAGGTTTTTCGACGAAAACTTAAAAATTTTCCTCCTCCCTATTTTATAAATTCCGTACCTAACGCTAGGGCTCGTCGAGACGCTTCTTTTGAGGTATCGCACGACCCTCTAGCTCACACCGAACGTCAAAAATTTGCCGCACAACCGATTTTCATACTTACCGTGAGACGCCAAAATCCACCTAAGTCCACGTAAGCAAACTAACACCCTTGATAACTTTAGTTCAAGGAGGCCGATTTTGAAGCGGTTTTTTGCGTTTTTCACGTACAACAGGCTTGTAGGCACGCATCAACCCTTCAAATTTGATATACCACTGGTGTGACGTCATTTCTTGACTACCCCACTTTTTTGACCTAAGAAAAAAGACTAATTAATTATTTTTTCAAAATTCCTTCGATAGATTTTAACTAAACTACATATTTAGATACTTACCCTTCCTACCTACCTTCCGGAGTCCGCTTTGCGCCTTTGGAGTTAGGTTTGGACGTCAAAATTTTCAATTTTCTATAAAAAATCGACAAAATTTTAGGTTTTTCGACGAAAACTTAAAAATTTTCCTCCTCCCTATTTTATAAATTCCGTACCTAACGCTAGGGCTCGTCGAGACGCTTCTTTTGAGGTATCGCACGACCCTCTAGCTCACACCGAACGTCAAAAATTTGCCGCACAACCGATTTTCATACTTACCGTGAGACGCCAAAATCCACCTAAGTCCACGTAAGCAAACTAACACCCTTGATAACTTTAGTTCAAGGAGGCCGATTTTGAAGCGGTTTTTTGCGTTTTTCACGTACAACAGGCTTGTAGGCACGCATCAACCCTTCAAATTTGATATACCACTGGTGTGACGTCATTTCTTGACTACCCCACTTTTTTGACCTAAGAAAAAAGACTAATTAATTATTTTTTCAAAATTCCTTCGATAGATTTTAACTAAACTACATATTTAGATACTTACCCTTCCTACCTACCTTCCGGAGTCCGCTTTGCGCCTTTGGAGTTAGGTTTGGACGTCAAAATTTTCAATTTTCTATAAAAAATCGACAAAATTTTAGGTTTTTCGACGAAAACTTAAAAATTTTCCTCCTCCCTATTTTATAAATTCCGTACCTAACGCTAGGGCTCGTCGAGACGCTTCTTTTGAGGTATCGCACGACCCTCTAGCTCACACCGAACGTCAAAAATTTGCCGCACAACCGATTTTCATACTTACCGTGAGACGCCAAAATCCACCTAAGTCCACGTAAGCAAACTAACACCCTTGATAACTTTAGTTCAAGGAGGCCGATTTTGAAGCGGTTTTTTGCGTTTTTCACGTACAACAGGCTTGTAGGCACGCATCAACCCTTCAAATTTGATATACCACTGGTGTGACGTCATTTCTTGACTACCCCACTTTTTTGACCTAAGAAAAAAGACTAATTAATTATTTTTTCAAAATTCCTTCGATAGATTTTAACTAAACTACATATTTAGATACTTACCCTTCCTACCTACCTTCCGGAGTCCGCTTTGCGCCTTTGGAGTTAGGTTTGGACGTCAAAATTTTCAATTTTCTATAAAAAATCGACAAAATTTTAGGTTTTTCGACGAAAACTTAAAAATTTTCCTCCTCCCTATTTTATAAATTCCGTACCTAACGCTAGGGCTCGTCGAGACGCTTCTTTTGAGGTATCGCACGACCCTCTAGCTCACACCGAACGTCAAAAATTTGCCGCACAACCGATTTTCATACTTACCGTGAGACGCCAAAATCCACCTAAGTCCACGTAAGCAAACTAACACCCTTGATAACTTTAGTTCAAGGAGGCCGATTTTGAAGCGGTTTTTTGCGTTTTTCACGTACAACAGGCTTGTAGGCACGCATCAACCCTTCAAATTTGATATACCACTGGTGTGACGTCATTTCTTGACTACCCCACTTTTTTGACCTAAGAAAAAAGACTAATTAATTATTTTTTCAAAATTCCTTCGATAGATTTTAACTAAACTACATATTTAGATACTTACCCTTCCTACCTACCTTCCGGAGTCCGCTTTGCGCCTTTGGAGTTAGGTTTGGACGTCAAAATTTTCAATTTTCTATAAAAAATCGACAAAATTTTAGGTTTTTCGACGAAAACTTAAAAATTTTCCTCCTCCCTATTTTATAAATTCCGTACCTAACGCTAGGGCTCGTCGAGACGCTTCTTTTGAGGTATCGCACGACCCTCTAGCTCACACCGAACGTCAAAAATTTGCCGCACAACCGATTTTCATACTTACCGTGAGACGCCAAAATCCACCTAAGTCCACGTAAGCAAACTAACACCCTTGATAACTTTAGTTCAAGGAGGCCGATTTTGAAGCGGTTTTTTGCGTTTTTCACGTACAACAGGCTTGTAGGCACGCATCAACCCTTCAAATTTGATATACCACTGGTGTGACGTCATTTCTTGACTACCCCACTTTTTTGACCTAAGAAAAAAGACTAATTAATTATTTTTTCAAAATTCCTTCGATAGATTTTAACTAAACTACATATTTAGATACTTACCCTTCCTACCTACCTTCCGGAGTCCGCTTTGCGCCTTTGGAGTTAGGTTTGGACGTCAAAATTTTCAATTTTCTATAAAAAATCGACAAAATTTTAGGTTTTTCGACGAAAACTTAAAAATTTTCCTCCTCCCTATTTTATAAATTCCGTACCTAACGCTAGGGCTCGTCGAGACGCTTCTTTTGAGGTATCGCACGACCCTCTAGCTCACACCGAACGTCAAAAATTTGCCGCACAACCGATTTTCATACTTACCGTGAGACGCCAAAATCCACCTAAGTCCACGTAAGCAAACTAACACCCTTGATAACTTTAGTTCAAGGAGGCCGATTTTGAAGCGGTTTTTTGCGTTTTTCACGTACAACAGGCTTGTAGGCACGCATCAACCCTTCAAATTTGATATACCACTGGTGTGACGTCATTTCTTGACTACCCCACTTTTTTGACCTAAGAAAAAAGACTAATTAATTATTTTTTCAAAATTCCTTCGATAGATTTTAACTAAACTACATATTTAGATACTTACCCTTCCTACCTACCTTCCGGAGTCCGCTTTGCGCCTTTGGAGTTAGGTTTGGACGTCAAAATTTTCAATTTTCTATAAAAAATCGACAAAATTTTAGGTTTTTCGACGAAAACTTAAAAATTTTCCTCCTCCCTATTTTATAAATTCCGTACCTAACGCTAGGGCTCGTCGAGACGCTTCTTTTGAGGTATCGCACGACCCTCTAGCTCACACCGAACGTCAAAAATTTGCCGCACAACCGATTTTCATACTTACCGTGAGACGCCAAAATCCACCTAAGTCCACGTAAGCAAACTAACACCCTTGATAACTTTAGTTCAAGGAGGCCGATTTTGAAGCGGTTTTTTGCGTTTTTCACGTACAACAGGCTTGTAGGCACGCATCAACCCTTCAAATTTGATATACCACTGGTGTGACGTCATTTCTTGACTACCCCACTTTTTTGACCTAAGAAAAAAGACTAATTAATTATTTTTTCAAAATTCCTTCGATAGATTTTAACTAAACTACATATTTAGATACTTACCCTTCCTACCTACCTTCCGGAGTCCGCTTTGCGCCTTTGGAGTTAGGTTTGGACGTCAAAATTTTCAATTTTCTATAAAAAATCGACAAAATTTTAGGTTTTTCGACGAAAACTTAAAAATTTTCCTCCTCCCTATTTTATAAATTCCGTACCTAACGCTAGGGCTCGTCGAGACGCTTCTTTTGAGGTATCGCACGACCCTCTAGCTCACACCGAACGTCAAAAATTTGCCGCACAACCGATTTTCATACTTACCGTGAGACGCCAAAATCCACCTAAGTCCACGTAAGCAAACTAACACCCTTGATAACTTTAGTTCAAGGAGGCCGATTTTGAAGCGGTTTTTTGCGTTTTTCACGTACAACAGGCTTGTAGGCACGCATCAACCCTTCAAATTTGATATACCACTGGTGTGACGTCATTTCTTGACTACCCCACTTTTTTGACCTAAGAAAAAAGACTAATTAATTATTTTTTCAAAATTCCTTCGATAGATTTTAACTAAACTACATATTTAGATACTTACCCTTCCTACCTACCTTCCGGAGTCCGCTTTGCGCCTTTGGAGTTAGGTTTGGACGTCAAAATTTTCAATTTTCTATAAAAAATCGACAAAATTTTAGGTTTTTCGACGAAAACTTAAAAATTTTCCTCCTCCCTATTTTATAAATTCCGTACCTAACGCTAGGGCTCGTCGAGACGCTTCTTTTGAGGTATCGCACGACCCTCTAGCTCACACCGAACGTCAAAAATTGCCCCACCCACCCGCCCTTTAGACGCGACAGTAAGAATCAAAAATTTCCTATAGGAAAGGGTAAGACTCCGGGGGACATTTTTGTCGATTTTCCGTTTTTGACGGAAATCGAATCCCGGTAGTCTCCCGAGCGGGCTCGCGTCATCCCAGCCTTCTAGGTGACTTCTTCACATAGTTACGGCCTTTTTGAACGGGAAATCGAGCTGTTTTCCTCGAAAGTAGAAGGGAAGTTTACGTCACAGCAACTTGCCTCCTTAATGTGAAGAAAATAACTATAAATTGACGAGGGTGTAATACCCTACAGAACTTTTTAACCGCGTAACCAGTCTATTGACGGTTACACCTAGACATAAGTAAACATCGACTAACAGCTCTATTGGCTGATAGACTAAAATCTCAAACAGTTTCTATGACCATTGGCTTATTAGCCAAACACTTAATTTTAACTTTAATTTTAATTTTAAATTATAAAACTTCTTATTTTAATTTAATGACTTGTTTCATATTAACATAATAATTATCAACATTAAAATTATTCGATCTTTTGATCAAATCTGATTTTACCCGGTTTTATTTTCTTTTTACGCGCCGACCAGCCCTATACACTGGCCGGTGCATTTGCACCAGCAACAACACGCGTCCGCTTTGACAAAACTCCAGCAGCTAATCAGGGAGCCTTTGGACCCTTCTTCTTCTCGCAAGAAGGGTATCCCTGCTAAGGAGCCCTTAGCGTAGCAATCGGACGCCGCCATCATAAAACTTCTGGCAAATTAACAAATAGTCCATCAAAAACTCCTGCAATATGTTCGGCATCCGCACGCCCCTAAAACGGCAGACCGCCCCAAACCGTGACGCCTCTCCTGATGCTTCGGCAGCTACGAGTCCTGCTCAGACCACCCAAACGAGCGTCAGGAGGAGCATTGAGGCACTGGAGGCCGGTCAAACCCCCTTGTCTATCGTGATACCAGCCGCCCCTGTAAAACCTAAAAAGGTTGCCAAATCGAAGAGCACTTCACCATCGTCAGCTCCACATAAAACAGGGCGAGCGGCTGAAAACGCAAAAACCTCCACCCCCACCCCCGTCGGTAGAGTGAAGGAGGCCAGGAACTGGGTGACGAAGGCTAAGATCGCCTTAAACCAAAGTCGCAACCTCCGGACCGACATCAAGGAGGACGTCACCCAGGCCCTGGACTGTCTCTACCGAATGGTGAGGGATGGGGAAAAAGACAAGGGGGAAAATCTGCCAAACATGACAGAAGTTCCAGCCCCTGTCACTGTCGATGTAGTGCCACCTGTAGCCAATAGTGCCGAATACTCTCGGTTGCTCTCCTCACTGGCAGACCATGGCAAGCTAGTGAAGGAGAGCACTGAGAAGATGGAGGAACTAAAGGCTACCTTGGCTAAGCACACCACGGCGCTCGAGTCGACCACATACGCGAGCGTAGCGGCGGGACCGAAACTGTCTTCAGCTCCATCGCGACAAACGCTGCACTCGGTTGTGGTCGCCTCGAGCGACAAGCAAGACACCGGCGAGCAGGTCCTTGAGAAGATCAGGACCGCCATAAACGCCAAGGAGGGGGGCTACTGCATCGACAGAGTCAGAAAGGCAAAAGACAGCAAGGTCATCATCAGCTGCAGGGACGAGGGAGAGCGGAGCAAGGTCCGGGAGAAGCTGAAGTCTGCAGGTCAAAAACTGACAGTAGAAGATGCGATGAACCTGGACCCGCTCGTCATCCTCAGGGACGTCCTAAATTATAACACAGACGCGGACGTCTTGAAAGCCCTGAGGACACAGAACACCAAGCTCTTCACCGACCTTGCGGCTGGGGATGACCGCATGGAAATTAAATATAAAAAACGGGCGCGGAACGAGCTGCTGAGCCACATCGTCGCGAGGGTCTCCCCCACACTCTGGAAAAGACTGACAGAGGCGTCTGCCGTATACATAGATATGCAGCGGATCAGGGTAGAAGATCAATCTCCCCTGGTCCAATGCTCCCTGTGTTTAGGGTATGGACATGGCAGACGCCTCTGCACAGAAAAGGAGGTAGCCTGCAGCCACTGCGGTGGTCCACATCTGCGCAAAGACTGCCCAAAGGCAAAAGATGCTCACGCTCCTCCGTCATGTTGCAACTGCACCAAAGCCGGACTGGAAGGAGCGGAGCATAACGCCTTCAGCACGGAATGCCAGATAAGACGCAGATGGGACGCACTGGCAAGGGCTAAAATAAGCTATTGCTAAAGGCGCCGCAGTGGACACCAAGATCTACAACTTTCTGCAGGCAAACCTCCAACGGAAGCAATTGGCAACGGCTGAGCTGCTCGAGGGTGCAACACGGGCGAAAGCGGCAATTGCAATCTTGCAAGAGCCGTACGTGGGTTCTGTCCGGAGAATGCGTCACTATAGAGGGTCCAGAATTTTCCAGGCCTCGGAGGACGGAGAGGGCACTGTTAAAGCCGCCATCGTGGTTTTTGATCAGGATCTTGACGTTATACAGTGCCCAGAACTCACCACACACAACATCGCAGTGGTGAGGATCCGAACCCGAGCCTGGGAAATAGCAATAATATCGGCATACCTCGAACCGGACAAGCCCATGGAACCGTACCTGGAGCACCTACGAGCGGTTCACCGAGCGCTAGGAAGTCGCAACACTATCGTCGGGGGCGACTTCAATGCCAAGAGCTCATGGTGGGGGAGCCTAACGGAGGACAGCAGGGGTGAGGAGCTCTGCGGAGCCCTAGATGAAATGGGGTTACAGGTACTCAACAACGGCACCCTGCCCACCTTTGACACCATCCGAGGGGGCAGGAGGTACTGCAGTCATGTGGACGTGACAGCATGTTCAGCGGATCTTCTCTGCCTGGTGGAAGGCTGGAGAGTGGACGAAGGACTGACGAGCTCGGATCACAACGGCATAAAATTTAGTCTTAAATTGGAAAAATCTTTCGGAATAAACATAAAAACAACAACTAGGCTTTATAACTCTAGGAAGGCAAACTGGGTTCAGTTTCATGAGAAACTGGCCCAGTTAAAAGCAGAAAACCACATCACACAAACAAAATTTGAAGAAATAGCAAATACCGCCGACCTAGAACACAACATAAATATATATTTGGACATAATAAAAATATCATGTGAAGAAAACATCCCAAAATTAAAAGCACCTTCAAAAATCACCTTGCCGTGGTGGTCCGAGGAACTCGCCAGCCTGAAGAAAGCAGTCGCCACTAGGAAGAGAAGAATCCGCTGCGCCGCTCCAGTCCGCAGGCAGGCCGTCGTTGATGAGTACCTGAAACTGAAAGCAGAATATGAGGCCAAAGCCAAAAATGCCCAAACTAAGAGCTGGACGGAGTTCTGCACTAAGCAAGATAGGGAAGGGATGTGGGAGGGCATCTACAGGGTGATCGGCCGAACCACTGTAAGACACGAAGACGCACCCTTGGAAAAAGAAGGCACTGTCCTGACTCCGGCGGAATCGGCATCGCACCTGGCTGAAACATTTTATCCAGAAGACCTAGAGGAAACGGACGAGGACATACATCGAGCCACCCGACGCTTGGCCTTGCAGGTAAACGAAGGGGGTCATGATGATACGCATGACCCGCCGTTTACCTTGCATGAGCTCACAACAGCGGTGTCCTCGTTCAACCCTAAAAAGGCGCCAGGTGCGGACGGCCTCACCGCAGACATCTGTCAACAAGTCATTCTCCAGGACCCCGGGGCGTTCCTTGCCCTGGCCAACAAATGCCTCAGTCTGGGCCACTTCCCCACGAAGTGGAAGGAAGCCACAGTCGTGGTACTGAGGAAGCCGGGCAAGGAAAATTACAAAAGCGCCAAGTCGTACAGGCCTATCGGCCTTTTGCCTGTACTAGGTAAGGTCCTGGAGAAGATGGTTGTCACGAGGCTCCAGTGGCACCTAGTGCCGAGGCTGAGTACCCGTCAGTACGGCTTCATGCCCCAGCGCAGCACCGAGGACGCCCTCTATAATCTGGTGAACCAAATAAAGGTGGAAACAAAAAACAAAAAGTTGGTCACCCTCGTTTCGCTAGATATAGAGGGCGCCTTCGATAGCGCTTGGTGGCCAGCCATTAAGGTCAGACTGGCGGAGGAAAAGTGTCCGGTCAATATTAGGCGGCTACTCGACAGCTATCTTGTTGACAGATGTGTGCGACTCAGGTATGCCGGAGTCGAACAGTACAGACAGACCCAAAAAGGGTGCGTCCAGGGCTCCATCAGTGGGCCGATCCTCTGGAATGTCCTCCTAGACCCGCTCCTCAAGGAGTTGCATGGGCGAGGAATTTGGTGCCAGGCCTTTGCCGACGACGTCGTTCTGCTGTTTGCCGGTCACACAGCGCTAGAGGTGCAGCGACATGCCAATCCCGCTCTCGGCTATGTTCAGGAGTGGGGTGTCAAAAATAAGCTCAAGTTTGCGCCACATAAAACGTGCGCAATGCTGCTCACTAGAAAGCTAAAGTATGACACACCACTCTTGAGCATGGGCGGGGTCGACATTGGCATGTCTCGCGAAATAAAGATCTTGGGCCTTACTATAGACGATAAGCTGACTTTTAACACCCACGTCGCTACCGTCTGTAGGAAGGCCCTAAACATCGCGAAACAACTACAGCGAGCTGCAAAGATCAGCTGGGGACTGCACCCTGACGTCATCCGCGCGATCTATACGGCAACAGCAGAGCCCGTCATATTGTACGCTGCGGCCGCGTGGTCGCCCGCCGCAGACAAAATCGGAGTCCGCAAGCTCCTGAACACCGTTCAACGGGGCTTCGCTCAGAAAATCTGCAAGTCCTACCGCACCGTCTCCCTCAACTCAGCCCTCCTACTGACCGGGTTACTGCCTCTGGACCTCCGCATAAAGGAAGCAGCCGGCCTATACGAGGCTCGCAGAGGGTCAACCCGGCAGGTGTTGGGAGACAGGGAGGTCGAACGGGTGGTGGGATTTGCAGAGTTGCCACATCCGGCCCTGCGTATGGATCTGAAATTCGAGTGCCTCGACGACTCTGACCTGGTAGACCAACATAACGTGCAGACGCTCAGAATTTTCACAGACGGCAGCAAACTCCAAAACAAGGTCGGTGCTGCGCTGTCCATTTGGGACAGCCAGGCCGAAATCAGGAACAGGAAGCTGAGTCTGCCAGCGTACTGCACAGTCTACCAGGCCGAGCTTCTGGCCATATGCAGGGCGACGAGCGAGGCCCTGAAGAGCGGGGCAGGGAGCTGCGGCATATACAGCGACTCGCGTGCAGCTTTACAATCGGTCACCAATCCTGGCTCCATGCACTCCCTCGCAATCGAGGCGCGCCGAAACCTCAGCGCGGCCTTGACCCGGGGCAAAGTTATAACCTTGTATTGGATCAAGGCCCACGCCGGCATCGATGGCAACGAGCGCGCCGACGAACTTGCCAAGGAGGCAGCACTCTCGTGTCGGAGGAGGCCCGACTACGATCTGTGTCCGGTTTCATTCGTCAGAAGTGAACTTCGTAACGAATCGCTCGACGAATGGAACCGGAGATACCGGGCGGGGGAGACGGCCTCCGTCACGAGAGTGTTCTTCCCGGACGCGAGGGAGGCCTATCGCTTGGTGCGCAAAATACAACCGCAGGGAATTCTTACCCAGATTTTCACGGGCCATGGGGGGTTCGCCCAATACTTGCATCGCTTCAAGTGTCGGGGGAGCCCGTCATGCGTCTGTGACCCTGCGGTTGAAGAAACTGTCCAGCACGTGGTTTTTGAGTGCCCAAAATTCCTCCGGCAGCGAAACGACCTGGCTCAAGAGATCAACCATGCAGTGGAGTTGGATGGGGCAGCCGGCCTCATAAGTGATAGGAAAATCAGACGAAAATTCTTAGAATTTGCACAATACATCTGCAAAAGTGTTGTGGAGGGAAACGCATCCGACCAAACGGGTGCACTTCCCTTCACAACATAAACTGATTTTCCAACAACTACGAGACAAAACATAAGTTATAGCCGAACAAAGTCCCTGATAATGTCAGGGGACCGCAAGAAGTACCCAGGATGGCGGGTGCATATAAAAAAAAAAAAAAAAAAACCTAACCTAACCTAACCCAAACATAACCTAACCCAAACATAACCTAACCCAAACATAACCTAACCCAAACATAACCTAACCCAAACATAACCTAACCCAAACATAACCTAACCCAAACATAACCTAACCCAAACATAACCTAACCCAAACATAACCTAACCCAAACATAACCTAACCCAAACATAACCTAACCCAAACATAACCTAACCCAAACATAACCTAACCCAAACATAACCTAACCCAAACATAACCTAACCCAAACATAACCTAACCCAAACATAACCTAACCCAAACATAACCTAACCCAAACATAACCTAACCCAAACATAACCTAACCCAAACATAACCTAACCCAAACATAACCTAACCCAAACATAACCTAACCCAAACATAACCTAACCCAAACATAACCTAACCCAAACATAACCTAACCCAAACATAACCTAACCCAAACATAACCTAACCCAAACATAACCTAACCCAAACATAACCTAACCCAAACATAACCTAACCCAAACATAACCTACCCCAAACATAGGAGGTCTCCCATCTGCCGGCTTCTTCTGCTTCTGCGGACATCACAGAATGCCACTACTGAGTCCCACGACACTACTACTCCGCCTCCACTACGGCCGGCAGAGACAGAAAGAATACTAACCAGATCGCCTCTGACGATAGCGTGGCCGGCGGTGAGGCGCAAAGCCTTTGCCGCCTTTCGGCCATCCAGAAGCGCCGCGTGCCCTTTCTTCCTCGTGCCGTCTATACAATGATGCGAGTTCTTTTATTGCGTCTAGGTCCTAGTAGACAAGCCACCTCGTTACAAAATTCGTGCGATGTCCGTGGACGACTGACAGCCATCGTCCTCTTACGTTTGCGTAGAATGGCTAGAGCTAATGCCAGCCGTAGATTCCCACGTACAACCGCATACAATCAGCGTACGGGAAGGCACCCCCCTTGCACCCGTCAGCGTGGGCGCCAGTAGTGACACTCCACAGCTATGATGACTTGCAGACCACGATCTGTGATTCCAACGCCTCACTGGAGCAGTCCCAAAACCGATCCCTACGGAACATCGCACCACACGACATGCCTATTAGCACCGTCATGTCCCCGATATGTGACGCATCTTCCTTCCAGGTAAGCCCCTACGTTACAGCGGAAGCACGCGATGGTTATTCAGAGCCTACCGAATACAATCCAGGGTAGGCGGTCGAATGCATTGGAGATGTCAAAAAGACACCGCCAGCACCATCACAGCCCGGGGCACAGTCTCCCCCACCAGAGTTCTCACGCGCATGATTGCATCCATGGTGGAGGGCGCTCCCGACGAAAACCAAACTAGTTGTCGTCCAGGTCCGGCCCCTTTCTGCACAAGTGGCTGTGGAGGGCATCTGCGATAGCGCACGTGTCCGATAATACTGCCTCTTGCAACTTACTGTTGTTGCATACTTTGCACCAGTGGAGGCACCTAAGGACGTGCCTTGCCCCATACCCAAAGGTCCAAAATCCTTTGTTTTTTTTTGATATCGTGTTGGAAAATCATCATGGAGACTCTAAGCCCTGGGGGAAGGGCGAAAGGTACTGTCAGACTCTTATTGACTAAAAACCAACCCGTGCTACCCCTTGACGGGTACCGGCCCGCCAGGCGGGTTGGTCAGGCGGGCCCCGTCACCCACAGCGGCCGTCCGCCACCCGGCCGCAGGACTCCACTATGAGGCGCGCGCGGAACATGATGCCGCCGCCTCGAGGCCTACTGCTGGTCGGACGACTAAACGAAACCCATCCCAAACCTATTTTTCTTTTTTATCGGGGGAAAATCCTCACTGACTATTCTCCAGGAGAGAGGCGGAGGGCCCCGCACTAGTGCTGGCCCGGCTGTCCGGGCCTCTCCTTCGACAGGGGGTAATGAGGTGTTGAACTCCCCCGGGCATCACCTCAGAGGCGCGCGCCGACACCCGCGCGCGCCTCCGCATCGGGTCCATCGAAAAGGGGGCGAGGATTTCCCCAAGTTCCTCGCCTTGTTTTGTTTGTAATTGTAACAAATGTATAGCTGGCTTCCGGCTCAGACGTCGGTCTGGCTTCTGCGCCCGCTGGCACCGGAGGGGGCGGAGGGCGGAATAAAACAAAGCTGTACAACATACATACTATATATATTTACATCTGGCACAACCTGCACGCGCGGTCAACCTAATACAGTCACTGCCCGCGCGTCGCTCGCAGCCCGGGGCCCGGAGGCCCTGGGGCCCGCCCCATGTGCGGGGCCCAAGGGTCCTGGGGCCCGCCCCATGCGCGGGGCCGCGTGGGCAAGCGAGCGAGGCGCCGCGCATCCCTCTGCGGCAAGTCGCTTAAGCTAACACTTTGTACTTTATATACAAAAAAATAGTCATAGGTATAAGTAATCGTATCTAAGTGAGATTCTCTGGCGGCTCCGTCGGTCCGCGGCCCCGAGCACTGCGGGTCGCGGCTGGCACGCAATAGCGTGGCCGCCGGGCGCGAGTATAAAAATATAGTCTCGTAGAAAAGGCGCGGCGCACTAGCTGGCGCACTTGGTCTTGCCGTCCAGCAGCTTGCGCCACAGGTCGAACTGCTCGTGGTAGCGCACCATGTGGATGGCCAGGCCGCGCTGCACGGCGCAGGGGTGCGCCGCCACCTTCTTGTTGTAGAACTCGGGCGCGTGCGTGCGCCGCAGGCCCAGGCGCGCCGCCAGGATGCCCGTCACGAACACGTCCTCCAGCCGCACGTAGCGCTCGGCCGGCGCCGCCGCCAGCAGCGGCCGCACGCAGTCGCCCGTCATCAGGTAGGCGGGGCCCGTGGCGAAGTCGGGGAACACGCGCGCCGGGAACTGCAGCGGCGACACGTAGTACTTGGACTTGGTGGTGCGCTTGGGCAGCGAGCGGCGCACCACCTTGCCCCAGATGGTGCGCGAGGCGTTGGCCCGCGCCGGCGCCGCCGCGAACTCGAGCAGGCGCGGCACGTTGATGAACATGTCGTCGTCCGTCTTCAGCAGGCGCGGCGCGCGCGGGCAGTACGTGTCCACCCACTCCAGCATGGACAGCGTCTTCAGCGTCAGGTTGGAGTACGAGTCCACGGAGCGGCCCACGATCACGTCGCCGTAGAGCGCGTCCTCCGCGTCGATGGCGGCGCGCAGCGCGGGCGGCGGCGCGCCCAGCACGAAGGCCAGCGCCACGTCCGCGCGCGCCGCGTAGTGCCCCCACGTCAGCCGCACGGCGTCGCGCGCCGCCGCGTGGCCCGGCGCCGACGTCACCAGCACCACCAGGCGCAGGCGCGCGCCCAGCGCCGGGCACAGCTCGGCGTGCGGCCGCTCGTGGCCCGCCACGTACACGTCGCGCGTCAGCACGGGCCGCGGGCCGCGCGGCGGCGTGGCGGGCGCGGCGGTGGTGGCGGGCGCGGGCGGCGGCTCGGAGGGCGGCTGCGTGCGGTTGGCGGGCGGCGCGCTGGGCGCGGGGCGGGCGGCGGGCGGCAGGGGCGCGGGGCGCGGCGGCGGCGCGGCGGGCGGCAGGCGCGCCAGCAGCAGCAGCAGCAGCGCGCCGAGCGCCGCGAGCGCCGCGCAGTGCGAGCGCCGCACGGACGCCATGACGCCGGCGCGCTCACCGCGCCGCACACCACACCTGCAACATCACGCCAACACGTCAGGATAAAACAGCCGAGACGGGAATATTAAACATCAAGACCATAGATGATCAAGACTGGTTGTTTTTGGTTACTTCTTGGCTGTGGAGACGAAACGCTATTGATATGATAGACATGATTACAACACTAGAAGACTAGAAGTAATAAATACACTCGGGATCGCCATCGAGTCCTCTAAGCAAATAAAACACCAGAAAACATCCTAGCCAGAGCTTACCGAGACAAGATGTAAGTTATTATAACAGTCATACTCGGTAAGCGAGCGTACTCCGTGCTGTGCATGCTGCTCTGTAGGACAATCCTTACCATGGCAAACATTACCTGTGTAAGATTTATATTCTGTAGCTGCATTGTAGTATCGAAAATATAAAATTGTGAATAGCATGCTACCTCTGGATTCTGGATGTTCGGCTTATTACTCATCTCGTAGAGATAACGGTAGATGTCGAAAAAGTGTCTGCAACGGGTCGTGATGTAGGCCGCCTGCGCCGCCGACTGCCAACTGCCGAGTAGCGCTCACAACGCGGCACGGGCCGCACCTAGCTCCGCCGGCACTGCTCGCCCGCACGGAGCCAGCAGCGGCGGGCGCGTGACGCAACGCAGCGCCGTCACGAACTTGTTAAATAAACAGCGGCTGAAGGTCGCTGCTGTTCCGTGTGTTGCGTAAACTGATCACGGAGCTGCTCATCACGACTGCACAATACGTCTAATGACTTCTCGTACGGTAAAGGTCGTGCCGAGACGGTCGCGGAGCGCGTGACGTAGCGAGGCCGCTCGTCGCACTCGAGCCGCGCAGAAGGCCACGTTGCACCACTGCACACTGACATGTGCAATGTTTACCGGCGACGTATCGCAATGGTCGCGCCGGCGCCGCTCGTCCTCAGCGCTGCTGTGGCCTGCTCAACCTACATGCGGTACCGCGTAGTTACAGGTATATCTGCCAACACGATAATATATTGTGTCATCCTATGTGAAAGGATATGCTGCCGAGCTCCCATTGGCACCACTCACGACCTGATAGTTCAAACAACTAAGAGAGCGAGGGCACTCCCGAAAATGTTTAACTGACAATTTTTCAGGTGCATGTCTTATGTAGGTAACACTACAAAAAGGTTGAGAGCTGACCTGATGATGGAGACGACAGAGTTTAGGCAACTCTTTAAAAGTTTATGGCAGCTACTGTGTGTTTGTATTTATTTTATTTATACAGATGAGAAATATAACAGTTTTCTAAAAAGCAAAATAAAAAAACTACATACATCGCTCTAGAAGTCGGCGTGAAAAGGTTGCAGCGTATTTAACTTGTTCGCGACTTCCAAAAAGTAGGTTGTCGAATCGGCCGCGTATAAGTACAACATAATAATTATATTTGTGTAGTCTAGTGCGGATGTTAGGGTTAATTGTTACCTTCGTACCGTACCTACGTGAGTGTCTGCCATATAGGACTCACTATTTGCGTACATTGTAGTAGGTATTACGTAAACATAGGGTACCTACCCACACGGGCTTCTTTTTTAGAAGACTAATAAACAATGTGCGTTCGTATCGAAGAAAGTTTTACGGGTATTATATTTTCATAAAGATCTAGAATAAAAAAGAAAGATCTTGTAAAAGAAGCTGCGTCGCGTCCCAACAGCAACTGTGCGCCTCGATAGGGCTGACTGTACCGCACGCGATTATATCACATACACATAGTGTGCGCACTTCTATGACGTTGCCTCGTTGGTTTCGTAGTCTACTGTCAAGGGCCAAAATCGCTTTGTGGGTTTTGATAAACTTTCATAAAGCAGCCTGGAGTCTGGAAGTTGGTGATTGATACACCCGTGCATCGGAGAGCACATAAATGTCGATCCTGCGCCTGATCTCTCTCCGGTCGTGTCGGATTGCCGTCCCAGCGGACTATCATAGGGAATGGAGAGTGCACCTGTATCTGCGCGAATGCTTGTGCACTATAATATGTCCTGCGCAGCTGGCTGATCTCCATAGAAGAGAACGGCCGCCGTAGCCGACAATCGGCCTGGATGCCATCATGACATGAAGTATACTTCACTGATTATGCATTAGAAAAAGTCAAGGCAGTGTACGCAGGGCCAGTGTGTTAGTGTCGGCCTGCGCGCCCCGGGGGAGCCGAAGTAGGGAGCTAGACGGGAGCGCGCCGGCTGCCCGCGCAGCTGTGCCGCACGTGTGCCGCCCGGAGCTGCGACACATCCCGCAGTCGTCCGCGCCATTAAGTAGCTAACAGTTAACTACAAATGTCGTCCATTTGTGTTGTTACAACTGACTCATATGTAGCAGGCACGACGCGCTGAGGATGGCAGTCGGCGAATACATTCCGCGGTCGCAGCTGATAAGCGTAGTAATGAACTTGGAGCTAGCTGCCGCATGCCGCACCGCGCTAGAGGCGAGCTTATGGCCGAACGCACACACACGCACGCTCGTGCAAACGTGCACGCACATTCTTTAAATCCCGTCAGTGGAATTGAATGTTGGACCGATTAAAGTAATTCAAGTGCTGCTTTGTTTATTGGGCGCCACATCCACGACGTGCACCGGAGCATCAGCACGGCGTAGAGGAAGTAATCTAGCGTCAGCTTACACTGGTTTTCTAATACGAGCTTTCTGTAAATAACTTGAGCAACACGTAACTAGACGCGAAGCTAACTAGACGGTGAACAGAGGCAGGTGAGCCAGCAAGCCGACATTGGCAGCTACACGTGTCGGCGTGAGTCTAGCAAGACAAGTGGTCACTTGCTTAGGTAGAGGTGCGCGTGTGTGCGTGCGCGCCGGTGGTTCACCCCGCGCGCCACAAGGTTGCGCCGCCCGGCGCCGCACGCCTCGCCCCGCGCCCCTCTCGCACCCCGACTCGCGCATTCAGCAATTTTGGGGGTACTGACGAGCTGCGGTCGCGAAACGAGAATGTAGCAGAGGCAAGTGCCCAGACGAAATTGTGAATCGTCTCAACTGTCTGGTAGCCATTCGATAACACAAAAACACGCACACAATTTGAATAAAACTTTGGCTAATCTACTTGGACGCCGATGTGATAAATCCGGCGCAGGAAATTGACTTCCCATATTGCGTAGGTACCACAGATAAAAATGCTTATTGTCTTATGCATGTACCGAATCGCCAGTAACATAGCATGAGGTTCCCGATCATACCTCACTGCGCATACCAGTTATCACTCATGAACATCGAACAAAAACACCAAATTAGCTGTATATCCCCCTCAAGTATTGATTTATTCTAGTCATAGAGGCACCAGAAATACTAACCAGTCCATAATTGTTAACTATCTGCTTATCTCGGTCACGGCGCATGAGGTACAGCCTGGTGAGAGACGAACAGAGAACTCTAAGCAATAAGCTCCGGTTTTACCCTTCGGGTTCTCGACTCTTTCCCAATCAACTTGGAACCATATCCTCCAGCGATAAAGTTGAAAACCATAAAGGAAATTTGTAATGTTTGAATACTTCATATTTTTTGCAGTTTACACACATTTTACCACCTAGGGCATGTGTCTCGCGCAAACTATTTGTTTTTTCTAAATTGTTTAACAGCTTAGAAAAAATTAGACACGTCGGTATATTAGGTATCCCAAATATATTTTTCTATTTTTATGTGAAAATTTAATTCGGTTCTAAGAATACATGAGACTTACCAAGTTGCACCAGGACTACCTCCAGTTCTTATAATTTCGGAAGGGCAAACATACAGTAAGATATGACGAATGCATTCAATGCATAAGGGCTTTTTACTCTTGGCTACGGAACCCTAAACAGATAAAAGTAAGTCAGCTCAGTTATCAACCGACTACCAAAAAAGGAGGAGGTTCTCAATTCGGCTTTATGTTTGTAGTGCTCAACTGCGGAGGCCATGTCGAGTGTCGAGTCGCGTGTGCTGCCCCTGGCATTGTGCTTGCAGACCCGCACAGTCGCGCTGCGGCAAGTAGTGGTGACTGGTGCCATCAGACACACAGCCCGGAGGAGGACATTGATGTTTTCATTCGGATGTCGTCAACTCCGAGCATACTATGAGATATCGACAAACATGCACGGCGTTAGTCCGGCATTGCACAAGGGGCTTCCCTGGCGACCGGCTGGCTGTCTAATAATTTGTTATGTGTATGTGTTTTCATAACATATTGAAATACTTTTGCATTATATAACTTCATTTGTATAATCTGTTAACATAGCAGCATCAGTTGATTATATTAATTTGCTCGTATAGCTTCCTAGTTCGACTTGTAAGTTGTAAGTATTCTCTCAGGCAACCCATTAAGTGTAAGGGATAATTGAAAAAGAAGTGTCATTACGACACAAAACATAACCAAGAGGTGTAGTGCAGTGGTAGCGCGTAGCGAGCACGTCGCCGGCCGCGGCCTAACTCCGTGACGTGCCCGGTGCCAGTCAACAAGCACGACACGAACGATCTGCGCCACCGGATCCGCCGAGCAAAACATGCGATACGCCGGCCGTGTCGGGTTACATGCATTGTGCGAGCTGCCGGCTCGGTGCGAGCGCACTCCACCTGCCAGCCGCGTCTCATGAATCACACACCAACTGGTTTCGGTTCACTGTCACATAGGGGGTACGTACGCGTCTTTCTCCATGGTGTGGCGACGCGCGGCGTAACGTAATGTAGGCGAGCACCACGCGCGGACAGGCGCAGGCGGCGGCGGCTGCAGGTGCGCCGTGTCTGGCGGCGGTGAGTCACGCGGCGCTAGGTCGGCGCTCGCGAGAGGTCACTCGCGGGCCTTGCGCACGGCTCTCCGGTTACGGCGGCAGCGCCCTCGCACCAAGCACTAGTTCGACAAGTGAACACATGCTATACATATACACGCTCCCTTTCATCGCAAATGGTATTGTCTAATGCACGGTCCTTGTGAACTCGAGACGATTGCAGGTGCGGTCTATACGGACTATCACTACTTACAGACTTTTAGGAAGAAGATGTAATAAACAAGTCGAGTATTCGACATCTTCCGGGATTTAGTGAAATATCTGATATCTTCATTTCCCTGCGACAGATACATTTTGTTCTCCATGCACGTCACCTTGAGCTTGAGCGATGGTGATCAAGCGCAGCAGTCCCGAATGCTTGAATGTTGACTGGACAAGTAAGTAAGTACCAACTGTACAGGAGTCAGGAGGGCTCATACATACACAAAACCGCGATGTGTACATGTAAGTAAATAATTTAAAAGTAGTATAAGTGTCTCCTGCACGGTTGATGCTCGTCAAAGGAATGGTCACGAGTCTCGCGAGGGAGTCCCGCGGGATTTACTGTTTTGTGTAAAGGCCCACGTCGCAGTCCTCTGCTATTGGAAACGTTGTCGACCACGCGTCATTGTACCGCGAATTACACCTTAATGGAGGCCAGACGTCACCTGTTTGTGTGAAGCCGACGAGGTGTACGCGTGACGTCACACGTGGCGCTCCTCAACAGGTGGCGCCGCACACAGCTGCACGTTACTAAAGTAGTTGCATGGCGGGCATACCTCAAGCACTTCACTACAGTTGTCAGCCTCATTCGTCTGTGCGCACAACGCTTCGATAATACTAGTGAAACTGTTTCACCCAACTGTCGCAAACAGCTGCAACTTAGTGACACACACATGCAGCACACATGATCAAAGCAAATCACAATTATCACAAATGAACAGTTGAACACGGCACTACACGAGTCTGGCAGACAGCACTCTCCCACACCACTGATAAGGACAGTGGCACATGTGCCCGCTGGTGGCACACCACAATACTCTCAACGGACAGGCGGACAAATGCCATCCGTGCCCTCACAGGAAACCAGAATATTATTATTCAATTAGTCATGTTTTTGTATTTTATCCTCATTGACATTTTTAATTGTAATGTATAGAGTAGGTACAGCATTATATTGTGGAGAGTGTACGAGGTTGCTGTTAATTAAACAAAAAAGTTTGTATGGATGTTATCTAAAGTTGTGAATAATTCAGGAGCTGTTATCAGTGCTGACATGTTAGTGAAGTGATAATGTGCTGCTTTCATTGCGGTCAGTCCACGCGCTGATCGGGCTATCAACATGTTTTCATTACAAGTAATCAATGTACTACATACTAAGAGTCTGTGGTAACTGAATACCAAATAACAGTACACCTACTTCTCATTAATTAGACTAAACTGTCATTGCAGAACTGTGACAACAATGTCAATAGAAATGTGTTGAAACACAAGCCGAGTCTAACAGGGTGAAAGAATATGAGCCTAACAGCACATCAAGCTGTTCAGGAAGAAGATTGTAACCACCATTTTGCATATTCTACAGAGGTTAATTTTAAATATTTTGACAAATATTTATAACAGCATCAACTTGAAATTAGTTATTTATATTTTTGAAAAGTTACTTATATTTTTCTACTATGAACTCTAAAGTAAGTGACATAAGATGCCAAATCATTTGATCTGGCTGTGAACACAAAACAGTTTTTTGGAGTTTTTGGCACTGATGATGTTCTTCTTGAAAAGGCTCAATATCATCAGGTAAAGCTTTTCTATTGTAATTTTATGTGTCTTTCTCTTTCTAACTACTCTGTAACAGTTGCGAGTTGAGTAGCTTGATGGACATGTGAGGCCTTCACCAGACGAGCCAGCCCAGTGCTCACCGGCCTGCTGCAACAATCTCCGCACACACCCACACAGTGGCGGCACACAGGCCGCTGCACTGCATGTCTTGCCAAGTGTTACTGAATGGCCGACAGACACTACATGCAACATGCACGCACAGGTCAACAGCACAATTTACAATGATTAATGAATTAGCTGAGCGCAACAGTGTTGTGTAAACATGTATGCTGGCGCGGCGCGGCACTCGCACTGGCACAACAATGCTACATAAACTGCTCCTCATTACCGGCGCTAATCGACGACGCCGGCACTCATTAACGCACACTGGATAGCGTTTCTAATCAGTTCTGTAACTGCTCTCATAGGTAATAGTTCCAATGACACACACTTCTAAAGCTCAGGGGTGAACGCGGCACTGGACGGATGTAGGCAACACAGGACAACAATATAAACAAGCGCTGGGGTAGAAGACTCACCATGTTAGGATGCAGGAGAGGCAGGGCGGCGGGCACTAGGCAGGGCCGGAGCGCGGCGCGCAGCGGGCGGCTAGCGGCGACAGTGGCACCGGTCTCATGGGCACGGTGGTGCTGTCCGCGCGGCGGCACTCTTGTCTGCGCGGCTTAACATATACGGTTTACGCGTCGCGAGCTATTCAGCTAGCCGATCGACCCACTGCGACCGTACAACGCCATCGACGATGATGACATGACTGACATAACTCATCTAGCTAGTGCTGCACCCATTCTGCCAACCTTGAAGATTCCCAGGCAGTATCGATGAATCGGTAACATCGATAGAAAATTGTACATTTTTTTATTTTCTATATGCAATTATTTTAAATCATACTGCGACCACTACAGTATGTATATAGAACTAATTTTTAACACTACCCATAGAACTTAAATAAGTGACTTTTGGATAGATTTTCTGCATAATTAATTGTCAACGATAACCATAAAGGTATAGATGAAGATGGAGACTGCCTTAGGCCCGCCGCCGACTGCAACTTTTTGTCACTTGAACAAGTGCAATGAAAACTGTATTGCTCATTATGGTGACGTGACAAATAGTTGCAGCGGCAGGCAACACCGGGGACTGGTGACTTTTTGTCACTCGGGCGGTGACAAAAGTGACAAAAACAAACGCGATTTGTCACCCAATAACAGATTCAGTGAGCGCATGGTGGGTGACAGCAGGTGACAGTAACATTAAGTCACGGTGACAAAAAGTTGCAGTCGGCGGCTCGATTATATACCTATAAATGGAGCACCCGCGTGGCACGCGTAGCATATGAGAGAGCACTATAAAACTTCGATGTTGCTGTTACGGGAACTTTTCCCTAAATATTACAAAAAACGTGAGGGTGTTACGGTGTAAAACAATCTTGGAACATGATACTTACATTTTACTTGCAGTTTTTAGTACAGATTTAAAGGAAAAATAGACGACAAGATATGGCAATACAACGAATAACAAGTTATGGGTTATGTGGAAAGAAAAATAAACGATATCGCTAGAATTACACCTATTTTTTCATCGAAGGCTATGCCATTACATAAACACAAATGTTTCTTGAATTCTTGAATTTCTTCAATCAGTGCGCTATTGCTATTAAATTTGCATACTTACGAGTAAAAATTAACATTTTTATCTTCCTTTTTTTCGGTGCGGCTTTTGCAGCCGAAAATACTGCACCCTCCCATTGTATGCCACACAAAATACATTAAACACTCAACTACCGGAGTCTATTTCTCATTATACACATAAATTGCCGAAATTTTTCAAAATACATAAAAATGATCTGAGTCGACCTCTCATGGACAGTGACAGGACTGTTTTAAAAGTTGGCCCAGCAAAAACCCGGCACGCTGAATGCGACAGAGAATATTATGTTTTGTCTCAATTTTCTTACTTATTTCGTATAAATGCTTCTCACTTCCACATTTGCCTACAGTCTCATGGTTACATCTATAGGTGTATAATATAAGCGGGTGCTCCATCTATAGGTATAAGCTGACAGATAGAAGTCCAGTCCATAGAGAAAATACTATACGTAGTATCTCTAAGTAGTCTGTGACAGATATGGATATGTAGGTATTTGACTCAGCTGTTGTTCGAAGACACGGCTGATAATCTTCATATATCGAAACGCTCATCGTATTTACCATGATGACTGACAGATGCCTGACGTTTCTGCTTGGCCGTGATTGGCCGCCGCAAGAGCAGGTAGGCCGCCATTTGCTTTTTTTTATAATTTGTCATTTTTGACATTACAGACGATTGACAGTTTTGATTATATAATAACGTACTCTGTGGTTTTGATCGATTGAAGATGGATTGAAGTCTTTGTGTTTATCCTTTCCGCTCTATTTGTAATAAATCTACGATATTTACGATTACTTTTGCTACTTGCAAAATGTATTACGAGTGCCGTGTTTGCAAAACTTTGCGACAGGACGCTATTTTAGATTTTAACGAGAAAAGATTAGTTGTGTGGTAAAAGTGTCTAAACCGTGATGATCTGCAATCATTATCACCTGAACAACTTTCGAAGCAGTTTGTTATTCAAAAGCACTTTGGAAAGAAATTCATTGCGTCTAAATCACGTCTCTTTGTGCAGTGCCTATCCATCTCTATTTAATGAAGATAAGATTTTGAGTGGAGTACCAACTCGGCATCACACCGGTATATATAATGATGATATATCTTGTTTCTCTATACTTTTTGCTTCTTGCATACCTCTCTTCAGAGTATTGGATTCGCAATTGCATAATTAAAATGATAATGGAAATTATCTGATTTCAGAAAATGTGTTTCCTCCGGCTGAGAATTCATTCTACCATAAAAGACACATTGACCACACATACTCCGTAGAACCACTGAAAGGTATTGGCATAATTTTGTGTTATTACCATAATTAAATTATGTATAATTTATTAGAATTACAATAATTTCCTGTTTTGTTTTATAGATTTAAGCCATTGCTTCTTGCACCACTGGATTTCCTCGGCAATACCCACCACAATGCCCACAATCTAGTCAAATTTCAGGTATTGCAAATTTCTTAGATTATGTCAAATATGCAAAATGAAATGTTATCTCTTAAATTTTTTTTTTACTTTGATTTTGTCTATTTCAGATGTCACTGCGGCTAGCAGCTGTGTCCTCAAAACATTACCAAAAGTCCGCTAAATCCACTAACTGTTCATTAGTCAGGTAATTTAGATTTTCTTTGTCTGTTAATAATATCTTTACTTGTAACTTGCTGCAGGCATTATGATTATTTCCTGGTACCAATATATAAAAGGAATGTTTTGCATAGTATCATTTAGCATTTGTTTTCGCCTGCATAGTAATAGTTTTATTTACTTAAATTATGATACAATCTTTTTAAGAAATTGTTGTAGAGTTACATTACCGTTATATTATATGGTATGTATTAAAGAATGCATAATATATTATAGAATAATATAAAGCTCAAGAGTTTTTATGTATGTATGTGTGTTTGCTAGAATGCTCAGGAACTACTGGCTCAATTTGAAAATTTCTGTCAGTGTTAGATAGCCCATTTATCGAGGAAGGCTATTAGCTCTTTAGGTCTAGTAAAGCTACCTTATCCTCCGAATGTTTTTTTTACTACAAACCCTAGAGTTAGCAATACCAATTATCCTGTTTTGGCTAATTTACAGTAAACTAATTTATTATCGCATAAACAACAGTCACGAATCGCTTCCATTTTTTTTCTGTTCCAATCATGCGATCGGTCTCTCTGGTAATAAGCAGATATGGTGAATGAATCTCTTCGATGACCATAATATTTTGTAAAACTTAAACTACTTTTCTCTTTTCCAGCTCATTATGCAGATGGAAGACCAGGGAGTAGCACACTGCAAAACATAGCCGAGACGGTTTTAATTTTTGACCTCACTATTTGACAGTCTCAATGGAGCTGCTATCCTATGAAAAAATAAGAGAGGAAATATCCTGAAAACACCATTTATGTACCAAATGCTGTCTTAACTCATTTCATTTATTTAGTTGCAATGTTGTCAACGAAACTTGTCTTCTTTTTTGTAACAAAGATTTGTAACAAATATAATTTATTGCATAATATTTGACACTGAATCGAAGCTTGGAACACAAACTTGCTCTAGCACATCGGGATTTGGAGATATACCAATATGAAAATGCTGAAAACGCGTTTTATTAACGATATTTGAAGTCATTTTATAAGGACAGCTATTTTTTTTTTCGTCATATTTAACTAAAGCATCATTTAGTACTACTTTTCTCTATTCAAACCCACTTTAATTTATATCAGTACAAATCTTCTTTCTTAATAAGGAAGCTTGAACTACGGCTTAGCTAAAAAAATATATCATGACAATCCCAAATTGGTGTGAATTCGGAAGAATAGTACACACGGCTCACATCAAGCTATACAAAAATAGTATTTGCTGACCCTTCAATTTGTAGAAAGACCATATAAATAAAGCGAATCCAAGATAAACTGTTTCGTATGGCTTGATGTGTAGCCGTCTGTACTATAATATGATGATTAAGTTATATATGAGGAAATGTAATACTGTCCTTAGTTTTTGCACTTTAAGGGCGCGTGTTTGAAAAGCTGGCAACGTCGCAAATAGCTGTCAAATATTTACATGTTTTAATTAATTTCTCAATTTTATTTTATGAAAACATAAAATAATGCTCTGTAGTGCACTAAGAAAGTTAATAGAGAATGCAATTATTAATATCGTAACACCGAATATATAGTTTTATATGTAAAAAACGTATTTGGAAACTTTCCAAGTGCCTTTTTTGCACCTAAAATGTTTAAAACATCAAATTTAGTGTTTTAATTGCAATTGTTTCTATTCAATGTTTTAGTGCACTACAGAGCCATATGTCTTACTTTCATATAGTAAAATAGCCAAATTAATGAAAACGTGTAAATATTTGACAGCTATTTGCGACATTGCCAACTTTCGGTATACGCGCTCTTAAGATTGTTATATATCCGAATCACGACGTGCTAGAGCAATTTTGTATTCTGGACTGCGATTCAATGTGAAATATTCTACAAGAAATTATATATTTCACTTTGGTGGCAAAAACGCTGTCGACCAGTATAAAGAATTAGTTCAATATAATTTTAAAGGGCACGTTTTTAGGAAATCTCTATTTGCCTGAGATGCAAGCGTTGGAAAAATTAAAATCCTTTAATTTTTTATTATTCCTTATTTATATTATTAAGTCTGTAAAGAATTGTAAATATTTCAATATGTAAAGAATTTTCATGAATAAAAAAATATTTAATAAGTCTTTGTTTTATTTATTTCTTCCCAAAATCAATAAGCAATAAAAAAAACGAAAATAGTATCAGGCGGGGCTTTTTATAATGCATCCTATTGATGCCTTTGCCACAGTACCAGCTTTTAAAAAAAAAAGAAACGTCAGCTATCATAATAAATTCGAAGAAATCTGTGGTGAGAATTTTTGTTCGGCAGTTGGCAGTCTGATACGTAGTATCTCTAAGTAGTCTGTGTTCGAAGAGCAGTCTCCATCACTACCTATACCTTTATGACGATAGCCAAGGCTTAGCCAAGGGAATGTTTTTTTCTTCTTTTTCTGGCACTTCACGGTTTTTGTTTAAAAAGGTTAAGCCAATGACGAGTCAAGGGAATGTTAGTTTAGTTAGATTTAGATTGGGTCATTGGGTCAGTCGGAAAAGGAAACAAAAGTTAAATATTTTGTTAATTTCGAAACTTTTATATATTTTGCACTACCTATTGTATATGTTTCTGAGTTTTAGAATATTAGGTATAACGTTTGTTATTTTGTGAGCGGATACGGAAAAAAGCTAACAAGACGGTAGAATTTGACCACACCACATACCTTTATTTGCTATTTTAAGCGACTTCTAAGAAAAGAAGCTTTTAGGTTTGACCTGTGAGTAATATGTATGTATTGTCCGCGATTTTAACGCTATCGGCTGAACCGATTGCAATGCGGTTTTCGGAAAACTATTTAATCGACTCAAAAAAAGGATGTAATTTTGACCTATTCGGATTACGTTTGATCGCGCATATCTCTATCATTATTTATTAACAGACTTGAAAAATCTTTTTTATTTCAAAGTTTATGCTTCCGAAATGGTCCTCAAAGAGTTCAGATCCAGGATCTGATGATAGGAACTCTTTGAAATCGGGGGCATCTCATGGAAATTATAGGATAAAAACTTGATATTCAGGTGTATGCGGTAATAGTAAAGGTTTATAGCTGACCTGATGATGGAGCAAGCGCGGATCCACCGTTGTGGGCACGATGGGCATGCCCACAACCTTAATAGACTTGTGACGTCACACTTTTACGGTCTATTGAGATCGATGATAATGATAATGTAAAATGTACCTGGTCTAGCATTTAATTTAATTTGATATTCTTAGAAAATGTAAAAAATAATCAAAATCTCGCCTGGTGGAATTGGATCTCACTTGCTGATTTCACTAACGTTACTCCTGACACAACGACTTACTGGCTACTAGAAAAAAGGAAAAAAAAATATAAGTTATTGATTGAAAGAGGGTCGGATCGAAACTGACTATTTAATTTGAAGAAATTGGGTCCTTCCTAAGTTTATTCCCATTCCTAAGGCCAAAGTCCTGGCGTCCTCTCCCGCCGTCTCTGGCGTCCGGCCCATGATCCGCGCCATGGTCCGGAGCGAGTGAGAATGGGATGCGGACGCCTCCTTCTGTGAAGCAGTTATGCTAGCGAAGGAGGCGGCGGAGCGTGACTGCCCGGGGGAGAAATTTTGAAGAGACGACCAGCTTGGTCTCGGCGGGTGGTTCGCGAGTGGTGGACCGAATCTCTCGCCTAGGGCTAACGGTGGCGCTGCACAAGACCAGGCCGTGTTCTTCCATGGGCCTTGGCAGCACCAACCGGTCGACGCCCATATCCATGTAAAGGCTGTCCGGATTGCGGTGCAGGCCCAGATGAAATATCTGGGTCTAGTGCTCGACAGCAAGTGGCGTTTCAGCGCACACTTCAGTGAGCTGTCGACGCGCTTGCTGAAGACCGGCGCTCTCTCATGGCTCCTCCCAACCGTCGAGAGGCCCGGCGACCAATGCCGTTTATACGCCGGCATACCGAAGAGCATGGCCCTATACGGAGCCCCAATCTGGTCGGACTCATTGTGCGGACGGAGAAACGCTGCTGCCATCCACAGGCCACAAAGGGTCACACAGCGGGTGGTGAGGGCGTACCGCACAGTGAGTTTCACGGCGGCGTGCGCTCTGGCGGGAACCCCTCCTTGGGAACTCGAGGCTTGGGTGCTCGCCAGAGTGTACGATTGGACGGCGAGGCAGAGGAAGCTGAACGGGCGCCCGGACCCATTGGAACGGGAGGAAGTGCCGGAGGAGGCGAGGGAGGCGATAACTCGGCACTGGGCCGAGGACCTTGCCTCCGCAACATTTGGCCATCGGACGCTGAATGCCATCGGGCCAGTATTGAGAGATTGGCTCGATGTCTGGTGCAGGTGCTGTCCAGGCACGGCTGCTTCGGTTCGTACCTGCACCGGATTGGAAGAGAGGAGACGCCGAAGTGCCAACACTGTGAAGACGAGATGGATACGGCGGAGCATACGTTGGAGATGTGCCCAGCGTGGGCTGAACCCCACCGCGCCCTTGTCGCAGTGGTCGGGGCTGACCTCTCGCTTCACAGCGTGATTGCCGCCATGCTGGGAAGTGAGGAAGTATGGGCGACGGTAGCCTCCTTCTGTGACGACGTCATGTCACAACAGGAGGCGGCGGAGCGCATGCGCGAGGACGACCCTCTCGCAGCGCCGCTTCACAGACAAAGAAGAGGCGGAAGACGGCGAGCACAACGCCCGTCATCATCCGCCGTCGGCATCACAGGATCCATCCCCTGAACTCCGGCCGTTATAAAAACCCCTTCCTATCCTATTGGGAGGGGACGTTCGCCGGCGGGGGACTGGACACTTTAGATTCCCAGGCCCCCTCCACTCAGGCGAGATCGGAGTGCCGCTGGGTATTTTTAGTGGGTATACCGGGAATGACATTCCCGGGGAGTCCCTGTCCTGTCCCCCGACAGGAAGGGGATGCGTAAAAGCATTTTTTCCCAGCGCCAAAAAAAGGGCTAGGCCCAAACGAAGGGCTGGTACTGGTCGACACCATGGGCGCCGGGTGTCGAGGGATGACTCCCGACCACATAGTGGGTTTTAGTCAGTAAGAGTCTAACACTCCCTCCAGCTGCACCCTCAGCGGGAAGGGTCATTTGATGACTTCCAACAAAAAAAAAAGGCCAAGCGTCCTGATGCTCAGAAAAAAGCAAATAATCTAATTCAAAGGTTCATCAACGACTTGCATGATTGTTAATGAGCATGTTCATGCTCCGACTTCTAGGTACTTAGCCGATTTTCTAGTAGCTGTGACCACAATCTTTTTTGAGGGCTGGATCCGCGCTTGTGATGGAGACGACAGAAAGTCAAGGGAACTCCTCAACGGTATGTACTATACTAACTATATACTAACTACTTCGTGTTTGGGCTTATTTTATTCGTATTGATGACCTGAAACCGGGGTAAGTTTTGATAGGGACAAAGTTTATGGCAACTCTAACGGTTCATGGCAGCTACAGGCTACTGTGCTTGCGTTTAGGTATTTGTATTGATGATTACTTTCCATTTAAGTGAATTACGATTGCTAATGTTGGTCAAGTAAAGTAAGTAAGTAAAACACGATTTTAGCCAATTGTCAATAAAAAGCTTTAAAGAACTTTTGACCCCTCCCGCTAAGGGTGAAGCTGGAGGGAATGTCAGACTCTTACTGACTTAAGCCCACTATGTACCTTCTGAAGGTGCCCCCATGCCAGGGCCGCGGTAACTCTTTCGAACAGCCCGCAGCTCCAGCGGGGGAGGCCAAAGACCTTGTTAAGCTCAAATCTTTATTTGTTTATTAAGGTTTTGTACAGCTTAATGACTAATTTAGGCGTCGCAAAAAAAATAGAAAAATAGACAGATAGGTTGTGGCTATGTAGGGTTATGGTGCGCAGATGAACACAGGGGTAGGAGGAAGGGGAGGGGGGAGTAGGGCTCAGCTGCTCGCTGATCACTGTAACGAGATGCTTTGTCCACATTTGCGTGGAATCCATTTCAACGTATGCCAGCACATCAAGCTACTACTATCTGTCAAATTTCCATAATAGAAGTCAATTATTATCGCTGAAACAATTGGTTGGACGGTAGCTTGATGTGCTGGCGTCTGTGCCAACACAATGAGGTTCACGGGCGCCTGCAGAATTGAAGTACCTACTACTTAATTCCGTTCACTTGTTTGGAACTGGAATCAAACTGTCTATCTAGTTCCAGCACCGATATTAAATTAAAATTAATAGGTATAAGTTATTAGAAGGCTAGAGCCTTCCCCAGTAAACACAGAAATAATACTCTCAACCAAAGCTACAAACTCTACAGCTTTACAATATTATAGATGAGTAAGTCTCTGAGCTCTCCTCGTTTATCGGGACACAATCTGTCCCACGTCGGGCTCCATTACAGTGCGCGGACCAGAAAATTGAATCAAGGAGCGCACACGCGCCGCCGCGCGCTGATTGGAAATGTATCGCATCTGGATATCGCGCGCCGACACTCGACGCGCCGACCCCGCCCCGCCCCGTCCCGCGCCGCCCCGCTTCGCGCCCTCTATTGTCGCGCGGGACTCCGGCACAGGCAGCCGCATTGCTATCGCCTGTCCCTTCCTACAGCCGGCAACAATTGGAACTGCTTCAACCCGTCACGTGTAGTGCACTCTCCCAGGCAGCCAGCATGCAGGACGCGACCAGCCCGCCCGGAGGAGCCGTCGCCTTCGCACTCATCTACTTCACGTTCTTCCTCGACAACGTGCTCCTCACTGTTTTAGGTCAGATTGATGATTTGGATTGCCGTATCATAAATCCATGCCATATCCATCGAGCACAAGTTCAAGCAGCGGTGACGAGGGAGGTATACCCGGCGGTTCTCTGGCGGATACAATTCGGAATCGAGTCAGAGAACTGCAGTCAGCTTTTAGGAACGTGTGGACGTGCACCACGGCAGTGGATGTTCGGGAGGTGCCAAACATTAGGATAGTTGTCACTCATTGGGGAAGCCTACGTCCAGCAGAGGACTGCAATAGGCTGATATGATGACGTGTCGGCAGTGCCCATCATTCCGGACTGGGTGCGCGGCGAGTCGCTGGAGCTGTGGAGCCGGCAGGGGGCGCCGCTGGCCAGCGTGCTCAACCGCACGGGCGCAGAGGGCGAGGCGGGCGGCGCGCAGGCGCTGCTGGGCGTCGTGCTGGGCGCCAAGGCGGCGGCGCAGCTGCTCACGGCGCCGCTGGCGGGCGCGGCCGTGTGCTCGCGCGGCGCGGCGCCCGTGCTGCGCGCGGGCACTGCGGCTCTGGGCGCGGCGGCGGCCGTGTTCGCGGGCGTGTCGGGCCGACGCGGCTGGCGCGCGGCGCTGGCGGTGGCGCTGGGCCGGGCGGCGCACGGCGCTGGCGCTGCGCTGGCCGGCGTGGCGGGGCTGGCGCTGGCGGCGCGCGCACTGCCGCCGCACCAACGCGACCGTGCCATCGGGGCGCTGCTCGGGGCCGTCGCGCTTGGTGACATACATACATTGCCTACGACACTGTTCTTATTGTTCTTGCAATTATGTCAATGACCTACTTCCACTTTGCATATGCGTATAGACGAGACAATCTGAGGTTGAGTCTGAATTGCCGAATGCCGTGCACCATTTCGGACCGGCTCTTAAGTACAATCTGGCGCTGTGTGCGCAGGTGTGCTGGTGGGGTACGCGTGCGGCGGCGCGGCGGCCGCGCTGTGGAGCCGCGCCGCGCCGTTCCTGTTGCTCGCGGCCGCGCTCACCGCCAACCTCGGTGCGTAGCCCCCGACGCCGCCCGCCGCACCTTCTGATGCTATGCGTCCGAGTCCATGACACCTCTGTTTCAGCCTTGCAGTACATGTTTTTGGACAAGGAGGAGTATAACAGTGTATGTAGCTTGGGCAAGATAATCAACACATTAGATGTTCTGAAGACACAATAATATACTATTTGAGACCTTGCGCAGCCGTGCTCGGGCGGCGGCAGCGTGTCGTGGCGCGGCGTGGGCGCGCTGGCGCAGCGCGGCGCGGCGGGCGCGTGCGCCGGCGCCGTGCTGCTCACCACGTGCGTGATGGCGGCGCTAGAGCCGTGTCTGCCGCTGTGGCTAGCGCACAAGTTCCATCCGCAACGCTGGGTGACAGGCGCGGTGTTCTTGCCGGACAGCGTGGGCTACCTGCTAGCCGCCAGCTTGCTGGGAGGCGCGGCGCGCCGGCTGGGCGCCGAGCGAGTGGCTCTGGCGGGGCAACTGGCTGTGGCGCTGGCAGCCCTGGCCGTGCCTCACGCCGCCTCCGTCAGTATCCTTCATATATACATACATACATATACCGTTACGGCTGTCCTTATAGATAAAGTGTAGATGAAATCTTTTAATTATATTAATGAGTCAGGTCATGTTCGAACCTTTCACAGCATGATGTTGGTGAAATTTAGTATATTGGTCCAAAGTAGCAGTGAGTACGGTGTGCGTGTGCAGGTGCGCGCGCTGGCGCTGCCGCACGCGGCGCTGGGCGCGGGGCTGGGCGCGGCGGACGCGGCGCTGGTGCCGGCGCTGCTGGCGCGCCACCCGCGCCGCGCGCCGCACGTGGCCGCGCTGCTGCAGGCGGCGTCCAGCGCCGCGTACGCGCTCGGTGCGGCCCGCTCGCGTGGAGTCGCGCGGGCCGGCCGCACTCTGACCGCTGGCGTGCACAGGGCCGGTGGCGGGCGGCGCGGTGGCGTGGTGCGTGGGCTTCGAGTCGGCGATGCGCGCGCTGGGCGTGCTCAACCTGCTGTACGTGTGCGCGCTGTACCGCGCGCTGCGGCGCCACCCGCTGTCGGCACAGGTGTTCTACACGATCCGAACCGACCGCCAACAGAGGTCACCTTGGTACAGTTGGGGTGAAAATCTGCCGTGTAGACCGACGATCGGCCGACCCGATCTAGGCGGAGTCAAACGACTTTGGTCGAAAACGCAGCCATCGCGAAAGGCTGCGTCCCGTGGTCGGCCCCAATCGTGTAGAACGCTGTAGGATAGGAGACGCGACCAAGCTCACCTTTGTCAGCGGTCGGATTGGATCATATAAAACGCCTTTTACTCATTTTAGACTGGTATTTCTAACTCCTAGCATTTACATCTTTTGCGTTGGTATGGAGCGAGTGACGATACCGTAGATGTCCTCGGGAGGGGTTTGGCGCATTCGGTGTTCACGGTACACATTCTATGGCACATTTCGCAAAAGGAGCATATTTTATCATGATGAGTGGAGATTTGGAAATATTGACCAAAAATTAAAGAATCTTTGGTGATCACAAAATAATTTTAAGTTAATAATTATTATTACATGTCTGTCATATTTTTATTATTTACTAGGGACTGTTTTTTTTTTATTTTGAGAAATTTTTTTTTGTTTTTAAACAGTTTATGTAAAATTATTTTGTTGATTGCATTTTTAAGAAAATGACCTAAGCAAAAAGCAAAGATTCTTTAATTTCAAGTCAATATTTCCAAACCCTTTTGCAAAGTGCACCAGTTGCAAAGTGTGCCATATGAGAAGCGCATCTTGAGCATGGTGTACCAGTGCGACATGCACCAAACCCCTCGAGAGTAGAGGAAGGTCAGTAGACAAAACATTGAATCGCGACTGACAGCCACTGAACAGTCAGTACTGGCGCCAGCTACTGGTGTGTGTAAGGCCCAGTGTGTGCAGTGGGGCGCCGTCGAGCTGGACGACGACAGCGAGGCGGAGGACACGCCGCTGGCGACGCCGCGGTAGGCGCGCGGTGCGACGAGAACGCTCCGCTACTACTGGGAGCATACTTCGCGTGCATTTCACTTACATGATTCTATAAGTAGGTGATTTGTTTATAATGTTCTAGGTAACAGGATTTATTAAATGAATTCCACATGGTCTTGTTTTTGTTGTTTCCATAGGTACCTGTTTACCTCCTGTAGGGCTATATTTTAGTAGGTAAGTAGACAGGACAAGAGCATGCGACCTCGGCACTTCGGCCTCGTTGTCGGGCTAGTGACGTCACACAACCGCCGCCGTCATGTTTCGACGTTTGAAAGTTCATTTGTTTATATCCCAGCAGTCGTGGCCGTCGGATCCATGTCAAAATTACCGTAACAGCAAACACCACGCAAACTATTCAATGTGATAAAATTTCAGTAGGTACAATACAACCGTAAGCCAAACACAACATGTCCAAGAAACCGCTGGGTGAGTGAGCATCACGTAGCTCGAGTAGCGCGCACTAGCCTGTGGGCACTGTGTGCCGTGGTCTGTACGAGTTAGCCATCGCTGCACCTAGCTCTAGCTCGCCATCAAGGCGTAGGTCTTGTGACCAGTACCACAATATGATGACTAAGAAAAATAGGTAAGTAAGTACTTACTGATTAATGGGAAGCTGAAGTGATGAACCTTCGTAGCCCAGCGGTGGATGTTCCAGATAGTGCGGTGAGAGGCGGGTAGTGGGTAGGTATCAACGAGGCGTTCTATACACAAGTGTTGAGATATGTAGCTACCTATGAGCGAGATACTTTGTAACACCCTTTGGAGTTGAATTTCTGAAAATCTCGTATTTTCTGAGCTGTTAACCGACTGCCCAAAAGGGAGCTCCTCAGTTAGACTGCGATATATTTTTGTGATGTGCAAGTAGCTATACATATAAGGTGTAACAAAACTAGTGCACACAATTTTTACAGGTCATTTAGTACATGCTAAGGATGGTCCTTATCCACCGTTTATCACAAAAAAAGTTATTAAAATACTTAATAACATTTTTTTATTAAATCATCTCAGTCGTCACATTGTACCTATAACGCCGGTCTTTATGAAGGCGCTCGGTCGTTAACCCTTTGGCCATTCAACTTTTTTTGTGGTAAACATGATCCTTAGGATGTACTAAATGCCCTGTAAAAATAGTGGGCATTGGTTTTGTAACCCCCTATATAATGTACCTGTCTGTCGCAGTCATCTGGTTGAATCTGCTGCCTATCTGATTGTATGACTTGCGCGATCATTGATTGACTAACGCACAACTCGCCAAGTTATTTTATGTAATGTTCCACTGAGAGGTAAAGCTGACTGTGCGGTCTGTTTAGGGCGTCCGCAACTTAAAAGGGACAAAAATGAGGAAGTCTTGAGATATCTCAAATTACCATAACTTACAACTGTCTTTGTAATGTATTATCACAGGTATTATTTCAGTTACCTATTAAAGCACAGTCAGCTCCAAAAGTCGATGAGCACAAAGAGAGTTCCAAACCTGCTGTACAAGACAGGTCCAGAATTGACATATCTGACACCCCAAACTTTCTAAAGTAGCTGAACACCATGAGTGACAGTAGTAGATGATGCTTATAAGGTATAATGTACTAAATAAATGATACAATGTTTCATTAAGATCCGTTCACGTACTTGGTAGAAGGCGATACCATTAATAATAAAAAAGTGTGCGTGATGTTGAAGCTATGCCCGCGGCATAGTGTTAGCGAGCGTGCGCTGTGCAGGGCCGGGGCCGGGCGCCTACCAGCTGCCCACGACGGTGGGCTACACGCAGCACGACCCGTCGCGCTACCGCAACCCCATGTACTCGTTCGGCACCAACGCCGGCTACCGCGTGCGCGGCCTGGGCCCCGGGCCCGCCTACCGCATCGAGCGCGTGACGCGCGACGGCCTCATGTCGTCGCCGGCCTGGAGCTTCGGCGCGCGCTTCGCCACGCGCTCCACGCTGCGCACGCCGGGCCCCGGCGCGCACGCGCCCGAGCGCTGCCCGCCCATGCGCGAGCCGCGCGCGCCCGTCTACTCGATGGGCGCGCGCCTGGGCTTCGCGCTCAAGCGGCCCGGGCCCGCGCCCAACGCGTACGCGCTGCGCCTGGGGCCCGGCACGCCCGCCTACACCATGGGCGCGCGCGTGGGCTTCATGCCCAAGGCCAAGTCGCCCGGGCCCGCCGTCTACTTCCAGCGCGACACCAACGTGTACAAGTGCAAGCAGCCGGTGTACTCGCTGGGCGCGCGGCTGGAGGGCGCGGGCAAGGCCACGCGCACGCCGGGCCCGGCCGCCTACCCGCCGCACCTCTACAACACCAAGAAGGTGAGCGCTGCCCGCTGGCCGGGCTGGGGCACTGCCTGTGCGGCCGGCCTGTAGCTCACACGATGTTCTCGTTACAGAACCCCTACTCGTACTCGTTCGGCACGAAGCACGGCGACTACGCGCCGCCCATGATAATCAAGGAGGATACCATGGACTGCCTGTAGCCTCCCCCACCCCGGGGATGGGCGAGCTGCCCGGCAGCGGCTCTCTGGAACAGGTCTCCGTATAAAAAACAAAACGCATCGAAGGTTTCTAATGCATATGACACGTAGTGATGTCAATGTGCGAGTTTAAAGTTATCGACAAAAAAATCGTATAGTCCAGTGAACTGTAAAGTCAACTGTGTTAGAAATCAAATCATTATTGGATCCCATGTATTGAACTGTGCAAGCATTTATAGAGTTGAACCTTGAATTGTCAAATTGTTGTGAAAACGATGAAAATTATTCTCATGTTCGAGTGACACAGGCTACTTATTGTAATTTGTAGTGTTTATTTGAGTATGGTTTAAATTTCAAATCATGTTTCTTTTGGAACGAAATTTTGTAAATCGTTTTTGAACCGTTTATTAGGTGATTTTTTTTTAATTCAATAAACTTACGTTTGGTAAAACTAGTTTATTTGTTAACATTTAGTCTACTTAAACCTAAGCTTACAAATAGACGTAATTAGAATCGTCGCATGGAGCGCAGCTTGTTGTTGCGTCGCATGCCGGCGGCGCGCACGCGCAGCCAGTAGCGCTTGTCGAGCGGCGACAGCTCCTCCAGCCGCGCCGCCGCGCCCACCGGCAGCGCCCACAGCCACGCCGGGTACGCGCCGTCCTCCTGCAACTGCGCAGCTCGCTCACGACACACGTTCTGCTCCTGTCTCTGGGGGCTACTGAACGTGCCACTTGCTAAGGAACTCTTACAGAGTTGGCCTCATTTCAGAAAACTAAGCATCATCTGAGATATCGCCCGAGGAGTCTCTGAGAACTGACGTCAAAATATTGACATTGGTTCTCCTACTCAAGCTGCCCAGCCGGTTTTTATTTTTATGTCTTGTAGATACATCTACAATGTGTTATAAATTACCACAATAGATATAGAATCTGTATTCAACTTTCAAAGAAGTCTATCAATAAATGAACAAAGCTCAGTCGTTGGAGGGCTCCAGCTGTACGTATGTGAAGCAAGTGCTGAGCATATACCTTGACGTCCTCCCCAGTGGTGTATATGTTGGAGCCGCACACATAGCTGACCAGCCGCTGTGGGTCGCTCTCCACCGGCATCTCCTTCTTCTCCATGGCAGTCAGCTTGCCTGCCTTTTTCTTTCCCTTGCCTAGACCCATCACTCCTGCAATTGTTTAGCAAGTAGTTAGCTTTTTTACTGTGGGTTCACTCCTTGGCTCACAGCTAACAGGTATGCCAGCTGATGCCAGCTAAGGCCCAATGAACTACCAGGTTTCAATATTTTAAAGAATTCAGTAAACAGTCACCTCCTGCGGCAGATGTGGTTTTCTTGACGGCAGCATGATTAGAGGCAGTGGTGTGCAGCTGCGGCGTCTGCCCGACGAAGGCCTGACGCAATGATAACAGTGTTCGACTTAAGATTCCCAGATGCATTTTTAGTCAACGACACTAAAATAAAAATTTGGACGCGAGTTACTCAATCACTTGAGGTTATATTTTGATCATTTCACTGACATATGACACTGACAGACGCTGCCAGCTGATAAAAAGTTGACACTGACAATTTTTTTAAACGTTTTAGAAAATCAAGAAAAAATCTCATTCTTAGATTATGTCCCAATAGTATAAAAAAGGAGGAAAACAAGGTAATACAACGATGTAATTCAACAATACGAATCGAGAACTATAGGTAACCTGTATGTATGTCTTTCAGGTAAAATCAAAAAAATGATTGTGACTGTCTAGTTGGTCTAGTTTTTTCACCATTTCTAAATAATATTGTATCAGTATTTAATTTTTGAGTTCAGAGGTCCCTCCTAAATTAAAATTATGTTATCTGTGGAATGGCTTTAGGCTTTCTATTTCACAATTCACATCACTAGAGTTCCCGTCCCCCTGCCGTGTCACCCCCCTCAAAGTTCGTGCTCTGTGCTTGTGTAGGTAAGTCATTAAGAATGTTTTTTTAGGATTTTTCTCATAAATCCCTTGCTAACGATGTTTATTTTGTACATTTTCCATTGGAGAATGTAAATACCTTTCTTTTACGTACGAGCAACGTATTATCAGAACGTAATCGGCCTTGTTTTTTGAGATTGTATTGCTGCGAGTTAATCGTTTCGTACGTTGTTTTCCTTAAAACATTGGAAAAGCCCGTGCATCGAGTGTAGTGTATCTGCCGGGGAAGGTGACTCACACAGCGCCGTACATTACGTTATGTGTGCGCTACGCGCTGTCGGGTCGGCGCGGCGGTCACACTCGGTAGTGTGTACTCGGCGGCGGTGCACTGGACTGGATGAGCGCCTTTGTTATTGTTTTATAATTGGAAGTGATGTTCGAGTCCAATGAGTTTGACGACGACTTTTTCAAGGTAGGTGGGACCGTCACAAGCGGCACCAGGGTCGGGCGCTCGTCACGTCGCGCCGTGCGCAAGCTGATAACACAGCAGCTTTATCGTTATTTGAGTAAATTATATTGCAATGACGGGTGGCGGCCGAGGCGCAGTGCACAGTGCTAACAGTTTATAATGTTAATGTGGTGCCATTGTGCATGAGCCTGCAGCTAGTGTATTGTGCATTGTGCTGGTAGATACGTGGTGAGCCACTGGCAGGTAGGCAGCAGCGGCACCTACTGTTTAGTGGCCGCAGCTGGAGTGACCTTCTTGAGTGTAGTTTGTTTATTTCAGCTGAAAGATGTCCACTGTTGGGTAAAGGCCTTTACAGGCAGGCAATTCCTGCAAACTAGGCCGGATTGTCACTTCCTTGTAGTATTGATAACAAATTGTGACATGATGATTAATTCACAATATTGCTCACAACTATTTGGGTTGGTCTTTCGATACCAACACAAGTTGTTCCACTCAGGTTATGACGGGCCTATTATATATATAGATATATTTTAATCATAATCAAAATGTGTTTGAAGGTATGAAGTGTGCCTTGCTAGGCATACAATGATATAGGTCTCTGCACATAAACATTATAGCTGGCAGTAGCAGGGACAGGAGTGACAGTCTATATCAGTTGAGGCAGACTCTGTGTCTGTGTCTGTGACTACTGCCGCACCTACACATGTAACCTGCTGCAGTGTCAGCACTTGATATACTAGCTATGTCCCCGGTAGTCCCACGCACCGATAGCTTATTGGACAATAACTAAATGTATAGTATAGTAGTCACAGATTCATGTATTTTGATTTTAACATTGAAAACAATGAAAAATCTAATATTGATTGTAAATAATTGAATCTTGTCATAGCTAGAGCTGACCTTGCTAAAATCACATAGTGCTCTGTTTGTATAAAATAAATAATGCTGAGTTTATTACATTAGTACATGATAATGTGAAGGCCATCAGTAGGTGGCGGTGCGGGTACGGGCAGGCGGTGGCTGGCTGCATGTTATCTCGTGGTCGCAGTGCCCACTAGTTCCGGCACTCGGGCAGTCAGGTTTAGATCTCGCTTCTAGTCTGCAAGTGCCTATCAACTGACAGTATTTTGAAATTATTTATTTCTACAAGTTGTACCAGCTGACAACATAACATGGTAACTTTAGTGTGTCTGCCAAACATTACATGTATGTAACAGTAACAAACATACATTCATTTCGTGTTCATTGTATTAGGTGGAAGGAGTTTATTTAGAGGTACCATTTGCATTGGAAGTTTTGTATCAGTTGGTTGAGTCAGTTGTTTATGCAGAGAGAGTTTGTAGGGTCACTCGCCGAGTTCGCACGGGCACGGGCCGAGCATGGAGCTGCTGCTGTGGCTGGCGGCGGCCGTGGTGGCGTCCGTGCTGCTCGCCATCATCTGCCGCTGCTGCTGCCGCGGCAAGTCGCGCGGCCGCATCATCGCACGTGAGTGCCGACTGCCAATTCTAAGTAGTATCGCTCAAAACAAACAAAACTTTAACTTACTGATGATTACTTATACAAAAAACGACTTTAAAAATACTAAAAAGAAAAAGTACATCATTCTAATAGGTAAAGTACATCTTTCTATACATACATATAACAAATCTGTAGAGAAGTCATTTTTGAACATTGAACATACTTGAAAAAAAATAGCCAGAGAGTTTAACACAATTTCCACCATTAAAAAAAAAACTGTTTGTTTGTGCGCGTCTCACGCAAAATCTGCGTATTCAATGTAGACAACGTTTACATAAGAAGTTTACACACATTTCGGACTATGTGTTAGTCTTTCGAAATCTTTTCATCCTATCAAAAGATATGAATAATTGAATAAGTTGAAGAATATAATGACTACAAAACGCGCAAGTGACTAACGCACCGCCATCAAATAGAACAAATGAACCGATTTTGAAAAAATATTTTTTTGCTGGAAAGGGTATGCTTTCGAAATAGTCCCATTGTCGTCAGGTCTAGGATCTGATAAAGGGAACCCTTTGAAATCCAAGGCATCTCTTGAAAATTGTAGGCTTGCCTGGGATAAATACTTGACATTCAGATGTGTATCTGATGACACTACGAAACAGTAAAGGTTTAGAGCTGACCTGATGATGGAGACGACAGAGAGCCCAGGGAACTTCTCAACGGTATGTACTAACTACTTTGTGTTTGGGCTTATTTTATTCGTATTGATGAGAACTTTACACCGGGATGAGTTTTTCCGGCACAAGCCCATTACTAACCCAGGAAGGAAGATGGGCAACATTTCGATGTCGTAGCTCCCACAGCTACTACTGAACGGGTGTTCGATATTTATCTGATTTACAAGATGGTCTCATTAGTTTTTATGAGGACATACGTAGCGAGAAGCGCGGCGCGATGCGGGTTTCCCCGCCTCCTAGCGTGAAGTGTCTCGCGCGGTCACACGTCTCCTATCGGATCATTGCGCAACAATACAACTCTATTGTGTAATCATGTTTTCATGTTTTAAATATGCATATTGAATGAAGTAGCCGTCAGTTGTCAAGTAAAATGTGTACTTGGGCCGGCACTACTGAATGAATACGTGACGAGGTCCGTGTGTTGCAGCGCCGCCGCGGGAGGACGCGGGCGCGGCGCCCTACCCGCAGCAACAGTACGCCGCCGCCATATTTCCCGGTAAGTCTGCGCCATGGCGCATGGCGAAACTAACCATCGTGTTGGATCATACGCCTCTTCCTAAAAACTGATGTCAATAATTATTCCTAGAAGCACCTAGGCAAGTTCTGACGCATGTCGCGTTCGCTAGGCAGCTGTTTTGACATTTGTGGAGTGTTTCCTTTGGGTGTAGCGTGGTCTCGCGTCCGTCCGACATGTGTACGACGGCGCAGTAACTGTGTGTCTTGTGTTCCCCAGCGCAACCAGTGACGGTGTACCCCGTGGGGGCGGGCGCGTACCCCAACGCTGCGCCGTACCCCGCGCCTGCGCAGTACCCCGCGCCGGCGCCCTACCCCGCGCCCGCGCCCTTCCCCGCGCCCCACCCCGCGCCTTACCCCGCGCCAACCGCGCCCGATGCCAACGGTAAGCATCACACGCATAGTTGGAACGAGTTCCATATTATTTAAATAAACGGCCCCAGGTACGGGAGAACAAAGAAAATCGTAAGGAGCCGAGCGAAACGATTGATTGTTGCTAGGCGCGTGCGACCAAGTCCTCGCCGGACACTTCGGGCCTATCAGTCAATATAAAATTCAACAAAATCCCCCAGTAAGGTCAAATTTAAACCGTCCTTTAAACCGTCTCGTGCGTCGTTGCAGAATTTAGACCGATTGAAACGACGGATTGACAGTATTTCAAAATCATTAACAATTTGCTTGAAACTATCGATCTACATATGTATATGCTATGCTATATGCGATATGCTTTGTGATCAAGTAGGTACATCATTAATAATTATAACACCATAGATTTTTCATGGTGGCCGATCGACTTGAACTGTCGCAGGTTTGTGTGAGTGCTAGTGGTTTGTTCAAGCGTGGAGTTGACTCAGCGTGGTCAGGACATGCGCCTTGTTCACATGAAACGTGCCATCCGGCTGACTACCAACTGCCTACTCAGTGAGAGCTTTCCGTTTGTTTCTTAGAAATGTTATGATGACAGCTGAAGTGACGCCCGCGGCTGTCGGAGCAACACGCTCTGTCGCTGGATGCTGGCAGGACGTGGGACGGTGTTACCACCCACGACACCAGTACCCCTACCATGAGCTTACCCACAACCAAAACTCGCTAGCGTCTCCGTAAATGAATTGTATGAAATATTGTACAGCGCCCCTAGCGGTCACTGAAAGAATTCAAATTCGTACCATGAGCACTATAGATTACGATAGGTTAAAAACCTAACGTAAACTATACGTAGATAGTCACTAGAGTTTTTAGCTGTCACCATACAAAACGCACCATGAGTTGCGCCCAGCGCTCGACTATCACTACAATAGTAGTTATGTTGCTCACTAACATTTTGGCGTGTGAAACATGTGTTTACATTATCAATTAATACGTTTTAGCATAATTAAGTCACAATAATGCCTGTAAAAGCATATTTTGCATGAAATATTTTAGTGGTGTCCAGGCAAGATATTTAGTTTTATTGTTGGTACTTTGACGTGAAACTTGTTTTGTTTTAATGGTAAATGATATCAATTACGTGGAATTGCCCATTCCGTGTAGCTTGTAGTGGTGACGTGACAACGCGGGCGTTATGGGAATTACTCACCAAATTGCACATCGCCGCCCAACTCTATCAAGCCAATGGCTTTATCCTAATGACGAACAAGTGGACAACTCAATTAGCTGTCCTGTCTAGTGTCCCGCACTAGCAAATTATGTAAACAATCAAATGGTTTATGTTGTGTGCGATGTGTCTGTAGCTGTGGCTCGTGCAGTTCGTAAACACGAATACCAACATTTTGACAATACCGACGTTCTTGTTGAGCCAAATAAAATACAAGCTATTAGGACGCGCCGTCTACTCGCACTGCCCCCAACCTTGTAACGTGTCTACGAAATAATGTCCTCCGGCTTCTCCGGATGGATGTTGCTGTTTAGTATTTGGGAATTGCCGTAATCAGTTAGTGTCGCCACGCACTGCGCGCCGCGATACCCACCACTTCCTTCCCGAGGCGTCCCGGAGAACTCGCTATGAGTTATATTTAAATGAACTAATTAATACAATACAACATTAATTACGTTTCGTGTACTCCAAATACATTGACTTGACCAGGCCACTGCGCTCACTGTACACTGCGCTCGCAATATCTCACTGTGGAACAACAACCTGCCAGTATATTTATGTTCTGTAACCAGTTTCCGTTGTTACTTGTGCAATAACTTTCAGTACAATAAATACATGTTAGACAAACCCTCTCGTCGGTATTTGCATAGACGGATTTAGCGTCCCTCAAATGTATTATTCTCACGCCATGTACTTTTTAATGAAAGTGTTGTGCGACTTCGCTGACCAACGCCAGATTGTGAGCGCGGCTCAGTCCGGCGCTGGTCGGCGCGGCACACGTAGAGCTGTACATAGCGTAGCGTCACGTAACTAACTGTCGCTCTGTGTGAAGCCTTCTTCGGAGTGGCGCCGCCCGGCTGGAGCGCGCAAGGTGGGTCGCAACTCGCACGTCGCCAGTACTCGCGCCGCACTCTGCAGCACACGACCGTGCCGTGCCCTCGCTCTAACGAGCGGTGGAAGATTACTACGTACATTGTTGTGATAAACCTGCAATACTGTAGTCATCTTGATACCAAACCGTAGTATACATTTATCACGAAGCTATCGACTCACGCGATAACTGCGGCAACAGTACAGTGCGTGCCCGAACATGATGCGCACGTGAGGGCCGCAGCCGCAGTCATATGTACACCGCCATACACATGTAGTGGGTTTAATTACATTAGCTAGCTTGTCTGTTGATCACTTACTGTATATGATTGCTATCTTTGTGTAGGGGCTTTCCATTGATCACGTGACATTCGAAAGAGGGGGTATGTGTTCGGCAGAAATCACGAAGTTGGGAATGTTAGTCTTATACCTCACCACCTAACCACTGGTATCACCATGGGGTAGGTAGGGGTTAAAATTAAAAAAAAAACATCACGTTATTAATAGACAGCCCCATATGCGTAATTATTGAGTGCATATGCAATGGCTGACGCACAAGTGGCCGGGGCACCGCGTGCACCGCTTTAGTAGTTCGTGTCCCGGGCATGCTCCGCACCGGTCGGCCCGGTACCCCTGACCGTTACCACTGCCTGTACATTATAATTACCTAATTACCCTTTTTTATTTAATCTTTTGCTTGCAATATTTGCTCAAGTATTTTTTTCTTAGGTATTTCAATAATGCGTATTTATATGGGTTCTGACGTAGAAATATCACAGCAATTAAAACTGAATATGATGTAATCGCATGCCGTCGGAATAACAATAGAACTGTCAACAGCATGTAGTGTCTGTGTCGCGCCGCACGTGACGTCACTTGTCAGTGGAACTGCGCCGCGATAACACTTGAGAGCAGTTGCGACTTGTCAACCTCCATCCACCACTCGCCGTCACAAACTCGCGGCTTACGAGATAAACGCTTGTAATTGGGTAGTTGACTAGGTCAAAAATAAAATCCTATATGACATTAATTTGGTAAAATATCCTAAAATAATGTCACTTTCTTTACATTTATCGTTTACAATGAAAATCTATTGTTTTTGTTCTTGATTATTTAAGTAACCTAAGTATATGGCTTGATTGACTTGACGTCATAATTCTAACTTTCATACAAATTGCATAGAAAGTAATTACTGTTTTTGACAGTTCAAATGATAGTAATGAATTTGACTAGTTGTCATCTACCGTATTGTGTGCGTTGTGTTCTTGTGTGCGTGTTTCCTTTCTAAAGTCTACAATAAATTTAAAACATTATTTTTATAAAATGTAAATATCTAAGATAAGCTTATAAATGTCCAGTATTGAAGTAGAAGTTGGAACAGTTAATTAGTTGCAGTAAGTGATAGCGGCGTGTGTTGCAGCGTGCCCGCCGTCGTACGAGCAGGCGATGGGCGAGGCGCACAAGCAGCCGCCGTACAACCCGCACGCGCCGCACTAGCGCCGCGCCGCACTAGCGCCGCGCTGCGGACGGATATTGTTCAGGTCCGATTGAATAGTCATTATTTAGTGAAGCAGGGTATTCACACTACTATATAAGTGTAGCCAATTAATCATTGTATTTATTTAAGATATTGTATTATTTTCTTATGAGATTGCTAAAATTGTATATTTTCCGAATTATTTTCAACTTTGCTTTTATAAAAGTTACAATATTGAATGCTTGATGGATTTATTTACAATGTAAACAATATGATGCCGATGTAATAAACGATGTGCCAGTACCTGTTACCACATGAGGATGTACCTACTGTAAGGTCTGGTGCAGTCGCGACGTCTGCCTGACGCACTCGGCTAGCGATACTGTCGGCGCACCTCTGTAGTGGTGGACATTGATACCGCGTAGATATGTATCGAGAGGATTGTAGTTGTTGGGAGTTTATACTGATCTGTTGAAGACTGAGAGAGAGAGAGAGCTGGCAGTGCGCACAGCACATAGTGTCTTACACACGTAGACGTGGAGACGAGTATGGCGATGTCGGTTCTATGAGCAAATGTAATAACTTGTATTTCGCCAAGTTGATGCAGTGGTTGTCGTCCGGCCGGCAGCGCCGCCTGTACCCTATTGTTGTACTGTCGCAGCGGATAGCCTTCGTACACAGATCGTGTGCAGTCGCGGGCACTTCACTAGTACTTAAGTGTTGCTACCACGACCGGTGTACTGTTATTTGTATTACAATTATAAAAAAAAAACTTATATTGACCATATTAATACTATACAATAAATGATTGAATCCTCTATGGTTATTGAATAGTTTTTGTAAATAATTCCTCATTTTGTAATTTAAATCAAAGTTTTCTTAATGACAATTAAAAGTATCTTGAACCAAACATAAATGTAAATATATGCTAAGTATAGTTGGCTTCGTACTCTTTTGTAATTACAGTGAATAGAGTTGCATTAAAAAGTATCGATATGTGATTAAACATGTTCTGCATACATGTCTACAGTCACACGTTTGTTATGGAACTCTTGTTGGACTTCATTAGTATCTCGTGCGTCACTGTTGAACTTTTGAATATACCTGTGTAATTGTTTGTCCATTACAAATTAATAATAAATGACTTATAGATATTTACTTATAAATAACTTGTACATAATGAACTAAGTGATAGCGATATCCGCTGTGATGACTGCATGTGGCTCGGCCATCGGCCAGTGCGCATGTCACGAAGTTCCCTGTCCAGCGGCACCGCGACCTGCTCGTATTTAGTAGTTAAGCTTACCTTGTGATTGTGATAGGTCGCGAGTCGCGCCGCACATAAGTACATACTCGTATGACCTTCCGCTGCGGAGATCGTATCAGATTACTATTATTTACTGTACAAGATAAGACTATCTATTGTATATATTCCAAATATAATTTTGAGCTTTATGTTGTAACGTTAAGGTGCATTTTGTTATAAAGAATTTTTTTTTTCAATTTAGTTAAGTAAATAAATGGTCACCAAGTGTATTTAATTTTCGTAAAAAATATATTACATTCAATAAAAGTGCGTAACGCATGATATATTGTGTTTTCTTGAGCTACATTATATTATTCAATGCAAGCCCGGCATCAAGTTGGCAGCAGCGACTTGGGCCCGGCGCCCGTCATCAGCACCGGCACGGCATTCACTTCATGGTAATAAAGTATAACTGTCCACGATCTATGATCGTAGTAACGAACATACCGCTCGGTATGCTCGACGCTACTGCATCGGCAGCTTTGAGGATGCTTCGGAATAGGTACGGACCCTTGGGCTCGCCGGCGCCGAGCCAGCACTCGCCATTGGATCACTTGACTTTAGCTTGGAGCACTAGATCCCAATCCGCCATATTAAATACAACTCGGGCAGCCAGCTAGCAACAACCCTGAGACTGTTTTGAAGATAATTAAGATATAGAGACTCTTTGGCAAGCTTGAGGACGGTGCGGCATGCTGAGACAGCGGTGTGCGCGTGCGCTCGCATGTAGGGATGCCGGTAGTGAGCGCCGGGCCTAAGTAGCACGCCGCCCAAGCGACCGGAGACGGCGACGGCCAGTGCGTGCCGTGCGACAGGCGTCACGAGGAGTCCTCAGCTTCTGTAATGTGCAGTTATGTAAAGCAGATATAAAGGCAGACTACAAGGTTAGACTAGGACCACTAGGTTAGACTTCTAGTGCTCTTTTCAGTTATTTATTTCATTTAACAGCAAAATCGGCCGTAGCCAATAACATTTGCTCAAAAAAGTATATATTTATAGCTACATTATAATATAATGAAACATTCACATGCTCATCTCACAATACTCCAGACACCGACACAGAATCGTCTTCCAGTCGTCCGCAAACAAACCGCAGTAGGCTTGGCGTCCAAGAGTACATTAAGCGCGGACGGGATGCGTGGAATTGTGGACTGTGAACACGCGACGGTGTGGCTCACGGGAACTGCAAAGAGCCTATGACTCCTATTCCGGCTGTAGTTTATCGGAGTAAAAAGATGGAACAGTTCGTCATGCAGTTCCCGAGCATTGATTTTCCCATTCGTCTTCGTCGTCAACTGGTCGTTTTTCCGCCGAACCTCTAATGAATAATAGTTGTGGTTGTGTAAAACCTCACAACGCATATATGGTACATATATATATTACGTTTGTTAGATGTGTGGACATGCAGCCGACACGATTACGCGCCATCCAGTTTATGTTTCTAAGAGGTCAGAAGGTACCCGTCGTAGGCGTCGCATTCGGCTTACAAGCTGGTGCTTCAGGTGTCGAGTACCTTGATATAAAGCTTACGTCAGCTCATCAGCTGGAGGTAGAGCGTCCGTCCAGCAGTGGAGGCTGTGCTGACGTCACGCGGCGCAGTGCGCGTGCGCGAGAGCCGCGCCGCGCCGTCGCCGGCTGCTGCAGGGGTGTCACACCCTATATGTATCATACCATAGACTCATTATCATCGCCATTACATGTATTTCTGCATGGATACAACTTAAATGTTCTCAGAATCTATACACATATCATAAAATCGTAGAAAAGTCAAAACTGTACATTGAATATTTAAATAAAATTATAATTGGGGCGTGATCTAAAATCGACATCGAAGCCAAAAATATAGCTTTTATAATTTTTGTCTGTTTGTCTGTATGTCATACGTATGTCCGGAATAATTTCAAAAAGTACTGCATGGATTTGCTTCAAATTTGGCATGAATATATAACTAAGAGGTCGGGTCAACATATAGGCTAATTATTTTCACGCTATCACGTCCGGGTTGGGGGGATGTTTAATCACCTAATGCCCACGCGGACGACGTCGCGGGCAACAGCTAGTAAGTCTATAAACCGGCCAAGTGCGAGTCGGACTCGCGCACGAAGGGTTCCATTATTTATATAAACTCAATATTCTGAGAATATTTCAAGCATCTACCTGTTGCCGTTATCGATATCGAGCAAAAATTAACAAAAAAATCACGTTTGTTGTATGGGAGCCCCCCAAAATATTTATTTTATTCTAGTTTTCAGTATTTGTTCTTATAGCGGCAACAGAAATACATCATCTGTGAAAATTTCAACTCTCTAACTATCACGGTTCATGAGATACAGCCTGGTGACAGACGGACGGACGGACGGACAGAGGAGCGAAAACAATAGGGTTCCGGTTTTACCCTTTGGGTACGGAACCCTAATAAAAAGACTAGCAAATAGGTACGGTTAGCAACCTTAGGCAAGATAATGATTATTAGGTAGGCATTAACCGTGCTTCGCACAAAAGCTTATCCATCTTTTTAAATAGTAGACGTAAATAAACTCAAAATATTCCTAAAACATTATCCGATTCCTAACTTCATTGACCTTAGAATAAAAAATCAGTAAAAGCCCCAGCATGGTGGTGTGCGGCGTCACCCCTGAGCGCGGCGCCAGAGTGTCGCGGCACTTGTTGCGCTGTCGCGCCGCTCATCTGCGCGGCGCGCGTGTTCCAGCTGCCGACACCGGCTGGCTCCCTAATGGCTGCACACCCACCTACGTCACAACAAACCCCACTATATCCCATATAGGTAATGCTACGACATATGAAAGAGAACAGATGTGGAAAGCGTCACGTTGCTTCATCATTCCAGTAATACTTCAGTGTTTCGTTTGAGTGTTGTATCTTGTATGGCAGTGTAGCGAGTATCGTTGCCGCCCGTCCCCGGCACGAGACGTAGCAGTAGCGACACAGTGTCGGCGGGTGTCGCGGCGTGTCGCGCTGGCGCCGAGCCGCCACTATAGCGCTATCAGCGCGACGGAGATGATCTCGCGACACGGCACGCGAGTGCGGCGGGTGACGCCTGGCAGCCCCATGTCGTCACCCCGGGAGGGAACTGAGGGCCGCCAGATGCCTGCCTCTGGTTCAAGTTCGGCATAATCCGAGGCGATGAGTCACTGACCTCTACACACGTTTAGGGGGTAAGTCGCATCATTATTTTAGAAAGGTGATTATTGTTGATGAAGCGGAATCGTTAATCGTAACATCATGTAGTTATGTTGACGCTTATCAAGACGGGCCTCAACTAATAATAATAAACAGACAGACATGATGTTAGAGACTTCGATGACGTGTTTAAACTTGGGTTCCATGCACCGTTTGCCAACGACTTTGAACAGAATAATGTAACGGCAGCTAAAGAAACTTCGCCTACCGGTGGGTGCTCTGCTCGTGTTCACTCTGTAACCGGATTAAGACGAAGCGCATCGTGTGACAGCGCGCAGTTGGTGCTGCCGGTGAGCTTGGTGCTGCTGGTGAGCTTGGTGCTGCTGGTGAGCTTGGTGCTGCCGGTGAGCTTTGTGCTACTGACGCATCTTTTCGATAGACATATACATGTATTGGGGTATATGAGGATAAGCAAATCGGTAACCAAATTTAACCACACATGTTGCACAATAACCCTATTGTATTTATTTACAAAATCCGACTCTACAGCGGATCACGTAGCGGTGCTACGAGTCGTAGCGCTCGTAGCGGCGCGGCGTAGCACAGAGCACGAGTGTCGCGGGTGGCTATGGGCGTGCCGGCGGGGGTGCCGAAAGGCGCGCGGCGGCCGAGCCATGTGGCGTACTACGTGGCGCTGGTGGGCATCCTGTCGCTGCTGGTGATGCTCTGCCTCTACTTCTGCTACTACTTCGTGAGGAAGGTCCGCGGTAAGTGCGTTACAACTGCACACATGTGCAGCTGTGACGCTAGACAGTGACGTCACAGTGTGTGTTGTTGTGCAGAACTGAGCTCGGCCGAGACGCTGTCGCTGCCGACGGCGTCGTGCCGCCCGCCGGCCACCACGGCGTACCCCGTGCAGCCAGGTACGGTGCAAGTTAAAGCTTCTGGCAAGCCTTCGGAACAAATCACTTCATGCATTTTCTTCCGGAGGCGCACCAGTGGAGCTGTGACGAAATAGACGCTCTGAAGAGCCATGCACTTGTTACAGTGGTGCGCGACAGTGCGAGCGCGATGGCCAAGCTGTGCAAGCAGGTGCCGGGCGGCGGCAACACCGTGTTCCCCGCCGCCACGTCGCCGGCCGCCGTGCGCGCCAGCACGGGCGAGCCCGCGGCCGAGCCGGCGCCGGCGCCGCCCGCCGAGCCGCGGCCCGACAAGCCGGCCGTGCCCGCGGTGTGCGTGAGCGCCGCGCCCGAGGTGCCCGCGCGCTAGTGTGCTGCCCGGTACACCGCACGTCGCGCAGTCGCGCCTCACGGAAGCATTCATGTATACATGTGTCATTTATTCGGATTTCAAAGGGTTTTAATGCTTGAATATTATTGTAATAGGTAATTATGATATTTGTATAAAACTGGGCCAGTCCTCCCTGCTAGTGTTCAAGAGACCTCTTGCAGTTGCCTGGCCACTCTTACTCGTTACGATACTACCTCAGAAACAATACAATGTTAATAAGTTTTTCACTTTTCTAACGCCCTTTTGGAATTTTACCTACAGAGTACTTATTACCTCAAGGACCGCGTGTGTGTCCACTCGATGCTCTCCAGTTGTGACCAAGTTGTTCTGTTCACTTGTTACGTAAAATGTTTCTAAATGTTGTTGCTAGCTTTATATTGTGTGGCGATATGATACGAACGAGTATCACGAGATGTAAATTAAATAAATGTTCGTTTAAAATGTACACGTTTCATAAACTATAATGAACTGTAATATGCTATAGCATTTTGTGCCAAAATTTTTCCAATGTGTTCAATGTAAGCTACTTTTAATTTGGACTGTAATTAGTTAAGTTTGTTTGTGTACATATTGTACAAAGTAATAAAGCTGTCCTGATGTTTGCGTCGCTTGGGCTTGGTGTCTGCTGTCTGTACCAATTTATACAATTGTTATTAAATAAATTAAATACTGAAGTTGCTGATGTTTCATTCACTCTTATTCAATAGTAACAATGTGCTCTAGCGCTGGTGCCGCTCCCCTCGGTGGACGATATGTTACTGTATCTACCTCGGTGGCAAATGTTTGACTGAGCTTTGACCGCTCGCCTTCTACGATTGACAAATGAAAGTTCGGTTTCGATTTTATCGATAACTTGATTTCACCGACGAAAGGATGATGTCGCTTGGTCCCCACAGGTGGGCAGGCTTACGCTCCAGGCGTCAGCAGGGCCTGGATCTGCTCGATGGAGTGCAATAAAAGGCAGACTTCGTAACATACACTTTATTAAGACGAAACGTTTGACTAGACCTCTACTGTGTAAGTTCGTTGTAGGCGTTCACCACTGAGCAAATCTCCTCATGTCTGACGACCTCACCGCAGTGCACAGGAATGTTTGAGTGTACAACAGTGGACATACGCCTAATTGACTCAATTAACTTGGTGTTCTTCTTATTGTTAGTAATACACGAGACATTGACTATAGAGTGGTTGTATCAGTCCGACACACACTGTGACGGGCCGCCTCGGGCAGGAGTCGGGCACGCACAGGCGACCGGGACTGACGCACCCCTGGTGTTGCGGCTCTGTTACATATGCAGAGCGGATTCTTCTTATAAGTAAATAACCTTCATATAAAATATAAATTCTGTGTAGATGCTATTTTGAACTCTTGTGCTTTACAAGTGATAATTTATTTTACATTTACCCATTAATTACATGAACAGATAATACTGAAAGCTTGACATTCATAGGCGCTGAAGCGTATACTCACTAAGCATCAACAAACGTTTAAGTGTTTTACACAAATAGTTTCGTTCGTCCGAGACCTACACATCAAATTCGGCTATGGTCATTCTGTAATACAATATTGTTTAATTCAATATACTCGAAAGTCATTTAGTAACTTTGAGGTAAAAACAACTTGTTGCCAACTTTGAAAGCAAAAATCAAAATGTATTCCTATAGATCCCTAATTGTTGGCTAATACCGTTCCCCGCGATATTGGCACTCGTCGGGACGTGCCGGTCCGGCCGGCCTGCGGCCCACCCGGCCGCCTATATGGCGGTCTCCTTGCGGTCGGGCGCGGCGTACTGCTGCAGCTCCTCGTAGGGCGGCGGCCGCTCCTCCGCGCCCTCCAGCTCCAGGTCCAGGTCGCTCTCTGCAGAACCAAACGCGCTTCAATCAATGGGGAGACAAGTGAACCGTAAAAAGTCCAGAAACATTCTTGTGTCATTATCTTGGTGATACAATGAAAATAATTATGTTTGAATGCAAAAGATGACATTAGTCATTTCTTTGTAAAGTGTAGGGTAATAAATTGGACAAAAGCTTATGGAGTCTCCTTACCCAGCTATGGTCTAGTGGTGACATTGCAGTAGTGAAACGTGTCGTGAGGCTCCGTCTCACCTGAGAAGGCGCCGGATTCGGGGCGGTGCGGGGGCGCCAGGATGTCGCCGTCGCTGGCGTGGCGGCCGCGCAGGGCGCCGGCGGGGGGAGCGCGCGGTCCGGCGCCCCGCAGTGCGGACAGCGCGCCCGACTCCGCCAGGTAGCACGCGCCCCCGTCGTACCCAACCGGCTCTACATGCACGCATGCACGCACGCTTATACACACTTGCGGAAGCATTGTTCGCACGGTTTTATATGAAAGCATTTGTTATTCAGTTCTGGGATATAACGTAGGTAAGAACATGAAGTGCAATAAGCGACGCGATGTCAGAGGCGCTGTGCTCAACGACGAGCCCGCAGTAGATGCAGAGTCATGCAGTTTGTTATTCGCACCCCACGCGGATTAACAATGGCACATCGTACAGCTGTACCTTTGTTGGCTACTCACCGACGGAGGGCGGCGGCAGCACGCTGCGGCGCGAGCTGACGCGCGACTCGGCGCTGCGGTGCGTGGCGCCCGAGCGGTCCAGCGGCTCCAGCTGGTCGAGCTGCTCGATGACGTCATCTAAGCTGAAGCCCAGGCTGGCCGGGTGCCGCTCGTCCGGCACGGCGCGCCGGTCACGGCTGCGGATGGATTCGTTGAGCGACTGCTTGTCGTCCTTGGCCTTGAAGATGGATTTGTTGTGCACGTCATCGAACCGCTCGTCATTGTTGCCGTGGAGGAGAGAACTCTCGCCGATATCACTGTGGAGGGGGGAGCCTACCCCGAGGTTCTCGCCGATGTAGAAGCCGGCCGTCTCGGTGGCGTCATCGTCTTTGATATCGGTGGTGAGCTTCTCTTTCTTGCCGCGCGAGGACTTAATATTGGAGTGGTGCTTCTTGCAGGGTGGCGCGGGATGGGCCGGCGGGGTGTCGGGGGAGGAGGAGTCGGGTGAGGCGCGCGGCGCGGGGGGGCTCTCGCAGTCGGAGCCGGAGTGCGGCCGCAGCGGCACGTGCAGCTCGCGCGTGGAGCGCTCCCAGTGGCGGCGGTGCAGCACCTCGTCGATGACGCTGGGCGCGGAGTGATAGCGCGCCTCGGGCTCCGCGCGCTCCGGCTGCGACATCTTGCGCCGCCCGATCTCCTCGTGGCTGCGGTGCGCTGACAGAGGCTTTTTGTATCCTGGAAATATTACATCATTCGATAAGATAATCGCATTCATGATAAATCATTGTGATTTACTGGTAATAAATAAGTGTAATATATTGACTTGTATTATATATGCAGATATGTGGATGGGTTAACTCAATATTATTATTACACAGTAGGTACACAATTACAAATAAATTCACGATCACTTCACCAGTAATTGTCATCATCAAGAAATCCTTTTACCGAGTAGGTTATATCAAATATGTTTTGCCTGCAAGCATCGATACCGGCAAGTATTCTCTTTAGTTGATTTTAGGAAACATTATTTTTGGAAACTTTGGGTGAGAACAGGGCAAACGGTAGTCGCTTGAGGAATCATGAACAATATGTACACTATTTGTTTTCGAATTCGATCGCGCTATGGTTTCGTTACAAGCAAATATGTAAGTTATTTTTTTTTTGTGAGAGATGTAAAGTAATTCCGTATTTAATTTGCCATCCCCTCCCAAGTCGACTACTATCACTATTATTGAAAAGATCAGTTCTGTTCAAAATAAGGCCTATCTGATCTGAATTGGCGCCTCGCTGTTTGACTACAGCTGTAGTGCCACACACGTTCCTATTAGATTTTGGAGCGCGTATATTTTGGCGCGTTGTCAAGATGACTCAACTGGGTCAATGGGTTCTCGCTTCTTCCTTGACCTTTTTATGGTAACGACCCCAATGACGTTGTTAAATTCTTAAAGTACGGAGTCAATATAGTACTTCGTTTGTATTTTTTTAAGCTATGGGTTAGGTCTCAAAATGATCTGATTATTATTTGGTTCGGCTACCTGATGTGCTGGGCAGGTGCAGCGACACGGCACTGCTGCCGACGCGGCGCCCGAACAGGTCGCTGGAGCGCCGCCGAGAGCCCGCCTCTGCGTGACACACAAGATAGGTTCAATGCCAGTCTTAGGTCCGCAATGAATAGCCACCAGTTTCCTATTTAATTTAAATAACTAATTAATCGCATTTTACTAGCGATGGTGTTGAAACCTGGCTCAGGAGTCATTCGAACACTTGGCCCCGCGTTGGGCGCCAACAAGTCGTGAAAGTCTTACCAGCAAGTGAACGTACCGTGAAGGTGAGTGAGCGCGGGCCGCTGCGGGTGTTGGCCAGATGTGCTGTCTGAAACCAACGGTAAACGTGAAGATCCTCATCTGTGGTGACTTTCGTAGATCTATGTGTCTGTGCACTATTGGTCACTGTGATCTGAGTACGTTGTGTGCCGTCTAACAGAAGATACATAGCTAGGCAGGCACTGTACGAGGTCGGCCTTATCATGTCCCGCTGAGATGTAAGACGGCCCTGGTTAGATGGATGTTTCAAGCTACAATTAGCGATGTTCAGGTACGGCGCGATACACACCGGAGCTGTTGTCGTCGGGCCAGCAGCACAGCCAGCACAGCAGCAGCAGCGGCGCGCACACCTCCAGCGCCAGCACCCCCCCCGCCGCGCCCGCCGCTCCCGCCATCTCCACGAGATCTACTAAGGAGCTAATACTTTACCACTAGTTGTAGTAGTTATACTGTAGGAAACAACACCCGATTGATTGAACTAAGGTATTAAAGGAATATGATACACCGATATGGTAGTGACGAGATCGTCATTTAATCGGATCGGAATTTAATAGCATTTTAAATAGAGCACTAGCTGAGCCGACTGACGTTGTCCTGTTTGTTTCTTTCGCAAGAACCTTCTCCTGAAAACGAAACCTAAACACAACAAAACAAGGGAAGTCGGTCCAGGAGTTCACGCGTGATGGCGTCACCAACGGAAATAGGGATTCGTTTTTATAATGTAGATATAATATTATGTATGTATTTTTATATAATAGATACGGTACATACCTGCTGCGCAGTTACAAATAGAACTTTGCAAACTAAATGCGAAACTTTGGCATGTTCAGAACACCGTCGATGATTACTCCCATACGATTAAAGGCAGCACTCGGTCCCCAAGACTGGATGAGGAGTACCGCTATTTTAGTTTCCACCGAGACCATACAGGAGCTCCGAGCCGGTATAGGGTGGAGTGTGGTGTGCTGGAGACTGCCAGCGGCACAGCGCGTGCCGGCGCCGGCAGACAGGATGCTTGTTTACGAGCGCTCGGGGCGCGAGTGGCTGCCAGCACTCTCGCCGCGACGAGAGTAAAACTTAGCGCCCGGGACACACCGAGATCTTGTCGTGGGATGTAATGGCCTATTGTAATGATCTATTCACCTCATTCTGTACCTCAATACCAATTGCTGGCGCTGGATGCTGAGTCAGATGTAAAAACACGTCGGTAGGTACCAGAAATAAAAGCAGTCGGTTTTTCTAACCACTTAAACCGACTTTCAAAAAAGAAGTCGGCCGGTCCGTGTTTATTTCGACATTAACTTACAGATTGATGTGCAGACGCCAGCACATCAGGCTACAACAATCTGTCAAATTTCCTTCAACCTTATCGCTGAAACATAAAGTTCAAAGGTGATTGGGAAAATTTTATAGATTCGGGTAGCCTGATGTGCTGGCGTCTGTACTTCAAATTTTTTCAATCTTTTAGGAAAATTTTTCGATTTTTTTTGTAAAAATATTTTTATTCTTAGCTTTTTATACCCACTAAAGGCTGTCGTCACCTACTAATAACTTTTTAACCAACTTCCCAAAAGGAAGGAGGTGCTGAAAAAGTGGTTCCATTGCCACCACTTTAGGATGTGATGGCCATCATTAAATCTAAAGGATCTGATGGTGGACATCATCCTACACACAGACAGTCAGGTGAATGTCTGATGATGATACAACAAAACAGTAAAATAGTCCAAGGTTGAGGTTGCAGCTCTGCTTTCAATTTGCTAAGTAAAAAAAAAACAATTTTTTTTGAAGCTTTTATTTTCTTTTTAACATTTCATAAATTATTTAAAATTGAGAGTCTGGTTTATAGAAATAAAATATTTTCTGATTCCAATACCATTTGTTATAAGTTGAGCGTTGTGCGTCCGACAGACAGCAGTCGCAGTCCCCGGTGCGCCCCCGGCCTGCCGGCCTGTGGCGCCGGAGTGTCGGCGCGCATCGATCCCGCTTCACGAGCTGCGGCTACAGCGCGGACGGAGGTCCAGCCTGACTCGAACAACGGGATTTATTTGCCTGGCCAGTTCCTGCAGTTCTGATCGCAGACAAACTTTGGACTAACCAAACTTATTTACACAAAAACATTATTATGCCTGAAAACCTTCAGGTGACCTCTGACCACCCCCACGTTATGATATACACAGAGAACCCGCTGTTAACATAATCAGCGTCCTATAAACATTTGTTATTATTATCAAGAAAAAAAGAATATGCGTAGATGAATTCGTAGCGCATTCGTAGCACTCGTAGCGCGCATAGCTAATCGTAGCGTGCGTGACATTTTTATCAGGCTACGGATGCTACGAGCGATTCCCGATTTGTAGCATTTTTCTAAGTGTCGCAGCCAGCATGATGTTTGAAACCTCACGATATGATGGAGATTTCAAATTAAACCTGTAGCCTTAGTGGTTTTCAATAAACAAAATTCTCTGTAAATATACTAATGTAGTAGTTAATATTGAAGACGAATAGTCCAAGGTTGCGGCTCTGCGCTCGGGTGCCAGGGATTTTCCATTAGACATTGTGGAAAGTATGTCGTTGCCGAAATTAACGGCTCCGCTCCACATAAATGTGTCTGCTGCGCTGTGGAACTGTGTGAGAGCGGCGAGTGTGACGTCATCAGGCAACTGTTACCGTAGCCAGTACCTGCTGCCACACGCGGAGCACACCAGCCGACTACATCCGACAACCCAATAAATTGATTAATACTGTCAACAGATGTTTCAGTTTATAATAATAACGAAACAAATACCTATTGAATGTCTAAATGTGTATAAATATAGTGTCCTGGTGGAGGAAATCGGTGATAGCAATAAGCATAACCGCGCGGTATAGTGCGTGACTGGGTGCGGAGAGTGGCGCATGGGTCGCGCGGCCTCGCTGGCTGCCGCCACCAACCTATGTGCTGTAGACTGTCGACAAGTAACCAGTGCATTGGCAGCATTCAATTTGACTCAAATCTCGAACCGTTATTAAGAAAATTGTCTATGCATTTTCCCTAGAGAGTCGAACAATACACAATACTTTATTATAGGGTTTTACGAATCTCATCGTGTATCGAATATGCATGTATGTATGTACATACATATAAACACTTGTCCCCACAATATAAGGCCCCTCGCCCACGGCGACTTTTTGTAGCAATGCCTTCTAACTCGTGTTAGGCGCATTTGCAACGCGCTACTGCGTCGCGATTGTTTCCATACAAACGCGTGACATCGTTGGACGACAACGGAGGTGTAACTGCATCGTGATCGCGTTTGTGTCGCGACTGAATCGGGTCCCGTGGGCGAGAGAACTGTATCGATGCCTATGCACGGCAGTATCGCGACTGCATCGCTACAAAAAGTCGCCGCGGGCGAGGGCCCACGCGTTATGCGGCCTTGTGCGCTTCTAATTACAGGCGAACACAACAATTACTTACTACTTCATTAACCAGTTAGGAAAGTGAATTAATTAAAACGTAAAACTATTATTTTCGTCAAGTATACCTATGTACATATATTGGTAGTCGATCTAGGAATAAATAAATATACGAAAACCAACAGAAGGAAGAGCGAGAGAGTATGTCTGGCAGCGCGCCGCGGTGGTGGCTCTGGGGTGGTCTCAGCTGCAACACTAGACCCAAACTTACTGCGAACAATAGTATCGCGGGACATTGCCATAATATCATAGTGTTGAACATAAAACTAATATGTACCGAAGTTGTGAAACTGCTTGTGAGCTAGTCTGTATCTTTATGTCTTATGTTATATAATAAATAACTTTTTGTTTTTGTTTAAATGTTAAACAGTAGGTCCCTACTTATTAGTTGAATGCGGGGAGAAGACGTGGTCGGACCCGCGGGGATCAGCTAAAGAGTTTACTTGCAAAAAGGTACGCGTTGCTACATTTTTGCTTGATTGTGCTTTTCAAGCAGTGGCATACGGTTAGATTTGGGATCAGTAAACAGATAGAGATGTGTACACGGTAATAGTGTGAGGGAGGCAGCCCCCCCTACCCGACACGGGAACGCTGATCTCTGTCATCAGTTAGGCAGTTTCCCGTGGCGAGCGCGTGGCGGCGCTGCGGTCGCGGGCGGCGCGCGCACGCGGCACACCCTCGCCGCTGTTTATTTATCTGGCGAGCGCGCGCCGCGACGGACGCTCCCGCTGACCCGCTGTGCTACAACATGATGCGCTGTGTTCTTGTGCTTTGAACATTGAACTTCATAAAATGTGAGTGGACACGAGACTTGTCGACTGTGCGGTCTCCCGGAGTGTGCAGTGTTCCGGCGCTCGGAGCTTGCGGTGAGTGTGACTGATGTTGCGTCGATCGGGTGACCTTGACACGAGGGTTGGCATGTTGGCGCTGTGTGACAAACATTGGTTCGCGGAGGTTCAGTGCAACGGTGCATAGCGACCCGCCGCGGGTCGATCGTGTGGAACAAGGTCTGCGCTGACTGCCTCGGTAGGTCCATGCTCGCGAGTGCTCACTACAATAATTCCTGATCATTTTCTCAGGCAGCACACTCTTCCGGTATCCATTTCTGATAACGTCAGCTTGGTCTCGCGGGAATCCTGGCTGTTACCGCGATTTGTTGTTATGATAAAATAGTACAGTTGACAATGCGTACGAGCACTACGAGCAGTAGGTACCATACAACGTATCCTGGTTACAACATCGGTTTGCGGCGACCAGTGCGTCTGGTTACACTGGTTGTTGCTCAAATCGACAGCTTGTTGTTCTTCGTAATGCATTGGTAGGTAACGAACGTGTTCAGCAGGTACCCGACTCGGCATTCCGATGGCTTCGTTTGTGTAATATTAGCACATTTCAGCAAGACCACTACAAATAATGACTTGCTTGCTATAGCAATACTGGTTGCACTCCATCCATCTGTAAACACTGAGGAGTGTGTAGTGACACAGGGGTGCACGTGCACTCCGCGCTCTGGCTCCCCTGTTTGACTTGACTGCTTGTTATTCACGTCGTTATCTAGCGCCGGGCCCCACTTGTGTGGGCGCCGTCACCATGGTTACTCAAATAAATTAAAGTGTAATGGCATATCTACGTATATGATCGCTGGACTACCTCGCTGGATAACCCTATGCTCGGTTGTGTTTTGTTTAGTAATTGTGAGCGTAGTCGTTCTGAGAATGCTACACTCTTAGAGCCGGGGTGAATCGAGGACAGCTGCATAGTCGCCTGGCGAGACCCGACGGTCTAGTTACTAACAATTAAACTATATTGATCTCAATTGCGCTATTCTCTGTGGACACTCACAGGCTGTCAGCTACAAGGTGACCAACTGGCATTCCTATAGACGGTAGAAGCACATTTGCAATTTTGTTAAGGCATGGCATCGCTAATAAATTCCTCTTATAGGGTGACTTACTATTCATTTCCTCTTATAATCTACATTGCTAGGTCATTCAGTTTAATTTTTCAGGATATATATGATTATTGAATGCAGCTGACACGGAACGTCTTTCCATCAATATGATTGTTAATGTTATAACTTGAATGTTATAACTTAATTGACAACAGTGGTCAATCTCGGCTGCGTGGCTGAGACAGGCCAACTGTTGTGCGCTGGTGCTCCAAGCAGGGGCCTAATGCTGCTAATTTAGTTTAAAGAACACGCAATTGATATTCAACTGATACTCAATCACGACTCTATGTCGATTGAGACAAAAAGGGCATTCCGAAAAAAAATTGTTTTCAATCTCAATAAAGTCGTAATTGAATTGTTATGTGAGTTTTAGTTCAATGGTTATCGGTGTTACTATTCTATTTCTACCAAAAGCTAAGTGATGAATGATATATTATATTGTTTTTAATAAACGTTTTGCGTACCAGTGGCAGTTCAAACGTAGACCATTGGTCTTAAATTAGTAACAGAATACCCCATAAGGTAAGAATTGCTATTAAGATCCAATTAAGTTTCAATTGACTCAATATTAAATTAGCAGCATCAGGCCCCAGGTCGGACAATGTATTCCCGCATGTAAGAATTGATGTTGAGTGCCGTGTGCACGCAGGTAAACATACCTCGCGACTTGAGAAGTCAAACAATGGGCCCAGCCGTTGTATACTTACGCAATAGTCTTGCGATGCCGATGTGGTCGAGTTTACAACATTCTTATGATGTAAGGTCAAAGCCAAACACGAAGCGATCTACTGAATGACTTTTGACGACGCTGTTGTGGGAACTGAATGTTATCGGATTTACGTCAGTACGTGAAGTTACGTCAGGCAAGCACCAACGTAGCTCTCTTAGTCTGAACTCAATGACTGAGTAAAGGTGAAGGAAAACATCTTGAAGAAATGTGGACTTCAAAGTCTGATATCGCCACTCCACCTTGAACAGGCGTGGGGATAGCCCGGCAGTGACACCATAAAAAGGCTGGTAATCAATGGAATGATTATTCAACAACAGGGATAGTTAAAAGCAGTATTGAAAGGAGAATTTCTATTTTAGAAGATCGTTTTATGCAAAAAGACTGCCCTTGAGTCTTTCTGCATAAAACGATCAGCCTCTCAGCTTCAATGGGCTACGCTACACCATTTTTTTTTTCGGTGGGAAATCCTCATGGACTATCCTCCATCTGGGGAGAGGCGGAGGGGTGTGCCGGATACTCTTACTGGCTAAAACCACCCCGGTGTCTCCTCGCACGTGCGCACAGAGGGGCGGGGACTTAGTTGAAGGTTGCATAAAATAATAGTTAAGTATTAGAAAACAAGACGTTATCGTAGTACAGGCAAACGGCAGCACAATGTCGGCATTAGTTACTCAACTGTAGTATGTAGTAGCGCGCGGCGAGCGGCGGCGAGCGCGCGTCCTGCGCACGATACACTCAACACTATGGGAATACTCCACAACGGCAACGGGGCGGCTGACGCGCGCCCAGCGAGCAGGTGAGCTGCACACACGCTTCATTGTGACGTCACAGGTGCAGAGCATACGCTCTCTCGCACGCATGCATGCCATAATACAGATAAAGACACGAACGCGAACAGTCTACGATTAACGTTTCCGTTTTTTTTCAACCGTCAAAATTATAAGGCAATGTACGTAACTTGTTATTGTAATAATATCTTCTGCGACGTTTGGATTGTCTAAAGTGTCCAATTTTTCAAGTATTAACAAGTTTGCGTTGTCATCAGAGACATATTTCCTCAAATAACATTGTACAAGCTGCTACAGGCTTCTACAGCTGATCGGAATACGTTACGCATCGGAACAGTGTTTCCTGTATTGCAACAGGCGGGCTGCGGCATGACTGCAGTCATCCTGCAGCACACCGTCCGACGTCTGAGGAAACTAATTAACGAACTAGTATACCTAATGTCATTGTGTAATCCATACTACCCTGTGGCGTTCGCGTGGCCGGCGATACTGCTCACCATAAGTTGTTACGTTCATCTTCGTGTAAACAGTATTGTTTCTGTTAGTCCAGGATCTGTCAGTAGAGTGAGCAGTGGCCATGGAGTCCGTATAACTGTAGCTACCGAAGGTCAGGGCAGTGGGACGTCAGCCGCAGCTCTCGCAACCTGATCACAGAAGCACTTCAATGCAATAGGCCAACAAGCATGAAGCACTAGCGAAAAACGAAAAACGGAACGTTCCTATACATATTTTGTGCTGAGTTTTCCTGTCCAGTTTGTTCTGCAGTATGGTCTGCTACAGGCGTTTTCCATGTGCCTACTCCGGATATAATGTTTTCTAAAATATCATATACTTGCTTTAATTTGAAAATTAAATTCATTCGGATAAAAGTCTTAAACTGTTTAATATAACGTTAATTATGTATTAAAAATACACAAATCACGAAAAGCTTAATGACAGAACTCGAGCAATATCTGCAAAATGATTTCGCACGAATTCGAGTCTCCGACCGAGGCAGACTGGATGGCGCCCGACCGACCACCCGAGGGACTAATTTTATTTACATGTAACACTCATACATTCTTCTATATTAAAGAGAATAAGTCAAAACCTATACGCATAGATTTATACCTAAACGCTTATTTATTTTGTATACACCGTCCGATAAACGAAGCGACCCTTTTGAAATTATTTTGATGAAGCTCCTATAGCGGTCCGTACCCGTAAAGAGTTTCAATATTGCTCACAACTGAGGTACAATAGAGCTAGCGTGTAAAACTATTGTTTGTCATCCGCTGAGGCGCGCGGAGTGAAGGGTAGTTCGTTAATTAGATTACATCTGCCCCACATCGCGCACAACTGGAGCGACCCTCGAGCCAGTGGCGCGCCGACCTCCGCAGTACTGTCGAACTCGCCTGTCGCAGCTCCATCTTGCAGCTTCACAAGGCAAATACTAATGTTCTGAACACACTTCTCAATATTTGCTGGTTCTTAATTCAAAGTGCCACATCGTGATTCATGGCACGTCATGACTTGTTACGGCTGCGCAGAAGAGCGATTAAAGAAAAACATTTCAATGGTTAAAATAACTTGAATTGTTATAATGCTGATGTTCCAGCACGATGCAGCCGACAATCCCGCCGTGGGCGTGGGTGTCGTCGTGGGAGCGGCGCGCGCGCACTCGCGCGGCCGGCGAGCTGGCGCGCCGTGACCACGCGGCGCCGCGCCTCAGGGACCGCGACAAGTTCGCCTTCTACGGACTGCGCAAGGACAGCCGCCACTTCATCAGGTGCGTGTTCTCGTTACTTTGCTGCCTGCAGGCCTCGCCACAAGCTGTACGAAAGTTTGCCCAATGTGCCTAACGGCCAGCGAGCTTATCTTAAAGACTGCCACTCCTGTTTCGGGTCGACGTCGCAGTGAAGTAGCTGTTCACTGCGTTTTTGTACCGCCAAATATCACAAGCCTGTAGTCATTTTGGCCCGAGAATCGAATAATAGACCTCGTTCACGCCAGACATGCTCGTCGACCCCTAGACCAATGGGGCACTAGATGAGGTATAACATATGGCGACTCCTTATCAACTAACTTCCAGGTATATTGTACAGCCGGGCTCTAGCGTCACACCTGCATAGTTTCGCTAAGACTAGACAGAACTTGTCTGCTTCTGATGGGCATGTAAATGGTTGAATTGACTAGTATTATTTTCTTTTCTGAGATGTTTACTGTTTTGGTAACGTATGTGCATGCGGTGTCAATGACAGGAAAATTGCCTACAAAAAATGACTTAGTGTCCATAAACGAAAACATTTGGTCACATTCTATTCCTGGCTCATTCTCCATTCCTGGTCTTAAGTAAGGAACAGTGTGGGAGATAGATATAGACAATATAGTGCTTATGTTGGCAGACTGGACCCTCTGGCGAAGGGCCTCCTCCTGAACCGGCAGTGGGGGGCGACAGGCGCGCCGGTCACGTGGCGCGTCGACCGCTTCCACGACACAGACCCCTGGGCCGTGCCCGACCTCAAGGTAACACCAGCGTATACTCGAGCTATGGCCTCGAAATAAGCTCGAATAATTTTCTGTCCCACAAATTTGGTCCCCGTCAACAGAAAAATATTACTTCTTACATATTTCGAGCAATCTCGCAGCCCAGATAGGTTCCCATTCTGTTTGAAGATGAAGAAGCTGCTTGTCGTGTTGAGTTTGAAAAGTATTCTGTAGAAGTTGACACGGACACTCACCCTCAGGTGCATCCGGCTAGACTGGAAGCCGACGCCGTCGCCACGAAGATGGTAGAAAGCTAGGCTGAGGCAGATGATTTTTTTGAGTTCTCGAAATGAACTAGCAATTCAATGTCGGTCATAGATCTGAGTGATGAACTAGACCCTTTATTTCGAGCAGAGCATCCAAAGCTTTCGACCGTACGAGCCCGTGTCTATCGTGCTGCCGGGCGCGTCGGGCGCGTCGGGCGGGGCGGGCGCGTCGGGCGCGTCGGGGGCGTCGGGCGCGTCGGGCGCGTCGAGTGCGTCGGGCGCGGCGCACGGCTGGTCGCACGCGGCGCGCGGCTGGGCGGCGGGCGCGGTGCTGCTGGCGCTACTCGTGCTGATTGTACGAGCTGCCGAGAACTGTCTGCACAAGAAACTCTTCAAAGCCATTTACATGCACACTAGTGAGTGAACTCTTGTTACAATATGACAACAAGCCGTCCCCTGGTCGGGGTACCGTCATCAGCAGAATAGCATACATATGCATACGTATGCTTTGGCAGTGACATAGCAAAGCGACAAGATAATCACGTGGTCATGAGGCGATTTGGCACAGAGTATGGTGCATAATGCAATATGTAGACAATCAAATTATTATCGTATTATAATATAAATACACAATTAATCAATATTTCGTGTACAAAGTTACTGAGTCGCGACAAAAGAGGCTACTTACCCATGAGAAGTTATGTCTGCTCCTGACGGACACCACCAGCTCTTACAGACAATCATGCAACAGCTCATTCTATGGCGGACACTTTACATAGATACACGTCTCAAAAGCAGACACCTGTCGTCAGCCGCTATGCGCCGAACTTGTGCGAGTGCGAGGGCATTTCACACGAAGTTTTTGTGCTGTGATATAGCTTTCAATCATTTCCATAAAGCTATGATCTTGTTGACAAATGGCTAGGGCTAACGCGCGCGCTTGTGTGCCCAGATGTCGGCGCGGGGGAGCTACAGCAGGACGTGCTGCCGGGCCACTACCGACTACAAGGAGGTTGGTCCCCCTTTACTGTCCCCACTGTCCTTCAATCATAAGTTGATTACTCGTTTTACAACAGTGTGAAGCAGGTTGTTCACTTATTACGATTAGGTTGACCTTAGTTAAGATAGTTGAAACAGGGTATTCTATATTTAAAACGAGTCATATTGTCGTTCCAGTAAGAAGACAAGAATCGGACGAGTGGTCCACGCCGAACGTGATGGCGACCAGTTGTAAGTCTTGACATAATGTTACTTTGTGATGATAATAGTGTATGAATGTGGCAGTAGCTAGAGTTACGTGATTGCAGTGCAGCAGCCCGAGTACGAGGCGAGTGCGCAGCGCGTGGTGCGGGACCTGCCGCCGCCGTACTCCGAGTGCGGCGCCAAGCGCGACGACCCGCCGCCGCCCTACTCCGCCTGCGCTAGCACCCACCTAGTGTTTGATAATGGTAGGATAGTCGAGAGGGTCAGCTCAGATCGGAGCGCCGATACAGATCCGGCAGCCAGTGGTGCCGACGTCCAAGGCACGAGTCAGGCAGAGTCCAAAGACCGAGTGGTGTACGTGGACGAAACTGCGCCGGACGGCACGCTGCTGGTGTAGCGGCGGAGACGAGTGGGCAGACACGCTGTGTATGTGATCCGACACACTTGTATCATAGACTAGAATTATTTTTGTATAATAATGTAAAAGTGAATACTCACTAGGTATATTTATGAGATAGAATCGACGACAAACTAGATTACGTTTCAGTAAATAATGAATTTAGAAATCGCTCAGGGGAGTGATAGTGCGCTTAATATTTTGTAACGAGTAGGTATAGATTGTAAAGTTGTCTGAAGACCTCAATAACATATTCACAACATACGATGAGATAGCAGTAGATGTAGACCCGACACTGTTCAACTACTTACCTTTTATTGCGAGCGGATGCATACGACACTTTCAATATTAACGTAGCGAAGTAGTTTACTTGGAATAAACTAGCCAGGGTTACTAACTGATATATACTGATATATAGAATAATCTCATATCCGATGACATGCATTCGTATCTGAGTTCATGACGAGCGAAAAGATTACACTCGAGTGACGACGCGTGGTACAATTGATTGATTTTTTTTTGTAAGTGTCTTGTGACGATTGCACTCAACTCTGTTAACGAATCGCAATGGCGGACTGCTCAGTTTCGGGATATGTTCGCATTCATGTTGTTACTGCGAGCGCGTGCACCCGGAGCAGGTCTCGCGTGCGACACAGCGCCGCGCGCCGGAGGATCCTCGCCTTTACAATTGTATACTTTGGCGGCACGCTACACAACACGTACTCGCTCGCTCGTGCCGGGGTGTTCGCTTACCAAAGATACCTGACTGTACACTAGATGTAAGATATTTTGTAATTTTGTAGTTCCCGGGGTCACGCTTGTCGTAGTGGCTACATAGTCGACACACTACCGTTGTAACATATTCCTTGTAGGAACATTGTTTCCAAATCAATTACTCAATTACAATTTTTAATAAACTTTGTTTATCTTATAAATTTCGTTTTATTCATGTTTAATCTTGACACGTATAGTAAGAGAATTAATTAAATTTCTAAAATATTGTACTTTATTTGTTTATGATAGAGCACTCTGTGCAATGGGTTTTCCTGACCGCTTAACAGACTTATGATAAGGCAAGGTCCGTTGGGCATGTAGTTCTAAGAAGACGACAGTTAAAATCGAAGTGCTTTATTGATACATCTAAAACAACTTAAATGTAAGTTTAAATAAATAGTTGCTTACCTAGAGTGTACATCTATGATAACATATTTTGGAAACCATGCTCTCTCAAACTCGCTCACTTAACACCAAACTGCTTACAGTACGCTCCGACCAAGGAGTTGACGTCCAGACTGCACAAGTTAGTTATCTGAGCGCAGTCGAAAGTTCGAGAAAGCATGGTTATGAGATTGTTTCATCTTTACATCCTTACTTACAATTTATAAATGCAATTTGAGCTACCTTACATTCGTTTCGTCCTACAGCCAGCTACACTACCAGTACTCGTACTCGTATTACTACGGGGAGAACTTCATTTGTTCTTTTCTGTAATGTTTACCTCGCTTGCTTGAGTAAAACTATTTGGACGGATTAAAGGTTTTATTTAACTTATTGTTTATTCTAATTCGATAAGAGATCTCACCCCCCCAATCTATATAATATTTTGGTACGAACATACCTACCCACGTAATAATATTATTATTAGTTACAGTCTTAATGTCACAACGTTATTTAGTAGTAGCACCAAAATCAACGTAACATATATTACATACGAATGGATTAGGAATATATTAATTTAATTTTAGACATAAGTTGACTTTCAAAGAAAGGACTCGTAACAACTGATTTGCTACTAGACTCGGACAGGCCTTACCACCAGATTCCCATTGAAATAACTTTTGGGATAAATGCGGAAATACTATGATCGCATACAAAAATGACGCTTATTACAGACAGTAAAAAAATAATGTATACACTTAAACTGTAATACAAAGAATGATTCTAATAATAAACAGTTTTATGAGAATTATGGTGTATGTAGATGACATTATGATTTAACAAGAATCCAACTTTTCTCCAGTAAATTGGCAATGAGTGCGCGTTTTTATAATAACTAAGCATTAATGTTTGACATTGCATGGGTGCGGCTTACAGTTCGTTGTTCTGGCGACGTCGCACGTAGCGCGCGAAGTAGTCTGGTCGCCAGCACTTGCACGAGCCGGGGACTAGGAACCAGTCGTAGTACAGGCGGACCTGGGGATTAGTTAGGTTTCAGTATCGCAAACATTGCTTGCTGTGGATGCTTTATTTAAACCACTGTTGTATTATTGCTGTTGTACGTGGCACTACCTGATAGCATCCCATCTCATCGTGTCCGTCGCAGTGCGGCGGCTTGTCGGTGCTGGGCTCCGGCTCCGGCTGCTGGCCGGCGCGGTTCTGTAAGTACTGCTCGTAGTCCTGCCATAGTACACACAATGTATATGTATAACACTGCCGACTATAATTTTAACATAAAGTATTAATAAAATACGAGAGAGTAACGAGTAGTACGAGAGATAAGTAGCTCCTTTAAGCCGTCTTAACTGTTCCCCACACACGGATCATCTCGTACCCCGAGAGAACTGCTCCCCGCGATCGGATCAAAAGCAGCCTCTTATGTTATTGTTAAATTTTATAAAAAATCGTAGAGTTACAAACATTATCCACGTGGTAACTCTCACGTTTAAATCTTCGTGTGATGTGTGATGAAAGATAGTTTGATCAGTACAGTGGTGTCTCACCTGGCCTCGCGAGACTGTAGAGAATGGACGTCTGCTTACCTGTACGTGTTTATTCTGCCTAGGCGGGTAGTGCAGCTCGGCCACCAGCAGCGACACCCAGCGCGGCGAGCTCAGGCAGCCGCCGTCCAAGTAGTGGCAGCGCGACTGCATGCATCTGATCACATACACGACAATAATTGAAGCTTGGCTTAAAATACTTCGTGATATTCCAGATTACGTATATAAAAAACTATCGTTTTGGTTTATAGGAACCGAGCTTTCTTTATTCTTGGGTCTTCTAAATAGGAAAAGCTTCCAGAGTATAATGTTTGTATTTCATTGTGATCACCTGAACTGGTCACATTTCGACATTTCCGACGAGCAATACATAACTTTAGAAAGGCATGAGCATGGCCGTTGAGAACAGAAAAGTCGTGTCTAGTTTAATATATGGTCTAACCTGGTGACCTCGACGGTCTGCGTGAAGTACCCCTCGTAGGGAATCTGCACGACGTAGCGCCACACGCCCTGGTAGTTGCGCGCGAACACCGGCGTCGCGTACTCCACGCGCGCCGGGCACGGCGTCGGCGGGCCCTGGGCGCAACACTTCATGTTAGCAGCAGCTAAGACTAAGCAGCAAGAGTCTAATCAGAAAGTCTGACAACAACAAGTTGTATCAAGGAGTATCGTCTTGCCCAACTGGATTGAGGAGGTCAGATAGAAAGTCGCTGCATGTAAAACAACGGTAGCTGCATCCGGTTAGACTGGAAGCCGACCCTAACATGGTTGGGAGAAGGCTAGGCAGATTATGAAGATAGTTTAGATTTTTGATCTGCTGAAATGGCATTTAGAAAACAGTAACTACAAACAATTAGCTCCTATCAAAGAGAAAATAATTACTTATACTCTACAAATATTGTAAAGCTGAGTAGTTTGTTTACTTGAACGCGCTTATCTCAGGATTTCAGTGTTAGATATCCCATTAATTAAGGAAGGTTATTTCTTTTACGGATGAGTGAAGTAGTTCCCACGGGAAGCTGAAACTACAGGCAGATACTAGAAATTACATTCACGGTAAGAGCAGGCTCATGTCTGCTTTACACATAGAATTGCTTTTAAATTTTTTTTACGTATTTATATAAATTTCCGTCAAATGAGACAAATTAAGTAGGTTATTGAAAATGTCTTCATAAATAGTTAAGGTGTGATGCTGTTGAGCAGTAGAAGATAACAAAACAGGCAGTGTGGCAGGTCTGACCTCGTATCTGTGGTGCGGCGCGTGCGCGGCGCCGGCGGCGTGCGGCTGCGGGCCGGGGTCCTCGCGCCGCTCCACGCCCGCGCTCGACTCGCTGTCGCCGTTGATGGCACGGTACAGCATGCAGAATCTGGAAGAAAAAAATATGACGGGTTCAGTTCCCTATTTTGATAACTATTTATTCCAAAACACATACTAACAATACAGGTCAGTGGTCACCATCATTAGTCGGTTGTCGTCCCCCTGCAGGGCACATGCCTCAGCCCATACAGGGAAAGGATGAGTGTTAAAGACCCGCGTACCGCGGGAACTACTTCGCGCACCCAGATAAAAAGAGACCTATAGCCTTTCTTGATCAATGGGCTATCTAACTTGTTTTTCCATTCGGAGGACCAGTAGTTCCTGAGATTAGCCAGTTCCAGCAAACAGACTCTTTTAACAAATTAGTGAAACATAAATACATTTTATTTTACTGTATATTATACATCACTACATCACTACATAGTATAAAACAAAGTCGCTTTCTCTGTCCCTATGTCCCTTTGTATGCTTAAATCTTTGAAACTACGCTACGGATTTTAATGCGTTTTTTTTTAATAGATAGGAGTGATCCAAGAGGAAGGTTTATATGTATAATTTTAGTATCAGCATTGCACCCGTGCGAAGCCGGTGCGGGTCGCTAGTACATACATATATGTATAGGTACAGTCGCCATCAGTTCAACTTACCCAAATCTGTAAATTTTTACAAATCTGATATTAACCTTCCAGTATTGTGATAAGGTTGAAAATCGATTAAAGATATTTGACAGATTGTTATAGCTTGATGTGCTGGCGTCTGTATTTTATTCTACTTAAAAATCACGTATGTAAAAGTAGTTCGGGTGAGTTTACTTTTTTAATTTAATAAATACGTTAAAAAGTGTGTACTCTTGCCGCACTCTCAGCTGAGTGCTTTAGTTGTTGCTCAGAGAGATTGTACAGCGAGCAGCACATAAGTATGTTATGAGTAACGAAACGCGATGCCAGTGAATGTTTGACAGTTAGGTAGTTGACGTTTGACGTGACGTTTTAATATTTCATTTTTATAGGTTATAGTTGTATTTCCGTGTTAGTCGCACATAAATGTTTCCTTCAAGCATTGTTGTATTAAAATGTCTTCAGCATTAGTGCGACAGGCTCTGGAACTCGTCGACCAAGAAGGTATATAGATGATAGTTTATATATTTCTCTAAGAAAGTTGTAAGTGACTCGAGGGTGGTATAGCAAACAATATAAGTGGTCGTGTTTTGGTTGCAGACAGCGGCGAGGCGAAGCGTGGTGGGCGCAGAGCGCGGCCGCGACACGCGGGTCAAGGTTCGTCCAAACTTCGCCGCTTCACTGGCGATAGTCGCGTTACGTCACACACTTGTCGCTTGTCGCGAGTTTATTGCGCCTTGTACCGCGATTAGACGCGCCGGTTTTATTGTCCGGTTTATTGGTAACGGTCGTTTGTTATGTAACGAGGTGACACGCCGCCGCTCTGTGTGCAGATCACCGGCAGTTGTACAAGAGCAGGAGTAAGCAGCCGCAGCAGCCGGCCAAGTCTAAGGAGCAGCTGGCAACCGACAACATCAGCAAGTTGCTGAAGCTGTCCACTCGCACCGCGCACCCCAGCGTGGCTGACAAGGTACTTTGACAAGAATAAACACCTAAACTTACCCTGCTGGTTATATGAATAAGTATATATATATTCAACTCATGGATAGATGTATATAGTCCATAGTAGCAAATATTGGCCGTTTCTTAGAATATTCACTGGTTACATTATGTGCCATGATGTTGATAAGTACATATCGTAAACATTAGTATAATTTATATGTCGAAGGAAATTTCCAGAACTGAAATGATGTAGCACTAAGAATAAATTAAAATGTACATTGCACATTAACTAATTATGAATAAACATTTTGAAAATGACATCAGGGTCCACAGCCAATTACCAATTGTTAGCCGAGTCTAACTGGCTATTGTAGACCAAAAGCATCTTTAGATGTTTATGAAGTAACTTGAAGCATCTCATACTGACACACACAGGGTGACTGCTAATTAATGGATGACCTTGAAATGTCTTGAAATACAAGTTACTGCTGTATTTTGCACATAGGTTGAAATCAAAACTTTTATACACTTACACATCAAGACTATTTAAAAAAAAATGAGATGAGACCTTGATTAGATAGTAGAAATGCTTAGTGAGACACTGTGAGGGTATGTATCATTTAGGCTCTTTTGTGTGTGTGAAGTATATTATACTTATGTGACATTCACATTTCATTTGATACACTTGTACTGTATGAAGGTTGCTGGGCAAAACTTAATGGTGATCTGTATTGGTAGCGAGCGTGATGCTCCCTGATGTAGACAATGTAGCATATTGTTCTGTAATGTTTGTTTTGCCAAGCTCAGTGTACTGTGTACATAAAATAGTATTATCAACTATGTAGTTCTAAGAAGATCATATCATTCAATTTCTAACTTGGTTGAGGGAATTAGTATTCTACAGTTTTCCGATTGTCTTAGTAGGTGGTGCAAGTTGGATGGATGTGCACATGTGTGGTCAGCTGCAGTGCACTCAAACACTTGCACTTACATTTTGCATAATGATGACACAGTATGTCTGTATGTCACTGTCACAACTGATATCAAGTACAATAATACGATGTGAGCGCCCTCTACTGCTAGCATTGGTTTACCTCTGATTATGAGCTCTATTGACATTTAGTTGTGATAAGCACACACATTTTGTAAATATGTACTCATAATTTTGTTTAAAAATGGTGTCTTCACAGATAGGAAAAGTTTGCTTTGTTGATTTAAATGTAGAGCAATTGAATTGCATAAGAAGTGGTAAGATAGTTACATTGACACGAACACTGTGATGGTGCGCTTGTGCAGATAGTGGAGCGCGCAGTGAGACGCAAGCCGCTCGCCGACACGTTACGCGTCAAGCAGGACGATCACAAGTCCATATTGTTCCCCGAAGCCGACACTCCCCAGGACCCGGAGAAGGAGCTCCTCGACAGTTAAATCTATGCTCTACCACTCACACGATAACATTCAAAACTGCACGAAATATCAAAGTTAGAAAGTGATGCCAATATATGGACATACCTGATGCGCTGGTCGGCAAGCTGCTGCTGGTGACCACGAGCTCGGTGTTCGCTGTGTTCTGCCTCTGGGTCAACTCTTACCCCTTTATCGACGAAGGTGAGCATTGCGCATTACACTTTACAGCATTACTTCATCCATTTGCCTACATTGTACTTTCAGATCCTATGGGGGATCCTATGAGCTAGTCATGTTTTCCATACTTTTCTCACCATTTCCGAACTTTTCCTTCTTATGCGATTGTGGTGAGGCTAATCTTCTTGGGTTATATCCCGGGTCGGGTCGAAAACTTACAAAGCAGCCTGTAGTCTGGAAGTTGGCGGAGATGTCCCCCGATATCAGTCCTATCTCTCTCTGGTCATGCCGGACTGCCGCATGCCGTGCCTGAGCACGAGAGTGTACTTCGTGCTCCTATTCAGACCACTGATCTCGGCGAGCAGCGTGTTTGTTAACGTATTACTGTTGGTTGTGCCAGACTCGTGGCTGAGCTGGTGGGTGCCGGACCCGCAGTGGTCGCTGCTGCTGTGCGGCGCGTGGGGGCTGCTGTTCGTGGGGGGGCTCATGGGTTTCACACTGTTCCACCTCTACCCGCACCTGTGACTGCGCGAGTGACCGCTCCCGTGACGACGCGACTGACTGCGCCTGTGATCTCTCGTCTGACAGCCCGGCAGGCGATTGCCACTGCAGTCATGGTCTCCAAACGCAACGAGTGGATCATTATAGGTTTGTAACATATTCAGTATGAGGCGTCGCTCGCACAGTTCAAGTAGACGACCTAACTGTTAATGTTGACTCGCGAGGTAGTCGGTCTTCACAAATAGCATGTGAGCAGAGTCTTGCAAGTCAGTTTTGTAAAACCCATTTGTTGAAACTGTTGAAGTTGTGTACTTCATCTTTATTAATGAATGGCTTAAATCGTCATCTCTTGCAAGAATTGATGTTCTCAAGACAATACTCTGTAGAAAGATGCACATGCCGTCTATTTGACAGGCATATCGGGCGTAACATGCGGCGGTAAGACCTCGCTCGCCAACCAGCTGAAGAACGCGCTGTCCCCCGTGCACGTGTTCCACCAGGACAAGTACTTCTTCCCGGACGACAGCCCGCGGCACGTGCGCTGCGCCGGCCTGCCGCACAACAACTACGACGTGCTGTCGGCGCTGGACATGGAGGGCATGCTGCGTGACGTCACGCGCACGCTGGCCGGCGACGACCGCGCCCACGCGCGCCGCGCATGCGCCGACGGCACCCACACGCTGCCCGGCAAGAGGTTCCTCATCGCCGAGGGCTTCACCGTGCTCAACTACGCGCCCATCATGGAGATGTGCGACCTCAGGTGACGTCACTCTGTCTGCCTGCCATCTGATTACGTCGGACGGCAGAGTGCTCTCCATGTTTAGTACTCATAGGCCGACAGGCGAGTGGCAATCTGTAACACGACGGTGTCCGTGCCCCCGTGCAGGTACTACTTCGTGCTGGAGCTGGGCGAGTGCATAGCGCGGCGCGTGCACCGGCTGTACGACCCGCCCGACATCGACGGCTACTTCGAGCAGTGCGTCTGGCCCGAGCATCTCAAGTACAGGGCGGAGGTACGCATACCGATTCTCGTAACAAATTGAATTCTGTCAAAACATACTAGAAGACTATTATGTGGACAATAATCAATTCGATCCCGTCAGTATTAACCCAATAAAATGTTTATTACAGATCGAGAAAGATAAACGCGTGAAAATAATAGACGGCACGCGGCCGGATGCCTTCGACATCGTGATGGCCGACGTGAAGGCTCTGCACCAGTCGTGACGTCACGCGCCGCGCGGTCGCCTTACGTCACCAACAAGTCACAGTGTAAAGGCTAATTCTCAAATGTCTAGTAGTAATCGTCTTTGAACTCGATTGAGTCGGTTATTTATTTCCAAGTTAATAGGTTAGTCAAACGTCCACATGCAAGTAATGCTTTAGGTCGCCTAATATCTAGCCAATATTATATTATACGGAAATTTAAATTAGTTGTTAAATGAAATTAGTATCTATTATAGTTTTAATAAAATGGACTAGTATAATTCGTCTTTATAAATGTTACTACGAACTAGATGTAAGGTCCATCATTCGACATGACAGTTGAGGCTGGTCGAGGCAAACTCGACAGCTTGTCGCACAAGTGAGATGTCGTGATGTCGTGAGTAGACTCAATGCAGAACACGCTTATGGCACATTTGTTGCACGCTACCTACAGTTTTATATTACGATATTTATAAATTCGAAATATTTTTGTATACAGTATATTAAAATCTATAATAGCTACCGTACACCGCAAGTCGCCTTACGCACGGATCGCTGAGCTATTACGTTGGGGAGTGACACAGCGCAGTGCGACGCCTACTCGACGCGTTTTTAAACCGTGTAATTCACATGGACTAGAGTATATTATAAAAATATATATAATTATGAGATGTGAGAATTACTGTTGGTTCACACATTCGTGCGTTTACGAGATAACGTTATAGTTGAAAACTTCATAGACTCCAATCTGTTGTTCGAAACTGTTGTGTTGCGTCTTGGAGCCGCATGTTTGTGTGAACTGGCTCTCAGACAAGATGTGGCGGAGGGAGTGGTAGTCAATTGCACGTTTTATCTATAAGTATTGTTAAATTATTAATTTTCAATAAATTTGATCACGTATTACGTGTTTTATTCGCTTTAGGCGCTGTTTCAAACGTGGTTTCTGCGTAGGGTGCGGAATGTGTCGCGCGAAGAAAAACCGACCGTATATGAGCTTGTGAAAGCGCTCTTAATTAGTGTTCTGTCACAAAGTACTGAAGTGGATTACTTCGATAGTTGTTGGGATTTAATTCGGCAGCAGATGTATGTTTCATCGAACCTGTTACTCATCTCAGCCCCACCGTGACCCACGGCGTCAGTTATCCTGCTGCGTCGCTTACTTTGTGAGAACATGCGTGTGTCACGTGCATTGAACCGTCAAATTCTAGTGCGCCTGCGCCTTATTTTAATGATGTAATTTCTTAACTATTTCTGGACTTTATATTGTCATAAATACACTCAAGACGACGTTACGAAGTTCGAGAACATTGCAATGGGACGACGTGTGTGTGTGTGTGTGTGTGTGTGTACTCACACTCCCCCGTTGTCGCAGAACTTGCGGCTCTCGCGCGGGTCGGCCGCCGCGCGGTGCTCGGCACGCAGCTCGCCGCCCGCCTCCAGCGACCGGCGGCTGCGCTCCTCTAGCCTGCGGACACACGACACTGACACAGGGGCTCTCATAATCTGATGGGACGGTCATTCGTTATTACTGAAGTCAAGAGTTAGGTGATCTCCGAAACAGAGAGGAGCCCCGCTATGTGCAGACCACAGTCAGTTAAACTACAAACAGCTATTACTTGGTGCCGGTCCATACGAGTCAGTTCAATTTCCAGGTCGGACACAAATTACTTTGACTACACTACGATGGTGATTAATTTTTACTCGTTTCCCATCAGAAGGCATCAGACTATAGTGTGTAGTTACCGGTTGTGGTGCAGCTCTGGGGCGGGCGCGGGCGCGGGCAGGTGCGCCACGCGCGGCAGCGTGTCGTCCGCGCGCAGCACGGGCAGCGTGCGCGACAGGAACCGCAGCGTCTGGTTGCGGATGAGCTCGCTGCACGACCAACGGACACAGTTTGACCAAGTTGAACAAAAGGGGCGCTTCGACACTAGCCACTGACGACTCTACTCACAAGGGGTAGGGCTCTCCGTTGGGGTTCTGCCCCATGGGGTTGCGCGGGATGAGGCCGCGGTTGAGGTCGCCGCACAGGTTGCTGGCCGACACGTGCGGCTTGCTCGCCTCCGCCTCCGGGCAGGGCGCCGTCACCTGCCGGTACGGCGGCGGACGCACTCTGCAACATAAGTCGCACTTTACTGTACTGGTCTGTTCGAAGTGAGACAACCTGCACTGGTGATCAATTTTATCTGTTTGAGAAGAGGCTTGTGCCCACAGAGGGACAGCTGACTGTTGCCTTCCCTATTAAAGTAAAGGTTAAGGGTTTTGATGTCTTATTATTATTTGCTAAGGCGTACTTCTTAAAATTGTCGTTCTTAAAATTGTCTTCTTAAAAGAGTCGTGGTGGCCTAGTGGTTAAAGAGCCAACCTCTCAAGTGTGAAGGCGTGGGTTCGATTCCAGGTCGGGCAAGTACCAATGCAACTTTTCTAAGTTTGTATGTACTTTCTAAGTGTATCTTGGACACCAATGACTGTGTTTCGGATGGCACGTTAAACTGTATGTCCCGGCTGTCATTGAACATCCTTGGCAGTCGTTACGGGTAGTCAGAAGCCAGTAAGTCTGACGCCAGTCTAACCAAGGGGTATTGGGTTGCCCAGGTAACTGGGTTGAGGAGGTCAGATAGGCAGTCGCTCCTTGTAAAACACTGGTACTCAGCTGAATCCGGTGAGACTGGAAGCCGACCCCAACATAGTTGGGAAAAGGCTCGGGAGATGATACTTCTTAAAATTCCTGAAATAAATAGTTTAAGAAGAGAATGATTTGTATGGAATAGATACGTGTGTCAAAATGACGGTGAGGTGGACCGGGACGTCACGCGTCGGATCAATTCGGGATGGATGAAATGGCGACAGGTAACAGGTACTATTTGTGATCCACGGATGCCCCTCAAATTGAAGGGTAAAATCTACAAATCCATTGTACGACCTGTCGTCATGTATGGATCAGAATGTTGGGCACTGAAAAAGAGGGATGAGAAAAGATTGCATGTAACAGAAATGAGAATGTTGAGATGGATGTGTGGAGTAACCAGGATGGATAAAGTGAGGAATGAGTATATCAGAGGAAGCCTGAAAGTAGCACCAGTGACAGAAAAAATTAGAGGTAAGCGTTTATCGTGGTATGGGCATGTCATGAGAAGATGTGAGACACATGTTACAAGGCGTGTCTTAAGTATGAATGTGAATGGATGGAGAGATAGAGGTAGACCAAGGAAGAGATGGATTGATTGCTTGAAAGAGGATATGATTAAGAAGGGAGTGGATAGTAGTATGACGTCTGATCGAAATGAGTGGAAGCGGAAAACATATTGCGCCGACCCCAAATAGAATTGGGAACAGGGCAGGAAGAAGAAGAGATACGTGTGTCAAAAGTAATAGATATCCTATTGTGAACCGCACAAACCGTTTGTGAGATGCGAACAATGTTCACCGACTGATATCACTGACATATTGTAACGCGGAGGTCAGCCGATCGATCATACAGTCTGATCCCCGAACAATAACTGTTGTACACACGATACAGCGCGCCCCTACCGTCGCGAGCCACACAACACGACGTGCCCATATGTCAGATGTTAGTGAAAGTGAGCGAAGACGCCTCACGTTACAAGATTGTTCTGGATTTGGAAAGCTGACGGTATGCAGCGAGGGATCAGCGACAATGGCTATGGTGTGCGGAGGAGGCGGTTCATGGCCTATTTGAGCTGCCCACCAATAATCACGTAATAAATTATCACACGGAAATATCGTCTTTCGAATCCGAACTCTGCGATTCTCTTAGTTGTCTGCAGTTTGGTAGTGTCAGAAGCTGGCACATTGCTACACTAGTGAAACAACTTGATGTTATTATGTCAGCCGGGATCACTAAGTAGCAAGCTGTAATAACAAGCAGTAGATGAAAGTGCTCATCCGTACGGAAGTTGTACAAGTTGGCTCGACCGATGACATCGGATGTTCGCCGTGTTCCCGGAAATAGCGCATGGAAATCAATAATTGTTGAGTAAACGTTTGTTTCTTGTCTCGACAGCAAAGTGGAAAATAGAAAGTTAGATAATCAAAAGTATAAATATACGATGGTGCAGGTTTCTTCGCGGTGGAAATTATTAGGTACGACTAACTGTATTTGTGTCTGTTCCGTAATTTCCTTAAAACTTATAAAATGCTGGATGCGACAATTACGCGGTACAATAAAATACGTAAATACGCTCGCTATGTCCATAATTTAAGCGATACCAGTGGGACACAGTTCACTTACTGTAGCTTTCAAAACTCAAATAATCAAATATTCATTTCAAACTCGGAATAACCGCGTCTTATTTAGCCATATGATTAACATTGTATACCTGTGTAGGTAACCTGTGTTTATTTGTGTTCTGCATAAAGTAAGACGCGTTTGAGGAAATGTGGTGACCCTCGGCGGTCGGCACCGCGGCCCAACACAAGTGTAGGTGCGTACCTACTCATAGAAATGGTCTCATTAACCCGCCCAGTGTCGGTCGTTACTTTACCTGCCATTACTTCGCCTAATTAGGACGTCGCTCATCTGTGTTGAGCAACTGTTATAGACCATCAACACAAGTAGCTTCTAACGTCGCAGAACCTTCAGTAGGTCATGTGATCTAAGAGCCTTTGACTTTGTGGTCTATTGCAGGTGAAGTCGACAGAGGCTAGCTAAACGTGCGCTACCTTGATATGCCAAAATAATGCATGCTAACGAATTAGTTTAATGCTGGCTGTGAAAAAAAAAATACCTACATGTCTGCCTTCATAAAGGCACAAGATCTGACAACAATCGAGCAAGCGTGGTGATTACCGCTCACTCTCGCACCGTACGGGAAGAGCTCTGTGCGTATGAGTCACCTGGGCGGCGTCGCGTTGGGCGACTCGACGAAGGCGTAGTACCCCTCGGGCGGCTCGTCGTCGGCGAGCGCCTCCTCGCGGGGCTCCGCCGGCGCCTCGGTGGGCGCCGCCGTCGGCTCGGGCAGCGCGCGCCGCATGCTCAGGCACAGCATCTGGTACAGAGAACAAATACTTTACTATAGGGAGGAGGGATTAGGCAGCTAACGCATGTACAAGCGTTATTCCAGCGGGCTCCAAGTAGTTACGGAGGTAGGTCCTACCCACATCAAAACCAAAACTCGACATTGACTCGAAGAAGTTCTGAGTAGCTGATCCAGGATCTCTAAACTGATCTCATGCGTATCCTTCAGCTGTCCAAGCTTATCCTTATGTAAGCTTCGTCGTATCACGTCGTTCCCGCCATACATCATCATAAACAGCTAGACATAACTAGCTGTATCACTGCGTGTCACACTCGTGGGAAGCGCCGTGACATGGCGACGTTATCGTAGTACAGCGGCGTCACGCAGCGCGGACCTAACGGGCAGGCTCTCTGCTGGTTGCTCGACGCCAAGTTCTTACTGCATGCTCTAGCAGAAACAACGAGGTTTTAACCCCCAGGTGTAACCTCTAACGTTCGAATTATTCTACATTTCTAAAATATTGCAAGTCATCTTGTACGAACATAGAATGTATAGAAGCAGAAATTCTAGAACTCTTATTAATAAAAGTAGCGATTTACTAGTTGTTAGAAATGGTCGGTGAATATCAAAATTTTACCATTGGAACCAAAAACACGAGCCGTCATACACAGAATGACAAATAAGGCAAGCGCCACACTTGTCGCATGGCGAGTGTCGCGAAGTGTGTCGCACAAGTGGGCCAGTGGCGCGCCCAGCTCCAGATTATCGCCAGTGTGTTGCATGCCTAATGCGCCGGGGGCAGGCGATACTGATACGTGATAAGGAGTATAGATAGTTATAAAAGGAAAGCATTCAACTTGATGTGGTAAACAGGTTGTGACTGCATCTGTGTGGCTGGAGGATGCTAAAGATGGGTGACATGAGTGCTGACACTGATCACTGTGCATACCGTAGCTCAAAACTCTCAAATTGAATTCCTCATAATTTTAACTCCGCAACACTGCCCGGCTCGTTTATACGCATTTGTTTGGTATTAGATTTTGTCTCTGAATGGTACATATTATATACTATTTGATGCCTACCTACCTATACATATATATGGCAAGTGTTCCAGTTTGAGTGTGTCTGTGTGTCTGCGGGTGAATGTCCCGCGGACCAGAATCACCGTTACCGTAAACCTTCGCGTACGATGCTAATAGCGTACAGCGCTATCATGTGCTCACTTACACAAGTTTCACTGCGGAGGATAATAATATAATGTTCTATATATGTATATAGTTGTTCCCTTCGATAAGATTTGTCTTAAACTTGACTTTATAGTCAAATATGTAGTCATCTTGCTAAGTCATCTCTTATGCAATTCGGGCTTTATTTTTTGTATTACTTATCTTTGTTTGTGCCTCTTCAGGCACTTCGTTACCCAGTACACAAAAGTGGGCTTTATTTATTGAATTACATATCATATCCCCTAAGTATTTATTAAGGAGGTCATTTCAGGTTAGATCAGAACCGTTTGGAACTTTGTCGGGCTCAGCACGTGCCTCCACAAAATATCGACAGGTGTAGCGCCTAGAGCAGGTCTCGCTAGGCCGGGGGTGGGCGCTCCGCTGGCGGCGCGAGGCAGGGCGCGCACCGTTACCGCTGACCCGCATACCGTCCGCAGCCCGCAACGCGTGCATGCTGCACTGCTCTACCTCAATCACACCGAAGGATTTGGAGGAATTTGGTCACCATCCGATTAGATATTACGGCATTAGTGATTTTTAAAGTGAGGATGCTAACCTAGGTTTAAATAAGCAAGAGGAGGTGCCCTCGCGACGGCAAACCTTTGAAATGAATATCACTTTTTATTTTGCAATTCATGACGGATGTATGATAACAAGACGTTGTAGAAATACGTTTAATATTAGCATCCTGAAGAAATCAAATATGATTGAAGGTTTGTAATAAGATACCTGCTACTATCTTCAGTTAATTGATTGATGACGGTAATTAGGCGAACAATCGTATTTGTTCCACTAAGCATGGTTCGCCGGCTACAAAAAGTGGCAAGTATTGAAATTATAAAATGATCTCGCTGCATAGTTTCATTGTTCCCGACACACTGTTACGCGTGCGCTGTTCCCCAACTCCGTAGTGCGGGCTGCCTGTACTAGTTCCACCGTTAACGTTCCCTGTAAAGGTGTCAAGTTAATTTCTATAATAACTGCTATTATTCTGCGGTTTCTATTTGGCAATTTCTATCAAAACTGGTAAAATATAATTTGGAAGTGTGTGTGTGGGTCACGAATTATAGCAAATTGGCGTTAATAATTGTGAAGACTCTATAACCCTAATATAATATTTCATTGAAGGAACTTGCATGTCTACACCCTTTGCATCTCCTTGTTAAGGATGACCTTAAGGGATGACTTTCTTCAAGATATTTATATTATGTGAAAAATGGCAAATTTGCAAACACCCGTTCTTAGTAGGTACATGCGCAAAATTCTCATTAACTCGGTTAGCTTCTCAAGTAGAAAATAATAGGTACTGTAGTCGATTACGAACATGATAGCAAATTAAATGAATTGAGTTTTAAACAGAAGCAGACTTCTATTAGTGAACGTGTCGCTGTACCCGCGACCAAGAAGGTTTATTACCTTCATCAAGTTAAACTTGATAATTTCTAAGAGAAATCTTGAAGTTCATTCTAAACAAGTTGAATGTTTTATATCGCAAGTGTTAAGACTTCTACGAAAGTCGAGATAGAGAACGCAGTAAGCAGACCGAGTGCTATCGGTGTGCCTCTACCTAACTGAATATATGTGTATATAAACTAAAAAAATATATATAATTAAGTCTAGTTTGAGGCGAAAAAGCAAAGAATTAGATTTTCTCAGAAGTCAGCGTTCCTACGTCTTGAATGTCAACCAATAATAGTGTGGCAATTACCTTCTACTATGGTCCCCGAGCTGATCGTCCGCATCGCCCAATGCTGGCTATTATAAAGAAAGTTATACCAAGGGCAACATAAATACTCCACGCACTGTTTCCTTACGAACTGTAATAACAGAGTCTTCGGCTACCTCAGCCATTGAAACGCTTCTGTCACCAAACCAGACCCACATAGCCACATGCTGTGAAGATGCGCTTGCGACACCAGTTGGCTCATGGACACCCGCGGCCGACCACGTCATTATATGTATCTTCATCTACCGCCGGTATCTCTTCACCAATAAAGCATATTTTTGCTTGTTCCATATTTGTTTCATCTTTGGGTAATGGGACTTAATGTTCACCTACCACATTTTGGTCTCCATTGGTTCTTATTCCTGAGCAATAAGGTAGACGTTTGAGTGCATTTAGTTGTCATGTGCCTGTCGTCTTTGGGTATCATTACGAGGCCCGCCAGCCGTGGTTTGTGTTACAAAACGTACAAATTGTTCTGCGATTGATGTACAAAATGTTCTCGTTAGCAAATTATTTACTTCGCGTCCGAATTTCTTTTTTTGATTTTAAGCTGCGGTTTGGTGTTTTGTGAACACATACGTTATAATCAAAGCTTGATTTCCCCCACAATAAAATTATAGACGTAAATGGCTGGGAAAGTTTTAGTACGATTAAATGAACATCGATTCAAACAATACCTAGATGTAAAGCCACTCTATAAAGCTAATAGCGATAAGGCTGAATGTATACAAATTGTTGATGTGTCTCGACCATAACCCTGTGATCACTAAAACTACATAACAAGGAGATGCACCCGATAGTCAGTTGTCAGTTATAAACTGTGTTTATGCTCCAAACGATGACTGTAAAATAAAAAGTAAGCGATACAAAAACTTCTGTCGGCCGCATGAAAGTGCAATTTAGAAGCGTACAGCGTAACAGTAAAAAAATAGTGTCACAACAATAAAATATCACGTCGAGGTGGAATGAAAGGGAACACGCTGGCCGCCGGCCGCCGGCTGGCACATCACTGATGAAAGTGAGGAGGTCTCTGCTAATACACTAACATTAAGCAGATCATTTTGGCTGGCAGCTGGCTAATTTTGATTGGGACAATATGTCAGTTTCAGGTAGCTAGGCTTGAAGTGCTGGCGCCTATACATAGTATGAGAGTATATCATAAAATATGTGCATATTTGCTGTCAAGCAAGAACAAAACCACCAAATAAAACATGATGTTAACCAAGAGCCGTGAAACCGTTAGCAGGAAGCCGGAAAACTTACGACATGTTCAAGATCACATCTCTTTTATCTATCAATTGTATCTTACTCAGTACCTAGCCTTAAGAACGACTATTTTGGCAAATCATTCAGAATCCAGTTCACGGTGTTTATTTACATCCCACTATCAGCAGTCGGTCACGGGCCCCATGTGCCCTGCACCACAGGTGCGCACGCGCCGCGTGCACCGTTACCGGCGCAAGCAGAGCGCGACGGGCGCGGGGCAGCCGGATTCCACTCCCTCCGCTACGAGATGGTGTGGCGCTACAGCAGCGTTGCAACAGTATGGGGGAGTTCGTTATCGTCATGTTAGCAGTTGTTAGCAGATCATAGATGAGGGAACACCGGCTTGACCCGCACAGAAATAGCTCTAGTAGGAGAAAATACACAATTTTACTAAATCGCGGAGACAAGCCATTTCTAATGTCCAAACACAGACACGCGGAACACAGAAATACCAAAAATATTGTTGTCCGTGACAAACTCAAGTAACGCGATCAGCGTGTTGAAGTGTAACTCTACCAATAGATGCTTCCTTCATCAATCGGAATTCCGAATTCAGTAGACAGGAGTCAAATATTTGTGAACGTAGTGTCTACTTGACTAGGCTTTCAGCCGTTACTGATGATGCTAATTAGTAATTAGTGGCTGCAGAGTTAATAAGTTCGAACGAGGCGGACCGCGGCTGCATATAATTGCACCCCAGTAGAGATACGGTCACAGGTAATTATGAGTGAGTATTGTAAGCTGTGAATATTCACACGTTAGTGCACGATACGCTATTGAGTAGGTAACGTGTTATGTGCTGTTATCACGATATGTGATTATTAAACAAAGCTAACTGCAGCTTTGAACACCACGTAGACGGATAAGATACTATTGACGATAATAAGGTTCACAGCACCGTTAGTAGCACATGTGCTATGCGAATGCAGGGCTATGAGGCATGTACAATACCTATAGTTCAAACTAATAGGTACTTACTCAAAAATATAGCCTATATAACTTTTAATAATATCAAAAGCACTAGGTCCCCGATGACTATTGATACCAGATACCTATACGAAATGCGCTTAGATGTCTTCGAAATAATAAAATAAGAATTTCGGCAGGCATTTCTTTTACACGAACGAATTCAAATTCGTAGTCAGTAAAGAAGGCGGACACTAAATCCCACAGGCCGCAGGCCGCAGCACATCCAAGTGTGAAGATATGCAGTGGCCGGGGAGTCCGAGTGGCACGGCGCGACACTATTGAGTGACGGCCAGCAGTTGCCGGCCGCATACTTGATTGCATTACTTTCCCCGATGCAGATCTTGTTCAGTTCGGGCTTATTATTCTAAATATAGGAGATCAAGTGCCTACAAGCATAAGCCGTATTGAATCTAGGTTTAAACATGCATTTCAATTCATTTCATCTTGTGTAGGTATCATTCTAGAATACCACCGAAAACCTAGTTACACCGTTTGACCAAAAAATTAACTCTATACATAGTTGTGTTTAATGTCCCTTCGGTTACACCTCGTGTGATGTCCCATAGCACCGGTCTGCGGTCAGCGACCCGGCCCACACTGGAACTGGGTGAAGGTCAGGCGCGTGTCCGCTAACGGCACCGGCCCACTGACGTCACAAATATGTAGGTCCAATCGATGATAAATAATTCAAACTATTCCATGGCAATGCATGACTGCTGATCTTCCATTACATGACCAGTGATTCTGGAGGCATCTCCGCATGGCAACAATGGGCCGACCAATCATTGGCACAAATGGGGGAAGTCACAACTCCTTTGGTCAACAGTGGATTCTTGTAAAGGGTCAGTGGCAGCCCACGTTTGCGGAGCCAGCAGTAAAGAGGAAACGTTACTTTATTTTCTTGCGTTAATTGTGATTGTAACGTTCGGAGTTGCGCATGACTCCGGCAGTATACTTTGTAACATTGAACCAGATGACGCTCGCCGGCGTCAGTTTAAGTTCTACTTTCTCTTGTAAGGAAAAAGCGAAATTGTTAAATAAAAACCGGCCAAGTATGAGCAGCATCGCGCACGAAGGGTTCCGTGTTATACCGTACTGTATCTAAAAAATGGCCAAAAAGTTATCTCTCTCTAGTATTAATATGATTATGATAGAATTGATTACTTTTAAAATAAGTAATATACTCGGTGAATATTTCAAGCGTCTACTTACCGCTTTTTTTTTTCTTTTTAGCTCATTAAAATATTGGTCAAATATAGTTTTAGTATTTGTTGTTAAAGCGCGTATCATACATCATCTAATCATCTGTGAAGCAGACTGCTGATACACGAATGGACAGACAAAATAAAGTCAACAGGGTCCGGTTTTACACTTGGCCACGGAGTCCTAAAATAACCCAAATGTTTGTGTCATTACAATATTTATTTATGAGTTTATATTTTTAACCGAAAAAACAGTAGAAATAATCTTTTATAAAGACAGAATCGAACGAAAGCAAACAGGATGTCGTTGCATACAATGTAAGGTGAGGCAAATCTGTCAGGATCGTAAAAGTAAAGTAAGCCGCTGACAGTTACTAGTGGCATCGGTCAGGAATCACAAGTAATAACATTCTCGATTCAAATGAACAAGTCCTGTGGAATGCGCACACGCATGGAACACGGCTGTTGTCCCACTAACGACTTGTTTGTTAATCTTATGGCCGTTAGACATTTGATATTATAACTATGTGAATATATTATAACTATGTTATAATAATAATACATTAGAATAGCCAATTAAAAAAATAATAATCTTACCTACTTCTTACTACAATCAATAAAAGGCTTTAATTTCTATGATCACTCTTAAGCCTTGGGCAAGCAACAGTCTCTCCAGGCACCAAAGAATGCAGTAAGATGGTTACCCAGGGGAAGCCTACGCGCTCGCGAGGCGCGAACGTTGACCCACCGGCCACTGGGTGAAGGTCACGACTCCTGGCTAACGGCGCCGGTGACGTCACAACTCATTAACTCCGGACACAATTAGAAAGTGTAGAGCTACACACGACAGGTGACTGATATGACACCAGATCCGAATGGACAACAGCCGGGAAATTAAGATGTTTTACTTAATACCGCATTCGTTTCACCAACTAAGTTAATGAGGGAGAAAGCCGTTTTGTTTTTTGGAATTAGTCGCTGGTATGTGGGTCGTGTGCGCTCCGATGGTGTAGAGACGGGTTGCCTTTCGACTGCGGATTAGAACGAGGGATTGAATGGAACTTCTCAATAGAATCGGTTCAGACAGGTGACTTTAGCTACGAAATTCAGGTAGATCTATCTCTCAATCTATCTATTTTTTTATGCATATCCACATCATGCAGCTTTGTCTAAAGCTATTTCATTTATATTAGTTTTGTTGCCGTCCGACGTATGTATAACAGTGTCGGTAGTTCATCACTACGTTTTAGAAGCTCTTGTTTAATGTATTCCAGCACCAACGTCATAGTAACACTGACTGCCGGCTATTGAACTTATATTGACAGTTGTCACTGTCGTGGCTCACTAGTTATCACATCAAACCATTCACACATGGAACATAGTTTGGGCACATTCCCCTCCAGCATGACGCTAAACTGTTGTGCAAACTCTTTACGCATCTTGATCACCAGCGTGCCCCTAATTTGTTGTTCTACTAATTTTAGAATAATATCGCTTGTGTTGTGTTTTTATCCTCAGTCAGGCCTTTACCCATTAATCTCAGTTTAACGTGACCCTAATTCTTTGTAAACGATTTAGGAGTTGTCCATAAATGATGAGAGAAAGCTTAACGGAACTTGTGTATCCTCTGAAATTCCAAACGTGTGGGCAGCTTAACGATATCTCGATCGCTATGACATTTTACGACACATTAAATAAACGTTAATGAGATTTTGTTTTCCAAATTCAAATGTCCCAATTGCTACAAAAATAGTCATTGACATTTTTAAGAAGTAAAGGCATGCGTGCGTACAAAATTGTTGCACAGAATACTACTTATAAATCGGAACCAATGAACAAAACTAATCGTCCCAATTGAATTGGGTTTGCAGAGCAGTGTCGATCCAGAGACAATGCGCAGTCTGTTTAATTGTGGTGCCGATGGAAGCTGTCGTAAAATATGCGGCACGACACGGAATCGATTCAATCCGTGGGCTCGATTCCGATCTTGTGCGTGGTCGGATAATATCTGGTTTCTTATGGACAGAAAACAAAATACCTCTAACTAAGACAGTGGCAAAGGAGAGTATGGTCCGGACATCTTCATTTATTGTGATGTGTGGGTGAAGATGGAGCAAAGTACACATACGACGTGTAGCAGGACAGACATGATCCCATCTGCATTTGTTACAGATCATAAGATTATCAGATTCCAACAAAGTGGAAGTGTTCGAGTGCAGCGTACCACACGTCCTCGAGATCCAGCAGCTGATTCCTACACGTTTATGCTATTAACCGTTTCTGGCTGCGGTGGCCAGGCTGACAAAATATCTAGATCAGTGGCTGACCAACGGCCAAGAACTTTCTTCCACTGTGTCACTATTCAGCTCGTTTGTTTCATTTATGTATCAGTCGTATCGGTACTTATGGATGTGATAAACAACGGTCGACTAGCAGAATAAGTTAATGTCTTAGATAACCAGTTACTTATATTTTTTGTCATGTGTCAGGCTAATTTATATCTCCTGAGATAATTTTGCTTCTGGGTCTGTTCTAAGATCAGTCCGAAGATAAATAACTGCAATTTTGACTGATATGTCTTTAATAGGGACTCTGAAGCAATATTTCTGTTAAGTGACTCACTTAACAGAAATATTGCTTCAGAGTCCATTGACGGTGATTACCATAACTTGCTGCTCTTCAATATATGTAAGTGGGATGACATGGTTCTTTTACAGTTACCAAATTACCGTTTATGTAATCAACTGCTGCGAGTCTTATTAAAGCTTGGTCGGGCAACAACTATTGATTACCGTGTTTATGATCTTGTTGCCAATCAGCTTCATTATAAAGAATATCTACTTCATTGACACCATTACGTGTCACAGGTTGGCTTCATATAAGTATTCGCTATTACAAGTTTGATATCACACTTGATTGAACCTAATACTTTAGTGCAGCTTCAGATACTTGAGTTTTCTAGTTCTTTCTTTAAATGGTCTTTATTAGATCTTTAAACGATGCAACAGCTAATGTTGTTTGCATTGCTTTTTTATCTTCCAAATTATCACGTGTTATATTATCAGTCTACCTACAGCAAAAGCTCCTGCGGGTAGTCTCAGCAGCTCAAGAGCTACGTCTACTTCATTGGGGATTCGAAATTTAAACGAAGCCAGCCTATCATAGAGAAACGCCATCAGCAGAGCGTGCACTGTGGACAATTTGAGCAATGGCTGCGAGATGTAGAACGATTTTATTTGTGTTGCTCCTTTTGTAATCGTACAATTTCACCGCAATCGCATCAGCTCGCCGGGCGCTTTCTACCACTGCGCCGCACTCACTGTGTCTGCACATATTTATGGCATTATTTTTCATTTCTACTGAGTTTCTTTCGTAGAATCGATCATTATTTAAATTAATTCTGTATAGCTTCTGATGAAGTTATTGCGTGGAATATCAATATGGAAATTTAAACTTACAGCATCCATTTTGAGTCTAAAAATGGTACTTAAAATATATGTCTAATATCTGGGTATTCAGGATATATAAAAAAAATACTCTCCAGGGTGTAGGTACTTCAGAACCACCTACATATTTAAAAAAATTGTTTATTAATTAAGCGGACTTACCAAAAATACGAGTGTATGTCGCGCCATATTAAACACAGGAACCGTTATAATAATAATAAATCACAACACTTGTATAAAGTAGCACAATACACCCGAATATTTAATTATTATTGAAAAAGTCAGCTCGTTATTTTAATAAAGATATTAAAAAATCAATCTAGTTTGGAGTTGGCGCGCTCGCGAGCGCGGTCAGCGTAACTTTGAAATGTTTTTTTGGTGTTAGGCGCGATGGCGTCAGGCCGGCGCGGTCGGAAGTGTGCACTGGTGGCTGCTGCTAGCGGGACACGCCGCAGAACGGGAAATTGAAACTGCTTCGAGAGAGGACATCATATAGAGCTGCACAACAGTCAAACGGCGCATTCCAAAGTAGGCAGGCTAGTTCCTACAATGTAGAAATACCTTTAGTATGACATGGTATTGATATTGTTTAAAATAGCTTAATGAGGCACAGAGCTAAGTCATCATCCATTATCATTCTGTGAACCAAGATTTTCTACTGCACATGGTCTCGAACAGAAAGTTATTTATGTGTAAATCAGGGTTTCAGGACCCATGCTGAATCCAACCCAATATTAAAAAAACTTCAAAATATCACATGGAAGAAATCCATTTTTGTCTCACTTAAGTTTCGATAATCTTTGTAGAACAGCTCTATAGAGTTCCCTGCGCAGCACTGACGAGTACAAATGTTGTAGATCAGTGAATGGAGGTGGTTGTAGGCCAAGCGCTCGTCAACACAACTAGATGGAACCAAAGAAAAACAAGCTTTCCTAACTGATGCGCTATCCGATATAAATAATATGTCGCTATCTTTACACCGCATTCGATTTGCTATTGCTCCTGTATTGCCGATATCGTTTATCCGTTAGCTCTGAGGTAAATATTTCTCGTTATGTTTGTTTATAGGTTCACTGATTATCTACTAACATTGATCGGTATCATATTTGTTAAGAAAGATGCCTCAGAAATAGAAGAAGAGTACTCAGGTGCAGTCCACTAGGTACCTTCTTAGTACGAACCTACATGTATAGCAAAGATCCGATAAGCGCCTGGCTAACATACACAAGCATTACGCACTGGGTTTTCACAGCTTGGTCACTTCAACGCGACAGGCGTCTTCGTGAATTCAGCGATAAGCAACTTTGTCATTATTGAAAGGAAGGTGAGAAACTCCTATCAACGTCACTTCATTACCCGGCTTGGACATACAAGCCATCATCGGCGACTTCAAGAGAAAAAATTAAATAAAAATCTTTTGTGATATTTTACCAAGTTAATATTAGATTGAGGCGCGATCTTATCGTTCGCGCTAATTGTATTATCTTCGTCTTTGTTGAACTCTGAAAGTTCTAACAACCTTGTTTGTTCTAGCTTGCTTCTAGAAATAAAAAAGTTCAGCTCAATCGGTTGACGACATCAACTTCAAAATTGAGTTCAAAGAATCCACCGTAACATACATATGTACATTGCAAGTTAATTAAAAGCTTTTAATTAAACAACAATAAATATTTGAATTGTAAAAAATCTGAGTACCTACAACAAAAACATTTTGTAACAGAATTTCCCACAACCAGTCGTTGTATCCTCACAGTGTACACGCTTTCCGTTGAGCACAATATTTATTTACATTGATTAATTGTATACAACCGCGTTCCTGTAAGCTTGTGCTACTGACGTAATTTTTCCTATCCACTCAAACAATGACACTTGAATTAACTTTATTAATTTATTGTTTAACACAAACTTATAGCTACGTATTTGATTTTCTTACAACTCCACTCGTGGATAACTGACAGACGAGGCGGGCGAGTGAGACAACAACACGCCGCTGTCGGTGACACACGACGAGCTAATCTGTAATTAATCACTAATTTGTGCTTCATTTCATAAGAACTTAAACAATGGACATCGCGACAAAAACAACAAAAATATTGATTGCGATAAAAACAAAGCATTTAATTTGTTTCCTTAGAATTCATATCAGTACCAAGTGTAAGCGCTTCCGGGACGAAACGATCTCTAACAGATTGGACACTATTAACTATTATCAAATGCCTGTAAATATCATAGTCCATCGCACTTCAGAACATGAAGAAATTTTTTTCGATGTTTTGATGATACATGCCAATTGTTGCTGCGATCTCAAGCATCTTCCTGATAAATTGATCAACACGTTAGATGGAAATAGTAATTATATATCTTCAAGAACAGAATGACAAGATTTTAAATACTGCTTAGCACAGCAAAACATTTATGACTATTATCTGGGTTACAGTAAGTATCAATCATGATTATTCATGATGCAAGCGCATGATAGCGCGCAGGAATAGCGATATAATAGGTTATAAAAATAATAAAAGAATATTTCAAAAACTTTAGGAAAAACTTTAAAATTATGTATAAAATGTGTGCAATGATAAAATAATTATCCATCAACACGCGGCCCAGCCTCCTGCGTGAGACAATTACTTGTCATTCACAAGGAAGGACAGAACATATTTAGAGCACGTACTTCAGCTCACTTCATTGAGTCCGGGAATTCCCACACGTAGACGTTTTCCTCATGCGTAGATAAACTCGTAGGTTTGTTTATAAACATGTTTGTATTGGAGCTACGAATTCTTGGCAGCGGTCGTTCAATCCCATCACAGTGATTCATATCTGTTAATTAAGTTCTGATACAAACAGGTTCTTTGTATATCTATAGAACTTTCATTTGTCCATATTTCGTTATTGCAATGTGATTGAGCCAATTGAGTAAAAAAGTTGTGGCTTTTCAGAAATAAATCCTTGAAGACTCACAAACATGAACACAATTAAATGTTTGTATAGTTTATAGCTGTATTATTTATATTTTTGTTAATTCTGTAAATAAGTAAGTGTTTTATCGATATTTTCCTTATTTGCGTGCCATATGTGCCAACATTTCCTCTATCGATATCGGGAATATTGTAAACAATACACGAATGTTGTTCGATTAGCTTGTAATGTTCGCAGTAACATGACACACAAAGAAAGAAAAAGCCTTCTGTTTGTAAGCACATAGGTACATGATATTACTGTAGTTTGCTGTTGGCCAGTTTATCATATTTCTTTCTTCCGTAAAGCTCAATGAAGTTACAAGGTTTATTAAGGGCTAAGCCGAAAACAAAACTTCTACCCTGTGTATGGCGAAAAATGAATGCACGGATGATTCCATTTAGCTACAAGGAAAACATGAGAAAAACATGCTACATAGTAAGAAAATCGAGCACAATAGTCCTGAGTGTTTCCCTGATCCGAGATATAAGGCGTGCGACACGAGTGTCCGCGTCAGTGTCGCGTGCCGGCATCATGTTGTGTGTCGTGCTACTGAGTGCGGCGATAGCGTGCGCAGGCGCAGCGCACCACCACCATCATGAACATGATCATCAGCAGGGAGCGGGTGAGGGTCCAATATCATAGGAATTTACAAAAAAAAAACATTCAATTGAACTCGTTTCATTATTTATAAGCACTTTTGTTGGTGAAAAATAAAAATGAAGGTATGTTTTGTAGGCTCGAGCCCAGCTTTACCTGAGCCGGTGGCGCGCAGCGTGTCGGGTCAGTTCGTTGGCTCGTGGATGAGGTCGCGGCGCGGGCGACGCTTCCAGGCGTACCGGGGGATACGGTATGCCGAGCCGCCTGTGGGTGAGCTGAGGTTCCAGGTAATATATGTACCTATACCAACTTTTTATTCTATTCTACAATGAATAAACCTGCAAATTTAACTAGATAAATCTTATAAAGCAATGACTAGTATTTCATCGCTTTTAATCATTTTGCAAAAATAGACATAAAATAACTTTGGTGAGAACACTGTTTGACTGTCAAGGCGCACAATTTTTTTCATGTTGACTTCTTATTTATTATTGAACTTACACTTGTATTGTTTCTACCAGCCTCCGAAGCTGATCACGAACTACTCGAGCGAGGTGGACGCGAGGCAGGAGGGCCCGGCGTGTCCGCAGCCTGTCTACCAGGATTACCCTGTTCACGAGGACTGTCTGCGCCTCAACGTCTACACCCCTGCTGGAAACGCGTAAGTTGGCTTATGTTCTAGAGATGAAAACTTCCAATTAAATAGTTTTTGACAGATTTGATAGACTTGGCTAGAACGTTTTGATGATGTAAAAATTTGTACTGACTGCGTCTTTTTTGGACTAAGTAAACTAAAATGAATGTTTAATCGGTCTCTCGTACAGCAAGAAGCCGCTGCCAGTGCTGGTGTTCATGCACGCGGGTGGGTTCTACTCGGTGTCGGGGCGCAGCGACGTGGCGGGGCCCAGCCACCTGCTGGACCGGGACCTGGTGCTCGTCACCATCAACTACCGGCTCGGCTCGCTCGGTGTGTCTTCTCGCATGTCACGGATATTTCTCTAAAACAGAATACTTACGACTGGACTTTAAATAAACCTTCCCTTCAGGTTTCCTAAGCACGGGCGACGCTCTGGCCCCCGGCAACAACGGCTTCAAGGACCAGGTGATGGCGCTGCGCTGGGTGCAGCGCAACATCGCGGCGTTCGGCGGTGACCCTAACCTGGTCACTATCGCGGGGTACAGCGCGGGATCTTTTAGCGTCATGCTGCATATGGTCTCGCCCATGTCTAGAGGTGGGTGGAAGGTGGAACTTTAAAGTATTTACAAATTAAATATATTTATGTTTTCTTTTATTTTAAAACACTTTAGTTTAGAATCTAAAGTATAATACAAACGGTTGAAACCAAAGACTACCTGGTGAGTGGAGAGTGACTAGACAAAATGTTTTTTTCCGTTACTTAATATCTGATCTTTCTGCAAATATCCTTTGTCTCAAACATACAACATACATGCTCCTCAAGGCGATATTAAGGCTTCCTTTTCCTCCAAAAACTTCTTTGTCCAGGTCTGTTCCACCGCGCGATCTCAATGAGCGGCTCACCCATATCTCAGATAGAGATCCCGCGCCACCAGCGGCACCTGGCGGAGCGGCAGGCGCGACTACTCAACTGTCCCACTGACTCCTCCCGCGCCATCATCGACTGTCTCAAGACCAAGAGCAGCAAGGAGATTGGGGACTCACTTGATAAGATGTTTGTGAGTATACACGAGTGTAAGGGAGGAAAGAGTTTAAACGTTAAAAGTATGAGATAGGAGGAGTTCGGTTCAATATGGAACTCATTGTCACCACAAACTGTCGGTTGTGTAAACTCCACATTTATGATATGAGTACAAGCCATGACCAATACTTTTGTATTTGCGCAAACAAAACAGACGTTGTTGATCCTTCAAACCGAATTCGGTTTCAGTCTTAACTATAGAGTTCGAAAATTGCTGCTTTGTCAGGTTAATTTTAATAAACAATTTTCAATTTTTAAGACTAAATGTGATTATAGGACTTCGGCTACGACCCGGTCCTGCTGTGGGTACCGATCCACGAACAGGACTTCGGCCAGGAAATGTTCCTGCCGCGACAGCCGCTGGAGGCGGTCTGCAGTGCGGAGCTCGCGCAAGTGCCCTACATCGTCAGCCAGACGCAGGACGAGTTCTTCTGGAAGGCACTTGGTATAACTTTCCATGTGATGTTTAATTCGTGATAATGACTTCACTATTAAGGAGAATAATTGAGAAGTTATTAGTGTTTTGTAGTACTTAAATTTTACTATTTCATATTTAACTTTTTTTCTACCCCAGCTAATCCTAAACTCTGACTGAACTGTGTAGGGTTGAGATGAGAGTTGGTCGAATGGTTCGCTTTCAAGGTTGAGCCCATGACGTTTTAGCAATACTTGTTCTTTGAAGGCAGTCGAAATTACTAGGTGGTTAGCCAACATTCCTTCAGTATAAAACAGACTTGAAGAACTCGTTTGACTTCCATTTATTTTTTAGAATTTTTTCCACAATACTTACTCTACATCCCATTCCAGACGTTCTCCGCGACCCTGCGGCCTTCGACTCCTGGCGTGCAGACTGGCCCGGCAAGGGGCGCGTCGCATTCTATCTTTCAGGAGATAATACCACCTCCACTACTGCGGCGAACAGACTGAAGCAAGCCTACCTGGGTGGCAAGGATATAGCCAACGATACGGCTACTGGGGATGGCTTCGGGAAATTGTATTCTGATGCTATCATTGGGTTCGGAGCTCACAGGTGAGAAGATCACGACTACTATTATAAGGGTGTTGGTGAATGTCTAAATGAAATATGGCCGACCTTCTCGGAGAAGGAAAACTGATACAAAGTCAAAATATTTCTGATTAAAGTTTTTACCAAAGAACCTGCACATTTTACAAGATGAAATAGCCCAGGTTTCTGTTCCCGGTAGACTGGTGAACCTGATGTCTCGCCACTCGCGGCAGCCGCTGTACTACTACGAGTTCGGCTACGTCGGCAACAGCAGCCACTACGTCGACCCTGACACCAAGAAGCCCATCGGTACGACTTACAAGCTTCATGCATAAGTGTTACTGTTACTGTTCCAGTATATATAACTCTGCTATTACTTATGTTCTCCAATTGTATTTGTGGTGAAGCGAGTGAGGCAAACTCCTCGGAACGCTGGCGAAACTGCTAGTAACAGCAATGACAACAGCGATTTATTAGTACATCTAAAACCAAGGCGTAAAATAACGTACGCCTTAACCACGTCAGTCTCATACAATTTAAAATATTCAACGCGTTACAGCGGCCGCCCACCACGACGACTTGCTGTACCTGTTCAACGTGAGCTACAACTTCCCGCCCGTCGCGCCGTCTCACAGCAGCGACTCGCAGATGGTCGACAAGATGACTGCTATCTTCTACAACTTTGCTAGATACGGGTAAGACACTGTTAGATGCCTAAAACTGAGTTGGTAGAACCGTTTAAAGTAAATCATAGTATCGTAGTAAATTAAAGTATATCGTAGTAATATACCTAATAGAAATATTCTGTTTTGTCCCACATATGTTTATATTTACGAAAGAGATGAAGCTACTTAACTGTTACGGCATTGGTTTTAACTCACCTGTCAAAATTATCAACAAGCGAGAATTAATAGGTCAACCGCCAGTTTGTAGTAAAAGCAATATTATAGACTCCTGAAACAAAGACTAACAAACTAAAGTCAGCAGAAGAAACCGAAAGCATCACCCTAGTCTTCCATAATGTAAACTAACATTACGAGTATAAAGAGGGTATTAAACTGGTGTCCTTCTGTTCCCCAGTGACCCGAACCCCAAAGCCGACACTCCCGAGCTGGGCGCCCTCTCGTGGCCGCAGTACAAACCTGACGAGAGGAGTTACCTCCGCATCGACGCGCCCTTCTCCGTCCGACAGCGACTGTTCGAGGACAGGTTCCAAGTGTGGGAGCAGCTGTTCCCCTTAGATTACCACAAGTGTAAATAAGCTTGGAGTCTTAAAAATATTAAAGTTTTTTTCTTATCAATTAGGACAAGAATATTGTTTTGTTGGAAACATTGCATTTTTGATTATTTGCCAACATTGCACAAGAATATTTTCATATATGTTTTGTTTATTTTTCAATAAATTAAGTACCTGAACCATATTTACCAAATTATTATTTGAATGTCCTTACCTTCCCGACATTCTCCCGAGTTATAAAACAAATGAAAACACCTTTTTCCCCTCCCTCAGAAGGTGACCGTCAGTCTTACAGACTAAAACTTGCCTACTTTGTTCCTCCTGGCGGTCCCCGTGTGCCAGGGCCACGATAACTATTGCGCCACCTGCAGTAAGAATCTGTCAGAAAACTAATCAAGATCTGGCAGGTGTTTATGTGCGAACTAAAACAAACCACTGGACCTACCTCTCCCCTTGAGTGTGCAGCTTCGATTGTAGGTCCGGCAAGTTACAATGTAATATTTAGTTAGATCTACTTACTAAAGCCTACTTCACCTTCACCACCTTCCACAGACTGATAGGATGAGTTCTGAATACAAAGACTGAAAATATAGGAGGAACGTTATGGAAATCCAATAAAACTGATTTGATTTAGAACCTCAAAAAAATTAACAGCTGATTTCATGCGTCGAACGTGAAATCAGCAGGATAAAAAAATAAGTTCTGCGTGCACAGAATGAAATTTTGCATTGACAGAAAGAAAAAAAATACTGAGAAAGATTCCAGTGGAATATGATTCAAATTATGGAGCTGAATGCACCCTATCAGTTTGTGGAGAGCTGTCCCTTACGCCCTGTGTACTTACTTACGTCACCTAATGTTATGCATCTGAATAGATTGTTTGTTTGCCCGAGCGCGCTAGCCCCAGGTACTACTGATACAATTTGAAGAATTATTTCAGTATGAGGCAGCCTATTTATTGAGGAAGCTAGTATAGACCGAAGTCATAAATAAAGAGATGATGAAACTATTAAGGCCATACCATCTACCGCCCCCTTCAGCCTTGAACCCTAGTTCTAGCTTAGACTCTCAATACATATGATATGTATAGCTATGATATTTACTTGTTAAAATGCTAGAACTTTTAGAACATACTCTACCTAGCCCTAGCTAGTAGACAAATAATCGCAATGACACCTACTGTTGTGGCTTCGATAACCTATGCGTAGGAGTGGGTTTCCCAAGCGGTCGGAGAACTCGAGAGCTAACGTTTTCCTTGTTCTAAGATACCTATTCCTTCCATTGTTAGCGAACACATGACAAAGGGATAATTCCTATTAGGTACTTGTGACGGTTTGTGCCATGATCCTGACTTTTCTTAAAAGCCAGGACAATGGCAGGAATAAAGTTGCACAAATGACATAATGTTAATACAACATGCAGCCGGCCAGGGAGATCCAAGCCTTCTGCCGCTGTCATATAATAAATAAACTGCGGAACACGAGTAGATGGTAGATGGCATAATACTCGTATACAATTAGTTAGTTATCAATGCAAAGCAAAACAAAGGTGACAGATTACCGGAGAAGTTCAACGTATTGCCGATAAGGAGGAGTGTACAGCGCAATAATGTTTACCTGCTGGATCATTATTACATTATTTTATTAAATACCATTCTTGAATTTCAGGCAATATAAATAACATCTAAAACTAGCGTATCGCCTCACGTAGGACACTTACATCTTCAAATACCAATAACTATAACTAGAACCAGAATTTATAGGCTGTTACTCAATCATGCGTGTTAGTTGAAATAAAAATTTAAATCAATAAATATAAAATCTGCGAAGATTCATCATCTTGCAGACTAGACCTGGTGCGTCAGAGCCCGCACCCCGCCGGTATAAGGTCGCCAGTTTCCCTATATAGCGCACAGTCGCGACATCTGCGTCGCACACACATCATGTCTCTGCGCATGCTACTGTGCGCGCTGTGCGTCGCCGCGTGCGCGCACGCATACGGGCACACTTCAGGTCAGTTATCAGCGAGTGCTACAGAGGGTGAGAAAGTGTTTATGATAAAGGGATGTACCGTCACTTGAAACTCTTTTGTGTTTGTGTATGTTAACGTTAACTGGGGAGGATAATTTTGAGCGTTGTTGATACTGATTATTGAGATCATGATGCTCACCCGATTTTTGCGAGTCCAAGAACTACAGTCGATTATTATCGACTACCGAATCAAGTCTTAACTGAACGACATCTTTGGAAGAAATGATGAAACAATATCCCTAACGCTACACTAACAGATTTTACTGAGTGTGTAGACTTGTAGACACCCGGTCAGTACCACTGTGGTCCAACAGGATCTAACGCTTAACTGTCTCCTCTCGTGTTCTGCTAGAACGTACAAATGTTCCGTCTTCAACCCTGAAGCCGGCGGAGCCGCTGACACGAAGCGTGTCGGGAACATTCCGAGGCTCGTGGATGGAGACGCGACGTGGAAGACGCTTCGAAGCTTACAGGGGGATACGGTACGCCGAACCGCCGGTTGGAGCTCTAAGATTCCAGGTATGGTCAGACTAAAATTAGCAGAACACCATCACGGAATTAATGGAAATTTAAGACCCTGGAAAGAACACTTTCGTTTTGCAATTCTAATATAAGTACATGTACTTTCTCACAAAAGGTCGCAAAAGTAGGTTTTGCATAATATCTGAATTCCCGTGTTCATATTTATTTCCGCGTAAGATAAAACTTAAAAAGCGTAAAATTTTCATCAAACTCCTTTTTATTCCTTTTACTATTTTCAAGATATACACGCTACGCTGGAGAACAGTCGACAACAGCTGAGTAGGTTTCACGGGGTTCGTTAATTCTGTAAACATGTATCATCATGTAGGTCTTAACCATTCATGTTAGGTTTATGCAAACAAAAAATATGAACTAATTTCAAACTAAAAGTAGTCCAAACTAAAATGACTTTTATCTCTAGCCACCAAAGCTGAAATTGAACTACGAAGGCGTGGTGGATGCGACTCAGGAGGGTCCCGCGTGCCCTCTGCCCGTGCCTCCTACTTACTACGTGGATGAAGACTGTCTCACTGTCAATGTGTATACGCCAACACGCAACACGTAAGAAAAATTAAATATATTTATTGACATTTCTTCGCAATATTATGGACCTACGGGACCTACTTTACAGTATGACTCATTTGATACGGTTTAGTCACTGATTGTCAGTATTTTTAAGTAAGTATTTTTGTGAGTGTTCAGGAACACCTTGCAACATGGCGTCAAAATTAGAGCAGACTACTACATACCTTAAAGCATGCACAAATCGAAGGAGCCATTGTTGCATTGTTAGCTGCTAACGTTAGCAGTAGCTGTGTGTTACATCCATCAGAGGACTACAAAATAAAAACCCAAGAGCGTATTATAAATGAAAGCTAACAATATCTCAGGTCTCGAAGTCTGCCAGTGATCTTCTTCATCCACGCGGGCGGCTTCTACTCGATGACGGGGCGCAGCGACCTGGCCGGGCCGCACTATCTGCTCGACAGAGACGTCGTGCTCGTCACCATCAACTACAGGATAGGGTCCTTAGGTAACACCGCGTTATTCATATTTTATGGAATGCACTTCAGTTCTTAATAAACCTTTTTAATTATGGCGAAGTGAATTCTGGAATTGAACTGGAAACTTCTTCTATATATATATGTATAAAAAAATAACCCTATGATTTTATACAGTTTTAACAAGTTTTTTCATTCCAAATCGGTTTCTTACTTTGATTTTGTATGTTTTCATATGTTTGTCGATATCCTATCATTCCTGTTATTTCGAGATATTGTTATATCGACCGCCTAAGACCACCACTTCTTCCAGGTTTCATGAGCACGGGTGACGCGCATGCTCCCGGCAATAACGGCATGAAAGACCAGGTGGCCGCTCTCAAGTGGGTGCAGAGGAACATCGCCGCGTTCGGCGGAGACCCCAACCTCGTCACCATCACCGGCTGCAGTGCGGGCTCTATTAGTGTCTTGCTGCACATGATCTCGCCTATGACTAAAGGTACCTAGCGGACTTAAAGATCCCTTGTCATCTACTAGACCTGATGGTTTGAAGACAATCTGGGATAGATCAACGCAAGAAGAGACAAGCTGTCATGTTCTTCACTTTTAACCTCACATATCTACTTCCAGGACTATTCCACCGCGGTATAGCAATGAGTGCGTCTCCAATAAACAAGGACGTGACGTCGCTGACTCACCAGCGCCACCTAGCTGTGCGACAGGCGGAGATCCTCAACTGTCCCACGCAAAACTCCTCAATTATTGTCGGCTGCCTCAGCGCCAAGCCCTGGAGAGAGCTGGGAGACTCACTCACTAAGTTCTGGGTAGGTTTCCACTCTGGATTTCGTTAGTGTTAACCAGCATTCCAGGAATTTCACTGTTTTCTTAATTCGAAATTCAATTATTTTGGATTTACTATCAATACAAAATAATTTCTCAATAACTTTAGCAGTTTTACCGTGAAAGTGTAACAAAACACAAAGAATTCAAGTTATATTTTAATTATTTTTCATTGACAGAATATTTGATCACATCATCTTTGCGTCCATAATTTCAGGAGTTCGGTCCAGGAGACCCGGTAGGTTTGTGGGGACCAGTCGTGGAGCCAGACTTTGGGCAAGAGCGCTACCTCACAATGAACCCCCTGGATGCCGTCAAGCAGGGCAAGATGCACACCGTGCCTCTCATCATCAGCCAAACTACTGACGAGTTCTTCTGGAAGGCTTTCCGTTAGTATAAGGCTTTTCAATTAAGAATAGTCTTGACGTGAATCCCCGTCTTGGTTATTGATAGAGTCGCCCAATAATAGTAAATTAGAAGACGCTTAAATAATATACACAAGGTGAAACTTTTAAAATTATAACACGTAATCATCGTCCCATACCATTTTGTTTCAGCCGTCTTACAAAACGAGACACTCTTGAAGACAATGAATGATGACTGGGAGAGGATCGCGCCGATCTCCTTCATGTTACCCCGGGAGAACAGAGCTACGGCTGTGAGGAAGCTGCGAGAGGTTTACTTAAAAGGCAAGAAGCTGGCCAATGACAAGGAGAGTGAGAAAGCGCTGGGGAGACTGTATGGGGATTCCATCATCGGATTTGGAGTACACAGGTATAATTACGACAACTTTTGATAATGAGTGTCTAGTATATTAGATTTCTTCACTCCTAATTCTAATAGTTATCAGCTTGAATTATTATAAAAGCTTGTCTCTAGGAAATTTCAAACAATGAAGCGTTATACTGTATTTATTGTTTGTTCTCGATAGGATGGCGAATCTGATGAGCCGTTACTCAGAGCACCCGGTGTGGTACTACGAGTTCGCGTACGTCGGCAACAACTCGCACTACGAGGATACCAATGGAAAACCACAAGGTTATACATGAGCCTTTTTGTACAAAACCTTCAGCAGGTCTTTCTGTGGGTACTGACGACATCAGCTTCACGATGTCCCCTAAGGTGCCTATGCCCTAACCTGCCACTGGCTGGCTTATAAATTAGTTCTTTGATGGTTCCTTCTCTTGACTTCATACCATTGTCTCCATGATATTATATATGATGACAAATACATGGGTATTGTTGTTGGTAGGTGCTGCTCATCACGACGACCTCCTCTATGTATTCACGCTGAGCTACAACTTCCCGACCATCGAGCTGAGCAGCCCGCACTCACACGTCGTTGACGAGATGACGGCTATCTGGTACAACTTCGCGCGATACGGGTACTATTTTGTTTACATTATTGTACATCTTTGTGCACACACTTAAAGTAACGAGCCTCACATTATCTAATTTTCTTTCTTACTGTTTGATTTGTTCGGTGTTAGGACCATATTTTTGTCTAATATGCATCATTAAAAACAGCTTTTACGTATTCAATTGAATATTCTTGTTAGTCAAATTAATTTCGAACATTCAGAATGCACCGCATCCAAATCAGCCGACTTCGATTGAGTGCTACACGATGCCACATGTCCACATAGCGGTCGAACTTACAACACCCCTTCTTTAAAGAATTACGTCATGGGTTAAAATCATTATGTTCGTCTTCCCAGAGACCCGAACCCCCGCGGTGACACTCCGGAGCTGGGCAAACTCAATTGGCCCGCCATGAAGCCTGACAGGAGGCAGTTCCTTCACCGGGGAGACCAGCTGCTCATCCGGCAGAACATGTTCGAAGAGCGGTTCAAAGTGTGGGAGGAACTGTACCCTATACAGTATTGATCTGACAAGATGATGTGTGATGTTGTGTCATTATGAAGTACAAACGCCGCAAATGCTCACCTCAAAACAGATAAAACTTTGTTATTTATTTAAGTTTATGTTTATGAAATAAATTGTTTAATGTGTAAAACTAATGTTTCTTTATTCTCAAAATAAAAGTTAATTTCCTATTATGTGAATATTTCTGTTTAACCTACTCACTTGTAACCAGTGAAACTAAATGATCTATCCTGTTGTCTACTGCACACAGTATATTCTCTATAGATATAGAAAGATATAACGAAGTCTACAATTAAAAAAGTCATAAAAACTGGATTAATGAACGCTACAAATGAAAAGCAGTTGAACAAATAGTACAAGAGTAACCATCTCATCTCATGTCATAGTCACCCCTGAATACAGTCATTGCAGTATAAATACAGTCAATAACACAGCGGCTGGATTTCCCTGGCTGCAGTGGTTATATTTTCCTGTTAACTAACGAGTTTTGTATGAACTCTATTGTTTTAAGACGCAATACATTTCTCATCGAGTAGCTGTTCTTGTCTCAAGCTCGCTGAAGTGATTTCAAAAGTAAAACCGCATCTGCGCACGCGTAAGGCGCCACTTGGCTTCGGAGAAGGTGGTTTCATGGTTCCCGTTATTCCATTCCAAGATGTAATTTAAGGAACGAGGCTTACCATAAGCTCACTATCGGAACAATACACAACACGACTAGAAAACCCCGCTTATTGATGACAAACCAAATAAGTGTGACTGTAAAATAAAACCTCCTGAAAATCCAAGAACCATTTGAATTTATTTTTATTGTGTGCAAAAGTTGCAGAATAAATCAGCCCTTACACACCACGCCATCACCTACAGCATTCATAAGAGAGCACGTTGTGCTCGACAGGCAGTCAGTGCGTCTGTGACGTTTGCAGAACAATGTTCTCTGCATCATTGTGGGTCTGCGTCGCCTGCGCAGTCGTGAGTGCAACGCGAGCTGACGGCGTCAGTACAGGTCAGGTGCATGACCCTCTTGACTGACCACCTCTTCATATTGTGGCAGAGGGATTTCGTCAGTAGAATGAGAAACCCCGCCATCTCAATCGCCCGGTTTATTTATGTTCAGTGACAGATTACGTTATTTTATTCTATCATTTGAAGTTAATAATAAGTAAACAAGATGTTCGTACATTTTGAAGCAGTTCAGACTGTGTTAAATAATCCTTTTCTCTGTAGATGAAATCGAGGATGCTCCAGTCAGGCAATCAGTGTCGGGTCAGTTCGTTGGCTCGTGGATGAGGTCGCGGCGCGGGCGACGCTTCCAGGCGTACCGGGGGATACGGTATGCAGAGGCACCCGTCGGAGAACTCAGGTTCCAAGTAAGCTTATCCAGGGCTATCAAAGTTGTTATCGTTTTCTTTGGGAAGATGAGATAAGTTCCCCAGTAACATATTTTTTTACAAACCTCGATATGTACTTATATCATAAAACAAAAGTGTTTGTGTTTTTTTTTGTTTGTTTGTTTGCTAAGTAAATCAGAAACTACTGGACCGATTTAAAATATTATTTCAGCGTTAGATACCCCATTATATCGAGGAAGGCTTAATCTCACATCTTATCTTATCTCTACAGCCACCGAAACCCATCCTTCATTACGACACAACAGTGGACGCGACTAAGGATGGTCCCTCGTGCCCCAGGCCCGCCAGCCCCGGCTACCCCGTACACGAGGACTGTCTCATAATCAACGTGTACACCCACGCGAACCACAGGTGATCTTGTTAACCTTTAGCCTACCCACCTTAGGCACGGCACTGCTGGTGCGACGGAGGCTTGATGTGAAGAAATGCGACAATCCATTTCGCAGTGTGAATCGTGTATTCCTGTCGCGACGTTAAGCCAGGAATTAACCGACTACTACGAAGTACGACTGAACACTAACACCACGATAAATGTTCATTCCAGTTCGAAGCCACTGCCTGTGATCTTCTTCATCCACCCGGGCGGGTTCTACTCCATGTCAGGGCGCAGCGGATCGGGATGTCGTGCTTGTCACCATCAACTACAGGCTCGGCTCTCTAGGTGTGTTAACAACCAACATTTGCATTATCTTTCGCCTCATTAAAATTCAGTGTCTCTGTATCAACTTTTGTGAGTCAATTTTCTTTCAAAATAAATTCGCGCTTCCACACTTTATGTGTGGAATCAAATTGACCAACTGGGAGCTGTCATGGACAATATTTCAATTTCTAAACTTCTGGGAAATTTATTGATTTAAATCAGACGAATAAGCTATGCTACTTAATAGGTACGTTGTGTTCAGTATACGTATATATTGCAAAATAAGTGGTTTAAACGATTTGCAGGTTTTCTTGCACTGGGTAACAAGTTAGCTCCCGGTAACAATGGCTTCAAGGACCAGGTCGCGGCGCTCCAGTGGGTGCAGCGCAACATCGCAGCATTCGGCGGGGACCCCGGCCTCGTCACCATCGCGGGCTGCAGCGCGGGGGCCGTCAGTGTCATGGTGCATATGATATCGCCTATGTCTAAAGGTGAGTGGAAACTTATCTACAGTTATTGTGAGACAGATTAAATCCACAAGGATACGTGGAGGTGGGTAAGCGACCCAGAGACCCAAGCAGAATCTTTTCTGAAGACGTCTTATTCAAGTACTTTTCTGTAGTAAATAATTATTTTTTGACGTTCCACATATGTATATCATGGTATATTCATAGGACTTTTCCACCGGGGCATATCAATGAGCGGGTCCCCGACCTCCAAGCTGCCCAGCCCACCAGATCGCATAGACTTGGCCATCAAACAGGCGAGAGTGTCCAACTACCCTGAGGACAACTCCACCGCGCTCTTCGACTGCCTCAAGAATAAGAGCTGGAAGGAGATTGCTGGGTCACTGCTGGGATTCTTTGTGGGCTATCAACTATCATTTCTTTAAATCAGAAAGTTCTGGAAACTACATTTTATTAAAGTCACTTTTAATTTTTGTCAGGAGTTTGGCTATGATCCCCTTAGTTTATGGCGTCCGGTGGTGGAGCCCGATTTCGGCCAGGAGCGGTTCTTGGTTGAGGAGCCAATGGTTTCCATACGGGAGGGTAGGATGCACTCGGTGCCATTCATCATCAGCCAAACTACTGGCGAGTTCTTCTGGAAGGCATTTTGTAAGTACCACCGACACAGGAAAACTCTGAGGATTTTGGCCATCAATTTTACGTTTATAACCGCTTGAATTCAACGTTTGTGTCGTGATCCTCACAGATTCCAATCTTTTTCCAAGTTATTTCATTTGAATATGTGTATTTTTTGTAGACGTTTTGAATAACCAAACACTGCTAAACACAATGAACGCCGAGTGGGACCGAATAGCTCCGATCTCTTTTATTCTCCCACGTAATGAATCCAGTAACAAGCTGGCGACTCTCAGGAAAGCATACCTTGGACGCCCACTGGAGAATAGTCCGGCCAGTGCTGATGGACTTGGCAGACTGTATGGTGATTCCATTACAGGCTTTCCTGTGCACAGGTAACCTACCAGATTACGCTTATTAAATTACGCTGTGACGTAACATACTAAATAATGATGAATGTATAGTCTCCAGAACTAGACCATGTCTACTGTTAGTTCTGTATATTGATAATAACGTTTTAATAGTATAGTTGCTAAGTGAAGATCAAAGGTGGCAGTGTTTAGAGGGGTAACTAAATAAAGACGAGTCCACATTTCTATGAACTGGGTCTTATATCGCAGGATGGCGAACCTGATGTGTCGCCACTCCAAGCACCCGGTGTTCTACTCGGAGTTCGCGTACCTCGGCAACCGCAGCCATTACGAGGACCCTGTCTCCAAGAAACCAGTCCGTGAGTAAAGGAATTTAAATACATACCTAAGATGATTCACATTTTATAACACGCTAGGTGATATAAACAAAAGAAATGATAAATTCAGTTACGGTGTTTATTGAACTGAAAGAAGAAACAGCTTTCATAATATAGAAAAGCTTTTCATCCTACATATACCTACCAAAATGATTAAAACATGATTGTTCATGTGTCCCCAGGCACGGCCCACCATGACGACCTAATCTACTTGTTCACGCTGAGTTACCGCTTCCCGCCGATAGATGTCGCTGACACAGAAGACTCAAAGATGGTGGACAAGATGACTGCACTGTGGTACAACCATGGACTTAATATTACCTATCTAACAGGACTGAGCTCTATCAAAAATTTAAGTTACAAAAATACACCTTAAGCTATTGTGTTAAGACTCAATTTTGGCTACCAGAATTGAAGGAGGCAAAACGAGCCGAGTGAGATAGCTACATGGAAGGCCATTTGTCCCTTTCTAAATCTTGCCATGCGATAAAAATGTGGTAGTTGGTTGAAAGTGGTAGAAATTATTTCAGACAAATAGTAAATTATTATATTAAATCTAAGCTTAACTTTTTAATATGAATTCAGATAATATTTAATTAGATATTATTTTATAACTTACATCTTTTTTAACCTGTCATTTCTTAAAACCCATGCATATAATTTTTTAGATGGGAATATAATTATTTACTACTCTGGCAACCTATTGAATGTGTCGAGAATGTGTCATAATGGCTGCTTGTCTTGCGATGTAAGCTAATGGGGTGCCCACGTTTTCATTCCAAATAATAAATTACAGTGAAAAATATTTATTTCCAAATTATCTCGTAGTTCATTTCGAAATACTAGCAAAAATATTTTTTTTATGATGATACTAAAGCAAGTTTGAAAATTGGCCTCTGACAAAAATTGCACAAAACAATTTTGTTTAGCCATGTTTGATTATAATAAAAAAAATGATATTGATACGTATAGGTTTGTTCTATTTTTGTCATGATTTCATAAACTAATCGACCGCACTATACCATGACATGAAGTTCGACATAGAATTCTGAATGCAACTCCGGCGAGTGAGCAGGATTTTGCTAACGTGCGATAACAATTGTTTAAAATTCAATACTTTTAGCGGCTTTTACATAAATATTGTCCCACGTAACGAAAAAATTGTGGTCGCCCTATTAGAAAAGGACACAGAGCATCTGTATTAGACATCCTGCTCGGCTCGATTTTAGGCTGTGAGTACTCAGTCCTGTCAGTAATATTAAGTCCATGGGTACAACTTCGCTAGATACGGGTGCGTAAAAATTTATTACTGTTATGTTTAAAAAAATAGTGCAGGAGTGCCTTGTTTTTTGATTAATCAGCAGTTTGCTCGACGAGGCGCATCTAAATCGGTTCAGCTAACAAACTAACAAACACAATTCCAAGGAAATATTTCAATAAAGTTTTGTTCGAGTTGAAATAACGAAATTAGCAAACTTGACTAGTTAATCTAAGATCTTATATTTCTCTGTCCTGATGTCCACGTCCACAGAGACCCAAACCCTAATGATGACACTGGTGTGTTGGGCTCTGTCTCCTGGCCCGCCATGACGCCGGCCCAGAGGAAGTATCTGCGAGTTGACAAGGAGTTTGCAGTCAAACAGAACTTGTTTGAAGACCGGTTCGCCGTGTGGGACCAATTGTATCCGATAAAGTATTAATTTACTGCTGAAAGAAATAAAATTAGAAGTGTTAATCTATAAATAAAATATCATATTAATTATATTGTTTATTACCTACGGATTTGGTTTACCTACGATGCGTCCTTTTATTTTTGCAAGTTCTCTTTGTATGAAGCAATGTGTGACCCGAAGGATTTCAAGTCTGACATTATGGAAAAATAACAAAGGTCTCTAATCGTAGCTGAATTTAAGTGAAGATGAAAACGTTTGATCATAGGTCTTATTATAACGACAAAAGGATAAGTTTCCTGTGTGAAGGCGCTATCGCGCTATCGGTTTGGCCCTTCGAGCGCCCTTGCGCATGCGTGGTACTGCTTTTCAAGCTCACTCCTAGCTAGTGTATAGTGTATCATCTATGCTCACTCCAGATGATAGCGCTGTGAAAAGGTTTCGATAACGAATAGTAACTTATCGAAATGAAGTTAACTAACGTCTGTCGCTTTCGTATAAAACATTAAAATAAAAAAGTACTTATATATTTAATTACAGTAACCAACAATTTTAATGTCAAGTAAAAATAAAAAATACATTTTAATTAAGTATTCAACTCAAAGATCTAATATGTATGTATAAAAAATATTTTATCTAAGCAATAACCTGTCATTTACGATGCGCTAAACTTTCATCATCGCCAAGTTTAAAGCATTACCTTAATCGATGTAAACTAAAGCGGTACCCCGACGCGTTATATACAGCGTTTATATTTTTTAAATTTAATTTTCATAACCAAAATCCTTGCTGCCATCCCTAGCTTATAACTCCTACGTAACAAAACGATCGAGCTGATTACTATACAATACGTCTAAGAACAACAACAGGAAAGCCAGCTTTCATCTAAAAAAAACAATCAATCCGTTTAAGAGTCATATTGTCAGACATAGACGCATAAACATATAGCGGTCAAATTAATCACACCTCTCTTTTTGCGTCGAGGGTTAAAATCAAGAAAATGGCATTTTACCAAATCGATTCCATTAAAATACCTCTCTTGTAAATCGGATCTCGTAAATGGTCATAACGTACAGAACGGAACAATGTCGCTCTCAAAGTGAAATTAGTCGACAGTCGCTCGCATTACAACACGCACAGTCGAGCAAACACCATCGATTGTCGATGTCTGGCGCGGCGAGGCACCTCCCTCGCGCCGCCATGACACTCCGCGAGAGCGCCCTACGCGCCGGGCACGTACCAAAATAGATTATTCGATTTTTAAATAATAGTATTCCATTTAGGAATAGCCTGGATAATTCAAGTAAGTCGATTTTTTTCTTTTCATCGTTAGTAGTTACATCACTATTGATTAGTGCAGCGTTAATCAGTTTTTGTGTAATTTTTGTTGTATGAAAATTGATTACTGTAGATATACCCACTGTCCACCGCAGAAACAAGGCCTTTTAACTGTTATTTTTATTGATCTGTATGTTTCAAGTTGGAGATATATATACTTTAATTTATACTAGGTGCTTAAATTTTCATAATTGTAAGTTTTGCTTGAGAATTGAGAGTTTTCACCGGTATCAAATTGAAATAATAGTTGTTTCCATTGTCGGCAATATTCTTTGTTAGGATCTCCGGAATAACACCCAAATATATATTTCTTTTTATTATATAGTTCAACACATTTATTGTGATAATATTTTTGTATTTGTGCTGTCAATCAGCAAAACTATTCCAATTCCAATTAAACTCAAGTATCACATTGTGTTGCCACAGATCGACAAATAATACAGACAAGACAGGACGGTGTGAAAGGAATATTTTTTTTAACCTATTGGTGTTGTATTTTTCAGTTATCACGAAGGCCCAGCGGCCTTAAACCCGTCGTAATGGCGAACAATTGGTGGAGGGAACCTGACATGGGGGGTGAGATATTCCGAGATTTTTACTTATCGCTGTTTACAATAACATGACACATAGTGTATACAATCCAAAAACTGTGATTATTCTGCTGTCCTGTTCAGCTTAGGTCGGCTGGATTGAGCGTGTTCTCGATGATCCATCAAGTTCTTTTCTCAAATCTCAAGAATTGTTCCTGGAGGCCGTCGCGCGTGGCTGCGTCGAGCTACTTTTTGTACTGGATAATAATAACGTGAGCATTGTCGTTCCCAGTGATGTCAGCGCCAGTGCCGTCAGGTGAGCCGCAGGGCTGCGCGGCGATGCGCATGTGGCGCAACGCTTGCAACACGCTGGTCGCGCCTGATGCCGACGACGCCTGGAAACAGGTCGTGGAGGCTTCGCCCCCGGACTCCTTGTGGCACACGCTCAGAAACTGCGTCGCTTATCAGGTATTCGTTTCGTCCGTGTACAATTGGGTTATATCCACCGATACATTACCTTGAAGCGACCTTATCTTCCTCCAGTTGTGTCAGATTGCCATTTCATTGGACTATGAGGGATCAGAGAGTAGACCTGCATCTGCTCAAATGTTTGTGTATCATAACAAGACGTGCGCACCTAGCTGACCTCCTTAGGCTCGAGAACAGTCGCTGTGGGTGTAATTTAGCCTAGACGCTACTATTATTAATTATGATACCGATGATAACCTTAAAGCTCAGATACGTACGTGGCATATTCATATCGACAAAAAATATTATTCTCGCTGCTTCAAATACCAGAGCAGGGCTGATATAATTATGTCTCGATACTTTCACAATTCCTTTGCGTATGCAGGTAACGATGTTATAAGAAGAAGTATATTTTACTTTTTTATCATATTGAGATATGCTACTTACAGGTGCCAAGTTGGTTTGGTATCCTTCGCACCTAAATGACGAAAATAATTTTAGAGGCTTGGAGATTTTAACGATCATCAATTATTTCTCGAACACTTTTACCCACCACTTCTTATAACAAGCGAATGTTCAGTAGTCATTCCATAATATTGTATATTTCTGGTTTCCAGGCGGGCGTCTGGCAGAACTTACTAAATAAAGGCATGGATGACGTGATCCAACCCGCGGCGTTTAAGCTTGCGATTGTGTTGAGACACACGCCATCCGAGCTCACCGTCAAGTTGCTTACCGAGCTGCTGCGTCTGCATCCGCAATCTGTAAGTCCTGTAATATCAAGTAATTTACGGGTTATCGACTATTTAGCAGAGATGGTTAAGTATATTTTTGTTGTTATCTTTTAAAAATGCAAATGATACTAGTAGGTTAGTTTCTAGGTAGGGTTAACGGATACTTTATATCACCCCATCTTCATGGAGTGGAAGTTCAACAAAGATGTGGGTAAGTCGCGTTAAGGGGTGTAACAAAATAATCTAGCGACGTTTCTTGTCTGTTGACAGCAAGATCTCACGTCATATATTCTGGCGTTACTGACCGACGACGAGGCGCAGTGGTGCGGCCAGAGCTCCGAGTCGTCTACTCCGTCTTCCCCCGCCAGCACCGAGTCCTCCACCGACGCAGGGGAGACCGACGCCGCCGAAGCCACCGACATCGACACCAACGAAGCGGCGGGAGGTCCGGCCGACTCCGCCACGTCCGCGGCGGCGGCCTCGGAAGCGGCCGAAGCCACGCCGGCGGTGGTATCCTCTACCGAAGTAGATTCGACGACGGCTAACATAGATTCGGATATCGTCGAGTCCAACGTCCCCGATTCAACGACGGCCGACGATCCGGTGGAGATCGCGGCGGCGGCCAGCGCGTCGGGCGACAGTCCGGACGGTAGCAGCTCGGGCAGCGACAGCGCGGCCGACAGCGCGGCCGAGAGCGGGGGCGGCAGCGCGGCCGAGAGCGCGGCGGGCACGCCGCAGGGCCCGGCGCCGCTGCGGGACCTGCAGCTGTTCGGGGACTGCGAGCTGGCCGTGCTCGCCGCCTCGCGCGAGGAGTACGACGCGCACGCCAAGCTCGTGCGCGCCGAGTACTCCAAGCTCACGCACGACAACTACGTCGAGCTCAGGATCAAGGTCATTGTGCTTACAGCTTCCCTTGCCACGTGGTGCGACCGCGGCCGACATATAGTCAAATCATATTCTGTCTTCTATTCGAACCTGTTGTATTGGGTTGATCGCCCACGGGCTAATTTAAATATTTTATTTCCATTACAGGTGCTAAATCAATTCAACCAAATACCGAAGCTGTTCCACACGCCGGAGTTCGAGCGCTTCGAGTCGGCGGCGCGAGAGAACATTGAGCGCGAAATCTGTACGCTGCGGGAACACTTGCTGACCGGACGGAAAGACTAGTACTACTCGTACCAGGACTGTGACGTCACCGATCAGGAACACACCACTGATAGCAACTAAAGTTTCACTCGAATCTAGCTTTTGCTAAATTACCTGATCGTGCTGTAGTCTATACTTGAAAACTGCCAACCTTTAAACACATATCAGTCACAACACTATCAAGACTCAAATAACTACCAAAAAAAGTGTAAACGAACAACTTAATCTAAGACTACCCAATTGACAAATAATTATGCGATACCACCACCTTGCGCGATCGGGCAAAACGTAACAGTGATTTGCTGCTCAAGGTAATTTTAGGAAACTTTTGAGTAAATTTTAATTGCCACATCAGTACTTCCTGCCGTCGTATGGACGTCACATTCCTGGCAAGTCTAAAAGGCGCTTGAATCTGACTTGTGTTATTCATATTATACAACCGTGCAACTAACACAAGTACGCTTCTTGTGGCCGTGTGACTTGCAAGTTCAGTTACAAGTATTGTAACTTATCAAAGGACATTTTCCAGTATAGTGTTATTTTATAGTAAATCGATGTCTGTTTAATAGATTTCAGTTATCATTAGTACGTAAAAATTGGCCGCGAGTCTGCCCGGCCTGTTTAGATTCGTGGTTTTCTATTTACACTGTAATAGATATTAAAGTAAGATGATTATGCTGGTGTCATTAGTAGCGTGTATCACTTACCATCGTATTACATGAATGGTACCTACATTCCTTGATATATACAGATAGTCAACAGTTAACTGATTACGCTTCCTTGGTGTTTTTCGCATTTAGAATTTATTTATAGTTTCATATTAGATTACTTTTTGGAAGGAGTAACATAATAATGCCATTAGATATAAAAAATACGACTGAAATTTTTATTTAGAATTGAGTATATTTTAGCAAACACGAACAAGTGATTTGATAATTTTTAAAATGGTCGTTTTCGATTATTGCCACTTCTGTTAAATTATTTAGTCTATGTAACTATAAAGCATGTCAGATTTAAATGCTGCTTGTTAAGTATAGTTTCGAATTCTGCGCTTATTTCGATTAAGTCATTACCTATTAGATAGCTAGATATTAAGAATTGTGCTTATTGATTTTATCAATTAAGTATTATCATTTATGACATGGTCATTCAAATAAATAAATGTACTTTAATTTGCGTTTTTATTTTGCCTTTAATTTAATTTTTTCTGTGTATAAATAGTCTATTCACACGTTTTGAACAATGCATTGTGAAAAAGTGCGGTAAATAAATTTAAAATATTACTTTTGTCAAAGATGCGTTAAGTAATGAATGTAAGTAATGACAGTACTACACCAACGATAGCAAAAAAAAAATACTATCAAAAGCTACGCAAAGTTATTAAAAAAAATATCGGACCGGTATTATGAATAATACAATAATACAATTCTCGTAGGTCTTAAAAAAATATGCGGTCTAATTTTATTTCTTACATAAAATAGACATAATATGAGATTGTTATTTAAATAAAAGGTTAAATCTACGGACGCAAAAACATCGAAAGAATGTTTTGAGGTTTTGAGAATTAATTACTTATCTTGGTCGATATGATAACTTAACTGCTAAAACTAGTGGCGTAACCTGGCGTAACCGTAACATTTAAAATAATATAAAGATTATGAATTAAAAAATAAAACATAGACGTGAAGCCTCAGATTAATGAAGGACAATAGATGAAACCTTTATGCCATAAAAGCGTACTACCCAAAGTGACAGTTCCGACTCCTAACGACTCCTATCCACCCGACCAAATAAGAAAGGTACTTTTATAGGTGACACTAGCAACATGGGAAATCCTTTCAATTTAGTCGCATTATATCTTGTGTCATTGCCCGGGAAAAGACTTTCAGTTTTAAAAGAATTGTGATAAATTGTGGTGTGTTTGTGCCTCGTTTTTATATGGAGAAAGAAGGAAAGGGCAGGCAGATTGTCTTGCATTGTGCGCGATTGCAGATCACATTCCAGCACAAAGAAAACTCGGCCGAAAATATCAGTTTCAAGAAGTAAGTAAACAAACATGTTTTTTAAAGTAAATAAACCAGAAAATATAGTGGCATTAAGTTAAAATACTTCTGATAACTTGTATTACAATTCTGAGGTAATTTCATACATGTAAAAATGAAAATAAACACAAAAATCGCGAATTCAATTAATTCAATATTGAGGTTACTAGTGTCGTGAAAACTGTTATCGACAGTTGATTATTGATCTACTTATACCGAGATCTACACCGACGGAGGCTCCAAGCGAGCGCATGCCCAGATGCTTCTGCATTCTCCACCGCGCTCGTCCTACTTGGTGCGGCTTAATGACGTTCCAAAGAATGTCGCTCATGCCCGTAACTTGACCTTTTATGTAAATCAATATAACTAACTTATGTAATATTTAACTTATATCTTCAAGGTTTCCGAAAATTGAAGACATCCGTGTGCAACGCTTCCCTGTTACGGATCGGATGAGAATCAGCCCGAAAACCATTGGAGGATGTGCTCACGACACTTTAATCCATAAATTAAAGAATGTTTTTTTCATGTTTCGAGTTTTATTAAACCTCCATTATCATAAGAACATTAATCATTTTACAATAATTCCTTACGAATTGATATGACTTAGAACAAATTCTCGAATAAACCTCATTGTTGCAGCGTCCCAGTAGCCACATCTGATTTTCCTACTTCATTTATTTTTGTAACAATAAAAATACTCAAGTCAGTGTAGGTAAAAGACCACGACTGGAAAGCATACTTCCCAAATCAAAAATATTTTATTACAAGCGGTTTAGCCATCTTCGAGCTATAAAATTCCGAGGAACTGAGCACCTCTTCTCTTTTTTCAAGTCAGCTGTTGTTAAAGGTAGAAACGCATATAGCTATTTATTCATATTTTGGTTTTACTTTTGAAACTCAAATTCTTTTGCTTAGCACGTTTTTAATGATCAAGTAACGTCGATATCGATTAAAACTGTTGGTACATTCCTGGGTGATAGCGTTTGACACTGATTTGTCAAACAGGGCTGTACACGGATTGAAATTGACATCCTGACAAAAACATTGCCATCTTGTTTCTTCAAATACCGAGTTTTACTTGCAGAACCAGGATAGCAATACGTAAGTTCTTCCTGCTAAGTTACACTTCATCTATTGTCCTTCATTAATCTGAGCGTGAAGCAACCATAACCACATTTGGACCTTGGCCAAACTTTCTGTAGAGTTCGAAAGATGGCGCTTATCTAGTTAGTCGATTTACTCGATACAGTTTATGGAAGAAGAATAAAGCACCTAATAGAAATACTAAAAGTACATTTCATTTCTATAATTTCAGGTAGGTTACCCTTACGTTATTTAATTGAACATGTTTTGCCATGTTACATTTTTTGAAATTTACTAAGCAACTAATTTATTATGATCATATTATGATATCCAACTTTAGTTTATTGACATTGACAGATATTGTTGAAAGCTCTATTAGTACTACGATAGAATAGAATATGGCGTCTTCGACGCATTTTCTTTGACATTTCTTGTAACTCATGAGTAAAAAATACAAATTGTACTTATTATCATTTCTATTTTGAACTAGCTTGTACTGTGATAATCGTGTTGCATAAAGGGCCTAGATTATCATCCCAGTGACTGCTACGCAGGTAAACAATAGAACGGCGAGGAGAAAGGTTATTGAACGGTGATTTTAGGCCAACCAACATGGAGGACACGGGTCTGCGGCGTCGAACGGTTTGTGAGTACAGTCGCTTTATTCGTACGGGTGATGTTCACAGGCCATTGCGATGTCGTGGCGAGGCCGTGACGAGAGAAACACGAGGTGGGGCGAGGACGACAGGTGGGCGGAGGGCCGGCCGCGCTCGCCCGTGTGGGAGTCGCGCCGCAGCGCCAGCCCCGAGCGCCGCGAGCCGCGCGTCGAGCGCCACCACCACGATCGGTTCGACCGCGAGCGCGAGCGCTACGAGCGCGATAGGGACGAGGACCGCGAGCGCCGCGACCGCTACCGCCGCGAGCGCTACGACCGCCCGCGCGACCGCGAGCGCCGCCGCGACCCCAAGCGCCACGACGACCGCGACGTGCCGCCGCCGCCCTCGCCGCCCAACATTAGCGACGTCGAGCGCAAGCCCAGTTCTCGGTCGAGCAGCCGCTCAGGCAGTCGCGAGCGAATGGACTTAGACTACGAGAGCAAATACGACACTAGGGACAAGCACGATGATAACCAGACGATCAACGCCTCCCCAGGGGATTGGTTCTGCAAGTGTGGACTGTACAACTTCAAGAGGCGACAAGTGTGTTACAGAAGGAACTGTCAGGGAAAGAGGTCAGATGGCATTGTCTATGGTGGTGATAGTGAAAGGAACATTCTGTCTGAAAGCGCAGGCATCACCAAGAGGTTGTTGTTTAGAAGATTGGATGCTTTGACTACCGAAGAGAAAATATTAGAGGTACTGAAGGAAAGATGCTCAAAGACTGTTTTAGATTCCATTGCTGGCATCACAATTGGTAGAGAGACTCTGACTGGGGCGTCCAAGTGTTTAGCTTACATTAACTTTAACTCCATTGCTGATTCCACAGCAGCTCATTCAGAATTTGCATCCCTGCAGCCACCATTAGAAATTGATGGCCGTGAAGTTCTTGTTAGTTTTTATAATGAACCAAAGAAAATTTCAAAGCCTCCTAGTGCTGACTATTCATCTTATTATGCTCAAATGTCTAGCTATACCTCATCAGCACAGGCCATGTCTGAGGCGGACCGAGTAAATGCAGCCGCTGCTGTTGCTCAATCAGCTATATCAGCTGCTCAGGCCCGCCACATGGCCTGGACACCTGTGAGTGTGCCAGTTTTTGTGTCTTCCACTGCTCAATCAGCTCCCACAGTAAAGGCCCCTACCGGTGATGGGAAAACTGTGTATTCTCCCCCTGATGTGAGGACTTTTATGTATGATGAGACTTCTGGTTACTACTATGACCCGGCCACAGGGTTGTACTATGATGGTACTAGTCAGTACTTTTACAACAGTCAGACAAGCCAGTACATGTACTGGGATGCCACCAGCAACACATATATAGCTGCAACACAGGCACAGCAGAACACTGAGCAGCCCAAACTGCCAAACCCACCCACAGCCACCACCGAGAACACAATTGCTAAAGAGCCTGAGGAGAAGAAGAAGAGAGACAAGGAAGACAAAGTTAAAGTTGCCAAGAAGATAGCAAAAGACATGGAGAGGTGGGCGCGCACTTTGAATCAAAAGAAAGAGAATGCTAGGAGCAATATTGTTATGGAACAGCCCCTGGACATGGGCGCCAGTAAAGGTTCTGCTGACATAGGCTTCTCAGTGCTAGGTTCTGGACCTTCGTTAACCCACGTTAGGGAACTATCTCCCCCGCCGTCCGGCGACGACTTCCTAGTGAAGAGAGTTTCGGACACCGAGCACGCCTTCGATAGCGATGAAGGCATCATAGACTGGGCTAAACTGACCTGCCTCATCTGCAAGCGGCGCTTCCCGTCCGCTGAAGTGCTCAACAAACACAAATCGCTATCAGAGTTGCACAAACAGAACCTGCTGGAGTATCGCAAGAAGAACGAATTAATTCCTCAAATGAACGGCTACAGAGACAGGGCCGCTGAGAGGCGAATGAAGTTCGGTGAAGACGAAACGCCTATTATCAGAAAGCGTTACGAGCCGCCAGACTCGATGGCTCCACCCATAGCGCCGCACCCACCGCCTTCCGTCGTAGACACCATTGGAGGGAAGATGTTGCAAAAGATGGGCTGGTCTGAGGGTAGAGGTCTAGGTAAAGAAGAACAGGGCAGAATCGCGCCCATAGAAGCCGAACAGCGTCCAAGCTTAGCAGGCCTCGGCCAGAAGAGAGGCATTTATACTCCAACCCCTGGGGAGACATACAGAGACACAGTCAAAAAATTAATGATTGCCAGATATAAAGAGGTTGTCGGTCAAGAAGAAGGGAAATAGGTGGGTCCTCAAACATTATTAATTTCTACTTTATATCATTCATTTACAGGACTTTAATTCCAGGTAAGTTTTTTCTAGTCAAAAAATTCTAATCGGATATATTATGTCAGCATTTTTTAGTGTTATACATAACATCATGATCTCTCAAGGTTTTACAGTATAGTTATCTTTTATCTGATAAGATAATTAATAATATCAAATCAACATTATTATTTCTATTTACAAGTACCTACTACATGTGCTCTTGTGAAAAATGGGGCATACGAGATGTATGTGAACATAACTGTAAAGTTGAAACAGCTTTTACAAAGAAAATTTATCAAGATCACATGAGAAAATATTTGGCTCATGATGAGTTCCAAGGTTGTGGTGCGTTGGCATACAAATTACTCTGATTCTAATGGTTTGATTCTGGTTTCACTACACTAGATGTCGGCGCTCAATGCTTCTTCTGAGGGTCGACACTCAGAAATCACGATGCCCAACATGGTAAGTATTGATTCTGGCTGAATCACGCTACAATGTACCCTAATGCTGGTTTTTCCACAGCTCACAACAGGTAAATGTATTACATGATGAAACTGTCTGGGATTCTTATATTATATGTTGGGAGACTACTCCTGACTGCCTCAGTTCCACTCCCAACGTGTTTGTTTATGACTATCGAGATTTTTAGCTCTTCAGAATGAGGTGAAATGTGTCTGCATTGATGTGTTTCTTTAGGAAAATTTGTTGTGTTCAAGGGATATTTGTTATTTTGTTTTTATTTAAATGTAAATTAAGTCAAAAGTTAAAATTTTAGCACACAAGTAAGTCAATATTGATTGAAGCTGGCAGTAAATGTTTTATCGAACTGTGACCTTTACAAACTAGGTAGCATTCAAGGATAATAACAATGAAGACTGCAATCCATAAATATCTATGACAAGCTCAATATTTCCTTTGTCTTTGAATACCTGCAACAATAATGGGTAATGTTCGTACATAAATAGTAAAGTCGTACCGCGTACGAGCCGAAGCAAGGAAGACCCGGACGTATGGACACGATGTGATAGACTGTGACTGTAGTGTTGTGTATGAAGAAATGGTGTCTAGACCGACCCACGGCTGATTACTGATGAATATGACCATTTACCTTACAGAGACTACATGCCAGACCCCGCTGCGAGTTGCCAAACATTATAACAAACCTGTATACTCATAGATAAATAGATACTAGAACACACATTGTGAGATTACAAATGAAAAGCAATTTTTTAGTAGTGATGTGCGCTCTTAGCCCTTAGTGTGTAAACTTAATGTCTATTTTTTTATTTATATTTTTAAAGAATTATATTCAAAATATTTAGTTGTTATTTTCATGTTCATAGCTAGTTGAATTGTTAAAGTATATTTATATTTGAAGACAATGAAACATACATTGCATTTATTTTAGTTTGTTAATAATCTTAGACTAATGATAATTGGCAGTCTGTAAGTAATTGTGTCAGGGTGGGTGGTCAGTGAGTCATTCACTAATTGAGCTCCAAATTGTTGGAGAAATGTTAATATTCTAGGTGCAATTGTGAGAGCCATGTGTTTGCTATTTTCCAAATGATTGTAGATTCTAAAATGGAAAACGATTTGAAGCATGCAATAATATTAGTATTAACTGTACCTAATAAGTACCTTTACTGTATGACAACCAAGTCTGGTCCACCCGGAAATTAAGTAGGATTTTTCTAGCATCTAGACAAATTTTAGGGAATTTCCATATTATAAATATATTATATGATAATGTTTTTAGCTAATAGATGATAATCCCTCAACAAACTCCATTTATTTACATTATTATAGGAATGTTATTATACACTGATTAATGTATGGGGACCTGCGATGAGCACGAAGCACACTGATGTTACGTTTAGCCGCGTGCCCAATATCTAGCACGATTACCACAGCTGTGTACGCTACTTTCTTCGCTTTGATGGCCATTTCACTACATACTGATTATTTATGAAACCGTGTACTAATTTTATGGCTCAATGGCTCGGCTCGTGTACTTGAGAATATAATTAAGGAGCGAATATAATCCATTGGATAGCTTTACTGCTCTTTATAAGCGTAACAGATAGTAATTATATTACCTGATTACATACAAAAAGAGAGTTTAAAAAACCTGGTAGTATATTGCGTGGGCGGCATAACATAACGTGATTGTTTTGTTTCATCAATAGATAGTATACAATCATGTTGTTGATAATGAATGAACAGTAATTAATTAAGTAATTACACACAATACAATTTTGCAGGTTTTTAGATTGCTTAAGTTTTTATTGAGCATCAATATAAAATAATACAATTTTGAATGTTATTTCATTTTTAAATTCCCTAAGTCACAGTCAAAGTATGGATAATAACGGTAGCAACTGAGCAAGTACTTGAACTGGAAATAAATTGATTTGTAGTTACCTCAGGGCTGTGCTGCAGTATGCTTAACCGTAGGTTATAAATTATAGTCTATTATCTCGTTGTTCACAAAACAATCACATTAAAAAACAGTCCACATTATTATATGAAAATTGTTTAGAGAATGTTAGTGCATAACAAAAGTAATAAATGTATATTAATTTGACATAAATCAAGGATTTTAAAAGAAAAATCATCTTAAAAAGTAATGATAGATTTATTATACGAAGTATTACTAGTAAATTAATTAGTAGTAGATTAGCTTCCTCTGTAAGTAGTATAACCATAGGGGCTCAGCAGGAGAGGTATGTGGTAGTGCTCGCCGTCTTTGGTGTTAAATGTGATCTGGAAAAGGCAAAGTTTATTATTATTGACTTTTGATTGAAAGTAAGAAAAATTTGGAGTAATATTAATAAGTAGGTAGTTCACTTCACGACTATTAGTGCCATCTATTGACGAGTAGAAAATACGTCACTAGTTATAGCTCCGTTTCGATAGATGACGTACCTAAAGAAAACTTATTAAAGCTTTGAAATTAAACTTTTTAAAATTTATGAATTTTCAATGGGAATCAATTCCAATAATTGAATAAAACGTGTACATAGTTCAACATAAAGCTTCGGCGTTTGATATCGCGGGGTTAGGTCGGCAGTTCATTGCCCTTTGTCCTCGTTGCGGAAATCAATCTTGAATGCTTCACCTCATCTCGTTATGAATATAAATATATCATAATGAATTCATTATTTTAAATAAGGATACATAAAAACAAATTACGATTTGAGTTTGAAGGATAACAACTTATATTAGCATCTATTATTTTGAGACTAACAATTTGCAGTTTTTGCTTCTGCGAACTTAAATTTCATTGCTATCTATTTCTGCGATACCTATTATTGACTTTAAACAAATATTTCATTTAATCTAATCTCAAAAGCTACTAATAATTTCCTTATTTCGTTATTATTATTTTTTTTTGTAATAGGAAGGTAGTTCTAAAACTGATAGAAGAAAGTGCAAGTTCTGTGGCTACATACCTCGACAAATGGATATATCGTCTCCTTATCAAGCATTTTATAATAGTCACCAACTTTAAACAATAGCTTGTATGTTCCCGCCGCCATGGAGTCGTTTGAAAATGGAAACTGTATCCTTCCATCACTAGTTGTGGTCGTACTGTGCCATAATGTCCACGAACTGTCCTTATTTTTGTATAGTTCCACAAATATTCCCGCCGCGGGGCGGCCAGTGGACGTGTCTAATACATGTGTCGACAAAATGGGCCGAGACATTGTTTACGTGTATCTCTGAGGCCGGTGGAGCGCGAACTACGTGATAAAGTTGTTTTCTCTCATCGCGTTTATTAATTACCAACTGTGTTGAACTCTAATCTGTCAGAGATAAGCGTTATTTTAGATTACATTGTACGTAGCATGCTTATTTATATTTGTATTTTATAAGATAGCTAAGACACGAGGCAATGGAATAGTGATAACTTCGGGTAGATTGTTGTATTTGCATATTCGCATAGCAATTGGCTTCTTTCCACGGAAAATTAATATTTTTACTTAATATGGAGAATTTGCACAATATGTATAAGGGAAAGTGTATGATGTTGAATTTGGTAGAATAGGGTTGAGTGCTTTCATGCGTTGCTGTTTGTCCGGTAGAAATTTTCTACCATCAATTCCAATAATATTTTTTTAATTACCATTTGCAATGCTTACAAACCTGCAGTTAAAAACACATGATGATATTTCACTTTTGCAAATATTAATTAGTTCCTGGTACATCATCATACACATTCCGTTATACCTAATAATGATGTAAATAGTGTTTGTAAATAAGTTGTAAATAAACTCAATATTTAACAGAAAAAAAAGTTATACCTAATTATGTACGTTTGGCGTTGTTGTTATTAGCGAATTCGAAACTTGTGTACCTTCGTACCTCTCCAGCAGTGCTGCCCCTAGCGTTTTTTAATCTTCACAAGAAAAAGGCTAAATCAACCTCTAGTCCAGTCTATTCCTACATGAAAACAATGAGCAATCACGCTGAGAATGTAAGTATGCTAAAAGTAGCGTTGCTAAATAATGTAGGTAGGCGCTATCGGAAAACTAACTTAGAGCATAGTTTACAATCATTATGACTTAGTCTTATATCATATTATAGTTAGTCTTATATCATATTTTGTTATTTTGAATCAAAACTGTGAGTCTAGATTCGTGTTACGTAAGGTTGAAGGTTTGCGAAGCTTTAACAGTAGGAAATACATTAGGCCCCCCCCTGGACGTCACTCGAACTATCAACGTGCCACCAATAATCTTATCAGTACTTTTTATGTAATACCGAAGTCGATATTGTAGCTGCTACTGTGATAAGTGCGTATTTATTGATTAAATTATTAATAGCTAAAAACATAATAACGCGTTGGAACTAAACTCCGTTTGAATGGAGATTGAAATTAGAAATCTTTAGCTAAATGTCTACTGAAATGGAGTATGGCCATAATGCGTTATTATCTTAATGGCTACCAATAACCTTATGCCAGCAATGATTTGTCTGTCTGTCACGCTTTCACGCAAAAACTACTGAAACGATTTAAATAAAATTTGGTAGACATAAAGTCTACTCTGAGAAAGGACACAGGTTACTTTATATCCGGGTGCGGGATTTCCCTCGGGCGGCAGGTGGAACCACGGGGGACAGCTAGTATAGCAATAAAGGAGATATCAAAAGATAATAACGCATCAGGAGAATTGTTAAACAACGTAATAACTTTATGCTTTATTCGAAAAAATCTTAAAATAAATCAACACTCAGCACTAATCAATGGCGCCGGAATTCAAGTCAAGCCCGTTTTTCCTGACGAAGTTCTTCTTTATGTAGACGTCGGGGTGCAGCACGTCCTTCCTGGACGCTTGTTCTAGAACGTTCTCGGAGACGATGACGTTGGGCCCCGTCTTGATGAGCTTCTCCTTGAGACGGTCCGACTCGTAGCCGAACACGTTGAGGCTGGGCTCGCCGTGCTTCATGTAGTCGATGCGCCACACGGGCGGCTCGGCGGGGTCCACCTTGTAGTTCATGCGCTTGTGCGCGGCCGGCGGCTGGCCCTGCATCAGGTCGGGCACCTCCACCGACATCGACAACTTCTCCTCGGAATAGTCGCCGAAGTCCTTCCTTCCCTTCTGCTTATCTTTGTACTTTATCTTGTGCGGGTAGAACTTCCTGATCTTCTTGCGACCGTTGTACAGCGACGTCCTGGAGTTATCCTTCTTCGCTTTGGACTTCTTCTTCGATTCTCTCTCTTCGTTCTGTTGTGGCTCTGCGTTATTGTTCTTCAGCCTCTTTTTATGTCTCCTTGATCTTGATTTTTCTTGCTTGTTTTTGCCAGTGTAGTACCCAGAGTCGCTAACTTGGAGAAAATTCGACAAGTCTTCGCTGTTTACCGTTGGAAACAGCGTGAGATGGTAGCCAGGTAGCGGGGTGGTCTTCTCCATGGAGAGTTTCTTGTACTTGAGCTGCTGTATGGAGCGCTCGATGAGGTTCCTGAGCATGTCGTCCTCCACGATCATGTCGCAGGGGATCGTGGGGAAGTTCCTGCACAGCACGTTCTGCATCATGGACATTACATTTTTAGGTTGTTGCTGTTGCTGTTGCTGTTGTTGTTGCTGGTCGTTGCTGCGCGGTGTTCCTGCGCTCGGGTTGTCTTTTTGGAAGTCTGACACCATCTTGGAGATGAGAGCGTCGTTTCTGATCATCATAGCTTGGCTCTGGATGGAGTAGAATGTTAAAAAGAGTAGTCTGAAATGTAGCCGCGTCATGTCTGATTTGGGTATCTGGAACAATTTAGATGTTTAGTAATAGATAGTGTTTTCGACAGAAATGCAGCACTTTGAGCGTATTGTTCAGTAAACTTCGTGAAAGTTTCAATTGAATCGTGTCGTCTGCGTACTTACTCGCGCGTGCAGGTGGTATCGCTCCTCCCGTCACGTGTGTGGGGACATTTTGGTGGGGACAGCTGTGACGTCAGAGCGGTTCGGCCTCGCTCTGTCACACAAAACAGACATTCAAACATTATTGCGTTACTATACTTTTTTCTCAAATTTGAAAAACACGTCTGGAACTTCTGCAAACATGCCTCTATTAATTAAGTACCTAATTATGTTAACTTGTAAAATTCGTGGAAAAATGATAAAACTGGTTTCTTTACACTATTTAATATCTTAGAAGCAGTATTTTTTTCTAGCAGAACAAATGGATATTGTGGAATTCACGCCACTACTAGGTACACCTTGTACAAACAATTAATTAATATGGGGTAAATAATACAAAGTTGTTCACTTACTTTGAGCAGCTTCTTAGCCTACAAATGTTTCTAATCCGTGGCGCGAGTGGAAATGAGCGACATTAGCCGGCAGCTACAGGATGTGGACAAATCCGTGTGTTTGTAAACACAGGGTGTTTGCCTAACCGTCCGGTGTTTGCAACAATATTTAGGTTTGTGCGCGTGACTTGGTGTTTGTGACTTAACTACGAGGGAATAGGTAACTTCTGAGTGTAAGCAGTTTTGTAAAGTGTTATGTAGGTATGCAGTTTGTGATATAATGAATTGTTTCAGTTCATGTAGCCCTATTTAGCTAGTTTCGGCAATCGAATTTGTAGTTTAGGTACTTATCATGTCGGCTGTAGATTTCCTAGGCATTCATAGCAGTAAGCTACCTAAAGATCCAACGTCATAATTTTCTCCAATTCTACTCCTACATCGTACCTACCTATAATTTTATTGTAACAAAGACAACCAGAACTTAGATTTTGAGGTACTGAGTTTTACATCCTTGATTCGGACAGCCTTGTGAAAAGTTCAAAAACCAATATCATCAGGAGTCTTATACGAACATAATTTTGGAAACAGGTCGGAATAAAATAAAAAAACCTTAATGAAAAATTTTGGTCAGTGCAACAGTTTGAGAATAGCGCCATCTAGATCTCCTTGTTGTAAATTAGCTGCTCAGCGTCATCTGGTGGTGAATAGCATTAATTTTGTAAAATCAAGCAGCAGTCCCACTGACTAGTCATCAATAGATGCTATTCACCAATAGATGTCGCTGCTCGTGCCTTGAAAGAACTTTTTCTGCTCTGGTAGTAATTGTGATTTCGCAAATTCTTGTGAAGAACCAGTATTCGCACGGGCGAAATCAGTACAAACAAGTGACTCTCTTTTACTTATTTCATCTTTAGCTGTATCCACTCGCCTCAGTGTAGATAAACCACTATTATATAAGTGACTATGTAGCCATACCTATGCGTAAAATCCCTCCCGTAACCATTTTATGTTGGGACATTTTGTACAGATGATCTTAGTTTATTAAATCAACAATGATTAAACACACGGAAAGAGTGACGGAATTATGTTTTCAGAATGACAAGTGGTTGGTTCGAACCAAAGTTCAGGGAAACCATATTATTTTCACCTGAAATATATCAGAAGCCGGAGCCGAGCCGATATATGTATAAATTTATATTTTGTTCTCTTTTGAGAGCAATACGGTTACTGGTACCTAGGGCACCGCTCTGCGCTTTACATCACAGAGAACCTTTACAACTTTCATAAAAGCAAATACCCAGTACCCACTACCTACATATATGTTATTTCACTAACCAAAAAATAGGCATACCTTGTAACCCGCCAAAAAAAAAACAAATAATTCCAAATAAGTTCTAACCCGTAAACTCTGGCGGGCACGCGACTCCACAAAGTCGTGGCCACTCGACAGCGGGAAAGGGTTGAAAAAAACAACGTTTCTGAGAGAGAGGCTCTCCATCAAACTCACTTGCAGGCCGCACAACGTACGAGTAGAAAAAGAAGTGTGTATGGCCAGTTGCCGAGTGCGCGGTTGTGTTGGCGGCCGCGTCGCGTATTGTGGACATGCCCCCGGGTACACGGGGACCGGGGAGCTTCATTCTGTTTGTGGGAGCTGATATCGTATCACCTATTTAGGGTTATGGATACAGTCGCCAGCACATCAAGCTACTACAATATGAAACATAAAGTTCTAAGTTGATTGGGAAAATTTTACAGTTTCGGGCAGTCTCGAACCCGCACAGTCATGGCTAGGTTGTCGACTTGATCGCCTCAAATATTAATTTATATTTTCTAGTTGGTTGTGTGGAAGGCTCCGCTGCGAAAGAAATAAATACATCGCTTGTTAATAGTATAAGCGTCGTGATTTATGTACAGCCTAGTGACAGACGGACATAACTGGGCAATATATCTAAAACTCACGCATTCGAAGTGTGAAGAACAAGTCCTCAAGTCTTGTCCTCTCTATTCTGTCAGCAGACGCCGCGTCAGCGGTGACACAGCGCCGTCATTTGTACGCTGACCACTGCGCATGTGTGCGTGTCACTACACGCGTGTGGCATGTGTGTGTTTGTGTGGGCGATTTATAAACGCCGGAGCAGTTGTGTCAGCGAGTTTGAGGAAATGTCTTCCGATTAAATGAATAGCTCTCGTATTTGAATATCGCCGCTTCGGTATTATTTCCGATTACTCACAGACTTGTCTCTAGTTTGTATTTTTATAATATTGTAAGTAGAGCATGTTGCTACCAGTTGTTAGACCTGTTTGTCAGCGCGAGAACCCAATCAATAATACACATTTCTGAAATACAGTCGTCTTTGGAATATTTGTAAAACCTATAGTTTTGATAGCTCTTGATCTCACGGGTGTATCTAGTACTAGACCAACGAGCCGGTCAAACCTGATTTTTTTTATCGTCATCACCATCACAGCGTTTTTTTTATATCTTCCCACTGCTAGGCACAGGCCTGCTCTCCCACGAACAAGGATTGAGCGTTAATCACCACGCTTGCTCAATGCGGGCTAGTGATTTCAGACTTTATAGTCCAGGTTTCTTTGCGATGATTCCTTCACCTTTAATCAGTCATTGGTGTCCAAGATAAACTTAGAAATTACGTATAACTTAGAAAGGTTAAATTGATACTTGCTTGACCTGGAATCGAACCCGCACCCTCATACTCGAAAGTCTGGTGCTTTAACCACGACTTGTATGATTTTTGTTACTACGGGAAATATTCGTAGCACCTCGTAGGCGATCGTGGCTACGCGCGAATTTGTGCGTAGCAAGTTGCTACGGCATTTGTCTTTGTTTTATATCGTCGGCTCTAAATTAGTGTTGGTTATTGGTCGGTTTATTGGAATTAACAGCATTTCTTAACTGGTTTTCCATTGTTTAAGTGTCACTGGGCATATTTTGAACCTTTCGCGACATGCCGATCTATAAAATAAAGGAATTTTGTTAGTTTTTCGTTACAATACTTATGTTAACTCATTTCTGTATTCATAATAATAATACAATGTTGATAAATGCCCTTTCACCTACATAAATGTGCAGGTCCATTTTTGTTTTTGTTATCATGCCTTAATTTACCCAGTAGCCTTGTTTCGTACTTTGCTTCGTAAGGTTTCTGAGCTAAGCATAGATAGGACAGATCGAAACATATTTAAATATTCCATTCTGGTTGGCATGCCCTTTTTGTATACCTACTCACACCTGGAAGTCTTGTTATGTGATCACTGTTGTGATAAAAGTACATACCAGCTCTAATACCAGCATGGATGCAATAATATTATGTACTCATCCACCTGTACAGCACAGGATAATAACATTCTCTAAGCATCCTGGTTCCTAATCTCTCATCACCGAGTCACAAGAACACAACCTATCTAAGAAGCTACATGTAACTTTCAGTAGGCAAAACCTCCATTGGACTACGTTCCAAATTCAAACGCCATTGGCTTGGCAAACGTTGCTACACAGTTGATACAGTTTCCACCAATGAGGGAGCTGGCAACAGTTTCAACCGCCGCGATTGGTCGGCGCGCGGGGGCGCGGGCGGGCACTTCATTAAGGCGAATGTCGCTAAAATTAGAGTTTTTTGCTCGTCGTTTGTTTTAGAGATACGTATGTTGGCAGAGGGAGGGTTCGTGCCAGTGGGACAGTACTCTCAAGTGCACGAGGTTTTCTTATGTATCACTAAGTTAGCAAATAAATAGACGGTATTCTGTGAAGGGAACATACATTAAATTAATGCCTTCAGTGTATCATGTTTGAAACGTACTTTCTTTGTAGAGCAACAAATAGTTAACGTATGTTGTTTTCTATACGATACCGCTAGAAATGCTTAAAATGAAAATATAGGCTTTTCTTTAACTTTATTTATAGTCTTAGTACGAACGATTGCTATTGAATACCATTTATATACGTTGATACTACCACAACCATGCCATGTTCAAAATCATCACCGTCTTTGTAACCGAGTAGGACTACATACGATAAATTCACTGTTTCTGTCTTCTGTAAACGTAGGTAATAGTAACGTGTACAAAGGACGCCTCATCTCCCAGCGTCTGCTTAGATAAAGGCACACTCACACTGCACGAGCTCTCGACTCGCAAAATTACTTGCTCAACACAATATCCGGCAGAACATACAGGATCCATGAAGTGGAGATGATGTGGTATAAACGTATTACTACCTACTACTGTCGCTTGATAAAACTAAAATTACTACTTAAACTAAAGTAATACTCAAAGTACCTTCTTCCATTACCGTCGCAGAAAATAGGACCCATGTTTTGACACCATCTTCTGACGGCTAGTCTAACCAAGGAGTATTGGGTTGCCCGGGTAACTGGGTTGAGGAGGTCAGATAGGCAGTCGCTCGTTGTAAAACACTGGAACTCAGCTGAATCCGGTTAGACTGGAAGCCGACCTGACATAGTTGGGAAAAGGCTTGGGAGATGTTTTGACACCATCTTCAGACTCTAGTTAGTAGTAGACTGTTCTCCTCATCGCCACTAGTCTAGGGAATCTGCTGGCCTTGGACACTACAACGCGCTTCGGCTGTCTGTCGTGTAGCCGGAGTGTGTTTAAAATAAGCAATTCCTGCCTATTGATGCAACACCGCTGCACCAAGAGCTGATTACAAGTCTGCATCTGCATTAGTATTTTCGCAAAGAAACATCGCAATTTTAGAAGATCAACAATGATTACTTAATTTCTACACTGGGCATAGGTATATGTTACATATTACATAATATATTAGAATGACAGTGGGACGGAGGAGTATCTTTAAACAATAAGATAAATTTTCGGTTTATTATTGAGCATATCCAAATATTTATTTCCTAATTCCCGGTTATTCTCTTTTGTTTCAAAGCTCCTCGTCGTGCCTCTATGACAAATGGTTGTGCGCCCCTGTTCTGTGGAAGCTACTTGTGTCTCTGCTATCCAACTGTTCTTTATGAAGTGCTTTGGGAATGTGTTCACTTGTTTTGTTGTGCCTTTCATATCTACAGTGCAAGTAGGTACCAAAGAGTATTTAGGGCCTTACTTTGCTAGGATCATCGTAAGTTTTAGAACCTCTGACATCGGCAGACTTTTGTTTCGTAGTGGCTATCTCTGAAGCTTGTATAATATCGAGACACGCGATCATGTCTACCTATTTATAATTTACTAAGTATAGTAAAGAACCTGTCATGACTCCCCTTCCCCCACCCAAAATCTTCAACAGCGGGAATAAAGTATTCCTAAAATAAACCACATTGAAGCTGAAAAAGCAATTTAAAATAAAACTAGCACTCTATGATATCAGGCAGGCGTCGCCGGGGGTGAGGTAGATGGAGCAGGCGGAAGGGGCGGAGGGGGAGGGTAGAACGATATTCAAATTGCGAACATTTCATTTTAACGCTTGCGAAGATATTCGCGCGCTCCCACGCTTCTGTAAGGATGGGGTCACTCAGGTTTTCGGATGTCGATAGATTTTTGGAGGTTTCAGTTTAATTTACTTTATATTCACAGGTTTGTTAGCATTTTTAGTATTGGAAGAAAGGAAAGAAGTTATTCTCTTTCTAGTCGAGTTACTCACGTGGGTATACTTGGCATGCAAATAAACTAGGTGTGCCATATTATCTGTATGTTAACATTTAAATGTGATATCCCACGTTTATTTTCGACGATACCAACTTTGTAAACTTGGGTGGAGTATTTTCGAATGGAGAGCAACCTACAGCAGCTACTTATCCCATTAATTCTTGTTGTTACCTGTCCCAACTGCAATGCATGTTCTTGAAGAACTTTATGCTCCAAGTTATTAGGTATTTTGTTTTGTAACAGAAGATTGGTGTTAAGTCCCAAGTAAAAAAATATTTGATCTTTATAGAAACACAAAACATCGACACAGTCCCATCCCTACCCCCAAGTTGAGACGTTTGCGAAATGTTCACATTTCGCGAATTGATCGTTGCTCTGCGGAATTCTCATTTGCGCCTCGTTCCTCTACCGTGCCCCCTACTCCCTGCGAGCCTCGCCCCGCGCCTCACCCCCGCGTACTCCCGGGCTCAGCCACACCTGTATCTGTTACGTATAGAGGATGCTCCAGATTTTACGAGAATATTTTTGTACGTGGGAATTTGAGTCAATGTTGTGAAGTGGGAGACATGTTTAGGTGACCTTTGTTTTATATAAGTTATGACGAATTATTTTAGCATAACATCATCTGAGCGTCTACTTACTTATACCTACCTAGTCATAATCTACCTATTCTTTGAGATCAGTTTCAGATGTTCATCAAACACAAAGAAAATAAACTTCTGGCTTTCTATAAGAGAAAGGAAAGCGCTATCTAACCTGATTACCGAAGAAACCCGATGCCCATTACCCCCGCCTCGGCATCAACAACTTCGCAAACCGAACACCCCGTACAAAAGTTCTCGATCGGCTTTAAACACAAAACGCGCAGATATTCAGTTATACATTGATAATTACTTGTCGTCCCCTCCCCTTCCCCTCTGCGCCCTCCCACCTCCCGGCCCTCTCATTGTAATTTAAATCGAATTCCCGCCGACAAGTAAATTGAAATATTTCAATTTGAACGCACCTTCCGCTCTGACGTTCGATATTTGAATTTAGAATTAAGATGGCGACGATTGCCGATAAGTTTAGTTTTGTTAGTCCTCGTCTGGGTTAACCTCACAATGAACCTTAGTAAGGTTCATTGTGAGGTTTAATAGTAAGGTTACCTTACTATTAAAGCCTCAGCATGAGCTGAGATGAAAGATGAAGAAGAAAAGATGCATTTCTTTTTACTACATTTTATTCTTATCGCTCGTTATCAAGTTAATTGTGCACGTAATTATGTATTGTCATTCTCCAAGATATAAGTTATACATTTTTAATTGATGATGATTAATCTGGTAGATAGTGGCTATCCGTAACCGGTGAAAATGGCTCTAAGTATATTTTTAAATAGGAATCATCAAACCAAACTACCTAAAGAACAAAGCTTCTGTTAAATCTAAATAGTCTCACATAGGATCATTCATCAAAATAATGTTTTGTCTGTCATAAAGTGAATCCATCGCAACGAAGTAGATCTTTAAAGAGTTTTACTTATTTTTTCCCAAAGGGTGAAATGTAAATGAGCAACAAATAAGCATTTTCTCAAATTCTAAACGCGGAACATAATTTAGATGACAAGATATTGCGGAACAAACGAAAGCCCACAAATACGTCACCTCGCATCAGTCAGTGCGTGCCCGGCAGTGTGACCAACAAAAGTTATCGGCACATCTCGCCGCCAGCATATTCCACGCATTAAGACCACAATAACTAAACAATTAAACAAAAAACTTCAGAACAATAATAAATAAAAACGAAACGGAATCCACGACGCGAATAACAAACATAATTGTGTTTTTTGTGATTCATTCAATACACTCTTTGTCCGCATAAAAAAAACTGGTTCTCAAAAAAGTCACCTTTATAAATTAAGTTTCAGCATTGAGTAACCAATGGCGGCGCGGAGGCGGGGTCTCGGAGCCTTTCCATTGGCAGATCAGGGCCTCTCATCTTACAACATTTTATATAACCGGATGATACAACATATACAGTTAACACTACAGTGGGAGCGGGACGGAGATATACGTTTGAATACAGTGTGTCGTTTCGCTCTCGTTCCGTCTCTGTCGCGCGTCGCGGCAGCAACTGTTCGGTTGAAAATGAATCAACAGTGTTCGAAACAACTCGGCGGAGTGCGTCGCCTTAACTGTAACGTTCGCGTTCCAAATTCGAATTGTAATTCTATTTTTAAATTAAAATATTTTATTTTGTTTTAGTGTTATTGTAACAGAATGTTATTGCAGTGTTAGTTGGTCGGTTGTTAGCTAGTTGTTGTTGTTTGAATGGAAATGTCTTTGCCGAACGGAGTCGATGTGTCGCAGCTGGTGCAGCACCCGGTGCTGGCCGCGCTGCCGCCCTTCTTCCTGAGAGCCTCGGAAAGATATCAGGTAGATATTTTATTAATATTTATGAATAGCGCAATGGAGTAGGTACCTTTAATTTATGAAAGTGTTTTTGTAACATCGCTCTCTCTGGTGAAATATTTTTGATACTACTGCAGTTAGGAAAAACTCTGTAAATGAATTTCCATGGGTTTGTTGATGTTTGCAATATTTGTATGATGATAATTTAAATTAGAAACTTTTAGAAAATTGGTTGCACAATTGAAACACTTTGACAGATATGTCTTGAAGTCAAACCTGAACTGTGAAAAATTCAGCGTTGTGTCTACGGTTTGCAATTTAAAAAAGCTCTGAAAATAACTTGTGATTTTGTTAAAATTGGTGTGACAGAAAAAGTGTACATTCGTGTCACACATCACAGAACATCATCATTTCATAAGTTAAATTTTACTATGGTTTCTGAAAATAATATAATTTCTTATAGGCTTTATAATAAGTACTAGGTAAAATTTGAAAATAATTTCATCGTATGTATCTAATTAATTTTAGAATTATTGTGTCGAGTATCGTTGTGCGCCGGTTGACGAAACAGTTCGCGACGGTCGGCGGTATCATTAACTCGGTAATTTAAGCATTAGTCAATGTTATGCTTTACCTACGTGTGGTGAAAATACATTTGATTTAAAATTCATAACAAAACCACGGAAGGTCCCTCGTCTAAAGCAAACAGTTCGTAATTAAGTGAGGTTTAATTTAAAGTTCGATTTTGATTGCTGTGATACATTTTGAAGACATTAAAAATAATATTTCTCATCGGCAGTTGCAGCCAGGCTATCGAGTGAGTGAACTGAACAGATTTATTAATTATTAATAGCAAAGACTTGTGCCTTAAACGTTCGCCCATTAACTGACGGCAATTCGAGACTGCCATCCCTATGCCTACATCTTTGAAAACTGTAAATTCGTTAGAAGTCATCTTTCACTCTTTGAACAGGATGATAAGGCAATATTTAAAAGGTAAATTGAACATAAACCTCTAGTAGTGCCACGAAACAGATTAAAGTCATTATACAGAAACTGCTACGCGATGGCAGTATTTTTTTTTAATAAACTACTTACCAGAAAAAAAATGTTTGATGAAACATGACATGATTGTTACCTTTTCCAAAAATATTGCACCACTGATAAGTGGAATATAGTGAGTGTGTAGATATATTTTAACATGTAGGTAATTTTACTTACCTGCATATATTCCAGCAAATAAATACATACCATTTTATTCACTGGAATCAAAGACCCTAAAATTTTGGTGACTTTGTTATGCGAGAAGGGAGGAGTGAGAGAGTTTTAAACTTTTATCCTTCTTGCTTATTATAAAGATATTGATACCTGCTTATGTCAGCCTAGGTAACTGAATAAATAAATAGCGCGGTGTCATGGAAGAGAAACGTTTTAAGCTGCGATATTTATCATTTGTTACAAAGAATTTATCAGTCAATTTGTTTTTAAAATGCAGACCAAAAAGGGTGTTTTCTAACAGGATTCTTCACCAACCTTCACCCTCTACGCAAACATTACCTAGATATATCCGCGGGCAAGTGATGCTCTGTTTGCACAAGGCGGTCACGTTCAAAGGCAGCACGGCAGTCAAGTGTCAATTTGAAGATATTAGTAAACAGTTACAGATAGTGGCAAGTCCACTGACAAAATAATAATAATTGGACAAAGAATATGCATTGCCATTCAACGCGGCAATGCTGCCAGCCTCAGGGCATGCTCCCAGCAGACAGCGACAGGGAAGAATTTTTCGACGCCTTTCTGTTGTTAGTTATTTTTGTACGAGTATGTAAATAATTGTATCATTATGTATGTTTTTATTCACAAAAAATAAACAAAACTAAGTTTATTTCATACACTGCCTGGGCTGCGGGTTGTTCGCAAGTTGCCGCGTGGCCCTGGCACACAGGGACCTCCCGAAGGAACATAGCGGGTTTTAGTCAGTAAGAGTCTGACACTCCCTCCAGCGGCACCCTCAGCGGGAGGGGTCATTTGATGATTTCCCAAGAAAAAAAAAAGTTTATTTCATACATATATTCTTAGACAGAAAACAGACAAAATGGTGCAACAGAGAATGACTGGAAAATCAATAATAAAAATAGGAATCACGTTTTAAACCAACCTTCTACGCGAGATTCTATGTATTAGATTTATATTGGAAACGAAATCGTATCCTATACCGATTTCATTTGGTCTCCTGGATACTGGATTTCGTTGCAGTAGTCAGTACATTCATCGAGTAGTGAGTAAATCAATTTTTAAAAGACAGAATTCAGTAATCAAAATCTTTATTTAGAAGTTAAAATTTTGGAAGTGTTTGTACAATAGAGGTCAGAACGAGCCTTTGTAATAAACAACGGTAAACAAAGCTTCACAACCCTGGGACAGTTCCCAGACAAAAGCCTTAATTCCATTAACAATTTGATATAAGTCATGTACCTAAGTAACAACTTGATTGATTTTAACGTGACTTAGGGAATCCAAGTTTTTGTGTGTGATCATCGCTACTTGACTCATTAATTATTGGTTGTTGAATCAAATAATGTACTTTTTAATCAATTTGCGTCGCTATTGCTTATTTCATCAACAACAGCCTTTTTATCGTCCCACTACTGGGCACATGCCTCCTCTCACACAGTAGTACATTTAGCGCTAATCACCACTTGCTCAATGCGGCTTGGTGGTTTCATACTTTATAGTCCAGGTTTTCGTAACATGTTTTCTTTCACCTAGTCATTGGTGTCCAACGTCTATTTAGCTAGAAAGTACATATAACGTCGACAAGTTATACTGGTACTTTTCTGACCTGGAATCGAATCCGTATACTCAAACTTGGTGACTGGTGTACCACTAAGTCACCATGACTATTATTATTGCGTATGTAGGTAGCATTAATTTTAAAGACAAGAGGTATCATTATCATTGATGACATCTACGAAGCTTGACGAAGACGACATTTACATGTGATTGGTTGGTCGGTTCACATTTTGGCACGAACCCTACTTATGCAAATATCTGACCCTAAATACAAATATATTTCGAAAATATCAGTATCAGATAACACTTCCTGTAACTCATACATTACGAATATTATTCCTTTTGTTACAATTTGAAGTAATTATCTAAATTATAGTATACTGTCTCCCCTCTATTGTAACACTAATACTGTAACATTGTAATATAACACTTGTAATTGTACGTTAGTGTTATTTGTAAGTAATCTTAATGTAATACATTCGTTTTTGTTATGTTTACTGAATGGAGCAAAAGGTATTATTTCGTAAGTGTGTGTTTTGCTTATATGTGGTAAGAATAAGGGGTGTTAAGTATAGCTAATTGTAGGTTAGCTAGCTAATTTGATTTTCTATGAAGGGTAATGTTCAGCTGCGTTGAATTCTAACCTCTTGCAGGCGAAGATGGGGTCGGTAGATACTCCAGGGAATAGTTTACTGATGTCGAGTGTTCTTGTTAAATAATTCGCTTGATGATCTTCAGATACAAGCTTAATTGCGGGTAGCATTTTTCATTATAAGGGCTTTTGTCCCATGAATTAGGTATCTACTGCGGAATATATTAGAGGTTTTAAATAAAAAACAAAAACTACTTAGAATAAGTTAAATTAGTTGTTCTAGTTTAATTGCAATCTGACTTATCTATAATGTCTTTCAATAAAATTATTTTTATCATAGCCTTATCTTTCTTTCCCACCTAGAGCAATGTTCAGCGCATATGGACCGATATGACAAGATATGACCTCCTCACTAACTTCACTCCCAATAGTAAAAAGAAGTTGCTACATAATAACCAGTCTGCTCTGCCCCACCAGCGCACTCCCAAGTGTGCTCGCTGCCGCAACCACGGCGTGGTGTCAGCTCTCAAGGGACACAAGCGCTACTGCCGGTGGCGCGACTGCGTCTGCGCGAAGTGCACGCTCATCGCGGAGAGACAGCGGGTGATGGCTGCACAGGTGAGTGTCCACTGCACAGCGCGACCACGGCGTGTGTCAGCTCTCAAGGGACACAAGCGCTACTGCCGGTGGCGCGACTGCGTCTGCGCGAAGTGCACGCTCATCGCGGAGAGACAGCGGGTGATGGCTGCACAGGTGAGTGTCCACTGCACAGCGCGACCACGGCGTGTGTCAGCTCTCAAGGGACACAAGCGCTACTGCCGGTGGCGCGACTGCGTCTGCGCGAAGTGCACGCTCATCGCGGAGAGACAGCGGGTGATGGCTGCACAGGTGAGTGTCCACTGCACAGCGCGACCACGGCGTGTGTCAGCTCTCAAGGGACACAAGCGCTACTGCCGGTGGCGCGACTGCGTCTGCGCGAAGTGCACGCTCATCGCGGAGAGACAGCGGGTGATGGCTGCACAGGTGAGTGTCCACTGCACAGCGCGACCACGGCGTGTGTCAGCTCTCAAGGGACACAAGCGCTACTGCCGGTGGCGCGACTGCGTCTGCGCGAAGTGCACGCTCATCGCGGAGAGACAGCGGGTGATGGCTGCACAGGTGAGTGTCCACTGCACAGCGCGACCACGGCGTGTGTCAGCTCTCAAGGGACACAAGCGCTACTGCCGGTGGCGCGACTGCGTCTGCGCGAAGTGCACGCTCATCGCGGAGAGACAGCGGGTGATGGCTGCACAGGTGAGTGTCCACTGCACAGCGCGACCACGGCGTGGTGTCAGCTCTCAAGGGACACAAGCGCTACTGCCGGTGGCGCGACTGCGTCTGCGCGAAGTGCACGCTCATCGCGGAGAGACAGCGGGTGATGGCTGCACAGGTGAGTGTCCACTGCACAGCGCGACCACGGCGTGTGTCAGCTCTCAAGGGACACAAGCGCTACTGCCGGTGGCGCGACTGCGTCTGCGCGAAGTGCACGCTCATCGCGGAGAGACAGCGGGTGATGGCTGCACAGGTGAGTGTCCACTGCACAGCGCGACCACGGCGTGTGTCAGCTCTCAAGGGACACAAGCGCTACTGCCGGTGGCGCGACTGCGTCTGCGCGAAGTGCACGCTCATCGCGGAGAGACAGCGGGTGATGGCTGCACAGGTGAGTGTCCACTGCACAGCGCGACCACGGCGTGTGTCAGCTCTCAAGGGACACAAGCGCTACTGCCGGTGGCGCGACTGCGTCTGCGCGAAGTGCACGCTCATCGCGGAGAGACAGCGGGTGATGGCTGCACAGGTGAGTGTCCACTGCACAGCGCGACCACGGCGTGTGTCAGCTCTCAAGGGACACAAGCGCTACTGCCGGTGGCGCGACTGCGTCTGCGCGAAGTGCACGCTCATCGCGGAGAGACAGCGGGTGATGGCTGCACAGGTGAGTGTCCACTGCACAGCGCGACCACGGCGTGTGTCAGCTCTCAAGGGACACAAGCGCTACTGCCGGTGGCGCGACTGCGTCTGCGCGAAGTGCACGCTCATCGCGGAGAGACAGCGGGTGATGGCTGCACAGGTGAGTGTCCACTGCACAGCGCAACCACGGCGTGTGTCAGCTCTCAAGGGACACAAGCGCTACTGCCGGTGGCGCGACTGCGTCTGCGCGAAGTGCACGCTCATCGCGGAGAGACAGCGGGTGATGGCTGCACAGGTGAGTGTCCACTGCACAGCGCGACCACGGCGTGTGTCAGCTCTCAAGGGACACAAGCGCTACTGCCGGTGGCGCGACTGCGTCTGCGCGAAGTGCACGCTCATCGCGGAGAGACAGCGGGTGATGGCTGCACAGGTGAGTGTCCACTGCACAGCGCGACCACGGCGTGTGTCAGCTCTCAAGGGACACAAGCGCTACTGCCGGTGGCGCGACTGCGTCTGCGCGAAGTGCACGCTCATCGCGGAGAGACAGCGGGTGATGGCTGCACAGGTGAGTGTCCACTGCACAGCGCGACCACGGCGTGTGTCAGCTCTCAAGGGACACAAGCGCTACTGCCGGTGGCGCGACTGCGTCTGCGCGAAGTGCACGCTCATCGCGGAGAGACAGCGGGTGATGGCTGCACAGGTGAGTGTCCACTGCACAGCGCGACCACGGCGTGTGTCAGCTCTCAAGGGACACAAGCGCTACTGCCGGTGGCGCGACTGCGTCTGCGCGAAGTGCACGCTCATCGCGGAGAGACAGCGGGTGATGGCTGCACAGGTGAGTGTCCACTGCACAGCGCGACCACGGCGTGTGTCAGCTCTCAAGGGACACAAGCGCTAATGCCGGTGGCGCGACTGCGTCTGCGCGAAGTGCACGCTCATCGCGGAGAGACAGCGGGTGATGGCTGCACAGGTGAGTGTCCACTGCACAGCGCGACCACGGCGTGTGTCAGCTCTCAAGGGACACAAGCGCTAATGCCGGTGGCGCGACTGCGTCTGCGCGAAGTGCACGCTCATCGCGGAGAGACAGCGGGTGATGGCTGCACAGGTGAGTGTCCACTGCACAGCGCGACCACGGCGTGTGTCAGCTCTCAAGGGACACAAGCGCTACTGCCGGTGGCGCGACTGCGTCTGCGCGAAGTGCACGCTCATCGCGGAGAGACAGCGGGTGATGGCTGCACAGGTGAGTGTCCACTGCACAGCGCGACCACGGCGTGTGTCAGCTCTCAAGGGACACAAGCGCTACTGCCGGTGGCGCGACTGCGTCTGCGCGAAGTGCACGCTCATCGCGGAGAGACAGCGGGTGATGGCTGCACAGGTGAGTGTCCACTGCACAGCGCGACCACGGCGTGTGTCAGCTCTCAAGGGACACAAGCGCTACTGCCGGTGGCGCGACTGCGTCTGCGCGAAGTGCACGCTCATCGCGGAGAGACAGCGGGTGATGGCTGCACAGGTGAGTGTCCACTGCACAGCGCGACCACGGCGTGTGTCAGCTCTCAAGGGACACAAGCGCTACTGCCGGTGGCGCGACTGCGTCTGCGCGAAGTGCACGCTCATCGCGGAGAGACAGCGGGTGATGGCTGCACAGGTGAGTGTCCACTGCACAGCGCGACCACGGCGTGTGTCAGCTCTCAAGGGACACAAGCGCTACTGCCGGTGGCGCGACTGCGTCTGCGCCAAGTGCACGCTCATCGCGGAGAGACAGCGGGTGATGGCTGCACAGGTGAGTGTCCACTGCACAGCGCGACCACGGCGTGTGTCAGCTCTCAAGGGACACAAGCGCTACTGCCGGTGGCGCGACTGCGTCTGCGCGAAGTGCACGCTCATCGCGGAGAGACAGCGGGTGATGGCTGCACAGGTGAGTGTCCACTGCACAGCGCAACCACGGCGTGTGTCAGCTCTCAAGGGACACAAGCGCTACTGCCGGTGGCGCGACTGCGTCTGCGCGAAGTGCACGCTCATCGCGGAGAGACAGCGGGTGATGGCTGCACAGGTGAGTGTCCACTGCACAGCGCGACCACGGCGTGTGTCAGCTCTCAAGGGACACAAGCGCTACTGCCGGTGGCGCGACTGCGTCTGCGCGAAGTGCACGCTCATCGCGGAGAGACAGCGGGTGATGGCTGCACAGGTGAGTGTCCACTGCACAGCGCGACCACGGCGTGTGTCAGCTCTCAAGGGACACAAGCGCTACTGCCGGTGGCGCGACTGCGTCTGCGCGAAGTGCACGCTCATCGCGGAGAGACAGCGGGTGATGGCTGCACAGGTGAGTGTCCACTGCACAGCGCGACCACGGCGTGTGTCAGCTCTCAAGGGACACAAGCGCTACTGCCGGTGGCGCGACTGCGTCTGCGCGAAGTGCACGCTCATCGCGGAGAGACAGCGGGTGATGGCTGCACAGGTGAGTGTCCACTGCACAGCGCGACCACGGCGTGTGTCAGCTCTCAAGGGACACAAGCGCTACTGCCGGTGGCGCGACTGCGTCTGCGCGAAGTGCACGCTCATCGCGGAGAGACAGCGGGTGATGGCTGCACAGGTGAGTGTCCACTGCACAGCGCGACCACGGCGTGTGTCAGCTCTCAAGGGACACAAGCGCTACTGCCGGTGGCGCGACTGCGTCTGCGCGAAGTGCACGCTCATCGCGGAGAGACAGCGGGTGATGGCTGCACAGGTGAGTGTCCACTGCACAGCGCGACCACGGCGTGGTGTCAGCTCTCAAGGGACACAAGCGCTACTGCCGGTGGCGCGACTGCGTCTGCGCGAAGTGCACGCTCATCGCGGAGAGACAGCGGGTGATGGCTGCACAGGTGAGTGTCCACTGCACAGCGCGACCACGGCGTGTGTCAGCTCTCAAGGGACACAAGCGCTACTGCCGGTGGCGCGACTGCGTCTGCGCGAAGTGCACGCTCATCGCGGAGAGACAGCGGGTGATGGCTGCACAGGTGAGTGTCCACTGCACAGCGCGACCACGGCGTGGTGTCAGCTCTCAAGGGACACAAGCGCTACTGCCGGTGGCGCGACTGCGTCTGCGCGAAGTGCACGCTCATCGCGGAGAGACAGCGGGTGATGGCTGCACAGGTGAGTGTCCACTGCACAGCGCGACCACGGCGTGTGTCAGCTCTCAAGGGACACAAGCGCTACTGCCGGTGGCGCGACTGCGTCTGCGCGAAGTGCACGCTCATCGCGGAGAGACAGCGGGTGATGGCTGCACAGGTGAGTGTCCACTGCACAGCGCGACCACGGCGTGTGTCAGCTCTCAAGGGACACAAGCGCTACTGCCGGTGGCGCGACTGCGTCTGCGCGAAGTGCACGCTCATCGCGGAGAGACAGCGGGTGATGGCTGCACAGGTGAGTGTCCACTGCACAGCGCGACCACGGCGTGGGTCAGCTCTCAAGGGACACAAGCGCTACTGCCGGTGGCGCGACTGCGTCTGCGCGAAGTGCACGCTCATCGCGGAGAGACAGCGGGTGATGGCTGCACAGGTGAGTGTCCACTGCACAGCGCGACCACGGCGTGGTGTCAGCTCTCAAGGGACACAAGCGCTACTGCCGGTGGCGCGACTGCGTCTGCGCGAAGTGCACGCTCATCGCGGAGAGACAGCGGGTGATGGCTGCACAGGTGAGTGTCCACTGCACAGCGCGACCACGGCGTGTGTCAGCTCTCAAGGGACACAAGCGCTACTGCCGGTGGCGCGACTGCGTCTGCGCGAAGTGCACGCTCATCGCGGAGAGACAGCGGGTGATGGCTGCACAGGTGAGTGTCCACTGCACAGCGCGACCACGGCGTGTGTCAGCTCTCAAGGGACACAAGCGCTACTGCCGGTGGCGCGACTGCGTCTGCGCGAAGTGCACGCTCATCGCGGAGAGACAGCGGGTGATGGCTGCACAGGTGAGTGTCCACTGCACAGCGCGACCACGGCGTGGGTCAGCTCTCAAGGGACACAAGCGCTACTGCCGGTGGCGTACACCCTAAGTCAATCAATCCAAATGTGCTGTGAAACATCTTGTTTCAAATGCAATTTCTTTCCTGAAACCTTAACAGTTCACACATTCACAGTCACCCCCTATGCACGGTCCTTGTGCACGATTACAATAATTTTCTATAAAACTGTAATGATATAGTGCTAACCTGGCACATAGTTCTTACACCGCGGTGCGTGTGCGCAGGTGGCGCTGCGGCGCCAGCAGGCGCAGGAGGAGAACGAGGCGCGGGAGCTGAACCTGCTGTACGCGAGCCAGACGTCTAGCGCGCCGCACCACTACACCGACATGCCCGATGATTCACCAGGTAAGGACAACTTTATATTTATTTAACAATTAGAAAACATGTCGAAGTCACAATGCTACAAACGTTTGAGGACTTTGAGGTTACCGACCGGTCACCTGTGTGCCGGTAACTAGTCTTGTGTTTGCGAATACTTCATATTATTATCAACAACGTTATCCAAATTTATGAAGCGTATTATACAAATTTGATATTGTACGCAGACCAGGTCTTACGGTCATCATTGCAGGACGCGGCAGGGCATCATAGATTAACGAAGCTCATCCGCAAATGCTCGCATCCTAAAACAATAGTAAAAAAAGACGTAAATGAACAAATCTCTGGATTCCTCTTCTCTCTAGTAACATTGCGATCTTCATCTTTAAACGACATTTCCTCAAGAGTTGCTTATCAACAAATTACATTTAAACTCGTGTACAAGTGTGCACAGCGTTGACATTTCCTCTAGAACCACAAGCCGCCGCGGGCGCCACACATCAGTCGCCGAGTGTCGGCAAGAATCTAATCTTACTTGTCCCGAGGCGCTTGTTGTGGACCCGCGTGCGAGTGACACGCGCTAGTGTACTTACTAGTGCGACAAACTGCTGGCCTGAACGAAGCATAGTATCTCTTGATGTAGAGTTTCATGCACTTTTAAATTAAAATAATGTCTTCTAGGTTTTCATTATTTATGATAAAAAAAAAACTGAGAAATACTTACCAAGTCAGTGGGCAAATACTAGTTCAAAGTTGCAACACTGATCCCCCAAAAGTTTCCGTATCAATTTTTACAATGCCAACATAGCATGAGCATTAGCGAAATCAATATCCGCACTGTTCAAACTTACCCAGCTAGGTGTACAAAACTGCACATAAATCAATACTGGTCTATAAAAATCCCTCTCCGCATAAAAATAAAATAAAACCACAAAACGCAGCAAACTAAAAACTCTCCTTAAAAATAAAAAATACAGTTTAAGAAAATAAAAAGCGCAGTGGGACCAATTAAGGTACAACGGTGCCAAGTGTTGCCACTCTTGGCGACGCGCCGCACTGGGGTAAAACGTAAAAAAGTCGCGACGCATTGTAGCAGCGCCGCGGTCGGTGAAGCGGACTCCTGTAACAGCAGTCTATTTGTTCTCTGTTTTGTTTTATACCAGTTTGGGCTGAAAATGTGCTATTGTTGCCTTTGCTGAGCACTGAATTTGATTTGGTGGCAACTGAAAATTGAAGCGGAAAATCACACTGGATCAACCAGTGTGATTAAATTCCATGTAATTATGATCAGCCTTTTCATTATTCAGGCTTCTTTATAACGGAGGAGACATGAACATTATTGAGTTCTTATTAGATATTTGTATTTATTTTTATTTTGTAATTGGGAATAATGGTAGCAGTAATGCCTATTATTTCTGCCATTCCCCAGCCGCCCCTATTCTAAGTCTGAAGTACAATCACGCACACGAGTGCGTCACGTCTCGCCGTCACTCGATACAGTCGCGCTACGTAATTACTCGTAGACGCGTTCGCTTGCACTTTTGTCACTCAATATGCCTGGCAAGACGAGTGGCGCCAGCTATAGGAGATGGCGGGGTTTGTATTAACCCGCTAAGGAATTTGGCCTGACCGATACCAAATTCTTGCATTATCTGTCACCATTTTTCCACAGGCTAATGCTTGTAAGGTTTTATAAAAAAAAATGTCTCTCTTTCTGGAATATTATTAAATATTTTCTAAACTACGCTAAAAAGTCCAATTGGTGACGTAGTGGTTGAAGAACTAGCCTCTCATGTACGACTGTGCAACTTCGATTCCAAGTCAGACATACCGATTTAACTTTTCTAATTGATACTTTTCATGCATTTGTTGGATTCCAATGACTAATCAAGAGGAAGGAAAATATTATCTTTTTATCTTATCTTTGTCTTGAGGAAACCTGGACTATGGACTGCAATCACCATTCCGAATTGAGAAAGCGTGGTGGTAAATGCTCTCATTACTTCTCAGTTTGAGAGAAGGCCGCCGTCCTGTAGTGGAACAACGATGATGATAAGAATATGCTAAATCCATTCCTATTTTCATTAGTTCTTTATCGTGCGATCCGTACCGTACTTAAGTGGCTAAAATAGGACAACAAACAATAATTGCTGAGTTTATTTATATTTATGTAGGTACCACGTAAGGATTCGTACGTAAGCATCGTGTAATTCATAAAAACATAATTAAATTTTGGCTTTACAACCTCCTTGGGCCAAAGAGCTAAGAGTTTCAGTCTGGCAGCTGAATGCCATGAGTTAAAAAGTACTTTTTATTCACACACACGTGTTAATTGCTGCATAGCGCGGTTTCTTTATACAAATGTTTATAATTCGCATTGGTTGCGATGTGGCTGCGCTACATCAAAGTGCGCCCGCCACTCCGGATTAACTTGTGGCGGACTAACACGAGTTGCTCAGCACGACAAAACTCTCACTTGGTTATATTTTGTGTATTGTCTTAAGATATTCAGACGTATTGTTTGTTGTCAATAATTTAAATAGGCGTTATTATTTATACTAAGTGAAAAATCTTGATAAATTCTAGGATTGATATTTATACGTACATCAAGCTACATTCTGTCAACTTTATTGTTGAAGTATATGGTACAAAGTTGATTAGGATTTGATACTTTTGGGTAGCTTGATGTACTGGCGTGTGTACCTTAATATTGCGATTGAACACCTTGATACAAGAGACATCTCTTGTAAATCAATAAATTCTTACTCTCGACACATAAAACAGTTTATCTCGCATCCCATCCAATAGAAAACGTTTTCACAAAACTCATTTTAGTCCAACTTATACGTGAAAACTCTTCTCGAAAAACAGTATCGAGAGCCAATAAAATGTAGCGTGATACCCCGGCGAGTCGTGTTACAGTAGTAGCGCAGTTGGTTATTAAATTCGTTGGCAGGCACTCGTCGTGTTTTCTCTTACACTTTCTAAATTAAAAGCACTGGATTATGACTTAATGTGAAACTAGCTGCACACTGCCTCTGTGAGAAACGTTTCACAAAGCTGGCTTCAGTGCGCAAAGACTTATAGTTTTAGTATACGTTTTGCTACTTTGTTCTGAATATACTTTTGTTTATTTATAAATATGTAGAAATGTTGACTATAACAAGGATATAAAATACTATCCTTGTTATAGTCAACATTGCGGGTCTTATAGAAGAAGAAATGATTTCTGTTTTGTAACTAAAGCGTATTGTCTTGACCGTCATTCGGTGTTTATGGCAAAGAGTTTGCCTTAAGTAATGGCTATTGTCGGCTACGGCGGCTGTTCTCTTTTAAGGACATCAGCCAGCTGCCCAGGACATATTATAGTGCACAAGCATTCGAGCAGATACAGATGCACTCTCTATTCCCTCACTCTCATAGTCCGATGGAACGAGGCAGTCAGTTGCCTAAAGTATTAGTCTTATAGCGTAGTTATATAGTAAAGGAGTCAATCAAGATGTAGTAGTTAACACAAGAGAAACAATTGAATCCAAAGGAAAAACAAACACATTCATCTGATCCTTCTTCTCGGTACAAAAGGCAACACAATCGTCACCTCCACAGATCAAAAGAGATATTTAATAAGTGTTGGCGGTTAGGTTTCACGTGCAATATAAGAGAGTAATGTTTATTACTGTGATATAAGTATTGTACGAGGGTCGGCGCATATCGCTCCGCGCGCATTCCGACATGCTTGCGATATAAGCGTGAGCCCTGAGGTATGAGAGAAAGCGGGATTCGTTATTTCTTGTGTCCAAAAAAATCTCTGTGTGTGGGTATTTTTAGCTGCAAACAATTATGGCCTTATTTTATTGGTTAATCACGTAGCTCTATTTTTTGTGAGTACATATGTATATTCTTGTTTGGTTTCGTATGTGATAATGTAACTCCAAAAGGGTTCTCTAATATCTCTCTCTGCTATAATTTCTTTCTAAGGTTTTACAGTTGTATTTTTTAATGATAGAAACCCTATTCTGGGAACAAATGTTCCTGCTACCAGAAGATTTAGGGTGTTTTTAAGACAGATCAATTTGACGGCATTACAATTAATTTAAACTAAGATTACGTAATGATATTTAGTTAGTAACCGTCACCGCTTGTACCTTGTCCAGTTGGAAGCAATACATTGCTACGATATTGCGGCGCGCGTCGGAATGCGCGCGTCGCGCTGACACACTGTGCTATTACTTTATATTGTATATTTATCTGCACTTACTGTGGAGTATATAGTTGCGCGGTCACCACCCGAGCTGGTGAGACGATTCTTTTTGTAATATTTAACCAATATGGAGTTGATAATTTATATTTATTATATTGAATTTTAGTGACGGATTCGATTTTTTACGATGACACCTACGTCAAAAAAAGAAAGACGTGCCTTCAGTGCCAAGTTAAGAATACATCACAAATACCTACAATATAGTATTGCGTTGGGAATTCTTTCGGTTGAAACTTACTATCAATTTGAAACTTTTAAAGTTTGTCATGTATTCGTGACTGCGTGTGGTGTGCTGGGCAGCTTTTGGCTTGTCATCTATATGTGACTGCTACGATGCAAATAGACTGGTGTAATTAGTTTTAAATTGAGTGTATTCTAAAAGTTGCATGTAAGAACATCGAAATAGTGAATTCTTCTAAGATTTCCCCGCTCCCGCTCATGTCTCGCGCCGCAGATTACAATACATTGGCGCGATATGACGCCGGCCTGTGCGCACTTTATTGCCGATACACTGTTTGTGTTAGTACTCTTTGTGTGATCCTGTACATTGTCAGTGTATTATGTACTGCCACCTAAGTAATGACATTGCTATTTAATTGTGCTCATAATGGTCTATGGTTCATTGATGGGAGTATTAGAATTAATATGTTACGATGTTTCCCGCACACAGAATATTCGAAACTCTTCAGTTCGAAAAAAGCTTATTCACGAAGTCCGCTCTTTTGAATTATCTGTATCGCAACCCCAAGCAAGGCAGACGCAAACGACGCAGACGCTAGCACGTCAGGTTACCACAATCTGTTAAGTTTTCTTAATAAATTTTGATTGATTGGGAAAAAATCACAGGTTCGGGTAGCTTGATATGCTGGCGTCTGTACTTTCGATACATCTTTTAATATTGTCAGATGGCTTTTCAAAAGATCGATTTAATCATTCAAATTGACATCTCATTAGTGAATAGAAAAATCATCAAGTAGTACCTAGCTATGACTAAAAACTTTACACTTCAGTACAAAAAAATTGGGCGCAAATCTTCAACAAATTTTCTAATTAAAAAACAATGAGTTTGTAAATCAATTGACCTTCTCGCTAATGGTTTTATTGTTGGCAATGTTTGAGTGAATCGTTAATCGCGGCCAACATTACACAATCGTGCAATCTGCACAAATATTGGGCCACATATTATGTTTTAGATTTTCATAACATTCTTTGTTTGGTCAACTTATTAAAATATTAAGTTGATCTCTGATTGACGGTCAGCTCTAACAGGAAAATTACTTATTTTTCTCAATTTTATTTGTCTTTGAGGTCATTGCGTACTATCTAGTAGAACTATAATTCCGCAGTGTGTTTCATTTTGGCTTTGCAATTAACACTGTTTTGTTAACAATCTTAAGTCTTTTCAGGAATAGTCGTTATAGCATAACCAACCAACTCAATTTCGCGATAACGATAATAATGTATTATTTGATAATTAATGACAAACGTAGTTTTTTCCCTTAACATTTAAGTTTGACAATCGTCATAGTAATTTATTCCAACTGTTATCATGGAGAAAGTGTGCTTTTGTAAGCTAAAATTATCGTAGTCCTCAGTGATTTCGTAGGCCAAGCCTACGCCGCTACGCGGTTACATTTTGCTACGGTAAACAGAGCTGTGATTTTATTATCCGTTTGTCATTTTTGGTAGGCATATATTTTTGGACTTCGAATGCGAAAAAGGTCTGATAGGATGTTAACAAGTAGGGATACGTTTTCCCTTACCTTGGAAATGGCTAATTAATATCACTCATATATGATTAATTAATTTAATTTCACTCAAATATATAGACACCAAGACATAGGTTAGTAACATATTTTAAGATAACTAACGGTAGTCAAATTTCTTTGAAAAAAGTGGTTTTATCATCGACAATTGTTTTTCTCATAATTAAAAACCGGTGCAGTAACAGAACCCACAATTTGTCCAAATGTTTGTCCAGATATTCGGTTACGCGACAAATGTTGGCCATGTCGTCAGCGGGACAATGGTGACGTAACACGATACTCTTTGGGGACACAGGACTATTACAGGGGTAATGTTTTAGAGGGATAGTGGGTAATTAAAGGGAATAATTAGGGTCTTAAAATAATGTTACTTTATCCTTACTTTGTGAAAGAATTCACAATATATCCATCATATCATATAGTCACTAGATATCCATCCATAACATATCAATGCTATGTCTGAGCTATATGACACTCGGACGTGCTTACTTACATTCTCAAGAGAATTTTAAGGAAATAGTTAAACTGATATTTATTGAATCCAATACATTTATTTGCCATTTAACTAAGCAAACCTCAACGCCGACTAATATGAACCACTCCAAGACGAGCACTATCCACTCAAGCGCATCGCTCGATACTCCCTTCTCTATCACGCACATATCAAAACTGTATTTGCATCTCCTTCCTCGCCAATCCGATACCATTTATATTTGAAGTGGTACTTGAAACATATAGCTGTCCTGTTCGCTCTTGTGACGAGTGTATATCCCGTCTCGCTTCCAATGGTCAGCGGATGAAACCTGGGTTTGTATTGTATAAGATGGGATAATGAGAGCATGTGAGGGTGGAAGGGTTGCTTTGATGCTTACAGTTTGTGTTTTATTCGTTTATGGGAAGAAAAACATTTGCTTTTAAATGGATTTTTTGAAATAAGGTATGGTAAAAGATGGTTATTCTGAGGGGTTGAGTTTTGGGCGAAAATTGATGAGCTGAGAGTCAATTTGGTGTATGATAGAGTATCTCCTGGCTAGATGGGGGATTCTGTTTATGATAATGAAGATCTTAGTCAATTTGTCATGAATATTCCTAGCGCGATGGTATTGACTAGTCTGGTCAGATGACTTATAAAGTCAACAGATCGATCAAAGACCTCCAAGAATTATAATGTGTTTTCATACATTTAATTATCTGCTCAAACATTTCAATAATAAGTTCTCATTCTCAGAATGACCAAACTTCGTATTATTCGCTATCAAGAGCTCTTCAAAAGTATAGAATAACTCAATAATGAGATCTTTTTCAACAAACCTCTTCAAGTGCTGGCCGGTTATTGAAACCTTTTTATTTCCAGAAAAAAATACTCAATTGGAATCACCACTAGAAATCGTTGCGTCTTACGAACATTTACCAAAGCAATTTCAACCTTATGTCTTATGTTTAAGACTTACATTCAGTTTAACAAACTGGTATTAGAGCCAGTAAAAAGCTAAACATCTTTGAAAAAACTACCATTCGAAATGTAATCTTAAGTGACACAAATAGAATTCTAATTCAATTGACATATAGCATGATCTTTACGTTTCGTACGACAAAGGATTATAGATTGTATTAGAACTAGATAGGGTACAATTCGGGTTGTGTAGGGGTTTGTCTATTTGGCTGGAGTGGTGCTAGAGGGTTAATGGTTCAGTAATCGACGACGGGGTGCTTCACGAGTGTGTTTGATATGTTTGCAGAATTAGAGTTTAATGGAATCGCTACGGTTGTAGCAAATATGTATGTTATAGTGATGATACTCAAACAATTTAAATTATTGCTAGAAAAAAAGAAGTTTCATGAGGTACTTACATGACATTAAGGTGCTGTCCTACTATATATAACTATAGGTGAGAGAATTAATTGTTTCTCTGAAAAAAAAAATGATTATTGCAAATATGTTAGGAACCGTAGATATCTTTCAAGAACATTCTACTTTATAGATACCGTCTTAACAAAAAATTATTCAAAATAAAGTGCGCTCGCTCCGTCGCTCAAACTACGCTCGATATAATTCTATACACTTGTTTATGAGATTTTTTCCCCGTTTTATTAGTGCATGTAACTGATACACGCGAAGTAATTGATTTATGTTTGTTTGTGGAAGCTGTATGTGTTGTTGGTACCGGGAGAATGAGCTCGAGGACAAGGCTTGTTAACAAATGTAGTTATATCAAGTGTTAAAAAATATTTTTTTAATAAGTGCCAGAATTCTGTTTTTAAGTCTTTAGAATGATAAAAATAGTTGACCCAAGTTGACCTCGCTATTCCTTAATGTAGGTAATGAAGACTGAATGGCTTGATATATGGTGCAAATGGTAGAAATGAAATGTTTCTCTCTGGCAACACCAAATTTAAATCATACTTTGATTACATAATATGGTTGCATATATTGTTTCATTTTAAGAGGTAAACAAAAATTATTTAAAAAATAAAACTTGTGTGCGAAGTACGCCCCCCGACTGCGCCCGTGTAAGCCAACACCGCACTGGAGCGGCTTCGGAACATTTTTATTAAATTTTCCGACTAAACACAGTGACGGGCGTTTTTTACAATTGATTAAAGCGATCAAGTTGCTCCCAGTGTTGTGCCAAGTGTGAGTTGGGCGTCTGAGATTTTCATTATATGAGGTAATTTGAGAATGCTTTTTTTTTTCTTCTTTTTATATGTCTCTCTCATTTACGTGGCCTAAGATAAAACTTGCGCGTCAATAGTTGCTGCAGACAAAAAGTGGAAAACTTACTTAAATTAAAACACGAAATATCTTAATCAACATTGCTGGTACCAGCTTATCATTATTGAGGGTATCACTTCCTGCACTCAGATAAAAATTTGTCTATGTCTTTCTTCAGGATGTAGGCTGCTTTTGACCAAATTAAATCTGTTCAATAGATTTGCCGTGAAAGCGTGACAGACAGACAGATTTTTTTCCGCATCTATAATATTAGTAGGGATAGTAAGGACGAGTTGTGGGAGCCGGCTGTATCTTATTTTTACTGCCTCGTTGGTCTAGTAGGCGCATAGCGTGACTGCTGTGCAAGGGGTTTCGGGTTCGATTTCTGAGTCGGGCCGAAATGACTTTTTTGGGTTTTGAGAAACTTTCATAAAAGCAGCCCGAAGTCGGGAAGTTCTTGACATAGTCAGAGGTTTGTAGTCAAAACTTATTAAAGTTAAATCTTACTTATTTCTTCCAGTCCTATAACTGACTACATGTACCAAATGGTCCTCAAACAGTTTATCTAGATTTCAAGCTACAGTTCCCCCATACCTATGCAGCCCTGGTACTACAGATAGCCTAAACTAATTAACAACCGTTTGAAGTGACAGTGGCAATCCTTATCTGATGACAACACAATGACATACGTGATGACATCACAAACATGCAACTATTGTTTTGTTAATCTTTAGTTTATTGGGGGAAATGAAAGTTTTGCATTGTTTAGGAAAGATGGGGCCAGTTTGTAGAGGTTAGTATAGTGACAGTGTGGAATAAGTAGTGATTCAGAATTGCAAGTTTTAAGTTGGCCATGAAACGTATTCTGATTGTAGCAATTATCTTGGGACCCAAATCGAGTGTAGCTTTAGTATTATTGATATAGAAGAACCGGGTACTTAAGATCTTTAAGATTTTAATTATATTACGTATATGTACAATAATTTAATATCGCTCTATCTTAAGATTAACGTTCAATCCTTCGTAGTGTGAGAGGAGGCCTGTGCCTAGCGACGACGGAAATGGGATGGACGATAAAAAGGCTAATCCTAATCCTATCCTAATACTATTATAAAGGCGAAAGTTTGTAAGTATGGATGTATGGATGTATGGATGTTTGTTACTCTTTCACGTAAAAACTAATGAATGGATTTGAATGAAACTTTACCACAATATAGCTTATACATCAGAATAACATATAGGCTACTTTTTATCCGGGTATGGAAAGTACTTCCCTCAGAAAGCGGGTGAAACCGCTGGCGGAAGCTAGTGATAAATAATTAAATATCGGACCACCTTTGACACACGGTCGGTTAACGTTTAGCCCTAGAAAGATACGTGTTTCACTAACGAACGCTCGTATTAACAATTTTTAATATATTTCACCCCCAACATTGATGCTACATTCCAACCACTTTAAATATATTAATACAATTACACTTATATTGGCTCGGCAGTATACAGGGTGCGTCTATTTATACCGGGATCATCCACAGGGTGCCTGCTTTTGTTGGCTGATCCGACACAATGACACTCGGGGATATTAAATACTGAACTGTAATTTGATTTGGTTGTTAGTAGGGTTGGGAGCTTTACTTTGTATTGGAAGGTTAAGTATCTTCCTGTAACCTCTCTCTGTATGCCTCGTTCGTTCAGCAGGCGCATAGGATGACTGCTGTGCATATGGTCTCGGGTTTGATTACCGGGTCGTGCTGAAATTGCTTTGTGGGTATTAAAGACCTTTCAGGAAAGCAGTCTTGAGTGTGGAAGTTGGTGATGAAAGGTTTGTCCTGTGCCTGATCTCTCTCCGGTTGAGTCGGATTGCCGACCCGTCGGGCTGTTAGAGTGAGGGAACATAGTTACATGCTGTGTTATAAACTTAACATAATTATCAGATATTTGTTAGATATAGACGACTTCTTTTGTTTTTTCTCGTATAAATAAAATTGGGAAAAATCAGCTCAGTAACATACTGTCATTGTTAATTCAAACAAATTCGTGACAGGCACGACTACTCCCTAACAAAGGAAATAAATTCAAAAATACAAATATAATCGCCCCCAGCCGCGCCATCCCTGACGAAAATTGCATCCCAATAGAACACTAATTCCTCAATCAAATGTATTACCACATCACACACGAGTAGCACCAAAACCAATCCTATATCAAGGCAACAAAACTCTATTTCGAGTATCAAACTTAATAATAGAGATCGACAACAATTGGTCTTATTGTTACCGCCCGCCGATTCAAAGTTACTCCGTTCAGACTGCCATAAATTCCCAACAATTTTAAACTTTATTAAATGTGGTTTAAGTGTAATTTGGCTTGAATAATGTCTGGTAGTAAATTATAGGTGTCGGGTACAATCGTGGCGGGTAGTCTGGGTTCATTCTGTATCGCTAATCACTTGAGAATGGACTTAGTTCGGAGGGTACAAATTAAGGGTCACGGCGGAACGGGGGTGTTTTTATTAATTTTGCAGTCATTTGGATATTAATATACGATAAAGGAAGGGTCGGCTGTTTGTCTGTCGAAATCGACAAATGTTGAATAATGGCTTGACATGATTAATTGGCGGATTTAGGAATTAAAGCTTCTGTCTTACAACTGAATATGTTTGTCGATAAATCGTACAGAGGAGAGCTACACCACTTGCCGTTATGACTTCAAAATGTGTTAAGGCTAATTGGACTAGTAGCGGGTAATTCAAACATAAAATGTTTTTTTTTTATATATATATTTTACCCAAATTAACATATGAGGCGTCAAGAGTCAAAGTCAATTGAAAAATAAAACTAATCTAAAGTCAATTGAAAAATAAAACTCAAAAGATTTTTTGACGTCTTTCTTTAAGATTACAGTTTTTATTGAAACTTATCAACATTGATTCCCAGCGTCAACAGTTGCAGTAGAATTTTAATCAAACTCAATGAATACATTTTTGTCGTGTACTTTATCGTTTCCGATTACTAAACAACCTCACCACACCGTAGCTGATTTCAGTCTTCAAACGTACACAAAATAAATAAACAGCTATAAAAAGGAAGCAAGCAATAAAAATAAAAACAGGAATATTTTCAAAACTGTTCACTAATTACTTTATAATAACTCAGATGCGAGGGTCCTGTAATTAGCAGTGCCATGAGGGGCATTTCAGTTAAACTGCATTCAAACCGGACCACTCTTTGAGTGAGCTTTCACTGATTCCCTGTTTGGTAACAAAACGATTAATTAATTTGTTTATAGAAGGGTTTGCTATTTTTGTAAAGAACCAAAAAAGAAATAATATAGATAAGTGTTATAGTGAACAGAAAGCGTAGTAATGATTAATTACGATATGTGAAGTGCGTTAGATTTTGTTCAAGGTTTATATCATATGCCGGTTAGTTAGTCTTAGGCCTTACCTTTACTTTTTTGGGAATTTAGCATTTTTCTAACCATACATAGGCTTCAATAACCTGCAATATCCGTGTACAATTATGTATTTGTTTGCAAAACACAGAAAAACGTATATGAACAGTGTACAAACTAATTATTTTACCTCGATGATATTATAATGTTTGATTTTTTATGCTCTAGAAATTTTTAATCTGTAATCATGTCGAGATCCAAAATCAATTTCCGGTTTTTAATAATTAAGTACAGTCGCGAAAACTTACCAAAAGCCATCCCTTTCGAAGTAACACAAATGAATAGTAATGCTAGTGGCGTACAGTCAGGGCCAGCGTGCACTAAATCTCGCGAACAATGGGCGAGGCCGGGACTGCGGCATTGTGGGCACTAATTTATGGCGACGACTGTACACGCGATGTTTCGGCTGACGGTGTAAACATTATGCACGTAGTTAATATTGTATGTTAATATCATTGTGATGGGGTATCGTATTTTGGTGGTTTCTTTATTCGCTTTTCTCGCCGTATCTACATGGAATAAAGTATTCGTTTCAACAGAATAATAAAGGATTACAACATGATCTTTTCATTAAATTCTAAGTCAACATTTTCTTTAAATTATTCATATATATGTAGAACTACTTTAGAGGGGTCTATTAAACTTAATACACATTGGAAGCAAAGATTAAGAGACTTGTCAACTACATGCATATAATAATCCTAGACTTACTAACCGACATAGAACCAACTCGATTCAGTAATCCAGAACTCAGAAGCACATAAAGCAGTATACCGGCCATCCGCCAACAATAGTAGCCGCAACGCAGTGACATTATTATGCACACAGTACAATGCCGCTTTTGTTCGCACCGCCGGCCAGTGTTATAAGCAGACGCATAAATCTACGCGAAACATTGGCGCGGTGTCGAAACACGCGGTTATTGTATGGAGATGGAAATGTTCCGATCAGCTAATGGTTTGGATGTGGGCAGCTAGCGACCTCCATGTTGTGTTTTAATTTCTAAAAACTTACGATGACACAGTTTATATAAATAGATGAATTTAAATTCATGTTTTTGTAGGCCATACAGAATCTGAATTGAGGACATTTGATCCTTCATTAAGTAAAATGTAAGTAGTAAGTAAGTAGGTGTAATTATGTTGAGCCGAGGCCTGCCAGGGCTGTTCGCAAGAGTAACCGCGGGCCTGGTACACAAAGACGTCCAGAAGAAACGAAAGTGGGGTTTTAGTCAGTAAAAGTCTGATACACTCTCTAGAAGCAGCTACAGCGGGAGGGGTCCGTTATTTGATGATTTTGAATTTCCACTTGAAATAGAAGGTATAATTATAACGATTTTTAAGGTTGTGACTGATTAGTGCGTCCTCTGTGTGTCTCTCTGCGTTTTCTGAAATAAAAACCCTTGAGTTAATTATTATATCTTTCTTTATTTTGATTGATTCAACATGAGCATATTATTAGATATCGCGGACAAAAATATCAGCTGTTCGAATTTCAATTAACACAGGAATTCCCCGATTACGTTAAACTCTAGCACTGATGGTATTTATAAAGTAAAATCCTTGTGTAAATATAATTAGCATAGACATACTATTGTATGCCAAGCAAATTTAAGTAGATCCACCATGATATTTAAAGTAATTGATAAGTAAAATAGTTTTGAGTTGTACTCACTGCAGTAATATAATTACAAACGCCCCTATGTTATTCATAATATTGCACAAAACCAAATATTGTTGATACAAAACAAATAAAAAACCAAAACACGGCCTAACAGCATCATTTACCAACAGATGTCTATATTAATTCTACTTACATTTCAATAGCCTCATTCATCTCTTTTACACGAATACAAAACACTACTTCTTTCTCCCTCGCACGCACATAATGAGATTCAAAATGGCCAGTATTCGCTTTATTGTAATTCAATAAAAGTTGTTTGTATTGTATAATAAAAACTTTTCGTATTATTTTAATGATTTTTTTTCGTGCGAGGGCGTACCTTTTATTATAATACAAAAACGACTCATATTTTTTTCTTTTCATCGAGTTTTTCTTAAAGAACGGTTTACATTGATGATTGTGTTCAGTGAATTGGTTCACTTATAGTCAGTGTCTTTTCAATGTAATCGTTTTTTGCGGACGCTCGGGTCTCGATTACATTTTAATGGTCGCAGTCGATTTATTTGAATGGTGTTCACTCGAGATGCTTTTATGGCATTTAAATTGACGGATAGCGTTCCATTTTTGAATTTGAATAAAATGTTTTTGGATTTTATTTTATTTTTGGTAGTTACATACTGTTTGTATTGCAGTATATTGCTTCTATTGATTGTAAAGACGTCGAAAGCTTTTCAATAAGGTGTGAACAGTAAAAATTCCAATCGTCTGAAAAAATAGTATTACTCTATTAAAGCTCCTGTAACACGCACTACCTCCCCTATAACAAACCTATATCTATTAAACCTTATTAAAACCGAACGGAACAAACTCTCGATACCCCACGTCAACGTTAAAAAAAAACAATAACTTGGGCCATTAAATTGGTTCAGGCGAGTGAGCCGACTTGCTTTAATTGCGGCAACACAATGACTGTACGACTTGTGCACACCCTGTATATTGTAACCTCGATGTATACGTGTGCGGGTTTGTAGGCTCTGTTTTGTGCCTTCAAGAAAATTTTCTGTAGCGCGTTTCTGTACGTGTGGATAAGATAATCATATACCAACCTTTTTGCAAGGATTATCAGCTTTTTCTAAGATAATCTTTTCTATAGGCTACTACAATGTATCTATGAAGCTTAATTTACCTTTTTCACAATATAAATATTCTACCATGATTTTAGTTATTAGAATTAACTAATTTAGTGCATAGACTGGCACCATAAAGTATAAATGTCACATTTTACCAATAAGTTAAAAATTCTGGAACTCACGGTATGCGAGCAGTGACCGCTCACAACATTTTTACCTTCGTTTGTAAACCATTATTTGTAGTAAAACCACATTAAAGTAAAACCTCATACAGTCCGCCACTCAGCGCGCACGCGGGTTCTTAATTTTTGTTCTCGTTTATTGTGTGAACTTTTGTTCTCGACTGTATTATTTTCTCGGAGCTGTGTACTCTGAATTTCGAAACGAATATGTTTCACAGAATCTTTCTTTGTTTGAATTTGGAATTCGTTTTTTAAATGGTTCGTTATTTCTGGTGGCTCTGGAATAATATTTGACTGTACATTTTGTTTTTAAAAATATGAAGGATCAACGCCTTTTCATTTTGCATAAGTGCGTCGGAGCTTTGTTATTTACTGTTATAACATTGTTTAATTGCTTTGTCTTGTATCGCGAGGTGATATAAAAATATGCAATAAAACTTATTTATTCATTAAATTCTAAAACTTCAATTCATCTATTACTTCAAATATCACAACTAATGAAATTATTTTCGTTGTCAACAGTTCAGAAACGCGCTCGCATCACAGAAGTCTGCTCCAGTCCATCACCGCCTACAGAATCTCAGCCAGAATCCAAGACCCCCGCCGCTACCCCGCCACTCGCCAGCCCACCCCCTCGCTCGCCTTCAGACCACGAGCTCAACGTAGAAGAAGAACTGGAGGAAACAGAGCCTTCACTAACTCCTGAAAACCTTTCCATGAAGGAACAAAGAGACGATGTAGCTGTGAAGAAAGAAGAAGAAGACAAATGGGAGAACCCTGACTTCAAATACAAAATGTTTAGGCGAGAGAGGAAAGAGACAGTTGAGACTCCCCCTGAAGATCCATCTCCGTACCAGAAGTCTCCCGTAGATGTCCTGATAAAGGTGTTTCCCCGACGCAGTCGGCAGGAGATTGAAGGGATCCTAGCGAGATGTAAAGGAGACGTTGTTGCTGCGATGGAGATGATGATCACGGGAGAGAATGCCAACCCTTACCAAGTGACTCAGGAGTCCCCTCCTTACATGCAGTACCAGTCAAAATCTGCCTTCTCTCCATTATCAAACCAGAGCTTCAAATTCTCTCCATCGCGACGGTTTCTGACGCCTCCGTACAGCGGGACTGGGTACCTCCCTACTGTGATTAGACCCCCTCCGGAGTACTTATCATCGTTCATGCCTCCGTCTGAGCTGATGTACGGGAGGCAGCTGCAGGTGCCCTCACCGGGTACCTCCCCGACGTCGGATAATACGAATAATGAAGGGTTCTCTGATTAGGGGTATCCGAAATATTGGACTGTGCTGTAGGAAGCGCGGTGCTCTGAACATATAAATTGCCCGTTCTAGAGTTGAATCTGTTAACGCAAGAAGATTCAGTGCAGTGCTGTTTACTGACGAAAGCCTTTAATTGTGTGACTTGAACAGTTGGTTTTGTTTCTGGTCTTTTACAATGTCTAGCGCGACTGTATTCAGTTTCTATGATGACGAAAACTATATATATGTAAGTTTTATGACATTTAGGGCATGAGGCGTCAGCAGGCTTACCTAAATAAAATATTTTTTTTTGAATGACAAAATTATTATAACTGACAAAACTTTTGTTTGCTTAAAAGATATGTCTCTAGTATTGAAGGCTATTGTAAATATTCAAATATGCTTGATTATGAATGATTGATATTATTATACGTACTTACTATTTAAATATTCAGAATAGTTAGATGTAGTACTTCGCTGTAGTTATAGGAGATAAATAGATGCAGCAGTTTATGAGATTGTCGCGTGGAACGCTGTACAAACGTGTAAATAAATTATTAATATGAAAATTACTATTAGTTATACATGTCACAGATTTAAAAGGAGTGTAGTTTATTTGGTGATCGTTATGTGATTGCTGAACATTATAATTTTAATTAAATTCGTAACAGCTTGGTATTTGCTTGCAAATCCGCCAATATCTTATTAAAATCTAAAGTATTTGTATTCCATATTGTTTATTCTCAGTAATTATACATTTGTAAATAGTGCTTCAATTAGAATAACGTAGGTGTGACATTAAAAAAAAAACAGTGATTTATTTTTAAATAATGCTAATTAAAATCTTATTTACTCATTTGATAAATAATTCTATATAAGTAATAATATTTCGATAAATACTCTTCGCTATTAGTGTTCAATAGTTAGATAATATAGATAGCGGTAAATGTAAATAGTAGCCCTAGTGGATGTTTACCCTTAACGTTTAGACACGATAACAATACACTGTAATGTAAAATAATGATAAATAAACGTGCTCAATAAATCAGTACTTTGTGTATTATTTACTAAGAACTTTAGTCATATTGGCAGCGTAGAGACGATACGAACATAGTAGAGACATCAATCTAGTTACAATCTGACAAATTTTCAACTTTATGGCTGACGCGTATCGTTCAAAGTTGATTGGGAAAATTTGACAGTTTTCGCTTGATGTGCTGGCGTCTGTACCTACCTATGCGGGTGATCATCATTTAGCAGTTAAAGGCAATTACATAGACAAAAAATATCATCATACAATGATAAAAACTATCATTATTATCGATGATGAAATTTTAAGTAATTAACATATTCACTAAATCGACAACAGACGATCAGCTGGCGCTCTGCAGAACAGGCTGAGCAGATTCATAGGTAACGTAAGTAATGTAAGTATTGCTGGTTACGTTACAATATAATTGCACACAACTTCAATAAATGTACCAACGATCGTGTATGAAAACAATCTTACAAAACAGAGCTATTTAATCAAAGGCGCAAGAGCACCACATTGACAGGATTTTTGAGTCCCATATGTTATTTTAAAGTATTATTGAAAAACACAAATACACTAACGGTATACTTGTCATTAATGGTAGTAACCAGCCACGCTGACGAACACCAATACACGTCGATATTATTAGTTAGCGATCATTTCTAGTTGGTTCTACTTAATAAGGGAATATGTTGCGGGGGAGTTTGTTCCACCATTTCTTCTTCCCAGCCATAATTTAAAATAGTAAAAGGCTTTAAGAGCGGTTTTTTTTGGAGGCCGTCTTTTGTACAATTGGCCGTCAAAAAGTGCTGATTTTCAGGCTACTTTGAATAAATGACTTTTCCATATCTTTTATGTTTAATAATTTCCCGAAATATCAAACCTTTTCGAGCTAGAACAAGTATCCGGGCATGATGTGATAGAGACTTGCAGGCGGAGTGCAGCGGCGAGCCCGTATGTCTGCACAAAGCGTCTTACAGGCACAATGCACGTTATCGACAGACTAATTACCGGCTTCACTGGACAGGCGGGCGCCGGACTGCGCCCGCGGTTACTATCTCAGCTTGTAGCTATCGGCATGCTGGAGTGGACTTGTGTATTGTTGGACGATAGGAAATTTACTGTTACCATTACTGACTTGATATACTGGGATCGCGTATCGGTAAGATTCGCCTATTGCTATTCGGATTTCTAACCGATTGATAGCAGCGACTCTACGATACTGTAAGTAGATAGTGTTTATAGCAGACAGTTTGGACTCTGAACAGATGAGGGTTGCATGTTTGTTTATAGGCATTAGTGACTCCTACAATAAAATTCTTGGCTTCAATCAATTAAATAAAATCAAATTTCAAGCTTACTGTAGCTGAATGGAAGAAACTATACTTAGTTAATTCTAAACTTCGATCTTTGCTCATGGATGATAAAATACAATCAAATTCTATCCTCATGCTATCATCAACTAATAATTATCTTATCCTACGTTCTACATTCAAAACTAACAAGAGCAACCACAAACAACAATAAAAAAACAATCACAACTGACATTTCCCAACTCCAACCAGCCAGTCTTGATAATTGTCACTTGATCCCGGCGCTTAGTCGAGCGACGTCAATGGTCACTAAGCCGCCGTCAACTTGACGTCGCGCTGACGTCACAGTGACGTCACTCGAGCGCTGCGTCTGGGCGTATTGTCCGACCTAATTGGATGGACAAGATTGGGCTTAGCCAGTGACGGTTGGTCATGCATTTAGTGCATATGTGATATAGGAGTTGCCGTAGTTCATGTGCAATTTAGAAAATGTAATAGTAGGTAGGTGAAGTAGGAGTTGACATTCCGAGAAATGAAGTTCTTATAGAAATAGTACCCAAAAAAAGAAAAACTGACTGACAACACTTCTTTGTATATCCTGGCAATTGCTTTATTTTGAACAAAAATAATATTTAGTAATTAAGTCCTATTTACATTATACATATAAATGTGTATATACGTTTGTGAGAATGGATGTATAATATTACTCGCAACAACTACTGAATAGCTGATTTTGATGAAACTTGACAGTCATATAGACTATACAATAGAAAACCATTTAGATAATTTCTAATGATTTAAGAAGCAGTTGCCTTACGAGCGGGTGAAACCACGAGCGGTAGCTAGTAAGCAATAAAATTGAAATTTTCTCAAAGTAGTAATAAACAATCTATGTTGACTACCTTTTTTTTAGGGTAAAAAGAATGCTTGAATACTATAAAAATGTCAGCTCTACAATTCTACGTGTTAGAATTTGGGACAATAACATAGTGAAAGTCCCAATCTACTAAAGCCCGACTAATAAAATTAAAAACAAAGTGAAAAAAGTTTGCGTCTGACAGATTCAAATTCAAAAACAGAATCAGAACGCATACGTCAGAGCGCATTACGACCGGCGCTCATTCGATCTGATTAGGTGAGAGCGGACGGACGCCACGCGCGTAACTATTATTTCAATTTAACCGCTTTTTAATTCATTGTTTGTAGGATTTTAAATACCAGGGGTGGTTTTAAATAATTACAGCGAGTTTAAAAGTTCGTGGGAACACTGTTTGGTTTGGTTGCGAAGCTGTGGCTTAGTGGCGGATTATGCATGGTAGATTGATTGAACTTATGTTTGCTATTATTTGATGAGGGAGGAATTCAGCATACAATTTCCTTGTTCGTTTTTGTATAAGCGCGACATCAGTAGGTAGTCTTGCAGTCCAAGGCTACAACTGAGACAGACAAAGTGTTCCACATTAGAAAATAAGCCGTGTCTGAATACATTTGTACAGATGCCAGCACATCAAGCTACCTGAAACTGTCAAATTTTCCCAATCAACTTTGAAACACAGCGATAAACTATCTATTACAGAAATATATTAAAGAAATATAAAGATATATATTAAAGAAATTTGAGAGATTGTTAGTAGCTTGATGTGCTGTAAAATTAAGTAATCAGGAACAACTCATTTCTAAAACCAAACAATTTACTATTTTTAATTAAGTACCAAATGTCCTAGCATTATGAGATACAGCTTGATGGAGCAGCTACGGTCGTAGCGGCGTAGCATCTTCGTAGCACTTCGTAGTATTATCATTCTTTAGTGTTCGTAAATACGGTACCAGATTAAATAGTCAATTAAATATTATTCACGTTTCCTTAGTTCAGTAAAATGGGCCATAATTCAATACTTTCTTCAAACTTTGATATCACTATTACAATAAGTTCGTGTAGACAGAGATGGCAATACAATATCGTGACGCGGGCGAAAGGGACAAGATATCCTTTGTAAAAGTTTCAGCCCTCACAATGGAGTCAAGATGGAAAATTGTAAAATTTTAACGATTAATCGCAAAGCTGTGGTTACTGGATCAGAAATGGGTTTAGAAGTTTTGGTTGTTCACGCTTACCTTGCTATGGGGGTATAAGCAGGAAGGCAGGTATCTGATGAACGTAGTTATCTCTAGGTATATGTAATGATATTTCAACAGTTTAGAAAATAAAATCTGCTTCTTTTCAATAAACTGACAGATTGTAACCCCCTTATTATAAAACGTGGTGCTAGCTTTAAACCATATTCTTGAACAAAGTAAATTGCCTAAATCTAGTACTAAAGCCGGTTCTTTTTAAGACCATTTATAATAAGGGGGTAAAAGTCCATTTGTACTTAAATATTTGACTGTCGTTTAGCAGGTATCGCATTATATTATAGGTTTTGGGGTTCACACATAGCCAGCCACTCCTTATATCCGCACTGACTGGAGGCCAACCCCTCCATAGTGAGTCAAAGGCTACGCAGACCACGATATAAGCATTAACTTATACAGTATACATTATACTGCAAACTTAGCCACCCATCTAGAACCGAACAATTTAATTACAGAACTCAGCAGTGTCCGGCGCAGGCGTAATAAATACGAATTAAAAACAAAAACAAAATGTCCGCGAGTTAGACGACGCGGGGCGAGGGGGGAGGCGAGTGCCGGGGAGGGGCGCGGGCGGGGGAGGTGTTTCAATAATAAAAATAATTACCGAGTGAGTGTTAGTGACAGCAGTGGACCGCGAGCTTAGCGGGGAGACGGCTTTTCCGATGCGCTTGGATTGTGTCAGAAATTGTGTTAAAAGCTATGTCGGATACTCGTGATACACAAAAAGTTAACTTATATGACAATGTAACATGCTGTATCTTATGTTATCTATATGAATATAAGCGAAATAATTGTTTCTTGTTTGCTAGCTTGAATGCGCTATTCTCAGGAACTACTGGATCGATATGAAAAATTTACCTTTGAACCGATAATGCGGAGTAATTTCCACGAGACGCGGGTAAAACCGTTGGCAGAAGCTAGTATTCCAAATAAAAACGTTAGGAAAAGACGTAATTGCGTTTTTACAATTCAATCTCGTCGGTGAGATTTAGCTAAATTCCATAGCAAAAAGACTGGAGCCGAGCTAAACCATAAATAACCCTCAATTAATATTTAACAAAAAAGTCGTACTCCACACTTCCGCACCCCTTTCAAGAGCGGCGCGAATATAAAATGTGAGGCACAAGTATAGCGAATTAATCGAAACACCAATACTTACAATCGACCGCTTCCCCTTCCCCGCACACCCCACTCATCCCAAGTGAACTGATATTATACCCACATTGAGACGGGTATGACTCTAAGAATATAAGTGTTATCTCCTGGGCTTCCTTAGTCATCATCTCCCGAGCCTTTTCCCAACTATGTAAGGGTCGGCTTCCAGTCTCACCGGATTCGGCTGAGTACCAGTGTTTTACAAGGACCGACTGCCTATCTGACCTCTTCAACCCAGTTACCCGGGCAACGCAATACACCTTGGTTAGACTGGCGTCACAATTATTGGCTTCTGACTACCCATAACGACTGCCAAGGATGTTCAATGACAGCCGGGACACGGAAACACAGTCTTTGGTGTCCAAGATATACTTAGAAAGAACATACAAACTTAGAAAAGTTGCATTGGTACTTGCCTGACCTGGAATCGAACCCACGCCCTCATACTTGAGAGGTTAGCTCTTTAATCACTAGGCCACTACGACCTCCTGGGCTTCCTTAGTAACACCATGTTAAACAAATCGAAAATAGGTGAGAGATATCACATGGTAAATTTGGCCCGCGACACCTAGATAATAAGTAGCCTAACTCCGTGTCCATAGTTACTAATTATTTCCATGTCAAATTTCATCTTAAACAGTTATGCTTTTTAACCGTGAAAGTGTAACAAACAGCATTTTTTATGGCTCTATCTCTATTTTCGTTAAAAGATAGTTAAGTCTCTTATATTTTTGTCAATTTCAATAAAGTCTCCGCTTAAGCCGAATATAGTACCTGAGCATAGATTTTCTTCTTTAATCTGAATACAGGTGATCCTGAAAGGCTTTGAAATTTGTTTACTTTTACGAGTTATTTACTTAATTCAGTAAGTACTTACTTGTAGTTTTGATAGTAATTACTCACGAATGGACTCTTGGGTCTTACGTGAAAAGAAACAGTAACCCAAGACTTTTTCACTGCGGTCATGACATTCAACACAATTTAAATTCGAATTACAAAAAAGAACTCGAGCAAACCCGCGCTCTCGAGTAGTTAAAACGTCAAATAATGATCGTCATTCGAAACCATTCGAGTACTATCGATTACTATTGTACAATCGTTTTATGAATAACAAACTTTTTTCTAAAAACCTTTTTCGAACATTGTTTTATTACAATAATACTTTTACTTGTGGTACAGTTCTTATTTGTATTAGCATAAGGATTAATTCGGTTTGATCTAACTGTATTGTGTTTTATATTTTGCGTGGGTTAAGATAGAGTTGAATAATAATTGTTTGTTATTTTATTTTTTTATTGTAAATGTTGACATGTGAATGGAAGTTTAAAGAAGAGTTTTTCAAGCCGCACATTATTGCCTTTCTATTGATTTGTGAATACTTCGGTAGCTAAACATATCTACTGGTAGACTGGGGATTATTTAAATTAAAATGTGCCGTCGCTTATTCATTCCAATTTTAATTTGCTTGATAAAGACATAATGTTCTCTAAGCGAACAAGCCAGAATTTGACAGCATATTGTTAGTTATTGTTGGTAGTTGTCTTCAGTGAATGTTAGTTCTGGTCATATTTTCTATTCTATAGAGCAGGAAACATAATCATTAGTCCTTTCTAAGGCACGGTAGTGATTACCATCCATCCACAGACCGACTGCGCTAAACGCGACTTGATCGGGCGACCCGCTCTTTTTTTGAGAATAAATCCTAATGAATACTTATTATAACTTAGCAAACATATTTACTTAAGCAGCGTCACATTTAATAAAATGATGTAACTCAACAGGCTTCTATAAAGCTTCGATAAAACCTTACAAAAAACTCTGCCAGTGAAATTAAAAATGTAACAAATCAGGTGACCAGCAGAGCGTGTTCAACCAAATTAGGGCGCAACCACACGTGCGCCGGAGCGACCGCGCGGATAATCGCAAATTGTGCAAACAGCCTATTGCTTCTGCGAACGATCAAGTGTCGACAGTTTTAATTTTGTTAAAATCGGACGATTTTTTGTTCGCGTCTCGAACGTAGATCGAATTTTAGGAAGTGAAGTTGTATGTACCTACGGTTTTTGTATTTCATTCATTACATTGTATTACATTAGTGTGAACCTAACAAGGTTCACACTAAATAGTCAAATATGTGTATTACTGATTTGAATGGGACTTTATGTTTTATCCATGCAGGATACTACCATCACTACTTCTGATATATATTCATAAACCGTTTATGAGATATAAATAAAGCTAACATTTCGAACGGATATGGAAACTTTCAGCGTAACTAATGTTCAAAAAAAGCAAAAAGAAGGTCCAATATTGTTTTAAATTTCTACAATAAATAGCTTCAACTTTCTGGGTGGATATCTGAGTCGTAGCAAAGTGTGATAGACCTTCACATTATAAACTGGGTAAAATGAAATTAGTAAATAATTGATAGAAATATGAATTTTCTTGACAACTTATAAAACTAAATGTGACTTCTTGTCAAAAACTCCAAGTCGAATTCTTTAACTGCCAGCATCGTGAACATATGCTTATAGGTTTCCCAAGTCTTTGATGCTTTCGGTGAAGTTTTGCCACAAAACAGTTGGTTAAAGTATAATTTTATTCAAGAAAAAAACAGAAATGGCAACAGGTTGTGACTGAACGGAATCGATTGCTACATCTCGATTCCCATGGTGATCAGTGTCGCGATAACATCGCCTCAGGGATATATTTCCAAAATAACAGAAAGAACCCGCCCCCGAACCTTTTGTATCGAAACCAAAATGCACTTGCTACAAACATTATCAGCAATTGTTCAGCACGATTGCGCTAAAACTCACCGATGACGAGATAGTAACACAATACACACGAAGGGATAAACTGCTGGCTTTTGTGTACATTGTGTCAGGTCGGTTACGTTAACTTTATAAGACTACTGTTTAGTTTTGTAGCTTTTTATTATTCCTACTAGCGGTCGCCAGCGGCTCCGCCCGCATGGATGTCGGTTTTCGCGACAAAAAGTAGTCTATGTGTTGTTCTGATGTATAACCTATAGAGGAACCCCGCGGCTACGCCAGTGTGGATGTCGATTACCTCTACCAATGCCTAACTTTTGTCGGGATGAGAAGCTCGCGCTCGGACCTCCCGCCTTATATTAGACCGTATATTATTATACCGACTTAGATACCTACTTAGACCGACCTGCTGATTATCGTATTTTATGTATAAGTTTGGTATTTCTACACCGATTTCTATGATTCTTTTTTTATAAAATATGTTATAATGTTATCTTTTGTTAATTAGGCATGAGCGAGAATATTATAAACATAAGAGTAAACAAATCAATAACAAATAATCAGAAAGCTCCGAACTGGTAAACTATCGGGAGTTATACGTGTTATTGTGAGTCAACCATTAAAGATAGACATATGCTGTTGTGGATTTTTTTTTAGATAATTTTATGTAGAATATTTCCGTCATACATGATTTCTATGTATCTTTAACCAATAAGGCTGCACACGCGACGAAAGCTTAAAAAATGTAGTGTAACTTAAACAGTAAGTGTAACTTCTCCCGTTTTCCCAACATTTTCCTTTACTGCTCTGCTCCTATTGATTGTAGCGTGATGAAAAGTATCCTATAACCTGCCCAGGAGTATGAAGAATAATTGTACCAAGTTTCATTAAAATCCGTCCAGTAGTTTTTGTTCCTATTAATAACATACAGACAGACAGACAGACAGACAGACAGACAGACAGACAGACAGAAAGACAGACAGACAGACAAAAATTTTACTGATTGCATTTTTGGCATCAGTATCGATCACTGATCACCCCCTGATAGTTATTTTGAAAATATATTCAATGTACAGAATTGACCTCTCTACAGATTTATTATAAGTATAGATTAGCCTGGTTACGCGGATAGAGATGTTTTATCTCAAAGGATTCAGCACCTGCCTGCGTTATTGCAATATATTCTTAGTGTGACAAGTACGTTGACCGAAAGTTTATCACTAATTACATTATGTATCGACTCTATATTCTAGAAATATGAAGAGAAAATTAAGGTTCTTTAGTTTGTACTCAAAGAACAGATAATTATCCTGTTTTGTTTGTACTTAGATATGTTTAAGATAATTAGTATCTGATACACCAATATATAACGAGATAGTTTGTCCAAAGTACACACAAGTTTTTGACAAACATTAAACAAATGAAATATAATTTCAGTTAGGTACTACTGCAGAAGCCCTTTTGAAACTCCAACAAATCGATTTCAAATAACCAAAATAGTTAACAACAAAAACCACAAAACCAACAAACGCAATGTCACATCCACCCCTTGCTCGAGGAGGGCAAAAAACCGCTCTCTTTACGTAGTACACAGTCGCCTGAAGCGATACCTCGGTGTATCGGTTACGTCTCCCACGAGTCGCGCCCAAAGGATTGCATTGTCGGCGCAGGTGGCCGTCCCACGCTCTGCGCTGCTGGGACACTGCTTATTATGTCCTGATAACGATCTTGTGTATGGTGGTGGTGAAGATGTTGGAAGATTACGGGATGGTGGGTGAACGGATGTGGTTGAGTAAGAGCGGCGACATATCTTTCAAACATGCAGACATTGCTGTCAAAAGGGGATGCCTAGTGCCTTACAAATCATCTAACGTGATCAACATTTGATTTGGTAAAGGCTTCGGGTGATCCGTTTCACTACCTACGTACCTTTATAGGTGGATTTCATGTTTTCTAGCTTCTATGAAATCCTCTCAAACCTTTCACAGGAAAACCCAACCACCGCGAAATTCGCGATGGTACGCAGTTTTATTTATGAATGGACTAACTTATAATTTTATCTTTCAGACAAAATCTGTGTATTCAAGTGTCAATGAGGGTTTTATATGATATGATTTTGACGATGATGATGACTGCAACATCTGGGATAAACCTTAAAAAAGGAATGTAAAATTTGGGGATAGCCAACAAAACGCTCTAACAAAGTAATTCCAACTGCGCTCTAAACCGTAACTGATATTCAAGCAATTACATCGATTACTTCTGGCCGATCTCCCCACAACGGTATAACAATTAATCAATAACACCGTACTGCCAAACAATGCAACTGCATTAGACCTCAACATGCCTCACAATTGATATCGCCACACGATACCCATTGACGGCATTCAAGTCAACCACCGCACCGAGAGCACTACACATTGTTTTATTATTTCCTTTATTTATTCACTAAATAATAAAAGCACTCCAAATAATTGTTATTCAATTATAAATTCGAATAAATGTTGAAATTTTGAATTTGTTCGATTGTAGTTCTTATTGTGTTCTAAATAGAAGTTAAAAGTGTTTTTTATTCACGCAATAAAAAAATAAAGCACTTTAAATAATTATTATGCCATTACATATGAAAATGGACTTTATTATTTATGTGTTAAAGTTTATTATTGATCTTAAGTTGTACTGCCAGTTATTACGTTTTAGCTAATCGGTTGTTATTGTTCGGTTATTGTTAAAGGCGTGGCTACTCTAACCGATAAGTAATAGTTAGATAAACGAGAGATGTATTACTAATTGGGCCCCTCGCGGCTCGTACACGTCGTGAACACAATACGCAACTGACGAATAACCGCCGTTCATGTATTTTGGTCATAATTTGATGTTTGTTGTATTAAGTTTCACTCTCATAGGTAAAGGAATCGCTTAAGTTATTAAATAGACGCTTTAAAAAAGTAAGGGCCAGATTCACCACCTACGAATAAGTTCCAGTTTGTTTATTTGGTAGATAATTTCAAAAAAAATCTGTTCCGGTTTTGAATTTTATTCAGTCATCGTGAAACTGGGCCTTAATGACTCAAAGTCTATTGATTCGTTTATTTACCCTACCTGATAATAAAGAAGAAAACTTTTGCTCCTATAATAAATAAAAATCAAATAACATTTGAACCATTTACAAATTGACACAACATCAAACTTTTGCCTTTTGCTTTTTTGACTTGACCTTGCCAAGAAGGAGCCAACACATATTTCTTGACTTTTTTTTAAGTAGTAAGGATACTGTCATTTAATACGTGCCTCATCAGCTGTAGCCGCAGTTTTAATTGTTGAATAGATTTGTTCAACATAATGGCAGGTACGGAGACTAGGAGAACCCTTCGCCCTTTGTGGTACACCAGTCTGTGGCTTTGTAGCTTGATCGCTATTAAACTGTATTGAGTGACAGGCAGCGAATTATTTCATCATCATCATCAGCCTTTTTTATCGTCCCACTACTGGGCAAAGGCCTCCTCTCACATTTAATCAGTCATTGGTGTGCAAGATATACTTAGAAAGTACATATAACTTAGGTAAAGTTGCATTGGTACTTGCCTGACCTGGAATCAAACCCGCACATTCATACTTGAGAGGCTGGTGCTTTGACCATTAGGCCACCACTACTCACGAGTTATTTGATATTGATTAAAAAGATATTCTTATGATGTTCACTTTGTCAAGCGAGATCATCTAATAACAGGTTCATCAGGTGGTTAGGTCTAGATAAAAGATTTTTTAAATGACATAATCAAAGCCGAAAATCGATCTCAGTGGCGTGCACTTGGAGAGGCCTATGTCCAGCAGTGGACTGCGATAGGCTGATGATGATGATGATGATGAATCAGTGTCGTTGTTTTGTGTGGTTTTGGTTTACGTGGATCTCTGTTAGCTGTGTCAAGAAAGGCATTTTAGTTAGATTATGACTGCATTTGTAAGATTTACAGACTGTTAAGCAGTAGCTTCTAAGATCTATCATAATAAAAAAAAGCTATAAAAGGAAATACTAAAACATGTTTTTGAAATTTCCCAGGAAATTAATAAAAAACGTACACTTTCTCTTGATAAAAAAAAAATTATACACTCACTGTAAAAAAAAAACTGTTCCTTTGTGTGTATAGCATCTTAAGTTTATAAAGTTTTTGAGCTTTCATTTACAAAAAGCTCGAAGGTACCTGATGTACATTCACTAATTGTATTCAACCAAAGAGGATTTTTACACCCATTCATAGTCCTGCCCACAAAAACTATAACGATTGATGAACAATTGCCCAACAGTGGGGAAACATGATACACGTAAACTGATATTATTATAGTACATTGTTCTCTTTCTCAGTACTTTAGCATTGTGTTCGTGTAATAATATTTTGCGAGTGAGGTATTGGCGTGGAAAATTATTTAGCTCTAATAGTTTAATAGGATTTTTCGCGATTGTATTCAAAATTGTAGCGTGCTTCCGATGTTTTTATTTTTTTACTTTGCAATATGTAAGTAAGTATTAGTCTGGGAATCTCATTGTGTGCCGTCATTTTATGTATTGTGTAATATTTCAGGCATATGTCATTTGCGTACAGTCGTATAAAATCAATAATATTGATGATGATGGTGGCTTCCAGGCCGATTGTCGGCGCAGGACATATTATAGTGCACAGGACATATGTATTAGTGCTAGGTTTAATCCTTCATCTTGAACAAAGTTAACGGTCCAAACCTAGCACTGAACCCGTTACTTTTAAAACCACGTCTTATAACAAGCGGGCCTGGCACTGATGGCTCAGGTTAAAACTATACTTTTCCTGTTACTTATTTCTGATCTTTGACTACGAAAGCTAATCATCATCTCCTGAGCCTTTTCCCAACTATGTTGGGGTCGGCTTCCAACTGACTACGAGAGCTAATATAGGTATGTACCAAATAGTTCGTGTATGGAGGTAAGTAAGTACGCAGTAATTTGCGTCCGTGAACCGTTCAGCAAGGTCGCATGCAATCGTTTGGTGGGCGATACAACTGTCAACATGCGTAATTACAATGTGGTCGATAAAATACGGACACCAGCACATCAAGCTACCTAAGAAAAGCTACCTAAGCGAAACTGTTAAACCAGCTTTGAACTTTTGATATGATACAGCGATAAACTTGAAAATCTGTTAAGGAAATTTGACAGATTATTTTAGTAGCTTGATGTGCTGGCGTGTGTACTTCACTTACTGAAATACTGGTAGCAACAGAATACAATTTACAATACCTTTAAAAAAGACGTTAGTAGAATGTACCCCGAACCGCATCCCGAAGATCTACTATCCGCAACCGGATAAAAGCTAGCTTAGCCTATACCTATCCTTTCTCAGGTAGACTGTGTATGTACCAGATTACACTTTAATCGGTTCATTAAGCTTTTTTTAAATTTTGAAAGCGCGACAGAGAGACAAACTTACCTAGTTACTTTCATATTTAAAGTAATATTTAGGTAAGTGCATATAAGAATAATGCGACATTTAAAAGAACCGTTTTGTGGTTTTTACATCACTGACGTTAGAATACCCAAGCTAATGACTTCATTTTCCTTGTTAATACAAAGATGATCGATTTTTCATACGTGTGTGTGCGAGTATGTGAATATAATCTAGAACTCAAATCTATTATTCAAATTAATTAGAAATATCAGCACTTTTCAAACGTCAAAACAAAAGACAACCCGTGTAATGCGCATCATTCACCACTTCTCAAGTATTTTAGTGTTATGTGTTGCATATCGAGCTAGAGAATATCTTAGAAGCTTCATTTCATACTGAGAGGAGGCGAAACTCACACACCCACACACGAAATAATAAAACATTTGTTTTAATAACATTGTCCGGCACGCACACAGCCACGCTCAGCAGGTACAGTGAGTGACGCAACTATAATCCGTGGGGTTTGCTTAATTCCATTATTTGTTCGCAATTAACCCGCTTCAAAGACACCAATTCGGTACATTCGCAAACAGAAGTGGCAAGGAAAAGTAGCAGCTTTAAAGAAAAAAATGTCGCAATATCGGGCTTAAAAGCATCTTTTGTGAAACAGATATCAGTCAAGCAAAACATTTAAATTAATTAATGCCAAATAACAATTACTATCGTGTAGTCGTTTGATATGTTTCTAATAATATCCATGATGGCAAGAAATGCATTTTAGTTGCAAGTCAACAAAAGTTAAACAGGTATTGCAAAATATTTGCAGCATTAATTTGGTTCAATCTTACTTAAAAAAAAAATCCTTTCGAAATCAATTATTTCATGTTCAGTTTTTAGTTTGATTATAAGTACTAATTCTTTGATATAATAAGATTTTAATTATTTTCATTTAGTAATCACGTTTGTGCGCGCCAGTACCGTCAGCAGTAACATGATCGCTGCTCGGTTGATCGCCTCACTACGATATATCCGACTGTTTGCCTTCTCTGTTTGACTGTACACCGCTCACGCCATCACCACTATTTGGACATTTTAGAAACTTGAATTTCCATTTTCTGTCCACGCATGTACCCCGAAATATATTTACCAATTTATATTTGCGGCCCTACAACCACTTCTCATTCGATTTTAAACTTTATGCCTTTAGAATAAAGATGGTAGAGTATTCTGGAAGTAGCAATTTTAATTGGTATTCCAATGGTATGAGCAAACAAAATAGTTAATAATAACACAATGATTTTAAGTCTTATTTGCATAGTAATAAGGCTGAAATGGAATGCAAATATATTTGTCATTGTAATAGGTTTCCTAATACTATTTGTTAAGTTTTAACACAGATTTACTAATGACATTTTTACGGTTTCGAATTTATTTTAATTTGAAAATATCCTCAATATTTTATTAACCAATTCATTTTTATGCAAGTTTTAATAACAGCGATATAATAATGACAGCGATATATTAATTTCCCTCATGCAAGAAATTTATGCCGCGAAGCTAGAATACCACATTACTTACCTGCCCTATTACTTATTATGCCGCGACGTCGCCAGGAGAACATACTCCTGATTTGGAGATACTGACCTCATGAACCGCGACTACCTTCAACATTCACAATCTCTAGTTCTATAATTTTAAAGTCAAACTGAAAACACACATTGACAATAGTGAACATTGCACGCAAACCTCTGTTTCATCAATAACTGGGTTCACGAGGTCAGATAGGCAGTCGCTTCATAAGACTGGTACTCAGCTGCATTCGGACTGCAAGCCGACTTTTGTAGACCCATACAGGTGGGGGAAGGCTAAGCAGATTATCACTTAGTTTGTATCTAATTTAAAAAAGCGGGTTTGATATTTATATTTTTGATGTTTTGCACAAACTTTGGCTCTTGATGCTTGAGAGACTGAAGGGCTTGAGAGCTGTCAAGTAATTGCAGTTATTCTAAACTGCCTTCTTGGTCCAGTGGTTGCTAAGCGCATCTGTTGTCCGCGGTGTATCCGGGGTCGAACCGAAAGTGGTTCGGTGGGTTTTATGAAACGTTCATGAAACAATCCGAAATCTGAAAGTTGATAGAGGTAGATAGATACACCCGTGTCGGTCTGGCATCCGATCTTTCCCCGGTCTTGTCAGATTGCCGTACCATCGGATTATGAGAGTGCACATGTGTCTGCGCAAATGCTCATGCATTATATTACGTTCTGCGGAGTTGGCCGATCTCATTAGAGAAAATAGTAGCCGTGGACTCCATTACATTTATTAATTCCAATCATGGCTACTTACCCAAAAAATAGACCTCGCCAAACATAATTTAGTCAATGGAAGAAGCAGATTTAGTAATACTAATTTCTACGGCATGAGTCAGCAAATCCTACAAACTTTTCGAGTCCGCAACATATATACATACATGCAACACGCCACTGAACATATTAACATAACCAGTATTAATCATTGAGGCAGGAGACGAAACCGCTTCAATATACCATTCATACAATTAGCGAAAGGTAATTGATGTTTAATTCACATATTTACATTTTGTTTTAAATTAATCCGTGCCTGGGCTGGTGTCTAATATAACTAGATACATACATATTTGTTAGTTTTTGACAGTTTGTTACCTACGGAAAAGGTTACGAAGACGACTATATTTAAACTAACTAACTATATTTTGAGTGGAGCAGTGGAGGTCAAGGAAAACACAAAACCACCAAAAATATCTTTAACTTTCTTTTAAAATTCCAAAGCAATACATTTTTTAAGTAAAAAAAAACCCGCAAACATTAACGAAGATCAAGAATAACGTTAAACAATCTAGTTTTTTGTGTGCGCTTGCGACGGTTCCCAGTGTAGCCAATAAGTGACCAAATATTGTCACACTGGGCCTTCGCCAGTGTCCCGTGACCGACACTCTGTCTCTTTCAGTACGGCATGGAGTGAGGGAGATGGGAAACGAATGGTAGAACGAACCACTTCGCGACAAAGCTGCCGACTAACAAAATACTAGCATGGTGGCAATGCAGGGCCGGATTTGGGAAGAGGAAAAGAGGTCATCCAGTTTCCCGCAACACAGTTTTCACGGTCGCTTAATCAGATGTTAGAATAAATCTATGATTAATACCATGTTATTTTAAAGATGAGGGAAGTAATTAGAAGGAAAGTGATTTTGAAAAGACACCCACCCGGTGTCTTTTCAAAATACCGTTTGACTTGACCGAACTGTAGCCACGGATTTATTTTAAGTTTGAAACGAATGCTTGAACTATGCAAGTAGTATCGCAGTTGTCCAAACTTGAAGTTAAACAGTATGTAGTGGTTATTCAAACAGTATTTTTATAGTAATATTACCACCTTGACGGCAGTAGTTCTCCTCGTAAATTTCTCCAAGTAAAGAACATTTTCCAGCTCCTACCACTTTCCAGCTACTTCCATAGAGGGCGACTTCCTAATCATGTCTTTTTTTTAAATTGAGTACTATGTACTGTTCTCTCCAAAATAACACAAACACCGATTCGGCTGCTGTCAGGCCAGTCCTGAGTGTGTCCCTGCGGCACTTACACAGGCACTCAGCTAGTAGCCACGCACGGAACACATCGACTTTGTGACACTTGCCGACCGCCACAACCTGCCTCGTCATACTCGTGCCGAGCTGCCTCGACAGTTTGTCCGCCGAACAGCGAGCCTTTCAGATTCCAAATGTGATGGAGTTAGCTGCAATAATATTGAATCCTAGAAGACTTACTAGCTATTTATATAAAGTACCTCACTATTGCTCATAAATATCATATACATAGGTACCAAGATATCGTGTTAAAGAATATTTATATTGTTGGACATTTCTTAGGTTAACGCGTTTATGAAGATAATATAAATATTATTATCTATATTGAATAAACTGGCGGGGTGCAGATTACTATACAGTGTAACGAAGACAGATGACGAAATAAATGGGTTTCACTGAGCATGACAGAGAAAACTGACGACTGAAAATACCAAATGCAAAAAACAAAAAACATAATCATTAATTACATGATTTAACGAGTGATTTCGGATACGTTTGTTCGGAGAATATAAACTATTTAATCCAAGCACAGGGCTTTTAAAGTAATTTGTTACATAGGTACTGAAAGCATTTTTGTGAAATCCCGCAGCGTTGAGAACTCATTCGCGCATCTCATAACAAAGCCAAAAAAAATAAGACTTAAAATATGCTAATAGTGGCAATATCGCGCAAGAAACACTCCTCACTGGCGTAAACTGTTCCGCACACAAATTAGGGTTCCTCACAGCGGAACCCTTCTATTATTGTGGTTTTTATTGTCCCCTTGCGTTTTATTACTTTTTTATTTCCTTTTAACAGCGCCGGGGGTCAGTCGCTGATATTTTGTGTAGGGTTGCTACAGATATTATTTTGTTATTTGGTAGATTTCATTAGATGAGTAGACAATAGACGTTCTAAACGTAAGTAAGGTCTTACACCGATAGAGACATGTCTGTCGTGTTGTTACATCATATTGATGTTACTTTCTATAATGTGATGTAAACGCAGATTGAGTTTGGGGAAGATTAAAGTTAGGCCGTTGTGTTCAGCTTTCGTAATCCTCCCTAATATTATAAATACCAAAATAACTCTGTCTGTCTGTAGTGCTTTGAAATTTAATACACTTAATAGTCTAGACCCTGATAGTGGACAAAGGTTACTTTTTCTACGGCTACGGGAAGAAGATCTCTCGGGACGCGGGTGGAACCGCGGAGCGCAGCTCATTGTCTATACCTATTTCAAATTTAAATTACTGTACACATTAACTACCTGTATATATAACTGTTTGGAATCCTACTTGAAAAGGTCTAAATATGTAGTGCTTGCAAAACACGAGGGTTTCTAAAAGTGTGGCAACCCTAGCGGGTGAAAGTGTTAGGGTCATCTATCAATTGCAACACATCGGCCTCTCTTACATCTTTGTATTCAAATTATTTCTTACTTTAAGAGCACTTCAAATATCTTCTGGGACGTGAAATATTTCATTATAATTCCGACGGGGTTCATTTTTATCACCTACAGATTATATATTGCATGCCATATTTGAATATATCCTCATTCAGTTAAACAATAAATAGTTTCAGTAACCATTTAAGATATAAACCTTCAGTAAACGAAGTCAAGCTATTCACCAAAGCAGCAACAAAACGAAACACAACACACTCTTACACAATCGGATAAAAATCACTCGACATTCAAAAAAAAAGAAATAATTAAAAAAGAAAACCACGAAACACAGATGCGACCGGAAATCTCAAATTGGATTTTCAAAGAGCGACGGAGCGGGACAGTAATATATTTGTATGCCTGCGTTGGTAAGAGACGAACATATAGTCGAGATCACAAAGCCAAGTAATTGTAGACAATGGGAAACTGAAAAAGACGTTTCCTTTATAAGATTTCTATCTCAAGAACATTTTGCCTTAGGACGAGAGTACAAACTTACTCTTGCCGTCCAACTAACACACGTTTACACTTTATGTCTTGACGGTAAAGTTTAAATTCGTTTGGCAGCAATAGTTTTCAGAGGCAAAGATATCTTGGAAAAGTCTAAGCGACTGTGAAACCACGTCTAGCGTAAAACAAGATTTTGTCAAAGTATAATATTGTTCCAGTGTAAGCTGATCTATGACGTTGTGAGTAACGGTCGGCTGAAGAGTTCTTATTATGTTGGACATTTATACGTTTGATATTAGAACTTATTGCGATAATAATTATAATGTAATTGTGAACGAATTTATTTGTTTGAATACGAGATAATTGGGAGAAATGATGTTTCAGCTGAAAACTATTATTTTTGACTATTTACTGCAGGAGGCGGAGCCCTAGCTCATAGTCGTTGGGTGGGTGTCACAGTAGCTGTTACGTATAAATAATGATAAGGTTAATTTTCAAGAGTGCCAAAGACAAATCCTTACTAAACACTTTTAGGGCGTAAAATACTTAAGAACTCTCTATCTCTAAACTACTAACATACTTGTCTAATACTCCATACTACCATACAAATTGCATAGAAAGTAACCGTTTAGACAGTTCATTAAAAGTACCTAATGAATTTGACTACTCGTACTCAGCTCACAAAAAATCTACTATCAGTGATAGTAGCTCACTTTTCGAGGAAAGTCCCTCAGGACGCGAGCCGAAGCCAGTATGAGATAAGCAACGAAGCGCCTATTGCCATACTTCGAGCTTCGGCCGACTGCTGGGAATAATAGTCTGGTTATATTGTTGTATCGTGGAGGACAGATTATCCACCAGTTGTCAACGTCACGCCACACAGTTTAAAGCGACATTCCATATTAAATGGATTTGTTTGAGCGTCGCGTGCCGAGGATTACTTGCTCAGCCAATTAGAGGGTAGCCAGAGTAGAGGGCTTGTGACGAAGGACTTAATTTGTTTTTAATTTTATATTTGTTCTGATGGTGATGGGCGGTGTGAAATCAATTTGTATTATGACGCGTTCGGAAATTGTTTGGCGATAATCCTTACCTACTCAATACAATAGGTAAGTGTGAAAGTAACTCTGCCTGTCTGTCCGGCTTTCACGTTAAAACTACTGAAACGATTTTAATGTAATTTAAAAAAAGAGATAGTTTTGAGCCTGAAAAAAGATTTTGGCTAATTTTTATCCTGCTGTGGGAAGCAGTTCCCTCGGGCCGCAGCTGATACAACCGGGTAAGTACATGTAATATTACATTTAAATGAATTAGGTAGGTACCTATTTTAAAAGTTTAGTCTAGTTCATTCATCTATATCGTCTCAAAAGTTAAAAGAGGCAATCGAGAGAGGAATTCGTTTAACAACCCTACGTGAAGCAACGTGAAACAACAAAGCATCTCATGGTGGTCATATTGTTCCCTTTGTGCTAGGTTATAACAATCGACTTTCACCTAAAGTTCAGATTTTAAATAAATTAACATCTTAGTGTCTGAAGTGAAAATGTAGAAAAAAAATAAGAAGAAAATTACTGTCACATTTTAAAAATTAGAGCTTGAAATTGCGAGGAAAAAAAATGAAAAAAAATCTGGAATTGGTTAATCAAAATAAATGTCTATTATTTTCTTATTGTGCTCAAATTACTGCTTCTGCCATCTAGTGTAGAGTAGACGACCTACTCAAGCTACATGTGCAGCGCCATCTATTGGGGAGTAGCAATGATTACCTGGAACTTCGCTGGCAATTGCTAGTTAGTAATACAATAGTCTCATAGAGGTCGCTGGAAGAAATGTTAACAAAATATATTTTTTGTTATACCGACTGAAAATTGAAAATTCACGTTTTATAAATTAGCATGACATTAATTATAAGTCACCCTCAAACTAGACAATGGGCCTATCTTAGGTGTCCGCGATTTAAAAAATGTTTCAGCCGTGTTCAGGAAACTCACAATTCACATTTATTATAAAGTACAGTTATTTTCATGAGTGAGTAAGTACCTAATAGATTTATATTTATGGCGTTCTGACAAAAAATATTTGTACGAAGACGTCTAGTGCACTTAGGTACATGATAATGTCTAATACCTAGAACTTTCTTCAGATCAAATAAATCACTGTCCGCGTGTCGTTCACCCCGAGATGTTTGACAGATAACAGATCTCCTCTCAGCCCACTATCATGACTGATCACGAGAAAATACCGATAAATACTCCGAAAACAATAAACAATAATAACTGAATGACGGATAATACTGAAATTAGATTATACGAAAATAACAAACTTAAACAAAGAAAATCTAAGAGGACATTCGTCGACATAACTCGTGTTGTTTTGAGGACTTCTAATAGGGGATTGGATTAAGCATCTACGAATGTTTTAAGAATATAATGTTACATTCTAATAGCTTGTTAGTCTGTTTGTCTTGTCTAGTCCAAGCAAGTTGTCGTTGCCACAGTATACATACATCTGCAGGTTAGCCAATACCTCACAATAAAGATCCTTAAATAATAGTTATAATACAGAATGCGAAAGTGAGTTTATGTGTTTGTTAAGCCATCACGCTACAACCGGCTAAACCGATTGACTTGAAATTTGGTATGGAGATAGGTGGTAACCGTAGTACCTAATTAGGATAGAAGTAACTAACTAGTACCTATAGAAGTAAGTAGGTTTAGAAGCAAGTATGTTACTTATTATACCGGGCAGAGATGCAGTTCCATCGAGACGCCGACGAGGTTGTGGACGAAATCTAGTTAATTATACATTTTTATAAAATACAGAGAAACTTTGTATCGATTCTTGTTATGAGATTTAATTTGTCAGTCTGCTCGAGCGGACGCTAACTGAGCTAACAGAGGTGTTGTCACGAACAACTAGCGCCTGCGTCGTGATCTATTCATCTATTATATTTGTGATCGACCCAAACGTACTGAATCGTAATGTTGTTTTTATTAGATAGTATTTTTCCAAATATCAGACATTGTTTTTCGAGGTCAAAGAAATGTTAAGTCCTGTTTGATACTTTGCACATCAAAAGTATTAAGTAGTAAATAAGTATTAATGTAAGTAAGAAGGGTTTGGTTACACAATGCATTTATTTATCTAATTAAATACATTCGGATTTCAGACGGATCTGTAATATTAATGACACCAACAACATATTTATATGGAGACACAGGTACTTATCTTGGCTCGAAGTACATATATTTCTATAATTAGGTACACCTGATTTCCTGACATGATGTTGATTACAGATCTCCTAACATGTTATTTATCTATCCAACTGCCTGAATAAAAACCTTGCACAAGACGAAAACATCATGAAAAGCAAAACTGAACGAGCAAGTACAGGGGGTCATATTATCAAAGGCAAAAAAAATAATCAACTAAAAATTACTCATCATAATTATAATTGAGCAATTAGTTCACGAAATAAGGATATCATGGTGCCCTTTGTCCCACAGAAGTGATCACGTCGCCGCGTCGGCCCCCTCAAAGCCGCTGGCGTTTAACCCATATCTCTCAATTGACTGCTACTTATAATGTTTGAGATGATCGGTCGCGAGTACCTACCAGTCAAAATACGGCTTGCACTCACATTTGTGTAAACTAATCATGTGTAAAATAAGGTTTAGAATAATTTGTTTTATACAGCACGCATGTGCAAATAACGATATTTGTTTTGTACACCTAGTTTCGGGACAATTACAAGAAAACTATAAAACTAGGACCGGCGTCCCATGGAAACATCTCCGCACACCCGGATTAAAAGTTGCCTGTATATCCTGTATAACTTCTGTCTTCCGTGTAAGTTATAGGTAAGTTATACATAGGTGTACTTTCCAAGTCTATCTTGGGCACCAATTATATACAAATTAAAAGTTGAAAGAAAACATCTAGAGAAAACCTGAACTATAAAGTCTGAAATCACCAACCCGCACTGAGCAAGCGTGGTGATTAACACTCAATCCTTCATTGTATGAAAGGAGGCCTGCACCCAGCAATGGGACGATAAACAGGCTAATGATGACGATATAACCTGTATAGCCTGTATAGATATATTGTATTTTGTTCTTAAATTGGGTAAATAGCTCCATTTCTATGTCATTATAATTATGTTTCACCATAGGAACAGTCTCACCGGAGATTGTTCATATATAATATTAAAGTAAACAAAACAATATGTGCCTAAATAAGTACGTGAGCGGTCTTGTGGCATTGACTAGCGTGCAGTCGTGAGCGCAGATAGCGAGCGAGATACCTCGATTACGTATGGCGATGGACGATAGACATCAGATGCTATGCACTCGAAAAATAAGTTGTCATGGAACTATTTTTGGGTAACAACTTACTGACAAAACGGACTGCATTCTTGATTGAGCTCCATTCCGCATTTATGCCCGATTCCTGAACATAAAACTATTTAGATTTTTTGGATACAACTTTAATTGTTGATGAATAAGTATCAGACGAGAGTATTATAAAATCTGTGGTATCAGTTTGAAGTTTGAATTAACAATTTTGTGATTTAGAACTGGTAACTATGTTGTTTAAAGACATCGTGAGAGTTCAAATTACAAATATTCGTATTATAAATCCAACTGATTACGTTACACTAGTCCATACCTAATTCAGCCTTATATGCTACATGAACAAGATTTTCATTCATATATTTTTATATGTACATATGTAAATACCAATATGTTTTTAAATTTTATACAATGCTAGCTGCGTCCTGCGGTTTCATAAGAAAAGCCGATGTCTATCACGATAGCCATAGCATCTGCGACACGTAAGAGATAGTGATCTCGTTATCAGCGTACCTAGTGGTACATTGTCTGTTCATCTTGTGGCAGTTGTTGACAGTTGGTGGTGCTGACCACTAGTGAACTCGTGACGTGAGCACAGGAGCAAGGAGTATTTTTTATAAACTTAAATAAAACGCTGAAAAACATCGTGTCGACATTTTGTTTTTCTTTCTGGTGAGTATTTTTATTGATTTTGTGTAACTTTTGAGTGTTCTTTTAAAAGTCCACTAATGCCTTTTTGCTCTCAAAGGTAGGTTAATTAATTAGGTTAGGTAATTACCAATAATTTGGGAATAATTGAATAATTATTTTCAATTTAACTTTCTTATGTTATAGAAACTTCAGTCATTAGGTTCCTTATTAGAAGGAAAATGTTATATAATAAAATTATTTTTATTACTCTTAGTGCTGGTACTAATATTTAGGAGATTTTCGCTTATTTGATTTTATAATATTAAATAAAAAAAACTATAGCAGTCTTGATTTCTATTTTTTCAAAAAGTTCAAATCAAAATATTATACGTTTTCATAAATAAAATATTGTCGTAAAATATTAAAGATACTTCAGTTGTACCTACATTAAATAAATGGTTTGGTAGTTACGTATTTAATAAACTGAAAATGAAATATTTTCAGAGCCATTTGTATCGCATAATAAGCAATTACTTGAAAGTATTTAAGTGCGCAAAAACCTTGTATCTTCATTTTTCTACCTTTATATGTCCAATGACTTATATTTTAATAACCAGTTAATAAATTACTATATTTCCAATTAAAAATAGAAAAAAATCTCACTTAACGTCAGCACCTGTACCGGCATCATGTGACGTTAGTTGAGGCACGCGGCCGCCAGGGGCGCCACCGTCTAACTCATATTTATAGCTCAACCAATATTACAAGTCGACGACATGAATACTCACATTATTATATACCTTAGTGTTACTGACTTCTTATTGACTCATTGTTTGTTTAGTAAAAAAACATCATATTTAACAATGTTACCTATCTGCTAGTGCATATAAACATATTACCTATATTTTTTTGTCAACTGTGGAAAGATTGCGTCTAGTCGATAGGTTCCTGAAAATATTATCTTTTCAGCAGTTTTAGGGTAAGAAAATAACAAACAAACACACATTCATAACTGAATGAAAAAAAAAGTACTTGTAGCGAATTTTTAAATGGTATAGTTAGTTGCTTGGCTACCGTAAAAAATAACAACATGAACAACAATAGACGATTCCAATAATGCCGTAGTATAATCTGGGTGTTATGTGGAACTAGTTTACAGCAGTGCTGACGGTACAGCATCGCTTGTAACAACACTATGTACCTATATTCATTCATATTGACAATGTGTGTGTCTGTGTGTGTCAGCCCAGAAACATGTTATTAACCTAAACTCATGTGAAATGAAGTTCAAAAGATAATAATTCGTTATCTTAATAAATGAAGTAGGTATATGCAAACACCAAAGCCGGTAACAAAACCAATCCTAAACCCTTCTAGTAGGTAAATACATAGTAGAAAATTGTTACTGCAATATAGCATTATAGAAAAATGATCTGCTTACCATCTCGAAAGCATTTATATTAGACGGGCAAGCTATAGGTTTTTCTGAAATGTGCACTTCAGAGCTTTGAACTTTCAACAACAAACAAACTAAGGCAGTGGCTTACTTACCAAATAATCCGACAATTATCTCGCTGACGGCGATGCGGAGGAATTATTTGATGCACTTTTTTAATTGTAAATACATGTTAATAGAATTAGTACTTTACAATTTTTCAACTAAAGTGTTATTTATCAGAACGATACAGACCACCATGTTTAAAAAAAAGACAATTAAATAGAGTCTCATCCCCTTTTCCTTCCAGAAAGAATGGCAAACACCCTGGAACCAGGCGCGGTGATCCGCCCCATCATTGACCACGATGGGGTCAAACTCCTAGCGGAACGTCTCTATGGCATCTCAGTGTTAGAGCTGACAGAACTCAACGGCTATGACGACAAGAACTACAAGATTGTTGAGGACCCAAACGTGAAGAACCCGCTCATCACTTCTCACAGTGAACACGGGTATGTCCTGAAGATCATGAACTCCATGGACTCGCAAAACGTGGGCGTCGTTGAGGCTCAGAACGAGATTATGAATTTTTTGGGTGAGTAACTTGAATTAGAAGAAGAGTGATTTAAATATAGGAACATTTGAAGTATAATTTTTCCATGGACCATGCTGTGGATCTGCCTTTGTGCGCTGCAAGACGTGATCCATATAATGGGAACCTTTACTTACTTAATTGTAACTTTCGTCATCTATACAAGTTTTATTATATTTAGCAGTGACTGACTCAGACTTACCTAAACTGGAGGGTGAGGGTATTAGACTACAGGCCCTTGATCTGTGCATTGCACAAGCGTATAATTACATTATTTATTTGATGCTTACTTCTTATGATACGAACTCTTTATTTTCCTATTAAAATACACTCAGCCCAACGGTCATTTGACTGAACATTTTATTAAATTACTTCCCAAAATCTCTGCAGGCACCCGTAACATCACCTGCCCGAAGCCAATCCGCAACGTGTACGGCCACCTCCACTCCATAGAGACGATCGGCGGCAAGCGCCACGCCGTGCGACTGCTGGAGTACGTGCCTGGAGACCTGCTGCAGGGAGTGCCCAAGTCTGAGGCTCTGTTCTATCAGCTCGGGGAGTTTGTTGCTAACCTCGATAATAAGCTGCAGGTGAGTGGTTATTAAAGTTTCAGGCTATGTGAAGGTGGCATAGATCCAGCAATGGCATTGAATTCCACTTTGTTGTTAATTAGGCAAATAGTATACATGAATTCTGCTTTAGATCCTTTTCCTAAACTGTGTTGGGGTCGGCTTTCAGTCTTAACCTGGGCAAACCGATTCTCCTTGGTAAGATTTTCTGGCTTCTGATAACTTGTAACTACTGCCAGAAATGACTATCGGGACCCACCAATTTAACGTGCTTTACGGAACAAGGAGGAACTCGTAATGACAAGATGGTCACCCACCTATGAACCGACCGCGCCAAGCGTAGCTTAACCTTATGATCGACTCGTGCAGTTATTACTTAGCCACGAGCTCTAAAAACAGTATACACGTAATGTGAACAAATAAAGTAGAAGCCACAGAAATAAGAAGCGATAAAGTGGAAGACTTGAAAATGTATGGAAAGTAACTGAAATTGGAATATTACGTGCATCAAATGTTGTTGGAGTTTTATGCGACGTCCGTCCGCTTGATAAGGCAGAATACAGGTCATTGGCTTCGCGTCTCGCGATGCATTTCGCTTATCCTTTGTCTCAGCAAGGTCATGAGGCTGATTACGATTTATTTGAAGACTCCTATCTTATCTCGATAGATTGATTCGATAAACTGCTTGAGAGTGAACGATTGTGTCAGGTTTAAAATCAATGGGTATGAGATGTCTCAAAGCAGATGATGAAGGCAAATCAGCGTCATGATGATACTGAGTTTAAAAGAGATTTAGAACAGATTTTTAGAGACGAATTCAATAGTAATCGTACCTACCGTAATACATAAAATCGCACACCTAACGAGACAGCAGTAACACGCATATTTGATTAACAATTGACTATACAATGGCGTCTAGCAGACCACAGCCGCGGTCAGACAGCCCAAGGCTCCACAGTTTGTATTGTAGTTTCGTTACTGATTGCCGTGTAATGGTTCTACATGCTCTCGGTCATAGCATAATTACAATTAGGTACCTACATAAGCCTATTGGGTTGGGTTAGTAAAATGCCCACATACATTTTTTTATTGTTGATGGAATTAGAAACTATATTGCGGGTTGAATGAATTGAGTTCTAACATCAACTTTGTGTTCCCGTTTAATTTTTTTGATGTTTGGATCAACAAATTAATCATTGTCTGTGGAGTTTGCTCCACCATTTCTTGTTCCCAGCAATAACACAGAAAATGGCGGATTTGAATGGTGGTTTTGTGGTTTTTTTGTAAAAAAAACCTTCTGTAAGTGCTGGGTTTTAGTCTACTTTGAATAAATTTAAAGTCTTTTATCGTTATCTTTTTATTTCTGTATTACGTATTTCACTCCATCTAAGTTATACATATCTTGTACTAATCTAATATCTCTCACGTTTAGAACTTCAACCACTCTGGGCTGGTCTCCCGCGAGCACATGTGGATGCTGACGAAGGTGCCCGACCTGGACAAGTTCAAGTACGTTATCAAGGACGCTGAGAAACTCGACCTCGCTGAGGAGGTGAGTACCAGAACTTCTATTATTCATTATAACTCTTCCCATACATTTTAGGTTCGGCTATAGCTAAGTACCAGTGTAGGTATACATGGAACGACTTCCTGTCCACCTACATAGCTTGGCTATCCCCCGGGTAAAACTATAGTATATATACTAGCGGTCGCCCGCGGCTCCGCCCGCGTGGATGTCGGTTTTCGCGACAAAAAGTAGTCTATATATTGTTGTTCTGATATATAACCTACCGGCCGACCCGCGTCGAGCGCGGAAACGACACGGGGCGATGGCTGATTAGCGTATTTCATGTATAAGTTTGGTATTTCTATGATTCTTTTTTTTATAGAATATGTAATAATGTTCTCTTTTGTTAATTAGGGATAAGCGAGAATATTATAAACATAAGAATAAACAAATCAATAATAAATAATCAGAAAGCTCCGAACTGGTAAACTATCGGGAGTTATACGTGTTATTGTGAGTCAACCATTAAAGATAGACATATGCTGTTGTGGAATATTTTTTAGATAATTTTATGTAAAACATTTCCGTCATACATGATTTCTATGTAGCTTTAACCATTAAGGCTGCACACGCGACGAAAGCTCAAAAAATGGTGTAACTTCTCCCGCTTTCCCAACATTTTCCTTCACTGCTCTGCTCCTATTGATTGTAGCGTGATGAAAAGTATCCTATAACCTGCCCAGGAGTATGAAGAATAATTGTACCAAGTTTCATTAAAATCCGTCCAGTAGTTTTTGTTCCTATTATATATTATATATTATAATATATATTATATATTCCTACATACAGACAGACAGACAGACAGACAAAAATTTTACTGATTGCATTTTTGGCATCAGTATCGATCACTTATCACCCCCTGATAGTTATTTTGAAAATATATTCAATGTACAGAATTGACCTCTCTACAGATTTATTATAAGTATAGATATAGATATAATATAGTGTCCAGGGGGACAAGGACCGTCAATACTAAATATGATATCATCGATCGCCGGCAAGCAAGCCCACGGCTACAGTGAAAATATTTTTCTTTGGATTATAACCTTGATCTAGTTTATAGGCTGTTATTTTAATTTTATTAACAGCTTCTAATTAAGGTATTTATATTACCTACTTCATAAAAGGGATCATGTCATATAGTTCACATAATAATACAATGTCATACGCAAATGTATAAAAGGTCGTATGAAATCTATTAATCTAACACATAGTATGTGCTACATAAATTAGTTAGCGTTGCAGTCAGCCCATTGTCATTATAACAGGTCATTAGTTATGGCTTGTTATATGTATATGTGTAACAGTTATCTCAAGCGATTAATGGTGTTTGCACACACATTTGCTAACTATTTTCGACGGTAAACACAGTTTTTAAAATTAGCCTGCTTTTATGAGTTAACAAATGTATTGTTGGGCGGTTATCTTCGCTACTTGTTGCCTACGTATGTACAGTTGTGGCCATTACCCTTACAACCCTCATCGTCATTACAAATACTTACTCTAATATTATAAATGCGACAGTAGGTAACTCTGTCTGTCTGTCTGTCACGACACGGCAGAGCCTAGTCTAGAGGCTTTGAAAGGACATAGGCTATTTTTTCCATCCGGTTACGGGAATTAGTGCCCTCGGGCGGCGGATGGTATCGGGGATGGTATGGGGGAATAGCTAGGTTCATAGAAATCTTGAAAAAAAATTGTAATAGCCCTTGTCAGTGCATCAGTTTTTTTCTCAGTGGGTTTTTTCCTCTGTATAAAAATGACGGAATGACTGTATTACAGGTGATTGAGGAGTTCAAGTACGCGGTGGTGCCCCGCCTGGACGAGCTGGAGAAGGGAGTCATCCACGGAGATGTGAACGAGATGAACGTCCTCGTGGGACTCAAGCCGGGCGGCAGGTAACTAGTATTTCCTAAAAATTCTGTACCAAATGTATAGTACTTACTATTAGAAATGTAGAAACTTAGTAGTAAAAAAAAACTTTTCTGAATACAACGCCTCCGACAGCTGGTCGTTATACTCTATGGTGGATTGTTCAATGATTAATGAAATATTAGCCAACGTTAGTCTCAAGTACCTGTGGTCCTCATCAGAGCAATAATAATATATAAAATATACTCATCAAGTTTTATATAAAAATCTTCCACAAACGCCGCCGGTATCGCGTCGATGTTTACTCTGGAAACATAACGAAGATAATGGAGGCATCCCGCAATATCTTATCGCGTGATTGAAATGATGAAACACCATCGTGATCGCCGTTTATCAACACTGTATAATGTGAAATTTTACTATAGGAAAAATATAGTCAAATCTTTGTACTCTATTCGACAACTTACACATGGCGTGCACTGAAATTAGAATGGTTCATAACAGCACCACTAGATGGCGGTATTCCAAACTTAATTAATATTAGATATTTTTTTACTAAAAAGTATTTATTCATTAATCTAGGCCCCTGAACCGATCAGTATTGAAGGTATGCACTCAGATTCTTAATGGAGTCTTGTTGAGGTGAGCCGAGCATGTTTGTACACTCTCCGAATGTAATATTGGCTTCAAAAGTGGTAATAATTATCTAGCTTGTGCGCCTTCCTTCAACTTCAGCACTGATGGTGTATGGGGATGGCGTATGTTAACACAATTTTTTATGGTTTTTGTATATCTTTAAGCCTCAATATGAGTTTTATGCATGATTTATTTTTACTAATCAAGTATTTCTTTTAGGTTGAACGTATTAATTGTGGAGCTATTTATTCGAATAAAAATTTCAGTATACTCTTACTAATGCAAAGCTGAATTTACGAGTGTAAATGACTATATGTCCTTTTTTCATCCTAATTTAGCTGTTATATTTGTGCTAGACGCTGAACATATGACACCTTTGATGTCAGAACATAGGTTTGTACTTTTATTTCATCATTTTCTTTCTTCACAGCAAAACAGATTACCGCATCACCGGCATCATAGACTTCGGTGACATCCAGTATTCCTACTACGTGTTCGAGCTGGCCATCACCATGACTTATATGATGCTGATCACTGGAGACCCTCGCGTTGGCGGCTATGTCCTCGCTGGGTACACCGTCAACAGGCGCTTGCCTGACGAAGAATATAGGCTACTGAAGGTATGAAGTTTTATGTTGTGTCTACTCGATAACAGATGGCAGCACTATGTATAGTGAATAAGGTTGCTTAGTAGTTTGACAATTTGCCAACAGATGGCGCTGTTAAGTAAAACTCAATTTTGTGTCTATAGATATCGCTAGTAGTTTCATATTTATCTTTCATGTATTATTTTTGTCTGTTTTCCTAGACGCTGGTCTCAGCCCGTTTAGTCCAAAGCCTGATCCTAGGAGCCTACACCCTGGAACAGGACCCCAACAACACATACGTCACTTCGACAGAGAAAGCCAAGGGTTGGGAGATGCTGAAGAAGATCCGTAAATCCAAGGCGACGGAGGATACCGACCCCACTGACTGGAAGGAAATTGCCAATGACTATTTGACTAGGAGTTAATTACTATATTAAGTTGAAATGTCTTGAATCCGTGTAAGTTCTTTATAACTGGTGCTAACAGTCAGCCTTGCATGAGATTTTTTTTAAAGTCTCGTGTGACGTTGGCTTTTGGGAGAATCTTACACACTTTTGTATGTTATAATGAATATATTGGCAGAGATTTAAAAGTATTATGATATATTATATAATTTCAAATTTATTTTTTATTGTATAAGATTAAAGTGAAATAACTTAAAAATAAAAGTAGTTTAGCTTCTGTATTTTCCGTTGTCATAAAGAACCATTGAAATTATGAACTTAAAAATATTATTTCGAATATAATTGTAGAATTTTACAATATTTTTATAGTTGTTAAAGTTAAATATTATGTTATGTAATGTAAGTAAAAGTAGTGTTAAATAAAGACTGCTTGTTAAATCAAAAGCAAAACATGTTTTATGTTCTACTTATCCTTCAAAATGGATTGATTTGGATAGAATGGATGATCTTACCCTCTCATCGCCATCATCATCGTCTGACTTATTACTGAAAAATCTTCTACCAGATTTTCGAAACGATAAATGGCGGCTACGTGCTAGGCTAGGGGGATTAGGCAAGATGGCTTCCTACAATCGTAAACGCTAGTCTAGTAGAAACGATGAACATGTATGGAACGTGATTTAAAATCACGTTATTCCCACGAAATTTATTGAATCGAAATGTCATTTCCGTACATTTTTTTCGTTTCTACTATCGTATACGATTATACACATCTTGGCTAACACCGCTGTACACACAAACGCCTTTTAAACAAAAAATGTAAGGACGTGTCCATCAAAAAGACATTGGCTGGACCACGCATTGCAGTATAGGTATAGACTATTATAAATTATCTTTATTGCCTTTTACACGGCAATGGGATTTTATTTCAGCATTATACCTCGTCCTCGTTATGATGTATTGGATTTATAGCGATATTGGAGATGTAATGATTGGTTTATTAGCCTCTGTCTATAATGTAGGTAGTGGGAAAAAAAGAAAGAAAAAATTATTTGTCAGAATGTAATAAATATTTACAACAGGTGGGCTTATTCTTATTACTAATGCTATTATTTATAATACTAGGAATTAATGGAGGGTGGGCGTTCTTGGCGCACTATCGCTTTACTACAAGATAGTACTAGGTATAAGACCATACTTTCAATCAACGAATTGACGTTGAATGCACGGTGCGCCTGAAGAGCGTGATTGTAGATCTTTTCCACGGTTTGACGGAACTTACTGTAGAGACAAACAATCAAAGAATTACTAATTTATATGTAGTTTTACCGCAAAAGCAAAAATAAAAAGTACAATAAGTGAAAAAGTCTATGTATCAAAAACTAAAACAACGCCATCTATTATGCAATAGCCGCACCATTCTTGCAAAAAGTTTATGTAGCTTCTATAGCATTATAATTTCTTGATGTTATCTATAATTCCCTTTTCCGTACTCTAAGTAATAAATTGAAATTTTATTTGTATTTTATACGATAAAGACATGATGTGGATATAACTGACATTGTAACTCATCTAGTTACAGCAGAGCCTCTGTCGGCAAAATGTTGAACTAGGTCCAGTTTTTGTCTATTGGAATTTTAGATTTTAGAGTTATTTTATTGGTTTTTTTATTGGGACTATTTCTACTGCATTTAATGCAATTAATGGTAACTGAATGAGGTAGGTCAGCCATTTTATTTCAACAAAGCTATCGGCGAAGTTCGTTTAAAATCTGTAATTATAGCTACCAGATAGTTTTACATTCCTGCTTGGTATTTATACCGCCCAAAAATTCAGCTGCCTCAGTCAAAAATGGAGTAATAAATCTGAAAAATTTAAAACACTGCAATTAAAATATGAAGATGCTGCTTTTGTTACTAATTGCAATTAATTAAGCGAATAAAGTTAAAATATGTGCCCGGTTTTTACTGAACCGACTGTGATTGGTTTTTTTTAGTGCCGCTGTTAAATTATGCAAGCTGCGCGCTCTCGTTATACCGTCTTTGTCTTAGATAATTGAACCAACAGGAGGCGCCATCGTTTCACCATCTGCCAAAGGTGACGGGAGAGCTACTCATGCTCGTATATACAGACGCCAGTAAGTCAACCTACCCGAATCTGTCAAATTTTACCATTCGAACATTAACCTTTCACTATTGTGATAAGCTTGTAGATCTATTAAAGTTGAACAGATTGAGGTAGGTAGATGTGCAGGCTGGTGTCTGTACTTACACGTGGTTATCAAAAAGCTTGTTTGACAATTTGCGTGTGCGTATATAACTATGTGGTATGGTAAATGCATGTGTGAGTGAGCTATTAAAGCCCCCACAATTAAACTTTCTGTTTTTTTCGCTTCTGTTGGTTCAATACTCTAAGTCTTCGTTCGGTCTTAAGGAAAAATAATCAATTAAAATTGAAAGTAGATAATTATAAGCTTAGTCTAAGACGGGTATCACCTTATGTGGAGTGTGAATAGCTATAAGATGGGAATGGTTCAATGGTCAATGGTGCCGTTTTAATTAATTAGCTAAACCTACACTAGATTGGAAAAAATAGGTTAATTAACGCTCAATCCTTCTCTGTGTGAGAGGAGGCCTTTGCCCAGCAGTGGGACGATAAAGAGGCAATAAGGTCAATTAATGAGATATAGAACACACAAAAAAATTTTGGAATTGGAAATAAATGTTTTTTTTTTTTCACCACTTGTGTTACACTGCGATGTAATTATAAATATATATGATACTTTTTTTCTCCCGACGACGTTTCTGTCAAATCGAATATTGCTATCCTTACTAATATTGTTATAATGAGAAAATGTGTCTGTTTGTTACCCCTTCGAATAAAAATGTCTACATCGATTTGGGTGACAACGCATGAAGCAGCTAGAGTGAAAATATATTTTTTTTCCTGGGGGTACAAATGAGGCTCATCTTTTTTGGAGTAAATTTTATTGCAAAATAATACTTTTGTTTTTCACTTACTTTTTTTTAATATGAATAAAAATGCGAACCCTTTCTTTGACACCAATTTGACAGGTATAGTCACAAATCTAGCCCAAAATTTGTCGAGGAATCCTTCGATTGTAGACTATAGCCCACTCGATGACCGTAGCTAATTGCTATGCATGTGATCTCAGAGGTCACGATCCTGGCTGTCAGGTCTAAACGGCTGTAACAAGTTTGTGCAATTAATCATGTATCTAGCGTTGTGTAGACACGGCTAATTATCCGTAATTATATAGTGAGACTGTTAGCAATTATTATAAAATATTAAATAGTCGTGTTATGGATGTGAAAGTTGTTGTTTTCTTCAAGTCTTTGTTAAGATAGAGCATAAAGGAAATTCTGTTTCTTAAATTAAAATATCAAATGATTAATTTAGTCTTAAATGAAAGTTCAGAAGTACTGATAACTACGATAACTGACGATAACCGATAACTGACGGATTAATAAATGTTGAATTTTATAAAAAAATAGAAAAAAATAATGTTAGGTACGTGGTTTTTGTGCGGATGCACGGATTAACCGTCGAAGAAACTGACATTGATTCCATTCGATTTAATATTTTATTGCAAGCTAAGATTATTTACTGCCTGGGCTTCTTTCACTTTGCGTTTGTGGCAAGTTATATCAAAACCCCACTGAAACCTACTGCACGAACACGACGAATTAGACAAAAAGAATTAAGAAAAAAGTTATCGCCGAAAATATTATCTGTACCTATACTTTTTTTTGAGTATAATAGCCTAACCTACAGCGAGAGTCAGACTGATTAAAACCCACTAATTATCCTTCTGCTCTCTGGAACCTAAATGGCGCACTATGTGTCAGGGCCGCGGTAACTCGCCCGTACGGTCCCGTAGACGCGGCAAGTCTGCAAGTCCCTATCCTTCCAAAAGAATCTTGTAGTCTTCCAATCTAAACATTTTTCATAGAAGTATCTTCTACCCAATTACTGGTCAATACTCGTACCCAACCCCGGCGGTGCTCATTTCTTTCCCCGTGCAATATTTATGAACATATCCGACCACATTCACTGGGACGCACATAGTTGCGGTCTTAATGATTTATAATTAATGTGTAACGGGCACCGCTGGGTTCCCGGTACGCCTGGCTCTAATGGCAATGTTATTCATATCCAGGTAGGAGGTATCGCTTGATTGACATTATTGTATTTAGTTAGAGAACGTCGATCGTTGGTACACTCGGTTAAAGATTGCAGAGTAGCACAGGTTCGATTTAAGCGCAAATCGATAGTGAATTGGAATTAAAAATATATATTTATTTAGTCATGTTAATTATAAGACCAATGTGGGTCGGTGATTTCAGAACCCCACGTCAATAATAGCCTACGATTGATACGTTCTAGATGTTTCCTTTCACAACTTTTTGATTAGATATTGAAAATCATCCACAATCTTTTAATAATCCGTAAGGACTGTTTGAAAGCGGCCTGCGCCCTGCGCCGCTGCAGATGCTGATTACAAGATATGCGATGCAGAAAAGCAAGCGTCTAAGATAGGTAAATTAATAACAATTGAGATGACATTTACTACGGTTCTAAGCTAACCAATAACCATTTACCAATAACCAATAACCAAATACGTCGAGTGTGTAATCATTTTTCTCAGAGTATTTATTTCTGCGGCACACCTAACTATCAATAAACATGGTTTAGTGAGCTCCACTCACGCGCACGATGTCTCCCGCTGGGCTCCAACATACTTGGCTTATAAGGTACGGACACTATTAGGGTAATCTAGATAGACCTGGATTTGTTCCTAGGCTAGGCACGACTTTGTATGTTTAGTATAAGTTACTGTTTTTTTTCTGGCGAAGCTTCTAACTTTGTTTTGGCATTAACTTCGCGAGCAAATTGACTGACGGTTTTTTCCCATCTAGTTAATAAGTGAATGATGTGGCCTATACTTAATTGGAAGCTAGTACGTGTTGAAGTTATGAACCAAAGACAAGATTTTAACAAAAAAAAAATACTAGTTAAGAAGGATTTTTTTTCAGGAATTTGTAGAACATCAGTATTTTTAAAATAAGCTAAAATTAGAATAACATTATTTTTGACCCATAAAAATGTCGTCATTCGTGGGCCTAACAGTTTTCAAATGATTGTTCCCTCCACTATACGATTTGATCCATATTTTAGGGAGCAACTTACATAAGGATTAATTCAAAGCCGTAACACTTAGTGCACGACTTTGCCAAAAATATCATATCTAGACGGATGCTAGATATGGGGAGATCAATGAGGCCGATCGTCTGCCGGAGCGCGGTAGTCACTCCTCGCGTGGAACGTAACCATAGCGAGTTCTAATTCGATCCCAACGCCATCTAGAGAGCGTGCCGGTCAACTTAGCAGCCCTTATTTTGAAGCTACGTAAAATTGCTTTGTAATTTATATTTGTTTATTTAACGATGTTTGTTTGTAGGTTTAGTTAATTAATGAACTATTTAGCTAATAAAAATGGAATCAAGGAAATTTATAATGAAATATTAGCTGTATTCGAGCTAAATTGTAGGACGAGTAATGAACGTTGCCTGCAGTTTCACCTGCCGCCCGGAGAAGCTACTTACCGCATCCGGATAAACAGTAGCCCATGCCCATTTTCTGATTCAAGACTAAGTGTATACCAAATTCTATTTGAATCGTTTCCAAATTCTATTTGAAAGCGCAATGGCGTGACCAATGGAAATAGGGATTCCCTTTTTTATACATAATATTATCTTTATAAGTACATATATTACAGGTGGTATCTGAGGGCACGGCAGTGCCTCAGCCAAGTCTCAAGCATGATTGTTTTTCTTAAGAGTTTTGAAATAATTTATAAACGAATTTGAACGTTAATGTGTTTTTAAGGGCATTCAACAAAATGAAAAGGAATTCTGTTCTTCGGGAGAAAATAAGAAAACCTTACACTTGTGAGATCATCGGAGAGCACGTCAATGTCGGTCCTGCGCTTGATCTCCCTCCGGTTGTGTCGGATTGCCGTCCCATGGGACTATGAGAGTGAGGGAATAGAGAGTGCACCTGTATCTGCGCGAATGCTTGTGCGCTATAATATGTACTGCGCAGCTGGCTGATCTCCATAAAAGAGAACGGCCGCCGTAGCCGAAAATCTTCCTGGATGCTGTCAGTACTAAATATTTCGTTCTAGACTTCGTTCAAATCTTATGAGAATTTAACCCCGTCTTCTGGGCCTGGTACCAAATTTCAATCACCACCATTTTACCATAAAAAACGTAACAAACAGACAAACGAACTCAGTCTCGCATTTATATTATTATCATAGTAAAGATTGGCATACAATGGCTACCCGTGACAGCGAGCACAAATCATTGCTATCAGATAATCTCAATTATGGTCCATATAAGCAGCAGATCCGAGGAGTTGAAGGCAGGAGACCAATGTTATGCAGCCGCCGATAACATTGTTCGGATATAAATGGTATTTTATAAGCATTTAGTTTAGATAACGCTATAGAACTAGTGCAGTAATTTGTTATGCGCCCGCCCCGGGTTCTTATAAAAATGTACAAAATTTTCTCTATCAACTTTGAGCCATATGCTTCAGCGATAATGTTAACTATCTGTTAAGGAAATTCGAAAGATTGTAGTAGCTTGATGTGCTACCGTCTGTACTATTGGTCTTGCTTACGGGTGGTTGTTTTAGGACTAAAGACTTATAGCATATGTATAAAAAACGTCAAAGTTACCGGTAAGTAGTTAAGGGAATCCTTTCTTGTTTATAGGGGCCGTCATTAACCGGATATTTTTTCAGAGCATAATTCGTTTTTTTTTTTACTTTTACTGTCTTCTTATTTATACTATTTCTCAAAAATAAGATAGAGAATAAAATTAGAATAGGACACATAACACACGATGTCAACAAGGTTACAATCCGATTGTTGGTCATTAAATTTTCAAGCTTTCTCTAGTGTCAAACTCCGTTCTCTGTAACAAGCATTTATGTTATTACATTTTACCTGATGAACAGTTATCAGAATGCAAGTTACATGCATTTAAATATTGTAATGCGACTGAACTCGAGCTGTCAACGTAACCGCAGATAATCTTGATGTTATTCAAATTAAATCTTTCCGCTCGAAGATTGAGATTTACCGATAATGTCACATCACTACCGTATTAGGATCAATGGCGCCGCGCCGATGAGGTGCAGTGTGAGTTAGTGATGGGGCACTATATGTTTTTTTTTATTATCGATGATTCTATTTTATGCATTATGTTGTAATAACACAGATTATAAGATTTTGATATTTTTTAATAATTTTATATTTGACAACACATAAAATTATAAAAAAACTATTTCATTTAAAGAAGTACCTCCAACAAAATATTAGTCCGCATCAGAGCTAAGACGTCCAACTGCTCTTAAAATGTTTTTTTTCTCCGAATAGGTAGGACACCAATAGTATGTCGATATATCGATAAATACATGTCTCATCACTATTAGAGCGATGTTGGTGTCGCTAGTGTTGCTGTCACAGCTCAAGATGTCAAGCTGGCGAGTAATTTGTTAATCTGTTCACATCACTTGAGACGAGGAATTATTTTAATTTAACTGTAATTTGTGCTAACTTACTTCATTTAAGCTTAACTACAAATCTCGATGGGTTAAAATTATGTTATTTGGCAATTGGTTATCGTAGAGGAAATTGTATTTTTTTTTTCCATATTTATTCAATAAGAAGGTAAATGGGACAGTTGAACAAAAAACATGGCCGGTGTATATTTAAACTAAAATACTCCCAAAAAGGTGTAATACTGATAAAATATTCGTATATAAAATCCATCTAGATATCGTTCCATATCAGCCAAACTGTTGGATATTGCATCCGAACTGCAATATCGCAAAGATATGTTTACGTTATCGCGAGCAGATGCGAGGAACTGGTACCTATCGAAGACACAAAGACGCTCACTTTTAATAAAATAACTTACACAACGCAAATAACGAATAACTTACATTCGAATTGAAATCGACAGTTAATAATAATAAATAATAAACGGATATGGTCAAAAAACAATTTGCTTCATAAACTGGGCCGAACTGCAGATAAAATATGCTTTAATTACACACTCCTTTGATTATTTTTACGTAAGAGGCAGATTGTAAACAATAAAATTGAAGTACCTACATACACCTACATACCTACATAAGCTGGACTCTTTTTAGTTCACGGACTTACATGTTTCGTCTTCAAAATATCCTGAATTATGTGCTGACATCTTCTCATCTCTCGAGAAGTTTATCAAATACATAGTGTGCCGTAGAAAATATTTTACATTAAAATATTTTTTATGTTTAAGTTTTGCTGTCTCAAATAATTTGAGATTGGACTTATTTTTGTGTAAATCTGGTTCTTCAAACCTAACAGACAGACATGTGTTACTGGGGAGTTTATTACGCCACTTCTTCTTTCCAGCGAAAACACATAGGAAGTGGTGAAGGGTGGGCGTTTTGGGGGCTGTATTTTGTTTTGGGACGTTGCTGATAAATCAGCTAACGCAAGCGAGCATGCTTGCATGCATCTTCGACTACATCATCGCTACTATTAGGGGAAATAGTGACCATTCGCGCGAAAACCAAGAAATAGTCAAAATTAGCTGTGAAAGCGTGGCAATCAAACAAACCCGCTTTAACGATTATGGCTTCTAATACTGAATATTTCTTCAAAGTGAGCTTTTTACTGCAAGCTTATCGTTATCACCCACACAGTACAACAGAAGCTTCGAGCTACAAACCAAAGTGAAAGTAATTCGTACGGAGCGAGACGTCAGCTGGCGCGTCGTCAACTATTTACTGACGTTTGTCAACGCTATTATCATCAGCTCTTGGTACGAGTGCAGCTTGTTGTCATTTTGACGGCTTGTTGCTGCTGCAGCTGTGTTTTTGCGGTTAGGCTTTTGTTTTTTTTTCTGTAGTCATCCCATTGTTCCTTATTTGGAGTTGCTCCCATGGGATGTTTTATTTTTAAATTAACTATTTCCGAAGTGTTAAAAACGGGTAACTATAATCAGCTGCTCTTGCACGGGGTCCCAGATTTGATACTTGGGTGGGGCCGAAAACGCTTTCTGTATGTATTGGAAACTTTCATAAAGCAGTCCGGAGTCTGGAGGTTAGCGGAGTTACGCCTCCATGCCTGGGAGGGCACGTAAAGCCGGCGTATTCGAATGCTACTCAGTAGTAGTCTTTGTTACAATTCCATGTCAGAGGCTGTCAGGTAGGTTCATTGAAACTCTAACACTAGGGCCTGTTAGACACGTAAACCTGCAGCTCACTAGAGAAGAGGTACTTGTAGAATAAATTCGGCACGGAGCGTCGACCAGTGTCCGCTGAACATCGTCCAATAAATAACGTTTAATGTTACGTTCTCCTGTCATAATATATTATATGTAGAGCTAAGTTAAGCTAAGCTAACTTTAAGCAAACAGCTTCAATTAAGATAAACACGTAGCAGGAGATCTTAATTTATGGATTTTATATTTTGTATTAGACTGTTTAATTATAAATGACCTGGGTTCTGTTCACAATAGTAACATTACTGTTTGAATTAAGTCTTAGCATTTTTAGAAAATGTAGGTTTCAATTCCTTTGTATCAAGAGCGACATAACATTAGTTAATAAGTCTGGGCTTGCTTTGACAACTTAATATGTAAGCACTAAGCACATTGACTTTGCCACTTTATATCGTCCATGTCGGTACCTACCTAAGCATACTACCTTTGAATATTCAAAAACTTTCTTAGAAAACAGAATCACCAATGCTTAAACGGTAATCGAACCCAAACTCAAAATGTAAACTTTCCAAAAATTATTCTCAATGTTAAGAGATCACATTATTAAGGCCTAAGAGCTTTCGATGGAGGTCCGTTTAGATGTGCGGCAACCCCCCCTCACTAGTGTGACAGAACACGCCGGTGGTGGCGCGCGCGCACGATCTATCACCACTTAGATCACTCAAGTGTTAAAAGTGATAGTGAAAATAAAGATCAACAAAAAAATCGATAATTTTGACAGTTTGAACATTTTTAGTGATGGGTATTGGATTGTCGATAAAGTGGTAAATAGTGGCGTTTGCGATTTTTGGCATTAGAATATTTTTACAGTATATTTTTTATGGAAAATGAGTTATAGTGGAAATACATATATTTATTACTCTACATCAACTGAAACAGCTTTTGAGGGATGAGTGAACGATATATGAAGCTAGTTAAAAGCCCAATACGTACCAAACCTAACCTAATCAAAGCTCTCAGTCGACAGACTGGCATTTCAGATGTTAATTATGGAATTCAGCAATAATAATGTTATTGCTGAATATATATTAATGAATTTAACTGACTTTAATTTGAGATTAGATAGCTATAAAAATAATATGCCCGCTTTGTTTGCAAAAATTAATATAAAAAAACAGTCGCATCGTTATTCAAAATGTAGGGATGTCTATTCCTTATATCGAGTATGCTATCGATACTTTTACTGAAATAGTATTTTTAATAATTTTTTTGTATCTTAAACCTAGATTAAATCTCGAATACATTATAAACAATTACGAGTATACCTCCTTAAACACTTAACCTTAGTGTGTAAGTACCAATTTTATCTAGCCAGCAGACGACGCGACGCCGCGGGCTATGGCTAGTTAATTATTAATTATGTGCAAGTTATTGCAACCTCAGGCAGGTTTAGATAAACGACGCGTCCTATTGACTTCGTGATCTGTGCTAATGGATAAATATATCCTGTCATATATTTAGGTTATAGCGTTGTGACTTGTAATAATTGTTACGTTACGAACAATTACGAATATAGTATTTATGCTAGTTCTACTGGTAAAATATTCAGTTCGATTCATTATATAATCGGGTCCACATGATGTGTACACCACGGGTGTACAGACGCCAGCATATCAAGCTACTACAATCTATCTAACCTTAATAGATTTTCGCTGCAACATTATGGTTCAAAGTTGATTGGGAAAATTTGACAGATTTGGGTAGCTAGATTCACTGGCTTGTAACTACATTTCCTGATGCAATTAGCCCTAGTGTTAGAGTTTTCTCAATTCGGTTCGATGTAGAATCTTACTCGTACATTGGTAATAAAGCTGAATCTGAAGCTGATCACTCTTGAACAGTTAGGATTATTTCTGTTAGAGATTTCTGTGGATATCCCTTGCGTCTGGAACAATTCGTAAGTTAATTGAAATATGGGACAATACTAGGCCTTAAGAAAAAAAATAAGATATGCGTTGCGTGTGCGTTGAAACAGCGCATAAATCCTTTAGACCTTTATGATCTCAATCTATCTTATTTAAAACTTTTGAGTGCCTTAAACTGAATTTAAGAGCTTAGGATAGTTCTGTCCAATTTTTGCAAACGACACAGTAAGGTCCACACGTCTATCTAAATCCGTAATCTTATATAGCCGTGTAATCAAATCAAAAATTTGTCAAACCAGTTTGTATTCTATTCTAAGCCAGTTTAGGGTATCAAATTAACATAAAACAATTTTATTTTACAATATTAGCTGTGAGCAGACAGGTTGTACCATCGGTTAGTTAGCCGTTGTTTAACTTGTTTCTCTAAACGTTAATCTGTTGCTACGAAACTTGATTGATTATGTACTCCTTAGCTTTGTTTAAATTATTATATTGATGTTTCTACTTGATGGTCATTGGAAAATAATTTATGTTGTCAATTATTTTGTAAATGATAGCGATTTTTCAATGAATGAAAAATTACACATTTATTTTTTCGTTTTTTGTACCTGGTACATTTTATTACACATACACAGTATATTTTGATTGTATTGTATTAAAAATATTGTTAAAAGGTTCTTCACACCTGCAGACAGACATACATATGTTTTGCTGGGGAGTTCGTTGCGCCATTTCTTCTTCTCAGCAAAAGCACACAAGAAGTGGTGAAGGGTGGGCGTTTTTGGGGGGCAGTCTATTGTAATTTTTTACTTTAAAAAAGTGCTGTTTTGCAGCTAATTTTGATTAAAATATTTTGAGTTTGAGTAGAATTGGCGTATAAAAAGTTCTGCTTTTATATATTTTTGTGCTTTAAGCTCCTACATTACTACCTATTACAAACCGATGGTTGACCAAATGGCGTAAGGTAGTGAGAGAATCTCCTGTCACGCTGGAGGTTGTGGGTTCGATTCCCTGATAAGTCAAACATTTGTGTGTGCCTCAACAACAGCTTCATCAACCTATGTATATATTTATAAAAGAAAATTATATAAGTACGTTTATCAGTTGTCTAGTACCCATAGTAAAAGCTCTGCTTAGTTTGGGACTAGATGAAGTTGTTTGAATGTGTGAGGAATATTATATTATTATGATTAATCATAATCATAGTAATGGAACCTAATCTATAGTTAAGGTCACAGTACCACCAGCCCGTGGTTTATGATCATATGAACTCAATTTGCATAACTTGATATCACAAAGCACAGCAGACTTCGATAATGCTAGTGTAATGATATACACAAATAAAATTAATTATTCATACCTTTTAGTGGTTAGGCATACAATAACTGCCATTAACTATGAGTGATAAATAGATATTTTTTAGTTTAGACAATATAGTTTGTTTTTCAATCTAAATGATCATCAACTCAATATTATAAGTAACATTATAAAGCTGAAATCTCAGGAAAATATGGACCAATTTGAATAATTATTTCAATGCTATTTAAAATTTACTATCTATAACCCCGGGACGCGGATTAAACTACTGCTGGAAGCTAATTATAATTTTAAAATATGCTGTTAGGTTCTCTTAGTTCCTTTCGCAATAAGTAGGATATAAATGAAGCACTAAAATATACATAGTTATAAGTGCCAAACTAAGCATTTATTTCTCTCCACATACGCAGATGACAGTTGAAGTGATTTAAAAACAGCAAATTTGAAATTAATAAAATACATAAGCAGTAGCTGTAAATACATAATCATTATCGATAATTTTTCTTTAATTAAATTTAACGCAAGTTAACGATTTTTATATGATGTTTTCGTTTAAATAAGTTATGTAAGTTTATGTGTTACGTTAACTTTTCATTGGGTTATTGTGTAGCCTGTCAGTTTTAATCAGCTAACAAGCTCTGAACATCGTTTTTTCAAATCTGTGTGTTCAAATGTGGTCTCTGACATGGCAAGGTAACAACAGTGCAACAACTTGCGGTACATTCATGTATAAGCGAAGCATAATGACAACAAAAACAATTTGGCAAAGTTACTAATATAGCTCCTACATCTAACTTAGTGAAAAAACAGCTATCTTTAATTTACAACCTATGTACGCTTTCTCTGTTCATTAGATTAAGAAAGCTTAAGCAAATCAATTAATGAGTTGTCTCCTCAGCTGTCAGCGTGACAGACATGGCTGACAAATTACGCGCCAAAGCTTGTGTCAACCGCGAGAACGCTCGAATGGCGCGAATCTGGCAACTAGTGATGGGATGAATGTTGTCGATAGTGTGGAATATTCTGGTATCATTAATTTACTTGATACGTATATTTAAAGAAATAGGAAGTTTGGTTTGTGTTTGATTTTGTTAATTTTAGGTATTTTTTAACCAATCAGTTTTCTTTAATGTAACATACAGATAGATACTCTAAGCATGTAGATACATGTAGATGCACAACAATATAAAATGACATTTATGTGCCTAAATTAGTAGTTATCAATCTCTCAAAGCTTAAACAGTCCATAAATAATAATTTATCTGTTGAGTTGAAGTAAAAGAGAATGGGGTTGTGGTGATAACAGCCATCACATGTGTCGATGATGAAGTTAGAGCGCTAAAGAGTTGCCTGGGCTGCGGGTTGTTTGCAGGAGTCCGTGGCCCTGGCACACAGGGACCTCCAGAAGGAACATAGTGGGTTTTAGTCGCTAAGAGTCTGACACTCCCTCCAGCTGAATAAATGTTATATAATATTAGATGGAGAGTCAATATTAGGATAACACCTACGATAATATATTTCGTAATACATATAACATAATGTAGATCACTTTTACAAACGGAAATATCGAAAATATCTAGAACATGATAAAATAATGTATACACCGTAGGGAGTGGCGAAACTTTCACTAAATTCGCAAACTTGATTAATTCAAATTTATTGCTCTGACGACTCGCCCCGCCAGGGTTCCGTAGCACACTTCATAAATTGTTATAGCTGTTGATTTAAAAAACTACTTAGTTTTCAATGAACAGACGCCAGCATATAAAGCTACCCGAAACTGTCAAATTTTCCCAATAAACTTTGAACCATATGCCTACAAAGTTGAAAATCTATTAAGGAAATATGTCAAATTTTAGTAACTTTAAGTGCTGGCGTCTGTACGATAGATAAATAGGGTTTAGGTATACATCGATAAAAAAAAGAAATTCTTGACTCCCGCTTCCGGAAACTTCATGTGTAGTATTCTTTCTACTCTACTTCAAGTATTTTGACTTTCGTTAGCTTAGTAGCAAAGCAATGTATTAAAAATACTAGGCAGGAACCAATCTACTCATTTCCTAGTGAGACTTAGAGATATCTAACATAATGAGTGTGACAAAACCTTAGCTTCAGCCTTTTCGAGAAAACTGTAATTATGTCGTAAAACTGCTGAGCAATTGACCTGAACTTAATTTAATAAAAGCTACGGAACCATAAACCTAAAACCAACAGAATAAATTCAATTAGCCCGTCTGCCCACTCGCTCGGCGACGTATCAATCACGGGACGATTGTACCAATGAATCGCACAATCAAGTCACTCGATACACTTAGGCCTCGTTTACGGAGACGCGGGGCGTCCTGCGTCGCGTGTGGCGTGGCGTCTCGCGGCGCGTCGGACGTTTCTTCTGTTTACGGTGGGTCGGCGCGTGAAGCGGCACGCATCATCGCACGCGTAAACACAAACATATGATAACTAGTGGTTTCGTTTATGAAGGAGCGGGGCATACGGATTAGTGGTTTACGGCGATGCGCCCGCCGCGTAGTCCGCAGCGGCGCACGCGGCGTCGTCCGCTGCGGCGCCCGCTGCGGCTACCGCACCCGCACCTCTCCTTCCCCTTCCTTGCCGCGTCCTACGCGGCGTCACCCGTCGCTTCATCCGCTGCGTCCTTCGCGGCGTCGCCCGTCGCTTCATCCGCCGCGTCCTACGCGGCGTTGCCCGTCTCATGCGACGCTACAATTCAAACAAACGCGAGCAAAAACGCTTCTCCTTGAACGCTCCATACATCGGCGTATGTTTGTGTTACCGGCGGCCCGCTTCGCGCACCGCGCCGCCTGACGCGTCGCGTCTCCTTAAACGAGGCCTTATATCGATTTCGCAGCTAAGATTAATCGATTCAGTCGCGATTGTTGCGAATTATAATTTTACATAGTACAAAACAGGTGTTCGGATAATGGAGGCTATGTTAATTAAGGCTTAGTTTTGATGGCTAAGCCCTGGGGGGGTGTGACATGAAGCTGACGTTGTCGCGGTCGAGTTTTTGATGGGTGACTAAGTTGAAGGGTATTTGTATAATATTTCAAATCTAGTAAGTAGGTGCTTTTTCTAAAAAACATTATGTGATGTGTAGGTATCAAACATTATATGACTGCCTTGTTGGTCTAGTAGTCGCAAGGTGCACTAGGTCTCGGGTTCGATTACCGGGTCGGGCCGAAATCGCTTTGTGGGTTTTGAGAAACTTTCATAAAGCAGCCTGGAGTCTGGAAATTGGTGATTGATCCGTACATCGGAGAGCACGTAAATGTCGGTCCTGCGCCTGATCTCTCTCCGGTCGTGTCTATGAGAGTGAGGGAATAGAGAGTGCACCTGTATCTGCGCGAATGCTTGTGCACTATAATATGTCCTGCACATCTGGCTGATCTCCATAGAAGGGAACGGCCGCCGTAGCCGACAATCGGCCTGGATGCCATCATCAAACATTTATATTTACTTTGTATTGGTAAAATAATATTTTTTAAAATCGGTTTAGTAGAACCTGACATTAATCCTTTTATAATATTATCGTCGTAATTAATTGAGCGGACACGTATTAATTGGATTTACTTTGCAAACATTAGTAGTATGTTTGTTTACAAAGTGAAGGGAGATGCAGCCGGACGCATGCGCAGCACGACTTGCATAACTTGTTTGAACAAAAACAAAAACAATTCAATACGAATACAGATTTTTTATGAAACGAAGTTTGTCATGATTTTAAAAGCCACAATAACTCATTTTCCTCATCGGAAGAAACTAATTAATTAATTTATCATATAACGAAATTGCTTTATTATAGGATGATTAAATTGATTTAATATAAATATACTTAATTATACAAAAAAGTGAAAAATCAAAATAATAATAGTGACATAAGAATGTGATAAAAAAATGCCACAGACTCAATAACGAACAGACATGGCATCCTACGGCCAAACGCCAGAAATCATCGCCAATTTCGACACCATCGACTTGGACAAGAAGTCTGATGAGAATGGAATTAAAAACGGGCAATTAATTGTAAATAAGTTGGCAAAGAATGGGCAATATGACGGCAATTGCCTCGGAGTGCCTCGCGCGGGGCATCGGCCGTCAATCATGGAGGTGGAATGCGCTAAGGAACGGACGAGGTTGGCGCTGCTGAAGCAATGTTCGGCTATACTGAAACAGGGAGATCAGAAATACACGAAAGAGAGTTTGCATCGGACGTTTCAGGATGAGGTGAGTCTTTGTGCTTTTTTTATTAAATTTCGAAACTTCGGCAGTAAGCACTGTTTCTTTTGAAGTATGTTACACTTATAATTCGAGATGAGTTTTGAATCCAATGTTCAGACAATGTCGTATGTGTACCTATTACAATACTCGTAGTCCGCAAAATAGGGTAAGGCTATATTTATGTACAGACGCCAGCACATCAAGCTAGTACAATCTGTCAAATTTTCTTAATAGATTTTCAACTTTATCGCTGGAGCATATACTTCAAAATTGATTGGGAAAATTTGGCAGTTTCATCCGGTAGCTTGATGTGCTGGCACTTGCGAAATCAGCGTGTCTTCTCTAAAGTTCAGAACATCAAACTATGATTCCATTCTATACTTTCTGTTACTTAGTACAACAAAAGAGCATAATTAAAACCAACAAAAATTGGCCAGACGCTCTATCGCCGACCGTGCAAATTATATAAGTTTTTTTGCATTACTCAAGAGTTGTACTCAATCAAGTCGATACGAATAATGAACGGTAAAAAAAAAACAACTAGATAAAAGAAGAACCATCGCCAGTAATAATCGAATTAAAGCAGCCGGTCAGCATCGAGTTCAAGTGAACTAACACCATTATACTTGCCCAACACTTTATACCTTAGCTTTCGATTTTGCTCATCGTATTTTGCGCAAGGTCGCATCGCTGCAATAGCTTTGTGCGCAGAAGGACTATTCAAATTTTGCTGCAGAAAGATCACCTCGCTTCTTAAGGGTGATGGTGACTGTGGGCTTTAAACTGAGGGTCCTGTGTTTGATTCCCGGTACGATCAACATTTGTGTGATGAGTATGTTTGTTGGATGTGTTTTTGTCTCTTGTATAAAAATTAATTAGTGTTCTGTTGTCTCCCTAACAGTCAAGAGTGGCTGGATCGATTTTGCTTATTTTGCTTTATAGAGATCTAATGAAGGTTGACCGGGTCAGCTAGTGTATATGTAGTAGGTACATGTGCTAATCAATAGCCTACCTTAGGGCTAACGGACGTTGTGTGAAGTTAAGTTAATCTTAATAGTAATATTGGGACAGATTCCTCCTTTATTTTTAAGCTGAAATGAATTTATTTCATATATTGAAGTTAAGTAATGGCTAAATAGAAGAGCTATGATTTTCTGAACACCCAGTCTGCACTTGGTAGCAAATACCATTTTGTAGTCTAAGGTTTGCTTCTTTATGTTTATTCTATAGTTGACCTTCTGTGGTTCCTCTACCACAATCTCGTGCGATCATTACACACGAATTAAAACCTCGTTAAAGTACGAAATTGTGCAGATTTTATGCGCACGCGTCGTGACCTTAGATTTTGCGAGTTTGAAAGCTCCGAGCGTCGATCGAGGATCCATTGTGTGGCTATGAAGCCAGCGATTTAGCGTACTTAGTTCGTATTTAGATCTAGCTTTGAATTTTACTAAGAATGTTACGTGAAATTCACTTCGTCGTTGGTGTTGATAAAAGTGAATACTTTACTACACAATAATATTATGTTCATAATGTTAGTACTGGGTGTGGCATTTTTAAGCAAATAATCGCGAGACAACAAACAGACAACTCAATATTAAAATGAATAGTAAATATCGTACAGCATTGACCGCAAGCTTCCGTGAGACGAGCCAAGTTCACGTTACATAAGCATAAATCCACAGTTTGCTTAGTAAATCGGTATATTGAGAATTTGAGAATCAGTCAAATAGGTCTATGTCATGTAATGATTAGACATATTATTTCTTTTACCTAGCACAGCACGTCTCTTAATAAATAACACGTCAATCTATAAACATTCCTGAATGAAAATTATGATTGAAATGTGACATGATTTTCTTATATGGTAGTAACTAACCTTCTTCTTCTTCCTGCCCTGTTCCCAATTCTATTTGGGGTCGGCGCAATGTGTTTTCCGGTTCCACTCGTTTCGGTTAGACTATCCACTCCCTTCTTAATCATATCCTCTTTCAAGCAATCAATCTCAAGCAGTCTACCTCTATCTCTCCATTCATTCACATTCATACTTAAGACACGCCTTGTAGCATGTCTCTTGGTAGTAACTAACCTATGAGCACAAATATTATAAAACTGAACAGTTTGTTTATTTGATTGAAAACGTTAATCAGTCATCATGATATATTTTCGTGTTAGAAAGCCGATTTAGCGAGGGAAGGTATATAAGTTTCTTTTTACTCAGATGCGCGAAGTAAGTTACAAGATATTTCTTTCATAAAAATACGTAGTTAACTTCTATAATGGCGTTTCAGTGGCCCCACACTCACACTGTAACATTACACAAATGTACTTGTTACATGCGTCATAAAACTTTATTCCAATAGCCCCATCTGGTTTTTTCGTAATTCTGTGCTTTTATTGCGGACTATTTTATTTTGTTTCTTTATAATGCGATATACGTGCAATTGTAAACTTTATTTCCTTACAATAAAGTATACGGTTATTTTTCACAACTGTAATATTAAATTGGGTGATCAAATTGTTTGTTTGCCGACATGAAAGTGTTTTTTTATTGGAATTGCGACCTTTTATCGTCTCTTTTGAGACGGATCACTAACTTTGTGAACGGCAAAGTTTATTTGGTTTCGCATTTCTAAACTAGTGTGACTGAGATAAAAAAAAAATATTCCGCCATTACTTTCACATAGGTAATCAATTATGTTTTAATTTTTATTGATAACAATCTTGAAATCAAGTTCGTGTTAGTACTTTTTCGCAATGATAACTTGATTGCTTAAAAATACATAACATTAAATTTATTAACTATCTTATTATTATTATATTTTTAACCGACTTCCAAAAAAAGGAGGAGGTTCTCAATTCGTCCGGCATGTTTTATTTACATAATATTTATTTTACTGCTACACAATTAAGTAAATGTTAGCATTCTAAGTTATTGCTGGTTGCAACATTTGCAACTTCTACTTAACAATTACCTACACAAATCGCCTCAACTCTGTACAGGCAGTGTAGCCAGTCACCGTCTAACGAATGACTTCATTTGTGTAGTTCGAAGTCTGAAAGTCTTACCAAGAGGTAATGAGTTGCTCCGGTAACTGAGCAGACAGGTAGTCGTTCCGTCTGGTAAACTGGTGCTCAGCTGCATGATTTGAGCTGCAAGATTGGATACCGATCTCAACATATTTGGAAAAAGGCTAGGCAGATGATGACAAAAATGTACCTATGTTTTGACTGCCTTCTTAAGTGTAGTGAATAGGGTCCTGAGCGTAATAGGAAATGTTAGTAGGTAGGTACAGATCCTGTAATTTTGGGGAGTTGTTGTTGTTGTTGAATTATACGTTACGCTATGTAGTGATCGAAAGCACTCTCACGCGGGATTTCAGGTTATAAGACGAAAATGTTTTGAGATTTTTAGAATTTTCGCAAAGTTCGGGGTGCTTTGTAAAATATCCATATGTTGATCACAGTATAAATTCGCGTGAATGGCATGCGCCCTGCATAATCTCATTACATTTTTTAAACATTTTCGGGTTGTTTGAATCTAAATCGATCAGCTAAAAAATAGTCAGCTCAAAATAAATTAGCGAATAAGATCATGACATATTACCTACCATTAAAAACACCTATAGCATACGAATTCGCGCCACACTGAGCTATCATCCCCATCACTCGCCAACCTTCAATAAAAAGCATTGCAACACAAAAACTTTACGAACTGGATCACTTGCGCAATGTCATTAATCAGCATACGTCATTATCATATGAATAGCTATTTTGACAAATGGCCGCCGCGCCTGCGCACTGCGCCGCATATCTTTGTATGTGTATCTATACCAAAATTATTAAGTTGAACAGTTTGTTTGTGTATTTGCTTGAACACCTTAATCTCAGGAACTACTGGACTGTTTTGAAAGATTATAGCAGTGTTTGATAGTCCATTTATCGTCTATACATTTTATCTGGATGTGCGGAGTATTTCCACGGACGTAGATGAAACCTATAGAATATCAAATCTTTGTGCATTCTGATTTCGCTCTAAAATTAGTCTCTTACCTATTATACTACTAGGAAGTTTAAAAGTGGCACCGGTAACCGAAAAACTATGTGGGAACCGGCTCGCATGGTATGGGCATGTAATGCGGAGGAATGAGGATCATGTTGTGAGGAAGGTCTTGAACATGAATGTGGATGGATATAGAGGAAGGGGATGACCAAAGAAACGATGGATGGAGTGCGTGAAAGTGATATGGCTAGAAAGAATGTAACTTGTGAGATGACGGCAGATAGAAGATCGTGGAAGACAAAAACATGCTGCGCCGACCCCAAATAAAACTTGGGATAAGGGCAGGAGGATGAACCTATTATACTACTAGGTACGCAAAAACAAAAAATATCCCACCCAAAAATCACCTTGAACTAATAAAACCTAACAGACAAGTAACGCCGCGGGTAACCACTAGTCGCAAACTGTAATTGCTTTGGAAAGTCGCCGATGGTATCAGGTGCAATACTTCACCAGCTAACAGCCGCTGTCGGCTGCGGGCTACCGATACACTTGAGCACCGATATGCCCTGAAGCTATTGTTACTCATAGGCTAGAACAAAATTGCAACGAATTTTTAGGGTGACTTTAAGAGCGCGTATTCCAAAAGTTGGCAACGTCACAAATCATCATCGGCCTTTTTATCGTCCCACTGCTGGGACTCCTCTCACACATAGAGGGATTGAGCGTTAATCACCACGCTTGCTCAATGCGGGATGTTGATTTCAGACTTCATAGTCCAGGTTTCCTCGAGATGTTTTCTTTCACCTTTAATCAGTCATTAGTGTCCAAGATACATAAAACTTGAGAACTTGCCTGACTGGAATCGAACCTAGTCCACCACGACTTTACCAAGTCGCAAATAGCTATAATTTGTCAATTTTAATATAACGGATGCTTCTCAAAAGCTTCTTTTCATCTTAATAGATTCCGTAGGACCCATATAAATGTAACATCGATATATTTAGGTAGATAGAACCTATATATATCGATATATTTAGAATGCAACATGCGATATCGTAAGATGTACGATAGTAAGAAACCTTCAGGTTTATCGCGATATGTGTAGGTACTGGGCTCAACTCCGTCACGACAGGACAGGCATCGCTAGATTTACCATATATTTCATAGCAACCAGGACTTATCCATATTTCACAACAATGTATTGAGTATTTGCCTAGCCTTTTCCCAGTTATGTTCCTCTTCCAGTCTATCCGAATGTAACTAAGTACCCCTATTATTTGGGGAGAGACTGTCTTTTTGCTCCCCAATTTACTCAAGCTCCTCAATCCACATACTCAATCGCAACCCGATTTTATGGTAGTTGTTTTTCATTGGAAATGGGATCTATATTTCTCATCAGGGAACTGTGTAATTGTCCTAGATTTAACCGCAATGTTATGGCCACCCTACACAGGATACCTGTAAGTTGTATTGCACACAAAATCTAAGAAAACTAAACGTTTAATCTTATCTGTAGTTGTACATAAATGTCATTCAACCTTCAAGAGTGATGGCTTTGCTCCCTCCGCGGTGACTGCAGCCAATGGAGTGACCGCGCGTAATTAATTGACCAATCACAGATCGACAGCTGACAGGGCAGGTCAACTGCCTACATATACTTTAACCTCAACTTGTCGCTTTAAAGTTTAGTTAAGGAAAATTAAAGCTAGACTTCTGAACAGATAAGATATTAAATTTTATTTCACTACTCGTGATAGCTGCCTGCCTGCAAAATTTCAGAATCCTGTCTTTATGTCAGAACCTATCACAAAACCCTTAGCGTACTGCGTTTCATTATTCACAAATTACATTATTAAAAACCCCCTGAAATTAGCAACAGTGTAAATTAAGTAACCTACTTTATCTTCATTACATTTCAGCCTCAAAGTGCTCAAGAACAAGCCCTAGTGACAATGAATGTTCATAATAATCTTGACTTACGACTTACAGGCTAATACCTAGGAGCCTGACCTTCCACCATGGCCCACGATCTACATACGTTAGCTGACATTGCCTTCACAGAGCCTAGAAGGTGCAGGATGACGTCAGACCCCCAACAATTACTAGAGACAATTACTATCCCTTCACATATATCGACCTTGCGTTCACATTTATGATACTATTGGTCAGGTATAGCGCAGGTAGTGTGCAGTGCAACTTGTTGAAATTGTAACAACCAATCACAGTGACGGATATTTTTTGTAAGAATTGTTGCGAAACAATTGGGTGGTTTTGATTTACTAGATAACGATATTTACGTAACTTACTAGAAAGGAGGATAAAACTGTTATTTTTTATGCAAATGGTTCAGATAATAATAAAATTTATTTAAAAAAATGTGTTTTATCACGTAATAGTTTTAATTATCTGTATTATGCTAATATTTTATAGGAGAATACAATTTCTTTAAAAATTCTCAAATGATCTTTTCAGTGGTATTCTAATCCAACGTTAAAGATTATTCAGCCAAATCTAATTTGACGTAAAAAAAAGATTCGGTCGGCAACTCTCACGCAGCCTAGCGAACGTAAAACAGTTGGTACATGAACATAGATGTAAATAAGCGGTGATATATCGCCGACAGCCACCAGACTTATGATAAAACTCCGCAGTGTTTACACAGCGAAATTGTTGGCCAATCTCGCTGTCCAGACAGATCAGTCTATATTACTAAGGCGGACCTTTGCGGTACTACGGATTCTCATTCTCATATCACGTGTTTTAAAAGTCGTCAAAGGGATTTATTGGGGAGAATATGCAATAGAGGAGTATAGTTTGTGTACCTTGAGTGCTCTTTGCGATATCAATAACTTAATTCCCTCTGTCCGCGGAGTAGGCCGAAGTGACTCTAGACACTTGCGGCCCTATGCACACCACGTGTTGTACCACGGTTTTGTAGCGATACAGACGTGATAAGCAAGCAAGTTACACGCTGCCCGTAAACCTTTGCGCTGTAGCTGCAGGATAAACGCGCGTTCCTAGAACTCGTTTAAAAAGCGTAGTGTTTCCAGGCCTTTAGGTAAAATAATAAATTTTATGTTCTTTATGTTATCATCAAGTGTGTCAATCTCGAACTCGCCTCACACTCACACTGACGCTCCATCGAGAACTCGTAGTTGTTACGTTATAATTTAGTGTTCACTTACCGTCTGTCCGGCGGATAACTAAACCTATTAACTAACGCTGGCCCAATAAATCTTCACATGTATTATTACATGTAAATTCTGACGATTACACATAAACACACACACACTGACAAAGCCATTTATTGATTTTAGCAATGACATGAATGTAAACGAAACAAATGAAGATTGCGATTGGAACCCAGCGCTATTATAGTCTTATGAGACCTATTTTCCTATTCTATAAGCAGTTCAACCCCTGTATTCAGTGGTTTCGCCCGCCTTCGAGGTAACTACTTCGTCTGGCTGGTATCACCACAACTTTTTGGAACCCTTCCTTACTTTGTCATTTCATAAGAACCTGTTGCAGGTATCTTTGAACAAAAAAACTTCGATAAGCAAGCTGGTTAAACCATGAGATCTATTTCAAAGTTATTTAAGTCAAAATATTTGTTTTCATAAATAAGGAATTTTTAAGTGGAGTCCTGGATTGTGGCCAGTTCCTTGGCCAAAGCGTTTGCGTTGCCAAGCGCCAAGAGGCCAGCCTTTTGGGCGCGATACGGATGCATTATTTTAATTTGTGCTTCTGAAATTATAGTTTTTGTGTTGTCATTTAAGTTTGTAAATAGATGTTATGTCGAATATTAAACATGTAGCCAGGATAAAGGGTTAGTATGTGTATGCCCACCAGCTCCCCTCATAAACTGGTTCAAGTATATCAGTTGGCTGTACCCAGTGATTTATAGCTGGGCTTATTACGACCACTACTTATGGTAACTTGTTCGTTGTTAGTTGGCGCTTATCAAACGTGATCTATATCGATCGTTAACTGCGGATCTATGATCTATATACATAAACAGCCAATTAACTTCATCAAAAATAAAATGAACTGAGGTATAACATCCTTATTGATAAGAAAATCCTGTGTGCGGTGCTTTCGATGGTAAATGTTTAATTTTTCATTCTACTAATACAAATGTGAAAGTTTGTATGGATGTATGTGAATTACTATATCAAGAAAAAGGTACATGCTTTTGATGGATGGTGGATTTTTGGGATGACGCAGGTGATACCGTGAGCGGAAGATAGTGTAAGAAACATGTTGATTTGTCTTGGTAAGCAATGCCCATGCCTTCTTATAAACAAATACTTTTTCCTTCTCAAAAGTAACACATTAAAAAGGGTTATGTTTTTTGGATTTGTTCTGTGGACGAATGTAAAATAATGCTGAGATAATAATATTTGGATAAAATTCCAATGTTACCCTGTGCTATGTAAAAGTTTAGACTTTTACCTAATCATCATTCTTCTTAACTATCCGCATGTAGGGTCGCCCGCCGTTGAAGCTCATGGTTGCCACAAAACTAATAAAATTGATCTTTAATAAATATTTTTGGTAAAGTATACACAAGTGAACTCGTTCTCAGAAGTAATTAGTACTCGTATCTCAATTAATCCCTCACTCGTTAACATCGTGACTCCGCCGACAGTGTTCGCAGATAAATCACTACAGCTTATTGGTAATCTCGTTAAATTACTCAACAGCATGTCGGCCAACCTTCACTATTACTTAAATTAATAAATTTAATTTGTATTGAAGCAATGGACATTAAAATAAATAAGCCTTGGAGTCGCGAAAATATTCCGCGCGATGTAAAAGTGCGATATCAAATAGATGTGACATTCGTTCTGTCACTTTGACAAATGAGCCAGCACTGCAAGTGAGCATTGCTTTCAGTGTAAAGCAAGGAGTTGTTAAATTATATGGACAGACGTGGGAAACTGTCAAATTGTCCCAATCAACTTTGAACAATATGGTTCAGCGATAAAGTTGAAAATCTATTAAGGAAATTTGACAGATTGTAGTAGGTTGTGTTGGCGTTTGTACATACTGCATTACGCGAGAATATTTTTATAGCACATTAAAACGGTGATTATATTTGTTAACTGACGAAAATTTATTCAAAAAGAAAAAATTAAAACGCCAAGTTGAGAAAAAGTGAAGGTTTATTTACGGACATTTCGAACTTTTCAATGTTTCCAGATTAACTACTGAAAAATGTTGATAAAAAAAAAAAAACAAAATTCCCACATTTTTGTGCTTGGAAAGTTACTTATTAACTTTTTTATTTGTATGTGTGTAAGTGTTTACTATAGTAAAATAAATTCATGCGAGAACATTCCCGCTGTCATTGAGGTAACATTTACACCGTGTCGTGTTGTACATAATAATAATTATAAATGTGCGGCCCCGAAATAATCGTAAGCCAATCGAAAGTAGATCGATAAAATTGTATCGATTTAATTCGAGAATCAATCGTAATGTGTGACTAATGTGACGGGTGAGGTGCGGTCTCCGAGTCTCCGAGCACTATGTAATTAATTAGTACTGACTTGTTTATCAATTCATTAATCTAATTAAGTATTATATTGTATTTTTTTTAAGATTTTTATTAAACATTTTGCAGGAATATAAACTTAGCAAGAAGTTTGAAAACTTTTTATTCTTAGTGACTCATTAAAAAAAGATAATACTTATTTGAATTATTCACACATAATAGTTTAAACTAAGAATTTTGGGACTACGGGTTGTTTGTAAGAGTTACTGTAGCCCTGGAACACAGGGACCTCCAGAAAGAACATAGTGGGTTTTAGTCAGTAAAAGTCTGATACTCCCTCCAGATGTACCCTCAGCTTGAGGGGTCAATTGATGATTTCCTAAAAATTAAGATAAAAACCTAAGAACTTTTTTACTTATTTCATTAAAAAGATATCACGAATTCATTTATCATTTATGAAAATATCATAAAAAAAAATTAGTACTTACCTGATTAATAATTAAACTATTGCTACGACTGTTTACATGAGAACCACACCTTAAGATCCGAGCTATCTACGAGATCTGCCGCCCATTTAATGCAGAGATCGTTTTAATTAGAAAACATATCGATATGTAATTACATAAGTAATGAGTGCTTCACATTGCATTCTCGTACAGAAGGTCAAACTTGCTATCAAATTATTTCATCGCAGCTTTTTTCACGACTGCCTGTAAAAGCTCTAATTTTTTCTCATTGTGTTGGGGTATTTTTATGTGAGAATAGAATTTCTTGATGATTCTCTGCAAAATCCATGTCCATCCAACCAATAGATATAAAAGTCAAGCCATAAGCAGTGCCCACCAGGGTCCCATAATTATGTCTACCTAATATATTATGTACAGAAGTCTAAACTGTCAAATTTTCCCGATCAACTTTGAATCATATGTTGCAGCGATAAAGTTAAAAATCTGTTGAGGGTATTGTATTTGGCAGATGTGCTAGCATCTGTAAAATACGGAATGCAATAAACAATATAATTAATTATGAAAGTTTTTAGTTCAAATAGAACCTTATGAATGCCACAAACCGTATCGTTCAACGGTTACAAAAAGCTTTTACATTTAGCTTTAAGCATTAAGTGAACGAATGAATCGAGTAAGGTGAATTTAAACAATAAAATATATAATATTATAATAATAATCTCCCTCACACATTCACATAATATCATCTAGTTTGAAACTAAGCAGAACTTGTACCTACTTATTACAAAAATGTAATAAGATGAACAATAATTGCAGAGTGTAAGTTAGACCGCAAGAATAGCCTGTCACGATATAAAATGAAAAATGGTCCTTCTACCCGCACCTGTAGCCTGGTCATATCGCCAGAATTACGACATTAAAGTCGTCGGCTTATGTTAATGTAGCGTATATTAGATAGCTGTTTACACTTATGATGTGGGCTGGCTAGGTGCGTGTGCGCACTGAACTCGATTCGATATTAAGATATTAGAATAACGATGTACTCGAGTCGACGATTGCTGACGGTAATGTACTGTGTACGGGCTGTAATGTGCTTGTAACTTGAATATATTTTCTTTTTAGATATTTGAATGACTTTTCAGGACATAAGCCACTGATTCTTCTTCTTCCTGCCCTGTTCCCAATTCTATTTGGGGTATGTTTTCCGCTTACATACGTTTTTGTTAGCCGTCATACTACAATCCACTCCCTTCTTAATCATATCTTCTTTCAAGCAATCGATCCATCTCTTCCTTGGTCTACCTCTATCTCTCCATCCATTCACATTCATACTTACACACGCTTTGGAGCATGTGTCTCACATCTTCTCATGACATGAAATAAGTCACTGGTTCTTCAACCATAAAAAAGTATAAGCGCCGGTGCTCTAGGTTTTAATTTTCCTTACGTCTTTGTTCTGACTCCGAAATCAAGAATTTTACTTTCAAGAAAAACTGACTGACGACTGTGATTAGGTTTCAGAGTTGAAATATAGGTATTAATTATATTTATAGACTTAGAGTATGTTAAGTAAATTTTTATAAATTGAATTTCTACCTTGAGTTTACATAGTTGTCTACATCTCTTTTTATTCACTCGCATATGATCCAGCCTGCTGGAAGAGATTTCTTAACAAATAAGCAAGGCCTATGTACTTGATTGTTCTATTCTTTTTAAACTGTTTAATTAATAAATGTTATGGGCGTTACTACAAAAAAGTTAGACAGACGTTTGACACGTGTTTAAAGAAAAGAAATGTAAGCAAAATGATTTTAAACACGTATCTAACGTCTGTCTAACTTTTTTGTAGTAAGGCCCATTATTTTTTAAAAGAGCTTCATAAAACCTACAAAACCATTCACAAATTGATCAGTAACCTGCAGAAGACTAGTGACAAGTGACCATCCGTCATTCTGAGTGCTGCATGCTGGTGCAGTGGGACACCATCCATTATGTTCCGATAGACGAGTCGATGAGATATTTGTGTACCACCTGCTGTGGGTGGGTGTCCCATTTGTAAGCGCTATGTGGGTTTTAAGAGAACTCATTACTTTGACGTTTCGCGTTCTAGAAAGTAATCATGTTCTTTAAAAGACTTCTAATAATGAAAAGAGGTACCTCTTTAGAGGTACATTCGCAAAATGTATTTATGAGTAACTGTTCCCCGCCAGAGGGAACTACTTCCCACACCCGGATTAAAGTAGCCTGTGTCCTTTCTCAGACTTAAGACTATACGTCTACTATGTTTTATTTAAATCAGATCAGTAGTTTTCACGCTTTCAAAGTGACAGACAGAGTTACTTTCACGTTTTATGAAACATATAGAAGAGTAAAGATAAGGATTTAATAACTTCATATTAAGCATCTTCTATTGCTACTTATCATCTTGCATATTGCATACACGATAAAAAAAAATGGGAAATTTCATACTTTTTTTGAATCATTGCGGGAATGAAATGCCACCGAAAAACTTTCTAATGTATCTTCTTGGATAATTGACCAACGTTATCCACAATTTTTTACAGGACTACTGTTAGACCTTTAGTGTTGAAGCGGGAAGCGATTAGTAATTCGTTGTAATCGATTAGGGTTTATCTCGAGCGATTAGCAGCCATCTTTGTGCCGGCTAATGGCACCACGTCGGGATATGGTTATCACGGGGCCTAACAGGCTATCTTATAAATATTTTAAACGTTAATGTTTGGATTTTAACCGGCATTAAAAAAGAGGGTTAATTTTTATATTTTCTTATGAATTAAATCATCTGCTATTTATAGCAGGTTTGTAACCACCTATTTCGGCAGTTTATTCAGTCCCTTAAACCTCCAATCAAGGTGTTCGAATTCGGCTATTAATAAGCCAGTAAGATTGACTTTTGACCAAATTTTGTCTGAGATACTTTTTTAATTGACCACGACAATGATATCTCCCCAAGCCCTTCAAACAACTTACCAAACGATCATTAGTAATTTCCACATACGATATTTAGCAACAGCCGATAAATAAATAAATACTCAATTATTCGATAACGATCGAATCGATTAGAGTTCAAAACATTAAAGTATCGAATGGCAATCGATCATAAGTTCGTGACTCGCCCGAGATAATTATATCACTCGGTGCTCAGATATGATCGATCGGTTGTCGGGATCGATATGATGGGTTCGACCGCTGACTGCGGTTGTGTGTCAATTTGGAATTTTATTCGGCTACTGGTTTGTGTTCAAGTTTTTTGTTAACACTGATGGATTATTGAAAGAGTGGAGGTAAAGTTTTTTGATGTTGTGCGTGTTGAAGATTTTGCCATGACTGAAAGTGGAATCTGTAAAATATTTCCAAATTTATACCTTAAAGTCAAAACACTTGTTGACTTCAACAGTGTATATATATACAGGTCATATATTATTTGTAAGGTCATAACAGGATCCAACCTGTTGCCCGCAAACGCAAAAATCCTTATGGACCCATTCTGACTGTATGGTCAGCAGTAGCCTTACGACAAGACAAACAACATATTCTGTAGTAGTATAAAATGCAAATGCACAAACACCCACTGCATGTGTACTACATGCACATTTGCACAATGCACCACCCACCAGTTCGCTAAGTGTCCCCCACACATACCGCGCACACCGACCACTTTTTCATCTAAAAGGGATGCCAATTACGCGACCATATACAAAACGCGGGCGACTTTTTGTCGTTCGTCTAAAAAGGCACTAATTATGGTTTCCGGTTAGACAGCGGGAATGTTCGACGTGCGGCAAAAAAGTCGCAGAGGTGTGCGCGAAACGTAAAGCGTCGCGCGACTGTGTTGTGTAGGGCTGTCACACATGATCTATGATTGTAGCACATACGTCATTTTGTAAATACCTTCTTAAAGTTTCTTTTCATAACGGAACCCCAGAGTTTTTGCTGCTGAAAGGTTAGTTATTACACAGCCAAAATACTTCGCACTAGCAGTTTTTTTTAGCCAGCTAAATAGTAAACTTTTTGAATCAATAAACGTACTTCTACAAGCTTTAACTTTTGTATAGAGTGCTCCTCGTTTACTTACCTTAGTTTATATATTTTCTAAACAAACCTGAAAAGGACCTAAGATGAAGATCAGACATTCAGTTTGTACAGACCAGCACACCAAGCTACTACAATTTGTCATTTTTAGGGTTCCGTACCCAAAGGGTAAAACGGAACCCTATTGTTTTCGCTCCTCTGTCCGTCCGTCCGTCCGTCTGTCCGTCTGTCACCAGGCTGTATCTCATGAACCGTGATAGTTAGAGAGTTGAAATTTTCACAGATGATGTATTTCTGTTGCCGCTATAACAACAAATACTGAAAACTAGAATAAAATAAATATTTTGGGGGGCTCCCATACAACAAACGTGATTTTTTGTTAATTTTTGCTCGATATCGATAACGACAATAGTAGATGCTTGAAATATTCACAGAATATGGAATGTATTACTTACTTTAAAAATAAGTAATTTTATTAAAATTAAATTAATATTTGAGGGGGGCTCCCATACAACAAACACGATTTTTTGTCCGTTTTATAAATAATGGTACGGAACCCTTCGTGCGCGAGTCCGACTCGCACTTGGCCGGTTTTTAAAAAATAGATGTTCAACTTTATCGCTGAAGCATATGGCTCAAAATTGATTGGTAAAATTTGTCAGTTTCGGGTAGCTTGATGGCTGTAATCTGGTCTCTCTAGTGTCGTATTTGTCGTTGTCTATCTTGAGCGCCTCTCGGCGTCGCGCCAGCCCTGGGCTATGTTGTATCTCGGCTGACATTAGCAGCATCGTCACGTCGAGCTCTTAGCCGCTCCTCTACAAGGACTAATGAATATCTTCATTGCGGAACACATGTACCGAATTACCGATACACTAACTTATGATACGATAACGGTACGCTTTTTACCGCACATCATATTTATCAACGAGAAATTGTTGGATATTAGAGTCATTCATCTGATTCTTTATATCTACTGGTAGAAGAGAGGCTGTCTTGGAGTTTATACTAGCTTCTATAAACAGTTTAATATTTAAAATTAATAATACTATTAATAATTCTTTTGAGTGGTAAACCATCGTAAGACCCCTACAGCTGTGAGTGCGGTAGGAGGAAGTGTCAGACTTACTGAAACTTACCAAAACCCACTTTTGTTCCTTCTGGAGCCCTGCGGTAACGCTGTACAATCTCACAGCTCAGGCTGGTCTCGACCTTAAAGGGCCCTACCAATTTAGCTGACTGCTCTTCGAATTCTAAGCATTACCTAACACGGTCAATCGGAGCAATGAAAATGTACAGACGCCAGCACATCAGGCTAACTGAAACTGTCAAATTTTCGCAATCAACTTTGAACCGTATGCTTCAGCGATAAAGTTGAAAATCTATTAAGGCAATTTGACAGATTGTAGTAGCCTAATGTGCTGGCGTCTGTACATAGTCTGTGTAGATTTTGTGTTTTAATTGACACGCGGTTGCGGTCAAGAGCACATTGATTTGACAGACGTCAAACGGAATTACTTCATCAAACTTGTAAATAATGATGGTCGTAAAAATCTTACCGAATTACATCGATTTCTTAATCAACCGGTATGATTAGATACCTCAAGCGGGTATACCGAATGAGCGCTAAGCTTTTAAATACAGAGATCCTCTCGATATATCCTGTGGTGTTCATTTACTTACTAAGTAGCTCAGTACAGTCACCAGGAATAATATGTCTGCAATTAGCAAAATTTAACAGCGATTTTCTTCTTTGATATTGATTAAAGTTCAAGGTTTTCGCTAGCATAGTATTTTGGAAGCTACACTATTACAAAATAGAGTCTCATCTCAGAGTATAAACCATTATAATAAGGAAGATGTCACTTTTAAATTAAGTGAATCAGACCAGAACCAAAGTCACTAATATAGCTCGACGAATTAAGCTGCAGTGGCAATGGCCTGGGCATATAGCTGGCAGAACATAATAGAAGATGGGGCAGAAAAGTTCTCGAGTGGCGACCACGACCCGGAAGACGCAGCGTCGGCTGCCCACACTAGATACAAGGACAATCTCACTGGGAAGCAGTGGATGCGAATTGTTGGCATTGTCCAGCCAGTAGAAGTCTTTCCGCTGGAACGAACTGGACTGTACTTACATATAATACTGAATAGCCACTTTGGTTGGCTATGACAGGCCTCTACTAAGGTGTAACACGAACAAATTACAGCTCTAACAGGAACACTCCTTGTTTATTCATATAAGTCTATCGTCCTCTATGTTAATTCCATAGTATTTACATGAACAGGTCTGCCATTACACCGGCGATGTCAGCTGCCCGTATTTGCGCTAATTGCAGGCAAAAAGGCGCACTGCATAGAGATGATCTGATTGCGATATTCACGGGAACAACTATTTAAAGTTTTTGTGGAACTGTCGTTACGTAACAGGTTGTCGTGTGTTGTAACGGCGTGTGCTGTTCTTATGCAAACGTGCGCTTAAAGATGTGCTTCAAAGTCTATATATGTATTGTATATTTGAAAAGTTTGTTGTCATGTCATGGGTCTGTCCTAATATTTTCTCTCTTTTCATTATAATTTATCATCATCCCGTTGTTATCAAAATTTTATTGAGGGTCCGTGCAGCTTGTCTTCCACCTGCAGGCTTAGCATGGCGATTTTATATCTATTCTGTTAAAAAAAGACAAAGCTCTTTCTGTTAATGTCAACATGTCTTCTGCCCGAGCATGGCGCGACCTGTCAACTCGCATATTATGACTTGCAGCCTTATGTTGCTGCTGCCTTCTGATGTCCTTGCCTGCTGAATGCTGATGTCTTCTCACAAGTCACATTCTTTCGAACCTTCTCTCTCCTCTTCTATTTCCCCCGTATGTTTCTCACATAGACGAGGTGTCGAACAGCTGAGAATTTTCGATATTGTAAAAATGTTCTAACAACCAGCTATTATTGAACTGGTGCCACGTAGAGATAATTTGTAGTGTCAGTAATTGTAGCTATTAGCACTTCATGTATTTGTGCGATTGCCGCAGGATGCGCGCTCATCGGCATGTAATTCCGTTAAGTGCATTCTTGACAATTCTTCGGTGGTCTTGAAACATAATTAGAAGAATCATCATCCTCCTGTGAAGTTGTCCTTAATTCTTATTCCAATTTTATTTATTGTTTGCATGTCTTCTTCTATCTGGCTAGACACATTATATCCAGCCCTATTTTCTTCCTCACAATCCATCTATCGTTTCTACGGTCAGCCCCTTCTTCTTCATCCATACCTTTAGAAAAAACTAACACACTTTTCTGCAGAAAATTATTTCAAGAGACTTGTACTCTAATTTTCGGTCGCCACCAGCCCGATGTAATCCACTGCAACATCCACATACGTGGGCCGCGAGACTTGTTCACTCACATAATTAACGTCACGCGCTCACCACTGTGCTGTCGCTTAAACACACGTGTGTCGCAGTGAGCTGGCAGCTAACATGCTCTCGTTGCCATATACAGGCAAATAGATTAAGTAGGCTTCTGAGTTTAATAAAGGGAAATAATAAATTCAAACCTGCTGCTTAAAGGTATGTTGGTGACCATACAAAAAAAATGGGTACTTGTATGGTTTCCTTACAGATGATTTTAGAAAGCTTCTAAATTAAAAGTACTGGTATTATTTAAGTCGAATAAAATAGTTATATAGTTATAACAGGGAGACCTGAACTATCGCAGTAAATAAAATACATATAGGCAAGATTATAGTTTCTGAAACTGTTATATCTTTTGCGGGTAGTTACTAAAAAGTCTGACCACCAATCTTACCAAAGGGTAACGGGTTGCCAAAGTAACTGGGTTGCTGAGGAGATTAGATAGGCAGTTTGGTTAGATGGCTCCATGATGATGATGATGAAAACATTGGTACCTACTGAGCCCCATCTGATGAGACTAGAATATAACCGAAACTGAATGGGAAGAGGCTAGGCGGATTATCATTTTGTTTTATGAAAACTACCACAAAATCAATTTCTAAATGTTTAACATTTTCAGCATGTTAATGTAGGTACATCGGTTTCAATCGGTTTACAATAAAAAAAATGCACCAGTGTCCTCTAATCACAAATCAGTCATGCAGTCATCACTGCTGAAACCTAATTTGCCAACACCTAATTATCGAGCGCATTAACAGCGATACCTAGAACCTAGCCGATTACTCAAGACCTAGAACTGAGAACACATCATAGGTCTACTATTGGTCGGTAGATGTGCGACATAAGCCAATGGACACGCTTCTCAATGACCCAGATGCAGTCGTGCTGTACCTAGACATTGATTCTATAAAAACTTTATTGACATTTAAGAATAGCAACCATTGTCTTAAGTCTTAGATTATTACAAAAAAATAACACTGCCTAAGCCTGTGTTTAACTTAACAGTAATTTACTAGAAGACTCTTTAAATGTTTGCCTTTCATAAAACACTCTTAAGATAGCATTTAATAAAAACCACCGACTTTATTCATTCTTACACTTTACATTTTGAATTCATTAAAGTATTCGTCAATTAAAGTATTCTTTATTCAATCTCGATATTCATATTGACTAAAGAAACAACCAACAAAGCCTAAGGAGTGTTAAGTTCTAACCATAGCCTAAATACTTTTCGCGTTCGCGCACCCCAATAAAAATAAAGCGTTTTCATTATTGGACTTTTCAATCCAAGTTATCTTGTGAAGATCTCCTTCAGCGTTACTATTGCACAAGTTCAAAGTGAACCGGCGTTTGTAAGAAGCAGGCCTTACTTGCCTTTACCACTTGGCTACGACGACTTCTATGGTATCAAACATTGCAATAAACCTTTTCAGACACAATGGTTGTCATAGCAACGCATTAAACTTCTTTATTAATTAGCGAACGATTTTAACGATCAGTTTTTGTTAAACCACTATTTCTAGACAGACGTCAGTCGATCAACGTTACACTACTCAATTGAATTATTTTTTGTCTCCCTCTAACGCGCACGAGTCGTATAAGTCGTGGAGGTTATGAATAATGTATGCGCGTGAGCAGCGCGCGCCGCGTATCGATCACGCCGCCCTAATGATCTAGTATCGATCAATGATCTATAGTGTGATATTGTGGGGTCAATATGATTTTTTGCTTCTATTAGACTTTAGCAATCAATTGGATATCTATCGTAGATTTTTATGAAGGTCTTCGTAAACTCTATTTTTAGTCCGCGTTTCTGCCTGGTTGTGGAAAATTAATGTATTTTCTCTTATTTAAAACTAGAATTTATTTTACTCCGTTACACATTCGGACTATTTCATGGTGAATAAGAACCTACCTATGCTTACAGAAAGATAATGTGCTTTTAAAACAAAAAAATCCTTTAAATATTTACTTAACCCCTCACAACTTTATTTCTACATACAAAGTCTTTAACAATCTTCCTCGTCTCCTCAAAAGCCGACTGCATGGTCCCCCTACTAATATAAAGCAGCATTCCCAAACACATATGGCTAGGCAGCCTACCTTCGGCTCGGTCGTGATGGAAGCGTTAAGCGCGCATTCCTATCACCACGACACTTGCCTTGCGGGGTAGGCAGCACTAACGTATGGGACGGACGGAGACTGACTAAGTTATTAGCCGTCGTGGCTGTATATCATAGCTCAGGCTTGTACTGCACCAGAGATGTGGAAGGAATGTTGCTAAGAAATAGTCCTAAGGATCGGTAGCTTGGTCAGGCAAGTTTGTTAGTCTTGGGAGATTCAACATAGGTTTGGACTGTTCTTGTAATGTTTCTAACATCATCATTAGAGGCGTGTCAAATGCTGGTGATTCGCGTTCTTAAGCTAGCCAAACTATACAAAATACAATTTTGGGACACCAAAGTTTTCGTTGCATATAAAAGTTCGTATTTAACCGCACTAGAAGCTTCAAATAAAACTGCGATGAACCTCCTCCGTTTGATTCCCGGATCAGGCTGAGATCGTGGTATTGTAGGAATTTAAAAAAGTCACCGTGAATCTGTCTTAGTATTTCTCAGTGTACTGAGATAGGAGATACCGGCTTCATCATCATCATCTCCCGAGCCTTTTCCCAATTATTTTGAGGCCGGCTTCCAGTCTAACCGGATTCAGCTGAGTACCAGTGTTTTACAAGGAGCGACTGCCTATCTGACCTCCTCAACCCAGTTACCTGGGCAACCCAATATCCCTTGGTTAGACTGGCGTCAGACTTACTGGCTTCTGACTCACGACTACCAAGGATATTCAATGACAGCCGGGACCTGCAGTTTAACGTGCCATACGAAACACAGTCATTGGTGTCGAAGATATACCGGCCTCATCCAGTCTTAAAATATTGACATTTGTTTAGAAAAATCCATTAATAGAAATAAATGATTTGGTTCGATTCAAAAGTGGACTCTATTTGTAAGAAGGCTTAAAGTTGTTCCATAAAATTCATTCATAACAAAAGCACCTTCCACGTTCGAACCTGTTGCAATCTGTCTCAAAAATCTTATTGTCCATGATTGAATAATTTGATAGGTATTGTCTTGTCTATGGGTGTAATCACGCTGAGTGATTGGGTGTTGTTTATGGCACTGTGGTGATCGTGTACGATTGAATAAACTGTCAGTTACAAGCTGCCATAATTTATTATAGTATTGGGCATTATAGATAATTTGATACAGCGATTTACATATGAATATATTTTGCAATATTCAGTCTGTGGGTCCGTTTGTATGCTATATGCAGATGCTTTATTATTCATTTGATTATTCAAAATATTTCACACAGGTACAGACGCCAGCACATCAAGCTAATACAATCTGTCAAATTTCCTTAATAGATTTTCAACTTTATCGTTGGAGCATATGGTTCAAACTTGATTGGGAAAATTTGACATAGAGACATATACCTAAAACTTGATAATATGCGCGATGCATTCTAAAAGCAAGCCTGCTTGATGCGATAGCGATGTACCGATGTATTTTGGCTATCTGCCAGAATATGTTCCAAAAAGGATTCTATCTAGCTGCCGACCCCAATCTAACGCTTGGAGACTATAAAACAAAAGCAGATCACAAGTTGTATCAAAACACAATAAATCGACAATGTGTCATATCTAAAGTGCGGTTCATACAATATAATCGCTGTGTCACGACTGTCGGTTTGTGTATCACGCGTATGTCGCAAGTGATACGCGTGTGAGGTTGGCAGTGATTCACGCCTCGAGCCTCCATCTTGATAGTATTTTTTTTTATCAGCTGTGAAGATTATCATAAAAAATACCTATTATATATCATATAATATTTCCCGGGGGAACCACTTCGCACATGTATACATATATATGTATAAAGACTTTATGATATTCTGACACCTATATAAGCTATTTTGCTGCCGAGTTTCTAGAATGCTTATTAAGGAAAGTTTATGTATACATAGTCAAATTATTTATTTTAATTGAATCATTCTCATTAATTATTTTGTAGTCTCGTACAGTAGGTATTTTTTCGGTTCTTGCCTAATTATTTTTGTAGTAAAGATTAAAAATTTAATGTTTACACCGGTCCAATTAATAAAAATATTACGACTATTGCAACGACTATGACACAAGACATCCCATAACCATAAATTTCAATTAACTTAAGTAATAATTCGATTAACATAAGAAACACCAAATATATCGAGCTATTTACGGATATTACGCTTTCTATTGCAAGATACACACAACGGAAACTAAATGTCAGCTCACATACATTAGTGTAACAACATATCCGCTAGACATGCGCCATAACTCGTGTATAGACGCCAGCACATCAAGCTACCCGAAACTGTCAAATTTTACCAATCAACTTTGAACCATATGCTTCAGCGATAAAGTTGAATATCTAATTGTTTGACAGATTGTAGTAGCTTGATGTGCTGGCATCTGTACTACGTAATTCTATATGAATTATAATTAATAATTATTGCTTTGCCCGATCACTTGTCAAAGGTTGAAGCAATTTTGATTAATTTGCTTACGTTACTAACGGATTTTTTTTTATAAATTATAAGTAAATCGGCCAACTTACTTGTTGTAGAATACGTAGCTAAATGTCAGCTTTTCCCGTAAAAGTTCTAGAGCGAATAATTGAAGAAGCAAATTATTCTCAGCAATGAAAATACTTTTTCAGTAGGTACTTTTTATAACAACAAGAATATCCTGGCTCTGCCTGTCACCTATTGCACCTTTACGATCGTAATTGATGTCATTAATCGTAGATAATAATGGCAGCATTTACGATAATATCATTTATTATCATTGACCTTCAGCGAATGAAGCACAGTAAGGTATCGCATATAACGAGACCCTGCTCTTGTAATAATTATGCAGCCTATTTTATTCAGTGACTCAGATAAGATATTTTTTTCTGAATTATTTGCATATCTTCTCACAAAAACAATAATTATATTAATCTAGCAAAATATTTTTAAACTAAATCCGATCAGTAGTTTTTTTAATGGAAATTGAGCCAAACATCCACGAAAACAGTGACAGTTTCACTTATATACATATATTAGTGATAGGGTTTGGTACAGGTCTTTTCAAATAGTCATAACGTCTCGCCTGATGTAGGCCTGACGGGGCAGCGGGTTGTTCGCAAGAGTTACCGCGTCCCTGGCACACAAAGACCCCCAGAAGGAACAAAGTGAGTTTTAGTCAATAAGAGTCGGATACTCCTTCCAGCTGCACCCACAGTGGGATTATCATTAGGTGTTTTTCCACAAGAAAAAAAGGCTCCCCTGTTGTACTATAAAAATACAAGAAATAGCTAGTACAGCTTTCGTGAAATATTTTTGTTGATCCACTCAGCCAATTTGATGCCTATAAATGTATGAAAAAAAAATACATTTTAGATTTCGCAATCACTAGTAAAAAACTTCAGAGTAGCATAGTTACATGCCGAACGCCATATCTTCACAATCTTTAACACTTTTGAGTAAACTTCGTGTACGCGATGGTGTGGCGTGACGATGTGACGTCACAAGACGATGATGTACTGGTTCAATTCTCACGCCCTAAACACAAGTTGTGCAATTACAATAAACGTACTAACATTGCCAATACATACGGGCATGAAGAGAGTCCAACTTGCTCGGGAGTTGTCGTTTTCCTGTCTGTCTAAAAGTTCCCTAGAAGAGATTGTTCACTTCGTTGCTCGTCATCTATTTATAGTTTGTTTTAAGGTCTGAATTGTGTATGAATTTATTTCTACCTATCGTTTAAATTCTCATTCCCTCTCCTGCATTATCATTATGTATGTTTGCACAGTTTGCTATACTCGATGTATAATTATTTATAATATGCGTATTCATTAGTTTAAATTACATCACTTCTTTATGTGAAATGTAATCATAAACAGTTCGGCTAACAACATTGGGGGCGTTTAGACTAAATGTATAAAGAACTAGAGCTTAGAACTAAATCATTTTGTCAGTCTTCTCAACCAATGCTTTATATAGAAACAGACGTTGGCATTTGTTTTCGGTTCTCGATAAAATAATTCATCGATCAATCGTTTTGTTTAAACGCTCTCTATTTGAACAAAATAACATTATGCTACACAAAACAAGCCGCAGCAACAAGCTCCGTAGCTGGCCATTCTTCTAGTCTGTGTGTCACAAAGCCCGAGGCAGCTTTCGTAAGTGTATCAGCTAAAAGCGATTATGTTAATAGCATCAATTGCTATAATGTAACGACATGTAATTGGGACAACTTAGTGTAAACAGATATTTAAGACATTACGCTGTTATACGTCGAAGGGTAAACAGATTAATAAAACTATTGTTGGCTCGCCTTGATCTGTTATGTTGGTTATTGTATTGGTTATTGTTGATCTGTTATGTTGGTTATTGTAAGGTATACGAGTAGTATATACTATAAGTCACGTTGTGGGTCTTTTTATGTTGAGCGACCACAAACCTTTCAGATGAGCCTGTGAGAAAAACTTTATCAAATCACCCTACTATAAGATTCAGTTCGTTCTTCTAACGACGACAGGCCCGTAACGGCGGTGTATTCTGTTTCACGCGCTCCTTGAAGAGCAGTCAGCAAATTATTGAAGAGTGGAACAAAGATGGGGCCTACTATAAGCTTGACGCAGGAGAGCTCCCAAGCACGGGACTTTTATGTCACCAACTACACTTCTCGTCGAGGAAAATGGAAGACCAGACACGTATTAGACAGCAGTTTGGACAATCAACACCAAGTTTATTAGATCCTTTAAACATCATGTAACCTCTGCTCTGAGGCAAATATTCTTAGACTCCGACACGCTCGTGACTGTGTCACACACGGGAGACGCAATGGTGGAGATAAATGGCCGACTGATAAGCGACGTGTGATCATAACGCCGGTATATCACGCGTCACGCTCGCCGTGCGTAACCGAAGTTGGCAATTTAACGTCTCGCGCGTGCGCTGTAGCGCTTTATTTGTAGGTTTTGACTGTAGTGAAATTAGTAAGCAATGGGTTGCAATTGAGTTGAGGATGATTATTATAGACCCTATATTCAGTTTTGAGAAAATCCTGTCTCTTGTGGTTTCTTTTGATAAAACCTTGTCGATAACTTGCAACAGCTGCTGGTGAAGTGATGTCGAACGCTAATACTTTGAAGTCGTGACTTCCAACCTGTACTGCTGGGTGTGTACGCATGTATTAGTTTATTTATCGCCTCATTCTCGTGTGGAAACATTACAAGACCTAGTACGAACACTCTGTAGTAATAATGCTATTAACAAAATGTGAGTAGCATTAATTCATATAAGTTAAAGATTAAAAAAAAATCTATTACTACCCTTAAATCTATAGGTACCTACTAATATTATAAAGCAGAGAAGAGTTTGTTTGGTTGAATGCACTTATCTCAGGAACTACTGGTCCGATTTGAAAAATTATTTCTGTGTTAGATAGCCCATTTATCGAAAACGTTTATAGGCCACTTTTTATCCGGGTGCGCGGAGTTGTTCCTACGGAACGTGGGTGAAAACGCTGAATGATAGTTACATTATTTCCCAAACCTAAAATGAGCCTTAAAATAAATAATGACAGGCATTTTAGCATGCCAGTATTTTTTCACCTACAGCCAAATATTTAAAACAAACAACTTAATAAACTGCCAATTTGAAAGAGGTAATTACCGCTTCGCAGTCCTCTCTGACCGCTGTCATACTGTCTGCAAGCTGAGTACTCAGCGACGCCCCCTCGCTCCGTGACCGTAGACTAGCTTATCTTGACACTTGTCGGTGTAGACATAATCTTCGCATTAGATGGTTTAATAGGCTTAACTTAACACCTACAGGGATTGATGTAGGGTTGGGCAGACCAGTCAGTTTCGAGTTTGGCTTACGAAGGTAGGAAAAGTGGCGTAGCAAGCATGGATGGCACTCGCGAGTATTGTGTAACTCCAAAAATCATTATACATTTTTCAATTACTATTGATGTTGGCCGTCAGATGTCATCCCTTTTTTTGACCATCAAATAACCCTACCCCCACGCTGTGGGTGCAGCTGGAGGGAGTTTGGGCCGCGCTGGGAAGCGGCGAGAGATGTCGTGCGGTCTTCCACACGAACGCTCCTGTGGAACATCAGTCTCAGTAAACTTCAGGTGTCACCCAACCAGTGGTAACCCCCCTCCAGGTGTAACCCCCCCCCCCCTCTCCGTAGCCACTGGAAAGCACGGATACAAAAAACAATTAATAATGTAGAAATGCCTGCAATTCGCAAGGACAAGATTATTTTCTTTGAACGTGTTAATGTCACGAACAAATAGACAGATTGAGATAGCCTATTTGTCGAGGAAGTTTTTTATCGCAGTGTCGCAATTTCCGCGGGACTCGAGTGAAAACAGCTGGAGGAAGCCAGTTATTATAATTATAAATAAGTAAATCAAAGAATACAATTTGCCATAAGGCCCAAATAATTACGTAACCTAAAGCAAAAAGGTTCGGCCCACACTAACTGACACTAATTATGATTTAAACTCACAACGCGACTCATATAATTTGATCAGCCAACTTATCGACCACTTGACACGATCACGTCACATCGAATCGATTCAAATCGATTGCAATCATCGTAATTGGAAGCAAAGCGAATAAGCCGTTGACGCGATGAAGGGGACTGGACACCTGCTTTGTAGTAAATAACTTTTATAGTAAAGAAGTAATTAATTATAAGTTTTTTAAAGATGTAATGAGATTTCATCACTACTATAACGTGTTTAGTAGCTATAAAAAAGCTTTTTGTTTATATTCTTAAGCGACTCAAGTAAAGGAAGCATTTTCAGCTGACGATGACAACAAGAAAAGAAATATGGGCATAGATTTGGCGCGAAAGTGGTTTTTAAAATGTAATCTAAAATATTAATGTTGTATTCTTTTGTTTAAGGATCTGCTGGAGCGAATATTTCGATTGTTCGACGCGGATGCAACCAATCACTTAGTACAAAATGACTGGCTCGAATACTTGAAGGAACGGCTCACGTAAGTAATTGTGAAAGCTATATGAATTTTATAAAAATATGATTTTAGCTTTCTATTAAAAAAAATATATATTATTTTATAATGGCAGCCTTTCAGCCCGGGTATAACATAATTTGTATTTATACGTATGCAGGATGTAAGACATCAAATTATAAATCGAATAACAGAAAAATTATTACATGGAAAATATTAGACAACACACAGTTCAGTGTTCAGCGCCATCTAGCGTCGAATAGAATTAGTAGGTTTAATGTTGTATTGCAATCTATTTTCAGAGATGACAAGCAGATCGACTTCGTCGAGCAAGTAGAAAGCGTAGCTTATGTTTTATGCGGCAATGGAGTAATAACATTGGACACATTTCAAATAATCTTGAAAAATAAAGTTGTAAGTATAACAAAGTTGATTACAGCGCCATCTGTTAAGGACAAGCGTCCTCACGCTTTTAGTAAAGATACGTAATTTTCATCACAAGATGTCGCTGTTTTTTAGATACGTGCTTTAATAGCGAGGGTAACTTTTATTAATTTAACAAATTCAAATTAATTTAGATTTACCTCCAATATGTTTTTATTTGGTATTCCTCGAGCGTCGAGCGTGTCATCATTGATAAAGTGGCTTATGCAAATAACATTTCCAGGTGACGAACAAGTTATTCAAAGTAGTAGACACGGATGGTGACGGTTATGCTACTGCTGACGAGATCATGGAGTTCTTGTCTACAGTTACCAGTAGCAGGTATTCTATGTTAATTTCTTTATTTGTATTTGTTAGTTTTAGCCACTATCTACGGAATCATTTCAAAAATGTACCAGAATTTGTATGAAATGATCAACCAAATAAACTAACTGGATCTTATTCGTAAATGGTGAAACAGGCCCTCAATGGCTATTGTCGACCTGGCCAGTCATTGAACATTAAGTTACTAATCTAATTAATAAAATATAGAGGTAGATTGTCTCACAAGCATTTAAGATTTTCTAAATACTTTATTTTCTTTAATTCCGCAGACACTTCTTATTTATTAATCCTGTTGACTTACAGGCGATCATAAAATGATTACTGGTGTTTATTTATTTTAGACCACGAGTGGGCTTCGATAAACACAGCGTAGACCGATTAGAGAAGCTGTTCCGAGCGACAGTCGGCGACCAGAAGGAGATCACCAGGGAACAGTTTCAGAAGATTGTCGTTTCCAAGAACGTAAGTATATTGACTTCGTTCGTCAAAATTGTTAAATATAAGCTTGCCTTCTTTATTGATGCAGTGCTTATTTTTGTCAACAGTCAAGCGTGTAGTAGTCACAATATTTCTTTCTTATGCCAATATCATCATCATCATTATCATCCTCCTGTCCACATCCCAAATTTAATTCGTGGTCGGCGCAGCATGTTTTCCACAAACTTCTATCTGCCGTCTCTGTTGCTTATGTACTGTACTGTATTTTCTTCTGCCTTTACATAATCAAAGGCCTTTACTTTATCTAACCTGATATTTTTTATTTACAGCCGTTCTTCACGGAGCGCGTGTTCCAGATCTTCGATGAGGATGACTCGGGTGCCATCTCCCTGCAGGAGTTCATCGCGGCGGTGCACCGCTTCGCCGGCCAGACGCCTGAGGACAAAATACGATTCCTGTTCAAGGTTTATGATTTGGATGGTAAGTTAAATTTATTATTTTAGATATTGGACAAATTATCAGGTATAGAAGAAGTTTACCATACATGTATACGTACGTAAGCATACCTCGGTTCCTAAGAGCAACCGTTTAGTGGATATTATAGTTACTAAGTGCTGGTTATTTGGACAAAAATACGTTAAGAATACCTAGGTGTTTACGCACTCTACGCGATGGTAAAGGGACACTATGTCAGTACAAAAAAACTGTTTGCCTCCAGTTGTAACTTAAAGTTTATTGTTAAAAGCCTCGTTTCACTCATAAGTATCCCCTTCCACCCACAGGTGACGGTCTGATCCAACATCGCGAACTCCAGCACGTGATGCGCGCCTGCATGGAAGAGAACGGCATGCAGTTCAGCGACTCGCAGCTGTTGGACCTCACCACCGCCATGTTTGAGGACGCTGACACCGAGAAACGAGGAGCTATCACTTATGAGGCGCTTAAGAAACAGTTGGAGAACCATGAGGGGTTGTTGGAAAATCTGTCGATAAGGTAAGATGGAAATGGAAAATTTTGGAATATATTTGGAATAGCTTACATTGGGTTAATAAACTTGGGTAAAACCTTACGTAACAGTAGTTATATCAAACCGATTAAGACCAGACGACATGACATCGAGGATCAAGCGATGAATCAAAATTAATAAAATTATGCTCAAAGTAATTCTTCTAATAGGTGGGCTATTGAAAAAAAAATTACTTCTGTGAATATTATTTCTTTTCCCTTTACAAAAAGTTAACCAAGTCATAGTAATAGTATAATCACAATGATCTAAATTGAAGCCCTTATCTATAAGATATTAAAATCATCTTAAACCACCTTCCACAGCATAGACCGCTGGCTGGTCCCCCCCAAACAGGACCCGCGGCCTCTCTCGCTGCGCCAGCGCCTCTGTAAGCTGAAGCCCTACCAGCTCTCCCGGCCGTACATGAGGAACAACTACGTGTTCCTGGCGTACTTGGCGCTGTTCTCGCTCATCAACGTGGGGCTGTTCCTGGCGAAGTGTGTGGAGTACAGGAATGCCAATGGATTTGTGATTTTCGCTAGAGCTTGTGGTGAGTTCCATCTTGGTTTTTGCTAATTAGACAAGAATTAAATGATCGAAAGAATCGTAAGAATACTTTGTACTCTTTATGTAGCTTTCTTTGACATAGGTTAACATGTTTTTTTTTTTATTGAACTTTGGTTTAAGGGTTAACCTGTTAGGTATTGAGTAGAAGGAAGAGATATGTAGACACAAGGGTTGGGCGAGACAACTCGATTCGACTCGACTCGTTTTAGGTAGGCTACCTTTTAATGAATTTCAGAAATCAGTGCTGATTGACCCAATGGAAATCACATTTATTACAATTTAATACTGATAGATGATACATAACAACCAGTAGATCAGTATTCATTCATATAAGTAATTTGTTTAAGGGCCAGTTTCACAATCTCTGAATAGCCACTATCTACCGATTAAATTCAAAAGTGGAATAGAATTTGTATGAAATTAACTATTAAATAAACTAACTGGAACTTGTTCTTAGGTAGTGAACAGGCCCAAATACCTACCAGTACCTACCCAGCTACGTACACGAATGCTTCTAGGGTCTATCCCACATCTGAAATCTTCATCTCCAGGTCAGTGCTTAAACTTTACGTGCGCCTGGGTGCTAGTACTAATGCTGCGGCAGTGCATCACGGAGCTGCGCGTGCGAGGCTGCAGCTCGGTGCTGCCGCTGGACCAGCACATCTACCTGCACAAGCTGACGGGCGTGCTCATAGCGGTGTACAGTCTAGTGCATACTGTCATGCATCTCTGTAACTTTAGTAAGTGTTATACTGTATCTGCGCCTGCGCACATGTTACGGCAGTGCCACTAGTTCGGAATAAATAAGTAGATATTGTCATGAACCAATATTAAATTACCAAAGCAAGCAACATTTGGGTAAAAAATATCAATGATTCAATCAACACAATATGTTAGTCATAAATTATATATAACATAAATAATAATTGTATAATAAAATTGCATAAATGAAAAAATAAAAGCACAAAAAGTAACTGCCGAAACCCGGGATTGAACCGGGGACCTTTAGATCTTCAGTCTAACGCTCTCCCAACTGAGCTATTTCGGCGATGTAAATGATTACGAAATGACCATTGTGATATCTTATAAACTAAAGTGACTTACAATAATATTGTCTATCTAGCTTTTTCTTGAACAAACTCAGTTACCCGGGCGACTTGTTGTTGACTGAAATGTTTGTTTGTTTGAACGCGGTAATCTAAGGAATGACTCGCCCGATTTGCTTTAGTAATTTGTCGTACAATATTGACTATCGCGAATTCCCAACTTCACATACATACATACGTTGACAGAAGGCTAGAGTCGGCGAAGCCAAATTGCACCAACGTCAATAATGAAGATTGCACCAACGTCCTCATTTCAGGTCTAATAGTAGTTCATGACCCAATCCTCAACAAGAACAACTACACGCTGTCCGATTGGCTGGTGACGCAGAAGCCGGGTCTGTTCGGCCTGGTGCCGGGCTGCGCAAACCCGACGGGGGTGGCGTTGGCCGCCATACTGCTCGTCATGTTCGTCTGCAGCCAGCCGTTCATCAGACGAGGGGGGAGCTTTGAGGTCAGTTGCTATAGGGTTCAACTGTGCTGCGATTATGAAAGTTCTTCGTAACGTAACTAATCTAGGTCTCGGATTCGATTGCCGGATCGGGTCTAAATCGCTTTGAGTGTTATAAAAGATTTTCATAAAGCAGCCCGGATTCTGGATTGAAAAACGTGTGTATTGGAGAGCACGTAAATATCTTGCGGAATTCTGCGCCTATCTCTCTAGTATTATCGAATTGCCGTTCTATTGGGCCATGGAATAGAGAGTGCACCTGTGTCGGCGCAAATTCTTGTGCACTATAATATATCTTGCATAGGTGGCTGACCTCCTTAGAGAGAACGACCGCCGTAGAATGAAATCAGTGGGAACGCCATTAATCTAATCATCTTCTTAATTTTGTATTCCAGGTATTCTATTGGACGCACCTACTGTACGTGCCTTTTTGGATATTACTTCTGCTGCACGCGCCCAACTTCTGGAAGTGGTTCGTGCTGCCCGGCACTGTCTACCTGTCCGAGAGGATCATGAGACTCGCTTGGATGAGGTCAGTTCATTTCGTGTAACTGGCTGCAGCTTAGTTCTGATTTATACACGAGTAGAGCGTCTGCTTGTCTCGCCTTTACATTCCATTTATCTTGCAGACAAACTATTGGTAAGAGTTTCTATCTTTTTTGATTTTCAAATGAAAACCATGAATGCCTTAACATAATAAGCCGAAAGCTTCCGAGTTTACAACTTAGGAAGGATTTCGTCATGACGTAGATCAACGTAGGTCAACTTTAAGCAAGAGTCCTGTCTGATGATTAAGATACGAATCTTCTCCTACCCCTCTCTTCTTAACCCCTAAGAAAAGGTGAAAAAAAACACTACTCATTAGGTATGTTTTCTTTACGTACAGGCGCCACCAGGTCAACTGGATTGTAGTAGCTTGATGTGCTCTGGCGTCTGTACCAAAAGTAAAATATGTGTACCAAGTAGAAATATATGATTTGTTTCACTTTTTTCAGAACGGAACGCGGCAAGACCTATATATCGTCAGGTATCCTCCTCCCGTCGCGCGTGACTCACCTGGTGGTGAAGCGACCGCCGCTGTTCCACTTCCACGCGGGCGACTACGTGTTCGTGAACATCCCCAACATCGCTACCTACGAGTGGCATCCCTTCACCATCAGCAGTGCTCCCGAGCAGGAGGGTAAGTCAACATTTGCCTAGCCGTTTTTTTTTGTTATTCAAAGTATGTCTTGCATTTAGCGATTGATTAAAATTGAGAGCACATCAATAAAGTACGGTGACTTGCGTATGTGCAATGATTCGACTTCTTTTCTTTTCTAGTGTAACCCCTTTTCCAAGAACACGCCAAGAGTTTCAGTGCCTATAATATTTATTTGCATACACCCTTACCAAACCGCGATTCCGTTCAAAATCCCACCATTCTCCAAATGTCAAAATTAATAGAGCAACTTATTTACAGCAACAAGCAACGCCACCGTGGGCCTAGCATGAGTCTGGGATTCCATTTTTGTCGCAAATTACATAATATGGCTATGACTCCTTATCAATTGCTTTTTTATGACCAAGTATCGTGAAAAAAAAAATCTTCTCCATTGCAGACTACCTGTGGCTACATATTCGTGGCGTGGGCCAGTGGACCAACCGCCTGTACTCGTATTTCGAGCGCGAACAGGCGCGACTGCACGCTGGAGAACTGCCCGCTATAGAGAATGGTCATGAGTAAGTTCTTTGTTCAAGTGAATGTGTTCTACATTGCTCTGATATTGAACCGACGCCAGCACATCAAGTTACTCGAAACTGTCCAATGTTCCCAATCAACTTCGAACTGTATGCTGCAGCGATAAAGTTGCAATCTATTAAGGAAATTTGACAGATTGTAGTAGTGCTGGCGCCTGCACTTTATATTCTGGTGGGTGAAGTAGTTCCAACGCGACCCAGGTCGAGCTGGTAGAAACTAGTTTTGGATATGTTGAATTATTTCCAGAAAGCTAGCCCGATCCATATCAAGTCAGAGTAAGAAGAGCCGCAAGGGTTCCATCGCGAGCACCAAGAAGCGGTCAGTAGACTTCTCGCCCAAGTGCTTCACCAACGAGGCTTACGTCGGTGATGAGAACGGTGATGTAAAGCAGAGCGAAGGTACGATTTATTTCTTAGGAAATTACTTTATAGATTTTGCCCGTAACTTTGAATACGTCCTGATGAAACTAAGTATGTCCTGCATCCTCATAAAAAGTAATATCTGCTGGAGCTGAGTCCCATGTTTCATGAAGTGACTGCCTATCTGACCTCCTCAACAACTTGATTGAACAGTAAGCGTTGCTTAACTAAACTTTGGCACGCCTCTTCAGCCAATAATACCTACATGAATATTAGATGATGGTAATTTCCTCCAGCTCCGTCCCCAACAAGAGTGACCTACGCGCCGTCCCTGCTGGCGCCGGCGCGCACGCTGGAGAAGTCTCGCTCCATGCCTGACGTGCAGAAGAACGTCAAGAAACGACAGCGGCTCATGGCGTGAGTTTTGTGTTATTTGGTTTTGGACAGGGATTGCCTTTTTGCTTTAATCTTCTAACTGCTAAGATTTTTCTCTTGACAAATTGAACAGCTATTGAAAATTACATACCTACTTCTCTCTTGTCTCCCATTGACATTGTACTCTCATAACAAATATTTCATTATCATTTAGATTGTAGGTTCAAGTTTCATTTTCATACTCAATATCGTAGTTTCATCCTGTATTTGTATGTCCACGGCGTTTGCATCCTTGCGTTTAAATCCTTTTACTTCCCCAGTCTCCGAGATTTCATGCGTTCAGAATCAGAAAGCAAACTCAACGAGGACGCGATAATATCAGCTCGGAAATCCTTCGGTTTAGCTGGCAAGATCCCGCAGAATAAATCCCTGGTGCACAGCTTCCGTTACATGCGGACCAAGCCCACTATCATCGCTTTCAAGACCCCCAGCTTTGAAGAGAGAAGGCGAAGCAATGATAGTATTTTGACCATTGGTGAGTAGATTCTCAATTTTATGTCAGCATGACATAGATTTTAGATGAACAAATGGCGAATACAAGATTCTGCTAAGGTGCAAACCGCTCCATGTCCTGTTTGCCTCTCGAATGACCTTTAAGAGAGCCGTTCATTTTCTCTGTGTCGGTTTCTTTAAGTCATGGCAAGATTACTATAAATACTGCCTTCTTTCTAGTTTGGTTCTAGAACGTTCTAAACAACGTGAATACTAAATATCTGTACAATGCTATTTCACAGCGCGTCGTCGCCTATCAAAGAGCTTATCTCCAGACAGAGACGTAGAGTGTCAGCCGGAGAAGTCGGTTGATGACAACGACGGATCTGAAGCTACTGATGACTTCGAGCTCAACTATCCTATAGGAAAGCCTTTGGAGGTAAGACTTTAACTAAGCTAGCTGTTGTTTCGCTAGATTTCCCAGGAGTACTCTGGGTAAACCAAATCAAAAAATAAAAAAAATAAAAACTGGGGCAGTGGCTCCTGGTTTCTGGGGCTTTGTCTCTGTCGCTGTCCATCGTTTGATTCGTGAGGACTTTATTATTTTATCACTACATTCCAGATCTACCTGGACGGTCCATACGGCGCAGCTTCCTCCCACATCTTCCTCGCACAACACGCAGCCCTCGTCGCCGCCGGTATTGGAGTCACTCCCTTCGCCTCCATACTCCAAGCCTTGGCCAGAAGACACAGTTCTGCCAGGCATACCTGCCCTAAGTGCGGACATGACTGGCCTGCCGATATGCCTAAACACGGCATGAATTTGAAGAAGGTAATTTAGATAACTCATCATCTGCCTAGCCTTTTCCCTAACCATACTGGGGTCGCCTTCCAGTCTAACCGAGTGCAGCTTTACTTTAAGTGGAGTGACTTCTTGTCTTATCTCCTCAACTGTAGTTACCTGGGCAAGACGATACCTCTTGGTAAGACTGTTTGTCAGACTTTCTTGATTCTGATTAGGTACTCGTAAGGACTGTCAAAGATGTACAAATGACTGTCGGGGTTGAAAAAAGCTTAAATCTAATAATTTATTTTGTAACTTTGTCAATTACTAATCCAGGTGGACTTCTTCTGGATAAACCGCGAGCAGCGTTCGTTCGAGTGGTTCGTGTCGCTCCTCTCGCAGCTGGAGATAGAGCAGGCGGAGCGCGGCGACAGCGAGCGGTTCCTGGAGATGCACATGTACATCACGAGCGCGCTGCAGAAGTGCGACATGAAGGCCGTGGGGCTGCAGCTTGCACTCGACTTGTTGCATGAGAAGGTGGGAGCGTGTTTTTTCGTAACCTGACTATTGATACGCACATTTGTACAGTACCAGATAGATAATATAATTGGGCTTTAACTGGCTATCTCAATTGATAGGGAAAATCATTAACGTAAACGAGAAATAGTGAAGGACCTAAAATGCTCCCTTGTGGAACTCCAAATCTTATACTTGCGACTGAGACTGTTATATTTCCTCGAGAGTATTGGTATTACTGTAGAATTCGGGTCTAGGAATCATTAACATTCTGCCATTTAGTATGATTCAAACCAATCGCAAGTATACAGGTATTGAAACTAAAAATCGGATAGATTTTAAAACATGACGTATGAAACGCACAACATAAATACTTTCCCACAAAGTTAAGTAGCATCAGCTAGTAAGAACCATCTTTAATTTCCAGGAAAAAAGAGACTTGATAACCGGCCTTAAGACCCGAACAAATGCCGGTCGTCCGAACTGGGACAAGGTGTTCAAACAGCTGCAAGAGCAGAACAAGGGCAAGGTGACGGTGTTCTACTGCGGGCCCCCCCAGCTGGCGCGCGTGCTGCGCGTCAAGTGTGATCAGTTCGGGTTTGGGTTCCGTAAAGAAGTCTTTTAGGTAAAAGATGAGTAGTAGTGAAAAATGATGAGTATATTTATTGAATTGAAAGGTAGGTAGCAAGATTACCGTGACTTTGTTTTTGAAAGAATGGATAAATTATTACATCAAAATCGTTGGTTCGTTTTAAAAGAATTACTGCAATTAAAAAAATGAAGGTTTATTATTAAGAATTTGTAATTGTGAGTGATGATGTGTTGTAGTACGTATAAGAAAAAGTTGTAATTATTATGAAATACTCTTATTTTTCTTGCCTCTAATATAAGTCATGTAGCCTGTACTTTTTTTTTCTTTTTGTTTTGTCTTTTTATATCGAGTTGTTTTATTGTACAATAACGTTTAATATAAATTGTTTGAAGTTTATTAAAATGAAATTATAATTTTATTATGATAGGTAGTAAATAATTTAAATAATTTATTTGTAAATTTTGTGATGAACCCGTGATTTTATTTGTGCACTGACCTTTTTGTTACCATTTCCGCCAATGACAAATCACATTTTGAATTTAGTTAATCTTATCATTATCATCCATCATCATCATCGTATATGTATGTCTAAAAATCGATTGCTGTTCGTAAGTCTAACTAAAACTGCTGACGGACCAATTTAGCTTGCTCTGGTTTTCAAATGTATGTAAAGAAATGCTACGATGATGAATGATACTCAGGCAGGACGGAGTTTGCCGGATCAGCCAGTAAGCATTCTTTTTTAAATGTAATTTTTGACTTAAACATTATTGTTACTATTACATCATATTTCTTTATTTTTACGGATTTTACATTCATTTAATAATTTAAGATTTTGAATTGAATTTAATTTTGACTTTTTAGATTTAATGTTTACGCGTGCTCAACTTGGCGGTGCCACAACCGTGCTATCAATATGGCAATACGTATTAATTGGTACTTACGGCTTATTTAAATAAACATATAATCTAAAGAAATTAAGTAGATAAATAAGATTACACTATAGTTACCACGTTGTGAGTCATTGTTTCGATTGTTTTAATAATAAACTATGAAGTGCAGACAATTTCGCTTTTATTTACTTCTTTACTCCTAATAATGTCAGGTCAGTCTGGCGCCCTTGTTGCACCCGAACTGGCGCCTCTATACTCTTCTGTCAAGATTGTGCCTTTTGCAGCTTATATATATATATATTTATCTAAAAAGATCTAGTTGAGTCTGCAACGGAGTTACACGTCGTGAAAATGTCTGGTTTTGAGTAAAAAAAGGAAACTTGTTTACTACAAAAATATAATTATGAGACTGTAAAGTATTCCTGTACAAAAATAACTAGATGGAAATAATAAAATAAAACAGGCCAGTTTGCTGATTTTACTAAAATATACAAAATAAATAAATTACAGGAAGGCGAACTGAAGCAGCACTATGGCATAGTCGGCGAGCAGTGTCATCAGACTGAGCTGCAGCCCCGCGCCTGCATAGAACAGTGTGCATATTCGCAGCTTAGTGAACCGCGCGCGATGCAAGCGGCGCACATTTTTACACAGACGCTTCTCAGATTCTGGCAAAGTAAAAGAAAACCATTACCCTACCATTAAATACACACAAACGTACCGTAGAACACATCTGATACGGTTGATTTTGAAAAAGTGGGAATTGTCAATTTAAATACGCAAACAGAAAATAATATAAAATTATGTTAATCATTTACCAGAGCAAGATGTCTTCAAAATTAGTGTGCAATAATAGGGAACACTGTCAATGGTTGTATAAAATTTCTCACACTGCCAGCAAAACAATAATTGCCAAAACAAATCCTTTGCCATCCATATAAATACAGCCATCGTCGACAACATCGCCGAACCTATATAACCCTGCAACATAAAAGAAGCATTACACTTATTCGGTTATAAATACTATTTAAAAACGAAAAACATAATTTAAATTTCTAGTGCGCCAGAAACGCAAGGCGCCAGGATAACAAGGCGAATAATTTTTGGCTCAATTACACCCGGTTGCCGGATCCAAAGACTGACATAATGAAGTGTGTTGGTTATGATATAAATAAAAATAAAACTCACAGTATCCCCTGTACTCGCGGCCATCTTGCAATTATAAATGCAAACTTGAATGTACATCAAAGAGTGAAGAAATATTTCCGAGATGTAAAAAAATATCTGCAAAGCAGAGCATAGTTTATTTATGTATCATATATTTAGCAAGCAACACCAAGTCCAGATTCAAATCATTATTGTGAACAATACTCACATATTGTTGAAAACACACTTTTAGCAGATGATAACATTCTAATATATTAACGTAAGCTTGATACATATTTCTGTGGTAACTTTTGTCATATATAGCTCCCGTTTCTCGAAGATCGAGAACTTTATTACACCATAATAGTGACTTATTTTGTAAAATAGCTACAAGTCTAGTGGCATATACTATGTTGAAATCAAAGGTACTTAAAATTAAACTGATGTAAATATAGTAGTAAGATAAACCGAGGATTATATTAAAACAAGCGAAGAAACACGTGACTCCAACTACAGCAAAGGTTACAATTATCCAATTCCAAACTTTAAAGTTTCTGGAATAAGTCTCATTGTTGAGAAACCGGTGCACATTTTGAAAAGTTAAAACAAATTTTATACAATTCTTAGTTTGAATGACCCCAACTACGAAATTCATGATGAAACCGTAACAATAGTAGATGAAGTCGAAGTAAAAAGTAATAAACATGAAGCTGATGAATATGTCACCATAAGTATAGAGTAGCAACACATTCCTGAGTACAAAGGAAGTTATGAATATCATCATTCCAATAAGTGACAATATATTGGAAAGTAAACTTTTTTCAGCTATACGATTGTCTTTGATGCGATACTTAGGACATAGTGCAATGTACTGCATCAGATTTAAAGGCAAAAGCATCGACTGCACATCTTTGTCTACCAAGTTACTGGCCATGACGTTTGACATTGAAACTTCTTGATGTATAACCACTATAAGAATTAATAAACACAACACATTAAAGGAAATAGCAATTTTTTTTTTATTATTCATTTATTCTTCATTGCTCTAAACTACCCTTATCCTTTAAACTTCCCTTACAGATTCCATAACCTAACGCGATAGCAAGGACACTTGAATGAAAGGAAACTTGAATTGAAATGAGTAACAAATTGGCAGCCTTCAATATAATTAAATCATCTATAATTCAGACAATTGAATGACAAGTTTATAAAAGTACCAAAGTGGACACTAAAGCCAACACAATATTACAATTGTAGTAAGTTATATCGATTTCCGTATACATGAGTACGTTAGAGTAATTTTACATGTAACAAAAATATATGTAGGTACCTCTCATTTGTACTCGATTTAATGGGTACCACCCACACCCTGTTCATCAGGAGTACCACAAAATTAAAAGGCTATTCAAAAGATGGAGCTTATATATATAGCCTATAGGATATCCTGAGTAAAATATTTTTGTAATGAAATAATTAAAGACAATCATTTTCGATGTCTTCGAAACATATTTTTACAGGAAGGCGAATTGCAGTAAAACAATGGTATAGTCAGCCAGCAGCGCCATCAAGCCGAGCTGCAGCGCCGCGCCTGCGTAGAACAGTGTGCACACGCGCAGCTTACTGAACCGCACGCGATGCAAACGAAGCACGTTTTTGCACATACGCTTCTCAGCTCCTGTCAAAAATATTTTGTAGATTTCCAACCTTGATCCATAGCCATTAAATTCTATTATAAGAATCTTGGCACAGTTATATGCGTCTGAAATTTTCAGGTGATTACCTGAGCTATTGGACTTCAAAATACTCGCACAAGTATCTTGAGTATGTAGTATTACGGAGTAAAATTTTTCACATTGCACCGTGAATTGAATTTGCCAAAGCAAGTCCTTAATCAGCCAAAGCACTATAGAATATATGGATAACGCTGCATTGACAATCTGACGCTGAAACAGGATACAAATATTTAGAAACTTGTCACCATCTTGTTGCTGGGCTGATGTTTGTCACAGAAATACGCATGTCTTATACTCGGTGTATCAGTTGTACTATAATTTAATTTCATTAGTCATCCTATAGAACTCCTGTTGCTGTCTCCACCTTCACTATAAACAATTCTTGCTGGTTATTCTATTCTAATGTTACATGAAACTATAAGGCATCAAATTACTGATGATATTCATACTTACCACGTCACCCAATTTTACTGTCATGGCAAACATATCAACAGACGCTTTGATATACAGCAGAGAGTGAACTAGAACTTCAATAACGTAGAACAATAGCTGCAACATTACAATTTGTTATAAAATCAATTCGAAAATTCACATCACCAACATATTTATCCACAATATTAAATGTCTCGAGTGATATTTACGAATTGTTGAAAACAATTCTTCACAATCTCATAGCATTGTAATATATAAACGTAAGCCTGAAACATGTTTTTTCCGTATCTCTCGTCAATACATCCTTGGGTATTTAGGACTTGAATATTCCACAGTACTAATTTATGTTCCAAAATTTTTATGAGTCGGGAGGCATAAACGATGTGGAAATCAAACCCAATTAAAATAATGCCGTAGTAAATAAAATGTAAAGGCAGTTTGAGAATATATATGAAATATATAAAAATTATACTGTAGGCTATTGTAACTATAATTACGAAGACCCAATTCCAAATGACCAAGTTTTTAATATGCGTCGTATTAAGAAATCTGTGAAGTTTTTGAAATATCAGGATAAATTTGACGTTCTGTTTAGAATGGATGATTCCAAATATGCAACTCATAGTGAAACCAATAGAATAGAAAATCAAATCGAAATATATGCTGACATCCGTAAAGACAGATAATTCAATTGACATAAGAAAGTAGGTGCGGTATACAAATGACAGTATAAATATTATTGTTGCAATCACTGTAATTGCAGCTGAGATTACGCTATTAGGATATATGTGATTATTTTTGATGCGATATTTGGGACACAAAATTAGATAATGCAATAGGTTTAAAGGCAAAAATAACGACTGCACGTCTTCGTCCACTGCATTATTTAAAACTGGCATAACGTCAATATCTTGCAAGCGTCCAATATCAAGAGCTTTTTTTCGTACGTAATGCAGAGCTATCAGCTGTCGCTGTAATACACAGTAGTGAAGTAATAATATATTACACTGTGTACATGCAACCGATTATGATAATTTCTAAAGATAGAATTCATAAAGTTAATGTAAGACCGCTTGTCTCAATTAGTTTAAATATTACTTCGATATGCTTGTCCGATTAGAGTCTGGTCACTTCTACATTGTGTTCTGTTCACATACGATAAAGATTAAGATAACGACGTATTACTGATGGTTTATATATTAAAAACCCTAAGCGCCAGAGTATGCCAGTCAAGAAAAGTAGGGCGCTAGAAAAAATGGGTAATAAAATGTTGTTTTGGTAATCGATATAGTAATTGTGAGTGTTAAGAGTTGTGAGAAAAAATAGCAGCGCCATGCCTGAATAGAATAGTTTGCTGAACCGCGCGGGACAATCGACCCACATTTTCGTATAGATGCTTCTCAGATTTTGTATAATATTATCAAAGTTCAGAAAATATTATCAATGATTGTCCTTTTTACTCAAAGCGTGATTGATATAAATGCATCCACGGGATATTTTATATTACAATACTCTCAGAAAACATGGGGCGCCAGACAATTACAGGGGCTGAGTTGGGCGCTGCTGGTAGCATTAACCTTTTTTCCATATTTCAAACATCGTTAATATATTTTTTCTTCTCGAGTCAAGTATGCAGCACTGTGGACATAGAACTTGGTGTTTCAGATTTTTATTACTTTACGCTGAAACTCAAAACTCTTATTGAGCCTCAAAACCAATGACAGCCGCAAAAATAGTCACCCTTCACCGCTTCTTACGTTTTACTGTAGTGAAGAAGAAGTGGCACAACAAGCTTTGCAACACATTTCTGTCTGCTAGGTTTAATACCAAATGTTTTAGGAGAAAAGTAACACAAGTAAAAACGGGTATTTAATGGTAATAGTAGAACTAAGTGTTGCTTCAGTTAAATAAGACGTAAAATAATAGCTGTATTTACAAAAGGTCTTCAAAACGCGATTTTAGCGCTTTAAGACTGGTATGGCAGCCAGTATGTGTTCAAGAAATCGATTCAAAAATTCAATTATGTAAGTAAATAGTAATAAAATACATTTACATAGTACGTAGGAGTAATATAACATATTCAGCTTTATTCAACAAAATCAACATAAAATATAATAGTCTACAAGAATGCGAACTGCAGTAACACGACGGTGTAATCAGTGATCAGCCCCAGCAGACCGAGCTGCAGCGCGGCGTCTGTATAGAATAGTGCGCACACGCACAGCTTTCTGAAGCGCGCGCGATGCACGCGACGAACGTTCTTGCACATACGTTTTTCAGCTTCTGTTGAAAAAGTTAATTTTTACAAGCTTTTCTTAAACTATATAAAGTCACTAGCTTCCGTCAGGGGTTTCACCCGCATCCCGAAGGAACAGCTCCGCGCACCCGGATAAAAAGTATACAAGTCTTCATTGATAAACGGGCTATCTAACACTGAAGGATTTTATCAAATCGGACGAGTTGTCGGACCAAACAAACCAACAAACTCGTCTGCTTTATAATATTAGTATAAATTTCTATTATCAATACTTGCTATGATACTTCTTTATACTTTCACCAAAAGAAAATGTGTGATTTTGTTTTCAAATATAATACCTGAACAATTAGATTTTAAAACTACTGCACAGTTATCCTGAGCGCACTGCACAGTTGAGTAGAACTTCTCACACTGCTGACTCAACATTATCTGCCAAGCCACATTTTTCATCAACCAGATTTCTATAGAAAATATTGACATCGATGCTACGCTCATGAGATCCTGAAATAAATTATTGTTTTATACTGATAATATTGAAACAGAAAACAGATTGAGTATTGCATAAAATAATAAAAAATTGTTGGATGTCAATGCAAACAATAAAAATTAATAAAAATATTTACTATTTCGCCCGACTGAAATGCCATCTTCACCGTATCAAGTGACGATTTAGTGTATGCGAGATAGTGAATGAATACTTCTGCAATATAAATAAGGACCTGAAAAGAAACAGTGATAAAAATATACATAAGATAGTGAAATAGAAGTATTCAAACTACAGTCTCAATAATTATTATATATCTGGACATCTTTTTCACGCACGGTCGGTTAGCCCCAAAGTAAGCTATTGATTAACTTGTGTTATGGGTGCTAACACAATTGGTAAACAACATATACTTTACACATATATATTTATAAATGCATATTATAACACCCAGACTACAGCCAACAGGTATGTTCAACACACAAAAATGCCGACTTTACCAGGAATCGAACCCGGGAAACTCAGCTCGGCAGTGCGGCGTAGTTACTGTGTTACCTACTTTGGTTACCTGTTAAAGTTTATGTACTTACATAGTGCTGAAAACAGGCTTCAACTAAATCATAACACTCTAATATATCAAGGTACGCCTGGAACATGTTTTTGCTGTGTACTTCATTGTTCGTTTCTCGAAAATTCAACACTTTAACGTTCCATACTTCCAATTTAAGGGTCAAACAAGTCATTAGTCGATATGCATAAACTATATTGAAATCAAAAGCGCTCAGTATATATGTCACGTATATAAAATACATTGGGAGCCCAATGTAATTAGTAAAATAAATGAAAACAGAATTGTAACAAGTGGCTGCCAGAACTACGAAAATCCAATTCCAGAAGATTAAATTCTTAAAGTGGAAATTATCATGTTGGAGGAATCTGTGGACTTTCTGAAATGTCAGAACAAACTTGACACACTTGTGGGATTGGACGACTCCAACCACGAAGTTCATTACAAAACCAATAACGTAGAAGCTAATATCGAAATATAGGTTCGCGGTTAGCACCCAAGAGTTATTGATATAGTTTTGTTGAATTAGATAGTTTCGCATTCTAAACAAAACTATATATCCAACTGTTGCGATTAGGGAAATGACATTGGACGTCATACTGTTAGGAGATATAATATTATTTTTGATACGATATTTGGGACACAGTAGAACATTCTGCATTAGATTTAGAGGAAATAGCATCGCCTGCACATCTTTGTCCAAGCTATTCGAAATAGAGACGTCAGTTGTTTGATGCGTGCGTTTAAAGTTAGGAAACTTCATATTGTATCACAAACAGCTGCTTCCAAACCCACAAATGGCTTCGTAATCGACAGTAAATGTAGGAATAAACAGCACTCACATAATATTAGAAGGCCAAGATGTAATCAGTAAATCCATTATCATAAATGAAGTTTGACACAATGCTATCTTTTTGGAAATTCAGTGTTGTCTAATAATTAGGTTAGGTTGTTTGGCAGTCTTTGTATTACAGTTTTTCTCTTACCAAAAACCTGAAAAATGTTCTAGAACAGTATGTATTTTGAATGATTATTCTATTTTAATCTTTTTTATTGTTCTCTTTATTAATTTATACCGAAATGACTCCATTAAAATTCCTGATAATTTGGTTTTACTTTTAATTATGGAAGCATGATTTACAAATACGCGAACTGAAGCAACACAACGGTATAGTCAGCTAGCAGCGCCGTCAGACTGAGCTGTAGCGCCGCGCCTGCGTAGAACAGTGTGCACACGCGCAGCTTGCTGAACCGCGCGCGATGCACGCGACGCACATTCTTGCACATACGCTTCTCAGCTTCTGGCAAAAAGTTCTAAAGTTATTCATTCGATTCTAAAATAATTAGGATAATCACGGCAGAAGTAACTAACATTTAATAAAAAAAGGTAAAAATAATATGAGACGCTTAAATTTTCATCTTGGGTAGCGCTGTGTGCATTATCTTACAGCACCTCGTTTTATTTATAACTCTTTAATGTTTATTTGAATATGATATAGCTGCTTCTCGGATTTATCATAATTCAGCCTAGACGCTTATAAAGCTATTGTACCTGAGATCACTGCTGCTGTTGACAAAACAGCTTAAAAGTTTAAAACGGCTGAGCTTATTTTGATGAAACAAGATGAATCACCGCTGGAAAACAAGCTTTTAACTAAATATTTTGCCACTTGCGTCGGCTTCCGTCGGTTCATCTGTTTAAGAGCTAGGGTGCCACAGAAAAACAGACTCACATATGTAGCGGTCAATAACAGAATAGAATGTGCGTTATTGGTCTTAGATATTTACCAGGACAATTTGATTTCAGAATAGCTGAGCAGTTATCCTGAGCGCTATCGTTGGCTAAGTAAAAGTTTTCACACTGTTGGTTAAACATAGTTTGCCAGAACAGATTCTTTATCAACCAAAACATGACAGATAGTGTCGCCATTATCGCCGTGTGAGCTGCACTCTGAAAAGAAAAAAAAAATAAGAGTTTTAAGTTGTAATTACCCAAAATTTTACAACCCCTTTAAGAGCACAACAAATAGGTAACATTTTATAAAATGGGGCGCTAGAAAAATAAAGATTATAGGGGGCCAGTAATGAGCGAATGTTCTATACTGGCGCCCTATATCAATTATGTAATATAAAGATTTCACAAGAAAAAAAGTGTTTTAATAACAGTTAGTATAAAGTTTTAATAAATACGCAGAAATAAACTTACTATGTCTGCCTTCCTAGATGCAAATTTAAACATTTCTATTGTAACTTGGATGTAGACGATTGAATGAATAAATGTTTCTACCACATAGTACAGTATCTGTCAACACATAAATACAAAACATTGATTTTGTTAATTTGTACAGGTACTTATTTCAATTCTATTTTAAATTGATACTCACGTATTGCTGGAAACAATTGCCAACAATTTCGTAACACTGCAATATGTCTACATACGCCTGGAACATTTTTCCGACATAATTCCTATCATACGAATCCCTAGTCTCTTGAAAATTCGAGACTTGAACGTTCCATAGCACTAATTTACCCCTCAACAATTGGACAAGTCGCATTGCGTAAACCACATTTAAATCAAAAATACAAAGGAACAAGCTAGCGAATCCATGATATACACTCAAAGTAATATTCGTAGCGAAATAAATGAAAATAGCCACGTAACCACTAATAGCCATAATCACTGACACCCAATTCCATATAACGAATCTTCTAAAGCCGGTCTCACTGTTAATAAACCTGTGAACTTTTTGAAAAATTAAAACAAACTCGATAGATTTTTTTGTATGAATGAGTCCACTTGAAAAGTTTATTATGAAGCCTAGGCAATAGTATGTACAGTCAAAGAATGTTGTGTAATATAAGGTAGATGTAAATCGAGTATTTTTATATAAACTCATTAGATAATTACGATATATGAATATGAATGCGTGTATCAAACTTGCGACGGCTGAGCAGCTTTTGGATGTTAAACTATTTGGAATGATCGCATTATTTTTGATGCGATATTTTGGATTGAAGAACACGTTTTGCATGAGATTTAGAGGCCAGAGCATTGACTGCACGTCTTCATCCACAATATTATCCAAAGCACACTCTTCGTTCATATTTCTTGTTTCATTAATTGTGATATCGTACAGCAATAATTGACTATAAATTCTCTTAATTTTCCAAAATCGAGTGCAGTTTGTCACAGTTTAGGCTCAGGGTGCTGATATAATTGTGATCTTCGGATCTATTCCAACTTGGTTTTCAGCTAAAATCCTTGTGCCTAACCGGATCGATATAGCCCTTCACTAGGGTAACCGGGAAATCGTGAGTAGTCCAGCTTATTGTACCTATACCTCTAAAGTTAAATTTTAAGGCGTAGTTTGTAAATTTAAACAAGAATATACTACTGTGTAACTCGAAGTGTGGTTTTCTTTATAACTACCGAGTCGCTCAGTCTAACAGTACGGTTGGTCTATCAGTCGGCAGTGCACTTATAACTAGCGACTATACATATTTTGTGTATGGAATTACCACTTATCAACTTTTATTTTTTTAATTTGTGCCAGGTCAGTCACTGAGCTATTATATTAAGTGAAGGCATTGAATAATGTAGTAGGTATCCGGCTTAAAGGTAATATTCCAATTCATGTAAGTAATAGCTAAACCGCCATGAAAAGGAACTAGAACTTGGATTCTAATAATATTATAAAGCTAAAGAATGTGTTCATTTGTTTGCTGGAACGTGCTGATCTCTGAGTTTTCAAAAGTTACTTCAGTGTAACAAAGCCCATTTATCGAGGAAGGCTACACTATATTATATTCCTGACACCCCAACACCAGGTGTGACGGCGCTAGGCGTCCTCCAACCAGGCGTCCCGATGGTAGTCATCCCTGTGCTAGGCGTACCGGTGCTAGGCGTTCCGACCCTGGCATCCCGACGCTAGGCATTTCAACACAGCTGAGGATTCCGAAGCTTGGCGTCGCGACGCTAAACGTCCCCAAGTAAGGCGTCCTAACGCCCTATGGTCTCTCAACGCCAGGCGTGACGAAGCTAGGTGTCCCCCAACCAGACGTCCCGACGCTAAGGTGTGTGTTTGTTTTAATTTCTAGGTAAATCGCGTCCTATATGCTCCTGTATGCTTTAAATTGTAAACATTAATTAAGCGTAACACTGGAGCAGTTTCATATTTTTTTTATAAAGAAAGCAAAAAAATGTATTTGTATTATTGCAGTTATTCTTATTCCCCGCGAGAAACCTAACCATAGCGAGTTTCTATTCGATGACAACGCCATCTAGAGAGCGTGCCTAACAACTTTGTAGCTTTAAAATTTTCAGGGCGAGATTCACAATGTTCGAATAGCAACTATCTACCGAATAAATTCAAAACTGGAACAGAATTTTTATGAAATTATCTACTAAATAGACTAACTGGAACTTATTCGTAGGTGAAATATGTATGTCCCTTAGTCTATACGATTGGGTTGACTTAATGACACGACCAAACAAAATAGTCAAACAGCCGTTTTTAATTTCAGCCTCACGACATCTTTACTTTTACAACTACAGCGTCCTCAAGCAACAAAAATTCATTAAAAATAACAATAAATAAACAAGGAAAAAGGTACCTTCCTACCTAATGACAATTTCTCAATTTTATCGACAATCATTGCTTTGTCAGTTATAATGAAATTACGTAGTTCTTAACGTCACAGATCTCGTCATCTACCGACGTTATCAATATTGTAGGTACCTACTTACGTAGCTATGTGTAATATTGTGTATGCTTCGGCTAAAAATATATCCGCATCAGCAAGTAACCTTCATATCAAGGTTCCTTGCCAAGTTCAATGGCGATCCTGCGAAGGTCGACCTTCTGCCAACCTTGTGTTGTGAACTGACCTTGCATCGAGGACGCGGCCTTGGCCAAGGTCATTTTGCAAAAATCTGGTTGTTACAGTATTTTTTTTTAATTTTAGTATGAAATTCAGAAATTGATTGTAAGGAGTTGCTGAAAATTAATTACGATTATCTTGACCTTGAATCAAGGTTATTTGAACAAAATTATTTTACGTCACTGTTTGAAAAAAATGAGAATTATACATTTTTTATATTCAAACTGTCATAAAACTACATTGTCATATAATATTATTGAATAATAATGGTACCTATTACAAAACAAAAAATAGATGTATAAATTTTAACTTCTTTATATATTTGTGTACAGCGACATCTCTCTGATTAATGTAGTACTGTTTACTTATTCTTCATCTTGTTAGTACCACTATTGCACACTAGATGGCATTCTCGCTCATTTCAATAACTTTCCTCATTGTAATACAATTTATTTAAATACTAAAATCATTGACCGATTTATTAGTATATGACAAGACAGGTCTAAAATAACAAATCGATATAACTTAGGCAATTGTAATCTGGCCGCTTAATTAAAATACATTACTTAGTTTATACCAAGTAAAATTGAAGAATTTAAATTTTTATGCGAACAATCTCCAGAGGATTTTCTCCCAAAATAAATCCAGCAATTTATGTTTCTAGAAGATTTTCAAGCTTATACATAAGTGAGAACATTTAATTATGCCTTAGTTAGTTCGTTTTTAGGATTCCGTATCCAATTATACTGTCACCTCGCTATTTCTCATGAACCGTGATAGTTGACAGGAGATTTAATAATTATTTCTATAGTAGTTTCTATAGTAACAATGATACTGAAAACTAGGATAAAACGATTAATACTGTTTTCCTGTACTTTCACAAAGGTAGACGTTTGAGATATTCTAAGAATATAAGCATACTGATATTACAAAGGTGAAGAGATTGTTTGAGTAACTCAGAAATTACTAGACTGAACTGAAATTTTCTTTCGGCTTTAGATGGCCCAAATATCGAGGAAGGCTTACTTTTTTACTGGTGAAAGCTACTGGAGCGTACAATTTACTTTATAAAATATACTATAATATCAAAATAAAAACTTTATATGAGAAGGGCTTCCCATACTATAACCGTCTGATTAATAAGATGGTACGGAACCCTTTATGAGGGAATTCGGTTCGCACTTGACTAGTTTTATTATGTAGTTTATGCAACAGGTTCTATGAATGGGACGGCTGTATACATATAGGCTATATTATGTGATGGGACCTAGGGCGGCCAAGATTACAAATCTACCTCTGACAAGGGCGCAAGATTAGACAGTCCACAGCTAGTCAGTCAAGTCACTCACCAGTCTAGTTAAGGTAGACTGGGTCCAGGAAAAAAATGAGGAAATCCCGTACTAAGCCCGGTCGCGTCTGAACATAGCGGCATTAACGTTATTCCTCCTCTAATTCCAAATACAGAATAAATAAGATTATGCGTCAGCGTCAGAACGGGTGCTTATGCGCACCACACGCGCAAGCGCAGTTAAATGATAAAGGAAAAACGCATTATTGTTTATTTTTGTAAATACAGTCATTAAACTACCATTTACCTGGGGACTACTGATGATGATGATGGCATCCAGGCCGATTGTCGGCTACGGCGGCCGTTCTCTTTTATGGAGATCAGCCAGCTGCACACGACATATTATAGTGCACAAGCACAAGCATTCGCGCAGATACAGGTGCACTCTCATGAATCCGATGGGACCGGAGAGGGTTCAGGCGCAAGACCGACATTTACGTGCTCTCCGAAGTACGGGTGAATCAATCACCAACTTCCAGACTCCAGGCTGCTTTATGAAAGTTTCTCAAAACCCACAAAGCGATTTCGGCCCGACCCGGGATTCGAACCCGAGACCCCGTGCACAGCAGTCGGGCCTTGCGACCACTAGACCAACGAGCAGAGGACTACTAGAGAACTACTGAAGAGGCAAGACTACTGTCGTCCAACCTTATATTCTAGCTTCATCCGAGTTTTGACCCACCTGTAATGAACTCAAGGTCAAAGAAAGTTTTCCTAAATAGGTGTCTAGTTTTTTAAATTTATTCTAGAACATAACGTAGACTGTGGGTGCCTATATTACGGAAATCATTGACTATATTAAGCCCGTCCGCCAGTCACAGGACATCGATAAAGATACGTCTATATAGAAAGCGATAACACGTAGATATGCTACGACTACGCATTAAGGGTCTTAACGCACTGTGGTGTAACGTTACAAGCTCTCAAATTCATTGTTTTATGTCTTATTTTCGTGACTTCTTCACGCCCAAACGGCATCATCATCATCACAGCCTTTTTATCGTCCCACTGCTGGGCACAGGCCTTCTCATCCACGAAGAAGGATTAAGCGTTAATCAAAAGAATAAAGAAAGCCAGTATAGAAATAATAAAAATTTAAAAAAAAACCGACTTCTAAATAAGAAGTCGGTGTCTAAATAAATACATATGCAGATCAAATCAAGTTCTATCAATCCTCAAAAAGTCTCAAAGGAAACCCTTTTCTCTTTACATTACATCAACACATTACAGCATCATCGATATTCAGTGTTTCTCAGAAAACTATAAAATAACTAATTAAGTAATTACTTGAGTTTATCATTCCATATTACATGTTAATGGGCTGGAGTTTATATTCCTTTGAGTATTTTTTTATTTCTATTACCGTCTATTCAAGGATTCACAATGTCAACTCTTGCTCGTTATTATGTTCGAAAATGCGTTGTTTTACTTCATAAGCTCCAGGTTAAAATGATCTAACTAACTACTTCATACAAAATACGAAAAAAGCGACCTGCCCCGACACACAGGTATTCCATAATCTGTTATTCTAGTAATAATTAGTAAAACGCAAAATGTTTTAGGGATTTGTTTATGTGTGGCTGTGGTTTTGGTTGAAACTTGCCCATGATATCAATAATAATCATTTTTACAAAAGTTTTTCAGCAAAATTACAATACTTCAATCAAAAGACGGTATAAACTAATGTACAGACACCAGCACATCAAGCTACTACAATCTATCAAATTTCCAACTTTATCGCTGAAGTGTGCAACTAGTGCATAATATGATAAACCTTTATAACCGACTTCTAAAAAAAGAGCTTTAAAAAAAGCTCAGTAGTCAAGTTGTTGTAGATTAAAAAAAAAATCAAAACTGATAGGTACATTTTGTTTCCAAACAAAAAAAAAAAATTAAATCGGTTTGTAAACGACAGAGATGGGACGCGAACCACATACACCTACAGAAAACCCAAAAATCCCTATTGCGACTTGCGAGCCCTCCTTGTCTTGGGAAATTGTGAAAAAACCCAGTGACGCATTCATTGAGAATGAGCCTAGGCTATCAAACACTCCGTAAAATTAACGTGTGACAAGGTAATCAGTTAGCCGGTGATATAAACTGATGCGTTTGACTGCACCAGCAGGCACGCGTGGTCTTTCCGCCGCATGGAGTAGGTGTATACAGGTGGCTATTTATATTTATTTACTCGACGCTCTGCCAACACGCGCGCTCGGGTAAGGTATCATGTCCATCACTGCTTAAATTAAACGTTCTTGTTAAAACCCGATGAAGAAGCGGGCTGTTACAAGTTTTGCCACTATGTTTCTCTGTGTGTGGTGTGTCTGTCTGTGGTATCGTAGTTCTTAAACTGTTGAACTGAAAGATTCGTTCAGATTCTTACTCAAGGCTAGCTTAAAAAAAATACGAGACACCTATTAAGATATTCTTAATAGGTGAGACACCTATTAAGATATTCTTAATAGGTGTCTCGTATTTTTTTTTAACTAATTAAATGTTAGCTTTCTACGATCGGGGTTTTCTTAATTAGTTATTTTTAAGGTTTATTATAATACGGATTAAACTTAAAAAAGACTGGCTCAGACAAAGTTTTTATTTACATTTTTAATTCCACTTCATTATTTATATAACAGAAAGTTTTATTGTAGGTTTAATGCATATTATAAGATTATTGTTTTTGTTTGATTTTCCTAAAGAAATAAAAATGTATAACACCCACAAATATTAAAAAAAAAAAACAGGAAAATCCGCCACCAAATTCTCCCCGAGAATTTGTATTTTTATCTTTCAAAACCAGCGCAATGGACACTCACCTTAACGTCATCTTTATCAAATTGTTTACAACTACACTTGCGAGTTGCGAGTGTGACTCGCGCTATTCAGTTTTCCCCTAAACGTGAACGCGAGCGGTCGCGTACCGTCTTTTTTTAACTATAAATTTAAATACCGGTATGAGATTGTGAATTTAAAACTATGAAGTTAATATTCTGTGTTGTGTTGCTTGCGGTGGGCACCGCCGTCAAAGGTAATTAGTTTGTTTAATTATATACGTGTTAATTAGTGATCTATGAAGTGAAGTCAAAACTTTGTACCCCTTTTCAAGTTAGGAGCAAAAATTTCGAATAGTTTTGTTTAGGAAAGTTTACAGAAACTTATAAAATTACAGACGCCAACACATGAAACTTTTCCCAATCAACTTTGAACTGTATTCTTCAGTGATAAAGTTGAAAATCTATTAAGGCAATTTGACAGATTGTAGTAGCTTGATGTGCTGGTGTCTGTAGTACATTATTTTATACCGTCTTTTGATTGAAGTGTTGTCATTTTTTTTTAAAAGTCTTTTGTAAAAATGATTGATAGTGTCCTGTAGACTCGTATTACGACTGTTAAAATAACCAATATTGATTGTTGTTACTTGTAAAGACAGCAAAACTGATTTCAATGAGAAGTTTTTGAACTCAAAGAATGTTAATGTTTTTAGACTTGTACACATATTACACACAACACACACAAAATGGAGGTAGCTTACATGCTTTTATATCTTTTCATCCAAGAAAGTTTACAGGATGTTACGAAATTAAAATTCAACCAATATTTGTAAATTATTAGTCACTGCGCTGTTTTATTGTGATGTTTTGGCAAGATTATAGAATTCGTTTAATAGATTGATAACGTACTATGTACTGATATGACGCTTATCTGATATCTTATCAATGATAACAGTTTATAATAATTCGTTCTTTGTGTATTTTGTGTGACATGTTGGTCTTGTGGTTAGAATGCTACTAGACCGTGAGACCCTCGATTTGACACCCAGGTTAGCATAACAAACCAGGAATAAATTCTTAGTAATAAGTACCAGGTTCAGAATAGAGTGATCACAGGCTTTGTAGAAAATACGTAATTAAAATATCTACAGGTTTTTTAGTAGGAAAGCCTCTGCCGAGTACCTACATATCGACATTAGCCCATTTCAGTTTTTTTATTAATTTATTACAGTTTTGAATTCGTGGTTTCATTATTTTATGTAGGAAATATGTGCAGTTCTTCATTGTTAAAAGAAAATGTATGTTTACCGACACTGAAAAAGGAAAATTATAATTATATTCTACATCTATTGATGAACTTGTTAACCCTACTAGTAGTTACTTACTTATATATAAGCACTAACAAAAACATCGTTTTAATGACAAAATTTTCCTCAATATTACTCGTACAATCGTCCATGTAATAAACAATAAGTTTATTGAGTATATACATTGATCTTAAAGAGGTTTCGTTGCTTCTGGAAAACTTTCAACTCTTTTTTCTTCTCTCTTTCTTTCTATTGAAGCTTTACGTTAGCTGAAAATAGTAGTGTACGTTACTAATATTAAGCCTGTAGGATTGTTTGAAATAGTGACTGGGGCCCTGAAACACGAGTCACCAGTAGGAACATGAAGGGTTTCGGTCAGTGAGAGTCAACCCTCTTCTGCTGCACCTAGAGAGGGTTGGGAAATTTGATGATTTCTCCCCTCTCAAATATAAACCAACTTGTTGGCAATCAATGAGTTAACTTTTAGGATTAAAGACTAATCAAGACAAGTACAATAATACAATTAAATATAATAAAAAGGTTTTTCTATAAGATTTTTTCGATCAGGAGTTGACAACAATTGTGCTGAAAAACCCATTGAGTGTCTTCCAACATAACATACACATTAATATCGGATGCTCGTCTAAAATTCTCGAGAGATGCCTTCGATTTCTCAGGTTTCCATCATCAGATCCTGATCTGATGACAATGGCAAGTAAAACCCTTCATACAAAGAAAGAGCTTTTCAAACCAGTCCAGGCGTCTTCGAGAAATCAAGTAAAAATAACACACCGCTGCATTGAGTCCTCTTGCTTTGGAAGTCGGTTGAAAATCCATGTAATTCCGCCTCATTATTTTAGTGCGATAAATTAACATTAAGTATAGCAATCTATGAGCTGCCGATCGACGTATACCTATTTATATGTCACCAGCCAGTTCGTAATCTGTCAAGTAATTTATGACCTTAACACCTTGTGTTAAGATTGTATTTTCTTATCTAAGCCTTTAAGGCCGTGATCGACTAGACGATATACCGTGGTATTGGGTGTCAAGTAATATGCTTGGCGCAATTATAGTAGCCTTATCGGCAACTATGTATATGTTTGAGCCGTTTGGGGTTGAAACCCTCGGGACGTGGGGACCGAGTGCTCGCATCCTCGCAATGGATATTTCCAAGCGCCTGGTTGACACTTTCGCTGACCCAAAGTCTGGTTTTTATTTTGCCCAACGAGTAAGCATTGCCATTCTGCCGTCTGCTTTTAACTATGAAATATTCATCTGCCTAGCCTTTTCCCATGTATGTTGGGGCCAGCTTCCAGTCTTAACCAGATGCAGCTGAGTACTGTTTTCCGTGGAACGACTGCCTGTCTGACCTTCTCAACCCGGAAGTAAGATCGGTTGTCAGACATTCTGGCTTCTGACGACCCGTAACAAGTGCCAAAGATATGCAAATGACAGTCGGGACCAACCAATTTAGCGTGCCTTCCGAAACACGGAAAACTCGTTATGACAAGATGGTCATCCATCTTCGGACCGAGCCAAGCTCTGCTTAACCTTATGATCAATCGACCCGTGGGGCATTTACTTAGCAACCAGCTCCTAATACAACAATGGCATATTCATTAACATTAAAATGTGCCTTTTTTATTACTTTAATTTGGATTTAGAAGAACGGTAGCTACCTATACGCACGATTCTTACAGGTGTACTGGAATTCTACTTAGGTATAAATTCGGCCACAAAGCCGAACACGTGAATCCATTAGAATAACTAGTATACCTATCTACGTGGATGTTATGGCTGCCTTGGTCTAGTAGCAAGTTTGCGGTCGTGTGGTTTCGGGTTCGATGACTAACCCCAGTCAGTCTGCTTTTCAACCGCACACAATACAGTTTTTTTTAATTTTTTTTTTCATTCATTTCTTCTCTGTATGAGAAGCGGTCAGAGCCTTGCAATGGTTTAGACGCCAGCACATCAAGCTACCCGAAACTGTAAAATTTACCCAATCAATATTGAACCACATGCTTCAGTGATAAAGTTGAAAATCAGATTGTACTACATACTTAGTTTGATGTGCTGGCATCTGTACCATAAAATTGGTTGACTAAAATGTTTTTGTCATGGTCCAAGACTAACCTTGTAAATATGTATCTCAATTAAAGCCATTAATTAGCAAGTTTATATAAATTATTCCCCATTATGGAAGGAATGTTATCTAAATAGATTAGGTTTAGAGTTGATCCGCGAGTCTATTGGTGATAGTCACCAGGTCACAGGTCCTGATCACGACAATGTTGTGAAAATTATACTGATAAATTGTATTAGTAGGAAAGTTTTGTACATAGCACATACATACGTGCATACGCTAGCACATCAAGCTACTAGAATCTGTCGAATTTCGCTAATATAAGATATAAGATGTTCTACTTCATCGCTGAAGTATATGGTTCAAAGTTGATTAAGAAAATTTTACAGTTTCGAGTAGCTTAATGTGCTGGCATCTGTACCTATTACTTAGTAAATATAAAAGTACATTATACATATAAGATTGGGGCCCAATGTGCCCAAGTGTGCTCGCGTCCCACTACTTCGCGAACCCGGTTAAAAATGTGCCTGTAATCTTCCTCAATAAATGGACTATGTTAAATATGTATATTTAATGAATTTTCAACTTATACTTTATTTTTCTAAAGATTCAGCGTTCAGCCAAACAAACCAACTCTATATTCCTATCATTAGATGATATACATACCTATACTTATATAATGTTAAATTTGTGCTGGATATAATGTAAATAGATCAATGAATTAAAACATGAGATCGGAAAATAATATCCGTAATAGTCACCACATGTTTTGACTCTCATTTGAATAAAATTAGTGACTGTGACCGAACAAACTACTGGGTTTATTAGCTGGGTTTATGAGCTTGTACTATGGGTATACTAGACCACTGATAAACGTTCTTATACACTTTTCATTTGTAAATATATATATTTTTATTTCGCGTATATTATTATACAAACTAAGACACAACTAACCCAGACTAAGTCAAACACTCATGTTCATGGACACAAATTTTTGACTTATGCGGGAACCGAACCCGCGACCTTCACCAAGGCGGGAAAATTCACTTACAACTACGCTATATGGTCGTCGAATGAATTTAAACATTTAAAAAATACATCTCAAGATACATGTCTATCGTTATTGAGTTGGCTCTGACGGGCAGGTTTGTTCAGGTTTGCAGGGTGATGTCATTATGGATATCTACGGGCGATGTGTCACGTACACCCAGCGATATTTTGATTGTTTTTGATAGGTATAGTTCTAGGAGATAATTGGACTATTGCACAAGCCTGCATTGCTCATCCATACTGTATTATGTTATTTCTTTTATGTCTGAACTCTAAAAGAGACTGTGACCCTTGAGTTTGTTTCGGCGTTTCTTCTCAAGGTAGTCAGTTGGGAAATGCCGACCTCATCTCGATTTTTTATAAAAAAAGGTGTAACATCAAAGTGTAAAAAAAAATAATAAATCAATAATTTATCATTTATGTGCCGTATACATTTTTAAATCTTTAGGCTGATAGGGAATTCTAAGATGCAAGAATGTAGATGTCCATGAATTAGGTCGTATGTAATTCCATCTTTATGTATATACATATGTGTAATGACATCTCTCAAGCTTTCCCACACCTCTAGTCACTGGATACATGAACTGAGCTGCCATCGTTAGAAGATTTATAGTCACGGTGTACAGAAAGGTTGTTTATAAAACATAAACTCTAACTCAAAGTCGTTTATTCAAACTTGGCTACAAAACAGCATTTTTTGAACGTCAAAAATTACAAAAGACTGCCCCCAAAACGTCCACCCTTCACAGCTTCCTATGTGTTATCGCTGGAATGATGAAATGGTGGTACAAAGTCCTCAGCCCCAATTCTTACTGTATGGTTTGAAGAACCAGTTTTAAACAAAACAAACACTTTTTTTGCAAGTAATTATTTGTGTCATATGTACATATGTAACAATTTTGTAAATATGGATATTTAAATGATTATAAAAAAGAACACAAAAACAGATTAAGTCTGACACCTAGCTGTGCATAAAATTTTCTTGCATCAATGTTTAGTCACATGTTTGTAGCCTCATGACATGCATGCGGCCGTATATGGCTTATTGGACAATCCTCAATTATAGTGGTATTTTTTCCTCTATCAGTACGGTTTTAATTGTATGCTGATCCATTGTCTGTGTATATCTATTGTGCAAGTAACGCTGTATACAACTATTACACGTATGTTCAGGCTGGCGTCTGTCACACACATCAACCTACCTCAATCTGTCTTTCTTTTATAGATTTTCAACCTTAACACCATACCGGAAGGTAAAATTTGACAAATACATATATAGTTGAAGAGTTTGATTGATTGTTTGAACGCGCTTATCTCAGGGAGTATTGATCTGATTTGAAATTATTTAAATATTAGAAACTCATGAATCGAGTAACGCTATAGGCTCATTTTTATCCGGGTGCACAGAGTATTTCCAAACAAGAGGACCTTATCGGAACACTAACAACTGCTTTCACACAAGCGGAATAACCGGGTAATAGTACGGGCGTTGTCGCGCTTAGTCGAACAAACAATTGACAGCTACCGGTACGCGAAAGGCGCTTCCACTCTGAATGTAGAAAATCCGAGCGTAAACGCGCGACAAAACCCGCCAGTTTGAAAGCGCTCTTAGTGTCAATAAGTAGTTAAGATAAACACTACCACTGTAACCAGATAAGTGATATCTAAACAGTATTCTCGGAACAGATCCACATACTTTGTTTTAATCTAACGCGTGATTTATTATGAACTAGCTTTTCCTGCGGTTTGGCTGCGAAAACATGAAAAAACAAGTGCTAGTGTCCAGCTTCTTAATTATGTATATGTATATTAATATATTTATTAAAATCGTTCTGCCCGAATTTACCGCGTTTAAGCAAACAAAAATTAGCTTGACAATGTTTGTATAGATACGAAAGTTTTATTCAAAACTTAATATCTAACTATATACAAAGAAAATAAAAAAGAGACAAATTAAAATAGTGCATCAAAAAATTCCTCCGCATCGCTGTCAGCGGGGATCGTGCCCAAAAGGCTGGCCGCATTGCCACGTTGAATGGCAATGCTGATTCGTTGGCCAAGGTATTGGCCAGCCCTTTGGTCACGTGTGGACTCCACTAAACGCATGCTTAACTCTTTGAAAAGTTTGTGGGCACTTGGGCCCCATGGTCCCAGTGTTTCAACCCCAAACGGTTCAAACATGTATATTAATTAATATATAAAGAAATGTCAAATGTTTCAGCCGTTTTGTCTAGTAGGCGTAGAAACATAAGCTTTAAACTTCACAGGATTGTCTTGAAGTAATTGTCTAATACCTATATGTATACATATGTATATAGCTGCGGATTGTTAATAAGAGTTACCGTGGCCCAGGCACACATGGACATCCAGAAGGAACATAGTATGTTTTAGTATTGTGAGTCTGACACTCCCTCCAGCTGCACCCACAACGGGAGGAGTCATTTGATGATTTCCCATGAAAAAACGAACCTATGTATACTTATTGTACATAATATTCAGCAGTAAACAGACAAACAACTTTACAATATTACGATACACACAATTAACAGAAACTAAAAATCATTCATAACATTTTGAGCGAAATGGGGTCACTAGAGGTGATGTCATTTTTATAACACCAAGCAGTGTATCGCAGTTATTGACTAATTCGGGGAAATACTTAATCGTCTGACTTGTGGGAAAAAAATCATTAGCATTGTATTTACTGGGAATAATCGAGTTATCGTGAAAGCCCAGTCAGTTTTCTAACAAGTTTAAGTGCTGCAGGCTTAGCATGGCGATTTTATATCTATTCTGTCAAGAAAAGACAAAGCTTTTTCTATCAATGTCAACATGTCTTCTGCCCGAGCATGGCGGGACCTGTCAACTCGCATATAATCACTTAGCCTTATGTCAATCGAAGAAAAGAAAAATTACTTAAAAAAATGTCAAAAGAAATCTTACGTCAATCTATCACTTTTCTGTCATTATATCCAATCTCCGGTAGACAAAACTTGTTTCTGCGGTTGCCATGCTGGACGCTTGAAAGTTTTTGGAAGTAATATTAATGTTTATTTTGAATACTGCTTGGACATTTATTTGTTCAGACGCCAGCACATCAACCTACTACAAAGTGTCAAAGTTCCTTAATAGATTTTCAACTTTATCGCTGAAGCATACGGTTCAACGTTGATTTTGAAAATTTTCCAGACTTAAAACAGTTTAAAATTGAAAGTCAGTTTCAATCGATATCATTTAGAACTCACTACCATATTGCAGGTATTTTTCTTTTCTTAGCCTATACTGTCCCACTGCTGGGCAAAGGCCTCCCTCAAAGTCTTCCATCTATCTCTATCTGAATTATATTGCAGATATTTATTGTTGAATTATTAGACTGGCACTGAGGGCACGTCTTTCTTTTTTAGACGTGGCAGTCAAAAGGTTAATATCGATATCGGAATGTTGATAGTTGTTAATATAATTATTTGTAATCATAGCGTGCAATGTTAGGACGTCATAGCGATTAGTTGTGTCCAGTTGACGCCCATTCGTCTTGTGACGTAGAGAATATACGTAGACAAGTCTAATTGCTGACTGTGATTTTTTCATTGGCAAAAAAATGTATAGTCTTGTCTTGAAAGTGATGAGAGATGTAGTTTTGAGAAAATTTAGTTATCCTAGAATTGTTATGTATGTCTCGTGAGTCACTCACGTCCAAAATAAACTGAAAAAGTAGGTATGTGTGACGTTAAAACTGTCCCATCAATCCTTGTAGAATTTTTCAAACGTGTAGAATTTTATAAATCTGTAGACACCAGCACATCAACCTACCTCAATCTGTCGAATTTCTTTAATAGATTTTCAACTGTATTACAATAATATAATATACGTATAACGTATTATAATATATGTATAATATTTTAAACCTACCCGGGTTAAAATATTCGATTGGTGAAATTTGACAGATTTGTAGACAGATGTCTGTATAATGCTAGCAGATCAATCTACCCAAATATGTCAAATTTTACCATTGGAACATACATATGTATAATCTTTCACTTTTGTGATAAGGTAAATCCATTAAAGTTTAGCAGATTGAGGTAGGTTGATATGCTGGCGTCTGTTCATGTTTCAGTTTAGAAAATTAATATTTTTTTTTAGACTAATTATGTTTCTGATTCACGCGTCACACCTCTTAAATATAACGATAGACTTTGTAACGATAAATTGACAGAAATATAAACAAAAAATATTCTAAGTTTGACGTTTAACAAGAATTAAGTTTTTCACCGTACCTAATGTTTTTACGTCAAAATAATTTGGTGTTGCTAATTGTGACAAAGGAATATACATATTATAGGCGCTGACGTCCCATTTAAAAATGGCGTCATGACTTTTTGTATTAATTTTTTCCTTTTGTTTTTTTTTCTTATCAAGTGTTAGACTTATTTGCATATTTGCAACGATCTTGTTTTGTAAGACCAAACACTACGCATTTTAATGACGTATGACATATTTTGCAACTTTGTTTGAGATGAAGTTTGTTCCTACATGCATTTTTATTGTGAACTAGCTGTTGCCCGCGACGTCGTCCGCGTGGGCATTAGGTGATTAAACATTCACCCCCCCCCCCCTACGTGATAGCGTGATAATATGTAGCCTATATGTTGACCTGACCTCTTAGTTATATTCATGCCAAATTTGAAGCAAATCCATGCCGTACTTTTTGAGATTATTCCGATCAAAAATTCTAAAAACTATATTTTTGGCTTCGATTGCAGATCACACCCCAATTATTCTTTTAAAAAAATATTCAATATAAAGTTTTGACTTTTCTATGATTTTGTTATGTAAATACATATGTTTATAGACTACCTGCCGCCAGTGGTTTCGACCGCTTTCCATGAGAACTAATACTTTCCCAGATAAGCATATAGCGTTCCTCGATAAATAAGCTATCTAAAACTGCAAGAATTTTTCAAATCGGTTCAGTAGTTCCTGAGATTAACGCGTCCAAACAAGCAGACATACATACTCTTCAGCTTTGTAATATTAATATATGGTAATGGTTTTATCAGCATGCTTTATTAGCACTAACTAAGCATTTCAATACAATAGTTAATCATACTTTGCATGTCTTTATCAGTTTGTTTGACATTCAGTATTATTAGGTATAGCATTTGCGGTCACGCATTCCAATTTCCTAAGAATATTAGGTACTAACTGTTTGACCTGTGTCCCGAGAACTACATCCCGTAGGTACTCAAGTAAAATATCATCATCATCATCAGCATATTTTCCCACTGCTGGGCACAGGCCTCTTCTCACACGGAGAAGGATTCTCACAAGGAAATAAAATATAGCCTGTATATATAGATCAGAGATGTTTTAAATCGTTCTAGTATGTACTGTGGATGCTGTATCTTCTATTTGAGAAGACAAAACTTCCAGATACCGAAATAGAATAACTTTATTTGTTAAATTCATGTCGTTTTGGACTTAAAGCAAAATAAACTCATTTGCGATTTTATGTTACTTAGCTTCCGCCATCGGGTTCACCCGCGTCCCTTAAGAACTACTCCGTGCATCCGGATAATTTTTCAAATGAATTAAACGAATTCCATTTTCAAAACAGTCTGAAGAAATCTTTTTAAATTGATTGACTAATACCAATACTAATACTTACAAGTCGTGGTAGCGTAGTGGTTAAAGAGCCAGCCTCTCAAGTATGAGGGCGTGGGTTCGATTCCAGGACAGGCAAGTACCAATGCAACTTTTCTAAGTTTGTATGTACTTTCTAAGTATATGTTGGACACCAATGACTGTGTTTCGGATGGCACGTTAAACTGTAGGTACCGGCTGTCATTGAACATCCTTGGCAGTCGTTACGGGTAGTCAGAAGCCAGTCTAACCAAGGGGTTTTGGGTTGCCCGGGTAACTGGGTTGAGGAGGTCAGATAGGCAGCCGCTCCTTATAAAACACTGGTACTCAGCCGAATCCGGTTAGACTGGAAGCCGACCCCAACATAGTTGGGAAAAGGCTCGGGAGATGTTGATGCTTAACTAATACCAGTAGCTCTCCCGAAAATATTATAAACCGCATAAACATCTGAGCCGATGAAAACAAACACATATAAGCGCAGCTACCTACACACATACAAAATGAAAGGTATGACTTGCTTTAATTTCCCCAAAAACCACGTTTCGATTTCCAAATAAACAGATGGGTAAAAACAAAAGTGTGACGTCACGCATTCTTATGTAACTGCATGTTTTGTCTCGATCACCTGACTAGCCAAATTCAAAGGTGAGTCATTTCATAACGCATTCAACGGACCATATTATATTGACTCTACCTATTGTTATTGGAACTGTTTAATTAAGGAATATATAATTTAGATTGTAATGTATTTGTTTTTTGACACATTTTCCTTGAGACCGGAGGTTTTGTGGCCAAAAGCAACGACGGAAGATTATTATTAATATAGGTATTATTAATAATGTCGGGACACCTTTTTCACACACGGTCGGTTAGCCCCATGGTAAGATATTGATTAGCTTGTGTTAATTGTGCCATCACAACTGATAAACTCCATATACTTCTCACATATATATTTATAAATACATATAATATCACCCAGACCACAACCAACAAGCATGCTCATCACGCAAATGTCGACTGTACCGGGAATCGAACACGGAACCCTCAGATGTTTTATGACTGTCAACTGCTTCTGTCAAAATTTTGTTGTTTATTGAGTTAAGTGATAATAGATAGAATACCGACCTCATCTCGTTATTTTATAAAAAATGTGTTGACGTGTAAAAGTGTTGATTTCAACCTATTTGCAAAATAAATATCATTTATCATTTATCATAAATATAAATCCTCAGGACAGACATAAAAATGTTAAAAAACTTGACTAACATGATAAATTATGTTAAGAAATACACTTTGATCCATTAATTCATTCTTAATCAATATCATATATTGTTTATTCATATTAACATTTTAAAAAGATACTCGTCATAATAAAGAAGGCAGAAATATTGTGAGTTTAATGAAGTCTAAGAAAAAAAACTAAAAATTGAATTCAAACATTGGTTTACACCTGTACAAATAAAACATAGGTAGGTATATTGTACAACAATGATAAGTTGAACATGCGATACTTTTGTTTTAAGATATACTAACTCAGATAACAGCAGGCAGGTCGATGGCTGACTCAATGAAAGTAGCAATCTACTATAACGCATGCATGCATATGCCTAGTGAGAACTTGTGATCATGACATTCCGGATACGATTCTTAGACAGAGAATTCATCATCAGCCTTTAAGCCACGCCCACTGCAGGACACAGGACTCTTTTTACACATAGAAAGAATGATATACAAGTTGGCGATTCCAGACTTAAAGATTATTATAAACTTTGTTAGCTATTTTGACAGTTTCGCCTGTTTCTAAATGAACTACTTACTTTTCTTTTCTCATCTATATCTTTATCCATCATGAAAAATGCGAGTAGTCCATGATTTTCGTGCTAAGACTCATCTAATTTGGTTCTGTTGTAATTTTGCGACATAATTCTTTAAAGCCAAATCAACTCACACTAATTTCTTTGAAATATACATACAATATGGGATGCCCAAGGTTTGTTATCTTAGTATTTCTCATGTTCACATACAAAGTATGTATGTACAGACGTACATTCGCACAAAGAATGCCTACATATAGGTAAATTTCCCTGGCCCAAGGTTATCAGCAGTTTACGACTGAATGCATGTAGCAATTAATATTATTATCGTGTACATCTTTAGCGAGACATAATAACATCCCCGCGGGTAAAGTTCAGTTATATGCCATTTCACGTTTAGATAATAATTTCTTCCTCTTTCTCCGTTCATTTTCCGTGAAGTTGACTGTAGTTCAAGATATAAATCTGCACTCACTTAGAAGTTGGACCCAATTGGAGATTTAGAAAGACAAACCCTGCAATTATTGTTGTAATTTCCAAATGACCTATTGACATAGCCCTTTAAAGGGCATCTACACGATCAGTGCGACAGTGTTCACCTTAGCCCAGTCGGTGTGAAAATCTACCGTGTTGACGTTGGTCGGCCGACTAGATGTGTCGGCAAACGATTTTGGACGACCTTGGTAAGGATTTGTCCGTGGTCGGCCCCAACCGTGTGGAACGCTATCGGCTGACGAGAGACGCGACCAACGTCACCTCTATAGGCGGTCGGTTTGGATCGTGTAGAACGGCAACGTAATTTATTCTATTTGTCATACATAAAAGGAAGAATTTGAAAATGTCACCTTCAAAAATCTAAAATCGCCAATCCGTCTTGAGCAAGCGTAGATTAACACTCAATACTTCTGTACCGTCCTATAGGAACAGTAAAAAGGCAAGTGATGATAAATAAAGTATTTCAAAGTAAGTAACAGTCATTGACGGTGAAACAAATTCCTCTATTGCGGTTAAAATTGCCTATTCTCCTATTATTCCGACTCTTAATCGGCTGACCACATAGTTGAATTAAATTTAAACTTAATAAACAAATGAATCACGAGTCAATGACAATAAAATAGTCATTAATGGGTTCTGAACAGTTTTATACTTACCTATATGCATAGATTTATAAGAAAGACCAGATTGAGTGTTCGGTACGAAACGCAACCAACGCAACGTTCACATTGAAGGCATTGTGATACGTGTGTGCGTGAGTACCGCCCACCGAAAGTGTATTATTATAGTTTTTGTATTTGTGTGCGTGACTTTCTACAATACCAGCGCAAAATAATTAGCCCAAAATGTGGGAAAATTTGTGCAGTTTTATTGACATTGACATAGGGGAAGATTTTTTTGTTAAATCTTTGCATTTGCTTTTATTTCTAATGTATATGGTTGAGAGTTTTTCAACTATGAAATAGAGTGGTATTTGATTTTGATAAAGACAGCAATAATTTTACCTAAATGTTAGTGTTTGGATGAACAAATAGGTAGTTTTAATCATTAAACAAATACTTTGAATAGGTTTATGTTCTGCAGGTTAATAAAGATTGAAGTTCTAAATACACATATAGTTTCTGATAAGTTATTGGTGTATTATGTATAATAATAACGAACATCTTAAAAGTCTCATGGAACACATCTCTCTGATTATTCATATTTCATACAGGTTGCACTTTAATAAGGGTATATTTTTTCTCTTCTGGCATATAAATATGTAAACATAATAATCATTATTATTTTGTATAAGACCAAACATAAGTAGTTATTTTTGCAATAATGTTATGAGTTGGTGGAACACTTGACAATTCTAAAGTGAAGTCATTAATATCGAAAATAAGGTACATAAGTTCTTAAAACGATTATTTTGAAGAAACCACAAGAGTACCTTCTTTCAATTGACATAAATATCAAACCACAGCTGAAAATAAATATGTAAGATACTTTATAAATAAATGAATATGGTTTGTTTAACAGTGACTAATGGGGTGACTTCATTAGTTAATCGCAACGGTTTATTGTTGCACGGTAATAAGCTTGCGAGTAATTAATTGACAAACAACATTAAAGTTTTTGTCCTGACTCATTTTGTGGATTTTACATTGAGTTAATCGATAGATGAAACTATTATTTATAGACTTTACAATAAGAATACTGATGCATTTAAAATTATTCATAATAACTATAAGATCCCGTTAAACTTCATTATCAAGTAACTGGTACTCCTAACTTGTTGTTGAAAAAATAAAGTAATAATAAATTGTTTTTGTTACAGCCCAACAAGATTACGCCCCAGATTACTGGGAATCAGACTATGTCAACTTATATGACTATGCCGATGGTAGTGAGGACGCAGACTCAAAACAAGTAGATATCGACAAACAAGTTGACATACAAAATGCCGAACAAAAGACTGAAGCACAAACTGAAGCTGAAAAAAAGGAATTTGATGTCATGCCAGATTACCAGATCGAAGACAACAGATCGAATTCTGGAGAAAACAAACAAGTAGATCAAGAAGTAGTACCTGAATTAAAGATCGAAACTACTCCTGTAGCTGAGGAACCTGTAGAAGCCGAAAAAGCTGCGGAAGCCGAGGAACCTGTGGAAGACGAGGAAGCTGAGGAACACAAAGTTTTACCCTTAGAAGAACCTAAAGGATTATCTGATGAAATTAGTGAAGTTTTCAAAAATCTTGGCATTGACGATGACACGTGGGGCGATGAGGCTGAGGAAGAAAATGCTCCCCTACCCGTACCAGTACCAGAAACAGAAGTGAAAGATGAAGCTGATGAAACTCAAGATAACCCAAACCAAGATCAAGATTACTTAGACCAGTTGGATCAAAATGAACCAGTAGATGATAAGGATATTAGTGCTATAATTGAGGAGACAAACAAACTGTTGTCAGATAATGACGACGCATTTGACGTTAATGATTACGATAACTCCGATGAACAAGAACAGGACAACAGCGACGAATACTCATTTGGTGAAAATAATGACCAACTCGAAGAAGACACGCCCGAGAAAGTATATGCAGACCTGAATGCCGACTTGGAAAAATTATTAGAGACGTTTGATAAATTAAGAGACAACTCAGATGAAGATACTAATAAGGATACCGATGAAGAAGCTGCTGACGATGATGTACAAGACTATGAAGAGAAATATGGTAAACCATACAATGAGGACGTTGCTTTATCGTGGAGAAATGCAGAAGCTGATGCTGCTGAACCAAAAGATGAAACCAAACCAAACGATGAAATCGCTGATGACGTCAACAAAGAAAAAGTAGAAGAGAATCTAGTTTCAGATGAACAGAATGATAGCGATGACTACGAAAATATAGACGATAGCAATCTATCTCAAATATTCGCTGACTTTGCGGAGGCTGAGGAAGATAAAAGCGAAAATGATGAACAAGAACTAGTTGCTCTTGAAACAATTAAAAGCACAACAGTTGACGTAGAGACTACCACTGCAACAATTCAGAGAAATGACGAAGCTAAGGAAGCCTTTGAGACCTTTGACGAGGTTGAACAAAACGCTGACGATGATGCCGACGTCGGAGTTAAAGAGCCTCAGTCATATGGAAACGACGCTTTGGTTGACGAAAATCAACCCAAGAATGAAGATGCCGTCGAATTTGAAGCCGTTGATGAGAAAGAAAACAAAACAGTGATGGTTGATGATCTGTCGAGTGCGGAGCTCAGTGATATCATGAAGCAATTTGTGGTAGCTCACAGTGAAGATTTTGACGTTAACTCGGAAACTTTCGCGAAACATGTAGCGCCTATTCATATAACTCTTTCTGTAGATGAGCCAACAGTCGTCACTTCTCCTGAGTATCCCAACCCGTATCCTGGGGGTAATATCATAGATTGGATATTCGAAGGCCCGGGCACGGGTATTGAATTGAACATCACTGACTTTGCTGTCAATGGAGCGATTGGCGATTACCTTCTTGTGAAACCAGGTAAATATTTCGATTAAGAATAACTTTTATGACGTAATATTGAATAACGGTCTACATTTATGCAGCATTGTTATTCGTTTGAGGTAATGTGGTGAATGATGAATCCTATTCTGAATTTCATCCACATTTATGTAGCTCAGTCTAGAGGACTTTTAAACATTAATACTTAATCTTATTTTTGCCATATCGATTTTCTCATCTTTGATGAAATTGTCGCTAAATACGACATTAGTACTTGTACAGTTACTGGCACAGTTGAAAAAGATTATAATATGGATGATGATGATGAATCCAAAAATCCTAAAATAATGAAACTAGGAATTGTCAGCATAAAATTTTAAGATTTACAAGTATTTAATTTCTCAGGTGGTGTTGATGCCAGTGGCAATGACGGTCTGATATTCTCCTACCGTCTGAACTCAGTGCGCAAGTACCGCTTCTCAGATGTCAACCGCATGTTCGTGAGATTCGAAGCCAAAGAATCCTTCTGGCAGATCCAAAAAGGATTTTCTTTCAGCGTCAAACTCATGTGTAAGTATGTCGTCTTTAAAGCTTGGTGTAAAACGAACTAAGCCCCGCTTTTTTTCTGAGTTTCCATGATAGAGTTTTAATTTAAAATTACCTGTTTTATTGGCAATAAAATTTGCATAAACATTGATGTCATACCATGTAATACATGTAGTTAAAATTACTAGTTTTATTGTCATCAGCTAATTTTTGATCATCGTCTGTCTTCCAGGGCCTCTCCCTCAAATTGGCGAAGAAATCCCCGAACCAGAGCCCGTGATCAGACCCCCTGAAGAGACTCTAACCCTCAACCTTGCTGGATTAACGCTGCCGAAGTTCAGGGAGATCAAAAAAGAGTTTATCGAGCTTATTGCTGACATGGCGAAGGCTTACATCATTGAAAATGAGATCGATCAAGGCCTCAATACTACGTAAGTAGTTGGTTTATTAAAATATTTATTTATTTCAACCTTATCACTAACATTACAGGTACTTATAACCTAATACGTTAGTGAGGCATTTAATAACTGAAATATCGTTTAAACTAAATTTAAATTAACGATAATTCTAACAATAATCAAAAGAGTAATTAGCCTAATCCAGCTTAAAATAAAGGAATCAGAAAGGTAGGCAGTTATAATAAGCCAGAAAGTCTAATAATGAAACGGAGTTCATAATGTCTATTTATTCTATTATAATATAACTTCAACTTATATTCTACATAATATTGATTTGGGAATTAATCGTTTTAGAAACTATAGTTCTAAAATAGGGAAGATGCAATATTTTTATTTTTGTTTTTATTTTAAAGAATTCCATGTAGAATAGACCACAAATATATATAAAAATTTAAACACTGCAATTTATTGTAAAAAAATGCAGTTTTAAATTGACAATTTAAATTTTCGCGCCAAAACGGGCCTACGGTTCCGATGACGTCATTCGCGTCTGACACTAGTCGTACTTGTTCGTTGCCGGCTTTCATTCATTTGCATTTTCTCAACTTTCGAGATATTTTTCAGTAAAAATTTAAAATGTCAACATCAGGGGATCATAACAATACCACCAATGCTCCGAAAAAAATCCGCGTTGACTCATGTTTTGTGTCCATCTACTTCAACAAAGTTTTGACTGGACCTTCTGACCCAAAACTAAGAAAAAAAGTGGTTCCAAGCTGCGAATGGGAAGGATAATCATTATTCTCCAAAAAAACGCGAAATTCTTGAGAGCATTTAATTCATTCCTTCAGATTTATCCTTATTATACTAGAGACAAACATTTAAAGTTTCACATTTGTAATATTATTAAGATAGTACTTGCTGATGAAGAACTGAATTATTATTTCTTTCATGTTTCAGATTCATCTTTAGAGTGTTCATTAATCACAGAAACACATGATTCTGAAAATTTTCAAATATCCAATGATAAGAGTGTACAGGTGTCTATATATCCTCAGAAACGATCGAAACAAGCTCAAGTAGAAATGAAAATACCCCAAAAGACTGTAGCTTTATCACCTAAAAAAAATCAATAAATCCAACTTCCATTTTAATCTGAAAAACACAATTAATTTTCGCACAAACTAATTACATTAATGTTCACCTTTACAACTATCTATAACCTCAAATAAGTTGTCATAACGAGAGTGACGTCACTGAACGCTGATTGGTGTTTTGAAATACGTTTCGTTTCAAGTCACTTTAATTTTTAATTATTCGTAAAAATCAACATTATGTAAAATAAAAACGTTACAGTAGTCTTTCTTTTATACTTTTTTTAAATTTTAATGATAAAATTTTCAATAATATTACATTTGCATCTTCCCTATTATGATCAACCGTTTTTTTTAATCGGTCATTTATCTTGTCAACCAGTATGGTACATTGTAACTGCTGACATATAGCTAAGTTTACAACAAAGATAAATAAAATAAAATTAGTTTCTTCAGGCGACCTTTCAAGAGCATTAACATACAATACACAAGTAGGTACTGAGTATATATGTAGATCTATTTGCAGCTTGCTTATGTAAATAAAACGTTCGGTATCGACTTGCGAACGTTCTGCAATGTTTTGTGGAAAACTTCTTATGGAAGACGCATTTTTCATCCTTATTAATACTTATTATAAATGCGAAAGTGACTCTGTCTGTGTGTCCCACTATCACGCCAAAACTACTGAACCGATTTAAATAAAATTTGGTCATAGGAGTCACACATAGTCTAGAACTTGTGGAAGGACATAGGCTACCCTCGGTTGGCGGGAAGATCCGAGTAGGAACAGCTGGTATATCATATATAGAATATGATTCGTTTTGCTTAAGAATGGTGACTGTCCAGTTTATTCTATGAAACGTTATGGCAAAAATCTATAAGCCGTAAGCAAAATATATAGCAAATAGTTTTTTATAAGATATCACACATAGATACTCAATAACTTTAATACATCTAAAATATTTACAAAGCTGGTTTGTATATTTATTTGAATTTTTCAACACATAAATATTTAAATGAAGGAAGAAAAATCTAATATTTGGATATTTGAGATTGCCTCAATATGCATGTAGATCACACGTTATCGGTAATAGATGATTGCTTGCCTCTTACAAGGGTATTTATGTATTAGGATACACATTCGTCACCCTAATTTCGTGAAATTCACGCGAATTCAATGCGAGCAAACAGACGAAGTGGCGGACTTTGTGTGTGTTTTCCAATATTTAGTAGAGAAAAAAAAAGACCTTTAGCATTAAGTATTATTTTACTAAATAACAATTGTAATAATGCGCCTGAAATTTATGGATATTTCGTAACAGGTAATACTGTGTCATAAATTATTTTAGATCCATCTAACCAGAATGGCGGATGTTATAGATGACTCAATACAGATTACACACATATTAGATTATCGCACGGTAGACAAAGAAACGATAAAACTATAATAAAAGAATTTATTTTTGGCGATAATGACAAATATAGCCAGCATGCATTGACCTCTCAAACACAGCTGGCAGTTCACAATCAGGGTTCAATTAACGCTGGAATTCACACACGTGCGTATTTATTTGTGTGTGTTAAACATTAAGAAACAACAATTCGTAATTGAAATTTAATTGCTTACAAGTGACAAATAGAATTAATATAATTTTGAAATAATGTCATATCAGCTACAACTGTTTTTAGGGCTTTATCATTGTTTTCAAAGTAATACACTATGTAAAACCGTTTATATACTCGTGCATTATATACATACATATTATTATTGTTTATATACATAATACTTTTGCAACTTTTCTAAGTTTGTATGTACTTTCTAAGTATATCTTGGACAACAATGACTGTGTTTCGGATGGCATGTTAAACTGTAGGTCCCGGCTGTCATGTCATGTCAGGATGTTTAATCCTTGGCAGTCGTTATAGGAAGCCAGTTAGTCTGACGCCAGTCTAACCAATGGGTGTTGGGTTGCCCGGGCAACTGGGTTGAGGAGGTCAAATAGGCAGTCGCTCCTTGTAAAACACTGGTACTTAGCTAAATCCGGTGAGACTGGAAGCCGACCCCAACATAGTTGGGAAAAAGGCTCGGGAGATGATGGAGATGATGTTCGCTAGCAACTGCACAACAGTCGTGCGTTACATTACGAGAGCTGTACTCTTTTTCTTACATTTTGACTGTCCTGTTGTTACTAGCATACACCTTTGCAGCGCGATCTATGTGCTTGTTGGGAAGTTTGTCTTTGTAGCATCACATCTCAGCAACATACATAATATCAGAGAAGAGGTGAATAGTATTGTGGGCTGATTGCAGTAATTGCTTACCATACTAGGTGAAAAGAACATTAAATTAAAGGCAATAAAATCTAAGTTGCTACTACCCACATTGCAACGGAATACCTACCTAGATTATTCGCAGCAAAAATCGACGGATAAAGTGCCACCGGATGTCAAACATTTTGTATGCAAATGTTTTCTTTAGAAATATTTCTAAGACGTTGATAAATCGCACTATTATGCACTAAGATTACCTATTGTTTAACCTTAATTTATGTGAAAGTGGGTGATTTAAGCTAATATAAATTCTATTGACGTATTTTAAAGTCTAATTTGGAATCAACAGTAGTTAAAGGTTCTCATTTAGGGACATGTATTTGTACGTTTTACATAAAGAATTTAAATGTAAACTACATGAGAAATTGCAAAAAAAAAACAACTAGGTAGGTACCAAACAAAACGGTTTTCTCTGAAAAAAAAAATATATTCTCGACTTTTATTATTAATTTTGTGGGAATCAGGGGTGAAGTAAAGCACTTTGCTTGATAAAAACTAATTTATTTTACTACTAGCTTCCGCCAGCGGTTTCACCCGCTTTCTGAGGGAAGTACTTTCCATACCCGGATAAAAAGTAGCCTATATGTTATTCTGATGTATAAGCTATATTGTGGTAAAGTTTCATTCAAATCCATTCAGTAGTTTTTACGTGAAAGAGTAACAAACATCCATACATCCATACATCCATACATCCATACTTACAAACTTTCGCCTTTATAATAGTAGTAGGATTAAAATGCCAATACTTAGTAGTATCCAAAAAATAGCGTCTTATCCTCTTCGCAGTCTCACATCTACCGATTCTTCCTCATGTGAATGGTTCTTCATTTATTATGTTCTGCTCGTTCATACGTTTCTATATTTTTCTACCTCCATACGTTTTACTATGAATTCACTCCACAGTATTGGTGTAGATGTTAATATATGTAGATATGATTAACTGTTCCCTGAGGAGCTCATGGCTAAGTAAACAAAGCACGGCTCGATCAATCATAAGGTTAAACAACGTCCGTGGATAGGTGACCATCTTGTCATGATGGGTCCTTCTGTGTTTTTAAGGCACGCTTCGGTGTGAAAAGGTGTCCCAATTGTTACAGCTGATTTAAGAAGCTTATTCGCATTGAAAATGCATGACATTCCTTAAGTATTTTTTAATCAACATTTTAATCTAAACTATGTATAATTTTAAATCGTGTTTATAGATATTTAATTAAGCATAGGTATACATTATTTATCTATAACGGAAAACAAACGAGGTGACGTCGCGTGTTTGATCGCTTACTCAGAATATAGGTAATAATACTTAGAAAAATATTAAGTTTTCCTTGTTAACGGTATTTTGCGAAATATTTCATGAAATAAAACATTTTTTTCTATTCATCACTGTAGATTAACGGATGTTAAAGTAGGTAACGTAACTATATTTTCGAATACATATAAGCTAGTATTTCATTGAAACAAGTAAAATTTAAAAATAATGCAATTTTTTTTCAAATGTAAATATTTATAAAATTGTTATAACAACGCAAATTATCTGTCACTCAAATATTATAAACTAGCTTCCGCCAGCGGTTTCACCCGCTTTCTGAGGGAAGTACTTTCCATACCCGGATAAAAAGTAGCCTATAATCGGATACGGGATCTTGATTACTCCTTACTAAATTATAAATGCGAAGGTAACTCTGTCTGTCTGTCACGAAAATCTATTAAGGAAATTGACACTATGTAGGAGCTTGATGTGCTGCTGTATGTACAAAAGTCATTCATTCTGTCTACTTCTTTGCAAGATACTCAATATTTCATTAATTAACATCGGAATTGATACAAACAGGAAAATATTCGTTTTTACAGAAAATACCAACCTTATTAGGTACTAGTTATGTTTCAGTCATCGACAGACTGGGTAAGCGTTTTATAACTCACTCGATTTATTACTTTAGGATGACGAATCAAATCCATTACTAATGGTCCATTATGTACGGAATGTGTCAAATTTAACAAATCGAATATTAACCTTCATGTAATGTGTTAAGGTTGAAAATCTATTAAAGAAATTTGACAGATTGTAGTAGCTTGATGTGCTGGCGTCCGCAACTTATAAAGATTATATATTCTGTCAGAAGCCGGAAAATCTGACAACCAGTCTTACCTTAGGAGTATAGGGTTGCTCAATTAACTTGGTTGAGGTCAGATAGGCAGTCGCTTTATGTAAAACCCTGGTACTCAGCAACTGAGTCGACCCCAACATAATTGGGAAAAGGATATTCTGCATATATTTATCGAGTCATTATAAGATAATTATATGCCTCACACATTCACACAACGTCATCTAGTCCCAAACTAAGCAGAGCTTGTACTATGGGTACTAGACAACTGATAAACGTACTTATATACTTTTCTTTTGTAATTACATACATATGTTCCAATTCAACTTTCATTTGTTCGTTTTACTACCTATTTAACTCAATCTCTATCAATTTCACAAAACAACAGACAATCATATTTTTGCTTGCAAAATTGTTTGCTGCATTCTATGAAACACTAGTACCGAAAACCCGCGGTGCAAAGATAAACCGTCTATTTATACCGTATGCGGAACTCTCAACATTGTCGCATACAAAGTCATTCTAACTCGCCATACCTACGTACACACGTACGAACACTGTTCTATTCCTGGCGCCTTTGCGTCATGCTGACCTACTTGCGTATCAATTGGAATGACCAAACCAATACTGGACCAAACTCATTTCATTTTCAAAAATCTTCAAAGATTTAAAAAAATCTTAGCGCTGAATTTCTAAAAACCTAAAAAAGTTACTCGATTGAAAGACGGAGTTCAAGGTAGCGCGCATGCGTAGTAGCAAGCTCCACGCATGCGCGCTGCAAACGTCAAATCTATTTCAGTAAAGCTTACGGGACGAGCTTACAAAAACGCTTATAAACGAAATATTGTACTAAAACTAATTGTAAATACGTTTAAATAACAGTGCGTGGTGATCGTGGAACTCGTGAATAATGTGCACTGAAATAAGAATCTAACATGTTAATAATAAGAGTGAAATTCCAAAATGCAGCATTGCGCCAACGAATCGATTCGAACGTTCCCTGATGCCAAATACAGAATTTAGTGTCAAATATATACAGGATGGAGCCTTTGATAGATAGGAACAACTTCGCTATAAGCGCCATGGTGACGGTGGCTATGCAGATACTATTCTTCACCATAGCCTCGCTGTTCCAGAATGATAAAGTGACAGACTTCACCGGAGGGGCTAACTTTATTATTATAGCCTTGCTCACCTTCTTCCTGGGCCAAGGCGGGTCTCACCTCAAGAGCTACGATAGTAGGCAGCTCATGGTGACCGCCTTCGTGTGCCTCTGGGGAGTCAGGCTATCCGGCTACCTCATCTACAGAATCTATCACATAGGCAGAGATAAACAGTTTGAGGATCGAAAGAGCAATACTCTCAGGTTCGCAGTGTTCTACACATTTCAGGCGGTATGGGTGTACATAGTTAGTCTGCCAGTCATTATTATGAACTCCCCGCATCACTCGTTCCCTAAGTCACCGAAAACTATGACGACTTTGGACTCAGCTGGTGCTGGAATATTTGTCATAGGATTGTTGATTGAGACTTACGCAGATCTGCAGAAGTTTGCGTTCAGACAGGAGCCTGCGAACCAGGGAAAATGGTGCAATGATGGCCTTTGGGGATTGTCGCGACATCCCAACTACTTCGGCGAAGTTGTCTTATGGTGGGGAATATTTATCATATCTTTAAATGTGATTAACGGTGTGGAATGGATCGCGATACTATCACCATTATTTACGACAGCGATCATACTTTTCTTATCGGGTATACCGCTGCTCGAACGATCCGCCGACGAAAAATACAGAGATAACCCAGATTATTTGTATTATAAAGCGTCCACCTCGCCCCTGATACCGATCCCGCCGGCTATCTACGTGGAAGTGCCAAGGTTCTTGAAGTTCGTGATGTGCTGCGAGTTCCCGATCTACGACTCGACGACCGAGGAGTTCCCTGCGCCCACCATCGTCACAGAGACCACAAGCATCTCCATGGTGCAGTCCCAGACATAGCTAACAAACGCCGCGCGCGACCTCGCCGCGGCTAACGACCAGATCATCAAGAACCCTAACCAGAAACAATTGTGATACACAGCCGAGGACAGAGCACACCGGCTGCCAAACTCGTTGCCACTCAAACATAATAACACTGTAGATATGAACCTTCACAATAGTTATATGGAAAATATTAAAAAGAGTAAAAATATAGCCTTAGGAATTATAGAAGAGACGAGGGATTATAGCGCTGCGAATACACCTGATAATGATATTGAAAAGAACATAGATTTAGCAGTTCCTAGTACTAGTTATGCAAAACGACCTACAGAGATAGTTAAATATGGTAAAATTACTTTTAACACAACCGCGATATTGCATCATTACCCTCAAGTATCTAATAATGAACTTAAGTTAAAGAGCACTTCAGGTGCCAAAAAGAAAACAGACTTGAATCTCCAGGAGCCTAAAGTAGATAACAATAATGAGTCCACTCCGGAAGACGTAGTTGTAGATATTAAGAAAGACAATTATAATAACAATGATACAGCAAAAGTGGAAAAATCAACAGATAATGCGATTGAATTGGTGAACCAACCGGTGAAATTCACAGAAGAAAAGCTTGTATGAGATTGGGAGACAACGTTTTTCTCTGTACATTTTAGATTATCTAGAATTTGGCATCGATACTTGAAGCCTAAATGGACATATCGCGATTGATGTAAAGACTGCCAAAATAATTAACAAATGTAATGTCGGAGAGACATTTTAGATGTGATAAGTGTAAAGTCCTCATACCATAGATGGAATCCGTCTCAATTAGAATAATTGTTAGATTTACAGATTTAAGAGTATATGTCTTATAATATTTAATAAGGACGTAGAAGAATATGTTATTGGTGAGTTTAGAAATAAATTGTGCATGATTGTGCTTTATCATTTAGTACTGGAATGTTGTTTGTTTCTTTATCTTTGCGCGTTTTAATTATTTTATGTTGAGCTTTATCTAGATCAATATTAGTGCAATTATCAAAAGCCAAGTGTGTCATATCAAAAATACTTGTAAACGCATTAACAGTAATGGATTTCTTTTTCTGTAAATTCATATTGCTCTTTCGAATTTGATCTCACATTTTGATTAAGCTATACTTTAGACTGTCAATGTCTTATCTGTCTCTCCACTATTATCTTCTACGTGATTAAGCTCAAGTAGTCAGTTTTCAGGTAAGTTGAATCTATGCTTGACAGTTGTGCGAAACCTTCTCTCTCTCATAGATTCTGTGAAGCACACAAATGTCAGGCCTGTTAAACTGTTACTTTTTTAAATGGTAAAGGCTTAGTATAACCGTAGATACATATTTAGCAAAGATACCACAAAAAAGAACTATGTAAAGATAATATGTTTGAGAATAAACAATAATTGTCTAGAATGGATATCACGTGTGAAACAGATGAGGAATTGTGTTTCTAGACCTGAATTTCATTTAGGGCCTAAAAACGTTTATTGGGTTATGGAACATTTGTTACTTCTATAGCAATAGTCACAGTAACAAACAACAGTGGAAAATAATGTCGTAAAGTAATTGTATATTCATGTCATTCAGTTGATAAAGTGCTAGCGATAACAGTTTATTGATAAACTCGTCCCCGATAAACAATAGAAATAGATAATTATATTACTGAAAGACGTTTGGAGTGACTTTGTTTGGTAGAACATTCGATTCGTAGTTTTGTTCAAGCCTTTATTCTCTGGATTGGATAATGCTGAATTATCGATTTCCAAGATGCTGATACTAAAAGTAGGATTTTTCTTATGATTGATTAGACATTGGCAACCTACAATTTATACCCTACATATATGATGACTTATTGATCATTAGCGGATCTTAAAAATGTATTATATATTTTATCATCATGATTTTGAAACTATTTCAAAAGGACAGGGAGAGCATTCAACAGTAGATCTTTCTGTGTAATGTTCTCATTGACACGAAATGTTGAAATCATTTTATAACAGTTGTATCCTCTAAATTTTAATTTTGATAACTTCACCAGTCTCGTCTATCTTAAGTAGGATTTTGAGGTTCAAAGGTCAGTTTGTTAATTAATGCTTAGATTTTTTATCATCACTTAGACAAGAATATTGCTGTCAATTTAGCGTTTTATGTTTCAAAATATCATTTTGAAATGATTTTTGCATATTATTAAAATTGACAGACCCTATCTAATCGTATGAAGTACGTCATTGTTCCTCTCAATGACTGCTACAAGTACTTTTAGTAACAGACATTGTATTTATCAATTCACTTGTCTGTTGTTTGATGGCTGTAGATGTATCCTCTTTGCATGTCCTTATCTGAGAGAGATTGTTCTCGCATTTCATCTCGTCATTGTTCGGAAAATCCACGAATGTTTGATATGCCCTTATTTCTAGAACAAGCGTTCTCGATACCTCTTAAAGTACATACAAATAACTGCAAAATCTTTGGGATTATTTTGAAGTAACCTCTTTTCTAAGAGATTACCTCTCGTAATTCCACTTATTCAAAATCAAGTTTTATAATCAAATCATTTTGGACGTTTAAAGTAGCCGGTTCCTTTATCTACATATATTTAGACTTGCTAATATAACTTAGCCCAATACCATCAAGAAAACTGGTCTAAATGCTAAAAAAATATGGTCTCGTACATCCATGTAGCAGGAATATTAATCATATATAGTCCGTGACCTTCGCAGAGCAGATAATAAACATCAGCACTGGTCTATTAATAAGTTGAGATGAACACGTTTATCGATCATTTGTTTACGTTCATCGATTATATTACGCATTTATATTTTCTCCTGCTTTTACTTCTGATTTTACATCAGTTTTGGCTTTTAATTCTTCATCTGGATAATCTGTCTGTTTTTATTTTAAAATCAAATTCAATATGGGTATATTTGGCGCATATCTCAAGTTGTAGCAGTCTGTTTAAATATCTTTGTTTGATTGGCACATTGATAAACAAATATAGTGTCACCGCTGCCAATCTTGCCTAGACTCCATCAAAACTAAGCGGTTGGAGACAAATGTTTGAATAACGATATTCTATTCGGAGTCTGAATATTACTGAAATTAACATGTCAATTTTAACTGTTTCATCGTCCCAATATCGCTTTTTCCTTCTTTATGTTTCTAAAGTGCTATTTCTTCAATGTTTTCAGGTATGAAGTCACTCAGATCACCAGGACAGGAGTCTGCAACATCCAATGGCCGGAATACGAGAACTGTGTGGAGGTCACCTTCGGAGTGCCTCTCCACTACGATGAGGAGTCGGAGTCGGGGCCTAGGCTCAATGCCAAGGAACTGGATGACATGTGGACTACTTATGTTATAAAAGAACAGTTCTCTGAGAGACTGCGCTCATTGGGTATCACGGTGAGTTCTTTTTTCTTATTTGGACGTGTCTCTTTCCTTTTGAAATTATTCAGCATTGGGTGAATGATCGAAATCAAAAATACGTTAAGCTATGCTGTACATAATTTCTGAACCTCCTTCAAAATTCTGTGTATCCTGTGTTCTTCAATATCTAATTTGGAGACTACTGTAATTTAGGCTTACTTGTAATTTTATGCCTACTTCCAAGTGCTCTTTAATGGATTCATGTTTATGAAGCTTCAGCTGATCTCATCTTTATCAATTTCAGGAGTACGCGATCCCCGACGACCGGTCGGTGCTGCTGGTGTGGCTGGTGATAGCGCTGGGTGTGCTCATCTCCATGGCCATGCTGGCCGTCGCTCTCTGGCGGTTCAATTGCTTCGAAGACTACTCCAGGTAAATAATAGTAGTCATTTTCATGGTGGTAAGTGTAATAAATCTTAAAAAAAATATACAGAAAAACAACAACGAGTTTTTACTTAGTCGAAAAAGAATGATCGTTCGTTCCTTCCTAGTCCAACATATGTATATCACGTAGATATGTGGAAAACAAATACAAGGTATTCAATATTATTGACGAAACAAGACTTATTATAACCAATTTGAACATCTTGCTAAAATTTGTTTTTGTATCGTCCGCTATTTGTTTAAATGTTAAGCTGAAGTTAAGAATGCATTAAGAACCACAATAAGAGCTATTGCCAATGTTATAACTGATGTTCGCTGTCAGTGCTGGACAAAAAACTGACACCCTGTTCTACTACATCAAGTTTCTTCCTTCCCCCTCATAACTAGATTCTCTTAAATTTAAATGAAGTTACTACTGCACATGCTAAGAAATCCCGCTGATAATTCCAGGATGAAGCCATACGGCGACACAGACAGCATCCAGAACGAGAAGCGGCACCTGGACCTGTACCCCACGCCGCACCAGACGCTCCCGCCGCTCTACGCCGAGAACGACTACAAGTGGGCCGATGATAAATATGATGATTCTACCAGAGGTAAGACTTCTAGTTGCTCCTAATGGTTATTGATGGATATGTCTTTGTACGATAAAGTATAATTGCAGTACAGTGGTTACAAATTTTCGTATAATAATAGACAATTGATTGGAATTTTTGGTTTTCATGCTACAGAGACCCCGTTTTTGAAGCCAGAATAAAATTATGTGCTAAACGGAATATGTTTAACGCCATTCCCCAAGTTCATTCAAGACACCAGATTGTTTTGATCTCAGTATCATGTTTTAAAGGCAAGGGATTTCTAATAAGAATTTTCCCAAAATAAAATACGTATAAATAGCTTGCGATTACAAGAACAAGGAATTAACAACTAGTTTACTAATATGTCTATTTTTTTCTGATTCCAGTGGACATGGGAGGCTTCGCCAACAAGAGCTATATCCGGGACGAGCTGTATGACCTCGACTCGGACGAAGATGTCATCACGTCACGCGACAGGTACTTATTGTAACTGAATAAGGTTTACATTCGCATCACTTTTTTGCTTTTTGGGGGTTTCTCTGTACACTTGGGCATTTAAGGAATTAGAATTTCTTCCAAATGTCATATTTTTGGTAATGAATTGATTTTATTTGTGGACTAAGTTCCTTGTTCTCGATTACGTGTATTGTTTTTTCGTTTAAAGTGCATGCAGATGCATCTACCCCATATTAATTATCACTTTGTATCGTTTCTCTGTCAACTTATCATATCTTTCTTTTATGATCTTGATTATTTTATGGTTTTAAATTAAATATCCATTGACCTCGAGTACATTGTTTGTTTTCATTTAAGATGCTTCATTTAACTCTTTGATCTCTGTTTTATTTAAATCTGTATCTATTTATGTAATGTAATTATCTATACGTATCTAACTCAATATCTATCCTCACGTATAGGTTACGTTTCCTCTGAGAAATATTTTATTAATATATCATACTACATACTCTATTAAACTTATTTATGGTATTCTATGTACATATCTATATCACTAACTCTACAGTAACTAACATACGTCTGTTCCGCACTAACCTTGCAGGTACACTACAAACGTGTAGCCGACTCCCTCCTAGCGATTCCTCTAATGGTATGACTTCAAACCATATCATTTGTATCTTTATTCTTCTTGTGATTTGTTTTTCATCATTATTAATATTTCTCGCCAAACTTAATGGCGGCTGGCAACTAATTTTCCACTACAAAAGTAAGCGCTTGTGGCCCTAAAAATAGTCGCGATATGCCGAGCCGCCATAAAGTTTGGCGAAACTCAGTACTAATGTCCTACTGCTTCATAAGTTTCATTTCTGTGTGTAATTCACGGCATCATTTAGGATTAACTGGAGGAATACTCGATAAGAATTAAAAGAGCTTATCATTTAGGATTAACGGGTACTCGATAAGAATTTAAAATATTTTGCCTGCCTTGGTCATGCAAGAGCTTTATTTTATCCAAATAAACAAGAAAATCTTTCCCCTTTGTAATATTAGTATAGACAATTGGTACAGGATTATATATATGAGGATTTTATTATCAAAAACATCAACTAGTCTATCTAAATAGAAAATTCATTTTATGTTATTTTCTTTTTCCAGGAAAGGCATAGTCAGTCCGAGGGATTTCTATGACGCGTAAGGGATGGTTATTCCACATTCTATCGATATCGATAAATGGGTTGACTTTATCGATACATTTTATCGTGCTTTACATTATACAACATATCGCTTTAAATATATTGTGATTGTTAATTCTGTTGTTTTATCGATCGATTTATCGATATCGATAAATGATTAGATTGAATTTAAATAACGTAGTAGCTATATTTAAGGTTTAATTGTTGATTTTATGTGATTTTTAAATAGTTTTAGTAATTTGTGAATATTGTCGATAAGTATTTTTTTAATTTTGTTTTAGAATTTTTACATTTCATAAACTTTTTCTTTTATGTTAAAAAGAAATGGTTTTTATTTTATAAAAATTGCATTTAAGCACGTATACCAACATATTGTGCTCTGGTTTTTAAATATATAAATGGAATTTAGTTCGAAAAATAATAATTATGATAATTTTGTTATTTTTAATGTTTTCCATTCCATTTTTATACTTATTTATTGTACGAACGATATTATCATTTGAATATTTATCAACAATATTCTCAAATGAAATAATATAAGGTAATAAATAGATATTATACCGTTGTATACTTAATAGATACATAAATATACATACAACTAGACTTTGTAAAGTACATGATAATAAAAATGTTGTGATTTTATTATTTTTTTTTATAAAAAAAGAAACTTTAACTTCTGTTGTAAATTATTTCTATTTTACATTTTGTTTTTCAGTTTTATTCACGAATAAATGGTTATTTTTTAATTTGTTTTTTATTTTTTTATTATTATTTTTATATCAGGAACTAAGAAGGGCAAATTAGAGCTCTCAGCGGCAGAAATTATGTACTATATTGTAATTGGGGTATAGTTATATATATTAAGAAAAGTTTGAATCACCTAAAACATGGTTTTGTTGCCTATCGTAGTGTTTTCAGAGTTTAATAGGGTTGTGACACAAAATAATTCCTAAAATATCGATTATTCCATATATCCTACTCTTCTATTGAGTTTATAACAATTTTATCCAAATATATAATTATATTTATATATTAGTCCAATAATAAACCTACGCATAAATATACAATTATAAGAGTAGTAAAATTAAATTAAATATTTATTTGCAATTCTTGCTAGCAAATATTACCTAGTATAGTACGCTGAATATAATTTATATAAAAAAATATGTAGATTATAAAAAAGCTGCCTTTTAATATATGTATAATGTATTAAAAATATAGCACAGATAAAGAATGGTTATTTTATAATAATGATTAGCATATTAATCTTTTTATTTTCTTGGAAATCTCGCTTGGCAAGCTAAGTGTACGATTGCTTAGACGCCTGCCACTTCCAGATGATTGTCTAAATGTATATTCATAATACTAGATATGGCTTAGATAGTAAACACCTCATAACGTATAGAAGGCAGAACTGTATGTTACGTAGTTCTACGTGGTCACCTTGTTACCTGAAACATAATATTATAGTTCTTTAGAAATATCGTAGATAGATCATTTATTATAACGAAATCTGTGTACCATGAGATGTCCATATAAACCGCTAAATAAACATAAATTATATGTATAATATATTTAGGAAGAAACAACGACCAAAATCAAAGAGAGAAAACCGATATACTCTATGGTTTTCTAAGAATTATCAGTTAGTTTTTGATTGACTGGAAAAATTATAAGCATTTTAATAAATTAATAAATAATTATAAATGGAACAACACAAATGCAAAATTAATATGGCTGCTCTTATTGGTAACATGTAATGGGAAAGAATTCCCATTTGGTGTCTAAAACATATTTTGCCAAATTAAATATACGTTGATGTCAATTTTAATGCCAAACGTGTTAAAAAATATACCTCGAACGGTTTGATTAATTAATTAAAACGTGGTCTTTAATATAGGCAGATCTAAAATAAATTATAATATTTATTTACTTGCAAAAATTTTAATTATACAATTATTTTAAACTTGTATATTTTTGCCTAGTGGTTGAAGGTTACATCAGTATAAGGGTGAAGGAAAGGACTGTTAATTTATCAAACTTCATGACTACGCTTGCCTTGATTTGTGCTTATAGAAGGGGTTAAGCTCGCCTTCTATAACGACTACTATGACTTAACACAAAATAATGGGTGGGGGTGTAAAATACATCAGCGAGCTTAGCCAAGATATATTTCTACAATCGTAAACACGAGAAAAAACGAAAAAAAATGAAATGACATTTCAAGCCGAGAAATCGCGCGATTTGAAATGTCATTTCCATGCATGTTCATCTTTTCTACTAGCGTTTACGATTGCAAAAAGACATCTTGGCTAGCTCCGTTATATAATAAATATTATGAAATATAATGAAAAGTTTTCGATCAAGATCGATATTCTTATATCCCAAAAAGGATAGTATCATTTCAAAAACATGTATTGACAGTAAAATTACTATTACAATAAAGTATGATTCATTGAGTTAAATAACATATTTTTTAATATATCGTTATTTTTCTGTATTCTGTAAATATTGTTATTACGTAATATTTATTCCCAGTTGATGTTTCTATTCCCAATAATTGGGAACTCGTCGTTTAAACACTGTTGCCTATTCCCTTCTCTATTAAGGCGTGATGTTTGTGTTCAGAATATTCTTAATTAAATATGAATGTTTTAGAATATAGATATGTTAATCTATTTAACGTTTTGTTTAGCTGTTTGTTTATTGTTGTTACTATATTAAAAGTTGTCGTAAAATAGCTTTCGCAGCTCCGAAGATTTTCAGTTGTAACAAAAATTTTGTTTTATTAGTGTTGTTTATTAAAAAAAATATATTGTTATATATTATAACGATTGATGAAGTCATATATGTACATATATCCCTGGAAAGGGATTTTGAACAAAAATTATTAAAAGAGACAAATATTTTCAATTTGAGAATACATTCTAAAAGTCCTGTTTTTGTCTGCAGTGCAATGTAGTAGTGCATTGTCGAGACTGATCGAAGATTATTGAATTATTTCAACACAATGATAATCAGGAAAACTGGATATTCCCATTAAATTGTTGTTCAAATAAGTTTAACGCAAGTGTGTGAGTGAGTTTGACAAAGAACACCATTAATATAAAATGTATGTGAAATGTAATAATAATAATAAAAGGCAATAATAAACTCATGCCAATCGACGTTTAGTTGTTCATTTTATTAAATTCCTAATTAGCTAACATGATGTTGTATGTATACGCTTATTGGATCATCACGCCCTTTTTTCTTTGCTTCAAATAACTGTGCTATCGAAGCTAGTATACTAGTGACCACGACAATCAAAATGTACAGACAGCAGGTCAAGCTACCCGAATCGGTCAAATTTTACCAATCGAATATTAATCTTCTGGTATTGTGATAAAGTTGAAAATCCATTAAAGAAATTTTACGGAAGATTGATGGGCTGGCGTCTGTACGAAGTATTCGCTACAGCTCTCGTCGACTCATTTTAACCTTCTGAAGTCAGGCACCAATGCCTCGCATATGCGTAATTGTGTTGCGTACTTACATTTATGTTATGTGCTGCGCAGTCACTTTCAGCCATACTTCAGAGCAGTAATGTTATTTGAAGAAAATGGTACGCCAGCGAAAGTGTGAGAATTTTACTGAATAAATGACGTATTATATACCTAACAAAATGTCCAAAATTTTTATGATTAGCTACTGATCAATAATTCCATGGTATAATTTACTAAGGCATATTATCAAAATCTGTCTAGCCATTTTATTATATGACAAAGATACTATAAAGTTTTGCAAATAAAAAAGTCTCCTATACTCCGTTTCATGTCTCTAGTAGGTATAAATAAAAGCAATACATTTAAATCTTCCAGTAGTGGTAATACTTTGACAAAACAGTACAAACATGCAGGTAGTTGTTAAATAGCGAATAATAAATCACTTTGTACGTCGCCGCGAGGAATTTAGACGGTTTTGTGTTGTTACCGTAGTGGGTCATTCTGAAAACGACATTTTACTTCAGTTACTCAATAATTAAACTGTCAGTCTCGAACTAAGTAAATAAGTATGGCTATATTAAATAGATTTTCATGTCGTTACACTTCGTAAGGTTATAAAAAAGTGTAAACAAACAACATTTTAGGTGACTATAAGTAATATTATCACACACGTTTATACTTCATAACATTCTACAGCAAGTTAGCGCTAACAATATTTTAGCAATTCACGACTCAGCTGTGACAATTTCGTTGTGGAATAACCCTGTTGGTCTCCGAACAAGGTCACTTGAGATCTTACGCTTAGAGAGCGCGCACAATTAGCACGAGATAACGAGATAACAGACGAGATAGCAGGACATGCGTTACGACATTGCACACTTTTATAGGAAAAATTACGTGAAAGACACTCTTTTTTTGAAAAAAGTACTTCCTTTTTTTTCGAAAAAAAATTAAAGTGAAAAAATTATAGTAAATATTGACATGTGTGAGTTATGTGAAAATAATTTTTAATATAGTGTGAGTTCGTAAATAATGTTATAGTGATATAATTCAAAGTTGGATTTTAATATCATAGCAGTAAGTACAACCAGAGAAATAAACATGGAAGTCGAAACGAGAGACGTAGAATACGAGAAGATAAATCAACTATACGATGAATGTTTAAATTATTTGAAGGACAGTAAAAATTACATCCAAGACAATACAGATTCTGTAGAAGATCCTGATTATGACACTATAAAAGAAAAAGTGGAAGGTGAAAATGAAAATGAAGAAATCGAACCAAAAACAGTCTTCAAACTCGAAAATGAGAAGTCCAATGAAAGTCTAGACTCAGTAATTTCCGAACCAAGATCAGAAAGACTGAGGAAATTATCAAAACAGTTGCCAAAGATTATAATAACACAAAGTACGACCAGCTTAGATTTGAAAAGAGATGACATGAAATTGGTCCCAATACGCAATGATATGTCGAAAAGCGATCGAGTGCTGCCTAAAATCGATAGACATTTACCTAGAAATGAATATAGCTTGCCACAAATCAATCATAATCGTCATCACGAGGCAAATAATGGAAGTGCAATGCGAATTGATCGGAATTTGACACAGAGTGATCGAGTTTTGACCAAAAACGAGCAGAGTATGTCGACAATGGATCGAAGGAATCCAAAGGTGATGAAACCATTTAACCATGTACCTCCTGGGAAGAAAAAAGTCCTGCCTAACAAGTAAGTTTATTTCATCTGTGTAATTGCTTTCTTTTTAATTTCTTGCCTACGGTACTACTAATATAAATACGGTAATTCAGGGGCATTCAGTTCAAGTTGCAAGGCTAGAAACACATATAAGAGAAATCTCATAGTACCTATCTCTTTTTAATTTAAGAATCTACATAGTTATGATTTCCCAGGGAAGGTCAGGCAAAGTTATACCCAAGACATCTATGTTACCTACATGGATGAGTCTAGTGTCATCAACCTCACACAAATATTTGAAAAACCCCGAAATAACTATTTCTGTAACTTGGCTCGATCCAGGGATCAAACCTATGAACCTAATCATAGAAGCGACTGAACTTAGAATTGTTGATCTTGAAATACTAAGGCTTTATGTTATGATATATATAACACTCCCTGATAAAACCTATTACTGAAACATGCAGTAATGTTATCACAAGTTGCGACAGTCGGTGTTAAGGAAATGTTCAGTTTACACAAAGATACGCTAAATTACGTCACTCTCAGTTTTTAAGGTGACAATACTGTTGACTGCTGTTTGTTAAATGACGAACAGTAAGCGTGATAACAGATAGCGAAGTAAATAATAAACTTAATCCTATGTTATAATGATTCATGATTCAAAGTCATGAGAATTTGAAAGAACCAATAGGTTAAGAATTGAAGATTTGCTTGGATTAAATTACGGGCTGAGAATGACCCCTTTGATTGTAGGTAAGGTTCAGGTGCCAGTATTGGTGTCTGACTAAAATCCAACCTGTTCCTTGTAGAACGCTCTCTGTTTCAAGCCCGCGACCACTCTTACCAAAAATTCCTTATCTCCTGCAGATTTTGTTATAAAATACAAGGATGAAAGTCAAAAGAAGATTATAACATCATCCACATAAATCAAACAAATGCTCATAAAATTGGTACTTAACCAATTGGATGAAATTTTTATGGGACCAAATGGCAAGTATACTGCATAGAACAAAAAGAATTACACTAATCGAAAAAAAAAACATGTCGGCCGAATTGAGAACCTCCTGCTTTTTTTGGAAGTCGGTTAAAAAAGAAATTAACTTGTTCCGCTGAAGTGCTAAAGTTTAGCAAAGTGCCCAACAATATGGAAGTGGTTCTATTCTTACAGCTTATCGCATCCGAGGTTTAGCTGGATTATAAATGATTAGAGCTAAGGTCGATGTCACCAGAATATTAGTACGTTAAATGTAAAGCAAACATTTGGAAGCCTTGTGTCCGATATTTTGAGAATAAATATAAACTTCCTTGTTAATTGAGAAGTCGTTGAACGACAAGAGATTGCCTGTTTTTGTGGTCCTAGGTTCGACGCTTGAGTCAGTAAATATTAAGGCATATTTGGATTAGGAAATTCTCACGGTAGTAGATCGGAGGTGTTAATTAAGTTTAGAGTAAAGGGACCCATAATAAGTAACTTCAGTTATCTCATAGAAAACATATAGTAATGATTATTAATAGTTGTCACTTGTCTTATATACTATATGTACAGAGAGATGTATCTCAATCACTCCATTCCAACTTGTAATTTGTACGAAACAACATATCTTTAATATTCGATAATAATGAACATATACGTTCGTTTCATTGTTTGCTTTAAAATTCAAAGTTTCAATATCCTGATCAAATTAAAATTATGTGCGTTTTTGAAGTGGTTTCAGACACCCTCAGCGCACGCGTCCAGGGTACGGGGAGCATCCAAAGCGCTTGGTCTCCAAGACCGGCATGGAGAATGTGGCGCTGATATCCAACGTGCCCTTTGAGAAGATTCGACTGCTCAATGATACTTTTCACACCCTGGTGAGTGTTAAAACAGAAAAGAAAAGCACATTAAGCTATGGTCATAGAACTCTCACAAGCAACTCTATTGGTATTAAGAAATATAGGAAAATATGTACATCTATTCGCGTAGGTTACTATCGATTTTGTTTAAAAAACACAACTCATCTGACATATCTATTAGTATCATGATATTAAACATCAAAATCGCATATTAAAAGGAAATACCTGGAAGATTTTTTTGGAATTTTGGTTTGCCTATTGAAAACGTTTTTTAATAAACCTCAATGTTACAATTCCAATCACTAAATACATAAAAACATCATATTTCTTCAGAATCAACCAACTACCAAAGACCCTACACACCTTAATATTCCTCCCTTCAACAGATCAACTTACGCTGGCGCTGGATCGTAATCGGCACCATAGTTGTCCACTTCGCCATCTGGTTGGTCTTCGCAGTGTTCTGGTACATCACTGCGCTGGCGCACTATGACTTCGAACCTGACCCTCCTAAGAGGACCTGTGTGACCGGCGGCAAGGATTTTGTGACCATATTCTTGGCTTCTGTTGAGGCTCAGGTTAGTGAGAAAAATTGATATTATGTTTAAGAGATCAGGTTTGTTATGAATATGCTTAAGTTAGATTTTGGCGATACTACCTAGCCAACCTACTTAGGTACAGTATCAAAAGCATATTAAAATTAGTAAACCTTTTTAAAATCAGTATTGAAAACTTACGGCAAATACCTACCAGACATCTCAAAATAAATCGTAAATTACTCACATTGAGTCAACAAGAATAATGACAATAAAACATTAGGGCCACAAAGCGTTGCCCTCGTTCTCAAACGGACAGACAGACATGCTATCAGATTAGTCCAGATTGCCAGTTATCTTATTAGCGAGGATTTACTCCAACGCCCACTACACATGCTCAAGTCACACGAAAAAGGGCCGAAAGAAAACAAGAAGCTGCAAAAAAGCAAAGAAAAAATAAATTCCGCTTAATTAATTTGTGTAAAATCTCTATGTTATAAATCACCACATAGTGCCCGATTGCTATAGCTATAATTATATCCTATCAACTCTTCATCATTATGTCCACCTTTGGACATAATGTACCCGTAACTCATGTATAAACCCAATCCTGTTGTAGATTTTCACTTCATTTGGAGGTCATATTTGCCAAGCCGTTCCCCTAAGAAGCCCTTACCTTAAAGATTCTCGGAGTCAACCAACTTCAACAAAATTTTGTTATGGTATTTTTCCTGAGAAGCTTGTTTACCAAGAATAAAGCCCCCAACAATCAATGCAGACTCCAATAAGTATCAGACACACGTGAACACAGACGGATTTATTCTTATCAACATTGGATCACGTGCAGTGTGAAAAAGATTCTTTGTGTGTAATTGATGTAGTTTGCACAGATTAGTTCACAAAACCCACTATGTCAAGCGCGCAGTCCATTCGGAAATAAGAAAATGGATTTGAAATGTGACTCTTAAGTAACGACTAGGCGAGTTGCAGTTCAAACATTGTTTGCTTTAGAGAATACTATTTGAGGCTGTTGTGGAAAAGTGAACTAATATTATAGCCAAACCGATCAATTTGTGACTGAATTGCAGTGGCCTGAAGTTTAACCGATGTTCTATAGCAAACATTTAGGAGTTAAGACAGCCAAAAAAGAAAGGAACCATCATCACCGAGCCTTTTTCCTAATTATGTTAGGGTCGGCTTTCAGTCTAACCGGATTCAGCTGAGTACGAGTGTTTTATAAGGAGCGGCTGCCTGTCTGACCTCCTCAATCCAGTGGCCCGGACTACCCGATACTGGCTTCTGACTACCTAACCACTGCCAAGGATGTTCAATGACAGCCGGGACCTACAGTTTAACGTGCCATCCGAAACACAGTCATTTCTGTCCAAAATATAGTTAGAAAGTACATAAAAACTTAGAAAAGTTGCATAGGCACTTGCCTGACCTGGAAACGAACCCACGTCCTCATACTTCAGAGGCTGGTTCTTTATCCATTAGGCCACCACGACTTGTCTTCCAAAAATGAAAGGAACCATAATTCACAATCTTTAAGCCACCAAATCGTTGGTCGTCATCAAATTGTTCCACACACGTGGGCGCTAAATAGACAATCACGTAGAAATAGATTCACCATCAGCTGTGAACGAATGAGGAAGCCCATCCGATTGTCTCAAGGTGTTCCTGGTTAGCCGTGAATTGCCCATGATTAATGGTAGACGAATTCGCAAGGCGATAAGTGGGAGGACCTAAAAATAAACATAATCTTTGAACATTATTATAGGAAACAAAATTACTTGACCCGTTTTCATTAACAACTTGGATATCTTTAGGCTAAGAAGAAGACGCAGATGACTAAAAAAATAGACGCATAAGTGTTAGTGAATGAAAAAGTCATCAAGCTCATAAAGCGAAGATTTTAGTTAAGCATGCATGATTCTCTTAGATATGAAAGCCGACTCCTACATAGTTGGGAAAAGGCTCGGGAAATGATGATTCTCTTAGATATAGATTATTCCCTAGTTACTAAGTTAACTTCAGAATAACAGACATACAAGCAGTATGAATAAGTATTTGGCATTCAAGAAGCAGAGGACCCAAATGAGGACATCCACTATACAGCGATCTGTTCAACACAAACTGCAATTTCCAATCACCCGCGTCCAACTCACGACTTCCAAGCACCACATAATTGAGCATACCAGCGACTTAATTCAATTAGTCCATTCGTTTACCGCCAAACAGTAAATTGTGGCAATCAAGGACTATTGAGGGGCGCATCCTGCTTTACTTCAATGCGTTAGGAGAATTGGGACATGGCTAGTGTCTTTGTGAATCGTTTGAGGTTAAAGACGTTCCTTGTCGGGTAACTTCGTGAGACTTTCACCATCAGCATTATTATCATTATTTTTCTCAACAATGTTAGGGATCCCAGTCTGACTGCATGCAGCTGAGTACCGCCTACCCCAGTCTTCCATAATTTCTCCTACTAAATAGTACTCCGGCTAGTCAGCGAGGAAATTGTCTTTATCTTTTCGCCAGCGCTACCGTTATTAATTTACCTCTAAGCCATTTTCTGCCTAAAAGTGTAGTTAAATATTTTTACACTTCTCATCCACAGCATATATCGATTATGATGATGATGACGATTTCCATAAATATTTTTTGTATGACCCAATTTTGGAAAATCGGTCCTGACTGCACACTTTTTCGCTTTTATCAACTAACTGTCAAAGACAGACAAGCTTTTTCCTTTCGACATCATAACGATTTCCAGGGCATAAACAACAAGCGTTCATGCATGGTCACTCACATGTACACGCGCAGGAAACCAGTGCAGCAGTACCTTAGGCACGAGCCTGCGTCACCCTGTGATAAATCTATTGGCATGACTAAACTTAATTACCTATTATATTTTTCAGACTACGATTGGTTTCGGCGATCGAGCCATAGATGAAGAGTGTCCGGAATCGATATTTCTTTTCATCATGCAGGTAAGATATATTTAATTTCACAGCTTTAGTAATCATTTCCTAGAATATTTTAATGTGATTAGAAAAATGGAAGTAACTCCACTGTAGTGTTTCATTATTATCTTACAAGTAATTTAAATAGACAATAGGAAATAACTGTCAACTAGCTATGTACATACCTACTGTACGATTATTACAACACATATATCACAGTATTTATTTACCGCCTTGAAGGTTAACCATTGTTAACTAAAACAATAGAAATCGTGTAATTATGTCCCATCTGAATAAATTATTGTAAACAAAATTAACTTTTACCTAGCAAGGTGCGCCATCTAGTTTGCAAGAGTTTAAAATGTGGCTTGAAGAAATGTGATACATTTAAAAGTTTGATTCAGCGCCATCTATGTATGTTTTTATGTTTTAAGTACCACAGAGAGATGGCGCTCTTAAACTCTTATTAATTATTCACCCGTGCCCCGTAGGAACAACTCCACGGACCCGGATAAAAAGTACCCTTCCTCGATAAGTGGTCTATTTATCAATGAAATATTTTTTCAAATCGGTCTATTAGTACCTGAGATTAGCGCGTTCAACCAAACAAACTTTTCTGCTTTATAATATTACTACAGATTATAATTCCCTATTATTTTACCACCTGCTTTATCTTTTCTTAAGTAATTACATAAATTATTAACATAATTGCAGTTGATCCTGGGCACGGGTCTGTCAGGTGTTCTAACGTGCGTGGTGTACGCTAAGCTGACGCGCCCCGAGAAACTGTCCAGGGATGGTGTCGGCTTCAGCAAGAAGGCGGTCGTAAGTTCATACATTGTGTTTGTTTTCTTAATCCCTTCTAAATTGTTTGATTTCCTCAATGCTCATTTCACTTATCTCAATGAATGCTTTATTTCCCAGATCAGCATGCGTGATGGTCGGCTCTGCCTGATGATGCGCGCATGGGACCTCAACTACGACCATATCATCAGCTCCGAGTTCACTGCGCACTTCGTCAATACCTACAGGTCGGGCATCGCTTATATCTTCAATATAAGCCATTAGGATGTAGGTAGCTGGGAAGCTTCATATCTAAAGTTTTACCTTATAAGCCTGGATCACGTTCAAGGGAATTAAAATATCACATGTCAAAATTACCTTAAATCTAAAGCTAGACTTTACACATTACCTCTTCAGAACAAAAGAAGGCGAGGTAATCCGCTACTACGCGCGCAGTCTCACTCTACAGCAGCGCCAGTTCCTGCTGTGGCCGGTGACGTTGGTGCACGTCATAGATGCCACCAGTCCGCTGTACGGGTACACGCCTGAACTCATTGCTCATAACAGGTGAGGATTTTTGAGTTGCAAGTAGGGTATAGTGTAGCAATTTCAAGAAAGGTGTTTAGAATATCTTAAACATAAGACGTAGGGTAGCCGGTCGCTTTCAATCGGTTCTTTCGAAATCAGTGAGGTTTTTGCGATTTGTCAGTGTGCCTAGGTGTCTAGTGTCTAAGTATAAAGTCAGATGAGCTCAAGCTAAACTGTAGTTTTTTATCAATTCTGAATCTTGAAGGTCATGGCTGACAGCAAAATCAATGTATAAATAACTAAACCCATTTTTGCCTTCCCCTTTTGAGGAATCACTAACCCTTCATTCATCAGTCATCTTGTTATTTCTATTTTTCCTTCGCAGCTACGAGATAACAGTTAGCCTGAAGGGAGCGTCAGCATCAATGGGCACGTTCACTCAGAGTCAGACGTCGTACCTGCCTAAGGAGGTGGCGTGGGGCTACCGCTTCCCGCCGGTAGTGCAGTGAGTGCAGTTGCAATATGATTCTCTTACTACTACGAGTATAATCAAAATGGACTATATAGCCTTCCTCGATACTACTATAACTCGATAATACTATATAGTTCCTGAGATTAGCGCGTTCATAAACAAACAAACTCTTCAGTTTACGAAGTATAGATTATTTTATATAGGCGCGAGATGTACTTCCCTCGAGCAGCATGTAAAACAGGGAGTGGAAGATAGCTTTGATTTTTAGTTAAACAATTAGTAAAATTAGAAAAAAACTACTTGATATGAGTATGAAAGCCCGCAAAGGAAAAAAAAACAAATTCAAAAGTCCTTATATCTGTCTCCTGAGAATGATCACACTGCACAGTGTAGTATAAAACGAGCTTCTGCATAAACTGTTTATCATAAATACTAGAGATAACAAGGTCTCAAAGGTCAACAACTTGTGGTACAAAAGCTAAATAGTACTTAAGATTTTCTGGATACGGTTTTACAGCACCAGAATTATCAATTCCTTCACTCCCAACTTCAACATTAGCAAAGATTATGTTCCTATCACATTCAATTCTCGTCTATTATGAACGGCCTAGCCACAAGAATTCGTGGACATTAATACGTGAAGAGTTTTCAGATACGACACGCACAAACAGAAGTACGTCATCGACCACAAGAAGCTGGATCTTCTGGATCCAGTCGACACTCCGTACTGCTGTGCCAGGGATATTTATAGAACGTGAGTATTTCTAGCAGACTATTTGGTAAAATCTAGTAAAAAGTCCTATTGCAATAAGACGGTTTCTCGAAGCATTGTCATCTTTTGAATCACGGAACGAACCAAGCGTTGCTTAACCTTAAGATCGGTCTACCCGAGCGGCTGTTACTTAGTCATGAGCTCCTCTAATGAAAAATATTGTTAATATATCGGGACACCTTTTTCACACACGGTCAGTTAGCCCCAGGGTAAGCCATTGATTAGCTTGTGTTATGGGTGCTAACACAACTGATAAACTACATATACTTTACACATATATATGTATAAAGACATATTATAACACCCAGAACACAGCCAACAATCATGCTCATCATATAAATGTCGACCATGCCAGCAATCGAACCTTAGCTCGGCAGTCCGGCGTGGTAACCATTGCGCCATCGGGGTCGTCGAATTGTTAAATAGAGAAGTTCACCACAAGGACAAGATAGATTGTCTAAAGGATGATATAAATAGGAAAGGAGTGGGTGATGATATAATGGTTGATGGAGAGGTATGAAAGTGAAACACATATCGCTCCTAGCTCAAACAACTAGGGAAAAGGGCAGGAAGACGAGGGAATTATAAAATATTTTGAGAACTCTTAAATGTAGTCTTCTAAAATCTTAACATAAAATTACTTGCACGTGCCATTGGGTGTGGCTATTGGGTGCACTACCAGTTGACTACCAAGGGGAGGACTATTCAGATGTCCTTTGTTACTTTTAAGTTTTGTTTTAATATATTTATGTTGTTCCAGTTCTACGCCTGTGAAGACCCCACCCCCCACTCCGAGTACTCCTGGCAACTTCAGCGAGACTGTCTCCGGCTTCCACCTCGAAAGGTCTTCGTCTTTTAGGAAAAAGACTAACAATAATACTTAGGATTATACATAATAGTTGATTGTAGTTAGTTATTAATTCAAGAGATTATTAGTATAAGAAATTATAATGTAAAATATTTAATAATAGGTATTAGTGAGTCATGAATCGCGCATGCGCAGTAGTGTTTTATTCGTATCTTTTGGCGGTTAATCGTAGCTAACTTCAGTGGAGACAATTTATTTCACGGTGTTGCTTTGTGTATGTTATGTTTATGTTCAGAGTCGGTCTTGTTTTGTGTGGGAAATTTGTGAACAATAAAAAAACAGTATTACATATCAGTATTAAACTGTATTATAACAATTATGTTAGTTAATGAATCTAAATTGAACAAATATAATTTTCTGAGACAAAACATGTTTGATTTTTGAATACCCATTTTAACACACCTAATTATTAGCGATGACGGATTTTTTTCTCTTAAAGACGCTCTTAAATCTCTTAGAAGAGGAAAGAAGGAGTAATAAAGTATGATTGTTTATTACAAAGCAGACAGAAACAAATGACACAATATAAACAACTTGAAATACAAGCTGCAGTTTATCAATCTTATCGCGACAACCATTTTCTTCAATTGTATGACTATAATAAGAAACACTTACATATGTATTATATAAGATACTTTCTCTAGTCTACCATCTTGTCTAGCAGTATTTACTAGTTGTTGTTAAAAGTATCAATTAACAACTCAATTGTGTTTCACTTGGAACCGCGTCTCAGCATACAAGGTTTTAGATAAGGGCTTAAAAACATTTGATCCCGGTACTTGGATGTGGTACAGTCCCGTGTCTTGGAGAACAAGGTGAACAGTTCTCATTGACCTGTTGCAATACATTGTGAGAAGCCACAGGTGGAATAGAGATAATCCTTACATAAGGGCTGCTGCAGGAAGGTTCTGGAGACTTATTGAGGCCCTGGTACACTAAATGCCCTAATTAGTAGTATAGTAAACATCAAATATACATATGTGACGAAAAAAGAAGTGTTCTAAGCAAAGTACAAAATTGCAACGAAGACTACATATAATAAGAAATAGCATAGGAATATACAATAATGGAAGTCAACGCCTCATTAAGTTTCTAGGCCATAATTAGATCAAAACAACTTGTACAAATATATTCGTTCCTTATCTACGGATAAAGGTGTGCTCCTTATCTTTAAAGATAACTATTGTAACGAATACGATACCTTTAGTTGTGTGTGGCGGTGTAAGAAATTCGCATCTTGTCAATATTTTGGTGTATTAAAAGCCTTAAATTGTAAGGCAAGTGAAATGTGGGGACTTGATTGATAAACTTTTGATGCTAGAAGATTTATAAAAAAAGATCTAGCCATGGATTCACCAGATAAATGAAATAGAACTGAAGAAGAATTAATACGTGATAAAATATTACCTACTTATTATTCTTTATCTGACAGCGAAATCTTTTGTGTTGTGTTAAGGACACAAGTGTGATGTTAATATTTTGTAACGTGGATTCAAGCTGTATTACTTTGGACTAGTCAACAGGACATAAAAAAAAAATTAAGTGATAGAGTAAACTTTCAAAATCAGACTTTAGCATAAAGTGCTTCGTAAATTGTGGCTTATTTCAAATCTACAATGATGAACTACGACATCAGCGAATCACGTAGAGGCAGTCGAAACCGAGCCTTAGAAAGATCTTTGAGCTACTCCGAAGCTATAGGCAACGGTTCAGGCAGATCCTCCATCGAAATACCAAACATAGTCAACACAGACGTGTATACAAACGAAGAGTTAAAGAAACACTACAGGATTTCACAAACATACGTCGAAGGCAAAGAAATTGCTTTCTCCTCAGGAGCTACCAATGTAGATAACAAGAATCATCTAAAAGTACCAATAGATGAAGCGTCCCAGGAATCTTCGATATATTCGAGTGAAGATGATCAAGCCGATCGTGGTTTGGTTATGTCCATCGACGTCGAGGATAGTCCAAAAGACTCCGACGTGACCAAGCCTTTCTCGGAACGTTCAACTTTACCTATAGCAAGTTCCAGTGTGGATACGAATACAAATCACATTTATGATACTATTGAGACTATAGAGACTCCTGATAGTATCTTTGATGGGAGGGAGACAACGTATGGACCGTCAGCTCATGGGTATTCGACCCCTTATAGTAGGCGGAAGAAGAGGATTACACACAGGTAAGGATTTCTTTCTTTTCTTGAAAGTATTGAACTGTAATACATATAATAAACACGAATCTTGGAAATGTAGATGACATACTTTATGGTTAATCATGAAATCGTTGACACTTTGAATAACATTGAATGCCAAAATAACGGTCGACCATGAAATGTGTCAGCCCTGAATCATATCGAAATGTGTCGATATTAAGGCGAACCATGACTTCAGATTAGATAATATTTGAAAGATTGTTCAAATTATTGGTAAAAAAATTGCAAATGATTGAGTCAGCAGGTGCTCAATCAAAGTAAAACATAGAAACATTCTGTTATAATAGTCATACATTTCCCGATGGTGTTTACTTGAAAGCAGATAGCATTCATGCACGCATCATTTTGGTTAACAATTTTCAAATCACACTAAAAATTATATACGCGAAAATTTAGGTTCTGTGTGTTTGTTAGAATGTTTGTTACTCCTTAACGCCCACACAGCTGAACAGATCTAATGAAACTTGCCAGTAATATAGCGTATACCTCAGAATAACATAGGCTACTCTTCATCTATATATCAGCAGAAGCTAGTATTTATTAATGTCATGTATCTCAAATGCATCACAATTGCTGGATTTCTACGAGCATAAATTGCAAGATAGCCCCTTAAATCTACCATTATGAACTATTAGGTTTCTTTCAGACAAAGGCATGGCCGACCGAATCGTTCAAGGCGAGTGGTACTTAAAAATGGAGAAGAGAATGTTCCAGTCAGGAGCAATATCTCAGCTAAGTCCATCAAGTACATGAGGGATATTGTCACTACCGTTGTAAGTATTCTTTGAATAAATATCACAGGAGAGCATTTTTAAAGGAAGCATGAGCTCCTAGTGAAAACGTTAAGCAACTGTTGACGCGTTTAGTCCGTAGATGGGTGACCATCTTATCATGACGAGTTCTTCTGTGTTTCGGAATGCACGTTAAATTGGTGGATCCCGGCTATCATTTGGACATCTTTGGCAATCGTTACGGGTGGGAAGAGTCAGAAGCTAGAAAGTCTGACAACCAGTCTTCCAAAGGGTTGATTCCATCGGGTTGTCCAGGCCACTGTGGAAAAAGTTAACAGCTAAACACAGCATGGTATAAAGCTAGGCAGATGACCGATGTCTAGACTGATTTATTTGCTCCAAGAATTAACATTCTGAATACATTTTTCTTTCAAAATGTTCACTATTTTACTATTTTAATACCTGCATAATCAAAATAAAAACTCCTACCCGCTCAAATCTCTACAGATAAACAGCAAATGGCGCTTCATACTCCTGATGATGGTGGCCGCCCACTTCATCTTCTGGTTCGTGTTCGCGGCGATCTGGTTCGCCGTGTCCTCCTCCTACCAGGAGGACATAGGAGACGGGAAGGAGCACTGTGTCACTGGTACTACGTCCTTCGCTGGACTGCTTATGATGTCTGTTGAGACACAGGTTCGTGGCGCTACTTTATCATTATTATATCCTGTTCTGGCAGAAAATACAATACAGACGCCAGCACATCAAGCTACTACAATCTGTCAAAGATTTTCAACTTAAGCTCTAAAGAATTTGGCCCAAAGTTGATTGGGAAAATTGTATAGTTTCGGAGTAGCTTGATGTGCTGATATTCAAAACTGGTACTCCAAGGAATAATGATGTTAATGTTTATCTTATTTTTTTAGATGACAATAGGATATGGAACACGGTTTCCGAATGAGGAATGTCCTGAAGCCATCATTATCATGGTTTTAGAGGTGAGCCATACTATTAGTCTTTTTTACAAAAAAAATTACGAATGAAAAAAAAACTTGTCGTTCTCAATTTTAATTATTGATGACTTTGTTCTGAATCTGAAATTCTTTGGAAGCATGGAAATGATCCCGACTATCTTTACTTTAGCTTTTTTCAACCCTTTTTTCAAAGCGACAAGTCACGTGTTTTGTACCTTCAATAGTATGATACAAAGATAATAGGTAACACATATTACATTCCAGATTGTAGCCGGCACAGCTCTCTCCGGCGGTCTGTCCAGTTTGTTGTTCACGAAGCTGATCAGACCAAACCGACACGTTAACTCCGTCGGCTTCAGTAGGAAGGCTGCAGTGAGTATAGTCCAGTTCTTTAGTTGAAATAATAGGGGCCAGTTTCACAGGTTACGGATAGCCACTATCTACCAGATAAATTGAAAAATGGAACAGATTTTGTATGAAATTATCTGCCAGATAAACTATCCGGAACTTATCAGTAACCGGTGAAACTGGATGTAATTATTGCTTCCTCTAATGATAGAGCTACTAAATAAGTTATAGCATAGGATGTTCAAAATTTCAAGGATAATTCAAAACGACTCGTTGAGACTTCCCGTGACCCAAAGGCTGGCATTGCTGCCAGCCTATTGGGTACACTCTCTGTGGGCAGCGATGAGAGATTTTTAATTAAAGCAACTATTGCTCAGTGACAACGGCTACGACGTGGTCTGTTTCTAAAAATTTGCGGCTTGTTCTTGCAGGTTTGTCGTCGTGACGGAGAGCTGTGCCTGCAGTTTAGAGTGTGGGATTTGATGAACGTGCATCTCATTGGTAGCACCATCACCGCTTACATGCTAAAACCCATCAGGTAGGTATGGTTATTTTATCATTACACCTTGCCACTTGAAATCTTAGGTAGGACGGAATCGCCTTTTTCCGTTGCCCTTTCTCTTAGAACTGCCATTTGCTAGACCGAGACAGAAAGCATAATGCGATAGCACGTGGTATAATCCTTGAGGCGATCGGCTGTCTCGGTCTAGCAAATGGCAGTTCTAAGCGTCGGAAATTCCGGCGATTCCGTGCTGCTATATGAGGTCCAACCCTTAGTATTCACAGCGACGCTGATCAACTTTCGAGTGTCACTGGTCTACCGTCAAATGTCAGGGACCTACAATCAAATGTCACGGATGGACTTTCGAGTGTCATTGATGTACTATAAAGTGTCACGGATCTACTGTTAATGATCTGATCTACAATCGAGTGTCACGGATCTATCGTCGAGTGTCACGGGTGTACCGTCGAGTGTCACTGATCTACCGTCGAGTGTCACGGGTGTACCGTCGAGTGTCACGGATCTACCGGCGAGTGTCACGGATGTACCGACGAGTGTCACGGGTGGACCGTCGAGTGTCACTGATCTACCGTCGAGTGTCGCGGATGTACCGTCGAGTGTCACTGATCTACCGTCGAGTGTCACGGATCTATCGTCGAGTGTTACGGGTGTACCGTCGAGTGTCACTGATCTACCGTCGAGTGTCACGGATCTATCGTCGAGTGTCACGGGTGTACCGTCGAGTGTCACTGATCTACCGTCGAGTGTCACGGGTGTACCGTCGAGTGTCACGGATCTACCGGCGAGTGTCACGGGTGGACCGTCGAGTGTCACGGGTGTATCGTCGAGTGTCACTGATCTACCGTCGAGTGTCACGGGTGTACCGACGAGTGTCACGGGTGTATCGTCGAGTGTCACTGATCTACCGTCGAGTGTCACGGGTGTACCGTCGAGTGTCACTGATCTACCGTCGAGTGTCACGGGTGTACCGTCGAGTGTCACTGATCTACCGTCGAGTGTCACGGGTGTACCGTCGAGTGTCACGGATCTACCGACGAGTGTCACGGGTTTGCCGTCGAGTGTCACGGATGTACCGTCGAGTGTCACGGATCTACCGACGAGTGTCACGGATCTACCGTCGAGTGTCACGGATCTATCGTCGAGTGTTACGGGTGTACCGTCGAGTGTCACTGATCTACCGTCGAGTGTCACGGATCTATCGTCGAGTGTCACGGGTGTACCGTCGAGTGTCACTGATCTACCGTCGAGTGTCACGGGTGTACCGTCGAGTGTCACGGGTGTACCGTCGAGTGTCACGGATCTACCGGCGAGTGTCACGGGTGTACCGTCGAGTGTCACGGGTGTACCGTCGAGTGTCACGGATCTACCGGCGAGTGTCACGGGTGTACCGTCGAGTGTTACTGGTCTACCGCCGAGTGTCATGGCTCTAACGTCGAGTGTCACGGGTGTACCGTCGAGTGTCACGGATCTACCGACGAGTGTCACGGGTGGACCGTCGAGTGTCACGGGTGTACTGTCGAGTGTCACGGATGTACCGTCGAGTGTCACGGGTGTGCCGTCGATTGTCACGGGTGGACCGTCGAGTGTCACAGATCTACCAGCGAGTGTCACGGGTGTACCGTCGAGTGTCACTGATCTACCGTCGAGTGTCACGGATGTACCGACGAGTGTCACGGGTGGACCGTCGAGTGTCACTGATCTACCGTCGAGTGTCGCGGATGTACCGTCGAGTGTCACGGATCTACCGTCGAGTGTCACGGATCTATCGTCGAGTGTTACGGGTGTACCGTCGAGTGTCACTGATCTACCGTCGAGTGTCACGGATCTATCGTCGAGTGTCACGGGTGTACCGTCGAGTGTCACTGATCTACCGTCGAGTGTCACGGGTGTACCGTCGAGTGTCACGGGTGTACCGTCGAGTGTCACTGGTCTACCGCCGAGTGTCATGGCTCTAACGTCGAGTGTCACGGGTGTACCGTCGAGTGTCACGGATCTACCGACGAGTGTCACGGGTGGACCGTCGAGTGTCACGGATCTATCGCCGAGTGTCGCGGATGTACCGTCGAGTGTCACGGGTGTACCGTCGAGTGTCACGGATGTACCGTCGAGTGTCACGGGTGTACCGTCGAGTGTCACGGATCTACCGTCGAGTGTCACAGATCTACCAGCGAGTGTCACGGGTGTATCGTCGAGTGTCACTGATCTACCGTCGAGTGTCACGGGTGTACCGTCGAGTGTCACTGATCTACCGTCGAGTGTCACGGGTGTACCGTCGAGTGTCACTGATCTACCGTCGAGTGTCACGGGTGTACCGTCGAGTGTCACGGGTGTACCGTCGAGTGTCACGGATCTACCGGCGAGTGTCACGGGTGTACCGTCGAGTGTCACTGGTCTACCGCCGAGTGTCATGGCTCTAACGTCGAGTGTCACGGGTGTACCGTCGAGTGTCACTGATCTACCGACGAGTGTCACGGGTGGACCGTCGAGTGTCACGGGTGTATCGTCGAGTGTCACTGATCTACCGTCGAGTGTCACGGGTGTACCGTCGAGTGTCACTGATCTACCGTCGAGTGTCACGGGTGTACCGTCGAGTGTCACTGATCTACCGTCGAGTGTCACGGGTGTACCGTCGAGTGTCACGGGTGTACCGTCGAGTGTCACGGGTGTACCGTCGAGTGTCACGGATCTACCGGCGAGTGTCACGGATCTACCGTCGAGTGTCACGGATCTATCGTCGAGTGTTACGGGTGTACCGTCGAGTGTCACTGATCTACCGTCGAGTGTCACGGATCTATCGTCGAGTGTCACGGGTGTACCGTCGAGTGTCACTGATCTACCGTCGAGTGTCACGGGTGTACCGTCGAGTGTCACGGGTGTACCGTCGAGTGTCACGGATCTACCGTCGAGTGTCACGGATCTACCGTCGAGTGTCACGGATCTATCGTCGAGTGTTATGGGTGTACCGTCGAGTGTCACTGATCTACCGTCGAGTGTCACGGATCTATCGTCGAGTGTCACGGGTGTACCGTCGAGTGTCACTGATCTACCGTCGAGTGTCACGGGTGTACCGTCGAGTGTCACGGGTGTACCGTCGAGTGTCACGGATCTACCGTCGAGTGTCACTGGTCTACCGCCGAGTGTCATGGCTCTAACGTCGAGTGTCACGGGTGTACCGTCGAGTGTCACGGATCTACCGACGAGTGTCACGGGTGGACCGTCGAGTGTCACGGGTGTATCGTCGAGTGTCACTGATCTACCGTCGAGTGTCACGGGTGTACCGTCGAGTGTCACTGATCTACCGTCGAGTGTCACGGGTGTACCGTCGAGTGTCACTGATCTACCGTCGAGTGTCACGGATCTATCGTCGAGTGTTATGGGTGTACCGTCGAGTGTCACTGATCTACCGTCGAGTGTCACGGATCTATCGTCGAGTGTCACGGGTGTACCGTCGAGTGTCACTGATCTACCGTCGAGTGTCACGGGTGTACCGTCGAGTGTCACGGGTGTACCGTCGAGTGTCACGGATCTACCGTCGAGTGTCACTGGTCTACCGCCGAGTGTCATGGCTCTAACGTCGAGTGTCACGGGTGTACCGTCGAGTGTCACGGATCTACCGACGAGTGTCACGGGTGGACCGTCGAGTGTCACGGGTGTATCGTCGAGTGTCACTGATCTACCGTCGAGTGTCACGATTGTACCGTCGAGTGTCACTGATCTACCGACGAGTGTCACGGGTGGACCGTCGAGTGTCACGGATCTATCGTCGAGTGTCGCGGATGTACCGTCGAGTGTCACGGGTGTACCGTCGAGTGTCACTGATCTACCGTCGAGTGTCACGGGTGTACCGTCGAGTGTCACTGATCTACCGTCGAGTGTCACGGATCTACCGACGAGTGTCACGGGTGGACCGTCGAGTGTCACAGATCTACCGTCGAGTGTCACGGGTGTACCGTCGAGTGTCACGGATGTACCGTCGAGTGTCACGGGTGTGCCGTCGAGTGTCACGGATGTACCGACGAGTGTCACGGGTGGACCGTCGAGTGTCACTGATCTACCGTCGAGTGTCACGGGTGTACCGTCGAGTGTCACGGATGTACCGTCGAGTGTCACGGGTTTGCCGTCGAGTGTCACGGATCTACCGACGAGTGTCACGGGTGGACCGTCGAGTGTCACAGATCTACCAGCGAGTGTCACGGATGGACCGTCCAGTGTCACGGATCTACCGTCGAGTGTCACGGGTGGACCGTCGAGTGTCACGGGTGTACCGTCGAGTGTCACGGATGTACCGTCGAGTGTCACGGGTGTACCATCGAGTGTCACGGATCTATCGTTAAGTGTCACGGGTGTACCGGCGAGTGTCACGGATGTACCGTCGAGTGTCACTGATCTACCGTCGAGTGTCACGGGTGTACCGTCGAGTGTCACTGATCTACCGTCGAGTGTCACGGATGTACCGTCGAGTGTCACTGATCTACCGTCGAGTGTCACGGGTGTACCGTCGAGTGTCACGGATCTACCGTCGAGTGTCACGGGTGTACCGTCGAGTGGCACGGATGTACCGTCGAGTGTCACGGGTGTACCATCGAGTGTCACTGATCTACCGTCGAGTGTCACGGGTGTACCGTCGAGTGTCGCGGGTGTACCGTCGAGTGTCACCAATCTATCGTCGAGTGTCACGGGTGTACCGTCGAGTGTCACTGATCTACCGTCGAGTGTCACGGGTGTACCGTCGAGTGTCACGGGTGTACCGTCGAGTGTCACGGATCTATCGTCGAGTGTCACGGGTGTACCGTCGAGTGTCACTGATCTACCGTCGAGTGTCACGGGTGTACCGTCGAGTATCACTGATCTACCGTCGAGTGTCACGGGTGTACCGTCGAGTGTCACTGATCTACCGTCGAGTGTCACGGGTGTACCGTCGAGTGTCACGGATGTACCGTCGAGTGTCACGGGTTTGCCGTCGAGTGTCACGGGTGTACCGCCGAGTGTCACGGATCTACCGACGAGTGTCACGGGTGGACCGTCGAGTGTCACAGATCTACCAGCGAGTGTCACAGGTGTACCGTCGAGTGTCACTGATCTACCGTCGAGTGTCACGGATGTACCGTCGAGTGTCACGGGTGTGCCGTCGAGTGTCACGGATGTACCGACGAGTGTCACGGATGTACCGTCGAGTGTCACGGGTGTACCGTCGAGTGTCACGGATCTACCGTCGAGTGTCACAGATCTACCAGCGAGTGTCACGGGTGTATCGTCGAGTGTCACTGATCTACCGTCGAGTGTCACGGGTGTACCGTCGAGTGTCACTGATCTACCGTCGAGTGTCACGGGTGTACCGTCGAGTGTCACTGATCTACCGTCGAGTGTCACGGGTGTACCGTCGAGTGTCACGGGTGTACCGTCGAGTGTCACGGATCTACCGGCGAGTGTCACGGGTGTACCGTCGAGTGTCACTGGTCTACCGCCGAGTGTCATGGCTCTAACGTCGAGTGTCACGGGTGTACCGTCGAGTGTCACTGATCTACCGACGAGTGTCACGGGTGGACCGTCGAGTGTCACGGGTGTATCGTCGAGTGTCACTGATCTACCGTCGAGTGTCACGGGTGTACCGTCGAGTGTCACTGATCTACCGTCGAGTGTCACGGGTGTACCGTCGAGTGTCACTGATCTACCGTCGAGTGTCACGGGTGTACCGTCGAGTGTCACGGGTGTACCGTCGAGTGTCACGGGTGTACCGTCGAGTGTCACGGATCTACCGGCGAGTGTCACGGATCTACCGTCGAGTGTCACGGATCTATCGTCGAGTGTTACGGGTGTACCGTCGAGTGTCACTGATCTACCGTCGAGTGTCACGGATCTATCGTCGAGTGTCACGGGTGTACCGTCGAGTGTCACTGATCTACCGTCGAGTGTCACGGGTGTACCGTCGAGTGTCACGGGTGTACCGTCAAGTGTCACGGATCTACCGTCGAGTGTCACGGATCTACCGTCGAGTGTCACGGATCTATCGTCGAGTGTTATGGGTGTACCGTCGAGTGTCACTGATCTACCGTCGAGTGTCACGGATCTATCGTCGAGTGTCACGGGTGTACCGTCGAGTGTCACTGATCTACCGTCGAGTGTCACGGGTGTACCGTCGAGTGTCACGGGTGTACCGTCGAGTGTCACGGGTGTACCGTCGAGTGTCACGGATCTACCGGCGAGTGTCACGGATCTACCGTCGAGTGTCACGGATCTATCGTCGAGTGTTACGGGTGTACCGTCGAGTGTCACTGATCTACCGTCGAGTGTCACGGATCTATCGTCGAGTGTCACGGGTGTACCGTCGAGTGTCACGGATGTACCGTCGAGTGTCACGGGTGTACCGTCGAGTGTCACGGGTGTACCGTCAAGTGTCACGGATCTACCGTCGAGTGTCACGGATCTACCGTCGAGTGTCACGGATCTATCGTCGAGTGTTATGGGTGTACCGTCGAGTGTCACGGATCTACCGTCGAGTGTCACTGGTCTACCGCCGAGTGTCATGGCTCTAACGTCGAGTGTCACGGGTGGACCGTCGAGTGTCACGGATCTATCGTCGAGTGTCGCGGATGTACCGTCGAGTGTCACGGGTGTACCGTCGAGTGTCACAGATCTACCGACGAGCGTCACGGATGTACCGTCGAGTGTCACGGGTGTGCCGTCGAGTGTCACGGATGTACCGACGAGTGTCACGGGTGGACCGTCTAGTGTCACTGATCTACCGGCGAGTGTCACGGATCTATCGTCAAGTGTCACGGATCTATCGTCAAGTGTCACGGGTGTACCGGCGAGTGTCACGGATGTACCGTCGAGTGTCACTGATCTACCGTCGAGTGTCACGGGTGTACCGTCGAGTGTCACTGATCTACCGTCGAGTGTCACGGATGTACCGTCGAGTGTCACGGATCTACCGACGAGTGTCACGGGTGGACCGTCGAGTGTCACAGATCTACCAGCGAGTGTCGCGGATGTACCGTCGAGTGTCACGGGTGTACCGTCGAATGTCACTGATCTACCGTCGAGTCTCACTGATCTAACGTCAAGTGTCGCGGGTGTACCGTCGAGTGTCACGGGTGTACCGTCGAGTGTCACGGATGTACCGTCGAGTGTCACGGGTGTACCGTCGAGTGTCACTGATCTACCGTCGAGTGTCGCGGATGTACCGTCGAGTGTCACTGATCTACCGCCGAGTGTCACGGATCTATCGTCGAGTGTCACGGGTGTACCGTCGAGTGTCACGGATCTATCGTCGAGTGTCACGGGTGTACCGTCGAGTGTCACTGATCTACCGTCGAGTGTCACGGGTGTACCGTCGAGTGTCACTGATCTACCGTCGAGTGTCACGGGTGTACCGTCGAGTGTCACGGATGTACCGTCGAGTGTCACGGGTGTGCCGTCGAGTGTCACGGATGTACCGACGAGTGTCACGGGTGTACCGTCGAGTGTCACGGGTGGACCGTCGAGTGTCACGGGTGTACCGTCGAATGTCACTGATCTACCGTCGAGTCTCACTGATCTAACGTCAAGTGTCACGGATGTACCGTCGAGTGTCACGGGTGTACCGTCGAGTGTCACGGATCTACCGACGAGTGTCACGGGTGGACCGTCGAGTGTCACAGATCTACCAGCGAGTGTCACGGGTGTACCGTCGAGTGTCACTGATCTACCGTCGAGTGTCGCGGATGTACCGTCGAGTGTCACGGATGTACCGTCGAGTGTCACGGGTTTGCCGTCGAGTGTCCCGGATGTACCGTCGAGTGTCACAGATCTACCAGCGAGTGTCACGGGTGTACCGGCGAGTGTCACGGATGTACCGTCGAGTGTCACTGATCTACCGTCGAGTGTCACGGGTGTACCGTCGAGTGTCACGGATCTGGTGTCAAGTGTCACGGGTGTACCATCGAGTGTCACGGATCTGGTGTCAAGTGTCACGGATATACTTTCGAGTGTCAGTGATCTACCATCAATTCTCACTGATCTACCTTCGAGTGTCATGGCCAAAATTTTTTTTTCGTTGGTTTTGTAGTGGATAAACACAAAAACTATTTTCTTTTCCGGTTATTGGTTTTTTTTTTAGTTTTTCACAGTGAAAACTGATATCAACGTGCGTGAAGCCGCGGGCGACCGCTCGGGTTTTTATACTAATTCAGTCAGAAGAGTAAGTAAATAAGCTTGTTAAACTGTTCTTTACATTCCGCAGGACACTGGAAGGTGAGCTGGTACAGAACTACATGCACCAGCTGGAACTGAAGGAGTCTCGCGCGTTCCTCCTCTGGCCGATCACGGTAGTTCACGTCATCAACGCTGCTAGTCCTCTGTATGACTTCTCAGCTCAGGATATGATGGATTACAGGTAGTAGCGGTACTAGTTTTTATATGTTTCTGTTTAAAAAAAGGGGATGATTTTAAATTCAAATTATAGTAATGTGGATGCAGATTTGATTAGCTTGTGGATGTATTAAATTTAAGGAATTTACCTCTAGCAGACTTCTAAAATTGTATTTCTTAAGATAACTTTTTTTGATTATACGATACAAAGAAGAAGATCCTTGTTCAATACCCAAAAAATTACGGGCTGCTTGTATGAAAATACATAACATCTAGAGACATCAGGTCAACCTATCCGAATCTGTCAAATTTCACCAATCGAATAGTAACCTTCCGGTATTGTGATAAGGTTGAAAATCGATTAAAGCAATTTGACAGATTGAGGTAGGTTGATGTGTTGGCGTCTGTACCCCACAGTGAGTTAAACCAAATCGAACCTTATAATCATCTTTCTCAGGTTTGAGATCGTGGTGTGTCTGACCGGGGCCTCCAAGAACATGGGCACCACCACACAGAGCCGGACCTCGTACCTCTCCAAGGAGATCATGTGGGGATACAGGTTCAAAAACGTTGTGCAGTAAGTTTTTGTCCAGATTTATTATTTTTAAGATATATCGGGACATCTATTTCAGACACGGTCGGTTAGCCCCACGGTAAGCAATTGATTAGCTTGTGTTATGAGTGCTTACACAACTTGCAAACTACATATACTTTACACATATAAATCTATACATATAATAAAACAGTAAAAAATCCGTGTCTGTACAAATAATATATTGACAAAAATAATAACTGAGGGGGGTTTAGAAAAAGCAATAGAACACGAATCCGAAAAAAAAATTATGTCTGTTTGTCTGTTTGTCTGTATGTCTGTTTGTCTGTTTGTCTGTTTGTTTGTACGCGCTAATCTTCGGAACCACTGGACAGATTTGAATGATTCTTTTTTTGTTGTATAGGTGTTAGGTCGGGGCAACATATAGGCTATAAATTATCTTGGAAACTTGAACACCTGATGCAGAACAGCAACAGACCAGCTTAACTATAAGAGATAGAGAAATGCTGTCATAGCAAAAACTGTTCCACGTGATGAGCATTTTCTTCTGCGAGATAAAATTTGAAGATCTGGAACAGCTGTTTTGGACCTTCTAGAGCCCGGCTACACCATTACACATATAGAAATGGCGTCTTAGCAAAAGTTGTTCAGCCTGATGAGCACTCGCTGCTGTCGTATAAAAATTGAAGATCTAGAACACCTTCTATGGAACTCTAAGAGCCCAGCTACACCATCAAACATATAGGACTGACGTCTTAGAAAAAGTTGTTCGGTCTGATAGGCATTTCCGGTTGACTTATAAAAATCTAAGATCAGACATATTTGATGTGAAGAACCTCCCTTTTTTGAAGTCGGTTAAAAACAACATCAGCTGAAAGTGCCTCAGCGCGGTGAAAGCTGTAACAGTTTAGGACTGCGTTTCGTATAGACGCCAGCACATCAAGTTACCCGAAACTGTAAATATTTTCCAATCAATTTTGAACCATATGCTTCAGCGATAAAGTTGAAATTCTATTTAGGAAACTTAACAGATTGGAAATTTTGACTTTGGTAGCTTAATGTGCTGCATCATTGAAGATTCCGGCCAAAACTCTCATTTTTTTTTATTTTATCGCATTAATATTCCTTCGCATTTACGTTATTTCAGTTTTTAATTTTCTTTAGATTTTTTGAATTGACACGGTAGCCTGCCAGGTTGTGCAATAGAGCTGACGTTTAGATTTTTAAGGATCAAGTATCTTCACAACAAAACTATAACTATGCTTGCAAAAAGTTAAATTGTTTCCATTGTCCAAAGAAGCTAAGATTCATCGGATCATAAGATCCCTAGAATCCAACGAAGAGCTAATTTAAGTGTGGAGAGGCTTGATGCTGTTCGAGGACATAAGGCTGCAACTCGCACCGTTGAAACCTTTTCGGATCGAGAATTACGCCCGCGTGTTCAGCGTATTTACGCTTCCACATCCAGTTCTCTATAAAGAGACCAAAGAAGGGTACGTTGCGCCACTGACCGCTGGTTCGGAGAAACCAATTACCGATACAGAATTATGCTTGACTTCTCAGCGTATTCGCACATCTACTAACGCTTATGAAAGCAGTAATTAACCTAATGCACGACTAATTTCTGATCGAGATTATCATACATTGTCCAGACTGATGGCATCCAGGCCGATTGTCGGCTACGGCGGCCGTTCTCTTTTATGGATTTATCAACTTTTTTATTTATTTATCAAATTTAAAAATTTATCGACCAGCTGCGCAGGACATTTATTATAGTGCTCAAGCATTCGCGCAGATACAGGTGCACTCTCTATTCCCTCACTCTCACAGTCCGATGGGACGGCAATCCGACATGACCGGAGAGAGATCAGGCGCAGGACCGAAATTTACGTGCTCTCCGATGCACGGGTGAATCAATCACCAACTTCCAGACTCCAGGCTGCTTTATGAAAGTTTCTCAAAACTCACAAAGCGATTTCGACCCGGGAATCGAACCCGAAACCCCGTGCACAGCAGTCGCGCCTTGCGACTACTACATCAATGAGGCTGTTCAGAATAAGCACATAACGAAATATTCATAATCTGTTAGAAAGTGGAAGAGACGTATAAAATTGAAGATCTGGAACAACTGTTATGGTATTCCAAGCGCCCAGCTACACTGTTAACTATTGGGATTGACGTTAACAAAATGTTCAATTTGAGGCATTACAAAAAGAAATCATCTCGCGCATCCTGTTGTTTTCCCGTCCCCGGACTCATAGAATTCGATATCAGACGTTTCAAATCTTCGATTTTGACGGCCCTGTAGTCGCTGGCATAAGCGACTGGATCCGCGTACGAAGTCGCGGGCAGAAGCTAGTACATAATATTATAACAAGCAGATCACAGCCGGGAATCGAACCCGGGACCCTCAGCTCGGCAATTACCATTGCATCAACGCGTGACCTGGTCACGTGTTGCTGTGGTCAAGGTTTTATGATAATTCCAGACTCCACAGGCTGCTTTATGAAAGTCTATTAAAACCCACAAAGCGATTTCGGGCCGACCCAGGAATCGAACCCGAGACCCCGTGATTTCTATCGGTATATCTTTCAATTGCATCTACATTACCTCATCTGTGAGCCAGGTATCTATAGCCAAAAGGTCGACAGGAAGACAATATTTAAACGCGAATCATATCATTTGCAACGTTATAAACAACCAATTAGTTTTAATGTAACCTGACCTTTTTACTGCGAAGTTCATTATCCGACCGTTTACATGAGTAATGGTTTTGACGCAAAAAATGCAACTGCAGCATCGTGCATCATCGTCTGATGACGTAATTAAATACTACGAGTACCATTCGTCATTTGTGTGATGAGCATGCTTGTTGGATGTTATAATATGTATTGATAAATATACCTATATGTATGTGTAAAGTATAACATAGTTTCATCATCATCATCATCCTCCTGCCCTTATCCCAAGTTTTATTTGGGGTCGGCGCAGCATGTTTTTGTCTTCCACGCTCTTCTGTGCGTACCGTTATCTCACAAGTTACATTCTTTCTAGCCATATCAACTTTCACGCAATCCATCCATCGTTTCCTTAGTCGTACCACTGTCACATTCATGTTCAAGACCTACATACTTCACAACATGATCCTCATTCCTCCGCATTACATGCCCATACCATGCTAGCCGGCTCGTAGTACGTACTACGTAGTATTACGTAGTTTATCAGTTGTATTGTCACCCATAACACACCCTAGTCAATGGCTTACTTTGGCGCTAACTGACCGTGTGTGAAAAGGTGTCCCAGCATTTATTATTTATTGTTCTAAGTATATGATATAAAAATTAATTACCATATTTAAAGATAAATACATTTTTCCACAGCTACAGCAAGAGAGAAGAGGCCTACAAAATAGATGTAGCAAACTTGAACACGGTAGAACAAGTGGAAACTCCCCTCTGCAGCGCGAGCTACCTGAAGGTCTTCGAGGAGGACTTGAAGACCTCCACCAATCTCCTCTCTACCCCCAACATGTCTGTCTCTCCTACGGACCTGTCTATACCTGAGGACTCGTCTACTCTCTCTAGAGCTGGGGATTCTGTCCCTTCTTCTCCGTCCCTAAACAGGACAGGGACACAAAGGAGCTTTGGATGGAATTTCAAGAGGTTTAGGCCTGAGAAGTATGTGGGGACTTTTGAGAAGACAGAGTAACAGGAAAATGTATTGATATAAATATGTGTGTAAATGACGCCGCGGTATGGGAGTTGTTGAGAGACATATTATTATCTGCTAGAACATTAAATGTTAGGAAAGAATAACTAGTTTTAATTCCACGAGACGAAAATCCAGCATTGGGTGCAGGATGCACATGCAATACCACCCTCCCGCCCACGTACCGCTCGGGAGCTCGGGGTCGTCGTGTCAACACCTCCTGAGGATGCCCCGTGGAGGAGCGAAACACGTGTCGAGTCGGCTTGGTTGCAGGGCTTGCTGCCTTTTCTCCGTGTGCAGGTGCATGAAGACGGGAGGGTGGTATCTTTCCTTCCTGTGCTTGTGTTCTTTCCTAACATTTATTGTAATGGATTTCCGTCAAAGTAACGCCTGATTTAATAAGTTATCTGCTAGAACATTCCTACTAATGATTTTTACACCATCTTAACTAATATTATAAATGTGAAAGTATCTCTGTCTGTCTGTTGCGCTTTCACGCCAAAACTACTGCACCAATTTAAATGATAAGTATACTGTCTACTAGGAGTTGAGAAACGATAATTTTATGCACAACATACGAATGTCTTAAAACACTTATGACAATAGACTACTTTTATTCAGTTGCGGGAAGTAGGTCCCGTGGAAAAACAACAATAGGTACCCTTTTAATATGCATGTTCTGTTTAAGTTGTATTAAGCGTTGTTTCTGGTAATTGAGCGTAGGCTTAATCATCAAGTTCCATAGAGTTTTCTTGAGAGTCGTGCATTTTTGTGCATGTAGATAGACCAATGTGTAATCAATCACAGAGTTTTTGCTCAAATAAAAGATTATGTACGTACATTTATTTTGCAGGCTATTAAATAAAAAGCTTATATATTTTTTTATTATTCTAGTCTTAGAATAGTTGTTTTTTATCATAGTAGCTTAGACTTAGTCAAAACCATATATTATACATATTATATTTTTAAGTCAATATATAAGTTATTATAATAATTATGAATTACTAAATAAAATAATAGCAAAACTTATACTATTTTTATTTTTATCCAATCTTTGGTTTGCAAACACAAAGTTTCCGTAGCTAAACAAACAACCAAATAACATTGTTTTGAAACAAAAGACGTCCGAAATCACCGAATAAACCCTCCTCCTTTATAAAGAAACATCCTGTATACAAACAAAATTAACCACAACACCGTTACACGCAGTTTTGATAATATTTACATAAAAAACAACATCTGTAGAACTAGAGGTCATTCACCTCCCGCCCGAGTTGTCAGCTTAACATTTAAGAGTTTTGTTTGGTTAAAATTAATTAATAATAATAACGTAAGTGTTGTCTATTGATACCATATGGGTGTTTTATGGAAAGAAAGGCTGTGGGAGGGCATAGTTTTATAGGTCACTTGCTTTTAACAATTCAAAGAAAACAATAAAAAATCTACTAAGGGCCAGTATCACAATGTCCAAATAGCCACAAACTACCGAAAAAAATAAAAAATGGAACAGAATCATGAAACAGAATAGTATCAAATGTTACCAAATCGACGGATCGCCGTTAGATACCTAACCTAAACTTTAAACACGTAGGTCTACCTCCGCCGAATTCCGTTCTCTTTAACTAGCGTATATGGCAAAGGATTGGCCATAATTAACCAACTATAGCTACTGAAAAGAGGGTAATGTGTTTTGCAAGTACGTAAGTATGTTACGACCTTACCTCCAAAAGTGGTCAAGTATTTGGACTAATGTCTGTTAGCAATATCTGTAATTAAGGGAACTTAAAATAGCCCTGACCAGTTAAATGACGTTCTCCTTAACTCCATATCTGACCTTTTGACCTTCAGATAAAAAATATATTATCGGGACTTTTAACACAAATGCAGATTAATCAAATGAACTATTACTTAAAGTAATTGGATCTACATTGATATAAAATGCACTTCTGAACCCATTTATATGAATTTTCATACACAAATAGTCTATAGCCTGAGGAACGACATAACTTATAATATTTTTATCCAGACAAAGCAGAGCATCTAGAATTTATTCACCGATTAAGAAACTATAGAATATTTAAGACATCGTCGACAGCTGAGTACCAGTGTTTTACAAGGAGCGACTGCCTATCTGACCTCCTCAACTCAGTTACCCGGACAACCCAATACCCCTTAGACTGGCGTCAGACTTACTGTCTTCTGACTACCCGTAACGACTGCCAAGGTTGTTCAATGGCAGCAGAATATTAATATACGTATAGACAGAACATCTTCATAAAATGTCTGAGGAACAACACAGGACATTATAATCTAATTAATAACCCATTACGTGTAGACATCATTCATTATCACTGTATAAAGTATCAATTAACATTAAACGAACTATTAATTAATATTTCCTTCGCGTGTCCTATGATTTCATAATATGTCTATCGTAATTGATAAAGCTTTTTGTAATTGTTACAATGTTAAACAAATATTATTCCACTGTTCTGTAGTTTTCACAGAGTAATTTAATAAGCAGTATGACAACTTATATAAATATTATTTTTAATAAATATTTTGTTCGTAATAACACAGGATTGTCCTTGATATGTTAGTATAATACAATTTAATGGATTTAAAATTATACATATTTTTGACATTGTTAAAAATTATGTGACTAATAGTAAGGGCCAAACTTAACAGCAGCAATTCGGAAAACAGCTGAAATTGCTGTTAAGTATGGCGCGTACTATGTCATCATTTCTGTACAAATTCGGTGAATTTTAAGAACATGCTGAGGTGAACTAAGACTACTGGACTATTAATTGAGTTTTTAATATTTTTCTATCCTACCAAATCAAGATTTAAATAAGGAACAAAGAACCATAAAATTGCGCGCTTTTCGTTCCTCTAAATCTTTTGCCAATGAATTCAGTGTACGAGTATTTTCCACAAATATATTTACATAATAAATCAGTTCACTCGTACAGGTTAAGACAACAAATTTTACCAAAATATTTGCACAACCTTGACATACTGCATTCGTGTTTGCTATGGATAATGACTCAATTACTTGCAATAAAAACAGCGAATTGAAACCACCACTTTATAACAACTACCAAAACAATCCTTATTGCAATGACAATAAAGTCGATTTTCCAATAATTGAGTACAAGATTAACTTGGCAAAAATTATCAAAACTTTAGTTGATGTGCAACAAACCAGTTTTACTTGATCTATCAAATACATTTTATTTAATGTACGGAAATGAGACAGTGACTGTTAAGGCCCGGAATTGCAGGTGCCAACTTATATGGGTCGTTTCGTAACACCGACAAAACTTATCTAAAAAGGTTATTGGGAATTTGATGGTACCTAAATGTAGTACAGGAGATCGGGTCATTTAAATAAGTAATTGTTTTATCTGATTTTTGAAGTCGTGGTGGCCTAGTGGTTAAAGAGCCAACCTCTCAAGTATGAGGGCGTGGGTTCGATTCCAACTTTTCTAAGTTTGTATTTACTTTCTAAGTATATCTTGGACACTAATGACTGTGTTTCGGATGTCATTGAACATCCTTAGCAGTCGTTACGGGTAGTCAGAAGCCAGTAAGTTTGACGCCAGTCTAACCAAGGGGTATTGGGTTGCCCGGGTAGCTGGGTTGAGGAGGTCAGATAGGCAGTCGCTCCTTGTAAAACACTGGTACTCAGCTGAATCCGGTTAAGCGACAAAGCGATTTTGGGCGACTGAACTGTATGTGTTAAGTAAAATGATGGTTCAGATTCCATATACTATGTCTATCTAAATGTCTATGTTTTAAAGCTACGTGCCCCGGTCTGTCAACTATCGTCTCTAAACAGAGAGATAGACAAAATATCACTCCTTCCGCTTATTTATTGTTACCGACAGACAGATCGTGATTATTATGATTTAATTTATATGAAATAAAGTACATTAGAGTCACAAAACAATGGATTGACATGAACGTAACAAGTTATTTGTTTATTAAGCATTTGTTTATTATTTACATCATCACGTAGAGCTGTGAGAGACTGCGTCTTTTGGTATAAAATAATAAGTTTAAGAAGTTGAGCATACCTACTCAAATTATATTTAATTAAGAGTGCTGCCTTAATTATGATCATATCTAGACATTATTTTATTTGGATAGAATCAAAAATAGTTTAACCTGCCTAAAAATCGAACGTGAGCCCTCGTGTACTAAGTACGGTAACCAGATCAAAGAAAAACAAGAAGATTGATATCATCATCATCATAATACATTTTGAAATTGCAAGTCCTTGAAGAGATGCGAACCTCGGCAACAGTATCGATGCATATAATCGAATGAATCACGGGATGAGTAATCGATAGCAAACGATGTGCACCTAGTCTGGCTTCCGGAGTGATTGCTGACTACGGCAATTAATTCAGCCTTGCTATAGTCTAGGAGTCGGATACTGATTTGTTTCATTTCAATGGAACTCATTTTCTCAGGTGAGTGAATTAATGAACGAATTATAACTAGTATAAATATTTTTACATATTATTATATACTAATTTAAAATATAAAAAAAATAGTCATAGGATATATACCTATAATTAGATACAAATATTTAAACGAAAAAAAAAATCGTCAAAAAAACTAATCACCATCTCAAATATTTGTACAGGTTAGCTAGTTCCAAATCAATTTAGTAAAAAGCTTAAATTAAATTAAGTCTGAAATATTGCGATAGTAAAAATTATTTATATAATATAATAGTTGCCATGACGTACCTATAGCTTGTCCCAGTTAGATTAATAACAACCGTTATTATTTAGTATTAATAGTCAATAAAACAATAAACTTATAATTAACATGAGAAATCCAGTTTTGTCAAGGAAGCGGTAAATAACGGGATAAATACACAATGTTATTGATTTATGTATATGCTAAAGATGTATTCACTATATACAAAGTTATTGTAGTGTTTGTTTATCACTGTTTATTATTGTTTTCTATTATGAAATGAAACAGTAGCTGATATCCGTACCCTGTTCATTGTTATAGGAACAGGCATATTGTTATGCATAGCTATACCTATGCTAGATATTATATCTCTTTTGTTTATTCTGCAACCTAAAAATTATTCAATTATTATATCCGTATAGAAATTCAATTTGATTTAAGTGCATTTACTATAATTTAAACATAGATCATTTGTTTTCGATGATAAATGATAATTAGAAATGTGCACTATAATAGGGCTTATTATGTCATTAAATAATGAATTAAGTTTTAACTTGGATTTGATTGCGATTATAATTCGAGTAGGTACCTAAAGCATATTATTGGGGACTAGAAAAACGAGACAATTGATTGGATTGGATATCGCATTGAGTAATAGCTAATAATGTATTAAATTAACATTAAAAAACCAGTGTTAGATAGCCTATTTATCGAGGAAGGACTAACATTACTTTATTTTTTTTTATATATATTGTATTTTTTTATATATATATATATATATATATTTAATTTAACAGCAAAAACGGCCGTAGCCAATAAGAATTGCTCTTAAATTATATATATACAATGAAACATTCACACGCTCATCTCACAATAGGTTCTCCAGACACACCTACAGAATACGAATTTATATACGCGATTAGTTCCCACTGGTAGAACCACTGGCGGAAGCTTGTTTCTATATACATATACATTATATTACATTTAATTAAACACAAATTACATTGCCATTCATATTATTAATTAACACAAAATACTGCGTCATTTACCCATAAATTCTTCGTCATTCAGCCACAACATGCAACTATGCACTTCACAGGAATATTTCTCTGACGTAATCACTAAGGCGATAAGGCTCGGGTCCACAATAGCCTGTGACGTAGATGCTAGCACAAACAACGATTACTAACAAGTAAACATACAGACAAGGTGTTTGTTTTCGATGTAATAACACTGGCATTGTTTGAAGGGGTCAGCTGAATTTGAGCCTCATGATAGTAGGTACTTTGTAGGCTCATATTTTGTTAGGTATTTAATGGGTCTGCCAGAGCGAGTTGTTCGCAAGACTTACCGTGGATCTAGCTCACACGGACGTCCGGAAGGAACATAGTAGATTATAGTCAGTGTTATACATGCTGAGGATCTATTTTAGGCTATTGAAATTTTATATTTGTAGAGAGAAAGGTGGAAAGATTTGGAAGAGGCCTACACTCAGCGTTGGGAGACTAAAGGTTGAAGAAGAGAGAGAGAGTTGTAGAGATGGTTTGTGTCTGAAATATACTATTGGTCAAATGATAATTTTAGATCCAATATATGTATATTTTGTAGACTGCCTGACTTATACTTATTACTGACTTATTTTTTTTTGCTTTCAGCATATCTACATCCAAAACGGGAATCATTTGTACACTTCGATATAATGAAACAAATAGGTATTGAAAGATAATTGATGTCTTTTATATCACCCTTAGAAAGCATACATTTTAAAATATCATACATATGTACATACTCGTATTAATAAATGGTAAACTTTGTTGTTGGAGGATATGTACCGGATTAGCAAGCTGAAGTGGCAATAGGCGGGCCATATTGTTCGCAGAGCAGATGGCCGTTTGGGTCGAAACGTACTAGAGTAAAGACCACGGACCAGCAAGCGCAGCGTAGGACGTCCACCAACAAGATGGACAGACGACCTTATAAAGGTCGCCGGAAGATGCTGGATGCAGTCGCTTCCAACAGGTGTATGTGGAGATCTAAAGGGGAGGTCTATGTTCAGCAGTGGACGTCCTATGATGATGATGATGGAGCTGGGATAATACCTTCACCATCGTCTTCCATATAAACTATTTTGGTGAAAGTTTTTTTTCATAGTAATTAATTATGAATTATTATTATACTAAAATTTATCACAGACATAAAACAGCTACATTTTATTGAATTTAAAAGTATTATTGTGTCAATGCCCTTTCATTTTTTTTTTAGTTATTAATAGACTTTCTTAGCGGTACGTTTCCATTGGACAGATTTATAGATTCTATTCATAGACGCTTAGGAATGGCCTTCATGAATATATTAGAAGAAAAAAATGTTTTTCTTAATATTTACTCACAACAGAAATAAATCCTTATTAATAAATGAAGTCAACAAATTCCTCCTCATTACTGCCCGCCGGGAGTGTACCCAATAGGCTAAGGGCCAGTTTCACAATTATCTACCCAAACTAACTGGAAATTATTCGTATGTGGTAAAACAGGCCTTAAATATAGTATATTTATAAAAATATTAAATGAAGAATCATTATGATGATATTCATTTGTTAAAGCATCTTAAAATAATATCATTTTTGTTTATAGTTTTGAAGGAAAAATTGTATCAATGCTTTTATTGAAAGATTGTGACGTCATAGTTCTTACTTTCAAACAAATTGCGTAGAAAGTAACGGCTTTGACAGTTCAATAAAAGTATTGAATTTGACTAGTGGTCAAGTACCCTTTTACTGATAGATATTCTAATAGCAAATCTCCTATCGGTCTCTCTATCAGGGCAAACACTATTACATCCTAATAGGTTTAACCCACATCTAGCACCCTTGACCTATATGGTACACGGTATATGGTACAGCTTTGTGTCCGACTTGCTCAGACTACCTACCCCAGATTGGATTACCCAGGACCTGTATGTAAATATTCTTCTTCTTCCTGCCCTAGGTCCAATTTTATTTTGAGGTCATCATTTTTCACATTCACTCCTTCCTTATTCCTGTCATGTCTCAGACAATCCATTCATTTTTTCTTCAGTCTTTCTCTCCTTGTCCATCCATCTACATTCATACACTTAACACATATTTTGTCTAATTTGAATAAGGACCTGCATTAGTATAAGTTTTAGAGAATGCTTGTGTTAAAAAGTTGTTGAATTAGAAATCAAGTATCATTATTGGCATTAGTTAATTTCAAGGATATTATGTAATGAAGATTTCTATTTAGAGATTTCTATTTTTCTCCCTTATTACTGGCATTACAGGGTAGTTATCCTAGTGCGTTTTATTATTATGTTGCATATTTATATTCATCGAAAATAAAAAACTCATGATCTGTTCAGCCTTTTCTCAAGCTATATTGGGATCGGCTTCCATTTTTAACCATACGCAATTGAGTACTAGTGTTTTACGTGGAGCGACTGTCTGTCTGACCTCCTCAACCCAGCTATATTGATATTGAGAGGTCTATTTTTTATACCCAAGAATATGAACTACTGACTCCCAAGAACAACAAAGACATAAAATTTTATAATTTCCTGTACAGAAAGTTGCAAACAGCATTTTGATATAACACACGAGTATATTATGGACATTTTATTATCAATACCGTACTAAGAATTCTCCATAACACACATTCGGATCACGTATCTACAAAATAATACAATAAGACATCCTAACTATGATTGTGAGGGTTTTTTTTTTCTTTAGACTAAAGATATTGTCCTGGGCTTTATATGGTAAAACATTCCTTGCGCGTGACAAAAAAACTTTTTGATGTATCGATGTTTTTTTTTTAATCACAGTATCGATTTTCAACCGTCTTCCGAGACGCTCGCTTTTAGCTTGATTCCAATTCAAAGAAAAAACAATTGGTTGATTCTAAGTGGAGGATTAAGTTTATTTAGCTAAGTTTTATGTATTAAGAGCTGCTTCTGTGTCATCAGGCGACGAGAAAAGAGTTCAGACGCCAGCAGGTCAACCTACCCGAATCTGACAAATTTTACCAATCGAATATTAACCTTCCGCTCTTGTGATAACGTTGAAAATCTATTGAAGAACTTTGACAGATTGAGGGTTTATGTGCTGGCTGTACAATCCATTTTTTTTTAAGTTTCCCACGAGTAAATTAGTTTTTTATCAGACTTATCTAATACAATCTAATCATATGTCCTACTTTCACTCAGTAACAGATACGAGTCTCAATATTACTCCTTTGCAAAAGTAGTTTATGTTTAAGGCAAAAGAAAAAAATATAGGATAGTTCAAGTTTAGAAGCAAAGCCAGGCGGTTTAACCCAGTCACACCATAAAGATAAAGATAAAAGATATTTTATTTTATATTACATGGTACAGACGCCAGCACATCAAGCTACCCAAAACTATCAAATTTACCCAATCAACTTTGAACCATATGCTTCAACTATAAAGTTAAATATGTATAGGTATTAAGGAACTTGACAGATTGTAGTAGCTTGATGTGCTGGCGTCTGTACAAGCATGGTTTTACAATAAGTAGTATTAATTCATGTTTTGTCTTGTGATGGTGTAAAAAAATTATGGTAGGTACTGACACCAGCACATACAGCTACTACAATTTCTCATATATCCCCAATAGATTCTCAACTTTAAGGCTCAAGCATATGATTCGAAGTCGACTTGGTAAATTTAACAGTTTGGTTAACTTGATATGCTGGCGTCTATACATTTGTAGTTACAATTTAACATGTGACATTAATTACAATAGTATGAACTAGGTATTATTCCATCAAATTTATAAAAAAAAATGTCGTTCAAAATATTGTCACCACGTGTTTGCAAAGATTCCCAATTAAACATCTCTACTTATAAATTATGACGTTGTTTATCTTAAGAAGTATAAAAATTTCCATTTGTTAGTTACAGTTAAACTGTAATTGAGAATAATATGTTTACGATTATATTCGGGAATTAAATTAATGTCACACTTTTATTAAGAATTGCGTTATCGCCGTTAAATTATTAAGGTCTTAATTACATAGACAGTGACTTCGTTTACAAATAATATTTATCATTTGTTTTATTTCTATTATCTCTATTCTTTATTTCTATTCTTCTTTTATCTTTTGATGCCCTCAAAAAGTATTTTTTTCACTATCTTATTCGATCTATCCCCTCGGTTTGTCCCTTTAGGGTGACAGATAGGAATAAAAAGTTTGACCTGTCCCCCCGTTAGCAATGAGGGGACAGTTCGAATTTTATTTACTCCTTGACGTTTTCAACTGTCCCCCTATTTGATAAGCTGGGGGACAGGTCGGAATAATTCCTTATTCTGCAGCAATGACTGATCACTTTATGTATTTTTATTTATTACTTTATCTCGATACAAAGTCAACAAATACACAAGAAGATCGCAAGAAGTGACCCAATAACAATGAATATTTATAGTATAAAATGCGCGAAACGCGTCGCGGCTCCTGTACTACATTCAACAATCGACCACTATAGTATTTAATATTGTCATAATCGAGCTGCACGTGTAGTCGAGAGCGCGCTTCCGACGGCACATCACTAGCCGTCAAAAATTGGCGCGAAACGTAATTTTATTTTTATTCGTAAACTTTTTTTTAATTGACATAATTTTTGGCTTTAAATTTCTGTGAAATGAATATTAGGTTTTTAGTTTTATTTAACTTTGAATGGAGATTATTTTAAGGAGTATCTTGTGTTCAAGTGTTTGTGAAAATGAGAACTTTATTGTTTATATTTTTGGCGGGCTGCGCTGTCAGATGCGATGATTCCAAGTAAGTGATCTTATTTATTAACTTATTTAACAGGCTTTTATTGATTTTATCTTGCATAGAAAAAAACACGATTTTACATAAATTTTTTTTTCATATATTCGGTATTTATAAATATTAGTGTGTTTTTACTTAACTTTCAAATACAAAACAAAACATACCGCGAAACGTAGCTGTGTCAATTATTGTTAATCCTTTAAAACACTACAGATAAATCGATCGTAATATATCATTCATGCATTATAAAAATATAAAGCAACTAACTTTCAAACGAAACTCCGCTTTTGGTCCTTCAACTTTCATTGTTATTATATTATTACGATTTTGGCAAAACTCCATGTTATCGTGCAATACGTGTATTATAGGTTAATCCTACAGGTTCATCTCAAACTTAAAGGATTTTTAAAATGAATACAAAATGACATAGTTACCTGAGCGTATAGTAAATCTTATAATATAAATAAATAAATAAATTTACGATATGCTTCCTACATTAGCGACCAAAATAATGATTAATCAGACTTCCATAAATTTATTTTATTTACAAAATATGGAAGGTATAAAGATTGACTGAAATAAATCTTATTTTATTGATTACTTATTTACTATTTTATGAATAAAATGTCGAAAACAATACTTCACTAAAACAAAAAGTATTTCTACTATTCTTCTGTTCGTGAACACGGAAATAGTACAAAAATATAGCGGTATGCAGCTTGCAAGCACACGCAGTTGCGAAACCCGTCACTTATGACGACATCTATTTGGCATACAGCATTTATCTTCTCAATAAAAATATGCTTTATTTTATTTCCATGGCATGCATGGCTTAATGCTATGCAGAGTGCGGGAGAGCTCCAACTCCAACATGAAGATCGTAGCTGGGAGATACGATTTTCCGATAGCACAAACCATCATAAAGAGATGTATCTCTCAGACTAATCTAGTCGCAAAATGATATTAAATATATAATTTACATAGACTTAATATTTTTAATACTAACCCACTATGGAAGTAACTTGTCTGATATAAAAGTTATTTTATTTACTTTATTAGTTTACATAACTGGTAAAAAGGTAAATATATCAACATAACCCTTTGGGCTTATTTCACCACCTATGAATAAGTTTAGTTAGTTATTGCTTCAGTTAGTTTATTTGGTAGATAATTTCATACAAATTCTGTTCCAGTTTTTAATTTATACGGTAGGTAGTGGCTATTCGGACATTGTGAAACTGGCCATTAATGTAAAATATCTGTAAATACCATATACTAACAATTAACAAAAGGTTTTTGACCACAGATATAGATCGCACCAATGTGTGACATATCGCTTCTTAGCATTCCAAAATCCATCAGTTTATTTTCCCTGTATAATAACGTATGTATATAAAAAAAACCTAATACGTAAGTGAGGTCAGAATTTTACAATAAAAAGGCAGGTTTGTGTAGGTCATAGTTAGTCTGTCGTAAACAGCTTTATCATAAAACCGCGTCTGACGTCTTAATAGGAGGATAAACTAAATATTCGTAATAATAACTACTAATGGGTTAATTATTGACAAATAATGTCGTCAACAATTATATTCAGTTTTATTATTTCTATAGTTACTTAACTAAGTAAATATGGAAATAAAAAGAGGATACTTAACCTTAAAAAAAATAAAATGAGAAAGGAGGCAAATCCGACATCACTGTTTTATATAATTACAAAATTAAAGAAAATACACATATTTATATATATATATATATTTAATTTATTTATCCCTGTAGTAAAAACAGTCTGTCTTATTAGCTTTCGCAGATAGAAAAACTCCTTATTTGTCTTGTCTTATTTAAATGTTTTATTCTTTCTTAGTATTTTCTTCTAATACCATTGATGATCTAATTCTAAACAAATACAAAAAGCGGAGACACCGTCCATTAAAAGCAAGGCTCATCACGTGCCATCCCTTCACTGTCACCACGCCAAATATGATGATTGACATGTACTACGCGAAACTGACAAATTTTCCCAATCAACTTTGAACCATATACTTCAGCGATAAAGTTCAAAATCTATTAAGGAAATTTGACACATTGTAGTAGCTTGATGTGCTGGCGTCTGTACTAATGACAAATTACAAAGTAACTAGTGTTTGTCGCAAATTCACCCGTCTCTCAAGTATTCCACGCAGCACCTAGCTACATATATTGCCTGTATCTTGGTTGCTGGGAAGTTTGTTCATAACTAGTTCTTCTGTCCAGCAGGCTTAGCATGGCAACCGTAGAAACAAGTTTTGTTTACCGGAGAATGGACATAATGACAGAAAAGTGACAGATTGACGTAAGATTTCTTTTGAAATTTTTTGAAGTAATTTTTTTTCTTCGATTGACATAAGGCTACAAGTGATTATATGCGAGTTGACAGGTCGCGCCATGCTCGCGCAGAAGATATGTTGCCATTGACAGAAAGAGCTTTGTCTTTTCTTGACAGAATAGATATAAAATCGCCATGCTAAGCCTGCTGGTGGTGTTGGGTGAGCGTTTAGTCGCATTGTAAAAATAGTTGAAGTAAAAAAGTGCTATTATGAAGCCTAGCTTCTGTTAACTATTTTTGATTTATGTCGCAATCAGCACTATCTTCTAAACTCGACAATTATTACAACACTAGCTAGCTCACTTTCGAATTTATATTAGACAGAGATTAAGATTAATAAGGAAATAAGAATTTATGTGAGTGCCATACTTACCTAAGTGTAAATTGTTCAGAGTAAAAACATGGTTAATCCAAGTTAGACTCAGCTAAAAAAAAAAAAAAGTGATTAAGGGCGCGCAGTCTGCTTTGCGTGTTGTGTTATCTGTGATTTATTTTTCTATTTAAAGATCTATATTTTTAAAGAGCCCCGATATATTTCAAAGAGTATTATAATGGCTTGATACACAATTTTGCGTCATTTCTTATTCAGAATTATAAACATAAAAAAGTCGATTCTTAAACTATTTATTCTGGTTCTACGCACGGTAGGTACTCGCTGAGTGAGTCTGACTCGCACTTGTCCACTTTTAATAATGTCTTCGCCGAATTCTACAGTCGCGTATGAGGTAATCAACAAATAGGTGCCGTAGTGTTCCGCCCTTCACTGCTCTACAATTACCTACACTAATGGACATAAAAACTCCTTTGTCCAATATTCTGGCTGTTGGCACTATAGCAATGTTTATTTTTAATTTAAAAAGTCAATGACACATAATGCTCATTCTAAAAAGTTCAAGTGCGGGAATCGAGTTTGTTTTTAGGTGAGATTAATCTTGCGGGAACTTTTTTGAGATATGTAAATATAAATAAATATCCAGCCTAATCACGTAGCATTTACTTTTAGAAATGATTATTTCAATCAATCTGTCATTCGCGTTTGGTCGTATTATAATACACTATCGCTCACAAAATAATCAACTTCATACTCTAACAAAATATATGAATAAAAACACACAGGTACCAGCTGCACTCGTCGAATGATCATAAGGTTAAGCAACGCTTGGCGCAGAGGGTCTGTGGATGGGTGACCAGCTTGTCATAACGAGTTTCATATTTCAGTAGGCACGTTAAATTAGTGTTTCCCGGTCGTCTACGAAGCCAGGAAGTCTGACAACCAGACTTACCAAGGGTATTAAAATTGCCCAGGTTTGAAGAATTCAAATAGGCAGTAGGTCCATGGAAAACACTGTTATTCAGCTGTATCCGGTTACAATGGAAGCTGACCTCAAAGTAGCTTAAGAAACGGCTAGGCAGATGATTATATCTAATTGTATAATTCATTCATTAGTGTGTAGATATCTGTCCTTAACCTTACAATGCTGTCCACCACAATGTGATTAACTCCAGTTAAAAGGCTTCCACGGTAAGCTTCCATTTACTTTAAGGGCAGTGACGACGTTTGTGTCAAGCGATTTGCTTACATTTCATACTAGATTTCTACTTAAATATGTAGGTAGGTATTTTCAACTCCATCGCTGGGGCATATGATTCAAAGTTGATTGGAGAAATTTTACGGTTTCGGGTAGATGGATGTGCTGGCGTTTGTACATTTTTTTATGAATTCATCATCAGCCTCAGAAACCTAAGAGACCTAAGAGGTTAGACACGAAATATAGCTGTTCAGTTCTGTTAGTTTTCAATACGAATATTATAAAGAGAAAAGATTTGATTGTTTGTTAATTTAAATTGAAAAAGCTCCAAAACTACTTAACCGATTTGAAAAATTCTTTCACTGTTGGGAAGCTACACTATCCCCGATGATCAGAGGCTATGTTTTATCCGGGTACGAAAAGAATTTCCCCAGGCACACGCGAGAAATTGATGGTGTACTAATATGAAACTAATAAAAAAACAACAGTTTTTTTTTTAATATTTGTCTACCCACTTTAATAAAGCAAAAAATGTTGTAATTTTAAATACGCTATCACATCAAAGCGTCCACTAGTTTTAAAGTGCAACTGCACCCAAGTGCATAGGCAATGACCGTGAATGCAAGCCCACACTGTTCACTGAGCTGCGCTAACCACATTACTAACTCGGTCACTTCCTAAATAGATGACTAGTGACATTTTATACGTTTACACCTCAGTGGTGCAGTGGTTAGAAGTAGGGTAGGGAGCGAGGGGTGTTGGGGTTCGATGACGGTTTAGGGTAAAAGGGTATTAGGTTTCTGACTTTTAGGGGATTATTCAATTATTAGCAGTTATCCTATCCCTAAGGAATTACTTCCCACGTACATACACGTGAAACAAAGCTACTATTGAATATTACTATAATCATTTTCAGAATTGATTCAGTAATTTCGAAGATTACCTAAAACCATTAAACCATGAAATCGCAACCTACAAACTACATAGCTTTATAATATCAGTATAGATCAGGGTACATTAGCTAGCTATAGGGAGGTTTTAGGCTCAAAACCTGAGTTGGACTAAAGACAGTTATGTAAAATTTTCAACATTTTTTACGTACACTTCAGCTGTGCCTTCTTAAAAATAATATATGACAAGAAAGTCAATTCAAGGAGGTTATAATGCCTATAATAAGCGGGAAAAGGCTACTTTGAAAAAGCGACACAATCACATACAAACAAATACTTCCTTGATAGTTCTTTGTTTTAAGTGCGTTTTAACATTTCATTGAAAAAGATATATGCAGTCACAAACCCCATTGAAAAACTCTCTCTCTAAATATATTTAAATTTAAAATGAAACATTTCGAAACTAGTGGCACAGAAAGTGGGAACACATTTGTATAAAATCACATTTAAAAGTCAAATAAAAACAAAGGAGACCCTATTGTTGTTTGTTTATCCGTTGCTAGGCAACGCCAAGAACAGATGATTTAGTCAGCAAAACTGGAGAAAGTTATCTCATTGGAAATTCAACTCTAAAATTATTCAAAATACAGTCGATATTCTATCGTTACTATTATTTTAGTTCAGATCCATCGATCAAAGAAAAGACTACTTTATTAAATATGATATAGAGCTTAATTTCCATTGTTAAGAAAACTATTGCAAAACAACACATTTCTCATTCTAAATTCGGTTTAACGTGATTGAGATAAGACTCAATTTCAAATGTATACGAATAAAATATGTTTGCATTGTTTTAAAACATGATGATGTAGGTATTTACAAATATGTATGTATGTTTGTTTACGGCTGATCTGGCTACACTCATAGTGCATTGATTTGTTGTGATTTTCCTTGTGTAGATATGTTTATAAATAATAGAGGACGAGGAGATTGCATTCATTAATATTAGACTAAAAGCCAAATAATTATTATAAAAGTATTAATAGAGGACCTCGTGGCTAAGTAACAGCTGCATGTGTCTATCGATGTGGTTAAGCAACGCTTGACGCGGTTTGATCATGGATGGGTGACCATCTTGTTATAACGAGTTCCTTCGTATTTCGGAAGGCAAGTTAAATTGGTGGGTCGCGGTTGTCATTTGGACATCTTTGGCAGTCGTTACGGATAGTCGGAAGGCAGAAAGTCTGAAGGGATATAGGGTTGCCCAGGTTACTGGATTGAGGAGTTCAGATAATTAGTCGCTCCACGTAAAACATTGGTACTCACCTGGCATACATCTAGTTAAGAACGGAAGCTGATCCCAACACAGCTTGGGAAAAGGCTAGGCAGATGATTACCTAATAAATTATTATTCGGTGTACTTGTGCATATCACTACATAGTATAAAACAAAGTCGCTTTCGCTGTCCCTATGTCCCTTTGTACGCTTAAATCTTTGAAACTACGCAACGGATTTTGATGCGGTTTTTTTTAATAGATAGAGTGATTCAAGCGGAAGGTTTATATGTATAATAACATCCATTAAATAGTGGAGAAGTGCGCGACGTAGCGTTTGCGGCGGTACCGGCCGGCCGGTATGTTTTTATAAACAACGTTCATACTTTTTCTGTAGTGTATTTAGTATCAGCATTGCACCCGTGCGAAGCCGGGGCGGTTCGCTAGTTATAATCATAAATTAAAATTAATTATTAAGCATAGATATAGCTTAAATCTTAAAGAAGGAAGAAACGTTCCCTCAATATTGTTCCTTACAGATAAGAAAGAAATAATATTGCATTAGTTATGTGTATAAGCCCTTATTTATCAAGAAAATCTTGACACCTGAATAAACAGGAACGGTAATGAACTTGCGCGGCATAAATATTATTATACTCACATTGCAAACTACGAGAAGACTAAACAAATATTGATAATGTTAGGTTAGTAGGTCAGGAGCAATGACCCATCTTGTTTATGCAGATAGTACAGGCGCTAGCACATCAACCTACCCTAATCTATCAAATTTTACCAATCGAATATTAACCTTCCATTATTTTTATAAGGTTGAAAATCTGTTAAAGAGATTTTACAGATTGAGGTAGGTTCATGTGCTGGCATCTGTACATCAACATAAAGGTATTTGATAGGTTAAGCTGTGTTAACTGGGGATGTGAATTGAGGGTCATACTCCTTAACTCTACATGGTTGTATCGTCAGTTAGTTTTATTGCTTCATTGGTATGTGGACTAGGTCAAAAATAAAATACTTTATCATAATTCATTTTGTAACGCATCTATTTATCGTATTGAATTGAAAATTGTTTTCATTTTTTTAGTGATAATATAATCGAAATAAGTATACGGCTTGATGTGAATAATCTGTGACGTCATAGGTTGCGTTTTCCTGCGTTTTCATACAAATCGCATAGATAAGGCATAGAGAATAACCGTTTTTGACAGTTCTATAAAAATATTGAATTTGACTAGTTGTCCACATACCGATTACTTACTTTCTAAGGAGTTTGTACCACCATTTCTCCTTCCCAGCGATAACACATTGGAAGTTGAGAAGGGTGGCCGATTTTGGGGGCTGTCTTTTCTAAAATTGACATTCCAAAAGTGCTGAATTACGGCCCAGTTTTTAATTTACTTAAAAACAGCTCAACAGATTCCGACAAAATTTGACACAAATATAATTTATATCCTAGATTATCACGTACACTTTATGTTTTGGAAATAAAGAGACTCAAATACGAACTATAAACAAATGAAATAGCACAGACTAGAGGGGACTAGACAATTTAATCCCAACAACACAATTACGAGTATAGTAATAAAATCGAAAAGAATTTCTATGATGGAGCAATTTCGCGTAAATAGCAAGGGCTGATGTTAATAAAGAAATAATAGCACGCTTCAGACCGCGGTAACTATTAAATAATATGAGGCAATCCATCAAATTGTAGATATTACTGCCGACCCAAAAAGAATAGGAACGAAGTCAGGTTTTATACATTTTGAGTGCAAATCGAAAATAAATTATGACGTTTTGTTAAAAGGACAAAAATGAACTTGGAAAGCGCAATGTAAAACAACATATATTATCATCATCTCCCGAGCCTTTTCCCTACTATGTTGGGGTCGGCGTCCAGTCTAACCGAATTCAACTGAGTACCAGTATTTTACAAGGAGCGACTGCCTATCTGACCTCCTCAACCCAGTTACCCGGGCAACCCAATAACCCTTGTTTAGACTGGTGTCAGACTTACTGGCTTCTGACTACCCGTAACGACTGTCAAGAATGTTCAATGACAGCTTTGACCTACAGTTTACCTCTATATACATGCGGAAAATAAACATATCTAGGTACTAACCTCTTCCTTTTGTGAAGTTGGTTAAAAAGTAACGTTCACCCTGTACCTACTTATGTAGAATGAACACGTCTCGTAATAATTCATCAATTGTTAACTTGCGTGTGTCGTGGTCAGTAAAAAAAATACAGATAAATCACTACCGGCTAGCTGTGGGCTTTTTGTTCGTCTGTCGTGTCAGGGTTGTCAACTGCAGGGCATGAAATTTTTGTTGCGCCATTGCGGGCCACAGGCCATCGTTAATTGGTAATCGGTAGGTGGGTGAAGGCTATCCAGACTTTTAAGGCTGGCAGGGTTAGCCTAGATTTCTTTCTTAAATCGTAAACGCTAGTAGAAACGAAACAATGTATAGAGATGGCATTTCTAATTGATAAATCCCGTGGTCATAACGAGATTTAAAATGTTTATTCCATACTGTTCAATTGTAGAAAGACATCTTGGCTAGCCCCCCAGATTTCCTCAACGATGTTCCTTTTAAAACTCATTCACTTTGTTCATCTATAAAATATTGACCTAATTATTTTCCGAAAAATACTCGATATTGTTCTAGTAAAAAAAAACTAGTTCACTGCCAGCCCTAGCGATGTGTCCTTACGATTGTCAAGGTGAGCTCACAAAGCTCTGTCCACTCCCATATAGCAGATCACTGCTTCATATGAATACTAGTACCTAATACATATACCTACACTACGCAATCAGACAGCATTGCTTGTATGTGTGTACCTACATAAGTAATCTCTTGAACTGCTGATACTATTTTGAATATTGTTTTTTTTATTAACCCTCATATCAAGCCACTACGATCTGTCAAATTTCCAACTTTATCTCTGAAACATCAGGTACAAAGTTGATTGACAAAATTTGACAGTTTCGGGTATCTTGATGTGCTGTAGTCTGCACTTTGCCTGTGCGACCGTGGTTTTTATCCGAGTGCACAAAGTTGTTCCCACAGCATTCAGCCGAATCGGGAGCGGAGACTAGTAAATCCTATATTGATACCCACCACTTTATATTTCTACAGCAGGCGCAGCTTAACGATTCTTTGTCTATTCTATCAAGAAAAGACAAAGCCATTTCTGTCAATGTCAACATATCTTCTGCCCGAGCATGGCGCGACCTGTCAACTCGCATATAATCACTTGTAAACTCATGTCGATCGAAGAAAGGAAAAATTTCTTTTCTACGTGTCAAAAGAAATCTTACATCAATCTGTCACTTATCTGTCATTATGTCCATTCTCCGGTAGACAAAACTTGTTCTTACAGTTGCCATGCTGAGCCTGCAGGTATGCGTAGGTATATCTCATACTATGGTCAAGGCTGGTAGATAAAGCCCACACCTATACACATACCAGACAGTTTCACTGCATACACGTACGTAAATAGACAGATCTGTATGTCTTTATGTCATGCAACCTCGTGGCTCTAGGTCGTTTAACGTTATGGGAATCAAAAATGTCTACTTTGGTTTAATAATATGTACCAAGAAGTGTGATTTGTAATTATTTTCGTTATCCAAACTTCAGTAGGTATCAAATATTATAAAGATGAACAAATTGTTTGTTTGTTTGATAGCACGCGCTAATCTTAGGAAACACATGGACATAACTATGGGTAAATGCTTGTAATGGAACGCGGTCGGACCTTATTACTGCATCTAGATTCTTTTTTTCGATCTTTGATAAAATATACATAGTTTTAATGCAACCTACATAATATGTGTGAAGCTTCATGAATATTCTTTCATGATAATAACTAATTAAGAAACAAAATCATAATTTCTTAAATTGAAATGGCAGTAAACACGTCCAAAATTCCCAGAAACACCCGAGAAGAGTGAATGTCATAGATTTCTCGTCATCTTTTTCTCTTTCTCATCTGTTTTGTCCTACCTTTACCATGATATACCTTTTCAGATCCCGGACAATACATCGGCTAGGGTTTTCATGTGTGTTTATAGCCGTTATCCTATGAATATTAAAATGTGTAAGTTAGTGGGATAAGATATTTGAAAGCTGAATTTTTTCTCCTCAATTACTCTTTAACTGCTCAACCAAATAAGCTGAAATTTGGCACACATGTAGATTAAGATTCAATTTAAAATATGTGATGACTTACCCGCTTGCGGGAAGTAGATTCTTCAAGACGCGAGTGAAACCGAGGGCGAAAGCTACTACTCAATAAATGACTTCTCAAACAGTGTCAAATACCCGTGTGAATCATGGGTATTCCACCTAGGTATACATAGGTATATCTATGTCCCCCAAGTTATCGGACCCGCCTTGCGGCAAGCCCACCGATAATGGAAACCACTTAGATAATAACTTAATCAAGTTATACAAAGCTAATATTTATTGTCTTAAGTGGTTTCAAGTGATTCTTGAAATTAGTTGATAAACATTTGAAACTTTCATCATCATGTATAAATGTACTAATATTTAATCATAAATTTGATTTTTCTAGGCTAGACGAATACGTATATAACATTTGGAGAAGTATGTATAATAGTGAGCACATTCGCCATCAAACGTAAATGTTTGGCGATTTTCAAATTTTAAACTAACGCCCTGTGTCGTTGATCTGACAATAACTAACAAGTCTTCTTCTTATTGGCGGAGCTGATGTTTTATCAGCGAACGAGCCCTATGTTCAGAGTTTTCTCAAAATCGCCTGACTTTCCTCTCATGTGAAATTTTATCAATTTTCGTACCCATGTGTTTTGCAGCAGGCTTAGCATAGCGATTCTATATCTATTCTATCAAGAAAAGACAAAGCTCTTTCTGTCAACGTCAACATGTCTTCTGCCTGTCAACTCGCATATAATCACTAGACTTATGTCGATCGAAGAAAAGAAAAATTTCTTCAAAAAATGCCAAAAGAAATCTTACGTCAATCTGTCCCTTTTCTGTAATTATGTCCATTCTCCGGTAGACAAAATTTGATTCTACGTTTGCCATGCTAAGCCTGCTGGAAAGAAATAACAGAACTAACTCCCCAGCAACTGTGTATCAGAACAGGTAATTCTTTAGACAAAATAGCACGTGCGATAGGTACTACACAATAATAATATACTAACACGTTAGAATTGACTGGTCAAAGTACTGACCTACTTACAGCAATCGATAGCGAGTGCATATAACTTAGTTAACTTAACCGAACATTCAAGTTACATAAACATTTGCTTTGCTAACTTGCCGGTACCTTTGATGTGTGTCGGTCATTTGTTTAACAGTGTTATTGAACTGTAGTTAATGTTAGGTGGGAGGCACACTGTTACTACTTGAGGTAATAATTTGGAAGGATAAAAAAAAACTATTCTTAGGCTCTTAACATTGTAACAAAGGGTCAACAGTGCCATACATGAGCAGCTGAAAGATGAGTTAATTTCGGTGAAATTTAAATCCAAATCGCGTTACTTTCGGGTCCAGCGTCACCGCAGTTTGCTAACCCTTCTCTAGCGGCACTACTCTAGACATCCAACCAGCATTCAGCTAGCTAAAGGTGGGAGACAAACAAACTCTTTTGCCAAGGAGGGTTGAATTCAGCAACTAGTCGACTAGAGCTTCTAATAACAGCTGCAGCAACTATTGGTTTCCCTAAACTGCTGTTTAAGTTATTTAGTATGGGCAATCCGGTCCCAAAATCGAATTCCATATCTCTCCTAACTGACAAATAGTCATGATATAATATTTGCTTAAAGCTTGCAATGTAGAATATTTTTATATTGTTGGAATCGGAATTTTGAGCTGTATCATTTGGTATATTTTAAATCTCGATAAAAATGAACTTAAATAGTGAAAAAATTAAGAAAAATATTTTTTTTGTTCCCCTCAAACCCTCGGTCTGGCCCTTTCCGTAGGTATATTTCATATTGATGAAATCGATATATTACATCACTCAAACTAACAATGTTTGTATCTGAACTGGCATAATATAGAGGTCACTTCCGAATCAATATTGATTATTTACTTAAAAACAAATAAATATTTACATCGTCAGCTGTGTATGTAGTATCGGGTTTCCCTGTTTTGTTTTTCGATAATATTCAATTTCATGCGAAAATATGAACGTCGCACTTGTTGCTAAAATGCCAGTAAATCTGACGCCAGTCTAACTAAGATTGGGTTGACTGGGTAACTGGAGGCAGTCGCTCCTTGTAAAACGCTGGTACTCAGCTGAATCCGGTTAGACTGGAAGCCGACCCCAACATAGATAGGAAAAGGCTCGGGAGATGAACCTGCTAAAATGCAGGAGTTCCGGGCTCAATAATAGCCGCGCGGGTGGATCGATCATGAGGTTAAGCAACGCTTGGCGCGGTTGGTTCATGGATGGGTGACCATCTTGTTATGGCAAGTTCCTCCTTGTTTGGGAAGGCATGTTGACCTGTCGACAACTACCTTCCTATGTATGAGTTCTTGTTTGATTTTTACAGAATCGATGTGCTGTAGTATATATTTGCGTTCATTCAAATAGATCAAAGTAAAAACGGTTCCGTATACAAAATAAATAATATAATATTGACCTTGCATACCTTTGTATGAGTGCGTATTAAATAATTACATAACATTGTTTATATGGAGTGTCGCAAGTAGGCGATAATTGAAACTGAACTCACTACACAAAATATTTGCCAGAAATACAACACAGCGGAAATATAATATTTTATGGCAACTTTTTCTGTGGTGGCCCAGTGGTTAAAGAACCTGCATTTCAAGTACGAGTGTGAGAGTTGGATTCCAGCTAAGGCAAATATCAATGTGACTTTTCTGAAGCTGTACGTACAGATGCCAGTACATCAAGCCACCCGAAACTGCCAAGTTTTTCCGATCAACTTTGAGTCATATGCTTGAGCGATAAAGTTGAAAATCTCATTGATAGATTGTAGTAGCATGATGTGCTGTAGTCTGTATTTTCTAAGTGTATTTTGAACTCGAATAAGGCGGAGAAAAACTTCGATGTCCAAAGGTGACTTAAAGGGCCTTACTACAAAAAAGTTAGGCAGACGTTTGACACGTGTTTGAAGAAAAAAATTATTAAACATAATTATTTTAAACACGTGTCAAACGTATGTCTAACTTTTTTGTAGTAAGGCCCAAAAAGTCTCTAATCGCGAATCCCCAAGGCGAATACGCTTAAAGCAAGCGTAGTGATTAACGCCTACTGCCCAGCAATTAATCGTTAAAAATCGATATCGATAAGAAACTAATTAATGATGAACAATTACTATCGCGTGTCGAGAAATCAACGGATCGAATCTACCAAATTGCAACTTGACATGCTACCTATATAACTGTAAGCTATCGTTTTGTTTTTATGTGTTTCGCAAGGCAGGTTGACTTGTGGGTCCCGGCTGTCATTTTACAGACGCCAGCACATTACACAGCAAGTTACTATGATGGCTTCCAGGTCGATTGTCGGCTACGGCGGCGTTTCTCTTTTATGGGGATCAGCCAGCTGCGTATATCAGGACATATTATTGTGCACAAGCATTCACGTAGATACAGGTGCACTCTCTATTCCCTCTCTCTCATAGTCCAATGGAACGGCAATCCGACACGACCGGAGAGAGATCAGGCGCAGGACCGACATGTACGTGCTCTCCGATGCACGGGTGAATCTATCATCAACTTCCAGATTCCAGGCTGCTTTATGAAAGTTTCTCAAAACCCACAAAGCGATTTCGGCCCGACCCGGGAATCGAATCCCCGTGCACAGCAGTCGCACCTTGAGACCACTAGACCAACGAGGCATTCAAGTTACTATAAACATGTAATAAATCAAACATATTCATTTAAGTAAAATAATGATAATTAAAATGCATCTTCAATTAAATCCATGTAGGAATGTTATAGTGATCACGTTCGTATTTACATAAATACTAAGACAGATTTGTTTACATAAATAAACAATAAATTCTTATATCACTCGTTCGATTTGCATATTATATTTTTGTAATTCCGTCTGCATAGAAATAATATTATAAACAAAGGCGTATCAGTATATTTCCTACAATAATAATTATAACCGTTTTACTCACTTAAAAAATTGCTTATAAATAAATAAAAATAAAATATTTTAATTTCAGGCATAGTAGGTCATAAAAAAAACTATTTTCAGGGCCCCCGCTACTAAAATATTTGCAAAGTGTGCAATGCACACGGGTGCCACTCTTTAGGGTTGCCAAAGCCAGGGGCCAAAAAAAATATGCAAAAAAAAAACTGAGAAATAAAATAGATAGGATGAAGTTAATCTGTGATATAAGTACACGTGAAATTGTATTAGTATATTATCCCGTTGCTGTCAATTCCTATGTTGCGAGAACATGTCAGGCGGTAGTCGAAAGGAGAATTATTACTTACTAACATAAAGCTGAAACTAATAAAAGCGTGTTAAAAATATAATTAAAAATATCCTTTTTTGCTCACAGGCGCCAGTAGCCCTTACGGGGGCCCTGACTTCATTACATGTATAATGTAAAAATAAACGAATTTACAGAATCTATTTATCATTTTTAAAGAATCCAATTTCCCACACAATTTTAAGATTTAAAAAATCCCACATATGTTCAAACGGAATTTTATCTTAAAACAGTCGTAAAAGCCTGATAGCGAATCAATCTCTCAACAGACAAGTCAGTATACCAAGCTTCGTTGTAGATTATACTGAGTAGGTATAGCATATTAGTTAAAAGTGCTGTAAAAATAACACAGAAATAATCTATTTTCAGTGTTTGATTACCGTTCATTTAACCTTAACATTGTACATTGTTTCGTTCTCTGTGCCTTGCGTCACCAATTAAGTGCTGGGGATTTTATTGTGATTAAACAGGAGCAAAATAAATACAGTTCATTGAAGACACGTGCTATCTAACTGAATGGTTTTTTATAACTTCACAATAAGAAATCGGTTCAAAAGATCATATTTTGTCTGAACTAATATCATCATCATCATCACAGCGTTTTTACCGTCCCACTGCTGGGCACAGGCCTCCTCTCCCACGGAGAAGGATTGAGCGTTAATCACTACGCTTGCTCAATGCTGGTTGGTGATTTCAGACTTTATTGTCCAGGTTTCCTTCACCTTGATTCAGTCATATGATAGGTGTCCAAGATAAACTTAGAAAGTACGTATAACGTAGAGAAGTTACATTGGTACTTGTGTGCCTGGTGTCGAACCCGCACCCTCACACTCGAAAGGCTGGTGCTTTAACCATTAGGCCACCACGACGTACATACTACGAAGCATACATACGACTAAGCCGGAAGTGTAGGTAATTAAGATTAAACCCTACAGAAGTCACAGAAATCGATCCACCAACGTAGCTATACAAAGCTCAAATGCCAAACTGCAAATAAAGTGTGAACTAGAGCATAACTCCTCGTAAACTCCGAGTCTAAGTTTATTGCTAGGGACTGGCATATAGGAAGGCAATCAAATAATCGATTTCTGGAATCGGAATATTCTGTGTGATATGACATCAGACATGACGACAGACACGCTTTTATACATTCGTGATCTTTTACAGACGCCAGCACATCAAGCTACTCTATCAAATTTCTTTAACGTAATCTCAACTTTACAGTTTCGGATAGCTTGATGTGCTGGTATCTGTAATTGAAGACGAATAATACAAGCCCAATCACAAGGTGGTTTGAACATACCGTTGAGAAGTGCCCTTAATTCTTTGCCGTCTCATCAGGTCAGCATGGTAATCAAAACTTATCTTGGTGTAAAGCTCTCATCAACACGAATTAAATAAGCTCAAACACCAGGTAGTTGACACATACCGTTGTGGAGTTCCCTCGAATCTCTGTCATCTCCATCATCAGGCCAGCTCTAAACCTTCACTGTTTTGTAGTGTTATTCGATATATACCTGAATATGAAGTTTTTATCTTATGCACGCCTACAATTTTCAAGAGTTGCCTTCGATTTCTCAGGGTTTCCACCATCAGATCCGGAAGTGGTGGCAACGGAACCACCTCGGAAGTATGTCCTTTCGAACAAAAAAAGAATTCTGAAAATCGGGCCACAATCGGCGGAGAAATCGCGTAAAAACTTCCTCCTTTTTTGAAGTCGGTTAAAAAATGACAAATCTAACGTCAATCTGTCACTTCTCTGTCATTATGTCCATTCTCCGGTAGACAAATCTTGTTTCTACGGTTGTCATGCTGAGCCTGCTGGACTATAAAGACTCTTGTCCAATGACATCATAACAAATTCATTCATGACAGCTACACGGTCAAGTGTACGACACAAATACTAGCAAAACTCAGTTCAATCAAGTGCGAACCGATCGCGAACAGAACAATGCGAGGTCAACGACCCGTAATTCGGATTACAAGCCAGTGGGCGGGTGCCTTAATTTTTAATGCTTTCTGAAGGTAAAATAAATCAAAGCAGGATATTTGGCAGACTGACGAATATGTTTATATGAGTGATAAGTGCTCATTAAGTCATTTAAGTTTATTTAGCTCGTAAACGTAAGTGTCTCTGACTGTGCAGACGCCAGCAGGTCAAGCTACCCGAATCTGTCAAATTTCACTAATCTAACATTATACCTATATGTATGTATAATATGTATTTACCTTATATGCCTGTATACCGTCCGGTACTGTGATAAGGTGGAAATTTCTATTTAAAAAAATTGAGTGATTGAGGTAGGTTGATGTGCTGGCGAGTGGCGTCTGTACTTTAATGTAGAGTTGATCAATTTTATTGTCCGTTGTTCGCTTAAATATTTGTAAAATACAAATTGTTCACAAAAATAATAGTTATGAGCATACTCCTTCAATGTATCTTTTATAATATTCCTATCATGCATCCAATTGGTTCAAGCCGACCAGTATTATTCAGTGGAGGAACTCGAGGCTGAGTAACAGCCGCCCGTCAGCCTGGGTCAGCCCTTGGCATGTCCCTAAATGGGTGAAGAATCATTAATGACGAATTCCTCCGTGTTTCGGAAAGCTCTTCAAATTTTGGATACCGGTTGGCAGTTGGTTTGCTTTGGCAGTCGTTACGGAAAGTCAGAAGGCAGAGCGTTTCAGGTTGAGAAGATCAGACAGGCAATCGCTCCATGTAAAACACTGGTAATGAATTACATTTGTTTAGATTGGAAGCTCATCCCAATATAGTTCGGAAAAGACCAAGTGATGATGACGTATTATTTAAGCAAGTACTCAAAACCAAATACACTTTTACCCGACTGCCGAAGGACGGAAACTAATTAATCAATTTGCCACTCAATTAGTAATTACAATATAATAAAACAAAGAACAAATTAATCGCTCTCAATAATAAAAATTACAGTAATTACTATCTTATTCAAATTGATAAACAAACAATTAAGGTCAGTCGACCACATGACATAATGCGTCGGACATTGACTTAAACAAATGACGATACATATAATTTTATTATTACATACATATTTTATTACACAACATATACGAGTAATAAGCTGGATGTTGACGCGGCATGCGTCATTAACTGTAGGTAAAAGTTACTAGACTTCTTTCGAAATACATATGATGATTAGCTTGACAATTCATTTTTTTTCGAGCCAGAATTACAACAAAAAGTTATCAAAAAAATTGTTGGGGTCGAAACCCTAGGATCTTGGGGTCCGAATGCTCTTAGTCTATATAACAAGCTATCTAAGCGGCTGGTTGACGCTTCCCGTGACCAAAAGGCTGGCTATTACTTTGGTCAGAGAATAAGCATTGCCATACAACGTGGCAATGCTGCCAGCCTCTTGGGCACGCTCCCAGTAGACAGCGATGGGGATGAATTTTTCGACGCCTTTTAGTTTTGTTATGTAAATACTTGTATTATAAGTATTTTTTTTTCATTAATATCAAAAAATATATGCATCAAGAGTTTATATACGAGTGACACATGATTAAGACATTTTTTCACATTTTTTTTTTCTTTTTAGAGTCATCAGATTAGTCCTCCCGCTTTGGATGCAGCGGGTGTGTGATCAGGGTCGCGTTAACTCTTTCAAACAATGCCGCAGGACGAGTCAGACATTAGTTTAACTTTTTTTGTAATAGCACCAAAAGTGCTGTGTGTGTCCCACTGCTGGGCACAGGCCTCCTCTCCCACGTAGAAGGATTGACCGTTAATCACCACGCTTGCTCAATGCGGGTTGGTGATTTAAGACTTTATAGTCCAGGTTTCCTCGAGATGTTTTCCTTCATCTTTAATCAGTCATTGATGTCCAAGATAAACTAAGAAAGAACGCATAACTTAGAAAAGCTACATTTTTACTTGCCTGACCTGGAATCGAACCCGTACCCTCATACTCGAAGGCTGGTGCTTTAACCACTGGGCCACCACGACTGTTGTCCCAAAAGTATCTTATATTCATTATTCACTTCAAATACTTGGAAGAACCTTATAAGCTGTTACAAATTGTCCATCTCTATCTGATTCTATTCTTTATATAGACTACCATATAGACTACCTGTGTGACTCTGGTTGTATACCTAAAAAACTAACGAAGCTGTCTCCTTGTTTCAGTTACTACGTTGTCCAAATGCCAGACAACGACATAGTCCCCACAAAAGACTTCGAAGTCTACTGGAATGTCCCCACGATGCAGTGCAAATCCAAACGGATCTTCTTCGAGGACATGTACCAGAAGTACGGAATTATCCAGAACACTGGCGACACTTTTAGAGGGGACAAAATCTCCATACTTTATGACCCGGGGGACTTTCCTGCGTTGTTGAGGAATAGCACCAGCGGGGAACTCAAATATAGGAATGGGGGAGTGCCTCAAGAAGGGGATCTGATCAAGCATCTGGATACATTTCAGAAGGTTCTGGAACAGAGTGTGCCGGATAAGAATTTTAGTGGTAAGCATTGGCATCGGCCTTTTTGAAATTCTGCTATCCCATAAATTGACTTCGTTTGTGTCTGTTTTAAGCTTATTAACCTAACTCTAGTTCACAGTTCTTAATGGCTAAATGGATAGCTATCAAGACAATAGTCGGGCTCGATATTTTTATAAATTTTCCTAGACCGATTCCTGATACTTTTCTTGCCAAATAATTTTACCATTCTGAAGTCAAAATTAATTAACAGAACACTATTAAGCTTAAGCGAGGCTGTACAAGACTGGCTATTTAAAGCCGCGACCGCGCGCTGAACTATATTCATTCTGTCACACACGACTGCTCGAGCAGTCGCGAGGCATACACCGACTTCTGGAGCCCGACGGCTTTCCGAGGTCCTTCTGTCTGTCAACTGTGGTAGAAAATCAACTTGTAATAAACACGTCATTACATTTTTTTTACAAAACGAGATGAGGTCGGTCATACGCTAGAATTCAATAGCACCATTTTCGGAATTTTATTTGACAAGAAATCTCCACCATCCCAACTCCACACTATGATGCGGGTGACATTGTCCCCATTATCTATTTTAGTTGAACACCTAGAATTTAATAATTACGTCTAACTCGTGTGCGGGCTTAATTGCAACTAATTTAGCAATTAGCTGTGTTCTGTAGGACTGATGCTGAATACACAAGGCTTATCAATTAACTACTGTGTTACATTTAGATTGATAGATGGTTCGATTCGCGCACATGACTTTTTGGTTATTTTAGTGAAAAGGCTAGGCAGATGATGATCATTTGCTGTAACATAAGGAAGCAAATAGTGTGAGGAGAGTTTTAGATTCATAAACTTTAATTGACTTTTACTAAGTGTGTGAGAAGAGGCCTGTGCCCAGCAGTGGGACGATAAAAAGGCTGATGATGATGATTAGATTCCCATTTATATAGTGTAGATGTTTTTGAAAATTCAACTCAAGATTATTGAACTACTAGCGCCATTGCTATTTATGTATAAGAAGAAGTCGTCTTTAGTTTATGATTTATCGTCTGTATCGCGATCTTATTTTCGATATTTTATTTTTATGGAATATATTAGTTTAATACTAAACTCTAGCTTCATCGTTTAATTACCATGATATTGGAAACCAACATTATTTTAAATTTATTTTTCTAAATTCTATTTGTTTATAAAACTTTTCAATATGGCTGCCACAGCAGAGTTCCGCTTATTTTCGTTAGCCGTATCTGTTGATTGTTTAATTCTTCGAACTTGTTCGCTTGCAACAATATGGTGCACCTGCTTTGCATATGGAATGCAAGTTTTCTTTGTATTGTTCTTGCGACAGAGTCTTCCGATAAATGTTCAAGTTGCAATATTTTTGAGACTTTCCGTTGAAGGGTTTGAGGTTGTTCAATAGCTGTGTCAATGCCTTACATTAGCCTATAGCCTCCCTAGATAAATAAGCTACCTAACACTGAAATTATTTTTCAAATCTAAAACGATCTTCAAGCAAACAAACTCTTCAACTTTATAATATTGATAAAGATCTATTTTTTTTATATAGCACAGTCACGTAAAAAGAACGTTGGAAGAAAGTGGTGGGAGTGTGTTTGCACATGGGTACAGTCTCGCATGATAGTTAGGAGCCTATTAATTTCTTTTTGAACTAGGCTTTCGCTCGCGAGTCGTGTTTTACTAGTTATTACATTTAATAATTGAAAAATCGCCTATGCGACCGAGGCTTGACCGCCAGCGTTCTTTTGACGCGTGCTATAACAAACTGACTTGATATTGACATGAAATTAACAAATTTTATATAAAGAAGTTAAAAAACTTATAGTAATAATGTATTTGGACATAGCAACAGATTTCAAAAGTACTGGTTGACTACGGAAATTGATAATACACTCTCCTAAATTGTTGTATAAGCTGCAACAAACTGCTAACAAGTTGTATAGCTGAAGTTACCTCCATCCTGGAACTTTGTACAGCGGGAACGTTTGACATCAATTAAACTTGAGATTTGTGTTGCCTTAACTTTAATCAGTCAACTTGCCCAGCTGAAGTTAGCTTTATGAGAAGGTCTGTTACTCTGTGATTGAGTTTGATGAGTAAATTCATGAGAAAAATATAATAGTACGTATAAACTGTTTATGAAAAAAAAAACTATAGACAGTGTTATTTTGGCACTGACTTTTAGATCCACGTACTTTTTTTAAATATTTTTTGTTAAAGGTTTCTTTATTTTATTAGGTAGGTAATTTATATTTTTTTTTATATAAATATCAGAGATTTTAGTAGCTTGATGTTCTTAAACAAAATAATTTATTTCTATATGTGAAAGATTTTTTATAATTGGCCCATTTTCAGAGATCAAACTAACAAACTACTACCTAAATATCTATGTATTTACAACTAGCTGTTTCGCTCGGTTTTACCAAAAAAATCGAAACTAAAGTAAAAACTCAGACAAATTTAACGAGAACAAGACGAGTTAAAGTTGTAATGCGCACATTACAATGATCTGGTACTAAGGGCTGATAGCCTCCGAGGTAGGGATCTAAGGTAGGGATGGGGATCTTACATGACTAGAATCTTCCGCAGTTCAGCCTAGAGAGGCTGTTTACTGCTTATCCGGACAATCCCTGGATCCATCCCTGGATGCCTAGAAGTTAAGGCCTCCAGCCAGGGGCAAAAATGCTTATAAACTATGCGACTAGGGCACCCCCTGTGGGGTACGAACCTCGGCTTAGGGCGTCACTGACTACAGCAAAGGATAGGCTGGATCTTCACTAAACGATATGTGCTATAAATTCCAGGAGTCGGCATAATAGACTTCGAGTCGTGGAAGCCGGTGCTGCGCCAGAACTTCGGCATCCTGACGCCGTACAAGGACGTCTCCTACGAAATAGAGAAGAAGCGCCACTGGTGGTGGAAGAAGCAGTGGATTGAGGAAGAGGTAACAATATTAAATTTTGAAGATATTTTCTGCTGGGGTTAAAATTAGGCATTTTTTTTTTAAAGCTTGAAGAAGTTGTAGCTACTAACAGCAGCACGGGTCGATCGATCATAAGGTTAAGCAAAATACCGGTAGGTACTCAAATGCACACGGGTAAGGAAAAGGCTAGGCAAATGATGATGTTTTTTAAAACATTTTCTTTGCAATTTCAAAAAGAAATAGTACTTATCAATACCAAAACAGGAGGTAACTGCTATACACCGCTAAGGACTTACTAAGGACTTAATGCTAGGATTAGTGACCATTGTTAAGCCCTCAAGTTCAGCATGTCTCTCCTGGCTGTCCTAGGTTCGACTCTTGTGCTAGCTCACTTCACATTATACCTACATAAAAACCCACTTTCATTCCTTCTAGCTTCTGGAGGCCTTTGTATGCGAGGTACCTCATAAGAACTCCATAATATGTAGATTCATATTATACTCATTTGTTTTTTTTGACACTTATTATATAGCTAACCGTCATGTATTTCAATAATAGATATTATTATTTTATCTCTTTAACTTCCTATCGCGTTAAAACAGCCGAAACCTCACTACCCATACACCGCCCATGTTTCAACAAACAATGAAGTTCATCTCGCTGATTGCTCAATCAAATTATCTCGTGCTAATTAGGGCGCGCGAACTGAAGGGCCTCCGCTGCGCTCCACTGTGTTTACAGCTTAACAATCCTAACTAATAGTTTGTTGTGTGAACCGACTGAGCTTGAAGTATGAAGATATGTGTATCTTGGAGACGGAGATAGGATACTTTTTATCTAAGATTGTGCACGAAGTTTAGGGTTCGATTCTCAGGTTATGCCGAAATCGCTTTGTGAGTTTTAAGAGACGGAGATAGCATAAATGTCGGCCCTACGCCTGATCTCTCTCCGGTCGTGTCGGATTGCCGTCCCATCGGATTATGAGAGTGAGGTAATAGAGAGTGCACCTGTGTCTGCACAAATGTATGTGCACGAACCAATCGGTTTAGTTCATAATCATATCTGACTTAATAACATTTGGTGTTGTCTGTCTGTTAAGTTGTCTCAATAAAACAAATAAACCGATTAAGATTAAAATAAGTATGACGATAGGCCTCGAAGACGATTGTAAGCTAGCTTATACACGTGCTTGAAAAACCGTGTGTTACAACATCATGTATGAGTTATGAAAAACATTACAGTTCAACTCTATCCAACCCTTTAGAATACAAGCTTTATGTAGGTAGATAAAAATGACTAACATTATCTTAAACCCTTCTGACTATGAGCTCCCTGACTATATCCAACAAACATACAACAGATTACTTTACTTATAGAACCGCGCAACAAACATAGTAAGATTGTAATTTATCAATCAGATGTCGGCATGCACTCGTCAAACTAATGCTTTGGGTATTTAGGCCGTATAGTGCCGCGGTACACGGTCCTCGATTAGTCGATCGACTGTTTATGCCACTGTTTTTTGTACTAGGGGGTTATGAAACATGTACAGGAGAACTTATTATTCGTAATTTTAGAGTGATGATTACATAAAAGCTACATAAATTCGATTAAATCATAATTGAAACTAATTTTATGAATCATGCATTGTCATCCAAACTTAAAATTGGTACGGTATAAAATATGGATGAATACCTACCTATAAATCACGTGACAAGCTTTTATTGTCATATAAATCGTAAACAGTGAGGTTATAAGTTGATATTTAAATAAAGATTGTTTTGGTCTTTTTAGATCGATCAAACGAAAGCTTTTTTAAAGGTATTCTGCTTTTTTTTATATTTGCGATATAGTTTAACAGAGTATTCACGATAAAACATTCAAGATTTGCCCCTCACTTATTAACAAACTTGTAAAAATAAGGAATAGCTACTAAGTAACAATATTTGTAACAAAACAATTTTACTCAAACTAAATTCTGACCCTACGCGTTAACATTCAACCGGACCGTGTACTGACACACTTAGGCAACTCATCCCGTTGCACAATCCCCTAATGATCATTGAGATCTCAATGCTTGGTCTAACAATAACTGCCACAAGCTGGATTCATCTCCCTCCTGCCCTCATAACTATTTATTTATTTACTGTTTGTCTTTTCGACGCTCGATGTTTTTATTTTCTTCAACCAATATCAAAGAGGCTATTCTCGACTGACTTATGTCGTATCGTCTACCTAGCATTTAACTTATTATGCTAGGGTCGCAATAGAATTCAAGTTATTTTACCTGATTGTATATCTGACCTCAATGAGTCCACGGCTTAGTTATTCAAGGACTAGAAGTTTCTCGCGTTTTCTCCCGCGTCTCCGGGGAACTGCATACCGTACCCGGATAGAGATTCACCGGGGATAGAGTAGCTTCCCAATACTTCAAGATTTTTTTAAACCAGCCTAGTAGTTTTGGAGCCTATTCAAATAAAACAAACAATTAAATCTTCATAATATAATAGTATAGATAATAGATTATACAATAATAGTACCTAGGTAAGCGAAGTATATTATGTTATAATGACTCTTTGCCTTTCCCCAGATTTTAGGTTTTAATATACATTCTGCATTATTTATTAAATCGTGTCCATACAAAATTATTTATCAGGATTTGCTCTTATGTTTTTTTTTTATTTGACATACATAAATTGCAATCCAACTTAAAAACATAGGATACTTTTTATCTAGATGCGGGAAGTAGGTACTAGCCTCGTAATTCCGCATGCGGAAGCTAGTATAACAATATCAGTACTAACCTATCAGCCAATCGCAAACTTCTCAGAAGCTTTGCATTCCTTAATAATTATACGAACGGCTTTAATGTCGCCTTCCGCGTTCAATTAGTTCCTGTGTGGATATAAATTATTAGGTAATGTATTTGAGCTGAGTCTACATCGGTCTATTTTAGACTTGTGATAGTCTAGACATGTGATCTAGTAGTTAACTGCCTACGTCATTGATTGGTGTTATTTATGAGTCATCTTAAATAACAAATAGCAAATCTTTAACTGGTTTATTATAACTAGAATTTTATGTTAATCTAGGTAAAGGTTAGTTACCAAAATCTCTTAAATTTACTTTTATGTATGAATTTATTTTAAACCTCATATGCTTAGCCATTATTAACCTATATAAACAATTTGGGCATAGTTTTTTTGCACTGGCGTCTAGTCCCAAACTAAGAAGAGCTTGTACTATGGGTACTAGACAAGTGATAAACGTACTTTTATACTTTGTCGGAAATACATACATAAGACTTGGCTGGGGCACTGCCGTCCCCTTAGATACATTTAGAAACCCCAAGACTCAAACATTCATGTTCAACCACACAAATTTTTAACTCATGCTGGAATCGAACCCGCGACTTTAGCGTCGAGGCATATAGATCACCAACTTCTACACCATCTAGTCACAAAGCTACAAAACCAATTCTAAAATTTCAGGCAAAACGTCGTTTCGAAGGGGCTGGCCGCGAGTTCATGCAAGCCACCATCTCCCTAGCTAAGAAGATGCGCCCCCACGCCGTATGGGGGTACTACGGCTACCCATACTGCTTCAACATGGCGTATAACAATAGGAAAGAGTCTTGTGCTGATAAAGTACCTCAGGAAAATGATCGGTAAGTCAATAAAGACCTTACATAAGGAACAATATATTGTTGGAGAGGTCGTGGCTAAGTAAAATAAATAAATCAAATTTATTTTATTCATACCCACAAAATAGTACATACGTTGTTAGTGAATTAGTAACAGAATATGCTTATATACTATAATAGTGTTATTAGTACTTAATTAGGAACATAACCCTATATAAACATAGTTTAGCCCAGTGCCTTCGGATAGGGCAATCCGCTAAATCTGACAGGGCTAAATGATAGCCTCGCAGGTCAATCATAAGGTTAAGCAATACTTGGTGCCATCGGTCAATGGATGGAAGATATACATAGTTTCACAGTGGTGTGGAAGGTCTGTTAAATTTGTGAGCCTCAGCTATCTTTTGAACAGCGTTGGCAGTATTCACGGGTAGTCAGAAGCTAGAAAGTCTGGTAACCAGCCTTACCAAAGAGTATCGAGTTACCCGGGTAACTATACATTGTAAAAATCAAAAATCAAATTAGGCTGATAAATCAACACTTTTCGCACATCAAAAACAAAAGACAGCACCCAAAACGGCCACTCTTCACCAATTCCTATGTGTTTTCGCTGGGAAGAAGTGGCTCAACAGTACAACAGTACCTACTATTATAATTCTTAAATCCTTAAGAGTATTTGAAGAAGAGAAGATAGTCATATTTCAGAATAGCGCATATATAGTAACAAAGTCCCACTGAAAAATAACGAGAGAAAAACAGTGATAATGATAATATAGTGATTTTTATTTGAAAGTCAGACAAAGATCATGGTCCTAATAATTGAACCTATGTAAATATCTTCATAGACTGCAATAAAATGCTCATAACAATTAAGTGCATATATGGAATAATGCACATGGTTCGATATTAGACTCATTTGTATGATAAGGAAGAATTATAAAAAGTCATGACAAATTTTCAACCTTAACACAATACTCGAAGGTTAATATTCGATTGGTAAAATTTGACAGGTTTGGGTAAGTTGACTTGCTAGCACCTGTACCTAATGTAGAGGACTGTCCTCGTTTGACGGAACCCCGGAAATGTGAGATGATTCGATACGGTTGACAGCTATAATATGGAAACGATTCCTCAGGCGCGTTTGCCTTGGATGTGTGTGCGTTCACCAATAAATCTAAGAAAACACAAATGTAATCCTCGTTTTGTGATCTTCCAGTATAAGCTGGTTGTGGGAGGAGAGCACGGCGCTGTACCCGTCCGTGTACAGCTCGGAGGAGCTGACGGCGGAGCAGCTGGCGGCGCTGGTGCGCGGGCGCCTGCGCGAGGCCGCGCGCCTCGCCCGCACTACGCATGCGCGCCTGCTGCCCTACTTCTGGTACCGCTACCGGGACAAGGGTTATTTCAATGAGGTAAGGCTTAAATACAAGTCTTAGAGATCTAAGCTGGATATTGTGAACTTGTCACCTAAATTTTTTATCGAGAGTCGCAATTTTTTCTCTAATTTCGTTTTTTTCTATTGATATTTGTTCAGACCATTGAACTTAAAGGAGTTCTTCATTGAACTTAAGTAAGGATACAGGTCTGTCTTCTGTAACACCCTGTATAATTACAGGATGAAACGCATTTTTTTTAGGCAAATGAATCGGAAGCCTTAAGAATAAAGTATTCATAGTAAAACGTGTCTAAGTGTCTTTGTAACGACGTTACCTAAACAAACTAAATTATGATAATAATAACCTAAACAAAACTATGATAATAATTTTGATGTTAAATAAAACATTAATAATAAAGATGTTATCGCTATATTTCATGGAAGATCACTAAATCAATTAAGTCAAGAAAAAATCTTACCAGGACGTGAATCAATCAATTGATATATTGCTTTCTCTTTTTCAGAGTGACTTAGACACAGCATTCAGCACATTCTACAAATCCAACGCCTCAGGCTTTATCATCTGGGGAAGTTCAAATGACGTAAACACAGTTGAAAAATGTAAAAACTTGAAAAAATACGTCGATGAAATACTAGGACCAGCCGTAGCTAAATATACTAAGCCTACCAGGAGACTCGAGGATAACCCTGATGAAATATACAACGTAGTTTATAAGCCAAACAATGCGTCCAAATACGACCCAGAATATACCTGGATCCCACCTGCGAACTACACGCAAAGTGTTGAAAAAATGGTGGAAGAAGAATTAAAGGAAGAAGCGGAGGCTGCAAATGTACATAAAGATATAAAAGAAAGTGTTCTAGTTGATATGATTTTACATAAGATAGCTAATTACTGTGCTGAAGGCTGTGACAATAAGAGCAAAGTGAGAAGGCCAGATGAGACAGATGGAGACGTCGACATAAATGAATCTAAAGTAGTTTTAGTTACCGAAAATCCTTTTAAGAAAACTTCCATAGCAGTTGGAGTAGCCGGTAAGTTTTTAACCGTTACAAAATAAATACATCTGGTTACAATTATAATAATTAAAGTATCTATAATAGTTTAAGAATATTTAATTAATCAATGTATTAATACGTATGTTACAGTGCCAACAACGACAGAAGAAGATATTTATGATTACGACTTAAGTGCAGACAGTGATTCAAGTATCACCACTAAAAATATTGAAAATATAACAACAAGTACAAGCACAGAAATAACTAGTACTACTAGCATAGCTAACGAAGAAAATGCTACGACGAGTACTACAGAAACCGATATAAAGGAATCACAACAAAATAATACAATCGATTCAAGTACAGAACAATACAATCCAACTGAAACGAGCGCCATCGAAAGTAGTACAGCCATAAGTACTACCGAACCTAGCATAGAATACATAAGTACTAGTTATATCACTACTAGTCTGAAACCTGATGAGACTAGTACTGAATTTCATAATGATTTTAATAAACCTGAAATCAGTATAAACTTCAATTCGATAGAAGCTGAATTTGATGTGATTGATGAAGGAACTACTACATTCAATCCGAGTACAGTTGATGATAATACTACAAGTGATGGAAATACTAGTAGAAGCGATACCAGTACAACGATGGTGCCAATGATCACAGAACAGGTTGTTGTTTCAGTTGTTTAAGGTTTGTTGTGACTGTTGTTTTAATTTTACGTTTAAGAGAACAACTATATACTATCTGCTAAGTACCTACCATAAAATCATAGGAAAGTCCTATGATTCTGGGAAAAATCCTGGAACGTCAATGTTTGTGTTATTGGCATTTAATTTATTTTATGCCATTTGAAGAAATTCAGTACCAGTTTGCCTTTTGACAAACAATTGGGATGTGGTCTAGGTAAAAAATAAAATACTTTATAATATTCATTTAAAGTAAAGCATCTTAATTTCAGTTTAATTTATCGGTTTGAACCGAAAATTGATTGAGACGGCTTGATGTGAAAAATTTGTGACATCATAGGTTCCGTTTTCATACAAATTGCAGAGAGAGTGACCATATTTGGCAGTTCTTTAAAAGTATTGAATTTTACTAGTTATCCACATCCCTATCGTAATCGCAATTAACCATAGTTAAGAAATGACTGAATGATGTTAAAGTGTAAATTTAAAAGAGCTAATCCTAGTATATAGTTGTTCATACTAATTAAAATTTTAATTTGCATCTGCTGTACTTAATTCCGCTAATTTAATATATATTTTAACATTGTTTAACTTTTGCTAATCAGATTTATTTTGCTCAGTGTTAAAATGTGTGTACTCTTACATTTTCTGCACAACTAATTTATTATTGTGTCTATAACCTGAAAGATTTTAATAATACCAGCCTGATTAATTTCACATTGTTTTTAATAACCACTAATGTATTAATTTTAAGTTTTTTAGCATTTTGTTTTTGCATTATTATGTTTCCCTGGATTGAAATGCCATGTAATTCTAACTGTAGAAACTAATTTATTTGTTTCTGTATTATAAATACTTACATCAGTGTCAACTTTACCAGTTTCAACTTTATTATGAACTGGCATTTCATTTCAACGTTTGTTAATATTTAATCAATTAACACTGCACTTAATTTTGTTTTCAAGTTTATCACATGTGTGTTTTTCTGTTTCAATTCAATTTACTAGTGTTTTATTCTTATTCTACTTTGCTTTTTTCTATAGTCTCGATTACCTATTTTTAGCAGCACCTGCAGCCTCAGAAAATTCTTTCTTTTAATCTTTTTAGGGTTCCGTACCCAACAATAAAACAGGATCCCATTCCTAAGACTTCCCTTTCTGTCTGTCACATAAGGCTATATCTCATAGACCGTGTGAATTAGACAGTTGTAAACTTTAGGTGACTCCTATAAAATCGATTTTTGGTCGTTTTACTTGGTACGAACTCTTCGTGTGCTAGTCCAACTTACACTTGCAGGATTTGTATGATTAGTCTGCTATAAAATAGGTAAAGGGACCTGTGTTTAATCTGTATCTGTGTGTAGGTGTTGGGGTCTGTGTCCAGGGCGATCGTCAGTAAGCCGCTCGCGTGTTCTCTATTCTATTTCTACTCTATCACCAAATGTCTCTGTGTTTTGCTTGGGACTTGCTAAGGGGCTAACGATTGGTGTCTTATGTAAAACCTCATTAATTGTTTAATTACTTAAATTCTTGTTTTATGATTCAACTGTTTCTTTTTTATTTTTATCTTAAAAGTCATTAGTACTTGTTAAATATTAATTTGCTTCTTGTAAAGTATTAGTAGTATTAGTTTTACGTTTACCATCACCGTATTCTTTAATTACCTCAATAATATCGAATAAGGTACTTATATGTCATTTTAAGATCACAAGTATTCGAGATTATAGGATTAGATTTCAGTTCAAGGTTCCAATGTTGACTGATAGCCTTAGAGAGATGAAGAAAGTACAATATTAGGTATTGGGATCGATTGCCTGGTGTGCTCCACTTACAAAATGGCTAGTCGAGGGTTGTCCTTATGTCTATGATTTTAGGTCAACTTGTTAGTTCGTGTCAGTTAAGGTAAAAAGCTCGGATTAACCTCTATTTGATTCACAACCACCAATCGTTAGCTGCATAGCTATACCCGTATTCAACAACTTGTCTATTGGTTTTAACTCCCTTGAGATAGAATTCTTGTCGTTAACCTTTTGACCGCCACGTCAAAAAAAGAAAGACATGGTCTCAGCGCCAAGCTAAGAATTCATCCATAAATACCTACCATATAGTATTGAGTTCGGAATTGTATCGATTGAAAATTACTTTTAATTTTGAACTTTAAAAGTAAGTAATATAGTCCGTGGCGTGCTGGACTCGTCATCAATACCTGAATGTAGCGATCAAAAGGTTATAATATTCCATATCTCTGCCAAAATTCTATGCCTAAAACTGTTGGTCAATAAATAAGTTTTGGGAAAGTACATTTAGAATATAATTTGTGACTAATCATTTTATCTGTGATATGTTTAATATAATTTTGTTAGATATTTTTGTGAATATTGCCAATCTAATTGTCAGTTATCTAGGATTAAAATATTATATTTTGATGTATTCCTTTAGTTTTATTTTTCCTACTTCCTATTTAATTAACCCTAACATTGGGTAATGAGTGCAGCCATATAAGACACAAATTAGAAAATACACTACTTATGTAACTAATTAGAACTACCGACATAAAGCAGCAATACAACTCAAAATCATTTATTCGAATCAGGCTGATAAACAAGCACTTTTCGAATATGCCCACATAAAAACAAAAGACAGTGCCCAAAACGCCCACCCTTCACCATTTCCAATGTGTTACTAGGAAGAAAAATTGACGCAACAAAACTCCCCAGCAATAGATACTAGAAGAACATAAAAAAATCGAGCTATCGATGACGTCACAAAGCCGGAATGACGTAACTTCAGTACTTTGGCATGTATCTTCATAACCAAATACTTGTACTGTGGCCAATATTTTGTTGATCCCACCCACGAGAACAGAATATCCTATTCGCGTCCAAGTGAGGTACAATGACATACCCAAACAGTTTCTTCCGGAGAATCCCAAACACTCTCGATGTAAGGCGAAGTATTTTTGGCTGTTGTTGCAAATACCGTTGGTGACAATCGCAAGTGGCGCTAGGGACGAAAATAACGTAAATTGGAGTAGACAATGTATGATGTAGATAAACGTATCCGTATTGATGTGAATTACGTGTAAAAAGAGAATTAGCTACAGACGCCAGCACATCAAGTTTTCCCATCAATCAACTTTGAACCATATGCTTCAGCGATAAAGCTAAAAATCTAGAAAGGAACTTTGCCAGATTGTGGTAGCTTGATGTTCTGGCATGGTGAATTGAAAAATGAAATTGTAGCGTTTGTTTTATCAAGTTCCATATTTTATGGCTGGCAGTAAGTTGTAAGGTGGCAGATAACGCCTTAGGGTCTCAAACTGTGGTCTTATTTACACCACAATAATCAAAAACAGAAGTAAAAAATAAAATTATAAGAGATATATTTTTAAAATAAAGTGACAACGCTTGTATAGAGAAACCAACTCACATTGAGCAAGCGTTGTGATTAACGCTCAATCCTTCTCTGTGTGAGGGGAGGCATTAGGACGATTAAAAAGCTGAAATGATGATGATGATATACAGAGAAACACTTTCTATTCACATAAATACGTTTATTTAAGACAAAACAGAAACAAACACGAAACACAATAATGATTAAGTAAAATTACATTACAAACCATCTTACACATCAATAATGTTACACATCAATCATAAATAACTTAATACTTATTAGACAAAATCAAATAAACACTGATCTAGTCAACAAACAGAAGTTACAAAACACTTGCTATCTCTATCACACAGTCTAGAATCATCAATTACAAAAGAGACAAGCTTAAATCTGAAGTAGAAGCTTAAAATTTTTCAAACCCTTAAAGTTATACAGATGCTCAGAACTCCATCGAAAGATTTGATTCAGATTCAGGTGTATCTTAGGACAACTACATTCATGACATGAATATTTTCAAACAAATCAACTGCACTCTCTCAGACTCAAACTGCAAGGCAATTGATTGTAATTGTAATAAGAAACTCACGCAGAAATAATAGCAAAACAATAGTTTTTGAACAGTAAAGGCATTTCGTCATCGGAGATAAAATTCCTGTCAGGTCTAACACTAGCAAAGTTGTTGTACTTAGGTTCTGCGATGAAGTTGTAACCAGTTTCGGAACACTCCTTGATTCTGATGCAGTCCTTGTGGAGTTCGGTGATGGTATACCCAGTGATGATGAAGGGAACTTTCAGCTTTAGGATGGCGTTGATGGCGGAGGGCCAAGGGTCTTTGCCGTTGTAGACTGATGAACGCTGGATGCTGGGATTGAAGGCACACACTGCAAATTAAAGACAATCACATAGTTATCATGAAGACCATATAGTAAAAAATGCTGTCAAAATTCTTGCACCTAGATAGTCAGATATGAATCGTCATGATCCATGAGTATCACTTAATAAACGTAGTATCTTTGCTCACGTTGGTGAAATTCGACCGTTGTAAGCAATAGTTTAGGTAATAGCAGATAACGGTGATTGCATTAGTTTCTCACCAATATCAGGGACAACGAAGTCATCGCTTGACTTGTATTCAGCATAGGTTCTCTTATCCTGGAAGCTGAACACCACACGGCGTTTGCTCTGTCGGCAGTTGTCACATAACCTGGCAAACATAAATATAATGACTTGTGAACCAGTAAGCTAGAAAAATAATCTGCATGCGATATAGCACACCTGAAGAACTTGTCCCCTAAATCCAATAGTACCTCCTGGATCAAACTTAATAAGTTGAAATATTACGATATTAACAGGTAATGAAGCTAGGAGCTTTTGCTTTATGATCTTGTGGATCAACTCTAGACTCTAGAGGTCAGTGTCTTCTAGGAAAAATCTCAGTTAGTTTTTATTATTAATCAGTATTAGTTCGTTGTTTGGAGCATCATTTATAAAACTTACTTAATCTTTCCAAGCAATTCCAATGGCAGATTCGAAGGGTTCAGGTTATAGTTGATGAGCACGACCCTTAGTTCTTGCAGTTCAGGCCTCAAGTGCAAGAAGAACACCTCCCATTTGTTGAGTGCATCGGCTTCGAACTGCAATTCCGCTCCTACCACGTGGATGGTAAAGGAAATCTTCTGAAAAGGAGGTTTTTTGTTTTAAAAACTTTCATTTCTTCCTAACGGTAAAATGTAAATGTAAAAGTTGCACAAGTAGCCTGATCAAGGAGGTCAAAACACCGTAGCATGTAAAACAGAGCAATACTCCGTGTATTGTTCTCTGATAGTACTATAATTTTTCTTCTGTCTTGAAAATAGTTGTGCTGTTTACTAAATAAAGCCCACAATTTAGTGTAGTATTTGCCTTCGTTGTTACCTTATTAACACCATTAGCGGTAGATCCAGCTTTAGTCCTGCAGAGCTGATGGCAGTACGCAGCAGTAAGGGGAGCTGTCGCCAGCTGCGTTAACGCTGCATATTGGATATCATTTATATCTGTAAAAAATGAAATTGATTTCTTTTTCTTTAACCCGCTAGGCGCTTCTCTCAGGATCTAATGGACCAATTTGAAAAATTACTTCAGTGTCATTTTCGAGAAAAGCTAACTTTTATCCACGTGTACGGAATAATTTAGACGATGCGGGTAAAACCGCTGATCCTGACCGATATCTTAACATAAGATCTATATAGAAATTATAACGTACTCTAGGTAAGTAGAAGAAGTGGGAAATCATCAAATGACCCCTCCCCTACACATCAATGTATACTTGCAATCACCAATTTATTTGTAAACAAAAATACTATGACATTACCTACATTTGAAACACAAAACAAGATTACTGTATGACTTACACAAATACCAGCAAATGTTTGGTAATAAATAAGCTTTATAGGTCTCTCGTCACTGTGTTGTTATTTCTGTATAATAATATTATTTCTGCTTGCAATTTTAGAATTATTGCTCCCACAACCTAGTAGCCTGAATCATGGGCATGATGCAAGTTTATAAATATCACGGATAATCATCGGTGTTTAAAATATCATTAGCATAAAATTAAAGCAATAGAAAAGATTATAAAAATTATCATCGCTTGATTCTCTTGGAAAAAAACTTCGAAGGAGAGATATCTATTCAATATTTTACTGGAGGGTTGACAATGTCTGTTGGGTGACAATAATATCAAGACTACGCAATCCCAATTATTGCTCTTTCTGGAATAAAATACCTTTAAATTAAATCATCAGCTTCTAAGACCATTAAACAAACAAAAAAATATATTTTCTATTTAAGCTTTTATACCCTTTAAATTATGTTTTAATATCCTTATCATCATGCTCAGATAGCTTATGGCCAACCTACTATTCTTTTATTGCAAGATCAATAATTTGCAATACTTAAAAAATACAGTCCCCCAATTGACTGTCAGACTTTATTATATTAAAATCTAGGTCAACCAGACTCAGGGTCCCTCCCCAATGATTCGGACAATGAATAATTCTATGATGCTTTCTACTTGTTATTAAAACTACCCCTTTGCTTTCTCTTTATTCAACAACAAATATTCTATGCATGTTTTGTTCCCGGGTGGAAAACACACACATACACATTTCTATCTCATTTTAAAGGTGGCAGATGACTATGATGCATTATATTTTATTTGACACAAATAATACCATTAGCTATCAGAAGCCCTTCGCATGTCTCTATTACGTTTTTGGAATAATAATATGTGTATAAAATACCACAACTACGAAAGATTCTATGTAACTAGACACTCAAATCTTGGCAGCAGGAGGAGCTCGTGGCTAAGTAGCGGCCGCACGGATCAATCAGTCATAGGTGGTTCAATATTGATTTTCCTGTGATGACGAGTTCCTTCGTATTTTGGAAGATACGTTAAATTGGTAGGTCTCGGCTGTAATTTGGCAGTCGTTACTGGTAGTCCACAGTCATAAAGTATGACAACCAGTCTTGTCGGGGTCCCAGAGTTGCCCAGGTAAGTAAACGGAGGTCAGATAGGCAGTCACGCCCAGACTAGAAGTTGACTTCAACCTATTTAGGAAAAGGCTAAGCAGATAACGACTCGAATCATAGCAGAACAGCATTTACCTAATTTTCTATCTCTTTGATAAAACATATTAGATCTTAGATAAGCTCCTCAAACAAACCTAACAGTTATCATTAAGACAAAGCAGCATCTTCAAGACCTTACCGATTTTTTCCTCATACATAGAAGCGAGTACTTCATTTATCTTCTCTGGTATCATTTGAGACTCCCGGAGCACTTTGGTAGGCATCTTCGGCTCCAGTCGTCCCTTGGTCTGCTGGTAACACACCAGTTTCTCGTACAGGGAGTAGGACTTGCACCAGCGGGAGTGGGACTTTGGGAAGTGGTCCGCAATATCAGTGCAGAAGGATATCTGAGAAGAAAAGACGGTAGTTAAGTGTTTTGGTAGCTTTTGAAACGGTTTTCAACGGCTTAGAAAGTCAATTTAACTCCAAACATTTAAAAAATGAAAAGTCCGTTCCTGTCCAGTTGGAATTCTTATATATCATCATTGAAACTCGTTTTCTGAAATCTCATATAACCATATTCTGTTTACTAACCTGTCCACAACCTTGGCAATCACTCAGCTTACTCTGTCTCCATTCCCTGCACGGTACATGAGCGCAGACTCTAGGATACAAAAGGGCTTCCTGCTCCCAGGGCACCAACCGTCTCTTCAGGACCTTCTCACACGACACTATCATCTGCATCCTGATCAATCGATAGTCGTGGCCTGTCAAGTTCTTTGCATCTCCATAAATGAATTTTTGATCTGCGAAGAATTTATTACATCTTAAAAATAAAATTAATATAATCTCAGTCTGGTTTTATTGGATTCTAAAGAAGTTGGTTAGAAAGACGTTATACTTCTTATACTAATTTTAATGCAGTTAAGGACAGATATGAATAGCAAACCAGTAAACGACAGGATTATTTCCCTTGTGAACAAAACTAACTCTCTTAGGTAGCTTTTTGGTTCCACGGAAAATTCTGCAAATATTGGACAAGTTGACAAGCAAAGAATACGTGCCTGAATTCTTACCCTTCAGATGGACAATGGTAGACACAGCGAAGCACAATGCCTGATGCTGAGGCCAGTCTTCATCTTTATGCTTATTGCTGCAGTAGAACAACAAGTTGCAGTAACTGCACGGCACGCGGACACCACTCAAACTCTTCTTGCAAACATGACAAGAACTTTGAAGAAATACTTTCCTAAAACTATACTTGTACACAAAATCATTGTTATCATCCATTTTATAATCTTTACTCATCTCTTTAGAACTGTTCGTTTGCGTATTTTTAGACTGTTTTTTTTCAACTTCAACAGAATCTTTTATTTTAACACGAGCTGTGATTTCATTTGGTATTTTATCTTTCTCCTTTTTGAAATCCCTTCTATTCGATCGTACAGGAATATCGGGATGGCCTAGCAAGTTTTTTGGCGGCGAAACTGGGGTTTTTTCTTCATCTGGTCCTATTATGTTAATCTTAGGATTGCTTTGTTCTTGAGATTCTTTCACGATCATTTCGAATGTCTTATTTACGTCATCGATGCTAGACGTCAGTGCGTCTTCAAAGTTCTCTATAGGTTCATAATCCGCGTCTGGCAATGCATCGTCTTTATTTTCCGAATCAACATTGCTTGCTTGCTGTTTGCCTTTTTCTGAAGTTTGGCTTTTACCTTTGGAATCAGATTTAGGCTCAGTTTTTTCTTCTTTCTTCACTTCTTGTGTAGTTTGAGATTGGGTTGCTGGTGTTGCACTTTGAGCCGCAGGGGTCGCTTGAGAATCCTGCTTACCTTTCTTCTTTTTGTGTTTTCCTTTGTTATCTTTTCTTGCAGGACACACTGGTGGTACATCTGTCTCTGTTTCTGCAATAAGTTCTTTGGGTTCTTCAGTTACTTTCTTATCACTATCTAATGTCTCAGTCTTCTTTTCCTCTACTGGCAGCTGCGGTATTGATGGCATACAACTTTCTATAACCTTGTGTTCTTCAATTAGAGGCTTGTCAAAGCCCAATAACATTTCAGTAGGACTAAATCCTATTAACTTGTCCTCAATCTTAGGTGACATTTCAATAGTTTTGGTGTCAGTGCTTAATAAAGCTTCTGCTATCGTAGCTTCACCAAAAGGCAGTGGAATAGGGGTAGCTTTGCTCTGATCACCTTTCGGTGTTTCAGGTTTATTTTTGTGTTTCCTTTCTGTTTTTTGTTTATTTTCAGAAACCATCGGTGATTTGCTTCTTTCCTTGCGTAGTTCTAAAGGTACGTTCATACTAACTTCTTGTGAAAAAATCTTTTCATTATCCTTTTCTGGTACAATTATTGGTGTCGTACTACCTTCGCCAGTATCAAATAAAAGATCTGATACGTTTTTGGCTTTCGCTCTTGTCGTTTCAAATTCTTTTTCAATGTTTTCCTCACTCTTTTCTATGGATGTTAGTTCTGCCAAAGACCGCTCAATAGATAACCTCAGTTCTTCCATGTCTTGGTTTACTTCCATCATTTTTGATTTGATATCTGTCTTTTCGTCTTTGGGTGACGTTCTCACTTCTTCTTGTCTAATGGAAGCCTCCGTACTTTCTTCTTTAGCTGGTATATCTGTGATTACCGGATCAAGAGGGAATATTTCTCTGATAACAGTATTGTTGTTATCATCACGTAACTGCTGACTAGAAGCCCGTGGATACGTGATGTCTGGCACAGTATCGCAAGCAGAACCTTCAGATTCATCAGCCTTAATACTGCTTATTTCAATATCATACATTTTTGTTATATTCGAAGCGTCTATTTTCTCTGATAAGCTCTCTTGTGTAACACCCTCTGATTTAGATGTCTCTTTAGCTGCAGTAGTGGGAGTTATAGGTCTTTCATCAACTTTAGGTACTTCTTCCGTCTTTTTCGGGGGCTTAGGAGACTTCTTTCGTTTTTTACTTGATTTATTGTCAGTCTTTTGTTTATCTTCAGTCAGTGGGGTAGCACCCTTGGTTTTGGTAAATTCTACATCTTCATCGGCTTTTTCAGGCGTTAATAGTTCTTTACCTTTAAATTCAGGTGTTTCAGTGGGTTTACATGCCTCTTGTACTTTTTCTTGAACATTGTCAACTGTTATCGGCATATCAGATTTTTGACTCATAATTACGAATTCCTGTTGGTCAGTCTGTGGCGTAAGGATTTCCGTTATAACTGCCAATTGCTCTTTTGTTGTATCTTTGATATCAGTTTGTTTAATATCAGATTCTATTTTTAGTTCTTGGGCTCCTGCAGTAATTTCAAGTGATTTTGGCATTTTAGCTCCCTTCTTTCGTTTTTTACCCATTGCCTTTTCAGCGAGCAATTCAAATTCTTGTGCTATAAGTTTTTCATCTTCATCAGGTGCTGTAAAAGTAATATCACTAGCTAATTCAAGTGGCGTGGGAGCCTCAACTTTGCTAACATTTTCTGTCTCTATAGATTTCGATTCGAGTAATTCTAATGGAGCTGAAGCAGAAGTATCGGTATCTTTTGAAGATTCTAAAATACAAATTTCCTGTGGAGTGTCAGAATCTTGCTGGTCATGCTTTCCTTTGCGTTTCTTTTCCACAGGTTTTGCTATTTTAGCTTTTGGTTTTGGACTTAAATCACTGACTAAAGGTTCAGGTGATTCTACAATTGAAGTCTTTAAAGCCGTATCTTCTTGGCTGCCTTTAGCTGGTTCATATGAAATAACGCTTGATGTGGGAGTCTCGATATTTATTGACGTCTGAGCTTGATTTGGATTAATTTCATCTTGCTTAGGAATTTCTTCTAGTTTAGTATGTTGCTTTTTATCTTTTTTGTTTTTCTTTTTGGATTTACTTTCAGCTGCCAGGGGTTCTTGAATTTGTTCCAATTCCTTTATTGGAGTTGCTGATTTTTCTAGTGGAATTGGTGGGAGGGTAGTTTTTTCAGTCTTTTCCACATTTTCAACTTCACCAGTAATTTTTTCGAGAAGTATGTTAGAATCTTCAACTTTTTCATCCATTTTGATTTCAGGCTCTTCTTTGTCATCAAGTATTTTTTGGAAAGCTGCAGTACAAGAAAATTCCTCAGATTTTTCTGAATCATTTCGTTTCTTCTTTTTATTTTTCTTTTTTGAGGGTTTCGCTTCCTCCGTCATTTCAGTTTCCAAAAATTCTTGTTTTACTTCTGGTTCAGAATTTTTAACCTCGGATGACTTTTCCTCAGATTTCAGAGGAATATTAGTCGGTTCTTGGTCAATTTCTCCTAAAGTAATTTCTTCAGCTTTCTGATCAGTGTTCTTTTTTTTGTTTTTCTTTTTACGAGCAGTTGGAGTTATTAATGGTAACTCTTCGGTTTTACTCTCAGTTTCTGGAATATCAACTTTCATTTCCTCTGCAAGAACCTGGTTCTCAGTTTCCTTAGATTTTTCTTCTATGTTATCATCAAAATCATCATCTTTACCTTTTTTCTTCTTTCCTTTATTTCGTTTGGGTTTTTTAGGCACATCTTCATTCTTCACATCTACGGCAGGTGTAATAATTTCACTCACGATTTCTGGCACACGTTTTTCTTTAACACTTTCAATTTTTTCTTCAATATTTTGATGGCCTTCACCAATCATCCCAACATCTTCTTTTTTATCACCAATAGTAACTGCTACATCTTCAACTTTATCACTTTTCCCTAAATCTTCAAGTTTATCGCCACTCCTATCATCTTGTGCTGGTGTAGGATTAGGTACCTTCCCTTTTTTATTTTTACCCTTTTTATTCATTTCCACAAAAATGCACACAAACGACTAACGTTTACAGGGAAATCGGAGTGACTGAGCTTCTAAATACAGATTTTGTCTGACCGATATGTTGGGCCGCATTTCTAGTCAGAAATGTCCACGTGAAATTACTAAATGTCACTAGCAACTTGCTATAGAATTCCCGACACTATTTTCTTTGTGGTGGAGTCTATTTTTGTTTGCGTAGATGCATAATTTGTGCATGCTCCCAGCCATAAGGAAGAGACGGGTGCCAAAAGTGCATATATCTGTTACATACGTTCTATAAATATGACACTTTTGTATGCGAATCGATTTTCAATACTCCAATCGTTTGACAATTTGACGTATTGTCGTTTTAAGTCAACAATGTTTAATGAAAAGAAATAAATCATCTTGATGTATCTTATTGAGAGCTATTAATTTAAGTACTTTATAACGTCAAACAAAAATACCTACGTGATTATAATTGTTCAAATAATTCCAATGTAGAATGTTTTTATAGAATCTTAATATCTTGGCTAATCAATCATAATAATCGTTTAATAAATAACATACCTACTCAAAACCAAACGAAGGTACTCATAAACGGCACAATAAGGCTTCTTATAGTAATAGGTTTAATGTGAAATCATCTCAAACTTCGTAGAGTGCAATCTTCACCATCCTTCTTCATTATTTCAAATAAGTTTGGATATCAAGAGATCTATAAACCGGAATAAGTTTAACCTCATCAGCCTTTTTATCGTCCCACTGCTGGACACAGGCCTGCTCCCACACCGAGAAGAATTTAACGTCAATTACCACGATTGATCAATGGGTCTTCAATGAGGGATTACTGTGGGCTGGTTTTAGTTTCACACATTCAACCCATATGTTTACATTTATTAGAATACTTGTCCAAAATAAGTTCTCAACGTCATTTGAAGGGACAAAGCCATCCATCACTTTAAAAATGTGTCAGAGAGACAGTCAAAAACTTTAACAATATTATCTCGTCACAATCGAACATTTTCTCTGACCTACATAAATCTTTTATGGGCCCCTGGTCACTTGAAAACTACTGTCATATGCTTAGGGGCCTAAAACTAATTTAATTTACCATCCCAACAATACAAATCAAACGAATTTCAACCTTATTTTCCGAGGACTAAAAGCTAGCAACAGTTTTGGTATAGTTGCCAAAATAAACCACGTTAATACTGCAGTCGAGGAACTAGAACTCAAGCAAATTCAAGCTCTCTTTCTAATAAAATAAGATTGAAGTTTGCCGGAGATGTATGCTCTATAAAAAGTTGTTTTTCTACCCCTTATTTTAAATGCTAATTTGACGCAGGGAACCCTCCGTAAAAAGTTCGGGAGCCTTTTTTTTATTGTTTGAACGTACTTTTGCACGCGACTGTTCTTTTATTTGTCACCATTTAATATTAAAGCAGGTTTTACTAAGTAATACAATGTAAGAAGGGGCTCGTGGCTCGGGGCTGCCGCACGGGTCAATTTATCAAGGTTAAGTTATGCTTGGCTGATAACTAGGCTTATGAGGAATGGGGTTATTCTGTATCTTGTTTGTGAATATTTGGATAATTCCATCCCGGTGTCGGCTAGCTTACTACATCACAGTTCGGAAGTTAAGCGAATGATAAACACGAACGACATACTTCCTGAATTTAATCATCAAGCCTAATTGGATAAATCACAAAAAAGGATAATAATTTTTCTCTGAATCATCATAACTAGCCTTCTATTTTCGTTGTCCCACTGTTTTTAGTTATACAGAGAAGGACAAGCATCAATCATCACGCTTGCTTATGGATTTGCGATTTCAGACTTTTTAGTCCAGGTTTCCTCAACATGTCTAGGTATACCTTTATACACTCAATTAGATAATCCAAGATATTCTTCAAAAGTACATATAGAATAGAAAAGCTACATTGGTACTTGCCCGAAGCCACACACTCGTGCTTGAGTGAATGAAAGAATGTTGACATATCGATCAGGGGCGGGGATACAAACACTATGTTTGGCAACTTAATGCGATACTCTTTTAGGTATATCTGTACGTATAAGCTTGCCAAATGTTGTTGCTGACTAAAAGTTTATTTATTTATTTACCTCCCTTGTAACTAACATTACAGGTTTCAAACCAATGCGTTAGTGAAGCACAACTAACTAATTACAATTACCAATTGTACTGTTTTTGTGTTTGATGTTTCCTATACTACTAGAAAGGACTTGTGACATGATGGCAGATAGAAGATTGTGGAGGAAGAAAATATGCTGCGCCGACTCCCTATCCCGGATTTTTGTAAGGCAGTGGGCCGTGTATTAAGATTATATAACTCAGTCCATACTCAGTCGAATTTGACAAAATCTTAAATGCATCCCTCTAATAATATTCAAGTTATTTAATACTTCATCACGGGCAAATGGCTCAATGAATTTTGATGAAATTTGGAAGTATTATAGCCTATATATATACATATCATACAGGTTACTTTTTATCCATGTGCGGGAAGCAGTTCCCTCCAGAAAAAGGTAAAACCGCTAGCGGAAGCTAGTATTACATAAAATTTACGTACCACGTCTCAGACTTATGAATAATTCAATGTATGTGAATGTCTGTATCATATAATTTTGAGGCTTAGCCCACAGCTTCAGGCAAATTCACATAGAATACTAACTACAAACGGCGGATTCACCTGTTTTATAAAGTAACGTATCTCAATGATCACAAACAAATTTGCATCTCAATCGGTACAGCCGTATTAGTGTTATTGATTCACATATCATATGCAGCTCGCAATTACAATACAATATCTAAGGATTTTAATTATAAAACCACAACTGTGCTAAATCAATAATATTGGCAATAAATAAGTTTTTTTTTTAAGATGACAGTGTTTTTTTTTTATGATTCGCCATCAAAGCTTAAAAATCCATTCAATTGGTACATAACACAGAATACATTCTGTGTGTTCAAGATTAAAAGATTAAATTTTCCCCATACCGTGATTTTTAATAACACGCATATTTTTTATTTTGAAAATGATGTAAGTAGGTTCCAAGCCATCTCAGTAGCCAGCATACATGTATTTTGAAACCAGTCTTGATAAAGAATTTCTTACTGCATGAAACGGATTGACTTGTTTTTAACGTAACAAAGCGCCTATTCTTGCAATAAATTTCGCAATCCAACTCCCGGCCTACATCCGACCGATGCGTGCGACAGAGACAGCAGTTACCCAACTAATTATAACACAGTGTGCGAGCGAGACGACAGACCACGAAACCAAAAAATCCATAAGTGTGAGGGGGACGGAAAATAAGACGAAACTAATTAAACAGCATGCATGACGAAACGATTAGTATGGAGTGCGATTTATTGTCGCGAAATATCACAGCTGTCGCGATTTTTTTTTGTAGTCGCTAATATTTTGATTTAGTATCGAAATAATGATTTGTTTCTTCACGGATTACGATAGAAGGGTGAATAGATTACATTATTTTGTGTTGGACTCGACCTGCGATACAATTGGTTTAGCGATATTTAATTTTAGGGTTAGATATAACGAAATGTACAGACGCTAGCACATCAAGCTACCCGACACTGTCAAATTTATTTTGAACCATATGCTTCACTGATTAAGTTGAAAATCTATTAAGAAAATTTTACAGATTCTAGTAGCTTGACGTGCAGGCGTCTGTACAACCAAAGGAAAAAGGAGCACTTATAAGTGTACCTCTTCAATTATTTTTTTACTCACTGATGATGAAATCTTAAGTGTATGAGACTGTTGATATAAGATGTCGATTACCTTGGCCGCTTTCCTCCATATAACCTTAAAAGAGTGGGTTGTACCCGTAAAAAATGACACCAGATTATCCCATCTTCAATCTGAAACTACAACTAGAGTACAACAAGCTTCCGTTTGCGTTTTCATATACATATTGTTATGATTTATTTATAAATATAAAACTGCAAAGATTCATCAAAATACTTTCAGCCATGACAGTAGAGTAAAATCGGAACATCCAAACTGACAAACTTTGACCTTATAATATTAGTACTTAGTATTATAAAAAGTCTCCATACTTAGTTATCTGTGTCAAATCCGCGCGGGTCGCGTGCGCTCTCTGTGGGCCACAGAGTAGTGTCATATGTTGCTCACCTTTTTTTGTTTCTTTTATAAACCATGATCCGTAAAGAGCTTGTTATTTCATAAATTAATGAAAGACATTTCTAAATCTTTATTTTAGCAAGCAGTTCATATTTAATTCAAATGTTTGTATTAGTGTTAAAATCTTGTTTATACACACATGACGATGCATACAAGCATATTACATTAAATAATTGTATATTATTTAAAAAAAAAAAGATTTTGTACGCGATCAAGCGGCGCGTCCCAACTATACACGCACGGATAAAAATAATATATAAAAGTATCTCCATCCCCAGGCCAAATTTCATCTTAATCAATTCATCCGTCGAGTGAGAGCGTATCAAACAAACAAGCTGACATTCACATTTAAAACATTAGCGATTTTGTTATTATTTAGTTATGTGCAACATATGTATAAAAAGGATGAAAGTTTTATCAAAGGATTATTATTTGTTTCTCGATTTTGAAGTAAAAAAACTATATTGATATTAAAAAAAAACAACCGAAAAAAATAATGTATTCTCTGTCCGCTAATGGTTCTCTGTACACTCTTCATGTCCGACTGAATTATTTCGTTTTGTGTTACATATTATAAAATCGTGTGCTCCCAGTTCACAATACAGATTGCGTGCCGTTCCCTTAATGGTGGGCTTAGGTTCAATTCCCGTGCGGGGGATTTTGTAACGTAACACGCTTTTGTCATATTTTTGGGGGTATTTGTTAAAAGGGTTTAAAAATTTGCTTTTAGTACGATTACTGTGTGAAAATGGTATATTTTACTTTTCTTTAAGAAATTCAATGAAATAGCAAGATTCTTGAAAAAATATTACTATTTCATACCTTGCAGTCACTAAAGTGACTGAACATTAGACCGTGAAATTTTCCAATATCATCATCTCCCGAGCCTTTCCAATAGTAATGTAGTTTGATCAATTATTAGTATATTATAATTAAATATAATTAGTAGTATATCAGTAAAATTCAATTTCCACATTTGCACGCAAAAACATCACGTACCTAATTGTATTAGTTTAGTACCAAGAGACTCTCACTGTTAAGCTCTTTAACACAGTTGTACAGACGCCAGCACATCAAGCTACTACAATATGTCAAATTTCCTTAATCGGTTTTCACCTTTATCGCTGAAGCATATACGGTTCAAAGTTGATTAGACCGTTTCAGGTAGCTTGATGTAGGTATATTGTCTATACTGTAGTACCTAGGGAGTGTGAGGAATACGTTAAATGTTATGTCCTTTCTCGGGTTCAGGGTGGATATCACGTTGAGGTAAGGCGTGGTCGTATATCTATATATGTATGTATATAACCCGAATGGTTTTTCAATGCTTCGCTAACTTAATATTGTACAAATATTTTGTTAACGTTAAATACTTAAAGAGAAATATATACATTTTGCTACAAAAAGTTAAACGAGAAACATTTGATTGAATTGTAAGAACTTTTGCAGTTAAACAAAGATAAAACAAGATATGGGTCGGCTTACAGTCTGATCGGATGCAGCTGAGTACCAGTGTTTTGCATGAAGCGACTGCCTATCTGATCTCCTCAACCTGGGCACCCCTTGCTTACACTTGTTGCCAGACTTTCTGGCGTCCGACCACCCACGACAACTGCCAAAGATGTTCAAATGACAGCCAGTACCCACCAATTTAACATGCCTTCTGAAACATGGAGGAACTTGTCATGACAAGATGTTCACCCATCCACGGAACGACCCCACCAAGAATTGCTTAACCTTACGATCGATCAACCCATACGGCTGTTACTTAGCCACGAGCTCCTCTGTCTACGTGAACATGAAGATAAATGAAGAAAACGGATTCTTAAATAAATTCCCTGAGATGAAAGTATCTTGTTCCAATGCCACAGTTTCTAGATAATAGATTCTCTCTCTAGAAATCTGCACAGACTCACAAGTCTGACCTGAATATAGAATTAGATGTGTGAACTTGTAAACAATCGGGGAGAATGCAGATATTTATATGTATATTAACATACAAGTAGGTATGTACAGATGTATTTGTACATCAGTATTTATGTGTTGCTGATCTTTCTGACGCGATTTGTGTATTTTGAAAATACATAACTTTTTTAGGTCGTAAAACAAGACCTTTTGCTTGGGAAATCATCAAATGACCCCTCCCACTGAGGATGCAGCTGGAGAGAGTGTTTTCCTTTCTGTTGTCAATTCATTCTGTCCCTGTGTGCTAGGGTCGCGGAACCTCTTCCGAACAACCTGCAGCCTCGACAGACCTCACGCGATAAGACCTGATCACAAACACGTAATAAAAGCTTATTTTCGCTCTTTTTTTTATCTCAAGTTCCACCTATGCAAATTTCTCAACCATCTATTTTGATTAAAGATTTTAGTTTTTCAAGTTAAATAAGGAAAAACAAGGAAGTTCTCAATACAATCTTATATACATACATATGTATATATATGTCACAATAAATAAGTTTTTTGAACCATATTATGCTGTTTCTGCCCTTTTCGCAATTAATCCAGAATTTGCAATTATTATAATGTATTTTACCCATAAATAGCACATACTTTAAGATATCAATTGCCAGAGCATTGTTGGGTTTTCCGTGTTAAAAGCTTTTTAAGTGCTTACAAAATCGCCATACATTTAGAAGCAAAACGAATGTCTTTTAAAAAATATATATTTTAAGTTAACTTTATAATATTTTAAAACTATACTGATTGATTGAGATTACAAATTTGAACCCAGTTTCATTCGCGAACCACTCCCTCATCATTCCCCAACACCACCATCCACTTTTAACCCCAAAACGTAAAACGTAAAATCACACAAACCTAGCCTAACTTGGGATACGAACCAGCTGATGTCATTGACCCGTATATTCTGTCGAGAGGGATGGGTGCGCAGGCGGGGGGCGCGCGGGCCGGTGCGGCGGGGGTGGGGGCTGCTCTGATGTATGGGGTGGGGAATGGTGAACATTGTTTGTGACGTCACGGGATAAGCACCTGGTGTGATTAAATGAGTTTTGTTTGAGAATTGTAGTAGCTCTATTCATAGGTAGAACCTTTCCTATCATATATCGTAAAAGGTTTATTATAACAAGTATAAGTAAACCACAAAGAAACATACTTTGAACAAAAAAAATATATAATTTAAAAGTTTTATTAGGGGTAAGACTTTAGAAAAGTAAGCCAGGATTTTATAAGAGAAACTTCAATTAAAAAATGACTGTTCATATTACAAACCTAGCTCTGTAATTTTTATTACTTTGACCGGCTTGTATCAAACATTAATTCACGTTAAAAACACCCCCATGTCACTACCCCCCAATACGGGGGGTATATAATCTCATCATCATCATCATCATCATCATCAGCCTATCGCAGTCCACTGCTGGACATAGGCCTCTCCAAGTGCACGCCACTGAGATCGATTTTCGGCTTCTCTTCTCTTCGGCTAAATTCCTTTAATGTGCAGATATAATCTCAATGAACCAAATATTGATTTGAGAATATAATTCAAAAAATAATATTGTCGTTTTTATTTGAATGCCTACGCCGTAGCACACCTTTGCTACGCTCTTGATAACATACCTTAAGGCTACGTAATCATGACCCTACCCGCTACGCTATACGTTCCAATTCATGTAACAATTTAGCATTACGTTTTACTGTATAGTGGATGATTTCTCTCAGCGAGAAGTACATATCACCCGACTGTTCTATTTATAGAATGTGTTGTGGAAACAAATTGCCACCCTTAAGACATCACTGCAAATGTACAACCGGTAGTGAACCCCCCTTTTTATTACCATTGAAAAACCGACCGTACCCTCAGCAACTTAAAGCACAATTTTCTATAACATGTCATAGAAACTTTATTGAATAAAGTGATTCGTTACGCCAATAAAAAAACAACTTTCCATCTTTGATATAAAGTCGCTTTTCCTTTGCGTTTCAAAAGTAATAGCTAATATTTCCTCTTTGATGATAAATATTGAACATTAAACCTTATATTCTAGTGCTTAAGGTGTGTTTTCCTCTGTTCAAAGTTAAATACATTTAGTATTACAAATACGGCCAGTTTCCTAGAGATTTGATGTCGTTTTTTGCTAGTGTCTCCGCACATAATACCGTACATAGCTAGTTACACACAGCTTCTCGTTTCCTTTGACAATTTGCTAACGTATTACCGACAATATTACTTGCGAGGTAATTGCCAGGACGCGGGAACGTTTTCTAGGAAACTGTTATTACATGTAGATATTTAATGAAACAGTATTTTTTGTGACGTACTTTATTATAACCTTTGTTGCTAAAACGGCAAAAAAATGCTAATTGCCAGTTTCACCGGTTACGTATAAGTTCCACATAGTCTATCTGGTAGATAATTTCATAAAAATTCTGTTCCATTTTTTAATTTATCTGGTAGATAGTGGCTATCCGTAACCGGTGAAACTGACCCTAAGTGTAGCAAATTTTATTTTCAATCCTCACTAATATTATAAATGCTATCTGACAGCTTTATCTCCAAAAATACTAAACCGATTTGAATAAAATTTGGTGAAAAGGTAGAACATGAAAAATGATCGGTATAGACTACTCTTTATCCTCACATAGATAGATCTAGATAGATAGTAGATTGTAGTTTGTAGACACTTTTTATTTCTATACTGACTATAAATATCAATCTGAAGGGTTTGTTTGAACCCGCAAATCCCAGGAGCTACTATACCGATTAGAAAAAAAATCACATCGTTAGATAGCTTATTATCGAGGCAGACTATAGACTACTTTATTTCTTGTCATTTCTGTCATCCCTTTGTTAAGAAAGCTATAAAACCATTACCTAAACCACAAACACACTTGTCTTATCGCGTATTTGAGCAACTAAATAGTTGAACACTTGAGGGCACTACTTACTTAAACTTCTAAGCTATTTACTGAGTAATTTCACCCAGTAAACGCTTCAAGTTACAGCTAAAGGTCAGTAGTAATTACGTTAGTAGTTGCAACGTGAAAACTGTTACAGAATCTTGGCTTGCGGACTGTAGACACGCAAGGTATCGTCAAGTGCTTTGTTATTTGAACGTTTTTTCGAAGAAACATAATACTTCATCATTGTAATGTATGTAGATAATATTAAAGGTAAATTAAGTCAAATACAAAAAGTTTTAAATGTTGCGTAAGCCTATGTTGGGATACCCGCTCATCCGTAACAGATACTAAACAAAATAACAAATATGTGTATAATGTGTAGGTATTTTGTAACTATAAAAAATACACATAGATATATGTATATCTTAAAGTATATACTTCGGCAAGGGTTTAGTAAGCGCTATTGAGAATATTTTATAAATGGATTATCGTTATTTTAAAATAGGAACAAGACTGATTTTGGTAAGCGAAATTAAACAGTCGGTCTAGCCTGTATTTTTCTTTTCTATTTTCGCGTAGTGACATCAATAATTATCTTCTATACTAATATTATAAAGCTGAAGAGTTTGTTTGTTTGTTTGAACGCGCTAATCTCAGGAACTACTGGTTCGATTTGAAAAATTCTTTCGGTGTTAGATAGCCCATTTATCGAGGAAGGCTATAGGCATATATACCATCACGCTAAGACACACGGGAGCGGAGCAGTAACCAAAGATGCGGGTGAAACCGCTGGGGACAGTTATAATCTATACTTATAATAAATCTGTAGAGAGGTCAATTCTGTACATTGAATATATTTTCAAAATAACTATCAGGGGATGATCAGTGATCGATACTGATGCCAAAAATGCAATCAGTAAAATTTTTGTCTGTCTGTCTGTCTTTCTGTCTGTCTGTCTGTCTGTCTGTCTGTCTGTATGTTATTAATAGGAACAAAAACTACTGGACGGATTTTAATGAAACTTGGTACAATTATTCTTCATACTCCTGGGCAGGTTATAGGATACTTTTTATCACGCTACAATCAATAGGAGCAGAGCAGTGAAGGAAAATGTTGGGAAAACGGGAGAAGTTACACCATTTTTTAAGCTTTCGTCGCGTGTGCAGCCTTAATGGTTAAAGCTACATAGAAATCATGTATGACGGAAATATTCTACATAAAATTATCTAAAAAAAATTCTACAACAGCATATGTCTATCTTTAATGGTTGACTCACAATAACACGTATAACTCCCGATAGTTTACCAGTTCGGAGCTTTCTGATTATTTGTTATTGATTTGTTTACTCTTATGTTTATAATATTCTCGCCCATGCCTAATTAACAAAAGATAACATTATAACATATTCTCTAAAAAAAGAATCATAGAAATCGGTGTAGAAATACCAAACTTATACATAAAATACGATAATCAGCAGGTCGGTCGGTAGGTATAATATAAGGCGGGAGGTCCGAGCGCGAGCTTCTCATCCCGACAAAAGTTAGGCATTGGTAGCGGTAATCGACATCCACACTGGCGTAGCCGCGGGGTTCCTCTATAGGTTATACATTAGAACAACACATAGAGCGTTTTTCCACTCACCGGCCCGGCACCGGCACCGGCACCGGCACGGTGTAAGCAAAAATGTACAGAAAAGTATGGCGGCCGGATCGGCGCCGGCGCCGGCAAGTGTAAAAACGAGCCATACTTTTCTGTACTGTATTTTTGCTTCCCCGGCACAGTGTCCCCGGTGCGGTGGCGGTGAGTGGAAAAACGCCCATAGACTACTTTTTGTCGCGAAAACCGACATCCACGCGGGCGGAGCCGCGGGCGACCGCTAGTATTATAAATAAATAGCATATTGTAAAAGCAAACCGATCAATCTTATATATCAGAAGGTTAAGAAACGTAAGTGCTATCAAATGTCAGGTCAATTACGTATTAAAAGTTTAATGGGACCACAATTTATGTACGTACACGCGATCATAAACTGAAGTACAGGCTGAAATTCAGCTCAAACTAGGGTGCATTAATGATTACGTGAGTGTCGATAAATAATATACGTATTCACCAATAATTTCTATATTTTAAGAGTTTTCAATTTGGCTTTTTATCATCCAACAGCAGGGCACAGGCCACTCACAAACAGAGAAGAAAAGAGTAATTATTGTATTTGTCTCTTTTTTGTATATAGATTTATTAAGTTTGTAAATATAGTCTCTAATATATATCTGTATATATTTCCTTTCATTAGTATAGATTTTATAATATGTATGTATTTATAATGATGAGAGTAATTATTTTAAACCTTACGGTTTCAAATCAAAATTGCGTAGTACAGACGCCCATCAAGCTACCCGAAACTGTAAAATTTTCCCAATCAACTTTTAACCATGACCTTCAGCGATAAAGTTGTTTACAGATTTTAGTAGGTTGTGTTTGAATATACATACAATACTTTAAATAGTTGAACCTATAAAAAAAATATGAAAATATTATTAGCATTATATGTATTTTATAACACGATGGTTGAAAGGCTAATGATAAACAATAAAGGTCCAAGTGACATTTTCTGTGATGTTGAGTTATATACATATTGGGAATCAGGGATTTTTTCTCCATCGTTTGATCCGTCCTCCCAAGTTTTTCAAAATGTCGCAGGGATCAATTACATATATAGCCTTCCAACAGTCGAATTATGTAGGTATATGCTAGAAATACACTCTTTAGCATCAAGCTTCTACTTACTAACTAACTCATTACACGGACAAGCGATTGACACAATCACAATTATTTCACGCCACAAAGAATTCACTGTAAAGTACCATAAAGCGATATAACTCTGCTGAGCTCCCTTCGCGCTAGCGTGAAGGTGAATAATAAGGCTTGTGATAGCGAAGAGCCCGCGGCTCCAAAATATTACCATTTAAATTGCCCAGTGTTTGTACGTAGGGTTGTACTTACATACAAAGAAAAAATTAGAAGTCGTCTCAAAAATTATAAGTTGTTGTGTTCCCATTCCTACGGCAAAATGCACCTTATTAGCTATAGTTATAAGGATAAATTTTACAGTCATTTATATCTACAAATATTATTAGATGTTCATATTCGTTGAAACCTATCAAAACATCTGTGATATGATCATTGATAGATTTTCAACTTTATCGCTATAGCATATGATTCAAAGTCGATTGGGGAAATTTGACAATTTCGGTAGCTTGATGTGCTGGCATCTGTACCAAAACGATCAGCGTACGGTATAATATTTTCTTAACTATCATATTGCTAAAGGTTTATATAACAGTATATGCGTAATTAATTAGATTTATCAAAATAACAAATACGAATATTTCATACAATCATATTTCTAATGACCCTTGAGTTTGTTTCGGCGTTTCTTCTCAAGGTAGTCAGTTAGGATATGCCGACCTCATCTCGTTTTTTATAAAAAATGTGTTGACTTGTAAAAGTATTGATTTCAACCTATTTGCCAAATAATTATCATTTACCATTTATTTACCAATAAAACAAAGTTTCAAATCCCATTAATTAATAAAATATAACACCAAAAACAATGGAATGAAAGTTTTGTTCGCAACAAAGTTGTACTGAATTCGAAGTTTGCGAGTAGAAACAACAGTATGCGTTGGTATACGTTCAGAGCTGTCGCGTGCCACCCCTGAGGCGGCTGAGCGAAACTTTGCATAGTTATTTTACTTGTAAAAGCGTAAAATACTACCATTGCAACTATAGACTTAGGAGTATTTCTCTATATTGTTATATCAAAGAAGAAAGACTACTTGATAAGCGATCCATACGTGTTTTGAACCGAAAATTGATTTAATTTCTTTAATTATTGATAAATTATAATCGAAAGGAATATACAGCTTGATGTTATAAAATCTGTGACGTCAAATTGCATAAAATGTCACCTTATTTGACAGTTAACAGTTGACTTTAAATCAACTTGGAGGCTCTTATGAGTCACACTAGATAAATACTAGAAAAAAAACTAATTTTACTTACAATTTTGTATATAAATTATATATTATGTTACTTTTTAAGGTATTTATCTATATGCCATTGATGCCTGAGAATAAAGTATTAAGTTAAAAAAATACCTTTGAAAATGAAAGGAAAAAGGTAATTTTTCCCTAAAAACACATTCTTTTAATTGAAGCTTTATTATACAAAAAGAACCGTTTTATCAAATAAAAAAAACCTCAGGTCCGTAGCTACAGTGGTGTAACTACCCTCACTTTATCTTTTAGCTGCTCGTTAGGTTTTGCGCTGAAAATTTTCAAACACCTCTACTACACTACATTTCATACAGTTTTCGAGTATCATCAAGCTGAATACATTAAATCAGCGTCGGCAGAAATCTATCCTCAACAGATACCATTTCAGATATTATATTGAGGAAAGTGTAGACCATGGTCGTGTCGTGTAGATGTGGTTATTCAACTCCAAAAGGTGTAGATCTGTCAAATTTCCTTAACAGATTTTCAACTTTATCGCTGAAGCGTATGGTTCAAAGTTCATTGGGAAGTTTGATAGTTTCGGTTAGCTTGATGTGCTACCGTCTGCACTATTTGGTATCAGTAATAATATGTCAAGTATAAAATCAATTATAAAGAATCCTAACACAAAACTATGTTTTGTGACAAAAACCAGTTTCTTGGAACTCATGGAAAACCGATGCCCATAGCCTATAGGGAGACGAAATATTTGTCATATACGATGACAAAATAGTTATTAAAATAGACTATAACTTAGTGTGGATGCTGATTTTGAAAACTAGTGACAATCAGGACGCATTCGCCCGCAAATGGGGTCAATAAACAGGCCGATAATGTAAAATTTTTGATAGCTTACCTTAGCAATAGGGATGCGGACAACTAGCCAAATTCAATACTTTTATAGAACTGTCAAAAACGGTTACTCTCTATGCAATTTGTATGAAAAAACCACATATGACGTCACAGATTTTTCACATCAATCCATATACTTATTTCGATTATATTACCAATAAAAAAATAAAATCAGTTTTCGGTGCAAAACGATGAATAAAACTGACATTATTTTAAGATGCTTTACAAAATGAATATGATAAATTATTTTATTTATGACCTAGTCCGCATCCCTAATGAGCCAACCGGGTTATTGAGAAGGTCAGATGTTTGCTGCGAGATGCTGGACTCGGAATGTAGTAAAAAGTATAAATAAGAAGAAATCAATGTGAAACGACTGGAGAGAGATCAGCCACATGCCCTACATTTACTTGCTCTCCAAGGCAAGGGTGTGTCACCAACTTCCAGACTCCGGACTTCTTTGTAAGAAGACCTTAAAATCCTTCGGGAATCGATCCAGATACCTCGTGCTAAGGAGTAGCGCTTTGTGAGTACTAGACCTACGGTACAGTGAGCAGCTCGCTATTACGCATGACACAAATTAATGGTAGCAAGCACGTGCCGCGTCGCCCTGTCTGCCGCGTCCGTGAGTGCCTGGAACAGCTACTTTCTTTGTTTTAAATGGAAATTATCATATTGTTACTTGTAGGTAAACATTTTGTGAACTCAATTAGCAAACGAAGAGCTTTTGAAAATGTGTTTATGTTTGTCTAGTAGCTGATTTCTACGGATTTAGCGAGAGTTTTAACGGGTTTCTAGCATATGCTTATTTTTTAAAATTCTTATCCATCTGCCGAGCCTTTTCCCAACTATGTTGGGGTCGGCTTCCAGTCTAACCGGTTTAGCTGAGTACCAGTGTTTTACAAGGAGCGACTGCCTATCTGACCTCGTCAACCCTGTTACCCGGGCCACCCAATACCCGTTGGTTAGGCTGGCGTTTAAAATTCTTTTACCTACTAATTTAAATTCCTTTTTTATATCTTTCATATCAATCGGTTGAGTAGTTTTTCCGAAAAAGTGGTACAAGGATCATGTAAAACAAATCCAAATTTCCCCTCTTTTATTTTAATATAAATTATTGAGTAATGTATGTCTCTATGTCACATAGTAAAAGCAACCGATGCGAAAAAACTTTCCTGACAAGCTTGCGAGACTCGGAAAATGCTACGGCGTAGCAGCGTAGCGTAACGTAGCCTACGTCGGTTTCATATTTCTGTTCATTATGTATAAGCCTTCATTCAATAGCTCATTGACAAATTATGAAAGAGAATACTAAATGATATACTGAAGATGGGTTAATTATAACTGGGTTCGAATTTCAATTTGAGGGGGTGTCACTGACCTTTTAAATATTCATTCTTCGGTAGGTGTCAAGACTCAATAATTTAATTAATATATGGTAAGGTTTACATCGATTTGTGCTTAGTCAATAGTCTAATAAACTTCGTCAATAACGTTAGATCTCGTAAAATTTAGCTCATAAAAAAATATAAAATATTTCCTAACCTAACCAAATGTTCAAAAACAACAGGTGCAGGTGTGCTCTAACAATAAAAAAGGATAAATCTACAAAGAAAAAATAAATAATCAAGGTCCGTACGAAAAAGGGTAAATCTCATTCTCCCAAAGAAACCAAACTCCATAAACAAGGCGCCACTACAATTTGACCAACAATCACTTAAAACACTTGACAGGCTACCCTTCGTCAAGAGCCTCCAAGTTTCACCCCTCTGCTTACAGGCAGTAATTACGCTTAATTCCGATTACAACACATTGGACAATGCAACAACCCCGTGCCGGGTCAATCCACCTGCGATTGTCGTGGTTGTTAGCCAACCCTTCCTCACCCCCTTCCTAGAAGGCTATATAAAGGAAATTATTGCCATCCACAATTCCCAGCAAAGTAGATTATTAATGAACAATTTTGTTGTTGGAAATAGCTATTGGTTTCTATGGAACCTTAAAATAGATTCCAAGTTTTGTTTTCGTTTTTCGTGAACAAAGTTTTCCATTCAGAAATTTTGTAGAGTTGAAATTATTTGTTACTAACTCAATTTGGTTGAAAGCACTTGTTTGTCATGGAATTATGACGTTGTAGTCACAGTTATAATACTCCGTAAAACATTTACAAATGCAACGCTGACACAATCATAAATCCCTCGCGAATTTTCACGTAATTTTCGCCAACGTTTGTGTAGTACATAGCTCGTTCGTTGTCCCCGCTGCGAAGCTCACGGAACCCAGTTACGTAGGGGCCGCGGTTCCCGGGTGTCGATCGATTCGCCCGGGGTAGATCTGGTTTTTTCGGACACTATACCAGCGGAGGGTGAACGAACCCAGTTATGTAAGGCGGGTCGATAGGGAGCGACATGCGCGCCGCGGTCACCGCTACCCCTCAATACCGTTCGCGCGCGCTACCCCGACGGACGTGCACTTTATTTTTATCGCGTTTTTTCGTTCCTCTTTCGTTCTTTCCGTTTATGATTTAAGCCGCCACCATGTCGAAAGGAGACGGTGAACAGCAAAATGGTGGTGGCGAGGAGTCCAAGACTAACCTCATCATAAACTACCTGCCGCAGTCCATGACGCAAGAGGAGATCCGGAGCCTGTTCTCCAGCATCGGCGAGGTGGAGTCGTGCAAGCTGATCCGCAACAAGGGCGCGGCCTTCCCCGACGCGCTCAACCACGCGCTGCACGGCGGCGGCCAGAGCCTCGGCTACGCCTTCGTCAACTACCACCGGCCCGAGGATGCGGAGAAGGCAATCGCCACGCTCAATGGCCTGCGCCTACAGAACAAGACGATCAAAGTGTCGTACGCGCGCCCCAGCAGCGAGGCGATCAAGGGCGCCAACTTGTACGTCTCCGGACTACCCAAGACTATGACACAGGCGGAACTAGAGCGGCTATTCAGCCCGTATGGCCGGATCATTACGTCGCGGATTCTGTGCGAGAACTCCGGCGGCCGGCCTTTCACCGGCGGCGAGCAGGGCTTGTCTAAAGGCGTCGGGTTCATCCGGTTTGACCAGCGCGTGGAGGCGGAACGCGCCATCCAGGAGCTGAACGGGACGGTGCCGAAAGGTGCCACGGAGCCCATCACGGTGAAGTTCGCGAACAACCCCAGCAACAACGGCAAGGCGTTGGCGCCGCTGGCGGCGTACCTGCCGGCCGCGCTGCGCTTCCCCGCGCCGCTTGGCCGATTCAGCTCAGGCAAGTCCCTCCTAGCCATCAACAAGGGCCTGCAGCGGTACAGCCCGCTGGCTGGCGAGCTGCTGGGCGGCGTGCTGCCCGGCGCCGTGGGCTCCGAGTGGTGCATCTTCGTGTACAACCTGGCGCCCGAGACCGAGGAGAACGTGCTGTGGCAGCTGTTCGGGCCGTTCGGCGCCGTGCAGAGCGTCAAGGTGATCCGCGACCTGCAGACCAACAAGTGCAAGGGCTACGGGTTCATCACCATGACGAACTACGACGAGGCGGTGGTGGCCATCCAGTCGCTCAACGGGTACACGCTCGGCAACCGCGTGCTGCAGGTCAGCTTCAAGACTAATAAGATCAAGACCATCTAAGGGGGTCGCCCCAGATTCGGCCTAGCCGGACGCTAGGACGGCACAGCAGGCGCGCACCCATACATACATACATTCGTACTGGCATCGGAGAGCCGACATCGCGGCACGGACCCAGGCTTGTCACCTTCCAGTGAAAATATAGTATTTGTCGTGTTATATACTTATATGTAAAATATTACGTTTTCACCGTGTACTTGCGATAGTGGTGGACTTGAACATTTACGGTGTCGATACAAAATGCCAAATACTTGATAAGCATGAGTCTAACTGTAATATAGACGTAGGTGACATTCCTCATTGGACCTGACTACAGACTGTCTTCCGAGACGGCCCGCCCCCGTCAGGGTCGCCGGGCGGGCGTTTTTATAATTGTAAAACTAGAGAAATGTTTTTGAGTGTAATGTGTGGTAACCCTTTGTTCGGCGCCCGGCACAGTCGGCCGCGAGAATTGGGTTAAGTGTTGAGGAAACAAGATGGCGCCGAGGCGGACCTGCGCAGGCCCGGAGAACATGGCGCCGGCGAGGAACTGCCACGGTAGTAGCACGCTCCACATGAGATGTGGGACACCCGGCCGGAACACAACATACATATTGCTAATAGTCAATAACAAAATAATGATATTAAACTTCGCTTATGAACGGTTGTGGTTATCGAGAAAATAGTTTTCGAATATAAAATAATATTAGCAATAATAGCCTAAATGCTATGCTCCAATTTTTTATGCGATCATATCGTAATAATTACATTAACGTACGTATAATACGAGGTAAGGCCGGCTGAGACACTCGCCGACACACGCAGTCCCGCGAGTACAGTCGCGCACACTGGCGCTGTACCGCGCGCGGCCGCCCGACAGGCCGACTAATCGAAGTAAAATAGTGTTATATTGTTAAAGATTGGAAAGAAAAATATATATTATCTATACGTATATTTTAATCATATATTAAAATTAAGGATGAAAAAAAAACTAATCAAAAACTGTGATAGGTTTTGATAAAATTTTAAAGATCACGCGATGGTGGAGGCGACTGTACGAGGTCCGCAGGCCTGACAGTAGTTAGTATTAGAAAAATTTTTGAGATACATTTTCGATTGTGGTATTACGCATAACACGACGGGCGATGCCAAGTCGTACGGAGTTGACGGATGTTCCGAGCGGAGCTTGCGGAAAATCGATCGAGCCAGTTCTGGGGAGCGCGCACACGGCGAGCGAGGGGCAGGCGAGGGGAGCGGGGCCGACACCCGCACCCCGCCCGCCCTCGCCAGAGGACGAGTCCGTTCGCGGAACAATGGTGCATACTCTAGTCTAACGATATCGTTCCAAAAATATAATTAAATCGATGTCTAAACATATGATCGGTACCTGCTATAATAATAATGTATGGATGCGGCCCTGCGTCTATTCGAACTAGGCTTTAATTGTCTTAGTCTAAATGGAAATTTGTAAATAGAAAAAAAGTTGTTTAATTTAAATAAATGAATAACTTATCTGTACGCCGCGTCTCAACACGTCACACTAGATACTATATATCATTAACTTGTACCCGACAAAGACCTACTATGAAACATCGAACTTGAATAGATATTTTAAATATCGTGCCGTCCTAACGACCCTACGATTTTTGTAAAAAAAATATATACTTAATATTATGTAAAAAACAGTTTTGTAACATTTCAAATATTAACTAAATAGGTATCTACTCATTACATACCAAAAGATGGAGATAAAAATTTACAAGTATTTATATATTTATTATAAATGTAAAACGTGCAATAACTAATAGCCACTAATTTAATAAAAAAATATTATTAAAAAGTCAAAATGGCTCGAAGAGGCGTTGCTTGACAAACTGTCAATGTGTGGAGCGCCACGGTTGTTTACTATTTATTGTAAACTATTTGTTTATCCGCACTCAGTACGCGCGAATTGAGTAACACTCATTCTTTTTCAATTAATTTTAATAATATAAAAACGACAAAAAAATCGCTTGATTTCGATACAGCTTGATAAATGCTTTGACATTCCATTTTTAGTATTAATACTTTTATTAGGAGTACTCTTATTAATTTAGAGAAAATTCGTGAGTTACCTATGCATTCCTGGGCGTCACTTCACCTGCCGTCATAGTTGACAGCTGTCAATCAGAAGTGACGTTTCCGGGTGCAGATTATGTTTGATTTAATTGTAATGGAAACGTTCGATTGGCTAAGAAATGAGTATTTGTACGGTCGGCGTGTGAAGCACAAGTTTTGCTATACCTACTTATTATATCTATACTACGTAGTTGTCTCTTAGGTTAAATATAGTTGTTGTGTTTTGTGTTGTTTTCATTCAGCATGAAAATTTCAACTATTCTAGTCATATATTCCGAGAGGAATCATTATTAAATTATAATAAAAAAAAATATTTGATATTTTGAATAGTTGAAGTTAATAATCAATGTTGATAATAATAATCTTAACGATAATTTTGTCATAATATTTTTCATCTTAGATTTACTGTCATTAATTTAGTGTATGTGCAATTAATTGTATTTTATGTGTAAAACTTAGTGTGCATTTAACTTATTTAATATATAATTTACTTATAATTATTATATTCCTAAATATTAATTTTTATCGATGTCGATATTTGTCGAGTCGTCTCGTATCTAGTCATGAATAGTACAGGTGAATAGAAAAGTGATTCAGCCGTTTGCTCCCTAACGTCGATAAAAATTGATGTTTTGTCGTGAACTCGATAAGGTAAACCTAAATTGATTTATTTATTAGGGAAATATAGCGGGCAATTGATCTAGGTCGGGAGCTTGGATGTGCTGATTTGTTTTGGAAAACGTCTCAACAACATTCAGTTTGAACACACAATTTTCGAGTCCTTCTTAAAGTTTTTTTCTCAAATATTTGCGTATAATAAAAGCTTAATACGTCGTTTTGAATCGAAACATGAAACACCAAAGTATTTTACTGAAATTTCATCGACTTTTTAGATAATAAATAAGAAATAATGAGATTGCAAATGATAAAAAAAAATGCAAAAATGTAATTTTGGAGTGAAATTGTTCGTTAGGAGTTCGGTTAGGTGTTACGTCAGTAGTTAGTAGAATGTTTTGTGCGCCCCTCTTCTTTCGGTAATAATTATAAAAAATAATAATAATTAATAATAGTGCTCAATAGCTTAGAGGGCCATGCCCGTAGTACGTAACGCGAAAAGCAATAAAAATATATGTGAATTTTATAAACAGAACACACGGGTAAAACTACACCATAATTAACTTAATATTTTTGTATGTATTTTAAAAATATACTGTAATTCATATCTTCATAGATGTAAGCGGCAGACACGCAAAACGTTCTACTAATTCAGTATGGCTCGCGTCTTAATTACTTAACCAAGTCAATGAAACAAATCGTGGTCGCGGGTCCCGTGCTATAAATATTAAAAAAATAAAACCTTGCTAGGTAACGCTAGGGCAATCCAAAAAACCTATTTTAAGAAAAACCGTCACGGACCGCGGGAGTGTATGTTATAAGTGAGCAAACCGTCGAGTGAACCAGTGATGTGCGAGTGACCACGATTTCGATACGCGTGCGGTAATGAAGGCGCGGACCATCGCAGCTATCTACAAAGCTATGATAAATAGGTTGTGGATACAAACGTCGATGCTAAGTAACTAACCCCGCTAAGTGACAAGGGATAATCTGATCAATAGCATAACGGCTACTTTTTGAATGGTGTTTTGATGCATTTTTATGAAATTAAAAAATAATAATATTATTAAAAAATATTAAAAAATCGTAAATTAATTGGCAACACAGAAACAATACTCTAATACGCATAGGCTAATTGACAATGAGGCTGTGAAATTAGCAAAAATAAAGTTAAAGAGACACGTGACGATTGATCGTAATTTAATAAAATAAAATATTAACGTAAGTTAAATCACAGAACAGAGAACAAAATGGGATTATTTATTTCACGCGCCACAACACTAGTCGGCACACATCATTTCCCAATCGTTTCCCATTGTGTCGATATTCATATTTTCCCAATCGAAAGCATGAGCTTCGCGTAGCGTGGATGGATGTCGACGTGCCATACTCACTTGTCACCAAACTCTCTCCTGTGTACCATTGAACACCACTTTTATAATATAAGGAATGCATGTGTCTTAATGAGCCCGCTCCTTAAGGTGCGAGCGCTCCGAGCGACGCGGGCGACTGCGCCGGCGCCGCTCGCGGCTACATGCAGCAATAAAGTGTAATGTAAAGATTGCGATAGGACATAAGATATAGGTTGCTAGCCCATAGCCTGAAAGCCTCTCTGTTCTGTGATTACAATCATGCAATCACGCGTACAAAAACGGTTAAAGCCCATAATTAATAAGTAAATCAATTGAAAATAATACTCCAAACTGTTTGACTGTCCAATGTGAAATAATGATAGAGAAATAGAGGTGCGATGGGAATAAAAGCATATAGAGTTTTTCTATACAGCTTATCGTGTAGAATGGAATGGCCTTAAACTCGGACGCAAGCACAAACATAACCACTGTGGCCGAGATGTACGCGATTCCGATAGTTAGGTCACAAATGAAGAAATGATCTTCCATAGTAAATAAATACGTAAGTTTTATATTTCTGCACGTAAAAATATTTCAGTGCAACGGCGCGCCGTGTCTCGATACTGCGCGCGCCACACGTATGCTCAATTTAATAATGGACGCCGCGTGTAGTGTTGCGACACAGCTTCCCAATCGACTAACTCACTCGAACGATTGAAATATTTTTCACGTCGTAGAAAACTCGAGACATCGACTAAATGTGTTACTATTACTTCATAAATGTCAAAATTTTCTAGTGAGACTCCAGAAGGCATTGCACAACACCTACTAATACTTGTTCGCTGCTACAGCTGTATTGTTATAAAATTATTAATAAAATTTAATACTCCATTTGCTCACCTTGTACTTCTTTGTATTTTTGATCCGTTTCTCTAGTAGTATAGCTTAATAGTTTAATGTCTTCGATAATTTTATAAATACAGCTATGTCTGGCAGCCCTCTGCTTCCCTAACACATGATCATCGTCACAAATGTTCCGAACACATAGTGTTGTACGATTTGTTTCGAATTAAATTCCTTTCTGACTAACTAATTAACGATTCTGATTAAAATAGCCCTATGTGTTTTTATCCCTGAATAATCGTTATAGACAGTGAAAACCGGAGCGAGAGATGAAATAAAAACGACCTGATGTAGGATAAAAAGCTTTATTTACAAACATATTAGAATGAAATTAGCTTGACAATACGCCGTCGGGTAAAAAAACAGATTGCAATAAATATGTAAATAAACATCAAAGGATCGGTCCTGCTTCGGGTAAGCGAATTATGAATAAAAAAAATATTAATAACCAATAGTTTCGAATTTAAAATAAAAAGTAATATCATGTAATATCAATTTCACTGTCTATTTATTAGTATTCGTTTTCGGTGTTGATTCCTCTTAAGCTGCATGATCACAGTTTGTTCCCATTACGTATTCATCAATAGTGTTTGCCGTTGTTCTGATATATTTCTATATTTCCCATTTCCGCATTTTATCGTGGTCGTTATCGATACGTGTTTGGCTGGGTGTTGGCGCCTCACTAGGTTCGCAACAATCCGGACGCGATGGGAACGAACTATACGTCATGCAAGTAGATTGTGATACTCCTAGCATACTGATAGTCATTACCCATAATCCATAGATCAGAAAAGTTCTACTTTTCAAGATCTCTTCGTGTGAATTTTATAATGTGTAAAATCAATCCGACTTCCCACAGACTCGATAAGGCTAGGAAATAATTTAGAAAAAAATGCATCGTAAGATAAGAATCTCAAAAAATAAAGTATTGAATAAGTATTTTACCAACTTCAAAGTTAAGGTGTACTAGACAATGAAAGCAATGATATTTATAATTAAAAAAATGAGATTATGAATAATTCGGTCAGCCATTTTCCTTGTTCGTACTTGCTGACGTCACTTTGATACAAATACGTATTTTATAAAAGTAATAAAATGCAAAAAAAAGTTAAAAAAAACACTTAAGATCTTCCGGTATTAACATTTAAAAAATCAATGTTAAAAATTTCATTTTCGTCTTTTTATGAATTATTATAAAATTAAGAGGTAGATGTCTGTATGTGTTGGTGGTACTAACCGATTTAGTTGATATTGTACCTAAAAGTTAGGTATTTCTATAATAATTATTGTGTCGGTTTAAATAAATTACCTCCACATTATAGCTTTTGTGAGAAAACTTTTACGTTGCACAAGAAATAGTAGATTCGAGTAAGGTCGGGTGACTAAAACTGCAACTGTCCGTCGCTCCCCGCGGACCTGCGTCTGCCGGGGCTAGGCCAGTGACTGCTCCCAGACTAGGCGTCGCGTCTGGACGCAGCGTCGCGTCTCCGACAGTCCAAAAAGAATAAAAAATGTATCAAATTGTCAAACAGATTGCAATAATATTTGACAGCTAATATATTTTTAATGTCCATTACAGTTTTAGTGTCGTCTTTAGTCATAAATGTTGTTTCCGATAATTTATAAGATCGTTTTAAGGATAATGTGTAGAGTTCTTCAAACCGGCTAACTTATTCCTTAGAAAAAGCGAGCCTTTGAAAAATTCTGCGCGCCATCTTTCTTTCGATAACGGATTAGAAAGATTTTGAATAAAAAAAAGAATACTCATTCCTAAAAGTAAGCATTAATAACCAATATATTTACATCAGTAGATACTTGGCTGTTTTACGTAATTATTAATTAATATTTTCACGTAATTTATGTGTCTATAATTAATTAATTTATTGGAATTAATTATAATAAAAAAATATGGAAAAAATGTCACATTCTTCTCACTTTATACAATAGTTTTTACAATATGATATTTAATATCCTCAATGGTTGTAACTATACATTTCTTGTTCTAAATATATAAAAAACCCGAATTGAGCTTTTTATTCAACCTGAAGCATGAATCCTCTTTTCTTACCAATCTATCTTCTTCAGTCTTCTTTCTTTTCTCCGTTTAAAAATAGAACACACTTTTGTTCAACATTGTTCTTCTATTTTTAGTATCACAAAAAAGGTTGGATAATGCTTGACATGCTGACAACAATTCAAGCTTGTCATGAACAAAGCAGTGTAGGTAGACTTCGTCCTACTTCGTGTGAAAGATAAATACAATAATATCACGTTCAAGCGACTTATACAGTACTCATATTACATACTAAGTTTGCTAGGTTGTTTGTTTATTAGGTTTCTTGGTAATCCGACTGTTTATAAGCGAGTTTTGGTTCTAATTAAGAATATTTTGGTCACAACGCTAGCCAAGGCTTTTACCAACTATGTATGTTGAAGACGGCACCAGGAATCTTTAATGTCGCGACGTCTGTTCTGACCTTAACAAACTAGTCGATGAAGGCATGGTCTTATTGGTTGAAATGAATGCCTTAAAGCCATGAAAATAATTTAACAGGCTGGGTATGTAGCTGGGCTTAAAAGTAACAAATATTTCTCTAGTTTTTGCCTTATGAATGTTGTGTGTGGGTGCGCGTTACTCTCAGAAACTGCTGTTTTTAAGTTAAATTCATCTCTTTTAGGTTTATGAAGCTAAATTAAGTAGGATAACATAGATCTTTGCTTTGGTTATAGATTAACTAGTTACTTCCTTATTAACATAAAACTTGGTTATAATCCTGGTTATGCTACATTTGCTAAGCTTAAGCTATAAATAGCTTTTAGTGTGGGTTTAGGTCCCTACAGTATACATATATGTATTGTCATTCTAGCTTGCCCGAGGGGCCTATTCTCCGCGTCCAGATCAAAAATAGACCATCATTTTATTATGCTACGCTGTGTTACTGTTTCATCAAAATCTACTCTTATAGTCTTCTCGTGAAAGATTTTAAATTAAACTCGTCTATCTATTTATGCAAACTTATACTTTTTAAATATTAATTGTGAAGTGAGGTGGATGGTTAGTTAAAAAGATAATATATTATTAACTATCGGGATAAGGCTAGGAGAGTGGCGATGAGGTTCGAGATAGAATATCTATATAAATCGGTTTATATTATTTCAATTGTCATATAAAATACTTTCCAATGACCTATGACCATTGGACGAAGCGAAAAGTAAAAAAACACTTCCAAATACAACGCGTGGGCGCAGAATACAGCGGCACGAGTGGGCAGGGAAACCTACGAGCCAAAGCTATATAGCTATAATATATGTTTTTATATAATAAAGCGAAAGGTCACGTCATAACGACATCTCGAAATTCAACCCGTAAATGGTAAAAATCTATTACGATTTGAAACAAACTGTCCCTGTCATGTGTCAAGCTGTCTGAAGTCCTGAAGGAAATACTTCTCGTATTAAGATAAAGAGTAGTCCAGTTATTCTGATGTATAAGCTACATTACTACCAAGTTTCATAAAAAAAGGTTCTGTAAGTAGATTCTGTGAGCAAAAGTTTTCAAACATTCGGACATACAAACTTTCCCGTTGACACTTAAGTGCTTAAATCAAATCGAATATTTGTGACTAGCTGTCCCCAGCGGTTTCACCCTCATCTTTGGTTACTGCTCCGCTCCCGTGTGTCTTAGCGTGTTGGTATATAGCCTATAGCCTTCCTCGATAAATGGACTATCTAACACTGAAAGAATTTTTCAAATCGAACCAGTAGTTTCGGAGATAAGCGCGTTCAAACAAACAAACAAACTCTTCAGCTTTATAATATTAGTATACATAGATTCACAGGTATTAGGTAGGTCGTAGAAAAGATTTTTTCATGCCGTGACCCGCCACACAGGGCATACAAACAGGAAAATGTATCTGTCAAATTTCCTTGATAGATTTTCAACTCTATCGCTGAATTATATGGTTCAAAGTTGATTGGGAAAATTTTACAGTCTCGTAGCATGATGTGCTGGCGTCTGTAAAAAATACTTACTGTCTATCATAGGTATCTTGCCTGCTAAACGTGATAGCCTTTTAAAAGCGCAATAACTAATTATAAAAGAAAATTAACTGCTTACTTAATCTTCAGGATACATAGGTCTCACATAAATAACCATAATCATCTTTCATTTTAAGTAGGTAGGTTGTTCATGCAATTTCACAGCCTTACTCTTGAGATTTCAATCTTTTGCCATATTCATAACATCCAAATGTAGAATTGCTCTAATGGAGAGCGCGTATAAGCCAATGGTATTAACTCGCCTCGCGGCGTGACTCGCATTCATGTATTTACAAAAGAAAAGTATATAAGTATGTTTATCAGTTGTCTAGTACCCATAGTACAAATTCTGCTTAGTTTGGGACTAGATGACGTTGTGTGAATATATGAGGGATATAGATATTCTCCTGTTTGCTTTCTGGTATAAGTATGCGGTTATTAGTTAAATACAACTGACAAAACCTATCTATCTCCCGAGCCTTTCCCCAACTATGTTGGGGTCGGCTTCCAGTTTTACTAGATACAAGGAGCGACTATCTGACCTCCTCAACCCAGTTACCTGGGCAACCCAATATAATAACAATACCCTTTGCTTAGACTGGCGTCAGACTTACTGGCTTCTGACTATTCGTAACGACTGCTAAGAATTTTCAATGACACCCTGGACCTACAGTTTAATGTGCCTATCATAACTGACAAAACCTATGCACAATATCTGCCCTAAGGACACTCTAACATCAAGGCAAAAAAACTGCTGGAAAAGGTCCGAAAAAGACAATATGTAAAACAATTGAATAAAGAACATTTCAAACACATTCCACATCACCCTTCACAAACCATGTAGGTATGAGAACCTTATATACTTAGTACTCGCAATAATCCCTACATTCAAGCTCAAACGCCCTATGAAGGTACGCTCATGTGGCTACCTTGCTAATTGACTGGCCAGTCCAATCAAAGGCCACAGCAGCCAATATTGATTCAATCTCCGCTTTGGTTTCAAACCCTCAGGGGTGCAAACGCAAAGAGTTATTAAAACTCTTTGATGGGTGAAATCATTGCGAAGTTACTAAATTATAAGCTTGTATTTGGATGTGGCGAATTTATTTTGCAATGTAGAATGGTGATTTATTTAGGCAAGGCGTTAAAGTTAACAGTAAGGAAGCGATCACTGAGAGAAGAAGAGTTCTTAGGAAACGCATCAATCTATAGAATCATTACCTCTTTATTTTGTTGCTAAATACCCACGACTTGATTTTTTTATAGTAAAAATCCCCAAAATGTTGCCTATCTCTATGGGTGCAGTGCAGCTGGAGGGAGTGTCAGCCTTGTACTGACTAAAACCCATCTTTGTCCCTTCTGTAGCCATTCGAAAAATCCTCTAGGATATTTTTCGATTCCAAGTTACGATCATGCAATCAGTTGCAACGCTTTTTTCATATAATAAAACACAACAAAATCGTCCAAGTAAGCCAATCTAACCCGACATCCGTCAACCAGTCGCGGTCAGCAAACGCAACGACATATGGTGATTTCATATATCACGCGAGCAGCCAACGCGTGCACCAAGCCATCCGTGACGTCACTAGCTGCATTTAAATCACTTATCAACTATGTGCAGCTGATTATAAGCCGAAGGGGAGGCGAGTTAGCTAAATGTATTGTTGGCTTGTCTTTATGCGAGGCATAACTAATTAATAAGATTATTCCCAACTGTGCATCTTGTGAGGACGTAACTAGCATGATTAAGTCGTGGTGACCTAGTGGTTAAAGCACCTCTCAAGTTCGAGTGTGCAGGTTCGATTTTAGGTCAGGCAAGTACCAAAGGGATGGAACTTTTCTATGTGAAATGTACTTTTTAAGTATATCTTGGAAGATATGAAGCATATCACAGCATACAATGAATTTGGAATACCTAGGGCACCAACATAAAGCTTTTATTCTTCCTTATAGACAAAAATGATACTAAGATATTCTAGCAGTACGAATCAATTTAAAAAAACAAACATTGTATTAATAAATTGAAAGCCTGGAACATCAAAACAATAAATAATATATTCGCAGTAAAAGTTTGTAGCTTAAAGTGAAAACATGCACCATTCGTCCCCACCCACAACATCGGACGAGGGGTGCAGTGGCCGCCAACAAAAATCCCTTTGGCGACTGGAATTTAATAAAGTTTCCCCCTAATAATCTGCCACCTCTAGCAAAGCATAAGGTAGACCGTGAAATACGGTAGAATGCCTATTCTAATTTGTTTATGGAGTTATCATGGTAAAATCTTATTGGGCATTCAATAAGACCCGTACAAGTAAATAAAGTAAGAGGAAAAATGCTTTATTGCGATGAGTAAATTTAATTACTATCTTATATATACCAAAGTTGTTTTGAGTCTTCAGGGTCTAGATAAGGAATATCGTTTCTCTGCATGAATTAGGTTCAAAATTTCTTAAACTCAACTATTGAACTGTTTATCGGAACTTACCAAACAGTACAGCTATTTGGACATAGCACATCAAAATTATAAATCCTACTACATATCTTGCGTAAATCTTTTTAGAACAAGATTTATTTCCTAATGGAAAGCTAGTTACGTACATACTATAATATATCCTTGTGGGTCAGATCATAATCATAATCTTTATTGCAAATCCACAATGTAAAATAAGATGGTAATATAAATGACATGGTATCAATCATGGACCCTGATGGGCACAGCAAATAGTACATTAGAAGAGAGGAAGGCATTGTTTTAAATAGAATTATGCTCTAGTATTTCCTATTCCTTTTTAATGTATCTAAGTATGTATAGTATGTAGTTTTTAATAGGTATTTTGATATATTTGACATATTTGTATGTGCGTATAAAATATATATGTACATATATGTATATTTACTCGTTCTTGAACGGGACATCCTTACTTACTCCATTTTATTTCACAATGCTTCTTCATCTATGTCGCTTGTCCCATCTAAAAGAATCTAAGCCCATTCCAATCCGTTCAATGTAAAACAGCAGATCAAAGGGGCCGCTAACAAAATTTTCCCATATTTCCTCTACAAATACATGTCCCCCTCTTAAATAATAACATAGCTCTTGCATTTGATGCTTCGATCAATCAAAGTAGTCTCGTCAAAATTAATAATAGCCGCTAGGGGGTTGCCATGGACACAGACAGACTGATACCCCCTTTAGGGGGTAAAGGGCCGGGTGTGTTTGTATGACGTTAATCCTACGGTAGGTACCTGCCGGACGCTGATTTCAATTAGAGGTAGCACTAATTGAAATTTGAGTGCGTATGGAGATTATAGTTTGGGTTTGATGTTGCTGCAGGCTCCATATGCTATTGTTTGTGATACTGTAACTGACACATCTTCTACTGTGTTACTATATTACAAAAAATATTAAATTTAAACACTGCGTGAATCTTTATTTAGGTTCATTATTTTACACAGTTCAATACAGTGCTTATATTAAGGACGAGTTCCTCCGTGATTTGGGAGGCATATACATATAATTGTTGGGTTTGCCCAGCTTACCGGTGAGGAGCTAAGATAGGCAGTCGTTCTTTGTAATCATACACTATTACTTAACTGCATCTGGTAAGACAGGTTTTTGGGGTCGTCCGTTCCTAAGGCTAGATGATGATGACGAGTACCTATAGCAACAAATAAATTCGGCGGTATATTATATCTATAGAAACTCTTGTAAAGGTAGTTGTGTGCCCTTTACTATACAAACGAGACGGTATTTGTTACTTAAGAAAGGCTGCTGAAGACAGAAGTTGAAAGTTATAGAATTTGAGTTTGATGTACTCAAATTCTTTTAGAGATATCGACGAAATAACGCTCTGCGTCTATAGAAATTATAAATAAGAAGAATGCTAATTATCTTATTCTAGCTCTTGTACAGTCACCCGCACATCAGTAGACACACTTTGACCTTGAGACCGCCTCTATTTCCTACGACATAAGAGCTGTTTTCGCAGTTCAAATGTTTCCACTGATGTGCGGGAGACTGTACTATTGTTCGTTTCTAAATGCACCCTTAGTATAGACCTCCTCCTACATCTACTCGTATTATGGAACAAGATATACTTAGTAATTAATAATGTTCGATTTGTTACAAATTAATGTTGTTATATTGTTGGTTATCGTTTATTTCAGGTTTCCATCCGGCGGAATGGTACTACTACCTACAAAACAGCTAATGCTCAGTCTAACTTTAAGAACATGAAGAATATAAGCTTAAAAAATAAATTATAACTTGAAAGGAACGTTTTTTATATCCCTTTTGAATTTTCCTCATAAAAGTTTTTGAGACAACAAAAACTTCAACAGAAAAGGCATTGTTTTTATCGACAGGGTTTCATCCACAGCGGAATAAAGGCCCATTTATACGGGGAGAGTTTCTCGTCTCGAAGATACGAATAATTGAAGGAATAGAAAACATTTCCTTCATCTAAATATTCACTCTTCTCGCCCGTTGACATGGGCGACAAGCGGCGTGTAATTTCGCTAAATTCGTATACATTCTGTCAACAAAGTATCGGGAATGGATGATTTTTTTATGGTTCCAAATTCAAATTTTTGATTTTTTTGTAGTTGTTAGATTGGCACAACTGTTTTCCATTTTGGCGCGGAGTTTGAGTTGCATCTGTTATTTATGTTAAATACAGTGCTGGTTTTAGTAATATCATATATAGTGTGTGTTGCGAATTTCATAATGGACAAAAATATCGAACCAAGAGTTTGTCTTAAATTTTGCATCGCCAATGGAATTTCGTGTTCGGAGTCACTGAAAATGTTACAGAAGGCTTACGGTGAATCGACTTTATCAAAAACTCGTGCTTATGAGTGGTTCAAAGCGTTCAAAAGCGGTCGAGATGTGGTGGAAGATTTGTCTCGCTCTGGTAGGCCGTCAACGTCTGCAACTGAAGTTAACATCGCAAAAGTGAAGAAAATAGTGACTGAAAATCCCCATTCAACTCTGAGAGAGATAGCCGCCGAACTTTCTGTATCTCACGAGTCGATCCGTGCCATTTTAACTAATCATTTGGGTATGAAACATGTTGCTGCTCGGCTAGTCCCAAAAGATCTGAATATTTTCCAAAAACTCAATCGCATGAAAGTCGCAAACACTCAACAAATACCATCCAGCAACCACCATATTCACCAGATATGGCTCCTGCTGACTTTTTTCCTTTTCCTAAACTCAAATTACCACTTCGTGGCACCAGTTTTCAATCGATAGAAGACATAAAGGAGAATTCGCGGCGAGAACTGAACTCAATGCCGGCAGCAGCGTTTAAAAAAAAATTTGATGAATGGATTATTCGTTGGCGCAAGTGTATCGTTTCTTGTATTTGGATGAATAACAGACATTTTGTGTATTATTGATCTTTTCCCGGTACTTTCTTGACAGAGTAGTATATCATATACGAATCTCGCTGGCGGCAATTTAGTTCTTGCCTGAATGTAAACATTTTGTTACGATTATGTTATGGCGATTATTGCTTGCGATAGTCGCGGAGACATTCTTGTACCGAAACGTGCTAGAAACTCTGCATCTAAATGGACCATAACCGCCTGCTTGTCCAAATTAAATTGCAGCCGTAGATAAACTATAAGGTAAGTTACATGAGGTACGTTTAAGTAGGCTTAATTTCGAAACCCATTCTGTTACATTTTATAGATCAGCTAGAAATTCGAAATTGTAACGCCATTAATTTAGCTAAGAACAACTTCTCGACATTATCTTTAACTGTTTTTAGGCCTTTCGAATACAATTTACTCCGCACTATCATTATTTTTATATTTCCTCCGGGAATCTTCAAAATTGCTTATAGTGTCTTCGTTATTTCTCTCCCCCCTCAATTGTTCGCCCTCGGCAGATGACACATCATATAAGTTCCAATAATGGTGATCCGAATCTGTCAGTACGGAGTGCGGACCCTCTGTAGCGAATTCCCTCTTTTCAATGTATTGTGTGGGATTGGGGTGGTATTCGCTTTATTCGAATCGTGTGGATATCGATACGGGAATTTGAATCGATTTGAAGGTTTAGGCTCGGTAAAAATATAAAGCTGATGTTTTGAAAAATCTTTGAAAGGACAGTGTGAAATGAAAATAATGCGTATGGAATATTTAATAAATTTTTGAAGGTTAATAGCTAAAGAAGGGTAATTTTCATATTATAGTATAAGGTTATGATGTTTTGGAACTGACTAAAAGATAAATAGGACTGCCGATTGCTTGTTTTATGAAAATATTGCCAAAATACTCCCCCGTGTGTCTAGAAAAGTTAAACAGAGACTTGTTAAAAAAAAATATAAAAAAATAGTTACGATAGCGACCAATTCCGATCTAACAATATTTCTAACACAATTCCGACCCCAAAATTGGCACCCCAAAAAAATTGGAATGACGTAAGCAGGGTAGGTTCAGTAACCTCTCATCCCTTACGGCGTAAACACGAGTCAACGACCTTGCGACGAGGGTTAGAATTTTGATAGAAATTTTGACAGTTGGCTGTGACGTCACTGTCCACGATTTGATGAAAAAATGCTCCAGTCATTATCCCTGGGGACTCACAAGTCATACATCGAGGGAGGATCCGATTCAGATAATGGTTTTTATGTACCGTAGCAAAACGGGATACCAATCTGTTATGCTGTGAGAAAAGCCAGTATTTGTTTGGACGGACATTCTATTGGACAATAAAAACCTAAACAAAATAATTTTGCTATGACCAAAAACTTTTTACTTAACGTAATAAGTACGATTAAGTATGGCAAGTATCCCAAGCTTCCGATAAATACAACAGCTATGAATAAATGTACTAAAAAAGACCCAGAGCTTCTGAAATCATATCGTTTAAGAATGTGTCATGTAGGCAGGTAAGTATGAGGCAATCCGTATTTCAGCAAATTATGTTACCCCACACAGATAAAAAGTAGCCCATGTTAGCCTCCAGCGTACCTACCAGGTCTCGTAAGATACCAAATGCATTTTCTATATCGGCTACATCTTAAGGGCGCGTGTACGAAAATCTGGCAACGTCGCAAATAGCTGTCAGATATTTACATGTTTTAATTAATTTCTCAATTTTATTTTATGAAATCATAAAATAATGCTCTGTAGTGCACTAAGAAAGTTAATAGATAATGCAATTATTAATATCGTAACACAGTTGACAAGTAAAACGTTAAAAACATCAAATTTAGTGTTTTAATTGCAATTCCTATTCAATGTTTTAGGGAGCTACAGAGCCATATGTCTTACTTTCATATAGTAAAATGGCCAAATTAATTAAAACGTGTAAATATTTGACAGTTATTTGCGACGTTGCCAACTTTCGGTGCAAGCGCTCTTAATCAGTTTCGCCGTATTTGCATCAAAATAGCAACTAGAAAGCAATCACCATCGCATCTTATAATGTATACTACTCCTTCCGCCAACGGTTTCACACGTCTCCTAAGAACATCCGTGTCTTTGCGCATACGGATAAAAAGTCTTCGATAACTGGTCTATCGCACACGGAAATAAAATTTTCATCAGTTAGGTAGTTCCTGAGACAAGCGTGTTCAACCAAACTAACTCTGTAATATGTAAGTATAGTATATCTAGCAAACATTACTTATTATGGTGCAAGTGTTCACTGAGGTGAAGCTGACTAATAGTTTGTGTTCAAAAAGATACACAAAACCCAACTACTTATTTATTTTTTTATGTTGGCTCTTCAACAATGAGTATACTATTACAATATATGTAATTATACATTAAAACTTAAATCTAAGTGCCCCATCACTTAAAGAAGAGCACTGCATGCACTATAATTTGCACATAAACCTATTAACAATGAAAAACAAAAATATTAAAGTGGATACAAAAATAATATATATATTATAGAGCCTAATACATAATTAGTTTGGCACATACATAGGTGTCTACTTACGTGAATAGGTATAATACCTAGTACTACAACGTCATAGGGATTTTATTTTGTTCGTGAGATTGTGTCGCGCTACCTTTTATTAGGGGTTGGGCAATTCAACGTAGAAACGTGTCGTCTCAATGTTGAATTCGAACGAGCTATTCATAAAATTATTCTTGTGTAAAACGGCGAATACCTTAAAAAAACAAAGCCTTCAATTTTCTGGTCGAAACTGTAACGCAGAATTTGGCGTGGTACCTGGGTCGTAAGGTCTCTGTCTATTAAATGAATATGTTAAAGACAATAATTTGTAAAATATTTTTGAAATAAGTAGGTAAATGTGCTAATGATACTTAAAAAAGCAATATTGGAGGCTGAAATATTTCTACTTGCAAAAGAGGTCGAGTCGTGAAAATTTTGAAATTTAGGAGTACAAATTAGGGTACCTACATAGTATTGGTTATGTAATTAGCGTACGCTGACGTCATTTATAGAACATCTTTCCCAAATTATTTCAACTGTTAACGCCATCTAGCGGAACGCTTTGACAATGCCTACGAAATTATTTTAGCAAATACAATTCTAGAGGGCGTTAATGTCAAACCGTTCATAGTTACTTATGCATTTTTGTTCTTTAGTTTGAGTAGAATAATAAAGTATCTCATTTAGGCGCAAGTTCATTTGCAGCACGAATAATTTTGAGAGTGGCACACACAGCGAGTGCACAACAATGAACCAACACAGGCCGCCTGTCATCGGGAATATTCTCAGCTTGTCGATGACGGCGACTGAAGTCGCATGCAAAACAAAAGCCACGAGCCATACCTCAGATTAATGAAGGACAATAGATGAAGTGTAACTTAGCAGGAAGAACTTACGTATTGCTATCCTGGTTCTGCAAGTAAAACTCGGTATTTGAAGAAACAAGATGGCAATGTTTTTGTCAGGATGTCAATTTCAATCCGTGTACAGCCCTGTTTGACAAATCAGTGTCAAACGCTATCACCCAGGAATGTACCAACAGTTTTAATCGATATCGACGTTACTTGATAATTAAAAACGTGCTAAGCAAAAGAAAATATTTGAGTTTCAAAAGTAAAACCAAAATATGAATAAATAGCTATATGCGTTTCTACCTTTAACAACTGACTTGAAAAAAGAGAAGAGGTGCTCAGTTCCTCGGAATTTTATAGCTCGAAGATGGCTAAACCGCTTGTAATAAAATATTTTTGGTTTGGGAAGTATGCTTTCCAGTCGTGGTCTTCATATTATAGGTTTACCTACACTGACTTGAGTATTTTTATTGTTACAAAAATAAATGAAGTAGGAAAATCAGATGTGGCTACTGGGACGCTGCAACAATGAGGTTTATTCGAGAATCTGTTCTAAGTCATATCAATTCGTAAGGAATTATTGTAAAATGATTAATGTTCTTATGATAATGGAGGTTTAATAAAACTCGAAACATGAAAAAAACATTCTTTAATTTATGGATTAAAGTGTCGTGAGCACATCCTCCAATGGTTTTCGGGCTGATTCTCATCCGATCCGTAACAGGGAAGCGTTGCACACGGATGTCTTCAATTTTCGGAAACCTTGAAGATATAAGTTAAATATTACATAAGTTAGTTATATTGATTTACATAAAAGGTCAAGTTACGGGCATGAGCGACATTCTTTGGAACGTCATTAAGCCGCACCAAGTAGGACGAGCGCGGTGGAGAATGCAGAAGCATCTGGGCATGCGCTCGCTTGGAGCCTCCGTCGGTGTAGATCTCGGTATAAGTAGATCAATAATCAACTGTCGATAACAGTTTTCACGACACTAGTAACCTCAATATTGAATTAATTGAATTCGCGATTTTTGTGTTTATTTTCATTTTAACATGTATGAAATTACCTCAGAATTGTAATACAAGTTATCAAAAGTATTTTAACTTAATGCCACTATATTTTCTGGTTTATTTACTTTAAAAAACATGTTTGTTTACTTACTTCATGTAACTGATATTTTCGGCCGAGTTTTCTTTGTGCTGGAATGTGATCTGCAATCGCGCACAATGCAGGACAATCTGCCTGCCCTTTCCTTCTTTCTCCATATAAAAACGAGGCACAAACACACCACAATTTATCACAATTCTTTTAAAACTGAAAGTCTTTTCCCGGGCAATGACACAAGATATAATGCGACTAAATTGAAAGGATTTACCATGTTGCTAGTGTCACTTATAAAAGTACCTTTCTTATTTGGTCGGGTGGATAGGAGTCGTTAGGAGTCGGAACTGTCACTTTGGGTAGTACGCTTTTATGGCATAAAGGTTTCATCTATTGTCCTTCATTAATCTGAGAGCCATACAGACCTATTGATGTCATATATTCAATACTATGGCCCCTCGTCCACGGCGACATTTTGTAGCGATGCAGTCGCGCGTTTAGCAAATGCGCGACAGCATCGCTTCTAACGCGTGTTAGTCGCATTTGCAACGCGCTACTGCATCGCGATTGTATCGATACAAACGCGCGACAGCGTTGGACGACATCGGAGAAAGAACAGAGGGGGAGGGAGTGTGCCGAACATCAGTGTAACTGCAGCGCGACCGAATCGCGTTTGCGTCGCGACTGAATCTGGTCCCGTGGGCGAGGGCACACAGCTAGCCACAGCTGCGCGTCTGTATCGATGCCTACGCGCGACAGTATCGCGACTGCATCGCTACAAAAAGTCGCCGTGGGCGAGGGCCCTAATCTAGAAGCATTTAATGGATATTGTATGTATTGTTTGGCGGTCGCTGCACTAAGGGTTACGTGATGTCGCCGGCTGCGAGTGCTGCTGGCCTGGCGATCAAAGTCTATCTCTTACTTAGTAGTGCAGCTGCGGTCGCTCTCTTGCTTTTACTGTTAAATCGTCCCTGGGAGCCAAGTTCAGGACGGCAGAGACATATAAGATTACCCTAAGATAAAATTAGAGCTTTTACAAAATAAAACGTACAACATAGGCTTCTTCTGGGTAAGCTCGTACCACCGTAGATTCCATACTTGCCCTCCGGGCTAGATTGGGATCAAGAGCGATCCCATAAAAAAAGAAAACAATGTATTGAATGAAATATATTTATTTTATTTTAACAAATTAACGTCACTTAATTCTTAACATATTCTATCTGGCCATATGGTTGCCGACTTCACAAGTAAACACCTCATTTCCTGGAAAAAAAAAGATAAAGAAACTTCAACAGCCATACTAATATTAAACTAAGTTCCACCTGGGCCCGTGGGTACTACTTCGCGCACCCGGATAAATAAAGCCAATTATATCACAGCCTTCTTTCGTAGAATGGGCTATCTAACCACGGAACAGAGAATTAAAGTGGAAATGGCATAGAACAAAATTACTATGGGAACCGGTGTTGCCACACTTACGCACATAAACCGATATTCATATTATACAATACACAATATTAAGAAAGGACGTAAAGTTGGACGTACCTTGATGCGTAGTTACATGCTGCCTCAAGTTCTTGATGCTGGGGAACTGTTCCCGGCACACTCGGCACTTGTAATGATAGTCCACTATCTGTAATTTTACACAAAGTACTATAATTAATTAACAGGACACATAATTTGAAATCATAAGATGAAAGGTCGAGGTCGAGACAATAAGATCTAAGCCTTGCTGATAGTGGGCCCAACTGGAAAAAAAACCTAAAAATCGAACACGGGATCTTTTCGCCTTTATCGACGACCCTGTTAGCAAAATGTCCCTCATTGTGCTAACGGGGTCGCCGAAAAAGACGGACGTATAATATTATTATCCAGAAATATCCTCTCATCCCTTTTTTGTTGAACAACTTATGATGACATTTTCATTCAAAATTCAAGTTTTAATTTAAATACAAGTAGGTAAAATTGGAGCATCAAGATAAGATATTATCACAAAAATACTGACCTCAGCTAAAATAGAAGATATGACTGTCTTATACTTCTGCATCTCATCTTTTGGGTGCGTCTTGAAGTGAGACAGGAGATTGTACACCGTCACAAACGAACGCGAGCACACCGGGCAGGCAATGCTTTCTGAAACATGACCATTATTATGAAAATAATTAAATAATTGTGATAAAGGCTAGCTTTTACTAAGTAAATTTCTAAAACTTACACATGTAATTAATAACTTAGAAAAAAAGTATCAATATTATTGATTATGTTATATAAAATCTAACAAAAATAGTGCACTATATTTTTACAAGTCATCTAGTACAAGCTAAGGATCATGTTTACCACAAACAAAAACGATTGGGCACATTCATAGAGACCGGCATTACACCAATTACAATTTGGTGAATATGATGATAAATTTAATTAAATATGTTATTGTTCTCATGACTTTTTTAGTGAACATGATCCTTAGCGTGTACTAGATGACCTGTAAAAATATGGTGCACTATTTTTGTTAAGCCTTACATAATTATGTTATTGAGAATCAAACATCAACCAAGCATCACCCATGGGCACTCGCAATAATAGAGGAGTCACAAGCCTTGTCAGTTTTTTAACATTTAGTACTCTCTTTCCTTGAAGGTTCTGTTCGGAAATACTGAAGGCAACAGTTCAGTTGCCCCATCGGGGTTTCATTGCCACAAAAATGCTTGTTTTGTTTTCTATAACCAATGAACTTTGGCAAGTATGTAATGTGATTCGTAGAGAAACTTACTCTTAGTATTCTTCTTGACCCCTCTCCATGAAGTTTGGAAGCATGGTGCACACATCTTGCAATAAGTCAACTCCTTCATATACATCTTGACGTCATCATCATCTTCTTTATCTTCTGACTCCTCTTCTTTACCTTCTGAGGATTTTCTTTAAAGGAAACAGAGTTTTAGTTAAGTAAATATTGTTGAAATTTGATTTTGGCACTGATAGGTCTGAATGACAGTTTTGAAAAAACAATGAAAGTTTTGGAGCTGCAAATTAGAATACTCAGCAGTATTGGTAAGCTGCTATGGATAAATATTGAATACTGTCTTATATTATGCATAATAAGAAAATAACAGAGAGTTAGATATTGTTGACAGTATAGCGCTGCGATTGCTGGTCCGTGGTCTCCATTCTAGCACTTTTCGACCCCATCGGCCATCTGCTCTGCGAGCAATATGGCCTGCCTATTGCCACTTCAGCTTGCTAATCCGGTGGGCTATATCGGTGACTTTAGTTCGTCTACGGATCTCCTCATTTCGGATTCGATCACGTAGAGAAACACCAACGAGATGGACAGGCGACCTTATAAAGGTCGCCGGAAGACGCTGGATGCAGGTCGCTTCCAACTTCCTTTAAAGGGGAGGCCTATGTTCAGCAGTGGACGTCTTATGGCTGAGATGATGATGATGATGATAGTGCTAAGTCATACTGCTTGGAAGTCGCAGCTCTATTGACTCCATAAAAGAGGTTCTTAAGCTCTGTAACAACTATAGCTATACTGTACCTGCTAATATTATAACACTAAGGAGTTTGTATCTTTACTAGCTCATTCTAGTCTAGTAGAACTTTTGGTCAACAGAAACAGACTACTAAACAAACAGACTACTTGTTTATTTATAGTACTTTTTATAAATTTTCGTGATGCAGTTGAGTAGTTGTATCAGAAACTTATATCCCACGAAAAACATTCCATGTAAAAATGCCAAGTCTCTCTATGCAATCTTTTCGCCGTAAAAAGTTTTGAGATCGCATCGTAGCCAAGTCCTCTTCACCTTATTTTGTAATGCTAAATCAATATTTAGAGACTGTATCAATAGTTTTACTTACATTATAATAATAGGGACTTGGCAATGAGCACAGGTTAAAAACTGTTCGCTCCGTGGAATTATATGCAAATATTACTGTCTACTGACGAACTGATATGTTGTAGGTATGGTTGGGACGACATTTTTTGAATAAACTAGAACATGAATTCTGTGATATTAAAGTTTAATTACTTTCAACTCGTCTAATATGTTTTTATGTTTGTATCTTATTGTGCTCATTGCCAAGTCACTATTATTATAATGTAAGTAAAACTATTGATACAGTCTCTAAATATTGATTTAGCATTACAAAATAAGGTGAAGAGGACTTGGCTACGATGCGATCTCAAAACTTTTTACGGCGAAAAGATTGCATAGAGAGACTTGGCATTTTTACATGGAATGTTTTTCGTGGGATCTCATTAATTTTTATAGGTTTCTTTACTATTGCATCTACACATTAACTGGTCGTAATAATATACATAGATATGTACTATAATTTAGTTGCCTGCAATTAATTTTAGTTTCAGACGTCAGATTGGTTATTTCTTATATAGAGGGCGCTATCAATGAAATCATAAGAAATATTTTAAGTACTACTAATAATAAGCTATGTAACGAAACCATAGCGCGATTTAGAAAGGTACAACGCCATCTATCGAGTATGCATAGATTATTTGTCGCATTGCATTGAACTTGATTTTTTAGTTTATGTATCGAGCTCGATGTATTGTATTTAATACATAAAAAATCTCTTCTCTCTAATAATAAAATAAACCAATTCAATATTTCTTGTAGATACGTTACGTAAACAAAGAACAAAGTTAACAATGCAGTCGAAATTGATACAAAATACTCTAGCAAAACCGCAAATATAAAATTGTTTTCTAAAGTTTTTTATTTTATGACATTTTTATAATTTTCCCTTTATATGTGGCTGATAACCTGCACTGATGCTAAATTTCAAGGTTCTAAGTTTACTAGAAGTACCTTAGAATTTTGATGATCGGTCAGTGAGTCAGTGAGTGACAGAATGGTGTAACTTTGATTGACCGTAACTCGTAAACTATTTATTCAATTATCATGAAATTTGGAGGATAAGCTTGTTGTAACGCTTTCTCTCGGTCACCGAAAACCCAACGCTCTAGCTTTGTTCGCATCGAAGATATAGGGGGGAGAAATAGCCGCGAATCGCTTCGAGAAAAGATGGTACGGCCGTGCCCGTTCTGCTTGAGACTTGGCTGGGGCACTCCCGTGCCCTCAGATTCCATATTGATATTACAAAACAAAAATCTGGTGAATAATGTTCGGTCTGATTTGTAAAAATCCTTAAGTGCTAGTGAGACCATTTGTCAATTTATAGGTGACTTGTTATCCAGGTGCATAGAATTGACCCCATGGACCATGTATGGGACCTCTGGTGGAAGCTAGGAAATAAAGTGTGTCTTACCTATCACTTGCAACAACCATCTTATAAACTGCCGAAGAGGCTTCTTTAGGCTTGTAAACAACTAGAACCTCTCCATCTTTACTTTCCTCCTTACTCAGAATCACTTCATCAGTCAAGTGATAAGGTTTGGGCTTCCTTACTGTAAGGTTGAAGGTTGTCAGCACCTTCTTCTCCTTGTACCGAGGAAGTACACATTGGAAGATCTCGGACTTTTTGTCTCCTTCATCATTTTCAACACATGTTTTACTCCAGATAGTAGTTTCAGGTTTTCCTGTAATGTTTTATTACATTTTTAAAGCGAAGCAACAAAATCATCTATGAAAACTAGTTTTATGAAACAGCTTTGTATGAAATGTGGCACATCAGCTTATTTGAATGGTTACAATTTATAAACACAATTATAAGGGCCAGTTTTACTGGTTACACACTATCTACCAGATAAATTCAAAAATGGAACAGAATTTGTATTAAATTACCTATCTACCAGATAAACTATCTGGAACTTATCCATAACGGGTGAAACTTGACCTAAGTTTTTCATAGAGGCCAGTAAGATATACTTCTATTTAAATGTAAAACTGTAGCTTGGATAAAAGAACACCAAAGCTGTCAGGGTCAGTAAAGCTTGTGTTAGTTCAATAACCTATTCATATAGTAACAGTAAACTTATGGCTATTTGTTACAGACCTGTTTGTTTATTAGCAACATTCCTAAACACAACAGTTCTTACAGAACTATGAGTCTCCCCCCTCTCTGGTTTCAGCAAGTTGTCACAATGTTTGAAATGCTCCAAGCACACATTGTTCCAGTTATTTAACCTCTTAATGTCAGAATCTTCACTTTTTATTGCTTTCACTGGCAAACACAAGGGATCGTCATAATCTGGAATCCTAATATTGCAATGTTTACGATCTATAACTTGCTCTTTGGCGGGAAAATGTTTAGGCTTCCTGCCCGATCCAACTTTTAAATTAGGAACACCCTCTCCTCTCTGGTAAGATTTAACTTTTTTCACAACATTCTGCCTCTTTTTCTTGCCTTTTGAACTTGGTGGACTTGGAGGCAGAATGTCATCATTAGGATCATAATCAGAGTCCTCTTCATCTTTCCTCTTTTTCCTCTTCCTTTCAGCCGGCATACGTTCTACCAATAATGGAGGTGGTTTCTCAACAACGCTAGGTACTAAATGTGGAGCATGAACTGGAACTACTTGCACACATTGCTGGACTATGTCGGCGTCTTCATCCAAATATTCTATATCGCCATCAGATTCAGCCATAATTACAAATAATGCAAGGAAGATCTACGATCACAATATCTACGATCCGAGTTTGGATTTATACTCGCTGACATGACGCTAACTGATGACAGTAGTGAAGTGACAGTTTGGGCAATTTACGAAGAATTGTCTATACTCAGTTCAAGTTCGGAATCTTCAAACTTTCATGGTATATTTGAAAAATAAATTGAATAACTGCATGCATCTAATTTTAATCGTTTAATAATTTATTTTATAATAATAAGATCATCTTTAACATCAAACAGAAATACACTCAAGTTTTATCCGAGTGCGGGTAGTGGTTCCCTCGAGACGAAGTCATTAGTGAAATCTAGTTTAAAATAATAAGAACAAACACGCCTTACAGCTTAACGTATTTTCCGGGGATTTCAAACTCAAAATCATTTATTCAAACTTGGCTGTAAAACAGCACTTTTTGAAAGTCAAATATTACAAAAGACAGCCCCCAAAACGCCCACCCTTCACCACTTCCTATGTGTTTTTGCTGGGAAGACACAATACAAATATGTACATACATACAGTGTACAGGACAAATCACTTGACGCATAGTTTAAACTGTGAGGGGTATCCTTAGTCATAGATCTTATGGCCTACGCAATCATGAAGTCACTTAGCTTATCAATTTTATTCGCTGTATACGGAAACATGAAAGAATTCATAATCTATGAAGATCTGAGTAATATATTTAAGTACTTACTTATAAATCTAAACAGGTTGTCCTTATCTTATGCTTGTTGATATAAGCACTTGATGCGTTTATAATAAAAAAGCTTAGTAGTTAACAATCTATATCGAAATGAAGTAGTATCATGAATGTTTAGTGCAAGTGTGGTTTAAATAAAATTTACAATATGTGTCGGATGCTACTGAAAATCATTTTGTTTATCGTCAATTTAATATTTGCGGTAAGGAAATTTTAATTAATTAAAAGTGAAAATATCTAACGCGTTATTAAATTTCACTATTAAATAGTCTTTCACACTATTACACGGTCTTAAATAGTCACTATTAAATGGTCTATCATACTATTACTAAATATAATACGGATATAACACCGATAATGGCAGAATGTTTGCAATTAATTACAATTACACGATTTTATTTTGTTTTATGTACTAGAAAATCAATTTTAGGGAAGATACAAAGTAGATAGGTACTCCGCGCACTAAAGAACTATTTTTTTGTGTTCTCACTACCTACTTAATGGGCGAAATTCCGCCAAACGCGTCAGCGCTAGTCCTCTATGTTAAAGTTGCAATGCTGTGAACAGACCAGAAGAAACATTTGATTGAGCCACAGTGCCGCACGCCGCGCCGGTGGAATCTCGCCTTAACAATAACAAGGATCCCTACTCACTTTCGGTTATCGCTTTATCGACAGAACGAATAATTGCAATTGTTTGTCTTTTCAGAGTATCGGCTTAGGGCTGATCGCTGTTGGAATAGCAGCTATATACTACATAGACCAAATACCACAGGAAATTCCAGTAATCAGCTTCGATTACGTGCCATACGGAGTGATTACTTTAGGTGTTTTAGTGTTCCTTATTGCAACCTGTGGATGCTTAGGACCGATTGCTGAACAAAAATGTCTTCTTATAACTGTAAGTATTACGTTTTTATTAGTAATACTGCTGTTTCCCACAGCCTCCCTTGCGGAAAAGCATGGCTATTGAGTTTCCTCTTTGTTTTTTATTTCTTGCGTAAAAAAGTAACAAACGTGACAAAGTCACTGGCCGAAAAAAGTGAGCCGGGATGTTTCAGTGTACATAGAAATATCTTTACAGAGTTGCAAATAATGTTTTTTTTTAAGGACATAAAGGCTATAGCTACATTTCTTAGTTAAACTTCTTCTTTCTTCTAACGTAGTCCCAGTAGCCACGAAAAATAATACAACTTTCTAACTTTCGTTTCAGTGTTTTCTAAGTTTTTTTTTTATTTTATAAAAATTAAATGAACTGTATTTTTTTCAGTATTCTGTATTTATGGGATTTTTCGCAGTCGCAAAGATAGCTATTATTATACTGTTGGTTATCAAGCTGTCTGACTTCACACATAAGGTAGAAGTAGAAGTGAACAAAGCATTTGTGGAGCCCGCTCACAACCTTACTTTCCACGGCATCGAAATATTGGTAAGTATGTTATGGCGAGTATCTGCCTGATCCTCCAAGAAAAAGAAGAAAAAGAAGAGAGTGTAGCTCGTGCCAAACTAAATGGCAGCTCGGATCATCAGACGCGCGTCTCCACATAACCACCACTTACAGGGATCAGCAGTGTTAAGTTAGTTGGGAGCCGCCGTTAAGATTAACTAGAACTACCAAGTGCAACGTATTCTAAATTCTTACAACGAAATTTGTATCTATTCGTGTAGAAAATAAATTTATATTTTGCATCGCACTTTAAAATTGTGCACACAGCGTTCCGTCTCGGTCTGAGCTAATCCTAATAAATTATTATTTTTTCTAGTTTAAATGTTGTGGCACAACAGGACCAGATTCTTATGAAACTCAATATAATTTAGTGCCAATATCGTGCTGTGAGAATCCCCAAAACCAGACTGAATTAGTATGTTCTAAGGACGAAGCCTTCCAAAACGGATGCACGACTACGGTTGGAGAATACTTCAATACTTATACAAGATATTTTTTATGTGGATTATTAGGAATGATGGTTTGGGAGGTAAATATTTAGTTTTTATTACTCAACGACTTCAAACGCCCTGAAATCCATTAGGGGTACAAACATTGATGGCCATTCAAAAGTTTTCACAATTAAAAACATAATACAGAAATATACAAACATCAGTCAGTTAATGAACAAAAAACATAAGTACGCAAAGTATAAAAATCAATATGAAAGGAATAAATCATGCGCCCGGTTTTCAATCTATTTCCATGACCTTTTTATAGATTTCTTTCAAGTTTACATTATTTGCATTAATAATATTTTCTAGAATTCTTCCTAAAATAAAAAAAAAAACAAGATGTGCGTTTCACGTCACTTAGTTCAATTTTAATTCCTCCAAATAAATTAATATTTTTTTACTTTTATTTTCAGGTACTGGCCATGGGTTCCTCAATTTATATCTTGCAAACAAGGCTGAAACGTGTGTGATATGATATGGATATGATGTAATACGAGTACTGTTATACGTAAAAAATAAGGTTCTTTATTTCAGCAATAAATAATGTCCTGATATTGTGGGTTTACATTTTTATATATATTTTTTTGATTAACGTAGGAAAAGAAAATCCACTATTATTTTTAATTAATTAAAAATGAATTATACACTACTTTACCTAACTTTTCACTTTATCAATAAATTGAAATTCAGGAATACGAATAAACACGACGTACAAGTTATCAGTTTCTTAATCAATATTTTTGCTACAAGACTGTTTTTGGACATAATTTAGACTAGCTGCTACCCGCGACGTCGTCCGCGTGGGCATTAGAGTTCTGGGGCTGATTTTACTTTGCAAAGTTTGGCGGACATTTGACTTATGTTTTCATATCACAACAATAATACACACGCGTCGTTTACTAAGACTGGACATGCAGGTGTGCCCTCCCGCTGCTTCTCGCTCTGGTCTTTGTCAATCTAAGGATTGAACTGAACTTCGAAGGTACAAAATGTGTATATTGTTGCGGAATACATTCTGAACCTATGCTCGTATATAATAATGTACATATTATATGTCGTCACTACTTCCAATAATATTGTAGTCACTTCGAACCTACATTGCAGGTCGATCACGTCGAGGTCGATAAAGTTGGTTTAGCCCGGGCACTGGAAGTTGGTAAAGGATACGGTGGAGCAAACGGTGGGGATGCGCTCTGCTTGGGCGGAGCACCACCGTGTCCTTACAGCGGCGAGCTTTCGCATTCGGCCCTGGTCCAGGCCGTGGTCCGGAGCATGAAAGCGAAGCAATTATGCTAGCGAAGGAGGCGGCGGAGTGGTTTAGAAACAGCACCGCTCACTCCAACCGAAGCGGAAAAGCTGGTACTGGTCGACACCGCGGGCGCCGAGTGTCGAGGGACGACTTCCAGTATTAGTGTTTACTCTATGACTCCCGACCACCGTAGGTGTGGGTCTGTGGGTGGTGGGTTTTGGTTGGTTCACCGTCCGTACGTCTAAAGACGACAGCCCGTGTCGGCTGCGCGTTCTATTCCACGCGCTCCTCGAAGATATGTCAGCAACATGGGCCTCTTAGTTACCGTGGCCCTGGCATACAGGGATCTCCAGAAGGCACATAGTAGGTTTTATTCAGTAAGAGTGACACTTCCTCGATATTGTATGAAGAAAGTACAGCACTCCTTCTTTGATCTTAAATGACTAACTTACCCAAAGACAGATTTTTTTCTCTCATCCTCTGTCCCCGATTTTGAGTGTTATCTTGGAACTTGAATAATCAAAATTAATACTTGTGACTACGATTGTAGACTGGAAGACCCAGTATAATTTAATTTTATGAAAATAAAACTATGAACTCCATCTATGATCAGCTATAATTACTAACAATGTCAGATTGTCAAATAAGATTGTTTTGAAAAGCTAAAGATGACGTTAGGTTGAAACTTGCCTTAATACTTTTGTCTTTAAATTATTTTTATCCGTCGAAATAACATATGTAGCATGTTTAGGTATATACTTTGAACTGAAAAATAAATTTAATTTTTTTTTGCCCGGTTTAATTGTATGAAAGCTTAACTCCATCTATGACAGTAGGTAATAACTATTTACCCAGCTGGTACAGTCAAATTTACTAAATGTGTTGTAATTAAAAAGATATAGATGGCGTCTAGTTAAAACTGACCAAAAATGCTTTATTGCTCATCCCCCTTAGTTAATAGCGTTATAATATATAGCCTATGTGTTATTCTGATGTATAAGCTACATTGTGGTAAAGTTTCATTCAAATCCGTTCAGTAGTTTTTACGTGAAAGAGTAACAAACATCCATACATCCATACATCCATACTTACAAACTTTCGCCTTTATAATAGTAGTAGGATTAGTTGGTTTATTAGTCCGATAGTTTAATTTCTGTGCACGAGCTTTCGGGTTCGAATACCAATTCGGACTGTGGGCTTTAAATAACAATCACATGGCGGCCCGAAGTCCTGAAGTATAGACATAATAGCCGCCGTAGCCGACATTTGGTCTGGGCGGTCTGGGCCCTATTATTTTGTTACTTATATTTTACATTCAACACTCAGATGAACTGAACGATGAATTACAATAAGCTGTACTCAATGAGATATTTTGGTAGCTCTAAGAATTTTCCTTTTTGTTCTCCATGATTTTCTCTAAGTTCTATATCTTATAGGTGTCTGTATCAACTTTTGCTCTGAGGTCAGTTTCCGAACGAACAATATGCGGCTTGTTCTATAAAAAGTAACCATAAACAAGATAAACGCTCGCACTTTTTATTATTGTCAACATGTCGGACAAGTTAGTATTTTTGTTAAATAAATTGTTATTTTTATGTTTAAATCGTGAAAATTGTTCTATTTCACCTTATCTATTTGTGAATATAATATAATATAACAAGTAGTAGATGTAAAAAAGTTCCAAACTTACACATTTGTGAAGTGTTTCAACGCGTCGTAAATTCTTCAACATGTGTTCCATTTTTGTCGTGATCGATAATGTATCTATTTTCATTGCAGTGAAGACTTGTTAGGCGATGATTTAGGAGACCAAAGTCTCGCGGACTACAACCTTGGTAATGAGGAGGAGGAGCAGCTTTTGGCTGACGATTATGAAAATGCTGGACCTCAAAATGTTCCAACATCGATTGGGTCTAGTTACCGAGAACCCTTGGACATGGTGCCTACGGAGTACCCCTCTCATGTTATGGAGTACAATAATCAGGTACTTATTAAATTGGATTTTTTCGTTGTACTCGCGTCAGTTTGATCTTCAGATATGATACAACGTAAAAAAAGTAGCATTAATCATGTTGCATTTTATTGTGAAAGTGAGCTTCATAGTTATAATATTGTTTCTTTAAGACCAAGGTGTATAAATATCATAAAATGGGTGTTTGACTTGGTCTGGGTGTTTCTATGTATAAAATGTATGTATTTACAAAGGAAAAGTATATAAGTATGTTTATCAGTTGTCTAGTACCCATAGTACAAGCTCTGCTTAGTTTGGGACTAGATGACGTTGTGTGAATGTGTGAGGAATATTATATGTTATTTTCCTGTTATAGTAATCTGAATTGATACGTAATATTGAATTCATCATCCAAATGGTTAACAAGGCTGAATCATTATTATTATGTTCACATGTTCAATATGCTGTAAGAACATGATACATGACAATCACACTAATTACTTAATGTCTGTACCTCACAATAAGTTTATCGAAACAATGTGTCCAAGGAGACAGTTATAGCATTTTAAACCTAACTATACACCATCTTTACAGCCACCAATGCAGTACCAAGCGATGGCTGACACGGAATGTGTGGTGCCAAACATAACCGTGGAAGTACCAGTGGCACCAATACCGGAACTGCCAACTTATGCACCGTATGAACCACCCGCTTATGAAGAGCATGCGGTTCCCCCACCTATTGTAAGTTTCACAACCAGGGCCGGCCCGTCCATACGACGAACGGAGTAGCCACTCCTGGCGCCAAATACTGAAGGGCGCAAAAATGGCAATGAAAAACATAAGTTTTGGATTTCTATGTGTATTTATTCACAAAAAGGCGCCAGAATTGGATCTTGCTCCATTCTAAAATTTACTTCAGGCCAGCGCTGTTCATAACATACACCAAAGACACCTACTATAAGAACACAAATATTTTGATTGAGAGATTATGGTCTTGTGCAGTTTCTTCACATATTTGGATAATCTGGCCACTATTTATTTTTTAATCTATCCTTTAAGTAATTCCTAAAATGTGTGTTAAACCACACAAAATCCTTCGGCTTTATGATATTAATGTTAGGAGTTAAGATGAAGGAGATGTTAAGAGATTATGAATACTACCGATAAACTTAAATAGCAGTTCTATATTTTACACAAATATGGAGTTAAGTTATCAATATCTAGGTTCATAGAATTTAGGGGTCTATTATGGCATTGCAATTTCAGGGCAGGTCAACCTACCCGAATCTGTCAAATTTTACTCAAATATTTACCTTCCGGTATCTGTAATAAAATCTGTAATAAAGTCAGGTGTTGAAAATCTATTAAAGACAGATTGATGTCGGTTGATGTGCTGCCATCATCACCCATACTATATGCTGTGCTATTTTCACATATCAATTTGAATAGGTAATAAATGTATTTGCTTGTTTCTTTACTATATGATCTTCTGTTTATCTTCTAGCCGGCATCCCCCATAGAATCGCCACAGATTGTACCAACAGACATGAATGCTCAAATACAAAGTAAGTACCAATGGAATTACCTTTATAATCTACTTTGTGGTCTAGATTCTGAGGTTTCTATGAAAGAAGTGTGTTTAGAAAACTGATGCCTATTACATACATAGTGTCAAATAACTTTTCCAGTTTGATGTGGCTTGAGACGACAGAATGTGACGTCTCGACACTAGACAAGCAAAATTATTTCACGAGAACTGTATATACAGACACGTATAAAAGCGAGTCATTGAAAAGCATAATGATGTCGACAAAACCTTAACTCGATTTTATTATTTACTATCCGCGGTTCCACCCACCGTCCGAGGGAACAGCTCCCTGTACCCGAATATAAAGCAGCCTATGTCCTTTCTTAGACTCTAGACTATATGTCTACCAAATTTCATTTAAATCGGTTCGATAGTTTTGGTGTGAAAACGTGATGGACTGAGTTACTTTCGCATTTATAATATTAGTAAGGATTTTTAAAGTCCAAATATTTACATCTCATCACTACATAGTATAAAACAAAGTCGCTTTCTCTGTCCCTATGTCCCTTTGTATGCTTAAATCTTTGAAACTACGCAACGGATTTTGATGCGGTTTTTTTTAATAGATAGAGTGATTCAAGAGGAAGGTTTATATGTATAATTTTAGTATCAGCATTGCACCCGTGCGAAGCCGGGGCGGGTCGCTAGTCATAGATAAAACATAGTGCACTTTGTCTTTTTATAACATCTACATTTTTATATCCATGTATTACAATTAATAATAAGTGAGTTCGACTATAAAGATGTATTATGTTTGTGTGACAGATGGAGATTTGGGCGGGAACCGTGAACGCTTCGTGTCCGAGCGACCGCCCGGAGCGCAGAGGCTGCCGCAAGTCAGAGACATACCGGACAGCTTAGGTTAATATTTATTACATTGCTTGAACTAAGCAATGCATATATTGCTTTGTTTTTGTATATAATATGAAATCGAAAAATACTGAAATAGTAGGTGTATTTAACTAGTATTCAGTAGATAATATTTGTTGAATAAGATGTTATACAATCTGCCGGGATGTGGGTTGTTCGCAAGAGTTACCGCTGCCCTGGCAGACAGGGACCGCGAGAAGGCAAATAGTGGGTTTTAGTCAGTAAGAGTCTGACTCCCTCCAGTTGCACCCATAGCAAGAGGTCCGGGTCATTTGATGAATATAATATAATAATAAACATCAATATAAAATTGTAGACAGGGCTATAATAACAGCAGTACAAACGAACTTTCACGAGTGGTTTTTTAACAAAACTCATTCACCCCAAGTAGCTATATCACAATTCTGAACAACTGCTAATCACTAACACATTTGAATAGGGCACAGAACTGTCTTAGCACTGTTTGCTTTATAAATTAATGAGAATTTACTTGGACATTACACAACAAATAATTAATTTTCTTAAATTGTAACAGATAAGGTGGTAATCCCTCGAGGAGGGTTCGGCCGCGGTCGGACAACGTGGCGCAACCCGCAGTTCGCGCCGAGGTACTCGCATCCTTATAGACGGAATAATGTGCATCGGGTGAGTGCAGATTTGTAGTGGCAATTAAAATATTGTTTTATATGTATAGCTGAACTATATGAGTTGAATAGAAGATTTTACTAAGAAATTTTTTTAACAAAATCCGATTAAAAAGTTTAATATTGGAGGGAAATAAGTGAGAGTTTTGAAATGTTTGTAGAGCTTCAATCGTTCTTCACAGGGAAACTTCAACCAGCGAGCGTCATTCCCACCCCCGCAGCTTCGGCCCAGTCCACCACAAAATAGACCAGAAATTCGGCCCGAAATGCGTCCTGAAATGCATCCCGATATTCGCCCTGAGATGCGTCCGGAAATCCGCCCTGACATGCGTCCGGAAATCCGCCCTGACATGCGTCCGGAAATCCGCCCAGAAATGCGTCTCGAACCACCCAACCTACCCCCTCAAATGGGTCCCGAAATATCCCCCGAAAGGCCAATATTACCCCAAGAGATGCCAATGTTCCGCCCCCCAATGGAACGCCCCCAATTCATGCCGCGCTTTCAATACCGCCCCCAAATGGAAGAGCGTCCCCAATTTGGCCCGATCAGGCCGAATTTTGAACCTCGGCCTTTCTTTAGGCCTAATTTCCCACCTCGGCAGTTCGCTCCGCCTATGAGGGAGATAGTGCCGAACGCCAGTCATATGCCGCAAGTGACGATACGGCAGGCATTGCCGTTGCCGGAGAAGGGGAAAGAAATAAGGGAGCCGGAGGTGCGGATGTTGCCCGTGCCGCTGCCGGCTAACTTGCCGCCCGGTGGCCTGGCCGGCAAGAAAGTGCTGATCAATCCACATTTTAAAGGAAACTTCCAGCCGCCTGTTGAAGGTAATTTTTTATGTTTTTAAGAAAGGTTAAGTAAGTTGACTCATACTTCATCTCTTTTCTGAAAAATGTAAATTTATGATTAAAGAAAAAATACAGTTAAATAAGTATGTAAGTATGTGTGTTTGTTAATAAGATTTTTTTCTCAAATAAAAATGATAATTTTTCCATGTCGATTACGTTAGGTGTTGCAATTCTTGTGTAATTCATAGTATAATGTCGATAGGGTTGCCAGCCTACATTCCGACGCGAATACAAAAGTCGCCGCCCCTCAGTCCTACGATTGAGAGCAAATTCGGTAATTTTAGTATTAATATAAATACCTATATATGTTCTGTATTGCATGGTTTTGTAGCAACCCTAGAATTAGTGCCGATATTGAAAAAAAAACTCTTTCAAAAAAAAGTTACCGGACTGTTGACAGTTGAAAATTGCAATAGTTAAAAATAATCTTTTTTTTTTGTGTATGTTGCAAAGTTGTTGTCAGTATTTTTTTTATTTGAATTTCATTCAGAATTTTAGAAGTATAGTTTAAATATAATATATCGGTACTATTATAATTGTTTACACCTACATGTATTGCACAGTATTTATCCACCATGCTTATTGTGATATTATTTTAAATTCCTACACAATATTATACATTGCAAGCACTTAGATATTAACTAAATAGTACCTTTCCATCAAACACTTTCAATTTTAATGTGGACTAGGTAAAAAATAAAATACTTCATCATATTCATTTTGCAAAGCATCTTAAAATAATGTCAGTTTAATTTATCGTTTTGTGTCGGTGTATCGCTATAATATATTTATTTTTATTTATCGCTACATTATTTACTATTGACGTAAATGTTCTCACATTTATATAAATATAGCTTACAATAAATACTTAGATAATAGTTTGCTTGCGAATGTAAAAACTTTTTGAGTTTGACCCTGATTACAGATTAAGTTAATCGTTCTATGATAATTATAAAATATAGCTCCTACCACGGACGTAGCTATAGCTTTGACAATGGGGGGGGGGGGGTCTGGCCTGGAATCTGACGTAATATCTGTCCTGCGCCTGATCTCCCTCCGATCGAGTTAGATAGCGTCCCATCGGATTATAAGTGTATCTGTGTCCGCGCAAATGTGGGTGCACTATAACGTGTCCTGTGCAGTTGGCTGACCTTCTATGAGGGAAAGTAGAGATCAACTATCGGTCTGGACTCCATTATTGTTATTATTACTTGTTATTTTTGTTAATTAGTTGTATATTATTTATGCTAGGTCCGGTGAAAGACATAGACGACGCAGCGGAGCGGTTCATAGCGGAGCAGAGGAATGCCCTCGCTCGCGCCGCCGGCAGAAAGTATAATAGGAGGTCGCCACAGAGGTCAGTATAAATAGACCTGTAATATTTGCTGTGTTGGGGTCGGCTTCCAGTCTTAACTAGATGCAGCTGACTACCAGTGTTTAAGTTTACCTGGGCAACCCGTTACCCCTTATTATATTTTTATTCATTTGAATACATATTTTCTGTTCATAATATAATAATAAAACCTAACTGGTTGACTATTTCAATGTCTAAAAGATCAGCGCTATACTGAAAGCGCTTCATAAAAGGTAAAAGGTATGCAGTTATTATGCATTCTTATTGATCTAATAATCTGAAAGCACTTTATTTCTTCCAGCACATTAAACTACCTACGAAACTGTAAAATTTTCCCAATCGACTTTGAACCATATCATTCAGCAATAAAGTTGAAAATTTATTAAGGAAATTTGACAGATTGTAGTAGCTTGATGTGCTGGCGTCTATTCGATACATTTAAGTAAACGTTGTTCTCTACACTGGAAAAAATTTGTACTCTTTGACAAATTTCCATAGCATAATATTTGCAATTTTATTTTTGTGAAGTAAGTCATACATTATTTAAAAAAAAAAACTTTCATCAAATATTTTCTGTTTTGTCTCCAGGTACATAGAAAACACCACAATAGAAATAGAGAATGACCTCGCTCACGGGCCGCTTCCCAGGAGAAGTAATGAAGATGATGACCTGCTGCGGAGACAGGAGGAGTTCATCAATGCTAACAGGGCTGGGTTGCGCAGACGGTCAGTATTCACTGTTATATTATGTAGTTTCAGAAGCATAATTTAAATAGACTGTAATCCAAGGTAGTGGATGTGGTCTGTCTGGCAGACTTCCACATTGTTTAATCAAACCGGTGGGCAAGATTCTCTTCTTAAGGCAAATGTGATGTAAATGGATTTATTTTAATTTGCCTTGATTCGCCACTTCTTTAGCCAAGTTGCTATATTGTCTAGGGCATTTTGTAGTTTTCTACTACTTTCCTTGACAAACGCCTGACTTGGCAAAAACACATTTTCACCAAACGTGAACAGCTTAGCTTGCAACTATGAAAACTCTACTGGCGCATAGGACGAAAATCTCAGCTATCTCTAGAGAATAAACTACTCGACAAGGCTACCCTAAAACCTGTATGGACCTATGGCATCCAGCTGTGGGGTACTGCTTCTCACTCCAATATTGAAATCATTCAACGATTCCTAAACAAAATGCTGTGGATAATAGCAGATGCCTCATGGTTTGTGACAAATGATCAGCTACACTAAGACTTGAAAATGCCCACCGAATCCTCGAGACCCTAGACCAATGAAGCAGTCAAATAAGGATAGAGTAAGGAATGAGTATGCAGTTTATAAGAGGAAGTTTAAAAGTGGCACTAGTAACCCGACAAATTGTGGGAACCGGCTATCATGTTATGGACATGTAATGCGGAGGTTTTTAGCATCAATGTGTTAGATATAGGGGGAAGGCGAATACAGAAACGGTGTATGGATTGTGTGAAAGTTGTTACGGCTAGAAAGATTGTAATTTGTGAGATAACGGCAGATAGAAGAGTGTGGAAGAAAAAAACATGCTGCGCTGATCCCAAATAAAATTTTGGATAAGGGCAGGAGGATGATGATGTTCTATTTTACTTAGGGCCAGTTTCACAGGTTACGCATAGCCACTATGTACCAGATTAATTAAAAAATGGAAAATAATTTGTATGAAATTATCTTCCAGATAAACTACCTGGAACTTATCAGCAACCTGTGAAACTGGCCCTTGATATCTCTTTTTTTCTTGTGCTTCAGGATGCGTTCCCCGTCACCAGCGCGTCGCTCGGCGTCCCCCCCGCGCCGCTCGCCCGAGCGCCGCGCCCGCCCCGACGTGCGCAATAACGACGAGGTATGCGCTGTACTGTTATGGCAACAATTAGGGTTGAACTACTTACATTTGGCAGCACGGAATCGCCTTTTCCATCGCCTTTTCTCTTTCCGTTGCTTAGAACTGCCATTTGCTAGACCGAGACAGCCGATCGCCTAGAGGATTCCGCCGCGTGCTATCGCATTATGCTTTCTGTCTCGGTCTAGCAAATGGCTGTTCTAAGCAACGGAGAGAGAAAAGGCGATGGAAAAGGCGATTCCGTGCTGCCAGATGTAGTTCAACCCTTATGTGCTTAGCTCGATTATATTTGGCGGGGACACTACCGTGCCCCCAGATTATTTCACGAACGATTGGAAAGGCACTTGATCTTGTCCCCGTCCCAGTAAGATAATGTATGTCCCCCCGCAGGAGAGCGAGTACCGGCGGCGCGTGCGCGAGCAGGAGAGCCTGCGGGAGCGCGTGCTGCGCGCCAAGGAGCTGCGCCGCAGGAGGCACGCGCACGCGCTGCACGACATGACACATAACAAGTACGTATATCTCATACCTACGTCACTCTAGTTCACTATATTTTACTGCAATTCAACATAAAACGAGTACCTATAACGCACGTGCCGGTTTTTGGCAAAATTAAAAATAAGTTAAAGCGTGATCTATTTCATCTACCAGCGGTTTTTTCACCCGCATCTTTGGTTACTGCTCCGTTCCCGTGTGTCTTAGCGTGATGGTATATAGCCTATAGCCTTCCTCGATAAATGGGCTATCTAACACTGAAAGAATCTTTCAAATCGAACCAGTAGTTTCGAAAATTAGCGCTTTCAAACAAACTCTTCAGCTTTATAGATTGTCAACAAATTGAAAACAAAATTCCCAAAACCACACCTAATTTCTTCCAACAAACGTATTTTATCCTCCAATAACACTAAGACCTCCTTCCAGGGAACGCGAAACCCAAGAAAAGGAAAAAGAAAAAGATAAAGAAACCCAGGCCAAGTCAGAACCTCCCATCCAAGTACCAGTTCCAGACCAGCTCGTGACAACTCCCACAGAGATACAGCACAACAAGCCGGACACCACCAGGACTTCTCCAGACAAAAAGGTGGAGAAGATTGCGAAAGAGAAGGTGGAAAAAGTGGAGAAGGTCAGAGAGAGATCGCCAGTTAAAGAGGATAGTGCTGAAGTTAATTCTACTTGTGGTGAGTTTGTTTTTGTGAGTTAATTTAGAGACTACCTAATAATCTCTTATTTTTTTCGGTGGAAATCTCCCACTGTGGGTACAGCTGGAAGGGGTGTCAGACTCTTACGACGTTTGACGTTACTTGTAGGAGGCTAATGTCAAGAAATTCTACCTCTACTAGTAAGGGAATTTAAGGATAGAAAGGTCCAAGAAATCTGCAAAAAATAAAATCTCTTGTTAGAGCATCTTAAAAAATTGCCACTTTCATTTATCGTTTAGAAAGAAAAATAACATGTTTGATTTTTTTTATTGATCACGTCAGCAAAACATGAAGAAGTTTTTGTTTTCATACAAATTGCAGAAAAATTTACCGTTCAAGTTACCGAATCAACAACCCTACGACCATTGTTTCTGTTTCCGCAGAGAACCTGACGCCGCCGCACCTGGAGGGCGGCGAGCGGCTGACGCCGCCGCTGCCGGAGGCGGCGCGGCGCGGCGACAGCGACGACGACCTCGACCTCATCCTCGGCGACATCGACGGCATCCTCTCCGACGACGACGACACCGGGCGGTTCAAGGAGAAAGCTAAGAAGTACGAACATTTCTTGTTTGGAACTTTTTGAGATCACGATTTCCCTTGCGTCAAGGGGAACTTCTAACTCTGGATGAGGTGTTAATATGTGTTAAGTTAGATTGCAATTTTTTTCTAATTCCTTTCAGCCGTTATAGTTGTGGGTCCTCATAATCATCCAAATATCTGAACCCAACAAACTTTCACATTTATAATATAAGTAGTATTTCATTTTGATGACAAAATAGAATAAAAATTTGCTGAGATTGGTATCGAGACATCTCTTCATGTATATTTAGTATGATATAAAGTTTTGATTTCGATGAAATGATAGTTTTTGGCGACTGACTAGTAAATTCCACCAGGATAAAATTGAGAGAATTTGACTGCGCCGCAAATCATTTATTTCTTAAAACGTCAAAAACAGCCAAATATCTCTATAACATATAGTTATAACTTTCAGATGTTCAAAGCTAAGTTACTTGTTTTGTAAGGAGTAAGGAGTATATAATATGTGCTGTTTGTTCACAGACCGGACCCTCCAAAGTCCAAGCCGCAAGTGGACTTAAGGTCCAAGCTACCTCCGAAGTCCTCGAGCGAACACAAGAAGCAACAGAGACAGAAAATTGTCTTTACTGACGATAAAGAAGAGACTAAGAATAAGAAAAAAGGTTTGTATGCATGTGGGTCTGACCATTAGAAATTCTCTCTCTTTCCAGCTATGTATCCCAAATGGTGGTATGGTCAGCTTTTCTAATTTTTCTTCTCCACTGACCATTAGATATTGTCCATAATTTTTGGATGTTGTGAGCTATCTTTCAAATATATTTTACTAAAAACTACCAAAATAGTTTACTAAAATAGTTATTAATACGGATATTTGATTCCAAACAATAAGTTAAAATCGCAAAAATTTCAGCTCAACTGGTTGAACATATGTACTTCAAAATTTAGTTCAAAGAATCCACCGCGTAACATACATACATCCATTGGAATTTAAATAGAAGCTTTTAAAAATCTGATAATAATACTTATTGCTAATAAATTAGCCGTTTTATCTGTATTCCTCTGTGTGCGTAAGTCTTTAATTTGTTTTTTATTTTATAGAAAAGTCCCCAGCGCGTCGAGCGGTAGTAACAAGCTCGACTGTGACAGAGGACTCCACGCCCAGTGAAGCTAAAAGGCCAAAGGTAAGAAAAATATCTTCATATTAGCCAACAAAACCGACATACTTTTTGTTAAAATTATGATAAACTTGTAACAAACTTTGAAACCACTTAGAATAATGTTTTTAGAAACATTAGACGTAAATACATAGAAATCCAAAATAAATTTAAACAAAATGGATAAAGAAAGTACATTTAAAAAAAGAGATTGTTAATTTCAGGTAAAAACAAAAGTGGACACAACTTTAAAATCCAGACAGAGGATAACGTATGAAAAAGAGGTGTGTATCAGTAGTTTATGAGAAATTGGGATTATGACTAGGTCAAAAAGAAAATACGCTATCATAAATTCATTAAACATCTTAAAATAATGTCCGTTTAATTTATCGTTCTGGAACGAATACTATTAAAAAAAAATATTGATATTATTATCGAAATAAGTATACTACATGTGAAAAATCTGTGACGTCATAGTTTGAGTTTTCATATAAAATGTCACAAGTCACACTATGTAGACAAGTGTTTGTGATTGTGTATGTTTGTTACTTCTTCAAGCCCAAACAGCTGCACCAATTTTGATAAAATTTGTTAAGCAAGAAGCAAACACCCTGGATTCTAGTTTTGTTCATAAGTTTCGTATTATTTTGTGTAAATATACATAAATCAAGTTGAATAAATTAGACTACATGTATTTACATGTTAAATTCCTCTACAGCAAGCCGAGAAAGAAAAAGAAGACGACAAAAAATCAGCGTTCTCGAACCGCAGAGTTATACTCCAGAGAAAATCGGGAGCTGTCAAAGATAAATCTGTGTTCTCCAGAATTGAGGTCAAGAGTGACCCCTCGAAGCCTAACCCTGGCATCTTCAGCCGGGCGGTCAGGACCGCTATCGGTACAGAAAGCACTAGAATTGTCATAAAGAAAGAGGAGCCACAAGTACAATTTGAAAGTGATTCGGAAATTGATGAGGAGACGTTACTGGAAGACTCTGGGAATATAGCAACGGTGGTCAACTTGCCCCACGGAATGACTGACACCAGGTTGAAGACCTTGGCCGGCAATGAAGTACAGGTAATTAGAAATTTAGGGTCATTTTTGAATTGTTCCTTTGGTTTACAACGGTTGGCGGTTCGAATGGTTGGGTTTGGGTGTTAGTGGCATTTTTGATGGACTATTTAGGAAAATGGGCTTCTTTATGATTGTCAAAAGCGCGAATTTTGAACTTGAGCACTTTAACTAGATTCCCAGATACATATAAAATATAATACGTGAATTTTATCAATAATTAATTTTATTAATGGTTTTCCAAAAAAAGTAGTGTTTTAAACAAAGATAGTCCAAGACGTCTGTCTGTATGTTTGTGATAAATAAATACATATATCTATATATATCTCGAATACTCCTGTTGGTATTTTCATGCGGTTTTCACGAAAGAAAAAGGACCTTTTTTAGGAGGATATCTTAGGTATAATATTATTCTAGGAAGCCGGGGTGAGTCGCTTGTCAGGAATAATTTAAAATGAGTGCAAGCGCGATTTCGTCGAGAATTGCAATTTATTTCACACCTGTTGGGCTAATGTGGAGTTTATCTGCTAAATGATATTTGAACAATTTAATATTATCTCTACTATTTTTTAATCTTTAATTAATAAATTAATATTTAATATAACTTATTATATTATATAATATATATATATATATAATAGCAAGTATTTCATCAAGAGTAAGCTAAAATAGTTAAGTAAAAAGTTAGCTAAAATAGTATAAATAGTTATGTCATAAGAAACCTTTCTTATAGAAATAAATATTGAGGCGGGTTTCGCGCTATTTTTAAATATTAAAAAAAAAACCTTTTGAGTATTGTATGTATTGTATGACTATTGTTTTTTTATGGTATACTTAAATGAATATCCTTTTATAACTAATAATAAAGATTTTGTGTGTGCTATGAATTATCAATAAAAAAAAACAATCAAGTAAAAAAATGAGGTACGATTTTTTTACAACGGTACTAATTATGCGGTATTCAATTGATGGAGATGAGAGACGGATCAAGTAAAAAAATGGTGAAGAATATTAAAATTATGGTTGAAAATGTCATTTTAAATTGATGAAAACATTCGAACTGTAAACCTGTGATATTTGATTACAAACTCGCTGTGATATACTGTGTGATATTTATTTATATGTACATATTATATTCCTATTGCTTAGACATACACTGTAGTACCTACACAGAGTTTAATATAATCTTATTGAGTAATATGCAGGCTTATTAAACTTATTTGTGACTGTAAAATAAGCTTTAGTATGTTTAAATAATTTTAAAGACCTAAATTATATTGAGTGTCGATATTTCCTAAATGTTCTCAAAAAAATATCGATATGATTTCGGTTTGATACGCTCGATAATATGGCCTGTGCCCAGCAGTGGGATGATAAAAACCGGTCAAGTGCGAGTCGGACTCGCGTACGAAGGGTTCCGTACCATTATTTTTAAAACGGACAAAAAATCATGTCTGTTTAATGGGAGCCCCCCTCTTATATTAATTTAATTTTAATAAAATTACTTATTTTTAAAGTAAGTAATACATTCCATATTCTGTGAATATTTCAAGCATCTACCTGTTGCCGTTATCGATATCGAGCAAAAATGAACAAAAAAATCACGTTTGTTGTATGGGAGCCCCCCAAAATATTTATTTTATTCTAGTTTTCAGTATTTGTTGTTATAACGGCAACAGAAATACATCATCTGTGAAAATTTCAACTCTCTAACTATCACGGTTCATGAGATACAGCCTGGTGACAGACGGACGGACGGACGGACGGACAGAGGAGCGAAAACAATAGGGTTCCGTTTTACCCTTTGGGTACGGAACCCTAAAAAAGGCTGCAATGATGATGATTTAGGTTTGATATAGATAAACCCGCGAAACTGTTCCACTACCACCACCAGCACACTACACGGAAAGTCTGCGTAATTGCCGCAGGAAATTGGTTTCGCTCCCAATGTTAGAAAGAATCCCTTTTATAAAGAAATGGATTATGGGAACTATTTTGCGCACTCGGATAAAAAAAAGTCGTCTCAAGTAGTAAGCCTGCATATTACCTATTTTATATATATCTTAGCTAATACTTAATATGTCTAAATCTGAAACCGGTTAGACTGGAAGCCGACCCCAACATAGTTGGGAAAAAGGCTCGGGAGATGATGACTAAAACAAAGAGAACAGGAAATATTTCATGTTTTGTGTGATTAAACGCTAATTCAATTATCAAAAGACATATATAGTGTTAGCTAATAATGCTGTTTTTAAATAATGTCTTCGATACGAAGTCTATTTTGAAATAATTTCACACTACTACAATATTCTGTTATATTTTAAAGAAATATTATATTACAAATGTTTATTTAAAATGTCCCAGTTATATTCAAAGTTATACGTCAATATTTAAACTATAGTTTGTAAGTGTTGTATTTTCTAATTATAGTGAAGTATGGCCAAAATAGAGTGTTCTACACACGCTAGCACATCAAGCGACTACAATCTGTCAAATTTCCTCAATAGATTTTCAACTTTATCGCTGAAGCATATGGCTCAAAGTTGATTGGGAAAATTTGTCAGTTTCGGGTAGCTTGATGTACTGGCGTCTGTATATAAGAGTAATTTTGTCATGATCTGAAATATATGTTACAAAAAAATGATCATGAATAATAAGTCTCTATATAATTATATAATAGTGAGATAATAGTGTGTTTTTTTTCTATTATTTTTACAAAATATTAAATGTTGCATGCAATATGTTGAAATCATGTAATATTTTAAATTAATAATACAGTTTTAATGTGTCAAAATTCCAATTTTAAATTATCCAGAAGTTTAGTGTGCTAAATATAGATAATATTTTTTTTTCTATATTTTGTTAAATAATGTGTTTTGTTATTTATCCACTGAAAAATATATTTTTCGATATTTTATTTTGATTGGTGGTCAAACTGAATTAAATCTAGTCAACTAGAAGGTTGTGTGAGCAACATGTTGAAATTGTATTATTGTTATTAAAATAGGAAAAGTGTTAAGTGATTGTTATTCTTTTTATTTTAGACTAAATTAGATTTATTGTTATTTTAAATAAGTTTATAAATAAGATTTCATGATAAAATATTGTACTTCATCTATGTTGTGTGTTGCCATGTATAAAATTACTTAACATTTTTCATATTTTTATAAGGTGTGTATCATGTATTTATTACTGTTATATTTTAATTTTAATAATATAATATAAGAAAAACAATATTGAAAAAAAACAAAAACCCACGAATTTTCCAGAATTTAATATTGGACAAAGAAGAAAGGTCGGCGAAGATAACATTCAAGACGACAGTGGCCGCGGAAAACTTCAAAAAGAAATTTAATAACAAGATGGTCGCCGCCAGCCGTTTGTCCGTCACGTTGCGCTGAACACGAAATTATGAAACTTGTTATCAGTAGTAACGTAGAAATACGTCTTTTGTTCGCTATGTTAAGTGAAGTGGATGTTATTATACTTGTACCATGAATAAAAATGTAAAAATTGACACACCTTTAACTTTATGCCCGCCACGTTAAAAAAAAGTCGTGCCCTCAGCGCCAAGCTAAGAATTCATCCATCAATACCTACAATATAGTAGTGAGTTTGGAATTATATCGATTAAACGTGACTATTAATTTCGAACTTTAAAAGTATGTCACAGTGGCGTCACTGTCACGATTACATGACAGACTTTTCGGCTTGTCGTTTATACGTGACTGTGGCGGTCAAAAGGTCAAAAGCTGTGTCGAAATTGCTAACATATAAACTGTGAAATTGCAGAGTGTTCAAGATTATCGTTTTGTTATTTAACACTAACTAAATAGTTAAAACCTATCTTCATTATCTATGTATGTTATTTCTTAACATATTTTCACGTGTACCAAGAAATATATGTATGGTAAAAAGTTTGGTGAGACAGAGGAATTTAAAATAAATGTTTACAGATCGTACATTATTAGTATTTAGTTTTAATTAACGAGAATAGTGTTCGCTTATCGAAAGTAGAACTTGCAATGTTACATAATTGTTCATTTCCAGTGACGGCCATAGACAATGTCAGATTTATGACGTTTTCTGTAACTTTCTTCTGCTTATGACTATTTATACTAAATATAGTCTATACGATCAATAACATAAAGTACTTTTTTTTTTCAAAATGCTGGGTGTTTTTTTTTCATGTGTGGTAAAAAGGGGTTACGTTTTAGTCTTATTTTTAGGCGTATTATTGTTCGTATAACTAGAAGGTTAACTGAGCAACGCATCACCTAATGATGTGTCCATAATTGTTGAAATGATGGAAGAGTATACAGGGTGACAATTTCATAAAACAAAGTAGGAAAAAGAATATTATGTATTTCTTAAAACGAAACGTTTGAGTAGTCACACGATATAACATATTATTTTTTTGTATTACCCTTTAAAGCAAAGAAAAGCAAGCATTCTGACAAAAATAAAGCTAGTATAGCTAGTATAAGGATTCTGACAAAAATAAAGCTAGTATAGCTTGCTTATACATCAAAATAATACATAAGCTAGAATTTAGGAAAGAGCGAGTCACAACACGGGGGGAAGTCATATAAACATAAGTATTTAAATACGTCAATTCATAATAGATACTAGCGTATTTTTTTAAATGTACTACCTAAACTCTAGCTACGAATTGATGACTATTATAAATGTTCAGATATATTATTGCCATATCTCAAATTATCACCCTGTATAATGTATGAGGTTATAATAAACTAAATTCATATGTAAGTTTAGTTTGTAATTTAGTGTTTTTTGACCCATATATAAGTAAATATTGGTCAACCATGCCTGTAAAACTATTGGCTTAATAATAATTAATTGACATTCACTGTTAGTACTGATTATAATTTAAAACATTTAAAAAGTGCATTATGATTATTATGACGGAAAAACTCTGAATATAATGTCACTCGGCACGATTTGAAATGGCGTGACACTATCGTGTCTTAGCACAAGTTACCTTTATAGGTTTTGTTTTAAAATTTTAGTCTTGCCAGAAGTGTTGCATGCTTTGAAGGGGCTCCGTATAAAAGTTTGATTGGGACACTTAGAAAAAAAATTGCGTTAAATTAAATAAATAACGTAAGGAGTGTTCATACGTGGTCAGGATCTACGAGAGTTGTGTCCTCGTGGCATATGCCCTTGGTGACCCCCGTGACCCAGGGGCCCCGTATAATTGATACGGTAGCTACGCCCCTGCTTGTTACATTACAATCTTTACGGTGCAAAGGATTTGCTTAGCTAAAGATAGTTGTATACACAAAAAATATATTCGATATGACCTGAAAAAAATGTAAGCTATTTTTTTTCAATTTCAGTAAAATTTAGTACATTGGTCTTTAAATAAAAACTCAATTATAAATTCAAAGCCAAAAGGCTTAATTATTTCGACATTAGTGATGTTCTATCGATAATCTGAATCGATTATTCTACTATCGCTTGTACACCCATAACGTCAAACGCCGTAATGCACCTTTTGAATTATTTCAATTATACATATATGACACAAACTTAAACAATTAAATATGTTATATAAAACATTACTCTTTATTTGTGTGTCTGTCGGGTAAAAGTTTATTCAATTAGTGTAATACTGAATTGTACAAGTTATGCTTATAACAACAGTGAAAAATAATCTGTATGTCACAAGCCATTAATATTTACTGACGAGGTTTTCAATATATTATGTAGATATATGTCATTTTAAAAATATCGTTCTTTGCAATCTATGCTGTCGTTTTTGACATATGTATGAAAAGATAATGAATAATTTACTGTTTTTTTGTCACTAAAGTCGACTTAAATTTGCTTACCATTTAAACATTGTGTGTTTGAGCAACTTATTGTATTGCTATTATATAAGAAACAAAAATCTAATAAAGCAAATCCTTGGAATTATAGTCAAATATACTATTTAGTGCTTTAAGTTGAGCATTGTTTGCGGTTATAATACATTATGTATGTATGTCCAGATAGAGGGGAATCATTGTGGTCAGCATATTCATAAAGCTGAACAAAACACTAACGGAAGTAAATCTATATTTAAAAAAAAAAATGGTCCTTCCTTTTAAAAAAAATGTCGTATTGAGAGACGCTATTTTCTTGAATATTGATTTTGTTTGTTGAAATTTGCTCTGTTGAACGAGTACGTTGACCTCATCGACGGGTCCCATTACCGTTACACCCTGTATACTATAAATAAAAATATATTCAGATGACGCACGAAGTCAAAATCTAATGTGTAAAAATAAATACTAACTCAGTTTTTAATGTGTAAAGGTTTATGTCATTATAATTAAAATTCTAAAATTAATACTGCTGTTATAGTATTTTTTGTTACTATTTCATGATTATGTCATCAAAAGATGTTTTTGGAAATGTTGATTGTTTTAATAATTACTACTGAAATGTATGTTTGTCTGTCACTTTTAAATACATAATATTTATTACACTGCAAAACTTCATACATTGCTATAATGCACAGTTTGTATTAACATATTTATAAATAATTTAACACATTACACATGTCAATGTTTTATTACAAGACATTGTTTAGACATACATATTTCATATTGTAGTAATTAATTTTTATATACAGTGCAATTTAGTAATACACATACATTTATGTAAAAATACAATTCGATTGAACACTCTTACACACTAACAGGAAAAAAAAAATCAAAACTTCCATGTTATCAATATGTCTAAATCAGTCCAATGTATAAAAATAATAATATATTTACATAGACTTTGTTTTTAAAATGTGACTCTAAAAAAATCTAGATAATGCATTATTGATTTAGGAATACAGTAATCTGCTTCGCTTTGTCATAAATAGACATGGGATTATATGCATTTGCATGTTTGTATATGCATAAAGCGCTAATTATTTATTTTTCTTGCATATTTAGGCATTGTTTTTAATTCAGGGGTGAAACGAGTCATCCTTTGCGAGAATGATATTAAATTCTGGACTGTGTGACTGCGCTTGAGTCTCGCGAGATCTCGCCCAACGGGGCTGATTAAAAAAGATACAAAATTATGTTATTTTTCTCAATGTGCGACCAATGTTACGAACCTACCATATTTATACATATTGAAAAAATGAGCGTGAATCAAAATCAAATACATAGTATTTTGGTAGTGCATATTTTGCCAATTTTTATTGCATATTTCTGTCATCTATACTGCATATTGTTTCAATATTGCATATAATCCGATGTCTATTCAAAAATTACACATCATTTTAACATTTGTTTTGTGTGTAAGTAAATGATATGTAGGACAAAATTAATTTACTTTTTATTAAAATAAGAATCGTAGCGTTGCGATTACCACGTATCTACCACATTTTAACGTAAAAAAAAAACATCAAAGGTGCTTTTCTTATATCATTGCATTTATTTATATTTCGGTTAAAAAGATTTTGCAAAATCTTGTTTTAACGATTTTATTTTAATTTCGCAGATAGTATCTCCTAACGAATTAGATTATTAAAAAAAAATACAAATTGGGAAAAATATTTCTATGAAAGCCATAAAAATACATGTGTCTATCTTTTTCTTTAGGCTCTCTTAAATTTTAAAAGAAATACAGAATAGCTTTGCTGTATTTTCATATTCTTCAATAAAAAAAAATGTTATTCTCTTGTATTTTATATAAAATATAACTTAAGTTTGTCTCTTTTAGTGTTTAGATGTGACGAGGTATATATTTAGATGTAGAGTTAATATTGCTTTTGTCGAGGCGGCCTTGCTATGAGTGATTTTTTAACTTAAGATGATTATTTTCTTTTTTTATCAGAATAATTTAAATTATTAATTAAAGTTATTTTTAACAGGTAAATAAAACTCTGCTTTAGTATTTTTCTGACCTATATAAAAATATGCCTCGGTTTTATCACTCATTTCGAGGCAACCTCGTCGAAAGCAATTTTTCGCATTGCGACACATTGTTATTATATAATGCAAATAAAACAGCTAGACGTGGAAAATTTGTTTATTTTTTTGTACAAATCCAGTTTCTAAATAATGTGATAACTTTTTTATATATTACATCGGATCTCAGGAAATAAATATTCAAGGATAAATAGATGAAAGTGTTTAATTTCTCTTGTATAAGTCTGTTACCCTGTACGTTTGTACAAATTAGTTTTAAGGTTATTTATCTGGTTCTGTAATGTTAACAATTTTTTTTTGTAAAAGTTTAATATTTTGCATTTTTACTAAAAGTGTTATAGAATCAGTTGCGTTCACTTGCAAACGATAGTCGAAATTTGTGCATTGTGCACCTGTTGTAAATAAAATCTAGACAAAATATTATAATCGAATATAAAATTAAGTTTTAGCATTTGTTGAGTGAACGAATGTTGTCTTGTTATTTTTTTTTTAATTTTGTGATGACGGATATCATAACGCTTTAAATATATTCTTATGAATATGTTTTGAGCGCCCAAAGACTGATTTTTTTACAATAAATAACGTTATTTTTTGATCTGGTTTTTTATTTAATTCCTCATACTTATTGTAGAGGAATACGGACCAAACATTTTTAACCGACTTCCAAAAAAAGGAGGAGGTTCTCAATTCGGTCGGTATGTTTTTTTTTACAAGTTTTAACTTAGATTGTTTTTGCAATATTTACTACCTGAATAAAACACATTTTTCTAAAAAAATAAATTTATTCACTGGTCAATTGTTAGGTTTACCTAAAATAACATAATAATAAATCCTAAAAATAAATTAATTAACAATCCTATATATTTTAGGAATTATATACATTGTATACAATACCTAGATTTTTTCCTAATACATTTTCTCTAATTCTGCAGTACTAATACTAAAATTGGTTCATGTCATGAAAAATAAGTCCACTTTTGACTCGAAATTGCATGTCACGTAGAGATGACAGGCCAAAAAGGGTCACGGTCACGACTACATGACAACTTCAAAAGTTTAAAATTAATAGTCAGTTTCAATCGATATAATTTGAAACTCACTACTAGTTTTTGTAGGTATTTATGGATTAATTCTCAGTTTGGCGCTAAGGGCACGTCTTTCTTTTTTTGACGTGGCGGTCAAAAGGTTAATATTTAAGTCGAGGAAAGCCCGCTTCCTATGGATAGCCCAAACTACCCTGAAACAAAACCGTCACTAGAACACGTAATTATGCCTGAAGCTAAGGAAGGTGGCTATATTGAAGTACCGCGGCATCGCCTGCAGTATGTTCTTGTATTCGGGTGTGAACTCATCAGGGTGGTAGATCTTGTGCGAGTGCTGAGACACGTCCACTATGGGCTGAGATTGAAGGGATTGAGGTACCTGTTAAAATAATGAACAATATTTTTTTAATTACAAAAAAATTCTAAGTCTTTTTCACTGAAAAAACAATATACAATTATTTTACATCCCTACAAGTCGGTGTCTCGAAGTTTTCGCTGTATTTATTTTAACACGAACTTCTAGTCTTCATAAAAAAAATACGACCTTAAATAATTTACCCAGGATAGACTGGACCCTTATGGCAAAGAAATGGCACCCATAATTTTTCATCATACACCCAATCACAGACCTGGGATCGTACAGTATTAACCCTAGTTAATTTAACAACCTGTTATATCTGAAGTTTATGCTGTCAAAATATATGACGCATGGGGACAGATGCGGACCATGTTTGAGAAACTGTAACTAAATTTTACTGTACTATCTGTAAAATTTATTTGAACTTTATTGTTGAAGCATATGGTTGAAAGTCTAAGTAAGTCTACAAAACTTACAGTAAAGCTGACATCCAGCTCGAACACAGAGGCGGGGACAGCCGCGCTGTAGGTGGCCAGCGAGTGGTACAGCACGTAGACGGGCCTGCCCAGCTGGTAGAAGCTGACCCTGGGGGTACTGTTCAGGGACCACGCGCTGATGGTCACGTTGTTGTGCGGCCACAGGGTGAACATGTTGTGGTTCGCTCCTGTGGACGAAATCGTAAAATATATCTTGGGAAACGATTTTATTTTAGACAGACGAACATATAATGTATATCTTTATAAAAAAGAAAATTGTTTTGTCCAGTCATGTTGTGAGTAAGATTTAGCATAAACGTTAATATAATAGTTAACTTAAAAAAAAATTATGAGGGTGGTTCGTTGTTAAGAATAAGAGCGCATCTCGCCATTAAACATAAAAGTTTTTTGTAAATAAAAAAAAGGAATAGGATTAAGACATTACCTACAATTTATTCTAAAGCTAAAGTTTTTGGCAAAAGAATTTTTTTTCTTATAACAAAATCATCACAAAAACTTCACCAACACAATCAAAATTTCAGAATACCTGAACACTACCTACATACCCCTCTTTAACAAACTATCAGTTAAAACAGTGAAACTTACCAGTAAACTGGAACTTGTATCTACATGTGTCGGCTTGGCAGACGCGTTCCGACACGTTCACTGAGACGGGCGGGTTAAACGCGGTGGGCGGACCCGTGTACAAGAACGTAGCTTGGTTCCTGTAAATATAACAGAATAAAGAAATCAAATTAATAGTATATAGAAACCATATAAAAAAATATATTATTTGATGGTTGATTGACTGTCACTTTTTATGTTGATGGGAAATCATCAGATGATTCTCACGACTTCATCATCCCTATCTACTGTTTGTTGTCGAGCCTTTTTATAGGAATATTTTTACATAACTAAAATTTGAATTCAAAATAGTCATCAAAATTAATCACATAAAACACTAAATAGGTATTTCATTATTGCTGGTAATAAGAAATTTTAGGTGTTGCCTTTAATAAAAAATTGTGTTATTGTTTTAATTTTATTACCAGCTATCACTACCACTTTTACCCGCTTCCTGAGAGAACTACTTCCCATGCCCGGATATATTACGGCCAAGTTTCATCAAAATCCGTTCATCCGTTTAGGCGTGAAGAAGTAACAAACATACACATCTGCACTGATAAACTTTTGCCTTTATAATATTATTGTGTTACTAAAAGCCAGTTTCACCAGTTGCTGATAAGTTCCAGATAGTTTATCTGGCAGATAATTTCATATAAATTCTGTTCCATTTTTGAATTTATCTGGTAGTGGCTATTCGATCATTGTGAATCTGGCCCTAAATAGAATAAATAATACTTACAAGAACCTTCCAAAGCTGGTCCTAAATAGCGGCAGGCCGCAGTAGACCTGCGTCCCGCAGTCGTCGCGGAAGTCGGTCCGCGCGGACACGTGGTAGCCCTGGGCGGCCAGCGCGGGCAGCACGCGCGCGCCGCTGTAGGCGTCGTGCTTGGTCACCAGCACGCCCGACGTGCGCGACGACGTCGCGTTCTTGTAGTCGTACGATACTATCTCCGAGTGCTGGGAAAAAATCAAAACATGATATTCAAAGGTATTGTGATTGGATCTGCTTGGGCTGTGGGTAGTTCGTAAGAGTTACCCGTGGCCCTGGCACACAGGGACCACCAGAAGGAACATAGCGGGTTTTAGTCAGTATGAGACAGTCTAGCAGTCCCTCCAGCTACACCCTCAGCGGGAGGGGTCATTTGATAATTTCCCAGGAGAAAAAATAAGATATTGTAATGGGGTTTGGTTTCTTCTAAATCTCATATTGATTTGATGATTTCATACTTTTAGGCTGTCTATTATACCCACACAAATGTCAATGCACAAGTTTTATAAAAAACACATTTATTTTAATCAAAAACCTTAAATATTATTTATTTTGCCTTTTTCAAGCAAAGAAAAAGAATGAAAAGAACTTTTTTGACCAGAAAAGCGATTTTATCTTCGACAAATTAGTATTTAATTTTATAATTTTCTCAATGGCAACAAAATAAATAAAAGCTAGCTAAATACTTACAAACCAATAATGTCTCTGTAGCGAAGTCCCGTCTTCATCATAAGGGTTGAAGGGCACAAACATGAGTACCACGCAGATCGCTCCTATGAACGACAGCACCATCCACAAGCGTTTGCGAGAGAATAGCAGTTCGATGCCCGACTGTAGCAAAAATGAGTTATTAGAATATTAAGTTGCAATTTTGATTTTTACAGATTTATAAAAACCTTAGATGCTTAATTGCTTATAAATATCACAATGAAAACTATCGTTCTCATAGATAAAATTAAACGCATAACCAATAATTTTATTATTCGATAGATATTATTTGACTAGTTGTCAACTACCCTTTTATAATAATTTGTACTCGATGTAAATGAGTTAAGGGCGCGTGTTCGAAAATCTGGCAACGTCGCAAATAGCTCAGATATTTACATGTTTTAATTAATTTCTCAATTTTATTTTATGAAATCATAAAATAATGCATAGAGCAGTGCACTAGGAAAGTTCATAGAGAATGCAGTTATTAATATCGTAACACCGAATATATAGTTGTATATGTGAAAACGTATTTAGAAACTTTCCAAGTGCCTTTTTTACAAGTAAAACGTTTAAAACATAAAATTTTGTGTTTTAATTGCAATTCCTATTCAATGTTTTAGTGCACTACAGAGCCATATGTCTTACTTTCATATAGTAAATTGGCCAAATTAATTAAAACGTGTAAATATTTGACAGCTATTTGCGACGTCGCTAACTTTCGGTGCACGCGTTCTTAAAGTAGGGATTCATTACATATATCAAAATAGTAAGTTCCACTCACAATAGTGCAGGACACAAGCACAGCGAGCGCGACGTTGAGCATGGCGGCGGTGTAGTCGGGCGCGTCGCCGGCCGCCCGCGCCAGCGTCGGCAGCATCTGCGCGTCCAGCCGCAGCGCCAGCGAGAACATCAGCATCACCGACGGCAGCGACAGCGCTATCTCCAGGATTAGGTGCTGCCAGCCTGCACAAAATCAATTTATGTAGGATGTTGCTTGTAAAAAAAAAATGTTTTAAATGCGTGTGTCTTGGAAAATGTATGAGTTTTGCAAAAAGTGTCTATAGTCTAGAAAAAAAATCGCTATATTTAATACAATGATTTTTTGGTAGAAAGTATATATAAGTATATATAATATAAAATAAGTTCGACAGCACTTGGATGATGTAGAGACGCCAGCACATCAAGCTACAACAATCTGTCAAATTTCCTTAATAGATTTTCAACTTTATCGCTAAAGCATTATGTTTTAAAGTTGAATGGGAAAATTTGTCAGTTTCGGGTAGCCTGTTGTGCTGGCGTCTGTACATTGATGCATGGAACTGCATTAAATAGATTGGATTCGTTATTCCATAGTGAATAATACATACTTTGTGACAAAAAAATGAATAATGCATTAACTGATTTTTCGTTGGTGGTGAAGCACCTTCAGGGGTCAAGCACCAGCTGGAGGGAATGACAGACTCACCTGGCTAAAACTCACTATATTTTTTCTGAGGTCCCTGTATCCCAGGGCCACGGTAACTCTTGCGAACAAACCGCAGCTCCGACAGACCCTGGCCCTAAGGGACCCGAAGTTGCTGACTTATCTTCGAAGAAATGTATTTACCTCTCAACGCGACATATCGTACGGCAGTAAGCGACAGTAGCGAAGTGGCGGACATGATGAAGAGCGGCGCGCTGAGCAGGTAGCGCAGTGACGTCAGCGGCGGCACGCACGACAGCACCAGCAGCACGCACGACAGCAGCAGCCGGGTGCCCGCCATCGCCTGCACGCAGCGCAGGGAACGGCTCAGACCGTTCTGCAAAATGTTCATATCATTATAACATGCTTTTTCTATGTGCCACTCCAAAAAGATCTGAAACTTACATAACCCTTCATCATCATCATCATCCTCCTGCCCTTATCCCAAGTTTTATTTGTGGTCGGCGCAGCATGTTTTTGTCTTCCACGCTCTTCTATTTGCCGTCATCTCACAAGTTACATTCTTTCTAGCCATATCAACCTTCACACTTACATAACCCTTATTACTAAAAAAAAATAGCAGTCGACGAACTAGGAAGTCCCTTCTGGGAATTGGATCTAGACGGGGCAATGGAGACTACTGTTCTAGAAGATAGAAGTCATTCTTACCCTCTTTAGTGTCCAGGCATCGAAGGCCTGTGCAGCCCCCACAGCCGCGATGAGGTAGGGCATCCAGAATAACGGTACTACCAACCATGGCTCCGTCAGATATCTATGGAGGAAGAAACGTTTGTTTAGGTTTTTTAGGTTTTTGGACAAGGAAGTGTAAATAAACCGTACCACATAAAAATAAAACAATGTTATGCTATGTGATTTCAAACTGTAAATTATTTTTCGCTTCATACCCGCGGTGGCATCCACTACCTATGTCGGCGTAAAGTTCTTATGAATACGAATAAAATAAGCCAAAACACGAGGTAGCTGCTATCAACCGTTTAAGAGTTCCCTAAACTGTATCTCACATTTATTACCGAGCCAGCAATGACCAATTATAACCCATATCGGTCTAAAGATCTCATCAGTACAAATAAATCAAGCCCAAACACGAGGTAGCTGCTATCAACTTTTAAGGAGTTCCCTAAACTGTACTTCAACTTCATCGAGCTTGCAGTGGTAGTAGTAACCCATTCGATGCAAAGATCTCGTCAATGCGAATAAAATAAGCCCAAACATGACGTAGCTATGATATACCGTTGAGGAGTTCCCTCATCATCAGACCAGGTAATTTTGTAATATAGAATGATTACCTCATCTGCACAGTAGTAGCGACCATTATAAGAGTACATATAGTGACTGCCAGAATTCCGCATAGCATGGATGCCAGTCGGCCCAGCGCTGTCACCAACAGCTTCTGTACCGTTGACCATCCTGTTGAAAGAGAGGAAATTTCATCATCATCAGCATTCTTATCTTACACTGCTTGGCACAGGCCTACTCTCACACAGAGAAGGATTGAGCGGTAATCACCACACTAGCTGAATGGGGATTGGTGATATCAGACTTTATAGTTGCAGGTTTCCTCGAGATGTTTTCTTTTACATTTAGTCAGTCATTGATGTCCAAGATATATTTTCATATTCCCGAAGACTTCTCTTTAATCTATGTTGGTGTCTTCCAGTGTTACTTGATCTGTCGACTGGTGCGGCAGTTGCAGCCATGAGATTCTCTAAGGCACTACTGATATATAATATTATCATTTTTGCTAAAATAAGTTTTTTACACTTCTATAACACCTTTTGTTGTTTAACAATGTAGAATAAATAGCATGTCGAAGATATTTTTTCCGAAAATGGGTATCCCTTTAGATTAGTGATCCTTTTTCTAGTCTTTATTTTTTCAAAGAAATGTATAGCTTGGCTTCATGTCCTGTACTGGGTTACAATGCCAAGGTAATTTTGAGTGATGTAGTATAAAAAGTAAAGTAATAGTTACTAGCGCCGACGAGCCAGACGTAGTAGGCGACGCTGCCGAGGCCGCAGAGCGCGACGAACACGTCGATGACGTAGGAGGCCGACAGCGCGTACGACACCAGGAACACGTTCAGGTAGTCGTAGTATACTGCCGCTGTCGGCTCGATCTGACAACGAACAGATTACTTATCAAGTATTTAGTCAATGAAAATAGAATTTCGATACGAGAAAATTGGTTGAAATAAAAATTACATAAAATTGTCACATTTAGGGCCAGTTTCACCAGTTGCTGATAAAGTGTAATTTAGTTATCTGATGGATAGTGCTATCTAGCCGATAAAGTCTGGTTATATATATAACTTTTTCTGTTTCACCATTAAGCAACTAAAGATTTCGGGTTTACAGGTGTCGGATAGCGATATCTGGTAGATAAAGCTACCTGTGTAACCGAAAGCTTTAGTTTATCTGGTAAAAAAGTTCCTGATAGCCTATCAGAGACTTTATCAGTAGGTAACCGGTGACACTGGCCCTTAACATTCGTAAAAACGTCCAACCATACAACTTCGTATAGACTTTAACAATTCAAAATATGGACAAATATTTCAGATTTTCGAACTGTGTATCTGATCGTACAACAAAACAACGCAACTCTTAGAATGTCTGGTCACACCATTTGCTACGTAGGGAATCCAATCCGGGTGACAAAAAAAAAATGGTAGGTACATCACCCTACAAGTTTACACTCTCTATTCCCTCACTCTCACAGTCCGATGGGACGGCAATCCGACACGACCGGAGAGAGATCAGGCGCAGGACCGACATTTACGTGCTCTCCGATGCACGGGTGTATCAATCACCAACTTCCAGACTCCAGGCTGCTTTTATGAAAGTTTCTCAAAACCCGCCCAAAACTATTTCAAACCCGAGACCCCGTGCACAGCAGTCGCTATGCAACTACTAGACCAACGAAGCAGTTCATTAAATACACTTACCTTAGTCTCAAGGTCTTCAGCAGCGGCAGTGGCGGCGACGAAGGCCAACAGCATGTCCCCGGCGCACTGCATGACCCCAGGCTGCAGCAGGTCGGGCCGGTCGTTGCGCGTGTGGTACACGCCCGCCCACTTCACGAACGCTATGTCCACTCCTGGACAAAACATTACACAGTACGCTTTACCTACGGCCAGTTTCACAGGCACTATCTACCAGATAAATTCAAAAATGGAACAGAATCTGTATGAAATTATCTGCCAGGTAAACTATCTGGAACTTATCAGCAACCTGTGAAACTGGCCCTTAGTCTTGGAATGTGCAGACGCCAACGCATCAACCTAGCTCAATCTGTCAAATTTATATAACCTTTTAAGCGCCACGTCAAAAAAAAAAAAAGAAATGCGTGCCCTCAGTGCCAAGCTAAAAATTCATCCACAAATACCTACCTTCAATATAGTAGTGAGTTCAGAATTACATTATATCAATGAAAACCGACTATTTATTTTAAACTTTAAAAGTCTGTCATGTACTACAACTACACCTCAATAGATTTTCAACTTTATTTACAGTTGGGGTAGCTTGATGTGCTGGCGTCCGCGGAGTTTGTAGAGTAATACCATATGTGTTTTGTTATAAAATGATAGAAATTGAAAACTCAAAATAAGTCTCTTATGTTTTTACTCATGCCTTGATTTACTTTCCTTCTGTTATTATACGCAGACAAAAAGCTGAGTTAGAACAGTCACTAAGTATACTATTCGATATCCCCGTACCATGTATGTCTCCGAAGTCCCTCCATATCCGGAAGTCGGTGTCGGAGGGCACCATGCCGGCGGAGAAGAGGAACTCGGCCAGGCTCTGCGCGTTGGGCACCGGCGCCGACCTGTGGTATGCTTGCAGCACTCTAGGGTCCGTCACCTGACGACCGAAGTTTCAAGGGTTTGTAACAATTCAAGCATTCAGATATTTATGAAGAGGTTGGTATTTTTATATCTCCGTTCTGCTTTTTGACATCGGTCTTTTTATAGCCTCACTGCTGGGCATAGGCGTCCGCTTGCTCAATGCGGGTTGGTGATTACAGTAAGTTATATATCAGTTATAGGTGTCCAAAATATACTTGGAAAAAACTTATACCTTAAATTTGCATTGATGATACTTGAGAGGCTGGTGCTTTAACCACTAGGCCATCACGACTTCGCGTTTTTACTGTCAGCACACTTTAGTTTTTACTACAGCCTTTGTACTGTCCCATTGCTGGGCACAGGCCTCTTCTCATACAGAGAAGGATTGAGCGTTAATCACCACGCTTGCTCAATGCAGCTTGGTGATTTCAGACTTTATAGTCCAGGTTTCCTCGAAATGTTTTCCTTCACCTTTAATCAGTCATTGGTGTCCAAGATAAACTTAGAAAGTACGTATAACTTAGAAAAGTTACATTGGTACTTGCCTGACCTGGAATCGAACCCGCACCCTCATACTCGAAAGGCTGGTTTAAACGACTACGCCACCACGACTTCGCGTTTTGCTCATTGTTAGGTTATATAACATTGAGATAGGTATTTGTAACAAAATAATCTGACACAGTATAAAATCGAATTATAAGAAAATCGAAGAGTTTTGGAACCTATCTAAAACCGTAAGTTTGTGCTAAGTGTTTCAAGTAAATTGGAACATGCTTACTTTTATTACTGAAAAAAGTAAAAACAAACCAATGTTAAATATATATTATGTTAAATAATTTAAAATTACTTTAAAAGCTATATATTACCTGGAATATAGTTGGCTTCCCGTTCATCCCCGCGGCGTCCAAGTTAATGACAGCGACCGCACCCTTCGCCCACGGGTGTTGTAGGAACGCGTGACTTGCCTAAACACATCAGTATGTTAAACAGGAAATATCTGATGGCGCGGACGTATATAAGGAGAGAGGAGGGGAGGTTCGGAGATCTGGAACGGCAGGTTTAACCAAAAAATTCGTACAGCAGTTTCAGTCTACGTCCGATCCGAATCCGAACCTAAACCCGTGAAAATATGGTCTATAGTAGCCGTAGAACTACGTGGTATGGTTGGATATGTATATATAGTCTAATATTCATCATTAAACACTATATCCGATCTTAATCATCTGAATTCGTCTTGATTTCTAGACCAATATTTTCATGGGTTCGGATCGGATTCAGATTGCATTTTTGACCCTCAAAAAGTCATTTTGAAGATTTTGAGTTTCAAAAACCCAAAATGAGACCCCTGTAAATTAATATTACATGTTGGAATAGAAAATGCATTCACTTTACAAATCTTAATGTTAAAATGGCAATTGTATGTGATGTATCAGTAACATATTTTCGATAAACAAAAAAAACATTGTAGGTACACATGCTGCGACCTTAAGTTATAAAAATTTATGTCCAATTGTTATTGAAAGCCCTCCTACAAGCCGGATATCGCGTATCTATCTATCACAAGTTATTTATTATTATTAAGTTATAGCCCTATAAACATTTATCTATCTAGGCGTATAAAAACATAAAATACTGTTATATCATATCACTGAATAATGGAGTTTTCAAAATGCGTGATTTTGCAATATAAAAAAGGCATTTTATTAGAAGAATCAGACACAAGAAATATAGACATCGAGCATATTTCTTTTTGTTAAGGCATCTACACACTGAGCCGGCAGCAATGCCGCCCGGCGGCATTCAAAGCCTGCCGGCCGTTACATAAAGGAGCATAGCCACTCGGCATAAACCTGACGGCATTGCCGTCGGCACTGTTTGTAATAAGTAGCCTTTATACAGCAGCTGATTCAGATTAAAATGTTCTATCTATTAAATTATTAATCCCGCTTATCAGAACAATGAAGAAACACTGAAAGATGGATGGGGACTAAAGATTGACGATTTCCAGTTATTTTTAATAGAGGGTGTAACAATACTAGCGCACCATATTTTTACAGGTCATCTAGTACATGCTAAGGATCATGTTTAGCACAAAAAAAGTTGAATAATCGAGGGGTCAAAGATTGAGCGCCTTCATAGAGACCGGCGTTATGCGCACAATTTCGCGACTGTGATGATAAATTTAATAAAATATGTTGTCGTTTTCATTACTTTTTTCGTGGTAAACATGATCCTTAGCATGTACTGGATGACCTGTCAAAATATGGTGCACTAGATTTGTAACACCCAATATATTTCGTCGACTGTAGAAATAATGACTTAGATTTTTTCAGTTTGATACGATTTTTTGATTTTTTACCTGTAATCCATTTTCTTCAGCTCCGTTGAATAAGAATATAACGTTCCGTTTGAGTTTCTGTTTGCTGCGAGACAGTTTCGTTAGCGCTTCCGCCATGATGGCGCAGAATACTGCGTTGTCTGACGCTCCTGAAACATTCACACATAACGTATTATAAGCACCTACTTAGTATAAATTTCGCGTGCCGGATAAACGACGAGACATTTGAAACACGATATTATGATAAATTGTACCAAATTGGTTATTTGATTTCCATTTTATTACGTCTAAATTGGGAACATATTCATTTTACTTGGAAAAAAGCCTATTATGTATGTGAAATAGTTTATACAAAATTTTTAGGCCCTGTAAGTAAAAAGAACTAACCGTTTTCAGATAATAATAACATGCTAAAATATGACTCCTTTTTTTAATATAAAGTCATCTAATCAAGTAACTGCTAAAGCTGTTTTATTGTAAAATCGAAATATCTTTATAAATACTCAAAATGCAAGACAACCAACTACTTCAGCAAAAAAAAATCGAGCAACTATTCGTATTTACAAAAAAAAATACAGCTTCCAAAAACACCAACTGAAAATAAACCTTCTTACCTAAAGCAAAAGGCACAGAATCGTAGTGACAGTTGACCAGTATGGAGCTGCCAATAGTCCCGTTAGCATGGAAGCCACTCTCGCCCTCCAGCAAGGCCACAATGTTCGAAGTGTTCTGGTACACGTTGAAGAATGACGCGGAGGAATTATGCCAGTAGTCTCCTGCAATATTAAATGATTATATATATTTAACAGCCACACGCGTTGATCATCATAGGGTTAGGCAACGGTTGGCGCGGTATGTCTGTGGATGGGTGACCACCTAGTCATGACGAGTTGGCACGTTAAATTGGTGGGACCCGGCTGTCGTTTTTACATCTTTGGCAGTCGTTACGGGTCGTCAGAATCCATCCACGCAATTTTATCTACCTACTTATTTATTATATCTATTTATATACACGATAAATTTATTTAATTATCCAAAGCAAGTGTAAAAAAACATGTAAAAACTCGAGTAAAATGTAATCAAACAGCGAACAGAAAATGCATTTCTTCTTTAGAAAAACGTAAAAGTGAGATTCGCTTTATGCCTAGGGCGGTACTTAGAAAGACAAGCTCAAGAAAGCTCAACAATAAGCCTTAATTAAAAAATTCTGAGAAATAAGAACACTACAGAGGCTAATTAAGAAAACTTCGTAGAAACTATGAACAAAGCTTTTATAATAATAAATAATCAAGAAACGGCTAGCTTTGTAAGCAAAGAACTTCTATGAATTGAAACAGACATTTTTAATAACTTTCCTGTCTGTCTATACTAACACCTATTATAAAGTTGACAACTTAGTTTCTTTGATTGAACTTTTGTTATCTTAGGAACTCATTTGCCTAGTCTTTTCTCAAACTATGTTAAGCTCGGTTGGCTACAGCAGAGAACTAGTGTTTTACAAGGAGCGACTGCCTATTTGACCTCCTCAACCCAGTTACTGGTGCAACGTGATATCCCTTGGTAAGACTGGTTGTCAGACTTCCTTCAGTCATGACTGCTAAAGATATTCAAATGACAGCCGATCAACAATTTAACTGACACCACTAAAATCAGACCATCGTAACGTAATGTGCAGGCGCCAGCACATCAACCTACCATCAATCTGTCAAATATCTTTGAAAGATTTTTAACTCTATCACAATACCGGAAGGTTAATATTCGATTGGTAAAATTACGAATTCGGGAAGGTTACGCTGCCTCGTTTTTTTGCGATGTTTGCCGTAAATTTCCTCGACGCAACCTCGTATCTGCATTTCAGACAGTCAAGTGCTAAGTGTCAACTCACCTGAAGCTATCTGCCAGTCAGTCCTGATGTGCTGGTTGCCCTGCTGCGCGATCTCATCGATCATAGCCTTCAGGTCTATCGTCTGGTTCAAGTGGTACGGCGTGCCCGACACGCGGGGCTCCTTGCCTATGATCCTCTCTAGGTAGCGCCACGCCACCTCTTCGCTGAATGTGTCTGAATTCTGTAAGGTCATAGGTGTTCTTATCTTGGATAAAGCGATCGGTGATTATTTCTTGTTTGTAGGTGATACATATCGGCTGACTAGAATTTCCTAACACTCTATACACGTACATACGCCAGCAAACCTTAATAGATTTTCAACTTTATTGTAACAAGGTTGATTGGAAAAATCTGACAGTTTCGGGTAGCTTCATGTGCTGGCGTTTGCACTTTAGGGTAAATTGACACTTATTATTGCCTAAATTTCGAACAAATCTGATAAATTTTGTATGGACATCATCGTAATGGCATCCAAACCGATTGTCGGCCATGAAACGGCGGTCGTTCTTTCTAATCTCAGCCAGCTGTGCAGGACATATAATAGTGCACAAGCATTTAAAGACACAGGGTCACATTTACATGTTCTTGAAAGACACAGGACCGACATTTACGTGCTCTCCGATGCACGGCTGTATCAATCACCAACTTCCTGACTCCGGGCTGCTTTACGAAAGTCTCTTAAAAACCTACAAAGCTATTTCGGCCCGACCCGGGAATTGAACCCGGGACGCCGTAAACAGCAGGCGCTCAATAAGACTACTAGACCAACGACGCTGTATGTTGAAAGCTAATGCTTTTTGATGTTTTTTTGTTTCTGGTGTAATTTATTGTATGAAATTTGGCTTCTAATAAATTATAACTCACATCTCTAGCTACGTTCGCCTCCTTCACGACAGACGGCATGCCATCTTCAACGAGCTGCGTCAAGTATCCTAGCAGTAAGTATATTCCTAACACTAGGATCAATAATGTGCTTGGTACCTGAAAGTATAAGAAGCACCCATGATTCTGCGGGTCTTGTAATAGGGTAGTTGACAACTAGATAGTCAAATTCAATACTTTTATTGAACTGTCAAACAAAGCAACCGGCTTTATATGCAATAGAGATGATGACTAGACCAAAAATAAAATACTTTATCATATTAAAATAATGTCAGTTTAATTTATCATTTTGAACCGAAAATTGTGGCCTATTTTTTATTGATTATATAATCGAAATAAGTAAGTAAACGACTTGATGTGAAAAATGTGTGATGTCAAAACTAAGTACCTACCTATTGCATACAAAGTACCCATTTTTGACAGTTCATGAATTTTTGACTGGTTGTCATCTACCGTATTTGTATGAAAGTAAGAACTATGACGTCACATTTTTTTCACATCCAGCCATATACTTATTTTACTTAAATTATCAATAATAAAATTCAAATAGTTTTTCCTTCAAAACGGTAAATGAAAGTGACATTAGTTTAAGATGCTTTACAAAATTAATATCTTAAAGGATTTTATTTAAGACCTAGTAAACTACCCAATTGTCGCGATCAAGTTTTTAAACGGTTGCATAAATTGATAATTTGGATCACTTTTATCAATTTGGTTATCATTGTAATGAATATAAAATAAGTTCGACAGCACTTGGACGATGTACAGACGCCAGCACATCAAGCTACTACAATCTGTCAAGTGTCCTTAATAGATTTTCAAAGTTGATTGGTAAAATTTGACAGTTCCGGGTAGCTTGATGTGCTGGCATCTGTATACATCTCTACACTCTTAGGTCATCGTCCAGTTTTGGAAAAGCACTCAAACCTTCTTGGACGGTTTTTGGTCCATATGTGATATTTTTAGGATAATATTTTGAGTCATTGTAAGGTACAGATGCCAACACAGCAAGTTACTATAACATGTCAAATTTCCTTAATAGATTTTCAACTTTATCCCTGAAGCATATGGTTCAGAGTTGATTGGTAAAATTTAACAGTTTCGGTAGCTTGATGCGCTGGTATCTGTACGTCGAACGGTAGTTTTATTATCAAAAAAGACGCCACAAACATACAAATACAACATGCAATACACACACACAAAGAAAAATAATACACAACAAGTCGTCCACATTATTGTAAAAATTAACTTAAAATACATTATAAAGATATTTTAAGAGCTGTAAATTATTTAAAAAGTTGGGTTAGTAATTTTTGTTAATCTGATTTTGTTAGAAATGTGATGATATTTAGAGAAATGCTGGTTAAGTTTCCCTCTTATTACAGGCACAGGCCTCCTCTCCCACGGAGAAGGATTGAGCGTTAATCACCACGCTTGCTCAATGCGGGTTGGTTATTTCAGACTGTATAGTCCAGATTTCCTCGAGATGTTTTCCTTCACTTTTAATCAGTCATCGGTGTCCAAGATATACTTAGACAGTACGTATAACTTAGAAAAGTTGCATTGCTACTTGCCTGAGCTGGAATCGAACCTGCACAATCTTAGAGAGGCTGGTGCTCTAATGACTTGGCCACAACTACTTTTTATCGTACAATATAGCTATAAAGACCACATTGTTACGGTAACCAAAGATTTGTTTATATTTATTTTAGTGCTTAGCTCTGTTCTACAAAATTGAGTAATAAAAAACAAAAAAAAAATCATGAGGTCGCATTAAAACCGAACCGAACCTCCTCTCTTTTTGGAAGTTGGTTGAAAAAGATATACATACATGTATGTAGTGACGGACAAAACTAACTAAACTGAATATGACAAATATTCAATACGATATACACATAATTATATTTGATTAAAAAAAATATATATCAACTGATTTGTTTGAGTTATTTGCTTTATACTTTCATCCTTTGTCCATACATTCATAATCAAGAGTATTGAATCTTTGATAAAATAGATTGAACAACTAACAATTGAAATACTATTTGTTGATTTATCGAGGTATTTTTATTGACACATTTTTAATGTTGGTAATAGCTACTCATACGTACGATTTTCCTTAAATAAAGAAAAAATAAAGATTCTTTTTCTCGCGGGCTTTTAGGTGTTTTTTTTTTTAATATAATCATATAAGTACAGGTCTTAATTAACAGTAATTATAAATATTTTATAGGAAGACTGCTTCTTTCAGGCGTTGCCAAATTCTTCAAGCTATACGTGAAAGCCCATTTGTGAAGGCTTTATGAGACTGATTGAGGAATGGTTCCTATCAATATGACCCACATATGTTTATATATGTATCTTATATGTATATGCCATTTCTCGAACGTTGTTGCGCAATTTTGATTTCCTTCGCTATAAAATTTCTCCATCGTTAAGATTGTCCGTAGCAGATCCTAACTCTGGGTCAAGCTCGCCTTTGTACTTCAACTTTCCAAAATCTGTGTGCAATTCTTACTAATATTATAAATGCGAAAGTGACTCCGTCTGTCTGTCTGTCACGTCAGAATACTAGATTCTACTAGACTTCTAGGGCCTAACTACAAAAAAAAAAAATAGACAGACGTGCGACACGTGTTCAAAATAATTATGCATACAATTTTTTCCTTAAACACGACGTGTCAAACTTCTGTCTAACTTTATTGTAGTAAGGCCCCTAGATTTTGAGAAGAGACATAGGATACTTTTTAACCGGTTGCGGACAGTATTTCCTTCGAGCGGCGGGTGGAACCGCGAGGAACAGCTAGTAAACTATAAATACATAAATAAATCAATATTAAGTACAGTCACCCGCACATCAGTAGACACACTTTGACCTTGAGACCGCCTCTATTTCCTACGACATAAGAGCTGTTTTCGCAATTCAAATGTTTCCACTGGTGTGCGGGTGACTGTACGTATTTTTGTACATTATTTGCCCCATACACACCTATCTTACAACTGTTTTTTTATCGCCACATTCTTCAACGCCTTGATTCCACAGTTCGATTAAAAGATAACTAGATAACTGAGATTGTACGCTATTCATTGAATGGTAGTAGATTAATTAATTAGGTTACCTAATTATATGTTCTATTTTTTTTAAGCAAAGCATAAAAAGTAATGAATGTTTATCCTGAAATTTTGGTATTTTTTTTTATTTTATTATTGAACAATAGGTACAGGTTAGTTTTATAAAATACATAATATCCAAAAAAACTATACATATAGATTATCTGTTGGATTATATACTTAGAACATTTCTTTAGGAAATAAAGTGATCTGACCAAAGCTAAAAAAAAATAGGTTCCCTACATTTTTATTGACGAGTCTAAATGTATTGTCAATTTCTCTCATTGGTATCTGGTGAAATACCTACCTAATATAAAATCTATGAATTACATTTTAAGACTAACTTGCATGGGTTGCAGACACAAAAAAAAACTACTGTTTTATATCGGACACTTGACGGTCAAACTATTAAAATAATTAGTACTAAAACCCTACCAGTTGTTTTTGTAGTAATAGTAGATACAGTTATCTGTTTTCATGTACTTATAAAAAAAATATTTATTATGCGGACAACATGTCTCTTTTATGCCCCATTTTAAGCAGATCAAAACAACACATTATCGCAAGCCCCTTTTGATATATTAAATATTATAAACATTATATTTACACCAATAGACGTAAAAGAAAATTCAAATCTGTCTTTTAAGATTGATTGATGTTTACATATTATAATTTATATATTGTCACACGAACAAAATGCAACAATAATTTACATTTAAAAAATATACAAATATAATTTACACCCAAAAATAAAATATACAAATCATTAAACATTAACCCACTCGACGAAACATGACCATTGACAAATATAACACCTGTATTACATTAATAACTTACGGATCTGATAGGATCATTAATACTACTGCTGTTTTTTCTCAGCCCATCGAAAACCTAAAATAATACATAATCTTATAATAATTTAACTATAAGTAATCTTTTATCTATGTATGTGCAAATGATTATGACCCTTAACACTTTGACATAAGGTTCGAAATGTCTGTAACATGAATCTATAAAAAAATAATGTGGCTCTATAAGCTAGATATTTTTATTTTATTTTATTTACTTGAACGCAGGGCAATCGTTCTTGGTTTAATTTTTCAACTGAATATATTAAGAATTAAATATAAAATGAAAATGATTCACAATTATGTTAATAGCAAAAAAGAAAGTAAAAAAGGTTTTTTTTCTTAAAAAAGCGTATGTAGTAGTCTTGTTATACATACCAAAAAGCCTGTATGTAAGGGATGATAAGTATGAATTTTGTATGGCAAAAGGCGAATGAGTTAATTAGTCATGTTAAAATTTATTAGTGGAATGAGAAAAAATATGAAAAATCATAGCAAGCATGATAAATGTTCTTTTTAGTAGAAAAAATACTGAAGAAGCAGATGGCAGGGTAAAAATGAAGCAATAAAGATGTCATGAAAAATTAAATTTATTATAATTTTGAAAAAGCATGCATCCTGGCTATTTTCATAACCGTGGCATCAATAAATAAAAAAAGAGGTATTGAAACATACCTTCCTCTTTTGTGACTAAGAAAACTAATCAATAAGGACCTTACTACAAAAAAATTAGACAGACGTTTTGACACGTGTTTAAAATAATTTTGCATTTTATTTTAAACACGTGTTCAACTTCTGTCTAAATTTTTTTAGTAAGGTCTTAAAGATCTAAGACCTGTTTTTGTATATTTTCTGCCAACAGTTGCAAAAATAGAGGCGAAACTTCACCAATTTATTGGTGTTTGTTTTAAGCAGTGCAGGATGATGATGATTGATAAATAAGAGTGAGTGAGTTAACCCGTTGGTAGGGCTTTTCCGCTATCTCGTCCTCGAATTCAGCGGTCGGTACTCCTTGGTACTCATGAATATGCATCTGAAATGTAATAGGAACAGCTTAGTAATACAATAAACAGTTCAAGGGTTAGTTCCGAAAGGACAGTTTTGAGTGGTGCCATGTTTCCACTGTCATTTGAGAGGGTATTTTGTAATTTAGCGACAGGAGACTTGGGGCCAGTTTCACGATGTCCGAATAGCGACTATCTACGGAATAAATTAAAAAATGGAACAGAATTTGTATGAAATTATCTACCAAATAAACTGGAATTTATTCGTAGGTGGTAAAACAGGCCCTTATACCCTCCCTATTATAAAACGTGGTCTTAAAAGAGTAGCAAAAAAATGTTGTAGAAAAAAAAGGGTACTTTAGTGCTAGCTTTAAACCATCTTCTTAAACAAAGTTAATGGTCTAAATCTAGTACTAAAGCCGGTACTTTTTAAGAACACGTTTATGTATAAGGAGGATAAAGTTTAGATGATGTGAAATAATAATAAGTATTTTTATTTATTTAGTATGGTTAGAAACAAGAAGATTAGTTAGTCATTATTAATTTATGACCAGTCATTAATACCTAATCGCATGCCCCTGGATATTTTAGGGTCAAATATTATAGTTTTTAATTAAATAATAATTTAAAAAGAAAAGAGAACTGCTATAGATCAGTTTTTATGAAAATTAAATATTTTCTGTACCAGGACAAAAACTTAAACCATCTCATTACGAAACGTGTTCTTAAAAAAGTACCAGCTTTAGTACTAGGTTTAAAACATATCCTTGAACAAAGTTAATGGTTCAAACGTAGCGCTAAATCCGGTACTTTTTAAAGCCACGTTTTATAATAAGGGGGATAATAATTGCGGAAGGAAAAGTACTAAAATAATTTGAAGATGTCTCTTTGGTAGCGACATTCCTTAACAAAATATCTAGTCACATATTTAGCTAAATTATAAAGTAATTTTTCCATGAAAAGGTGCGGTATTTTCCAATTGCCGTGTGCCGACGGCCCGGCTTTGCGTTATCTCGTCCGTAGGCCCGTATTTCGCAAGTGTGTGAATCAACAGAAGATAATAATCGATATAATCGTACGTCGTACGTTTGTTTAAATACAATCGATGCTTTGTTTTAATTATAAACTTCGTTTTGAAATGAAACCTTTATCTCATAATAAAGAATGAAGAAAGATCGCGAGATCCTTACTTATATTATAAATGTGAAAGTCAATTGTCTGACTGTCAATCTTTGATATTTAAGTTTTTTTTCGTGGGAAATCATCAAATAACCCCACCCGCTGAAGGAGCAGCTGGAGGGAGTGTCTTACTCTTACTGAATATTTTGAAATCCACTCAAATCAAATCATTTATTTGCATAATGCATGTATAAAAGATAACAAACAGATATACAGTGCACTGTATTATTAGATGTAGTAAATTAGACGTGCAAATATTTCTATTATCTTCAGATAATCTATTTTTTCTAAATAACATTAATCCAAATCCTGCTCGAAAACAAAGAACCTAATTATAGTTTAGAAGAATTCAGTATCAGTGCTATAAAAATGGCAAAGGATTAAAAAAATACAGAACACTATGTTCCTTCTACAGGTCTTTGTGTGCCAGGGCCACGGAACTCTTACAAACAATCCCCCAGTCCCGGCAAATATTCTAGAGCCTGTAAAAGGACATAGGCTACTGTTCACCAGGTCGCGAGAAGTGGTTCTCCCGGGACGTGAGCGAAGCCAAAACAGTTAATCTTTTACTTCAAAAAATTTCTCAGGGTTCATTGTATGTAGGTACCACGTATATAGAAACATCGTGAGAAACATCAGAAAGTTTTTAAACAGGTTTTTTTTTGGAGGCACCGGAAACAAGGCGCTATGCCATCTTCATTGTCGGCAATTTCCCCTGCACACGCCCGTGTTAGTTATCTGGTGAAACTTAGCTGTTGCTAAGCCAACGAGGTCCTGATACGGGGCAATGACATTCAATAACCTTGATCTACAATTAAACTACCAATCAATTAAAAACACAAATAAGTAATGCTTATATTACATCGGGTTTTTAATGTTTTCGTCTTAATACTAGTGATTTATTTTAATCCATGGATTAGATAAGCTCGCTAATATGGATGTGGAAATTCAGTGCTTTGAATTATTTTCGTATATATTTTTAGTGATTCGTTGTATCTGTTCCATGATTGGATTTATATTTTCAGTACTAGTGTGGTCGGCACTTATTTCTATCAGTCCTCGGTATGTCAGAGTCAGTAGTCACCATTCAGAAAATAATTTTCTTGGTAATTGCGTTTATGATAGCCACATTCATATTTATCTTTTAGATAACCGTCAAATAAATTTGAAAACAGCCCTTTTACGCATCAAGTATGTGCATATGAACAATGTTTTGTTGATCGTGATAATCAGCCTTTTTTATCGTCCCATTGATGGGCTCAGGCTTCCTATCACTTAGAGAAGGATTGGGCAGGAGAACTAATCATGACATTTGATCAACGTGGTTCGGTGATTTCAAACTTGATAGTCCAGGTTTCCTCGAGATGTTTTTCGTTTTCCTTCACCCCTCACCTATCAGTCATTGGTATCCTTAGAAAGTACATACATCTTTGAACAGTTGCATTAAAATTAGTACTTGCTTGATCTTGATCGAATCCGCAGATTCATACTTGAGAAGTTGTAGGCACCCACGACTTTGCTAGCACATCAAGCTACGCCATATGCTCCAGCGATAATGTTGAATCTTTTAAGTAAATTTGACGGATTGTAGTAGCTTGATGTGCTGGCGTTTGTAGATACATACAAGATATTGACTATTCCGAAGTCAATAGCAGTCTATTTCAAAGCCAAATTTATTTGACAGCCTTTACGTATGTTACCGAATCTTGGAACAAATTTTTTAGAAACATACTGGTAATCCCAACTGCTATTTTATTTGATTAGCGTCACATACATAACCAATGACTTTCAGTTCAGATTAGGAACGTAGCTGACGTTTTAATAAACATTAGTTTAGCGGATTTTACAACCTACTGATAAAATGATGACTCAAGAATTAGGTAGGCAAGTTCCTTTCCATTTGATATCCGTCAAATACAATAAATTAAAACTGACATTTCCTATACCTATAACTACCTAAGTTACTTGCGGAAATCGTTTCTTAATCTCTATTACATTAAAATAATCAATTTATTAATAAACAGTGTGTCTTCGAATATCGTAAACTCTTATTTTTAGTCTAGATATCCTCAAAAGACTTTTGCAGGCTTTTGTTATTAAAGGGAAAACTAATTACCTAACATAGCTTTATCCGAGTCTATGAAGTTGTTTTTACAGGAAGCAGACTAAACCGCTGGCAGAAGCTAGTATTTAATACCACGCAATCTTGGCAGTTGCTTCCACATAGTTTGTACTTACTTACACTGATGGTTCCTAGGTACTAAACTCTTTAAATGATTGTTGAAATTTTCGGGTTTAAGTAGATACTTGCTTATATCATTATCTAACTACACAAACACTAAAATGATTCACAACAAGGAACCTAGTAAGTATTATTGTCAGCCTAGGAGGTCGTATACTGGTTTAACGGACAAGGATCAAACTACAAAAAAAGTTTGGCTCTTTATTAGGACTGCTAGGCGCAATTTGTGGGATACACAACAGGTCAAGAAATATCTTATACCAATGAAACGCCTTCTTTTATTTAACCTATCGCTTTGTTCACTTTCGACACACCTGAAAATTGCTGCCGATAACAAATATCTAAGGCAATATTTATCTGGGTTTCTTAATACGAGTTTCGTGCACCCGTGTATCATATTGTAAGAGATTAAAAAATGCCATCTCAGAATTTCAGCGCGCCGGTCAAAGAACAAAGTCAAAGATAAAATTCAAAAGTTTTTAAATAATTTATTTGTGTTTTTATAAATTCCCATATTAATGTCTTCACTAACTTCGCGTGGTCTGAAAAAAATGCTTTGAAAAACATTTACAGGCCTTTTTTAGGGAAATCATTAGATTTCACCTCCCGCTCTGCTTGGGCTGCGGGTTGTTCGCAAGAGTTACCGTGGCCCTGGCACCTAGTGGGTTTTAGTCAGTAAGAGTCTGACACTCCCTCCAGCTGCACCCTCAGTGGGAGGAGTCATTTGATGATTTCCCACGGAAAAAAAACCCCTCCCGCTAAGGGTGAAACATTTACAGGCCTTCAGGACCCTATCAACATTTTTATACAATGTACATATAGGAATGAAAAAAATCACATACGTTCAGTTGAAGGGTACGGCCACGGAAGAGGAAAGACGAAAACAGCATTAAGATAAACTTATCATTTTTACACGACGGTCTAAATTTTCACCCATTTTTTTTGGGATATTGTCTCTGCTAGTAGAAGATTTTTTGGTTTTCTTATTTCTTCTTTTAAAATCTGAGCTTTCTGGCACAATCTCTGGCTTCTATTAAATCTTAACATAAGTAGGTACTACTGAAATTATGGTCAGAGTGCAAAAATTTCACGTTTTGTTGACAGCCTATGTCTGACCCATAGAAATGATATAAGAAAGTCATCTGACCCGATTTTATTACTTCTTTAATACTTGTATTTGTAAGTTGTAAGGATTAACCGAATGGTCGCTACCAAATAATCTTAATTCTTAGTTAGTACTGAGATTTAGACGTTTCGATAACTTTATCAATAAGATAATATAATAGCATTATCGATGGTTTTATAAAAAAATATTTTTAGCCTGTATCTATGTGGCTTTTTATCAATTTTTTGCAAAATATGTGTTCCTTGCGTTACTATGAATTAAGTAAATATTTTAGAAAATAAATATTCTTCGTGTGATATGTTAGGGATTTTTGGATTTCATATTTTCTGTTATTTCTTCTACATTCTCAGGTCGAATTATTGATTTACTCATGAAATTGTGCAAGAGTGCATTGAGTCCAAACCAACAACAAAAGAAGTTGGTTAAAATAACTAGACTGTTTTTTGTTATTCTCTTTTAAATTTGAATAAACTAGCATTATATAATAAACACCTTTTTTATAATATTTATGAAATAAACTAAAAAGTAAAACTGCGTATCGCCCATTTCTAAATAAATCCTGCCATTTGAACTTAAATTAAAATATGCCGTCGGGACGCCGGTATCGACAAATCTTACATATCGTTTGTATGGGAGTACCTATAGAGAAATGTGTTGTTTTCAGATAATAATTCGAGCAACATTTTTTTCCTTATTTTCATAAGAAATAATTAGCGTAATCGGTTTAGTTGCTCTCGAGATTTCCTTAGCAACACATTTGAAGCTTCTGCCTGGTTCAATTAAATTCAAACGCTAAAAATATTGATTATTAGCTTATTAATAAAATCTTAGAGCGATAAAATTTCTAATATAAGAGAGATATGGAAGTACATACCCCAGCACATTAAGCTATCACAATCTGTCAAATTTAATATTTTCAACTTCACCGTTGAAGCATATAAGTATGGTACATAGACCGATATAGAAAAGCCAAAAAGAAAAAATATATATGGTTTAACGTTGATAGCGAAAATTTGTCAGTTTCGGGTAGCTTGACGTGCTGGCGTCTGTACCTATTTTCATAATTTTTTCGTGCTTCATTATAGCCGTGACATTCCTTTCTATAATGACATTTTTTGGTACATCTGAGGCGACCATCCATGATTTTACTAAAACTTGGGTGTAAGGAAACACAGTCGTTATCATTGCAATAAAACGATTAGTTTACCGACGAAATTTATAACTGCAATTACACCCGTTTATTGACTGATTAGCAGCTAACTAACAAATTTATAGCCAATAATAACGTTCTAATCTAAAGCGCAATAATATTTAAATGAGGAAGAAAAAATAAACTGCCAATTTCAAGTGTGTGCCTAGATGGAGTTTGGACTGTAATTCTTTATCTATTTGCGAAGAAACAGGAAGACATTTTTTTTACACAATTTGTTGTTTTATTTACCTACAACTGAGCAAAGGTCAAACTGACCATATCAAGAACACGGTGTTGCCTACTGACACATGCTTAACTGGACTCCCGTTCGGTGCAAAGTTGAGACACACCGCATCACACCTTTATAATCTTTGTACTCACTTTATTTTGTTTTCAATTTGTCAATGTCTTTGTGTCATTTATTGTTGCTGAATAAATGGTTTATCTGTCTTTGTATCAACTGTCGAATAAACTTAAGTATTTTAATTTGTTTCACATATAAAAACTTTAAAATCAGTAAAAAAATTTTTCAATGGATACAATAAAATTATGTATTTCAGTAACATTTCATTAAGGAAATGAAATTGCTGGCCCTGGCAATAACATATTATATGATCAGCAGAATTTTCTGCAACATAATGGAGTTTTGATATTTCTTCCAGTAAGAGTAATGTGGAAATACAATATTTTAATTATGTACAAAATTAACTCCATCTGCCTGCTGTACGAACCCTAATGGAACTAATGGACATGTGGTGAGAGTGTATCCATTCTCTTTGGTTACTTGTACATAATTAAAATATTGTATTTTTATGTAGGCAGCTTGGCTTACCTTACATTAACCAAATGAGATTAAAGGCTTAATACTGACTGCTTTTATTAATTATTTTAAAACCAAGTGTGCCTAGTCTACGCTAAAATAATGTTTCTCTTATTGCTTGTTCAAGTTTGAATAGGATAGGTGCTAGAACAATCCGGACATGATAAAATTGTATGGTGATTATTTGATCAATGAAAAAATCCATAATCAGGTTTAATATTTCCAAAGTCATCATTAATTTAACTGCAACGCTGGGTGTAAGATGAGATAAAATGTCTTATGAAATTTTTTTGCTGGGTGAGATTTTAGGACATGACTTCTTTTTCTTCTTAAATTAATAAAATTGTTGGACTTAAGTGTATTTGATAAATACCATTAAAAGAAACTTTACTTATATTATATTCTCACATATAAATGTAAGCAATAAACAATCAATAAAACATTAAATGATTGGCCGCTCAACTTACTTAAATACTTCACTTACTTACTTAAGCCAAAACATACAACACAATTTTTATTATCTTAGATACTTATCTAGATTTTTCTTTGATGGATGAATCTTAATTTAGTTATAAGTTGCAAATAGATAAATACATGTGTAAAAAAAGCATTAAGTACTTTTAGATAAAAATATTTTAAAATGCTGCAGGTCCTAAATTATAAGTTTAGAATTAGGTATAACTGCTTGGTAAAGGTTCTAGGCATTATTTAATATATTCTTATTTTCCTTAGCATAGTCTAGAATCCTGCTTAAATAGAATATAAAGTTAAGAAAGTAAGTACTTAAAACTATAAAAACCAAAATAATTAAACTTAATTCCTACAATATGTGTATAAAATTAAATTCTTTTTATTTTCAAAGTCACCTTTAATGTGATTATGACTTAACCATTATATTAATAAGTATAATACAGCATTTATTTAAAAAATCTTTAAGAAAAAAATAACATTTAAATATAGAAACATACCGCAGCCAATCCCCTGTTGGTGTTCTCATTCTTATCCGGATCACTCATTTTGCTTTATTTTATACACTAATTCTCACAATACACAAAAAATAAATTAAATATTAATCTATAAAATTGGATTACGTCTTTCTTATAGCTATAAAATTCAGCTGACTGACAAGAAAATACACCGGCTTCACTGATAACAAATAGTATCAAATTGACGTTCTTATCAAAAAATGTTACCACTTAAAACTAATTTCTAAGAATGTAGCAGGTTTTATACTAATACAAAAAGACATATTTTTTGTGGATTGCTTATAAAATGTCAATAATACAAATTATCCTTGCATTAAAAGGATCTAATGAAATGGAATGTATTTCATTAGCGATGCGGATGAGTTTTATGACGCAATATTTTAATTGACCTTTTTTATTATTATTTTAATTTTGGCTTATTTAGAGTAATTTGTAATTAATTGTAAATATGTGTACATATAATAAATGTATTAAATTCAGTAAATACATTGCTTATAATTAATATTTATTTGTCTTCTCCTTTTGAACTGTTTGTTACAATAAAATTAAAACCCTCTGTGGAATGAAATTACTAGATAGTACCCTACATGTGAATATGTATGTACTGATGTCAGTAACATGAACCCCCCGGCAAATCTCCCCAGGCATAATCCCTTTGTACTAACAATATTGGACTAGACTTTGATACTAATTGAACGCTGAGAGCTGCAGGGATAAAGTAAAGGTTTGGTCATACTTGCCGCTATGATTAACATTTCGGATAATAATAATGCTTTTAAAATTGATTTACTTGGAGATTTTCAGTTTCACATGTGAATAATTAGGTATATGGTGGACATAGATATTTTACTAGGTTTTTTTTGGTTTTTGAATAGGTATAAAATAAGTTTCTCTAGTTCTTTATTATCACCAGCTTTTCTTCGTTCTCTTCTGGATAAATCTCTTCAATAGCTCGACACTTATGCTGCAGCTCTTCTCTACTTCAATCTTTGCTCACTCCTTACGACTACCATTTACTCTAAAAGCAAGCTAGTTATGTTGCTACATTATAAAATTTACATATTTGAACTCCAAACAAAGAGACGATCCTATGAAACAAAGAAAGCTATCCCATAAGCTATAATCAAGGAAGTCCAATTTTAAATAAGGTCAACGCAGTTTCCCTCTGTACCTGTGACCACTAAACAAACATTTGGTTAGTCCATCCGAAACAATAGGACGCAATTAATTATAATTCAATATTGAGAGCTGCCGTTTATGGGTGTGGTACGTGCGTAGGCAGGGAAGCACGTCAGGGGTCAGAGGAGTGAGGGAGGAGGGGAATGCCAGAGGTCGAGCTCGCCCGGGCTGCTGCGTGGAGCGCAAGTGCAACCTGCAACAAAGGTGCGCCGCGCGGACAGATTTCAATCAATAGTGTCTGTCTGTAATGTTATAGATATCTGTGTTAACAGGGAGGCTGCCCCCCTTGTAGGATTCCGTAATAAATCATACGAATCGGCAGTGCATATTTCATTTTATATGTGCGGCTGGTGGGTCAGATATCACATCGTGGTTCATGGTCATTGGGGCAAACATACGTAGCTATACACTGTGTCAACGATATGAAATCATGTTAACTCCCAGCCACTTTTTTTAGAAGGTTACCGGTCTTAATGGGTGGCGGCAACCCTGAAAGTGTGAACTAGTTGGCAAGGGTATTGTGTTACTCGGTTAAGGGGTTGTGGAGGTCGGTCGCTACTTGCGAAAGACTGGAAACTAACCTAATAAATAATAGAAATAGGAATTAACTTCGATAAATTCGTAAGAAAGTCTCACATAAAAGAATTTTACTTTGAGACAACAATAAAAAAAGTTTTTGTATCTTTTGCCTGACTGCTAAAGGTAAATGTTGTCCATTAAAAATAAATGGTAGTTTTAGTAGAAATTCTTTGTTACAGACATACGGATTATTGCAACTCAGTTCCGGTTCGTGCTTTATCAGTTTTCGTTGTATATTGAATTTGAATACATAATGTACTTATAAGCTTATGTACTGGTGTGTGTGCCGCAGTTTAATATGAAAGGGGGGGTTACAGTTTCCACCCGCCCTTTGAAGTTGCCTTTCAATAGGTATTACGGGGGTGGTGATGTTCCGAGTAGCAATTAATTTGGAATCCGATGACCGTCTGTGTACGTATAATATTTGAGGACTTATGTACCTATGTATGTATCTGTATGCTTTTAGTTGATTTAGTGTTTCCATTGCAGCGCAATAAGTAAACAGCATCCCCTTGCTATGTTTGCGAAACTCTCTGGTGTTTTTGTTGCAAAAATATCGTGGATATTTACTTTGCAGCCTTTGACGGAGCATAGCTACGGGGAATATTTTCGCATGGGGTATTAATTAAAGCCCATTTCTTTTGATGAAAAGTCATTAATTATCTACCAGGCACAGATATTTTAGCATAGGGGTTGAGCGATCGGCTGGTAAGTCATCAAATGACACCTTGAGCCCTTATCCGCTGAAGGTGCACCTGGAGGGAGTATCAGACTCTACCTAAAACCCACTATCTTCCTTCTGGAGGTCTTTGTGTGCCAGGGCGACGGTAACTCTTGCGAACAACCTGCATACCGGCTGGTGCGTATCATGATGGGTGCGATACCCGCATGGTGCGATTAAAATTGTCTCTGGTATAGGTGTTAGGACCTACTTGTGTGCGACCTTGGCTTTGTAGTAGAAGTTCATAGTATGGAAAAAAGTAAAACAAAAAGTCGTAGACCATAGTTCGGGCACCGATTCGCTGGTTGGAGTCAACAGCTGTCCGGACTGGTCTTCAATTTCAAGGATCATAAACATCATCTATTCCCTATCTACTAATTTGCTATTCTTGATTTTTGCATTCCTGACGCCTGGCGCACGCGCAGTCGTTAGTTATACCGACATTTACGTGCTCTCCAATTAACGGGCGTATCAATAATCCGGGCTGCTTTTTGTGAAAGTTAGTTAAAACTCTTTGTTTTGTAAAAACCCGACCTAGGAATCGATCCCGAGACTTCATACTCAGCAGTGGCACCATGAGAGTACTAGACCAACGAGGCAGTATATGTTAGTTACTTAGCTATAAAAAGGTCAGGGTAAACCACCAGTGGCGCCCTCTGTACGAGAGTGAAAAACGCGGGAAACTTATGTGTCGCGCGCCGAAGCCTTCTATTGTGGTTTGTAAACAAAACCTGTTTACAAACATACGAGAAGGTTGCAGCAAACGCAAACACAGTCCCGCGTTCTTGCGAGAATCGAATCTGGGACACGTGGCGTGCTGAACCTGATCGCTCCACCACTACGCCAAAGGATCTCCAATCTCTTTCCCAAACAAACCACTCAAAAACGTTATTAATAAAAACGTAACTAAAAAACAAACAAACATACAAACATTTCCTTTGCCGTCTATTTATTTAATATTCGCAAAACGAGGTTCGCAATCCCTCAAAGGTACACACACATCAACAATTTTAATAACTCCAGTATATAACAGAGCTTATATAAATACCTGCATCTATGTACAGGGTGGTATGCTCTTAATTTAGTGCCCATAGTCAGCTCTATCGATCGAGTCTAGACTTCCCCGGTACCTTATTTCCCAGCCACACTGCACCCCTCTCTTCAGCCACCCTCACAGGCCGGAGGGACGCGCTCCCAGATTTCAGATTCGAGGCACAGTCTGAATTCGACTACCACTCGGGACAGACGCGCTTAGCTTTTGGGGAATTCTCTTTGTGACTTTCCTTGTAGCTCTTAGAATCAGTGATGAGAATTTTTGAGGGGCTAATAAAGTAAATTTTTGGGGCATATATAATAAATTCAAGCCTGTACCAATATTTAGAGCCATTCCATTGATCGAGTCTAATTTTAGATTTTTGGGTTTTGCAAAACTTAATTTTGACGTCATAAAATAATCTCTTCCTACGCAAAAGAAATCTAAAATTTTCCCTTGGTATTAGGCGCGATAAAATTATTAATAGCAAGATTAAAAATGTTCATGCGATCCTGTACCGCAGATGAGATGAAGATCGTCAATCTTATGTAAGTACTTTAATGATTATATGAAAGCTGGAGTCTGGAGAACGGAATATTTTCGTATTAAGGTAAGTACGTACTTAAAATTTTCCTATTATCCTGTCGAGAAGTTGCAGAGGTCAAGGAGTCAGGGGTGGGTTTGGAAACGGTAAGTAATTTTACACAGAAGGGTCTAGTGTTTATTTTGGACGCCAGGATGCTGACTAGAGGTGGTGACTACATGGGTGGTGTACAACTTGCAATGATTTATCATCTTAGAACAATATAAATACTTTTGATAATTTTAAGACTGAATCAAATATTAATAAATTTTAAATCAAAATGTCTGCAAGTCTAGAAATCTTGGGAAATTCTATGACATCTTTAACCGACTTAAAAAAAAGAACATGATTTTTTAAAATAAATTTCTTATGAAAGTTTAAAAAAATGACAAAATCTATCCTAAATTCCTAACGTTAGGAAATGATTGAAAAATAGGTAAGTCTGGAATTATGGTGATCAGTCATCGTGCTTTCTTTGGTACCTATGGAAAGAGAGTCTTTGTTCAGCCATGGGCCACCAAACAATAAGGTTAGTACATTTCTAATTTTATGTTATTCGTCGGTCGAAAATGTATCGTACTAGACCTTAACTATTCTAAAATAACTATGTATGTACTAGGTTACAAGCTACTACGAGTGATAGTGGCTAGTCTGTAAGACTGCTGGGCGTAGCCCTGGGTTCGATGCCTGGGTATTATTTATTTATTTTATTTAATTTTTATTATCAGGCATCAATGACCCATAGATATGATTATGATGTTAGGTTTATTTACTAATAGTCTGTAAATATAGTATGTATTCCACAATAATGTAAATTGGTTTTCATTCAATTCTATAGAGTATTTTTTTTTTCATAATAAAATTAAAATTTTGTAATACTTAGAGATAATCAGCACTAAATCGCAATTAGAAGAGATTTCCTAAGTTCTACTTCTTTGAGACAGTTAAATAAATGGTTTGTTGATTTTGTTATGTAAAAAAAATACTTTGTGATAGCAGGTTAGGTATCAAATTATCAACTTTTAAAACGACTTTTAATGTATTTCCAAAAACATAAAAAAATATTCTATGGTACAAAATATCTTGCGTATTGAAGAAAATACAAAGCTATTTAAAAAAAAATCATGAAATTTTAGTTTTAAATTTTCGTAGCCATGTTGTAAAGAGGGGATCTCTTTTCATTTCACAAATAAAACTCCTCGTTGCTATAGCAACGCTCATCCGCAATTTCTACGCGCAATTTCTTCTTTCTAATTTTGTTGCGTTGCTAGCGTGATTTTTATTTCTTAACTGGGATGTGGACTAGGTCAAAAATGAAATACTTTATCATATTCATTTTGTGAAAAATCTTAAAATAATGTCGGTTCAAAACGTTAAATTTGATTTTAAAATAGTTTACATTGTTTTATTGATATAATCGAAACAAGTTTACAGTAGGCTTGATGTCTGATGATTAATCTGTGACGTCATAGGTACGGTCTTCATACAAATTGCATACAGGAATAAAGAGTAACCGTTTGTAATAGTTCCCTATTATTTATTGGGGACTAAAAAATACATAACTTGACGTATCACTAAAAACGCAAAAACATTTAATTAATTAATTGCAACACAAACCATTGTCCAGAATTAATTACCTAATTATTGTTATGTTCTACTTTGGCATAGTAGTTCCTAAATGCGGATTTTAATTTTAAATGCGGATTTATAAGACCTCAGATTAATGAAGAACAACTAACTGGAATTACCTGAGGGAATTACAACATATAGAATGTTGTAATTCCCCCAGTCTGTCAAATTCTTTTCGTGTACACACAGACAACTCTTAGCCGGCTGAATTTTGTGTTCTTCGGGTTTAAAATTTAGGGATGAAAAATCTATACTAATAGGTATTATAAGTTGAATAGTTTCATTTGTTTGCCTGAAGACGCTAATTTCAGAAACTACTAAAATTGAATAAGCAACATTTTAGCGACAAGAAATTGGATCAGCGTCTCTTTTTCTGCTGGGTCCCAAATGATAATGGGGTTACATTTAATGTATGTTCTATTTTCCATCGCCAGCAGTAGTGCGTACTCTTTCCCTACCACTTTTGTGTTACAGTATTACAAAAATGGTAAGGAAAGACAATACAATATTGCTACAGTCTACGGTTGCAATAGCTTACACAGTTCCTGTATTCTCACATCGCTAGCTTTGATGTTACTTCTTTAGTTACCAATATGGTGTTTCGCTACAACCATGCTGGTAATTAAAGCCATAACATCATTGCGACAATCAACGGCCTCATCAAGGAGTTTTGACTGCAAAGGATCAGATTCAGGGATCCGTAATACGACTATCGTCGGCAATAGTGTTCATCCTTTAATTACCAACTTCGTGTGACTATACTACCATGCTGGTAATTAAAGCCAGAACAATGCTGCTATAATCAACGGTCGCCGCTGCAGCATCCGATAAGAAGAATGTGTTCTTTTACAAATTCAAATTTCTTTAATTATCCCCAGCCAGCAATAGTGTGGACTCTTTTCTTACCACTTTTGTGTGTCGCTTTTCAAAAATGGTAAGTAAAGACAGCACAACATTGCTACAGTCGACGTGTTCAGCGGTCCCCGTGGTCCTGTACTCCGCGCCTTCAATAGTGTTCATCCTTTAATTACCAACTTCGTGTGACTATACTACCATGCTGGTAATTAAAGCCAGAACAATGTTGCTTATATCATCAGTTGCCAACACGAAGACTAAAATCTGAAAATTAAAATAAAATTTGAAAATTATTTGTCCCCAGTTCGGCTTCTTTTGTATTACAGTATTACAAAAATGGCAAGGAAAGACAATACAATATTACTACGATCTACGTCTTCGGCAAGGATTGGTAATTTTGATGTACCGTTAAGTCAATAATAATTCGTGTGTCTTTTTTCTTTTTCGGGGGTAATCTTCTTGGACTATCCTCCGCCTGGGGAGAGGCGGAAGGGCGTGCCGGACTCTTACCGACTAAAACTATCCCGGTGTCTCCTCGCACGTGCGCGCGGGCACGCGGGAATCCAGATTCTTTCGCAGAACTTTACAAAACCTAACCTTACGTTGCTTAATATGTAAAGGCTTATTTATTTTGGGATTCTTCAGCTCATCTGTAACAGCTACCATTAATTTTAATCTACCTCATAGATATATTGAATATTCTTAAGTATTTTTTGATCTTTGAAAATTCTTATTAACCACATCATCAGTTTTTATAGGGCTTGTAATTGTTAATTCATTTATTTTAAGGTATACCCTATTCTTCAACCGCCAGCGACAGTTCCACTTATCTTTCCAGTTTCGTGATGCAATGACACAAAAGAGTACGTACATTCTTGTACGATAATACCACTTTTGTGTCGCTGGATTACAAAATTGGTAAGAAAATACCTACATGCAATTTTGCAACGGTCAACGGCTTCAGCGGCGGCTATGGCGAACGATGAAGATTGCAATGGCTTTTGCGAAGATTCTGCTGTTATTTGTTTTTTGATCATGCGTGTTAATATTAAAGTTTAATAAATAAACAATGTCATGTGTTATTCTCCATTAAATTAAATAATTTTGTTATGTATGTATGACTAACTACCTCAACTGCTTTCAATATAAGTAGAATAATCTTGCAATATGACTGATGCAGCGACTTCCAAATCTGTGTAATAAATAGTAGCTTTCTAATATGTTATTTTTATGAATAAGTTATATTCACCCAAGTTTCATCGAAATCCATTCTGTAGTTTTAACGTGAAATCCATCTATGTGTACTTATAAACTTTCGTTTTTATAACAATTTGTGTGAAGTATGTTCGGCCTTCGTCTTTCCTCTTTGCAAAATTACATGTAATTTACAATTTATATTTAAGCTAAGTATTTTTGTTGACACTTTTAAATTCATAATTATGTACTTACTATTTATTATTTCTTACATAATCTAAAAATGTATTTTAGCCAGCAATAGTGTGGACTCTTTTCTTACCACTTTTGTGTGTCGCTTTTCAAAAATGGTAAGTAAAGACAGCACAACATTGCTACAGTCGACGTGTTCAGCGGTCCCCGTGGTCCTGTACTCCGCGCCGGCAATAGTGTTCATCCTTTAATTACCAACTTCGTGTGACCATACTACCATGCTGGTAATTAAAGCCAGAGCAATGTTGCTATAATCAACGGTCTCCTCTGCAGTATCCGATATGAAGAATGTGTTCTTTTGTGTTTTTAATCTATGACAAACACAAATAAAGATACAAATACCAATACGGATACAGATACAGATACGGATACAGATACAAATACAGATACAGATCAGATACACACACAGATACAGATACACATACAGATACAGATACAGATCAGATACAATTACAGATACAGATACACAGATACAGATACACATACAGATACAGGTACAGATACAAATACAGATACAGATACAGATACAGGTACAGATACAGATCAGATACAATTACAGATACAGACACACTTACAGATACAGATACACATACAGATACAGGTACAGACACAGATACAGATACAAATACAAATTTCTATTATTATTCCACAGCCAGCAATAGTGTGGACTCTTTTCTTACCACTTTTGTGTGTCGCTTTTCAAAAATGGTAAGTAAAGACAGCACAACATTGCTACAGTCGACGTGTTCAGCGGTCCCCGTGGTCCTGTACTCCGCGCCGGCAATAGTGTTCATCCTTTAATTACCAACTTCGTGTGACTATACTACCATGCTGGTAATTAAAGCCAGAACAATGTTGCTATAATCAACGGTCTCCTCTGCAGTATCCGATATGAAGAATGTGTTCTTTTGTGTTTTTAATCTATGACAAACACAAATAAAGATACAAATACAAATACGGATACAGATACAGATACGGATACAGATACAAATACAGATACAGATCAGATACACACACAGATACAGATACACATACAGATACAGATCAGATACAATTACAGATACAGATACACAGATACAGATACACATACAGATACAGGTACAGATACAAATACAGATACAGATACAGATACAGGTACAGATACAGATCAGATACAATTACAGATACAGACACACTTACAGATACAGATACACATACAGATACAGGTACAGACACAGATACAGATACAAATACAAATTTCTATTATTATTCCACAGCCAGCAATAGTGTGGACTCTTTTCTTACCACTTTTGTGTGTCGCTTTTCAAAAATGGTAAGTAAAGACAGCACAACATTGCTACAGTCGACGTGTTCAGCGGTCCCCGTGGTCCTGTACTCCGCGCCGGCAATAGTGTTCATCCTTTAATTACCAACTTCGTGTGACTATACTACCATGCTGGTAATTAAAGCCAGAACAATGTTGCTATAATCAACGGTCTCCTCTGCAGTATCCGATGTGAAGAATGTGTTCATTTGTGTTTTTAATCTATGACAAACACAAATACAGATACAAATACACATACGGATACAGATACGGATACAGATATGGATACAGATCAGATACACACACAGATACAGATACACATACAGATACAGGTACAGATACAGGTACAGATACAGATACTGATACAGATACGGATACAGATCAGATACACACACAGATACAGATACACTTACAGATACAGGTACAGATACAGATACATATACAGATACAGATACAGATACAAATACAGATACAGATACAGATCAGATACAGATACTCACACAGATACAGATACACATACAGATACAGGTACAGATACAGATACACATACAGATACACATACATATACAGAACAGATACAGATACAAATGCAAATTTCTATTATTATTCCACAGCCAGCAATAGTGTGGACTCTTTTCTTACCACTTTTGTGTGTCGCTTTTCAAAAATGGTAAGTAAAGACAGCACAACATTGCTACAGTCGACGTGTTCAGCGGTCCCCGTGGTCCTGTACTCCGCGCCGGCAATAGTGTTCATCCTTTAATTACCAACTTCGTGTGACTATACTACCATGCTGGTAATTAAAGCCAGAACAATGTTGCTATAATCAACGGTCTCCTCTGCAGTATCCGATATGAAGAATGTGTTCTTTTGTGTTTTTAATCTATGACAAACACAAATACAGATACAAATACACATACGGATACAGATACGGATACAGATCAGATACACACACAGATACAGATACAGATACGGATACAGATACTAATACAGATACAGATCAGATACACACACAGATACAGATACACATACAGATACAGGTACAGGTACAGATACAGATACACATACAGATACAGATACAAATACAAATACAAACATAAATTTCTATTATTATTCCACAGCCAGCAATAGTGTGGACTCTTTTCTTACCACTTTTGTGTGTCGCTTTTCAAAAATGGTAAGTAAAGACAGCACAACATTGCTACAGTCGACGTGTTCAGCGGTCCCCGTGGTCCTGTACTCCGCGCCGGCAATAGTGTTCATCCTTTAATTACCAACTTCGTGTGACTATACTACCATGCTGGTAATTAAAGCCAGAACAATGTTGCTATAATCAACGGTCTCCACTGCAGTATCCGATATGAAGAATGTGTTCTTTTGTGTTTTTAATCTATGACAAACACAAATACAGATACAAATACAGATACGGATACAGATACGGATACAAATACAGATACAGATCAGATACACACACAGATACAGATACACATACAGATACAGATACAGATACAGAAACAAATACAGATACAGATCAGATACACACACAGATACAGATACACATACAGATACAGGTACAGATACAGAACAGATACAGATACAAATGCAAATTTCTATTATTATTCCACAGCCAGCAATAGTGTGGACTCTTTTCTTACCACTTTTGTGTGTCGCTTTTCAAAAATGGTAAGTAAAGACAGCACAACATTGCTACAGTCGACGTGTTCAGCGGTCCCCGTGGTCCTGTACTCCGCGCCGGCAATAGTGTTCATCCTTTAATTACCAACTTCGTGTGACTATACTACCATGCTGGTAATTAAAGCCAGAACAATGTTGCTATAATCAACGGTCTCCACTGCAGTATCCGATATGAAGAATGTGTTCTTTTGTGTTTTTAATCTATGACAAACACAAATACAGATACAAATACAAATACAGATACGGATACAGATACGCATACAAATACAGATACAGATCACATACACACACAGATACAGATACACATACAGATACAGATACAGAAACAAATACAGATACAGATCAGATACACACACAGATACAGATACACATACAGATACAGGTACAGATACAGAACAGATACAGATACAAATGCAAATTTCTATTATTATTCCACAGCCAGCAATAGTGTGGACTCTTTTCTTACCACTTTTGTGTGTCGCTTTTCAAAAATGGTAAGTAAAGACAGCACAACATTGCTACAGTCGACGTGTTCAGCGGTCCCCGTGGTCCTGTACTCCGCGCCGGCAATAGTGTTCATCCTTTAATTACCAACTTCGTGTGACTATACTACCATGCTGGTAATTAAAGCCAGAACAATGTTGCTATAATCAACGGTCTCCACTGCAGTATCCGATATGAAGAATGTGTTCTTTTGTGTTGTTAATCTATGACAAACACAAATACAGATACAAATACTAATACAGATACGGATACAGATACAGATACGGATACAGATACGGATACAGATACAGATATAGATCAGATACACACACAGATACAGATACACATACAGATACAGATACAGATACAGGTACAGGTACAGATACAGATACAGATACACATACAGATACACATACAGATACACATACAGATACACATACAGATACACATACAGATACACATACAGATACACATACAGATACACATACACATACAGAACAGATACAAATGCAAATTTCTATTATTATTCCACAGCCAGCAATAGTGTGGACTCTTTTCTTACCACTTTTGTGTGTCGCTTTTCAAAAATGGTAAGTAAAGACAGCACAACATTGCTACAGTCGACGTGTTCAGCGGTCCCCATGGTCCTGTACTCCGCGCCGGCAATAGTGTTCATCCTTTAATTACCAACTTCGTGTGACTATACTACCATGCTGGTAATTAAAGCCAGAACAATGTTGCTATAATCAACGGTCTCTTCTGCAGTATGCGATAAGAAGAATGTGTTCTTTTGTTTTTAATCTATGACAGTTTTGTTCACAGTACCGCGTCACTTCCATCTACAAATCTAAATCTTAATCCAAATGCAAATACAAATTTCTATAATTATTCCACAGCCAGCAATAGTTTGGACTCTTTTCTTACCACTTTTGTGTTACAAAAATAGTAAGTAAAGACAAAACAATATTGCAATAGTCTACAATCCCCACACAAATTATGTAATGACACATATAGATACAGATACAGATACACATACAGATACAGATACAGATACAGATACGGATACGGATACGGATACAGATACAGATACAGATCAGATACACACAAAGATACAGATACACATACAGATACAGAAACAAATACAGATACAGATCAGATACACACACAGATACAGATACACAAACAGATACAGGTACAGATACAGATACACATACAGATACAGATACAGATACAGATACAAATACAAATATAAATTTCTATTATTATTCCACAGCCAGCAATAGTGTGGACTCTTTTCTTACCACTTGTGTGTCGCTTTTCAAAAATGGTAAGTAAAGACAGCACAACATTGCTACAGACGACGTGTTCAGCGGTCCCCGTGGTCCTGTACTCCGCGCCGGCAATAGTGTTCATCCTTTAATTACCAACTTCGTGTGACTATACTACCATGCTGGTAATTAAAGCCAGAACAATGTTGCTATAATCAACGGTCTCCACTGCAGTATCCGATATGAAGAATGTGTTCTTTTGTGTTTTTAATCTATGACAAACACAAATACAGATACAAATACAAATACAGATACGGATACAGATACGGATACAGATACTGATACAGATACAGATACAGATACGGATACAGATACAGATACGGATACAGATACGGATACAGATACAGATACAGATACAGATACGGATACAGATCAGATACACACACAGATACAGATACACATACAGATACAGGTACAGATACAGAACAGATACAGGTACAGATACAGAACAGATACAGATACAGATACAATTACAGATACAGATCAGATACACACACAGATACAGATACACATACACATACAGATACAGAACAGATACAGATACAAATGCAAATTTCTATTATTATTCCACAGCCACTCTTTTCTTACCACTTTTGTGTGTCGCTTTTCAAAAATGGTAAGTAAAGACAGCACAACATTGCTACAGTCGACGTGTTCAGCGGTCCCCGTGGTCCTGTACTCCGCGCCGGCAATAGTGTTCATCCTTTAATTACCAACTTCGTGTGACTATACTACCATGCTGGTAATTAAAGCCAGAACAATGTTGCTATAATCAACGGTCTCCTCTGCAGTATCCGATGGGAAGAATGTGTTCTTTTGTGTTTTTAATCTATGACAAACACAAATACAGATACAAATACACATACAGATACAGATACAGATACAAATACAGATACAGATACAGATACACATACAGATACGAATACACATACACATACAGAACAGATACAGATACAAATGCAAATTTCTATTATTATTCCACAGCCAGCAATAGTGTGGACTCTTTTCTTACCACTTTTGTGTCGCTTTTCAAAAATGGTAAGTAAAGACAGCACAACATTGCTACAGTCGACGTGTTCAGCGGTCCCCGTGGTCCTGTACTCCGCGCCGGCAATAGTGTTCATCCTTTAATTACCAACTTCGTGTGACTATACTACCATGCTGGTAATTAAAGCCAGAACAATGTTGCTATAATCAACGGTCTCCTCTGCAGTATCCGTTGTGAAGAATGTGTTCTTTTGTGTTTTTAATCTATGACAAACACAAATACAGATACAAATACACATACGGATACAGATACGGATACGGATACAGATACGGATACAGATCAGATACACACACAGATACAGATACAGATACACATACAGATACAGGTACAGATACAGATACACATACAGATACGGATACAGATACAGATACAGATACACATACAGATACAGGTACAGATACAGATACAGATACAGATACACATACAGATACAGATACAGATACAGATACAGATACAAATACAGATACAGATACAGGTACAGATACAGATCAGATACAAATACAGATACAGATACAAATACAAATACAAATATAAATTTCTATTATTATTCCACAGCCAGCAATAGTGTGGACTCTTTTCTTACCACTTTTGTGTGTCGCTTTTCAAAAATGGTAAGTAAAGACAGCACAACATTGCTACAGTCGACGTGTTCAGCGGTCCCCGTGGTCCTGTACTCCGCGCCGGCAATAGTGTTCATCCTTTAATTACCAACTTCGTGTGACTATACTACCATGCTGGTAATTAAAGCCAGAACAATGTTGCTATAATCAACGGTCTCCTCTGCAGTATCCGATGGGAAGAATGTGTTCTTTTGTGTTTTTAATCTATGACAAACACAAATACAGATACAAATACACATACAGATACAGATACAGATACAAATACAGATACAGATACAGATACAGATACAGATACAGATACAGATACAGATACAGATACAAATACAGATACAGATACAGATCAGATACACGCACAGATACAGATACACATACAGATACGAATACACATACACATACAGAACAGATACAGATACAAATGCAAATTTCTATTATTATTCCACAGCCAGCAATAGTGTGGACTCTTTTCTTACCACTTTTGTGTCGCTTTTCAAAAATGGTAAGTAAAGACAGCACAACATTGCTACAGTCGACGTGTTCAGCGGTCCCCGTGGTCCTGTACTCCGCGCCGGCAATAGTGTTCATCCTTTAATTACCAACTTCGTGTGACTATACTACCATGCTGGTAATTAAAGCCAGAACAATGTTGCTATAATCAACGGTCTCCTCTGCAGTATCCGTTGTGAAGAATGTGTTCTTTTGTGTTTTTAATCTATGACAAACACAAATACAGATACAAATACACATACGGATACAGATACGGATACGGATACAGATACGGATACAGATCAGATACACACACAGATACAGATACAGATACACATACAGATACAGGTACAGATACAGATACACATACAGATACGGATACAGATACAGATACAGATACACATACAGATACAGGTACAGATACAGATACAGATACAGATACAGATACACATACAGATACAGATACAGATACAGATACAAATACAGATACAGATACAGGTACAGATACAGATCAGATACAAATACAGATACAGATACAAATACAAATACAAATATAAATTTCTATTATTATTCCACAGCCAGCAATAGTGTGGACTCTTTTCTTACCACTTTTGTGTGTCGCTTTTCAAAAATGGTAAGTAAAGACAGCACAACATTGCTACAGTCGACGTGTTCAGCGGTCCCCGTGGTCCTGTACTCCGCGCCGGCAATAGTGTTCATCCTTTAATTACCAACTTCGTGTGACTATACTACCATGCTGGTAATTAAAGCCAGAACAATGTTGCTATAATCAACGGTCTCCTCTGCAGTATCCGATGTGAAGAATGTGTTCTTTTGTGTTTTTAATCTATGACAAACACAAATACAGATACAAATACACATACGGATACAGATACGGATACAGATACAGATACGAATACAGATATGGATACAGATCAGATACACACACAGATACAGATACACATACAGATACAGGTACAGATACAGATACAGATACACATACAGATACAGGTACAGATACGGATACAGATACACATACAGATACAGGTACAGATACAGATACACATACAGATACAGATTCAGATACAAATACAGATACAGATACAGGTACAGATACAGATCAGATACAAATACAGATACAGATACAAATACAAATACAAATATAAATTTCTATTATTATTCCACAGCCAGCAATAGTGTGGACTCTTTTCTTACCACTTTTGTGTGTCGCTTTTCAAAAATGGTAAGTAAAGACAGCACAACATTGCTACAGTCGACGTGTTCAGCGGTCCCCGTGGTCCTGTACTCCGCGCCGGCAATAGTGTTCATCCTTTAATTACCAACTTCGTGTGACTATACTACCATGCTGGTAATTAAAGCCAGAACAATGTTGCTATAATCAACGGTCTCCTCTGCAGTATCGCATAAGAAAAATGTGTTCTTTTGTTTTTAATCTATAACAGTTTTGTTCACGGTACCGCGTCACTTCCATTCTACAAACTCAAATACAAATCTAAATCTTAATCCAAATACAATTACTCTATAATTATTCTACAGCCAGCAATGGTTTGGACTCTTCTCTTACCACTTTTGTATTAAAAAAATGGAAAGTAAAGACAAAACAATATTGCAATAGTCTACAATCCCCAGACAAATTATGTAATGATATTGAATTCACACTTTCTTTATAACTCTTGATTACTGATTATAAAAAAAAGGTTTTGAATTTCAAGATTAAATAAATTAATCCTTTATGATTTTTATAATGAATTATTTAATAAGTCGGAACACAAAATGTAGATATGTTTTTTTTGTATTTAATTGTATTGTATTAGATATCATCGAATAAAAAAATCTTTTTCAAATCGGTTGTTTTTTTATTACGACACACATATGAATAGACGTCAGCACAACAATCTTTAAAATTTCCTCAATATATCTTCAACTTTATCGCTGATGCATATGGTTCAAAGTTGTTTAGGAAAATTTTGTTATGTTCGCCTAGCTTGATGTGCTGGCATTTGTATATCGCATTTTCTAATTACCTATAAACGGACGGTACTAAGATTTCAACAGCGTCATTATTCTAAAATGAACGTTGAATGGTGCAGGGTTCGATTCCTTGCGCTTGTTAATTTAATGTGAATAAGATTTCATGAGAAACTTATAGGGTACGCCTACATTTGATGATAAAATAATTAAGGCAATCTACAGGAAATATGAAATATGAAAAATAGGAAAAGTCTAATTGAGAATAGAGAAATAATAAGCCTGATAAAATAGTATAAAGACAAGACCATCAGTCTATCCATGTGCGTAAAGGAGGAGAAGAAGGAGGATCAATATTCTGTATCAAATTCCTAAATTTTGTCTTACTCTTGGTTCTTAAAGCCTTCTCAAGGCTTCTAATATCTTTATAAAACTTTATGGAACTAGACCTAATTGAATTTCTACCATAAGTCAGGTTTAAGATTTTTAACTGTGGGTGCAGCTGGAGGGAGTTTCAGGCACTTACTGACTAAAACCCACTATGTTCCTTCTGGAGCTCCCTGTGTGCCAGGGTCACGGTAACTTTCGAGAACAACCCGCAGCCCCGGCAGAGGTTGGCCTTACGGAGCCCGTTTTTTTTTACGTCGGAAATCATGAGCCCCTCGCATTGTAATAAGTCTAGCAAGAAGGCGATACTTCAAAAGTATATCAAAGTGACAAAGAAGGCATCAAAAAGCAGAGCTGGTTCTGCTGTGTAGCTAGACAAAAAAGAATTAGCTAGAGTTGATTTGTTACACAATATACACCAAGGGCTACTTTCACCGGTTGCTGATAAGTTCTAGATAGTTTATCTGGTAGACAATTTCATACAAATTCTGTTCCATTTTTGAATTTAAGAGTATTCGGTAAATAGTGGCTATTCGGACATTATGAAACTGGCCCTAAGTTTTTCAATTTCAAATCTCCCTACGATACCCCAAACAAGAGAATGCGATTATAAAGGTGGTATTAACAGCACATCATAATTATCTATAGACACCATTATTGATTATGTCTCGTCTGGATTTTACAAATGTGTGTGTATTATACATACCTACACAGTTACCATAGGTGATGGGAGTCTGTGTAACTTTATGAGAGGGAGACATATATGTACTTGTGTGTACTTGATTTGCTTTTTACAATCTTTTGTTAAGGCTGCGTCGAGCAAAATAATACAAAAACGGCCGTCACGGTTAAAGAGATATCATCAATACTATTAACACTATCACAATAAAAAATATGTTTTGAGCAACTCAATGAATGTTTTAACAATTTATTGTTGGCATAAATTATAATTACTGTCTAGATTAAATTACAAAAATACGTAAAGATGGGCAAAAATCTTAAAATAGCATGCTCGTATTTAGTTGAATTTTGATAGTAAACTGTTGATTTTTTTCACAAACTTTGATTCATATAAATCTATAATAATCATACCACAATTTGTTGTATTAACATTTTCGAAAATGTTTCTTGGTTATTTTAGATAATATTTTGTTTAAAATTGAGCCGTTGCGCGCGCTGTTTTGCATCCTACGCAACGTACACCGGTCGAATATTCAGTCGTCCACGAGAGCTCAGAGAGTGGTCACGTCTCATAGGGAGCGATAGGCCGCTAACGATACTTCGCGATCTATTGTGTAAATATGCCTTGCCAAACGCAAACGCACATGGTTGAATGAGGTAAGTCATATTTTTTATTTTTTGAGATTTTAATGGCTTATTATAATATGCATATCTAATATTCTCTATTATTTATTTTTTACTATTCAATGCATATTTTTGTAACTGTTTTTTTTAATATTTCTTAACTTTTTTTTTATTTTTAGTGAAATGAGGAAGCGTGAGGAGAGATGTTATAAGAAGAAAATTGGTGCTAAGTTGAGAAAAAAAACTGATATCTGAAATACCTAAAATAATGGCGGATGTAATTTTTTCTTCAATTTTTTCTCAAACATTCGATATGGGTATTCGCTACGTGCGAAGTGGGTGGACGGGGTAAAGAGAACGATCGCTGCGCTTGCTGCGGCAAAAATGTGCAACAAAAGGGGCTCAGTCATGTCACGTCACGTCAAATCAAATCTATTTCATTTGCGCTATGTACATTTTATAGAATACTAGCGACCCGCCCCGGCTTCACACGGGTGCAATGCTGATACTAAAATTATACATATAAACCTTCCTCTTGAATCACTCTATCTAATAAAAAAAACCGCATCAAAATCCGTTGCGTAGTTTCAAAGATTTAAGCATACAAAGGGACATAGGGACAGAGAAAGCGACTTTGTTTTATACTATGTAGTGATTAATTGAGTACCTAATTATTGTTATAGTGTTGATGGATCACCATGGTCTCCAAAACCCGACGACAAAATTTGCAGTGAGCATTTTATAGGAGGTAAAAAATCAGACGCGAATTATTTACACTGATCGCTGTGATGCTGAAATTCAAGTAGATATAGCAACAACTTCAAGAATTGTAATGACAAATAATTCCATAAAAAAGGATAAAAGTTGTGGCACTGTTAAAAGATTATTTTATAGGGTGTTAAGGTCACCGATGTTTGACGAATGATGGTGGCTCGTATTAAATAACTATTCCTATTAGTTCTCAGTTCTTCTACATTCCTTACATGTCCTGCTAACACCAATTTATTTCCTTTTAACATAGTTTGGGGCTGGAAACTTATTGTGTGTTTTACACTCTCAAAACCAGTTTTTATAATAACGTTCATTTTCTATAAACAGTTTTTAAATAATTCCTCTAAAATAACATTTATTGTCTTTCTAAATTAATTTTATTTACTTTAATCTGTACAAAATAAACAAACTCTTGTTATTTATTTTTTGACATATGCCCCTAAAACTGCGTTTACAAGATGGCGCTACTGCCGTGCACGTTCCGAATAGTGGAACGGGTTTTTGGGGATGGCGATTGCAAATATGACATTTATTTTGAAATCCAAGATGGCTGATGCTAGTTTTTGTCAAGCATTTAATATGGGTATCGTGGAATAGGTTTTTGGGGATGGCGATTGCAAATCTGACATTAATTTTAAAATCCAAGATGGCAGATGCTAGTTTTTGTCAAACATTCAATATGGGTATCGTGTAATGGGTTTTTGGGGATGACGATTGCAAATCTGACATTAATTTTAAAATCCAAGATGGCAGATGCTAGTTTTTATCAAACATTCAATATGGGTATCGTGTAATAGGTTTTTGGGGATGACGATTGCAAATCTGACATTAATTTTAAAATCCAAGAAGGCAGATGCTAGTTTTGTCAAACATTCAATATGGGTATCGTGTAATAGGTTTTTGGGGATGGCGATTGCAAATCTGACATTAATTTTAAAATCCAAGATGGCAGATGCTAGTTTTTGTCAAACATTTAATATGGGTATCGTGTAATAGGTTTTTTGGGATGGCGATTGCAAATCGGGCATTTTTTGACAAACATTCGATATGGGTATTGTGTAATAAGTTTTTGGGGTGTCATTAAATGTTAGTTGTTACAAGATAGATGTTTTTGTAGATCCATTACTCATGCAAACAAATAAAATTAAACTGGAAATTCTTCCTTTATTATAAATAAACCACGTTTCTCTGCGCTTTTTGGATGATTTGTAAAATTGTAAAACAAGCAAGGTATTACTATAGGAAATTATAGATTTTTTTTGTTACAGACTGGTTTTATTATAAACCATATACCTTACCTACTTACTCGGCGGAGTAATCGCGTAACAAACACCCAAAAAAAAAATAAAAAAACGACATCCTCCTCTTTTTAGAAGTCGGTTAAAAATAAAAAGAAAGAGTAACAAACATTCATCGAAACAAACTCACGTTTACATTCTAAATTTTCACGTGTATAATATTGGTAGGATTAGTTTTATTAATCGGATTTATGTATATATACAGAACCATTTAAATATTCGGTATTCGCCTTTTCAAGTCACTAAATACACAAAAATTGTAAAAACCCTAAGTTACAGTCAGTCACTCGAATTTTAAAAATCTTGACTTATCAACTTCTGTCATGCGCAAGCAAGCGCACCAAACGAACTTGTCTTTGTGTGCGTGACGATGACACACACAACTAGCGCGCCGCAGTAAATACCTATTTTTCGCGCGCCGAATTTGCTCGGCGCAGTCTTAATGTATAATCTTGTTTTACTAACTATTCCCCGTTCCATCTGCGTCCCGAACGGACCTTCCTGCACCCGGATTAAAAATAGCTAGATATGTATACTTTAGTAGTATAAAATGCACAATGATTATTGCCGGATCATCATTCTAGGATCTACACTTGCGTGTAAAGTAAATGGAATACACAGTAGACCAATTTAATTTTAGTTGTAACAAACATTAATTTCACCTCTGTATTCAGACACTTATAAATGTTTTTTTTTTAAATAGTAGTAAGTAATAGTAGGACTCGACTCGACTACGCAAAGAAGCTGCTACGTTATTCTTTATCCTACTTTTTATCTGAGGCTAGTATTGCAATAAAAACATTGCTACGACTTTGAAGTTCATTCTTGTTCAGTCTGATTTCTAGTCCTTTTAGCTTCTGAATCCCCATAATGACTGTCAATGGTCTACAAGTAATAATAATATATCGGGACACCTTTTTCACACACGGTCGGTATAGCCCCATGGTAAGCTATTAATAAGCTTGTGTTATGGATGCCAACACAAACTGATAAACTACATTTATTATATTTTATTTATAAATACATATTAAAACAACCAGACCACAGCCAACAAGCGTGCTCATTACACAAATGTCGACCGTGCCGGGAATCGAACCCTGGACCCTTAGCACGGCAGTCCAGCGTGGTAACCATTGCGCCATCGGGGTCGACAACTGCAGTTGCAGTTAAATGACTGGGCCAGTTCATTTCATTAGGTTCTCCCTGAATTTAGTTTTATGAATACCAAGACAAGGTATTACTAAGTCGACATAATTATACCAATTTTTCCGCCCACAATTAGGTTTACAGATTTGCGCCCTCCCTCTGAACAAATGGATGCTGACCCTAACACGCAACTACGTTAACATACTCTCGAATGCACTAGGTAACAAAGGATTACAACTTACAAAGGACCTAGATTGGCTAGTTATCAAAACTACCACTAGATGGTGCTGTTAGCAGTAATTTAAAATACGAGTAGGACAAATTTGAGCGTCTTTAATGATATATATTTAATTGATTTTTCTGATTTAATATTAACATCTATAAAAAAAGTATTGAAATAAAAATACATTAACTTAAAAGCTAAGTTATCAAGCCAATGTTTCATTGTAGAGGGGATGAGAAACATGGGTACATACATCACATAAAATACATACAACAACCATTATAACATGACCCGTGGTATAATACTGAAATATACCTGCCCTGATATTTCCGTACTGGTCCTTTGAGCATGCACACACAGCCGAACACAAGGACCAAGATATGCAAGCGACACGTGTACTCTAGGACCAATAGGAAGAGTCTAGCTGCTGGACGCTAGATTTATTGATTACCGTAAGTCTAGATTCAGGTCACACCCAGCGGTAGTCTAGATTTGTACGCCGTGGAGGGTACCCGTTCCTTGTTCAATTTTAAAATAATAAATTCAGTTGCGTTGCTGTGAATTTTAATTGTGTGGCGAATATTTGGAGATCGTTGATCAGGTAATGAATTTTAAATGGATAGTAGGGTATTTGAAAGTAGGAGAGAATTTCCTTAGTGTTATAAATGACCTAGTTTCCTTTGTCTCTTTGTTTGTTTATAATCATGTGACATAAGTATTCGATATTGTTTACGTTTGAGGTAAAGCCGGTCGTTTTTATATGCACTCCTAATGCAAGAATCATTTTTTTCAGTGTATCACTTCTTGTGAGAAAATTTTACTATAGCTTAGCGGGATACCATGGAAAATGGATTGTCAATTTTGTCCCATTTGAATTGTTATTACAGCTATCCTACTACTATTATAAAGGCGAAAGTTTGTAAGTATGGATGTATGGATGTTTGTTACTCTTTCACGTAAAAACTACTGAATGGATTTGAATGAAACTTTACCACAATATAGCTTATACATCAGAATAACATATAGACTACTTTTTATCCGGGTATGGAAAGTACTTCCCTCAGAAAGCGGGTGAAACCGCTGGCGGAAGCTAGTTATTCATATACTAAATAGCATCATAAACAGTTGAGTGATATTCGGGATGTGCGGAATTTTGAAAGAGATTGTTTTTACCGCGTAACAGTGCATTTCTTGGTTTGATTTAACAGGCATCTAATTAGCTCTTAAACTCTTATTCGATATTAATCCCTTCATTATTTATCATTACAGAGACTTCCACTTCAAAACCAACTTCGAACTCTAGCAGTAGCCATGGAGCCAGCACTCTTCACCACAACCCTCACCATTTCCTCAAAATCTCCCCTCTACACCCGCACGGATAAGATCGACCTGATCAACAAAGAGTTGCTAGAAGAACTGAGCATCAAAGCAGTAGACCCGAACCATGAGTTCGGTCACGCCCAAGACATGATCGACCTCCTTGGAGACATCAAACAGTACGAAGAAGCTATAATTCTGAACAAGGTTATCAATATTATTGATAGAGGGTTACAACGCATGAGAAGTTCTGGACGTCCTTTTGAGATCGAGATAGCAGAACTGTCGAAACTTCGTATGGAGCTGATGAAGCATCTGATAGTTCGCCAGGATATGTGCATGACGACCCGCAGGATCTGTCAGGAGGTCACGATGGAGACCAGGAACCAACGCCTGCGACTGGAGATACATCTCAAAAGAATGGCTGAGAATGGCGCTTAAGTTCATATCATCATCAAAATATTGAGTAGAAGACCAATCGTTTGTCTTTCTTTTCTGACCAAGATAAATGTTTTAGAATTATGATTAATGACGATAATGCCCCAATTGATAATTTTACTATTGCAATACGTAAAAAAATACATATATACATAGATATACATACTAATTAATTCTTAATTCTACCAGGGATCATAATAAGAGAAGCTATTTGAGGCTCAAATCCAAAATCATTTTGTAAACAGCAGCTCAAAAACCCTAGGTTGTTGCCAACTATTTTAAATCATTGGTAAAATAAGATTTACTCTTAATAGTGGTCATTCATTTCATCATCCCATACATTACATGTGTATAAATTGTTGACATTTCATTGCATTTTGGCGCCGGGCTCAGAGTAAAAATTGTCTTTTATAGTATTTACATCCTTTTAATTATTAGGAGGTATACGTTTGTAATTCTTGATATTTCGTGATATTTATTACGAAATTTCTGGACTAGCTTTGTCCTCAAGCAAACCTCTGAGTTAGTTACCATTCAAACAATATTCGCCTTGGATATTCTAGGAGATATAATAAAACGCAGATCCAACGACAGATTCCAATAATCATCTATACTAATATTATAAAGCTGAAGAGTTTGTTTGTTTGTTTGTTTGTTTTAACGCGCTAATCTCAGGAACTACTGGTTCGATTTGAAAAATTCTTTCAGTGTTAGATAGCCCATTTATCGAGGAAGGCTATAGGCTATATACCATCACGCTAAGACACACGGGAGCGGAGCAGTAACCAAAGATGCGGGTGAAACCGCTGGGGACAGCTAGTTGTTAATATGTACTTACACTTCATAAGTGTAAACATTCGTGTTTATCGGAGTGACTTCTAATTTGTAGTCTTTAAGCACAATTATGTATATACAATTCACGACAACTTAGGAGATTGATAAAAATATTTGAATTATTGAGGGCCCGTATGTCTTTTTACTGTACCACTGCAGAGCTGCGGCCTGTTTTCGTACAGAGAAGGAATGAGTGTTAATCACCACGCCTGCTTAAGGCAGATCAAAGACTTCAGACTTGAAAATTGGTAATATCTGGTAACAGTGTTACATAATGAAGACTGGAAGCTGATCTGATAATGTAGTCGAAAAAACGCAGGAATACCTCAAAATACATTTGGGGTCAGATTTTGGAGTGTGCACCTTAAGGGCCTAGCAATAAAGTTTACTATTGCATGGCAAGGACTTCTTCCAACAAATGTTTTCATTGCCAAGGTCGATGGGAACTCCTTAGTTGTCGAGATGTGACGTAGATAATATTAATGAGTAGTATATTGCATTTTGTGAAGAACTGTCCATTTACTGATGTTGGGTTCCTATAATTAGCCAGTCGTTTGTACTACCAACGGTTGTCAGTTCCTTTGTTTTATATATGTAATACTTAAAGTCAGACTAAAGGCCCGTTTCACAATGTCCAAATAGCCACTATCATAGAATTTGTATGAAGTTATCTACCAAATCTATCTGGAAGTTATTTGTAGGTGGTGAAACAGGCCCTAACAATTCTATCATATAGTTGATTTAAAAACTACGCAATTAAAACTCTTACAGAACTTAGATTAGTCACATATAGAAACCGAACATAAGTGAAGATTAACTTATAGTGTTTAAAATTAGTATCACTTTTAAAAAACGATGTACGAATATGTAATGTATTCACGTATATTATAATGAAAATTAATAATACTGTTGTTTTATTTACAACTAGCGGTCGCCCGCGGCTCCGCCCGCGTGGATGTCGGTTTTCGCGACAAAAAGTAGTCTATGTGTTGTTCTGATATATAACCTATTGAGGACCCCCGCGGCTACGGCTGTGTGGATGTCGATTACCGCTATCAAAGCCAAACTTTTGTTCTAAGCTAAGCTCGTTTACAATTCTAATTATTGTCTGTAATGCACTGGTACTCAGCTGCGCCAGTTGGACGAGAAGTCAGCAGAGTGGAGAAAAGGCTAGGCAGATAAGAAGTCAGCAACATCGGAGAGGGTCAAGGTCTGTCGAGGCTGCGTCTTGTTCGCAAGAGTTATCGTGACCCTGGCACACAGGGACCTAGTGGGTTTTACTTTGTAATAGTCTGACACTCCCTCCAGCTGAATCCTCAGCGGGAGGGGTCATTTTATGATTTCGTACGAAAAAAAGGCTTGGCAGATAAAAGTATAAAGCAGATCCCTTTGACAGTACGATGTACATAAAATGTGAAGTCCTAGTACCAGTTTGATGAGAGCTTCATGTAGACAAAATTTACTTCATTTCCATGTTAGTTAGGTAATTAGTTCATAAGTAAGGATGGCTTTAATTAATAAAAAAAAAGTTGTTGTTCGAGTTATATATTTTTAAGATAGTTGGTCGGTTTTATTTTCCTGTATTGTGCATTAGCTTCAGCTAGCTTGCGAAGCTTGTTTTTAGTTGTTTATTAAGTGGTCTCCGTACTAGTCCTAGTTACAAATAATCTAGCCTCATGTGAACAGAACTAGCATGTTTCAAGCCAGACAGCAAGCCAGGATAATTCGATAGATACTAAGCTTGCTTAGCTTAAAAGTTTAAAAAACTAACCTTGTATATCCCGGGTATAAAGATTTAACTTTAAAAGAACGTAAACTTCACAAGATGTAGCAAAGAGTCGTAGCAGACGTAGCCTAGTGCTACGGCGTAGGCGGTCACGTAGCAACACTTACTAATTGTTAGGGAAATTTACAGACATTAAAAACAGGAAAATCGATCTATGGAAAAAAATAAGTTATTGAGACTTATGTTAAAGATAGAACTCAAAGACTACCTCAGTCAACAAACCTTACAAAACTCGACCTTATATCAAGGCTTTAGAGAATAAAATCGTTTGTTTGGTAACTTCCCGGGGCTCGCAAAGTATAAGCTTTCCTCTCAAGTATTGCTCGTTATTGAAACTAAGGCAACGCTATGGGGATATTCCTATTAATAATACATCTCATTGTATAAATATTATTTTCGTCCAAGATAGGCAATTAGACCTAACAATAAGGACCAGTAACTTTCCATAACATAATATTACACTTTCTACAAAGTTAACACCGCGTAGCGTTTATTGTGAATGTTTTGCTAAACATTATCCATATATAAGGAAGCTCAATGTCTGTGTGGTTGATACAGCAGCAACAAGTATGTATATGCTTGTGGTTACCAAACTGTTTGGGTCTAACAATTAATTTAAAAAGGTCTTTAGACCTCGGGAATGCCTTTAAAAGCTCTATAATAATCGTAGTACGCAGAATTAACTGTAAAGTAATAATTTTTATATAAGAGGTGCTCGTGGTTAAGTAAAAGCCGCAAGGTTTGATCGTTTAGAAGGTTAAGCAACGCTTGGCGCGATCCGTCCATGGATGGGTGACAATTCCATCATGACCAGTTCCTTCGTGTTTCTGAAGTCACGTTAAATTGGCGGATCCCAGCTGTCATTTGTACTTACATCTTTGGCAGTCAGAAGCCAGAAAGTGTGACAGCCAGTCTTACCAAGGGGTATCGGGTTGGCCAGGAACTGGGTTGAGTTGGTCAGATATGCAGTCGCTCCACGTCAAACCCTGGTACTCAGCCTAGTTTTTAGTAGTCAAGTCTAGAAGTGGACTCCAACACAGCTTGGGAAAAGTCTAGGCAGATAAAGCAGATGATAATAAGTTTAAAATAGTCAAAAAATACTAGCTAGACTTTACAGAAGCTTCCGATTAAGCAAAAAAAACAACTCACATCAATAAACAAAACAAAATATAAAAATTCTCAAAAGACCCATACTCCAAACTCTAAAAAAAATAAAACGTACAAATGCAACCAATAGGGGGACTGCAGCTAGCCCTATTTCCAGACTTGACACGTTATCGATCTGGCTACCCTAGCCATTCTATATGACCTGAGCTTCGCTCGCCGCCCGGTAGTCTAGCTTAACCGGCCCGGCGAACTAGACGTATTTCACCAGCCAAGAGTAAAATTGGTCCCAGTATATTTGTTCTAATATTTTGGTCTTTAGAATCGGTGAAGTGAAAGCCGGTCTTTTCAGGTGAGAATTAGTTTTTTAATTTTGCGATTGGCTATTCCTTGCCGGGTTCGTATTTTGTTTTGTTATTGAAGTTTGTAATTGTTTACAGATAACAAACAAATTGGATTATTTTTGTTATTGTTTTGAATGTTACTGGCTGAAATTTTTGATTACTTAATTTGAAAATTACTCAGTTTATTCTCAAGTTATTTGTTTATAAGAAAAGTTGGTATAATTATGTGAATTCGAAAATATTGAATTTACCGGTATTTTTAAATCTTTGTTGTTTTGGTTTGTTGTATGCGTTGGGCGTCGCGATTATTCAATTTATTAGACAGCTATGCGTTTTAATTAGCTTTTAAAAGTTCGCAAAGAAATATATATATGTTAAATAAATAGCGCAAGTTTGTGTTTATATAAATAAATAAGAGACGGCACAGGTATTGAGTGCGCGGGACGCATGCGTGAACTATTGATTGATTGCATAACTATGCAGCCTTGCAATCCTAGATGTAGGTGCATCACTAATGAATTGATAATAGTAAACAATAATATTTATGCATAAATTATGCATTATTGATTACGAACTTAAACTTTAATTGATGTGATTTTGAACTGAAAAACTCGATTCATTTTTTTATTTTTGTTATAAAGTTTTTTTTTGAAAAAATAAATATTGCGAATATATAATTCAAAGAAATTAGCAGTTGATTAGCGTGTTAGTTAGTAAATATTAGATATTTTTATTAAAATTAAGTTTTTCTAAATAAAATAAAGAAATAAATATTACGGCACAAGTTTTAAAAGCGCGGGGCGCATGCGTGCTCTCGTTTATTGATTTGTTGCATACAGCATGCAGCTTTGCAATCTGCAATGTTTGGGGATTTGTACCTGCATCGTTAGGTGTACCTGTAGGTATATCTAGATAGTTATTAGTCTAACTTTGGTTAGTAAATGGATAATAGATCTTAGGCTTAAATAAAAATCTAAGGTTTCATTTAATAAAAAAAAAAAAAGTTTTTTTTTGTTTTATTTGGGAAACGGAACCTTAATTTTATGAACTAAGTAGAGGAAAATAACTATACAAATATTTTTTATGTACCTATATCAAAATCAGTATAATAGAATTCTCTCATAAAAACAGCTGAAACCTGATCGTGCCCTCCTTTCTTCTACTTAAGTACGCAATTAAAAGAGGGTGGGAGGGAGAGGGGGGAGCAGGGAGATCTATTTTCACTCCTGAACTTTGAGAACTTACTCGTACCTGTTGATTCTTTGGCAGATTCCTATGTTTGTACCGAGAAATTGTAAAGAAATGTTTTATTTGTTATAATTTAGTTATAGAAGCAGGTGTCTTGAATGGGAAATATTCTTTTAAAATATTCCTTCCGTAACTATAGGAAGTAATTTCTACATAAACCTTCTAAATTAATCAAATATTTTCATACTCTTCTTCCAGGTACAAAAACTCCTCTTCATCCAACGCCTGGTAAACCCGGCAACACTTCACCTTACCCGTCACCTTGTAATGGTCAGACCAGGCTCAGGATCCACCATGGCCCAAGAACAACAGCCGCAAGCCCAGCCCGAGCAGGTAGACTACCACCTCACGAACGGAGAAACCAACAAAAATGATTACATGGAGTATCTCCGCTACCAACTAGAAGAGGTTCTGCCACCACATGATAAAAGACAGGATGAATTCCTGGCTAAGATTCCAAATTTGATCTTCGTGCCAAATGACGCAGATGAGTTAGCCATGAGGGTCTATGATGAGCTTTGTGAGAAACAATCGGAGTTGCTGAGCCTGCAAAGGGAACGTGATGAGCTGACTGCAGTAGTCCGCAAGTACTACAACCTTGATCGTTCGATCACTCAGCAGCAGTGCCGTGAGAAGCTGGACAAACTCTTCCATGGCAAGCAGGAGTTCTTCGTGCTAGCTAAGGAGCTGGAGGAGTTGCTATATCAACTCCATGGACGCGGCCGAATATAATTTCTTTTCTTTGTTTATCTCATTTGGCATTTGTTTCTTTGTTGTATTTTGTTTCTTGTCTAATCATGAATCTGATGGTATCCATTGAAACTATTAGTTAAACTTCTTTTTTTACTGAATCGACAATAACACGGTTTATCAAAGTTAAAAGTTAAAAAATGTTTATACATCTTGATTTCAATTTTATGCCAATCTTAAGAAGACAAATTGTTTTTTTTTTTACTGAAAAAGGTACTTTATTAATTTTCCACGCACATAAGAAACGCATAATTAATAATAACTTGATATTACTTGTGCCAATGTTTATAAAAATACAATACTCCCAGTTTATTAACTTACAGAAGGACATACCTTGACTCTCACTTTTTAATTATGATGATGCCAAAATTCTTTATTCAAAACGGGTCACTTTAGTTTCTAATTCTGAAGAGTATCTTTGCTGTCCAATCTCTTTGTAGACTTCTAAATATTTAATTATTGTATTTTAAACATAAAAATCCCAGCTTGAATTGATGTCACTTTTTGTAAATCTGACACGAACTTATTGGAAACTAAATTCAAAAGTTATACACCCTTTCCACAATACGAAGGCGGCTCTCGATTCGGTAAGATTTTATTTTAAGTACCTCACGCTCTCGCCGACTGACTATAGACTATTTTTACTGCAAATAAGTTCGTGATAGACCAATTTTATGAAGGTACCTGGTTTCTTTATGCTAAGGGTTCTAAAATGTACTTGGGAAACGTTCTCTTCGGTATGAAGATAATGCTACGAGTAGGATTTATTTATAAAAACACACTTGTATAATGTTTCACTTGAAGTATATGTCTGGTAGGAGCTGGCCGACTCACAATGTCAATACCAATACAAGGAACTATTTACTTTTTATCTTCTATATTTAAAAGAGGATTCGGTCGGCCATATAATTTAATTCAAAATAGAATCTCTACAATACTTACTGGTGAAAACAAAAATATTTCTTCATATATAACAAATAATTCTTCATAATAATGTCAAAATATCAGTGTCAATCCCTTTGCCAGTCACTTTTTGTGTAAATGTCTATGTTATTACTATTAATATCATATCATGTTGTAATATGTCTATGATATTACCAGTATTATTAGTAATTAGTATTAAAACGAATGAGATGAGGCTGATAGTAGGAGGAAACTGGTCCTTAGGTCCGAAGTAGGATGTAACCCTGAGATAAGGGTGTTTTATATTCCGGCAAATCAAGGTAAATACGCGGGTAGGAAGTGGGATCGATTAGATATTAATCAATATTACTTATAAGTGTACACTTGGAATTTCTAACTAACGGGTTCGCATTTTCCTTTGGCACTTAAAATTTTTTAATGGTAAAGAATATTTAAAGTTCCTATGTACTGATTTATGTATGGTATGTGTACAATACAATAAAATATTTTTGTGGGTTTTAAAACCTAATTCCGTGGCAAAATTTCGAAAGGCACGTAAAATGGTGGGTCTTGACCGTCATAATTTATGCATCTTTGGCAAGCCAGAAAGTCTAATAACTAGACTTACTGAGGAGTATCGGGTTGCCTAGATAAATAGGTTGAGGTCAGATAGACAGTTGAAAGCACTGGCAGCCAGCTGCAATCCGGTAAGACTGGAAGCCGACCTCAACATAGCTTGGGAGGAGGCTAGGGAGATGAGGCAGATGATTCCGTGCCAAAAGTTGTAGGCAGAATATTTGGTTCCTAATCATGTGAACACCATTGGTTAGAAGTTCTGAGATAATCTTCGATGTTGCAGACATATATGTCTTGCTATTTCTGATCTCCTTGCACGAGTTTTTTAGCAAAATCAAATCACAGGATGCAAATAAAAAGAAGAACTTATTTTGATCGAATTAAAGAACCCTTGAAAAGTGCAAACATTTGTAACAAAGCCAAAAGAATTTTGCAAAAACTCGTGCTAGCATTGTGTATTAATAATTAAGATTTTTGAAATGAAATCTATGTGTTTTAGTGTTAAATACAGTACTGAAATGGTACCTGTATACAATGAATATAGTTTTATTTCATCCCTTTACCAATAACAATTCTACCGACTTACGACCTACCTATACAAAATACAATTTTAAAGCATTATTTGATAACAAACACATAACATTTGAGCCAGTAGGAAAGACAAATATATGTATATCTATTCTAGGTACCAAGTTGGTTGCAGTGGTCGCAAGTACCACTGCAGTGCACGAGGTACCGGATTCGATTCCTGGATAGGCTGGATACTAAGGACCGAAATCGTTTTGTGGCTTTAAGAAACTTTCACAAAGCAGTCTGGAAACGTTGGCGGTGTGACACCCTAACCATAGCACCAGGGCATGTAAAACTGGCGTCTCCGTCACCGATTGCTACTCATAACAGCATCACCTTCATGAGGCATCACCGATAGTTGTAGTTGTTACAATTTCACGTCAGAGGATTTGTCGGATTTGAGAAAACTCTGACATAATAATAATATAATAATATATTTATTTTGTACGGAATATAGCAAAAGTACAGAGAAGTGTCTTAAGAATAAGTTGTACAACAGTGACAAAAGTTCAAGGTCGAACGTCTGACTTCTAAACTAGGCAAAAAGCCTGTATCTTAGAAGCCAATGTTCCCCAAAATAACAATGACATACAACTATTAATATGATACACGTGCAAGTACTTCTATGATATTAACAAAGAAAGAAAAACAATCTTATGCGCATACAGCATTTAACAATTTAGGTATTAATTTTGAGAAGGTTTTCAGTTTCATCGTATGATAACTTTTGCAACCACTTGGTGAGAATGTTCTTAACCTCATATTTTGTGCGAATATAGATGGACAAAATTTTATTTATTTTATTATAAAGTCGAGAGCTTATAGCCAGAAACTGTCGACTAGCTAACGCGGTACGACATTTGACAGTATCACTGACCGGGAATTGCTTGCGTCTTAATAGAACACTTGGCGTTATAGGTAGCATGGAGTGTCTACGCAGAACGGCACGGAGAATAAAAAGCTGTTTGACATTGATACATTACATGTCAACAAAGGCTAGTTTGAATTTCATATTTGGGTCGAATGATTAAAGGTTAAGCTGCGCTTGGCACAGGCTCCCTTGGATGGTCACCCATACGATCATATCGTAAGAGTACAGAACTGGCAATTCAGAGGAGAGAACTGGCAATTCCAAACCGTTGACGTTTGTTTGTGAACTTCATCTAAATCGGTAGTGGTTTTAGACGGCAAATTTATCAAACAATAATAATATTCAGGAATCGAGGATCAGATATCGTTATAGCGCCCTCTATCTATTTTCGATGACATCAACAACAGTTTATGTTCGGTAATTGGAGTCCCTTTCCTAAGCCTTTAGTTAAATCGATGCAGGCGCCATCTGTTGCTTTATTCATCACATTTGGCGGCCTGGATATTGGAACTAAGTACTTTATTAACAACGAGCATAGTTTTGTAATCTTTTGTTAGATGGCGCAAAACTTTAGTTCATATTATGTTCATTAAAGTTAGGTTATTAGGTAACAAATTAAAGAAGACTTCTAGTCTAGAGCCAAAAATAACTGCTTCATAGTTCAAATAGTATAAAAGACCGATTGGCAGCGCAATTCGCACATGAATTTAAAAACCGTAGAATATACCTGTTTCCTTTTTTTAATTAAGTATTTATATTTTTTAGCAATTAGGGGAAAATACAAATTTTTAGAATGTAAATGTCTACCAGCCTGCTGTTTGGCACGCATCCTCGAGACGTGTCCTTTGGCTTTTGTATTAAGCCTTTCGCGACTTGTTGTACACATACATATAGGTAATACACAACACACAGGTCTTACTCGCGATGAAAAAATTATAAAGGCATGTACGCTACCTCTATTTCTCCCGACGTTTCGGCCGAATTACACTGACAGTGGTCACGGGTGTACTGATGCAGCGGCTTCTCCGTGCAGTGCAGGGTTTCTGAACTACGCTCACTTGGTCGTCACAATTTTCTGCATTTAAGTTCTTATCTACCCTACACACTACAATGACAACATCTTTCTGTCGGCTTTGAGCGTCTTTTTCGCGACGATGACACTTGCTGATGGCAGGATTCCACGAAGTAGGTACATTTATATTTTTTTATCGCCAGTAAGACCCGTGTGTTTTGTATAATATTCGTATCCTTTGGCTGCTTGCCTGGGAGATACGATACTCAAAAACTTTTTCAAAATTTGGCTCATTGCAGCGTTATCATGTTAATGAACTAATCTATACAGTATACAGTAAAGTGCCAGCAGATTCAAGAAAGTTTTACCACTAGGCGAATCGTGCTTAGAAGTGCAGACGCCAGCACATCAAGATACTACCATCTGTTTAATTTCCTAAATAGTTTTTCAACTTTATCGCTGAAGTATATGGTTCAACGTTGATGGTTCGAATTTTTCAGTTTGGGGTCTGCTTTATGTGCGTCGTTAGGATAGGTCAGGGGCTTAAGAAAAAAAAATAAGCCTGCATTTAATACGTACTCAATATTTTTATTAATATTATATTATGCTCACAATCTAAGTACAGTGTAATTATCTACTGAATAAATAAATTTTCTGGTAATTTCTATAGAGTTAGAATCATTATAATCGTTTTTTTTACAATGAAAAAATTACGATACAATTTTCTAGAACGTTACATAAAACAATAAAAAATTAAACAAAAATATTGTTTACATCAATTTGACATATACATTATTGTAAATGACATTTAATTATAAAATATGTAAAATGAAAATAGTATAAAAGTGACTATTTTTTTTACATCAATTACGAAGGCCTTAGTTATACACGCTTACATTAATTAGTAGGTAAATATAATTACATATTAATAATTTTATACAGTTATATTTACATTGAAAAATATATTTACATTGAAAACGCTAACAGATCGTGATAAAAAATATAAAATAAAAACATACCCAGAGGTAAAATTTTTAAACTATACGATTTTTATTATAATACAAACTAATGGTAAACATCACATTAAAATAGTAAATACATTTGTTTTTACTTTTTATTTTTTTATTAATTTTACAGTAAAAATAAATTTATACTGAAATTATTTATTTCAAAAATCATTTTTGACGTTACTTTTACATTTACATTACCTTCACGTTATTTTTAACAAAATGATATATATTTTTGTAAAATCAGAATTATAACTTTGAAAAATACATTGTGTAAATATTTTTCGAAGTAATACTGCCTGTCTACTATGTACTCGGTTTTTTTTTCAATAATTTGTTATTTTTATTCTACTGATAGAGTAGGTTAGGGTAAAACAATTTTACAACGAAAGCGCAAATTATCATGAATTTTATTAGTTTTTTAAATATTTTTCTTGGTCTTTACGTACGGAAATTTTCTTTCTGTTAAGTAACTGGCCATTTTTTATCATTCTTGATAGTTCAAATTAATTCACCGTAGCTTGAGACCTTATTTCAAATTTTCTTTTCACTGCTTGGTGTTCCTTTTATCGATTCTCAAAATGGCATTCAGAAAGGCTGTTTTGGTGCTGGTGACCTATTTCAACCATTATTTTTAATATTCTCCTGATAATCCTTTCGATTTGTGATTTTTAATAATACATATTTCTGATACCGTCAATAATTTCCAAGGCTTCGTTTACATCAATATGTATTTACAGTGCAAAGTTTATTAAACCACACCATTTATCTTCCACTCTTCAGAACTTCAAGAACAGTCAATAAAACCAAGTGGTACACTTATTCACATGTAGTCCCGTGTAGTCCCATGTAGTCACATGTAGTCTTAGGTGACGCGGCACTAGGGCGAGGGGGGCAGGGAGTCGTCGCTCTCGAGGTAGGTGACGTAGTTGTCCTCCCCGTGCGGGGGGCGCGGGGGCGGGAGGTTCGGGATGTCATAGCCGTGCATCTGGAAATAGTCACAGTACTTTTTTTACACATAATTCTGCTTATAAATGGGTTGATAAGGGTGATGGATACTGGTTCGTGTAACCTATATATCTAAGGACCACGCAGTCATGTTCTGGCTACCCTGATAGAGTCGACTTCAATGCTAACTGCCCTATAATTACTCTGAATATAAAATGCAATAAGACTCTCAAAATATGACATTAGATATTATAAATCAGTTCTTTCTTAGACGTACAATTAGATTTTAATAAGATGGTACCTAATGCTACCCTGCAATGGTGTGAGAAAAAACATTTCTTTTCAAAACACGAAAAAAAATTAGAAATTAAAACACATCAATCTTCTATTGAACGTTATCGATCAACAGTTGAACAAACAAAAATACCAACCTGGTTGACAAGCTGCTGAAATGCGGCACTATGCTGCGGCGCCCTATCCAGGTCAGCATGGAGGGCGAAGTCCGAGAGAGCCTTCCAGGGAGGCTGGTATGCCGTCACCTCCAGCGCCAGCGAGCCCGCCGGCTCGTGCCGCACGGGCGACCCGGCTACCAGGGGCACCCCCATCGACATGTACCCGAGACGTCGGCCTTCCTGTGGCAAAGCATAAGTTGGGACCTTCGACAATAGAGAGTATGGCTTGTTACTTCGACGTCTGGTGGGTAAATGGTTGGTGATGGAATGTCTTATATGCTTTAATAGGCTTGTATGGCAACTGGGTGTTTCATTAAAAGCTAATAAATATGAGAAATTGACTTAAGACTTCAAAATCTACGATCCTCTTCAACAATTTTACTGGTACATATAGTTTTTCTTTCAGGCTTCTCACTAGCCTTTTGGAAAAGACCACCAGTTTCTTTGTTGCATGTGGTTCTAATTTGATTTTTTAATGACTATAAAGCTAACCAATGTGGATAAAAAAGTCTCTGATGGAGATATTTCTTTAAAAATGAGCAGCAGCATTGTACAGACGGCAGCACATCAAGCTACCACAATCTGACAAATTTCGGTACTAGATTTTCTTTTCTGTATCGCTAAAGCATATGGTTCTAAGTTGGTTTGTAAAAATTGATGGGTAGCTCGATGTGCTGGCGTCTGTATTTCATTTTCCATTTATATCTGCTGAGAATTTTATGAAAATGATTTGAACATTTGGAGCAAAAATTCCAGTGCCTTTTAATGTATTTCTAATGAACTATTTCACTGTTCCACAGAGCAGTTCCCACCTTTTCCTGCTGCATCTGCATCTTCAGCTGGATAGTTTTCTTCTTGTCCTTGCAGCGTTTGTTCTGGAACCAGACCCTGATGACGCGCGGGCTGAGGCCGGTCATCTCCACGAGTTGTTCCTTCATCAGCGCGTCGGGGCGAGGGTTGGCGGCGTAGCAGGTTCTGTGGAAACGAAGTACATGTTTAGATCGGCTGGAAATATTTGAAAGCAGGTGCTGTCAAAGATGGAGCTCGCTTGCCTGGAAGAGTCCTGACTATAGCAAACATAATAGGTACCTATTGTAGATATCTTACCTGAGAGTATGCAGCTGCTTCTCATTGAGGACAGTGCGCACGCGCGTGGGCTTGCCGTCGGCTGCCGCCGTGGTGCGCGCGCGACCACTCTTGTGCGAGCCTGATTCACTGCCCGAATCTGTTGGTTAAGAGGTACAATTATTAGCAAATGGGTATCAGGTATACGTATAAAAAATTGATCAAACAGAGATTTTGAGAAGCTTTATTTTTTTTAAATGGTTACATATTAGGCAGTAAACAAATGTAACACAATTTCTAAATTTAATGCCAAATTCTTATTTAACTACTTCTTTTTTAATAAAAATGAGATAGCTATAATTTTGTCTTTCAGTTGCAGAATTTGTTGTAAAATTTTCAAATTAACAGAAAATTTAATTTTGCAAATACGTAATATATAGCAACACAGTCAACATATTTTGCGAGTTGTTAAATGATGAGTTAGGTCACATAAAACGAACTATTACTAGCTACTAGTTCTTCACTTTAAATGAACATATTATATTTCTCCTCCAAAGAATATTTGAATGCACAAATACGTCATTTAATCAATTAACATCCAAAAAAACACCCTTCCACTAAGCGTAAACCAAATAAATTATGCCGACACACGGATGTACAAACAAATAAAATTACACATACATAATCTGGCTACGTAGGGTCAGTGCGAGTAGGATTAGTGCCGCTGTCCACGGCATCCCCATTTAACACCTCGCTAATCCTAGCGAAATCCATAGATAGCTTTGTACATTTGTAATTATTATTTTAAGCTTTAATTTGAAATGGACAGTGTGAATTGGGTTTAATGTTCGTCAAAAAGTCATGAGTTGGCGTTCTATGTATTCTATAGGGAATGCAGTTAGATGATGGAAAAAATATGATGGAAAGAGATATTGAAGCAAATAATTAGTAACTACTCCACATGTCCGAATAAAATTAACCCATAAGCTTCCTCGATAAATGAGCTATCTAATATATCTAAGTGTTTCTATGCATAATATGTATTTATTTACAAAACAAAAGTATATAAGTATGTTTATCAGTTGTCTAGTACCCATAGTACAAGCTCTGCTTAGTTTGGGACTAGATGACGTTGTGTGAATGTGTGGTATATTATATTATGTATTTTATAATACTGGAAGAATTTTTCAAATCGGACCAGTATTTCTTGAGACTGGTGCCCTTGAAACCAACAAACAATTTCTTCAGATTTTTAGTGTTAGTCAGATCTAATGTATTGAGATATCGATCTAGGTCTAGTCTTGAGTTTTCAAGCGCCTTTTAGTTTGCTGTTTCGAAAAAAATGTGATTATGCTTGAGAAGGAAATATTGTAAACTAGCTTCCGCCAGCGGTTTCACCCGCTTTCTGAGGGAAGTACTTTCCATACCCGGATAAAAAGTAGCCTATATGTTATTCTGATGTATAAGCTATATTGTGGTAAAGTTTCATTCAAATCCATTCAGTAGTTTTTACGTGAAAGAGTAACAAACATCCATACATCCATACTTACAAACTTTCGCCTTTATAATAATAGTAGGATAATAGTAGGATTGAAACTGTGGCTTTATGAATAGCGCAACTGGTCCTTAGATATGACTGTTAGGATATGTATTTATGTGTTACAAGCACGTAATAAAAGTTATTTTCTTTCAAAATTGGTCCTTCGTACTATTTTTATTAAGTAACGATTTTTGAATGCAATTTTACATACATAGTTTCGTGGAATGGCCTTGACAAAAAGTAGAAAATACGTAAAATAATATATAATCAGCCCGAACACACCATCATTATCTATCTCAAAACCCCGAACTAGATTTAACACAGTTTTTAATTAACCGATAAATACTACAAGCGACTAACTCTGTTCGGCGATATCAAACGCGGCGGTACCTTTGTCGGCGGACATCAAAGCCGTTATCGACAAATCACGGCATGATCGCGAAACGATTATCGATACTCGAATTTGTAATGATAATATCGATAAGGTCCGAGTAATCGCATGTAGCTATGATACGGCAGATCTAATATTGGTTGGTTTAAGATTGTTAACTAATGTTATGCTTCGGCTTCGTGCGCTATCGCTGTTCACATGTTTGCGGTTCAATATTTTTGATGTTATTTTTGGAGGGAGCGTAGGAATTTGGAGCCGCGTTGCTTATGTTGTAAATGAATGTTTTTTTAACATGTATTATACATAAGTATTATTTTGTGTTAGTTATGAACAGAATTATTGACTCTTCTTCTAAATATTTTTTTTTACTTTCTCTAGTAGTTCGTTTACTAGTTGTATAGCACAACTGCTGGGCACATAGTCTCGGATTGGATTCCCGGGTCTGACCGAAATTGCTGTGAGGGTTTTAAGAGTCTTTCATAAAGCAGCCCGAAATTTAGAAGTTGGTGATTGATACACCTGTGCATCGGAGAGCACGTAAATGTCGGTCCTATGCCTGATATTGGCCTGATATGCTCTGGTCGTGTCGAATTACCGTGCCGTTGCACTATAAGAGTGCACCTGTGTCTGCGCAAATGCTTGAGCATATGTCCTGCGCAGCTGGCTGATCTCCTTAGGGAGCGTTCAAGTAATACGTAACGCAATTTGGGGGGAGGGGGGGTCTCGTAAAACGTTACTATGCGTTACAGGGGCGGAGGGGGTCTTACTGACAACACGTTACGTAACATTGTTTTTTTTTTAATAAAAAATTAGGTAATTAAAACTCCAAAATTGGCAAGCCTTTTCATTTACGTTTTACGGGGAATACCTTGATTGTATTAGTCTGGTCGTCATTTTTGATTTGTTCTCACAAGTTGGCAAACCTTTTTGAGTGTTAGAAACTTTAGGGTAAAATCGTCGCTTGAGTGTTACGTAACCTTAAGAGAGTGGGGGGGGGAGTACAGAAAAACGTTACGGTGCGTTACAAGGGGAGGAGGGGGGGACAAAAATCTTCAAAAATTGCGTTACGTAATACTTGAACGCTCCCTTAGAGAGAACGCCCGCCATGGCTGGCAATCGGTCTGGTCGCCATTTATTACTCGTTTTACTTAAATATCAACTCACCAGACATAGATCCCAGTTCGTGTGGATGATGTGAGTTGTTGTTGCTCAATGTGGTGTTGTTGTTGCTCTCCGCGCTCCCGGTGGTGGCGCTGCTGGCGGTCGCGCTCTGGACAAATGAGTTTCACTGCTGTTAGACTAATTCATAGCTTGTTCGCTGGTACATAACGGTGGTATATAAGAAGCTGGATAACTACTGTCTATAAAGATTCAAATTGAATTGTTATCCGGTAGATGGTCTATATGTATAAGAAAATAATTATTTTTTGTCTTGTATAGGACATAACCTAAGTTTTTTTCTTCTGTTGAGGTAAAAATCAAATCAAGTAGTTGAATTGGTAATATAAATTAGTTATTTACAGAAAATAATATAGCCATTTCTTCATGAAACAATGGTATATACTTTGAGATGATATCTATTCTGTAATAGTTTGGCTACTAAAATAGTTATGCTAGTGACAAAATAGAAGGAGGTCGGTATTTAATTTTCCTAAGGGTCATATTATTATTCGCGACTGTACTTTTCGGATTTAAAATATTTCGCCATATTTACTAAACGTTTTGTTATGTTCTCAACTTCAGGACCCAGCATATAAAATATCTACCAGTCTTATTTATAAAAATCATTTATACCAAGGTTAATTTTACTGCACTTTAGTCTGTTTATTAATATGACTGTGCGTACAAACCTTTTCTAACACGTCATGGTCTTCTCTGCAGTACAGGGCCCCACCTTCTCGCAACGCGAACTCGTCACCTGCAGAAACAAAAGGAAACTATTGTAATAAACCTTTTATTATATCGGGAACACTTTTTCATACACTGTCGGTTAGCCCTATAGTAAGCTATTGATTAGCTTGTGTTATGGGTGCTAACACAACTTATAAACTACGTATAGGTACCACTTCCAACAAGCATGCTCATCACACAAATGTCGACAGTACCCGGGAATCGAACCCGGGATCTTCAGCTCGGCAGTCCGGCGTGATAACCATTGTGCCATCAGGGTCGTTATGAAAATGAAACTACAGAGACATTTACTTACCTGGTATAAGTTGTCGTGCGCACGCGCAACACCTGAAGCAGTCTATGTGGTAGATTTTCGTCTTAGCGCGCATCACGAAGTCGTTCTTACTAAATGACGAACCGCATTTGTCGCATTTTGTTCCAAATAACCTGAGGAGAAAGAGATAATACTTTTTTAATATCATCATCATCATCTCCCGAGCCTTTTCCCAACTATGTTGGGGTCGGCTTCCAGTCTAACCGGATTCAGCTGAGTACCAGTGTTTTACAAGGAGCGACTGCCTATCTAACCTCCTCAACCCAGTTACCCGGGTAACCCAATACCCTTGGTTAGACTGGCGTCAGACTTACTGGCTTCTGACTACCAGTAATGACTGCCAAGGATGTTCAATGACAGCCGGGATTTACAGTTTAACGTGCCATCCGAAACACAGTCATTGGTGTCCAAGATATACTTAGAAAGTACATACAAACTTAGACAAGTTGCATTGAATTTTTTAATGTCACAAATCAATATTAAGTGAGACTAACAGTGTTAAGTGTTCTGTAGTACTTGGTACTAGACACCCGGACCCAGCTACTTGAAATCGGTATGAAAATTCGTTTGACCGTTTTGGAAACTTTTGCTAACTGACAGACAGAATTTGGAAGGTATTAAAAATCTTTGATGTGCTGTACATTTTCTTCTGTGCAAGATAAACCATTGCTTTCATACAAAAAGTGGCCCGAATTGATATAATCTAGGATAAAGCTGTAAAAAAAAATACATTGGGTTACTCTTAAACTTAATTCTGAATAAATGTTGATACCCTGTAATATGGAGTTACGAAAAAAGTTTTAACCTTAATAAAATATAGGTCTAGCAGTCCTCGGCTCGGGATCTATTAAATTAGATACCTAATGAAATTCAGCAGATAGAAGTAGGACAGAATCTCTTAAACATTTAAGAAGAAGAGGAAGCAAATCCGAATAAAAAAGCTAACAAAATCTCGCCAACCTTTTAAATAAAAAAAGAGTTCCCAAAAAAAGTCCACAACAAAATCGAATTTACATCAATCAACAAACTTATAAACCCGAAATAGATTGAGAAGCGATGGCGCGATGTATTTTTAAAACCCACCCCGTTGGGAGGGGTCATCGACCGCACTTAGGGGTTGGTTCCACCCTGGCAATCCCGCTAAAAGCATCGCCTATAGATAGTATACAGTATGTACCTGTATTTATTCTGTAGGTTACTGAATGTTGGCAGCCTTGGGAGGTTACTACATAGCTTTCACGTTGCCACTCCTGGCTTTGAGTTATGATATTGGTAGTAAGGTATTTTCTTTATGGAATAGTAAACAAATTGGTTTTTAATAGTAATTGGGAGCTCTTTTGTGATTACCTATAATATTTTGTAGGTAAGGTTCAGGTAATTTTAGGGAAAGCTCACAATTTTCTGTTACGTAACTATATTTCTTGGGTGTATCTAAAACGTAGACTCGTTTAGGATTTCCAATGGGTACTAGGGGTACTGAAAAACTCTAGACATGGGGGTTTCGTGTTTCGAATCTAATCCGAACAAATAATACCATGGCTACTTCGGTCCTTCAAAATTATTCTTCGGAATATGTATGTTTCGGATTTTTAGAGAATTAGTATTATAAAAAAAAAGAATTATTAGAATTATTTTAGAATTACGGAAGGAAATCAGATGAAGGCGATCGGATGCAGCATACCATAGATATAGTTCTATGGCTACTAAGGACCATACTTTCACAGGTCCAGATCGAATTCGGATCGGACCTAGTGCAAAACCGCTTTTAGGGTTGTTAAAAGTATTTTTAAGATACTTCACTCACTATTAACACTTGCTTTCGGGGATGGTTCCTAATTCTCATACGTTTCTTTCGTATGTTCTCCGAGATTTTTATGAACAGAATAATAGATGCCTACTGTATTATGACTAGCATCCGTAACCCACGTCTCGTAAGAACTACTCCGCTCACCTGGATAAGAGGTTGCCTATAGCCTTCCTCGATCAATGGACTATCTAACAAAGAAATAACAGTAGTTGCTAAAACTAGCGCATTACAAACAAACACATTAAAAACAAAAAATATGAAGTATAGATTAATAATATTAATACTGAAGTAAAGAAAACCAGAGAATGAAAAATAATCTTTATTACTATTGAGTTACTAGTATATATTTGTGAGACTACAAGAGCGAGGCACATGGTTATCACGTATTATCGAAATACACACGACTATCTTCGTCCTGATAGTGGAAACAATACATATTCCTGATAATAATCTGTTTTTTGATCGATTGCTCGAATAGCAAAGGTAATTATGAAAATATTTTGATTTTGGACAGGTCACAGACGATGGTTTCAAAGGTTTTGTTTTAAGTTTATGTTATACATTTTCTTAAACTATACCTAAAACCCTATATGATGAATGTCAAAAGTATAAATGGGTTTCGTCATATGGGAATTAACTATATCGTCTATAGACATATGTACATAAACTACATGACATATTATAGAGTAATCTTTGACTAAATGACGGAAATTAGTCTTTAAAAGAAAGTAATTTCCAATAGACTAAAAAAAATTAGGCTCTAATGTAGGATTACTGAAAAGAATAAACAAACGCACTTGTATGAGACCTAGACCTAGTAATCATAACTACACCTAAGCAATAACTTCCCACTAGACACCTCTTAGACCCTAGAAAACGGCTTAACTAAAAATCTAGGGTGCTATCAATTAACTCATGAAGGTCCCTCGGGGCCGAAGCCTACCGGGGCGACGGGATTTGTTCAGCCGAATTACCTTGACAATGGTACTTGATGGAACAGAGTTGAGTTTTAGTCAGAAAAAGTCAAAAACTTCCTTCCCCTATGACCCTAACAAAATAAACTGTTATCAAGTAAGTTCCATCAAAATGCTCGCTGAACAAACTGACATTTATCACAAATTTTAATGTGTCTCACGACTTAAATAATTAACAAGAAAACAATGTTCCATCCACACATTAACGCAATATGAATGAATTATATTTCAGAGACCACACAGCCTGTCAGTACGCAAATAGTATGTAAACAGTAACGGGACACTCGTGCGCAGGATTAGGTTTCGCTAATCGAATGCGCGGGAGCAGCCGGAGATAACTTGATGGGTTGGTTTATTTGGTTTTGGGAGGATCTTTTGTTTATTGCTTTTTAATAGGTATGTATTGTGAATTAGGGTAGTTTTTCTCTAAAACGCCTTACCTATATAGCGTGTAGGAGTGTAAATCAGGTCGTAATGATTTGAAAAAAATAATAATATCGATGTTATTTTTTTACTTACAATAGTTTTTTTGAATCCATTCGGTAGGTACCTATACGGTGAACTACCACCATTACAGCTCATGATATTCGCTATGAATTCAAAAACTGACGCCACAAAATTTCAACGTATCTAAAGCTCTAGGAGAAAGATAAAATATAAAGATTAAAAGTCATTTAAGCAAAGTAGGCTAAAAATCAGCACAAGAGACAGCCCTAAAAACGCCACCAACGCTTTCTATAGATGTATTATCGCTGAGAAGAAGAAATGGTGGAACAAACTCCCCAATAGGATATGCGTTGTCTATTCCATTCATATCAAAATTACATTCCCAGTATCGAAACCAAATAGAGAGAGCTTATTTAAAATTACCGGCAAACGTGAAGACAATAACATCCCATAGGAAACACTTCTCCAATGAAAACACTTCACGGCCCAAAAGCTGATTTCCTCAAAATGATGGATTAGTTCTCACTACAAACAAAGTAAATTCTGTCTTTTCACTACATTTCCTATATTTACACGATGGTCGAAGCGACCCATGGTTTGTTGTAAACATAGCGTTTCCGACGACTTTTGAAGGGTTAATTATAAAGTTACGATTATGCTTTTTATATATCTGTTGTTTGTTGATTTTGTATTTGTCCGTTTTAAGTATTACGCATATATTTTATTCATTAAGGTTTCATGCTAATTGATGCATATATGCCAGAGAAGTCTACTTTTAATCGCATGTTTTTAAGATAATTAATATAATTTTTACATTTAATTACCAACTCACACACACATTTGCTATGCTTAGTTTCCGCCATTTTATAAATCTTGCGCAAGAGTTTGCGCTCTTTGGATTACTTTAAAAAATTTACTAATTATAAGCACAGTTTGTACGATTTATTTACAAATTTAATTAATAAAAACATCGTCAAACAAGTGTTCCATTATTATTTTCTAGTGTTTTTTTTATCAGGTTAATTTTTTCTATCTCTGAAGCGGTCTAATAGAAGATATTCGGTGCTTCGATAAATATCTAATATTTTGTATAATCTATGCTAGTCTTATCATTGATATAAACAGACAGACTCGCAGACTATCGGTGTTTTTGACTATTATAATATTTACCTATAGATACTAGTCAATTCTTAGAAATTAGTAGTACCGGGTAGCCATTGAAATTTTAAACCCTTATCATTTCTAATTGAAGTTAAGATCTACAGTTTTCATAGTTTATCGTAGTTTTCTGAGAAATTTAAACAAATCCTTGTACGTATTACGCAGTTTTGGTATTTCTTAATCTAGTTTAAATCCCTTTGATTGATTTATTATCTAAACGATTGAAGTCAACCGCTTACTTACTTTACTATTTTTCTACTAGAGTTGGGTTTAAAATTTTTAGCTCAAAACTAAATACGGTTGATGATTGCATATTTAGAATTAAGAAAAATGCATGTTGGTTTCTAAAAAGGTATACTTTAAACTACCGAAGTAGGTCTAAACTATTTAATTTATGAGTTATGTTATGACGCAAATTATTTCGTTCGCTTTTTGGGTGTCCGAAACATTAAACGAGAAATGAGCTCATGTTATTTCGACACGGTTGTATCTCACCTACATCAGTCAGATTGGAAGTAATATTAACGTAATTTTTTTCCGTTTATCAACAGTTTACAGCAAGCCTAAAACTCTAGACTAAAAAAAGAATAGCATCACGTCAATCAAAAGCCGGGCGCCACTTTGTACACACAGACTCCAAAGATGAAATTCACTAAAATAACCTCTAATGTTTATCTTTTCACCCTTCCATTTCTTGCTGCTAAAATATAGTATTACACTAACACAAACAAACCCAAATGCTTGTCAAAAAATATTATAACCTCAAAGTTTTTAATACATCAGATATAAAGACTAAAATCGTCTGTCTTTAACTGAAAATACGTTTTTGGAACCGTAAAATGTGTTGGTAAAGTCTCACTGTGATGTGCCGAAGTGAAAACAAACGCAGCTCAACTCAGCATTATGTATTTTGGCGCCAAAACAAACGTCAGTTTGACAGCGCGGCGGGCGGCGGGAACACGATCTGTGTTTGTTCCCGTTTACACCGGCCGGATAAGCGGGTTTTCGATTACCGATGTTGTTTTGTATTTTATTTTTCTTTCTCTATATTTTTTTTGGGATGTGAAATTAGTGATTGCTGTTAGATCTGTAATTAGAAAGGTTTGTCTTGAGCTTGTAGGAACTGAAGTTTGATTGTTGTGTTTAAGTGAGAATATTCGTGTCGTTTTCTCTGGAAGTGGAGAAAAAATCTAATATTTGTCTGGTACCACTCTCAATAGTCAAGTTAGCAGATAGGAATTCCCAGTTCCTTCAATAAATAGCCACGTAGGTCTAATGAGAGCTACTGCTAGCAGACTTACATAACCTTGGTCGGTTCAAGTGCGATTGAGAATGTCAATAAAGTATTCATTGGTAGGTCCTCCAGAATCTGAATTTTGGCGCTATTTAACTTACTATCATAATATTTACAGGTTTCACATAAGGCTGGATATTTTTATGGTCCCTAGTTGGTACCAATAGAGTGACCTCTTTGCATCTCAACATTATGTTATGGGTCTAGCAGGAACATCAATTAAATATGGAAGTTTAATTGATGTTCCGCCTTTAGTTTGACACTGAGTCGCCTATCAGCTCCTGAACAACGAATTTAAGTTGAAGTCTTACGTAGTATATTGTATACTCTTTGGTTGAAGTGAAATATTAATATTTTAATTTACATACGACCCCGTTAGGGGTACCTGGAGGCCTGTATCTTAACAAATAGAAGATAGGTGTCCACAGCTACTAGTGTACCTTCCTTTGTCATTTCACATCTTCTTCATCCTACCCAGTTCTCAAGTTATCTGTGGTCGGCGCAATGTTTTCAGCTTCCATTTATCTCTGTTAACCGTCATACTAACTACTATATATTTTGTTAAGCTTACCTAGTGTAATCTCTCTTGCAATACGTCTTGCCATCTCTAACGAAGCAGGTGCAGGATTCGTCAAGGAACTGGCGGCACTCCTGGCACTTGAGGCAGGCGGCGTGCCACTCCAGGTCCGGCGCCACCCTCAGGATGTACTGGTCGTGGATCTGTCCGCCGCAGCCCACGCACAGGGATAGCCGAAGCTTTTCTGTGGAAGAAAGAGGTTTGTTAGGGAAATGTGAAGAAATATATCAGCAAAGATAGTGTTATTACTGCCATTTTTGAGTGAGAAATTATCAAACTCAAACTCAAAATCATTTATTCAAACTTGGCTGCAAAACAGCACTTTCTGAACGTCAAGAATTACAAAAGACAGCCCCCAAAACGCCCACCCTTCACCACTTCCTATGTGTTTTTGCTGGGAAGAAGAAGTGGCGCAACAAACTCCCCAGCAAAAATCAAATGACCCATCCCTTGGTTATAATATGTCATCGTCACTCGAGATAAGACAAACAAGTGTCACAATATCAGATACTTACGATTTCACGAGCAACTATGCACAAAATTTTAATTAATATAATAATCAACACTCTTGTTGCCTTACTGCATACGGACTGGTCTCTTATACGAGTAGTAGAGATTTTTTCTGAGTAGAAATATCATCAAATGATCCCCTTTCGCTTAGGGTGCTGCCGAAGTGAATGTTAGACTTTTACTGACTAAAACCAACTTTGGTTCCTTCTGGAGGTCTTTCTGTCTTTCACAATTCTATTATAAAAATCATGACAGGAGGTCCTGAATTTCATTCATGTAATAAGGTATGTTTAACTTTGTGTATATTAGAAGCATTGTTCATTTCTTTTTAATAGGGCAAGTAATTAAGTACTGTATTGATACCGATTACATTTCTTAAAGACATGAAGAATTTCAGCTTCATTATTTTCATGTTATTTTAATTTTCCTATGAATAAAAGTAAGTCTAGTATTTTTCTGACTTCTAAGTAGGCAAATTATTGGGGCCACTAAACTTTAGTTTTACTCTTTACCTAAATTATGACCTAGAAATAGAGGTGTCACGTTCCATTAAAGTCCATTAAGATATTTAATGATGTGCTATTATGTAGGGCAGTCCCTTTTAATAAAAAAGTTTAAAAATTTTTACCTATATCTTAAAATCGTTACCTTTAGTTACACAAAGACATGCCACATACAATAATTTGGTAGTTAGAACCTTTTTTATATGCACGAATACTATTTAACCCTCACCGGCCGCTTCGAATAATATTATTCGAAAAGAGAACATAATAACTGAAATTATGAATAAATTATACCTCCGTTCGATCGATATAGCTGGGCGTGGCTACGTACCGCCCCCCGCCTAAGCAACGTAACGTCTATCCGTCTCGCTCTAATGTGGCGTCTCGCTTGCACTTATGGAATTGCAACGAACATTGTAAATTGCCAAGTTGAAATTGATTGTAGTACTTATGTAGTTTGAAATTTAACCTGACCAGAACTTGTAGGGTTAGTAACTGCTAAATAACTGGTGTTTTAACTGTGTCAGTCATTTGTATTGGAGAGGTCAAATATGTACGTTAATTGATGGTATGAATCTCCTTTGTGAGTTTACATCTAGTTATGTAAGGTTAATCTCGATAACTAGACAATAGTATAAGAACCGGTTTAATGTTAAACTATGAAAAAAAAACATCTTTTTACCGTATTGACTTTTTTACAGCATGTATAAACCTACTTTTCCTGTTTATAAAAGAGGTGACAGGTAATAACATACCTAACTATCTACTAATTTCTGTAATTAGACAACACGTAGTTAGGCATGAAATGTCCGTTAACCCCAAATTCTTCAGTAAATAAGATAGGTATCGACTATTTTGAAATCAATTTATTCATCTCAACATCTGCCTAGCGTATTCCTAAGCTATGTTGGGGTCGGCTTCCAGTCTTAACTGGATGCAGCAGAGTACCCTTGTTTTACGTGAAAAAACTGCCTGTCTCACCTTCTGAATTCAGTTACCTGGGCAAACCGAGACCCCTTGGTAAGACTGGTTGTCAGACCTTCTGATTTCTGACTACCTGTAACGACTGCCAAAAATCGCCGGGAGTCCGGGACCCACCAATTTAACGAAACACAGAAAAACTCGTCATGACAAGATGGTCAGCCATCCACGGACCGACCACGCCAAGCGTTGCTTAACCTTATGACAATCGATCGACCCGTGCGGCTGTTACTTAGCCACAAGCTCCTCAAATATAATATAATTAATAGAAAATTAACTAATATAACAAAAATAATTAATAAAAATTATAGATACCAATTTTATAAGAATTAAAATGCTTAAAATTTAACAAAATCAATAGTAGGTATTCTTGTGAATGAATAAAATTTTATTCGAATGCAGTTACAATGTTAACTTTTAACGATTGAAAGGATTTTATTATTCGAAACGGATCCGCGTAATTGTACCTAATGACGATTGAAATAATTGGATTATACGGTTGAACAATTAATTTTTATTAATTGAATTGATGGCAAGATTGATCAGATGATTGATTTTCTTATATAAGATAGGTATGTAGTTACCGTTCTTACTTTCACAAATCTTATTAAAAGGTACAGACGCCAGCACATCACGCTACTATAATCTGTAAAATTCTTTAATAGATTTTTAACTTTATCGCTAAAGCATAGGGTTGAAAGTTGATTGAGAAAATGTGACAGTTTCAGATAGTCTGATGTGCTGGCGTCTGTACTTATTTTTTTAAGTTAGTTATCTTTTCTTTTAACTAAAAGTATAATTATAAAGGGGTACCGGTTAATTTTCGTTTTCCTAAGATTTGTTAAGCATGTAAGTCGAGCTATTGTTGTGATTACTGTACTTTTTACATAATTATTAGACCTCCAAATACCTGCCGGGGCTTCAGGTTTTTCGCGTGCGGGGATGCGGGTGTTTCCTACGCTCCCAGTCATGCTCCTAGTAGGCACCGAGGGGGATGAATTTTTCAATGCATTTTAGTTTTTATTTATTTATTTTGTACTAAATGTTTCTGTCTTATTTACCTATATAATAATCTGTAAGTATGTGTACTTGTGTAAAAATTAAAAGATGATTAATTGCAATAATTAGGTACAAATAATTTGCATTGAAAATCTGTTATGCCGCGGTCGGTCACGGTGGTTGCGCGGCACACAAAGCGAGGCTGCTGATGTGACCGTTAGTGACTCCTTTATTTTCGTACCGAGGTTATTATACTCCTTCGCCGGCAGACGGTGTTTATGGGAAGATGATTGTGATTGAAAAGGCATGACGATTAAAAAAATATATTAATAAGTCAAACTTTTACCTTAGCCTATGATATTTAGGGTGTTACAAAACTAGTGCACCATATTTTTACAGGTCATCTAGTACATGCGGATGATGTCTAACACAAAAAAGTTCAACCACTTAGGGGTCAACGACCGAGCGCCTTCATAGAGAACGGCGTTATGCGTACAATTTGGCGACTGTGATATTGTATTTGTGTTACGTCATTTTTATTCGCAAATTTTACTCAAATGTGACTTCACAAGCATTCCATTCCCAAACTTTTATCTTAGTATTTTTAAACGGAGTAAATTAGTCAATATTTTTCATAACATTCTTTTTCATCCTTCTATTTCATCCTTGTTAACATTATTATGACTGGTTCAATGCCCTTTCTTACTGTACCTACTAAGTGCATACCAGTCCGGTTAAGCAGTAAACAGCCTCCTAGGCTGAACTGCGAATTGCTAGTATCAAAAAAAAAACTATGTACATTATGTAAATATGTGTCGGCTACGGCGGCCGTTCTCTTTTATGGAGATCAGCTAGCTGCACAGGACATATTATAGATCACAAGCATTTGCGCAAATACAGATGCACTCTCTATTCCCTCACTCTCATAGTCCGATGGGACGGCAATCCGACACTGCCTATCTGACCTTCTCAACCCAGTTACCCGGGCAACCCACTCCGATGCACGGGTGAATCAATCACTAACTTCCAGACTCCAGGCTGCTTTATGTAAGTTTCTCAAAACCCACAAAGCGATTTCGGCCCGACCCGGGATTCGAACCGTGCACAGCAGTCACGCCATGCGACCACTAGACCAAATACCTTCTTATAATACCCACAAGGCTAGAAACTATCCCATATTAACCACTAAACTAAAGAAAATGTCACAAAGAAAGTTCAAAAACCACCGCTACTTAATACACGTAAATAATCTCCATAAAATAAAAATGCATAAAACTTTAATGAACCCATCGGCTTAATTACTAAATAGCAGTAACTTGTAAGCTTTGGAAGAGGGAGTGACGATCGGTAACTGGTAGTTAAAGTTATCTTAACCATCAGTTGTTAGTGCCTAAATTAAATAACTGAGACTAGATAACAATTTTAAGTTAAACTAGGTGATGTCTCGCTCACTTAGGACTTACGAATGAGTCGAAATATAAGAATATTTTTTTAATTATACATAGGTATTCTAAAGAAAAGTTATTATTTACCTACAAATATGTATTTTAAAACATAAAAAATATACAAAGAAAATAAAAAAGGACAAATTAAAATAAAATCATGCATTACAAAATGCATCCGCATCGCTGTCAGCAAGGATCGTGCCAAAAAGGCTGACTACACCGCCACGTTGGATGGCAATGCTGATTCGTTAGCCAAGGAATTGGTCAGCCCTTGTTTATAAATAACTAGCGACCCGCCCCGGCTTCGCACGGGTGTAATGCTGATACTAAAATTATATATATAAACCTTCCTCTTGAATCACTCTATCTATTAAAAAAACCGCATTAAAATCCGTTGCGTAGTTTCAAAGATTTAAGCATACAAAGGGACATAGGGACAGAGAAAGCGACTTTGTTGTATACTTTGTAGTGATGGCAGAGTGGTATAAAAAAAATATAGTACCTAAGCAATAAGTACGAGTCACTTGACAGACAACAGGGCGACATAGATATTTGTAATCAAATATTTGCTAATCCGATTATCGATTTCATCACAATGCGATCTCATCCGGATGAAATGACGTCACCGTGACGTCATATTGGTTGTTGTGCCTAGGTGCCTTTGTGAGACAACATTAATAATTAACACACACATTGATGACAAGGTATAATTATTATATCTGGCAGAATCTGGCTATTGATGTGTGCGTGGATGCTTTATGCTTTTTTTGAGTGGGAAATCACTAAATGACTTTTGACTAAAACTCACTATGTTTCTTCTAGAGCCCTTAATGTATGCCAAGGCCAGGGTAACTCTTGCACCCCAACAGGTTTCGATCCTACGGGACCCTCTGATTTTGACGACTGCTCTTCGAGAAGTCTTATGGTCCCTTATGTTAGGTCAAAAAAAGGAGAAGAAGACAATATGATGCTTTGACCTTTTGATAAAAGTATTCTTAATTTTGTAATTGGTTTAGGAAGTTATGTATATATATATATTCCATCATCTCCCGAGCCTTTTCCCAACTATGTTGGGATCGGCTTCCAGTCTAACCGGATTCAGCTGAGTACCAGTATTTCACAAGGAGCGACTGCCTATTTGACCTCCTCAGCCCAGTTACCCGGGCAACCCAATACCCCTTGGTTAGACTGGCGTCAGACTTTACTGGCTTCTGTCTAACCGTAACCACTGCCTAGGATGTTTAATGACAGCTTTATTACTAAGCCTTATTATAATGTTTAATGATAAGCGAGTTTCCATCAAGGGAGACAAATAATATCGATATTGCACGTAGTTAAAGGCTATGGGACTCAAACACAGGACCTTTTATTCCACCTTAAACCTCCACAGAAGAACGAATACTAAATATTGTCCACAACTTTGACCCTACATTGAATCCTACTAATGAACACAGTAACAACACTAAACAGTCGGCGCATGTGTGCGTGCGGTCACACAGTCACACCTGATCTGCTGCGCCTGTGTGCGTGGGAGGCTGGTTTTAAAAACGCGTGTGTTAGAATTTATAGTGTCAATAATATGGTCGGCGTCGCGTGCGGTAGGGGTAGCCATGGATTATTTTGATTATATTTTTAAATATTTTTATTTTTAGTGCTGGCATAGATTTTATTCATAGGGGAGCTCTAGGCTGACTCTTTCTCCTTTGATCAAGTCCTAAAATATACTTAATTCTTTTGTGTAAAATAATTATGTAGGTTCTCAATTGTCTCTATCTTTGTCTTAAATATACTTAGGAATAACTGCGGACCAATGCCTATTTCAAAATTGATTTCACTAACTTTTAAACCGTGCATCCATAGATATACGATTGAGCATAAATGACCATACATTGGTGAATCAGCAAACCAAGCGAGTCTTATTTAATAATCCAGTACTTACACCTTCATATCTAAATTTCTTTGTATTTTAAAACCTCTCAGACGTCAATGGAACCAGTATCAATAAATACACAATTCAATGAATATTTAAAAAAAATACACCAGTGCATTATTGATCCGTGACAACCCTACAGCCAATAACAAAGTCGGAGGCGGTGCGGCAAAGCGGCGGCAGCTCAAAGCCGCAAGGAACACGCACCGCGGTATCTCCACGAAAGGCGCGGGCGCAGGTCGGTACCGACCGTGCTGAAATTATAGCAGGGTTGCTTTGTACCGGGCGAGTTCGCGTATAGGTCTTACAGTGCTTTAATAAGATATTTATAATTGATTGAGTAAAAGAAAGACATTATTGTGGTGTATAAAATTGGTATTGAATATATGTAGATGATTAATTTTATCATCATTTCTTAGTCACGTCATTGTTGCTGAACTATGAAATCAGTGCAGCATGTTTTTTTTTAATCTTTTATTTAACTTGCAACGTATGTAAGTTACGGTGGATTCTTTGAACTCAGTTTTTTTTATTCTTACACTGCATACTTTTGGGTTTTCTGTTTTCTATATTATTATCATTTTCTTATCCTGAAGGGAGCTCTTCTAATTGTAAGCTTTTCTAATGTACCTACTTCACATTCTTTAGCCGTTAAGGCGGGGTAGTCCCAGCGAAATAGGTATTTGCCGCTACCAAGAGTTGCCCGTGATTGCCGTCAAGCGAGCCGCGCGCTTACGTCGCCGGGGGTGAACTCACATGAACTCAAAGCCCCGAAAAATGTGTCGCAATGTGTGCAAAGGCAGAAGTACAACTTAATTTATTATTTTTATTTATAAGTAGTTATCTATGTACGAAATGTTAAATTTTATTTAGCGGTTTTGCGCGTATCATCTGTAGTCTAGATCACGAAATAAAAACATTTTGTTTACAAAAATATTTACCACCACATTAATATTATTTTATTGTAGGTATAGAGTAAATTGTATTATTTATTAGGTATTGGTTAACTGTCGTTATTTTCGTTACCTATCATGTGTCTTAGCCAGTCCTAAATAAATGACTGAATACAAAACGACGGAGTTGAACATTCAACTGTGCAGTGGGTAGGTAGCTAGGTACCTAATATTTAGGCGCATTAGTTTGTAAATTTCCAACACAAAATGACCACGCATTGTATAGATTTCCCGTATAACGAGCGCTCCACATGAACTGGTTTGTGGTCGTGCGTAGGTCAGATATAAACCAACAGATACCTACCCACAGTTGTTTTATTACTCACATAGGTAATACATAGGAAATAGAAATATCACTAAGTAGGTAAGTAAATAGTTTTAGGTCAAAGACTTGTTGTGGTTGGTATGTAGGTACCTAAAATTCTCTGAAGAAAATAAACCATTATAGTTTTTTGCGCGCGTGTATTCTTTATTTACATTACCATAGGGCTTAGAGTAGCAAATTCAACGGTTTTAGACATAAATATTGGCATAATTTGCATGGTAGGTAGTACTATCTAGGTAACTAGATACCTATGTATGTACCCTACTTAGTAAAGTGAAGCAATAAAATGAATTAAAAATAATAATTATGTAGGTACAGTGTGTTATCAAATAATTTTTACCCGTATTATAGACAATTTTGTTTTTTTTAGAGTTGCCCATTTTGTTAACTTAAAATCTATACATATAATAAAATCGTAGAAAAGTCAAAATTGAATATTTTTTTAAAAGAATAATTGGTCTCAAATCTAAATCTAAAATAGATATCGAAGCCAAAAATATAGTTTTTTGAATTTTTGTTTGTTTGTCTGTATGTATGTCCTAGATAATCTCAAAAAGTACTGAACGAATTTGCTTCAAATTCGGCATGAATATAACTAAAAGTTCGGGTCAACATATAGGCTATATATTATTACACTATCACTACGGTGGGGAGGGGGGTAAATGTGTAAGCCTAATGCCCACGCGGACGACGTCGCGGGCAACAGCTTGTATATAATAAAAAACGAATACTAAAATACTAATATGAATAATATGAAATGAAAACCTAAAAAACTTTTTACAACAAAATAGAAACCGACTTCACAAATCACTAATAAGTAAAAAATAATCCTTTCGTCATAGCTCTAGAAGTCGATGTCTCGAGGCTGTCATTTAGTTCGACACCGATTTTTTTTTTACTTTTTAGTGTTTTGTAAAGTCGGTTTCCAATTTAAAAAAAAAGGATATTTTCTGCTTTTTAGTTTCCTAGTAAAAAATTAAAGAAATCTACTTTCACACTTCCTTTTCGTACTTATCATCAGCCTCGAGGTTCCAGTGCCATCACTCATAACCCATGATAGTATGAATGCAACTGGTTACACCGATAAAGCCTTCATCAACACGAATAAAATAAGCCCAAACACTATGTAGCTGCTATCAACCATTAAGGAGTTCCCTAAACTGTACTGCACCTGCATCACGGACCTTGCAGTGGCAGACATTACCTATCACGGCGTAAACATCTTGTCAACAGAAAAAAATAAGTCCAAATACTATGTAGCTGCTATCAACCATTAAGGAGTTCCCTAAACTGTACTGCACCTGCATCACGGACCTTACAGTGGCAGTCATTACCCATCACAGTGTAAAGATCTTGTCAACACTAAAAAAATAAGCCCAAACACTATGTAGCTGCTATCAACCATTAAGGAGTTCCCTAAACTGTACTGCACCTGCATCACGGACCTTGCAGTTGAGGTCGTCACCCATCTCGCTGTAAAGATCTTGCCAACACGAATTAAATAAGCCCAAACTAGAGATAGTTAAGATGTACCGTTGAGGAGTTCCCTCGATCCTCTGTAGTCTCCATCATCAGTTTTGCCCTAAACCTCCGTAATATTGCAGTCTCATCAGATACACACATAAGTATCAAGTTTTTACAACATGCTTGCCTACAATTTTCAAGAGATGCCCTCGAGTTGTCACGGTTTCCACCACCAGGTCCTGACCTGATGACAAATGGGACCAAATAACAAGCATGCACTTACAAATAAAAAAAGAATTTTTGAAATCGGTCCAGGCGTCTTTGAGAAATCGAGTAACAAACATAAAAAAAATTCATACAGCAGAATTGAAAACATCCTCCTTTTTTGAAGTCGGTTGAAAAAAAATGTATTTATAAAATATTTTTGACACGGCCAAGACGTAGGTATTTTGTTACTTACGTCACACAACTTAGCGGGATGGCTGGCGCGGCGCTCTCGCAAAAATTGGCATACGTCCGACCTCCAAGGCGTTCCGCTCGGGACTAAATGACACGACGCGCGCGAGTTGCGGAATGAAAACACTAGATTTTGGGATAAGTGGGATAGGAACTTTGATGTTTCTCGTTTTGGATACTAGCTCATATCATATTTTTTACGACCTCTATTATGGTATATTTTTTATTGTTTTAATCCTAATACAGCTCAAATGAAATGATTATTAGATTATAATTTAGACTTGTCTTTGCGATTTAATTGGATGCAGTAAAGTGCACGTAATCGTGTATCGGAATGCGCGTTTCCCTAGATCGAAGGGTGAACTATGCAATATATTTTTTTCAATATTTTAATCCGTGTTATTAACGAGTAAAACACCATAAAAAACTACGAATTTCACGCCCACCCCGCCTTAAAGACCTACCGTGACTTGACTTCCAGACTCTGATGCGGGACTCGCAATGGAAAAAAAATGCTTTACTTAGATGTCCACCTCCCCATTGTACCTAGATAATAATATTCTCTTTGAATAAAAATCCTTTCAAACTAAAATATTATGTACTGGAGACATGACTTGAAGAATTACTTCCAAATAGTATACCAACCAACCCTTTACTTCAAGTTAATTGAACTTCCTTTCATGTTTATATAACCTACCGAATGAGTGCTGATCAAAACACACACAATCAAGCAAACAGTACATGTATCGTCATGTTATTAAATAGTGTAGGTCATATTGGAAAAAATCTAAATACACGTGGTCTCAATTACGACAGAAGTTCTAATGAAACAAACCCGTTTTGTCATATCATTGATACTTACACGTGTTTAGGCCGGAACTAGCACACATAACGTGAATAATTTGACAATTAATTATTCGTCATCAGTTTATTTAGGTATGGCCACAACTGGACAAAAGCCTCTTCGCACACGGAGAAGGTAATTCTGTGACGGAGATATGAATTATACTGTCGGTCCTGCACCTGATCTCTATACAGTCTTGTCTATTGGTTCACTAACTTATTCATGGGCAAATATAGCACCCTAATAGGCAACTATACCTTTGAGCCGTTTGGGGTTGAAACTCTGGGGCCGTGGGGTCCGAGTGCACACCTCCTTTTTAAGGATATTTCCAAGAGACTCGCTGACACTTCCCGCGACCCAAGGGCTGGCTTTTATTTCGGCCAACGATTAAGCATTGCCATACAACGTGGCAATGCTGCCAGCCTTTTGGGTACACTCCCGGCGGGCAGCGATGAGGAAGAATTTTTTGACGCCATTTATTAATAAGGTATTTTTTTTTTACTTGTATATATTAATTTATATTTTATTTGTAAATAAATTGTAAATACTTATTCATTTATTCTTTCATTCAATACATTTTCGGTATTACATGATCACAATTGATAATAATTGGATTCAACAAAATCTTCCCACAGAGGCGAGTGAATTACCATCCCACCAGACTATAATTATGTCCTGTGCAACTAGCTAATCTTCGAAAACAGCCGACATGGCCGAAAATTAATTTAAACGTTCTTATGACCATTGATCACCTCAAAATAATTTAAAAAGTGCAAGGGAATTACAGCATATCAGCCTGCGTAATTCGTAAGAAAAAAAAACCGTCACATTTTTCCACAAAGATATATTCTTTAAAAGAACACCTTCAGTGATTGGTATGAAGCTGAGTTCGGTCTTCAAAAATCTGTGGATCACAAGACCCTATAAATTATATTGATATATATGTACATCACTACATAGTATAAAACAAAGTCGCTTTCTCTGTCCCTATGTCCCTTTGTATGCTTAAATCTTTGAAACTACGCAACGGATTTTGATGCGGTTTTTTAATAGATAGAGTGATTCAAGAGGAAGGTTTATATGTATAATAACATCCATTAAATAGTGGAGAAGTACTATTATTTTTGAGGTTTCTAATGTGATGTCGTAAATAATTTCATTTTTCCCGCTTACATTACCGGTGCGAAGCCGGGGCGGGTCGCTAGTAGTTTGATATTATGCTTTTCGAATGTTCCAAAACTTTTGGAGGCGTGATTTCTTCTTCAACAAAATAGTTCCCACAAACCCAATTACCTTATTTATCAGGCTAATGCTGTCAACCGGCAACAAGGCGCCACAGGGCACGTCTAACCCGTTAACTGCTCACATTAACCCCCACATACCGCGACAATAGCATCCTATGCCAGCCATATTAGACCCTGTATTTGAGTAACACATTAGAAGTCCAAGTCTTTAAATTTCACCGCGGTAGGACTTGCTAATTTAAAACCTCCGTCCTTTACAAACACTTGGAGAATCAACAGGGTGAACCGTACAGGTCATTTTTGCGTGCAACACGTATAAGATTAAATATCCAAATTCTTTATGTTGTTGCAGGCGTGGTCACGGGATTATGGTCTTTATGTCAGTTTGGAGGTAAAGATAAATTGTTTGCCCAGTCATTAGGGTCCGGATTTCAATGTTTTTATTCCCTTTATTTAGGGTTTGGTGCGATGTTAATTTTACAGTTTGTTGCCAGTTTAATATTGTTTATTTTTTGAGGTTGCAACTAGGTGCATGTAGGGCTGACCACGAGATGTTATGAAGTTTATGAGGCCTACGCTCATTTTCACCATATTGCATTCAAGTATTGATAAAACTGGAGTAAAGAAACAACGGGAAGCGATTTTTTTTGGACAGTAAATCTACATTAACTTACCTACAATGTGTCAGCGGTTAGCTTTGTGGGTTGACCCACTGAAGCGGATAAATATTTTGTACCAATCCACGCATACCTATGCATTTTACACAAAGTGTTGTCTTGTTAAAACTACTTTTCAGAATTATTCCAAAAAAAAACCTGATATTCCACCGATACTACATAAAATAGCCTCCAAAATACAGCTCAATATTTCCCGAAGGCACATTTCTGCTTACCCAGCAACGGTGCCTCAAGTACCCAATATTTATTCCTGTCGAATCGACCTTTTTTACCGCGTTTTACCGCCAAAGCCCGCCGCGGTAACTCTATTTACCGAACGCCGGTAAAAACGACGGGTATTAAAAAAAACCTAATGGATTGAGTATTGGTATTGGGAAGGCAAAAGAGTGGCCATTGAAGGCTTTAAGTGTTATGAGGAAAGAATGAACGTTGTTTGGGAGCGGAATTAGAAGATCTTGTCGTCCACCTAGCGTGCGGCAGAGGACAGTAGTGAATATATATTGTAAACTGTTAAGATATAGGATCCTTGGTCCGAAATTCGATATGTCTATACTGATTATTATAAAGCAGAAGAGTGCTTGGAACTACTGGTCCAATTTGAAAATTCTCTCTGCGAGTTTTTATCTGTGTACGCGGAGTTGTTCTTACGGATCGCTGAGGAACGCTAGTAAAATAAATAAATTGATACTCGTTGAGAAAAAATACTTATTCGCACGTATTGTTGAGAAAAGACTACAGTTGCGCAAGAGCAGCAGTCAAGCTGAGGAGCTTACGCTTGATATTTCAAAAGTTAATGGCATTTTCATAAATTAATGGCGTCCAGACGGATTGTCGGCCATCGCGGCTGTTGTCTCCAAAGAAATCAACCAGCTGCACAGGCCATATAATAGTGCACAAGCATTTGCGCGGACAGAAATATGATAATATAATATTCCTCACACATTCACACAACGTCATCTAGTCCCAAACTAAGCAGAGCTTGTACTATGGGTACTAGACAACTGATAAACATACTTATATACTTTTCTTTTGCAAATACATACATAGAAACACCCAGACTAAGTCAAACACCCATGTTCATGCACACAAATGTTTGACTTATGCGGGAATCGAACCCGCGACCTATAGCGTGGCAGGCAGGTTCACTAACCACCACGCCATCTGGTCGTCAAAAAATGCACTCTTTGTTCCCTCACTCTCCTAACCCGATGGGTGGCAAATTACACAATCACAGAGAGGGTTATAATGGTAAGGGAAGTCGTGGTGGCTTAGTGGTTAAAGAGCCAGCCTCTCAAGCATGAGGGCGTGGGTTCGATTCCAGGCAAGTGCCAATGCAACTTTTCTAAGTTTGTATGTACTTTCTAAGTATATCTTGGACACCAATGACTGTGTTTCGGATGGCACGTTAAACTGTAGGTCCCGGCTGTCATTGAACATCCTTGTCACTCGTTACGGTAGTCAGAAGCCAGAAAGTCTGACGCCAGTCTAACCAAGGGGTATTGGGTTGCCTGGGTAACTGGGTTGAGGAGGTCAGATAGGCAGTCGCTCCTTGTAAAACACTGGTACTCAGCTGAATCCGGCTAGACTGGAAGCCGACCACAACATAGTTGAAAAAAGGCTCGGGAGATGGAGAGAGGGTTATAATGACCTTAACTAAGGAGGTCTACTACATACAAGGAACCGTTCTAGAGCAAGCTAGATTATCTGCAAATGTGACCTGTCAGTCATTGCCTGATTGGCTACCTAATTACAGAAGTGAGTGGAGCCGCGTGATTATATTAGTCACGGCGTGGGAACCAATACTAAATGTCATAAGAGTATGTAATCTTTAAGTTCTGTGGTATGGGAATGCTACTGTGTCGGGTTATGAAGTATGGGGGTGAATTAGCGTGAGCTATGAGCGGAAACGATTTTCGTTTTAATAAACTAATAAAGCTAAAATTGATAGTGCTTAAAAGTTTTTAATACTAGTAATTGCCTAGAAAATGAAAGAAAAACACTATTACGCATACGCGAGGCATCTAATGGCTGATTACAGACGAGAATTTGAAGGGCCTGTTTCACCGCTTACAAATAAGTTCCAGATAGTTTATTTGGTAGATAATTTCATCAATTAATTTATCGGACAGATAGTGGCTAATCGGACATCGTGAAACTAGCCCTTATAATTGCCCAGCAATTGATATGTAGATGTAGTGAGTTATAATTAGTAAAGTACATTTATAATCTAATACAAAAAGATATTGCATTTTATTAAATAAACATTAAAATGTTTAACATATTAAGAATAACACATAAGAAGCTCAAACGCTCATTTCGTGGCCACAAAATTAAGACCACAGATAATATCAGTATGTTCGGTTGACGTCTATATTTAGATATCGCAACGCCATCTTTAAATTTGAAAAAAGCGTAAAAAAGATCGTCTTTATTAGTACCAAATGATTTGAGATTAATTTCTTATCGGAAATTCTTTGGTTCCATCTTCATGTGAGTTGGCTATGAGTCAGCTGTTCCCATAGAGCTTTTATCTATGGAAATAAGGCAGTTACAGACGCCAGCACATCAGGCTACCCGAAACTGTAAAATTTTCTCAATCAACTTTGAACCATAATGCTTTAGCGATAAAGTTGAAACTCTATTAAGGAAATTTGACAGATTATAGTAGCCTGATGTGCTGGCGTCTGTACATACTATCTACTATCGTGCTTAATTAATTTTGTTTATTCGCAAAAGGTACTATATTAAAAATGTAGTTTTACTAATATTAAAAAAAGACAAGTTTATCCTATTCTTTGTCTTAATCTTAGTTACATTATATCTAGAATTTATAATGATTTTATTATTATTTTTAAATGAAAAATAGAAAACATGACATGCATTATATTAAAACGTGTTAGTGACTAGAAATAACACAGACAAGTGTCACAATATAAGACAGCTTTGGCCTGACGACCACCTATTCATACAATTTTTATTTATTTAATCGGCATTTTAATATCTTACTGCAGACGCCCAGGTCAGGTGCAGACGGCTGTCATTGAGCATCCTTGGCAGTCGTTACGGGTAGTCAGAAGCCAGTAAGTCTGACGCCAGTCTAAGGGGTATTGGGTTGCCCGGGTAACTGGGTTAAGGAGATAGGCAGTCGCTCCTTGTAAAACACTGGTACTCAGCCGAATCCGGTTAGACTGGAAGCCGACCTCAACATAGTTGGGATAAAGGCTCGGGAGATGATCTGAGAGTCACAGACGAAAATCCAGCTTTCAATTAAAGAAAACCGCATCTAAATCTGTTCATCTGTTTAAGAGCTTCAATAGCACAGACAGAGACATGTAGCAGAGACACGTAGCAGAGAAACTTATAACACCCCTCTTATTGCTTCGGGGATAAAAAATATAGCTGATAAATCCTTAAAAAAAAGCAGTGAATACTTTTAAAAGAGTAGCAAGAGTTTCTCTTAAATACGAGTATATCCACAACAAAACAGTACATACCTACTAAGAATCATGGTTATCAAGACTAGAAGCGCCTCCAAGCGTCTTTCGATCCAGGCAATGCACTTGTTACTGGCGTCTTCGAATAAAAACTGCTTAATAACGTCATACGTCGGATTATGAGACGCCGGGGTATTTAGTTAGGCTGGTGATACACTGAGGTGAGAGAGTACCACAGTTAACAAAAATATTTAGATCATTTACACATGTGGTTATAACGACACAGTGTAATAAAGCTCAATTATTTTATTAGGTACACCAATTAAAATCAAATCAAAGGCATACTATTACTATATTATTACTTTGGGCAAAGAATAAGTAAATATAAGTAATGCCAGTCTCTTGGGTACGCTCCCAGTAGACAGCAATGGGGACGAATTTTTCGATGGCCTTTAGTGTTTATATTATATGTATTTTGTAACATATGTATTGGTATAATAATTTATTAATATGTATAATTAAAAATCTGTTGGGAATAAAAAAAAAACTTGAATTCTTCTTTATTTGGAAAAGCTTTTTGACTAAATAAGAAAGTTAGGGAAAAGGTTGCTGACCTACTCTATATGACCCATTAAAAAAACTCATTTTGTACATTTTTTTTTAATCCAAATTTTTCAAAAATAAACTGGAAATAAAACAACAAAGTACTCGGTGTACCACTAACCCTAATAATAAAAATTAAAAAAAAAAACACAGTGACACTCCCCAGCTACCGTAAGGGTTTATGACAATGGACGCAGACACACAAAAAACATACCAAAATCTGACAAGTTGTATGTCGAGACTGGATTTATTTATCATCTAATATCTTACTGGTCAGTACTGCTCCGTGGCCTCTCAAGTATGAGGGCGTGGGTTCGATTCCAGGTCGGGCAAGTACCAATGCAACTTTTCTAAATTTGTATGTACTTTCTAAGTATATCTTGGACACCAATGACTGTGTTTCGGATGGCACGTTAAACTGTAGGTCCCGGCTGTCATTGAACATCCTTGGCAGTCGTTACGGGTAGTGAGAAGCCAGTAAGTCTGACACCACTCTAACCAAGGGGTATTGGGTTACCCGGGTAACTGGGTTGAGGAGGTCAGATAGGCAGTCGCTCCTTGTAAAACACTGGTACTCAGCTGAATCCGGTTAGACTGGAAGCCGACCCCAACATAGTTGGGAAAAGGCTCGGGAGATGATGACTACACTCAGCATTGGGTGACTAAAGATTGAAGAAGAGAAGAAGAGCGACAGGTTTTAGCTAGAGAAACGGAATTCCAAAAACCAAAACACGTACCTATCTATTTATATTGAAAACAAAAAATAACATTGATATAGAAATCTAATCTATTTAAACAGTACAGTACGTAGGTTAACCACGTCCTAAGAAAGCGTGAAGGAATTTGTTTAGAACATATAACAAATCAAATAGAATTTGATATGGACGACATCGGTTTTTGTAGTCAATATGTAAGCTTTGTGATTGCTATATAAAACGTGATAATTAGTCATTAGCTGTTTGATTAAAGCTTGTTTGTTTTCTTAGGTCAGCGGTTTCTCATGAGCAAGCTCAGAAGAAGCGATACCTACTGGTTGGTAGGTTTGATTAGAAACAGATCAGGATTCTTATGTAAAGAAAATTTAAGCATAGCTCCGACCAGCGGTTTTACCCGCTCCCTGAGAATAATACTTCTTGTATAAGGATAAAATTAGCCTATAAATGTTATTACGATGTATAAGCTATATAAGGGTGATCCCACACAGTGGTTTTATAACTTTATACAACATTATAACACTATAAAATATTTTATCGTGTTACACAGTGTTGTATTACTTTATGTAACTACTGTGAAGGAGTACTTTTAAGTTTCATAAAAATCCATTCAGCAGTTTTTACAATAGTAACAATCTTCCACCCAAACAGATTAAAACTTATGGCTATCCAAAAAAAGAACATTAAATTCCTGTTCATCCCACTTAGCACGTGCAAACTAATGCTAGGCGCCAACAAAACGCCCAGGAATCAGAACTTCCGAATAAAATAAAAAACTAAAAAAAACTGACGGCAGGCCACTATAAATCATTAGGGGTCCCGTACATTATAGACCTTTGGTCACTGCCCTACCGAATGCGAAGAAAATAAAAACAAAAAAGTTGTATTTTTTTTTTCAACTTTTTTCTTTTTTTTTACACTTCACCGGATATCATCGTCGCGACATTACGTTGGCGACAAAACCGTGGCGCCTTGTAATTTTTTTTACACTTTTTTCCCGTTGCATTTTGAGTTTTATCCTGTTGGTTTAAAGTTCAGATTAGGGTCTCAAAGGACGTGTTATAGTAAAATAGTGTCGAATTACTGGTGACAATAGCCTTCGTTTTTGACAATAGTGTTAATGATTTGTTTATCTAATTTATACTTTAATGCGTAATGCTTAAGGTTGGTATTCAATTGTGGTCGGTAAGAGGGAATCTCAGCGTCGAGTGTAAAGTTCGTATATTATTTTATCTCGGTCTCAGAACAGGCCAGTTTTGTTGTTCACTTGCAATGGCGTGCAATGTTTGTTTTGCGAAATTTCTTCAAGAACAATGTCAGCTGTTTTAAAGCTTTATTTTAATATTTAACCAAACTGTTGCGGTGAACATAAAATATAGGAATTACGAAGTTTTAGAAGACTAGTAGATCGTACCTGTAGTATACTTATTTACAGAAAAAGTAATATCATAAAATAGTACAGTCGCCAACGCGTCAAGCTACCCGAATCTGTCAATTTTTCCCAATCAACTTTGAACCATATTAAGCTTCAGCGATAAGGTAGGAAATCTAGTAAGGCAATTTGTCAACTTGTTATATATTTTTTACACATTTGCACAGATGCTAGCATATCAAGCTACTACAATCGGTCAAAACTTTCTTCATTAATTTTCAACTGTATCACTGAGGTACCTATGCGATAGTTCTTTGATTGGAAACATTTCACAGTTTCGGGTAGCTTGGTACATAAAAAAAATATTTTAGAAACCATTTAAAAAGGATTACCTATTGATACTTTAACGGCTGAAATTAATAACCTATCTATCCGTTGTTTTGCTTACTAGAGATAGGAATTTGACACAAATTATATGGGGCTAATGTCAAAATTCAGTCTCTAGTAAGCAAAACAAAAGATAGATAGGTTATTAATTTCGGCCGTTACATACCTAGAAAGATACATACACAAATATTTTAATTCGAAAAATACTACGTTAATCTCTTCTTAACACAAACGTCAGACGTTGCCAAAAGGCGCCAACATCGCCCGTTACTTAAGATAACAGCAAATATTTTGCCGTTAACTCATCCAACCGAACTTAAGAATATAAGCAAAAAAAACAACCATTGTCATCAACCACGTTGTGAATAGAAGAAAAAGTTGAAATACAATTGTCGAGTGAGTTTTTAGGTTGTATTAGAATTTTGCAGACGGGGTGTAAATATTATGACTTACTCTCTCCTTGTTTTTTTTTTCTGTATAAGTATTTTTTGTTGTATCGGTCTACCTGATTACATGGTTTTTTACTATAACTCAATTAGTAGTTGCAATAGTTTGAAGCGAAGATTAAATACTGTTCTTAATCATGTTTTTGACATATATTTTTTTCTATATTTTTATGAAAGTGGCTTATTATTTTTTTTCTCAAAAATATCGTTATTTTTCTCGATCATAAACGAAAAGTCGTGGTGGCCTAGGATAGATATAAATGAAAAAAGTAGGAACTTAAAATGTTTAGAACAATTTTGAAAAGGTTAATTAATGATGTTATAAAAAACTAGGTATGCCCTACTAAATACAGGTATATGTATATACTTGAGGTATTAAAAGTTACAATATATTTTAGAATCGTTAAATTGGCAACAAAGTCTAAGTTATCTAGGCATAAAATCTAAATGTGCTGATGTTTACGTAGATAAGCTAGTTAACTCTTGGAGTTATTTACGAGTAATTAGTTAGGCCACACAGCAGGATGCCGCGCTAACTATTATCTTAACATTAAGATCAAAATAACTTGACTATGTATTATTTTATTAACTTTTCTCAAAAGGACATTTTTTGTCTTTATCTTTTGCCTAGTCTTTTTCCAAGTTATATTGGGGTCGGCTTAAAGTCTTAACCAGATGCAGCTGAGAACCAGTATTTTACGTGGAGCGACTGCCTGTCTGACCTCCTCAACCCAGTTACCTGGGAAAATCAATAAGCCTCGGTTGTCAGGCTTCCTGCCTTCTACTGACTCTGACTACCCGTAACGACTGCTAAAGATGTACAAATGACAACCGGGACTTCTAATTTAATGGTTACCCATCCACAGACCGACCGCGCCTAGCGTTGCTTAACCTTATGATCGATCGACCCGTGCGGCTATCCCTAGCCACGAGCACCTCCCTTAGCCACGATCTCCTCCTTTTTTGTAATTTTTATCTTTACCATTTAATAATATAATTTATTAAATCAAAATTCCTTATGGGTATTTTTTTCTTGTAAGATATTCCTAATCTGTGCAAAAAAACCTTGTCACAGTGAGAATACAAAAAGTAAAAGTTTTCATTTTCAATTTACAATAATTACACGGAACCTTAACCTAAAAAAAACGCGGGAACACAGTTGTCAACTTAATATGACAGCTGTCAAACGGGCGGGTTTGTCAAATTGAGATTGACATGTAGATAGGTGTTCGGTTTTTCGAAAATATTATGAAATTTTTGCGTCGGCTGTGGTCAATTTTTTTTGTCATTGTCTACCTGAGTGAGCTATTGGTATATTGTCGAGTAAAATGATGTGCCATTTTGAGTAATTTTGACTTGTAGGTAATTAAGACGCAGTATGCTGTTTATTGACGTTTTAATTTTACCATCTTACTTTTTGATTGTTCATTTAAATATTTTTGAAGTCTTATATTTTCGAGCCAAATCAATTCAATTCGTAAATCAAGTTTTGAGGATAATAAGGAAAATCTATGAAATTATTCGTGTAACGTGAACATTTACCCATTTAGCTAGTTTTAAATTGTAATAGAAACATTGTCATACTTAAAGGATAAAGTAAAACATAATTAAATAATACAAATTTTGTATTTGCACCTTCATGAATTTACTACCTGATCATCAGACAGACAGACAGAGATCATCAACTCATTCGTCGAAACATTGTTGGACAGACGCCAGCACATCAAGCTACTACAATCTGTCAAATTTCTTTAATAGATTTTCAACTTTATCACTGAAGCTTATTATTATGGTCAGTGGTATAAAGGTGATTTAGAAAATTTGACAGTTTCGGGTAGCTTGATGTGCTGGCGTCTATACCAATCAATTAAAGTTTAGGCGTTGTCTTTGGTGTATTTTCCGTGACATAATTAAAGAAGTTTATTAGGTAAGTGACATATGAGTCGGTCATCGTTAGGATTATGTTTTAAATACGATTTATTTTTCCTGTTTCAGTACTAGTTACTATTTTCCTTATAGCAATTACTAGGAAACCGAATTGTACTGGATTTTAAGGCCACAATTGATTCATCGACTTCTAAATATGGGATTTATTTTGTAACGTCTTGATTTTCAGTTGCTCTGCGTATGATGGCGCCACTCGCGCATTTGAGTCAAATTCAAACCATAACAAGACGCATTTTTATTTCAACTTTAGTTTACCTAGTCAGGACTATAAGGGTCAGTTTCACTGGTTGCTGATAAGTTCCAAAAAGTTTATCTGGCAGATAATTTCATACAAAATCTGTTCCATTTTTTAATTTATCTGGTAGACAGAGGCTATCCGTAACCTGTGAAACTGGCCCTTAAACTTTTAAGATATTCAAAAGTCTGCTAAGCTATTCCTATATTCTTCATCGTCATCAATAACTATCACTTATATAGCTTTACCTTGTTCTTACGTTTAAAAAAATAGAAGTTTATACAAAGGTAAAGCACAATTATGCAAAATCTCCATTTATTCCAAACAAACAGCATCTATAACTATTATACATATATACAATATAGGCTGACCACACATTCCTACATGTTAAGCAGGTCCACTCCTTATCTCCTACGTAAATTCCGTCAATTACGAAAAAGATTCTTTGAAAAAAAGTCCAAATTTCTTGCCACCGGCGCCAAGCTTAGATAAGGAGGTTCGAAATGTACCAAATGAAATCTTTTTTGTTTCTTTTTTGGTACCAGAGTCACTTTTATGGGGACATTCGATAAGAAACGAAGCCTTTTTTGAATCGTATCGAGTCGGCTCGTTGTAATTATTCTCTGTGGAAGGGTTAGCTGGTTATTATTTTGAGGTTTAAGCTGATGAGGAACTGGTTTGAGACGGTTTTGTAACGAGGGTTAGATACATTTTGTTTTATTGCAAAAACTGCGTCTTGGTGTGGATACGTCAGGCAAACATTGACTGTGCTCATGTACAGACGCTAGCACATCAATCTACCCGAATCTGACAAATGTTCCCAATCAAGTTTGAACCATATACTTCAGCGATAAAGTTGAAAATATATTAAGGAAATTTAACCGACCGTGTATGAAAAAGGTGTCCCGAAGTATTATTATATTTGAAAGTTATAGGTAAAACCAACTCACATCTGACTTGGATAGGCTATTTATATTTAAATGTTTCTTCCATCTCTATTAATAAAACCGTCCAAAATAATATTCGATGAACAATGAGTAGTGAATTTCCACCAAACTCACTCTTCTCACCACATTAACTCACCAGTTTCTCATCCCAACTTCCAGAACCCTCCAACAACGGCTTACATTTCAATATCCTCAAAATATTCCTTCATCTAACATCAAGCACACAAAAACGCACCAAATCCAACACTTGAACTTGAGATAAGATCGTGCGAGATGAAACGCGCCGCCTCCGAACACTCTGTGAGTCCTTCAATAGTTCCCGCCGTATGTTTCATCTCTCCACTTATCTGTGCATCTGTGTAACTTCCGAACTCTTATTCAGGGTCAAAAGTCTCTTAAAGTTTTAAGTTATAGTTTTTCGGAGATCAATTAATTATTTTCAAGCAATGGTGCCGTATGACTTGTAAGAAGCAAGATTACCGAATTTCGTTAAGAGGTGTAAGTTTAAGCATATCTGCAAAAAAAAATCTACGTTGCTTCTGTCTTGTGACTGAGTTAGGTAAATTAGTAATTAGTGTCAAAGTTTTAATAGCAAAAAGCACTGATATAACAATAATGATTAATTAAAATATTAGTTGTAATCAAAATAACTATATGAGTTATGTGTAAGAAACTAAAATCTAAATATAAGAACATTAGTATAGAACAGATTAAAACTCTGGTAATGCAATAAGGTTGATATTATTAGATATACTTAAAAAAATAAAAGTAAAAAACCTATGTAAAGAACATTTCATAGGCCAATAAGCTCAAGTTCACGGGAAACCATCATTGTTACCATGACAACTTGACACACAATAACTAAACATAATCTTACAATAGAAAATGATACAAATATGTTCCACGTTTTTACAACAGGAAGAAATGTGCAATGTTAACTAAAAAGTGGACTCAGAGTAATACAGAGTATAACCATTGCAAGTCAAAGCTGCAGTTTTGCCACCCTTCTCAGCAGCATTACAGAATGACAGTGTTGATTATAATTTGTTTTTTCTTTTTATTTCATTTGTTCAAAGGTCATTGCTTTAAGTTATGTGAATTTATGTCAAAAACAAAAATAATGTTGACTGGGATAGGACGGAAGATGCAATTGACATTATTTAGTGTTTTATCAATTCTCAAACAATTATATATGTATGTACATATGTATGTAAAAGTAAAAGACTTTAGGTGCATTTTTATTTTTTGGGAAATAAACTTAAATTAAAATGATCTGCATAGAACAGTTCGTATTTTAGTGAATTATAAGGGGTCATTGTCACTGTGCTTATAGTTCACTGCTCGGCGGTCTTAAAAGAGACGTTAATAGTACATACTAAGCTTACATACTAAGCTACGCACTAGTCCGTAAGTAATTTTTATAACGTTTTTTCTATACTCAGTAACGGTCTACTAGGTTAAAAGGGTCTACTAAAGGTCATTGGAACATAAACAGAATGAGCTACACAAGACGAACGGACACTTTCAATACCAAACGACATTCATTCCAAAATCAAACCAAAATTCTAAATTCAAATGAGAGAAACCAAAAAAAAGGAATCGAATTTAAGACCAATTGAAGCTAATATATTAACCGTACCCGACAATCGGGTACTTTTGATCATTATCTCAACATTTTTGGACTTCCGAAATGTGGTCATTTGAATGTGGTCATTTAGAGGCGCTAAGCGGTATCTTTTGATCAGAAATCACCGGAAACCGTACGGTGATTAAAATTGTTTGACGCCGGCGTTACAGGGTTGGGTATTTATAAACAATTAATGTTGATTAATGTCCAGCTCCTGTTTGGGTTAGATCGGGAATAATAAACAAATATGATGACGGACGGATTCACAGGAAGAGGGCTAAAGAAGATATGAATAGATTCTGCGAAGAATGAGAGTTGATGTTGACAAACAAACAAACATACTTGCTGGGTCAGATAAACTCCAAATTGTTCAGAAGACAAGTGATAATGGGAATAATCATACTGCCGACAATGAAATAGCTAGATGTGGAGAAGGGACTGAAGCTAAAGACATTAACACAAACTTAATAAAATAATGAGATACTATAAATAAACTTAAACCAGATCATAACGCAAATAAATTTACACTAAAAATAACATGAACCTATAAGGTCGAAATTATTATCCTTCCTAAAGACGTAGGTCTAGAAGATGATAGAACATCACAAGCAGATGTTATGGAAATAACAATTCATGTACATTTAGCACAACATACTTAAGATCACAAACATAAAGCATATAGTAATAGTAACTGCATGCAAATCAGTATAGCCATTCTTGATGATAAACCAAACGATATTTATGAAGCGTAAAAATGTAAATACAAACATTTAATGGCTAGAACTTTAAAGCCTATCTTATCTTATTCGTTTATATCTGGTATTATCTATCGAGGGGTAGGTAAACTGCATATATTAGCATTACATAGGCACTGACGTTTACATATGTATGGATTTAAATTCTCGATTCTTTACGGTTATCTGATAGATTGTAAGTTGTATCTCTTTCTGCGAGAAGCTTGGATATGATTATGGGATTTTGTCTTCTGAAGACTGTGTGTTTGATAAAGCTTTATTGTAGGTTAAATGTTATTGTAAGTATGATTTTGTAAAGAATGTGTGTTTCAGATGTGAAAATAAATATTGCATTTGTTGCCCTGTTAAAATTATTAATCAAATTGAGTTTGAGTCCCACTTTTTCCAGGCATATAGAAAAAGTGTAATTACCATATTCTGAGCCAATATTCTTCTAATTAAACTACTAAGCTCGAATCAGAATGAAGTAATTAATAGAATCAGAGATTAAAGCTATTCCCATGTGACCTTTATTATTAAATCCATCTATTACATCATTAGCATATGCTTGGCTAATAAACAAACAGACAAACAAACACGTCCTACACATGTTAACTATATTACTGAAGATAAGGGTTATTTGCATTAGTTAAAGTTTAACTACTGTGTATTTGTTTTAGATAACGATGCATTTACTAACATATGTTGTGGAGCACCCTCTAGCTAACTTCATGGTGCGGTAGCTTTTGTTACTCATACTGATGTGTTTTTTAATGATAAGGGGAGTTATCAAACTATTGGTAAGGTCATTAGACATTTAGGAATAACAATTCCACCACGGCTAGGCAGCCTTTTCCTCAATTATCGAGGTCGGTTTTTTATCTAAACGGATGCAGTTCAATTCAGAGCGATATAATAGTGATACGGTACGGATCGATAGATTGACTAGCTTATGGTAATCGCGTCACTCTATACTTGAGTGACAGACCTCTCCGTGCCTCGGACGGTACGGTCATCGGTCCTTCGCTTGAGCTTTCTTCGGTTATGTCTGATTGCCGTCCTATTAGACCATGAGAGTGAAGTAACAGAGAGTAGGTACACCATGTACCATACGTCCCGCTTGGTAGGCTACATTATGCAGTGGTCCAAAAAAAAGTCAAACTACCAAGTAACGAATGCCTAGACCTGGCCAAGCTATAAACCACAGATAGAACTGACATTTGAGACTTGGAGTAAGTTAACTAAAAAAACCACAGTGGCCCAAAGACACTTCCTTTCGGCAGCCCGCCACTAAAACCATAAGCCCCATATTAACACCGTACAGTCGCGTATAAAAGTGTAATGCGGTGATCATAGGAACCGACACGTGCGCGCGACTGTCCATTGTTTCGACACGTAGAGGTCAGGTGTAATAAAATTCAAATTGATTTTTTGACACCCAAATAAATATACATTCATAGACCCAATAAATATTCGAGGTTATTGTAGACTTTTTTTGTTTATTGGTGGCAGATAGAACGATGTCGGAAGTCAAACCTATAGTTCCTAATGTCGAGGTTAAGGATTTTAGATGAATATATATCTTTTCTTCTCTTCTTTCTTATCGAAATGATAGGTTTCAATACTAGGTTGAATGAAGAAATAGTATTGAATTTTTCTCTTTGTCATAAATGCCTGTGGATTCCATGTTTTTTTTGCAATGACGTTCATAGTCCCCAAATCTGATACGTCACCCTCTATCCAGTCTTGATAAAACCTTGGAGATCTCTGTAAGCCGTTTGGGAATATCATTGTCATCATCATCATCAGCTTTTTTTATCGTCCGACTGCTGGGCACAGGCCTCCTCTTACACAAAGGGGGATTGATAATCACCACGCTTGCTCAATACGGGTTGGTGATTTCAGACTTTACAGTTTCCTCGAGATGTTTTCCTTCACCTTTACTCAGTCATTAGTGTCCAAGATGTACTTACAAATTACATGTAACTTAGAAAAGTTGCATTGGTAGTTAACTGACCTGGAATTGAACGCACACACTCATACTTGAGAGGCTGTTGCTTTTACCACTAAGCCACCACGATGTTTGTAATAATTTACATTCACATACAACCATGGATGATGGCTAACCTATTTATTTATTCATCTTAAGTGTAAAATATTTCTGCTTATCGACATCAGAATTTGATTTGATGCATCCTCATAGCTATATATAATATTATATACTTGTGTTTATGTACGTAGTAACATTTGAATACAAATTATTATCGAAGCTTCACAGGTTTATATGTTAAATAAATTAGGTACAGTCACCCGCACATCAGTAGACACAGTTTGGCCTTGAGACCGCCTCTATTTCCTACGACATAACAGCTGTTTTCGCAGTTCAAATGTTTCCACTGATGTGCGGGTGACTGTACTTACCATAGTCATAACTTTATCTAAGGTAAATAAAATACTATATTTAGGATTACCTATATTTATTTGATTTTAGCTGTAAATTCTATCTGCACATATATGTATTTAATATAACTTGTATAGTAATAACATACCTATTAGGCATTAAGGACAAAGTTGGATTACCGGTTCGTTTTAAGCTATGCAGAAACCAATATTAGAACTTGTTTTCTTAATCAAATACCTATACTAAAGAATATTGTGTCCTCGAAATGTATTTAGAAATATCAAACTAAGACTTTGAGATTAGGTACGTATATTGAGAATCTCAGTACCTTTACCTACTATTAATATAAGCTGAAACGTTTGTTTGTTCGATCTCAGGAACTATTGAACTGAATTGAGAAAGTGTTAGATAACCCATTTATCGAGGAAAACAATAGGCTACTTTTTAGCCGGATGCGCGGAGTAGTTCTGAAGAGACGTGGGTGAAATTGTTGGTGGAAGCTATATAATATCTTCTTCTAAAATACGTTTTTTGAGATGGTATTTTTATTTATAGAATAAAGTTTTATTTAACCTTACTCAGTCAAAACTAAAAATGTAGGTACTGTACCTATCGTTATTATCATTTATATTTTTTATCATTAATAATGTATCATTAAATAAGTACACTATTATATTGTGTTGCAAGAAATAAAACATTTCAAATTATTAAAACAAAAAAGAAAACAGTTTATTTCACAAAAAAATACCGTACCCGACTCCCGTGTCGACGTCACATTTTTTTAACCGACGCTATTGGAAAACGGGTTTGCATATAAACACGGCATAGGTGCGAGGCTACCGACTTCGCACCCTCATAAAACTCTTCGGTGGTCTACAATACCTGATGGCTATGAGGTTCTGTAGATACTCATAAAAAGGTAACATTTTGAAGGTCCGTTTGTGCCACTAGACTGGGGAGATTTGGAAGCTAGTAGTTAGCACGCTTACATTTTAAAAATAGACTCAAGTTTAAATTAAGAACATTGATTGGTTGGATGTTTCTGGGAGTTTGTCGTTGGAACAAAAGTAAAAAAAAATGGCGCGATTGTTTTTTATTTATTAAATCTTATATTAGTTTATTTAAGGCTCTGTCGAAGATACCAATGAAATAAAATATAGTTACGTTATAATCTTTTGAGTTTCTTGAATTTACAAAAGAAAGTCTTTGTCATAGTTGGAAAACGTATGGGTACCGAGGCATATTTTTAAGAGCAGAACATTTTGAACAAAAATATTTTATAACAATACAAAAATTAAAGCGCTGACATCGATGCGGATGAATTGTTTGATGCACTATTTTTATTTGTCCTTTTTTATTTATTTATTTAATTAACAAACTTTGTAAATAGGTAGGTGAACCTACGTAATAAATGGAAAATAAAAGTTTTGTACAAGAAAAGTGTAGGCCATACTAATAATTTTTAGTTCTCGGTTTTATAAAATTAAGATTCCCACTTAAAATTAAAAAGTAAAAGTTAGGAGAAACTCCAGCTTGCAAAGCAAACATCAGCTAACTACTTTCTAGGCACACTCAGTTACTACTCGCATACAAAGTATGGATTGAAATCTATAAGACAAAACATGGAGAAAACTTAGGAATCGTAACTAATTTCACTTAATTCAGTTGCATGATAAAATAATAATCACTATAGCGAGTCTGGATAAAAAGTAACCTCCTTGCTAATTAAGCTATCTAACACTGTAAGATTTTTTCAAATCGGTCCTGTAGTTCCTGAGATTAGAGCGTTCAAATAATCAAACAAACTCTTGAACTTAATAATATTAGCATTTTTAGATAGGTACTAAAAGCATGTTGAAATATCATATTCACACAAAATTTAGGAAATATATAGGTAACGTAAATAATCCAAATTTTGTAATAAGCAATGGGTAGGTATACCTAAGTCTAGGTTTGAAACTAGGTAAAAAGCTTTTTAACTGTAAAGAGTCCACACTCATCTGCCTAGCCTTTTCCCAAGCTAAGCATGGAGTCGTCTTCCAGTCTCATCAGATACAGCTAAGTACCAGTGTTTTAAGTGGAGCCACTGCCATCTGACCTCTTCAACCCAATTTAACGTGCCTTCCGAAACACGGATTAGCTCTCCGTGACAAGATGGTCACCCATCCACAGACCAACCACGCCAAGCTTTGCTCAACCTTATCGATAAATCCGTGCATCTCTTACTTAGCCACCAGCTAGCAAAAAAATTGTAGAATGCATTTTTATTGCATTTCCCTTTTTTTCGCAGTAGGTTAAGTAATTCGAACAGTTAAAACAGACGTGTCAATACAAGAAGCTGGTACTTTCTTTAATTTGTTTACTGTTTAGCACCTGGCTAGGGTTTTATAACTGCAGCCTTCGAACCACTCTGTTAACAAAATGAGTACATCTTCAAGGCTTTCTTGCTAATTTTAGCTAGACTTAGGCAAACTTGTGTTGCTAATTCTATACAAAGTTCTATTTTTAGGCATTTTTTTTTCTTGTCAATTGGGTCGTCCAACAAAAATCATCTACGTTGTTAGTAGCTATATTACAAAAAAAATGCATTATTTAAATCTGTAAGTATAATTTATTTTTATTCTTTCTGTGAAGGTAAAATATCTATCTAAAGTACTGAATTATAAAAAAAAACATCAAAAAAGGTTTTCGAAACCCATTTTTTAATAATCCTGTAATATTTTTTGAAAAGTCCACGTAAATAATATAATAGTACAAACGTTCAGAGTGTAAATAATAGCCATCAATAAGAGCAAACATTTTTACAAAATACCTTTCAAAATAAACTTCAATAAACGCTAATTGAAATAATTTCGCGTCATTTTTTTAAATACAATTTGACATTTTAAAATTTTACAAAAACACGCGAACTATTTACAAGAATAAATTGGTTTACTAAAATAACGGCTTCTTTGGAATTCTAAATATTTTAATGCGTTTTATTGCGACTTAAAATATATTCCATTGCCATTATTTAGACTGCGTGTTCAATATTAATTTTATTCTTTATAATTTAATTTGACAACGTTCCACTCGCTTTTAGAAATAGTCAGTCAACCTTTTTGAATTGTTCATCATCTCTCGAGCCCTTTCCCAACTATGTTGGGGTCGGCTTCCAGTCTAACCGGATTCAGCTGAGTTCCAGTGTTTTACAAGGAGCGACTGCCTATCTGACCTCCTCAACCCAGTTACCCGGGCAACCCAATACCCCTTGGTTAGACTGGCGTCAGACTTACTGGCTTCTGACTAACGACTGCCAAGGATGTTCAATGACACCCGGGACTTACAGTTTAACGTGCCATTCGAAACACAGTCAATGGTGTTCAAGATATACTTAGAAAATACATATAAACTGGAATCATCTCTCATCTCATACTTGAGAGGTTGGCTCTTTAACGACTAGGCCACCACGACTTTTTGAATTGTTATATTGCTATAAAAAAATCATGAAAATGTCTATTAGCATTTGCATTACTTATTTCGAGATTGCTTCCATGAACTCATACTCAAAATCATTTATTCAAACTTGGCTGTAAAACAGCACTTTTTGAAGGTCAAAAATAACAAAAGACTGCCCCCAAATTTCCCACCTTTAACCACTTCATATGTGTTTTTTGCTGGGAAGAAGAAGTGGCGCAACAAACTCCCCAGCAACACATGTCTGTCTGTTGGTTTGAAGAACCCTTAAACAATACATGTACCATGTACTACCATGTTCTTCAGTTACCTGCTCCGTGATCATGGCGCTTGCAACAGTGCCGAAATATCGGGAACTCAATAAAAAGGTACCTACATAGTAGCTATCTCAAAATAAATAATTCAAGAGTAAAATAATGTCTAAAATACAAAAAAACTTGCCAGACGAATACAGACAAAATAATTCCCTCTGTCGCATAAATTTTTCGTAACCCTCTAATGGGCAGTTACGCTTACACAGCCAAAAATAATACCCGGGTCGTATAGACCCCGATTGATAAATCTTCCCCCTTTAGTCGCGAGATTGGATGGATTCCCCATTATTTGATTAACTGTGTGTACAAAAATTTTCGGTATTCTTATAGCTCTAAGTTTAATTTTAAGTAATGTTTATTTTATGCCGTATTCTTTTGTTTGTGTGCGTGACTAGCGAATTTTAAATTTTAAAGGAGATTTTTTGGTTTACCTAACCGTTTTTTTTTTATAGAATACGTTCGGTATATAGATATATTTATTTTCTTTTTAGATTTTTATTAACTTAACGGTCTTTCAAAACGTTTGTTTAAATGTTACTGAATACAGCGTACCTGAATAGCAAAATCAAAATTGTGATTAGGTGTAAGTACTTTTTTTGTGTGCAGACGCCAGCAGGTCAACCTACCCGAATATGTAAAATTTTACCAATCGAATATTACCCTTCCAGTATTGTGATAAGGTTAAAAATCTATTGAAGAAATTTGACAGATTGAGTTAGGTTGATGTGCCTGGCGTCTTTACTCTCGCCGCTTATTTTAATGTATCGTTTCCAAAATCAGGACCCAACCTAGATCTTTAGCAATAAAAATAATACATTTTACTATTACCAATAAAAATCACAAAAAAAATACATATTTATTTCTGACTACTCTACCTGACGCACAATAAATTGTACCACTTGGGTATATAATATTTTTAATTACAATAATTTTAATTTATATGTTCTTTGAGTATAAGTTTGCAAAACTTAAAATGTCTCAATTGTAAGGTTCAACCTTGACTTGTATGCAGTTGGACAGTAGTCACAGCGAGTATAACGCAATTCAGAGCCTTGAAGCAATTTGCTAAATATTGACATATTGGAACATTTACCGTTTTTATTGTGTTGGACTAAATAGTTATTTTTTAGTAAACGAGTTTTTAGAACTCAACCTGTATATAATATATTTATATCTGAAAGAAAGAAAGAAATAACTTTTATTTCTATCCTGATAATAATTAATATAGCCCGTTTTATATGCATAGAAACTTCTTAGGAGGTTTTGAAAATAAGACTATAAAGGATAACAGTTTAAAATGAATCTAGAAACATTTTGATTAAATATTTGATGAATAATCTAATCTAAATAATCATTAATTAACGTAAAATGTAAAGAGACTGGGAATAAATTGTAAAGAACGTTTCGAACGCCTAAACATTATAGGTACTAATTTTATTTTAAAATTATACTGTAATCGAAGTCGTGGTGGCCTAGCACCAATCTCTCAAGTAAGAGTGCGGGTTCCTGGACTATAAAGTATGAAATCATCAACCCGCATTTAGCAAGCGTGGTGATTAACGCACAATCGTTCTCTGTGCGAGAAGCGACCCATCCCCAGCAGTAGGATGATGATAAAAAAGCCGATGATGATGAACTAACAAACTAACAAACAACAGACCACATTATTGATAATTCTGAACAATCGTCACCTTTCTCTTACAGCCTGATCAAAAGCAAACCGGTATACAACCGGACCGTGCCGTATACGGCATCTAATAATCACATTACCACATTATCACTTACTGAACTAAGAATGTGCTGGGAATTTTATCAAACTGGTAGGTGACACTTAATCAAATACCTAATAGAAAACTTCTCAATTTGGAAAAAAAATGACAAACAAAACCAAAAATTGTTATGTTTCTGGTAATTCTGGTAATCATTGTTTCAAAATGGTTATTTTTTGTTGGTGCTTATGGTGTGATGATGTAGGTAGGTATTATCTAATTTAATTTTGTTGTCAGTTATCAAAAACAAAATTTTATCCTAAGTAGGCTTTAGGGCAACAATTGGGCACTTTAGATTAAGTATGTTTTAAAATAAAATTTTAACAATATTATTCAACTGTATCTATATACATAAAATAATATGCGTAAATAAGTCTCATATAAAATAACAATTTAATAAAATAGTATGGAAACATTTACAAATTAAATTATATTAATTATGCGTGCTACAAATTTTTAATGTTTCCGAATTTATTTTAATTCTAGTTTTTTTAATTTTAGATTTCTACCATGTTTATTTCATAATTTCGCTTAAATTCAACTCCTTTAAATATGCGTTTGAGCAAGATATCATCTACATAAAATAAATTGACAAGTTTATTTAAAAATCTGAATTGTTATCATTGAAAATCTGGACTCTGTTCACGCTATAACAGGTTTTTTTTTTTGTAGTTTTTTTTTATGCTTCCCTATGCTGAATCCTGGCGTAGCCACATTGTTTGTTTATCTGCCTAGCCTATTACCAAATTAAGTCGGCTTCGAGTCCAAACCGACTACAGCTGTGTAGCATTGATTTACATGGAGATACTTCTTATCTGACCTTCTCAACTCAGTTCAGAAATAAATCGCCCAAACCGACATCCCTTTGTAAGAATGATTGTCAGACTTTCTGGTTTCTGACGACCCATAATGACTGAAAAAGATGTTCAATGATAGCCGGGACCATGGCCGGGACCATGGCCGGGACCCACCAATTAATAGTGCCTTCCGAAGCACGGAAGAACTCGTCATGTAAAGACAGTCAATTACACTTCATGGAGAAACCGTGCCAAAAGTTGCTTAACCTTAGGCTTAATCGTCATAGGTATAAGCTGGGACATGTAATACCTAAGTATAATCACTTATGTCTAAATATCTAAAGCTTATCAATCACATAAACAAGTAATACCAATTAGCAATCGATAATCGCTGTCATCCGTAATAGTTTTCATAAAAATTGTTATCTTATTCACACTTCTGTCATCAACAAAACTGTAAATCTCTGAGACTGGTCCCCATGACCATTATACAGGGTGACATTAAAAAAAAAGTGACTTAGTACTTACTGGGCATCATTTCTACGTGTGATGATGTGTCCATGATATTGTGGTGATGCATCATGTCTGGTGGGGACTGCACCAGCCCGCCACCGCCGCCGCTGGCCATCACCATCACTGACGTATTGATATCGTCACCGGTGATCACCTTTTATACTTTCTAGTAAAAATCCTTTAGAAAAAAAAATCACCCGGTATAATTTTTAGGATTTTTTAGTTTTTTTTTTTAGACTTTTTTTCTGCGGCGATCAGCAGGTTAAGTTGTGTGGCTTAAAACTGGATTGTGTTGTTTATTTATTGCAATGACATCACACTATATGAATATAAATAGTTTTTTAGGACTATGTTACACACGCAAAGTTATTTTTTTTTACAACACTATAGTTCTATCACAAACGGAATACACCAAAAATGTTGTTTAAGTTTAAATTAAAATTCCACTAATTATTGTTAGGCACTTCGACATATTTATTTCTACAAAAAAAAAATAGTTCGTTTATCACGCACGTCGTGTCACCGCGCCGGCCAAGCCCACACTGCCGTATTATATCTATAATTCTATGGATCGGCTCAAAAGCGCATGAGCAGACCGTCCTTTCCTCTCATTGGCGGGACACTAGAACGCCTATTGGCAACGACCGCGCTCATTGGTCGGTAGCTTCCCATTTTCCCGCCCAAATCGACGGTGCCCTTACAAAATGGCGCTCCCTACAGCCTTTTGATGCTTTTTTGAACATTTTATTCGGTAAAAAATAATCCGGTTCGGATATAATGAGCATGATTTATGATTTTGATCCGTGGACTTGGTATTTTTTTTGCGTTTATTTTTTTGTATAATCTTGCCATGTTAATCTTTGGTGTTTCGTGTTTTGTTTTTGATTAATCGCGAGCCAATTTTTATTTGATCGGGACCGTGTGTAAAAGGCATTATTTGTGTCTCGCTTTGGCTGTTCTGTGAATTTTAAGTGAGCGTGGTTTTGGTTGAATTTTTGCGGACTAAATAAGGTCGGAGCTATCGTACCTAGTTCTGTTTGTTGGGGAGGTGCTACTTATTGATCGTGTTTAGTTCCACGGTCGGGATGAGGGAAGGGTAGTTGTCAGCTGTTTGGCAATGGTAGAAGTAGGTTGCAATGAGACGAACGAAAACCAATTATTTTTTTAGGGATTACCTTACAGGTTTGTATCAAATGGGCATGATTAAGGCAAATTTTGAAAGATTGGGTTTTACCCGACTGCCAAAAAGGGTTATGTCTTTCGAGCGAATCTTTTAATTTATTCATGAAATATTGTTTATTAGAAGACGCTGGATGGGACGCAGGTCGCTTCCAACCGGTGTATGTGGAGATCTAAAGGGGAGGCCTATGTTCAGCAGTGGACGTCTTATGGCTGAGACAATGATGATGATTATTGTTTATTACTTGATATCTCTTCTAGAGGGTCACCAATTAAAATAATCAAGGTATCGTTGAATTCGTCTCGATTAGATAGGTACCTACTCGAGTGATCTTACATAGACATGTGACGATAAAAAAATACAAAATGGCGCTTGTGAGACACCATAGACAAAAAAACTTCGATATGGGTGTCAAATTAAAGGTAATGGAACATAACCTTTAAAAATAAACTATAAATTACTCGTACCCACTCAAGGTGGGTGACTTGGTGGGTTTTATTAAAAGTAAATGTACTCCTAAAATAGACCGAACAAATTATTTATAGTTACAGTTACTTTGACTACTTTACCAATAAAACTAAAAAGTGTTATAGTATAAAAAAATATTACTAATAAAAAATCCACTTGTATAAAGGATGTCATCTAGCCAACTGAGACAACAGAATTGCAGTTGAGGGACCTCCTAGCTGGATGTAGATAAGCAATTGTTCCATAGAACAGTCCTCCAACTACGGTTGTTGCTTGGCTCTGGCTCGAGGATAATTAAAGTCTGCTAGGTATACGTAATTTGTCCTGAACACCACGTGATCCAAACACCTGTATACTAGAAGTTTAAATAACCCTTAACGTCGATAGACAAGAAATCTTCTATGACTGTCCATCTTATGACAATTTTTCGTCCATGAACGTTTAAGGGATTTTCATATCCTTCCTTAATAGTGGTTAAACGCCAAGACTACGTCAGACTCGCATAAGTCTCGTATAATTTCCCATAATTAATTACAAGCCTTCCAGCCTAGCTAGAGCTTAAGGTCGTCATTTCTGACGGAACACGCGTTGCGTATTATCGGTCGCGTAACGCCAGAACAGACAATTGTATAGAAAAACACTTGACCGTTCACACTCAACCGATGATACGTTAGTGCGACTGATGATACGCTCGGCGTATTTTACGTCAGATATGAACCTTCCCTAAATATCCAAATGCGTAAAAAGGCGCCCGATACGATTTATCCCAGAAATACTTGTATCTATAGGTACCTAGTTGAATTAATTTCTTTGAGTGGGTATTACTTTATAAGATTAGGAGTAGGTTGTGTTTTTATTTTTAGTGAAGAAATAGGTAAGCAGTCCATATTTAGAAAACACTACATTAGTGTTGACATACTTCTTTCTGAGTTCTATTTTTGTAATAATTTATGAGTTCACTCAAAAAATTCCATGTCGATTGATAAATTGGGCTGAAACTTGGCCTTGTTTATGGTTGCTATAAGTGTTAAGTATTTTATATAGTATTTTAAATAAATATCTATGTTACATTGCCTATTAGGAAAATAAAATTATAAACCGTTTGAATTAAATTTAATTTGAAACTCTGTTTGAATTGAAACTTCTTAATAGCATTTTGTAACATTGATGGAAAGTCCACTAGTGGCCTAGTGGTTAAAGGATATACCCCGTACACGCGTACTTGGGAGACTGGTCTCACGAACGAATATGCGGGGTCAAGTCTAGATCAGGGGCTAGTGTATCTTGGACACCAATTACTAGCTCACGATGAAGAAGATGAACGTTAAGGATGGCAATGCCACCAGCCTATTGGGTACACTCCCAGTGAGCAGCGATGAGGAGGAATTTTTTGACGCCATTTTTTAATTATTATATATTTTATATATATATTTTTCATGTAAATATTTAAATAAAGTTTTGTAAATAAATTGTAAATATTATAAAACGCAAAGAAAAACTTGATTCAAAATACTAAAATCGCCAATACGGCTAGAGCAAGCGTGTTTATTAAACAGTCATTCCTTCTCTGCATGAGAACAGGCCGCGTATCTGGTTTAGACGGCAGCACATCAAGCTACTACAATCTGTCAAATTCCCATTATACATTTTCAACTTTATACGAAACTGACCAATTTTCCCAATGAACTTTGAACCATAAATGTTACAGCGATAAAGTTGAAAATCTATTAAAGAAATTTGACAGATTGTAGTAGCTTGATGTGCTGGCGTCTCTGTTCAATGCAATGATGATGATCAATATCGAGCAAGGTAGGATATCAATGCGGACTAAGGTAGCTAGCTGATGACATTGTATTTTGAATCGATTGGCATTTGATAAATAATAAGATCACAGATCTCTTAAATATTTCTAGTTTTCTGATTATACAATTTTTATCTTTATCTTATCTTTATGTAGATGAGCGTACTGACCTGGGTAACAGCATTGTAATATAGCTCACAATATTGAAATGAATAAATAAAGTCATTGCCACAACAAATTAATGTACTGTTCAATAATAAATAAATAATTTATAACAAGGCTATTTTGACGTGACAAGCTATAAATTACTCTGTGTAAATTATTGAATACTTAATTGCAACAATTTGTTTGTTTTTTTAATCATAATTTAAGTTATTTTCGGTTGCTTTTGTTCAAAAAATTAATGTAATAAAAGTCAATAATATATTCAACTTAGGCTGATAAATCAGCACTTTTCGAACGTCAAAAACAAAAGACAGCCTCCAAAGCCCACCCTTCACCACTTCCTATGTATTTTCGCTGGGAACAAGAAGTGGTGCAACAAACTCTCCAGCAATTTTTGTATTTTTTAATTAAAATAACAATCAAAACAAGTGTCATAATTCGTCTCTTCGAAAATCTATTTTTAAATTTCTCATTTCATAATATTTAGCATGGACAGGCATTAGCTTTTATTACATACGCAAAATAAAAACAAACTCACACAAAACAAGAATCTAATACACAAGGAAACGAAAAAGGAAATGCCAAAAATATCTTTTTAAAAAACTCCGTGGAACCATCTGCTTCAAGATAAGGTTATCTATGGCGCTATTTTATCTGTGCCTAACGACTTTTGGCGCGAACTCTAGGCGCCATTTTTTGTTATGTCTCACACATCGTTGATGAAGTAATTAGGGGGAAAAATGCTATTTTTTTGTTGACAGATGGAGGTGTTAGTTTTTGCGAGTCCTTTCAGTGGAGCCAGTTGACCTTGGTGCTGCTTGTTAGCGGATCAACACGTCACAATAAACAAGATAGGTCATTTAGGTTTGAATGCTTAGTAAAAACAATACGAATACCTATATCAGTCAGTCATTTAGTTAAAAATCTATTGCTATTAAAATATTTTGATTGAGATGATGTTATTCTACTTCGATCAATAACTCGCCAAATACTAAAATTACATTCAAAAACCTGCTACCCAGCGATTGCCAAGACCTGTCCCAAGGATGTTGGGGTCAGCTTCCAGTCTAACTGGACGCAGCTGAGTACCAGTGTTTTACATAAACCAACTGCATATCTTCTCAACCCAGTTCCCAGACAACTCCATAGACCTTAAGGCTGGTTGTCAGAATTTCTGAACTCAGGATCAGAAGCTAGATAGTCTGACTACCTGTACCGACTGCCAAAGATATACAAATAATATGCCAGGACCCATTTTAACGTGCCTTCCGAAACACACAAAACTAGGGTGGTAACCCCAAATGCCAATAATTGCCATCACCAAAATCGATCCGTTCATTCCCGAGATGAGTGCACAAGGCATACACATTAACATCCTAACACAAAGAGAATTAATATTCCCCATCTTCGAACCTCGATACTCTTGCACCGGAACCGGATACGGGTGGGGAGGAAACGGAAACGTCCGGAAGCGGTGACCGGCCGGATGTGACGTAGACTTCTTATTGATTGCGGCAAATTCATTTTATTATTTAGTGTGACTTCTTGAAGAAAATCTTGTGAGCGAGAAAATCACATGGGAGCAGTTGTTCTGGGTTGTTATTAAAAATAGACCACCCTGTATATGTAGAAATGATTAAAAAATAAAATAAAGAAACATGGACACGTATCGACGCGGATACAATTTTTGAATCTAATTTAGCTAAAAAGATACTCAATAAAGCTACTTAAAATTGGCCATGATAATACTTATACAACACATACATGTACACATAGGTATATAATATTCTATTATTTCAGATTAACCCTAAATATTCTAGCATACTCTTCAATCATAGAGCTTCAAGTTTGAGTCATTGCAATCCATCCCACACTGTCACACTGACGTATACTATCGGCGCCTGCGCGTGTGCGGGCGACAGTTTTTGCTCGTAAATGCCCAACATTCCAGAGCGGTGATAATACTAATTGGGAGATGACATCTCTGTTCGGATGCTGCGATTGTATGCTCTATCTCTGTGTGGGATCTTAGGAGGGACAGATTACGTAATGGTATTTTATTTGCGTTAAATTTGATTTTAAAAAAATATGAAATTGTAAGTTTTGCTAATATACTAGCCAAAAATATATTACTAAGAAAAGAATTGACATTGATGATAAAACTATAGTACCATATCCTTTGAATCCACATCGCAAACCATAAGAAATATTTGTAGGTAACCATGTAATAATTTTCAAAATGAGATCGAGATTGATTTCTCCTTATACAGGGTGTTACAAAAATAGTGCACCATATTTTTACAGGTCATCTAGTACATGCTAAGGATGATGTTTACCACAAAAAAAGTTGAATGACTTAGGGGTTATGCGTACAATTTAGCGACTGTGATATTAAATTAAAAAAAATATGTTGTTGTTTTCATGACTTTTTTTGTTGTAAACCCGATCCGAGCATGTACTAAATAACCTGTAAAAATATGGTGCACTAGTTTTGTTACACCTTATACATAAAATTGGGATGATGACTAGGTAAAAAATAAAATACTTTATCATATTCAATTTGTAAAGCATCTTAAAATAATGACAGTTTCATTTATTGTTTTGAACCGAAAATTGATTACATTTTTTATTGATAATATAACCAAAATAAGTATACGGCTTGATGTGAAAAATCTGTGACGTCAATCTTAGTATTTTCATACAAATTGCATACAAATTAACCATTTTTGACAGTTCAATAAAAGTAATGAATTTGACTAGTTGTCATCTACCGTATTCTAAATTCACCAACTTGGCATCTTTGCAAATATGAATAAAAGCTACATTTCAATATAGATCAGGGGTTCTAAAAATAACTCTTAAACTCGTTTTTAATCTAAATACATATCATTTAATAATATTTTGTGTCTAGCGGGTCAACGATCGGAATTCTCGTGGATTATTGTGTTTATTCTTAGTATTTAAGAATAGGTTTATCAGTCAGCTAAATATCAAGGGGGAAATTTTGTCTCAAGTACACCTGTTGGTCACACATACTTAATTATTGCATTTATCGTCCCACTGCTGGGCACAGGCCTCTTCTCCCAAGGAGAAGGATTGAACGTTAATCACCACGCTTGCTCAAGATGTTTCCCTTCACCTTTAATCAGTCATTGGTGTCCAAGACAAACTTAGAAAGTACGTATAACTTAGAAAAGTTACATTGGTACCTTCCTGACCTGGAATCGGACCGGCGCCCTCATACTCGAAAGGCTGGTGTTTTAACCACTAGGGCACCACGACTTTTTAGCATCATCAACAAATACACAAAAAAAAATCACAAAGAATAAAAAAACAATATTAAAAAACTCACCATTATTAATGTCCATATTGTCTTGAAGATGTCTCTCAAATCAGAACTGCACACCCAAATCACACACTAGATTTAATTAAAACAAACTGAGTCTAAAACTACGTACGTATGCACGTCTCTTCGACGTACGGACACCAGCACATCAAGCTATCTGAGAAACTGTAAAATTTTCACAATCAAATTTGAACCGTAAGCTTCAGCGATAAAGTTGAAAATCTATTAAGGAGATTTGACAGATTGTAGTAGCTTGTGCTGGCGTCTGTACCATCAGAACGCATTGACGGTTTCCGAGAAAATAAAAGTATTTCTCACAGAAATCAATGATATATGAATTTGAGCTATTAATTAATCCAAGTCTTCCGTGACCTTTCGTAAAAGGACTATCTATACTAATATTATAAAGCTGAAGAGTTTGTTTGCTTGTTTGTTTGTTTGAACGCGCTAATCTCCGAAACTACTGGTTCGATTTGAAAAATTCTTTCAGTGTTAGATAGCCCATTTATCGAGGAAGGCTATAGGCTATATACTATCACGCTAAGACACACGGGAGCGGAACAGTAACCAAAGATGCGGGTGAAACCGCTGGGGACAGCTAGTTTTTTAATAAAAATACAAAAAATAAAAACAACACTATGACATTGTTTTGTTTATCATGACATTTTCTTTTAATTAAAAAAATATTCGTAATTAGTTTATTTATAGCGTATTTGTGATGTATTTTTTTCTTAATTAATAGACTGGTGAGATAAAGAAATTGATTAGAATCTTTGAATATTCATTACCTACTAAATTATTGACATTATAAGCGATGCATGCATCATTTAGGAACGTCGTTATGTCTGATGCACTTCCAAGGCATTATCTTCAAATTAAGAAAAAAAAAATCATCATCAGCAGTTTTGTTATCATCCCACTGCTGGGCACAGGCCTCCTCTCACACAGAGAAGGATTGAGCGTTAATCACCACGCTTGCTCAATGCGGGGCGGTGATTTCAGACCTTATAGTCTAGGGTTCCTCGAGATGTTTTTGAACTTTAGTCAATCATTGGTGTCCAAGGTATACTTAGAAAGTACAACCAACTAAGATAAGTTGCACTGGCCATGGAATCGAACCCAGCACCAGCCTCTCAAGTACGAATGTGCATACTTTAACCACTAGGCCACCACGACTTATCTTCGTTCGCAATGTGAATCATTATAATATCCTCATCATAACACATTCTAGCGATCCAGAGCAAAAGACAGAGATAGAGCTAGTCACTACAAATAGCACCGTCTCTTTCTCCCACTGAAAACTGAACACTAACTATAACTTCTAATACTGCAATGAACTGTTTACTTTCTAAGTAATTTTCCGAAAGCTATCAACTAAAGTTGTCTTCACTCACACATTCTAATCGTTGCTATACGTGTACGGTAGTTATTAGCCTGTGCATGTGTGCGTGTATGTTAATTGTCTGTAGTAGGAACTAATTGAGTTAGTACCATTTGACGCACTTTGAGAAAGATGTTCAAGAAATTGGAGATCCGCAGGGTTGTGGGAAAGCTATGAATATACTAGTATGAATATAATGTACTACATAGATGATTATGAATTTTGAATGACTAGTTACGTACACACGCTAGCACTACAGCAAACTTTGAACCATATGCTTTAGCGATAAAGTTGAAAATCTATTTAGCAAATTTAACAGATAAGCTACCCGAAACTATGAAATTTTCCCAATCAACTTTTAACCATATTATGATTAAGCGATAAAGTTGAAAATCTATTAAGGATATTTGACAGATTGTAATAGCTTGATGTGCTGGCGTTCTTCCTCAAAAAAAATGGCCTAAAAAATATTTTTCCAATAGATTTAGAAGTTCTTGAGATTTGGCATCAGAAAGAGGTATTAATAGACACTATTAAAAATTAAAATATATCCAAATAATTTATGTACATATATGTACCGGGCGAACTGACCTAGACTTACAAATATTTATTTAGCCTCGTTATCTAGATATTATATTAACATAATTATAAATAATATGTTGGGTGTAACAAAAATAGTGCACCATATTTTTACATGTCATCCAGTACATGCTAAGGATCATGTTTACCACAAAAAAGTCATGAAAACAACATACATATTTTATTAAACTTATCATCACAGTCGCCAAATTGTACGCATAACGCCGGTCTTTATGAAGGCGTTCGATCGTTGACCCCTGGGTCATTTAACTTTTTTTGTGGTAAACATGATCCTTAGCATGTACTAGATGAACTGTAAAAATATGGTGCACCCTATAGGATATTCCTCACACAACGTCATCTAGTACCATACTAAGCAGAGCTTGTATATGTAGACGCCAACACATCAAGCTACTACAATATGTCAAATTTCCTTAAAAGATTTTCAACTTTATTGCTGAATAAGAATATACTTCAAAGTTGATTGGGAAAATTTGGTAGCTTGATGTGCTGACGTTTGTACAAAACCTTTGTCAAAATAAACGGCTCACACTTGACCCTTATTTTTGAACTTAATACTCTAACCAGTAGGAATTTTTTTCGGCCTATTTTAAACGATTTTGGGAACAAGTTATGTCAATATTATTGACAACTAGTCCCGGAGACAGCGTGGTTGGTGAAGTCTAAGTCATGATTCTAAAAATATATTTTTTTTTAGTTTTTAATAATAGTAACGTATACTGGAGGAGCTTATGGCCTCGTAGTATTCGAATTATAATATAATTGATCATATATATTTCTGACGACTCCTCTGGCTCAATGGTAACCACGCCGGACTGCCGAGCTAGGGGTCTCGGGTTCGATTCCCGGTACGGTCGACATTTGTGAGATGAACATGCTTGTTGGCTGTGGGCTGGGTTTTATAATATGTATGTATTTATAAATACTTGTGTAAAGTAGATGTAGTTTATCAGTTGCGTTTATTGTCAATGACTGACTAAAGGTGAAGGAAAACATCTAGAGGAATCCTAGATTATAAAATCTGAAAATTGCCAACCCGCATTGAGTTAGCGCGATGATTAACGCTCAATCCTTCTCCGTGTGAGAAGAGGCCTTTGCCCAGCAGTGGGACGATAAAAAGGCTGATGATGATCCTTTATTTTCTAAGCCACGGTCTCTATAAACAAGAATTAAATTACCAAGTGTCTTAGTGAGATTTTAGCAATGATATTTCACAGAAAAAACATACCATCCAAATTGTAATCAGTTTAAAATCTAACGTTGAATAGAAATGGCGCCAAACGATATGTTAAATGCCGCCATATTGTGACAAAAGAGGTTTTAATATATTTTTTTACGATGACAAAGGTATATCGCGTTCAGCTTTGTCGGTGACGCATTATTGTGTCATTTATATACTTTTTTTTGTAAAAGATTTTTTTTTCTGAAATCGATGTAATTTGTAGTTTTTTTGTGAAAATATCTTTGTGTTGTGCTTTTAGAGTATGGGGGCTGTGATGGTAATGTGTTAATTTCGGTTGAGAGAATATGAAAGATCTTCGGATATAACAACCATAGTGAGATGTCAGCTTAAGGAGATAAAATTTTCTTTATGTCTTTCCTCAATAGATTGTACTTTTAGTTTCCTCAAAAAACGAAAGTAATAATACTGGTGTTTTTTTACTATTATGTTATGAAGAAGATAATTTGTATTGAGAGTTGAATAAAAAGAAAACAATCAGGTGGGATCTTTTTTAAATTGATAACTTAATCGCTAAGCACCGTTGCAACACAATTACTGCAAAAGTTTTTGAGTATCTATGTTTGCAACTTCTTCATGCAAAAACGGCTTAGAGGATTTTGATGAAAGTAGGCAGTAATATAGCTCAGAATAACATATAGACTAGGAAGTATTTCTCTCAGAAGCGGGTGAAATCTAGTCATAGATAGGTACTTAATCTCTGATTTATCAGTCATCGTCAACGTTCGTCAATCTCCGTCAAATTTCGGCTTCACCATCCAAAGGTATTAAATTGGAAGTCGGTACGCGTCGCGCATTAGGCTACAAAGGTGCGGATTTTACGCTCACCGCTCGCTGATGCGATTAGCCGCAAATCCGACGCCGCCCTTAGTGTTGCACAAAAAACATTGTTTATTGTTGAACATTCGTTGGTCATTTTGTTGTTGTTGTTGTATGTCTTGTTGGCGAGTTTTCTGACGATTTTAAATAAGTAGTTATTGTTAATGGTGAAAAAGGTGACCATTTTTTGTGCGTAAACATAGAGTTACTTGCGCAATATTGGACGTTATTTTAGAGTTTTTGTATAAGACATTGTCATAGTGATCTACGTAATCCGTTTGTATATTTAACCGCGATATTATTGCCGGACTTGTATAATAACGTAAAATATAAATGGCGTCCAGACCGATTGTCGGCTATGGTGACTTTTCTCACTGAGGAGATGAGCCAGCGGTGCAGGACATATTATAGTGCACAAGCATTTGCGCAGATGCAGGTGCACTCTCTATTCCCTCACTCTCATAGTCCGATGGGACGGCAATCCGACATGTCTGAAGAGTGACCAGGCGCAGGGCCGACGTTTACGTGCTCTCCGATGCACGAGTATGTGTGAAACATACATATATGTAGAAGTAATATGTAGATATTTAAGGAGCTTGTCACAGTGATTTTGTATTATCTCCATTATAAGAACTCCATAATAATACCTATTACATACATAATACCTAATATATTATGCAAATAAACATATGAATTAATAAACTGAATTAAAATTATAAGATCTAAAGACAAATCTTGGTTACGATATTGGCTTATCATTCCATCATCTACATGACAAAAGTCCGCTTCATATCTAAACTACTTTCAGGCTATCAAACAAACTCAACATAAGCTACCACGTCACTGACAAACGTTCCAACAGAAAGCGAAAAATGTCTCTTTTTTCGTACAAAAAGCCATTTTTTTCGTACCTACATTATTTCAGTTTAGTTTTTCATACAAAACTCTGCTGTGTAGCTTGACAGCACTGTCGTAGAGTATCATCATGTCATGTGAGATCAAGTGATGCTGTCGGGCGACGCACTAGTGCGTAAGCTCTTTAGTAGGCACGGTAGCCGGTTTTGTATGCACTGGGGGATTTAGACCGAGCAGGTTTTGGTCAACGTTCGGGACTTCGGTTAAAAATAATATAAATATGGTGTAACTTAAAAAGTTTTTTTTTTGTCTTGAAGGTTATGTGACCAGAAAGGAATACCTACTATTTTATTTATGTCTTACTGTAAGGATAACGTGAAAACGTATAGATTTAACTAAAAGTCAATATTTAAAAAGATATTCTTCTTGATAAGAAAAATATTATTTTTCAATTTTTTAATGCCTTAAGTATATAATACTAACCTAATATGTTATTTAGACTTATGGTCAGTTTCACAATGTTCCAACAATCACTATCTACCAAATAAATTCAAAAATGGAACAGAGTTTGTATGAAATTATCTACCAAATAAACTAACTGGAACGTATTCGTAGGTGGTGAAACAGGCTCAAATCATAACCATAGCTGCAGCGTTTTCCGAACCCAGTGCGTTACCAAAGAGGATTACGCACCCGCCCGCCATTGTGGCTGCAAGTGATAATCGCCTTTGCTTCAACGTTTTTTTTTTATTGTTAATTCGTGTGTGGAATTCCTATGTGCGTTTGAAATCGACGGAGCGGAAAATCATAATGGGTGATCGCTACCGTTGGTAACAATATTTTAGTGTTCTTTTTTTGTAGTTTGAAATTTTATAATAGGAACACAGTGTCACATATAGTTGTCAAAAGAGCAACGAAGAGATTTGTGGTACCCTCACTCAATAGGCAATACGACGACACATCAAGCTACTACAATCTGTCAATTTCCTTAATAGATTTTCAACTTTATCGCTGAAGCATAATGGTTCAAAGTTGATTGGGAAAATTTTACAATTTCGAGTAGCTGGATGTGTCTTAACAGGGTTTCTGATATTGTCTTGCGTTCTCATTTACAAAGTTTTAATCGGATCACAAATGACAAGCGTATTTACGGCGCGTATATAAAATTAAGAATATTTTGAAAGATATTGGGTTTGCTATACCACTGATACACCATCCAGGCACCATAAACGATATAAACATAAAATACCAGAATCTATTTGCACTATTTAACCGCAAACTATAAGCAAATAAAATTGAAAATTACCCATAATTAAATCAACAAATACACTACAAAACTTGAAATATAACCCAGACAGTAATTAAAAGAAACCTCAGCATACTAAGGTGTGTAACAATAAAACTACCGCGGGACGGACGGACGGACGGACGGACGACATTCCGGCGTGGCGACGCGGTTATCAGCCAAATAAATTTAACGGACCAGAACGATACCTGGTGCTAATAAAACTAAAGCTTTGTCTGTCTGTCTTAAATTCTAAGCTGTTAGTAACGTGTTTTAGGTACCTTTAACGTTTTGAAAGAATAAGGCTTTATTTCGTCTCGTTTTAACTTGAACTGTAATATTGATTTGATAATTTTCATGTACGGAGCGGATTTTTGTAAAAATGATTTTAGACTTAATTACATATACACAACACGAGTTTAACTCGCGATGAAAAAATATAAAGACATGTACGCTACCTCCATTTTTCTCTTTACTTTCTTATCCTGCAAGCTAACGGTAGCGTTCTGTTTTTCTGATTACTTGTAGTTTATTATTGACTAGCGACCCGCCCCAGCTTCGCACGGGTGCAATGCTGATACTAAATACTATACAGAACAATTGTGAACGTCGTATGCCTATAAAAACATAGCGAAAAAATTTAATTATTTGCGACGTCACATTAGAAACCTCAAAAATAACAGTACTTCTCCACTACTTAAAGGATACGTCATACGAAATATTTTGGGTTTTAGTCAGTTTGATGACTTTACACTGAAAAAGACATGTAAATACCTACGTTATACAGGGTGTAAGGGACAGCCCTCAACAAACTGATAGGGTGCATTCAGCTCCTGATTTTGAATCATATTTCACTGGATTTTATTTATTTTTTTCCGATTATTCGGTATTTTTTTCTTTCTTTCAATGCAAAATTACAATCTGTGCAAGCACAACTTATTTTTTTTTAATAATACCGCTGAAATAAAAAAATCCAGCTATGGATTTAAAAAAATATCGTGACGACCGACGCGTGAAATCAGCTGTTATTTTTTTTTTAGATTTAAGAACATATCAATTTTATTGGATTTCCTAAGCGTTCCTAAAACAATTTTATGAAACAGTCTTCTTAGTATGGTATACTGAACTCACCCCATCAGTTTGAGAAGGGTTGTCCCTTACACCCTGTATAATAAAAATAAAATGAAAATACATAAAATGCCCTTCAATCGGCGACTCACTACGAAAAGCAAGAACCTATAACGCATCATCGATGCTGGCAGCTCGCAAGTCCAAACCAGTTCATTCCAACATTGTCTGAATCCTTCAACATCATTGCCGTAAGCACAAATCATAACCCTACTTCGCACAAATCGGATAAGTATTATCGAAACGTGAAAGATAAACAGTATGTTTACAAAACGTCGGACTAAGTGTGCGCCTAGCGTTATCACTGATCGTGTAATGTGAGGCTCGCCTTATCAGCTTGATATATTAAACCGTCTTAACTTCACACGTCACATGCTAATTTCAACTTTATGAAAAGGAACATAAGGTGTATAATACAATGCAGGTAATGTTGGCGCTTGTGTTCATATGTAATGTTTGGATATGTTGTTCAAATGCATGTTCTGTAGATATGTGGATGTTCATGTGATTTGGTAAGGAGAACAGTTCTCGAAGCTAGAGTTTATTGAGGTTTGATTATATCATTGCTCGGTGAGTTGCACTACTATTTTCACTTTTTGTGCGTCTGGATGATGATGATGGCGTCCAAGCCGATTGCCGGCTGCGGCAGCCGTTCTCTTTTATGGAGATCAGACAGCTGCGCAGAACATATATAGAGCGCAAGCGTTCGCGTAGATACAGGTGCACTCTCTATTCCCTCACTCTCATAGTCCGATGGGACGGCAGTCCGACAGAGATGAGGCACAGGACCGACATTTACGTGCTCTCCGATGCACGGGTGAATCAATCCACAACTTCCAGAAGGCTGCTTTATGAAAGTTTCTCAAAACCCACAAAGCGATTTCGGCCCGACCCGGGAATCGAACCCGAGCCGCCGTGCACAGCAGTCGTGCCTTGCGACTAATATACCAACGAGAGAACGTAAAGTTCGTCCTAGTTTCGCAAGTCACGTAAAATTGTTGGACTTCGACTGTCATTTGTACGGAGACACATCAAGCTTTCTAATCATCAAGTGTCCATCTCCAAGCACTTGACAAATGAATGACGTTTTTGTTCTGTATACCATATGTCGTGATTGGGTTCACGAGATGCAGTGAGCATGTCTCGTGAGAAAGTTTTAATTCGTTCCAATGTCGATTGTTGCGTAATGAAGTCGTGGTGGCCTAGTGGTTAAAGAGCCTACCTCTCAAGTATGAGGGCGTGGGTTCGATTCCAGGTCGGGCAAGTACCAATGCAACTTTTTTAAGTTTGTATGTACTTTCTAAGTATATCTCGGACACCAATGACTGTGTTTCGGATGGCACGTTAAGCTGTAGGTCCCGGCTGTCATTGAACATCCTCTTCAGTCGTTACGGGTAGTCAGAAGCCAGAAAGTTTGACGCCAGTCTATCCAAGGGGTATTGAGTTACCCGGGTAACTGGGTTGATGAGGTCAGATAGGCAGTCGCTCCTTGTAAAACACTGGTACTCAGCTAAATCCGGTTAGTCTGGAAGCCGACCCCAACATAGTTGAGAAAAGGCTCGGGAGATGATGAATGATAAATAGAAACAATAGTTTCATAGCTCAGTAGACTGTCGCTAAGGGTGCAGCTGGAAGGAGTGTCAGACTCTTACTGACTAAAACCTTCATGTTCCTTCTAGAGCCCCATGTGCCCGTGCCACGGTGACTCTTGCGAACATCCTACAGCCTACATTTTCTCACTGTTATTGGATAATGAATAAACAAACACACATCAAAACAAATGCCAACAGCATATGGCGCTACCACTATCGCTAATGCAGTGGCTTCAAAAATATTTGCTTTATTTAGATAACCCGCAATTATGATACCTGATAAACTGTTTCACTCTATTTGTCCACTCATCTATAAAACTGCTTTATCATTCGATGTATGGCTTTCCATTATGATAACGCAGCGCTGGAAAAAGGGTTTGTTTTCCTAGGAAAAATATCGTAATACTATGGTGTGGGTTTGATAAGTTAATCTTTTATTTCCTGCATTCTATGACAGTATAAATTCTGGTAATACTGGTCGGGTAAGTAGATAACTAGCGTTAGCGCACCACAGAGTTTACCACTTTATTTCACTTTTAAAAAATAGTTCTTTTACGAAAGGTCACGGAAGACGTAGATTAATTATTAATTAATTGCTCAAGTTCATATATCATTGATTTCTGTGAGAATTACTTTTATTTTCTTAGAAACCGTCAATGCGTTCTGATGGTACTGACGCGAGAGTTTCTGGTATCATATCTTGGGAGCCAGGGGAACTTCTTCCCTTATCCGGCCCCCCTTATAAAACATAGCCTATGTTACTGGGGGTAATGTAGGAAATTAAGTTTTTAACCCATATATAAGTAGAAGTCAAAAGTCTTGACTCATGACAGCGTTTATGTAAAACTTTGAACTTTCTATGTGTGGTTATGAGTAAAAGTGAGTATAACTAACTACAAACTAATTAAGCAATTAAAAAACTACACTTTCACACCGAGTGAATTATTGTAGAATAATCTGAAATAAATAATAATAGGAATAATAGGAACTCCAAGAAAAACCAAAACTTCATAATAAAATCACAAATAATTACCCATTCACTTCGACCATCCTCAAATATTCATCACTAAAGCGTAGAAAAGACACAATAAACACATCTCCATCTTAATGAGAAGTCTCCATAAACAAGTCACCACATGGTTAAAATCTATTAAACTTTAGTCCTTCGAAAATTTTTGGGCCAAAAAGTAATAAATCTTGGAGACACGCGCCGGGGTTTTTTTAACGTCTACCAAACCGACATGACTACTTAGGGCACGATTCTTGGCAAAAAATTGCGAGTACCTACCTCTTTTGAACCGGAAATTTTAAAGTTTTAAGTAGGTACTTTAAAGTACAGTCATCAAGCTCAAGCATATCAGACTACTCTATACCAGATGCAGCGATAAAGTTGAAAGTCTATTAATTAAATTTGACGGTGGAAGCTTGGTGTGCTGACGTCTATATAGTTCAAAGTACTTTGTCATTCACAAAGTCCATAGTATTTAGATCTTGTTACGGAGTTCAATGGTCATTGGTTGGTATCGAAAGCAGTTATTGATCCTTTGGTGCAGTAATAGATTAACGGAAATCTAAATAAGATAAATAGGATAACGGAAATCAAAATATAGTTAAAGCCAGTTGACGATACCATCCCGGATTGCCTAACAGAGGGTCTCGGGTTCCATTCCCGGTAAGGTCATCATTTGTGTAATGAGCATGCTTGTCGGCTATGGTCTGGCTGTTACAATTATATGAATATAATGTATGTATGTAGTTTATCAATTGTGTTGGCACCCATAACACAAGCCAAAACCTTACTTTTGGGCTAACAAACCGTGTGTGAAAAGGTGTCCCGATATAGCTAACAATATTTCAATAGGAAGAAAAAAATATGACAAAAACACAAGTACCTACTCAGTTGCATCCAGTTAGAATGAAAGCTGACCCCAACAACGCTAGTAACTATTTAGTAATCTGTGCCCCAACTTATATGAAAATGGCTAGACAGATGATGTAGATACATCAAAACAAATCGGCGCTATGTCTTGTTTCGAACTTCATACAATTTACTATCAAACACACATGAATTAGCAATCCTTAACTGATAACACATTACATTATAAACAGCCCATAATACATACAAAAACGTAAAACCCTCCCACGTCCAAAAATTGCCGCGTCATCGCATATGCGTTCTGATTGCTAAAAAATATTAAACTTGACAAGTATATTGATATTGATTACTGTACTGTTGATCTAGTTATAAATGTGGATAGTCATTGTATTGGAGTTTTTTGTGTTTTACTTATAAGAGTAATGGTCGAACAAGATCTATTAACTTATAAGAATCATTATCTAGGTTTAAGCGACGTAAGTTTGGTTTAACGTTAGCCCCAGAACTTGTATTGTTTAGAAACATTTATTATCCCGAAAAAGACTGACCATATTTTTTTACGTTTGAACATTCCAGCACCTCTCTTTTTTATTTCTTGACCTTATAAAGGTCGCCGGAAGACGCTGGATGCAGGTCGCTTCCAACCGGTATGTGTGGAGATCTAAAAGGGAGGCCTATGATCCGCAGTAGACGTCTTATGGCTTAGATGATGATGATGAGCATTCTAGCCTGAACTGTAATTTGGACCAACTCTGGTCTTATAATCTGAATATAATATTGAAAGACCAGGTAAAGGACCATTAAGTTTTCATGAATATTTACTTTGTTATTAAAAAACCTGTATCGTAAGTTCTAGTGGTTTTAGCTCCACGCTCTCATTTACGAGTGTGAGTTCGATTCCAGGTACAGTAAAAAGGCAGATGACGTATTAAAAATGTTTACTCTATTAGATAATATATGTAATAATACATTTAGGTACAACAAAGCACTTGTTTCACCCTTTCACATTTGAATAAATTATTTGAAAGCACTCTACAAAATGCACATCGTTGTACACAATAGTGCATATTTCGCGTATTACGCCGTTATGTTTTCAATGGATTATAATATAATTAATATTTAAATGTGTTAAAAAATATTCATTTAGTTGTCAGTCAAATGTACCCCTTCGTTGAAGCGGGGTGGGTGTAGCGCCAACGAAAGATTTTGATACTTGCCTTAAAATCAATTTAGCTTCTGTATTTTTTTAAATAGTATATCAAATATAGATTTGTATACGTGTAAGTTAATTATTAAGTAAACCAATTACAATATATTTCAGTAATGTAATATAGTAAAGACATACTAGGCACATCAAGCTACTACAAACTGTCAAATTTCCTTAATAGATTTCAACTTTATCGCTGAAGCATAATGGCGCAAAGTTGATTGGGAAAATTTGACAGTTTCGAGTAGCTTGATGTGATTGTGATTGATAGTACATAGTTTTTAAGTGCCTAAAATAACTTATTTGAAATTGAAAACTTAATGTTATAAAAGAACAATGGGTAATTTTGTATGGAACCCGTACCCACTTTGTAGCATTTTGGACTACGTGTAATTTAGAAGTGGCCTAATTGAGTAACTCGAAAATAAGTGAACGAATGAATGAATGAATGAAAGACCGAAGTTATAATAACTTCTTTGTAACATTTTTATTTGCCAATAATCGCACTTTTACTGATTTTTGGACTAAATAAATAGGTAACCAGTCATTTTTTCTGTCTTTAGGTTCGATATAGCTTCCTATCGTTGGTTTTTGGTACAGAAAAAATATTAAATAAGAACTATCAATCTTAAATAGCACAGTTTTACATTATATTGTTACTTTCAATGATTATATCATCCCAGGCCAGCCATCTGGGCAAGTAATCACAAAGGGTTTTAACAAGTTTTTATACTTGTGCAGGCTTTTTTTTAAATAAAATGATTTTACTTTTCTGTAGGTACTTATATACGAACCATCACAAATAGCTACAGCCACTGTCAACATGTTCCTAGTGCAATGAATGTTAGAAAAGAATATCTAGTTTTAATTCCGCTAGACGAAAATCCAGCATTGAGTGCAGGATGCACCGCGTTACCACCCTCCCGCCCACGTACACCAGCATAGGAAGGAAAGGTACCACCATCCCGCCCTCATGCACCTGCACACGGAGAAGGGGCAGCAAACCCTGCCACCAAGCCGACTCGACAAGTGTTTCGCCCCTCCACGTAGCATCCTCAGGAGGTCCTCCTGCCCCTTCTCCGTGTGCAGGTGCATGAGGGCGGGACGGTGGTACCTTTAAAATAGTTCGAACTACCCACCTAATGTATAAAATAAAAAAAAAATTGACCGTGCGTGGATCGATTTTACTAAGGATTTTTGGTATTTTCAACATGGAATATCTTTTTTCCTACATAAGTTACAAAGTTGCTCCCATACAAAAAATATCTACGTTTTCAAAGACCTTTCGAATGGTACTAATTTCAACTTGCTACAAACTGGGTACGTTCTGACCCATGTTCTTTGCAAAAACCAAATGATTTTAATATATAATTCTTGTAGATTAGTTTCATAATAAAAACGTTCAAAAATATCTTGTATCACGAAAGATATTCTATCTATTAGTATTCACTACATTTCTCTTTGTATTACCGATAATACATCAAGTATCAAGAATGGTCGCAACTACAACATAGCAGTATTTGCCATATGCATGATCGCGCTCGGCTCGATTCATTGCATTCATTGTGTACCTTATTATATTACGATCCATTCGGTTTCATTATTCAAATTTATTTAAAAGATTTATTGAATTATGTTATTAAAAGCCAGGAGTTAATTTTGAACATATTCATCTTTCTCTTTCACTTGTTTGATGATTTTTTTTAAACGTTGCTGATAATATAGACACGAGTAGCCTTTTTTTGGTATGGCTGACCATACACCATACCATACATAATATGATATATAAGTTAGATACGATTATATTATAACTTTGGTTTCTGTAGTTTAGTTAGAATAGACAGTTGTACATAGTAAAAATTTATATGCAGACACATTATTAGAAGCACAAGATAGAAAAGCAGCACAAATATTGTCCCTTTAACATAAAAATACCATACACCCCTGAAACAATTATCTAAAGTCATCACAAAAATCACAACGCGCCGTAATCACAGTAATTGTTTACCAAATCTATTTCCTGACCGATGCATTTGATTAACTCGCACGCGCTAAATACATACAAAAAAATCATGTTTTTTGTTATATTTTCCAGTTGTTTTCATTATCGTTATGGGAAAGTATTCCCCTGTTTGTTTGGGCTTCACACCCATAGATTTTTTGATTAAAATGTACGTATAGATGGGGTGTGCCGCAAGGGTGAATCTTAGGTCGCTTCCGTCTCATTGTCATGATTTTAGTTTTGTATTTATCGCTAAAATCTAGGTGCTGATTGCTTTTTGTTTTGTTTTTCATACTTTATTTTTAGGTAAACACCTGTCTGATGTCACGCAAATCTAAGTGTAACATTATAAAAATTGTTATTTTTTTTTTGTTACCGATATCGCAGTGGTTTATTTAACATCTTATTGCATACTTATATTCAATAAGAATAAAATTTTCTTAAACTCTGGCTTAATTAAAAAGCAGAAAGAATTTAAATTATAGAACTAGAACTTTTAGGTAACTTGAAATTATTTGGTATAAGGTTACAAATTAAGCTTTTGACTGCCGTATTCGCAAGTATTTGTACCATATTAACCTTTATTATTTTCATAAAGAAACAATAATAATTATCCTCTATTTGTATCATCTGCATAACAATAAAACATAACACCGTTGACGTTAATATCTTTGACATAAAAAACAACATCCATACAATTAGCCAATCAGCCATCCGTATCGGAAGCATTAGTCGACGCGTGCGGTCACATATTGTCATCAGGAATCATAACCCTCTACGCCGCAGTCGGGTAATAAAATAAAATAACTCTGGAACACACCCCGACACTTCCGACGTCAGTTTTAGGGTATTATAGCGAGGGGTATCAATAAATTAAAATTACTTTTGGTGAATTTGAGTCCCGTTGCTATTTTTATAAGGTTTTCAGCAGGCTCAGCGTGGCAACCGTAGAAAAAAGTTTAGTCTACCGGAGAATGGACATAATGACATTTAAGTGACAGGTTGACGGTAAGATTTCTTTTGACACGTAGAAAAGAAATTTTCCTTTTCTTCAATCTACATAAGTCTACAAATGCATAGCGAGTTGACAGATCGCGCTATGCTCGGGCAGAAGACATGTTGACATCGACAGAAAGAGCTTTGTCTTTTCTTGATAGAATTAACATGTTGAGCCTGCTGTTACTGTTACCTCTCTATATCTTGGTAGGTACTATTAACTTATTGGAAGATGTGATCTTAGAAGTTTAGAAAGAAAAATAGATATTTGTTCGCTCATCACCAATTTGTTTATCATAAACATAACATACTATCGAATACTCTAAATTCCTAGCATCGCTATCTACCCTAAAAGCCGGTGGGTACATTAATCTAATCAACACAAAACATCGTAATGAGCGGCGTGCGGCGGCGTGCGTCACGATGCGGCGGCCGTGCGGCGGCCGTGCGGCGGCGGTGCGGCGCGTGCGACGTAATGCAACCTATTGTAGGCGTCGAACGTGAGGGTCATTTATTTAGAATGCCTTTTTGAAATTTTGGTAATAGGCGTAAGGATATTTTAAAAGAAACTTAGAATATACATAGTTGGAATGAGCCAGAGGTTTCATGATATGAAATGTTATTATTATTTAAGGCGCTTATTCGACTTCAGGTTTTTCTTCTTTGTTTGGTATAATGTCTTGCGTGGGCTGCTTATTGTTCGGAAGAGATACCGTGGCCCTTGCACACGGGGAAATTTCCATAAAGAACAGAGTGGGTTTTAGTCAGTAAGAGACTAACACTTCCTCCAGCTGCACCCTCAGTGATAGGGGTCATTTGATCATTTCCAACGAAAAAAAAATTGTCTTATGTCTCACAATAACCCAATTAAAGTGGGCTTGGATCAGCAAGCCATCGAATTGATTTAGCTAAATCTAGCTAACCTAGCGACCGTAGTATTATTTTGTGACTTAGGTATGTTTGAGTTGCGATGTGGTAAATGAATAATATGAATATTCATTTATTTGCATCCTGTATATGAAATGTAATAATGAGATGAATATAATCAGATTTAAAAATAAGGCCAAAAGTTATACAATTATGGACCCTGTAAGGGCACAGCAACATCTCAAACAACACACGTTTATACTAAAATATCCCTTACAACATTTCCTACTTTTCAGCAGTCTCAAAATAAGAAATATGGTATTTACGGCCTACTATTTGTATGAAAAATAAAACAGAATACATTCTATAAATAAATCATCATCCAATGTAAAAATATTTCATAAATAAAACAAATATTTTCCTTGCCCGGCGCCATATTGAATTAAAATTGGCGGGAGTTTCCTCCATTACCAAAATGGCGGTTATACTTGACAAGCGTATTTTTTCTGGATGATAAATCTATGCGCGAATACTTCCGTTTCCGCTGCAGGGATGATCTATGTTCCGGATCAAATCTTTGTTTAAAAGGGGGTGGTTTAGTGGTATTTCTTTACGGTAAAAGAGGGATAAACCATTCTTAAATTTTTCTTTGAGTATTTTTAAGATTAACATTTGTAACGGTTGTCTTACGTATGAATAGAATTAAGTTGAACAGTATGTTTATTTCACGTAAATCTCAGGAACTACTAGACTGATTTAAAAATATCTTTCTGTATTAGATAGCCCATTTATCGAGGGTGTTCCACGGGACAGAACCTGGTTCTGATTAGGTACTGGTACTGGGTCTAAAAAAATGCACATTGGTAAGTTTCATTCTTGTAATGTAAGCCAGATTCTTAATCAAAATAAAATCTATCAGTATGTAATTTTTGGCTACAGACAATACTTGGTTATGGGGATAATTAGTACAAAAAATAACTTGGATTTACACACAAAAGAAAATCAGTAAGCACGTCTTTGAAAAGGAATTTATTAAAAAAAAAACAACTTCTATTTTCAAGCAAAAAATTTATAACTGCATTAATTAAATTAACCACCTAATAGTTTGTCGTAGTACTTAACAGTAATAAATAAATATGTATGATCAGGGTTCGAACCCCCATTGGCAGCTTAGCGGCCGATCTGTCATCGCACTGAGCCGATTTATGACGATACGTGTGGTGAAACTATATAAATATGTTATTTCGTTATGCGACAGGGATGTAAGAATGAGATTTTTTCTGACTAGATTGGTTATTTTTTTTCTTCTAAACCCTTTCTTGTCATTCTTTTCCTGCAGGCTTAGGCATGGCGATTTTATATCTATTCTATCAAGAAAAGACAAAACTCTTTCTGTCAACATGTCTTCTGCCCGAGCATGGCGCGACCTGTCAACTTGCATATAATTACTTATAGCCTTGTAGTCAATCGAAGAAAAGAGAAATTTCTTTTCTACGTGTCAAAAGAAATCTTACGTCAATTCGTCACTTTTCTGTCATTATGTCCATTCTCCGGTAGACAAAACTTGTTTCTACGGTTGCCATGCTGATGCTGAGCCACGATGAAGATAGGCGAATGATGACGCATGAAGAAAAGGCGTGGTTTTTGCAACCGTACACACAATAAATTGTAAAATGGGCCATAAAGTTAGATTTCTAAACTTTATGATACCATTAAGAATCTAAACAATTTTTCAGAATGATGTTAAAAACTACATATGTATTTTAATTACTTACATAGTTTATGGCACAAAATATATGGGCTTGCCAGCTATGTTAAAAAAATAGTCTCTAAAAAATAAAAACAATCTTTTTAAAAAATACACCATAGGAAGACTGCTTCCCTCTTCCACACTACTATTCATAAAAGCTAATACATTCTAATAGATTAGACCCGCTCAGAGTGCAACTGCATAAGGGTATGAGGCTTGCGGTCGGGAGCGCGATGTGCAAGAAAAATGCAACACATTGCATTCGGTAAATTGATTGTGAACTAGCCGTAATAAGCTGCAGAGATGGATTTGGAATAAAGAGGAATGAAGACAATATTTTTTTTATAAATTAATAGAGAATCAGCATAGTTAACTAAACTCGTGGTTAAGTAACAGCTACACGGGTCGATCGATCATAGGGTTAAGCAACGCTTGGTCGCGGTTCGTGGATGGGTGACCATCTTGTCTTGACGAGTTAATCCGTGTTTTGGAAGGCATGTTAAATTGGTGGGTCCTGGTGGACATTTGTACATTTTTAGCAATCGTTACGGGTGGTCAGAAGCCAGAAAGACTGACAACCTGTCTTATCACGGAATATCGGTTTGCCCAAGTAACTAGTCAGATGAGGTCAGACAGGCAGTAGCTCCACGTACAACACCGGTACTCAGCTGCATCTGGTTAAGACTGAAAGCCAAACTCAAACTCAAAATCATTTATTCAAACTTGGCTGCAAAACAGCACTTTCTGAACGTCAAGAATTACAAAAGACAGCCATTGACTTTATAGAAGTACCCAAGTCCGTCACCTTCGTAGGGTGACCAAACAGTAAACAGGCATGAGATTATAGATGCACCGCTAAGGTCCGCAACTACCCCACAACTACACGCGTGGGCGCCCTCCCGCACATACTAATACGACAATCCTGTTTTCTTTGGGTATTTACATTAATTTTGTTTGTATCCCGTCTTACAGTTTTCAATTTAGAGATTAGCTTATAAGGGCTTTGATTTTATTGAAAAATCTCAATAAATGTCGAGATTAAACAAAAAAAAATGATATTCTCATGTATTATTTCAAATACCTGTCAAATATTGACAAAAGAGTTGAATAGGAAAAGACGCCAGCAGGCTTAGCATGGCGATTCTATATCTATTCTATCAAGAAAAGACAAAGCTCTTTCTGTCAATGTCAACATGTCTTCTGCCCGAGCATGGCGCGACCTGTCAACTCGCATATAATCACTTCAAAAATTTCTTCAAAAAATACCAAAAGAAATCTTACATCAATCTGTCACTTATCTGTCATTATGTCCATTCTCCGGTAAACAAAACTTGTTTCTACGGTTGCCATGCTAAGCCTGCTGCACATCAAGATACAATCCGCCAATTGTTTTTAAAAGATTTCCAACTTCATCGCTAAACCTGAAGCAGAAGAAAATTGATTGCGAAAATATGTCAGTTTCGGGTAGCCTTATCTGCGTCTGTACATTAAAAAGCAGGACAAAAAAATCTACTCGGCGACGACTATAACAGCATCAGATCGCTACAATACATCAAAGTAGGTAGTTATTATTCAATTTATTACACTAGCGCGCCACCCGGCGCCGCCCGCTATGCTTTTAGGTAAATTGGAGGTGCGCCCCTTCCGTACACTGGCGAGCAGTGTTACTGCGAATTGTTTAGCCAGAACTACGTGTGTATTGGTTGGTAGTGTTGTCAGTATATCTATACCGACATTATAAAGCTGAAGAGTTTGATTAATTGTTTTCTTTAATCTTAGAAACTACTGGACTTATTTGTAAAAAGTAGCCTATAACCTTCCTTGATAAATGATGATGATGATGGCATCCAGACCGATTGTCCGCTCTCTTTTATGGAGATCAGCCAGCTGCGCAGGACATATTATAATGCACAAGCATTCGCTCAGATACAGGTGCACTCTCTATTCCCTCACTCTCATAGTCCTCAGGGACGGTAATCCGACACGACCGGAAAGAGATCAGGCGCAGTACCAACATGTACGTGCTCTCCGATGCATGGGTGAATCAATCACCAACTTTCAGACTCCAGGCTGCTTTATGAAAGTTTCTCAAAACCCACAAAGCGATTTCGGCCCGACCCAGGAATCGAACCCGAGACTCCATGCACAGCAGTCGCGCCTTGCGACTACTAGACCAACGAGTTGGCCCAATAGTTCCTCAGATAAGCCCGTTCAAGTAAACAAACTAACTTCAGTTTTATAATATCGGTTATTACATTTTAATCGCAATATAAAATAGGGAAGTTTATAACTACTTAAATTCATGACTTTTATTGCACTGTCAAAAACTGTTACCTACTTTCTATGCAATTTGTATGAAAGTAAGAATTACGCTGCAATTTTTTCACATCAAGCCCTACCTATATTTATTTTACTTTAAATATCAATAAAAAAAATCAAATAGTTTTTCCTTCAAAACGATAAATGAAAATGACATTATTTTAAGATGCTTTACCAAATTAATATCATAAAGGATTTTATTTTCGACCTAGTAAACTAACCAATGAGTTCATTATTTTTAAACATTATTGTCTTTATTACATTACGAGTTCCTACGTCTACTCGGTTTCTGACTTTCAAAGTCGACAGGCGTCAATTTCTCATGGTGACTCAATACACTTGTCCGCCAGTGTACCACGATGCCAGTCAAGGTGGGGTCGACAACGAAGTTACCACAACTTCCACTGCAGTGTAGTGGGCTGCATGACTTGCAGTTGTTTATTATATGCAAGTCCTTTATTTGTGACATGCATGCAGGATATTACAAACGATTTGTAATCTTATGTCTGTTCTGTAATTAAAAGATTGAAATAATGAATTTACCTACTACTATTAGGGCCAGTTTCACAGGTTGCTGATAAGTTCCAGATAGTTTATCTGGCAAATAATTTCATATAATTTCAAATAATTTCATACGAATTCTGTTCCATTTTTGAATTTATCTGGTAGATAGTGGCTATTCGTAACCTGTGAAACTGGCCCTTATTAAGGTAAAATGTTTGTCTCGTAAACTCTTCATAAACATTGCGAACCAAAAAGCTTCAAAAATTAAATAATGTAAGAGTCTCTAGGTAAGTTTCACAATGTCAATTTTCAACCACGTGCTTCAGCGATGAACTTAAAAATCTATTTAAAAAATGTACAGATTGAAGTAGCTTGATGTACTGGCGTCTGTACACACGGCTACACATTAGTATAAGCTGACCGCTCAATTTGTAGAAAGATCATACAAAGCGTATCCAAGACGTTTGTCTTGTATAGGTTGACGTGTAGCCGTGTGTAAAGAGGTCAACAGAAATATATGTATACTTAAAGAATTATGCATTCGACCAAAACATGAGGCTTCTGACCACTATACATATTTCTACACCCCGTGTAGCACCTATTCAAGTTAAAAGTATTCACTTGTAAACTGCGTTGTAACAGAAACAATTTCCTATTGTTCTCTGGTGAGTACATCTAACTGATGACGTAACAGGTCAAGGAAAAGTTGACATCTAGTCCAGCATTGCCAGACACGTAGGGAAGAGAAGTGATATAAATATTGGGGGTCTTAATAAACTGGTAATTGGTGACTTAAGAGCGCGATGTATCTACATACTTATGTATAAACTAAATTCTAAATTACGTACTATCTTACATTAAATGCCTTCCTCTCTTCTATGTCGCTGTGCCCAACAGGGTCCATAATTGTAACAATAATTTTATTTAATATTCCACCTTATATACAGACGCCAGCATATCAAGCTACTATTAAGCTACAATCTGTCAAATTTTCTTATTAGATTTTTGTTTCTGATTACCTGATCTGCTGGCGTCTGAAGAAGAAATAATGTGAATATGAATATTCGGGCCATTATAGAATGTGAATATAATTATTTGGTACCTATATGCGCTCTACCAGTTAATTTTTTTGCCAAAACATGATCCTACCAAAATATTAGACAAATGCATTATTTTTATAATTACTAAAACATGAAAAATAAGATTAAAAAAACTATCCCAGCTATTTCGACTTTAAACAAAACGGAAAAGAAAAAGATTATTTTTTATAATAACTGAATAATAAATAAAATAATAAATAAATGAATAATAAAATTCATTTATTTATTATTTTTCCATCACGCCTCTTCAATTTAGCAGTCAATAAAAGTTCATTAAAACCGCAGAAGGCACAACGTGACGGACACGACACGTGTCCGGTTCGTCACGGCGGCTGTTCCCACGAGCGCGATCCGACACGGTGTCGATACGATTTTCTATGGGAAATACGAACTGAAGTATGCTCTACTAGGTACTACTTAATTTTCTGTCAAGATGGATCAACCTCTTTCAAATTAAATATGTATTTTTTTATGTTTTTCATTTTGTCCTTTGGGTACTCATATTGTCAATAATAATAATTATTTATGTATAAATTTGTTATGGTGGTTATTATAGCACTATTTGTAAGAATCATTGGGTTTAATTTAATCAATGTGTTTTAGAACAAAATTAATCTTTTGGCAGTCATATCATAACGTTAGCAAACTCCTGTTCGGAAAAACGACGAAAAAAACACGCAAAAAAATACGAGTTACTTAAATATGTACAGTAAAAATGCTCGGTATATAAATGCATATTGAAAATTTCTTGTTTGAATCTGAAAGGATCCCATTCCAACAAGACAATATCCCTAGTAGAGCATACTTCCCATCGTTTTACTTTAAAACTAAGGGGGTAGTTTCACAATATGCTTCGTAATTGAGTTCTCACGATCTTCCATGATCAGCATTCAGTATTGAGTGGAGAAGCAGTTCTTAATATTCATTACAAGTTGGAGTTTGGGAGACAGACAGAATAATGTAGGAGAAAACGGTATCAATGGAATTCTTTCTTTTAAGGGAAAATCATTCAATGACCCTTTTTATCGTAGGTAAATGACCCCTCCCGCTGAGGGTGCAACTGGAGGGAGTGCCAGACTCTTACTGACTAAAATTCACTGTATTCCTTTTGGAGGTCCCTGCGTACCATGGTCGCGGTAACTCTCGCGAACAACCCGCAGCCACGGCAGTCCTTGGCCCTAAGGAATATCAAAATCCAATATTATAAGTGTAATACCAACTTAGAAAGAAACTATTTGATTTTTGTTTTATTGGTTTTATCACGACAGTTTATATCTGCTGGATTTTTCGCGCTGGGTACAATTATTTAAAGCATAATCTCTCCTATATCCGAAGTGTATTTATAAGCAAAAAATTGCAAAAATACACAAATATGAGTCAGTAGCAATAACGTGTATGTTTGGAAATTCAACCTACACCTAACTATATCCATAGAGACTTTAAAAAAAGAATTAAAAAATACAGGCCGAAAACAATGGACAGTGGCGCAGCAAAAACAAAACATTCGAATTTCAAAGTGGGCGCCGCTATTGGCCAGTTACCTTTCACAATAGCTGCCGAAACGTCAGATTGACAGATGATAAAGATTTTCAAATGTTGCCGACTTTATTATTGTATGAAATGTATGGATTGAATATTATTGCTTTCTCATTGTATAAGAAGCCGTCGACTTGTAAGAAGCTATTCGGTAGATTGAAATTGCTAATGTTTCAATAGTTTTACCTGCTAACTTAACTGTAATTAAACAAAAGCACAGTTTTTTTTAATACCTATAAATTCTCAGAGTTCGCTCCACTTAAAAAGCAACTGTGAAAGAAATACAGTGAAACAAGTTAAAATTAATTATGAAGAAAAAAAACAAAATTCTAATTAGAAACATTGGTATCTTACAAAGTTGTTGCTAGGGACTTTGTTCTACCATTTCTTCTTCCCAGCAATAATTTGGGGCTGTCCTTTGTAAAATTGACCTTCAAAAGGTGCTGATTTTCAGCCTACTTTGAATAAATGACTTTTTATCTTTTATCATTAGTTAGTTAGTTAGTTAGTTAGTTAGTTAAAACATGAAGGTTTCTGGGGACTTCGTTACTACTACTTCTGATTCCCAACGAAAAACCATACTACCCGATGTGGTAAAAAAAAATTCAATTCTAGTTCCTTCTACGCAACTAAGAAATGTTGTGATTTTCTGTGTAATTTAAATAAATTAGACTTCGTTCAGTTTAACGCACCTTTTTTATCCTTACTAACTAATGTTAGAAATGCGAAAGTTACTAGTATGTCTGTCGGGCTTTCATGCCAAAACTACTCAACCTATTTAAATAAAATTTAGTATACACATAGTACATAGCCTGAAAAAGGACATAGGCTACTTCTTATCCGAGTGCGGGAAGAGGTGTCCTCGGGCGGCCGGCGGAACTGCAGCAAACAGCAAGTTTTTTTATAAAAATATTCCATATCATGCAAGAGGCCCTAATTTAAGAGCCATTTAAACAGTCGAGGGCCAATTTCCTTTATCTGGGTAAAAAATCTTGCAAGTCGCCTTATGCAAAATTGTAGTGTGTGTGTTTTTGCCGACGTTTCTCAAAAAAAGCTTTTAACTTGACGCGCGCTGCCCCAAAAATCGACTGTCAAAATATTGTCGGCTTCAAGGGTGAGGATGTACAGTCAGGCAGATATTCATATTCTTTCAAAAATAGTATAGGCACAGTAGTTTTATCTTCTATTGATAAAACAACTTTTTACAATAAAATAGGTACCGACACGTCTGAAAACACTGAAAAACAAATAAAAACACTTATAGGCACATCGCTCTAGAATTTCGTGTCTAGAGGTGACAGCTTTGTTTATTACGCCATTGTATCTTAATATTTTTTTATTAATGATGACTCGAAAACTCGAAATATAAATAATTAATAAAAAATCTAAACATACATACATGTCAGAATATGTCCTTCCAAAACTTTCAGTCAACAATATATACAAAGATACATAATAATGTATGTACCTACTTGCGTAACTGTTCCCGACTGTACCTACGATTTAAAATTGCCCCGCATTTCCTCCGAAGGGTGAGACGGCACAAAAAGCTTTTAGCTCTCACAATACTTTTTAACTCAAAATTAGACCTATTTTTGTTACGAAGGCTAATTTTGAACCATCAAAATATAAAAACGCTGGTCTTTATATTTTGGTAGAAATGTATTTTTTCTTTCAAGTAATAGTAGTTATTTTGATTAAATTGGCTTAGTAGTGAAATGGGGTAAAAGGGCCGATCTTTATGGGGACTAATAAAAATTTGATGGGCTTTGGAAGTTCACTATAAAACGTTGCGTGGGATAAAAGTAGGGACATATTATGAGGTCTTATTGGTAAGTAGCAATATACCTTTTTTAAGCACCTAACAGCGTTTAAATGCTACTATTCCATAATAAATTCTTAGTTGACGAAACAGGCACAAAATTGGAGAGCTTTTGGAATATTAAATTACTGAGTTCTGCAATTAAACTATGTACTATTAAAAATCTCCTTTATTATTAGTTAATCTGTGTTATTAGTATCTGTTTCTTTCTATAAAATAAAATCGCTATCGCATATTCCCACACCTTTTAGGTTATAAAGTATTTATATACTAAAATATCTTACATAAATAAAACAGCAACCTCACAATCGCTCGACAATTCCAATACAACCAAAAATAGATCGTTAAAAAGATACTAACCGAAAACAATGGACAGTTGAATTCGAAAAAGAAAACATTCTAAATTCAAAGTGAGCGCCGCTATTGGCCAGTAATGCTTCACAATGGCCGCCGAAACGTCAGATTTGACAGTTGATAAAGTTTTTAAATGTTCCTGTGCTTTCTTTTTTGTGTGAAACAGGTTAATGTAGTAATTACGGTTTTTTTACCGAAGTAAGCTTTGTTTGGTCTGATAAGATTGTTGTAAAGGTTTTTACTTAAAGGTTAAGAGCTTAAAGTTGCGGACGTAACATGCGAACTTCGTGGTTAGCGAGCCTGTATACAACGGTATTAATATGTTGTTAAATTAAACAAACAGGAGCTGGTTTTTTTTTTTATTTTACTATTTTACGCCTTGCAATTTCGCTGTCATACACCTGGTAATATACGGACTAACAAAAGGTCAAACCTATCCTCGGATTGACCAAATCTAGCACAGCTTAACTATGATCGATCGGTCGACCCGTGCGATTATCACAGCCTTCATAACTAGTTATCGTTGATATAACTAACTCACTTTGACAGTTCAGTCAAACCAGTTCATATCAAACCTGTTTTAACCATTTTGCCATTATCTTAATTATTTATTATTTTCGATATTATATTCAACGAAGAGACTGATTCAACTCTTGTCATATTCGTAGTTATATTTTAACAACTTTACTTTTCTTAAAATTGGGTAGTTGATTAGGTCTAAGATACTTTTTTTTCATACTTGTTCATGTTTCGTAAAGCATCTTAAAATGTCAGTTTCATTTTGAACCAAAAATTGTTTTCATTTATTTTTATTGGTACTTAATACAATCGAAATAATCATACGGCTTGATGCGAAATATCTGTGACGTCATAGTTTGTGTTTTCATACAAATTGCATACAAAATAACCGTTTTTGACAGTTCAATATGTAAAGTATTGAATTTGACTAGCTAGTACCGTAGTCAAGTACCGTATTCGAACACCAAAACCATATGATGTATCCTATTGATTGCTTTGTTCTAAAGTGAATACTTTACAAAGACAATAACAATCCTTCTTGACCTCTAACCTGTCTACACAAATATGCAGGTCACAAAGTTTATCGCAAACCTTCCATTTGACAGTTATTACTTTATTTATTTATTGAATAAAACACAAAATAAGCTGACAGTCGTGACCAAGACGCTTACATGACATGCTAACAGAATATACATTTCATATCAGATTAAAAAAATATATGAGAAAAATGGTGAAATACAAAGATGTCAAAGTATTTTCGCTTATAAAATAAATACAAATATATGTCGTATTATGTACATCCATTTATCCACCAGACATAAATGTTATCTTAATATTTAAAATATAGACGCCAGCACATCAAGCTACTACAATTTGTCTTATCATATAAACCTTAATAGATTTTCAACTTTATCGCTGAAGCATATGGTTCAAAGTAGTTTGATGTACTGTCGTCAGTACATTGCCAGGTGAAACACATTGCTATTTATATAACAGTGGTAAATACTGTCATTGATCACTATTCCTGTAAAAAAATAAAGATAAAAACTTCTTTAAAGATAAATTTCTTGTAAGCTGTCAATAAATCTATTGTCGTGCATGTTTTTTTTTCATATGTTAAATGTATGTAAGTATATTTGTTCTGCTATCAAGCAATTTACATACATACTAATAATATTAGATATATTATAAACCTGAAGAGTTAGTTTGTATGTTTGTTTGCTTGAATGCACGAATTTCAGAAACTGCTGATCCGAAGATGTTTCAGTCATAGATAGCTCATTGATTGACTATAGACTCTTTTCCAGCCGGGTTCGTGAAGTACCTATTTAGTTTCCACCTGGGTGAAACCGCTGACAGAAACTAGTATAAGAAATTCAAAAATGATGTTAAAAAAATGCAGATACGCCAAAAAGCACGTTAGTATTGCTGGAAATCAGAGCTGAACTAACCAAATTGCATGAATCAAAATCTAAAATTAACTCCGAGATAACCACCTTCTTGGACCCTCAATATTTTGACAAGAAATTCTCAGAAACCATGACGTTGCATTACACCATACAATCTGACGGTCGATCAGTACCTTGGACCACGCCCCCTACTTTGAAACCCCACCGCGCGCTCCCATTGGCCGCTCGACCGACTCGTGCGCACCGAAAAAGTCCAAAAATGTTTATAGTTTATAAATTATAAATATATCGACGCGCGTAATTTTCTGAGTAGATCCATCGTCGGTTCACATTTAAGCTTTTAACATTGAAATATAGCTTGAAATAAATATTGTAATGCTCTCAAGGAATATTTTTGAACGTTAAAGTGGATTTTGATTTGTTGCTGTTTCCATCGATATATTGTTCGCTGGTGATCCGGATTTGAGATATTATTATCAGCTAAGTGATTCAGGTGTTTGTTGATTCATGTAAAATTTTAATGGTTTTAAAAACAACGTTCCATTTTGATGGATTTAAAAACGCTTGCTGACCACTTTGCAGAGTTTTGTATATCTGTAGGTGGGAAGATACGATGCATTAGATTTATTAATAAGATACAGAGACGAAACAACACTGTATAAAGTCCGGTCAAGCGGTACACGGACCAAGGCTGAACTGCAAGAATTCATAACAAAAAAAAAACTACACTGGGCAGGTAATCTCTATTTTACCTCTGATGCAAAAAGCCCTGTTTCATGATGTTTTATTTTAATCTCCTTCATGTATAGGTACAGACGCCAGCACGTCAGGCTAGCCGCAACTGTCAAATTTTCCCAATCGACTTTGCGCCATATGCTTCAGCAATAAAGTTGAAAGTCTATTAAGGAAATTTGACAGATTGTAGTAGCCTGATGTGCTGGCGTCTGTACTAAATAATATAAAGTTGAAGAGTTAAATTGTTTGTTTAACCGCGCTAATCTCAGAAACCACTGGACCGATTTAAAAAATCGTTCAGTGTTAGATGATAGCTCATTTGTCTAAGAAGGCTATAAGCTACTTTTATCCAGGTGAGCGGAGTAGTTCCAACTATACGCGCATGTAACTGCTGTTGTAAGCTTTTCAAGAAGGAAGGATTTTTTTTAAGAAGGAAGTTTATCAATAAACTTCTTACTGTTGATGTGGGTTGCTGAAGATCGCGCAAGGCGGCGAGCCTTGGGGGAGGCCTTTGTCCAGCAGTGGACGTCTTTCGGCTGAAACAACGACGATGACAACGCCTGTCTATTGAAGAGTTCGCACAGTCCCTTTTATTCCTAAACCCCAGCTGCAGTTTTTTTATTTACGTATTTACTTATACTTTTTATTAGTTTTTACTCATAATATCTGTAGATACATACTCCATACAGCCCGAGGCACTCAAGTGCCGGTAGCTAAGAATACCCGCAAGTATTTGTGTAGCCCTCGAGTTCATCTTATCTGGCAGACGCGCCGCTTTGATGTGAGCGCCGTGCGAGATACTACCGACGTATGCGCAGCCATCTGAACTTAGGTTAAGTTTGAACTTAAGTGCGAAAGTTATTTTAGGATTTTTTTATGGGTCTGTTTCGCTGTTTTTTTGTTCTCATTGAAAAAGGGAATCATTCTTACTATTTGTATATACATATATAGGTACTTGTCAAGGATTAAAATTTGCTTTTATTTTCATTAAAAAAATTGTTATGCTTCAAACTCAAACTCATTTATTCAAACTTGGCTGCAAAACAGCACTTTCTGAACGTCAAGAATTACACAAGACAGCCCCCAAAACGCCCACCCTTCACCACTCCCTATGTGTTTCTTCATAAGTTGTAAATCTTTTAAAGAAATTCAACAAATTTTAGTACCTTGATAAGCTGGCGTCTGTACCTTGAGAAGATATATAGCGTAACAAACTGAAGGGTCACTTTTAAATTCGAAAGATATATTTGTACTACATGGACAAGCAATGTAGGATCGTGCTATAAGAAATAAAAAAAAGCACTTACCTGGATATTCAAAAGATTCTGTCCGTACCGTCATGAAAACACTACACCTCAAATCAACCATTACACAGTGGTATTTCTATTTTGACATCTATGTATGTACATCGTCTTTTCATTTCTCTAATAGGCGAATAAGTCAAAGAAACTTATCGAAAAAGAATATTTCACTACCAAATTTTTTTAAAAACTGGCCAGAGAATATCTAAACTCCAAAATCAAACATTCAGATGAGCTCCAAAACCCAATACCTCTACCCTCAGCCTTCAAATAACACTGAAGAGGTCAAACACTGGCTCAGGAAGTAATAGCATTCAAATTGGAGCTCATATCCGCGACTGCGGGTACTTCGCAACGTATTAGCATTTCAATTCGCTTTACAAACTGATTGTTTTTTGAATGGGGTTACGATTACGATACAAATATTTGGATAACTGGACGAAAATTAAATCTTCATCTAAGATAGGGAGCTGTTATTATGTATTTTATTTATTTCTATAGATGTAATTTTCATTTTTACTACCCAAAGGCTGGCTATTACTTTGGACAACGAATAAGCCATTCAACATGGCAATGCTGGCTCCAATGCAACCTCTTAGGCTCGCTCCCAGTAGACAGCGATGGGGACGAACTTTTCGACGTGTTTAGTTTATTTTTTATATAAACAGTTATCTCTTTCAGGTATAGGAAACTTCTGATCTAATAATAATAATGAAATCCAGATCAGAACTGCATTTTATAGTAAACTAGCGACCCGCCCCGGCTTCGCACGGGTGCAATGCTGATACTAAATACACTACAGAAAGACTCAAACTAAAAAATAACACTACTTCTCTACTATTTAATGGATGTTATTATACATATAAATCTTCCTCTTGAATCATTCTATCTATTAAAAAAACCGCATCAAAATCCGTTGCGTAGTTTCAAAGATTTAAGCATACAAAGGGACATAGGGACAGAGAAAGCGACTTTGTTTTATACTATGTAGTGATAGTGATGTGTAGTGATAATGTACAATAAATTATAGGTTTCACCTTTGCCACACAAGTACTATAAGCCTTGTGTAATTTGTACTAGTTGGGAAATAAAAATAAAAATTTATAAATCGCTTATAAAAACCAAACCTGCGGATCATATGCCAAACCTGTAGTTAGCTATGAACTAACGGCACAAACCCCACGTCTGCCTGGGTAATATTCGCTACTATAATAGTATTAATTTTTTATTCTTCTTATAGCAATAATATAAAAATATAGCCGTGGCAGGGCGGTAAGTGTCGCGCGCCACTGTTGGCGAGAGGAGCTCACGAAACAAAAACATGGGGCGCGACACTTAAGGAGAATACGAAAAGCCATAGACGAGACCACATCTTGATAATAGTTTACCGAATATTGTGGTAAATAAAGGTATGGTTTTCATATGAAATGGTTGTGTCCCACAGGGTCTTTGTGAATTAACTTAAGTATTGTCACCTAAGAAAACATGTGGAATTGAAAAATTATAGTATAGTACCTAAAGTATTTTTTATGACGCAGTTTCAAGTTTAAGCTTCTAGTTTGCTATTTATACTGCGTACCTCTTTTGGTACAGCTTTAAATGCATATACATACATATGTATTTGTTTCTTTATGCAATGCAAATATAAAGTAGCGAATTTGAATATTAGTTTAGTTGTATTCTCCTAAAAAAGCATATATCTACTAAATAGCATTTGTATAAAAAAGTAAAGACCGTAATAAGAGTTTTTAGGAAATATTAGTTATTTTTAAGTTAGTTATTTGTATGTTAAGTTAGTAAACACTGATCGTCTAGATTTTTTTTTTATTCATACGCTCCCATAGCTTGCCTGCTGAAAGAGATTATATAAGAATCATGCAGTGCGTTTGTACTTGTTTGTTAACTTATCTTTTTATCTCATTCACTGTGTAAACAAACTGTATATGAAAATACAACACCATGATAGCCACACATAGTACAAATATTATTCAGCATCCACATTGCTACTCACCATAGGTTTCCCTGTTCTGTTCCCAACCCCGCTTCCATTAAGAGGATTAAAAGCGCTGCATCGATGTTCTACAGCGCTGTACATCGCTACACTACGTATAGCTAGCTATAGGTAGCCGACAAGTTGAGGAAAATGCCCTCAAAATACCGTGTACTCTCCAGTTTTGTATAAAAGTGTGAAGGTTATTGTAGAACCATAATATAAATAAAGATTAAATAGCTGTTCCTAAGGTACCGTGTTCCGAGGGTACTAATTCTTTCACACGAATACAAAGTAGCTTAAGATGTTTCCCAGCCTTTAGAGTGCCTATATTTGAACCAAATTTCATTTAAATCGGTTCAAAAGTTTTAGTGTAAAAGTCGAGAAAGACAGGCTTACTTTCGCGTATAATCTACACGACATAAATCTACAAGTGATTATATGCAAGTTGACAGGTCGCGCCATGCTCGGGCAGAAGACATGTTGACATTGACAGAAAGAGCTTTGTCTTTTCTTGATATAATAGACGTAGATTCGCTATGCTGAGCCTGCAGATAGAAAAAAACAAAAACGGTCAGAGTATCTAAAATTTCTAACTAAGGTCAGAAGTCATATTTAGATAATATTAAAAAATCGATAACCCAATCATAAGCCATCAGTCATTATTAGCACGGTAATTCACGCGATGATGCAACCTACCCCTCGTGCAACCATCCCCAGCATATGGCGCTATGATAGCAAGCACGCACCATTGAGTCTGCAACTGTCGCGCGTGATAATTTGGAGCATCATGGCATCTATGGGGTCCATTAGGGTTTTTAGTAACGTGCTAATTTTGATGAAACACGGAAATTACTCATTACGCTATATTCGATATCGAATTGGGAAACAATATGTACAGACACCAGCATATCAAGCTACCCGAAACTGACAAATTTTCCCGATCAACTTCGAACCGGCGATAAAGTTGGAAATCTAATAAGGAAATTTGACAGATTGTAGTTGTTTGATGCGCTTACGTCTAGTATTTTACATGCTATAAGCATTGCAGGCTAACCCTACCTAATCTATTGGCAAATCCTTACTTAATATTGATAAATGAGGTAATGATTTTATCCTGCCGGTGGTGGGATTATTTGCTAGAGTTACCGCGACCCTGGCACACAAAGGAACTTCGAAGAAACAAAAGTGGGTTTTAGCCAGTAAAAGTCTGATACTCCGCAAAGGAAAACCATCAAATGACCAATCCCGCTGTGGGTGCAGCTGGAGAGATCATTGAATGATTACCCACTCAAAAAAAGCCTTGATTTAGTTGGTTCATGGTTGAGATGATTTTAGCATAGCGGGACACAGCATACGTTTATAGGATACCAAGTATCTAGTGACAGAAAGTCCCAAAGAGGTAGCAATAAGTTACTCGACATTTTTTTTTCTTAGCCTATACTGTCCCACTGCTGAGCTAAGGCCAAAGTCTTCCATCTATCTCTATCTGAAGCGTGCTGTGGCCAATCAGCTAGGAAAGTGTCTAAATCGTCTCGCCAGCGCTTCCATTGTCGACCTCTAGGCCGTCTTCCATCCTCGGGGATCCATTGGGTGGTGATCTTGGCCTACTTATCTGGGTGCCTCCGACAATGTAACAGAGTTACTTAGCATACCTACATACCATAGCATTTTTAATTACAAAAATGTGTTCAATCTTCTTCAATATTTTTTACCTCTCTGATCCCAAAGTTATTCATCCTTAGCTCGCAGTCATTAATCCCAACCGCCCTGATAAATCGGGACCGATATTCATAATAAAAAATATCGCGGCAATCATCGGCATTGTCATTTGCGTCCATACGGCATTCCACGCGCCACCGGCTTCCATTGTGTTGACAACATCACCGTGATTGCCGGATAACAAGACAATGCTTCGAGAACGTTCTATTTTTGTATTCTCGGCATTTTTAGAGGTGAATATTGGAGTGGCGCTAAGGTCTTGGTGGTTTCCGTAAGTATGACAGTGGGGTAAAGAGAAATGGTTTTTAAGGTAATGAAAAGACATTTATCACTATTTGCAATGAGGTTGTTGATTTGAGATTTTTTAGCGTAAATCCATTATTTTAGGCTGTTTTATAAATGATATTTATTTTGCAAATAGGTTGAAATCAACACTTTCTTAACTGACTACCTTGAGAAGAAACGCCGAAACAAACTCAACTGAATATTATTAAACTAAGAAAATATAGATTCAGTGAAATATTAAGACTAAACGTAATCTACCTACGTATTTAGCTATTTTAGTTTCGATGTTTACACGTGTACTCAGAGGCTAAGGTTAGACTCCTGTCTAACCTTAGCATCTGAGTTCAAGCTAACCTTAAAATAGACAAATTACATAAAAATACTTGTCGTTTCACCATTTTACCATTTTAACAAGAGAGATAAGAGATTTATCTGAAAACCTACATTTTCCATCATTGTTACATTTCACCTAACACTTGATAAATTCGTGAACATGGCAAAAAGATGGCATTCAATCTTCCCTCGTACCCATCCAATCACTTACCGCGCGAGTACGGGTGCCGTGACGTCACAACTAATCGGCGCGCGCACACGCGTCACTGCCCACCCCCGTACAACGGAGCGTGATAGTGTCAATATAAATACCAGCTGGCTTAATTTCGATAGTGGATGCTTGTTTAGGCTTTTTTGTGGGCAGTGAAAAATGTATGAATATGTTGTGGTGGCCTAGTGGTTAAAGCACGAGCCTCTCAAGAGTGAGGGTTCCATTTCAGGTGAGGTAAGTATCAACGCAAATTTTTCTGAGTATATCTTTGTCACTAATGACTGATTAACCTGATTAACGCCACAGTCACGTCTGGATGAGAAGCTGAGAAGTCAAAAAATGCCCAACTCGCCACGGTCACGACTACACATGACAAACTTATAAAGTTCAAAATTAATAATTAAGAACTCACTACTTTATTGTTGTACCTATTCATGGATGAATTCTTAGCTTGGCGCTTTCTTTTTTGATGTGGCGATAAAAAGGTTATAGTTAAAGGAAACCTGGACTATAAAGTCTGAAATCACCGCCCCGCATTGAGCAAGCGTGGTGATTAATGCTTAATCCTTTCAGTGTGAGAGGAGGCTGTGCCCAGCAGTGGGACGATGAAAGGGCTGATGATGAAAGTCGGGGTTACACTAACCTAATTATGTATTTATGATATTTCTTATTAATGATATTTCGTCATTACCTTCTCTATAGTTACTGTCATTCGGTCATTATGTGATCTATGACCTAACGCTATTATATTTTTGTCATGCTTTGCCATGATGAACACCATCAATGATTAATGGTTTTAACAAAGGTAAAAAGCTTAGAGAATTCAACCAACCGGATACGCTACTGGTCGGGCGTTTTTCTCCGCCAAAGCGCGTCAAATACAGACGCCAGCAATTTAAGCTAGAATCTGTCCTTATGTTTTATACTTTATCGCATATGCTTCAAAGTTGATTGGGAAAATTTGACAGTTTCGTGTAACTTGATGTGCTGGCGTCTGTACGTGCTTACGTAACTCTATTATTGAAAATGCATGAGTGAGCTCTCAAAATTGATTGTTGATACCTTACCCACAAATTGGTTCGCATTGTTTCTGCTTATGACGCTTCCGGTGGGTTAAATGCTCTAAGGTAAAAAGTGACGTTAACGGCAGGTTTTTTCCTACGTTGGGGTGGGAATGTGGAATATTTTTGTATGGAAAATTTTCTGATACTCTTAAACTTATGGATTTCAGTGAAAAAGTTTTCTCTGACTATTTATAGAGTAAGAAAAATTACTGATATCGCTTTTATTTGATTAGGTAGAAATAAATACCTAGTTTTTTGCGACAGAGTTCTTTATAAACCTAGCAAGGCGCTCTTTTCCCAAATACTTATAAAGCGGAAGAGTTCGTTTGTCTGTTTGGTTGAACGCGCTAATCTCAAGATCCGAAATGAAAAATTCTTTCGAGGAAGGCTATAGCCTACTTTTTATCCGGGTGGGCGGAGTTGTTCCTACAGGACGTGGTTGAAACCGCTGGCGGAAACTAGTTACACAATAAACCTGAAATGTTATCCGGATCTACTGTACCAATTTTAAAAAATCTTCTCCACTCCGCTTCGGTGGAGTCTGGGCCTTAATTGTATCGTTGAGTTTGCTTACAGTAAGATAAGTCTTTGAAACATGAAAATTAACAATAATTGCTTAAGGATAGCCGTAGGGTATAAAGTACCAATCTAAATAATTTCCTCGTTGTTTTGTCAACGTTAACCCTTCACTGGCGGATTAGATCGCCATTAGCTAATTGCCTGGTTACAATTCAACCCTTCACTGCTTGACGGGCAACTTTAGAATAAATACCGAGGTTACTAAGCAATAAGTTTTCGTTAACGACCCCGATGGTGCAATGGTTACCACGCCGGACTGCCGCACCGTGCTAAGCGGTTCGACCTTGGGATTTGATTCCCGGCACGGTCGACATTTGTGCGATGATCATGCTTTTTGGCTCTGGTTTGGATCTTATAATATGTATTTATAAATACATAAAATATGTAGTCTATTTGTTGTGTTCGTACCCATTACACCAGCTAATCAATAGCTTACCTTGGGGCTAACAGATCGTGAGTGAAAAATGGTGTCCCGTTACATTATTAGTTACCGAGAAAGCGAAGATACTACAAAAAACTTCTGGTATCAGTAACATACTAGACGCCAGCACCTCAAACTACTACAATCTGTCAAATTTCCTGAATAGATTATTGATACAGTATATTACGAGTAGGTACCTATTCAAGTTGATTGGGAAAATTTGACAGTTTCGGGTAGCTTGATATGTTAGCGTTGATCAATACTGCCAATGCCAACCTACTTTTGATTTTATTTCTCGGTAGTTTCTCAAACACACGTACTCAGGCACTCGAGTGGGTACGTTTATTTATATTCATACACTCATACGCTCATATCATGCATCGCAGATGTAAAATGTTGCCATAATGTCCTCTGTGGAAAATCTGCAGAGTGCGTTAAGTGAGCCACGTGCCGCCTGTGTACGACGAATTTTGTAATATTATTTATTTTTAATTCTGTTATCGACAACAATATTATTTATTATTTAAGCTTATTAATTTAGGTGTTTATCACAGCAATAACAGCTTTTTTTACTGCGTTAGTGCATATGCAAAAAAGCTGTAATTGACTTAGGTAAATTACTTTTATTGTATTCAATAATATACGTAAGATGGAGTGATACAAACACGATATACCTACGTTCGTGTTTCCGACATAAATGTCAAAGTTAACAAAAAAAAATTGTTACAATCCTGTCTAAAGAAATATAGCTGAGTAAATGTAATATGTATAAGCCCTAATTCTACAATTCATTTATTAAGAACTAAGTATTTTCTTGCCTTAACAGATTATACATCCTCCAGTCTATTAATAAAACAGATCTTATTAAACTGATTCTATGACGAGTTGTATAGTATGAATGATAATAACCAAACATATAAAAACAAAATATACTTAAAGTTTTCTAGACTATCCTCTTTCTCATCTTATCCCATCACGTCCCCAAACAAAATTCGTCATTATAAGCCCGCACGGTCTCTAACCAAGGGGAAGCCATCATCGTCAATCAGGAACTAACATAAATATGCTTTTACCGCCCTCTCCCTCCGGAGCGAGGGAGCACGAGGTACGCACTCACAGTGCGGGAGGATTTTTGGCCTTAATTATTATGTAGGTAACAATTTTCTTTGTGTTTCTGTGGACTTTACAATACTGTTCTAAATTTTTAGGTGTCAATTTTTGTTGGGTATATTTTTACAAATCGAGTCTGGCTGTGTTTGGTTCCACAAACGGTGGTTTTTCATTTTTACTTTGGGGCGGTAACGTAGGTGAGCCCCATTTCCCTACACTTCAAGTGCAGGGCTTTTCTTACCCTTTGATGGAATAGATTTTAAAGGACTTGACCTTCCTCGATAATGCTTGATGATAACCATTGAGCGATTTTTTTCAAACCAGACTAGTAGTTTCTAAGATCAGCGCAGACCACCAAAATCTTTTCAGCATTCAGATAAATTAAAATAAATATTTTATTTGTCTGTATTTGTGTGTAATCCTTGAAATCCAAAAGTTAACTTCGATTGATTTGAAAAATTCCTTCATTTTTGGAGAGCCGGTTTATCGAAGAAGGCTATAGGAAACTTTTATCGGTGTGCACGGAATAAGTATGTTATGCTATATCTTTCCCAACAGTCACTGTTAAAATTAAACTAGCCAACTTTTCTTCTACTTTTCTAATATCAATACCAATAAATACCGATAAAGTCAAAAGATATTCAGTAGGTATGTTATTTTGTTACACTTTTATTTCATAAACATCTCTGACTGAGATAGTTAATTAAAGTTTTTAGCATCGTTTACTTATATCTATGTAAAAGACGCTTGTTCAATACATAACTAAAACTGCGCGAACCATATTCCATCATAATATCACCATTAAAAGTGAGTGACTAACTGACTAACAAGCAGTAATCACGCCACGCCTGTAGTTAGTGAGGGCAGTTAAAGTTAATCTTCATATAATTGTGACTGTCCGGGAGTGGTGACCAGGTGTGTTCTGTGACACACTGCGCCGGCCGACGGTGCGTGCTCAGCGTGATAGTGAAATATGGATGTTTATGACAATTTTTAATTATTTGAACGCGATAAATTATGAAAACTACAAATCAATGAATCGCATTTTTTTTTCTTTAACCTGTTTTGTCCCACTGCTGGGCAAAGGCCTCCCCACTTTTCCCACACCTCCCGATTTTGAGCGTATACCCACCATTATATTTTTCAATAAATATATGTAATTTTACTATCACAAATTAAAGTTAAAAAGATTCTAATAGAATTTAAAATCCGTTCCTATCTGCAAACTGTCAAGTCGTATACTACATAGGCACCAAAGTTATAGCGCGGAGTATATGTAGTTCTCGACAAATATTCTCTCTATAAAAAATATTCGAACTAGAATTTCTAGATAGATTACGCCTCATATCTATAGTCAACTTAAGTAAAATATCAAAAAACCATTTTACATTTAAATCAGCTTCCAGTCGTGGCGTTCACCAAAAGTCAGCCATATGCCTTGCGCAAGCGCAATCATGTTTTATTTATTTATACATTTTGTTTATTTTCCTGTCATTAATCGCCATTTTAGAACAAGCAAAGCTACTTACTTGACGTAAACAGTAATGTGGCATAACGTATGATATGAACCAACTAGTCTCCCGTCCCACAGAGCCGTATGTCTCTCCCATTACCGCCGGCCACAACACTACAGGGTGTTGTATTTACCTTACATCCGATACTCTGTATAACGTTACTGTTTGTTCGTGTTGTGTGTTTAGCTAGCATCTGCTATATCTACATACATTGGAGTAGGACCTATAGGACCTATAGGTATCGTGAGTGTGCAGATCCTAAGTTTATAGGTAGTATGTGTTTTCCACGAAAATTCTGTTTTTCCTAAAGCAAATAGTCTAGCTCTAGCGTCGATAGCCAAATAATAAACAAAAGGCACGGAAACAATTACAGATAAAGTCATCATCTAGGCTAGACTTTTCCTTAGCTATTTTGGATTTGGCTGCCAATCTAACCTGGATGCAGCCAAGATGTCTATCTGACCTCCTCAACCCAGTTAACCGGGCAACCCGATACCTCATGGTAAGGCAATATTCTAGGCTTTCTAGCTTCGGACTACACGTAACGACAGCGTGAAAGATGTATAAAAATATAAACATGTCGAATTGAGAACCTCCGCCTTTTTGGGAATTCGGTTGAAAATACAGCTGGGACATACCAAATTAAAGTGTCTTCTGAAACACCAAAACAAATTGCGATCTAGGAAAAACACCAACAACATTGAAGGGCGGAAAAAATATACTACCACCAAAAAATAATAACGAGAGATTCCGTTAGCTATAGCTGGGGAGCCATAGAAGGGATTTTGGGTGTAACTCGAGCGCGTCAGATTAACATATGGGAAAATGGTTGCATCCCGCTAAGTACCTCCAACATGATATACGCTTTTATACAAGTGCCCAACATTGGGATAGTCCGCTAGATAAAGGAAAAAGCTGGAAAGCGTCAGATTAAGGGTCAGATGGATTAATTACGAGCTAAAGAAAGCTGTAGTCAAAACACTTTTAGGCTCAAACTAACAATTCCTCTGGATTTCTGCCGCGCTTGAATAAAACGGCTTTATCTATTTTTATTCTCCTAGATGGTAACCCCACTACTATAAAGGCAGATTAATATTATATTTGATGTCAGTATCACACCTATAGTATTAATATTTGATTTTCTTTACTTTATCCAACTAGCAAGTTAATTAAAAAAATGGAAAGTCTGTATAGGCCTTTCCCATCGCTGAAGAAGAAACACTGTCTAACATTTTATTCTTATTTTTAATTAATCTATAAACTCCAATAGGTCCCCATGACGCTCGAGTACCTACCGATTTAGCATCCTCGCCTCCCCTACTACTAACAATAGTTACCTATTAAGCGACTGTTATGCGTGAACATGACAGAATCCAAATACGGTTGATCAGAAGTATTGCGAGCAAATATTATGTAGTTGATAATGACATCTACTTAACGGTATTTACTTTCATGGGCTGTCATACAAGCTAAGGTTTGTTCGCCAGGGTCACCGTGGCTCTTTTACACAAAGACCTCCAGGAGGAACAAAAGTGGGTTTTAGTCAATAAGAGTAGGACAAAATCTCCAGCGAGAGGGTCATTTGATGATTTGGTCAGTGAAAAAAGGGCTGGAATCACTGACGAAGCCACAGCTTCAACAAGGGGGTTCCCCAAAAGAACTGAGTCACTACGGCGTAGTTACCTTTGCACCAACAGGGTTTTTACACCTATAGGTATTGGGATTTATACCTACCAGGCTTGGGTACGTAGCTTTGCTATGCTAAATAGGACATCAAAAGCATCATCAAAACACCAGCCTGTACCACACCATTGCACATACATTTAGTTAATTAGAGAGGGGTAGCGGGTTCGATCCCGGCGCACGCATAATCGCATTGTAATCTATTTGACTTGGGGTTCAAATTGAATATAATGTCTGACTCATCGCTGCTCTGCCCACCTTGTGTCTGCGTGATGGACAGACATGAATATAATAAAAGAATCGGTAATTTTCAAACAAAATTTGTTATATTTTTCAGGAATCAACAAATAGTCGTAGTGGCCTAGTGGTTAAAGTACCAGCCTTTCAAGTATGAGTGTGCGGGTTCGATACCAGGTCAGGCCAGTACCAATGCAACTTTTCCAAGTTTTATGGACTTTCTAAGTGTATCTTGGACACCAAAGACTGAATAAAGGTGAAGGAAAACATTTCTAGGAAACCATAACACTATAAAGTCTGAAATCACCAACCCGCATTGGGCAAATGTTGTGATTAACGCTCAATCCTTCTCTGTGTGAGATGAGGCCTGTGCCCAGCAGTGGGACGATAAAAATGCTGATGATGATGACGATAATAAATGTTTCATTAACAAATCAAATGAGTTTTGACGGGCTTTTTTATGCCTTATTTACTGAATACTACTGAAAAGGTCTTAAAGGGATCAAAAGAACTTTCCAACATTTAACATAATTTCAGATTTCATACTTTTCGCAAGACAACACCTAATTTCTATTCTCCGACAACCATTCTTAATACCTTATAGTAAAAAAAAACTAGTCACCATAACAACCAAAATAACTTGACCCCTATTCTCCAACTAACACTTGGTTAACACAGATCTTTGAAATTGGTCCTCGTTATCAGTGCTACATATCAGGGACGCCATATGTGTGACTGATAAGGATCTTCATTATATATAGGTAATTAGATGATACAGTAATAAAATCATTGGTTACATCGGGGGGGTGGGTAATCTCTTAATCTTTTAGACGTGTGCGTGTTATGGGGGAAAATTTTATGAGCAATGACCTAGTATTGAAAACTGTTGGACAACGGAGATTGTTGATGAATAAAGTAAATTGATGAAATGCCCTTTTGCTCGACCCTTAAATATACTGTTTCAGTTCCCTTTAATAAAAAGTAATTTAATAGAAAATTTATTTCGCAGATTCGCCAGACTATATTCGGGCCTGATCGTCGGTCTATGATAACTTGCCTAGCCCTTTACTAACTATGTTATTCATGATACAGCTGAATGACCTACCAGTGTTTTGAAAGGAACGATTGCCTATCTGACCTCCTCAATACAGTTACCTTATATAGACACCCCATAGTAAGGGTATTCGTCTGACTTCCTGGCCTCTGACTACCCGTAATGACTGTCAAAGATGTACAAATGACAATCGCGAACCACCTGTTACCAAATTAAAATAATTCAGTCTTTAAAAAGTAAATTCATGATTTTTGTCTCCAAAACGATTTAACTCAAAGCGAAACTAAAAACGTTTTGAAAAAATTGCATTAGCATATATTTTAAGATCATAATCTTATCTTACTAATACAACGTCAGAAGCGACGGCACATCAAAGCGCTGACTGCCGGAATCGCTCCCGAGATGCGCAGGCGACGCTAAAAGCGTAGCGTCACTCAGAGATGTGATGCATTGTTTTAATTTTAATTCAGTATTATAATATGTCCTTTGAGGTTCCCGGAATGTACGTTACATATAAATTTAGTTAATTCAGGCGAATTTAAGAAGTATTTTATTTGAAAATCCACAGCGGGAGGGTTCAAAGGACCCCCCAAAATGGTTATTTGAAAATCGAAACCAAAAAAGTATTATCGTTTAGTTTCAAAGTTCAAAACTTCGTTTGTTTCTATAGAACGTACTTCTTATACCTTCGTCTATCAGGTCGCAAAAATATACATATTTGCGGCATTTTTTAAATAAAAACATTACTCCTTCATTTTCGTGGTTACGCACTGCGTTAAAAATGTTACAAAACCGCACTATAATTTTCTTTTACAAAAAACGGGACTTTTCTATCTCAAACTATTATTAAACATGAAAATAATCTACAAACAGACACGCTTTAATTTTATATAGTTTCTGAGATAGCGCCGAACAAAATGTACGTACAGATAAAGTTATCGGGAACTATGCGTGGTAAGAGTTTTATGTTAATGTAAGTTATAGTAATCTTTATCGGTTACATGTATCGCTTTGTTCCGTAGTGTTAAAGTTTAATTGTTACAACAATATTCATTTTGTTAAATAAGTTGGTAGGGAGTTTGTTGCGCCACTTCTTCCCAGCAAAAACACATAGGAAGTGGTGAAGGTTTTTGAGACTTGTCTTGACAATCGAAAAGTGCTGATTTAAAAGGTGCCCTACAAAAATGCAAACTATGTTCCTACATATAGTTGTGTTACGGTAGGTACTCAAAATGTGTTAATTTTTGGCAAGGTATATAAAAAGACCGAGGATCTTAACCCATTAGTTTCTATACAAGCCGCTGTGAGGACACACATCTTTTCCATTTAATGCTAAACTTTAACCTCCGCTTTTGGTAAAAAAAACAATCTTGATACTTATTATAATAGTACTTATAATTATATTTAAATTTAGCAGTATTTATTAAGTGTTCAAACCTCCCTACCTACCCCACAAGTCTAACGCAATAGCAAAGCGTGAGTCGTTTCCACGTGAACAGTCTTTAGCTTTCACAGTCGTGCGCGGTGCTCGTGAGCCCCACTACTGGTTTACGGACGCGATAGGGCGTCAATCGCGCCGCTAATGGATGGCTAGAAACGGGGTGGAGACGTGTTTGGTAACCAAATGTGCTAGGTGCACCTTTTGGAAGTAATCTTTAAAACTTTCTTTGAGAAACTGTGGATTTTTTTTTAATTCATTTATCCATTTATTTCAGGCATCAAGGCCCATATAAACATACAATACAATACTGAAATATAACTTATAATATATACTATAACTATAATACTATAAATACACATATCATTTACATAATTAACTACTACTAATGTTTATTTCGTATCCATACGCAGGTAGCGATAGTTTGGTTAAAAGTAAGCTTTTTATTGTCGTTAATCCAAAAGATACTACTTGTTTGTGGAATGAAGTAGCTTCATTTGATTACTCGAAATAACATGCTTAGTTAATGTTTTATATTGGTGAATTTTGAAATTACCTAGACTACAACCTAAACACACAAAATGAACGTATTGACCACTTATAACCTGGTCAAAAATATGAAAGAGCCTACCTTCAAAACATGCTGTCACATACCTATCTGACTCTTCAGATTTGAATTCATCTAAACTACGCATCTAACGCACATCTAACGCAAACAATAACAGAACTGCCATCATCATCATCTCCCGAGCTTTTCCCAACTATGTATCTTGGGGTCGGCTATAACAGAACTGCCATTAACAAAATAAAAAAATGTAAGTATTAGCATCTCGACGCATTTCTGTGCGCTCTACCGCTACGGCTGACTAGTGGCCTTGCTCTCGGAGAATGTATCTATACTCATATTTTGTTTAAAATGTCTTTGTCCTTGAGTTTATAATATTACTGTCTGAAAGTTCCAGAAATAATCGATTTTGTTCTGTCTAGATTTTTGAAATACAGAGCTGTAGGGCTTGTAGTTCATGCGTTAATCCTGTATATCGCCCCAAGATTTTCGAGAGAAGCAGGGTGTGTTTAAAAAAATCCGTAAGAAAAATCTGTAAGACTATCTTAACAAACTTCTGAGGTCAAAGTACTTACCTATACTAGACAGCCTACCAAACTGTTACTGTGCTAGCTAGATACCTACTCATAGCATTGAGCATTGATGCAGACGCTCACTTCATTAAAAATAACTATTATGGAAAAAGCTTTGATGAACTTTAAATAAAAACCCAAAAATTGAAAACGTCAGTAAAGCAATTGGAACGAATAAAACCTAGAGAAATAAATGATCCACGTCTGCAAGCCCCCAAAAAAATGGCATAATCATACTTAAAATGGCTGCAATCACTAACAAAACCGTGCCCTCCGCCATCGGAAGTATTTTTCCATTCGAGTAGATCTGACATCATTTGTCTAACAATTTGGATTCCTATATCCTCATTGTGGGGTACTCATGTATGCATAATTCTATAATGTGGGGGTGAAATATTCTCTTCAAGTAGATTTTTAACAGGGTTTAAGAAATCAATGATGTTGAATAATTAAGTGAAGTGATTTAGAATCTGGTTTTAAATGATTAACATTTTTAATAGAAATGTAAATTATCTGCCTAGCCTTTTCCCAATGTTGGGGTCGGCTTCCAGTCTTAAGTCTGCAGCTGAGTACCAGTGTTTTACGTGTAGCGATTGCCTGTCTAACCTCCACAACCCAGTTACTTGGGCCGATACCCCGCGGTAAGACTGGTTATAGAAGTGGGAAATATTTTTTGCAAAACTGCTAGGTCCATTTGACATCTGAGCATTTTTCTTATGCCTTGAAAAAATTGGGTCTATATACAGGTTTAAAAGTAGATCCTTCAGATGTACTCAACCTTCATTGGTGGTAACATGAACGTGATAAACGTGAGATAAGCCATGGAACAAGCCATATTCTGATAAGAATCCCACCAATAATACTTAACAAAAGTGGCTCTGAACCACCGAATCCCGCTGCAACTCAGGATGTATGAAGTCAAGAGGACATAATCAACTCAGGATGTTTAAGTACTTAGCATTTTAAAAACAATACAATACACGGATACAACCAAACATCCTTCCACAACTCCTGGCCACCCAAAACAAGGGAACATTTTGTCTTCATATCTCAATCAATCATCATGTACAGACGCCAGCACATCAAGCTACTACCATCTATCAAATTTCCTCAATACATTTTCAACTTTATCGCTGACGCATATGGTTCAAAGTTGACTGGGAAAATAAGGTAGCTTGATGTGCTGCCCTCTGTAGAACTGCGGGATAAATATAAAAAGCTTTCAGAGTGTCTGAACAGAATATTACAATTTACGATCAAAACAAATGCAGCTCATTCACAAATTGATGTTAAAAATAAATTTTCATAGCCGCCGTTTGAAATGGACTTTATTTTTAGGTTATTTATTTTGGTTATGTTTGATGTAGGTTTGGCAGTGTAGTTGGAGTTAATGTTATTGTCGATAACTTTGATACCGATGATAATGCTGATTTTATTAATAAAATCGAATCCTTTTACTTACCTTATGGTTATAAAAGACTGGACCGTAGAATGCAATGTTTCTTCTGTTTCTAGTACACAAATAGAGTCATAGATGACATATTACCCATATTAAAGGTAGGATCAACTCCATATCTATACATATAAAAAAAATGGAGTGTCTGTAATTTTGAAGTAACCACTTTTTACTTCTTGCTTACGCTTAGACATATTTGCGGTACATACATACACCAAAGTAACATTTTAAAAATTTTTGGCTAATCTCTGAAATGGCTGGACCGATTTTAACGAAAATAATATTGGCAGGTAGCTCTAGTAACAAGGAGTAGCTTAGGCTACCAAGATACTGTAAGTCCCATGGGACCGCGAAACCGCGACGATGGGTGAGTTCAAAATAAAACCCAAGACTATTGTTACACAAATATTTATTTCCACGTACACATGAGTTACACGATAGTTACGCTAAACAAAAGGAATCACAGATAAAGTACATAACACTAATAAAGAACACGTGTAGCTAACTAAAAGTTAAAAAAAAATCATATATTACATTTGCAAGTGATATAATTAAATTTAATAATATACATATATATAAAATCACAGTTTCACACCCGTTTGTATTTGGATATGAATTCGTGAACTGTGGTACTGTCTTTTGCTTACGAACACCGATTGCTTAAGGTCCATAACGTGTCAAAGCAGCGAGCTTCAAAATGCTCATACATTTTAATAACACTATTACCACTATAGTTTAGTGCCATTCACTTGATGAAAAAAAACTTATAGATGTTAGTGGACACACAATTAGGGTGTTACCAGCCCCATCGATAGACCGATCAACCGACGCCTTCGATCGATGGTAGAATGGATAGGATGGATGCTACAAGTATGGTGGAAACTATCGATCGACATCGATAATTCCATTTTAGCATCGATTCGTGCCATCTATCGACAGTCGACCGACTGGTGTGGTAACACCCTTACGTGATCGACAGAGATAAGAACACGTTTTGACTTAAATAGCAATATCTTTCGCGCAGTTTGTTATAATAGCTTTATATTTCGTTCGGTGGTAAAAAGTTTCACAACAAGTTGGTCCAGCAAGAGACAGTCCAATTATTACATACATTAATTCAATCAATTACAGTTAACTTTACGTTAAACCGTTCACGAACTCTTTACAAAGGTTAGTGTTAAGTATATATGTATAACCAATGTAAAAACATACAAACGGGTTGTTAGTAAAAGAAATTTATCACAAAAATAAAAATCGGAAAAAAAATAGAAAACAAAATATTAGATGTCGAACTGACATAAGCATTTGATAGCCTTGACATTAACTTTTCAGGCGTTTTCAGTTGCATTATCTCTTCTTTTTTTCAGAGGAATAAATTCCGTTCATTTCTTTTCATTTATCACAGCATTCGAATCTTTTAAAATATAAGATTCTTTAAATTACCTTGTTATTCAACTGTTCAACGAGAGTGTCCCCCAAGGCACTCTATTAGCACTCACATTTCTTTTTAACCATTCCTAAGAAGTAATTTTACAGAGCATAATTTTTAAGTACCAGTTGAGATTTTAAATCGTGGTTGTACTTTGAGAAACAAGTAAAGTTTCAAGTAACAGATATTTAATAATAAAATGAAGTATTGTTCTAGATGAGAATATAAATAGAGAGTACATAAAAGCTGACATAACAAAAAACACAACAATTAATTAAGAGAAATCAGTCATGTTTACTTCATTATTATTTTAAAACATAGAGATACTCCAGTATCTTCTAGCGTGGTTCCAACCACGCCAGACATTGACTAGTATAAAACATTAATAAAAATAGATGCGAACACAATAGTTTGTCATAATTAAATAATATCACTAACCATAATGATTTTAAAACTAAATACACAGCTTTTAAAATTACGAAAGAAGTAAACAATTTTCACGTAACACGTCCACGATATAAAACCACAACTCATAAAATCCAATGCGTAATAAAGTTTGTTGAATTACAATGTTACCCGCCTGCTAAGAAGGGTCATGTTTATTTGTCTAGTTCTAGTCTACAACCATAGAAAAATAGATAAATAGACTCACATCAAAAAGTGTACAATTTAATATCAACTACATATCAGTAATAATCGTCCAAAGCATTTACTCAAAAACTAGATAAACGTCTACCTATATTCTTTATTTGCCTAGCCATTTCGTATCTTGAAAGTGGTTCAGCGTTAAAGAAAACGTCTATATTGTTTTAGTAAAAGCTAAGACTAATATTTTTATTGAAATATTAAGTGTCACCATATAGGTTGTGCATACTATAAGACATTTTTGGTAATGCTAATCAATTGAGTACTAAAATTCTAAAATACTGCGAATTAAGTTACATGATATTTGACTAGTTTATTTTTTTAACGATATTTTAATTTAAACTTAATATAATGAAACGAATTAACTTTGAGCGTAAGTCCGAAGATTGTGCGCTGAACACGAAATAAATGGAATGAAGCGAAAACAGGAATGTTTAACGAAATGAACTGACTTTTAAACATGAAGACATAATAAGAAAAGCTGTAAAGCAGTTCCACTCTGGGTCATAAATCATTGACACGTAAAAGAGGACGTAATGTACCTGAACGACAAAGTATTAAATTGTATTATTGAAAGAGCAAGAAATACTAGGGAAGACTATGACCAAAAATCTAGACTTTAAAAGATGACATGAGCAAGAATTGGCACAAACATGAATGGCACATTAGGGAGCATAATAACCCTGAATAGAAGAGAAGCAGATAATGAAACTAATGAAAATGATACAACACAGTAAGTACACATTTACAATTGAAATCAAACTTATGGTTTAACATAGAAAACCGAATAATAACAATCCAAACAATTTATAACATTTCAAATTGAAATCATAGAATGCCTAAAAGCCCATTTAGACGGGGAGAGTTTTTCAGCCCGAAGATACGACAATTGAAGAAATATGAAACATTTCCTTCGTCTAAAATTTCACTCTTCTAGCCCGTTGACATGGACGACAAGCAGAGCGTGTCTTTTCGCCATAACTCTTATGAAGAAAAATAGCTTAGCAGTTCGATTTTTGAAAGCGTCTTAAAAGATGAATTACCTAATGCAAATCGAATCAATCCAATCATTCAATTCAAAAACAAACATACCATCTCGATTGATTAGCAAAACCGTTACACCTTACATAAATTGTCCCATCAAATAGATTGACCGACTATGAATGAGAAAAACATCAACTTCTGAAGTCTAGTACTAATATAGGCCTTCATTAATATCTTGCATTAGATGGTAATCAGCTTTCAGAATAGGGTTACAATTTAACCCACCAATAGCTTGTTCAAATTCTTCATCGTCGAAGTTTCCAAGATTATATTCTTCAGTAGTTACAACCTCGTTCGGTTCTATGTTGGTTCGTTTGATACATTTTACAAAACATTCTTGTGATTTCAGTCTACTTTTCTTTGTTATTCTTACCTTTTTTCGCACGTCCCTGCTTGATCACTTGAACCAGTTTCACGTTTTGCGCGTCTGGACTCTTCATGTATTCGTCTAGCATCTGTGAGAAATACAAAACTATTGTCTACAAGTAATTCTTCATTAATATTCTAATATAAGTACAGACGCCAGCACATCAAGCTGCTACCACCTATCAAATTTCAAATTTGATTGGGAAAACTTGATAGTTTCGGGTAGCTTGACGTGCTGGCGTCTGTACGTTATTTTTATCGATTTAAACTGCCATATAAGTTATTTCTATTTTACTCTCAATATTGAGAAACTCTTTTTAGATGTTATTCCAAGTGCAATTAACTTAATTCTAAAAGTATTTAATATAAAGTTTAATGATAATTAAAAATCCTTTTTTAATTAACATTACATCGCCGTCAAAGCGAAGACGATGACGGAACAAGTTAACGATTATAAAATGATGATCATCTTCAGCAATATTAACATAAAACGTATATTGAGGACGAGTCATAAACCCCTGTTGACACCTGTTTCGGCTGCTCTCAAAGAATAGATTGTACAGAAGGCACATTTTATTGATTTTTTATAAAACAAGTCTTACATGTAAGTTTATATCTTAATTAATGCCTACTTGTTTTAGGTAGCATAGTTTCAAATAGAGTATCTTTAGATTAAGCTCACTATATTATTTTCAGAGAGATCTTATCGTATGATCTTGGTAATTGGCAAATCGTTCTTATTGTGCAAGTATGTATATTGTGAAAAAGTTCCTTCATTTAAGCCGAAAGACATCCACTCCTGGACGAAGACCTCCCCCAAGGTAAGCCGCTTCGAGCAGTCAGTAATTCACATCCATATGAAAGTGTAAATGTAAATTTATATATGTACGACATGCCTGTACCTACTTCCAATCACCTACATAAAGTGCCAAGTGTATTGTAGGTACTTCTCCTATTTTAAATTACCCAGATGATAACTGATAACTATAAAGTGTAAGCGACCCTTCTGTACCTACGTCTACACCAGAAGTTATTTCAGTAGATAAAGTAACAAGTGCAGCTGAGTCCGAGCCACGAGACGAGTGTAATTCCATCAAATATTCAGCTGAACAAATTGGGTTCCCGCTCGCTGTTACGAGCTACATTGTTTAGGAAATTATTTAGGAGTTTGTTACTATGTCGTGTTTCTTATGTTATGGCGTGTTTTGGGAGATGATGATAAAACAAGAGAAATTCAATTGGCCAAAACATTGCTTGTACAGATTTTTTGAAACCAGCTAAATGTCAAATAAAACATAGATGTTTAGTTTACTTGAAGATAAAAGGTCAGTCTCCCTTCAACCTACAACATAAGAGGCAATGGGGAAAATTACAAAAGTCTATAACATATTATTTTTCACACAATACTCACAGTCATGCTAAGCTCAGAGGCTATAGCGGCGGCAGCGGCGGGCAGTTCAGCTAGCGCCACCAACGTTGGTAACAGGCAGTGGCTGTGTGTCTTGGAGACCAGCCAGTTGGCTGGGAGAGTGCAGAGGGTCTTGATCACGCCCCAGCCGTCGCAGATAGTTTCCTAAGAACAATGACTTGTTAGCTTAATGAAGCTTTAAAAATCATGCCCGAAAGTAATAAGAAAAATAGAGAAGAGCCGATAAATATATTCAAAACTAAATTCTAAAACGAATAATTAAAAAATGTTTCTTTCAGTCCTGAAGAAACAAGACCCAGAATGGCGATCCACCCGATTATTTTAATACCCAAACCAACATACATCATTCGAATTAAGCACCCACCCTAGGTTAGACAAGCTGCCGTCAATAATGGACAATGTATAAACATCAAGAATTCATGTCGACACGACTATAAAGTAAGGTAATGGACTCAGGACCCTTGCTGAACAAATGTGACTCCGGCCAGCACCTGTGTCTGCCTAATTTTGTAATTTATGAGCTTTGGCTAGTGGGTGCAATAATTCTGTTGTTTATAAATAACTTTTTTGGACCTCATATTTCCTAAACGGTAGACTAATGGAGTCGTGACATGAATAGCACGATCAAATTACATATGTATTTACTACTCGGAGTCAATTTAAAATGCATTATCATATCGCTGGTGCTGTCAAAATATGCATTTTAAGTAATTTGTAAAAATAAGTTTTTAGCCAGCTGAAGAAACAGTTTTGAAAGTCTAAATACTTCCACACGTACAAATTCCGTAAATCAGTATGTTCTCTGTGAGGAAAACAATATAATAATTTTATGAACAATTACTATAATAAAACATACAGTAAACTTAAACAACGAAACTTTCCTTCTAAGCCCTAAAATCAATTACGACCAAAGTAAAAAAACCCTCGCATAAATTTAGTTAATGGGCCTAAGACACTTCCTTGAACAACTCCGACCGATGTTTTCTCGGACACCTGTGTCCGTGAGAACTACGAACGGCAAAAGTGTCATAATGAACCAGCAGAATAATTTAAAAGGACCTAAGTGGACTTGTAATGAGTTTGAAAAGAAAGTTTTAAGTTTGCTTAGATTGGTGATAGTGTCGAAGACTTTCCTTAGGTCCAGTTTTATAAATTTTGTTCTTTAAAACTTTTTAGTCGCTATGTATTATTTTAATGGTCTTACGAATGCGTGGAGTTAAAATATTCGTTAAACTGAGACAGGTTATTTAAATTGGATCATTAAAAAAATATTGAAATAACCGATGTTACTTAAGCTAAACAACTCCTTTACTTATAAGAATTGGAAACGAAAATTTTGTCAAAGGCCTGTTCATGACAAAACTTAAGTTATTAAAGCATCTACAGATCGGTGTAAGTAGTACACCGGAAGGTCAAAGGAATCAATTATTTTTAACACAACAATAATAGAATACGTTAACCGATGGCCCGTAACACGTGTAAACGCAGGTGGCACCCGCATGAGAACCGGCTAATAAAACGGTCAGTGTATGCTGATAAGACTTTAAAATTTTCTTAAAGCTACATACAGACAATGCTAACGAATACGCCCTGGCAGGAGTCAGCACTCGTCATCATCATCAGCATTACAGCTTTTTTATCTTCCCACTGCTGGGCACAAGCCTCCTCTCCCACGGAGAAGGATTGAGCGTTAATCACCACGCTTGCTCAATGCGGTTTGGTGATTTCAGACTTCATAGTCCAGGTTTCCTCGAGATGTTTTCCTTCACCTTTAATCAGTCATTGGTGTCCAAGATAAACTTAGAAAGTACGTATAACTTAGAAAAGTTACATTGGTACTTGCCTGAACTGGAATCGAACACGCACCCTCATACTCGAGAGGCTGGTGCTTTAACCACTAAGCCACAACGATTTCGTTGTCAGCAAGCGTGCTTATATTTTATACGCGGACTGTAGGTACTGAACTATTGTACGTTCATTGTGTACGTATCAACAACTATGCGTAGTGTAAAGGCCTAGTCTGTACATAGCTTAGGCTAAGTCTATTAGGATTAAAAATCATGTCTGAGAACGTATTTCAATAGTGTGGTAATAGAAGAATTGCTTTTGATACATAAATTATTATTCATTGGTAATTTAAATTAGTGGTAATTATCGAAATTAAGTAAATGGAATATTTAGATTTTCGATCGGGTACGTAAATCGTTGTCGACATAAAATTAAAAAAAAAAACATCAAATGTCAGCATTACAAAAACGTGTTCAATTTTGTTTTAGTGATACCTAGATCCACGCGGCAATTTTTGCAGCTCGTCATGTGTTGCGTGTAGCAAAACAGCGTGCACGCGCGGAAAATCCTTCTAGTGTGACATTGCTCTAAAATTCATTACATGTTTAGTTACAATTAATAATTGTGTGTCTTACCTGTAATTGGGGATTGTTGACGACGACAAATCCGACTAGAACGATGAGATCCAACACCATGGTCTCCGAGAGGGTCTGATCCAGCCGCTGGTTGCTTAAACCTAAAGAATACATAGAATATTAGTAATTATAGTCTTCTTCTTCCTGCCCCGTTCTCAGTATTGAAAAAAAATATATATTTATATTCAAATGGTTATGTAATTAAGCTAGGGTAATAAACTTACGCAAAGCGGTGGTCCTCGGTGCTTCCTTATCATTGGGTGCGTGTTGTGACAGCAGCCTCGCTACAGCCGCCCTGAACTCCAGCGGCCAGCCGCCTTCACCGAAAGCGTCCTAGTGACAAACAGAAAAGTTTTCTATACAAGCAAAAACAAAACTACTCACTATATAGTATTTAGTAAAAGGAACAATAAGAAAAAATAAATTACATTAATCATAAATACAAATTATCAAATCAAAGATTTTTGTTTAACCATGTGAAATTATTTTTTATTGAAACTGCGTGTCTTCTCTAACTTCCTGGACACAGCTTCATTATGGTTACGGGATATCGTTCAATTGATTTTATTTTTGACTTCAATTCCGAAACATACGACCATAATAAACTCAAACGCTTTCTTCCAAAAGAAATCAGAGTCACCACACCATGACTAAAGTACCCAAACTACCAAAGCCAAGCCAAGTTAAACGAGGGATGACCCTCAGACCTGCCAAGCATGGAATCCGTGCGGTAAGTGCAGAGGTCACGCGACTTCTGATTGAGTTACCAAGTCTTGGCACGATGTGTCTTGGACACGCGATGAGGAAGTAACGGTGAGGGATTGAGGGTACGTAATAAAGAGTGGGCAAGCTGAGGTTTGATGGGATGTAAAAGTTGTAAGTGGATCTCGGGGAGGCTGGACGTGATTGATGTTAAACGCCAAGACTCAGGAAGATAGTTTTGCTAATGTATTTAATGTAGAGGCAAAAACATTACAAGGCTTTGTTGGGATCCAATTAGTATTTAACTAGCTTCCAATTAGTGTTTGAAGATGGAAATGATTCATAACCTACGGTCATCATTTTTGACTGTAAACAAAACAAGGTGTTTACCTATGTTTTTTTCTAAATACCCACATACAAGACCTTGCAAACGATAGAGTCAATTTGACATTACATATTTAAAATGAAGACGAAATTCACAACAGACCAAACAAAAAACAAATTCAGAAAGCCCTGATCATAATAAAAACCGCAAACCAGGCTACCGATACCCATGTGCGTTATAAACTAATAATGATGTTTATCTACGACGCAGCGTTACAAACAGGGTCCCATAGGGCCTCGGTTGCGGACATCAAAGTTCCAACTCCATAGGGACGGGGGGCCGAGTGGATTGAAAAAGAGAGTTAATTAATAAATCACTATTATTTGTGTGATGGGAGATGATAAATCTGTCTATAGTATTGGTTGAGAAACGTTATAGGCTGTAAAGAATCGCCAGATCCTCTTTTAGCTACTTTATCCTTTCAATTATGTTTTAAGCGCATGAAACGCCATCGGCAGAAGCTTGTTTTAGTACTAACGCAACTATAACGAGTACTATTTGATAGCTTTTGTATGACGTACATATTAAAAAAAATCAACATCAACTCGAAATTGTACAGCTCACTGCCCACTCACCTCCCTCGCTTTTTTAATAAAAAAAGAACACATTCAAAAATCGTCCATGTATACCAAAAAATTTTTGAAATCAAGTCCGTCGTGGGCGCGGCACCTAATCCATTAACGGGGAGGTATCGATTACGCGGCTTCACCTCCCGGGACCGGCCATTAGCGACGCACGACCAGCAGTGGATGGCTATATAAACATAAATACCGTACGCTTTTAGGGGGACTCGGGTTTCAAGCGTATTGTTAGCTCCTTGCGGAGTATGAATAAAATATTATTTCGCAATGTTTTTGAAGGATAAAAGAAAATATTCGTAGATTTTCTAACCAATAATTATGCTTTGTTAAAATGTGGTCCATTGGTTAGCTACTAATCATCAAAGGAAAAAGCACTTTGAAATAGAAGATAATAGCACTGAAATTTAAATGTCTTCGTAAGTTCTTTCCATAGCGAATTTTATTGTACCAGCCGTTTCAGCTGGATTATCCCGCAGTATAATCGTGGTAAATTCATAAATAGCAGATTACCACCTACTACTCAAAACGCTTGCAGTAATAAAATCCAACAATTATACGCTGGCAATCGGCGAAATTTCAAGCGCGTAAACTGGCACGTGGCATCGTAACGAGCGATCACAACCGAGGGTAGCTGCAACTGTTTATTTTGAGGGCATCGCTTGTGTAAACTAAAGTATCACCAGCTTCCCTCAAGGGTATGGAGTCCGCGAAAATTGTGGTTATTTATACAGACAAAACAAATGATGATCGTAGGTTTTTTGATGATGTGTTGGTAAACAGGATGGTCAATTTTAATGTTAAGATAGCAAAGATATTTTGAGTAGCCATTATTAATGAAAGAACACCAAACATATGGGATGTCGGAGAATTTCGAATGATGGAGGACTAAAGAAACATTTTGGCAGAGATGAAATTTTTTGAATGATTTAAAAAAAATGTGGATTACTTATTGAAATGAGAAAAAATCCCTAATGTCACAATGATTTCAGAAAGATATATGAATCAAGGTTCTAGATCGCAAACAGATAAATTTAACCATTAAGACAATCGCAAGACATTCATCCATCCTTCCATTACTACTCTAAGACCCAAGATAATCGCAAATATAACAACATCTAATTAAAACAAAACAACAGCGATTTTCTAGAACTCTGAACACAAGACGGGCAGAGTCCCGGGAGCTTTGTACGGTAGCTGCAGTGTACACAATTACTACAGTAATGCAACGCAAACTATTTGTTTAAACTATTGTCGAGATCCGAGATCCGCGGGGAGATAGCTATATCTACTCGAGTGTGTATTCGGGTTTATGGGGAGTGCTGTACACTGACGGCGTTTCGCAGAAATTGTATTGACTCGTAAAAAAAGACTGAATTCAATTTGGATGCTCACATAAGAAATATTGATTACTTTATTATTATTACGTATGCCTACAGCTAAATTAAAAATATACATCGTTGTTTAAAACACTCCATAAAGTTATGGTAAAGGTTGTAAGGGATTTTTCATAAATAAAGGTTCTATGACATCCCAATATCTATTGTTATTAAGTACCGATATTTAAAAATTCAGCTCTTGTAAGCTTTCTTTAAAACCTGCATTCAAATCATCCGCACTTTTAACTCCCTTTTTATCAATGGATGCAAAGTTTTAGCCGCAATAGCCAACACAGTACTACTTATTTACAACCGTCTAGCATACCTATTACATACTGAATCCATGACACAATATTGCAAATTTCAAGCGAATAATCTTAGCCAAGAGTAACAACATATATTAGGTAGGCTGCCACTACAATACATGTCGTGTGTCCTGTAGCCGCTTGTCACAACCAGTATCCATCAATATTTACCGAAGCGTTATACGGACAATACCGACACGCGACTGTGTGACAGTTGCGAATATCTGACAGCGGTCTGTAGGGTTAGTATTTTGGGTATAGTGGCCGAATTAAGTGATGAAAGGATTAGTGTATCGTTAACATGGTGTAACAGAAATATGTTTGAATGATCACATGTGTATCTTTAGTTCAACTTATTTACTGTAGTATTAAAGACATCTATGGTTAACTACTGAGCCCGATTTTGTCTTCCATCATCAGCCTTTTTATTTTCCCGCTGCTGGGAAAAGGCCTCCTCCCACACAGAGAAGGATTGATTGTTAATCACCACGCTTGCTCAATGCGGGTTGGTGACTTCAAACTCTATAATAGTCCAGGTTTCCTCGAGATATTTTCTTTCACCTTTTAATCAGTCATTGGTGTTTAAGACATACTTAGAGAGAACATACAACTTAGAAAAGTTGCCTGACCAGGAATCAAACCCGCACACTCATACTTAAGAGGCTGGTGCTTTAACCGCTAGGCCACCACGCCTTTTGATTTTCTCCTCCATGCCTAGGAAATTCCTTACAAAATATAATAGATGTTGGTGCACATTAGAGCGAAATACTATTTTACAATTTCTTCTATAACAACAGTAATTAACCCCCGATACCGTGAAGCGCGTCACATATAATACTTACCGAAACGGGACTCGAACAATACCGGCACGCGACATCGTGACATTGCCAATAATTTGTGGACATTATAGGGTTACTTTTGTATGGAGAGATGGGTCAGCAGGAAGGATCTTAATTGCAGCAATCTTTATTTGGGAATCTAGATGAACATTATGTGATTTGTAGCAGCCATTTGGAAGAATTTTATTGTTGTACGCCGCCGCCGCAAAGCTGATTTCCGTTATAAGTTCCATTCTAAATATACGCGCTCAACAAAAGCACTTAAAGAAACTGACAAATTATACTGATTATTTAATCAATGAAAAGGATGCAACGGTATAGTGAATTAAAGTCAATGGAATCATGCCTCACAAAACCTATCTTTCACATCTCTTTCAGGTATCCAAAAAGAAAAATATCAGAAAACAAGAGCATTGTTTTCTGCACGCAGTTGAAAATCTGCACAAAGATATGGATTCCTGATAAAACCCGGCATCTACCAGTAGCCGAAAACATCGTATGGACATATCTCATGAAAATTTCAACCTGTTTTGATGGGTCGATAGCTTGTCAATTGGATCAAAAGCTACTAAGGTCTAACGAAAGATTTAAATAACTTCACAATTCTTAGAGGTAATTCCACTGGACTTTTTTGCCATATATCTCCTTAGACTCTAGACCTAGACCAGTCTGGTGTTGTAAAAACCTGTCCACGAATAAGACTCAATAATATGATTGAACCCAATCAATAAGACTCCTATGACCCAACACAAAGAGCCGTCATTCACAAAGAAAAATCTTAACAAAGACAAGAGCTACCTCATTATCAGCGAGCAGTTGAATATCATTACAAACAAAGTTATGCGCTCTAAGCAAAGCTCGGTTGGACCGGTAGCTTCAAGCATCGGATAGCCGACGAGTAATGTGAAACGATGGCACGAGCACTTGGTTTACTTAGCTGTGGTGATTGGTACATATTGAGAGGTTGGATAAGGTATTTTTGAAGACAATTGTCGTGCCGAAATTGTGAAAATAGAGGAGATTTTTGGAAATCTGGGTTTAATACAATAGATTCTGGAGGCTTCTAGAAACTCCAGCTTAATAGTTATTATGTACTCAGTTTTTATCCATTATCCAGAAAGGTAATTTTATATTGGTAAGCGAGTGCAAGACACTTAAATGTTTTTATGCAGCAGGCTAGTGTGATTTTTTGGCCCGGGCTGTCCCACTGCAGAACAAAAGTCCCTCCACTTCGTTTCCTCACCTCCCGATCTAGTATACTTACATTCTTAATATCCTTGTATTTTAAAGCAACGAATTTTCATAAAACTGTTGCTCTGTTATTGTTGTAGATAGACTCAAGAATTGAGTGTGACATCAAAAAAAATATAGCCACTAGCTACACTTGCTAGTTGGATATCATTATGTGCAATCTATAAGCAGCATAACCTTTTCCTTCCCATGTCTTTTATTTCCAAAATCAAAGCCCAGCAATATTATTCCTCAAATTCTCTTGTCCATTGAGCATCGTAGCTCCAGCCAGCTACCGCACCGCACTGTGTGCCGAGCAAACAGCGCAATGATACTCCACTTAATTAAGGAGGCTCGGCAAATATGCTTTCTAACAGATGTGGACGGAATATTTTATTACCAAACTCATTTGTTGGCGGACCGCCTTTTTGTATGTGCGCGTTTGTTTTGGGAAGATTGGGGAGTGATTTGAAGAAAATGGTTGAAATTAGCGAAGTTTTTGGGACAATTACGAGTATAAGTAAAGATTTTATTTTTGTGGGAGTACTAAGGAATGTCACACTTCAGTAGCATAACCCACATCATGGTATGTATGCTAGATCTCGACTTTGCACCAGTAACAGTGTTAGATCACGTTTGCAACTTGATATATGTACATTTCTACAAGAAACTCTTGATATTTATTTGTGACCATAATTGCGCATCACTCTCTTCGACTACGAAGCATATAGCCACGCATCAAGCACATAAGCAGAGGTGTGCCTTCACGGTGACCATTTTAAGTTCAAATACTTCTTTAACACATATTTTCATATGGTTACACTGTAATTCATGGATCGCCCATTCATCATGTTCTCTTTCAAAATTACCTGCACGATCTGATGATCAAGCTCAGCCAACGCCCGCAGCAGATGCGCGGTGCGTGCAGCTCTAACAAATCCACCGCTGTGCTCCAGCCCGGCGCCTTGAGCGAACAGCATGCAGAACTCAGCCCGGGAGCCGACGACGCCCGTTCCGAGGGCGCAGCGGAGAGATTGAGTTGCGCATATGCGTTCCGAACCCTGGGAGAGAGAGGTGGTTAGAAGAATAGCCCATAGGCTGCATTCATTAGTGAACTCTCAGCATATCAATTTCTTTATTTTGATGAGAACCTACGCGAGTTCTATATTAAATTACTTAGAAGATAGCTTATGAGAAAAAGGATGGCTTGCAAGGGAAATGACATGATTGCAGTCACAGCCATTTAGCCACGTTTTCATATACAAATTTTACTCCTAGACTCTACCACTCATTGTTCCTTAGTTGGTATTGGAAGTTTATTTACTGTTTCTCTGGAGTAGCAACGCAAACTCAGAGACCAAGATAATGTTAATGGCAATAAAATTTGAGGTGTACTCACAACATCAGCATCGCAAGGATGGCAGAGATCAGCACAAACCGTCAACAACGTTTGAATGCTTTCGCGAGCAGAGCCGGCTTTCTCAGCGCGCGTGATACACCCGGTGAGGCACAGGTAGCTGAAACAATATACAATATTAAGTAACCGATCTTTTAAAATGAAATACTTGGGTTTAATAACTTTTTGAATAGAATTAATATGGAAAGATAAACAATAATAATGTTAATCAGTAATAATCAAATTAAACTATTCTATATCTTCAGAGGAGCTCGTGGAAAAGTAACAGCCGCGCGGATCCATCGATTGCGAGGTTAAGCAACGCTTGGCATGGTCGGTCCGTGGATGTACCGGAAGACACGCTAAATTGGTGGGTCCCGCTGTCATTTATATATCTTTGGCAGTCGTTGCAGACATTCAAAGATTCAGGCTTTGAATGCCTGCAACGACTGCCTGACAACTAGTCATAGCAAGTGGTATTGGGTTGCCCAGGTGACTGGGTTGAGAAATCCGATAGACAGTCGCTCCACATACAATACTGGTACTCAGCTGCATCCGGTTATGACTGGAAGTCTACCCCAAATAACTTGGGAAAAGGCTAGGCAGATGAGTAACTCTACATATTCATGAATGTATCAAGTAAGCTTGATGGACACCGAAATCGATTTCAAAGATCACCTCTTCAGGGTCTCGTATGCCTCTCTGCCAAGAAAGTGGAATTCTATAGATCATTTCATCTGCCAAAGTGCTCGGAGTTAGGTAACGTTTGGTACCAACGGCCCAATATTTTGAAACCGTGCCAACTTACCTTAGGACAGTACTGTAGGTCAATTTTTGAAAGAACCTTTAAATGTTGGAAGCGAAAATATTCTGTTCAAAATGTATAGTTTAATACTGTAAGACTTGACAAAAAACTTCATGAAAAAAAAATACTAGGCATAGGAAACTCCTTCCATATACCACTAGCTGTTCCCCACGGTTCCACCCGCCTCCCAAGGGTACTACTTCCTGCAACCGGATAAAAAGTAGCCTTCTTTGTCAGACTCCAGACTATACTACCAATTTTTATTTCGCATAGGCAGACAGACAGCGTTACTTTCGCATTTATAATATTAGTAAGTATTGCTTGATAAACACAATTCATCTCAATCACTGGCGCCTCATACAGCTTAGTAGGAAGATTAAATACCTTTGCTGGATGAAATCCGCGAATTCAAACCTTAGTTACAATTTACCCTCGCGGGATTCAGATTTAGAGAGTCTTTCTCAAAGTTTATTTATACTTGACGGCAATTTTGTAAATTATTTGAAACGTTTCAATATTTCTTTGCTGAGCGCTTGCTTTGATTGAACATTAAGATGTTATTGCAGTGTGAAAAGTACAGAAGCCAGCACATCAAGCTACCCGAAACTGACAAAAAATTGTTTAAATAATACCCAGTAATATGATAATAATGACGATGATGATACGCAATCAATACTGGTGTTCAAACTTCTGCCCGAAACTGCCAGAATTTTACACACATTTCACAAAAAAGACAAACCCTTTTTCTCTGAGCTCATGAATTATTTTCCTCGCAACCAATATTCCACCATGACGAAGCAAGTTTGACTACCACAGCCGAGGTAGCAAGCGTACAAATATTTACGCAAATTATAATTGGATGTACAGCGAACAAAGATGCTTGCCAAGCGAGATTTTTTTAATTTTTTGCCTCCACCCCCCCTTTGTTGAGGTAAACCAAAGTAAAATGATTGGTAATATCCAATATTGGAGAAAAAATCAAGCTGCAATAGCGACTGAAGGTACTTCTGCGTCAGAAAAAGTAGGTCTTTGTAATTCAGTATTTATATTAACTATGGATAAAAAAAACTTAAATCGCGATAAGGCCGCCAATACCATAGTTGAGAAATAGTCAAATTAGTTACCTACTTTTATTGAACTGTCAAAACCAGTTACTTTCTATGCAATTTATATGAGTTATATCTAAAACGTCACATTTTTTAAAATAAAGATATTTTAATTAAATTTATAATAAAAAAAAATTAGAATAGTTTTTCCTTCGAAACGATATATGAAAGTTACATTATTTTAGGATGCTTTACCAAATTAATATCAATAGGATTTTATTTTTGACCTAGGCAACTTCCCAATTGTGCTATTCTTTCTGTATGTTTCAATGTTTTATGTCGTATATTCGTTTAAAGTGCAATAACTTATTGAATATAGGGATCATAGCTTATACTTATTGCGAAAAAGTATAAGCTATATTCTATTTTTACAAATAGATGTGTCAGTTCTAAACATAACAACCAGTTATACAAGCTCTTTGACAAATTCAAAAATACAACATCATGTATACAGCTATTTAAAAATAGTTTGTACATTGTTTCTGTTGCATTTTTGATAGAGCTGTTAATATTTATAAAACTTTCCTGTATTGCGCGTATGATTACACCGAAAACTGATTGGTACACAATCAAATTTTCCAAGCTACTTAATTATACATACATACACAACACATCACACCTCCGCCATTTTAAATGCTAACACAACACCTATCCGCCTGAGGTGCGTTTGACCATTAAGCAGACAAGCAAACCTTTATTATCGTTACGATACAAAACATACTGTGTTTGTGTTCCATTCGGATTTACCCGACCTGTACGGATTGGCCTCTGGTTTAGCATATATTATAAATTATAAATGTCGGTTAGTGTCCGTTTCACAGTTTATCCGCTAAGTTTTCGGACGTAGAGAGACGATTCTACGCCTAAATTTTGCTATGCATAACACAATTGTCCAAACATATCCCATAGTATCGTTTAGAGGTTGTATAATGTCAATGTTCGTACCTCATTAAAAGATAATTTTGAAATTCACATATTCAGGCCATAAAAGTAGTAAACTAACATCGAATTAAAATTCTACAACGCATTTACCTCTAGGGGCAATTAATTACTACTTACCAGCCTTTAATCCTTCCATAAAAACGATTAAAAAAAATACTCAGAAAAGATGGCGCCGTTGGCACGTCAAGAATTTCAAATTTGGAATCCGAGCTTCGCCTTGTGATTGGTCACTCATGCGCAACGATATATTGTATACCACCGATTTTGATCACTGATTTAGTGAATTATAGACTTTGTAACATTGGAATAAAGGTTTGCTTGACGTTATAAGTTTGTAGGTCTGGTTGTAAACTTTTTGATAATGCCAGACCTCCTTGTAGAGTCGGGTTGAGATAGTGTAATCTTAAATATTTGTGAGACTTGAAAGGTCACATTTTAAAGGATGGCAGTTATGGTAAATGTCTGGAGATTGATTGCAGCAAACCGGACCGAGGAAAATAAACTTTATGTGTTATTGGCATCGGCCGTTTTGTTTTACGATACGCAGATGTAATACGGTCCCGCAATTAAGGTCTGGGTGTAAAGGATATTGGACCATATTTCAAAGTTTGGCCACTTTAAGTGCGTCCGCTTCGAGCGAACACTTTTAAAGCAATTCAAGAACAAGATAAAACTATATATTTGGTTCCAATTGTATAACCCTTTCGTAAACAATTGCCACTAGAACTATCCCGCAGACAATCCTCATATTCATGGATGTTGACCACATTTTACAGATAACAGGGCATTAAATTGCCACCCATTTTCAAGGTATGCTGTTGTGGTAACAGTTCCTTAAAGTGGATTCGAGAGACTCTCACACCAATACTTATTAGTAAGAAGGACAGATGAGACGATTTGGGCCCGGTTTCTATATGCAAGACGTGAATTTTCTGACAGTATCTCAGAACATACTTCAAACAAATACCATCCTTAAGCAAACCGATTCTTACTCTCTAAATCAACCTTTTTTTTTTCAATGGAAAATCACCAAATTACTCCTTTCCGCTACGGGTGCAGCTGGAGGGAGTGTCAACTTTTACTAACAGAAACCCACTTATGCTCCTTTTGGAGGTCTTTGTGGGCCACGGCCACGGTTACTCTCGCGACCAATCCCTCAATTCTTGAGAAACCTGTCATGTGCATTATGGCTTTCTAAATCCATGGTTCATCACAGTGTTCCCCTTCATCTTTGACTAATATGTCTATAGTTTTCTTCTGATAAGGAAGTGTCATAAAAAAGCAACAGTACATTAATAATATTGTTCCAAATCACATATTCCACTCGGTGAAGTTTTGGCGAGTAGTCTAACACACATAACAAATAGCTATGTGCTCTATGAATGATGGATGCGAGGTTTCAACGCGGATGATATAATGATATGTCACTGTACTACACACGTGAAGCTTCATGTTATTTTCAAACGGTAGCTACAGGGTGTTTCGATTTATATGAAGGACTTTTTTAAACGTCGTCGACATATGACTGCAGAAATGTTGCTAGGTATTTATTCTTCCTCTGTTTAACTTTAAAGTGATTATTAAAAAGGAGAGGGGTAAGGAGGAGAGGAGGTAGGCAAATAGTACTAAACAATCACTAGAAATCTCAATAACTGAAAACCAGTTCATCATATCATGGAGAAAAAGCGAAGGCTTTGCAGAAAGAGAGCTACTTTATAAATTTTAGGATTGGGAAAATCCTTTAAGCATATTCTTATTAACACAAAATAAAATTTAAACAGCATCCTGTGTAACGTCTCAGCGCCGGCGCCATGATTCATTGCCTCCGCCGGCCAATCGCGGCGCGTTCTAAATTCAAACGCGCTAATGGAAGGCGAGCATACGAGCGGCGCCTGCGCATCTATCCGGATCAGTGTTGCCAGTGGCTGTCGATTTATTAGTTTAATTATAAATTCAGTGTGAAAAGTTAAAAGAAATAAATTAATAATGCGTGGAACTATAATCAAAGTTTAGTCCGTTTAAGCAATGTCATTGTGATAAAAAAAAACTAACAACCAGCTAACGCTAAAAAGCAGACTTCAGACTAAATCATAAACCTATTACATTACATTCATGTAGATTTTAATTAAACTTTAACATTTATACTTTACTTACTTACTTAATACAATCATGTTTATAATAAACTACACCAAATATAAACAAAAAATAAAAACCGCAAACTGGCAACACCAAAAGAAAGCACTCACCTAAGAAAAATTTATGGCTCGTTTAAAATGTTTTCGTTCTTAATTTCAGTTAGATAAACGACTCCGGCGCATTTCGGCGCCTTTTACAAGGTGAAATACGTATACCCATTAAGGACACTATGTCGTCTTTGATATTCCTTGAGACTTAAAACGTCCAATATAAAAAGAGCTACGGTATCTGACAGACATCTTCATTTGTCGAATATTTTCTTTAGCAATACAGGGGCAGGGGAGGTCAGGGTAAATTGGTCATATATTAAAATCGTTGTGGCATTTTAAGTGTGTGAGGTATGTTAATTTTGTGTGTGGATTTATTTCAATTGAAGGAAGTCAGTAATGAAAGGAAACTTCAGTTGGCCCTACAATATGTTTCTGTATTTTATATCGGAGTACGAAAATTATTCTGTACGGTCTCGAGTGGTTTGGATTTATGCCATCGGTTTGATGTGTGAATATTGTTTTTGATATATCGACCTGAAGCGATAAGATTTAAAGTACGTTTTGTAATAACTTTTTCGCGTGGGATTGTGTGTGTTAGTTTTGTGGAGCTTTCATCGAGTATTTTTCATAATCTGGTTTTCTATTTTTTGCGAGACCATGAAATAAATACTATGGAAAATAAGCTATTAATTTAAATACAGAACTTATACTCATCATCTCCGAGCCATTTCCCAACTATTTTCGGGTCGGCTTCCAGTCTAACCGGATTCGGCTGAGTACCAGTGTTTTACAAGGAGCGACTGCCTATCTGACATCCTCAACCCATTTACCCGGGCAACCCAGTACCCCTTAGTTAGACTGGCGTCAGACTTACTGGCTTCTGACTACCCGTAATGACTGCCAAGGATGTTCAATGACAGCCGGGACCTACAGTTTAACGCGCCATCCGAAACACAGTACACAGTAATGCAGAACTTATACTATGAGTACATATTTCATACAGGCTTATAAAAAAGATAATGTTTGATCACCACATTAATTAGAATATAAATAAAAAAGGACCTGATCATTTAAAACCCAATTAAAAGGCTACTAAAACCGAATTCGAATACACAATTAAAAAAAGGTCCATATTTCAAACCATTACACCAACAGGTGTTACTAACATAAACCAGAGTCCCATAAATCCATATGGGTCTCATTTGACCCATAAGGGGGCACATGGAGACATCAAATTTATTTCGCTTTAATAAACGCAAATAAATATGTAAATTTAGTTTAAACAAATTCGCGCGCCCCCTTACAAATGTTGATTTAGTTGTGCGTGAATAGAAATAAAATGCGGGGCTCGGAATGGATATTAATAGTAGTAAGGGTCTGTGTCTGCTAATAAAAATATTAAGTCAGCATTGTGCGGATTTAGCACAACTCGATTTTTTAGACCTTAATGCAACTTAGGGCTTTGGCTTAAGGATACAACAACATACTGACTGAGATCATGCAGTTCTCTAAGTCATCATCATCAACAGCCTTTTTATCGTCCCACTGCTGGGCACAGGCCTCCTCTCACATAGAGAAGGATTGACCGTTAATCACCACGCTTTCTTTTGCTTTATAGTCCAGGTTTCGAAGATGTTTTCTTTCACCTTTAATCTGTCATTAGTGTCAAAGATAAACTTAGAAAGTACGTATAAATTAGAAAAGTTACATTGGTATTTGCCTGACCTGGAATCGGACCCGCACATCCTCATACTCGAAAAGCTCATGCTTTAACCACTAGTCCACCCCAACATTCATCTAAGTAAACTAAGAAAACTAAACAAGAAATCTAAAAAATATAAATAAAATAGGATAGATACAAACCTAAATGAGATAAAAGACTAAATAAAAATATTACAGAAGAAAAGCTTACTTCTCTCTCAAGAGCTCTGCTTCAAGAGGAAACCCAATCGGATTGAACAGATTTATACCATTGCAAAGCTTTGGGGCTATTTAAAACCTGCTTACTTCAACAAGGGGCTGAACATGAACAAAAGAATAATAAATACAAACCAAATAACAAAGCTAATGAAAATACGAATGTAATCATAATTAACATTGCTGAACTAATTTTGAAGAGTGTAATTGGACAAAAATGTTTTCCAATAACAATTTAAATACAATATGCCAATTAGTCGCAGATACATCTTCTACTAATTAGCGGACTAATTACTGCATCAGGCCGTCAATTAACCGACTGTAAACATAATATTAAATTAGAATCAAATGAGCTCTAACATTGTAAGACACATGTAGGAAATTGATCAGCTAATGGAGTAGTAAGATTAAAAAAAGTCAACACTTTGAAACTTTGCTGAAATTATCAAATGATGTTGTTGAATCATGATGAATAGTTTCAGCAGTTTATGTAAAACTACTGGCAGTAGAAATTACATTCGTAGTATATTTAACCTTTTGACAGATACAGTCATTTATAGATGACAACCCAAAAAACGCCACAGTCACGACTACATGACAGATTTTAAGTTAAAATTAAAAGTCACTTTCAATCGATATAATTCCTAACTCATTACTATATTGTAGGTATTTAGGGATGACTCTTAGCTTGGCGCTGAGGGCACGTCTTTCTTTTTCATGTACCTTAAAATCAACATGAATTTGATGACATCCACTATCATCCTAAGCTGTGACAGGATACCAAAGGGCCACCTGACACGACACTCATGCACAATTGAACAAATAGGGTCGAGAGCCGCTTAACGTACTCCACAGTGTAATCATCATTGCCATTTTATTTACCCTTCAAACGATCGTGACAACTGTCAAATGTTTAAAATCTCTATTTATTTAAAGTTGTACGGAAGGCACATCAAGCTACTACAATCTGTCAAATTTCCTTCATTGAATTTCAACTTTATCGCTGAAGCATATGGTTTAATGTTGATAGGTAAAATTTCACAGTTTCAGGTAGCTTGATGTACTGGCGTCTATAAAATTATGGCTCCTTCATCATACAGTTCAAAGTGACAGAATACGATGATGGTAATTGATTTCACCAATAATTAAACAAACTTCTCTGTCTATTGCAACTTCTTCATCAACCGGTATTTATTGAAATTCTGAATGAACCATTCAGCAAACCATTTAAAGACATATAACCTCTCATAGCCGACAGAACACAAGCTATAAAATGCTAACCACTCAAAACTTTTCCATTAGAAATAACGCAGAGTGGCTAATAAAACCACAAAATTCTTTCTTCCACAATTTAGACCACTTTATTTGCCATTCGCTTGGTATTAAAACTATTTGATAGACTATACCTAATTATTATTATCAATTAACAACTAATGACTGCATATCTGTAGGCGATTCCAACTGAAATGATACGCTTTTAGAAATATTTTAAGAACGGTATGGCATTTTAATTTAGCTAATGTTGATACTGTAACTTATGCATGGATGTGAGTTTTGCTGTTTATTTTCTGTATAAAGTAGACTGATTAGCATTGACATAAAATAAAGAACAGATACCTATTATTTAGGAAAGAGGTGATGGCGATAACTAACAAATGAATAACGTTGCCAAGAATATTTGAACGATTTTGGGAAGCATAGACCTTGTCTCTCCCTTACATTTCTAAATACGGAAGGACAAAAAAAAAAAACAAATTTCAATTAAAAAAGATACGCATCTTTTAGCATCCAAATCTTTCTCGCATTCAGATACAGACGCTAGCAGATCAACCAACGCGAATCTGTCAAATTTTACCAATTGAATATTAAGTTTCCGGTATTGTGATAAGGTTGAAAATCTATTAATGGAATTCGACAGATTGATGTAGGTGGATGTGCCATCCAAATGGAATTTAGTCTAAAAATATTTGAAATTCATTCCCACACTGTACATGTGAATAGAACCGTACATGGTCTTATCATATACTGCTCAAAAATTCCGATCCCGTTGCGTATTTACATAGGAAAAGTGTAGAGGGGCGAGAGTGGGTAGAGGGGTCAGGGTAATCCGGATAAGTAATTCCCTCCCGGTAAGTAATGCGTTGATAAATGAAATTAAATCGCACAAACAAGCGTAGTAGTACGACCCGGCGCTCCCCTTTCATGTGTCCTCTTGAAAGCTTGCGTAGGGATGTGTTAGGTTTGTGTAATATCTTATCGAGGCTTTTTACTTCGTACGTGATGTGTGAATATAATAAGGTTTTGCAAACAAAATATTGCGAAGGTTCATATTTAACTATTTATGTACTACATAGTCTTCTCAATAACATTTTAAATGCTTACTAATATTATAAATGCTAAATATCTCATCTCATCTGTCTCTTTGTACAGATATAGTTTAGAGCCTGAGAAAGGACGTAGGCTACTTTTTAGCCTACTGAGGAAAGTATAGTTGTCACGGGACGCAGGTGGAACTGCAGGGAGAAGGAAAGTAATCACAAGTCTATATATCAATAACTCAATCATTATAGTAATAAAAAAATCAAACTATCGACATAAAACCCCTCACTAAAATACACTTTGCAAAAAGAACATCGCAACTCGACATGTGCGCGCCAATCTGTCGCTGTTACGCGAATGCACTTCAAGCACACCTCCTATCCCTTTCACTCACGTTCATAATAATATTTCCATCTCTCTCACACGCCCTAGTCGCAAGTATACCCTATTCGCGGCTGTCGCAACTACTTAGCGATGGCGAAGCGATAATCGCTTGTTTCGATGTATTGGATTGTTCCGTCCGATTCGATTATTCGGTTAAAAAAACAATGTTCTCGAGTTACGTCGATTCGATTACAGGAGCTCCATTTTGAAGGCGTGCTTTGATTGTTATAGTTTGTTGTGAAAAGGATGAACTTAAGTATCAAGTTTCAAAGTACGCAAATTCAGCTGTTGTTTTGGTTTTAGCAAATGTTATATTACTGAGCAAAGATTGAAAATACGCTAATTAGAGTTTTAGTAATTAATGTAAATTGAAGGCATCACTTTTGTTTCCTTCGCCTATTAGGCCTTGGCTTAGCGATTCTTTAGCCCAAAAATTTAAAAACATCAGTTGCAAGCAGATAACAAGTTACCAAAATCAGAAATCCTCTCGGATTATGAAAGCTATAATAATGAGTTTACATATCTTTCCCTAAATCAAACTAAACAAAAGCTGCAATAATTGACTGCACACAGCTTTATAACTACAGATCTCAATCATAACATGGACGTAATGAATTAAAATCAAAACAACAATACGAAATCACTGACCACTGGCATATCCCCCAACCCTCTAACGAATAATCTTAAAAATCAAAACAGCAGTGTGCATTTTACCCCCAATTTACCCCAGCAAGTGTGGCCCATCTCACGGGGTAGTGTGAAACCCACCTGGAGTTTCGCACGGCACTTAACGCGGTCGATAAGACCGGGCTAAGAATTTCGGAGGGTCGGTCTAAATTGTAATACAGAATACCGTAGGTACATGTATTGAAATTCAGGGAAAGAGGAAGGTCGAAATATGCGAAATGAAGCTGAATATGTGACGACAGAAAATAATAGGTACTGCTAAGACTTGACATTGAAACAAAAAATATTTCAAAGCATCATTCTTGTTTTGCCGAGGTTTTTCACACCCTTTCGTAGCAGGCAATTTTCTTTTATAATCTACATATTTAAACCATACACTCAATAAATACATAATCAGTTATATTCTAAGCTAACCAACGAATTTAAATAACACATACAATAAAAATCCATTGACGTCAATATTCGCGTCCCTAGCGCGCACCGGCCGCACGCAGCGATCTATCAAAGGCGTTCGGTAGGCGTAAGCACAACAGCACAGCGGGCGGCGCCGCGGGGCGTCAATTGAGATGTTAGCCGATTGTATTATTAGCGTGTTTTGGTTGATTACGCTTAGTTAGATTAAAGAGATATGGCTGTGAGGATTGTTTATTTATTTATTACCATAAGAGGCAAAAGTAACTTACTAGAAATGTAGGCACAATTTGAAAATTATCCATAAAAACGTTTCGCTTCGTGAGATTCCGTTCAAAATTAAGACTTCATATGAAGATTGAAAAGATTTTACGTAGAAGAGATAATAAAGCATTGTCATCATCAAGCAATTTATCTTATGTTATTTAATTCGCGTCTTTCTCTAGTTAAAATTAACAATTGTCTACCTAACAAACGAAAGTTGTATTTCAAATCTACGAATTTCTTCTAGCATTGAAATTAAACATCTCTCTACAATCTGAAAAACAACACAAAGATCAAATCAAAGGACAAAATTCCAATACCAAATTCATTACAAACTATTCATACGTGAATGACGTGGTCAGCGTCATTTATTTTAGACTAAAATTCGAAATTCAATCTCACACGTCCAGATGTTAATAAACTTTCTATTTATACAATTTTGCTAGTTATTCAGTTAGGACGACCATGTGCTCCGGTGTGAGTGTCGTGTGACTGACGCTCGTCATTGGGGAGTTGGTCTCGCTGTCACAGCAAATGTTTTCTGAAATGGTTGACGAGCGATGGACAGTGTTTTGGGGGTTTTTTGTACATATTAGATTATCGGATAGTTTGTCAGTTTTAGGAGCTAATTAGAAGTTTAAAGCTAAACACGATTCTTTGAATCATTCAACAATAGCGTACTATTTAAAAGCGTGGTATTTGTTCTTTTGTATAATTTGTTCTGCAACGAATAATCTATTTCTACAAATATTCGTTGAAGTAATTTCGTCAAATCTTTAACCACCATTGATGAAGAGCCAACTACGAAAATTTTGTGCTATGAAGATTGACTAAAGCCTATGTATACCAAATCTAACAGACAGTTTAGCTAATATAAAAACTCAAAAATATGGGTCAAATTCATGACTGACAACTACCGACACTCCTGACGCAAAATCCCTGCAGATTTCAACATTTTTTTTCTATACCAAAGAACAGAAAGTCCCAACTGTCTACCCATCTGTTAATAACCTTTCTATTTTTACAATTTCGCGCATATTTATCACAAGGAACATGTGACGAGCGACCCTTTGGACGGTGTCAATGTCTGACGTCAAGGATGACACAGTGGGGGTAGTGACACGGTCTGTGTCCCAAGAGCATACATAGAAACCGCATTTGTAGCACGCGTTACGATTATGGAGTCTGCTGTTATAATTTTTGTTTGAGTGCTTTTTACTCAGTAGAAAATTTTAAGACTTGAAGGAGACTGGTATAATACATAGCGTGATGTCATCATTGTGTTTTACACTATAATTTGTGGTCAGTATATTATTTTTGATATAGTAGATCTCTATCTTTGCTGTGTTGTAATTGAACACTGTTAATAATAACCCGAATTCTTGAATACTTTATAAAACACTAGCTTCCGTCGGCGGTTTCATCTGCATCCCGTGGGCTACTCCGCGCGCCAAGATAAAAAGTAGCCCACAGCCTTCCTTGATAAATGGGCTGTCTAAAACTGAAATAACTTTTCCAAATCATTCTAGTAGTTCCTGATATTAGCGTGTCAAGCAAACAAACTGGGGAGTTTGTTGCGCCACTTCTTCTTCCCAGCGAGAACACATTGGAAGTGGTGAAGGGTGGGCGTTTTGAAAAAGTGCTGATTTATCAGCCTAATTTGAATAAATTACAAATATTAGTATATATAAATGGAAACCTCATAAACGTTCTCAATTTAATAGTTTTACGTTGACAATGAATTTGAAAACGCCAAACCAGACTGATCCTTCTCTAAACTAAATATTTACAGACTCTAAACTAATATTATGATAAAAACCTGCATTAAAAGCACAATATACGAATAAAACACGAGCCAACGAACATTGCAGCCCAATTACAAGGCTCGCGCAATGTCCCGAAAATAATGAACGCAACTACATCTGACTGTTTTGATTTCATTATACGGGCGACGCGCGCGCATATGGCGTACTGACGACATTTATTTTATTACGATCAAAAGCTTAATCAAGTGTAAGTAGTTGCTGTTTTCTATGCTCTATGTTAGAAGTATGTTCGAATTTTGGGTAAGGTTACGTTGTTTTGACACGATAAGCAGCTACGCTTACCAAAGACCGTATTTGAGATTTGAAAATTAAAGAGTATAGGACCTTGGGGTCTGGAACATGACAGCAGCCCTAAATAATATTCCCTTCATTCAGTAGTCAATCTGAGAGTTAATTGCTCTATGAACTTGTCAAACGGTATCATCTCATTTGATCGTTATCAGAACAATCTTTAATTATATTATAAAGCTGAAGGGTTTTTCCGCTTTTTATGGCACTACCCTCAGAGAGTACTGGACCGATTTGATGTATTTCAGTGTTAGAAAGTCCATTTACTGAAGAAAGCTTTAGGGTACATTTTAACAGATTAGTTGCATCGGGGTGTGAATTAAACCGCTAAAGTAAGATAGTGCTTAATATATCTCAGATTGTTCTCACATAGTATATTGTCATTGACGTAATAATATTCCATAACCAGTACTGATTAAATAATAAAAATAATTATAGATTATCAAAACCGTTTCTCACTTTTTCTAGCATTCCCAGGCCATTAACAAAAAGTATCCCTTCGAAATACCCGCAAATGTAGACAAAGAACCGTAACAGTCACACAGTACATCAGTCGCGTGCCTATCCTCTCGGGTCACAGGTTTGATACCCAGCGCGGTCCCTAGAGCAAACACTGTCAACCACGTGCCATTGCATACTACTATATTTCAAAGGTAATAACAACCTTATAACGTTTGATATAAAGTTGAATTTTGTTTGTTTTAAAGCAACGTTATCATTTTCACCTGATGACCACCTTACTGCCTAAGAGATAAGGTTGATTTTCCTTAAGTTATATAAGTAGTAAAGTTGTGTTCTGTTAGATAATATTTTCAGTTATAATTGAGACACGTGGCAGAAAATTTGTATAATTGCATTAAGTTATAGTGTGAGATGATGCGGTAATTGGTTTGTGGGTAAGCTGGGCATTGCGGTTATTTATAACAGTGGGTCGAATTTCTTTTATAACGAATCACGAAGTCGATGGAATATTTTTTTAAGCCTTGTGGTAAAAAAAAATTAAACCTTATGACCAAAAAAGTGTCCTATATTAGTTTATTTATTTATTATTTTTTATCTAACTTTCCTATAGCAAATATCTTAGGAAAATCTAGGTAAAAGAAAAGCTGGCGTAGTTCTACTTTGGCATCCTACTTACCAGCAATCAGAAGGTGGCGGACATGATGCACGAATTCTCAAGTCGACCCTAAATGTCCTCAACCATCTGACGTCGCTAAATTCCTAATTTACGGTTTTATGTAATTTAAATACTATCCTCAGAAAACATTTATTTTAACAGCTTCAAAGAATACTAAAATATACCATGAATTTATTATACACAGAAACACGATCTATCAAAGAAAAAGTGACACTTTACAAGTAAAACAACCCTCTGCCCATCCGAATCACATTTTAATAGACTACGCGTGACATACGGACAATAGCGACAGATGATAAAGCTAAACATACAGTGATCCCAATGTCACATATTTAACGGTTGTATGTAGTGCTACTGTTCTGACACCAAGAACAGTGATGGGTCAATTTAAAAAAAAAAAATAGGGGTATGAAAGAATTGGCGAAGATAACTTGACCAGCGAAATTAATCTTATGTGCATGTATTATAGAAAATTTAAGAAAGTAGCAACAGGAGATACAAGAAGTTAAGACAAAGTAATATTAATTTTATTACATTGCTATTCATCCTTCTCTCTTTATGGGTAAAATATAGAGTATTGGGTAAATTGTTCAAAAAGAAAAAAAAATACTTAAACCTCTTGTTCTTACACTCGTACATACATTTTTTTTCGCAACTTCGTCGTATTTCTTCTTAAGTTCAGCACTATACAAACTTTAAGCTTGTAATGTTGGATTCTAGATACAAGTATTTAACTTATAATAAATTCTTTATAAAATCCCATCTATACTCACAATAATATTGAGAAGTGACAAAAAAAATAAGTACCCGTGATTAAAGCTACCATACTCATCCATAACAGAAGCAGGGGGCACAAACTATAAACGTCACCTGCCATTAAATGGAGCGCGCATCATTGACAACACACAAATTGAATGCGACCCCAACGTGTGCACCCCTTCGCTATTCAATAAATATTGTTCGTAGTCTAAGAGCATACAACATTCTGGAGCCGCTGTCAGCCCAATCTGTATATGAAAGCTTAAGTCTGCCAATTTAGGCGAAAGGCCAGGCAACGTTCAATCACATTGTTATGCACACGCGTGACAAAGTCAAACACACGCATAAATTTAACGCACATGTGCCAGCACATCGAGCTACCTTAAACTGTAAAATTTTCCCAGCAAACTATGCTAATATATGCTTCAGCGGTCAAGTTGAAAATCTGACAGATTGTAGAAACTTGGTTTAATGGCATCTGTAATACGACTAAGGGGTAAACACGGCAATGGCGTCTCCGGATGGTTAAATTATCTAAGTTCGTAGTATAAAGTTGTGAGTATTGTATGACTATTGTAGATGATTGGGATCTGTAGCTGACATGTAGGAGATGTAGTGGTTAGTTTTCTTTATAAATATGGTTAGTTCAGGGATAGTGTATTTGTGTTCCATGGTTGTGACATTTCTTGTTGAGAGGAGAAAAGAGTACTTACAAGAGAATAGATACTAGAGTAAAGCAATTTGTCTTGAAATCATTTTAATTATTTGTACTGCCTAAGTACATACTCATGGTGTTTTTAGACACATACTTATACAATGTTTCATATTTCTCACGCAACTGAAAATTTCTGCTGACCAATAAGAGAAACAATACATTTGGAAGAAATATTACTTTCAACACTACACCAAGTACCTATTTAGAAAACAAACTGGACCATATATTATCTAAGACTGCATATATCCTGGTTCTATAAAAGGGCAAGTACCAGTGTAACTTTTCTAAGTTATACGTACTTTCAAGTATATATTGGACACCAATGACTGATTAAAGGTGAAGGAAAACATCTCGAGGAAACCTAGACCATAAAGCCTGAAATCACCAACCCGTATTGAGCAAGCGTGGTGATTAACGCTCAATCCTTCTCCGTGGGAGAGGAGGCCTGTGCCCAGCAGTAGGACGATAAATAGGCTATGATGATGATGACATATGTATTTCCTGTTCCTATGAAAGAAACGATTCGTTTCGCTTACTAATGGTAGATACTTGACATAAGCTTCTTAGAATAAACCTCACAAGTTACCATCCGTAAGCAAAAATAATGTTTTCTTTCGCCAAGTGATTGGTACTAAATTCACTCGCCATTTTCCCTAAGCATGAAGATCATTGATACGTGTTAATAGAAGCATTAGGCATTACATAGTTAAACGTGTTCTACTTAATTAATAAACAATTACATCTCTAAGTTACTCCACGTATATGCGTGTCAGTGTGTCACTCACAAAACTAATCAAGCTAAGTGATCCAGGCTACCAGGAGCACATAAGCAATTAAGAGCTACATACATATTACAGAAAAACAATCAACCAGTACAAACACAACGTCCAGATGCAAACAAAATGGACGCTAATAAAAAATAAATATTGACTTTGAATATCAAATAATCATCGGGCTACGTTTTTAATAAATTAAAAATGTCCCTGTGAAATTATGGGACAGTCGTGGTTACACTGTGAGCGACAAGTGTCCTGTTTAGGTTTGGTTACTTAAAAACTAAAACTGCTACTGACTGTAAAGAAAATAAAATAAAATATGAATTAGATATTATGACATGTATGTCTGTTTACCGTGTTCTAAATTAAAAAATACACATTTTGCCATGTAAAGCGGCGAACTGGATTTCATATTATTACGATGCACATTAAAATAAGTTTGAGAATAAGCAAATAGCTATCAAAAGCAGTAGTATCCTGAGTTATACCAACTGCATTTAAGATTCAGGCATGGCCAAAAAAACATGTTATTAAATTTCGAAAAAAAATCACCTGCCCTGTCAGGTTTATTATAAGGCATTGATGATCACGTGCTGTGTGATCATAAAACAATCCCTCCCGCTCAGGGTGTAGCTGAAGGGAGTTTCAGATTCTACTACTATGTTCCTTCTGGAGGTCCCTGTGTGCCAAGGCACCACATGGCTACCTTGCGGAGATAATGTTTGCCCGCTCCGCTCATAAACCCACTGCCAGTCGCACTGCACCCAACACCACGGGGTACAGGACCGTTTTCATTTACTTAACGCGGCGACTTTTTAATACCAATCGGTGGGCGGAGCTCAGCCATTGGACGCGAGCGACATGCCGTCTAATTACAAAGCGGCTTACTGGCACATCGCCAGATTGAAGCGTTCTTTGCAAACTGTCGTCAAATTCATTTGGGGAGCAATTATAATGAGTGGTTCGGCCTTGGCCGTTTAATTTATTTCGGTAGTTAATTTTCTATGGTTTATAAGCTAAGTTAGCGGAGATAATTAGGTCAATTGTTTCTAGTTTGCCATCTGAAAATACATTTTAGGGAACTTTTCCTAAAACTCTGATATTTTGACAAGCGAGTTTTTTTTTCCTGGGAAATCATCAAATGACCCTTCCGCTGAGGGTGTAGCTGGAGGGAGTGTCAGAATCTTACTGACTAAAACCCACTATGTGCCTTCGGGAGGTCCCTGTGTGCCAGGGCCACGGTAACCACGGTAACTCTTGCGAACAATCCGCAGCCCAACGTTGGTTGTCTTTCAGATTACAGCTTAAGCTCAGATAACAATGCACTATTATTATTCATGCAAAACCAAATCTAAGACTTCCACTTTTACTTCCAAAACAAGCAAAAACCTCTAAAGCAATCAGTACACAAATCGGTAATACAAAATTGCACCAATTACTCAGATCCATTAACATTGAAAAGGCGTTCAAATGAAAATCTCAGCATTCCTATGAAGAGTTTAACAACGTTATCGAGTAGCCGTCAAGAGCTTAATTCGATTCCGTTACGTTACAATGGTTCTCGATACTCTTTGATTGAATGAGAACCCTTTTATGTAGGGCTGACGATAGGTTTCGAGTGGTGGAAGGGTGCACTGAGATCATTTTACTGAACATAAGTTACCTTATATGTTTATCGCGATATTTTCCTGCCGCGTAAACTGCTTAAAGTTACGAAACACAAGCTAGCAAATAAAATTAACCAAGCAGAAGCATGAAATAGAAGCTGCGCCAATAGAGACAAAAAATCGGTGAAGAGAAATGGCCATCTTATCAGAACTATAGCTATCCAATTGAGGATCTTTTGAGTGACAACCCGACCATGGTACCTCATCATAATCCCATGCTGTTTTGGCTTGAGCTGGGTTTGACCGGACACTCCTTGGGAATGCTGTTGTGATGCAAAATGCTGGTGGCCTTAAAAACCCGAACATAGTACAACTTACATATAATATTTGAGTTCTAGAATAAATGCTCTGTCAAAAGAGTAGTTGTAACTAACTATAAATGTTAATCCAGAAAACACACACGACATACGTAATCTAAAAACATGATCAATCCTCCCATATGGCAACAAACACCGCTAATTTATTACATCTTACAACCCTAACTCGATGGTATCCGATTGAATCGATAATCGTCTGTAATCTGGCGAGCATCGATGTCGCTTGCCACAGAGTAGGGTGCAGTGACAGAGTGGCCACACGTGGCGATAATCATATTTTAATTTTATTATGTGGATCGGTAATTGAGTTTAGGCTGTGGGTAGTTTGTGTAGGCCACCTGGTTCTCTTCGTTCTACTCCAGAAAGTCTTATTTAAAGCTGGTGCTGCAAAGATGGAACATAGGAATTGTCAATTTATCTATGCTTATAGATATCTGAGCCTAATGCCATTGCAAAAAAATATAAATTCAGCCTCAGCGTAGATTTATAACTTTATGATTGATCCCTAAATCTGGACTAGTTCATTATACAAACTACAGTATTGTCAGGTACAGCGCGTCAACTTACATCAATCTGTCAAATTTCTTTAATAGATTTTTAACCTTATCACAATATCGGAAGGTTAATATTCGATTGCTAAAATTTTATAGATTCGGGTAGGTTGACATGCTGAAGTTTGTACATATAAAAATGCACAGATATGTACAGGCACCAGCACATAAAGATAAACGAAACTGTCAAATTTTCCCAATCAACTTTTAACCATATGCTTTAGCTATAAAATTGAAAATCTATTAAGGAAATTTGTCAGATTGTGGTAGCTTGATATGCTGGCGTCTGTACCACGAAAGGAGTTTTACAAAAATCACCTGTGACAAACATACCTACTTACCACGTTCCATTCTACATTATTCCGTATTCTATGGCACATTACAGTGCAATGCAAGTAAATTCGCCGCACATATGGACACAATGGTGTGCCACGCGCCATTGTAAGCGGGCACTGCACTGTACTGTTGTCATATCGGAGCAGGTCCACTGTACTCAGCGACATGTTTAATTAAAGTGAAGATTTTTACACCCCCTCGTACATAAATCGAAATAAATGAGCAAAAACAGAAAAAGAAACAGAAAATTCTAAGGAATTAAAATATATATTTTGTTTTATTTTACACGTTAACCATCTTTTTTAATCATTCGGCACTGCACTTGTAATTTTGTGTGTAGTTCATTGTAATGACTGGCAATGCGGCTACTGCTCATACCCAAGTTCAATAAACCTATCCTACTCTTAAAAAAATCAACATGAAATTTCACCAATAACACTGGCCGCGAGAATCAAGTCCAGGGCTTTATGCAATTTGACTACAAGATCAACAAAAGAATTAATACTTCGACCTGGCTGGCGCAATGGTCACCTATGCAGGATTGCCGAACAGAGGGCTCCAGATTCGATTTCTGGTATGTTCAACATTTGTGCGATAAGCATGTTTTGCTAATCAATTGCTTGCTTTAGAGCTAACCGACCGTGAGTTCAAGGTGTCCTGATTAAAAGAAAACTTTTACACTGTCCCACAATGCACCAAAACCTGCCGAGCCCTCACAAAATCCATCTGTATTAATTAAAACATACAACAATCGCGCCCCGGCTGCACTCACATTGACGCCTGCATCGCACAGAGCGCGTCAGCGTAGCTTATTGTATTTCTACTGACATGCTTTTTAACTTATTAAAGTTCTTTATTATTTCGGACGGGCTGTGAGTTTTATGTCAACCGACATTTGGTAACTATGCTTATTTATATACATATGTATGTACATATTATAGTTTATAGGAAATTGTAGGAAACAGTTTGCGATATTGATTGTTTTAACGAGCTCAAACATTGTCTTTACAAATATGATAAGGAGGAAAGTAGTCATTGTCTTTTTGAATTGAACAGGCTCCAAAAATATAACACCGATTTGCAAAATTCTTTCACGTTGGGAAGCTACATTATCCCCGGTGAACATGTTTTATCCAGGTACGGGATGAAGTTGCCCGGGGACCCGGGAGAAACCGGCACGAAATCCATTTTTAAAGTACGGTTGTCTAAACTTCAATGTCTGCTTAATTCATCACTATCATATATGGGGCCATATCACATACCTGTAGTAGGTAAATAGGTGCAAATGAAGACCATGTTGTGAGAAAGGTTTTGAGTATGAACGTGGAAGGATATAGAGGAAAGGGAAGACCAAAGAAACGATGGATGGATTGCGAGAAAATTGATATGGCAAGAAAGAATGTAACTTGTGAGATGACGGCAGACAGAAGAGCGTGGAAGGCAAAAACATACTGCGCCGACCCCAAATAAAATTCGGGGATAAGGCAGGAGGATGATGATGACCTACTCTTAAACAGCATTTTCTATCACCGTGCACATAGTTGGGCCTTCTCGCCATTTATTGACGAGAGCATAATCTAATTTGTGTAATGCGTCCCTCCCTTAGTAATATGTAGAGGGACGACGCAAAGTGAGAGGCATTTTTTATTATTTTCCATGTGAACAAAATAAACTAGTTTCGAGTGTTTGCTTTCGTGATGGGAGAGCATGCAAAATGTTTCTTTTATGAGAGAAAAATTATAATTGAAGTGATATTATTGATGTTGTTTGTTTATTTGTAGTTGGGGTCAGCTTCCAGTCTTCCCGGAGCTACTGTGTTACATAGAACAAATTTCAAAAAACTCCATAATCTGTTTACCAGGCAACATCATATGCCCTTGGTAAGAATTCGGCTTCCAAATAACTTCGTACCTACAAAATATGATAGCCGAATCCTACAATATAAAATTCCTTCCTCGTTCAAGAAAATGTATGATACGAATGCACTTCTTTGTAAATCAAATGCAATGAGAGACCCATCCGCAAACGCTGCTTAACCTATGATCAAAAAACCCATCAAGCTTTTTAGCTATCCAGTTATTTAGGCAAGTCTTCAATTTCTATTTCAAAAAAATTATGCAAAATTATTCTAACACGTGTCAAACGTCAGTCTAACTTTTTGTAGTGAAGGCCCCACGTCTCTCTTTAGTACAATAACACAAATTGCTGCGATAGATCTTTCAAGTATATAGTATAGTTTTATTCTGACCATTTATTTATTTTTATACATATTTTTTTCATTTTTAAATATTAATATAAAAAATAAAAACATTTAAAAATATAAAAAATAATAGTATAGTTATTTTTATTATCACCACATACCTGATAAGCTGATGCGCCCTACTCCTCAACGTGGTCAGCAGCTCGAGATCTTCAGCACTGGTTTCCTCGTTCTCCTCATACAGCCGAGTGGAGCACAGCACGGAGTCTAATGCTACTGAGAGACAGTCGCTCAGCTGCTTCGCTAAGTCCATGTCGCGTTGGTCGGCGTGGAGGTCTTTTTCCTATGGTGAGAGAAAATGGTGTTAATCACCGAATTTTGTAAGTTTGATTTTGTTCAGAAGATACACAAATCTGATGTTATAGAAACACGCATGGAACTCGAAGAAATTGCCAGTTCTGGTGGCTATTCAGCGAAAATATATTTCATATAATTACACGCAGCAATTACCTATATGTCCTTTTTTAGAATGGGAAACCATCAAATGACAAGTGCAGCTGGAGGGTGTCAGACTTTTACAGACTAAAACCCACGTTTGTTCCTTCTGGAGGTCTTTGTGTGCCAGGGCCGAAGTAGCTCTTGCGAACAACCCTATACCTTTGCAAAAATATTTATCAACCAAGAAGTTAATCACGCAAGTCTGTCTCCGCAATGTTTGTACAATTCACTCAACTACATACTATAATATCTAAAGGTCATCGTACAAACGCCTTTTAGCATCTATGAGTCTGGTATTCTTATACTTCTACGTAATTCTTCCATCGAAGCTGTAGTTCATTATAATGTAACTCCTAGAGCCCTATCCCCGTAACATTGAGCATAGTATTAATATAGGACAGTTGTAAGCTACCGGTGTCCACAAACTCCAGTGCGATTACTCTATGTACAATTTGTACATACATCAACGCGATGTCCGGCTCTGTGGAGTTACCGTGGCGCGTTTGAATGGGCGAGTGGGCTTGCTTCAGTAAGACATTTGGCCAGTAGCCAATAAGAGTAATAATAATGTCCACATGGACTGTCGGCCATGGCTGCTGTTCTCTCCAAGGAGATCAGCCAGCTACGCAGGACATATAATAGTGTAGAAGCATTTGCGCAGACAAAGGTGCTATCTACCTCTTTCCTAGCACCATGGTTTGGCAATTCGACACTACCAGAAACAGGTCAGGCGCAGAACCGATATCTACTAAGAATAGGATAAAAACTTTGGCAAATCCAATCAAAATAATTTCTTCTAACTATTTTCTAAGGACGCTACCCATATTGATCACGCAACTTCTGGATACCACAATAGACCTTAAGAAATAAGTAAACGGCTACTGGTGTTTAGGAACACTAAGACCAAACACATTTCACATCGTATTCAAATTAAGCTCAAAACACTAACACCTACGTAACCGGTGGCGTATACTCCCAGCATAAGACCCCATGCCCATTAGATATCGTAAATAACCCGAGCCGGTACAAAAAAATCCGCATCCAAAATATCGGCCAAAGATGTTATCAGAACAATGTCACCGGACCCTAATAAAGAACTAGATTTACGAGAAAAAGGAACAAACACATTTTGAATTTCACAAAAAATCGAAGATGGCGTGAGAGATAAAGACCAATTAACATTGGCGCGGCTGTACGATTCAATAAGCTGGTTTTAATTGCGAATAATAAAATTTATATTTTCGACTTCGATAATAATTAAATTTTGTCGTAGATACTAAATCTGGTTTCGCGTATGGATATTTTTATGAGCCTAAAACGAGAAAACCAATTTTAAAGAAGTAATTTTAACTACGATGGGTACTGTTGACTTCAAAAAAACTCAAAAGTACTTTTCTATGATGGATCCAAGCCGATTGTCGGCTATGGCGGCCGTTTTCTTTTATGGATATCAGCCAGCTGCGCAGGACATATTATAGTGCACAAACATTCGCACAGATACAGGTGCACTCTCTATTCCCTCACTGTCATAGTCCGATGGGACTTTTCTATACTCTATTTCTAAACGATGATTTTCAAAACCAGAAAAGCAGTTTACAGAAGGCAACACTGTGTATGTTAATAAGCATTAACTTTACAATTTGTACAATTCTCAACGACCGGCAAATTTTATTGCATTTCAAATTAATATAACTTCCTGCCTGCATTAATTACTATTACAAATCTATCTTATTTAATATGCTAATGATCTTACTTAAAGCTAGTACCTGTTTAGGATGTGCAGACGTCAGCACACCAAGCTTCTCTCTTCTTACAATCCGCTAAATTCCCTTAATTTTCAACTTTATCGCTGAGGCGTATGATTCAAAGTTGATTGGGAAAAATTTACAGTTTCGCCGACAAATGCTTGATGTGCTCGCGACTGTACCTGACTACGAAGTCTCATCAGATATTACGTAAAACTTCCTTATGATTGCAAAGGTAGGAAAAGTAGTCAAAGCGCCGATGGTACTTTGTCTGAATGTTATAAGCTCTCATTGGCATTTTATGACACCTAAAACAGCTGGAGGCCACTCGAAGAGCGAGTGGAACCGTAAAACCTACACCATATTACATTTCGTTTATGACTTTCCATATTGGAGACACGTATACACACACATTTTTACTTGTCATCATACTTCTTTATCTGACTGTTTCGTCTTTAGACTGAAATTACAAATCTAGCGCCATCCCTACCTACTAAAATTATAAATACAAAAGGAATTATGACTGTCATGATTTCACACCAAAACTACATCATCATCACCACAGCCCTTTCATCATCCCACTGCTGGGCACAGGCCTCCTCTCCCACGGAGAAGGATTGAGCTTGCTCAATGCGGGTTGATGATTTCAGACTTTATATTCCAGGTTTCCTCGAGATGTTATCCTTCACCTTTAATCAGTCATTGGTGTCCAAGATAAACTTAGAAAGTACGTGTTACTTAGAAAACTCTAGCGAACAACCCGCAGCCCAGGCAGACCCTGGCCCAAAGGGGCCCCCTCCTATGAATATTTAAGCCTTAAAATTCATGCTAGGGCTGCAACTACTTCTGTTTAACCATTCAAGAAAAACAAATGAGTGTGATGATATACTATTTGAAAATATACTCCTTGACGTCAAAGAAAGCGAGCATTTTTGAATACCTACATTTCAAAAATTGTAAGTATTCATATGTTTTTTACTTTATTTGCCAAATTCTGGAGTAGAGCGAACCGCTTTTTATCAAGGAGCAATTCTGTTACGGAACTGTACGAGATTAAAATTCTCAATTTTATTTTTATTGCAAATATGCAACAATTATACTTTTTGGCGAGTTTTTAATAACATTTTTTATTGCACGGAGATTGCACGGGCGTTGGGAAGTCGTAAGGATGGACATTAAAATAAATCCGTTAATAGGATTTTCGTAAAACAATGCACTGTTTAAGTGATAATTACGTTTTAATTGCATTTGAAAGTAAGGACATAAGTGTGATTGTCTTAGAGCATATTTCAAAGACAAAAATAAATTAAATTCTTCTGCTAAAAGTTGGATTCGTTCCAATCCCTGTATTTTATTTATTTCTGAAAGTTATTTCATCATCATCATCATCAGCCTTTTTACCGTCCCACTGCTGGGCACAGGCCTCCTCACAATGAGAAGGATTGAGTTATTTAACTGTAACAAAACTGCCTTTTCTACCAAATGAATGTACGACCATGTTTTTTTTTGTAGCCACTTGGAAGTGGCTTTTACAAAATCAAAAATAGACCAATATACTTACCCTATTACAAAAAAATCTTACCAAAATACCTAAACAAAATTTATGCGCACTGACCTAAAAAAACCACAAATGTCCAAGTCCCGTCGATATCTAAGAGCCGTCCTCAAAGATAAGCGAAGTTAAAAAAAAACCTTTTTATTTATATAACGACTCCAGAATTTGTATCGAAGAGTCGGTTACTGCCTAATAAGAGGTCCAACTTGTTTTTTTTTTATTATTTATTTTACAACAAACAGTAAAAGCTTACGGTAAGTATACTCTGGGATTATATTATTTTTATTTCTGTACACGGTAGCGGATTGTGATAAAAATCTTTATAGTTTAGCGGAAATTATTATTGTGTATCATTGTTACAGACAGACGCGTAAAACGTCTGGTTATTCGAATCCTTGTGTTTAATATGATTTTATGCACGGCCAATTTTTTAATACTGGCGTGAAAGTTGAGTTGTAATTAAAATCTTTGGAGCTTGACTTTGAGAATGCAGAAAACATAAGGACGGCGTGAACGAATCATGATATTAAGTTAGACAGTTACTAATCCAAGTATTTGGTACCTACACTCTCCAAAGTGTTTGAAACCATTTTTATGATAGCATTTTTTTGAAACCTCTATTCGGCGATTTTGTTATACCTAATACCACTTATTATTAAAATTTATTAGAAGCTATAACATCCTACGTTCAATCTTCTACTATAAGTATCAATTCGACAAATTATACCTCTTCAACTAGTGGCAAGTAGCTGAGAGAGTACCAAGTCAGTGTGAACGATCCTTATTTTAATTTCGAAAAAGCTGTTTTTTTGTATAACTATTTGAACAACAAAATCTAGCAATTCCTTTATAAAAAATCCACGTTATCTATATTATGACGGCGTCCAGTCCGATTGTTGCATTTGCGCAGACACAGGTGCACTCTCTATTCCCTCACTCTCGTAGTCCGATGGGACGGCAATCCTACACGACCGGAGAGAGATCAGGCGCAAGATCGACATTTACGTGCTTTCCGATGCACGGATGTATCAATCATCAACTTCAAGACTCCGGGTTGTTTTATGAAAATTTCTCAAAACCCAAAAAGCAATTTCGGCCGGGGAATCGAACCCGCGCACAGCAGTCGCGCTATGCGACTACTAGACCAACGAGGCAGTCAAAACGAATCATATAACTAGTGGCAAGTAGGCGAGCGAGTACAAAGCACGGCGTGAACGGTCGCGTCGGATGCATTAGCGGCGCTTTTAGGGCGCCCACCCACTCAACGGGCTACTGCTCGTAGCGCACAGGGCTGACACCACACCGATTATAATATATTTTCTTCTTTAAAAATATAAGAGGAGTGAAATGATAATAGTCTTGAGAATTTTAGCTGTAGAAACATCTTGGATTGCGTATGGAATCCGTAGTTATTTATCGTGATTCTATTTTTTATTTATTGTCTTATGGGGTTGTTCTAGTATGCTAAGCAATCAGTTCCAATATCACCTCATTGACAAATCAATAATAGTTATTACATAATGATAAAGTGTTTATTTTCTCGTAACTCACAAAGGACATTTAATCATGTCGCACAGTCCAAATCTTCATGAAACATTCAATTCATTTATCACACAGAAACATATTTTTTACCAAAGTTTCTTTTTTCGTATTTATTACAACAAATCTTTTATAATGAAAAAAGGATGTTAAACTTTGCGGTTCAGCAGACATGAATAAAATTTACACTAAAATTAATTTTCCACTCCGCGACAGCCCTCAACACTGTTCGACATTCGTCTGCAGCGCGGCGTCTAGCGTCTAACGTACCCACACGACTACGTATAGCCACACATAGTCATACGTATAGTTACTGCAATAGTAACGTATAGTAATGTATAGTAACGTCACGACCTCTCCGTAAGGGGGTAGAATTTACAGCTACGGGGACGTATTGCAATCGTGACGTTCCACAGTTTTAGGTTAAAAGGTACGGTTGCTATTGGATATTTTATAGGTATGGCGATTGCGATTATGAAGGTTTGATTGTCAACGCCTTTCTTGGTGAAAGGGTCTGCCTAAATAACGGCGTCCGGGCTGATTGCCAGCCACGGCGGACACGACCGCATACACTGCATGACATACATACATATAACTTGCAGACTCCGAGGCTGCTTTTATGAAAGTCTCTTTAAACCTTCAAGCGATTTCAACTTGACCGGAAAAAGTTCGACCACGTGCACAGCATTCGCGCTATGCGACTACTAGATCAACGAGGAAGTTAATAATAAGAATTTCTGCGTAAATATAAATGTAATGAATCCGTGCATGAGAGTATCAAAGATATTACCAGACACCCGGTAACTGGGATAAAATTCAGTTATACTAGAAACTGAACTCTACGTATAAATTTAAACTAACAATAATTCTTTTAAAACAGTTCTGAGGAAACATTCTGCAGCTGACAAATATTAGGACAACTGAAAAACCAAAATTTTGTATTCACCGAAAAAAACAACTCGTCACAAACAATACCAAAAAAAAACTAACATTAAAGCCAGCATTACCAAAATAATACAAATTCATAAAATTACTAATAAAAAGACGAGGCAAATGAGGCGAGCACTTTCCGAGATTACACGCAAAGTTCGGACATACACATAAACCAACCCTTGCGATAGACGAAAGGGTACGTTTTTCTGCCTAGTTAATTTTCATGTGTTCCAACTGACTTGAGTAAAACTCCGATGTACCTATGTAAGTGGTTTGGGAATAAAAGTTGTTTTTTTTTTAGGAATTTTGGTATTAAATAAAACGTTGTATCGTGGAAAGCAATTGGCATAGATAACATAGGTATTTCATATTGTAATCGCTAGTTCTGAAAAAGTACGCGTGTATTTTCTTAAGACTTCTTATTCTATACTGTACCTACTAAGTACTGTTTCAACAGTGCTTTGAGAATGTCCTTTCATATTTTCTTATGAGACTAAAGGGAAGTATTTGAAAAAAAAAGTGTATTAACTATGTTTGGCTATCTTATTATCGGTAGGTACATTGAAATAACAGAAGTTATTTGATTCAAATGATACATGCAGCGCCATCTACGGGTAAACTCATGTCAAAATAATGCAATACACTTTAGATCGCTAGATGGCACTGCATTTAGCATTCAACCGAGTTTTTTTTTTCTAATTACATTGTAGTTCTCAATAAATACAATAGATGGCGCATTTTCAAATCACGCATAAAACAAAGCCACTATTTTGTTTGCGTATCGGTTAAGTTCAGAAATGGCAGGTAAGTAAGATGAAATCGACATATTGAGGTAGGGTAATGTGCTGGTCTGTTACAATCCTGAATGTTTACCCTTCTACGATCTACCCACAAATGCGATTTTTATATAACCATACATAAAAACGTTTGCCGGAACAGCCAATAAAATATTATAATAAAATCTACTTACCAATTGCATGCTCAGCAGCTTGACAACATAGACGCAGGCGCCGGTACTCATGAAGTAGGACGCACTCATGTTGCACATCGATATAGTTCGAGAGATCACCATCACTGCTGTGTGAAGTGCCCTGGGGAAAACAAGCAACAATAGGAAATATGCATGAAAAAAATATTTGCAATCTAACTACTTTATCAACAAATATACAAAAATAGAATACTAACTGTGAAAAAAATATCCAAATCAGTAGAAAAACACACGAGATCTAACAATTTTAAACAAGTGTACCTGTCCCTCTCACCAAAACGCTATATTCAATGACAACCTTACGGGCGTGTGTAGTTGTGACGTAAATTTTACACTCGGACTTCTTTTTCTTATTAGCAGTTTGAAGTTTAATAACTTCTTGTCGATAAATAATATTTTAGAAATAATTTCATATTTATTTATTACAGCTAAAAGTGTATTAATTTGGTGATTAAAAAAATTACATGCATATTCCCTATTGGATAGCTGTCTAGGCCGAACATGAAAATCATATCTATATGGCAAATAATTTTAAAACAATGTCACTTTTATTACTCGTTTCTACAGATTTTTTTTTTTATTCACAATAAAAAGCTTGACCTACGTCAATTGGCAACTACTCCGCTCACACGGATAAAAAGAAAAGCCTATAGTTTCTTCCATAAATAAGCTATTAAACATAGACAATTTTTCAGTCAGTCCTGTAGTTCCTGAGATAGCAAGTCCAAGCTAACAAACAAACTCTTCAGCTTTATAATATTAACCCTAGATCTAGACTCTCGCTCTATAAACCAAGGAATTACTGGCCCGTTGTGAAAATTCTTTCAGTTTTAAATAGATTATTTATTGAGGAAGCAATTTTTATGTGAGTAGTTCCCAAGGGAGGAGGACAACAGGCATTATAGCAAGATTTCGGATACAAGCCTTCAACGAAATAAATTTACTGACTACAAATACTGACTTGGAAGTAAACTGTGACACCAAGTCATCCCGGTCGCAAGCGATTGCCATCATTTCTCCTATCACTTTCAGTAAATGGATCTTATGCAGCGAATTCTTCTCTACTGCTGACTGAAAAAGAAATAATCAAATAAAGTAGGTACAGACGACAGCACAACATCAAGCTACCCAAAACTGACGAATTTTTCCAATCAACTTTGAATCATATGCTTTAGCGATAAAGTTGAAAATCTATTAAAGAGGTCTACAAACTGTGAAAATGAATCTTTATTTGCAAACATAGGTTTAAGAAGGTGGTTTCAGGTTCAAAATACAGGCCAATTTTATTGTTACTTATTTTCGACTTTACTACAAAGAACTTAAAGTTGATTTTAGTCAAACAAAGAAAATTACTGTAAAAAAATACCAACTTACCAGTTTAGTGCACTTCTCAACGATTCTATGCAGCTCATTCAACTGCCTTTCCAAATAAGGCATATCTATTACACCTCTATTTTTCTCCGTCTTTGCTGAACCAAAGCTCATATCACTGAGTGACGAGCAAACAGAACTAGTCTTACTCAACTTGGGTTTATCTTTATCATTACTATTCTTCTTTTTCTTCCTCTTATTAGTGCTAACCTCTATATCTTCCTCTTTATTATTATTATTCTCCACTTTATTAGCCTTCTTTTCCACATCACCATTAACGATTTTATTTTTATTCTTTTTATGTTTCTTCTTATCGGATTCTTCTTCGAAGCCGTTTTGTTCTGTTTTCTTATTCTCTGTGTCGCAGTTGGAATGTTCTAGAAACGGTTCTATGATGTGCGATATTTGGTGGATGACTTTGCACGTCTTAGTTGTGGATGGTGTAAGGACATCTATGATCGCCGTATCGTCTAGAACTATAGTTTCGTTGCTTCTGGAAGCGAAATGGTTTATGGAAAATTTTAGTATTATTACGTAATAGAAAAAAGGGGGGTATTGCATGATGAACATTTTTTGTGTTATCAGAAGTCCTCTTCTTACATAAGTACCCAAACTTGCATAGCTAAAAACTGTCAAATATCCAAATTGATCAAACAAAATAGCTTTTACTAATATTCTGCAGACAATTCCTACATTGTTAACAGCCTAAAAATCTACCAACCAGCCCGACACGTAGCCCGTGGTCATATAGGCAGGGCTGTGAGTTGTTCGCAAGAGTTACCATTGTCCTGCCATACAAAGACCGCTCGAAGGTACAAAATCGGGTTTTAGTCTCTAAAACTCTGACGCTCTCACCAGCTGCACCAGAGGGAGGGGTCATTTGATGAAATAGCACAAAAAAAGCACAGACTCCCTGAAAAATATTCAACGACACCGGTCGGACTGGACGCAGAACCCAAAATAGTTAGGATAAGGCTAGGCTAGTTGATGTTGATGGCCAGGCCAACTTACGTGCTTAACAGTTTCTGTTTGACCTTCCTGGCTTTCTTCTTGATAGCCTTCTGCTTCTCCCTCTCGCGTCGCTCTTGTTCTAATCTCTCGGCTTCTTCTTGCAAGTCTTTCTCTTCTTTGGAATTCGGATCTTGGCTTTCTGACGTTGTCTGTTGAATGAAGAAGAATGGGTATATAGTTTAGTATTAAAGTTAGTATAGTTTAGTACTAAGTATTAAAGTGTAAACATTTTGTTAAATAATAAATTTTCAAAATCAAAGATCTTTTTTGTGAATAAACAATTTAAAAAGTTGTTCTAAAGGTTACATTTTTAATATTTTTTTAACTAGTATTATAAATGCGAAAGAAATAATGTCTATCTGTCTTTATGTCTGTCACGCTTTTACGCCAAACCTATTGAGCCGATTTAAATTAAATTTGGTTGACATATAGTCTAGCTAGTCTGTGAAATGACATAGGCTACTTTTTATCGGGTGCGGTAAGTAGTTCTCTCGAACGATGTTTGGAACCACGGGGAACAGCTAGTAAATTATAATTATATTCCTCACACATTCACCAAAATTTTCAACATCATTCATTCATAAAAATTAAATTAATAATAGTAAATATCAGACGGGCTGTCGCAGCGCGGTGGTGGCCCGCTCGCGGATGGCCTGCAGACGGGTCTCGAGACGCAGCTGGCTGGCGTCCTGCTTGTCGCGGATGCGCGAGCGCAGCGCCACCGCCTCCAGCTGCGCCGCCGCCGCCAGCGCCGACAGCCGCGACTTCACGCCTTCCGCCTGCAAACCAAACAAACGTCATGCTTAACAAAATTATTCCTCACCAATTCACACAACGCCATCTAGTTCCAAACTTAACAAAGCTTGTACTATGGGTACTAGACAAGTGATAAACATTCTTAAATATATTTTTCTTTTGTAAATACATTATAAACACCCAGACTAAATGATCCTAAGTTTATGCACAAAATTTTTTATTCTTGTGCGGAAACGAACCCGCCACCTCCACTGTAGCAGGCAGATTCACTACCCACTACGCCATCTGATCATCTCTTTCTTTCAAGTTTTCTTGGGATTTTAGTCTCACCTTCTCTCTAGCAGCATCATCTCTCTCTTGTTTCTTCTGCTCCTTGAGCTCCTCAACTCTAGCGTCTCTCTCCTTTCTCTTCTCGAGTAGAGTTTCGACATGCAACTTCCTGGCTGCTTCTAGCGCCTGTCTGCGAGCTCCTACTGCAGCTTCGCGAGCTGCTTTTTGTTCCTGTATTGTTCAATACATATTTATATAATAGGGTAAGTAGTTGACAACTAGTCAAATTCATTACTTTTATTGGACTGACAAAAACGGTTTATTTGTATGAAAGAAAGAACTATGATGTCATAATTTGAAAAAATATCAAATAGTTTTTCCTTCAAAACAACAAATGTATGTACATCAAATTATTTTAAGATACTTGACCAAATTTGTTAATATTTAATAAAACTATTATTTTATTTAACTTTAGTTTAATTAAATCTTGGTTTTACAATGTACCGGCTAGCAATTATTCACAGAGCAGATCATAGAGAGTTGAAAAAAAAACATAGATAAAATAAAATTGTCACTGATGACAGTGTTAGAAAGCAGAAGGCGCTAAATTTAAATTTGAATATTACAACAAAATTAATATTAAAAAGGATTTTGTTTTTAACCCAATGAAACATCATCCCAATTGTCAATTTACTATCTTGAACTATAAAAGTCGGGTATACACTTTCTACTGACCAGTTTGGAGAGCCTGTCCCTCCTCATCTGCCGCAGTCGGGTGGTGTGCGTGCGGCACTGCTCGAGAAACTCGTGGCGCCTGTTCTCAGCTTCCAGCTGTTTGATGAACGCTATTTCTCGGAGCTTTTCTTCTTCGTCATGAGCTTTGCGGACTATATCCTGAGAATAGAGGGCAGTAGGTTACAAAAAATGAAAAGACTACTTTTTAAGGAAATCACCAAAAGGCTGATTGACGCTTCGCGTGACCAGAGGGCTGGCTTGTTCTTTGGACAAAGAATAAGCATTGCCATCCAACGTGGCAATGCAGCCAGTCTTCTGGGCACGTTTCCGAATGACAGCGACGCGGAGGAATACTTCGATGCCTGACGTGTATGTATATATCTATAATTATGTTAATTTAGATATATATTTTTTTGTAATTATAGATAGTAGTTTTTAGAAAAGACTTATGTCCTGGAATGGAAGAAAAGTGTCGCCGCACACGGGCCACCGGCCAACACCACAAAACGATGCCACTAGCATATCTCCCGTACTTTTCATACACACGGCGATTGTTGCATGAGGCGGCCACCGGCTTCAACCGTGAGCGGCGAATCCATATAAAATGTATGAAAATTACAGGAAATATGCCAGTGGCGACGTTTTGTGGTTGTGGCCGGTGGCCCGTGTGCGGAGCCCTAACTGACTCCACGAGACTGTTGGGAACGCTCCACAAAGACGGAGTATTCCTATGCTGCAAAGTTACAAGTCAGATGTATCAAATCGATAATGCAATTTGACACACTAATGACCGGTTTCTGAATACTCTTATCGATGGTCAATCGATAAATTTTAAAGGTAAAATTAACAGATACACTGGCGATAGCGGAGGTGGGAAACCCGTCATAAAAGGAGATTTGTGTCAATGTCATTGTGAACCATAACAATACATATACATACACGGTTACATTTTGGTCGGTCATGCCATGCCATGTAGGCCCATGTAGGCCCATGGAGGGTCGAACTGGTGCATGAAACACTATCGATTTTTAAAGATACATACCTTGAGATGTTGATCTCTGTTCTCAGCGGCTTTCTGGAGGCGCCTCTCCATTCGAAGGCGCTTTTCTTCTATCAGATCATTCTTGGCCACCTGCCAAATAACAAAATCTTGTTACAGCTGTAAATATGACCGAAATTATTGTTCATAATTATGTACAGACGCCAGCTCATCAAGGTACCCGAAGTTATCAAACTTTCCCAATGAACTTTGAATTTTATGCTTCTGCGATAAAGTTGAAAATCTATTAAGGAAATATGACAGATTTTAGTAGCTTGATGTGCTATCGCCTTTACATCAAGTCAGATTATGATAAATTACTAGACTTTTTGGGATAGTAAAAAGCACTGCAAATTGTTTTAAATTAATATTTCATTTTTCCTTTTTCTCTTTGTTAGCTACCATTTGCTTAGAGAGCACCTACCTATAAGTGCTTTTAAAAATGTAAATAAAAATAGTGTCTATAAAAAGCTAGACCCCCTACCTTGACCTCCTCAACCCTGGCCAAAAGCTGATGTATCTTCCGCGCTCGTTCCGTTTGGTATTCAATCCTCTGACGCTCGGCTCGAGCTTGCTTCAGCTGAAGTCGTCTTAACGCGTCTTGTAGACTTCCTCGCCGTTTGATGCCTTGCGATAGTTTCGCGTGTAGTTGTTGAGCGCGACCTGAGAAGATAGTTCTTAATGTGGAGGTACGAATTTTGGGTTTTAAGTAGTTTTATTGCATAGCAAACTTGCGTGGAAACTTAATCTAAGGGTTGGATCTAGACACGTGATCACTTCTCCAGATATAACACAAACTGTAGCCATCTCTCCACTCCATGGCAATAAACATTGAATCCAAAACAACATTTGCATAGAGGAAATTATGTTTACCAGAATTCTTAGAGATTTACGCTTCCAAATCTCCCAAAAAATATGCACTCGCTCTACCCAAGATATACTTGCTAGAGGGGTCTTAGTGTGGACCTACATACATGGTTAAATATTTTATTGAATTTGATACTTCATGTATGATTATTTTGTTATGGATAGAACTTGTTCTTAAACCATACAGACAGAATTGTGTTGTTGGGAGCTGTCTGGTGATATTTAGCCTATTTTGAATAAATGTATTTTTATATTTTATATTTAGTTATGGTTACCTGGATCCCTAGCGACCAGTGCTTCCAAAGCTCCCAAGGTATCCACTCGCTCTGCCCAAGACATGCCGGCTAGAGCCGTCTCGTATTGGTCTTCTAGACTGGCGGCTAAAGATAAGTTCTCAGTAGACTGGCAGGAAACGCCCGCTGATGTGTCCTCGCATAGAATCTCTGCATCAGTCTGTCAAATAAGGACGAAACTAAATTAATTTAATACTCAATGGCCAGGGTTCCACGGAAATAAAAGATTTCCCCTTTTCAAAAATTTTGACTTGTCTTGCAAGTGTTGGCAGAAACTACGTAGTTAAAAAATTCTAATTGGCTCATGAGTCTTTATTTTAGCTGTCTCTCTATATTCGACTCGTCAGTTCAGCTGTGTAAGTAGCTTTTCATATTAATATTAATTAATTAATATAAATTCCAAGGCAAAGTATGAACCAGTGTCAAGAAAATCCTACCAATATTGTAAAAGGGAAGTTTGTCAGAGTGTATGTATAGATGATGTACCCAATGAATTAAGATGAAGACAAAAATAAAGCCAGTCTTACCTCAGTATCATCTGTCTCCGTATCCAAATCTATATCAGAAACTTGCTGCAGTTCCATAATCTGCCTGTTCAGCAAGTCCTCTTCCTCACACAACATCCTCTGGTCAACTTCCGACTGGAAATCCAGCGCCCAACTGATCTTCCTCTCATTCTCCTCTATCTGTGACGTCATTTCTGCTATTTCAGACATTTCTGACGGATCGGCAGACTTTAGAATCTCGTTATGATCGTTCATCTGATCATCGTCTTCCAGGAATTTGAAAGTCGTCATGAATTCAGACTTCCATTTGTCGAAGTCAAATGTTTCCGTAGTTTTCTCTTGAGACCTAGCTAGTCCAGTTGTCAGGCTTTCTAGAGATGAATGTAGGCGATTTTTGGTCAATTCAGAGCCATCGTCTTTTGGGGTGTCCTTGACTTTCTCCCGTTTCAAAGCTTTGCTTCTAGAAGTACGGGTTTTCAACCCTGTCACATCCGATTTCTGTCTTATAATCGACAAATCTTTTTTAGCTTCCTTGATTTCTGGTTTTGGTTTCACAACTTTTGGTTTCTCTGGCTTATTTTGCGGCTGTTCGGATTTTGCGCGATCCAATTTAGATGCTGACACAATTTCTTTTACCTCTTGCTTTGGAGACTCAATCATATTCAGAGTAGGTAAACTAGTTGTTGCTGAAGGCTGGTGGAATCTATTAGCCCAGTGCGATTTCGATTGCTTCTTGGATTCGCGACTGAGCCGTCTAGATTTCACAGTTAACCAGCCATCATTATCGCACTTAGTATTATCAACGTTAAGAACTTCGACGGAATTCGCGAACTCTGCTTCTTCTGGTACTAAAGTCTTCAAACTCTCACTGGATTCGATTCGTGACATGTCTATTTGAGTCACAATAGTGTCAGAGCTGCTGTACTCTTCCCCGTCCTTCTTATCGAATGCAGGATTTAGTTTCTCTGTTTTATCTCCTTTCTCATTGATCTTCAGTGAAGCTGGTCGCGGTGGTCGCTTCTTAAGATCAACTTTAGCTATATTCTTGCTATCGCCAGATCCCATTTGAATGCGATGAGGAGGCTTCTTAGATACTACTTTATTCGCAGGGGCATCAAATAGACTAGTTCTTCCCGTTGTCAGATTAAACGGGTAGCTGCACTTGCTGGTTTGATTTCGTTTTGGAAATGGCCTTTGTGCTTTTGAAGCTGAGTCAGATCGCATTTCAACAACAGTTTTGCTTCTAGCTATGAACCTTGTTGGAGTTTTAACTTCTGTTTTAATTGTATTCACTGGTTTTGGCTTAGCCGCTGCCTGTGAATAGGCAGGTCTTGTGTTTGGCTTTTCAACTGCAGCTTTGGGCTCCACTTTCTTTAGATCGTGATCTTTCTTTCCTTCTCTTACTTCAGACGGTAAAGTTTCTTTGCTTTCTGTTAATTCTTTGTTCGAATTTTCATCAATCTTGGTGACCTCCTCCTTTGCACCATTTAATGGTTCTGAGTATTTTGACTTATCGTCTTGTTTTTTTGTATCTGATTCTTGATTTTTGATATCGTTTTTCGTAGCATCAGGTGATTCAGCAGGCTTTGTTAAAGTATCACCTACTATTTCACCGCTCGGCGTTGACTTTTCATCACTGGACTTGGAAGAGCTTACATTAGAAACATCACCAAAATTATCCTCTGATTTTGCAGGTGACTCTGTTGAAACGCTCTCTTTTTCATCAACAATAAATGCATCATCATTCACAGCATTATTTTGCTTATCAACTTTTTCATTGATATCTTTAACTTGATCAGTAATTTTCACTGGTTTATCATTTACGTCAAGTTCATCAGCTTTGTCAAGATTCAGCATATTCTCATTTTTGGCTGCATTTTCAGTCAATTGTTTGGCTAAGAATTCATTTTCCATAGCATCTAGTTTCGCTATAGTAGCTTTAGCCTGACTGGAAATGTCTCCATTGACGGTCTTAGCATCGTCTTGCAATACTGTGCGTTTCGGTGATTTAATAACAACCATTTTTGGGGCAGCATTTGGACTTTCTTTTGCTTTGCCTATTTCAACTACCGACGCTTTGATCGGCTTGCTATCTTTATCTACTGATTGAGATACCTGATCTTTAATTAGTTTTTCCTCCTTTTCGTCTACTGGAGGCTTTACACTTACTGATTCATTCTCTTCAACATTGTCTTTTACATCCTTTTCCTTTATATCAGACAGTCTTGAAACCTCTTTAGCCGATTTAGGCTCTGGCTTAGTTGTAATTTTTGAAGCGATTTTGTTGCTGAAAAACTCAATATTAGCTTTTGGACTGTTGTTGGAATGTCCTGTAACTCTTGGGCTAACTTTGCCGCTCCCGGGACTAGCTTTACCAGTGGGATTTGGGCTATTTTTGCCACTAGGTGTGTTATGTCCTGAGAGGCAAGGGCTATTTTTCCCTGACACTGAAGGTGAACTTTTGACTGAATAGCCTTTTCGTGACTCAGGACGTACGAAATCAGTCTTTCTTATCTCCCAAGCTAGACTCTGTGGTCTCTGAGGAGGAGGGGTGTTATCGTACTCCCATTTCAGTCGAAACCATTCGCCAAGAGCTTTGAAGTCACGCGTGTAGTTCTCTAAAACTAGAATCACTTCTTGGCACTCGTTTAAATTTTCGTGAGCCTCGACCGTATTGTAAATTTCACCAATCTGTGGACAAGTAAATTGTTGGTTAAGTATTATAGCTAGAAATAAACTTTTCTTAATACATAGAAATAGAAAGGTAAGATCGTGATATTGCTAATCTACAATTTTTAAACCTGTATTTACTTCTCGTATTGCATTTATATTATTTTGTCTAATAGCATAACACACTTTTAATAAAAATACAACTTTTATAAATTAACACATAAAAATCGGGTACAATCAAAAGTAATTTTCTAGAGTAACCTTTCTAACAAAGAACTAGATAGATACCTATACAAAATACGAGTAATACATCAACAGAGCCAACGAATTTCATCAAATCCCCCGACGCATCATAACAGTGCAATCACAAAGCGAAACCTTCCCTGTTTCGAGCACCGGGCATTATCGATTTTGTACTCTCGTAAAGGGATGTTTATTCCTAGAATGAAACTGAGGTCAGACAGTCTGCCTGCGCTATATCTATCTAGTCGTATTTATGGATGCACTCTCGAACTTTCCAGAGACATCGCTGCATTATTAAATTCAATTGTAATTGTTTAAAGGGCTGGTAGATAATGTGGTTTAGTTTTCGATCTTGGACAATTGAAAACAGTACAATGCAATTTAGATGCCAATTAAATAATAGTTACTTCTTAAGTGGTTTCGTAAGCATATAACATTGATACCTTTTAGATGAGGTAAATAGCTAAAATAGTTCTTATACCAAGGTTAAAATAATTAACTGTTTATTTCTCAAATCCCAAACCTCGCCTCAAATTAGCCTAAATAATATTTTTGGACCGTAGGTATATTAGCGTACCACTGCATGTGGATAAAACCGTTTAATATTTCAAGACCAAATTCATGAAGGTACTTAAGTATTAAGAAAAGTTCAAGTTCAATATCAAGTCGATAAATAATATTGTAATGGCCTTGGCATAACAAAGGACATTCAGGTCAAAGCTAGTATAACTACCCTGATATTTCTAGCTTGCGATCGATAAAAATGTCATTTGCACAAGTGTTAAAATTGTAGGGTACTTTCTTTACTGTAACATTTTATAATTGTTTTTTGTCTGCAACTTCGTATACATTTGTCTTTATAGAATTCATGAAGATCAAAGGTTGATAAATAAAATCTAATAAAAATTTGATTCAACATTCTAATCAAAGCTTATCCTCGTGTTTGACTATGAACACAACCTCAATTATTATGATCTGTGACCTCTGTAAGTTTCTAAAGTACTTCCTAAAGATTGTAGAAACAAGACAAAAATCCTAGGACCTCCAAAACCTTTAAGTGCTTCCAAAATTACTAAACTACGAGTCCCAACCACCCCCTAAAAGTCTCAGCCTTATTGAACTATGTCCTCTACATTGTAATCACGACTTATTGCCATTTAGACATACTCACAGCTCGCTGTAGATCTCCGAACAGCAACGCCCAGTACCTAGCGCGCAATTCTGAGCGCTTGTCCCTCCCGGCTGAAGCGGATCGGAGCCGAGTGGCGGCGCGGGGCGTAGCTCGGCGAGGCGGAGGTGCTCCAGCGCGAGGTGGCTTGCGGGAGATGCGATCTGGGTGTAAAAGGAAAAAAACGCATGTAGTATGTAGTAACTGTTTATCTGCTACGCCTTTAGTAAAAGGTATAACTTTTTAAGATTAATCTTGACTTTTAGGTAGCTTAAACCATGGGGAATGTTAAGTAATATCCATTCTGCCGTCTAAGGCGGGCCCTGGACCTACACTACCACTGGGCAATATATTTTTATAAACATTAGGACTGAAAGGTACATCAAACAACCACCCACAACCATATTGCACAACAACACCAACTGCGCAATTAGATTCGAGGAAAAGCGGATTTCTAATTTCATCAAATAAGAAAATGTTCATAATTTTCAGTATATGTTTTAAAACAGTATGGCGTTTCTTGAACGATCTTCTTTCCAGACCAAAAGAAAACAGCGCAATCTCAACACCCGATGCAATTAAAGAATATTGTGCACTAAAAATGTTAAATCTTTCAATCACTGCGGAATCTTCAACACCAACCCTGTACGGCCAATTAAAATTGCACAAATTGTAATATAGCAAAATTGAATTGATAGTCTAATGAGCGCCTAACTGAAAGCAATTGCATTTTTAACATAGATCATGTTCTTAACTGGAATACCCGTATAATACCTCTTCATAACATGGAGACTTTCTGGTTCCTTAAGATTGTTACCGATCAAGATCTACAAATGATATTCGACACAACTCCTTATACTTTCCGAGGATACCCAACGTTAAATTTTAGTATTCCCAGAAATATTCTATATTCAGCAAATATTTTCGTGGAAGCCAACTTGTAAAGTAACCGGCCAGACTTAAGTAGACGAGAATAAAGATCGGCACAGTCACTGAAGCAAGCGCTAAAGAATTCATGGCGAGTCAGGAGCCCGATTTAGAACCCCACATCGACTTGACGATCGCTTGTTGCACGAGCCACTTTACTTAAGTCTCTGTAGAATAAACTAACAGACAATTTTATTTACAGCATCTTTCTACATTTCATCATCAACCTTTTTATTGTACCACTGCAAGGTACAGGATACTTCTAGTACAGAGAAGTAACGAACGTTAATCACCACGCTTGCTGAAGGCGGATTGGCGATTTCAGACTCATGTTCAGGTTTTCTCTAAATCATTTCCTTCACCTTCACTCAGTCACTGGTGTCCAAGATATACGTAGAAAGTACAAATAACTTGAACCAGCATACTGTCTCTACAGAGGTTGGTTTAACCACTAGGCCACCACGACTTTATTTACCTTTGCGTATAATGACAGAATTATTAGATGTTAGGGAATACCTCAAGGGTCCATTTTAAGACCACTTAATATTTATTTTAAATTGAATCTAACATGATTTTCATCATCATTCTCCTGTCCTCATACAAATTCATTGTTGTTTAAGGCACAGCTGGTCTCCTTATTCCATACCTTCTTATATGACGTTATCTCACAAGATGATCCTCATTCCTGCGATTTTGTGTACGTTTTATACTAACCAATCCTTTGAAAGTTTAAAACAGTTACGTGGGTTAACAGTTATATATTAACGTGTGCAATCTGCCCATAAGATTACATTGAATTCCAGCTCTTTCAACTCATGGGCAATGCTTGCCAATAGAAAACCGATATTTCCCGAACAAAACACATGCAGTCGCTTGTAGCTCGTAAAATGCATGGAACCAGTCATTACTTTGCTTAGATCAAACTGAATGAATGTAGCTTGATTCCGAATCACAGATAGTAGGCGTACATAAAATACCGTCTCAATAGCTGGTTGACGATGCGTCCCGCTGTGCGCCGATGCATTACAATATCCGTAGAAACATGAAATTGCTCTTGAAATTACTCTCTATATTTCATATTAAGATTTTTTTTTAAATAATCAATCCGTTAGATCTCTCATTTTATTGTTATTTGTCTCATTAAGCACTATTCTTTATGACTTTATATTGTTCAAATTAAGAAGCATTGAGAATAAACATTCCAATCGACATTCTTGTTTTTGTGTGCTGCATACATTTAATGTTTCCTTCTATTCTTATATATGTGGTTATATCACATAATTCCATGATTTCAACCATTAACAATCTGTTACTTTTTCATAAGACTATTGGAATCATCATAACCAAAATTATCAGTCTGTTTTCGATTGCTTCAACTGCTGCTCAACTATTTTCTCCTGTCTGAGGTACAGTATGATGAGAAGATAATCCTATTATCTCAAAAAAGATTATTCCCCCTCCCTCCAGTAAAATCGCAGTTTTCTTGCTCAGACTACTCTCAGTCAACTATGACATATTAAAAAGTAACTACAAGTACAGGATCAAGTAATTGATGACTAAAAACTATTAATTCTTATGAAAAAGTATATATAGTTATTCTAATTTTAAATGGATGACTAATCACCAGTTGATAAAGGAGGCACAACTGTCTAAACAGGTCCTATTAGTCAACAATTATTCTTAGAATTAGTATGTAAATGTAAGTCTGCAATACCATATTTGTAAATGTTGTCTTAGTTAAAATAACTGTTGCAAATAATTTTTATTTTTTATGCGCTGAAAAAAAAAACATGTCGGAGACATCTTTGACTTTTCTTAGGCTACTAGTCAATTAAGATTTTGATTAAATTTATAGGATAGTTTCTAAAGATATGAAAGCCGAAACCCAGACTTATAAATTAACCAATTTGGGTACATTGAGCAAGTGTGGTGATTAACACTCACTCCTTCTCTATATGAGAAGTCTGTGCCTAGCAGAAGGACAATAAAATAGACTGATGATGATAACAATTCCTAAGTGATGATGATTGCTAAGTTTATACATATAAGGGAAAAAGAAACAGCTTGTTAATCAATAACTCACTGATTTGTATAGGAAAGTAATATTTTTCTTGTAAAGTTAACAATATTCTGACTGAAATAATGTGAAATACTTTATAACCTTTCAAAAAACACCGAGCGACTCATTATGACTTCGATAGTAACCCATCCAAAAACCGACAGCAAGCAATGCCTTATGATCAATGTATCTGTGCGGTTAGTTAACAATATTCTGACTGAAATTATATTAAATACTGTGACATAGATGGTTACCCATCCACAAACCAGCAGCAAGCAATGCTTAACCTTATAATTGATTTATCTGAGCGGCTGTTAGTAAGCTACTAAAAAAGTATATTATTAGCTAGTATATTACACTCTAACAAGTACTGGTTACAATGAAAAACCTAAGAATAGGCCTTGATTGAAGCTTGAGTGTAACTTCAAGGCCACACTAAGTATACCATAATAAGTATAAATAGTATGAAAACAGTATGCAGTTCGGATTAAGCCAAACCAAAATGGTTTTTAGAGTTTCTTACTTTAAAAATTTGCTATTATTTACCTTCGTATCATTGATTGAATTGCTAAAGCTTTCTTTCCAAATGTAGGATGGTCAAATTTATTTTCGATAAGAATGAGGTAGCAAATGTTTAAAAAAATAAACATCACACAAAGGTATTCTTTCATTATGCCTATTAATTTCAATACAAAGATTACATTTGGAGCAATGTTTACTTCGTAAACCGCGCTTTATAAGCTAGCGGGCACTCCTTCGTCGCAGCTTTAGGAAACAAATAAATACCGCCCACGGGTGAGATTTCGTCTGTTAAGCTTACCAACACAAGTAGCATAAAATATAATAAAATGAATTTACTTGGTGTGTCCACGGCCACATGGAATGCAACAAGGTTCCGAGCCTCTCGACCCTCCTCTTGCACCAGCTGCCTCACTTCCTCCATCGCAGATCAACCAGAAATTTTTATTTTCTGGACAAAACAAAAAGGAACAACTCGAAACATCACTCGCGGATTGTGGTCACGTCGCGAACATCTGAGTGTGCTTTGAAAGCGAATTGCGATAAATGTAAAATAAAAAAATGTAATGTAACAAAACTATATAGTTAAACGTTATCAACTGGCGAAAATGCGAAAAGTTAATTAGCGAATATTTTCATAACAATTTGCCTTTTGACAGTTTCGTTTACTTGTGTGTTGCATACTTTGAAAAACCATCAGTGTTGGTTAACCAAAAATGTTTGATTTTGAACATTGATCAAATTAACATTTAATTTTATTGGTCACAGAAACATGCAAGAATAAATTAAAACGATTTAACCAGCAACAATGTATATAATATGAAATGATTAAGACTTCGATGATAGGAATATAAAATCATAGTAGAATAGATTCTACTAATCTTCACATTATTATAAACTAACTTCCGCCGGGCAGTTTGAACCGCTTACTGGGGGAACTAATTTTCGTGTCCGGATGAAAAGTAGTTTATATGTTATGCTTGTATATCAAAGCTATATTACTGCGAAGTTTCATCAAGTAACAAACATAAGCACTCATATGCGCGCTCACAAATTTTTGCCTTATAGAACATTCGAGTGATACAGAAGTATTGTTAAGAAAGGGAATGCAACGATTAAGTGCGGATGATTATTTTTACAATTTTTTACCTACGTTAACATAATATAATGAGACTATCCTATAACTCTATTTTATCTCTTTTGAATGCCTTCTGGCGAGCAAGCGCAACCAACAGACAGTCAGAGATGCTTTTGCATTTATAATATCAGTAAGACTATTGTTCATTCTTAAAGTTTTTCAAATATATTTATTCAAATGACAAATGCTTCCAGAACAAACAGACCCCTCAAAAGTAACACTACCAAACCTAAAATGGCACGACTAAACTACGTCAGGCAGTAAAATAACGTAGACGTGTTTTGAAAATTGAATTAACTTGGCAACATTATTCATATTAAACTTGAATAGAAATAGAAAGTTTCAGTCGTTATTAATTGGCAACATCACCTTCTTTTCGTTGTCAAGCAAGATGGCGGATCAGGTACGTGTTGGTTTTCCAGCTAAATTAATTGAAAATTAATCTATAACAACAGGAATTTGTAATAAAAGTGTAATGTTATTGATAAAGCTTCGTTGGAATAATGTTTTACAAGTGTAAAATGAGTGTTTTATGTGAAAATGTGGATCTGAAGATTGTGCACGTGGGAATCGGCTTCCTCGGCGAAAACCCTGTCAAAATTTACGTGAAACCGTAATAAAATCCAAGTTTTACTGTGTATTCAGTGCCAGAAAACGTCCAATAAACGTAGATTTACCATCGACCCGGTTGCAAAACCCTTTCATTTGCAAAAAATGACAGTGTGTTCCATCGATAGGTTAGTTTGTACGAGTGATAATTTTTTAAAAATCTTGGAAACTAAAATTCAATCAGAGCGTACTTATGTTTATCAGAACCGCATTTTCATCACATTTGCCGTTAAAAAATAAGAATTATTAATCTATAATTTTATAGGTTATGTTTACGTCCTGAACTTTGGTAAAATTTTTGTCGATATTGCTTCAATACTGTCGATAAAAATACAGTTACCTACATAGTTTTCATGACCTAGTATTGGCAGACTTGTAACACGAATCCCGAAAATAGTTCTGAAAATAATGACGATGTTTGTTGTATGAATACGATTTCAATCTCTTGTGTTTTTTAGCTTGTTCTGACATTAACATGATGATACCCACACGACGGTCTTCTGACTACCATGTGACGAAGAACGTGTTCTAACCCAAACTCTGATTTTTGTCAGACAAGCAATCTACCATAAAGAAATATTTAAAGATATTGTCCCTGGATGAGGGCTATTCTTAAATATAAAAAAAAAATAGACCAAAACCTGATGTAAAGACACGTAGAAACAAATTAAAATGTGGGTCTTTTAGGAAATCAGGCCTTAAAAATGGCATCTTTAATTATGATAATGTGACTTTATTTTTCAGCAGTTTGTTGCTTTTATCTATAGTTGATTAGTTATACTTTCTTTTCCTTTTCTATTCTTCTTTTACCTTAACACTTTCCGTAGTTAGAGTTTTTAACTAAAAAACTAATGCATTGATAAAATTACAGACGGAACGTTCATTCCAAAAGCAACCAACGGTTTTCTTGAACCGTAAAAAGGGTATCGGTGTGAAGCGTAGCAGGAAACCACTGAGGTACCACAAAGATGTGGGACTCGGTTTCAAAACACCTCGCGAGGTAACGCATGATGTGTGGATACTAATGTGTTTATTTTTCCGTAGACAGAGAAAGCGTTTCAGAAGCAGGCGACGGTCTTCCTCAACAAGAAGGGGGGACTGAAGAGGAAAGACATGAGACATTCTAAGAATGTCGGTCTTGGATTTAAAACTCCGCGTGAGGTGTGGTACTTTTAGTTACGGTCGATGGGATCCAGGCTTGCAGCGGTGGTGGCTACGTTGTCTGTTTCTATGTTCAATGGACTTTTAGTTCTAACATCTTCTTCAAAATCAACCCTTGAATAATGCCTTAACTATTTTGGTTGAATTAAAAAAAAAGTGCTATTTCAATAGTCAAGAAGTTTGCAACAAAATTCTAAGTCCATTGTCCATGAAACTGGTTCATGTCGGTCAGGCAGACCTTGCTTTAACATGTGCATGGCTGGAATTGTCCAGTATATACAAGATACAGAGAAACAAATCATTTTGAAATTCTAGAATAATGGTATAGACAATTTTCATTTTGTATTTCAAGAGATAGCCTTCGTTTTTAATTCCCTGCACTAAAAGGGGGTATTATATGCCTTATATTTGTGTCCTTTTCACTGAATTAATTTATAGTTTTATTAATTCAGTTATATTTCAAACATAAACATTTTATGCAAAAAAGACACTTAAGAAGACAGAAATCAAAATGATTTGTTCCAATTCCATCAGGTGTTGGCCATTTTGTTAACTATCCGGCTAGCTGCTTTCAGCCCAACGGTGCAGGAAGGTATGGTCTGCATGCTGCTCTCCATGTCACAATTTAACCATAGTTTTAAGAACCCATTACAATATTTTTCATATGAGATATGTATATCTATATGTAGGAAATATATAAGGCAAAGATATGCTTTGTAACTATGAATGTTGTCTTATATATTTTCTATATTATCTGTAAACATGTTAAGTCTTAGTTGTATGAGAATGTCAGGAATATACTCATAATCATCACATTATTTGGGTGCAAGTTTAAATTTAAATAGAGGGATTACTAATGGCTAAGAGAAAATTATCAAGACTTTAAGGTGGAGGTATAGAATAAAGAGTTGTAATGTCCTCCTTGTTATGACTTTAAAATGATGAAACCCACACGACGGTCTTCAGACTACCATGTGGTGAAGAATGTGTTCTAACCCAAATTCTGATTATAGTCAAACAAGTAATTTATCATGAAAAGTCGAAACTTACCCTGTTAAATGGAAAGAGGAGTTAAAAATTAATTGCTAAGATTTTTTTGTGAAGAAAACATCAATCTTCTTTAGAAAAAAGCAGATTGTCTCTTATAATGCAACTTATATCACATTTAAAAAAACAAAATGACATCAAAACATTCATTGGGCTATGGTACACTAACTGCATCGACACATATAAAACTCACTTCGAAATATTAATACTAGCTTCTCTAACCAGGCGATCGAAGGCACATACATCGACAAGAAGTGCCCATTCACTGGCAACGTGTCGATCCGTGGTCGTATCCTCACCGGAGTCGTTCAGAAGATGAAGATGCAGAGGACCATCGTCATCCGTCGTGACTACCTGCACTACCTACCTAAGTACAACAGATTTGAGAAGCGTCACAGGAATATGTCTGTCCACTTATCTCCGTGCTTCAGGTGAGAAAATTATAGATTTTCCGTACCTAGTTCAAAGTAGTAATTTTTCCTCCAGAATTCTTAGTAGGAAAGGATGTAAGCCTGCGCATATAGTAGCTACTTATGGTTTTTCGAATACTAAATCAAATTCTATTATAAAAAAAATAAAATGATGATACTCACACGACGGTCTTCCGAACAACCATTTGACGAAAGACGTGTTTGTTAACCCAAACTCTGATTGATAACCTATCAAAACTTCAATCTACACAATATCAAGAATATGCTCTTGACCGTTACATCTTTAAATTTCCAGGGACGTGGAACTGGGAGACATCGTGACCATCGGCGAGTGCCGGCCGCTCTCCAAGACTATCCGTTTCAACGTACTCAAAGTCACCAAGGGGAAGGGCTCCAAGAAATCCTTCAAAAAGTTCTAATAAACTTATGTTTTAAGTATTTTTCTTCTTTTTTTTTATTGATGCAAGCCATTAAACCTATAAATTTTTGTAGAGCCAAGCTAGGATAGCAAGCAAAGCTAAGAAAAAAGTTGCTTACTTTTGGGCTTCGTATAGTGCTAACAGGAAAGATATAAGCGCTGATTTAGATATGATAGTCGCTGAGTCGGCTAGTAAACAGCAACCACGCGTCGTTCATCTTAATTTCGTTACTAGCTTAAAATAATAAAGTGAACAGAGCATGTTCCAAGCTAATGAGATTCGGGAGAGAAGTAATTCGAAAAACCTAATTTCGTGTATCCCGGGCAATTACTAGTGCTAGCCAAAACTATCAACTTTGAACCAGCTTAGATGCATCAGCGATTAGTAGAACTAAAATCTATTAAGAAAATTTGACAAACAGATTGTAGTATCTTGATGTGCTGTCGTCTGTACATACAAATTAATATAGAAAATGGCAAAAACAATGCATTGTCGTAATCATTTTATTTATTTCGAATAAACCAGGTAATTTTTTGAAAAATAGCATTATGGAACTTCCGTGTTACCTACGTGACGAGCGACACGACGGGAAGTTAAAATTGAGTAGAATGCCATCTAGTAGATATTGCCCCTAAACTTGATCTGTGACAGCTGACGTTCAACCCCTTGACATTTGCCTTTGAGCTGCGTTCAAAAAAAGCTGAATGGACATCGCGTCGCAACCGCTAGATATGAAACGAAATTGTTTGTTCGTAGAAGTATTCTAAAATCTGTGGTTCCTAGTATTCACTCGAAAACCGAAGAACAGTTATCAACAATTATTACGTTTACGCGCATCATATCTTTACCAACCAGTCAGTCGAAAATTTAAGGGAACATATTTGAAATTCAATATTCGATAAGTTAGTTACCTAAACGGGTACCATTTTGCGTTTCGCGCTTTACAGTTATGTAGAATCCTTAACCTGAACCCTGTATGTTGCCCATCAAGCTGGTTGTGGAGTTAAGATCAACAAAATCTTAAAAGTTCGTCATAAAAAATGTTTCAATCCACGCAACGACTTAAGGGTATTTCCATCAGACACATACCATTCACATTATTATTTTGTCAATCTGGAAAACTGAAAAGATCTGCCATACCACAGTAAATGGTGGATCGAGAAATTAGTGTAGATGAAACTGCGGCGCACAACTAGTTCACCAAGGTGACCTGAACGCATCCGTAATTAAAATTTCCATAGACAAAGAAAAATAAATAACAAGCTCCAATATAACAAATATGTCCGACTTGTGACTTGACTGTGGTGATCCAGTGAAATATAATATTGCTACCAAACCAACGATATGATATCGTTCTTCTCAAAACTCTCTTTGAATAACTCACAAAAACAACCAGTGGAGCTCGCGAAGCCTGCTTATATGGAAAAAAGTGCGACTCTACAGGAGTTGGGATATAAAGATGAGAACGACCTGAAAGAGACAATATACGGTTTGTTTTGATCAGTTTTCGTGTTGTTTTGGACTAATTGGGTTGGTTGTTTGTGGCTTTAACGTGTGTTGTGGTGTTCTAGACTTTTTGCGGACCATACGGGACCCGGAAAAGCCAAGTACTCTTGAAGATTTAAAGGTGATTTATGAAGAAGGGATTTTTGTGAAGGAGCCTACGGCCGATAAGGTTCCCGTGTTACGAGTGGAATACAATCCGACTGTGCCCCATTGTTCGCTGGCGACGCTTATCGGGCTGTGCATACGGATCAAGATACAGCGATCAATACACCATCCAGTAAAATTGGATATTTATATCAAGAAAGGCGCACATACCACTGAAGATGAGAGTAAGTAGATTCGGTATCTAATAAAATATTTGTTTTAATTACAAACTTAGACTTAAAAGTACAATAATTGTTGACTTATTATTGACTAATGTTACACAAACAAAGAAAAATATTCTTTAAAATATATTCTGTGTGCCTATTTCTTCTTTTATAAAAATACTCTTTGCTACAATGTTGATACCTTCCTACATAGGTATGACCTTGTTTGTTCCTCATTATTAAAACATATGGCTGATAATTATTATTACCTTAGTGGTCTACTTATATGGCAAAAAAGTTTGTTCAATACTTTGTACAGTGTATAGTAAACATTTTGAAATCCTTACAATTTTGCTACAGTAAAAATATTATTTATTTATAGAAGACTCTTCACTCAGGTATTATAATTTAGTTAAAATTCAAATATGATAATTTAAATTCTTAGATAAAAACAGAGAAATACTTAGTTGAGCAAAACTTACCTATTAAATCATGAATTAATACTTAGGCAAAGTACTAAAATTCTACAAGGCACAGGTGGTCTACTCAGCAAAATACATGTTGGGGGCTATCTTTGAATATCAAAATAAGTGTATTGCTCAATACCTAACTTCATGATTGGTGGGCACATCCTCAAGATTGGGAGGTGTGGAAACAAAGTGGGGAGGCATTTGCCCAGCTGTGGGATAGCACAGTGTAAAGAAAAAAAAAGTTAAGATTTTCAGCCTAGTTTGATTAAATAATTTTCGTTTGTATCCTTTAACAAAATTGCTTAAAGAATAATATAATGAAACAATAGTAATGTATTTTAAGCTTTAGTTACTAAAAGATAAAATAATGGAATTTCCAATTGTTAATTTTTGAATGTATCTAAAAAGGACTAACATTTTAAACAATGAATCATACTCATTCATGTTGTGCCAACAGCAGTTTGGTGCCCTAATTCAGTATTATTGTCCGTTATACAAGCTCAAATAACAAGTTGAATAATTGATCTCATTAATTCATTTGTTGGGTAATAGTTTTGAATTTAGTATCTGTTCACTCACATTCTGGAGAATCTACTTTGCAACATAAAGGGGCTAACCAACACTGAAATCTCTTTTTTTTAAGTATTTTTAGTATGTATGTATGTTACAGTAGATTCTTTGAACTATTTTTTTTTAATTGATCTAGTTCTTGAGATTACCACTCTTAACCAAATAATGGAAATTCAGCTTTATTATAATATTTTTAGGGGGACAAAATAGTAAAATTGTTTCAATCAACTTTGAACCATTTGCTTCAGCAATAAAGTTGAAAATCTAATAAAGCATGATGTGATTGAGGTCTCTACATTGAATTTACTGACACACCAAATTCCTAATAACATTAAAATATTTCATCATATTGCTTATCCAGTTACATTATGACAAAATTGATGTGTGCTTGTGCAATAAATATTGTAAACAACACTGTTCTAAATTTTACATTTGTTGTAACAGCTTGCAATTATCAGATATATTGTAACATAGACGCTATAGATGGCCTCAATACATACCATACATGGTTCGAAACTAATTACTTCTAAATATTTCTACTGGTAAGATTATGCATTATTATTTCTATTTAATACCTATAAATAATAGTCTTTTTTTTAATAATTGATGTTGGTTGCAAAACATACATTGTAATAATAGATTTTTATTTGAAAGTATTTTTTCATCATCATCATCATCATCAACCTTTTTATTGTCCCACTACTGGGCACAGGCCTCCTCTCACACAGAAAGGGATTGATCGTTAATCACCATGCTTGCTCAATGCGGGTTGTTTTTTTAATTTTTTCACTTCAATGATATTATGTAATGTCCATTGAATTAATTTTCAATCATATAAGTAAGGCTCACATTTAGAAAAAAACTGGTCATACTTTGTTATTGAAATTATCTCAGTACCAGATAACAGATAGTGCTGAACAAATATTTATAGTGCGCTGTTATATCTTTACTTCAATACCTAACATAACAAGGTTAACACACAAGATATTGATACAGACAAATATGAGCAGATGATTCTGTTTGCCTTTTTGTTGTGGTTTTTTTCCACCAAATTATACTACTTTGACAGGTCAAAATTTGTCTATCTGCAGTTTGGTTGATAACCTAAATCTCACAAATATTTTTAAAATTTCTTATTTGAACAAGTCGGGGCATTGTGTATTCAGGAGCTGCTCTTTTTCAGTTCTATATTATGTAGTGTATCTCTACATAGTTAATCTTAACTAAGTATTAGCCAGCAGTTTCAACCACATCCGTTGTAACTACTCTTCCTCCAACACCCAAATAATACATAGCCTAAAGCCTTCCTCAATGAATGCATCAAATAAACTCTCTTTCAACTGATAAGGAAAATACCATTTTCATTATTCTCTTAAAAAATATAATTTACTCAGCAAACCCTCTCAGAAAACCTTCAGCTGCTGAATGTTAAGAATATCTCAATACTAAATCCAAGTTGCATTAATTTTCTAAAACACTTGCGCTGGCTAGCTATTTATTGTTCAAATAATTTATAATGACTTTGATAAGGAAATGCCTGATAATAAGAAACAAGCTAATTTGCATAATGCAAAATATTGTACGAGTACATGTTGTTGTTGCTTAGAGATGATAATTATGTCTGCAACTCCAGATAGCGACAACTGCACATATGGTTGACCTCTAATCTTTCTATTTATATCACATCTCAATGATTTCCCAGTTCAATGGTCAGATTGTATGCCATCTTATTAGTGTTTTCAGCATTTCTACTCTAGCTCCGTATTAATTATCTAGACAGAAGATACTATCAGTTGCTAAAATCATTCTTCAGTGACCTTCAATAATTTGGGCCAATGTCAGATTCATATTATGTAAACTTATTTTTGAAAACAATTAGTTGTAGCCGCTTCAATACTGCTAAGTCATCAGTAATTAGGAAGGATGACTAGCATCATCGTTATTATTTGGTTACATCAAAAAACGGAATCTATTACGAATTTTACTCAAGTAACAATCTGTTTGCTTATCTATTTTCATCTGTGTTACATCTTGAATCTCAACGAGTTTGTTAAACTTAAAACCGGTCTAGACGCCTCTCCGGCTATTTATAATTTAACTAGCGACCCGCCCCGGCTTCGCACGGGTGCAATGCCGATACTAAAACTTATACACATAAACCTTCCTCTTGAATCACTCTATCTATTAAAAAAAACCGCATCAAAATCCGTTGCGTAGTTTCAAAGATTTAAGCGTACAAAGGGACATAGGGACAGAGAAAGCGACTTTGTTTTATACTATGTAGTGATAGTAACCTTCACGCTGCAGCCTAAGAGCGCAGTACTTGCATTTATGTAACTAACGTCATAACTAAAGAATGCACTGATATCTGCGTTTGTGTTGAACTGTTTTGATAGGGGGGTTAGGTCATTGTTTATATGAAATTCTGTTCTTTCTGATTATTTGCTACATACGTAGGTAAAGTATACCTATCGGGAGAATTTTACAAAAGGGCTGTCCGTTATCATTAGCTAGCTTCACATTTTTGTTCTTATATCTGTGCTATTGTTTAAAGTCACTATTGATAAATCTTTCTAGTATTATGATTAATAATAATTATGGATATTTCATTTGTTACAGTCAACAAACAAATCAACGACAAAGAGAGAATCGCCGCCGCAATGGAGAATCCGAACTTGAGGAACCTCGTTGAAAACTGCATCGCTGACGAGGAATAAAATATTAGCACAATGGCGCCGGACGCTGCATTCTCAAATATAAGCGACAAAAATGAATTCACAAAGTTCACGAAATTCTTAGCGTATAAAGGTGTTCAGGTTATAGTAGAATCAAGGAAAGGGGTTAAAATAGAACCGAATAGTAAACCACAATTGTCAGATACAGATTGGTTCAACCTCCAAATACCGGACACTCCAGAAGTCAACCAAGCAACTAAGAACGCTCTGCCATCCGATAGAGTTCTTGAAACTATCCGATCACAGCTACACGTCGAAATATCTGTACAAACTGAAGATGGGGACGAAATGGTCCTCGAATTGTGGACTCTAGAATTAGACGAGACTCAATTCGACACCTCGTTGAAAGCAATGAACACAGTATACTTCCGTATGGGGATCTTATTGAAGTCTTTAATCGCAGTCACAAGAATAACGCCCGCATATCATTTATCTAGGAAGCAGAGAACAGAATCATTTACAATATTCTATAGAGTTTACAATGGAGAACCAAAAATGAAAGCTTTAGGTGAATCTGTTAAGAAAATCCAAGCTGGGATGTTAAAGACACCTTTGGGAGCAATATGCTTCTCAGTTTCATACAGAACCAACTTTTCCATATCTCCAAACAGAACGGAGAAAAACAAATTGCTCTTACTAAAGAGTGATCACTTCGAACTAAGTCCAAAGCACGTAATATTCGAGTCCAAAAAAAAGAAGGATCCGAAAAAGGAGCCTAAACCTTTTGGTCCCGTTGACTTGAATAGGCCATTACGTTTGGCTGCCTTTGTCGATGAAAACGTTATCAGACAAGCATTTGACGATTTCTTTACTAAGATCCCTATACCTAAAGGTAGGAAGCGACCAAAAACTCCACTAAAGACTAGCCCTATCGAGCTGAAAAGTACTCAAGAGCTTGATATCACAACATTGTCCAAAAGCCCAACATCTTTAGAAATGCCACCGAAAAAGTTTTCTGGATTCAGAAATGAGAATGAACCACCATTAAGACTACTTCATTTTCCTTTCGCTGACCATCATCCAATAAGAGAGCTTGCGGAGTTTTATAAGGACTTCTTCAACGCACCACATTTGAAGTTAGCGGATGACCTTGTCCGATCAAAGTCGAGAAGTCCCGAGTCTGTGAAAGAGATGGAACTGGCCAGTGAGGATTTGTCGAAGGATCTTGAGTTGTATGAGAATTCTGTATTAGAATTCGACGAGTTGCTGGCTGACATGTGTAGATCGGCTGAATGGAGTGGAAATTGAGGGAACAAAGTAATGTCACAAGATGTTGGTATAGAAACACACAATTCACAAAAATTACCATTATGGTTGAAATCGATGTGGCTACCTCTATTGATCAAAGTCGATTTCATTATCAAATCTTAAAGCAAAGATATACCATATTTTGTGGCGCTAATGAAGGTTGAAGACTGAATTTATCTGGATGATTTTATAGTATCGAATATAAGGGTTGGAGTGATTGACAATTAACGGACTGTGTATGACTTTATTTCACTGAACTATATTACAAAGTGTTTATCAATGATGTTGTAAATAGTAATAGCTGATCTAATGAACTTTGCTAGGATGTTATTTTACTTAAAATATTCTAATGTTCAATGTATGTGTTTACAATCAATAGAAATCTTGTAACAATAGATTCTGAAATTGTAATTTACTCTGATACTATTAAGATTGCCTTAAATGTCTTGTAATTTATAACTACACTGCTCTCCATAATTTTATGTCTATAAAGTAATCACTGTGTTGTCAATGTTTAAATTAATTTTTATTTTATTTCGGTGTATGGTTCCAAAATCGTAGCAAAAGCCTGCTCAATGTTAGATTGTATATATTTTATTTAATATATATTTTAGTTTGCCTCGTTTCCACTTATTTTTAATTTTACCTATTTTATTTTTAGTGCCTTACAAGGTCACTTGAGTAAGGGATGGTTCACACTTGAAATAGTCAACTAAAAATTTTTTAAGTAGGTAAAGTTTCTTCTGAGATTCGGTATAAAGTCCAATCATTTGTGATCATTTTTAGTGCCTTGCAAAGAAATTAATATGGAAAATCACGGGTTTTGTACTAAAAGAGATTTTTCATTTGGTATGAACCAACCCTGAATATGCCTAGGCAGGTTAATTAGCGCCATTTGGACAGTAATCGCGATAGTAAAGTGCACTGACCGATTTCGCTGCCTCATTGCCTTGTAATAAATCAAAAAATGCAAATTATATTGGGGCAGTAGAGATAAATAGCATGTGTTTGCATTTGTTTTCTTAGAATCACTTCAGTTAGTTGTTTTTAAGGTTCAGATTTTTGATCGGCTGCAGCGCGGTAGCTGTCATGTTCTATGCAAATATGCTTCTTATGTAGCTAATTTATAGTTCAATGCCTCTGCATACCAAAATGAAACATGTTAACTGAAATAATATTTATCGGATTTGTTTTAATCCATAAATAATCATAAATTAGTTTTGACTGATATAATATGACAAAATTATACCTAAATTTTGTTTTTCTTATCTTCGCATCTTTTTTCCTTTGTTGTTCTAATAATTATTATTCCGTCGAGAGAAAACATTTGACCAAGTACTTTTTCTTGTTTATAAATTGTTATTTAAAGAACTAATAATTTAAAACAGTAATTACTGAGCTACTCAAAGGTTCAGTTCTTGAATTCTGTTTCAACAACATAAAACATATTGATGTTATTAAAAAATTTTAAATGATCTAATACAAAATTTTCATTTTTAATAATACTAGATGCCTTTAGCTGACTGGTAGTTATTGTTTTCAAGTGTAATATGTCCTTACTTGGGCGCCAATCTCACATGAATATGTTTTTAGAGTTCCTTATTTTACTGTAAATAGATAATTCTTATTTTTTATAATTATTAACGTTTTAATTTCATATTCCTACCTATTGTAACTTGTGGTACAAAGTTCTGAATTGCTGATTTTGTTTTGTATTTAAATTACATAGCATGACAAATCTGAAATGTTTTACTGTGAATGAATAACTAAAGATTTTAGTTTAATAATTGTAGAATTAATTTGCTCACGTTATTTTTTTGTAGATAGATAATGGTATAAAATCTATGAATAAAGATATTTACCAATTTATTATTGGAGTTTTTTTCTATCTTCACTCAGTCAACAGAAAAGTTTAATAAAAGCAAGGCTGGTGCCCCAGGGTGCTCCGAATCCGTTCTCTTTGAGATCCGACATGCCGGGAGAGAGTTCAGGTATTACGTGCTCTCCAATACGTATTATTAAATAAATATTCTTTAACCCGCAAAGTTAGTTCGAAACAATCAAAACAGTGCACAGAAATCGTCTATATGACCATTAGACCGAAAGGGCGTGCATCTATCTAACTATCCGCAGCAGTCCACATTTTTCAGGGTAATTTTACTTTTAAAATTACAGAACAACTTTAACTTTCTGAGTATTATCTACATTCAAAGGTCGCGCGGTTCGCGTTTTTGGCTCTTTTTGCGATTTTTAAGCAATATTTGAAAACATTTTCAATACAATTGGTCTTTGATATTCTCATCGCTATACTCGTAAAGGCAAAAAATATTGAGAAACAGTTTAGATGGGTTTAGATTGATTGTCGTTTGGCGATTCTTTTACCGAAGTAACTTCTTGATGTGACGGCTGCTGATTTCGGAACGTTACATTTTTTTTAATTTGTGGTCTGTGGACGAAGTGTCAAGAGACGCAACAGCATCAAAAATAAACAATTGTGAAAAAACAATCAAAGTTCAATAAAATGTGTTAGATTTTCCACAAAATAATGTGAAAACAGTATTCTGCAGTGATACTTTAACTATAGGTTCAATTTTAAGTACTTTTTAAAACATAACCTAAACCGGTTGAGATTCCAAAATGTTTTCGATTTGCCGGCAAACGCACCCGGCTACGGGGATCGAGCATTCAGTGAGCTCGTGCTTCTTCAACAATGAAGAGACATGCCTCATCACCGCTGGAGCGAATATCCTCAAGGTATTCAGGTTGTTGCCTGAGGGCCATACCAAGGAGGTTAACGCCGGTAAGTTTTTGTCACTTGTTTTTGTGGCGTGAAGACCGTTCCTGTCTAGTCTTCACTACGCTAAAGAGTCTAAGACGATCCACTGACCGAGTAATAAATTAAACTCGTTGTATTTTAGGGCCGATATTTGTTATTATTATTATATTTTGTAATATGTATATTAGTAAAAAAAAAAATAACACACTAGAACCTTAATGAGATTTTGAAAATACTTTTATATAAAAAACAGTAATCTCTATTTATTTATTTATTCAATATTATGTCATAATTTAACAGAAATTTATCCAAAACACTTACACACTATAACAGTAAGGGCCAGTTTCACCGGTTGCTGATAAGTTCCAGATAGTTTATCTGGCAGATAATGCCATACAAATTTTGTTCCATTCATGAATTTATCTGGTAGATAGTGGCTATCCGTAACCTGTGTAACCGGCCCTAATGATTTCTTATAACTCTAGAATAATCGCACTTACATTATCCACAGCCGGTCAGCCAATACCCCCAAAGATGAAGCTAGAATGCCTAGCTACGTACACCCTATGGGGTAACGTAATGTCTCTTGCATCCGTCCGCTGTCCAAGTGCTGGACGAGACCTTATTCTGGTGTCATTCAGAGAAGCCAAGTTATCCGTACTACAGTATGATCCTCAGACTGATAACTTGATTACATTAAGCATGCATTATTTTGAAGAGGATGATATGAAGGTATGGTTTTGAATTACATAAATATGAAATAACACATGACAGAAAAATTATAAGTTATTGTAAATTCATCCTATTTCATCACACACATCCACATCACACATCCTATTTGAATAACAGAGTAAGAAATTGTGAACCTGATGATATCTATAACAAAGTCAAAAAGTGGCTACCTCACTCACATCAACCACAGAAGTTTCAATAAGTAAATGGCTCAGATGTTGACAACATTTCGGAACATTATATTAATTCAATATATATTCAAAAAACTGCTTGAACTGTTTTCTTTTTGTAAATTGCAAAATGCACCAGAATTTCAATTTTGTACCATATAAATTAACTAGCTGTCCCCAGCGGTTTCACCCGCATCTTTGGTTACTGCTCCCTCCCGTGTGTCTTAGCGTGATGGTATATAGCCTATATACTTCCTCGATAAATGGGCTATCTAACACTGAAAGAATTTTTCAAATGGAACCAGTAGTTTCGGAGATTAGCGCGTTCAAACAAACAAACTCTTCAGCTTTATAATATTAGTATAGATTTATTGCATCATTTTGTAGAATGGTTGGACAACCCACCCCCACATTCCATGGATCCGTGTGGACCCAGAATGCCGATGTGCAGTGATGTTGCTGTACGGCAAGAAACTAGCAGTTCTACCATTTAGAAAGGACATAACAAATGAAGACGGAGACCCCTTGGAGGCTAAGCCACTTGATAGCAAGAAAGCTGTGAGTATCATTAATTATTAAATGGATATTATTGAAATCATAAATATCTGTAATGTTCATTATTTAAGCACTACTATGGATACAAATTAGAGTTACATATTGCGTTGAAGGTAAATCAAACATAACATGATAATCTAACTGCGGTGAGATGCTAATCAGTTGGTCGAAAAAGAATATATTCTAATGTTGATAATATTATGAGATAAAACTTATGGCATAGATCAATTCACAGTTTATACCCTGACGCACAGCACTGCATTAAATTCGCATCAGATCGCTTCGCAATCGTCTTCGCGTGGATTCGCCGACGCAGGACACATACTTTCTCCATACTGGCGATTTCAATAACCTATCTACCTGTTGATTTGCTTACTGGATGATAGAATAATGTAAAATGGCAATTTGGCAGTCATTTTCAGTAGGCTCATATATCCTTCTTCCTGTAGCTTGTTAAAAACTTAAGTAATATTGCAATATAATTATATTAAACTATATTTCTATTCCAGCTACCAACACAAACAATAAACCGTGCACCCACACTGGCCTCGTACGTCATAGTGCTAAAAGATCTAGACGAGAAAATAGACAATATTCTAGACATACAGTTCCTACATGGTTATTATGAACCCACACTGTTGTTACTCTATGAACCTGTTAGGACTTTTGCTGGGTGAGTTGCATATTATAAGTTGCATTCAGGGCTTGTTTCACCACCTACGAATAAGTTCCAGTTAGTTTATTTGGTAGATAATTTCCAAATTTTGTTTCTTTTTTGAATTTATTCACTATTCAAACATAGTGAAACTGGCCCTAAGGCCCCTCTCCCATGGCGGCTTTTTGAAGCTTTTTGCATCGCGATTGTATCGATACAAACGCGCGACAGCGTTGGACGACATCGGAGAAAGAACAGAGGGAGTGTGCCGAACATTAGTGTAACTGCATCGCGACTGAATCGCGTTTACATCGCGACCGAATCTGGTCCCGTGGGCGAGGGCACACAGCTAGCGACAGCGTCGCGTCTGTAGCGATGCCGACGCGGGACACCATCGCTGCAAAAAGTCGCCATGGGCGAGGGACCTAAATCTATCACTGAATTTTTTTTGGTAGTCATAAAAAATATTTTACTTATAGATTCTGATTAATTTCGTATTTGACAGTCGCACAGCAGTCCGTAACGACACATGCGCGATGTGCGGCGTCAGTCTGAACATGTCGGCCCGCGTGCACCCGGTCATCTGGGCCACCGCACACCTGCCCTTCGACTGCATCAGGGCCGTGCCCGTGCAGAAGCCGCTGGGTAAGTCATCAGCACCATATCCCTGAATAAGCTTACTTTAAATATTTTCAACATGTGTATTACAGCCCTTTCACACGACACTAGCGTATATTATCTTTTCCGATCAAACTGTATCCTGCAGAAAACAGGATCCTGCAAAAAACTGGAATGCCGTGTGAAAGGGCTGTTTATACGTCTCTTTATAGCTACATAGATCACGAACTGGTAACTTTTCCAAGTTATATGTACTTTCTAAGTTTAATTTGGTCACCAGTGAGTGATTAAAGGTGAAGGAAAATCTCGAGGAAACCTGGACTATAAAGTCTGAAATCACCAACCTGCATTGAGCAAGCGTGCTGATTAACGCTCAATCTTTCCTGAGGAGGCCTGAGTCCAGCAGTGGGACGATAAAAAGGGCTGATGATGAATGCTGTGTAAAATTTAATTGTTGTATTTGTTACAGGTGGATGTCTGATAATGGCTGTGAACTCTTTAATATACCTGAATCAGTCCGTACCTCCGTACGGTGTGTCACTGAACAGTATAGCAACACATACTACTAACTTTCCACTAAGTAAGTGTACTGTTTTTGTTTCAACTATTATATTTAGACGCTCCTTATTTTCTTTATCAAAGGCTTAGCGTAAAATTCTAAAATCACATCACACTTCCCACTATCCTATCCCATCCCATCCCACTGATATATGAAGGCGAAAGTTTATGAGTCTGTATGTCTGTTACCTCTTCACTCCCCAACGGCTGTATAGATTTTGATTAAATGATTTTGGTTTAGACATCAGAATAAAATATAGGCTACTTTTTATCCGGGTGCGGGAAGCGATTTTCTCAGGAAGTGGGTGAAACCGATAGCGGAAGCTAGTAATCCATAGAAATAATGCAAATTTCTGTTATAACGCCGTTGAAGTTTTTATATCAAAAGTATATTTATGTATGAATTAAATCAGGCATGTTCCGCGCAGAATTGTACCATTTTTTTAAACTAAAACATTTAAACACAACTTTTCTTAGCCATAATTCTTTGTTTGTAGGAATACAAGAAGGAGTATGCATAACATTGGACGGATCGTGTGTAGCCGGGCTAGGCGAGGGTCGGTTCGCCCTCTCGCTGCGAGGGGGCCAGCTGTACGTGCTGACGCTGCTGGCCGACTCCGTGCGGACAGTGAGGAGCTTCCACTTGGACAGGGCTGCGGCCTCTGTACTCACTACTTGTGTGAGTACTACTATGAAATATTCGTTTATTTAATTTTTCATTAGGGTGTTACAAAACTAGTGCACCGTATTTTTACAGGTCATCTGGTACATGCTAAGGATCATGTTTACCACAAAAAAGTTGAATGGCCAAGTCGTCAACGACCGAGCGCCTTCATAGAGATCGGCGTTATCCGTACAATTTGGCGACTATGATGATAAATTTCATAAAGTATTTGTTGTTTTCATGACTTTTTTGTGGTAAACATGATCCTTAGTATGATCTAGATGACCTGTAAAAATATGGTGCATTAGTTTTGTTACACCCTATATAGAGTTTACTAAGACCCTCCTCTTAGTAAACGACCCGAAAGACAAAAGGAATCTAGACCAGGCAGTGGTAATCTTATCTACTTACTTTTGACTTCCAATCATTATTCCCAAAAATGTTATTGTGAAATTGTCACTTATAGAAAAAATAAATCTTCATATAGTGTTAGTTAGGAACTGTTGACATGGATGCTGGGAACGAACTGTAAATATATTATAATAACAATAGACCACTGGACACATACATAGAACACACATAAAGTTACATTTAGTTAGCACTTTAACACGAAAATAATAATTTCCCCAAAAGATGTGCGTAATAGAAGAAGACTTCCTGTTCCTGGGCTCTCGCCTCGGCAACTCGCTGCTGCTGAGGGTCACTGAGAGGGAGAACAGGATGCTGTTCTCAGTCGACAAGCCTTTAGAAGCCACTGTGGATCTTACTGTGGCTGAAAATGGTAAGTAGAATTTTTATTACCTAGTTTTTTGGTCTATGATGCTCAAAATAATTTAAGACAATTCTTAGTTTGGTAGGTTAACTAGATAAGATAATAAAAAAATAACATAATAATTTTAGAAAGATATTCAACATTTGAATTCTGATAGAAACTAGCCAAGTCAAATCTAGTCTACTTTAAGATCTCACATTTTATTGTTATAGGCATCCAGTAAAGTAAATTATATTCTTGTTCATGATGTTATTTTGTTCCTTTAAATACATAATTATATCGATTCTGCATAGAACTTGGCATTTATTTAGATCCCCATTCTTTTTGCGCTGAATCCCACAGTCAGGCATAAATAAATGTCGGTTCTGCTTGTGATTTCTCTCCGATCGTGTCGGATTGCCGTCCCATCGGACTATGAGAGTGAGGGAATAGAGAGTGCATCTGTATCTGCGCCAATGTGCGTGCACTATAATGTATCCTGCGTAGCTGGCTGATCTCCATAAAAGAGAACGGCCGACAATCGGCCTGGATGCCATCATCATGTACTGCCGTTTATCACACAGAACAACATATGAACAGAGAACAACAAATCCGCGAGCAGTCAGACCCCGCGTCTAAGAAGCGCCGGCTAGACACAATCAGCGACTGCGTGGCCACCAACGTTATCGAGATCAGCGATAAGGACGAGTTAGAAGTCTACGGGTCCGACATCAGAACTTCTACTCAGCTCACTAGTTATGTGTTTGAGGTGAGTTAGAATTTGATACTTGTGAATATTTAAATCCTTATAGTACGGGAGTTTAGGATGCTTAATTGGTAGGAATTCGAGCATCATGGGATGTGTGAAAATGTTGGACAATGTTTCTTCAATGGACCTTCAGGGATGGGGAAAGCTTCTACAGACTTTGACAATCAAATATTGATACTTTAGGTGTGATACTGACATCAAATATCATAAATTATATTAATGTGCCTTTATAGTACTGGGGTTACCATCCACAACAAAAATAGACAGATAAAGCCGTTTTATTCAAGCGCGCCAAAAATTCTGAGGAAATGCTGCTTTTCTTTTTTTTATCTTTTATCTTTTATCTTTTATCTTTTATCTTTTATCTTTTATCTTTTATCTTTTATCTTTTATCTTTTATCTTTTATCTTTTATCTTTTATCTTTTATCTTTTATCTTTTATCTTTTATCTTTTATCTTTTATCTTTTATCTTTTATCTTTTATCTTTTATCTTTTATCTTTTATCTTTTATCTTTTATCTTTTATCTTTTATCTTTTATCTTTTATCTTTTATCTTTTATCTTTTATCTTTTATCTTTTATCTTTTATCTTTTATCTTTTATCTTTTATCTTTTATCTTTTATCTTTTATCTTTTATCTTTTATCTTTTATCTTTTATCTTTTATCTTTTATCTTTTATCTTTTATCTTTTATCTTTTATCTTTTATCTTTTATCTTTTATCTTTTATCTTTTATCTTTTATCTTTTATCTTTTATCTTTTATCTTTTATCTTTTATCTTTTATCTTTTATCTTTTATCTTTTATCTTTTATCTTTTATGTGTGCAGGTGTGCGACTCGCTGCTGAACATCTGCCCCATCGGCGACGTGTCGATGGGCGAGCCGCAGCTGGTGAGCGAGGACGCGTCTCGCGCGGAGGGCGCGGCCGTGGAGCTGGTGGCCTGCAGCGGCCGCGGCAAGAACGGCGCCCTCACCGTGCTGCAGCGCTCCGTGCGGCCGCAGCTCATCACCGCCTTCAACCTGCCTGGTAACCTATACTATACTTAGTGACATTACAATACTAATAATATAACACCAAAAAAACGGAATAATATCTTATTCATAGTTTTTGACATAGCTACTCAAGCAAGTAGATAATATATTTCCTGGTTCTTAGGCTGCATAGACATGTGGTCTGTGCTGGGCGAGGGCACGGAGGGCGCGAGGGAAGCGGACGGCACGCACGCCTACCTTATCCTCACTCAGGAAGATGGCAGCATGGTGCTGCAAACTGGTATGTACTGCACATGTCTTACTACATACTAACAAACAGACATGACAATTTTAAATACTTCTAATTATTTAAAAAGTTATAAAAATATACATAATGATACAAGTCTAACTGAAAGGCGTAGACAAATTCATCCCCATCGCTGTTTACTGGGAGCGAGCCTAAGAGGCTGACAGCATTGCCACGTTGAATATTAATACTGGTTTTCTGTCCCAAATTATTGCCAGCCTTTGGTTTGGTTTTTTCCCGTTTAGGGTGCAGCTTGTGTGTCAGACTTTTACTGGCTAAAACCTACTTATGTTCCTTCCGGAAGTTTTTTCATTAAGGTATAATGTGTATGTCTTTTATCATTCGCAACAGGCCAAGAGATCAACGAAGTGGACAACTCAGGCTTTATGACGGGCTCTCCGACTATATTCGCGGGCAACCTCGGCAACAACAAGTTCATGGTGCAGGTCACCACTACCGGCATACGACTTATTAAGAGTGAGTAGAGAATATTAATTATGTCTTTCTCCTTCTCTCTATGTCTCCTCTCAGAGAAACAGAGGGAAAGAGAGAGAAAGAGAAAAAGATATAGTGTGTGAGAGAGAGAAGCTCTGGTTTTATGGGCAAACCTAGAACATTATTTAATTTTAGTCAAAATTGATGTTTAAAAAGTTACAAGTGACATTATTTTAAACAAAAAATAAATGACGTCACAAGTATGGCGACCAATCTTAGGGGCTAGTTAGTTAGCTAGCTAGGGACCAGCCTTAGGCTTAGGGGTTTCTGAATTTGCACCAGAAAATCTCGTTAAACTATTTGTATATTTTATATTTTCATTTGATAAAATGCAACCAGTTTGGATAGCAGTGGGGTCCCATTTTTTTGGGTCCTTGTTTCTCTAGCTACCCCACTGTCCGTGTTGTCCCCGTAAGCAAGTGCAGCCCCCCGCAGACGGCGTGCAGCTGCAGTCGGTGCAGCTGGAGTGGACGGCGGCGTACGCGGCGGCGGCGGACCCCTACCTGTGCGTGCAGTCGCTCTGCAACCGCGTGCTCGTGCTCGCGCTCAGGGAGTTCCGCGCCAAGGACGGCTCGGTACGCACTCTCCTCTCCTACATCACGCCAGCAGGTCAACCTACCCGAATCTGTCTAATTTTGCCAACCAAATATTAACATTCCGGTATTGTGATAAGGTTGAGAATCTATTAAGGATATTTGACAGCTAGTAGTAGCTTGATGTGCTGGCGTCCGTACACCAGGCCTGAAAACCATTCTGTGGGGCCTAGTTGCCTGTAGTAAGAAATAAATAAATACAAACAATCATGCCTCGTTCGGTTTGGACGATCCTACGAATGTTTGATAATTTACTGATATCTTATAGTAAAGCCTGGTCTAAAAAGTACCGGCTTTAGTACTTTTTTTTTTAGTTTTAACTTAATCGTATTCTTAAAAAGGTTCTCTCTGTTTATAAAAAGACACATGTATATTTCTACCTGTTATTTGACTATGGTAACCCACATAGTCACTTATAAACTTTACGACCAGTTTCACCGATTGTTGATAAGTTCCTGATAGTAGTTTATCTGGCAGATAATTTCATTCTGTTCCATTTTTTTATTTATCTGGAAGATAGTGGCTATCCGTAACCTGTGAAACTGGCCCTTAGCTTTGCTAAATGTAGTTTTTTGTTTTTACTTTTTTTTCAAGAGTAATTTTTATGTTCTTTAGTAAGATAAAAAAGGGATTCGTACATGACATACATGCATACTTACCAAAGAATTGCACCCCGTACCCCAGTCGTCAGGTCGGCTGGCCCCGACGCGTCAGACGGTCCCGCACCGGCCGGGAGTGCTGCGCTCGACTGTGTACCGAGACCTTAGTGGACTGTTCACACCGCCTGACGCTCCCAACGCACAAGTAAGTAACAAATACACAGACAAACATACTCACTGTGTAGGTATTGGCACATCCCATCATAATCATCTTAGTCATTCACCTGTCTTGATAAATTAAATGATATTGCTTGTAATAATAACAGTATATTATCAATATATTATCTGTGACAAAATGCAATAACGTCAATTAAGTTGACACATCCCCTCTCTTTCTCCTACGACCTACAAAAGAACCTAGACACAGAAATAAGACGGTTAAATTATTAATATAAAATAATTACTAAGAATAACCAACATTGTACAAATAAGTATCAAAATAAACCACCGAAGACCTCCACCTATTGTTTTAATAAAGAAACCTACAATACATTACTATATTAATTTAGTCTCCTCTTCTCTTCTAGACCTACAACCATACAATATAAACAGAATTCTTACATTATAAGGTCTAACAAAAATAGTGCACCATATTGTTACAGGTCATCTAATACATGCTAAGGATCATGTTTACCACAAAAAGGTCATGAAAATAACAACATATTTAATTAAATTTATCATCATATTCGCCAAATTGTAATTGCGTTCTTACGCATAACGCCGGTCTCTGTGAACGCGCGCGATCATTCACCTAGGTCGTTCAACTTTTTTGTCAAGTGGTATATGATCCTTAGCATGTACCAGATGACCTTTATAATTATGGAGCACTAGTTTTGTTAGACTTTATATACTAACAAAACGAAACGATGGATGGATTGCGTGAAAGTTGATATGGCTAGAAATAATGTTTCTTGTGTGACGACGGCAGAAAGAAGAGCGCCTGCACCAACCACAAATTATATTTGGGATAAGAGCAGGAGGATGATAATAAACATGACCTAGGTAAATATTAATAAAAATTGCATTACTTCCAGGTAAAAGGCGAGTTCACAGGTAAAATGAAAGGCAAGAACGTGAAAGCGGAGGGGTTCAAGCCGGGCGCGGTCTACGAGCTCAACGACGAGGACGAACTGCTGTACGGCGGTGACCAGACTCCTGCTTCTATGGCTAGCGTGAGTGTTTCTATTTCTTATTCATATGTGCAGGCTCCAACACATCGACCTACTACAATCTGTCAAATTTCCTTAATAGATTTTCAACTTTATCGCTGAAGCACATGGTTCAAAGTTGATTGGGAACATTTGACAGTTTCGGGTAGCTTTGAGCAAGAGTGGTGATTAACGCTCAATCCTTTTCCGTGTGCGAGGGGGCCTGTGCCCAGCAGTGAAAAATGAAAAATATATTGAAATGGGTAGCTTGATATGCTGGCGTCTGTACATTAGAACTGACATCCCATAGAATTAGTTTTTTTTTTCACATGTTTATGTCTGTCTAGCGAACTGTCACAGATTTCATCATCTAGCCTTTTACCACCTTTGTCAGGGTCGGCTTTCAGGCTGGCTTCCTCAAAGCAGTAACCGTTGCAACGATAACCTTTCGTTTCACTGTCAGACTTTCTGACACTTACGTTTCTGGCAGTAACGACCGCCGAATATGTTCAGACGACAGCAAGTTTTCGTGTTTGCTTGTAGATTTTTTCCTTCGGTATACAGATTCGGTATTTATAAGTTTTGTTCGCCCCCAGATAATGTTAGCAGAACAATCGAAGAACCCGGGCGTGCCCCGGCGCATCTCGCGCTGGTGGAAGAAGTACCTGGTGGAGGTGAAGCCGACCTACTGGCTGTTCGTGCTGCGCATCAACGGCAACCTGGAGATCTACTCGCTGCCAGAGATGCGTCTCAGCTTCCTTGTCAGGGACGCCTGCGCTGGGAATGCTGTGAGTTTGTTTTATTATGCTATTGCTTGTTCTAGGAAATTCGAGGTTTGTGTAAGTTCTTAAAGTAGGTTGGTAATTGTTAGGTTTGGACGCAGAGTACCAAATTGGCGTCAATATTCGAGCCAATATTGGAAGTTGGTCGCAGTGTAATTAGTTAAGGGAAATTTGCCATAACGGTAGTTCTTGCGACTTTCCGCGACCTCCAAAAAGAAGGAACAATAATGGGTTTAGGTCGTTAGGAATCTGACACTCCCTCCAGCTGAACTTACAAAGGGAGGGGTCACTTGACGATTTCCCTCAGAACATGGATTCGAACTGTAAGGATTAGGACAGATTGGAAAACTTTCGATGAGGCCTTTGTCGAAAGACAAGTTGAATAATAACCGTTAGCCGTTTTCAAAATGGCAATAATGATGATAGCAACAAGTTTAAATAGTTTTGGAACTAGTTATGTAAATAAGTTCAATAATAAAGGCTTTTTATTTTATTTATTAGTTATTATGTTATGACATTACAAGTTTTAAAAACAAAGTGTATTTATTCTCTTTACTAAACCTATTTTTTTTCCCTGATAGATCCTAGCGGACAGTCTGGAATCAGTCCCCATCCCCAGCGGTGGCTTAGAAGACGAGGAGCTGAACAGCGGGGGACAGAACGTCGATGCGGACAAGTGCCGCGAACTGCTCGTCGTAGGGTTGGGGCACAAGGCCACGAGGGTCCTCATGTTCATGCGCTGCGAGGACCAGCTCATGATATACCAGGTGATCAACTGAAGTTCACATTTCGTACGATATTAAGGATGATAATGAAGATTGATGTAATAGCGACAAAAACAATCACAATTCAACAATTTAAATTATCTTTATGGAACTATTTTTTACGGTACTATTTTTTTGTATAACCCGGTTCATTAAAGAAAGCGATCTACAATGATGGTATAATGTTATCTCGCTCGCACAATAGTTACTCTCATAGGTACCGTAAGCAAAAAATCTAGCTTAAAGTGCTCATTGATCCTTTTTACGATTTCCTATTCATTATCACGACAGCAAAGCCGCTGGTAGTAGAATAGATATTCTGTATTGTACACCATCAAGACAAAACAAATATAGGACAATACCAACAAATACGATAGTACGTAGTAGCTAGTTTTAAATTAATACGACGCGGTCTTATTATTCTTCTTAATTTTGTTCAACATCTGACTGTTAACTATAATATAGTATAATATGCTAACTATACTATCTGTCAACGCGAGAAAGCCGCCATTAAATACCTTCTTTAATATTTTTTGGATCATAAAAAAGGACAAAAAAATAACTGTCACAATGTTCCAGGCATACAAATACCCTCGCGGCAACCTGAAGCTGCGCTTCAGTAGGTCGCGGGTTTCGTTCCCGTTCGGGTACAGCTCGGCGCCGCTCAGCGACCCCTCAGACTCGTACGAGACCGCCTTGCTCAAGGAGAACGTACGACAGTGTCGGTACTTTGGTGAGTACTATAATATTTACATAATATTTAAAAAAAACTCTTTTGAAATATCAAATGACGAACGCAAGTGTACAAAACAATTTCCAAGTGTATTGATACTAAGGTGATTAATTTATCAAGACTGTATATATATATATAAGGTGTAACAAAAATAGTGCACCATATTTTTAAAGGTCATCTATTACATGCTAAGGATCATGTTTACCAAAAAAAGTCATGAAAATAACAATATATTTTATTTTTATCATCACATTAGCCAAATTGTAATTGTGTTCTTACGCATAATGCTGGTCTCCATGAACGCGCTTGATCGTTTACCTCTAGGTTATTCAACTTTTTTGTGACATCACGTGATCCTTAGCATGTATTAGATGACTTGTAATAATATGTTGCACTATTTTTTTAGATTTTATATAGAGATATCAGGTGATGCGTGTAAACGCGGGGAACAGTTAGTTATTAAAACAAAATATAAAAAAATTTCATTGAAATCGATAAAATGAAAGTGACTTTATTTTAAGATCGTTTACCTAATTAATATGATAAAGGATTTTATTTTAGACTTAGTCATCTATCTAATTTATGTGATTTTGTTAAATATTTATAACAAAATAATTGCGCGAGTACTACTAGCGCCGTTGTACGCATTATCATTCATATTTTAAATATAAGGATTGAATATGTTGATCTGTTGTGGGAAGTGACTATAAAATAAAACAGTTCAGTTGATTGCAAACTATCATGGTGTTTTATTAATATATAGATTTGCCTTTAAAGTCCCGAAATACAACGACTATGTAGCAATAACTGCATGCGTGTGGCAGTATATAACCGTCAAACGTTGTGGCAGGCAACGTGGGCGGGTACAACGGCGTGTTCGTGTGCGGCGCGCGGCCGTACTGGGCGCTGCTGTCGGCGCGCGGCGAGCTGCGCCTGCACCCGCTCAGCGCCGACCTGGCGCCCGCGCCCGCCTTCGCGCCCTTCAACAACACCAACTGCCCGCAGGGCTTCCTCTACTTCAACGCCAAGGTGACCGCCACACCCAACTCGAAAGCTGACCCATAACGTTCTCAGTTCATTGGGAAAATTTTCCGCGGTCATCCAGTAAATCTAACAAACAATTGCCCAAATAACTACGTTGAAGAAGTTGAGATAAGCAATCGCTCCATATAAAACACTGGTACTCAAGTACATCTGATTAAATTCGAAGCTGACCTCAACATAATTGTTGGAACAAAACTAGGGACATGATGACGATGACATTGACATTTGACGCTAAAATAACCTTTGATAATCTTGAGTCTGACAACCCATCTCTCTACACTAATTATCTATAAAGATTCTTGTGTTTTCATATTAAGACAAACTATGAGTCCATTTCACCCTTTAAGACTTTGCATCCTACCCTCATATGACATGACTTTACACATCACTTATCTTAACGACCCCTTTGATCACTTCCACACAGAGAGTTCCAAGTTCAATTCCCAGTACGGTCAACTTTTCTATAATGAGTATGCTCATTGACTGTGATCGGAGTGTTTTTTTCTGTTGTGTTATTAGTACCTATGACACCACTCCATCAATAGCTTGCCATGAAGCTAACCGCTAACCAATATACATTTCATAAGGATGATTATAAAAATGTCATACTGTAATGCAATGCGTTGCCCCCCCACAGTCGTCGCTGCGCATCAGCGCGCTGCCGACGCACCTGTCGTACGACGCGTGGTGGCCCGTGCGCAAGGTGCCGCTGCGCGTCACGCCGCACTTCGTCACCTTCCACCTGGAGTCCAAGACCTACTGCCTCGTCGCCTCCACGCACCAGCCCACCACCTCCTACTACAAGTTCAACGGCGAGGACAAGGAGAAGACCAGCGACAACAAGGGGGATAGGTCACTATACTTCTACATCTTCTTATTTCATGTAAAATCATCAAAAACCTCCTCGCGCTGTGGGTGCAACTGGAGGGCGTAATCAGTATTTTTTGGTGCCTTTAATTAATTTTAGGTGGTTTATGTAAAATTAATACTCTATACATTACTAGAAGTTTCTCCCGCGTGTCCTGGAACTTCTTCCCCGTATTCGGATGCAACATAGCCTAAGTTTGCCGGGGATAATACAGCTTCCCAACAGTGAATATAATTTTTAAAATCGGTCTGTTCGTTTCGGGGCCTATTCAAAACAAACAAGCAAATTAAATCCTAACTCTTTACACATAATATGGATAAATTAATAAGAAATTATGCAGTAAAACAAAATGTACTATTTTGTTTTATTTAGGAGCAGTTTCACCGGTTAAGGATAAGTTGCAGATAGTTTATCTGGCAGATAATTTCATACAAATTCTACTCCAGGGCCAGTTTCACCGGTTACGGATAGCCACTATAAACCAGATAAATTAAAAAATGGAACAGAATTTGTATAAAATGATCTACCAGATCAACTATCTGGAACTTATCAGCAACCGGTGAAACTAACCCTTAATGTTTTAAAAATATCACCGATATGTAAGTTGAATGCCTCTTCTGCCCTTGCAGATTCCCGTACCCTCTCCAAGACCGGTTCTTCGTGACGCTGTTCTCCCCGGTGTCGTGGGAGATCATCCCCAACACGCGCATAGAGCTGGACGAGTGGGAACATGTCACGTGTCTCAAGAACGTCTGTCTGTCCTACGAGGGGACCAGGTATGTGTTGCTGTTATTAAAATACTAGTTGAATAAGTACGAAGTTGGCAACTAGACATTGAAATACAGTTAAAATGAATGAAAAACTTGCGTATGCGCAAAGTATCAATTAGGTGGTTGATTAGGTTATTTTTTTTCTATCATGTTGTTATAGTTTTCATGGAATAAGTTTTAATTTTTTTATTGATAATCTAAGCAAAGTAAATTTACGGCTAGATGGGTAAAATTGGTGACGTAATACTTTGCGTTTTCATACAACTAACCGTTTTGACAGTTCATTAAATATATAGTTATTACCTCTGGTCTGAACGAGACGTCTCCCTTCGTTCTCCGTGTCGGGGTGCAAACGCTTTGTGGGTTAAAAAATAATTGATTTGGAATATTGACATGGCACTTAACAAAATCATATTTTTCAGGTCTGGTCTGCGAGGTTACATAGCGATAGGAACAAACTACAATTACAGTGAGGATATCACTTCTAGAGGGAGGGTGAGTACGCAGTATATTTTGTGGGATGCTATTTTTACTATACACATAATTAGAGTCGTTAATTATTCTACTAAGATTTAAAAAATCAATATAATGTTTATCTTTATTAAGAACTAGCTGTTCCCCGCGGTAGCACCCGCCGCCCGAGGGAACTCCTTCCCGCATCCGGATAAAAAGTAGCCTATGTCCTTTCTCAGACTCTAGACTAAATGTCTATCAAATTTTATTTAAATCGGTTCAGTAGTTTTGGCGTGAAAGCGTGACAGACGGATTGACATAGTTACTTTCACATTTAAATGATTAGTAAGGATTTCTGTTCTGTATTCGTATTTTGCTATAATTTCAGATAATAATCTACGATATTATAGACGTGGTGCCAGAACCCGGTCAGCCGCTGACCAAGAACCGTTTCAAGGAGTTGTACGCCAAGGAACAGAAGGGGCCTGTGACCGCACTCACACAAGTTCTAGGTTACCTCATATCTGCTGTCGGACAGAAGGTATGTTTGTTTGTTTGTCATTTTATGGAACCGTCTAACTACTTACATTAGTTCCAGTTAGCCCCATTTAGACGGGGAGAGTTTCTCCTCTCGAAGATACTATAATTGAAGGAATATTATGAAACATTTCCTTCGTCTAAACATTCACTCTTCTCGCCCGTTGACATGGGCGACAAGCGGCGTGTTGTGTGTGTCATTTTAGTTCTTGCCTGAATGTAAACATTTTGTTACGATTATGTTATGGCGATTATTGCTTGCGATAGTCGCGGGGACATTCTCGGGCCTTAAATTATGCAATATTTACTTCATCATCATCAGCCCTTTTATCGTCCCACTGCTGGACACAGGCCTCTTCTCGCACGGAGAAGGATTGAGCAATATCTATTTACTAAACATATATTCGTATATTTTTTCGCCAATAATATCAATGAAAATCACAAAAATATTTTTTAAATATTTTATTCTGTATTCACAGATCTACATCTGGCAGCTAAAAGACAATGATCTGGTAGGTGTGGCGTTTATCGACACACAGATATACGTACACAAAATGTTATCGGTGAAGAACTTGGTGTTGGTCGCCGACGTGTACAAGTCTATATCGCTGCTGCGGTATCAAGCTCAGCACAGGACTCTGTCGCTCGTCTCTCGGGATCTGAGGAGTGCGCAGGTATATGGAAACCTTATTTATTTATTTTTTCTAGGTAGGCTAACAGTCTAAATCTCGACGTCCGGACGCTTGACGTCGGGACGCCCGGCGTCGGGACGCTTGGCGTCATGACGCTTGACGTCGGGACGCCCGGCGTCGTGACGCTTGACGTCGGGACGCTTGGCGTCGTGACGCTTGACGTCGGGACGCTTGGCGTCGGGACGCTTGGCGTCGGGACGCCTGGCGTCGGGACGCTTGGCGTCATGACGCTTGACGTCGGGACGCTTGGCGTCGTGACGCTTGACGTCGGGACGCCCGGCGTCGTGACGCTTGACGTCGGGACGCTTGGCGTCGTGACGCTTGACGTCGGGACGCTTGGCGTCGTGACGCTTGACGTCGGGACGCTTGACGTCGGGACGCTTGACGTCGTGACGCTTGACGTCGGGACGCTTGGCGTCGGGACGCCTGGCGTCGTGACGCTTGACGTCGGGACGCTTGACGTCGTGACGCTTGACGTCGGGACGCCCGGCGTCGGGACGCTTGGCGTCGTGACGCTTGACGTCGGGACGCTTGGCGTCGAGACGCCCGGCGTCGTGACGCTTGACGTCGGGACGCTTGGCGTCGGGACGCCCGGCGTCGGGACGCTTGACGTCGGGACGCTTGACGTCGGGAAGCTTGACGTCGGGACGCCCGGCGTCGGGACGCTTGACGTCGGGATGCTTGACGTCGGGATGCTTGACGTCGGGACGCCCGGCGTCGGGACGCTTGACGTCGGGATGCTTGACGTCGGGATGCTTGACGTCGGGACGCCCGGCGTCGGGACGCTTGACGTCGGGACGCTTGACGTCGGGACGCTTGACGTCGGGACGCTTGACGTCGGGACGCTTGACGTCGGGACGCTTGACGTCGGGATGCTTGACGTCGGGATGCTTGACGTCGGGACGCCCGTCGTCGGGACGCTTGACGTCGGGACGCTTGACGTCGGGATGCTTGACGTCGGGATGCTTGACGTCGGGACGCCCGGCGTCGGGACGCTTGACGTCGGGACGCTTGACGTCGGGACGCTTGACGTCGGGACGCTTGACGTCGGGACGCTTGACGTCGGGACGCTTGACGTCGGGATGCTTGACGTCGGGATGCTTGACGTCGGGACGCCCGTCGTCGGGACGCTTGACGTCGGGACGCTTGACGTCGGGATGCTTGACGTCGGGATGCTTGACGTCGGGACGCCCGGCGTCGGGACGCTTGACGTCGGGACGCCACCGAGTGCTCCACAACATTGGCTCCGATGGGATTCTTTTATTTATTTTTATTCAACGCGTCGAATAATTTCGATTGGTAGAATTAGACTTAATTGGATAGGTTGACCTGCTGGCGTCTTTACATACTTGTTTAGTTCAATACTGGTTAATAATATATTATTTACAACAGATCTACGAGATGGAGTTCATGGTGGACAACACAACGTTAGGTTTCCTCGTCAGCGAAGCGGACGGCAACCTCGCACTCTTCATGTACCAACCGCACGCCAGGGAGAGCTACGGAGGTAAGTACACCATCTCTATTTTTCCGACGACAATATGGCGTACTAGTAAGTGAATCTGCTTGCCACGCTGGAGGTCGCGGGGTTGATTCCCTCATAAGTCAAATGTTTGTGCGCATGAACATGGGTCTTTGACTTAGTCTGGATTTTCTTATGTATGTACAAAAAGAAAAAAGTATATAAGCTATAAAAAAAGAAAAAAGTATATAGTATATAAAATCAGAAAATCAGCAAACTAGTTGCCTGGCATAACTGCTGGAGTCCATTTGGCACAACTATGTTTGTGTTATATATTTATTAATATTTCATGTTGTGTTGTCTTGCGTCAATAAATGTATTTTCTTTCCTCTTTCTTTTTTACTTTTATCACGTTTATCAGTTGTCTAGTATTCATAGGACCAGCTCTCCTTAGTTTGGGAATAGATGACATTGTGTGAATGTGTCGGATATGTTAAAGTAATATGTGTATATAATTGTTCCCAGGGCAGCGCCTGATCCGCAAGAGCGACTACCACCTGGGCCAGCAAGTGAACGCCATGTTCCGCATCGCCGCCGCGCAGTGCCCGCAGCGACACGTCACCATGTTCAGTGAGTTCACCACCGCCGCCGTACCACTTAGTCTGTACTGCACATCAACCTACCCGAAACTGTTAAATTTTCCCAATGGTCTTTGAACCGTATGCTACAGCGATAAAGTTGACTGATTGTAGTAGCTTAATGTGCTAGTGTCCTGTACCATCACCATATTCATAATATTTAATTTTTAACCGACTTTACAAAAATGAGTTTCTTCTCTCCCGAGCCTTGACAAGGAGCGACTGCCTATCTAACCTCCTCCATCCAGTTACTCAGGGCAACTCAATACCCTTTGTTTAGACTGGCGTCAGTCTGCCACGGATGTTCAATGACAGCCGGGACCTACAGTTTAACGTGCCATCCGAAACAAAGTCATTGGTGTCCAAGATATACTTAGAAAGTACACTCTGCCTGACCTCTTCTATATATTTATATATCTTTTATATTTTTATTCGTCTTTTATTAGTACTATTCCGTCAAAAGAATACGTACTATTTTGCAGAACAAATAATAAAACGTGTGTTTCCTTCCGCAGCGACCTTGGACGGAGGAGTAGGCTACGTGTTGCCTATCTCAGAGAAGATGTACCGCCGGCTGCTCATGTTGCAGAACGTCATGAACAATTACTGCTGCCACATCGCTGGACTCAATCCTAGAGCTTACAGGTGGGGTATTTTTCTTCACCAATGGTAGTTGACAGCTAGTGTCGGCGCGTCACACACGCGCAGACGAGCGCGGGCAAGCTGCTGGCCTCGGGGGTACCGCACTCGGCACCCACGCGCAGACTGTTCCTAACCCTATAGTTAAATACAGTACACTCTCTTATTTACAATAGCCCACTCGAGCCCATTCAACTATGTAGTTTACTACGATTTCATTAGTTTTACTGAATTTTCAAAAAAAAGATAGTTTTAAAAAACATGCTTTTATCACGCACAAAAAATTACGCCGTCTGCCATCTTAGGGACGCCGCCATATTGGATTTGTAATGACGTTTCTCGTTTCTCTAATGATGGAACCTAATTGGAGACAGGGAAGTGGGTTCAATTAAGATTCCAAGATTTTCTTACATACATAGTTACAAGTAAAGCTAATATAAGCGTGTAAAAAAGGGCGACTTTCTATGCAATTTGCACCAAAATAATCAATAAAAAAATTTAAACAATTTGTCCCCCAAAACCATGAATGAAAATGACATTATTTTAAGATGCTTTTACCAAATGAATATGATACAGGATTTTATTTTTGACTCAACTATTGCTAACAATAAGTTATATGTATATTTGGTGTCAGATAATTTTACTACTTTGAAAATAGTCATGAAATGCCCTTGCGCATGCGTATAGTATAGTAGCTAGTTACTGAGTTCAAGCTAAATAAACTCTTCAGCTTTATAAATAAGTCAGTATAATGTAGTAATTTGTGTGTCTGTCTGTCCCCCCGCAGGACGTACAAGTCGCGGCGCTCGGGGTCGGGCGGCGCCATGCGCGGCGTGCTGGACGGCGACCTGGTCACGCTCTACACCACCATGCCCAACGCTGAGAAGGCTGATGTAAGTCTCATCAGGCCCTCCCCACATTTATCGAATCTCGCAAGCCGGTCTCGGCGATAAGTCGACTTGTCTGGTTGACTACGCACTCGGCCAAGGCCGATAACGCGTCGATAATCATCATCTCCCGAGCCTTTTCCCAACTATGTTGGGGTTGGCTTCCAATCTAACCGGATTCAGCTGAGTACCAGTGTTTTACAAGGAGCGACTGCCTATCTGACCTCCTCAACCCAGTTAGCCGGGCAACCCAATACCCCATAGTTAGACTGGCGTCAAACTTACTGTCTTCTGACTACCCGTAACAATTGCCAAGGATGTTCAATAACAGCCGAGACCTACAGTTTAACGTGCCATCCGAAACACAGTCATTAGTGTCCAAGATATACTTAGAAAGTACATACAAACTTAGAAAAGTTGCATTGGTACTTGCCCGACCTGGAATCGAATCTCACCCTCATACTTGAGAGAAGCCGAAAATCGATCTCAGTGGCGTGCACTTGGAGAGGCCTATGTCCAGCAGTGGACTGCGATAGGCTGATGATGACTTGAGAGGCTGGCTGTTTAACCACTAGGCCACCATGAATTCCGCGTTGATAAATATGAGGGAGTTCTAACTTAACTTATACGGGATGGCCCAGAAGCTAGCATCGTCAAACCACAAAATATAATCATATTTTATTCTAGGAATATGATAATAATTATATGTTTCCAACGACTTTATGTGGCTTCCGAATTAAAGTCAATTTTTGTGATTATTAAATTATATTTTTTCAACCCGCTTTTATAGTAAAATCATTGATTTCCTGTCGTTAGCGAAAAAAAAGTCTGTTTCAAACTATTATTATTTAAAAATTCCCCTTAATTCGTAATAATGCGGATTTAAATTAGGTGTTCATTGTTTTAATGAAACAATAACATTATTGTGTTTTGTTCCAGATCGCTAAGAAGATCGGCACGAAGGTGGAGGAAATAATGGCTGACTTGTACGAGATAGACAGACTGACTGCTCACTTCTAGTTGTTATATAATTATGATAAGTTAGCATACGTTTGTCTTCCGAAATTTAACTCGGTATACTGTCCAATGCTAATGTCTGCATCAGACTGAGGAATTATATGTAATAGTTGGACCTTTTGACCGCCACAGTCACCTATAGATGACAAGCCAAAAAGTGTACAGCACGCCACTGTCACGACTACATGACAGACTTATTAAGTTAAAAATTAAAATAGTCAATTTCAATCGATGTAATTCCGAACTCACTACTATATGTATTGTAGGTATTTATGGATGAATTCTTAACTCAGCGCTGAGGGCACGTCTTTCTTTTATTGACGTGGCGGTAAAAGGGTTAATACTAGAACCGTAGTAATTAGTGCAGTTTACTTTCATAGTTTCAATATGGCGTCGATTTGTGACGTCACTGCACCAGCCTGTATAATGTATACGGGGATAAATTCCGGAACACATACTTGTACATAAGGTTTAAGAATAAAAGTATTCCAGTTTTTGTAAGCAGAGTTTTATTTGATAACCTATAAGACCCATACGTAGGGAGTGGGGGGCCGAGGGGAATTTGATAATTTATTAATCTGTATATTGAATAAAAATAAAAATAAATTTACTGCCTATTTAAATTACCCTACAAGCCAAATATATAGAAAAAAAAAATTTTAATGGTTAAACGCGCCATTTTATAACATTTTACAACATGTGAAAAGAAAAGTTATATTATTTCCCAGTTTCATCAAAATACTTTCAGTACTTTTTACACAAATCAGGAAGTAACAAATATCCATGCGTACAAACGTTCGCGTTTAAAATATTAGTAGAATTTTATTCAATAAACAAAAAAGGATTTTTTAATATTATAATCTTAAAATAACTAAACCCGCAAAACAAAATGAACAGCCAACAGAATGAAGTAAGACACCCAAACTGCAAACACATTACATAAGGTAAGCTATTTGTCTTGACGCGGAAATGAAGCCACTAAACTCTAACCCATTGTCTTAACTATAATGGCGGGAACAAAGGACCTATTAGCTGTACCGGGCTAGTATTGTTTAGGGTTGCCACCTTACCAAATATGCTATTAAAAATAGTATAAGTTTTTTCTTGAAAAAGTATGTTTTATTAACTTTTAAAATATAAAAAAGTAGCTTTGTTTACGAAACTATATTAGTTTAGACCAGGACTTTTTTGCAGACCTTTTTAAGGTGTACAATACTGATGCATATTGCTATGTAACGTGGGGTTCAGTCAGTTTATGCAAACGCAAAAAAAAAATCTTATTTACGACATCATTTATTAGAATCCTCTAAAATTGTGCGTGTTTCTCAACTTTTTTCTACTTTTTCACTTACTCAAATTTTCCTCTTGACTTACTCTATCTATGAACAAAACCAGCACCAAAATCCTTTGCGTAGTGTAGTAGGTAGTAAAGATTTATTAAAATTATATACACGGACATACAGACAGGAAGGGACTTTTAAATAGTATTTGTCATTCTGATACATTTATCAAAACCCGTAACCAATAACTTATGCGTGAATGAGTAAAACACATACGAACTTTAAGGTTTTAAAAATTATAAAAGTTGAGAACCCTAGCTCCGCTCCACGGTAGTATGAAGTTATTACAGTTTTGATGATTTAAATAAGTCAGTTGTTTGTATTATTGTGATAGGTTTATAATCGACAATACTTTTGTGAAATTCTAATTGAAATCTAATTTAGTGAACACTAACTTTCTCATAGTTATTTTGTACAAAGACAATATTCTATGCTTAAAATAAAAGATGCTAATTAATTTTTGTATTATAAGTACCTAGCTACAATTTGCATAAATTATTATAAAGACCTACTTATGCAGGCGCAGGCGATGTACAGTCGCCAGCACATCAAGCTGCTACAATTTGTCAAATTTCCTTAATAGATTTTCAACTTTATTGCTGACGCATATGGTTCAAAAATTTTACAGTTTCGGGTAGCTTGATGCGCTAGCGTCTGTACGTTATCTAAGCGTAAAAAAGCGATGAATCTATAAATTCAAATATACATAGGTACCTATACTTATTACTATAGAAAAGACAGCGAATATACCCTAAATACATTATCAAATTTCATTATAAGTCATCTGAATCATTAGCAACAACAATGCAAGAATGATAAAATCGCTAATTACGATCCAATTTGTTCACAATCTAATTCGAAGATGACATGATAGCCAGTGGCGTAGCGTGGGGGGGGCGGGGGGTGCGGTCCGCCCCGGGCGGCACTTTTTGGGGGGCGGCAAAATTTCACATTAATTAGTAAAAACAATTTAAACCATTTTGAAATAAATAAAAAAAAAAAACAGCGCATGCGAGCGCCAGGCATCGTACCGCGTGTGCGCGGCGAGAACATCTCGCTGATGATGTTCTTAAAGCTTTTATTTACCTATTAAAATAATTAAAAACGGACTTAAAAACGGACCAAATAGGATTTTCAGATACTTACTCAGGGTTCCGTACGGGTTTTCTGCAAATATTCACGGTTTTCAGTAAGATATAACTAGGTTCCTGTAGCCAAATTTCATGTTGATATCTCAACGGAAACTAGATAATTTTTTAAAAACATGGTTGGTGACAGTAACTTTCCGTTAAAGGTAAGTTTCTTTTTGCTTTTTAGGAACAAGTCTTAAAAAAACAGGCATTTTCTGTAAAGCTCCGTCGTTTTTTTTTTTGTAAATATTCGATCGTTTCGTTTATGAGAGTCATAAACGTGGACTTTTGCCATATTACTAGCTTTCGCAATCAGCTTCACCCGCGTCCCGACGGAACTACTTCCCATACTCGGCAGTCCTGGATTTATAAATAGGGCCTAGGGGGTCCTAGGGGCGGCAGCGTCCTAGGGCCGGCAGCGTCCTAGGGGCGGCAGATTTCAGAGAACTATTTTCATGGTTTTTTATATAAATAAAGAAAAAATACGGATGAAGCCACGAATGAAGAACCTGAAATACCCTCCGGTTCCAGAGATTATTTCAGAGTGAACACCTTTTTGGTCATTCTTGATAAACTGAGAGCTGAAATACGGAGAAGCCATAATGCTTACTTGAACTCGGAAAAAAGATAGCCTACTGTACATGGGGTGGCGGAAATAAAGTGGTCTACACTCATAAAAAATATAAATCCGGCACTGGTACTCGGGGAGGGGAAAATATCGGATAAAATATATTTAGTACGTCTCCATACCATCTTCCGTCATCTAAAAACAAAGGACCTGCATTAATTTTTTTTTGAGTGGTAAATCATCAATTAATGACTCCCGATCACTCCTCCCGCTGTGGGAGCAGCGGGTCACTGGTGTCAAACTCTTACTGATTAAACTGTCTTATGTTCTTTCTGGAGCCCTTCAGGTTCCAGATGACTCATGCGAACAATCCCGCAGTCCTGATCCATATGCCTGACTGCCGACTGCTGAAAGGTGGGCGTTTTGGGGGCTGTCTTTTGTAATTTTTGGCGTTCAAAAAGTGCTGTTTTGCAGTCAAGTTTAAATAAATGATTTTGAGTTTGAGCTCATCGAGGAGTGCGTGGAACAGAACGCGCCGCCGACACAAGCCTGTCGTCATGAAACGTACGGACGGCGAGCCACCCAACACTAACCGCCTACGGCGGCCGGGAATCAGCTCTCAACACCTTGCGCCCGTGGCGTCTACCTGGTTCAGCTCTGCCGCGGCGGTTGGGATGAGCGGTGCGGTCTCTCAGCCGCTCCTTCCGCTAGCACAACAGCTTCGTAGAAGGAGGCGACGGCATCCCATTCTTCGTCGTTCCGGACCATGGGCTTCACCAGGGGCGGACGCGAGAAGTCGCTGCCGCACAATGCCGCGAAAACAGAGCACACTTCTATTCTACCGTGTGCTACAATTGTGGCGTGCCCTGCACGGGGCTGCGACATCCGATCTCTCCATACCACTATGAGATCGCGTCGGAAGTCCGCCCGCTGCGCAGCAATCATACAGGCGCGAGAGAACCCTCGGTTCTCGCTTCCATCTCAAAGAAGACCTGCCACCTCGCGGGAGATTGTGCGGTACCCCGGGCCTTATGGAAATGACCTTCGGGGCACGTTCCGGTAGTCGGGCGGCTCGCAGCTTCATTGAACGCGCCCATACCGGGGTCAACCCACACCGGTAAAGGGCTATGGACCGTTCTACTCCCGATAAGAGAAGAACTAAGTTGGAAAGCACTGCCAGCTACGAGAGAAGTTTTTTAAATATAGTTTCGCTAGCGTTGGAAGTTTGTATGAAAGTCCTTTGTTTTTTAAGTAAGAGACTTAACATTTGAAATGTATGCTCTACAGATGCTACTTTTTATCCCCTCCCCGAGTACGGGAAGTAGTTCCCTCGAGACGCGGGTAAAACTGTTGGCGAAAGCTAGTAATATGGCAAAAGTCCATGTTTATGAGTCTCATAAACGAAACTATCGAATATTTAGGTACAATGAAAAAAAAACTGTTTTTAAAGATTTGTTCCTAGAAATAAAAAAAAAATCTTGGTACCTATAAGTAAAGTGTCTTTTTATTTGCCATAGACATTTATGGTGAAATATATAAGCGGTTGTGATGTGGACAAAAGTACCTACCTAGACTTTTTTTTTTATGAAAGATTTTTTTTAGGATAATTTCATTGTGATTGTAAAAGTTTTAGATATTTTTTAGTTAAATTCTAATGAAAAAACCTAAAATACATATTGAAAAGCCAAAACAGGGGGGCGGCAAAATTGTCTTCCGCCCCGGGCGGCGGATACCCATGCTACGCCGCTGATGATAGCGTAACATAATAAATAATAACTGAATCATGGAACAGTGACGCTGATCCCATTCACTTTTACTTACTGTTCTATGTAATATGATAAGTTAATGCAAATAGGTACAGACGCTAGCACATCAAGCTAAAATCTTTCAAATTCCCTTAATAGATTTTCAACTTTATCGCTGAAGCATATGGTTCAAAGTTGATAGGGAAAATTGGACAGTTTCAGGAAGCTTGATCTGCTGGCGTCTATACATACATCTTGAAAATGAAAATCTTTATTCGCAGAGACATGGTAAATACAAAAGATGGTAAACAAATATAAGTTGCTTAGCATATCTCGCCTTCAGTAGGCATGCGAAAATTATACATACACAATTAGGTTCTACAATTAATAAATTCTTCTAATTAATTCATTAATTAATTCGACTAATTCTACGCCTGTAAAGAGATATTAGAGAGCTACCTAAAACAAGATTTAAAAAGAAGCTAAAAGCTTGGCTTATTGAAAAGTTAAGCATTTATAATACTAGTACTAGGATTAATATTCAAATTGGTATTGGTTTCATAAGTAAAAGTGAATGTAGATGTGTGTCAATTTGTTTTGTTTTGTTAAATGTTGAACGTTAGAGTTATTGCTAACTTCCCATACAGCGAAAGCAATTTAGACAATATTAATCCAGTCAAACTGAATTTGGAGCAGATACAAACGTTAAGTCGTGGTGGCCTAGTGGTAACTCGTGGTGGCGTAGTGGTTAAAGCACTAGCCTTTCGAGTTGCGGGTGTGGGTTCGTACACATTAAAACACCCAGACCACAGCCAACAAGCATGCTCATCACACAAATGTCGACTGTACCGGGAATCGAACCCGGGACCATCACCTCGGCAGTTCGGCGTGGTAACCATTGCGCCATCAGGGTCGCCATCATCAATCCAGTTCCTCATGTCCTACGTACAGACAGACAATTATAATTATTCAAATTACAGTCAGTAGTCTATATACTGTTCCGGTAAAAGGCACACGCTATTACCTAACTTGCATATCTACTGCACTTTTGGTTTATTTTCATTATATTGAGTTGTAATGTATCATTCCTTTCACTCTACTATATACAATACTAGTATCCGCCTGCGGTTTTACCCGCATCCCATGGGAACTACTCCGCACACCTGAATAAAAAGTAACCTAAAACCTTCTTCGATAAATGGGCTATCTAATGCTGTAAACAATTTTTAAAATCGGTCGAATAGTTTCTGAGATTAGCGCGTTCAAATAAACGAACAAACTCCAGCTTTATATTATTAGTATAGACAAGTATAGTCTATTTGTTTATTTTTGCCAGAACGGCGAATGTTCGTGCGTTTTAGATTTTTATCTGAATGTCTTTTGTATTATTTTCGTCTGTGTACTTTTTTGGAGTTTTTGCTTGGTATGGTGAATGAGTTCGGTTTTGTAGTAGAGAATGAATAAGAATAAGAAAAATAAGAAATTTTTATTTGCCAAAAAGAAGGTATTATAAGATGTTACAGTATTTCGAAGTGTTTCACATGTCTTGCCGTTTAACCGGCGGCATGCAGCGCTGTTAGCTACTTAGCCACGAGCTCACTATCATAATCATGATCAACATCAAACAGAAGTTGTTAACTTAGGCTGCTGCCGGTCTCGTAGTCCAGAAATAACATGCTCAAAAAGAAAGCTCCCGTCAATAGTACAGTAAAAACTTAAACTTTATTTTACTTATCATTTCTTAAGTTGTTTTTTTTTGTGTAGGTACACACTAGCTTCCGCCTGCGGTTTCTCCCTCTTCCTAAGGTGAACCCGGATAAAAGTAGCATTTATTTAATTCTGACGTATAAGCCGCATTACTGCCAAGTTCCTTCCAAATCCATTGACTAGTTTTTAGACGATAGAGTAAAAACATCCATCCGTACCTACGAACAAACTACATCTTCGTAATATTAGTAGAAATTTCTTGCCGATAATACATAACCAAATTTACAAAATGAAATGCACACAGCTAACTGTCAATACCTTCTACATTTTCATAATTATATTATTTTCTGTAGTATTATATATCGTCAGTAACAATAACTCAAGTTACAAATACCCGTTATTAGATGACCCAGATCGAGCGCTTGTTGCTATCTCCTAATCACTAGAGTGTGAAAGTCTAGGACATAATGAGATAGCTGTGTACTTACATGTGGTACAGACAAGCTATCTAACGTCTGTAATGACGTATCCGTTGCAACTTCACGCGTAGTTGGATTTTAGGATAAGCTGTTTAAGAGACAACACGCTTATATTATTAGCTTCACTTGTAACTATTATGTATGGTAGAAAATCTTGGAATCTTAATTTGACCCACTTCCCAGTCTTTTGTACACGCTCTGAAGTCTAATGACAATACATGACTAGCTAAGAAACGTCATTTCTAATGCAATATGGCGACCTCTCCAAGATGGCGGACTGGCTTTTTGAAATGCACCCTATGATATGGGTATCAAATAAAAGGGTTTGCTGTTAGAAATTCTATTAAAATATTTCACGTATCTTAAATCCAACATGGCGGACATCCAAGATGGCGGATTGAAACTCCTTGCAACACTGACGCATTGGCGGAAATATCTTTAGATACCCATTAATATTTTAAATTCGTTAGTAGTTTTAAGTATGAAGAATAAGTAAACTAAAAAGTATAAATTAAAAATAATTGTCAATAAAAACTAAAAAACACACTTTAAGAGCACCATAAGAGCACGCACTAAAAATAACAAAATAATTCGGACATTTAGCGTGATAAAAGCGTGTTTTTTAGTTTTTAAACTATTATTTTTATTTTTTATTTCATCAGTACAATAGGCAGACTTAGGTATTATTATGTAAAAAATACAGAAATTGACTCTGTACCTACAGTTTTAGCTGCTAGTTTCTTGTATTCCAGTTGTGAATTTAACAATAAAATATCATTATTATAAAAAAAAACATCTGACCTACCTACGCTACTTAAAAACACCTCAAACCCAGACCGTTCTCAACAGCAAGCCAGCATTACCACAACAAAAAAGAAAAACAATTAGACACGCACTTTAAAAAAAATAATTCTGTAGCTCCGTAGCTATTATGCAAAGCTGGAAGTACATGACGCAAGCATTATGATGTACAATCTGAGCTGCGAATTGAAATGTATCAGGAAGAGATGCTATCGGACAGATGGACGCATTAAATGCTTCCATGATGAAGGCGCACGTCCGGACACTGGATTATGCGTGAGCCTTCTAGAACAGACAAATACTATTTTTTATAACACTAAGGCTCTAGACAGGCGGACTGCATTTCAACTGCAATCCAACTGCGCAGTTTGAATGCAGTTGACACGACTGTAATAGAACTGCAAACCAACCGAGCAGTCCGATTGCAGTTCAATTGCAACTGTGTCAACTGCATTCAAACTGCATCCGAACTGCAAATTTGCAGTTGAAATGCAGTCCGTCTGTCTAGAGCCTAACTGGTGGTTTGTCCTCACATAATATATTACTAGATAATAAAGTACTACAAGAAAGTACAGACGCCAGCACATCAAGCTACCCTAAACTGACAAAATTTCCCAGTCAACTTTGAACAGTGTATGCTTCAGCGATAAAGTTGAAAATCTAAATCGAAATTTGACGGATTGTAGTAGCTTGATATGCTGGCGTCTGTACGTTTTAAAAGTGGACAGACTGACAGCCACTTTATCTGACTTTAGACATAAGACACTGTGTCATGGTGGCCTAGTGGTTAAAGCACCAGCCTTTCGAGTATGAGGGTACGGGTTCGATTCCAGGTCAGGCAAGTACATTGCAACCTGTCTAAGTTGAACATGCTTTCAAAGTATATCCTGGATATGAATGACTGATTAAAGGTGAAGGAAAACATCTTGAGGAACCCTGGACTATAAAGTCTGAAATCACCAGCCCGCATTGAGCAAGCGTGGTGATTAACGCTCAATCCTTCTCCTTGGGAGAGGAGGCCTGTGCCCAGCAGTTGGACGATAAAAAGGAACAATGACGTCACAGATTTTCGACATCAAGATGTCTGCTTATTTAGCTTAGATGATCAATAAAAAAATTAAAACATTTTTCCATGAAAACAATAAAAGAAAGACGACAATAAAAAATGACATAATTTTAAGACTACCAAATCAATATGACAAAAAACATTTTTTCGACCTAGTCAACTACCGAATTGACGTAATACCTATTCGGTCATTCACTCTGGAACTAATAACCAAATTGAATGGGGTCACTGACACAAATTAAACAAAAGCTTTTTTGCTAATTTTATTGTTGAAGGTATTTTTGCTATGGTGTGCGTGAAATTCGTTGTTTATTTTGCAACGTTACTACGAAGGTACTAAATACCAAATTAACTGGGCACTTCATAATGGACCCGCTCTCCAAAAACTCTCATTCAATTATGATACCGGATCAATCCGAAAATAGACCAAAAAATCCTCACGGATCTAAACAAAAATATCAGTGAAAATCTTTCTCGTTCAATCCATTGCTGTTCCAAAATCAAGCAACAAAAATATTCTTTGAACAAAACCTGCAATGTATATCGAATATACCAATATGATCGTAGTATTGTATTTTCTCATATTGCCAGCAGTTTCGATGATATAATCAACCAGTTTCAAAAGACCTTTAAGCTCAAACAAATTGTACTAAAGTGAAGGTATCAAGTTAAACTGGCTGAAATATATAGAACAAAATAAAAGAGTTTTGTTTCTCATAGACGCGTCGTTAGGAGATGTGGTTCCGTACAAAAAATGTTTTAATGATGTCTGTGGTAGCAATGTGGAGTTTTCTTGTTTGTTTCTTTACTTTTAGCGAGTTTGTTCTAAAAGCAATTTTTGTTTTTACTTTGAATATGTTTTTATTTGAAGTAAGTTTAGATAATAAAATGTCTGTGGCTATATTCTTTCTAATAAAGTTGTGGGTAACATTTTTTGTTGCCAGATATTCTATAATTAACTTTGGTAATTAAAATATCAACGTGGTGTTGCTAACATGAAAATATTCCTTATTATATTGGTAGTAATGCGCTTCGCCACGCTGCTTTAAATTACTTCTTCTATATGTTTTGAACGCTTGGCTATTTATGGAGATAACTTTGTTTTTTAATTATTGTTCAAATTGGTCATTTAACGATACTACAGGTCAATCTAAAAATAACTATAAGTATAGACCAGCACATCAAGCTACCCGGAACTGTCAAATTATTCCAAACAATTTCGAACAAATATGCTTCAGCAAATTCTGAATTTCAGAAATTTGTCAGATTGTAGTAGCTTGATGCGCTGGAACCGGTACACAAAACCTAATCAACCTTCTCATTTATGAAAGAATCCAGTTTCATCAATGAATGTAGACGGTGTACCGAAGGACCACTACCATTTCCTATTATGCGGAACCCCAAAAGCGCGGCAAACTTCACAAAACTAATAACTCGAGCGCCCGTCACCTCACTATAAAACTCCACCACACTTTATTGTGACATCACAAACACTTGTGAAACGCTCTCAGTTACATCAAAATGTGCACAGTAATTTTATATGTGAGTTTTTATTTTATAAATATTTTTTTTTGTGATATTAATATTTTTTATTATATATTTAAAAGTGAATTTGTGTTTAAGTTATATTGTTTTAATGGTTCGTGGTGTAGGAAGATAAAGGTTTTGGATTTTTCACAATGAAAGGAATATAAATTTGCTCTTTGTGATAATTAATAAAAGTGAAAAGTGATGCGTAAGAGTAGCATTTCATGGACTTCTGAATAATTCCTGATTTTTTTTTGTACAAACATCACTATTGTCTAATATTTTGTATAAAAACAAACATTTAAAAAAATATTAAAATAGTGTCCTACGGGCATCGGGAACAGGGTCCAAGCTACAGAGAGAGAAACCTCCTGACGATGCGTGCCGTGTCTAAAAGTACAGATTTCTGCATCAAACTCTATAAATTAATTTTATGTATGAAATCTTTTATTCATCATGAATTACTTAGGGGACAGACGCTAGCACATCAAGCTACTTCAGCGATACAGATGAAAATCTGTTTAAGATATTTGACAGATTGTAGTAACTTGATGGCTGGCTGACTGGCGCCTGTACATTCTCAAAATAAGTTACGTATATTTGCTCAAACGTTCAGACACTACAAAACTATTGACCTATCTTCTATCTTTATTATTTTTTTAGAACTAAAATAAATTTCAGCATCGGATTTGTTCTCTAGAAAAACATTAGAATTACCGTTTTCCAAATGAAAAATATATATTACTATCTATTGCAAGCGGTATCACCCGCTTCTTGAGAAAACTTCTTCCCGCATCTGGATAAAAAGTAACCTATATATTATTCTGATGTCTAAACCCATACGTAGGTATATCTGTTACACTTTTTTTTTATTAGCTATATACTGTCCCACTGCTGGGCAAAGGCCTCCCCCATATCTTTCCACTTACCTCTATTGCAAGCTTTATGTGGCCAGTCCTCGTTTTACACTATTCTCTAAATATATTTCCATGTCATATATTTCTCTGTAGGTAAACAGGTCTGCGGTGTACAAAAAAATAAACAGGACAAAGCGCACGTTAAAACATTGAAACTGCGATGTTTGCAGACAAAACTGTGTAGAATTTTTTAAAGTGATTTAGTGTTAGTTATTTTTTTTAAATAAAGTATAACTTTTAGCAAGGAAATAAGATTGTTAAATGTGTGTGTGTGTGTGTGTGTCAATAAATTAGTCATTTTATACGTTGGCAATCTATATTAAGAAAAAAAAAGATTGCACATAATAAAAAAAGTAAAATATTTTTTCAATGTTGTGGAACAACATTTGTATGAAATTATCTACCAGATATACTATCTGGAACTTATCAGCAACCTGTGAAACTGGCCCTAAAAAGCTTATTATTTACTTTAAATATGTGTAAATTCTTACGATTCATTCCATTTTTGAACGTTTATTTTTCTTTTGTCACCTCAGCGCCAAAGCGCGTTTTCCTTTGTTACTCATATCGTTAGATTAGAGCTAAAAACTGCTTTTATCTGCAATAAATAACCGACGGGGCTTGTTGCTGGGGCTGTGTATCATCGCAAGCCATTGGACACATTTTATACTGCCTTCTCAAGGCGAAATATATGGAAGAATTTTGTGGAAGAAAACGCGGCGTTTAATTGTAGTATGTGAATTGAAGTGGGGGAAAAACTGTCCCGTATACTGTCCAATGCTAATGTTTGCATCAGACAGGAATTACATGTAATGGTTGGACATTTTGACCGCCACAGTCACGTATAAATGACAACCCAAAAAGTGCCCAGCACGCCATGGTCACGACTGCATGACAGACTTTTAAAGTTCAAAATGAATAGTCAGTTTTAATCGATATAATTCTGAACTCACTACTATATTGTTGGTATTCATGGTTGAATTCTTAGCTTGGCGCTGAGGGTACGTCTTTCTTTTTTCAAAAAGTTAATTTTATTGATTTAGGTATGTAAGCGAGCTGTGTTCAGCTAATGGTACGTTCAGAAATTTAAATAAAATATATTTCAATTCAATTTATTCAAGTATTATATTACTTAAAGTTTATAGCAATCCCAATGGCAACATTACACATAAATTAAAAAAAGAAAATATTGCTTTAACATTTTTTGTAGGCGCTATTGTTACAATACGTGGTAAAATTATGTAATTCTTTCAGACTTTACAAACTAGCTAGGTAAATTAGGGATACTATTTTCTAGTGCTTCAGACCAAAACATAATGCAATACTGTTATGTAATGATTTTTCTTGGCGTGTTGATTTGTGTGAATAATTTGTAGTTTTTATACGTCTGTAAAATCGAATATTTGTAATAATAGATAATGATGCATTGCCTAGTGGTTCGATTCAGAGTAGTACCAGTGTGATATTTCTAGGTTAAATGTAGGTACAGACTCTTACATCAGGCTATCCGAAACTGACAAATTTTCGCAATCTACTTTGAAACATTTGCTTCAGTGATAAAGTTGAAAATCTATTAAGGAAATTTGGAAGAATGTAGCAGCTTGATGTGCTGGCGTCTGTACTTTCTAAGTATATCTTTATTATCGGACAAATGGGTGTTCTTTTTTACTGTCTGAAATGAATAGGAGTTACCAACACTTTTAAAATTTAAAAGTGTCCCGTTCAAAAACGGGCAGCAATATCTCAGTACCATGGCACAATAAATTTTAACGATCAAAATACTATATAAATAATGAATAAAGTTAATTAATAATTTAACGCCATTAACGCTCTCCTGAACTCAAACACAAGTCTTGATGCGTTTGCAGATGATAATGTCAGATTGTTTGATTTTTTGTGAGAAGATTGCATAACTGTGTAAAATTAGTAGCTTACATTTTAAATAAGTATTAAATAGTGTAGTTGTCTTAAGCCGTTCTATTTAAAAATATAAATAAACATAAAGTATATTATAAACTTTCTAGCAAGCGTTCGCGGCGTTACTGTAACAATCCCGTATATTTCTACGGCAGTATATCAGGACCGTGCTTGGAACAGCGCTAGATACACCTGATGTATCGCCACGCTGTTCATAACGTATATTTACACACACACATAAACAAACCCTTTGATTTTAGAACATCATTTTCTGAGCCAATAATACGTTCGCGCCATAAATTCTCTTTCAACGGTTGCGTCTTTTTGAAATCGTTCGAATTCTTTTCGAAATTTAAACGCTTAGTAAAGACTTTATTACTCTCTTATATTAAGAGGTTGATAGACAATATTATATCCTTTTTCGTGTAAGAGGATGATTTGAAGGGACAAAATAGGCTGATGATGATGATGATGAGGCAATATTCCTTATTGTGAACAAGGCTATAATTTTTTTTTCAGTATTAGGAAAGTTTTATGCATAGTTACAAATTAATTACAAAATTATTATCATTATTTTCATGGCAACACTTCTGGGATAACGCTGAATATTAAAGTCGTTGTGAGCATTGTCATACATTAAACTCTACGTGGAGTAATAAAAGCTTTATAATTATGACAAATAACAGTTTCAATATCAAGAATTACTGCAATACTGCAGCGATAACTTGTTCCCAACATCGATAAATTCGTATATTAAAATATACGTTAACATCACACACTGTGGTCCTTAATATAAGGACCAAGTTTTTTGTTTCGCGCCATTTGCCATTTGCTCATTAAGAATGCCTGAAATTAAAAGATTTTATTATATATTTCCGTGAGAAATCATTAAAATTATGACCCTTCCCCTAGAGGTGCAGCTGGAGGGAGTGTTAGACTGACTCAATTAAAAAAAAACTCAAAATCATTTTATTCAAACTTGGCTGTAAAACAGCACTTTTTGAACGTCAAAAATTACAAAAGACAGCCCCCAAAACGCCCACCCTTCAACACTTCCTATGTGTTTTTGCTGGGAAGAAGAAGTGGCGCAACAAACTCCCCAGCAACACATGTCTGTCTGTTGGTTTGAAGAACCTTTGAAAAATATTTTCTTCATACACAATTTGTATGTTTTTTTTTGTTGTTTGACTAAAAGCAAAAGTGGGTTTTCTTCTCATTTCTGAAGGTCTTTGTGTGCCAGGGCCGCGGTAACTCTTACGAACAACTCGCAGCCCTAACAGAACCATGGATCCCTACCAAAGACTCCAATAAATAACAAAAACCATAGCAAAACATTACATATATTGTGTAACACACATATATTATAACAACAGGCTAAAATTTATCCAGAGAGTTATACCAAATGAGTTACAGTCTGGCAAATTGCAGTTGTTTAGAACAGATATGACTTCATAACGTAGACTGTGGTTGATGGCACCAACTTGTAAACAATGCTCGTAGTTTGAGAATTACTCTCTGAATACAGATGTTGTACGGTTTTGTGTGAAGACCGAATATTGTTCAAAAAGTCTGCTGAGAACCTTCGTAGTACGAACCTGCTTTGAGACTCATTTAGTTAGTCTTTGGACTGGGATTTTGGAACGTATAAACCACGATTCAAATCATACAAAGGTGAAACTTTGTCAGTGTGTATGTTTGTTACCTCTTCACGCCCAGACGGCTAAATAGATTATAATAAAATTTTGAAAAAAAAAAATCAAAATCGTTTATTCAAACTTGACTGCAAAACAGCACTTTTAGAACGTCAAAAATTACAAAGACAGCCCCAAAACGCCCACCGGTCACCACTTGGTCACCACTTCCTATGTGTTTTTGCTGGGAAGAAGAAGTGGCGCAACTAAGGAAAAAGTAGCGCAAAAAAAAGCTGACATAGCTAATAGAATAACAAATAGGAAGAAGTTACGTCAGGGAACGGGTGGAACCGGTGGTGAAAGCTAGTAAGTTCATAAAAAGCTTATCGTTTACCCTCGAACATTATTTCGACTGAAATGCTGGGTTTCAATAAACAACAATTTGACGCAGGCCGAGATATCCCTAAATATCACTATTTACTGAAACAGACTAACAGATTACGGTCGTTTTATGTCGATATTCCTACAAATGGGCATCATATTCTATTCTATCATGTTGTAAATATTGCCAACTTTAAATAAGCGCTACGTTATTCTGAAGCTATTAATTCTCATACCGAGTTTAAAAATGTCTAATAATGGCATCCAGACCATGGGTCCAGACCGATTGCCGGCCATAGTAGCCGTTCTCTCTAAGGACGTCAGCAAACTGCGCAGGACATAATATTATAGTGCACGCACATTTGCGCTGACAGGTGCACTCTCTATTCCCTCACTTTCATATTTCGATGGAACGGCAATTACACACGACGGCACGGGACCGACATTAACGTGCTCTCCGATGCACGGGTGTATCAATCAGCAACTTCCAGACTCCTCGGGCTGCTTCATGAAAGTCGCTCAAAACCCACAAAGCGATTTCGGCCCGACTAGGGTCGAACCCTAGACCTCGTGCACAGCAGTAGCACTATGCGACTACTAGTTCAACGCGGTAGTTTCATAATAAATATACTCAAGCATTGCATTTGCTTATTTTCCAGTGTGTGAGCGCACTGCTGGCCGCAACAATGGCCGAGGAGATGCAGTGGACACCCTACAACTCACTGCTGCAGCAGTATCAACAATCTTCTTCTCCGTACCAGCAGGCTGCTTCGCAACAGGACCAACAGGTAAGAAGGACCAAACCAATTGGTTCTTACTCCCATTATACGTTTCAAGCTCAGTGTTATCACGCTCATGCTACCACCAATGAAGGTTGAGTACATCTGAAGGAAAATTTAGACCAGGTTGACGGGTCCTGGCTTACCTCGAGGCGATTGACCCCCTGGTCGTTAGCCCCAGAATTGAGGCAAGGCAACCTCAATTTGTAGATTTTGTGTAGATCAATTTCCATTTAAATATTAGTTCAAAGTGAAAAACATTTATATATGATTTAGGAAAATTAATGAATTAAAAATAAAGGTATAAAGACATTATTTTTTCTTACAAAATACTAAAATAGTATACGGAACACGAGTATCATCGAAAGATATATCACAATCTCCTACTAAAGACCCAAAAACAACAAATAAAACATTCAATACTTGAGTAAAGACTTGTAGTATCTAGTGTAATATATGAAAAAAAAAGCTGCCGAATGCGAGACGGACTCACATGCGAAAGGTTCCGTACCGTTATATAAAAAGTGATTAAAAATCGTGTCGTGTTTTATAGGACCTCCCCTTAAATATTAATTTTACTTTGATATAATTTACATATTTTTAAGAGTAATGATAAATTCATAATTTTTATATCAAGTAAAATTGAGCAAAAACATTTAGCTGATTCTAGTTTTTTTCGATATACCGACGAAAGCATCATCTATAAAATTTTTAATTGTCTAGTTACCACAGTTAGTGAGTAACAGAAGTCTTAGTAACAAGGTCCCGTTTTACGTTTTGCGTACGTAACCCTAAAAACGGGTTGTGCCTACAGCTCACCTAGATTTTACCACCTAAAGAAAAACCCGGTATACAAAGACAGGTAATATCGTAATACACAAAAACCACATTTTTATCATTCTCTTGGAAATGAGGAGCGATATTATTAATCCCGTACTTTTGGTCTTTGATGTAGGCACATAAAAACATCTCTTTGTAGACACCGTACTTATATTAAAAAATTCAACGGTAATACATTTGGGGTGGGCTATTTATTTCCTAGCTATGTTGTGGGTTTGAGCTGGTTAGATGGTCGTGGTTCTGTACGTATGATACTGGTAATTTTTCTTCTAAATTTCTGCTTAATTTGTGGACTGGTTATTAGTGCTAATCCGAATATTTTTTTAGAAACACTAAATTCAAATTTTGGAGATCTAAATTATATACTAATTAACAAAAGGTGCATTGACTTACCTCATCTCGTATTTTATAAAAAATGTGTTGACGTGTAAAAGTGTTGATTTCAACCTTTTTGTAAAATAAATATCATTTATCATATATAATGCTATAAATAATGCCTTAAATCCGCAAATAGTAGTCTTTCTGAAAATATTTCAAAATTGAATTTAAACGATGATCAAGTATCTACGTGTGTTTTTATCATCAGCAAAGACTAAGTGAGCATCCATTTTCACCCCTTAATAATTTGTGTAGTAATCCATTCATTCTATAAATACTTATGTTAAACTTCAATTTTTGTAATGTGAAAACTGGCGTTCTTCAATTGTTTCCTACCGAAGCCAAGGAACCCTAAATTCTAAAAGTTTAATGTATATTTTCTTTAACAGAAATATATAAATGTCATAAAAGTATGTTATACGTTTTTCCTTGCGTTATTTATTTTTTTATTATGTCCTCAAGACGTCTTGTACGTTGTTCGCTGTATATCTTGATAGATCTTTATTGGAAAAACAGACGTCAGTACATTTTATGTTTTTATGAGTCGTGAGAGTTGTTACATGATATATTGGGTTAGGTTGGTCCTTGGGTACGAAAATAAAGAATGAGGTGTTCGCGAAAACTACATTGCTCAGAACATAATTCAAGGCGTGATGATATAGTCTTTAATTTTACTTTGTAGTAACAGTCAAGTGGTATAAAGTTTCTGTTTGTCTAGAAGAGGTCTTTACTAAGTATCTTACTTTGAACTTTGAAGGATCACATCGTTAGTTGTTAAGTTTTGTTTCACATACTTTGTGAAAGTTCTAGAACGTCTAGACCATTATAAATAAGTTCACAAAAAACATGCATTATATTTCGTAACACTTTCAATTCCAAATGTTCTTTGAAAGTAACTTTAATAAGCGTTCACACCGCTACAAATTATAAAAAATGAAATTGACAATCAATTGTTACACCGATTACATAACTTCATAAAAAGATCTGCTCTAGTAACTCGATTTCCGAACGAGTCTAACAGATTGGATAACCGTTACCGAACGAAAATAAAAACGTCACTGCAAAAAGTAAAACGGACCACAGACTGAAGGAAAAAAGAAAAAGGAACCACAGACTAAATAGCGGGCATGTCGCCGCGCGGGAAACGGCTTTTTTTTTATTTGAATTTTTCAACGTTGCACTCTGTTATTAAATTGTCGAGTAACCGATTCCGGGGGACTTTGTACTAGCTAAACGTGAGCATTTTTTAAATATTTTCGTTTTACGTAGGTCTCTGTCGTTTGAATTTTAGAATTGATCTTAAAGATGAATATAAAATTTCGTTTCTAATTATTTTTAAACCTATGCTTAAACAATTGATACGCTATTTTTTTTCGCTTCAGTACAACATTTTTCAAGCATCTTGATTAAATTTATTTGGAATCTAAGAAATTACTTACGCTTAGGGCCAGTTTCAAAACGTCCGAATAGCCACTACCTACCGAAAAAATAAAAAAAATGGAACGGAATTTGTATGAAATTATCTACAAAATAAACTAACTGGAACTTATTCGTAGGTGGTGAAACAGGCTTTAAATAATTTGATTCGTTTCTTTCACAGTTCCAAGCCAGCGACTTCTCTGGCGGCTTCGACTTTTCCAGCCACGGTGGTAGCTCCCTTGACGGCGGTCAATATGGCGGCGGAGACTACGGCGGCCACGACTTAAAATCCCACGTATACCCAGTCCACCAACACGTCGAAGAAGAAAACCCTGAGCCCATCAAACATTACAAAGAAATAGTCGTCCCTCTGCCTAAGAACGTAGAGTTCAAAGTCAATCAACCGGTCATCATTCCCGTACCCCACCCTATTCCTATACAAGTGCCCGTACCTAAGGCTGTTGTTATCCCTATTATTAAGGAGGTTTCAATCCCTGTTGAAAAGTCTGTACCATACCCCGTAGAGAGGGTGGTACATGTGCCTAAAATTAAGGAAGTACCTTTTGAGGTAGTTAAACATATTTTGGTCCCTGTTGAAAAGCCTGTGCCTTTTAAGGTTCCCGTTTACGAAACTATCATCCATACCAAGAAGGGACACCATTAGATTTAAATAAGACAATTTAAACGGTCTTTTTATATTGATTCTTTATACTTTTAGGTCTTGCTATAAGCTGTATTGACTCTCATTCATATAGTGAATGTATTTCTTGTTTTATCGTTAATTTGGGCAATTATTTTTTCGCGAAAAAATGTTCCAATCACAATATTTGCCCTAACATTTCATTCTCATACACTTACTCATTTTTTTTTCTATGCTGGAAATTGTTCTCCCGCCTTTAAAAATGATATTTCGTCAAAAAATATGGGAACTTTAATGTTTTACAAATATTGAGGCCAAAAGCTGAAGCAGTGTAGTTTCAGACCAAGAGGTCATTAAATATAAGACCTGTATGTTTAACCCTACCGCCTTCTTGTTATGTTGTTACAATTGTTGAAGTGTTGTTGTACTGTTGTTGTTGAGTTGTTGGGTGTTTGTGAGCGTGTTGTAAATATTGTTGTTGTTATTTAGTTTTCTAAGGTGCAATAAATAATATTTATACAGATTTTTTGGAGTTTTAATTTTTGTTAAATGACAAATGATAGGTATTTATTTTGCAAATACATAGGTTGAAATCAACACTTTTACACGTCAACACATTTTTTATAAAAAAAGCGAGATGAGGTCGGCATTTCCTAACTGACTACCTTTAGAGGAAATAATATAATAATAATAATTTATTAAGTCAAACAATAAAAGCTCAAAAGTGTATAAAAATATAAATATAAAAACAGTTTTTTTTTTAATTATTATTGTTTAGAAATGCAGAAACAAACTCAAGGATCATAGTCTCTTTTAAAGTCCAGACATATGTAAAATGAAATTACATACTAAAGTATGGATGAGCAATGTAGGCTTGTGCTTGAAATGATCTTTTGAAGAAAGTGTCATACAAGTTTGAATGGACCTGTCCAATCCGCTGGTAAGCTTTTGTCGGTCTTCGTTGAACTCAACAGCAACATAGGAGCCCAACAATTCGACGAACATAACAGCAGAAAGGATATTTGGGTAGGCTATTTATAATATTCAAATGTTTTGTTAATGTAGTTTTTTCATTATCTATCATTGGTACTTGATTGCTAAAGAGTTTGTTTGGTTGAGTGCGGTAATCTCACTTCTCATTTCTTTATTGCGTACCATAATGTATAGGTACAGGTTGTTGGTATAAAGATATTTAGTCACAATTGGACCCTGTCGGGCACAGCATATAACAGAAATAGTAGGAGAGAGGATGAAGATCACCAAGTGTTAGTAATTTCGAGTAATGTCAATAACGAATTGAAATAATTTATCGAGTGTCCATTTATCAAGGAAGGCTCTATAGGCTGCTTATTATCTCGGTGCGCAGAATAGTTCCTACGGGATGCGGGTGAAACCAGGGGTGGAAGCTAGTCAAATTAAAAACTTCTACTCAGCTTTATAGGAATTAGATTGCGAAGCAATAAATAGCAAACTTGCCTATATGAAAAATCTAGTTAGAAGCATACACTGTTAGCAATTATTTGCTTATAGGAATATTGCTAAACAAAAGTCTCAGGCGCTGGGAATTATAAGCCTTTGTAAAAAGTCATTTTGATATTAATTCATGAAAAAATAATTTAAAGATATGTTTCTTTAGAGAGTACGGCCACTATAGCCAACAATCGTTCTGGACGCCATTGTTATTAGCCTGGACTACTAGAGTGTCGTAAAGTTGTGGTGGCCTAGTCGTTTAAGCACCAGCCTAATAAGTATGAGTACGCGGGTTCGATTCCAGGTCCGGCAAGTACCTCAGTTACTTTTCTAAGTTTTATGTACTTTCTAAGTATATCTTGGATACCAATTACTGAAAGGTGGAGGAAACCTGGACACGCGTGCTGCACGCGAAAGACGCACAATCTGTCAAATTTTCTCAATCGATATTCAACTTTATCGCTGAACCATTATGGTTCAAATTTGATTAGAAAAAAATTACAGTTTCGGGTAGCTTGATGTGCTGGCGTCTGTAACTTATAGTTAGATACCCACACTGTAATCGTGTACATTCTTATAACTAGATATGTATTGTATAATTACGTTCATAATGGTTAAACCCAAAAACTGCAAGTTATGCCGATTCAAAAATTCTTTCACCATTGGAAACCTACATTCACCGTGAGTAACATAGGCTATATTTTATCCTGGTACGGGAAGTAGCTTCCATGAGAGGCGACTGACTGACTCAAATGAGGGAAACAGGTAGGTACCTAGGATGTAAATAATTCAGTTGACAGCTGACAAGATGACTCACGCATAGCTACTGGTTGATTATATTGATGATCTTAGATCTAAACTGAGTGACCATTAGTGTTTCCCGACCTACAAGGCAAGTATATGGTGTATTGTTTTTATACTGCGCAGTAGTCTCCATATATGTACTCTTAAATGATCCTATAGAAAACCCTTGAGGAGCCTGTGCTAAGGATTTTCGAACTAGTGTTGATTCGAATTTCATTTCGATATCATCAGTGGTCAGTGAATTTTCAGTGTCTTCAAAACTTACCAAATATTGTGTGCAGAAGTGAAGTGTTTAATTGGAACTTTGATCAAAGTGATAATTCAAAAGATTTTGGTACTAAAATACAAGTTATAAGAATCCAAGATGAAGATATCGCAACCAATGTTGAAAATGATCATAAAACTGCTTATTTTAATGATGTTATTCGTGATAATGTTTCTAATATCATCATTTCTATACAGTGCGAGGTACTGGCCAGATGTTTATAATTACATAAACGCGAATATCACTATTAAAAGGATTCCAACGATATCAGAGCTAGAATTAACTGTTGTAGAAGTAGATGCATATACAACAGAGTCGTACACAACGACTGACGTAGAGTATATTGATGTGTCAACAGTCAACGATTTTGATATCGATGAGTTCATGAAAGATGAAATGAATCCAAAAGGCAAAGTAAAAAGGAACATAGTGTATGAACAATTGAAAGATTACATAGAGTTACCAACACGACCTATATTTGTTGATTATATATTTATTGAAGAACCAATCAAACAGGAAACACCACCAGAGATTGCAGAAGGTATTGAAAATGATACTAAGGAAAAGAAAGAAATTACTGATATCTTGAAAACAGTAGTAACAGGATTAGTAATAGAAGATGATTTACCTAAAACAACGGTCAGTGAAGAACCAGCGGTAACCAAGCTCTATTACACAGTACAACCTACAAAGAGAGATAAAACAAAAAGATGTATCAATAAAGATGGTACAACTGAACAGTATTCACCAGTAGCAACAGCAGGTGTCATAGAACATACCACAACGATGGAAGGTTACTTGGTTGGTGACGATTCAGAAGCAAAGGTTGACGAGGTTACAGAAGAACTGTTAGTTCTAACAACGAAAGCGAACGAAAACGAGTTGGTTGATGACGAACATGATGAGAGGTTGATGAAGGATCTGGTTGATATGAGCAAGATGAGCACAAGAAGTTCGGAGGACGTGGAGATGGTTACTGGCAAACCTGAAAAAATTATGATGGTAAGTTATTTTATTTTATTACTAGCTTCTGCCTGCGGTTACACCCGTGTGTCTTGGGAACTGCTACACGAACCTGGATAAAAAGTAACAGTTTTTGAGTTTACCACGTTAATGAAAACAAAAAACTCTTTAGCTTTATAACATAAGTACCTATATATCAATACAGCAAAAATAGTGGGTATTTAGTACAGACGTCAGCACATCAAGCTATCAGAAACTGTCACATTTTCCCAATCAACTTTACAAAATATTTATACTTATTGAGGAAATTTGACAATATGCAGTATAACTCGATGTGCTGGGGTCAGTAGCTATATTATAGTATTTCTGTGTGTTTTTTTCTCATATTATAACTTAGTATTAAAGTATTCTTGTACCTATAGGTTTTAACAGGGAACCAGCTTTTTGCTACTAGTTCTAACAGATTTTTAATTATTGTATTCTCTAGAGTCTTCACTAAAGATCATCTTTTCTTGTATAGAGAAGACCTAAGGCTCGATTTAGACAAGAATTTTAAACCATTTGGGCCTTAGTCTTAAAGAGTGAGACAGACGTTTGACACGTGTTTAAAGAAAAAATTGTATGCAAAATTATTTTAACACGTGTCTAACGTCTGTCTAAATTTTTTTTAGAATAGACCTTTATGTTCTTTAGAAGATTATCCGACATATTGCATAATCCCTTACTTATAAGAAGTAAGCTTCATTAACTCCCAAACTAACAAAGTCTGATTACAGAATTGCGATTCTATCAAAGTAAGGTTATTCATGAGAACTTGTTCCATTTCATAACAATGCAATCCACGTACGTTGACTCATCTGATCGTAGATAACATGATGGGTGACGGCATATGCAATGAGACGTAATTAAGATCACTCTCATTATTTGTTAGTCACCATTTTTATTAACCGACTTCCGAAAAGGAGGAGGTGCTCAATTCGGTTGTAAATCACAGCCATTTTATCGCCCCACTGCTGGGCACAGGCCTCCTCTCCCACGGAGAAGGATTGAGCGTTAATCGCCACGCTTGCTCAATGCGGGTTGGTGATTTCAGACATTATAGTCCAGGTTTCCTCGAGATGTTTTTCTTCACCATCAGTCATTGGTGTTCAAGAGAAACCTAGAAAGTACGTATAACTTAGAAAAGTAACAAACTACTTGCCTGACCTGGAATCGAACCCGCATATACTCGAAAGGCTAGTGCTTAAACCACTAGGCCACCACGACTTTAGCTATCTGGTTAGATAAGACTTGTTTAACTCTCCAGTTTATATTACTCCTGGACATTTTACGTAGTGGTTATAAGTGGTTATTAGGCATTATATTTTTTTTGCAGTTGTAGAATGTGTAGGTAGTAGAGATGTTAATACCATTAATTATACATTTTAGTAAAATGCAACTACAATTTACCTGTAGGTATGTCTTTTAAGTTTGTTCTTAGAGGTCAAGTCATGGTCAAATGCTTAAAAGGTTTTGTTTCATAAATAAATATTATTAACAATCATAAATTATACATACGCAAAAAAATCGCTCCTTAATTGCAGTTTTTTGTGGTCATAGTGTAAAAATATTTCGGTCGAGACGGTCCTCGCGTTTCTTAAGTAAAATATTCTAGTTTTTAGAAGTTAAACTTGTATACGTATACTGGTTCATCATCATCTCCCGAGCCTTTTCCTAAGTATGTTGGGGTCGGCTTCCAGTCTAACCGTTTAGAAGGAGCGACTGCCTATCTGACCTCCTAAACCCAGTTATACGCATACTGATTATAAAATTATAATTTTACAATATATATAATATTTTTCATTTTATATTATAATATGTACAATTTATTTACAAAACTTAATTTAAATATTTACATAATTAAAAAATGCCGTCAAAAAATTCCCCCTCATCGCTGCTCACTGGGAGTGTACCCAATATATATTGTTTGTTATATAGGATGCGTATACCTATAATGGACATACATACCAGAAACACTATTGTATTTTGTAAGATATCCATCACACAATAAATTATGATCATCCATAGGAATTCATACAAAAATGTTATAATAATCCATACATACATATAATAAAATCGTAGAAAAGTCAAAACTGTACATTGAATATTTTTTTTAAAGAACAATTGGGGCGTAATCTACAATCGATATCGAAACCAAAAATATAGTTTTCAGATTTTTTTTCTTTCTGTCTGTATGTCTGTATGTACGGGATAATCTCAAAAAGTACTGCATGGATTTGCTTCAAATGCATGAATATAACTAAGAGGTCGGGTCAACATACAGGCTACATATTATCACGCTATTATTATGTACGGGGGGGGGGGGGATGTGAATGTTTAATCACTTAATGCCCACGCGGAAGACGTCGCGTGCAACAGCTAGTTAATAATAATAGGTATCGACATCGTACAAATCACAAAGACCCAGTAATTGGGCTGAACAATTAAAATCTTACAGTTGATGGTCGTGACCAGCCAATCCAAGCTTTGATGGATAAGGCTATGACCTTAGTAGCATCGCACTGTATCGCTACAATATATTTACTTAATAAATAAACGGTGACCATGTTTTTTGTATGTGTATTTTTATGTTTAGCTAGGGCTATATTCTGTTTTTTTTTTTAACAGAATTATTGAAACCGTAAAATGTTATTGTCTTTTTTTATTACACAGAGTGTCTGGGAATCCTCGTTGTTCTAACATTTGATGCTCCAAAAACCTTCTCGAATATATTTTATATGGGTTTAATGAGGTTTAATAATAACTGCTATGTAAAGAGTAAAGAAGTGTTAAAAGTTAAGCTATTAAATTTTCACAATCAGACGAATAGACAGTTACCCAGGGTCCTATAGAGTTCGTAACTAGGAAAGGGCGACTAAAGTAGGTCATTGCGCATGTTCAGCTTATCCGCTCCCCGCTCCTCCTATCACCAAGCCCTAACAATCCTCACTAATTATTGCGATCGTCCATCAAAGTCAACGAAGCCACGAAACTTCAAGGTGAAGACATCTTTCCAAAAACAAAACAAACAGTTGAATATAAACCTTAATTTAACGCTAATAAAGTTCAGAAAGAACGTATGAATAACGTAGTTATGAACAGCAAAACAATTCATAATATGCATTTGTATAACAACTCAAGTAGTGTGTTCACGTATATTTAGTAAATATGAAGAAAATAATACCAATCGTGGTATGTGTTGTACTCTCCGCAAGTGTTAAGAGTGATAGTGATAATAAAACGGATTATGCAGATAATACAGTAAATGACATTTTTAAAGAAAAATCAGTTATAGAAAATTTTGATATCACATTAGAAGTACCGAAGTTCGAACATGTCAAAAAAGTAGGCGTTGAAGATTTGAACCAAATCCTTCGTTACCTTACTAGCTGGTTCGAAAGTCGCTTGAATGAAACAAGTTTAATCTTCAAACATGTGAACAACAAGACAGCAATATTCGTCAAAAGTTTTGATTTCAAAGTGGATTTTGAGAAGGGGAATGCTAAAATTGACGTGGATCTTACTGATGGATCTGAAGGAAATGGAACTATACAAGCCCATACATCACAGACTGAAGTACCAAAAAATGTAAAGAGAACAGAAACTGTAACAACGACTGAAAGGGCTAAACCAAAACCTGTAAATACAGGTAAAAATAAGACAGAACAAATAAATAGAATTATTGAAAAACTGGGAGGTGTGAAGGAAAACGAAGTCTTTCATTTAGAAGAATTCGATACCACGTACTATGACGATAATGAGGATAATTCTACCGACTACCCCATTGTAGATTATGTAGAAATATATAAAGACACTACTAATGAGGAGAATATATATACGCCGACAGAAATATCTACTATCAATGATACATTTACCAGTGCTACTGAAGTTGTAGAAAATGCTACTGATTTGAGTCTACCACGACCGACGAGTGATGTAAGTAGTTATAAACATTACAGAACCCCACGGTGTCTTTATGCTCGGGATACTAATTAATTGCTTAATTATGTGTAATGCCTTGATTATAATACGTATAGATAATGCCTGATTCAAATGTAACTTGGGAGATGGACAGCTTGAAATATGGAGTTGTATAAGGATAGTCCCAATTCGATTACTTGAAGGTGCTCTTTGGATATTTAAGAAAATAAAACTCTTAACTAATAATATAATAATAATATTCCTCACACATTCACACAACGTCATCTAGTCCTAAACTTAGCAGAGCTTGTACTATGGGTACTAGACTTTCTTTTTTGAAAATACATACATCTCATACATACATAGAAACACCCAGACTAAATCAAACACCTATGTTCATGCACATAAATGTTTGGCTTATGCGGGAATCGAACCCGCGACCTCCAGCGTGGCAGGCAGATTACCCATTACGCCATCTGATCGTCAAAACTCAAAAAGGTCGTAACTACAAAAGTAGTTACCTAGTATAATATGAGTACAATTCACACAAATACTAGCTTCCTACTCCGCGAAAAATTTGCAATTTGTAGCCTATACCTTCCGCATTAAACGGGCTATCTGATACTAAAATAATTTTCCAAATCGGCCCAGTAGTTCCTTAGATTAGCACGATGAAACAAACAATTCTTCCTATAATTTTTTCGGTGTTTGATAGCTATTTTATCAAGTAAGGCTATAGGTATTTTTTTATCCGGAAGACACTCGTGAAACCACTAGAAGAAGCTAGTATAAAGGACCAAGCTAGTATAAACCAGCATTATCTTTACTACGGAAGTGTAATTCACACAAAAACAATGCCTAATTTAATTTGGATACAATTACGCATTTAAATCAGCGGCCCATCGTGCCAGATTTACAAACTGCACTTAATAAATGACGTTTATTAGTCATGTAATAATTAATGAGACAATGACAATGACTACCTCGTTGGTATACTAGATAACGCATAACGAGAGAGTTGAACACGGGGTATATTCAACCATGCAGCGATATACTGATATCTTCTCGTAAGTGCCTTGTTTATTCAGCAAAGGGCCAGGGTCTGCGTCGTCATCATCCGCCCCTGGGGATGATCAGTCAGCAGGCGACATGCGCGGGGGCGCCTTCGTCGGCATCACAGGATCCACCCCCTGTACTCCGGCCGTTATAAAAGCCCCTTCCTATCCTATTGGGAGGGGACGCGAGGGGCCTGCCGTAAGGCGGACATTCGCGCGCGGGGGACTGGACGCTTAAGATTCCCAGGCCCCCTCCACTCAGGCGAGGTCGGAGTGCCGCTGGGTATTTTTAGTGGGTATACCGGGAACGACACTCCCGGGGAGTCCCACATTAACAATTTCGTAAAGTCTTATCGAAAATTATTTTAAATTCATTATACAAATGTATTAATCCGTCGACAAATAGGTCTAATTCAATGTGCTGAGCAAGTATGTCCCCAATAGTGTTATGGGTATTTGATAAATTAAGAATCGCTCTGCAAATTAATCTAAGAGAACTTTTATTACTTTAAAATATGAAACTAGAACAATATTCATTCAAAATGCTTCAACTAAGTGATGAAACACAGCGCGTAATATTTTATGAGGGAAACTCTAAACAATAGCTTCGCGGCTGCTTTACACACGGCTGATGCGTTTAGCGAACTTCTACTGACATTAAATACGCACATCAAGCTGCCCGAAACTGCAAAATTTTCTCAATCAACTTTAAACAATATGCTATGCTATGCTTTAGCGAAAGTAAAGTTGAAAATCTATTCAGGAAATTTGAAAGATTGTAGTGGCTTGATGTGCTGGTATCTGTACCATCACCATATAAATAAAATTTTATTTTTAACCGGCTTTACAAAAAGCCATATCCTCAAATCATTGCAATATCTACATATATACGGGCTATACAAAAAAAATAACAATGTGTCTCAATCGCTCAGTTCAACAAAACTCCGAATCAATCATTCCACAGAAAATACGAACGAGCAGGCGTGTGAAAAACCGCGAATATTTCGAATCGTTGGGAAAACAATTTCCTATAGTCTGTATACACGTTGACTGGCTCTCGCTCCCGGCTTTGTCTGCGCTTTGTTCCCTCGTGGTGGCTTTGTGTGGCCAGCAATTTGGTAAGGATTGATGTGATGTGCTCGTCTTTTATTTATTTATATCTTTTATGGTAAAGAATTATGTGTGAGTAGTGAATTTTATTGGGGATTTCGCTGGATTTGGCAAAAAAAGTTTTGGTGAAAAAAATTCTAGCATTCACAAAGGACAAGTCTATTCTAATTTATTCTGGGACTCAATCCTATGATTAGTATCTGCAGTAATTATATGATTTGTAGGTATGCTTTCATGACAACCTACTTACTGAAATTGAAAGTCAAAAGATCGGCCAACGATCAGCGTTTTTGCATCGTGTTTCTTGATGGCTGACTCTTCTTCGCTTGAAAACTTGGTAACAGTCATTTTCACAATGTCTAGTCGGCGATCATGAGGCCAAAAGAAAGAGAATAATGTAATTCATTAAGAAAACATTCATTTGCAACAAAATTATATAGGGATGAACAACATTGATGACCCCGTTGGCGCAATGGTAACCACGCCGGGCTGCCGAGCTGAGGGTCCCAGGTTCGATTCCCTGTACAGTCGACATTTGTGTGATGAGCATGCTCGTTGGTTGTGGTCTGGTTGTTATTATATGTTTAAGGTATATGTAGTTTATCAGTTGTGTTAGCACCCATAACACAAGCTAATCAATAGCTTACCTTGGGGCTAACCAACCGTGTGTGAAAAGGTGTTCCGATATATTACGACATAAGACAAAACACGATGTGTCTTCACAAAAAATAAAAGGTCTCTTAAAAACTACAGCCTAAACGACGTAAAAAAATATTCTTTATTCTAGAAAATCTAGTCTAGAAAAAATAGGAGCTAAAAATACCACCAGCCCTTTCAGAAGCCACTCTATGATATAACATGACGTGATAGTTCCTCGCAACTGATAGCACGCATCACGCGATGCATGATCATCAATCACGAACACAAAAGACTACTCGCGGTCCTAGAGTGTATAGAAAGAGGGTATTATGGATATGGTATTATTGGGGCAAAAATAAAAGCTTGCAAAGTTTAACGGTCTTCTGTAGGAAGTTGTTTGTTATATTCGCTTCCAATCGGTATATGTCGAGATCTAAAGGGGAGGCCTATGTTCAGCAGTGGACGTCTTATGGCTGAGATGATGATGATGATGATGAATTGTTATAGGTATCCAATAAAGCCTATTATTATAAAATGTGGTCTTAAAAAAGTAACGGCTTTAGTACTAGATTTGGACCATTATATGGACAAGATAGCACTAAACACGGTACTTTTATAAGACCACGTTTGTTAATAAGGGATATATGTATCATAATGATATGCTTTTCCTATAAATACATATTTAGATTTTGCGTAGAACGTATCTCTCCTTTGTAACATTTATGTTTTTGATATCATGTCCTAATTGAAGTACCGTCTAAATACTACATATGTATATTGTGTGGCTTCTATTTTTTTTGAATGCCGCATCCAACTCCCTTATGCCTCCGCTACAAATAATGGTCGCTGTTCGCCCTTCAAGGTTGTAATTATGTTGAAAAAACACAAAGTTTTTCCGCAATGGCTGATCTACCGCAATTAGAACGCAATTAACGTGTGAGAACTGTTTCCTTATTCGTTAGGAGAGGAAAGAAAGTTTTGATGGCGATCAAATTTATTGTTTGTTTTGCTAAGAAGGGAATAATTTGTGCTCGTAGTTATGTTAACAACACTGCCCCATATATCATAAAGCTAAGCAACCGTCGGTCCGTGGATATGTGACTATCTTGACATGACGAGTTCCTCTGTGTTTCGGAAGGCAAGCAAAATTCAAGTCTAGGCTGTCATTTGCACATCTTTGGCAGTCGTTACGGGTAGTCAGAAGCCAGAAAGTTTGACATACAGTCTTACGAAGGGGTATCGGGTTCTGCCTAGGCTGCAGGTTGTTTGCAGGAGTTACCGTGGCCCTGGCACACATGGACCTCACGAAGGAACATAGTGGGTTTGAGTCTGTAAGAGTCTGACACTCCCTCCAGCTGCACCCTCAGCGGGAGGGAACATTTGATGATTTCCCACGAAAATAAAAATGGGTATCGGATTGCGCGGGTAACAGGGTAGTGGAAGTGAAGTAGGCAGTCGCTCCACCTAAAGCACTTGTACTCAGCAGCATCAATTTAAGACTGGAAGCCGTCCCCAACACAGCTTGGGAAAAGGCTAGGCAGATGAATGATGAGAAGATAAAAAGTCATTAACTCAGTCAAATCGTGCACGGGCACGCAAAACAGACTCTTAAAAAATAAATAACATCCATTAGCAAGATGTTTAACACTTAACAAGGCATCTTTGCCGTGACAGTCGGGTATTAAAAGCAGGCAATTTTACATATGGCCTGCTACACTCCGGTAATAGGTGACTATTCATTACAAGAGATTCTGAGGACTTTGTTGAGTATTTATGAAGTCGTTTCGTGAAAGAGGAAGTCGGAACGTCTTGATAAAGTGTTGAATGTTCTTTGTTTGTTTAAGGAGAGAATTTAAAATGTAAACAACTATTGAGATTTGTCGCTTTACGAAACTGTAGATAGAAAAAGGGTAGAAATGATGAAATCCTATATCTATTATGTTTTAAATATCCTATACCTGCTTCATTATACCTATACTGATATAATAAAGCAGAAGAGATTGTCTTTGATTGACCCTTTCAAGATAAACTATAGGTACCTTTTCATCAATCTGTAATATTATAAAGCTGAAATAAATGTTTTTTATAGAACGCGCTAATCTCAGGAACTACGGGACCGTTTTGAAAAATTCTTTTAGTGTGAGATAGCCTATTAATTAAGGAAGGCTATAGGCTTCCTTTTTATCCGGGTGCGCGGAGGAGGTCCTGCGAAAAGCCTATAAAAACCGCTGATGGAAACTAGTTATTACAACTAGTTAACATAAAGCATCTTCCAGTATCTCAACTAGTAAAAGTGCTGTTTTACAGCCAAGTTTGAATAAATGATTTTGCGTTTGAGTTTGAGTTTGAGTTTAGTGACCCAAAAGAACAAATACGAATATACTAATTATTATAGTCTTTTGAGTTCCAATTACTTAATGATATTGACTCCATGAATTTCAGCAAGTTTTTTTAAGACAAAGGCAACAAGGATTGGCACTCAAAACTTGGTTCAAATATTTCAAAGGGTTTCTGGAAGTGGCTCTTGTAGTATTAAAGGAAGTAGGTTAGCTAATTAAAATGGTGATTGAACTTTTTTTATGAGAATTTGGAATTTATTACGTGTGTATTGAGGTTGAAAATTCATTAGCGATAAATGAAGATAATATGTGTTGGTTTTTCTTTTGTAATGTGTACTCAAGTTTGGTACGATTTTATAGTAAAACTAGTATAAACTAATTTGGATGAAATTGATTGGTGAAGAGAAGGATTGAAACTAGAAACGGACGGAATATTTTTTATACAGCAATAGGTTAAGATTAATAAAGTTAAATCGAGGATAAAATAGGCTCGATAGATGGCTCTAATAGAGCTCGTGGCTAAGTAACAGCCACACGGGTCGATGGATCATAAGGTTAAGCAACGCTTGGCGCTGTCGGTCCGTGTGACCATCATCATCTCCGTATTTCAGAAGGCGCGTTAAATTGGCCCTGGCTGTCATTAGTACATCTTTAGCAGTCGTTACGGGTAGTCAGAAGCCAGAAAGTGTGACAACCAGTCTTGCCAAAGGGTGTCAAGTTACCCAGATAACTGAGTTGAGGAGATCAGATAAGCAGTCGCTCCATGTAAAACAATGGTTCTTAGCTGAATACGGTTAACATTGGAAGCCGATCCGAACATAGTTTGGTAAAAGGCTAGGCCGAAGATGTGTCTAAAATATTTTGTTAAAAAAAGTTAGTTTAACCAATTATATTGTAGTTTAAATATAAAAAATTCCATTGTCTGTTTTTTATAGCTCGTTAGATGCTCATTATCAACCATTACACGTAATTTATTACCGTAAACACCATTCCAAAATGGATGCCGAGAATATTTTAATTTTTAATTTTAATTTTCAAACCTCAACGAGGTTTGAATTATGGCAGGGTCCTACTGAAAAAAAAAGTGGTATTCATTTCAGCGGGCTGTAAATTTTCTTTTTATTGTATGTATAAATAATATTTTTTTTATTATTTCAAGGTTAAGTTTGAAGTAATGAAAATTTTCGTTGATATTGCATAAGTCGAAGTTTACGACGAAATACATAGAACATGCATAGAACAGAAAATGTTGTGTGGTCCTAAAATAGCCTCTCTCTGCAAAGTTAAGCATATTATTATTTAAAGAATGTTTTTTTTTAAACATAAACGCTACCCATCTTTTTAGTATCTAGTATTTGATAGTTATATGTAATAGATTAATTGCAGGGTTTATATCACCTACACAGGTTTTTCTGATAAGTAATTATAACCCTGAGAAAAAAAGCCGAAGTAAAGTTAAGGGTTCGAAAAATTGTTGTCAGTCAGTTAGTCATATCATCATCATCATCATCATCTTCATCAGTCTTTTTATCGTCCCACTGCTGGGCACAGGCCTCCTCTCACACAGAGAAGGATGGAGCGTTCATCACCATGCTTGCTCTATGCGGGTTGGTGATTTCAGACTTTATAGTCCAGGTTTCCTCGACATGTTTTCCTTCACCTTTAATCAGTCATTGGTGTCCAAGATATATACTTAGAAAGTTTTTATTCACATAAATATTTACAATATATTTACAAATAAAATATAAATTAATATATACAAGTAAAAAAAAACCTTATTAATAAATGGCGTCAAAAAATTCTTCCTCATCGCTGCCCGCCGGGAGTGTACCCAAAAGGCTGGCAGCATTGCCACGTTGTATGGCAATGCTTAATCGTTGGCCGAAATAAAAGCAAAAAAAAAAAGTACATACAACTTAGAAAAGTTGCATTGGTACTTGCCTGACTTAGAATCGAACGCGCACACTCATACTTGAGAGGCTAGTGCTTTAACCACTAGGCCACTACGACTTCTTCACTACTGTTGGTCAGAAATTTAATATTACCTCAAAAAAATTATCTACTCCGTTTTTTCCAGCCGGACCCAATCTGTCATGGCGACGCAGACTGCAAGGACTTCACGCAGACCGCGTACCCCTGGGTGGTGTCCATCTTCGTGACGAGTAACGACAGGGAGAGCCAGTTCAGCTACTACTGCGATGGGGCGCTACTCACCGAGAAGGTTATTGTTACTGGTGAGTAGGGATTTTGATAATACATATCTTCAAAGAAGGTCTTAATAACCGTTTTAGGGTTGTATTACACTTGGATCCAAATATCGTGGTTGAATGTTAACTTCTATAAGTATTCATTCATAGTGTTTTCATCGGAATGCAAGCAATCTGATTCAAATGTTATTGTTATTAGTTTAAATATCAGTGTTTCTATTAAACATTGATAAATTATTGAAATGGTCAAATGTATACGTTGGATCTAAGTTTAATATTATTTACTTATTTATTATATTTTATTCTTTTTTCTCATATTTTATTCTATTTATTTAATACTATGTACAATATTTTTTTTGCCAGTAGGGTAATATTGCTACCAATTTATGAATACCCAAAACAGGCTAACTGAAACTACCACTTAGGTACTGGTCATCCATAAATCATAAAGCCCAGTTACTGGGCATCCCAATAGCTTTTAGTCAAAATCCACCATATAAAGAAAATACTCTTATTAAAACCATAGCCAGGATCAAAAATTTTCCGGAATCTCCTTTCCACAATACAGAAAAAAATTAAGTCAGTCTTTACATGAAATCGAACCCCATTTATTTAAGGTCTAACAATTTTAGACCTGAGTCGGTCTACAAGCCCCGGGCTCTATTAATTGTAGTGAAAGTTTGGAGGTTCGTTAATCAATCACACCTCGCCTGAATGGATTTCAAAGTTTGCCACAAAGTTAGATTATGACCTGAATTAGGGGTATAGAATACAATTTTTTTTACACCAATGTCTGTGTTTCGGATGGCACGTTAAACTGTAGGTCCCGGCTGTCATTGAACATTCTTGGCAGTCGTCACGGGTAGTCAGAAGCCAGTAAGTCTGACGCCAGTCTAACCAAGGGGTATTGAGTTGCCCGGGTAACTGGGTTGAGGAGGTCAGATAGGCAGTCGCTTCTTGTAAAACACTGGTACTCAGCCGAATCCGGTTATACTGGAAGCCGACCCCAACATAGTTGGGAAAAGGCTCGGGAGATGATGATGATGATGAATACTATTTTTTTCGTCCGCAAGTGGTTTCGTTCGCGTTTAGTTAGAATTACGTAGCACATCCATAGCTTTTTATTGGAGCTATGAGCTATTTTACAATTGACTATTTTTTCAAATTAGTATAACTCGTAGCACAGACGCTAGCACATCATGCTACCTGAAACTGTCAAATTGTCCCAATCAACTTTCAACTTTATGCTTCAGCGATAAGGTTGAAAATCCATTAAGGAAATTTGACAGATTGTTTTAGCCTGATGTGCTGGTTTCTGTATCTCATTTCTGAGATCAGCGCGTTCAAACAAACAAATAAGTACATATCTATAAATATAACAAAAAAAAAAATTACCTTTGTCACGTCATCACGCGTGAATGGCTGGACCAATTTAAATAAGATTTGGTAGACATATTATAGTCTAGAGCCTGCGAAAGAACATAGGCTATTTTTTATCCAGGTGCCGGAAGTAATTCTTTCAGACCGCGGGTGAAACCGCGGGGAACAGCTAGTAAAGTTAACCTATATACAAGAATAGATACTACTGTATGCAGACCACCTGCTAAAAGTTCAAACTCCTTAACCTCATCAAAATAATTGACTGACGATGCATAAACATTGTTTGATCAAAAAAGAAGGTTTATTATCAAAATTTAATATTAGAACCCTTGCGCGTTTGAGTATATTACTTTTTTATTTTTTGCCTCGCCTCTGCCTCTTCGAGGCGAGGCACTAATTTGATTACAGACCTCCTTCCGCTAGCAGCGTTTGCCTCTTAATGACATTTCCGTGTTCTGCTGTAATATTGGGTACCTACCCAGACTGGTAGACTCTTAGAGAATTTAACCAACTGGACACGCCATTGCTATGCCTTCCTCTTGACCAAAGGTAAAAAGAAAGAAAGAAGAAGTCTTTAATTGCGTAATTGAACATATAGATAGTACATAAAGTAATTAAAAAAAAAAAAACACAAAAAAAAGATAACAATGGTACAAAAAAAAGTAAAAAAACAAACATGGGGTGGGGTGTAGCAATGTATTATGAATGCTTAGCTTAAATACACGTGCATTTGTACATGTATGCTTCAAGGTTATACTCGTGTTTTTAACAAATTTAGTTATCTATGATTCTAGCTATCACTATTTCTTGTGTATATATATTATAAAGAGAAAAGATTTGATTGTTTGTTTGGATCGAATAGGCTCCGAAACTACTAGACCGATTTGAAAAATTCTTTCTCTGTTGGGAAGCTACACTATCACTGGTGAACATGGGCTATGTTTTATCCAGGTACCTATAAAAAAAGTTCAGTGCATGAAGCGGGGACGCAGGAGAAACTGCTTCATCATCATCATCACAACTTTTTTATCGTCCCACTGCTGGGCACAAGCCTCCTCTCCCACGAAGGATTGAGCGTTAATCACCACGCTTGCTCAATGCGGGTTGGTGATTTCAGACTTTATAGTCCAGGTTTCCTCGGGATGTTTTCCTTTACCTTTAATCAGTCATTGGTGTCCAAGATAAACTTAGAAAGTACGTATAACTTAGAAAAGTTACATTCGTACTTGCCTGACCTGAAATCGAACCCGCACCGTCATACTCGAAAGGCTGGTGCTTTAACCACTAGGCCACCAAGACTTAGAGAAACTGCTAGTTGGCAATATTTTAAAATATCTATTTGTGCTCATGACGTTTCCAATTGGTTAAATAATCTGTAAGGTAGACTGGTATAAAATACAGCTTGACTCATGAATGACTCGTTTGGAAGAATACTCTTTTTATTCTATTTAAAGTTCCTTTGAGAGCTTCAGTGTAATTTTACTTTGTGGTCTAGAAGGTAAGGTGAATGATATTTGTCGTTATAAATTGTTAGGCAGGTTTTTCAAGAAGTGTTTGTTAGGCGCATATTTTTTATCTTTATATGTGTTCTGGTCCTGTGAGGCGCGTCATTGATAGCATCTAAAACTAGCTTATTTACGTAATATCGTAGGAGGAGATGAAGGACAGCCCTTCATTTATCATTTATCCTAATCCCAGTAAGCTGGGCAACCCGATACCCCTTAGTAAGAATGGTTGTCAGACTTTCTGGCTTCTGACTACCTGTGACGACTGCCAAAGTTGTACAAATGATGAAATGATGGCCTTCCGAAACAAGGAACAACTTGTCATGTCAAGATGTTCACCCATCCACGGAACGACTGCATCAAGCGCTCAACCTTAAGATCGATCGACCCGTGCAGCTGTTACTTAGCCACGAGTTAAATGTAAAATGTTATTTTCAGTTCCAAATGGTCTAGTTGGTTATTCAAATACCAAAACTTATCATATTTAGCTAGGCCGTATTGTGTTTAATTGTGCGTAAATAACTTGATATGTTTGGTTGTAGGTGCGAGATGTATCTCCGTGTCCAACAAGACGTGGAGCCCTGAGAATGTGCTGGTCTTTCTTGGCAAGACCAACTTGCAAGCTTTTGGAGGCAACGAGAAAGTGCATAAGGTATTTTTTTTTGTTGTACTGGCAACACATGTTTATAAGTGGTCTGTATTTTTTTTGTGTATCGACGTCAGCAGGTCACGCTAAAGGAATCTGTCAAATTTTACCATTCGGACATTAACCTTTCTGTATTGCGATAAGGTTGAAAATCCATTAAACAAATTTGACAGTTTGAGTTAGGTTGATGTGCTGGCGTCTGTACCATTATGCTTATTCTGAAAATCATAAGAAGCCAGTGATTTGGATCGCATCAAAAGGGATTAAGCAATCAATAATAATCCAGACAGAAAAATTGTGGGAGATCTTCTTTGGCTTTCAGACTTTCTTTGGCACACTAGTATTATTTAGGTATTGGCAGTTTGCCCTGGTTTCTTTATTCAGGACTCCAAGGATTACACTATTATAAAATAATCTCATGACATAAAGTATCGTAAATTTTCGTCGGTTAAAAATTATTATTTTTTGAGGATTTTGAAAGTATGTGTTTGATAACTTTTAAGGCTTTATTTTGTACCATATTTTACAGATAAAATCTCTAGTGCTCCACCCAAACTTCACGTTGGAAGAAGACGGTAAGGCTTCCAACGACCTGGCGCTGCTGGTGCTGGAAGACGCGGTCATGTTCAAGGAGAACATACAGTCTGCTTGCATTCACCAGGAGAACAGCATTGAAGAAGCTGCTGTGAGTTTCAACCATCGTTTTTATTTGGGACTATCTGTTGACCTCTCCCACTGTGAAGGTTCCTTCCTTCTCCAGACTTCTAGAAGCTGCTTGTAATTTATCCTAAAATTATTTCTTTTCGTGCTTTGGAACGCGTATTTAGGCTGTATAGTTCTTCTTTTCTTTTCTTGAAGTAAGAATTATGAAAATTTAAATTATCCAGAACCCCAACAATAACTTTTAGGAGGTTTTTGTGTTAATTCTCAATCATTTACCATCAATGTACAAATCTTTTCCCAGGTTAATTTTTTGTATGACCAGAGCACAAAAGAAGTCCTTTTTTCGACTCAAGCCAGCCATTTTTGCCAGCACATCACGCTACCTGAACCATAGACTTCAGCGATAAAGTTGAAAATCTATTAAGGAAATATGACAGGTTGTTGTAGCTAGATGTGCTGGCGTCAGTACAACCGGGCTCAAGACAGACTGATGAAATTAAAATAGATTTAACCTAACACGTTTCTAGAATACTTACAGATTTTTTTTTGATTTCCCTCAAGCGGATATCCTATCCTACTCGTATTACCCTACAAGTAATTAGTAAAAACCAAATGCCTACTACAACTACGAGTATAATAGGATGCAATAAAACTTGGATGGCGGCCATATTGTTGTGTAATGAATTAGTTGCTCATTTGAGATTCTTGCAGCGTACAACAAAAATTAATTATTTTGACCGCCTCTGTTTAAATTGTATGGTTAAAAAGTGTCGCATTCGTGAATATTATAATTTAGTTTTTATCTACGTAGTTTGTGGGTCATAAGTTCCTTTGTAAACTTTAAGGTTTGCCTTTAGTTTATTGAACGATATTTTATGATCTCTTATTAGACTTTTTATTCTGACTAGTTCTGTTCCTGAGGTTAGGTCGTTGTTCAAGCAATCAACCAAAAACTATTTTTGCCTTATTATATTAGTATGGATAACTATCGACGATTTGGACCGTTTTCTCGAGGACTGGCCACATAAAGCTTGCGATAGAGATAAGTGGAAAGATATGGGGGAGGCCCTCGCCCAGCAGTGGGACAGTACAGGCTAGTACTATAATATAGATTTTACCCGTATTCAAAAAAGGAGAAGTTTAGAAATCAGCTTACGTTAGGACTAACCGAAACCTTGTGAAGTTGTCCTGTTATACCTATTTATTATTTTTTACGTTTTTATGTTTGCAGACTACAGCATGGGGTGTGAACGGAGTTCTGTATCCAATATTGTTCAACAAACAGAAAGGTGAACAGTGCTTTGACAAAGGCGAAGATGTGTTCTGTGCTACATACGGCAATGGTGAGCTTTGCAAAATAATTACTGCGCCTGTCCTAACTGAAGAGCTTCACAAAAATGGTCTCTACAAGAGCTTCACAAAAATGGTCTCTACAAGAGTCTCTCTAAAAGAGTCTCTACTCTGATACCATTTTTGTGGTCTCTACCACATCTCCTATATATTCTTCATACATTATCTATATAATATATGATATTCTCTGCAGTTTCTCTTTATTCTACCTACGTTTATTCTCTCTACATAATATGTTATCCCTATTATTTTCTAATTTCTCTTGAAATAATAAAGATGCCATTCGAAAAACAACTAAGTCATCATCATCTCCTGAGCCTTTTCCCAACTATATTGGGGTCGGCTTCCAGTCTAACCGGATTCAGCTGAGTACCAGTGTTTTACAAGGAGCGACTGCCTATCTGACCTTCTCAACCCAGTTACCCGGGCAACCTAATACCCCTTGGTTAGACTGGCGTCAGACTTACTGGCTTCTGACTAAGCGTAACGATTGCCAAGGATGTTCAAAAACAACTAAGTCATCAAAGTAAATAAAACCTAATTCCTTTATTTAACACGGAGTGGCTGTCAATTAGACCTTTACGACTAAATCACAACTTTACGTATGGTGAAGTATATGCCAAAGTAAATTTAAATGACCAGCTAAACCAAAAATTGGTGAACATTTTCTTCTTAGTTTGAGGAAGATGAACAATCCCTTAGATTCAAGGTTTGCCTGGGCTGCGAGTTGTTCGTAAGAGTTACCGCGGCCCTGTTACACAGCCAGGTAACCTCTAGAAGGAACATAATGGGTTTTAGTCAGTAAGAGACTGACACTCCCTCCTTCTGCACCCTCAGTGGGAGGAGTCATTTGATGATGTCTCATGAAAAAAAGGCATATTCATAGTCAGAAACCGTAGTATAGTCAATCTAGCCCTGACAGCTGTTACTGCCATTTCAATAACCAGAAAGTTAAAAAATAATACTTAATATTATTTTCAGACGTAGCACTATGTCCAAGTTACGGTGGAATCTTCGCGTCGAGACAGATGGAACGCTGGTGCCTCTCCGGCATCTTCCACGGGGACCCGAAAGACCGAGGCATCTGTTTCAACAAGAACGTGCAGTACACTTCGCTGAAAAACTATCTGAAATGGATCGATGATACCGCGGGAATGTATAAAAATGGCATTTTGTATTACTGTGTTTTATTTATGTCCTTTCATTATCAGCTTTTTTATCGTCCCACTGCTGGGCACAAGCCTCCTCTGACACGTTGAAGGATTGATTGTGGGTCTTGGAACATTTCACAAATTAGTCCTTTTAGTCTGTAATTTGGCGGTATTACACCCCCATGCCTAAGAGGGCACATAAAGCCGATATCCCTGAACTCAGTAACAGTCAGCAGTAGAATTTTGATTCTAATTTAATTATTGTTTATCACGAGACAATTGTTTTCTTTTTTCTCAAATGATTTGATATTTGGTTCTTCAAACCTAACATACCTACGTCTGTTACGTGTGTTGCTGGGGAGTTTGTTGCATCACTTCTTCTTCCTAGCAAAAACACATAGAAAGTGGTGAAGGGTGAGCTTTTTGGGGGTCGTCTTTTGTTTTGACGTTCGAAAAGGCTGATAAGCCTTATTCAAATAATTGATTTTCGAGTTTGATTTTGGAGGTCAGAAGCAGAAGAAGGCTATGTAACATTCTAGTAAGTTCTCTGTTATACCCAGTTAGTCTAAAAGCCGACTCCAACATAGGGAAAAGGCTAGTCAGATAATAATAGCTGTCATGTAGTTAAACATCTTCCTTTGTGTTCCATATTGTAGCGTCAAAATTAGATTGACAAGTTACACAAAGGTTTATTTCCTCACAATAGCTACCTGTAGGTATGTATGTATGTCTGTGTGTTTATGTAACTCAAATCGATTACTATGATAATTTCTCAGCTCGTCAATCGTTTATGATTGTGAGTAATCGCTTTGTTGTCTCATTTGTGACTTTGAATGGGTTTTCCTCTTACGTTGTTATTTAAGTAAGGACCTACGTGCATTGCTAGGTATGTAAGCCTGATTGAATTTTTGAATTAAGTACTTTGTCTAAGCTATTGACAATATATGATGCGGTTTGGAATTATTAAATTTGGGTCTTCTTTCAAGATAACAATATCTCATCATCTTCCTGCCCTTATCCCAAGTTTTATTCGGGGTCGGCGCAGCATGTTTTTGTCTTCCACGCTCTTCTATCTGCCGTCATCTCACAAGTTACATTCTTTCTAGCCATATCAACTTTCACGCAATCCATCCATCGTTTCTCTGGTCGTCCCTTTCCTCTATATCCAACCACATTCATGCTCAAGACCTTTCTCACAACATGATCCTCATTCCTCCGCATTACATGCCCATACCATGCTAGCCGGTTCCCACATAGTTTTTCGGATACCGGTAGCATAAAAATATCTCAATCTTTCAAAATAAGACTCTGTAGTTATGTACAGAACACAGTACAATCATTTTTGAATACTTCACATATATTTCTATACCAAATTCGGAGACGGTTTGTTGAGTTTTCTGTCATTCTTCTAGAACAAACGCAGCCGACATGGGGGTGGGTAAAGACGCCAGCACATCAACCTACCTCAATCTGTCAAATTTCTTTATTAGATTTTCAAACGCATCATAATACCGGAAGTTTAATATTCGATTGGTAAAATTTGACAGATTGAGGTAGGTTGACCTGCTGGCGTCTTAAATTAAAGCTCAAAGTGACAACCGTTTGACGGAAATTTATATTCAAATAGCTTATACCTGAAAATAACATACGTTTCTTTTAAACTGGAAAGGAAATTACTTAGCCTTGGATGCAGAGAAAGTCACATGCGAAAGCTAGTCTGATATTTAACAGAGTACACTACTCTTCTAAATTTATCGCAAGAATGCTTTGAGATACAATTTTGTAGGTACAACACCCACTTACTCTGAAGATTTCCTTTATGAGCTAATCTTAGAAGAAGAAAAAGCTATACGAAACTGGCAAATTTTCCCAATCAATTTTGAAGCATATGTTTTAGCGATAAAGTTGAATATCCATTAAGGACATTTGATAGATTGTAGTAGCTTGATGTGCTGGCGTCTTTACAATACTTTTCTAAATTTATCGCAAGAATGCTTTGAGACACAATTAGATACTACGAGTACACCCACTCTTCTGAAGATTCCCTTTATGAGCTAATCTTAGAAGAAGAAAATTGTACAGATGCCGGCACATCAAGCTACACGAAACTGTAAAATTTTCCCAATCTACTTTGAAGCATATGCTTTAGCGATAAAGTTGAATATCCATTAAGGACATTTGACAGATTGTAGTAGCTTGATGTGCTGGCGTCTTTACAATACTCTTCTAAAATCTCAAGAATGCTTTGAGACACAATTAGATACTACGAGTACACCCACTCTTCTGAAGATTCCCTTTATGAGCTAATCTTAGAAGAAGAAAATTGTCGCTGCATCTCTTCATTGCCCGCATCTTTCTCTCTCTCATCTCATCTAACTTTATCTTACGACACAAAATAGCCATAGGGCTATTTTAGACAAGAATTTGCTTGCAACTTTCTTCATATCCCACTGGACACCGTACCAGACGCCAGCACATCAAGCTAGATGAAACTGTAAAATTTTCCCAATCAACTTCGAACCATATGCTGTAGCGATAAAGTTGAAGATCTATCAAGAATATTTAAGAGATTGAAGTAGCTTGATGTGCTGGCGTCTGTACATAAACATATACAGTGCCCGGTGGGATAAGAAGAAATTCGCAAACAAAGTCTTGTCTAAAATAGCCCTACGGCTATTTTGTGTAGTAAGATAAAGTAAGATGAGAGAGATGAGTTGAGAGAGTGAGATACGGGATTAGCAAACAAAGACAACGTATACTAGTTCCTTGTCTAGCGAGTTTAGCTCATATATTCCGGAATACCCGTTTTCATAGCCTTGTTAATTTGGACTTTGGCTAAAATGTGTATGGGGCAATGACCTTTTGACATAGGTATTCTTATCGAGTAAGCCATAGGTTTAATGACCTAACAAGTCCTACTGACTGAATTTTTCATAACCACCTGACGATTTGTGACGATACGATTTGTGGAATTTTGGACGTGGAACGTTCTCTGTAAAGAGATCAGAAAACCGCGCAGGGCATACAGTGCTAAAGCATTTGCTCAGGCTCTATTCCGTCACTCTCATAGTCCGATGGGACGGCAATCCGTAACGACCAGAGAGAGAGATCAGGCGTAGGACCGATATTAAAGTGTATCAATCTTCAACTTCCAAACCTCGTGCTGTTTTTTTGTGAAAGTTTCTTCAAAACCCACGTAGCAATTTCGGACCGCCACAGAAATCGAACCCTGTAGCGCTAATCATACCAGTCGAGAACTTTGCGGGAGGCCACTACGTTTTATTATAAACTAGAAACGTCGTTAAAAAAGTCGTGGTGGCCTAGTGGTTAAAGCACCAGCCTTTCGAGTAAGAGGGTGCAGGTTCGATTCCAGGTCAGGCAAGTTATATAGTTATACGTACTTTCTAAGTTTATCTTGGACACCAATGACTGATTAAGTTAAAGGAAAAAATCTTGAGGAAACCTGGACTATAAAGTCTGAAATCACCAACCCGCATTGAGCAAGCGTGGTGTGTTAACGCTCAATCCTTCTCCGTGGGAGAGGAGGCCTGTGCCCAGTAGTGGGACGATAAAAAGGCTGTGATGATGAAAACTAGAAACAGATACCATCATGAACAGACAGCATACGGAACAATGAGCACTCCTCGAGCAGACTTCCTTCTACCCATCCCAGTTCCGCGTAAACATCGGCTCATACTTTTATCATCAAGCCATTAATATGCATTGGGTGTTAGCAGACATGTTTGAAATATGGCGGCCGGCCGCACAGTGAATACAAATGGTACAACCATGCTTCATTTATTCCCAACCCGATATTGAAGACGTCAATATGTTGAGTAGACGGGCGATTAGACGCTACGACTTTTTTGTCTGAGAAGTAATGCTACTAGTGCTCTCTCGTTTGCAAATTTTTGAGACGTAAACAAAACACAAATTTATTCAAATAAAACCACCATTTTTTGTGTAAAGGAACAGCGAAGAATCCTTTCAGTTGTTTTGTCAGAAAAGCATTATTCATGAGATAATTGATAAGATTTTTTCTTCAACGTTTCAGGAATTTGTCTGAAATGGATAAAGAGTACCTTGCTTAATTAATAATTTGGCACATCTCTACAAGACAACCTACATTAAACAATGTCTAAATCAATAATAGAATTTAGTGTATACGTTATTACGTAAAGGTTACTATACTCACGCAAAATTTGGTTAAATATAAGCTTACTTCACATAAAAATAAACAAATCGTTCTAAAAATCTCGTAAAATTATTTTTGTCTAAGAAGTTCAGGTACTTCTTAATCGGGGATTTTGAGGGATTACGTCTTAGAGATTAAAATATTTTGCTAAAAATACATTTATAATCGTTGATCTATTTTTGAATTTATTATATTGCAAAACTTTATCATAATACAAAATAAATTTAAATAAATACGATTGCTGTATCTAAAACATGGCAGCAAAAATATATAGGTATTTTTTGGTACCTCCAAAATATCTGTAATTCAACTGAGTTTTCTTCTAATGTGAGTCGTAGAAAATACGGCTCTTTTGATGAAAAAATAAAAATTTTACTGTACCGTACGACAAAAAGTCGCAAGTCTGCCAACCCAATAGCTACTCAATAGCAATCAACGTATTACGATTTTAAATAAGAATGACACAGTACACCATTGTCGTTGAGACTAAACGGTACCATGTGGCTAAGATTCCTCACATTTTGTATCTTGGTATCTCTCGTCTTAGTCGGCGTACTAAGCACCATCTATGGCCGACCGGTGATCAACGTGTTCTTTCGAAGATGCTGTAACGAAGATATAGAAAATGACCAAACAATTTTCACAAACCTAAATGATAATTTCCTAAGAGAAAGACTAGTCAGTGATGGGATATTTTCCGATGATGAATATGTGGAGATTAGGGATGTGACTGTGAACAGTGATGAAGGAAATATCGATTTGGTTGGTGGTGATACTGTGACGATGGATGATAACAGTGTGACTATTAGTGATAATAATGTGACTATAAGTGAAGGTTAAAATGATTATCATGGTGCAATAGTTGAGACTAAGGAAATAATGTGAAGTAATTCCAAGATCGTTGGAAGGAAAAGAGACTGATAGCAGGAAATCTGCGCAGGTTGATATAATTGAAGAAGCGTGAATATCAAATTTTGGATGAGATTAATAGACAATAATTGATTGAGTGAAGAAACGTATTTAAGATTATTTAAAGTAAAGAGCCAATAGAGACTACATTGAAGAAATAAATGAGTACCTTAAAAGATGTGAACTGAAGGAACAGATATACAGAAGTTAAGACCAGTAATGGAATGAACCACGTAAAACTGAACGTTGAACAAACATTATCATGAATGCAAGACCAAAGTCTATCGATAAGAGTTAGATCATTGATTATGAATACTTTAATCAGGATGTACAAATATGGTTCAGCTGTATCCGGTAAGACTATAAGCAGACCCCAACCAAGTTCGGAAAAGGCTAGGCAAATGATGATGACGCAAATAATTTATGGTATCAATACTCAGTAAATGCCTGAGCACATAATGATTTATTTATTTATTTAGTATGTTATAAGTTAACAGATAGTCCAAAGCACTTATAACATCAAAAAATATGAAAGGCCTTATCTAAATTAATTTAAAATACAAATGTACCAATCCGTCGACAAATAGGTCTAATTCATTGCGGTTGATGGGCGCTTGATGCGTCGTCCGCGTGGGCATTAGGATTAAACATTCGCCCCTCCCCCATTCCCCCCGTAATGATAGCGTGATAATATGTAGCCTATTATGTGTTATATTCATGCCGAATTTGAAGCAAATCCATGCAGTACTTTTTGAGATTATCCAGGACATACATACAGACAGACAAAAATTCTAAAAAATATGTTTTTGGCTTCGATATCGATTTTAGTTCACGACCCAATTATTCTTTTTAAAAAATATTCAATATACAGTTTTGACTTTTCTACGATTTTATTATATGTAAATACATAGATGAGGAGAAAATCAACAGTGGTGTAACTAATGGTTCAAAATTAAGAAACAATGCATAGAATCATTTGAGTGCGTATTATTTCCTTATGGTTCTAAGGGTTCTCTGTTCTTAAATATTAATTAAAATAACGCCATTATTTTGATGATGTCTTGCGATAATGGCCAGGCTTTGAGTTTGTGAGTTTGTTTAAAGTTATTGATAGCGCACTCAGAATTACTGACAGCGTTAGCATGTTTGGCAAAATACATTTTGAGTCTTATGAACTAAAGAAAAAGGATCAAATTCATTTGTATTGATACTAGACTTGTGAGAATATCTACAAGCAATAAGGTTCAAAATGCTATATCATACTTTTGCCACTCATACTTCATTTGTCTTTACAAGTGGCGGTTCCTTCAGTGAAATTTGACCCTTATTGTAATTGGAGTCGATTGATGGATTGTTTAATCAATGGATTACTTTGAATTAATTAAGAGCATTGTATTGTAAGACAACAATGTTTTATGGCGGCTATGAATCAAGGGATAGATAATTATTCCTTATTTTTATGGTAGTATTGTTTATTTATTATATCGTTGTTATTGTTTGTTATAAGCTTACTATTGTCTTAGCGGCTGAATAACTGGCAGCCATGTCATCAAACGTCTTTGGTACAGGCGCCAGCAGATCAACCTACCTGTCAAATTTTACCGATCTAATATTAACCTTCCGGTATTGTGATAGAAAAGGCTCAAAATCTATACTAAATAAATTTGAAGGATTGAGGTAGGTTCATGTGCTGGCGTCTGGAAGTTTCCTGAACGAGGCAAATGAAGTCATGTGTCTGGGACTGATGTAGATATGCATGCCCATCAAGCTACCCGAAACTGACAAATTTTCCCAATCAAATTGAACCATATGCTTCAGAGATAAAGTTGAATATCTATAAAGGTTTAACATATGTATTGTAATAGCTTGATGTGCTGGCGTCTGTGCCTCTGTTTTATTATGCATACAGTAGAAATTGAATTATTTGGTTGCATAAATTAAATGTAAAAATTTTGGAGTTAGTTATAAGTGGTTGATGTTTATATATTACTTAATAAATACTTACAATATATTTGCGAAATTTTCTCTCGATTTTACATTAAAATATGCACAATTTTTTGTTATATTGGTATAAAGTAATGTAAATAGTATTAGTAGACACGTCTCTTTATATAAAGCTGATTAGATATTTTTATATTCAATATTTAATTTAAAAAATACGTTGATTTATTTTTATTTTTGTTGCAATTAGTTCACAGAGAGTATTTGTGTAGTTTATTATTTTATCTAAATATTGACTGTACTTCATATTTCTTTAGTGCCAAAGATTTATTTATTGTAAATAATTATAAGAATGTAAATGTTTATACAATATTAAACTTCATAAAATTATATTTAAGTCTTATTTTTTATACATGGTTTATTTTAATGAATTATTCTCATGCTCAAAGATTTTTTGCCTTGTAATGATTTCTTTCACCGTCCATAAAAACGAAATTAATTACTAATGCAATTCATTAGGTATGAAATGAAAATTTAGGGTCTCTTTCACAGGTCACGGATAGCCATAATCTACCAGATAAATTAAAAAATGGAACAGAATTTGTATGAAATTATCTGCCAGATAAACTATCTGGAACTTATCCGTAGCCGGTGAAACTGGCCCTAACTCTCGTATTTTGTTTCTATACGAATTTACGAGAAGTCTCCAGCGTTCATATTTTGTTTTTTTTTTTTAATTCATCGTACCTAAATGGTTTTCTGACACACCATTAGTAATAATAATTGTATCCCCGTTGCCCCCTTGTTGCGACTTAGCGACTAGTTCCCGGGGGCCCGGTATGTGAGCTGGCGAGTCTCCTCCTGCCATTTTTACATGTATTTATTACATTGTCATCGGCAGGGGCCATAATCAAGTTTTCCCTTCCCTAGTCCACTAGCATCCCATCACAATAGCCCAAGCAGTTTTTCTTCCATACTTAGCAATAGTTTAGCACAAACCGGGGGTTGTCCTTGGTTACATTTCCATAGTGCATACAGGGATAATCGTTGGTTTTGTGTAACCATTACTTTCATTAAAGTTGTCTCAAAAGGGCTTCAGCGTGTTGGCTTCGGCCTCACGTTCGCCTTACAAAAATCCGGGACTCTAATAGTCTCGTGGTCGGAAAAATATAATTGTAAAACAGTGCTAAATATTACTTAGACTCTGAAGATTTTTCTTTTAGACGAGGTAGAAAGTTATGAACGATGCGTGGAACAATAAGGCACGCTTGGATAGAACCTTGAGATAAATCCTTAATACTTGAGACCTTGATTGCCCCCCCCCCCGCCACTACCCCTCCCGTTTTCATCTAAGCTCTTAACTCACAATTTGTAGCCAATCACACGGATGTGAGGGCTTCAAACAATGTATCAAGATTGTTTGCTTTGTAAGAATTCTAGAAGAAGGTTATGTGTTTGAGTCTTTTGTTTTTATGTCTTTACTGGCTTACCGCGGGTATGCTTGCGTCCCGTGGGAGAACTACTATGCATACCCAGATAATATTATTATATCTTTCCTAGAAACTAAAATGTCACCAGTAGGTATGCGGTGATTATTGAATTCTGCTAGCGGTTCTGCCAACCCCATTACTCCGCATATCTACTTAAAAAGGTCTTTCTCGATAAGTGGATCTGTCTAACTCTGAAAAAGATTTAAATAGGTCCCAGTAAGAAGTTCTTCAGATTAGTGCGTTCTAGCAAATGAAAAATCTCTTCAAGGTGATTTTCTTACATTATTATTTTGATTAAAACTCTGTCATTTCAATGAATAATGTTTTCAGCAGCTAACCATTTTATCATCATCTCCCGAGCCTTTTCCCTAACCATTTCATCTTGCATTAAAACAATCAAAATTGCACCTGTACCTTATGTGAATTCCGAAAGGGTTTTGGGTAAAGGCTATTGTATATTTTTTAAAGCTGTCGTTTTTATCACTAGAGAGAAAAGCGCCTGTGAAAAGTTGACTCTATAAATTTTACTATTGTGAGTCTTGCTATTCTAAAAACTCTAGGAGTTCTTTATTTGAACTTTGAACCTTGCCTATCATTTCATATCAATATCGACAATTTGCTCGTATTAATTAGTATTATTTTATTAAGGAAAGGGAGTGTGGAGAAGAGGAGGATTGTCGGAGAGCCGACATGAATAAGAACGGAGTGAATGTTAATATTATGGTGTTTTGGAACTAATAAGGTAGTTGTTCAAGATCTTGTTGAACCAGTTTTCTGTTATATGGTTTTCGAATACCTAACTGTACCTTAAGATCATCAGCATTCTTGTCTTGTTGTATTTTTTGCTTAGCCTACATTGTTCCACTGTTGGGCAAAGCGTCCCCCAAAGTCTTCCATCTATCTCTGTCTCAAGTATGTTGCGGTAAATTTTGACGACCCCGTTGGCGCAATGGTCACCATGCCGGACTGCCGAGCTGAGGGTCCCGGGTTCGATTCAACATTTATTTGATGAGCATGTTTGTTGGCTGTGGTCTGGGTGTTATAATATGTATTTACATATAAATATATACCTGTGTAAAGTATTAGTTAATCAGTTGTAATGGCATGGCACCCATAACACAAGTTAATTAATAGCTTACTTTGGGGCCAACCGACCGTGTGTGAAAAAGGTGTCCCGATAAAAAAAAACAGCGAGGAAAGTGTCGACTTCGCCTCGTCAGCGCTATCGTGGTCTACCCAAAGACCGTCTTCCATCGTCAAGGATCCATTTGGTGGTGATCTTGGCCCACTTATCTGGTTGCATCCGACAGATATGACCCACCCCTTCCCGTTTAATTTTGCAGAATTGCCCACATCCACTACACCAATCTTGGACCGTCATCAGCATATAATAGATATATGGTATGAAGAAAGAAACTGCTGATGTCATTGATGTACTGAATGAAAAACTGACTGCCTCGTTGGTCGCAAGGCGCGACTGCTGTGCACGGGCCGAAATCGCTTTGTGGGTTTTGAGAAAGTTTCATAAAGCAGCCTGGAGTCTGGAAGTTGGTGATTGATTCACCCGTGCATCGGAGAGCACGTAAATATCGGTCCTGCGCCTGATCTCTCTCCGGTCGTGTGGGATTGCCGTCCCGTCGGACTATGAGGGTGAGGGAATAGAGAGTGCACCTGTATCTGTGCGAATTGTGCACTATAATATGTCCTGCGCAGCTGGCTGATCTCCATAAAAGACAATCGGCCTGGATGCCCCGCTCATAAAAAACGGGACCCAGGATGAAGCCCTGAGGCACGCCACTGGTGTCCTCCGTGATTCAAGATTAATTACATTAATTACAACAAACGCAATTAGTGGTATAGGAAGTAAACGACCTTAGAGGTTGTTTATGTTTGGTCCCATGAACGCCCAAGGTGTTCTACCATAAAAATACCATTAAAGTACTTTAAATGCTTTGAAAAGATTTGAATATAAAATTGAAATAACAACCGATTAATGGCAAAACGTAACTGCCTTATCATTGTGATTTGTGAGTCTGTAATGTTGTTTTTATACATTCGATTTAGGGCAACAACCTTCGATTCTGTTGGACTTGAGACGACCACATGGCGTGGTGGTTAGTGAACCTGCCTGCCATGCTATAGGTCGCGGGTTTGATTCCCGCATACGTCAAACATTTGTGTGCATGAACATGGGTGTTTGACTTAGTCTGGGTGTTTCTATGTGTAATATGTATGTATTTACCCATAGTACAAGCTCTGCTTAGGTTGGGACTAGATGACGTTGTGTGAATGTGTGAGGGATATTATTATTATATTATTACTTAGTATCCTAGCGTTGAAGGAATCTAAATTGATGTTAATTGATCATCATCTGCCCAGCCTTTTTCACAAATGACGCAATCCCATTCTAGTCTAATCAGATGTAGCTTCTCAACCCAGTTACCCGGGCGACCCGATACCCCTTGGTAAGAATAGTTGTCAGACTTTCTGACTTCTGCCTATCCGTAAAGACTACCAAAGATGTACAAATGACATTGCAAGGAGCTACTGCCTATCTGACGTTCTCAACCCAGTTACACGGGCGAGCCGATCCTCCTTGGTAAGATTGGTTGTCAGACTTTAGGGCGTCCAACTACCCGTAACGACTCCCAAAGATGTACAAATGACAGTTGGAACCCACCAATTTAACGTGCCTTCTGAAACATAGAGGAACTCGTTATGTGAAGATGGTCACCCATCCACGGACTGACCGCGGTAAGCGTTGCTAAACCTTACGATCGATCGACCCGTATCAGATATGAGTGCAAAGTCTAAATATAACGCCATATTAAACAAGCCCACAATTGTAGCATGTTATATTAATTAAACAATTAACAGAATTAGGGAAACTTAAAAAAATATAGTTTCGGTAAAGTGGGTGTCGTACACGTGCCGTTCGAATTCCGTACTTCCTCCGATTATGTTAATTAGCAGGCGGTCGATGCTTTGCTAAAAATAATATCGGTAGAAAAACAATGTTATCTTTACACTAGCGGTCGCCCGCGTATTCGCCCGCGTGGATGTCGGTTTTCGAGACAAAAGTAGCCTATGTTTTATTTTGATTTATATAACCAACTTTTCTAAGTTTTTATGTACTTCCTAAGTATATCTTGGACACTAATGACTGTGTTTCGGATGGCACGTTAAACTGTAGGTCCCGTCTGTCATTGAATATCCTTGGCGGTTGTTACGGGTAGTCAGAAGAAAGTAAGTCTGACGCCAGTCTAACCACGGGGTATTGGGTTGCCCGGGTAACTGGGTTGAGGAGGTCAGATAGGCAGTCGCTCCTTGTTAAACACTGGTACTCAGCTGAATCCGGTTAGACTGGAAGCCGACCCCAACATAGTTGGGAAAAGGCTCGGGAGATGATGATGATAACCATTATTCGTTCCAGATACTGATAGGTTCAAACTAATACGTTTATATCCTTCATCATCCGTTTATCCCTATGGGGATACAATTTATCAAGATTCTATTTAATCGTACGTTTTCATCATAGTAGCTCCAATCTTTAATTTTAATCAGTCGAAAATCTAAGAAGGTATATACAAACTTTCATCCCCTATTTTAGCCCCTTAGAGGTGGAGTTTTTCAAAATCCTTTCTTAGGGGATGACTACGTCATAGTAGCTTTATGCATGCAAAGTCATAGCCTGATCAGTTTAAAATTTACAAAGTTTTATACAAACCCTTTTCCCCAATTTTATCCCCTTGGGAGTAGAATCGATTAAAATCCTTTCTTGGCGGATACCTACGGCATAACGGCATAACATCTACCTGCATGCCAAATTTTAGCCCGATCCATCCAGTAGTATGGGCTGTGCGCTGATAGATCATTATGTCAGTCAGTGAATCAGTCACCTTTGAGTTATATATATTTAAAACATGTTCTATTATAATATGCACTAGCTGTTGCCCGACACGTCGTCCGCGTGGGCATTAGGATTAAACATTCACCCTCCTCCTCCCCGTAGTGATAGCGTGATAATATGTAGCCTATATGTTGATCCGACCTCTTAGTTATATTCATGCCGATTTTGAAGCAAATCCATGCAGTACTTTTTGAGATTATCCCGGACATACATACAGACAAACAGACAAAAATTCTAAAAACTAAATTTTTGGCTTCGATATCAATTTTAGATCACGCCCCAATTATTCTTCTTAAAAAATATTCAATGTACAGTTTTGACCTGTCTACAATTTTATTATATGTATAGATTTGTGAGAACACGATATTGAAGTGCGAAGTTATTTATGTTTGTAAAGAAGAAAAAAAAACTAGTTTTTTTTGTAGAACTCCATTTATCGTATATTTGTTATGGGTGACATAAGCTGCTATATGGGGGCTTAGAAGCGAAAAGAGGTATCAGTGTTTTAAGTGTAGTTAAAAAAAATAGTTCCGTGTAAAGCGATAATAAAAGTTGGTCAATAAAGTATTTTTTGGTAGAGAACCCTAATAGTTCGTGTAAATAGTCTGTTTCTTTTTTTTATATATATAGTTTTCTTAGGTTGGTATATATAAAGAAGATATTATACAGGTTGTTTGCATAAATATTATCAGTCTGTATTTAAATATAGTAGCTCATTCGTATGATAGTGGACTTAGGAAGTGCATCTGTAGTGCCAAAATGTGGTTTATTTTTAACATTTTTATTTTATTTGGTAAGTATTTTTTTGTTTTTTTTTTCTTGTGTTTACATTTAATTTATTGTCATTTATTAACATATTAATGGCTTCTTAACATAAATTTTTAATCTTAACATAAATGGTTAATATTTTAAATATAGAACAAATATATATTTTTTGTAACTGTTTTTTTACGTTTCTTTATAAGGTCAGTCAGAAAAGAAAATCGACATTCCAAAAAAAAAATCTATTGATTGCACCTAATATGGAAAATTAATATCGGTTTTTATAATTTATTTATTTGATTGAAAAATGGTTTTTCGTATGCTTTTCACATGAATAAAGGTTTTGTTTCTCTTTTTCATCTGGATTTTCTACTGTAGGTACCACTGCTGGGCACAAGCCTCTTCTCATACAGAGAAGACTTTTTTGCGATAATTCACCCCTTGCTTATTTGCTTGCAGTTTTCATTTTAATCAATCATTGGTGTTTAAGTTAAGTGTAAGGGACAGCCCTCCGCAGACTGATAGGGTGCATTGAGCTCCTTATTTTGAATCATATTTCACTGGAATTTTTCTCATATTTTTTTTATCAGTTATTCAGGTAAGTTTTCTTTCTTTCAATGCAAAATTACTTTTTTTTGTAAACAGAACTTTATTTTTTTAATAGTAGGTACCGCTGAAATAAAAAATCCAGCAATGGATTTTGAAATAATCGTAACGATCGACGCGTGAAATCGCCTGTTGAACATTTGTGAGGTTTTGAAACAAATCAGTTTTATTGATAACTCATGTTCTAGTTCTTAGTGTGGTACCTATACTGAACTCACCCCATCAGTCTGCGAAGGGACTTTTTTTTGTGTGTTTGTTATTGTCAGTAGAAGTTCTTATGAAAGAAAGAAGAGAAACAGGATAACGTCTGTCAAGTCAGATAGTAATCTATACTAATATTATAAAGCTGAAGAGTTTGTTTGTTTATACGCGCTAATCTCAGGAATTACTGGTTTGATTTGAAAAATTATTTCAGTGTTAGATAGCCCATTTATCGAGGAAGGCTATAGGCTATATGTCATCACGCTAAGACACACGGGAGCGGAGCAGTAACCAAAGATGCGGGTGAATCCGCTGGGGACAGCTAGTGTATAATGTATGTCTTCGGACGCACTGCCAGTTAAAAAAGATTACGTACGTCTTTTGTTGATTTATTTATCTTTGATCTAGCCGTCAAAGGTTTAGGTCGTGGTGGCCTAGTGGTTAAAGCACCAGCCTCTCAAATATGTGTGCGGGTTCGATTCCAGGTCAGGCAAGTACTAATATATCTTAATGTTAGAAAATAATATCTAGTTTTAATTCCACGAGACAAAAATCCAGCATTGGGTGCAGGATGCACATGCAATACCGCCCTCCCGCCCACTTACACAAGCACAAGCAAGGAAGGGAAGATACCACCCTCCCTCCCTCATGCACCTGGACACGGAGAAATGGCAGCAGTCGAGTGTTGACTCGACGACCGCTCGGGCTCCTGAAGATGCCCCGGGGAGGGGCGAAACACGTGTCGAGTCGGCTTGGTTGCAGGGCTTGCTGCCATTTCTCCGTGTCCAGGTGCATGAGGGAGGGAGGGTGGTATCTTCCCTTCCTTGCTTGTGCTTGTGTAAGTGGGCGGGAGGGCGGTATTGCATGTGCATCCTGCACCCAATGCTGGATTTTTGTCTCGCGGAATTAAAACTAGATATTATTTTCTAACATTAATTGTAATGGATTTCCGCAAAGTAACGCCTGATTCAATAAGCTATCTAATATATCTTTTCTAACTCATATGTACTTTCTAAGTATTGCTTGGAGACCAATGATTGATTAAAGGTGAAGGAAAACATCTCGAGGAAACCTGGACTATAAAATGGTGCAAGCGTGGTGATTAGCGCGCAATCCTTCTCTGTGTGAGAGGAGGCCTGTGCCCAGCAGTGGGACCATAAATAGACTGATAATGATGTTGTGTGGTCAATGGCATCCATCGCCTGTTTTGCTTTGTCACTAAATTATTAAATTTCTGTTCATGTATAATGTATGTCTTCGGACGCACTAACTGCAAAAAAAAGTTCACTTCTTTCGCGCGTCTTTTGTATATTTATTTATTTATCTATCTTTGATCTAGCCGTCCTGGCACTAGCCAATTAAGTTACGGGCTAATTTTATGACGGACATAATTTATGAAGACATTAGTCATAAATTATCTCTGATTTATGTTTATTTTAGTGAATAATTCATAATATTTGTATATTTACATATTGTATATGCTATCTACAAACTAAATTCTAATAATATGTACTTACTATCTTACATTAAACGCCTTCCTCTCTTCTATGTTGTTGTGCCCATCAGGGCCCATAATTTTGATGACCCCTCCCGCTGAGGGTGCAGCCGGAGGGAGTGTCACTCTTATTTACTAAAACCCACTATGTTCCTTCGGGAGATCCCTGTGTACCAGGGCCACGGTAACTCTTGCAAACAACCTTATGTACCAACATTATGGAATGCATTAAAGAATATGAATATTTTGTGTTTATTCAGCTCATTTGTACGAATGCATTAGGATGCAAATTTCTTGCAAGCAGTACCTACATTTTTATTTCATTTGAAATAAATAGTCAATTGAAACTCTTATCTCTATGTAAAACTTAAAAAAAAAATAGTCATTGTTTCTACGAATACTAACAACTAAGTAGTCTTTATTACTTTTATAGAAATGTCAAAAAGGATACTTTGTATCCTCTAAGTTTGTATCTAAGCTTTGTATGCAATTTGTATGGGAATACTTACTTTTGACGTCACAGATTTTTCACATCAAGCCGTATACTTATTTCGGTTATATTATTAATGAAAAAATTTAAACGATTTTCGGTTCAAAACGATGACAAATTGAATCCATGGGATGAAGTATTTTATTTTTGGTCTAGTCATCATCATACTAATTATATTAACACTAAAAGCGTTTTCAAGCAAACAAACTCTTTTTGTGTTCTCACATCATTATCACATTGTTACATCATCAAATGACCCCTGTCGCTGTGGGTGCAGCTGGAGGGAGTGTCAGACTCTTATAATGACTAAAAGACTAAAACTCACTATGTTGTACTTTGCAGAGGTCTTTTTGTGCCGCGATAACAACAATCACGCTCGTCATTTTTATAATATTATTAATAGGTAATAGCATCCAGACCGATTATGGTTAATGGCGGCTGTTTTCTCTAAGGAAATCAGCCAGCTACGCAGGGCATATTATAGTGCACTCTTTATTTCCTCAATCTCTTTGTCCAATGGGGTGGGATGGGATGGCGCAGGACCGACATTTACGTGCTCTCCGATACACGGGTGCATCAATCACCAACTTACAGACTCCGTGCTGTTTTGGGAAAGAATCTTGAAATCTACAATGCAACTTCGGCCCGATCTGTGATTCGAACCCGAGACTGCGTGCTCAACAGTCACGCTATGCGACTACTAGACCAACAAGGCAGATTAGGTTAGTACACCTACGCATATTATAGCAGAAAATACTTTTTTTGTTACAGCTAGTGTTTCATCAAACTATGCACCAGAAGTACCAAAGACAGACACGTCAATAGACGTGCTGATACAGAGATTGAAGCTGGACTACTGGGAGCCGGAGGAAGCACCATGCTTGGAGAAGACGCTCACGCTCTTGGAGAATGTGAAGAACTACACACTCTGGGCTTCTTGGAGTAAGTTAATTAAAGCCATTCTTTAAGATTGTCGTGACTTAGAAAAAACAGTTTCTTTTTGGTACGTGGTATAATCCCAAAATAAATTCTATCGATGTACAGACGCCAGCATATCAGGCTACTACAGTCTTGACTTTACCGGGGAGTCCCACATACCCCTCTCCCATCCCCCGATGGGGAGGGGATGCGAAATAGCATTTTTTCGCAGCGCCAAAAAAAAGGTCTACTACAATCTGTCATATTTGCTTAATAGATTTTCAACTTTATCGCTGAAGCATTTGGTTGAAAGTTGATTACTCAACTACATTCGGTTCGACTGGAAGCCGACCCCAACATGGCTTGGGAAAAGGCAGAATCCTAGGCAGAATCCTGAAAGGAAGTAGGTTAGACTGAGAGCTAAAGATGCACCCATATCAGAAAAGGCCAGGATGATAATAACATGTCTGTAACCTATATTTATTAGATTTTGTTACTATTTACGTAAGAGTAACTGACATTTATTTATTTGAACAGCAAAAACGGCCACTCTCAATAACATTTGCTAAAACAAAAACAAAAAAACGAATATATTTATAGATGTATATGCATCCACACGCTCATCTTACAATACTCCAACACATACCGACAGAATCGTCTTCCAGTCGTCCGCAAACAAATCGCAGTCAGGCTTACAAGAGTGCATTGAGCGCGGACAGGGTGCGTGGAATTGCAGAGCCTATGACTCCTATTCCGGCTGTAGTTTAGCGGAGCAATGAATTTTTAATTTAAAATCGCAAGAACAATGACAATGAGATAGCAAGATGTCCCCACTATGATCCCACTCTACATCATACGAATATAAAAAATGTTGACTGCTGCTCCATTTATAAACCAATTTTGACGCTGTTTTCAGAAAAATGTTCCTTGTGCATGTCTTTATTTGTATTGTTAAAAATTTTGTACAATATCAAACACAGGTAAATACCCAATTGTTTGATGTCATCATTTTGATGACTGACTGGCTGGTACTAATTATATACGTCTACATAGCCTACACACGAGCATAGTGTGAACGACCTACTCGGATCTTGGTATTTTTCAAACAAAGAGTTGTATTTATTGAGAGAACAGGTATAGGTACTAACTTAATAACAGCAACACTTCTTAATCTAACATTATAAAAATAATTTAAACCAAAAAGTATTTTAGTAAACATATATATTATAATGTATGTATGTAATATGTAATGTAAAATGTAATGTACACTTTCGTTCATAATTATTAAAAACTGTGATATTTTAACCAAAAATAAGTAAAATTATTTTAACTGACCCTTTTTTACATTTATTTAATTTTTAGCTTATTTAGATTAATTTGTAATTAAGTACTTTAGCAGCAACCTCCAAATTGAATTCACATCTCACTTGGTGTATAATAATAATAATAAAGATAGCCCGCAGGGCATCTGAGGCGGATGTCGGGGAGTAGCGACCCCGCGGGTACCGAGTGCTCCAGGGAGAGTATACTGTCCCTCACCTCCGGCTCGCCGGAGTGAACCCTGAAGGGGGATAGGTCTCCCACCTCTGGCTTGCCTTCATTGGCCGTCCAGAGTGGAGTCGCTAGAGCAATGCTCGGAGGGTGAATGCCTCGGGTAAGTGGCGAGTGGGCACAGAGATGCCGGACCCTGGCTTGATGCCGGTTTTAAGGCGCGTGATCTGGGTAGAAAGCCGACCGGGGCAACTTCACCCTTCAGCCGTTCACGTCCCCGATGCCCCCTTGTTGCGACTTAGCGACTAGTTCCCGGGGGCCCGGTAAGTGAGCTGGCGAGTCTCCTCCTGCCATTTTTACATGTATTTATTACATTGTTATCGGCAGGGGTCATAGTTCCCATAGTTTTCCCTTCCGTAGTCCACTAGCATCCCATCACAATAACCCAAGTAGATTTTCTTCCATACTTAGCAATAGTTTAGCACAAACCGGGGGTTGTCCTTGGGTACATTTCTATAGTGTATACAGGGATAATCGTCGGTTTTGTGTCACCATTACATATATTAAAGTTGTCTCAAAAGGGCTTCAGCGTGTTGGCTTCGGCCCCACGTTCGCCTTCTAAAAATCCAGGACTCTGTAGTCCCGTGGTCTAGTAGAGACATACAAAAATAATAAAGATAATATAATATATTATTGATTTTAATCATTATTTTTCCGCCACCTATGTCGTGGTGGCTTAGTGGGTAAAAAGCAAACCTCTCAAGTATGAGTGCATGGGTTCGATTTCAGGTCAGGCAGGTACCAATGCAACTTTTCTAAGTTTGTATGCAGTTTCTAAGCATATCTTGGACACCAATGACCGTCTTTCGAATGGCACGTTAAACTGTAGGTCCCGGCTGTCATTGAATATCCTTGGTAGTCGTTACGGGTAGTCAGAAGCCAGTAAGTCTGACGCCAGTCTCACCAAGGGGTATTGGGTTGGCCGGGTTGAATTGGGTTGAGGAGGTCAGATAGTCAGTCGCTTGGAAAAAGGCTCGGGATATGATGAGTACAGATTATGTTTAAGCTTTATTTTTGTATTAAAAGCTTTATTTTTTTCAGTTTGGAATGCCAACACCATTCCTACGGGCAACCTGTTCGGTTCGATGATAAACTATGGCAATTTCGACCAATGCTTGAAACCGCCCTGGCTGCATACACACCCTCATTTCAAAACTAAGTACTGTGTAGCGAGAATGACGCTGGTAGATGAGCCGAAAAGAATGCCTCAGTTTGATCCTTATGGTTCTGTAGAAGAGTACCTCAATGTGAGTAAATACGTTATCCTCTTATCCCAATATCTTATTTGGGGGGTACTTCTTCAAAAAAAAGGAGGAGGTTCTCAATTCGGCCGGTACGTTTTTTTATGTATGTACACCGATTACTCCGAGGTTTCTAGTCGGATTAGTGTAACTCTTTTTTTGTTCGATGCAGTATACTTGCCATTTGGTCCCATAAAAATTTCATCCAATTTGGTTAAGTACTTTTACTTTTATGAGCATTTGATTGATTTATGTGGATGATGTTATAAGGAAATTATAATAAGAAAATTATAAATTGAAATTATAATAGAATAGTCTATGGCCGGTTAATGAGAATTTCCCACAAACATAATTTGTGTATAAATGGATGACGAAACACGATTTTGGACCTGATACTAAAAAGATAAAAATAAAAACGTTTTACAAAAAAAAAACCGACTTCTAAAACACTGTAAAGTAAAAAAAAAAACTTTTAAGTACATCGCTCTAGAAGTCGGTGTCCAAATAAATACAGCTGCAACTTCTTGACACCGACTTCTAGAGCGAGTTACATAAAAGTTTTTTATTTTTATTTTTCAGTGTTTTAGAAGTCGGTTTTTTTTGTAAAAAGTTTTTATATAATAACATTAAATTATGCGTTAATAACTCCCGTCTTATACAGAACTTTATGGTTATCGTGATAAGGTTCATTTTTCTTCAGTCTCCGACAGTGTCAGGTTTGCCATCAAACAAACTGGTATGGGGTCTGTGTGTGCCAGCGGTGTGCGGCGTTCGCGGCACGGCACGGCTCGGAGCGGCGCTGTGTGACATCAGCGCCTGCGCCCCTCGTGCGCCCACAATCTCCGTTGAAAACTGCCAAACTGCTGGAGATACTACGCAGTATACTGCTGGCTTCTATATCTTCATGTGAGTTTTCACTTAAAATGTGATGTCCGATTTTATTAGTTTGACTTATTATCTTTTCGAATGAAGTCGAAAGGACCAAGATCTCCGAATATTAAAATTTTGCATCATACATTTATTCATATAGGCTGTATAAAAAGTAACCAAACAGGCCTAGTGCTGGAGCTTAGACAGCCCCCAAAACGCCCACCCTTCACCACTTCCAATGTGTTTTTGCTGGGAAGAAGAAGTGGCGCAACAAACTCCCCAGCAACACATGTCTGTCTGTTGGTTTGAAGAACCTTTAAACAATCCTTTAAAACCTTTAAAAATATTTTTCATACACAATTTGTATGATGTAATTAAATAAAGAAATTTAAATACTTATGTAACACACGCGGGCTAACACTCAACCTTACACCTACATACCTTTATGTAACGATATGCGATTATGTGGTAGAAATGCACTTTAAATTTGCAATTAGATAATTCAAAAATTATAACGGTTAATAGTATGTATACAATGACCACTATAATTGATAAGACAATGTTATCGATTATAGCATATGTACAGACGCCAGCACATCAGGCTGCCCGAAACTGTCAAATTTTCCCAATCAACGGTGATAAAGTTGAAAATCTATTAAAGAAATTTGATAGATTTTGCCTGATGTGCTGGCGTCTGTACTCTGTCGGCAATAAATATTGTTGCTTTATTTTGCAGAACAATATTAGTGTCTGCAATACTCACAGCTGTGATTTCAACATTCTATCGAATGCAAACACCCAGTGATGATCAGAACACAGAAGTTTTGGATGACGATCACTCTCTGCGTGAGTTATTTGTTTTTCTTGTCACTAGACCATAAAACAGTGGTACAGATTGTTTTTATTTAGTAAAATTGCTTAGTCTTTAGCGTGTCAGACTCTTACTGTGTGAATATAATTCGCGTCCAGACCGATCATCATCCTGCTGCCCAGGACAAGAATTTGCGCGATACAGGTGCACTCTCACTGCACTCACTCACTCACTCTCATAGTCCTATGGGACGGCAATCCGACATGACCAGAGAGAGATTAGGAACAGGACGGACATTTGCGTGCTCTCCTATACACGGTTGTATCAATCACCAACTTCTAGATGGGGCTGCCTTATGAAAGTTTCTTAAAATCCACAAAGTAATTTCGAGGAGGGAATCGCACCCGAGAACCGTCGACTACTAAACACAACCATGTTCGTTAAGAGCTCTTGGTGTTTTATGGCCTGTAGTAGGTATAAGAACAGGAGAATTGATATTAGCTAAAGAAACTTTAATAACTTGGAGAACTTTAATGAGTCTAACTCCAAAATACAAAATTCCAGAAACAATAATAACAGAATCCTTCTGCATGAAGAGGAATTACGCAGACTTAGTGAAGGCGAACAAAGATGAGATACGAATGATGAACGGCATCAGGTTCTTAGTGGCCACAGCTGTCGTAGCTATACATGAACTATTCTATTCCTTGATGTTGGGAACGGTTAACACTCGAGACCTGAATACGGTAAGTTTGTAACTTGTATCAAACCTGTCGAGGCTATTATTATTTTCTAGCATTGATTTGAATTTTTAATCACATATAGCGTTATGGTCAATGGCATCGATTGCTCCGCTTTGTGTCACTAGGTCGTTTCCGAACAGGATTATTAAGAGCGCATTTAAAATACATATGTAAATATTTGACAGATATTTGCGAAGTTGATAAGTTTAAGAGTAAGTATGTATATTGCACTAATGACACTGAAAAAGAATCTAGCAAAAATATCATTGCTGACGATCGTGATGGTCTGGGCTCTAGAGAAGCTTGTCAATCGTCTATCGACTGAAACCCACTTTTGTTCCCTTTGTCTACCAGGGCTGCGGTAACTCTTGCGAACAATCCCGCACTCTCAGCAGAATATAGACTTTCCTAGTTAATGTGTAGCAAATAACATGTCATGTATGGAAATCAGGGTACGATTGTCGTGTACTGTTTTCAGACTATCGAAGGTCCAACAGGCATACTTCTTCATTCAGAGGTGGTAGTAGATACATTCTTCGCTATGTCTGGTCTGCTGTATATAAAAGGCCTTTTGGCTAACTCTTACAAAAATCAAAATCTCTTCAAAGTTTTGTGGAAGCGTTATATTAGGTAAGTTTTGTTCGTCGCTATTCTCTCTGTAGTCTCTCTTCTCAATGTTAAAAAGAAATGGTAAATAAGGTGGGTCAATCGCATCGAGGTAAGTTAGGACTCGTCAACCTGAAGGCTTAGCATGGCAACCGTAGAAACAAGTTTTGTGTACCGGAGAATGGACATAGTGACAGATAAGTGTCAAAAGTGTGACTCGTAAAAAAGAAATTTTTCTTTTCTTCGATCGACATAAGTCTACAAGTAATATGCGAGTTGACATGTTGACATTGACAGAAAGAACTTTGTCTTTCTTGATAGAATAGTCCATGGAATATTAATTATAGAATCGCCATGCTAAGCCTGCTGGTCTAAATTGACGGTCCTTCAGATGTACTCAACCTTTAATGGTGGTGACATGTAACGTCATAACACTGAGCTTGGAAATTATAGTCAGTACAGACGGCTGCCATTCCTTGTTACCACCTAAAACCTTGTGGATGAGGATTATAATAATTTCAGATTGATAGGAGCATTTTCATTGGTGGTTTTCTACTTATGTTCGGTGTCAGACTTCACGGGCTCCGGCCCTCATTGGCCCCAGTTCAATCAGTTTGAACCAGAAGTCTGTCGAAGGACCTGGAGGAAGAGTCTGCTCATGCTTAGCACTAATGTGGATAATATGGTAAGTATCTACTAGAAAGAAAACTCAGAATTCAAAATTCTTTAAAAGCTGCTCAGAAAGGCTTTAGAATAATTGATAGTCCAAAAAATCGATTTAAGAGTTTTTTTTTTCATTCCAAAATTAACCGTTTACCAGAATGAATCCACTATTCCATGAAGTTTTTTAATCTCCTAGTGTTACGTGGTGACTTGGTATATACCATGTGACTACCAGCTCGGGATCCTGGCGACAGTTCTCTTCTATTTCTACAAGAAAGACAGAAGACTTGGCCTGGCTGCCTTCGGCACCTCAGCAGTCTTGTCGCTGATCATTCCAGCAGTTCTGACGTATTGGTATCGATTACCGATCGTGCATTATGCAAATATTGGGTAAGATTTTATTCTTTTTTTTTACCTAGTTTACCCTTACCATAATTGAGCTCAAGATTGTCCATTTCTTCAAATACGACTTAATGATAACAATGTCTGTTATCAAAGAAGCAGACATCGGGTCAGCTTGTCCATCGATCGATTTTTTTAAATTCTTACCCACAACAGTAAAACAAAATATACCAACTGTTGCTCCCTTTAAAACTCATACTGCTGCCGACGCTTTGCGAGCTCAAAGTTAGCCTTTTAGCTGTAAGCTAACTACCTTCATACTCTACAAAATCCTTAGTACGTGCCGTTTTATCAGTTCATTACCTTCCAGCAAGTGGTACCTCACATTCCGTGACTACTGGGAGATCAGCTACACCTACATGGCAAGTTACAGTCGCGCTGGCGCCTACCTCGTTGGCGTCGCCATGGGCTACCTCATGACTTTGTACAAACCTGCCGATTATAGGCGGACTGTTTCTCTGGTAAGCTATTAAGATCATCTGCAAAACCTTATACTGTTACTACCCCAAGATATCATCCCGTTTGAGTGTAACTAAATCCATTTGAGTACACGTGTGTTAAGCATCAGATCTGTTGAACACAGAAACGGGGGCAGTACGATATGCCCTGGTAAGCTATGCCTTGTTGTCAGATTTACTGCCTACTACATAACGTCTGTCAAAAATGGACAAGTGATAGTTGGGACTCACGGATTAACCTGCTGCTGCAGGTTACTAGGAACTCGTAACATCGCCGTTGACGGACCTGATCAAGCGCAGCTCTACTCCGTCCTTTTTTTCTTGGGAATCATCAAATGACTCTTTCCCCTCCTGTGGAGGTTGCAGCTGGAGGGAGTGTCAGACTCGTACTGACTAAAACACCCACTATGTTTCTTCTGGTGGTCCCTGTGTGCCAGGGCCACGGTAACTCTTACGAACAATCCGGAACATCAGGGGTAACTCTGCCTTTGATCGATCAACTCATGCGGCTCCTAAGAATGTCGTAAGGCTCATCATAACCATGATGTCTAATTAATTTATGTTTCCTATTTTTCTTACAGTTCTGGTCAATAGTGGGTGTAGCAGTGTCCCTCTTGTCAATGGTGGGTGTATTCTCTCTGGGCTGGTACTACCTACTGAGGGAGTACGAACCAATAGAGGCGGCAGTGGTGACAGCTACCAACAGGGTCGTGTGGGCGATAGCAATCTGCTGCATTATTGGGGTTTCGGAGTACGGAACTGTCCGTAAGTACATTGAGGACATATGTATGTAGTTTATACTGTGGGATTAACGAATGATTTTTCGTAGCTGGCTATTAATTGAACAACTAATAGGCCAGGCTAAACTGCTTACAATACTAGTAAAATCTATTGCAATTTTCACCTGTACAAAGTTGACCTTTTCAAGGACATATTGAAGCGACTGCTTGAAAATTTCCGTGACCCAAAGGCTGTCTATTAATTTGCCTATGCAGTACCATTAACGAGGTAATGCTGCAAGCTTGATGAGTTCACTCCCGATTGGCAGAAAGGAGGTGGAACTTTTGACGACAATTTTTAGGTTTTGGTCTAATATACATGATAAATAAAATGTATATTAAAACTAGCTTCCGCCAGCGGTTTCACTCGCTTTCTGAGGGAAGTACTTTCCATACCCGGATAAAAAGTAGCCTATATGTTATTCTGATGTATAAGCTATATTGTGGTAGAGTTTCATTCAAATCCATTCAGTAGTTTTTACGTGAAAGATTAACAAACATCCATACATCCATACTTACAAACTTTCGCCTTTATAATACTAGTAGGATACTATAATTACAGGGTTTAAAAGAACATAGAAGATACTTATTTTAATTCTATGTTATTATTTTTCCAGCTTTTGTAACGGACCTACTAAGCCTGCCAATATTCACGCCCCTAAGCCGTCTGTCCTACGGCATATATATGATACATCCTCTCCTTATACAACGAAGGATCTTTGCCCAGCGAGGACCTATCACACACGACGCGTTCTCAATGGTACGATATTATTAATTTACTCTTTATTATATGGAAAAATGCTTTAAGACTATTCCGATATTTTGCTTACAGCGTGTTTACAATTTATTCTGTTAGAATAAAGAGATATTTTACGCTTGCTTTCTTTTTCGGAGAAGCTGGAATTGCCATTGCTTAGACAAATATTGAGGTTAAATACCACCATCGCATATTAAAAAAAAAAACTGTTTGGAGGACCTGCTACTAACGGTGTTTCTTAAGATAAATTATTGAATCAGGCGTTACTTGCGGAAATCCATGACAATAGATGTTAGGTAAAAAAGTAATTAGTTTTAATTCCGCGGGACGAAAATCCAGCATTGGCCAGCGTTCCACAAGCGTTATGTAGGAACAATTCCGCGCAACCAGATAAAAAGCATTCCTCGATAGATGGGCATTGAAATAATTTTTCAAATCAGACCCTACTGGTCCTGATCTTGGTTCCTGAGATTAGCGCTTTCAACCAACCAAACAAACTCTTCTGCTTTAAAATATTAATTTATGTATTACTTAATTATGTTCTCTTCATTTTCAGTTGATAGTCACGTTTGGAGACCTGACAATAGCGACTGGTCTAAGTTTCGCGATGTGGCTGTTCATTGAAGGTCCTTTCATCAACTTGTGCAATCATCTGCTATTTAACAAGGACGAGTAAGTTCATCGTCTTTATTTCCTTGGTATCTTGCGATAGTGTCGGTTTCGATTCCCGGGTCGCGCCGAAATCATTTCGTGGGTTTTGAAAAACTTTCATTACGCTGCCCGGAGTTTAGAAGTTGGTGATTGATTCACCCGTGCATGGGAGAGCACGTAAATGTCGGTCCTGCGCCTGATCTCTCTCCGGTCGTGTCGGATTGCCGTCCCATCCGACTATGAGAGTGAGGGAATAGAGAGTGCACCTGTATCCGCGCGAATGCGCTATAATATGTCCTGCGCAGCTGGCTAATCTCCTTAGAGAAAATGGCCGCCGTAGCCGACATCGATCTGGACAGCAGTGCCCCAGATAATACGAGCTTATTTTTATTAATATTAACAACGTTTAATTTACGATATAATCCAAAGTAGAGATACATTTTTTTCTAAGGGCCAGTTTCACGATGCCCGAATAGCCACTATCTACCGAATAAATTAAAGAATGGAACGGAATTTGTATGACATTATCTACCAAATAAATTAACTGGAACTTATTCGTAGGTGGTGAAACAGACCCTTTGTCTGTTTAATAGTGGCCATTCTACTTTTTTTTCACAACGGTACATAGAATAATAAAAATAATTGTGATAATTTATTTTATTGGGTATTTATACTTATTTTTTCTTCTTTCAGGCCAAAGAGCATACGGAGTGAAGACTTAAAACGAAATGGTGTTCACTACCAAAATGGCGCAGTTGAAGCTAAATTGTTAAAACTCAGCTGATGTGAATGATAGGAAGTGCGATTGAACAGTATTTTGTGCCAAACACAATAAAAAAAACAAGCCGTTGTAATTGGTCTCGGGTGTAAGTGGAAGTTCTTCGAGAGGAATGGCATCTCAATTGGTTCAGGCATTTTATATATTATGTAGTAACGAACAAACACTCGGCAGGCTCTATATTAGCCATGTTGGGTAAAAGATAGTTATGTATGTTAGTCAAACGACTCTATTATATTGTTATAATGTCGTAATATTTTTTAAGCATTTTTTATAATTTGCCCTTTTTTAGTTTAGTATTTTTTTTATAAGGTTTTTTGTTTAGTTGTTAAGTTTGTAAATACGTGTTAATATTTAAACAAATAGAAATAATTAACAAAAAGAAATGTAATATATAAATAATGATTATATAGTTTTCTACTTAATATTTAAATAAATGATGGTGAAATGATTCGATTTTATAAAGATTTTTTTTCGTTTTCCAAGAACGAACACGCATCGCCTTTTGTAGTATTTTCAGCGTAATAATATATTATAGACAATTAAGAAGACTTTTGTCTTACGTGTAAAATACTTTGAACCACCGACGATAAAATTAAACAATTGGGTTGATGACTGGGTCAAAGATAAAATACTTAATAATATTCATTTCTTAAAGCATCTTAAAATAATGTCAGTTTAATTTATCGTTGTGAACCAATTTTTTTTTTCATTGTTTTATTGATTACTAGCTTCCGCCAGCGGTTTCACCCGCTTTCTGAGGGAAGTACTTTCCATACCCGGATAAAAAGTAGCCTATATGTTATTCTGATGTATAAGCTATATTGTGGTAAAGTTTCATTCAAATCCATTCAGTAGTTTTTACGTGAAAGAGTAACAAACATCCATACATCCATACTTACAAACTTTCGCCTTTATAATTTTACTAGCTTCCGCCAGCGGTTTCACCCGCTTTCTGAGAGAAGTACTTTCCATACCCGGATAAAAAGTAGCCTATATGTTATTCTGATGTATAAGCTATATTGTGGTAAAGTTTCATTCAAATCCATTCAGTAGTTTTTACGTGAAAGAGTAACAAACATCCATACATCCATACATCCATACATCCATACATCCATACTTACAAACTTTCGCCTTTATAATAGTATTAGGATTAGGATTAGGATTAGGATAATAGTAGTAGGATGAAATCGAACTAAGTATATGGTTTGATATAAAAAAAAAAAACTGTGACGTCATAGTCTGTGTTTTCAAACAAATGACATTTCAAAAAAATTATTGAATTTGACTAGTCGCCTACCGTACATTTCAGGTTAAATAAAATACACTAAATTAAAAAAAAAAACAGGTTTACTTCCCATAGTTGTTATTAACACTTATAAATAATTATTAAATTATACTATTAGACATTATTATTTATCTTTGGTTAATTACGGTGATTTGATTTTCACTGTACCATTTTGTTGAGTGACGTCACCACTTTTCTCTAATACTTTGTTGTGCTGTGTACTTGTTGATCTGTAAAAGACATGAAATAGTATACAACTAGAAATAAAGACACTGAACTAAGTACAAATGCCTGCACATCAGGCTACGACAATCTGTCAAATTTCCTTAACGGATTTTCGACCTTATCACTCAAGCATACAGTTCAAATTGACAGTTTCGGATAGCCTGACGTGCTGGCATCTGTACCTATCTTAGTTTAGCTCACGAGGTTGTCAACATTTGGCTTGTGGACTGTGCCGATAGTCGTTTCAGCAAATGGATGAATAGCTAAGAGTATCAATGCACAGGTCAAGAGGCTCGCGTTAGACGGTTATATCAAGCGCTTGATGCAGAAAACTGTACTTTTAGACACGGCACGCATCGTCAGGAGGTTTCTCTCTGTGGAGCCCTGACCGCCGGCAGCTTGGACAATGTTCCCGATGCCGGTGGGACACTATTTTTATACAATATATTAAAAAATAAACACAAATAAGTGAAATAAATGAATAACCCAAAAATATAACTTATAAATTATAATTTTTGCAATTATAACTTTTATAATTATAACTTTTAAAATTATATTTTTTTAATTATAATAGGTACGTACTTGTTAAACAGAAAATGGTTACTCAAGTTGATGAGCGGCGCTTCAACCAGTAGCCACATAGCCAGGCTCAGGCTTATCGATAGCATCAGGGTTCCTATAGTGTCGAATATCTGAAAAGAATATAGTAAAATTTTATAGTCTCTAAGAAGCAAAAACTAATAATGTACTAGCTACCACCAGCAGTTTCTCCGGCGTCCCGTGGGAACTTGGGACTTTACGCACCTGGATGAGGACTAAGAACAGACAGAGAACATAATTATAATATTCCTCGATTAATGAACTAAATTAATAAAACAATAAACTAAAAAAAAGACTACCCAACAAAAATTTGGTTTACAAACCAGTGCTTCAGTTCCTTAGATTAGAGCGTAAAAGCACATAAAGATACATACAATTCAGCTTATAATATCAGAATAGAAACATAGAAAAAATACATATATTTAGGTACCAGTCGTTTATGACAATTTAACAAAGGGACATCGGAAGGCATTGTTTTGTTTGAATTCGCTTTGTTAAAAAATTGTTACTTAACTCATTATTTTAATTTTTGTGTCATAATTTTATTGTATAAAATCTTTTTGGAAAAAAATCCATATACATATTTTCAAACTATTTGCATTACGCAAAAAAAACTTATTAAAATGAAATGTCGGAGGAGGAAAAAAATGAATAAAAGAAATATTCTCACCACTGAAAAAAAATCGAATGTGAGAGGTGCTCTCTGCGTGAACGTCTTCCGCTGTATGATGAGGGGATGTATCATGTATATGCCGTACGAGAGCCGGCTCAGTGGTGTGAAGGCAGACAGGCTTAGTATGTTTGTGACGATCGCTGGAAACAACAGTAATATAGGATATTAAGGGCCAGTTTAAAATGTCCGAATAGCCACTATCTACCAGATAAATAAAAAAATGTAAAAGAATTTGTATGAAATTATCTACTACATAAACTATCTGGAAATTGTTCGTAGGTGGTGTTCATATCTGTGAAATTGTTGTGTAAAACGAATATAATTGTGAAATATCACACACAAGCCTAAGCCCCCTCATTACAAAACGTGGTCTTAAAAAAGAACCGCCTACGCCTGTAGTGCTATCTTAAAACTATCTATATTCTTGAACAATTTTAAAGGTCTAAATCTAGTACTAAAGCCTAAAAATCTAGCCTAAATCTAGTACTTCTTAAGACCATTATTTATAATTGCTAAGCTATGATCGATCGATCGATATGATATGATCGATCGATCACGATCGTTATAAATAATAACCGCACGAGTGATATGATATGATCGATCGACTCGTGCGGTTATTATTTAACCAAACAAAGTAAATATCTTAATGAACAGAAACGATATTACATCCTTGATGTACTTACGGACAGTTCCATATTCGCAGAACCCTATAATGCAGCAGATAGCCACAGCCCAGACCACCCTATTGGTAGCAGAGACTACTGCCGCTTCCAGCGGGGCATACTCCCGCTGCAAGTAGTACTGACCGAGGTACATTATGAAACCCATTGTACCCAAAGCTATTGCAGTTCCAAGTATAGATGCTGTCTGAAATAAAATAACGATAATAATTATGGCCAGGTTACGTACGACATATTATAATGTACAAGCATTTGCGCAGACACAGGTGCACTCTCTATTCCCTCACTCTCATAGTCCGATGGGACGGCAATCCGACACGACCGGAGAGAGATCAGGCGCAGGGCAGACATTAAAGTGCACTGCAATGCTAATAGCTAAAGTTTGGACTTAGGACCAGACTCCACCAAGGCAGAGTGGAGCGCAGAACTTGATAAACAACCAATTGAATTTCTCTTCTTCAATATTTAGTAGCTATTGGGTGGGCGGAGATAAGATTTCGGATAACGAAATTCTATTATTTTTAGAAAAAACTTATCATCCGCTCCGCTTTGGTGGAGTCTGGTTATTACTCCGGATACCTCGGACAGCCTTCTACAAAAAATATGTCTTTTTAAACCTGCGGGGTTAGCCAAGTTGTCTTTCTACTATCGTAAACGCTAATAGAAACGATAAAATGTATGGAAATGACAGTTGAAATCGATAAGTCACGTGGTCATGACGTGAGTCGAAATGCCAATTCCATACATTTTTGTTGTTTCTACTAGCGTTTACGATTGTAGAAAGACATCTTGGCTACAGGCGCTGAGCTTACCAGAGACACAGTCTTCCTATAATCGGCAGGTTTGTAAAAAGTCATGAGGTAGCCCATGGCGACTCCGACGAGGTAGGCGCCAGCTCGGCTGTAGCTCGGAGTGTACGTGTAACTTATCTCCCAGTACTCACGGACTTCTTGGAGCAATTTGCTACAAAAAATAAATAAATTGTACTGGTAAGACACTTCTTCCAATAGTTCTTCTAAGAGTTTCAGTAGACTATGTAACATTTCCTCAAACAGCAAACAGCTATGGAGGATGAGTGGGCTGAGGCTCAAGAGGCACCCGATGCTAATATGCAAAATCATTCTGATAATACTAATGAAGTAATCGAGGATCGAGGCGATCCTGTCCTTGAACCACAGCCTACAAGGCCGATGCGTAGTTGTAGACGTAAGATTAATTATTATAAGGTTTAAATTGTAATTGTGTTTGTGTTATTTAACAATTTTATAGTTTTTAGAGTTTATGTGAGTCTTATTTAGTTTTTAGATATAGCATGTATTTTTTCATCGTAGGAGTACCTTTATAATAAAATAAAATATTTTTTACATCCTTACTTATAGATTAGGCTCAGAATCCAATTCTCCCTATGTCAAAATCAATAGAGCAACTTATTTTACTTTTGAAAACCATGAACTATGAATATTTACATAGCGGATTATTTGATTATATGACTTTTTTTTATTAGCCTGTACTGTCCCACTGCTGGGCAAAGGCCTCCCCCATATCTTTCCACTTATCTCTATGGCTAGCTTTTTGTGGCCAGTCCTCGAGAAATTGGACCGTTTCCAGTCCAATCCATCGTCTCTCCAGCGCTTCCTCGGTCTTCCTCTCGATCGTCTGCCGTCATTTGGATTAAAATGGGTGGTAATGTTAGCCCACTTATCAGGGTGCATTCGACAGATACGACCCGCTAATCCCATTTCAACTTTGCAGACTTATTGAACACATCGACTATGCCTATATGACTTACAAACACAAAAACTTACAAACTTTAGGTATGTGTATAAGGAATTGCGAAAAATGATTTAAGACTCGAATCTACACGGTCCATATGGTAAATCGGTTTGCTGAACCTCGATATTATCTAAGTGAAGAGCCTTGTGTAATTGTACAGTGTCCCTCCATAACCCTCAGATTATCTTACCTCAAATCGGTAAAATGCACGACTGGCAGCTGGTACCAGTACGTGAGAACTGCTGGTATGATCAGAGACAAGACTGAAGAGATTCCGAAGGCAGCTAAACCAAGTCTTCGGTCCTTCTTGTAGAAGTAGAAGAGCACAGTTCCCAAGATCGCGAGCTGGTAGTCACATGGAACATACCATGTTACTGCGTGGCACTGAAATTTTATTAATTAGTTAGATTTCTGATGTCTGTTCTGCACTTGAAAAACACTCCATTTTGATAAGTGTTGGGATATAAAAGGAAAAAAAAACTGGTATCTTGTTCTCATTTGTTTTTGTTTCATTTCAAAATTTTTGGAGGTTTCCTGGTGTATTCTGGATATTTGTTTACTGCAAGCTGAACTGTGAAGTCACGGATCTATGAGCGGTGAGTTTTGGGTGGTTCACCGTCCGTTCGTCTAAAGACAACGGGCCCGTGTCGGCGGCGCGTTCTTCGAAAAAAGGTGAACAAGATTGGAGTGGCCCCGCAGGGCCGATGCCTGCCGGGGCTGCGGATTGTTCGCAAGAGTTACCGTGATCCTAGCACATAAAGATAACAGAAGGAACAAATGGGTTTTAATATGACACCCCCTCCAGCTGCACCCACAGCGGGATGATCCCAATTGAAGATTTCCCATAAAAAATAAAAGGTCGAGGGATGACAAGATGATCAACCTAATGCTTATTATGGAAAAGAAATATATCCAGTAGTAAACTGACATGGGATCTCGGAACAATTCTCTATTTCGTGCATGGGATAATAATAATGATAATAATTTTGCTACTTACAATATGTTTAGGGTCAGTGTTAAGCATCAGCAAGCTACGTCTCCAATTTTGAGTACAGACTTCAGTTTCTAACTGATTGCCCCAGAACCATAGAGGTCCTGAACCAGTGTGCTTTGACACCGATATCAAATAGAAAATTATTATCGCGAAGGGTCCTACTAATCTGGAATAAAAATATACAAGTTAAATTAAAATTCGGTATAAAGGCAGACAGAACAGGTTAGGGGCTTGACTTATTAGCTTGCTTACTTATTAATTGAGATTAGTATACTGGGTGTAAGGGACAGCCCTCCGCAGGCTGATAGGGTGCATTGAGCTCCTTATTTTGAATCATATTTCACTGGATTTATTCTCAGGATTTTTTTATTTATTAAACTTTTCTTTCTTTCAATGCAAAATTACATTCTTTATATACAAAACCTGTTTTTTTTATAAAACTGCTTAAATAAAAAATCTAGCAATGGATTTTGATATAATCGTAACGATCGACGCCAGAAATCAGCTGTTAAACTTTTTTGAGGTTTTAAAACAAATCAGGATTATTGGATTTCCATAACGTTACTGAAACAATTTCATGAACCAGTTTTCTTAGCATGGTATACTGAAATCACCCCATCAGTCTGTGGAGGGCTGGCCCTTACACCGTGTATATCTGTTAGCAGACTAGTAAAAAGATTAAAAATTGCTGATGAATAATATTGTTAAAAAAAAAGATGAAGAACAATTAGATACAATTTGTTATTCGTTGAAACCTACCTCACATATCGTTTCCATAAAACGCTGAACAAATTTTGTTGTCTCTTGGGGTTAGCCATAAGACCTTTGATATGGAGAAGTCCGGACATAGCGAAAAATGTGTCAACGATGACATCAATGTGAAGAAATATCCCTCCAAATCCTTCGATATTCTGAAATCATCATCAGCGGCCTTTAACATCTAAGAAAGATGATTAAAACAGCAGCCGTGTCAAGTTATTTGGTTTTGGCTCTTGCGCTGATGGTTAACAAGGCCTATACGTGCGAGACTGACAACGCCGGTCGCAACGTCTGCAAAAAGTTGTGTTCCCGGTGACGTTAGAAATCATACATTTTATAATTTAAAGTGACATTGTTACTATGGTTGGTTGTGGCCTAACTATTTTGGATTGGTATATTTCTAACTGACATCAAAAAAGTGGGTCTTGATCAATTCGGATGTCGCTTTTTAATAGAAGAGGTGTTTCATGACTGTCGAATATTTGCAACCATTTTTTTTCTAAAGTTATAAATGCAATCTCATAAATGTGTTTATTTGCTTGTATGTCCTGCTTTCGAGTCGCCAAACTACTGAACCATCATCATCTCCCGAGCCTTTTCCCAACTATGTTGGGGTCGGCTTCCAGACTAGCCGGATTTAGCTGAGGACCAGTGTTTTACAAGGAGCGACTGCCTATCTGATCTCCTCAACCCAGTTACCCGGGCAACCCAATACCTTTGGTTAGACTAACTACTGAAACAATCTAAATGAAATAGTACACAGACAGTATAGGTTACTTTTTACCCGGATTCACGAAGAAGTCATCAGCAATTACCATAAGTCAAAACAATTTCAAAACTGCAAGAGTCTACTTAAAGCCGATGGCATTTTATTTGCTTTTCCCTGCATTAGTCAGTTTCGAACTTACCTTATCATAATCGCGTCCATTAACAACTCCGAGCATCACCATATAAAACATCTCGTGCACCGATATGACTGTCATAGCAGTGAGGAACCTCATGCCGTTCATAACCCTAATCTCTTCTTTGTTCTCCTTTATCAGTTCGTCGCGATTCTTCCTCAAGCAGAATGATTTTGTTATTATTGTTTCTGGAATTTTTCGGGGCTTGATTATTTAAATTGTCGTGTGATTGAGGGTATTAATATTATTTATTGTTGATTATTAAACAATTTACAATAATACACTCTTTAATCTAAAAAAAACAAGCTTTCTACTTTCTATACTAATATTATAAAGCTGAAGAGATTGTTTGTTTGTTTGAACGCGCTAATCTCCGAAACTACTGGTTCGATTTGAAAAATTCATTTAGTGTTAGATAGCCCATTTATCGAGGAAGGCTATAGGTTATATACCATCACGCTAAGACACACGGGAGCGGAGCAGTAACCAAAGATGCGAGGACAGCTAGTCTAAAATAGAAATAATCGCCTAGCGTCGAGGCGCCTAGCGTCGGGACGCCTAGCGTTGATGGGGCATGGGGTTAATATGATAATGGAGATGATAATGGGTGAATATGATGGTTCTTTCTTACCTATACTATCGGGTGGTTGATCATCATCAGCTATACAACTTCTATAATAAGTAGACCCTCCTGCTATCAGTATCAGCGATACTATTAATGCTCTGGAAAAAATACAATTGATTTTAATAATACTATCAGCGATAGCAAAATCCTGAAATACCTATCTAGGTTTGTTAACTGCTCGGGCAGCGGGTGGAACCGCGGGGAACATTATAGTATACTATAAGGCCCTTCTGAAGCGATTCAGTCGTGCGTTTAGCAAACCCGCGTTTCGCAAACGCGCGACTTTATCGCTACTGCATCGCTTCTACTAAAACATTGGTACTCTGCTGAATCCGGTTAGACTGGAAGCTGACCCCAACATAGTTGGGAAAAGGCTCGGGTGATGATATGTCTGTTTATAAAAGTACTCATGTGAAATAGATCAATTAGTTTTTAGAAGATCAATATAATATTTTACCCTAAATTTTATTCCATTCTAGTTATTCGGCTATTAACCGAAGCATAAGAAAGTGATAATTACATAACATACCTATGTGATAATTGTTTGTGTTATCGTCTGTATAAGCCATTAAACAGGTCATTAGAAGAACACCCTTGGTCCTTTCGACTTTGGACAAAAAGATAACACTTGTAGTATAGTACCAGAACGATTTCTTTTAATTAAGTCTAGTGGAACTATTTGGTGATATTGGAAACTTATAGACCAGTAATTTATAGAGACCGGCGTTATGAGTACAATTTGGCGACTGATAAATTTAATAAAATATGTTGTTGTTTTCATGACTTTTTTTGTGGTAAACATGATCCTTAGCATGTACTAGATGACCTGTAAAGATAAGGTGCACTAGTTTTGTTACAACCTATATAGCTTATACATCAGAATAACATAGAGGCTACTATTTATCCGCTTGCGGGAAGAAGACCCTCAGAGAGAGTCAAACTGCAGTAAACTAATAGAAAAAAATAACTCTTACATAAAGACGTAGAAGCCAGCAGTATATTGCGTGGGCTCTCCAGCAGTTTGGCAGTGGTCCACGACGACAGTGGGCGCGCGAGGTGCGCAGGCGTTGACGTCACACAGGACTGTTCCGAGCCTCGCCGCCCCTCGAACCCCGCAGGCCGCCGGCACACACAGACCCCATAACACTAGGTTCACTGGCAACCCAGACGTCGTTGGAGACTGAAATGTGAGAGTAAACTCATTTAAAAGCAGTTACAGGGTTTAAGGCCAGTTTCACCGGTGGCTGATCAGTTGCAGATAGTTTATCTGGCAGATAATTTCATACAGATTCTGTTCCATTTTTTAATTTATCTGGTAATAGTGGATATCCGTAACCTATTTTTTATTATTGTTACAGTAGGGGAGGCAATGATGCTAACTCGGTAAGAACTCACCCCTGTGGGGGCACTTCTTGGGTTTTGTAGATTAAAAAAAAACATACCGGCCGAATTGAGAACCTCCTCCTGTTTTTGGAAGTCGGTTATTAAGACTAATACATATATTGGATAATGTTTCGCCTTCAGCGCTGGGGAAACCTTCCATAGACTTTCAAACATATTTAAATTACATAGATAAGCTGCCTCGTTGGTCTAGTAGACGCCTGGAGTGACTTATTGTGCACGGGGCCTTTCGTTTCGGGGGAAAGCTGGAGGGAATGTCAGACTCTTACTGACTAAAACCCACTATGTTCCTTCTGGAGGACCCTGTGTGCTAGGGCCACGGTAACTCTTACGAACAATCCGCAGCCCGGGCAGTGCACGGGGCCTCGAGTTCGATTCTTGGGCCGAGAAAATTTCTTTGTGGGTTTTAAAAAGTATCACTAAAACAGCTCGAAGTCTGGAAGCTGGTGATGATACTATCAAACAATGGTCACCATAACAGCAATAAATTAGGAATTCATAAATTATCGGATGCATTTACGACCATCTAATAAGAATATCATACATAATTAAAATGATAATAATACAATATGCAAATCATGGTGTTTCTATATAAAAGACAGGGGTAATTACAGATATATAAAGGTTTTTCTAAGATCAGCAATTAGAGTGAAATTAATCTTGAACTGGGCAGCGTTATAATTGCATACTTATTGTTGTTTTTAAATTATTGTGCGTCCATCAACAATGGGCTATAAAATAGAATAATACTAGCAAAGCCAGCCACGTGTTGCTGTGGTTAAGATTTTTTGTTATCATCATCAGCCTTCTATCGTCCCACTGTTGGGCAAAGGCCTCTTCACACACAGAGAAGGATTGAGCGTCAATCACCACGCTTACTCAATCATCATCATCACAGCCTTTTTTATCGTCCCACTGCTGGGCACAGGCCTCTTCTTACATGGAGAAAGACTGAGCGTCAATCACCACGCTTGCTCAATGCGCGTTGGTGATTTCAGACTTTTTAGTCTAGATTTCCTAGATATGTTTTCCTTCACCTTTAATCAGTCATTGGTGTCCAAGATATACTTGGAAAATACGTATCGTATAAGAAAAGTTACATTGGTACCTGCCTGACCTGGAATCGAACCCGGACCCTCATACTCGAAGGCTGGTACTTTAACCATAATATATTAGAATGGATTTATTTTCAGTACTCACATTAAGAAACTCTTCCGAAGACCCATAGGGATCGTACTCAGTCACCTTCTTTGCCTCGCCTGGTATTGCTAACTTGCCAATACAGTACTTCGTCTTGAGTTCAGGATGGGTGTGCAACCAGGGCGGCTTCAGACATTGGTCGAAGTTGCCGTAGTTTGCCCAGGATCCGTACATGTTGCCTGTGAGGAGAGAGTTGGCGTTCCACACTGGAAGAAAAGTTGGACTAAATATTTTTGATGACAATGAGAAAATTTTTGTCTATCTGTAAGTATGTATGTCCGGGATAATCTCAAAAAGTACTGCATGGATTTGCTTCAAATTCGGCATGAATATAACTAAGAGGTCGGGTCAACATATAGGCTACATATTATCACGCTATCACTACGGGGGGGAGAGGGGTGAATGTTTGATCCTAACGTCGCGGGCAACAGCTAGTTATATAATAAATGATGAAACTGCAACCATTCCGTACCCCAAGAAGCCCACAGCGTGTAGTTCTTCACATTCTCTAAGAGCGTGAGCGTCTTCTCCAAGCATGGCGCTTCCTCCGGCTCCCAGTTGTCCAGCTTCAATCTCTGTATCAGCACGTCTATTGACGTGTCTGTCTTTGGTATTTCTGGTGGATAGTTTGATGAAACACTAGCTGTAACAAATTATTTGATTATTTAGTAACCATGAGCCATTTCAGGCAGTTTTCCATAATCTACCTATCAGCTGATTTGCTTAGGTACTACGTCTACCTAGGCTGCGGGTTTTTCTCAAGAGAAGACCTTCAGAGGGAACATATAGATTTTAGTCAGTAAGAGTCTAACACTCCCTCCAGCTGCACCATCAGCGGGAGGGGTCATTTGATGATTTCCCAGGAAAAAAAAATAGGATTTTGACATAAGCCCCATACACGTAATGTCAAATTCCTACCCCTAGTAGGCAAATCTAAAGATAGATAAGTAAGCCTTCCTCGATAAAAGAGCTATCTATTTGAAGCTAGTTAGAAATAAAATTCAGATGAATTCTACTCCTTAGATACAAACGCCAGCACATCAACCTATCCAAATCTATCAAATGTGACCGAACATAAACCTTACACTATCGTGATAAGGTTGAAAATCCATCAAAGAAATTAGACAGATTGAGGTAGGTCGATGTGTTGGTGTCTGTACATACAAGCACACTGTTCAATTTGACTATCGCTTACCTGGTATAATTTTAAGCTTTCAAACTCTCATATTTTATACATATATTCTACTACTCTTTAATATATTCAATGACCGCTGTAATTACATTTTAATCAACAAAAAACCCATAATTAAGTAGTTTGTCGTAAACAAAAGAATGTGTGATGAGTCGTTAGTAACTGTCTGTTTGTTTTGATTTTATTTATAGACGTTTAAAAGGCGTGTAGGTTATTTTTAACTGACTTAATAACTGTAGTCCTTGGTCACATACAACTTTTGAAACCTCGGTAAAATGGAATGGTATAAGTTTGACGTGTGTTTGTGTGGCCTCGTAGATTCCTATTTTTTAATTGAACAAATAAATGATTTGTGAACTAGTTCAATTGTTTTCACATATTCAAATTATAGTTTCTATAGATTTTGTCACAGTGTATTTTTAATTTTAGTTTTGTGTCCCCTGCAAGTTGCATTATGGATCGGTCACTAGGTTTCTTTTTTGGTTCCGTATCAAAAAGGTAAAATGGAACCCTGTTACTAAGACTTTGTTTATCTGTTCGTTTATTCGTCTGTCTATCTGTCCAGTATGTCCATATTAATTATTGTTTTTAATTTAATGATGCTTAGCCTGCCAGCTTCGAAAATTATGTGCAATGGCGTCCAGACCGATTGCCGGCCATCGGCGGAGATCAGCCAGCTGCACAGGATATATCCTAGTACATAAGCGTTTGCGCAGGCACAGGTATACTCTCTACTCCCTCACTCTCATAGTTCGATTCCCATCAGACGGCAATCCGACACGACCGGAGAGATATCGGGCGTAGGACCGACATTTACGTGCTCTCTGATTCACGGGTGAATCAGTCACCCACAAAGCGATTTCGGCCCGATCCTTGAATCGAACCCGAGACCTCGTGCACAGTAGTAGCGCTATGCGACTACTAGGCCTACGAGACAGTCAAATTATGAAAGCATATTAACGTTAATATAATTGAAATGAAACTTACCAAAGGAAACAAAAAATAAAAACAAATGCCACATGTTGATATAATAAATAACAATATTTTTATTCGTTTGTTGACAGTCCTGTATATCCCTACGCGACTGTCTTCGAAGTAAACAGAACAAGTGTGAACAGTTTAAATAAATATTCACTTTTACGAGATAATTGATTCATAGTAGCACTGAGCTGGTGTAGACGCGACCCTTTTGTTGTAGATCATAGAATTGCATAGATAGGTCATGACGAGAATGTATTACAATAAAATATCTTATTAGTATTTTGACGCATTATTTTGGCATTTTTTACTAAGTGAATTATTAAAAACAAAATATTTTACGTTAGCCTCATTTATATAGAAATAAATTAGTAAATAAATATTTGTATAAGTAAAAAAGGCCACGTATATTTTTTATCCCAAATATGTACAGACGCCAGCACATCAAGCTACAACAATCTGTCAAATTTTAGTAGATTTTCAAGTTAGCATATGGTTTAAACTTGATTGGGAAAAATCAGTCTCATGTCTCCTATACACAGAGAAGGATTGAGCGTCGCAAATCAACACGCTTGCTCAGTGCAGGTTGGTGATTTCAGACTTTATAGTCCAGGTTTCCTCGAGATGTTTTCCTACACCTTTAATGAGTCATTAGTGTACAAGATATATTTAAAAAGTACATATAACTTAGGAAAGTTACATTGGTACTTTTGTGATCTGGAATCGAATCCACACACTCATACTTAAAAGGTTTGTGCTTTAACCACTAGGCCACCACGACTCACGACATTTTAAATATATATAGGAAATATTTCCGCTTGTCTCTGTATATATTTAATTGTATAAAAATAATATCCTTGCACTTTAAATTCGTTCACATTTATGAGGCTAATAACAAAATTCGCGTTTTTATTTATTATCTACTCTTAAAATGTACTTGTTTACTTAAAAAAACAAAATAACTACTGTCCTACTTCCTAGAGTAATTGAAAAATATCTATATTTACATTGGGTTCTTATACATAGATATTATTATATACAAACGTAATAACTAATAATAATTATATATCAATAAAACTTAAAATGTCATCTGCCTAGCATTTAGCCAAGCTATGTTGGGGTCCCGAGACCCCTTGATAAGACTCGTTGTCAGACTTTCTGGCTTCTGACTACCCGTAACGACTGCTAACGATGTACAAATGACAGCCGGGACCCACAAATTTAACGTGCCTTCCTAAACATGGAGAAACTCGTCATGACAAGATAGTCACCCATCCAATGTGGGACGAAACAGGAAGAAATCCTTTTTTTCCTGGGAAATCATCAAATTACCCCTCCCTCCGAAGGTGCGGCTGGAGGGAGTGTCACATTCTTACTGACTATAACCCACTATGTTCCTTCTGGAGGTCCCTGTGTGCCAGGGCCACGGTTTCTCTTACGAACAACCCGCAGCCCAGGCAGACCCTGGCCTGGCCTCTCCTATTTTGCTGACATCTCTTCGAGGAGCGCGTTCCTTCGAGAATATTATCTAGGCAGTAATAAAAATTGCTTAGACACTGCACTAATTAAAAAAATTATCATATTTATTGCAAGAAGTGAATAATAAATTTATAAGATGCTATAATTAGCGGACAATGGTATTAAACAATGGTGATTTAACAATTACAATCTAATTTGTTATCAGTTGCAATGATGAGAAATGCATTGATTTCGAAAGAAGAAAATAGAATTGAATGGAAAATTTTCAACATGTTTTTTCCTATATTTTTATAGTTTATGATGTTATTTATAAGTTGTTTGAAAAGCGTGTATATAAACATGCAGCAATAATACAACTCTAAACTTTTATGTACAATATGATAAAGCTACGTATAGAAGAGACGTGGTGGCCTAATGGTTGAAGAACCAACCTCGCAAGTGTGAGGGCGTGGGTTCGATTCCAGGTCGGGCAAGTACCAATGCAACTTTTCTAAGTTTGTATGTACTTTCTAACTATATCTTGGACACCAACGACTGTGTTTCGGATGGCACGTTAAACTGTAGGTCCCGGCTGTCATTGAACATCCTTGGCAGTCGTTATACGGGTAGTCAGAAGCCAGTAAGTCTGACGTCAGTCTAACCAAGGGGTTGCCCAGGTAACTGGGTTGAGGAGGTCAGATAGGCAGTCGCTCCTTTGTAAAACACTGGTACTCAGCTGAATCCGGTTAGACTGGAAGCCGACCCCAACATAGTTGGGAAAAGGCTCGGGAGATGGATGGATGATAAAGCTGAATAGTTTGTGTGTCCATTTGCTTGAACTCGCTTATCCCCGGAACTGCTGGTCCAATTTGAAAAATTGTTGGAGTGTTAGATAGCCTATATATTGAGGAAGATTTTAGGCTACTTTTCCATTTTTTCGTGTGGCCGGAATATTACCCACGGGACATGAGTGAAACCCCTAATAGAACCTAGTCATAATATGTTCGTTGTGTCGAAAACTTGGGCATGACGTACTCATATCGTACAAATTACGTCCCTAAAACAATAATTTAGGTTTTATGGTGATGATGACGTCGATGATGATGATGATGATGACGTTGAAAGTGATGGTGGTGATGATGATGATGTTGACGGTGACGGTGATGGTGAGGTGATAACGACACGGTTTTTTAATAGGAAAAGGAATAATTGCTTTTCTTTAGAGTCTGCCTACACGGGATGAGTGATCTTTGATTTTTTCTTGGATGAGTGTTCTTTGTCATGATCATGAGAGTGGGTTGAGGTTATCGGAATGACAGACACTCCGTGGAGAAAACCAGGTTAGACTGGAGACTGACTGAAGTTGATAAAAGCCTCATGGGGCATAGAGATCAGACTTGAAGCTTTTGAGATGTGGTGTTGGAGGAGGATGGAGAGAATTAACTGGACGGAAAGAATTACCAATGAAGAAGTGTTAAACAGATTAGGAACCAAAAGACAATTATTAAATGATATAAAGAACAGAAGAGAGAAAATGATTGGACATCTTATACGTCACGATGAGTTCATTAAAAACATCACAGAAGGTAAGAGAGGAAGGGGTCAGCGGAGATATAGCTACATCAGTCAAATTAAAGCGAAGGTGAAAGTTGAGACGTATAAGGAAGTTCAAGAGTTGGCACACGATAGGCAGAAATGGAAGGAGCTGCAGCGACAAGAGCTAGGCTCTTAAGTTAAAGAAGAAGGGGCATAGAGGCTCTTGCCCAGCACTGGAACAGTATTTATTTATTATCCTAGTTAAAGTTTAATTGTATTTGAATAAATACATTGGTCATTATAATAAATAATTGCTTCAGTCAGCTAATTGGTCACGTTCTACTGTTTTTATTATGAGGTCAAAGATCAAACGACAGGGCAGATCAGGCTCTAACACCAGCATAAAATGATCATAAAACTGCAGTTGGTTTTCTGCATAACAATTCATGGAATGTGAAACAGATTTCAAAATAAACGGACAAGGTTAACAAAAAAAATATTGGTAAAAACAATGAATGTGGTCATTTTAAAATAGGACTTATGACTCATGCAACGCGGAGCAACTCGTCGTGATAAGATGGACCCATCCAATTACTGACCGCGCCAAGTGTTGCTTAACCTTATGATCGAACGATCCGAGCTATCACTTAGCCATGACACCATGACTCATGATATGGATTATTTATGTAAAAATTCTTACTCATCATCTCCCGAGCCTTTTCCCAACTATGATGGGGTCGGCTACCAGTATAACCGGATTCAGCTGAGTACCAGTGTTTGACAAGGAGCGACTGCCTGTCTGACCTACTCAACCCAGTTACCCGGGCAACAAAATTGCCCTTTGCTTAGACTGGCGTCAGACTTATTTAATTGGCTTCAGACTACCCGTAACGACTGCCAAGGATCTTCGATGACAGCCGGGATCTACAGTTTAACGTGCCATTCGAAACACAATCATTGTTGTCCAAGATATATCCTAAGAAAAATTCCAGTAATATACAAATATGATTCAAAATAAGGAGCTGAATGCACCCTATCAGTTTGTGGAGGGCTGTCCCTTACATTCAGTATAATATATGCAAAAACACTAAGGACATGGTATTTAATTCAGATTCTATTGGAAGCTCCACCGCCATCTTGATTCGTGCGGAAGTGACGTGCAGGGCACATTGAGAGCGGAAATGGAATGCGCAAATATTGTCGCGTAGCTTCTCTCTCGTAACGGCTTATAGCATTGAAGGGTTAGTAATGGGAATTGACTGATTATTCAGAGGGTTGTAAATATTTTTTGAGGTAAATTGTATTTTTATTTTGTGAGAGTGTTGAGATAAAATTCATGTACAGACCATCAAATCACACGCCAGCACATCAGGCTACCCGAAACTGTTAAATTTCCCCAATCAACTTAGAACTTTATGCTTCAGTAATAAGGTTAAAAATTCATTAAGAAATTTGACAGATTGTTGTAGCTTGATATGCTGGCGTCTATGGCAACATTGCCATACTATGGATACACTACCGGGTGATAGCGATGAGGAACAATTTTTGATGCCCTTTATTAGTTTAAATTCAATATTTGTATTGTAATTACAAGAAAAAAAGTCGCGGTGGCCTAGTGGGTACAGCACCAGCCCCTCAAGTATGAGTGCGCGGATTCGATTCCAGGTCAGGCAAGTACCAATGTAACTTTTCTTAGTTATATGTACTTTCTAAGTATATCTTGGACACCAATGACTAAAAAGGTGAAGGAAAACATCTCGAGGAAACCTGGACTATAAAGTCTGAAATCACCAATCCGCATTGAGCAAGCGTGGTGATTAACGCTCAATCCTTCTCTGTGTGAGACCTGTACCCAGCAGTGGGACGATAAAAAGGCTGATGATGAAATACTCAAACAACTATAAATAAGGACAAATGGTTTAAAAAAAAATACTGTTATGTTCCTTCGTTGTTAAATAAACATTTTATTTAAGATTCAAAGACACGACAAAAACTGAAATTAAAAAGTAAATTCCGTTGTCATTGTTTAACTCACATATGTTCACAAATTGAACGACTGAAACTTCCTGACTGAAAAGAAATGCATTTTCCACGCCAAGAGTAAATGCAATTTTAATTGGAAAAACACGATTCAATTTTTAATGCAGTTTCCAATTAGATCTGAATTGGTTCGAGCATGAAATGAACTGTTTCATGTTCTTCATTGAGTTTATTTTTCATATGAAGAGGAAAATGGGACGATAATGTTGGATTTGTTTTATAAAACGGCAATAACTAACGGTATTATGTATTGTTTTGTGTTTGTTTTTAAGTATAGAGAAGGGATATTACTTATTAGAGACTAGCTGTCCCCAGCGGTTTCACCCGCATCTTTGAGTCGCTCCTTGTAAAACACTGGTACTCAGCTGAATCCGGTTAGACTGGACTGAATTACAAGGTTAAGGAACACTTGGCGCGGTCATATACAGATCATATACAATTTTTTTCTATTGAAAGTTATTCAGTTCTGCGAGTACATTGACCCTTCGGATGTACACCCTTGCCTACACATGCCAATTTCCGTTACACCGTATATAAGCTTAAAAAATCAACAAACTATATAAAACATATCACATAAATTATCTTTACTAATATTATAAAGCTGAAGAGTTTGTTTGTTTGTTTGTTTGAACGCGCTAATCCCAGGAACTACTTTTTCGATTTAAAAAATTCTTTCAGTGTTAGATAGCCCATTTATCGAGGAAGGCTATAGGCTATATACCATCACTCTAAGACACAGGAGAGCGGAGCAGTAACTAAAGATGCGGGTGAAACCGCTGGGGACAGCTAGTTATACATATATCACTGTAATAAACAGCTCCACAGATTGAACAACTCAGTGTAAATTCAACGTTTTAAATCGAAACATAAATGGCGTCACAACTTTTGGAGCGCTACTTGCCATCAGGAGTCGCGATGCGTGAAATTACTGCCTACTGGTTCAATGTTAAACCGAGCCTGTAAACCGCTAGTAACAGCAGATTAAAGATTAAATAAGCTGTTTTGTGGCTGTAGGTTTGTGTGTCATTGTATGACTGTCAAAAGTGGGAGGTTAAAGCTTTTAAATCAAGCTAATTTAATGAAAAATCTGTATAGAAAGAATATGATTGGAGTATCAAAAACTATATACTCAACTAGCTGTCCCCAGCGGTTTCACCCGTATCTTTGGTTACTGCTCCGCTCCCGTGTGTCTTAGCGTGATGGTATATAGCCTATAGCCTTCCTCGATAAATGGGCTATCTAACACTGAAATAATTTTTCAAATCGAACCAGTAGTTCCTGAGATTAGCGCGTTCAAACAAACAAACAAACTCTTCAGCTTTATAATATTAGTATAGATTTTAGATTACAAGTACAAATATCGTGCCATTCTATAGACAAAATAATTTTCAAAATCGGTTCAAAGATTACCCCTTAAAAACTCATTAACTCACAAATACTCACACCAGATAAAACTTGGGATAAGGGCAGGATGATGATGATTCACAATTCACATTTTCAATATCAGCATAGAATTGGGTACCTAGTTACTAGGTCAAAAATGAAGTTCTTTATGATAGTCCTTCGGTAGGTAAAATATCTTAACGTCACTTTCATGTATCGTGCCTATAGCCTCCGTCATAAAAAAGGGAACATTAACACTGAAAGAATTTTTCATATCGAGAAGTTCCAGGGATTAGGATGTCCAAGCAAATAAACAAAAGGCTTCAATTTTAGATATATCTTGATTTATTCTATAGCCCTTAAAAAATGGGGAAAATTCCTTTGCATTGAAATCGAACAATCACATTAGGTAATAACTCAGTCAATCCTTTAATCGCGATTTTAAACCAAAATACATTTTATTTTCGTAAATACAATAAAGCAACACCCTTTTATAAAAAAAACAACAACAAATAAAGTACTCGTAACTCGCTCTTTACCAAACAGCCTTTACAACCGCCATTAAGCTGCTCTCGGCACGGTGGGGCCACAACACACGCGTTTTGACGCGACAACCGCTCACTCTGTTACGTGTTACATCAATATTCGGGCTGGGTGAGCGAATTGAGTCATAAGCTGAAGCGATTATGAGTTCTACATAAGTACAAAAAAAAATAACATTAAATAAACAAACAAACTCGTCAGCCTTGAATATTAATATAGATACCAAATATAACTTAAATTGGTTAAGCGATTATACTGTGAAATTTTAAAAATATGTTTAACTAAACTAAAACCATAATATAAATAAAGAGGGGAAGTGGCGCGTGGTTTTTATTATGTTTGCGTCATAGTGTCTATGCATCGGCGTACGCACACTGACAAAATCTCGACCCGTTTCTCAGTGCGCGAGTTGGGGATACACTGCACGAGGTCACGCGCCACGACTTCATTCTTCATTAGCACCTAGACGATACAGGTAAAAAATATAACTTCGTGACTCTTACCAATTTATAGGTATTGAATTATAATTTAGCTAAAAGTAACAATCCTAAGACAGCCTGTACGCAATTTTGTTGGGGATTGGGCCGGAGAATCGCGTTCTTCCCCTCTTGATATTGAAATTAAACATGGATTAGATTTTTTTTATCTAACTTCTTATAATCATACAGTCCAATAAAAAGAACCATCTTTAAGAAGTTGTTTAAAAGCATGAATTAAACCGCTGTCTCTCAAGACGTGCACCACAACACATAGCTATTAATATTCATAGTGTAATTAATTTCCGTGCAGCTCTGACGCGATATTTATTTTAAACCAATAATTAGCGCGCCCATTGGTTACCGCTTTGTCCTACTAATTAATAATATTAGTTTGTTTGCCAGACTGATTGTAATACAATTTCGCATAGATCTTCGCGCCTAACGTGTTATCATTAGTTGTTATTATCTAGTTATTTTATCATCAAATTATTATAATCTAGCTTCTGTCCCTGGGTTCATTCGCGTCCCGACGGCACACGATCTTGTACCCGGATAAAAAGTAGCCTATGTGTATATCCAGGGTACCAAGTTAATGTTTTAATTATTATTAGTAAAAATTCCATCTCAATTGGTTTAGCCGTTTTAGTTTGTTAGCAAAACATTATTACTTCCACATGAATAAAATTCGAAAGTTTTCATAATTTTTTTTTGTCAGTGGTAAATCATTAAATAACGACTCCCGCCGTGGGTATAGCTGGAGGGAGTGTCAGACTTTTACTGAATAAAACCCACTTTTCATTCCTTCTGGAGGTCTACATATGTGTGCCAGGGCCACGGTAACTCTTGCGAACGATCTCGCATCCCCGGCAGAAGCTTTCAGCATCTGTCCAGCCTTTTATGGTGGAGTCGGCTTTCAGTCTAGCTTGATGCAACTGAATACCAGTATGCCACATCTTTTACATTTTCACGTTAATATGACCTCCTCAACCTGTTCACTTGCGTCACTCGATACCTCTTGCAGAGTGATTTTCAAACCTCTCTTCCTTTATAAAACTACTTTTCAAACCACGCAAACAATTATCTACATTCAATCTAAATTATCAAGAATTATTATATCACCTTCCTCTACACGTACGTAATTGGGAGCGTCCTGACGCTGTTCCCTGTCTATTTCCCCCGGGAGGAAAGGAATTCCCCATCCTGCGGATATGTAGGCTAATGTACGACTTGCTTACTGCTTGATTTTAATAACTTCTGAATTGTTTTGGTATATTGAAGATGTTCTCATAATTTTTATAACATATATCCCATTTTGAATTAATTATTGTTAATAATTTAATGTGACAACATTATTCGAATGGCTTAATGATTTTAGCGGTATTGCAAAATATGTATGCATTACACGCTATCGGGAATTTTTGAAATTACAATAACTTTTGAATAATAAGAATTTAAGGGCGATCGAATTGTTTTTTTGGTTAATTTCGTATTAATTAAACAATGTATTCTACTTTGTGACTGTTGTCTTTAATTTTAGTTAAAAAGGACAAAATAAGTATGATGTAATTAAAAAAAAAAACATGTATATAGGGACACCTTTTTCACACACGGTCGGTTAGCCCCATGGTAAGCTATCGATTAGCTTGTGTGCCAAAACAACTGATAAACTACATATAATTTACACATACCTATATTATATATTTATAAACAATTATTATGATATGCACTCAGACCACAGCCAACAAGCATGCTCATCACACAAATGTCGACCTTGCCGGGAATCGAATCCGGGACCCTCAGCTCGGCAGTCCGGCATGGTTACCTTTGCGCCGTCGGGGTTGTCGCATATATTATGGGTTGACAAATGAATATGTACCTATTGGCTAAGTATTTTTTTTTTTATCTTTTGTTTATTCCTAATCCAACTTTGCCATTATCAATACTAGTTTCAAGGCCTGTTTCACCACCTACGAATAAGTTCCAGTTAGTTTATTTGGTAGATAATTTCATACAAATTCTACTATTTTTTTTAATTTATTCGGTAGGTAGTGGCTATTCGGACATTGTGAAACTGGCCCTTAGTCTTTTGTTTTGACGTTCGAAAAGCGATTTTGAGTTTGAGTTCACGATCATACACCTCTTTTCCAGAAGTAGGTTTAACAGGTTTAAATAACACGTCATGCCAAGACGAAGGATATACAATCGTACAAAAAATAAATTTCATATGCAATTGTAAATACTCTTAGGGTTCAAGCGAGAAGCAATCAAAACGTCCGCGTCCTATTATGTAGAGAACCCAGACATGTGAGACGTATAGGAATTTAATATAGGTACTGTCTACGCATAGCACATGGAATTTCGCATTGTTAGAACGAATGAATTTGTTAAGGCGCGTCCATACTTCGAGCGTTTTATTGCGATATCGTAAATTGTACTATGCGATCATTGATAATAGCTAACAAAATAAATGCAGCCTTTCCTATAATGGCGTCTAGACAGATAACAGGATATTTCTCTCGGAAAAAACGCAATAGCATTTTTTCCCAGCTATTCCCTCACTCTTATATTCCGGTGGGGCGTCACATCAGAGAGTCAACCGGAGAGAAATAAGGCGTAGGACCGAAATTTACGTGCTCTCTGATGCACGGGTTTATCAATCACCAACATCCAGACTCCGGGCTACTTTATGAAAGTCTCTTATAGCGTTACGCATTCTCCTGATTTTTTAGATCTAGGTTATTAAAATTATTATACGCAACAAGTGTGGGAGCGCCTTTACATATCTTTAAAAGAACGGACTATTTAGACTTAGATAGTAAACTAATAATGAGGTGTTAGTTAATTTGCTTTTGTAATAGATTAGTAAACAAATATTCTTCTATCCCTTTCATGTTTAGTACGACAATAAGACAGGATATTTCAGAAATCACCTACATAATATGGGCTATTCTATACCCCTATCATGTTATTCTGAATCTAATATAACTTATAATGTTACTAAACAAACATTGCCAATAACAGACATGTTGGTTACGTCATTATAGTTATAACAACCATCGTTAACCCGTTGACCGGCCCACACAACATTATTTGGGAAAACCGCTGAGTATTGAGAGGGTTTAGTCCTTACACTTAGTGAAATTATCTTGAAGACAATAGACATATCATCTAAAGTCTGTTTTTAAATAAATACCAACACATTATTTTATGGTTAAGCGATAACATGGATAGAGTATACTTATACTAAAAGTCTTGAATGGATTTAGATGAAACCTGGCAGTATTATAGCTTGTAAACGTTAGAATAACATGAAGCTTACTTTTTACACACGTCCGGGAAACAATCTCTTAGAACGCGGGCAAAACCCGTAGCGAAAGTTATCCTAATCCTAATCCTAATCCTACTAATATTATAAAGGCGAAAGTTTGTATGTATGGATGTATGGATGTTTGTTACTCTTTCACGTAAAAACTACTGAATGGATTTGAATGAAACTTTACCACAATATAGCTTATACATCAGAATAACATATAGGCTACTTTTTATCCGGGTATGGAAAGTACTTCCCCCAGAAAGCGGGTGAAACCGCTGGCGGAAGCTAGTTATAAAAATAATTAGTAAAACGATTACAGAACCCATACTTCTTAAATTAAATAAAGGTCAAATAAAGAACACAAAATTTATATTCAAAATTAGAATATGCAAGCAAAACTCACTTCAAGTAAAACCTCTGTAGCTAGGTAATTTCGTTACCATATTCCAAGCTATTCTAGTTTGCAGTACACATTGCTAAACACTACAAGCATAGAATACATGTAATTGTGTAAGTAAGTATAACACAGTCATGGGTGGTGCAATAAATGAGGTTTGTGTTCCCTGTTTGATGGCAAGCTCAGAACTCAAGATTGTCATTATGTATGAGTTTTGTAATAATGATGGCACCCAGGCCGGTTGTCGGCTACGGCGGCCGATCTCTTTTAAAGAGATCAGCCGGCTGCGCAGGACATATTATAGCGCACAAGCATTCGAGCAGACACAGGTGCACTCTCTGTTCCCTCACTCTCATAGTTCGATGGGACGGCAATCCGACACTACCGGAGAGAGATCAGGCGCAGGAACGACATTTACCGCTTAATTTACGCTTACGCTTAATTTACGACATCAAACAATTGACCATCTAGCGGTTTTAATCAGTTTATTTAATCAATTTTTTTGAAGATTTTTTTCTTTTCTTCGATCGACATAAGTTTACAAGGGATTATATGCGAGTTGACAGGTCGCGCCATGCTCGGGCAGAAGACATGTTGAAATTGACAGAAAGAGCTTTGTCTTTTCTTGACAGAATAGATATAGATTCGCCATGCTAAGCTTGCAGTAAGCAAATACATAAATAGATAGGTTATTGAAATCGGCAGTAATGAACTCTCTTTAGTTTTTCTTTTTATGGCCAGCATGACCGTTGAACGGTTGCGAAAATATTTTGCGAAAAATTATTAAAAATCGAAAAACTCTTAATTGTGAAATAAAATTGAGGAACTCCTTCCGACTCGTGAGCTTCTTGTTACAAAATAACATTAAAATATTAAATAAACTTTAACTACAAAACTGCTCAAAAATAACTATTTAAAGTATGTATACCTAAATCGTATCATTCCTAGCTTCTTAGCATTCCTAGCTTGGAAACCAGTCGAAATTCGTATTAACCCACAAAAACAATTAATAATTAAAATAAAGCGGATTCCGTAGCTTCGGTTCAGTTAACCCTTAATGCACCATTGGGTACTAAACGACCCGCTTTACTGATTTGACGACATCTCAGATTAGAACCAGAACTGTAGACGATATTATTCTAAGCTTCTGTGGAAATTACTCTGGAATGTACTGAAACTCTAACTAACTACACGCTTATTTGCAGGGTTTTTTTTAATATTAACTAGCATTTTTTCACGGTTTCTCCCGCGTCCCGACCTTCTTCCTATACCCGGGTAAAACATAGCCTATATTCACCGGGGATAGTGTAGCTTCCCAACGGTGAAAGAATTTTAAAAATCGGTCCAGTAGTTTCGGAGATTTTTTAACCCAAACAAACAATCAAATCATTCCTCTTTATAATATTAGTTAGTATCGATAAGCTTTTAAAACACAAAATAGCGTTGAAAAATTCATCCCCATTGTCATGATTGCCAATGATATACAAAATGACTGAAGATAAAACCGTCAGATTGCAATAGAAATATCTCTTTATGATAAAGATGTTTGACGCCAGATAACCGAGCTCAGGGTCCCGGGTTCGATTCCCGGCATGGTCGTCATTGTGTGATGAGCATGCATGTTGGCTGTGGTCTGGGTGTTATAATATGCATTTATAAACATATATGTGTAAAGTATAATATGTAGTTTATCGTTTGTGTTGGCACCCATAACACAAGCTTACTATGGGGCTAACCGACTGTGTGTGAAAAAGGTGTCCTGATATTATTATTATTATGTTCACACTTACCAACCAGCGATAGCAAGAGCCAGTACACCTTACATCTATCTTCCTTACTAAGCTACAAAACTCATAAATAAACTATTTTGCATACAAAATTCCTATCTTAAAAGCACAGTAGGGATTACCGTACAGCTTCTTAGAACTAAGTAGTTCTCTGTGCTTCTCGGTAGTCCTCAGTAGTCCTCTATAAGTGGAAGACGAAGTAAACTCGCGATGCAATGATTTACGAGAGCGCAAGTAATTAGTCTTCTGATGGATTCTGAATTTTTAAGCTTTGAGCTACCATCTTGGGTTGTGTTACGTGTGATAGGAAGTGAGTTGCTATGGTTAGTTTTATCTTTGACGAAAAAAGAGGCATGTTTATAACTTTGACCACTATAGCGGTCCAGCGGTGTTTCTTAGATATTTTTCATTAAAATCGGCTTAGTCGTTATTAGTTATTAGCTATTTTGTGAATAGAGCTGTAGGGATCACATACAAAATAGTGTCGTGTCGGATTCGTTCCAACATGTCATCATCTCCCGAGCCTTTTCCCAACTATGTTGGGGTCGGCTTCCAGTCTAACCGGTTTCGGCTGGGTACCAGTGTTTTACAAGGAGTGACTTCTTATCTGACCTCCTCAACCCAGTTACCTGGGCAGCCCAATACCCCTTGGTTAGACTGGCGTCAGACTTACTGGCTTCTGACTACCTGTAACGACTGCCAAGGATGTTCAATGACAGCTGGGACCTACAGTTTAACGTGCCATCCGAAACACAGTCATTGGTGTCCAAGATATACTTAGAAAGTACATAAAAACTTAGAAAAGTTGTATTGGTACTTGCCCGACCTGTAATCGAACCCACGCACTCACACTTGAGAGGTTGGCTCATTAACCACTAGGCCACCATGACACATGTAATTTAAAAAAAATGTTTGTATTTCCTGTAGTATCAACCACTGATATCAATGAAAAGCATTATCACACAGTTTAATGAAAATCAATTAGTTCTCATTGTCAATTAAAAAACACAGCCTGTGAACGTGTGAACTTACCCATTTGATAAAGGGGAAATATTGACTAAAATTTTCTTCTTATTTTGAACTAATTTGCAAAGTCTGTGATGCGCTCGAAAATCTATCAATTTAAGCATCGTTGCCTTAATAATTATTGCCTAAGAGTGCTTACACAAAGAAACAGGTTTCCGGTACAGACAAATCTATACGGGTCGGTCGGTCTATCGATCAGCGCAGGTATCATCATCATCCTCCTGCCCTTATCCCAAGTTTTATTTGGGGTCGGCGCAGCATGTTTTCGTCTTCCACGCTCTTCTATCTGCCGTCATCTCACAAGTTACATTCTTTCTAGCCATATCAACCTTCACACAATCCATCCATCGTTTCTTTGGTCGTCCCCTTCCTCTATATCCATCCACATTCATGTTCAAGACCTTCCTCACAACATGATCCACATTCCTCCGCATTACATGACGATCAGCGCAGGTATAATATTTCAATATAATCCTATTATACACTCTTACACTGGCCCAATGCGGTCGCGAACGAGTTAGGAGTAAGTAAAAACCACGATCACTTTAACAACTTGTATATTAACACTTAGCACATTTGAAACACTTAGAACACTTGTTAGAACACACCTAAAATTCAAATCACATCGAGGGTCATTAGATTGCGGAAAATCTTGACACCGCGATGTAATATTTTACAAAAATGTACAACGCCATCTAGTTGGAAAATAGAAACTAAATTAACCAAATTTCTTATAATATTATACACCTATTTACTCATAAAGAAACAGGTAGTAACTTTTGCCTTAAAATTACTAAAATAGTCTATTCTCGACACACAATTCTTAATTTAATACCTATCACATAAACACAAACAAAGAAATACACATAAAAGCTAAAATTCTATAAGAATCAATATGTGTACCGCTGGGGTGGTTCTTAACGAGGTCTGAGAGAGATTGGCTAAGCCTCTAGAGACCCACCGGTATATATCTTAGAATCGAATAATACTTGTAGGCTTGGTATTCACTAGGCTTAGACCGTGACTTTGTCTGTGTGGAGGTAGAATCGGTCGCAAACTAGAGGATAAGTTTTATATATGTTTTGATCCATTTCTTCTTTCCAGCAATAACACATAGGGAGTGGTGTAGGGTGGGCGTTTTTAAGGGCTTTCTTTTGTGAAATTGACCTACAAAAAGGGCTGATTTTATTACTATATTAATAAATGACTCATACCGTTAGCCATCTAAACTAAGGTAAATATTGTTTAGTAATTACTAGCGACCCGCCCCGGCCTCGCACGGGTAATGTAAGCGGAAAAAATGAAATTATTTACGACATCACATTAGAAACCTCAAAAATAACAGTACTTCTCCACTATGTACTGGATGTTATTATACATATTAACCTTCCTATTGAATCACTCTATCTATTAAACACCTATTAAAACTACATAACAGCAATACTATACATACTTAGATACAGTAAAAAGGAATAGGAAATACAAGAGCATAATTCTGTTTAAAACAATGCCTTCCTCTCTTCTAATGTACTATTTGCTGTGCCCATCAGGGTCCATGATTGATACCATGTCATTTATATTACCATCTTATTTTACATTGTGGATTTGCAATAAAGATTATGATTATGATTATAAAAAAAACCGCATCAAAATCCGTTGCGTAGTTTCAAAGATTTAAGCATACAAAGGGACATATGGTGAATATGGTGAAAGCCTAAACAGAAATACAATGTAAGTTTTGCATTCAATTTTAAAGATACGATAGGTTTTAGCTACATACCATGTTTCTTATGATGATTAAAGTTTTTTAACCCTTTTTTTTAAAACGAAATGTATACTAGATAAGTTTGTGTCTAGTTTACAATGTCTTTTACATGCTATTCCTATGACTAAATAACACGTAATGAAACTGAAAATGGCTTATTGCGCTAAAAGTTTTATAGAAGCTGTTTTGAACTGAAAACGAAACAGGCATTCAGTAGATATGGCATATCTTAGCATGAAGATTAACTGCGGCTTACAAACCATGCCGGATTATAATAAACAGGGAGCAATTCGAGGCGGAGGGTAGCATATTGACATTTGTTCTATGTTTCTATAATAGAAAGATTTCATCTATACTAATATTATAAAGCTGAAGAGTTTGTTTGTTTGTTTGAAGGTGCTAATCTCCGAAACTACTGGTTCGATTCGAAAAATTCTTTCAGTGTTAGATAGCCCATTTATCGAGGAAGGCTATAGGCTATATACCATCACGCTAAGACACACGGGAGCGAAGCAGTAACCAAAGATGCGGGTGAAACCGCTGGGGACAGCTAGTACTAGATAATCCTATCCAATGTCCTTTTTAAGCTGTCTATAGCCGGCAAATTTCACATCAATTTTAACAGCCGGTTCAGAATGGGAGCTTTGTAAACAACTACACATCATAATCACACACGGCCACACATCAAAATCAATTTAATTGTGTTTGGTGCAGTACTTTTTGAGATTATCCCGGACATATGTACATACAGACAAACATACAAAAATTCCAAGAACTATATTTTTGGCTTCGATATCGATTTTAGACCTCTCTACGATTTTATTATATGTATAGATATAAATGTGATTTTAAGTTATTTGTATCACTAAATATACAGTAAATTATTTAAGCTATTATCGTAAGCCAGGCCTGACCTACCCTAAGCTTACTAAGTTCTCAGTCTAGATAATGACGGGGCGATTACGTCTAGTTAATCAAATATACATTAACATTTGTAAGCGCCAGCTTGCCTAACAATAAATACTACATTAGTAGAACTGGTTCAAACATGTTTAGAGGTTATTGCTTAGCAATTAGCACTGTATTGTTAATTATTATATATCTAACAACAATGTCTTAAAAACCTGTTATAATTTTAATAATGTTTAGGCAAATAATTGGATAAATAATAAATTTTCACACACGATCGGTTAGCCACAAGGTAAGCTATTGATTAGCTTGTTTTATGGGTGCTAACACAACTGATAAACTACATATACTGTACACATATATTTATAAAAACATAATATTATAACACCCAGACCACAGTCAACAAGCATGCTCAACACACTATATACATACATACATCGACCGTGCCGGGAATCGAACCCGGGACTTTCAGCTCGGCAATCAGGTGTATAACCAAGCATTGCGCCAACGGGGTCGTCTTGAACTTTTGATTTTGTTTTGTTGATTTTGGAACCTCTCTTCTGACTCACTATTGAACAGTTAACTACCTTTATAAATGATTATTTCCTCGATTAGATTCTGGGTTCCAAAAGTTCCAATAGGTCGTTTCTGAGATTAGCGTGTCCAAACAAACTCTTCAGTTTTATAAATATAATATATCTAGATGTGAGGATCGATTACTTACTGCATATACATACATTTCATATTTAAAACGGTAAGAAATATTTTTAAAAGGAACAAACGAAATTGAATAAGAAATAAAAAATATAGGTAAGGAGCGTCCCCAATTACTTTTCAATAAAAATAAACACAAAATTCCTTCCCGAAGTTCTGTGAAATCGCAATTATGCGTATAAACAATCACATTAGCATATCTTTAGTTAGAGCTTAACTGTGACCAAAGAAATCGTTTGGTTCCGCAGCTGGCTCCAGAGATCCATTTAGCTCTTTAAAACGCTCGTATTGAGCACTTATGCGCTGGAAAACTAGTCTCTTTTAGGGTTCCGTGTTGTGAGAGATTATATTTTTTTCTTATTTCGCCAAATACCCCTTTTTGTGGGAAATTATCAAATGATCTTTCCCGCTGATTGTGCTGATATCAGACTCTTACTGACTTAAACACACTTCTTTCTTTCGCACATCATCATCTGGCTAGCCTTTTCCCAAGCTATGTTGGTGTCGGCTTCTAGTTTTAACAGGATGCAGCTGAGTACCAGTGTTTTACGTGGAGCGACTGCCTGTCTGATCTCCTCAGCCCAGTTACCTGGCCAACCCGATGCCCCTTGGTAAGACTAGTTGTCAGACTTTCCCGGCGTCTGATTCCCCGTGACGACTGCCAAAGATATCAGCCTACTACAAATAACAACCCACAAATTTAACGTGCCTTCCGAAACAACGTGCCTTCTTTCTTTGCTGCGTCCATCCATCATAGATATATTCTGTATCTATTTATATTAAAGTACAAATAAGTTCATTTTAATTTACTTCATAACTTGACAACAGCTCACTCTGAATACGATGTGTTTAAAAGAAATCGAATATTTACGTAGAAATTTCTGATAATTTCCAAAAATATATGCAGAACCACGATCACTTCGACCAAGCGACACTCCAGCGGTTGTTTTCCTTAAAAACCCCCTATTTAGTAGCACATCATCCCTCTCTACTCTCGCGTCGCAATCCAAAGGCGACTGGTTTTAGCATTTAGATTAAAAATTGCTGCCAGCTCCCCTAACCCCTCTATCCTTGCAATGAATTCTAATCCACTTCCATCATAGTTCTACGTGACTAAGAATTAGATGCATAATAATTATCTTTAATAACTTGATGGCAACCAGGCCGATTGTCGGCTACGGCGGCCGTTCTCATTCATGAAGATCAGCCAGCTGCGCAGTATATATTATAGTGAAAAAGTATTCGCGCAGATACAGGTGCACTCTCTATTCCCACACTCTCATAGTCCGATGGAACATCGATGGATGTGGGATGGGTCGTGTCGGATTGCCGTTAATAACTTATTGCTATGCTCTCTATTGTGTTGAGGTCAGCTTCCAGTCTAACCAGATGCAGCTCAGTACCAGTGTTTTACCTGGAGTGACCTGGGAAACTCGATAACCCATGGTAGACTTTCTGGCTTCCACCGTAACGATGTCAAAGATGAAACAAGCTACCGAGCCGAGCCCGGCCGAGACCAGCCGAGCTATTTCGTGCACCACGATAAAAATATACACCCTACTTATATGACCTCCTTCAATAAATGGCACATATTATAATTAAAAAAAAAATAACGAGTTCAAGCTTACAAACTCATATTTATGCAAAAATATCCCATTTAAAATGAAAACTAGAAAACAAAACTTTTATTACTAGCTCAGTTAAATAGCCTACGTCACTGCCGAATAGCCAATGTAAATGACCGACCCTGAAACATTTAAGCCGTACAGTATTGATCGCGAGAGTTCAAGGTTAAAGTTATGTATTAAGATAATCCAACACACGACCTGCAGGTAATTTATGTAAAAAAAGAACCGCTGCTGTGAGTAAAAATACTTAGTAAAAAAAAAAAATGTTCTTTCATAGCAACGATGTGCTATCATGCAACACATTGCTATTAAGTTTTGTCAGGCGTTCATTTTAAATTAGTTTTGTTTCTGATACAATGTTATGAAAAACATACAATATTTTGAGCATATTTATTTAGTTTTGATATTATTTCAATTAAAGGGAGTTTGTTTTGTAAAGGTTCACATTCAAAAGAATAATTAAAAAATTAAATCATACTTTTAAGAATCTTGGCTAACCATATTGTACGTTTACAAATCCGTACATGATTATTATTTTGTTAAGTAATTCTATTTTATTCCGCTAATGTGTCGATTAGCACTGAGTGAATAAAAACACCGTCCGATACTGACGTCGCGTGTGATCCACTTTACCTACTAAAACTTGTAACTTTGATAAGAATAAACAGTGAACTTAAACTATAACTTTTACTGCACTTCAACATTCTTACTAACTACTAATGTCTGTGCGACGTAACATATCGTAAACACATACATACAAATTAATTTAGGTTTTAAATAAACAAAAATATAATATAACATTTTAAAAGCAATATTGATTCCGCGAACCTGTTCGGTCGCGTTGAATGCAGAAAACGCGAGCTGGCAACAGCGCGGCGACTGCGCGGCAACGTCGCCGTTCATCGCAGCTGTGACTTTTAGTCACTGCCGCGTTGCGAAACGAACGCGTGTTATTATCAAACAATTACTCTTTAAAGTTGAAATAAACTGTTATAAATAAAGAAAAGGTTGATAAAGTGTGTTTAATGACATGGCTGGGAATTTTCAGTTAGCTCAGATCGATTCAGAATTATTAATCAAAGAAATAAAGACAAGACCGTGTTTGTATGCACGGGACGCGGACAAGTATGGCGATCCAGCGTTTAGAAGAACCATGTGGGAGGAGGTTGCTTGCTCGATATTTGGAGATAAGTGGAAAACTGGTGATGCTGACGACAGATTCGAGCAAGGTTAGGTTGTTATTGTTATTTAGATTGAAGATTTTTATTTACATTTCGTTTGTTGGATAGTGACAGCTTTTGACTTGACATCTGTCAAACGTTGTTTTCTTTTGTTTGTTTTTTTTTTTGTTGCGTGTGATGTTTTTTTTTTCGGATGACTAAATAGGTAAAATCAATTTACGCACAGACGGTTACAGATCAAGCTATACTAAACCAGTTTGTCTTGGACTCGCTTTTTATGGTCTTTCTACGAATTGAACGGTCAGCTTATACTAATTTTGTGTTGTAGCCGTGTAGAGGAGGTACCTACGTGTAGAGGCAGCAGACTTAAAACAAATTTCACAAACACATAAACAAATAAGCAAATATGTATCTCCATCACTTTCTTACTTATCGAAATTCTATAAACCTCTTTCTTTCTATTCTAAAATTGCAACAGTGTGTTAGATGCAATGATAAAACGGAACGTGATCGTGAAAGGATGATTTTATCGGTAGTAGGTATGGAGTGTCATAATTTTTCAGTTTTATAAGATTTGGCTGTGCTAAACGTGAAAATAATTCTGTCAAAATAAGGCTAAAGTTGTTCAAGTTATTTCAAGTTTGTTCCATTTAGCCTGTGAAGTCGTCTGCCTCTCTATGGAGCTATAGCCCGCTTTTTAACCGACTTCCAAAAAAGGAGGAAATTCTTTAACCGATTTCCAAAAAAGGAGGAGGTTCTCAATTCGGGCGGTATGTTTTTTTATGTATGTACACCGATTACTCTGAGGTTTCTAGTCCTATTAGAGTAATTCTTTTAAAATTGTATTCGTAAAAATTTCATCCAATTTGGTTAAGTACTTTTTATTTTATGAGTATTTGTTTGATTTATGTGGATGATGTTATAATCGTATATGGCCGGTTAATGAGAATTTCCCACAAACTTGAGTTATGATAGCTATTATAGAAGGTATGGAGTGTATAAATGGATGACCAAACACGATTTTGGACCTGATACTAAAAAGATAAAAATAAAAACTTTTTACAAAAAAATAACAATAATAGTTGAAGATAGTAAATTGACAATCACTATGTCAAACTCCCAAAATAATGTCGTCAGTGTATGACTTAAAGTGGTTCTGGTTATTTATAAATAGGAACTTTTAACCACATTTTTCGGTATTTCGATCAACAAAAATCACTTTAAGCGAAATTCATAAATATGTATGTTATTCTGTTGTATAGCATATAACATGTAACAGTGCCACAGTATAAAAATCATACAGTAAGACGATGCCTTTAATCTTGTGTAAAATGCCGACAACGTCTAGATAGTAACGCATATTCCAGGATTGCTTTTTCATAACAAGTACCCCAAATATTTTTTTCCCAAATGATCTGCCTGTAGTAGGTACTATAGAGAAGTTACAGCTTCAGCCGCGCTGTTTAGAGGTATCGGTATACCAGGATATGTTAAAACCAAACTTCAGATGTACTTCACTTGAAGTATTTATTTTTCTTTTGAGGGCTGACTGTTATTACTCTAAGGGGCTGACAAACGACTGACTACCTAGATATCAAAAAACTAGCTACTTCTTTTTATTTGATTCCTTATTTAATTAATGTTTCGGCCAGACCCATTATGTTGAGATGCAAAAAGGTCACATCTCTACAGTACCTACTTACCTACTCCTTGAGTTTATCTACCTCACGAAAGAATAACAAAATGTGTTCTTCATTCCAGTCAAACTAGTCCAAAGAAGATGGAAGAACCTTCGAGCTTGCTTCGGACGAGAAATCAAACTTCAAAAAGATCCCAAATACATCTACGGAATAGCTTACAAAAGGCGCAAGTATGTATATTACAACGAAATGTCATTTCTTAAATCAGAATTCGATGTCAACGATACCGACGAATCCCAAGATAACAGCATCGATTTACCCGAGAAAAATGAAGCAGACGATACTACGATAACCGTCGATACGAATATTGAAGAGGTGCCAATAGTAGAAGCTATGCCAGTTATGAGAAAAAATGTGCCAAAAATAGTTAATGAGACCCCAATTATAGCTAACAAGACCCCAACTATAGAACCAAATACATCTAAAAATGACTCGGATAGCACGAATTTTGCATTATCGCTCGTTCCATTGTTAAATATGCTGCCGACACATAAAAGAATTGATGCTCAAATTATGCTGCTGACGGTATTGAAACGATTCCATCAAGATACAAATGAGGTTGAGAAAAAAGTTCGAAAACCAAAGAGGACATATGGTAAGAGAGAGAGTGAAACCAATGTGACTGTAGTGATTAAATCGGAAGCAGAAAGTGATGAGGATTATGACTAGGTCATAATAACAGTATTAGTATTTTAATTAAAGTTATTCACGTCATTACTAGCTTGTTTTATTTGAATAGTATATTTAGGATGTGAATTCGTCTGCCTCTCTATGGAACCAATTCTACTGACCTTAGATACCTAGGTAGATAAGCGTAACCTATGCGTTTAGACATAATCAGCTGTTAGAAAAGATATATCGTGTTCAAACAGGGCAAAAACTTAAAAAAAATATTTGCGACTAAACAACTGCTCCTATTTAATTGATATTTGGTATGGAGCTTGAAAGAGCTTGATACTCGTGGTGGCCTAGTGGTTAAAGCACCAGCCTTTCGAGTTTGAGGGTGCGGGTTCGATCCCAGGTCAGGCAAGTACCAATGTAACTTTTCTAAGTTATACGAACTTTCTAAGTTTATCTTGGACACCAATGCCTCATTAAAAGGTGAAGAAAAACATCTCGAGGAATCTTGGATCCTGGACAATAAAGTCTGAAATCACCAACCCGCATTGAGGAAGCGTGGTTATTAACGCTCAATCCTTCTCCGTGGGAGAGGAGGCCTGTGCCCAGCAGTGGGACTATAAAAAGGCTGTGATGATGACGGGGCTTGAAAATGGTACCTAGTATAGGCAGTTAAAAGGAAAGCCCCTCTGTCGTATCAACTTTGTATGAATCCCACCAAACTCACACCAACACAATCATGCATCATTTAAACCGATTGTTTTATTTTGTAAGTTGCCGCTTTAATGGCCGCCAGCTACAAGCCACGGGCTAAGATCTTAGAGCACTAAACCCACCGGAGACGGCATGAGCAAACATCTCAATGCAAAAAAGCCTGCCAATTTAGACGCGGGGGAGGAGGTAAAGCAACATAATTATATAAGGTCTAACAAAAATAGTGCACTATATTTTTACAGGTATATAGTACATGCTAAGGATAATGTTTACCACAAAAGAAGTCATGAAAACAATGACATATTTTATTAAATTTATCATCACATTCGCCAAATTGTAATTGTGTTTTTACGCATAACTCCTGGTCTCTATGAACACGCTTGATCGTTGACCTCTAGGTCATTTAACTTTTTTGGGGTTATCAAGATCTTTAGCATACTAGATGACCTGTAAAAATATGGTGCACTATTTTTATTAGACGTTATATTGTAGTTATAGCTCTCTAGCCACTCACACATGTATATTCGATCACATAGTTACACATGCACACGGCAAAATTGTGAAAAATCAGTACTAAAGGTACTGATGAACTGAAAGAAACTAACTTGACAGATACTACACTAGATACGAGTATGAGCGACAGGGATGATTGCAATGGCGCGTCCAGTTGTTTAGATGCTCTAGAGTTAAAATAGCCTTTTTGAAATTTATGGACCTATTCATTTAGTGGGCCACTGAAAACTTTTCCATTTCTTTAGTTTATTTTCTGAATAGGTTGCCATTTATAAGTCTGGGGCCCCGTTTAACGTTCAAAAGTGTAATAAATACATTCTTTAACGCGGTTGCTGGATAAAAAGAACCCGGTGAACATGTGTTTTTAAGTTATATTCAAGTTTAGAGAGAGACATACTTATAGGAGACGTATAGTGGCATCTCTTTTTCTCTTTCTCGGAATGAAATTGTGTGTGCTTCTGTAGGTAGGTACTTCATGAAAGGAAGGCAAGTATGATAATCAGTCTTACCAAGGGGGATTGGGTTGCCCGGGTTACCCGTGTGATGTTGGCGAGTACCACAGAATAAGTACGCTGCTGCATCGGAGTAGACTGGAAGCCGGCTCTAAGGGCCCTCGCCCACGGCGACTTTTTGTAGCGAAACTGTCGCACTTAGGCATCGATACAGACGCGCAGCTGTGGCTAGCTGTGTGCCCTCGCCCACGGGACCAGATTCAGTCGCGATGTACCTAAACGAAATTGAATCGCGATGCAAACGCGATTCGGTCGCGCTGCAGTAACACTGATGTTCGGCATACCCTCTGTTCTTACTCCGATGTCGTCCAAAGTAGTCGCGCAAAAAAGTCGCAACAGCGTCAAAATTGATTGATAAATGGAGCAGCAATCAAATTTTTTTTATTCGTGAGGGGTAAGATGTTTGATCGTAGTGGGGACATCCTGCTATCTCTTTTGCACATGCGTGATCAAATAGCGTTGACGTCACAAGCTTGTATGTGCATCCTTTTTCTGTTATTTAACTGTTTGACTTTTGAAAGGTTTATAAATTACTTATTTCTCAACGAATTCCAAAAAATATTTCTGTTTTTGGTTTTGCAAAATGTTACTTTTGATATATGAATGATTTAAAAAAAAAGAGTCGAACACCCTATTCTTCTTTCCAATTCTCCTCTATTGTTTATTCCTTCACGAACTCCTGAAATTTTTATGTCATGATAAAACGGTTTCATTTGTTACACATGTTGGCTGCATGCAAATTCTTGGTCAACTTGCACAACTTGCAAGTGCTAAAGTTCGGACGACATTCTACACCTATATTAAAGTTTAAACATAAAAAAGTAAGTTTAAAGGATTACTTGAAAACTTGTCGCCTTGTGATAGCACAATATCCGCTTCGTGTTAGAAAAAATGGCGTATGTCAGCTATATTAGCTATTCCCACTAAAAAAATGTTGCTTAAGTATAGTAGATTATTTTTGGAGCAAAAAATATTCCTATTCCTATTTGATAATGTAAAGAGAAAAAAGATAAATCTGAGGGCATGGCAGTGCCCCTGCCAAGTCTCAAGCAGAGCGGGCACGGCTGTACCATCTTTTCTCGTAGCGATTCGCGGCTGTTGCTACCCCCTATATCTTCGATCTGGACAAAGCTAGGGCTGTAGGTTTTAAATTTTAGAATTAAAATATAGCCCGAAATTATAGACAGCGCCATCTATCGTACTACAACAGTATTAATTCTATTTTACAATGAGGAGCAACATAATATTATTGGAATAATGCGCCATTTTATAATATTTTCTCGGAACTACCTAAAAACCAAATACTATGAGCTTGTTTGACGAGTGCTTTTAACCCCTTTTCACTGCGAAGCTCCATGGTCCTATGGACATAGGTAAGGCAGGCAATACGCTTAAAAAATAAACATCATGTGATGTTCAAGCCCTTTGCTAAAGTTAAAACCTTTCATCTATTTTGTGTAGGTACACTTCTCGCAAATAGCTGTTTCGTCTTCATAATAATCAAGTGTAAGAACGTGACACTACTGCGCACGCGCGAGGCGTCAATGGCGGACTTCAGAGCAAATTATTTGAATGATACGAACCATCCTTGCTTAGGTATAAGTTATAAGGTATAAGATCACTATACTCATAGATAGCATTTACGAATATGCCAAATAAAATGCATATCTCCCAAAAAAATACCCAAACATCTACATCACAAGAAACTGGAAGAATTCCCGCCACAATACGTAGCCGCCATATTAAATGTTGGGCATCGCTCAACATCAAAATAAAGTTTAATAAATAGCGCTTACCCGCAAGCAGTTTTTATTCCCCCGGGCCATGGCCGTTTGTTTTATTTTTCTGTACGTTCCTTTTCATTCAAATGTAACAAAATATATTTACGGTTTTTTTTTGTATTCTAGATTCTAGTCACATATTTTTTTGTTTGAGTAAAATTTTGGTTGAAGATCAGGTGGTAATCCGATTGGGATTATGAGAAATTGTTTAGAGTTTCATTTAATTGAAATCGAATCATCATCATCATCATCTCAGCCATGGGACGTCCACTGCTGAACATAGGCTTCTGCTTTAGATCTCCACATATACCGGTTGAAGCGACCTGCATCCAGCGTCACCCGGCGACCTTTATAAGAAATAGAAAAGTCAGTATTTTAATTGCCGACGAAAATTCTATGGAGCCAAACGTGGCGAAGATAAAATTATCGTCTATGTTTCCCTTAAAACTGACATAATAATAATGACATCCAGACCGATTGTCGGCCATGGTGGCTATTTTCTCTAAGGAAATCAGCCAGTTCTCCGATGCACGCGTGTACCCAATTCCAGACCTCTGGCTGCTCATTGTGGAAGTTTGTAAAACCCACAAAGCAATTTAGTCCCACCCGGGAATCAATGTCGTGCTCAGTAGCCTACCATAAGCAACTGTTAGCCACGTGAAGAGTGACGATGTCACACAAATAGTGCTTAATATGCCACTAGACACTACACATAAGCCCAATGCCCAAATAACAAAAAAACCCATCATTCCCCCAACCTTACGAATAACTTAACCTATTCATTTCCTTTTCCTCCAAAATGCGATGAACAAATAAATTAACGTAATATTACAAAACGGAACACAGTCAAGTGATACACCGGAAATGCGTGTTTAAATCATGGCCGCCGACGGAAACGGATGTGGTTCGCTAATAAATATGGCGGTCGTTCGTCCGCGAATTCCTCCGTAAATATTACTTGGTTATCCCATGGGTGGGAGGTTCCGTTTTACTATGGACTACGATAAGTATGTAGCCTTAAATATTTGACACAAATGTTGAAGTTTAGGTATGTTTGTCAAACTGGGAAGCATAAGTTACTTACTAGTTTGATACCTTGAGGAATGGTTGAGACTTTGAAAAGGACATAGGGACATCTATATCTATACATACATGTATAATAAAATCGTAGAAAAGTCAAAACTGTACATTGAATATTTTTTTTAAATAATAATTGGTGCGTGATCTACAATATAGATATCGAAGCCCAAAATATGTATAGTGTTTAGAATTTTTGTCTGTAGGTATGTCTGGGATTATCTCAAAAAGTACTTCATGGATTTACTGCAAATGTGGCAATAGAATAGGTCGGGTCAATATATAGGCTACATAATATTATCATGCTATCATGTATCAGTGGGGGGAGGGGGGGGTGAATGTTTAATCACCAATGCCCACGCGGACTACGTCGCGGGCAACAGCTAGTAGGCTATAAAATAAATGTTTAATTGTTGGCATGAAGAGAAATATTTTGATTTAAAATATATCTACGACGATAAGAAGGAGGAGGGGCTACCCCTTGGTGCACCTTGATAAAAATTATATCCATAGAATCCTTACCCAGTTTAAACCTTCAAAAATTATATTGAAAGCTTCCTAGATAGACCACATGCAGAAAACTTGCTATTATTATTAAGTAAATCTAGTAAAAACATCTTCTTCAGTTTCTTTTCTCTGTCCGAGACCTAGTTAAAGCCTGTTTGCTTCAAGTGTAGCGTAATAAACATAAATTATCGCGAATGGCTATTCTCATGTTTAAAGTTATGGCCGCACCAATAAAAATCCTGCGCTGTCTTATATTTTACTATTTATTTGTTGGTCGGTTATTTTGTTCTTCTACTGTGAGGTTGGAGTTATTTTCAGGTCATTAGTTAATGTTGTTATAAGTGAAGGGATTCTGTTGGGTTTGCAAAGATGATCTGCGGGTTCGCAATAGTAACCGTGCCCCTGGCACGCAAAGACCCCTAGAAGGAGAATGAAAGCTTTTAACAAAGTAGGTTTTAGTAGGTAGGTCGAAGAGATGTCTGCAACACGGGCCCCTACGGGCTAGGGTCCGCCTGGGCTGCAGTTGTTCGTAAGAGTTACCGTGGCTTTGGCACACAGGGACCTCCCGAAGGAACATAGTGGGTTTTAGTCAGTAAGAGTCTGATACTGCCTCCAGCTGCACTCTCAGCGGGGCTATTGAACGATTTCCTTGATCGGGAGCGCGTCACGACAGGCTGCGTCCGTGGTTGGGCCCAACCGTTTGGAACGCTGTCGGCTGACGGGAGACGCGACCAAGGTCACCTCGGTCAGCGGTCCTCTAGAGTGGGTTTAAGAGTCTGACACTCCCTTCAGCTGGGGAATAATCAAATGACACATGCATCTAATGATGCCACTCATTAAAAAAAAAAAGCTACCAAAATTGATCAGCGATGTTACTCTCAATTATTCTGAAAGGCAACTTAATTACAGAAGTACCTACTTAAATTGATTTGTTTTAACGCGAGCCTACTCATCTTCACCCATCTTCTCTTGTTTTTGACCACCAAGCTTGTTCAAATAACATTGACGTTTACACCCTCGTGTGCTATTTCGACGAACAGCCGGCCGACTTTTATAAATGCATTCAAATCCTCCGGACACAAGAATTCAAGGAAGTTTCTAGAATTTATATTTATTTTAGAATATTGTACAATTCCAAAAGGTTTGAAAGGCAGGACGTTTGAGTTAGGGGGATAGGTCACCCCGTCTGCTGAGAGTGGCGGAGCGGGACGAACGAAAATGGTGATACGAAAAGGGATAATAGGGTGTGGTAGGTATTGAAGCGATAATGAGTAGTATGATAATAGAAGTTGTGGTGGCCTAGTGGTTAAAGCACCAGCCTTTCGAGTATGAGGGTGCGGGTTCGCAAGTACCAATGTAACTTTTCTAAGTAATATGTACTTTCTAAGTTTATCTTGGACACCAATGACTGATTAAAGGTGAAGGAAAACATCTCGAGGAAACCTGGACTATAAAGTCTGAAATCATTAACCTGAGCAAGCGTGGTTATTAACGCTCAATCTTTTTCGTGTGAGAAGAGGCCTGTGCCCAGCAGTGGGACAGTAAAAAGGCGGATGATGATGAGTAGTATACCGGTTTTCTGTGGTCATTGTGTGATTGTTAGTTATTTGTGTCAGTTCGTTAATTTAAAACTGCAATTTTAGGGCCACACACATAAATTGTAATGATAATAGCTGAAAACGTGTGTTATGCAATAAAGTTGGTATGATTTTTGTATTTTTAGTATTTTTATCGTTTGTATGGTTGTTTGCTCTTTCTAGTCAAAATACTGAATGGATATTAATGAAAAAGTAAACACTGTTTGAAAAAAACTTAACTTTTTCATAGTAGTGAAATGGAAACCTATCCACGCCATAGCTGGCGGTGTGCTATTTTTAAATATTTCTTATTTTTATAAAAAAAATCTATACAAATAAATACAATTTGAATTATTTGTTACGAGATAGCTACCATGTACCTTTTTATTGAGTTTCCGATATTTAGGCACTGTTGCAAGCGCCATGATCACGGAGTAACTCCGTAACGGAGTAACATGGTAGCAATCTCTTAACTAATAATTCAAATGTTAGTGACCATGAAAGTTTAAATCAACAAATAAATACAATCATTATTAGTGCGTACTTTACGAATCAACTTAAAACAACTTCACTTGAAACCAACTTACACATATTTAACCACATTTAACTATATTCAAAGCATAAATAAGTACAAAACCAACGTTCCGTTCTACACAGCTTCGTTACGTATATTGCGTCAAAGGTGCTCGTTTGACGCTGGGAGTGGGGCCCCACTTGTGGGCAAAAGAGGAACAATTGAGCTGCGTTCGTTATTCGGGACGGCGCAGTCACCTGATTACGCGCTCCGGTGGGCAAAAGGGATGGGGTGCTGTCGATATTGTCGATAAATTTTGTTTACAAGAAAAGACGTTGTTGGGGAAATTGTTCTCAAATATGTCATTATAATTATGACGTCAGTGGATAATATTATAGGGTATGTTTTAATTATATTCTAGTAGGTACGAGATGAGTTTGAGTTTTGGTATTATCGGTTAAAATATCAAACGTAATACTTGGCACCGGTTGCAAGCGTGACTGCTATGAACGGGGTTCCCTTTCAGTTCCTGGGTCGGGTGGAAATCCGTTTGAGGGCTCGTAAAGACGTTGCCTCCGGAGGCTAGTCAGTAGCAGTCGTAGTTAAAATTCCACATCAGAGGTCTTCAGGGGAATTTGAGAGAAGTCACACACTTGGTTGTTAGATGACTAAAACTAAGAGCTCATTCAATAATTATAAAGGGGAAAAGTATTTAGTTATTTATTATTGATAGAAGAGAAAAATCTGGGTTATAAAATTTTAACCTAATATCAAGTAGCAAAATACTCCCGTATATTAAAATAATAACTTATCACTCAGTAGGGTATACATTATGCGATTTTTGAAATATCGACAGAAAGTAAAATCTCATCAAAATATCGATATCACACCTGCTCCACCCTACAAGCATTCTGGCAGCTTTAAGTGAACATTTGGTCCAGCTCCGACCTCTCTACTTACATCTACGACGCGGGACGTATGAATAAACATTTTGCTAAAAAATAGCCAAGTCTCACAAGCACAATTTGAAGTAGTTTCTTTTATATTTACTGTGCAAGATTTTATGTTAAAAATAGCTTGAAAATGTTGGAAAATTGAGTTATTAACCCCTCAAATGTCTAAAGTAATAAAAAACAAATGAGATATGACATTTCCCAATTTAATTTGAAAATATTCACATTTTCAAATGAAAATTACCTAAATACTTAAGTTTTTTTAGTTTATATATTTATTTTTCATTATTCATAGGACAAGTAGAGATTTTTTCTTTTTTTTCTTATGTGTACATCGTGTTCTTTAGACAGTCGAGGGGTTATATCATACTAAATACCCTGGTGTTAAATTGGGACCGCTGCAGCAGGTCTTTCTGGTCCATAGGTACTACTTTATTTAACGTCACCTCTCTAGTGACATTCTTGCCAGCCATATCGTCTTTCGCACCATCCATTGTTCCTTTGGTCGTCTCCTTCCTCTGCCTATATCCATATTTATGTTCATCACCTTCCTCACAGCATGATACTCATTCCTCCGAATTGCATGCTCATACCAGGCTTGGTTAATTTTATCTCCGTTGTGAGGGAACTTGAATTCGTTGTGGCCTAGTGGTTAAAACACCAGCCTTTCAATTATGAATGTGCGCGTTCGATTCCAAGTCAGGCAAGTACCAATGCAACTTTTCTGAGTTATATATACTTTCCTCAAGTATACCTTGGACACCTATGACTGATTAAGGGTGAAGATAAATATCTCGAGGAAACCTGGACTATAAAGTCTGAAATCACCAGCCCGCATTGAGCAAGCGTGGTGATTAAAGCTCAGTCCTTCTCCGTGTAAGAGGACGCCTCTGCCCAGCAGTGGGACGATAAAAAGGCTGATGATGATGATGAAAGAGCTACGTGATAAGAGGATACAAATTTCATTCACAACTGAAAGTATATACAACAAGAAAAAATATAAAGTAACATCAAACAACAAATGTTATTTATGTTTACGATATTCTTGTGAATAATGTTTTATGCTAGTGAAAATTATTCAAAGGATTCTTTGAAATCGTTATACTCGTAATGTAGGTCAAACTCAAGATCAAATGAAAGACGCGTTATCTGAATAACATATTACAATATTGTTACACAAAATATTTACCTTTTAAGGATCCTTATGTTTAAAGGTGTGAATACAGACTGTGTAATGAAATTGTATTACAAAACTGAGTAAAAATCACATCATCTCCCGAGCCTTCTCCCAACTATGTTGGGGTCGGCTTCCAATCTAACCGGATCTAGCTGAGTACCAGTGTTTCACAAGGAGCGACTGCCTATCTGACCTCTTCAACCCAGTTACCTGGGCAACCCAATACCCCTTGGTTAGACTGGCGTCAGACTTAACGGCTCCTGACTACCCGTAACGACTGCCAAGGATGTTCAATGACAGTCAGGACCTACAGTTTAACGTGCCATCCGAAACACAGTCATTGGTGTCCAAGATATACTTAGAAAGTACATACAAACTTAGAAATGTTGCATTGGTACTTGCCTGACCTGGAATCCCCGAACGCCCTCATACTTGAGAGGCTGACTCTTTAACCTCTAGGGCACCACGACTTTACCATGTAAAAATCTATATTTTAACGATACCGTTGGCGCAATGGTCACCACACCGGAATGCCGAGCTGAGGTTGCCGGGTTCAGTTCCCATTCCCGTTCGATTTCGATGAGAAGGATGCGAGTGCAATTTCATAAAACATGATACACACGTAAGATACAAGATGTTAGTCTATTTTAGTAAATATTCTTAAACGTAATCAAAGCATAATTTTGTTAGTCAATCGTCCGAGAGTTAAATATATTTAAAGAGATTTAAAAATGTATTTTGTCAAACGATTTACTGACTTCAAGCAATCTAAAGTCAGTCTAAATTCACCTTAAGAACTATGTACATATGTCTCAATTTAAGAAATAACTTATTTTCTTTTCAAAGTAATACGAGAAAGTTTTCAATTAGTTAAATTTCGAATTGATTCATTGAACTTTCATAGTAACCTTGTTTGATGTATTTTTATCGCTCAAACGTGTACCGAATAAAAATTTATGTATTTTCGGTTTCATTAGAAATTGTAATAAATTGGGCTCGTTGGATTTATTATTTTTATATTTTCATACATATTTCGTAGTATTTTTCACAAAGCCGATTGGTTGAAGTGTCTTTTGAATTGTTAAAGACGCATATTTCAATGAAAGGAGTAAATATGATATACGTAAGATACGCAAAAATATAGTTAAACGTCTGGTTTATTCGAACTGGGTTGAGGAGGTCAGACAGGCAGTCGCTCTTTGTGAAACTGGTTAGACTGGAAGCCAACCCCAACATAGTTGGGAAAAGGCTCGGGAGACGATGATGTTTGGTTTACTCGAACAGAGAATAACAAAGATTTTCATTCATTATAGAGTGCTCATATCCACAAGACCCTTGAAATTTAACATAACAATATAGCACGTACCATTTTCCTAACCCTGGAACCCAACACAAACTTACATGACCAGCCAGCCGGGGCTGCTGGTTGTTCGCAAGAGTTACCGCGGCCTTGGCACACAAAGACATCCAGAAGGAACGTAGCAGGTTTTGGTTAGTAAAAGTCTGACACTCCCATAGCGGGAAGGGCCATTAGATGATGCTGCCTGGACTGCGGGTTGTTCGCAAGAGTTACCGTGGTCCTGGCACACAGGGACCTTCAGAAGGAGCATAGTGGGTTTTAGTCAGTAAGAGTCTGACACTCCCTCCAGCTGCATCCTCAGCGGGAGGGGTCATTTGATGATTTCCCACGAAAAAAAGGGTTTCCAACTGAAAAAGAAATTACCACATGACCAGCATTGTTTTCGAAGACCACAGAATCAAAGAGACCAAACTCCATAAAAAAAGTTGTTACTTATTGAAATCTCAAGAACTTGACTGCAACGCTACCGGGTGCATTCCTCTAATGCAACATAACAGATGTATCTCACCCTTGAGACTACAACTGCAACTGCTAAGTTATTGTCTTTAACTTAAGCGTTCAAGGAGATTCCCATTTACACGGGTTTCTTGAAGACAGTATTTATAATTTCGATAGTTCCCGCGCCGGGAATAGACGTACCTACTATTAGTTGCATTAAAGTTAGTGAGTAAAGGAATAGCATAATTTTCTTGGAGGGGCCTTTAGAGCCGACACTCCCTTCACAGTGGAAGGGGTCTTATGATGATTTCCAACTTAAAAAAAGGGGTAATATAATTCACATATTTTTCCAATATTCGTGTGAAGTGCAAAACCAAATTAAAATACCTTGCTATTTTTTTATCCACAAATCTATTTAGAAAGGTGCGGAAATGATTCTTAGTAGCTGATATAAATAAAATCCATTTAGTATCACGAAGCGATGTAACATGATTACTCCTTATTTGGCGTTGCCATGGCAACCGTAATAGCTCTCTCATCTAGAGTGTTATTTACACCATGTATTTGTAAATCCGAATTGATACATTATAATGTATTGGTTTAATATAAATCAATCTTCACACCATTAAATAGATTTTAATTTGGTAGACATAAAACACAGAGTGCAAAAGCTTAGCCAAAAAATAGGTCTTTCTAAATGCTTAATGATCAATAGAGCAAATCCTAACTGATAATTTAATTTCTGCAAGAGGGCTTGTGTGATTTTTTGCTAAGCTCAATCGCTTCAGGTACTAAACTGTAAAAGTTTAGCGATTGAGAGTTTTGATTTGGAGATAGGTGGCTAGAAAGACTGGAGACGATTAAAAGCAAGAGGAGACTTTTATCGGGCGTAGAAATTGCTTCCCTCGGGTCCCGGGTAACGTATACAAAATAATAATCAAAACATCTATCATATTTCTTTGGCGCAGCATATCTTCCTATTCCTTAATTCTCTGATGTCTTCTCACAAGTGACACAGTAAAATGGCAATTAATAATGGCCAACAAACTACCAAAAAACCAATAAGCTTACTACAAATTTTACCGTAACGAGGACCCAATAATCAGAGCAGCACCCTGTCTGAACTCAGCTCTTTCCACATAGTTAGCGGCGCAATTTATCAAGATCATACGCTTTTAGGCCTCGCTGAATGCAATTTTAGACCAAATTGGCCCCGATTGACCCCGATACATAAGCAAGGAATTTCGTAGGCATCTAATAAAGTTTGTTAGAGATTAAATTTGGGCAGAGTATGAATTAATATCTGTATTGACAAGGGAGTGGAATTTGGTAATAAAAGTGGATAGATTTTCCAAAGACCTGTGCACGCTTTTAGAGCAATAGTTTTATCTTTCATCCTAAAACATGGTGGTAATTTTAGATGTATGAATGTTCGCAAGTTTGTTACTGTTTGTAGAACCAAGGAGACCAGCAGGCTTAGCATGGCAACCGTAGAAACGAGTTTTGTCTACTGGAAACTGGACATAATGACAGAAAAGTGACAGATTGACGTAAGATTTGTTTTGACATTTTTTGAAGAAATTTTTCTTTTCTTCGATCGACATAAGTTTACAAGTGATTATATGCGAGTTGACAGGTCGTGCCATGCTCGGGCAGAAGACATGTTGACATTGACAGAAAGAGCTTTGTCTTTTCTTGGCAGAATATATATGGAATCGCCATGCTAAGCCTGCTGAAGTAGAAAGAGAGAAAGAAATGCGTTTAATTAATTGTGTGATTGAAGACGCATAAACGATAGAAATAGTACAATAACAGAAGAAAAATAAGGAAATCATCAAACATAAGGGGTATAGTACGCGTCACGTAAAAATAACGCTGGTGGTCAAGCTGCGCATAGGCGTATTTTTCAGTTATTCAATTAAATAACTGATAAGAATAACAAATATGTAGGTACGAAGCCAAGACACGCGAGCGAAAGCCTGGTTCAAAAAGAAATTAATAGGCACATAACTTTCGTTCGCGACTATGCCCATGCAAACACATTCCCACCACTTTCTTCCAGCGTTCTTTTTTGTGACGCGTGCTGTAGTATGCGTCAGAACCTCGCAATACGGCTGTTGCTTAGGAGGATGCAGCGAGACAAATTCCCAACGCTGATTTTCAGCAATAGCCGGGAGAAGAAACATTTGTGTGCCCCACACTCCCGCCCTCTGGAATTTTTCCTCAATATCATTCCACCTTAAAACATCGCAGCCGCTAAATAATGGGTCCTTGAACCCGACTCATTTGTTTCCGTTCACCTCAATAATTGAGTGGCATTTATTGAGCTTTATTACATGGTGAAATATAAGGTATTTGGTCGATCACAGTATCTGTGGACATTAGGTGTTTTTGGGTTAATGGTATAATGATTTTGACGGACATAATTGGGGATTTGCTTATAGAAATAGATTGAGTGTTGGTTTTATATTTCTTTCCTTAAAGGAATATACCTATGTGTTCGTTTTCAAAAAAGGAGGTTCTCTATTCTCAGTTGTTCTCGCGTTCAGCTGAACCGATTTCGATGCGGTTTCCGGAAAAGTGTTATTCCATTCAGGAGAAGGTTTTAATGCTTTGGTTGACTCAAGAGCAGTGGTTCACTGGTTTAGATTGGGACCTGTATGATTTTATGGAAAAAAAGACACTGGGTTTAGTGCTTGGTTTAAAGCAACATTTAGTAAATGGTCTTAATAGTTAAGGCAAGTAGATAGGGGCGAATTATCAAAATGCACCATTTTTTTATTATATAAGATAAGATAAGATAAGATAAGATAAGATAAGATAAGATAAGATAAGATAAGATAAGATAAGATAAGATAAGATAAGATAAGATAAGATAAGATAAGATAAGATAAGATAAGATAAGATAAGATAAGATAAGATAAGATAAGATAAGATAAGATAAGATAAGATAAGATAAGATAAGATAAGTCTTTATTTGCTTTAAACGTGGTATAAAGTTGTTACAGTCAGTTATTAATGTAAAGTCCACATGTTTAGCTATACAAGGTATGTATCAATACTATCAATGTATGCAAGAATAATAAAATATTAGTTAATTTTATTGTTGTTCAATGTACAAATAAAATGTCAATACAACCTTTTTTTTTAATATTAACTCTACCACTGCATTTATCACAACTTTACATTTTTTTATGTTACCTGACATTGCACAGTGCAAGTTGACGCTATTCTTTTGGTATTTCATGACAGACTAGAGTATCTTTATAATTTTGACCCCAAAATTCTACCAGCTTACCAAAACTATGCGTTCCCCTCAAAAGGCCTTGAACCCTAAACTTTTGCTGAACTAACGCGCATATTAAGATGTTTCCTACGCAACAACTTTTGTGAGGATTCTGTGTCGTTAATCTCCATCCCAGAGATGCGCGTCATGTTCTTTACAAAATATGAGGTTGAGCTTAACTAGTTTGCGCAAACTGTGTATATCTATGTTTTGTGGTTGTTTTTGGGTTTGTTGTGTAGCGCTGATGTTACTGTATAGAAATTAGTTCAAATGTAAACCATTTGAAAATATAACAGTTACCCTATATTGCGGTTTAAACTACATAAAATGAATCAGGCCCAGTTTCACAGGTTGCTGATAAGTTCCAGATAGTTTGTCTGACATATAATTGCATACAAATTCTGTTCCATTCTTGAATTTATCTGGTAGTCAGCTATCCGTAACCTGTGAAACCAGCCCTTAATGTCTTTAATAAATAAAGATAAGGATAAAAAAAAAAAATATTTAAAGTAGCCTGAAAATTAGCACTTTATGAAGGTCAATTTGACAAAAGACAGCCCCTAAAACGCCCAACCTTAACCACTTCTTATAATGTTCTTGCTAGGAAGAAGAAATGGTGAAACAAATTCCCCAGCGCACATGTCTGACTGTTGGGATTGAAGAACTTTTACCTTACTTTATACCCCACTGTTAAAAATATACAGAATAAGCATTGCCAGCAAACATCTTGAGAAAATCTGGAACTTAGTCTTAAATCACCAACGGGCATTGATCAAGCGTGGTAAATATCGCTCATTTCTTCTCAATATGAGATAAGGCCACAGGCCTTGAAGTAGGACAATAAAATGACTGCTAATGATTGCTTGATTTTGTTTAAATCTTATTTTGAGTGTATGGCATGAATCTGCTAAGAAATATTATTCCCCGAATCTCAATCCAAGCATTCTTTTCTGTTATTTCGCCCTTAATAAGCACCTAAGTCCACAGAGAGAGCATTCAACCTTAGCGGCTAAGTGGATAAATATAATTGAATCCGTAGCCTTACAGAGGATAACAGTAATACTCAGATATCATTATTTCTTACTGTTTGTCCTCAAAGATATTTTCTTGCAAAGCAAGCAGATTGTGGGTTATATAGTCCATTTGTGTTAAGGGCCTGTTTCACCACCTACGAATAAGTTCCAGTTAGTTTATTTTGGTAGATCATTTCATACAAATTCTGTTACATTTTTCAATTTATTCGGTAGGTAGTGGCTATTCGGATATTGTGAAACTGGCGCTAAGGATCCAAGGATTGACTAGACCAGATGGCTTAGTAATAAGTGGATTTTCCTGCCACGATGAAGGTCACTGGTTTGAACCCCGTATAAGTCAAACATTTGTGTACATGAACATGGGGTGTTTGACTTAGTCTAAATGTTCCTATGCATAACACGAATGTATGTATTTACAAAAGAAAAGTATATGTAAGTATACGTTTATCATTTGTCTAGTACCCATAGTACAAGCTCTGCTTAGTTAGGGAGTAAATGGCGTTGTGTAACAGTTCTTGCAACGTAAGTTTGGCTTTCCGTATTCCAATCTGAAGCATGCTTTTCTTCATAGTAACTAAGAGTTTCTCCCGCGTCCCCGGAAAACTTCTTCCCGTAACTGGATAAAACAAAGCCTATGATCACCGGAGGTAGTGTAGCTTTCTAACAGTAAAATATTTTTTAGTTCAGTAGTTCTTGAGATTAGTGCGTTCATGAAAACAAACAAACGAACTTTTCAGTTTTATAATACTAGGAGAGTAGGTGAAGGAAAAAAGGTGAAAATTATACTAGTTGTAAATAAATATTAGAATCTTGTATCTGGGTTATAAAACGTTGCGCAGCGGGGTGCCGACGTAATATATAGCTACATCTACCCGTTTTTTTAACACCCTTATATTTTCTCGCTGTGATGATGATGAGTTGTCAACTACCGTATTTCAAGCTCTATAAAATGTAATATTCACGGTAGCTTAGGAATGTCTTTTCCTGACTCCAGTTGTTGAGTTCTTGTATTTCATTAACTAACGAAATAAAGATCTTTCTAATTGCTACCTAATACGTTTCTACAAAACAGTAACTACATCTAGTGACGTCACTGTAATTAGTACAGTACACCTCTTCTTTCAGATCTAGAACACTCTAACGGCAACATTCATATTGCCATCGAAAAGGCACATAACCATCTTTAAGTCGTCGACATAAGGTCTATCATGAATGCAAAATAAAACTTGTGCGGACGACTCATCTCAGTGTTGGACAATTTTACGAGGTATAAATAAAGCAAGGGATAATAAACTTTGTTGCAAGGTGATAAGGTGTAATGGAAGTGTACGAGTAAGTTTGTTAGCTCTGACAAAAGTCTTGTAATGAAAGTTTTCACAAAGAAAATGGTTTTTCTTTTAGATGTAGTGTATTATGACCCTTTTTTTTTCGAAGTGACGATGTCTTGTTATGTGATTAGGAAGTTTTTAAATTGATTAGGGTAGGTCGCGGTAGGGTCCCGGGTTCGATTACGGGGTCAGATCAAAAGTAATAGAGTTTGTTCTCAAGTTCACTAGAAAGTTTATTATGTGTTATTTTTCAAAGTCGGGTGTAAGTAGCTATGTAAGAATAAACATGTTATGCCTGAAGGTTTAATTGGTTTTATGCTTATTTAGCCCGCTCGTGGGGTAGGCGTAGACTGCTAAAGCTGTTGGTTGTTGACTGTTCAAGTTGTCGCTACCAACCACTCGAGTAGTTGATTTTCTACCAGTTGTAATACTTAGGTTCTCAGTAAATGGCAAATATTCTAATTTTGTATTGAGAAGTGAAATTGACTTTAGTAAATTGTTGAAGCTTTTAGGTAGGTATAGCTAGACTAGACCTATTGTTTACGAATTAAAATATACTACAAATGTGATGTCCGTTCTTTCTAAGGAGATAAGCCAGCTATGTAAGACATATTATACTCGTAATGCACAAGCCTGTTCGCAGACACAGGACGTAGGACGGCAATCCGACACGACCGGAGAGAGATCAGGCGCAGAATCAACATTTACGTGGTCTCCGATGCACGGGTGTATCAATCACCAACTTCCAGAGTCCTGGCTGTTTTTATGAAAGTTTTTTAAAACCCACAAAGCGGTTTCAGACCAGGATCTATCGACCCCGTGTACAGCAGTCACGCTATGCGACTACTAGACCAACGGGGTAGTCAAGCCAAGCATAATAGGAGACTAAGGTCTAGATTCACCTGCCTGGGCTGCGGGTTATTCGCAAGAGTTACCGTGGCCCTGGCACACAGAGACCTCCCGAAGGAACATAGTGGGTTTTAGTTAGAAAGAGTCTGACTCTCCAGCTGCACCCTCAGCGGGAGGTGTCATTTGAAGATATCCCACGAAAAACAAAACGGCCAGTTTCACAGGTTACGGATAGCCACTATCTACCAGATAAATTAAAAAATGGAACAGAATTTGTATGAAATTATCTACCAGATAAATTATCTGAAACTTATCCGTAACCGGTGAAACTAGCCCTAAATAGCGAAAGTCTAATTGAATAATTTGGTACATCCTTGGGTGGGCTATAAATTTGGTGGCGGTGATACACCAACCACGGATAAGCGCTCGCTAGTACGAGGATTAATGGGCTGTCTGTTACACCGTACTGTAACATGTTACGATAGATATAAGCGTAATGCAGTATTTTTTTAAAAGTAGTGTGTAAAAGTCGTGGTGACCTAGTGGTTAAAGCACCAGCCTCTTATTAGCGCGTGCAAGCGTGATGATTAAGGCGTTGATGTTTGCGAGTTGAACTTAATTGACTTTGACTCTATTTTGACGGATAAAATATGAGATGACGTAAAATGTGGTATTCTGTGAGGTATTCCCCCGTCACTTCAACGCTCACTGCGCACTCAAACTCGATTAAAAGGGTCAACCCTTATGTGAAGTGAGAGTGAATAGCGACGTGAATACGAGTTCTTGTTCGAATTTCACAGAATCTATGTGCAACAGCTGTCATCACATTATTTTTTGTCACAATCCATGTCAATTATTGGACTAAACCTTCGGTTATACCATTACCTACTTATAAACATGTCAAGTATCTACCTAAATGCATACAAGTTGCATGTCGCAACTTAGAGAGCAGTTTCATCAGTATAAATAGTTTTGCCTTAGAGCATGTAACTAACGGGAACCGCTAGAACACAAATATGTACGAAAAAGTCTGCCAATTTAACTGCGCCGAGGTAACACAACAAGATAGTGATAGCTCACTCACTCAAGTGTTTTTGATCTTAACGTTCGTTATGTACGCTCACGACAAAATTCACAAACCAGCCATCCTGTTCCCCTTATCCCAAATTTTATTTGGGGTCGGTTCACACTCCTCAATCTGCCGTCATACTCACAAGTAACATCTTTCTAGCCATATCACCTTTCACATAATCCATCCATTTCCTTGACTGTTCAGATAGGAAGGTACGGCAATAGCCTATCCAGTTGGTTAAATTCTCCAAGCAAAGATTCAGGACAGTTACACCAGAGCAAGTAGTTCTGCTGCAACTCGGACATTACGTACAGAAAGTTTCAAGTATCTGGGCTAGATGTTAGTGTTCAAATTGACGACATTAACACAATTGGGCGAATCTTTGAGGTTATTTGAAGGTTATACCCTGTATACTGGTGTTTTTAAAGTAAAGAGATGGTTCGGTGTAGATGACATGACGTCAGGATTCGTTGAAGGAGTCGTTTGTGAGGAGTGTGGTTAACGTTTAAGAGACCGACCCCGTTGGCGCGATGGTAACTACGCCGGACTGCCGCGCTATCGCCTATATGCCGCCTAATCTCTCTCCAGTCGTGTCGAATCAATCCAGCGAATAATGTCAACTGCCTATGTCTAGTAGGCAAATCTCAGATTAATGGAAGACAATTTCATAAATCTGAGAGGCAAATCAACAGATAGATAGGTTATTGAAATTCGCCGTTAGAGAGAACGGCCGCCGTGGCCAGCTATCGTTGTGGGTGTTATTATTCGCTTCGGTGTAACAGTAGGCCATAGAAGCTTAAACAGCATTTTACCACTTGAGTTATTGACGATTTTACAGGTGACGTAATGTAGCAGAACGCCAGGGTTTGTCTGCCTCCGTATTACCGTAAACTGTGTAATATATTGCGTCATGTTCCTGATTTTAAGGATTTACTTGGTTTGTTTGTTTGTGAAGATTTAATTTTGGAATTGCCTTCGATGTTATGAGTGTTTTCATTTGTCTCAGAATGTATTTTTGTGGGTAATTAATTTTGATTGTGTGATTAATGACTAGAAAGTCAAAAAAGTTTTATAGACATCAATGACTGTGTTTCGGATGGCACGTTAAACTGTAGGTCCCGGCTGTCATTGAACATCCTTGGCAGTCGTTACGGGTAGTCAGAAGCCAGTAAGTCTGACGCCAGTCTAACCAAGGGGTATTGGGTTTCACGGGTAACTGACGTCATAGTTCTTATTTTCATACAAATTGCATAGAAAGTAACTGTTTTTGACAGTACAATAAAAGTATTGACTTTGCCTCGTCGACTCGTCAGATTACTAGCAGATTTTTTATCTGTACAAATATTATTAGAAAGATGAGCAGTTTGTTTGTTCGTATGCGCTAATCTTAGTAACTACTGGGCCGGTTTGAAAAATGTTTTCAGTGATAGATACGCTACATATCGAAGGAGGTTAAAGGAGACTTTTTATCCGGATGTGCGGAGTAGTTTCCAGGGGACGCGGGTGAAACCAAACGGCGGCTGAAGCTACTTTTGAATACGACCGAGGGTAAAAACCACTCATATATGTACATATATTATTTATTATACGTTTGCATACATCAAAAACAATAAATCTGAAAACATGAAGAAGGAATACACTCAATCTTTCAGTTCTAAATTCTTAGCTGAGACAAACCCACCCCTCCCTTTTCAAGTAAAAAATTATATACACCAATAAATTCACAATTTAAAACCGCAAAATTCCGTGATGAAATTGCAGGGTACCGGAGAAATATTTCCGTACTTCCTTTTTTGAAACTTAAACGTTAAAAAATTACTGAAAAAAGCGTTCAGGAGAGATCGTGGGGTTACAGGCTTACAGTAACCTGGTGAGGAAAACCATCCGGAAAATACCCGGCACTTTTAAAACGTAGGTATTATATAAGTATTTTGCACCTTCAACTTTTTAGGGATGGGCGAGTCAATGTCGATAGATTGACTGTTTTTATCGATATAAAAAATGCGATGGGGACGAATTTATCGACGCCTTTTATTTTTTTATATTGTAATTATTTGTGTGATATGTATATTATAATAACGTTGGAAATTTATTGTTCTAACAGAGGTTGATTTTAACAGAAAGTAATCAAACAAGCTAGTTGTATAAAAACAATAACATAATTTATTCAGAATACAAACTGTTATCGGGGAGGTTTTGATGTGAGAATTGTGTAAGTTCCTACGACTTATGACTGATTTCTGAGTACTTTTATCCGCCGTCGTTGTATAGACGCCAGCACATCAAGTTAATAAAACCTGTCAAATTTCCTTAACAGATTTTTTACTTTATCGCTGAAGCATACTGTTCAAAGTTGATTGGGATTTTAATGTTTCGTGTAGCTTGATGTGCTGGCGTCTGTACTTACGTTTAAGCTATTGAATAGATAAATTGCGGACAAGAGTACCCCAAAACTAGTCATTAGGATCGAACTAAGACAATTTAATTTAAATTTTCAACATTAAGACGGTACAGAACATTAAAATAGTGCAAACAATACAAGAATGCTTTTAATGAACAATTAAATTCCAGAAAATTATACAGTTAAAAACTAATCGAGCTGTAAAACTAATGACCAAGTTAAGCAATGCCGTGGGTTATTGTATAGACGCCAGCACATCAAGCTACTGCAATCTGTTAGATTTGAAAAACTAAGCAGAGCTTGTACTATGGGTACTAGACAACTGATAAACATACTCATATACTTTTCTTTTGTAAATACATACATATTATACATAGAAACACCCAGACTAAGTCAAATACCCATGTTCATGCACAAAAGTTTGACTTGTCCGGGAATCGAACCCGCGACCTATAGCGTGGCAGGCAGTATGATGGATAGTGCTATCAACTAGATAGAGGCTGGTTATAACTTTTTTCTGTTTCTCCATTAACCAACACTTTATCTATCAGATATCGCTATCTGACACCTATGGATTCGAAAACTTTAGTTTATCTGGCAGATAAGTTCCCAATAGGCTATCAGAGACTTTATCTGTAACCGGTGAAACTGGCCCTTAATGTTTTAAATTTTTGTTTTAAGTTTTAAACAAACGTTATTGGTTATTTTGTAATACCGATATAAAAAAACTTAAATGCTCGATAAACCGAGGTACAACACTAAACTCCACGGAAGGATATCCCTTAAATCCCCCAGGGGTCTGATAAATTGTGTTTCGCCTGCTCACTGTAGATATTAATAATATTTTAGTATACCATTAACATTTTGAATAATATTAATAAAGTTTTCTACGTTTGTTTGAAAATATTTTAAGTAGTTTGTTTGTTTAAGAGATATTTCTTTTAAGTCATATACTACTTTCTAATCTATAGATGTGTCTGGCTTACTCAAAAATTACTGAACAGATTTGTGTAACTTTACAGTAATCACTACATAGTATAAAACAAAGTCGCTTTCTCTGTCCCTATGTCCCTTTGTATGCTTAAATCTTTGAAACTACGCAACGGATTTTGATACGGTTTTTTTTAATAGATAGAGTGATTCAAGAGGAAGGTTTATAATGTATAATTTTAGTATCAGCATTGCACCCGTGCGAAGCCGGGGCGGGTCGCTATATAGCTTATACAATAGAATAGTATATAGGCTACATTTTATAAAAGTGCAGGTACTAGGAAAGCGGGAAGTATTGTGGTCTACAGATAAATGACAAAAAAAAGTCATTTATTCAAAGTACGCTGACAATCTGCACTTTTGAACGTCAATTTTACAAAAGACAGCCCCCAAAACGCCCGCCCTTCACCACTTCCTATGTGTTTTTGCTGGGAAGAAGAAGTGGCGCAACAAACTCCCCAGCAATGCCTGTCTGTTGGTTTGAAGAACCTTTAAATAATATTTTTTTCATACATAATTTGTATGATGACAATTTCTGAAAGCATTATATTATCAGAAAAAGTCACGAAAATGTATTCAACATATTGCCTTGACATTGTTAATTAATTAATTAATTAAGATCTTATATAACTTATCCGTTATTACCAGTAATTGGAAGGCGAAAATCAGTAGATAATAATTTAGTATAAGCCCATTGCTCGCCTTCCTTGATTATGTCTCCGATATTTAATGGAAAGATCTCATTAATTCAATTAATTACGGCATCGTGAGTTCAATTACATTGGTACCTTATGTTCAATTAAATTGGTATCTAATGTTCAATTCAATTAATGATAAGTGGCTTTGGATCTACGATCACACTTAACTTATTTAGGCAGTTCCTTAATATTATATTCGTTTCTTCCATTATAAGTCAAGAAGCACTCGTTCCACTTTACGTATTTTTTTTCATTAATTATTATTTTGGGTTGGTTTGTGCGTTTCCTCGGTATTTATACGTCTTCGTGTATTATTTTGCTTGTATTAGCCCGCGGTTTCTCCTGCGTCTCGGGCAAATTTATCCTATCATCCGGATAAAAAGTACCTAACCTATGTCCATTGCGCCTTTTCAAGGATATCTCGAAGAGACTCGCTGACACTTCCAATGATCCAAAGGCTGGCTTTTACTTCGGCCAACGGATAAGCATTGCCATCCAACGTGGCAATGCTGCCAGCCTATTGGGCACACTCCCAGTGAGCAGTGATGAGGAGGAATTTATTTTTAGTGTAAATATTTTAATTAACCGTATTCATTGCTATGCCAAACCTTTTATCTTAATTAGTCCAGCCATAAGAACGTGATTGCGTCATACACAGACAGAGCTATTTTCCCATTTACCGATGTATAAATTATTAGGGTAAGATACAATTGCAATTAATGGAAGAGCTGAGGGGCGATTCATAATGTCCTTATAAAAAAAAACTATCTACTTTTTTATTCCATATTTAAAGAAAGATTCGGCAAGTCCCATTAGATACTACACTAAAATAAATTAAAAGAAAAAACCTTTTTTAAAAAGCTTTTATAGTCCGCCATATTGGATTCAGAATAACGTCAAATTATTTATTAAGTCACTCTCAATAAGTCATTTCATTTGATACCTATATTGTTGAAATTCATTAAAAATAACTACTCCGCCATCTTGGACGGTCCGCCATATTGGATTTAGAATAACGTCATATAACATCTTGCATTGTCATCCAGACTGAACGTGTATACAAAATTTCAGAGCAATCGGTTGAAGATATCTACTTCAAAATTGAGTTCAAAGAATCCACCGTAACATACATACACGGCAAGTTAAATAAAAGCTTTTAATAAAAGGAGTTCTTATCTCTACAGTACCTAATATTCATTATAGTCTTGTGATGGACAGACAGCAAAACCCAACAATACCTCAAATGAGGTACTTTTGGTGCCCCTTTCTGAAATGTAGGTACTTCTATAATAATAGGAATTTCATTGGTCTTAGCTTGCAAGATCCGCGTGTTGGTACTCTACTTTTCAATCCTTTCAGCCAAAAAGGTCAGCGTTGAGGATAAACCTTGAAATCTATTTGATCGGCTGTCGATAAAATGAATTTATCGATAAAATGCCTCTCTTGGGTAGTGTTGGGAAAGTAAGTTTAGTGGCCCTGAAGCTAAGTGATATTTGATTTGGTTACTTATAATATTATTAAAATCTTATGTTAATTAGAGAATTGTTATAAGTACCTACTTTTAAACAACATAAGCTATGGTGTGTAATTTTTAATTTATATTTTACAATCTATTTCTTAATTAATTTTGAGAAAAAAAAAATTTAGCTCATTGTGCCTTTTTGTACGGAGATAGAAGCTTATGGCTAAATAATAGCCGCACGGATCGATCGATCATAAGGTTTAGCAACACTTATCGCGGTCGGTCCGTAGATGGGTGACCAACTTGTCATCACGAGTTCCTCTGTGTTTCGGAAAGCATCTTAAATTGGTGGATACCAGCTATCATTGGACCTTATCTTTGGCGGTCGCTACGGGTAGGTACTCAGAAGTCAGAAAGTGTGACAACCAGTCTTATCAAGGGATATATGTAGAGGTGTCCAAGTAACTGGGCACATGTAAAACACTAGTAAATCTCGTTATAGTGGAAGCTGACCCCAACATAATTTGGATAAAGGTCTAAGGATTAATAAAATTATACATGTAATTTTTAGTACAAATTCCTAAGTTGAGGGCTTGTTTCACCACCTACGAATAAGTTCCAGTTAGTTTATTTAGTAGATAATTTCATATAAACTGTTCCATTTTTGAATTTATTCGGTAGATAGTGGCTATTCGGACAGTAAATGAAACACCTACGACCAGTTTAACCGGTTACGGATAAGTTCCAGTTAGTTTATTTGGTAAATAATTTCAAACAAATTCTGTTTCATTTATTAATTTATCTTGTAGATAGTGGCTATCCGTAACCGGTGAAACTGGCCCCTGATCTAATATACAGTATGAACCCGCTTACAGATATTTTTCGATTCCAGCAGATTTATTCGGTCTATACGTCATATACAAATACTATGTCCGCCGGCCGGGTCATCAGTTTTACCCAAAAGGAAACATTGAACAAATGCAGACTATCCGCAAAATAAGCAATGTCGTGCTCTTCCCATGAAAATGACGCTCCCGCTATGACATACTGAGCTTACGCTAGCCGAAAAATAGGAGTTATGTTATACCAACTTGTGCTATAAGAAAGGCATGAAGTGATCTACATACGATACTTCAAAGAAAGAAGAAAACTATCAGAAAAAATTGTAGTTGAAAGTATTTGTTTTGCTCTTGAATTGAAGAATCATCAAGTTAATTCATTCAATGACTAGGTTCTAACAGTGGTAACACACGCGTACTTTAAGAACTAATCTATGCACCTGTATAAAAGGTAGACTATTGCTTCCTTCGATGAATGGGTTCAGTAGTTACTGAGATTAGCGAGTTCAAGTTACCAACAAGTATACTCTTCAAGGTTATAATATTAGTCGCGATATTAATATAAATACTATTAACCCTGATAATTTTTTTATATGTATAATTTCGCCAATAAAATTAAAAAAAAAACTTAAAAAATACACACTAAAAATGTTACAATAAAATTTTAGCAGCTCTTTCACAAAATAAAGTGGATGTATAAATAAAAATGTCACGTAGCGGAACCTAAGTATAAACTCATCATCATTTTTACGATTTATTCGTAGAATGCAGTAGTTGAAGAAACTGGGTCGAGAAAAACAAAAGGAAATGGTGTTTTTCTTTTCCATATAGTGTGCTTTATATTCAGGAATATATCTGGGATATATGTATTTCTGTGTGTGTATTATCTACTCGCATATTTTGAAGACTAAGGGCCAGTTTTACGATGTCCGTATAGCCGCTATCTACTGGATAAACAAACAAAAGCTGAGTTTTTGACGTTCTAATTACAATGTAATTTTTATTGTAGGTTACGGCGATTGTCCCCTTGCAAAGGAATTTAGAAGTTTTGAAAATTACTCCTCATACATATTTTTTAATTTATACCAGCTATTGGTTTCAGCCACGTCGCATAAAAGTGGCCTATAGCCTTCCTCAATAAATTGGATATATGAAACAATTTTCCAAATAGGTCCAGTATTTCCTGAGATTATCGAGATCAAGCAACAAACACAATGTGACACTAACTTCCCGTAAGAACAACTCCGCGCACCTAGATAAAAAGTAGCCCTCCTCGATAAATAAGCTATCTAATACTGAAAGAATTTTTCAAATCGGACCGGTAGTTTCTGAGTGGCGCGTTCAACCAAACAAACAAATTCTTCTGCTTTATTTAAACAAGGAATAATTATGATTACTTCTGCAGGCTTAGCATGGCAACCGTAGAAACAAATTTTTGTTTAGAAGAATGACAGAAAAGTGACAGATTGACGTAAGATTTCCTTTGACATTTTTTGAAGAATATTTCTTTTCTTCGATCGACATAAGTTTACAAATGATTATATGCGAGTTGACAGGGTCGCGCCATGCTCGGGCAGAAGACATGTTGACATTGACAGAAAGAGTTTTGTCTTTTCTTGACAGAATAGATGTAGAATCGGCGTGCTAGGCCTGCTGATCATGAAATAGTCCACTCAGAATGCGGGTAAAACCACAGAAAAATCATATAGAGGGCCAGAATTTACATTTAAATTCACAGATAGATATTTCAAGCCAACCTCTGACTGTATTCTCAATAAACTTAAACCGTTTAGAACTGACATAAATACATAATACATTCAAATATCGACCTTGTAGCATTTGAATTAAGGATTTTTATAGCAGAAAAAAAAACAGAATTTCAGGCTTCTACAAATTACTTTAAAAGAGATTGTTTCCTCGAAGTTCGCATTTCCTTTCGTTTCGAACTTAAAATATACAAGTTTTAATTAATGTAGACAAATTGTGTTCTAGTGTTTTCTTAAGGAATTGTTCTTAGTGATTAAATTTGCGGTGTTTTATACAATTGGTTCAGTTTTGTATAATATTCTAGCTTTCAAGTAAGGATGATTTTATCGTCGTATATAAATTATTATTATTGTTATTTTGTATGTCTCTTTCTAGACCACGGGACTACAGAGTCCCGGATTTTTAGAAGGTGTTTCAATGTGTGGGTGTTTCAATTACTAACTTCCAGACTCCAGGCCGCTTTATGAAAGTCTCTTAAAACCCACATAGCGATTTCAGCCCAACCCGGGAATCGAACCCGAGACCTCGTGCATAGATCGACCTGTGCGGCTGTTCCTTAGCCTCGAGCTCCTCATGTATATACTCTATGTATGTATGTCAAAAAATACACAAAACAACAGCAAACAACCCGACCTATAAAGCCACCGTTAAACAGCCTATTGGACCTATCTCCGCACTCGTAATAGCCTATAACCCGTAATAAAGATCCTATCACACTAGTGCGAAAGCCTCAAAAGAAAACTTTGAAAGTCGGTTAGCCGTAAGGGTCGGTCGGAAGTACACGGCGACGTCACTTCCCGTGATTAACGACGGTAACCCAATTTCCTTTAAACTTGGAAGAAAATATTCGTGTGGTACAAGTTAGAAGCGAATAAATTAAGAAAAGATAGCGATTTTATTCAGGTACTGTTGCCGGCGCATAACTTGGCAAGGATTTTGACTCTTTTAATGAGGATAAGTTCGCGCATCGGGCCTATAGTTTGGATTCACGAATGTAGTGTGTCTTCCGAGAGAATTAGAAACTCGCTGTGACAAAATGGTTACCCGTCCACGGATCGACCGCACCAAGCCTCGATTAATCTTTTGATCAATCGACTCGTTAGTTAGCCTTGATCTGAGATGGTAAATATACCTTTTTCTTTTCTTTGTCGTTGGGAAAAAATGCTGTTACGCATCCCCTTCCCGTCGCGGGACGGGAGAGGAGGATATGGGACTCCCCGGAAAAATCGTTCACGGTATACCCACTAAAAATACCCAGCGGTACTCCGACCTCGCCTGAGTGGGGCCTGGGAGTTTATAGCATCCAGTCCCCGCCGGCGACTGCCCGCCTTACGCCCACGTCCCCCCCAATAGGGAGGGCAATGGTAAATATTCTTGTTTCAAATTCCGATTGTCGCTATTCTCATATAACTTGGACCAATCGAATGAATCAGTATAGCATGTCCTTTCAATAGATTATGATTTATAACTGCCTTCTGGCGATGATTCGCCAAAGATATTCAGCTTCTTACGATATTTGGCACCGGTTTGGTCTCCTTGGTTAAGTGACATCCGCCTAGCTTCTTGTTAAGTACCTACTTAGAACATATATTTACTGAAATGCTTAACAAAATTACGTGTTTTTATTGTACTGTAGTAATAAGCCTAAAACTTTGGTAATTTATCTAATAGACGATTCCTATATAAAGAAACGCTTCGTTTGGCTTATAGATGGTAGTTTTTAAATTACTATAGCGTCCGTCGTGTTTATTTGAAAATCGGAAGAATTATTATACAATACGTTAATTGGTAAAACTCAAGCCACTAGCTATCGTAGCTAGTGGCTTGAGTTTTTTTTTTGTGAGTCAGTGGCCTAGTGGTTAAAGCACCAGCCTTTCGAGTATGAGGGTGCGTGTTCCATTCCAGGTCAGGCAAGTACCAATGTAACTTTTCTAAGTTATATGTACTTTCTAAGTTTATCTTGGACACCAATGACTGATTAAAGGTAAAGGAAAACATCTCGAGGAAACCTGGACTATAAAGTCTGAAATTACCAACCCGCATTGAGCAAGCGTGGTGATTAACGCTCAATCGTTCTCCGTGGGAGAGGAGGTGTGCCCAGCAGCGGGACGATAAAAAGGCTGTGATGATGATGATGATACCGTCCGTAAGCGAAACTTAGTTCATAAGTGTATCTTTGACATTAAAGACTGACTGAAGACTGGACTTCAAAAATTATCTGAACCCATCTGTATTTAGCAAGCGTGGTGATTAACCCCATTGTTTCTTTGGATGAGAAGAGGTCTGTGCCCTGCAGTGGAACAATAAAAACGTCTGATGATGATCAAGCCTAAGAATAAGAGATTTTTCTGTAATAAGATTTCAGTTGGTCTATCAGAGCCAGCTACGCTCACTGTAGTCTGTTTATGGATGGGTCATCTGTAATAAGGATACTCATCCTTTCACCTTTCGTTTTTAGATTGGTAATAAAAACAAAAAATAGTTGATGCATTGCGCATGTGATCAACTTCTACTTCAAATTAAAATGATCACAAAACTCTTTGAAACTAAGGCCAATATTTGACAAGATACGTAGAATTTTTCCACTGAGCAACACACAAGGTTTATTCTAGTATCTGGCAACACTGTAATGAAAAAGGGGGTACAAACACATTAATCTCCTTTTGTGTAAGTGATTAATACACTTTTGTTCAGTCGGCTGTAGGGTTGTGACGTAAAATTGTAGGGTAGTAGGAAAGTGTTATCAACTTTGTATTTGGTTTCTGTGTGATCTGTGAGGATTAAGAATTTGAGAGGTTCACCACATTATCATAACACAGTCTCTTAGAAAAATACCGGGTTTATTGCTAGGCTTCCACTATTGTCTTTAAAGTTAATGGTCTTTATCCAGTTGTGAAGTCGTGGTGGCCTAGCGGTTAAAGAGCCAACCTCTCATGTATGAGTGCGTGGGTTCGATTCCGGGTCAGGCAAGTACCAATGCAACTTTTCTCAGTTTATCTTGGACACCAATGACTGTGTTTCGGATGGCACGTTAAATTGTAGGTCCCGGCTGTCATTGAATATCCTTAGCAGTCGTAACGACTGGGTCGTTAGAAGCCAGTCTAACCAAGAAGTATTGGATTGCCCGAGTAACTGGGTTGAGGAGGTCAGATAGGCAGTCGCTCCTTGTAAAACACTGGTACTCAGCCGAATCCGGTTAGACTGGAAGCCGACCCCAACATAGGTGGGAAAAGGCTCGGGACATGATGGTCTTTACCCAGTTCTTTGTAAGACTACGTTTTATATTAAGGTGGTCAAGGTTTAAGATTTTTGAAAATTGGGAATTAAAACTTCTGCGTCTCTAGCGGGATTGTTCGCAATAGTACCGGCAGCAGTTACCGTGGCCCTGACACACAGGGCTCCAGAAGGAACATAAGTAGGTTTTAAACAGTAAAAGTCTGGCACTCCCTCCAGCTGCCAACTGAGGCCAAAGGGGTCATTTGAAGACTTTCCTCTTAAAAAAAAGGATGAAACAGATAGGGCTTGTTCAAACTCGTCAAATAAATTTGCTGTTCCGAGGGTTGCCTTTGACATTGACACGACAAAATTTTAGAATAAAACACTGCCAATTTTAAAGAGGAGGGGAGGTAATTTGACGAAACTTGTGATTCGTTTCTCCAATGTGCCTTCGTCAGAAGTGGTGATAAGATACTCAGGCGTTCTCTGTATGATATAGAAGATCAATACTACTAATCGCCAATAAAACTATTTGATGGTTTTTGTTTTTAAAAACTTTATTGCAGAGAAGGTCAGCCCTAACAGTAAATGACAAATATGTTGGCCAAATTATTCTGAAGTTCATTAGCTACCTGATGAATATGTTTATGTTGCTGTTAATATTGTTTAACATAAGTTTTACCAAGGGGTTTCCGGGAACGTTGGATTGAGAAGTCGCTCCATGCAAAATGCTGGTAAACTGCCGATCCTAATACATTTGGGAAAAGGCAAGGCTAAATAAAAACCAAGCTTGAAGTATTTTAAAATCTGTGCTAATAAATATAGAATTGTAGAATTTAATAAATACATTTAATTACATTACTATTGCTTTTACTTATTTAAATTGTACTTAATTTATTTCAGTGTTTTACTACACACTCAAATATAAAATAAAATTTTGCGTCCTAAAAATAGCTGAACAGTTTTGCAGAGGACCCTAATTTTTATAACAAATAGGATCCCTGGTACCCTTTTCTCAATTAAGGCCTTATTCACAAGTTTTAATTTTGATTTAAGACCTTATCCGAGGGGAGCCTCGTAAATTTTGCAGATATGCTTTATATAATTTCGCGTAGGTGTCTGTCTGTTATAGGGGTTCTGGGTTATTTATTAAGATAATAAGAAAGATGAGTTAATTAATTAGAGTATGTACTTAATATAATAATATTATATGTATACACGTTAAACTGTAGGTCCCGGCTGTCATTGAACATCCTTGGCAGTCGTTAGGGGTAGTCAGAAGCTAGTAAGTCTGACGCTTTTTTTTTTTTTTTTTTTTTTCGGGGGGAAATCCTCATGGACTATCCTCCGCCTGGGGAGAGGCGGAGGGGTGTGCCGGACTCTTACCGGCTAAAACCACCCCGGTGTCTCCTCGCACGTGCGCGCGGGGCCGCGAGAATCCAGATTCTTCCGCAGCCCCGCACTAGTGCTGGCCCGGCTGTCCGGGCCTCGCCTCCTGCACGGGGTAGTGAGGTGTTAAACTACCCCGTGCATCGTCTCAGAGGCACGCGCCGACACCCGCGCGCGCCTCCGCCTCGGGTCCATCGAAAAGGGGGCGGGGACGTCCCCAAGTCCTCACCCCTGGACCCGTTTATGGGGGGCGGAAAAGGGCGTTGTCCGCCCTTCTCCTGCGCCCGGTGCGCCTTCTGCGGCGTCACGTGCGAGTCGTGATTTCCCTCTCCCGTTCCGCAGATTCCTTCTGCGACATCACGTCCTCGCAGAAGGACACCACCGCCTCCCACGACTCTGCCCTACCGACCATCTTCCGCACCACGGTCGGCAGCGACAGGTCGACTCCTACCTCGTTTGTGAGGACACGGCGCTGCTCCTCCCAAGCCACACACTCGGCGAGCGTGTGTTGCGCCGTATCCTCCCCGCAATGGACGCAGTGGTGGCACCGAGCGTCCGGCTCCCTGTCTATGCGGAGTAAGTCTGACGCTAGTCTAACCAAGGGGTATTGGGTTGCCCGGGTAACTGAGTTGAGGAGGTCTCATTGCCACGTTGGATGGCAATGCTTAATCGTTGTGCGAAATAAAAACCTGTCTTCCGGTCACGGGAAGTGTCAACCAGGTGCCATACACCATATGGTTTAAATTTGATTGGGAACATTTGACAGGTTCGAGTAGCTTGATGTGCTGGCGTCTGTATATAGCTTCGATTATACTAACTACGTTGTAAAGGCTGTCTGTGTATGTTACAGGGATTTCGCGAAATGGCATATTAATGAAGCGTACTAAAGCAACAATATATTTAGCTTACGCTACTAGAATGACGTCATACACGTTACGCCAAGTAACGGTTATTAAACGGTTATTTTATTGCTTTATTTCGTTTTTTCTTTCGTGGTTATATCGAGATGGATGATAAGCATAATTTCGAACACTTATGTAAAGTTTTTTAATATGCTAAAATGACTTGGAAAAAAAGTGTGGGCTTGTCGTGTCTTAACATGATAGGACGTTTTTAATGTATCGATGCCAGCACATCTACCTACCTTAAAATGTACATTTTTAATGGATTTTCAACCTTCACAATAGTGCAGGGATAATCTATCTAGCTATATCTTTAAGCCAAAGTAGCCTGATAATAAGAGAAGAGATTAAAGATTTATTTATAATTTTCGATTGATAAAATTTTACAGGTTCGGGTAGGTTGACCTGCTGGCGTCTATACTTTTGAGGTATACTGAAGCGAAGGATAATAAAAAATATTTTTTCAGTCATTATCTTTGTTCCAAATTTGTTATTATCTATCTCCTGTCAGGTTTCAATATATAATATATATATATATATATATATAACCTAACATTGGTCTTATCTTACAGTCTCAAAGAAACCCACGATAAAAGAGTAGCAGAAAATCCACTTTCTCATACCATCTTAAAAAATGGGACTTCTGCATTTTCTTTTTTACTGCATAAATAAATTTTATACAGGAGGTGTCATGTTAAGCGCGGTTTTTATGGCGTTAAATAAGTGTTCACAGAATAATTTACACGTCCGTTCATGAAAGCAAAATACAGGGTGTTGCTAATTTACTTGCCCAACGTGTCAAGGTTACCTTGATAACATCTGAGCGATTTGAATAATTTTCCACTTTATTTGTTTCCTTATTGTTCTGGCATTAAGCCATAATGAACATTATTTAAGCGTGAAATATTTAATATTTGAAGATTTCTGATAAGTTTTATGGGTCATTAGAAACGAATAAAATTACACATTTGATGATAAGAGATGGGGCTACACACTAAAATGTTCAAATTTTCAGATTAACATAATATTGTCTAGATGGATGCTGATGTAGACAAGAATCTTGGTATAACATAAGAAAAGAGCAAACCATGGATTTGTAGATTATACTGGCATTTGTAGTTTATTCATTGATCACTGGGAGGCTGTTACTGAGCACGAATGCCTTGTTGGTCTAGTAGTTGCATGGCTGACTGCTGAGAAAGGATCTCGAGTTCAATACCCGGGTCTGTCTCCAAAATCGCTTTGTGGGTTTTAAGAAACTTTCCCAAAAGTGCACTACAATATTTCCTGCGCAGCTGGCTGATCTCCTTAGAGAGGACAGCCGCTGGATAGACGACAATCCTTCTTGACGCCATTACTAAGCACGAGCTCCTCTCACACAAATGTCACAATATTTGTAAAAATAAACTTTTACGTCATCTCTGAGCGTATGCTAGGTCTGCCAACAAAATTAAGCCAACCCGCCGCCGGTATCTTAACGAGTGCTAATACGGACATAAACACTTGTATCGTGCTTATCAGCAAACGCTTAGCTTACGGGTTAATATGAACTATAATGTGAAGCATAACACACTGAACTTAGCGACAGATATTGTATATATAGACGACATCGTTATACCATCAAGAGGTACTCAACACTAGCTGCCACGACAGACGACGTCCTTTTTTAACCGACTTCAAAAAGGAGGAAGTTCTAAATTCAACGGTATGTTTTTATATTATTTATTTAAAAGCTGTAGAGCTTGTGGGTGAGTAACAGCAGCAGGAGCTAAGGACTCTGACTACATCAGCAGGCTTAGCATGGCGATTTTATATCTATTCTGTCAAGAAAAGACAAAGCTCTTTCTGTAAATGTCAACATGTCTTCGGCCTGAGCATGGCGCGACCTGTCAACTCGCATATAATCACTTAGCCTTATGACAATCGAAGAAAAGAAAAAATACTTCAAAGAATGTCAAAAGAAATCTTACGTCAATCTGTCACTTTTCTGTCATTATATCCAATCTCCGTGAAACAAAACTTGTTTCTACGGTTGCCAGGCTGAGCCTGCAGGGGAATACGGGGAAGTAGGAGTGTGGTTTTAGCCTGTAAGAGGCTGGCACTACCTCGACTATCTCACTCGTGGGGCAGGCGACGTGTCCGTGAAGATTTCCACACTCCTGCTACATAAAAAGATAGCAGCACGGTTAAGCAACGTTTGCCGCAGAAGGTCCATGGATGGGTGACCTCCTCGTGATGGTGAAATCCTCCATATTTGGGACGATAAGTTTAGTGGTGGGCTGTCACTTGTAAATCTCTGGCAGACTTTACGAGTAGTCCAAAGCTAAAGTGTCTGATAAGCAAGCCAATTGGTATCGCCTTACCTAGCTAACTTGGTCGCATAGGCAGTCGTTCCGTTAAAAAGCAGCATACCTACGAAGCTGACCCTATCACGTGTAGGCTGGATGATGTTTCTAAAAAGTTCAATTATCCTTAGAATATAATGAAGCCAATGAAAGGAAAATTCAGAACGACCTTTTGATAAGGTGCAGTTCCTTTACTTTCAAAAGGAAGGCGATACAGAAAAAGCTAAACGATACCATTTAAAAATAACTTTAAAAAAATATTTTCGTAACATCGTAACCTCTTTTCAAAACGGTTTTTCATTGTTGAAAGTCCTGTTATCGTATTATACCTCAGATCATTTATTCAACCGGATACGCCATGGCCTGTCCTTTTGCCGAAGCTACGAGGCTGTCGGTCACAGTCGTGTATATATTATGATGTGTGCGTCAAGTTTATGCCTATTTTTAATATAATATAATTTTCCTCACACATTCACACAACGTCATCTAGTCCCAAACTAAGCAGAGCTTGTACTATGGGTACTAGACAACTGATAAACGTACATGTACACTTTTCTTTTGGAGGTAAATACATATATATATGTTCATGCTCAAAAATGACTTATGCTAGTATCGAATCCGCAACCTCCAGCGTAGCAGGCGGATTTACTACATGTTCGTCGTCTAATTGTTAGTCAATTTTGTAAGGATGTGATCGAAAATGCCCGCGCGGTAACTTCGACACGTTTTTGCATAGAGATTAGTGCTTGTAGTAGTTCCAGTTGTTTTAATACTCTAAGCATTATACGAAGTTTCATTGTAAGGGCTAGTGGAACGTCCCCTTATCTCTAACTTCAATAAGCTTGACAGTTTTGTCCAGTGAAGTACCGGCTCCTTTTGTTTACGCATTGTATAGAATATTTTAGGGTTTGTATAACACCGTGCTGTAATTTTAGGCCCGTTTGTTAAAAAAGAGGTTTTTTTACTCTTTCAGCAATTATATAGGGTGTTATAATACTAGTGCACCATATTTTTACTAGACTAGAACATGCTAAGGATCGTGTTTACCACAAAAAAAAAGTTAAATGATTTGGAGTTTGTTGCGCCACTTCTTCTTCCCAGCGAGAACACATAGGAAGTGGTGAAGGGTGGGCATTTTAGGGGATATTGTCTCTTGTAATGTTTGACGTTCAAAAAGTGCAGTTTTGCAGCCAATTTTGTATAAATGATTTTGAGTTAGAAGTTCCTACTGCAACTACAAGCTAAATGCACAACCCCATACCGGGACTAACAAACTAACTAACTGGGAAGAGAAGGCAGGTTGTTATATAGTTACCTACTTGAGTCTGTTAACTTCGCTAGACATATGCATGTAAGTGAATCGTCAAGCCTTGAGGAAATTGCTTCCAAGATAAGGATACAAAGCATCTTTGAAGTTAACTTGATTTGGCCCCCGACTTCGTCCACGTCGCGAGGATATTAAGTTTCGCATCCTTTTTTTTTGGCGCTGGAAAAAAATGCTACTACGTATCCCCTTACCGTCGGGGACGGGACAGGGGTATGTGGGACTCCCCGGTAAAGTTTCAGCGTAAAATAATAATACATGTATTCACTTTCGAGTTAATTGTATTAGCAAGGACATATTTTTATTTCGTCTTCACCTGTTTTATAAAAAAAATACTTCATTTTATTAATTTAATACATTGGTTTCCAAGATAGACTTAGAAAGAAAGAGCTTAGAAAAGTTGCATTGGTACTAGCCTAACCTGGAATCGAACCCGCACGATCATACTTGAGAGGCGGGTGCTTTAACCACTAGGCCACTGACTCACAAAAAAAACTCAAGCCACTAGCTAAGTGATTAGCATAACCAATCACCGTATTGTATTTAATTCTTCCGATTTTCGAATAAAAAAATCTTATCCAAATAACCAACCCTTCCGTTATGAAATCTTTTTAAAAGGGTTATTTGCGGATTACGTCCCCTTGTTTGATTTGGTTTGTAAGCCCTTCGCGATGTCAACATTTTGTCAAATGATCAACCCAAACAGTTTATCTTAAGAAAGGTTCAAAATTCTTTAATGGTCTATGTATTATGGGCTTATTAATTTGTGAATTGTTAACTTTATTTAGACCAATTAATAAAATGTTGAATAATTGTTTACAGTTTCGTCAGTAACCCCGTGACGTGCATACTCGTATATGTAATCGATTCCCGCTGCCTATGACCCCCATATGGGAGTGTGATATGAAAATGGGAGTGTCACTAACAATTTTGCCAAAATATAGTAACTCTATCCGCGTTCTGAGGTAATATACATACCTCGTCTATAGGGTACATCATCATCATCATCATCTCCCGAGCCTTTTCCCGGTGCACTATTGAGCCATATTTCTTATTTTAATATACCTAGTAAATTGGACAAATTAATTAAAAGGTGTAAATATTTAACAGCTATTTGCGACGTTGCCAACTTTTGGTATACGCGCTCTTAACGCTCAATCCTTCTCAGTGTGAGAGGAGGCCTGTGCCCAGCGATAAAAAGGCTGATGATGATGAACATATTTCTCGTGTCGGCGACGCCTTATGTTACATGTATTTATTTTGTCTTTAAAATGAATACGAGTAGATGAAGCATTGATAAAAGTACTCTTAAACAATTTTTTTGCTAATCGGGCATAAGAGAAGTGATTTTACGGCGACTCTGGCACACACAGACCACCTGAAAGAATAAAAGTGGATTTTAGTCAGTAAGTCTGACACTCCCTGCAACTACCCCCCATAGTGAGAGGCGTCATTTGACGATTTCTCACAAAAAAATAAAGCACGTTACACAACTGTGAAAATTCCCTTTAGTCCACTCCATTTGCATTTCAATGTGCCCTCCCCCTTTGTTGAAGTTATACTCTATACATTTTAGGTCCTTACTAAGGGCGAGTTCGAAGTATATACGTTCATTTGCATATTTTTCGTTTATATTTCAGTAACGGATGTCTAAACCTATTGTAATTGTAATACAATTTTAAACGGTGAAGAATTAATTATGTTGCTTTTTTGTGAATTATGTTTTTTTATGTAATTTATGAGTGCTTCTAAATGAGATTAAAATTCAGTGGTTTTGTTAATGTGATGAGTCTTGAAAATTCATATATTTGAATATAATATAATATCCCTCACACATTCACACAACGTCATCTAGTCCCAAACTAAGCAGAGCTTGTACTATGGGTACTAGATAACTGATAAACATACTTATATACTTTTCTTTTGTAAACACATACATATTATACATAGAAACACCCAGACTAAGTATGTTCATGCATGTTTGACTTACCTACGCGTGAATCGAACCCGTGGTCTATAGCGTGGCAGGCAGGTTCACTAACCAATGCGCCATCTGGCCGTCAATACAATAACATCCTTCTTCTTTTAAAGTCGGCTAATAATAATTGTGTTTCATGGATCCCATGTCAGCATAACCTCTGTAGTTTTGGTATTAATTTCTTCACAAATTAATGGCCTGCCACATAGAGAATAACATGTTCTCCAATTATAACGTTTAGACTTCTGGGATGAGCGACTTGTCAGTCAGTCAGTCAAATTGATGTGCTCGGTAACTTAAAGGGTATGAGAGGTTGAGTGGATGAAGTAATCGTGTGTGAGTAGACGACTATTTCAAAGTCGTTTGCTTTGCTAAAAGTCTCCATGAGCGTTCAATGGTGAATGGTGTCAACAATCTATACTTTATTATATTTCATTATATAAATATCGACCATCAATCGACGCTATAGATCGTTTGTAGAATGTATTGGCCGACGCGATCAGTATTGTGGGAACTGTCATTTATATTACATTTTAATATCGATTCATGGCATCTATCGACAGTCGATCTACTGGATAGGATTGTTTTTTTTTTTTAATTATAAAAAAATACTTAAAACTAATGAACAATAATTAGTAAACATAAATAACTAAAAACCATCGAAAAACTCATCCCCATCGCTGTCTACCGGGAGCGTACCCAAGAGGCTGGCAGCATTGCCACGTTGTATGGCAATGCTTATTCTCTGACCAAAATAATAACCAGCCTTTGGGTCACTGGAAGCGTCAACAAGCCGTTTAGATAGCTCTTTAAAAAGATAATTTAACTATTTATTACCGACATCATCATCACAGCCTTTTTATCGTCCCACTGCTGGGCACAGGCCTCCTCTCCCACGGAGAAGGATTGAGCGTTACTCACCTCGCTTGCTCAATGCGGGTTGGTGATTTCAGACTTTATAGTCCAGGTTTCCTCGAGATGTTTTCCTTCACCTTTAATCAGTCATTGGTGTCCAAGATAAACTTAGAAAGTACGTATAACTTAGAAAAGTTACATTGGTACTTGCCTGACCTGGAATCGAACCCGCACCCTCATACTCGAAAGGCTGGTTCTTTAACCACTAGGCCACCATGACTTTTACCGACAATAACAGCACATTACAAAATACAACACAAAGGACAATTCAACATCATCTACGTAAATAGTTCAACCATTATTTATGCGTACCTTTACCCAAAAGCAAATGTACGAGTACCCTTATAATTCCTCCAAATGACCCATTGAAACGAACAAGAGATCGTATTGTGGTGACATGGCAAAAAGCTAAAATGGCTGAACGGCCCAAATCTGATACCCTCGCAGACTTAATGAAAGTTGATATGGGCAAAAACGTGTAGGACCAACATGACTTGATACTTGAAGGCGTGGCTGCAATATGAGAGGTAGTTTACTGTATCTAGTTGTTGTAACAATTGGGTAAACGTGTCAATAGGTCAATATGCCTCCATGCGAAGTTTTGTCTAAATCGGTGGAGCTGTTTTGGAGAAAAAATCTACAAACAAGTTTCTTTCGTGTTTTGAGAATAGAAACGCTAGAGATTTTAAGTTTTTTAGTTTGTTTCTAAATTATTCTTTAGAAACAAAAGAAAAAACTAGTAAGCCGTTGGGGTTATAAAAAATTTTTTTTTATTTATTTAGCCTGTGTTGTCCCACTGCTGGGCAAAGGCCTCCCCACTTTGTTTCCGTTCCTCCCGATCTTGAGCGGTCTCCAATTTTTTTCAATATTGAAAATTATTTTTTTATATCAATTTAGTAGGTTTTAGACATTATCCTATACATGCATACCAACATAATTATGTTATCAATACAATATTATCACACACCTCATATGTACATCTCACATCTTTGAGTCTTTCCCAAATGTCATCGCGTATCTAGTTATGATGGTCACTCAACATTTAATATAATATTTAGTGTTGTACTCACGTTTGGGCGTTTAATTCCGGAATTCCGGGATTCCGGGGTCCGGAGTACTGTTGTTAGTTTGAGGTAATATACGTGTTTATTTGGGTGTATGTCGGATTTTAATTGTTTTATTAGTTTTGTTCTTTTAATAGTATTAGATTTTAGTTCCGGGTTTACTAATGACTTAGTTGTAAGTATTTTACGGACGGTGTCGACCTGCGTGTTAAACTGATGTTACCTAGTGAAAAATTAATAAATTGATACTAAAAGTTATGTTTTTTATACTGTGTGAATACTAATTTCAGAAAAAAAGGGCTTTATTATTATAAAAGTTATTTATTTATGTATGTTTGCTGGGGAGTTTCTCGCGTCACTTTTTCTTCCTAGCGAAAACACATATGAAGTGGTGAAAGGTGGGTTTTATGGGGCTGTCTTTTGATTTTTTGTCGTTCGAAAAGTGCTGATATAATATATCAGCCTAATTTGATAAATTATTTTTTATTTTAATTTTAAAGACCATCGCTTGTACTGCACATAACCACCGGTAGCGGGACGCCTGCTGGGGACCGGTTGGCCCCCCGACGCTATGCCTGTCGGTGGCCGGCGTCTCCCCTGCCGACGCACAGGTGGTGGCGACGTCGGCGGATAGAAGTTTGGCTTAATATTAAAAACAAAACTTGTTGTTTTCACTGTTTTGATAAACGAAGTATTAACTTCCTGGAGAAAAAAATATAAATACATATTTATAATGTTTTGAATGCTTCTAACATTTAATAAATATTTATGTTTAATATATAATTTAGCCGTGAGAGCCAGTATTGCGAAAACGCACAAAATAGACTAGTCCTTTATTACTCGGGTAACTGTCAGGGGCATTTTCGATCAATCAAAGGTACAATAACGGGAAATTGATATTCCCGGACCTTGCTCCATCACTAGTGAGTGCCAAATCCCTCGTCACTATAACAGTGTTGCCACCTGTTATTAAGCTTTTCCCACTGATATTTTGTTTCGTTATGACATTTTTTGTGTGATAAAATTATGTTTTTCGGTCGGTTGAATAGTCTGTTAGTTATAAAAACCGAATGAAATTGGTTCAAAGTTATAGGCTATAATTACAAATGTATTTTATTATACGCCTCTTTGCTTATCTACAATTATTTGACTGACTAATCTATCAGTTAAGTTTTAACCGACTTCAAAATAAGGAGGCTCTCAATTCGATACCTATATCGTTCGTAGTTAAAGATTCAAGTCTTGCCTTGCTAGCAATACCAAAAACTTTTATCCATCCAATTGGACTCAAAACTTTCAAAGTCCTCTTAAAACTTGTCCTAAACCCAATAAAAACAATAACAATAAAAATCCAATTTTCTTTTAAAACATAGATATTATCAATACGATTAAAAAATATAGTAAAAACTATCCCACAATTGGGTATTTAACTCTTTTTTTATTATTCGTATCAAAAGTAACATTTTACAAAACCAAAAACAGAAATAATTTATGGAATCCGTTAAGAAATAAGTAATTTATAAAACGTTCAAAAGTCAAACAGAAAAGGATGCACATACAAGCTCGTGACGTCAACGCTATTTGATCACGCATGTGCAAAAGAGATAGCAAGGTGTCCCCACTATGATCCCACTCTTCATCATAGGAATATAAAAAATATTGATTGCTGCTCCATTTATCAACCAATTTTGACTCTGTTTTCAGAAAAAAGTTCCTTGTGCGTGTGTTTATTTGTTTTGTTAAAAATTTTGTACAAAATCAAACACAGACAAATACCCTATTGCTAAAAACTTTGAGCACCCTTTTCAGCCTTCATTGTCCATATAATAATTTTTCTTAGAACAACTTTGTACGAAGTACACATTACCGTTAAAGTTTTGTCGAAATATTGGTACGGTGCCACGCTAGCTGCTCATAAACCTGCGTGGTTTACTGTACTCGAGCTCCGGAATGCTGACGTTTTGTTAGTTTTATGCAGTTCCGTGTAAGCTAGTTAAAACTAGATAATTCTAGTAACAAGTTTTTTCATGCTGTATTCTTCATAAGTGTGGAGTTTTACAAGCGAATTTAGATGTTAAACTTACGCTTAAAAGTGTTAATGAGGCTTACATTTTTTTGGCATTATTTTGAAAATTATAGTTCCACCTTCAGCCAAAAATTTTACTTACGTCCTGTGAACACTACTCCGCACACCAGGATAAAAAGTAGTCTATAGCTTACCTCGATATACAAGCTATCTAGTACTGAATACTCGGCCTAGTAGGGCCTTAGATTAGCGCGTTTAAGCAAACAAAAAAAAATTAAATAGTAGGTAGATTTAAAATAAAATTAAAAACTAAAATTGGTATTGAGCAATCTAAGTTGATGGATCATAAAAAATATTAGTTTGATATAATATATACGAAAAAAGCCTGAAGATACTTTAAGTAGATTTTGCTAAAAAGCAATTGTTGTGTGAAACTATGCTTAAAGATATAAAACGATATACATAATATGTATAGTATATAACCCAAATATTTATTCTCTTCGTCACATTTCATTTTTATTGCTTAAAAGAAAAGCGAAAAATAAAGGTTTTTCTAAATATAATAGTCTATTCATAATATATTTCGTAAACAAACGGCTTATTCTTAAAAACATAACCATAAATATAAAAAGATTAGCATTTTCAATGTAAATGTAATAATAAATTATATTTGCCACTTGCAATATTCCACACGTAAATAAAATATAGTTCTTTTTATTATATTTTTATTTTGCATAAATTATAGCTTATAAATTAGGTCCTATCACACCATCACATCAACATAATCATCATCACATCACACTAATATATAAAGTCGAAAGTTTGTGAGTGTGGGTGTATGTTTGTTACCTATTCACGGCCAAACAGCAGAAAGGATTTTGATTAATCTTAGCAGAAATATAACTAAGACATCAGAATACCATATATGTATGTATAATCTACATTTTATCCAGTCACGGGAAGTAGTTTAATCAGAAAGCGGTTGAAACCGTTAAATGGAAAATTCTCCGGAAAATATTTATAACCTAAGAAATTTAAAAAATGTCTAATAGTCAATCTCTAGTTGAGGGATGTCCTTTTTAGAATTATTATTTTATTTAAATAATAGGTATAATAATGTTGTTTATTTTTTTTTAATTTATTTGAGCAATTTAATCGTTAGCGGATTAGAGAAGCCAAAATTGTTTTTAATTTAATTTTTTTAATTAAAATGTTCAGTGGCAGGTTTTTAATTTTAAAAAGTTCAGTGGTATTTTTTCTAGGAATCATAATTTTCGAGAAACGTAGCTTCTGACTAACTACGAATATTTTTCTAGCAAATCCATTAAAAAACAGCACCGTTATTGGATTCGCGTGTGTTAGGGGATGCATTTTTTTCCTTTCTCTCTTTTTTATTCTGTGTTTTAATATGTTTCTTTTTTACATTCTCGCGTCATAAAATGACGATTTTTGTGTAGACTGGACACTAATATGCCTGGATGTGGAGCTAGATACATCATCTGCCTAGACTTTTTACAAGCTTTATTAGAGTTAGCTTACAGTCTTTACTAGATGCAGATAAGTACCAGTGTTTTACATGGAGTGACTGCCTGTTTGACCTCTTCAACCTGGGCAACCCGATACCCCTTGGTAAGACTGGTTGCCAGACTTCCAAAACACGGAGGAACTCGTCATGACAAGATGGTCACCCATCCATGGACCGACCGCGCCAAGCGTTGTTTAACCTTATGATCGACCCGTGCGGCTTTAACTTAACAACGTGCTCCTATGCCATCTGATCTCACCATCATCAGCATCTCCCGAGCCTTTTCCCAACTATGTTGGGGTCGGCTTCCAGTCTAACCGGATTCGGCTGAGTACCAGTGTTTTACAAGGAGCGACTGCCTATCTGACCTCCTCAACCCAACTCCTATGCCATTATTTTATTCTTTCCACACTTGAACCTAAAAACTAACAATTAAAAGTTGTAAAGAGCGCATTCGCGACTGAAATTTTGTTTCACGTAGAAATGAGGTGCGGTTGAACGCCTCTGACATGAATTGTGAACGCAGCCTTTACGGGCAATATTTATACGCTGCACTGATTTTATTGTGTATTTCGCCAACTGTTTATTAACGATAAAAAAAACTGACTGCGAAATTATTTGACGGGTACAAAAAAGATGCAGGCTTTATGCGGAAATGTTGCCAGAGTGAGGCGAGTTTAGGTTGGAAGTTTTAGATAGAAATTGAGGTAAGAGAGAGTTAATTTCTAACCTTGATCTTGAATAGTTTATGATATACAACGATTTTTTTAGTATTGTGATTGGTGACACCGAATGTGTATAGCATAAAAATGTAATACCAATCGCGTATGTGCCTAAGTGAAGTAGGTTCGAAAAATATTATAATTAATTATAGTTAAGTTACTTTTTATCATTATAGATTTAGAGGTTTCCCTATACCAATACAGCATGCCGGGCCTGCGGGTTGTTCGCGCTAGTTATTGTGGCCCTGGCTCACAACATCTCCAGAAGGAACATGTGGGTTTTAGTCAGTAAGAGTCAGACACTCCCTCCAGCTGCACCCACAGCGGACATAATTTCCCACGGAAAAAAGGCCTGTTCTCTTACATATAAGGCTTGCCACGAAATATCACACTGTCTTAAGACAGACTGGCAATTTTAAAAATACAAAAAATTGAAACCGTGGAACGAAAATTTGAAAAAAGAGTAAAACAAAAAACAGACGTTACAACTTCTTTGACGAAGCAAGCAATCAGTTTGTGAAGTATCTAACCAGTGTTATTATTTTATTTCTCAGCATTGTTGTAAAATCAAACGGTCCCACCTGTCTTCTCACAAAGGAGGATCGTTAGCCACTGCGATCTTGGAGTACTCTTCAGAACTAACGAACTACAGTAAGGAAAAGTCACCTTTTTCTAGAGGTTTTTGTTTATTTTTCTTTGGACGTCTAAATTCAGATGTGATACCATGTTTGGCGAAGGTTTTGAAAATTAAATCTTATACAATGTAATCTAGAAGTGCACCAAATATGGGCTAATATAAGCTAATTATTAAGTTATCACAAATTATTATTATACTTAATTGCATATATAAATACATGTAACACATACGATTTGAAATACATACCTATTATGTACAAAGGCAAGCTTAATCTTGACTTGTATTATTGTAATTTTAATTTCACACATCACATAAAAAAAATGTTTGTGCGTCATTTATCTTTATGTTTAGACTTTTATATTCTTTTCCACGGTATCATCCCAAGGAAAAAAACAATGGTTCAATATGTTTGACGGCTAATGACAAGTCACTAATCGTTCGTTATAATGTAGGTATGTTTTTACGGCATAAATTTTTTGTATAATTCAAAAACTCAAAATCATTTACTCAAACTTGGCTGTAAAACAGCACTTTTTGACGTCAAATATTACAAAAGACAGTCCCCAAAACGCCCACCCTTCACCACTTCCTTCCAATTTATTGAGTAGGTCCATAAAAATATTCCCACGGGACTCGAGTGCAGTCGCATGGGAACAGTATACCATATTCTGTTTGCAAATCCTCCAAGATGCAGAATTTTCTGTAAAGGAGCAAAGTTTTATATAAAAAAGGCAACCTAACACGGAGCGTAACTTTATCTAATCCTCAAAGAGTTCTCTCTGCGTCAAAATTACTAGTACTTTGCCGGGTGAATTCCTTTGTAAGGAAGGAAGGCTAAATTCTTAGTAGTCGAGTATATCTTAAGCTGATGGAAGACAAGGCACACTGGATTTGGACATGAAATTAGAATTTATTTTTATTTTTTTTTCCATTATCACTGTACAATATTAGGCAGTATGTAAGCAAAACTAATAGTAATCGAAAAACTCGTTTGAGAAATTGATATCGCTTTTCTAGAGGTTAAAGCACCAGCCTTGCGAGTACGGTACTTCAGGGTACGGGTTCGATTCCAGGTCAATCAATCAATGTAACTTTTCTAAGTTATACGTACTTTCTAAGTTTATCTTGGAAACTAAATACTGATTAAAGATGAAGGAAAACATCTCGAGGAAACCTGGACTATAAAGTATGAAATCATCAACCCGCATTGAGCAAGCGTCGTGATTAACGCTCAATCCTTCAACGTGGGAGAGGAGGCCTGTGCCCAGCAGTGGGACGATAAAAACGCTGTGATGATGATGATGAAAAAAAGAAGGTGTCATTAATCAACTTAATACATTCAATATAGGCAACTATTTTGTACGAGATGGAAGAACATACAAAAATCCACGCAAATTTATTGAAACTGCTCTAGGATTTACGGAATAGTAACGAATTTGAGTTCGAAATACATATGTCAAAACTCGCCCAAACACACTTTTTAGTCAATTAGAATTCTGTCTACTTAATAATAGAGTTGTAATTTGCATGTAAATGGATTTCAGGCGTCAAACTTAATTGGTGCAGTTATGATTGCATGCGCTAATTTCGGTATGGCTTATTTACAAATTCGTATTCAAAGCCTTTTACAGCAAAACTGTGGCAAAACAATTTAAGTGATGATAATAGGCTGTTTCAGTGTTTTAACTAATCATGGCGTCCAGACCGATTGCCGGCCACTGCGACCGGTTTCTAAGAAGATCAGCCAGCTGAGAAGGATATATTGTACAAGAATTTGCGTAGGACACAGGCGCACTCTGTATTCCCTCACTCTATAGTCCGATGGGACGGCAATCCGACACGACCGGAGAGAGATCAGACGCGGGACCGACATTTACGTGCTATCCGATGCACGGGTACATCAAACACCAACTTCCAGACTGCGGGTTGATTGACTGGGAAAGTTTTTTAAAACCCACATTCAGATTTATCAAGGAAACTTGAACTGTAAAGTGTGAAATCACCGACCCACATTAAGCAAGCGCGGTAATTAAAGCTCAATCCTTCTCTGTGTGTGAGGAGGCCTGTGCCTAATAGTGGGACTATAAAAAGGCTGATGATGATATTGGAAATAAGACATTTTTTCCCGATAAGCGCTCAATCTTCAGATAAAGTAAAGTCTATATAATATAACAGCGAATCCGACAATAGCAAAACTTGACCATTTTCAAACAACTTCATAACTTAAACTTAATAATCTCGATCAGAGGTTGTTATTTACCGCAGGACTCCATAAGCAAACAGGCCCATTGTCTGCCATACCGCCCATACCTCGCTCTAGAAAGTTCCACATAATTCGCTGCATACTTCCTGAGTCTGTGTTTGCAGCGCTACTTTGACTTTACACTTAGGGTTGTGTGGGGGGGTAGCAGAAGTATCAATACGTGTGTCATCACCCTTTTGACGTCATAGTTTCGGCCATCACTGAAAATGGCGCTGTGACTTTCTCTCGGTCGGCTGTACAGTTGTAGCATCATGTTCAAACCGTATTGTGTGGTAGTGATGCATAATACCTCCCTTTTTTCGTGGGAAATCATCAAATGGGATTTATTTCCCCTGCTATGGATGCAGTTGGAGGGAGTGTTGTACTCTTATGTTACGTTGCTTCTGGAGGTCTTTTTGTGTGTCGGGTTCAAGGTAACTCTTGCGAACCACCTCGCAGCCCCGGCAAACCTCACGCATACCTTCTCCTGTCACGTTTGATTAGTTTTTTCTTGGTGTGTACTATTTTATTATGTGTGCATCTTCAATTACGCAATTATAGCTATTGATTAGCTTGTGTTATGGGTGCTAACACAACTGATAAACTACATATACTTTACACACATATACAGTGTGATTTTGAATTCGCGCGTGATATTTCTACCACGTGTTCTACTCATGATTGATTACCATTTGAGCTCATAGTGTATTAAAATTGTCAAGAAAAAACCTTTTAAATCGTCATAGAACAAGCATGCTCATCACACAAATGTCAACTGTGCCGGGAATCAAACCCGAGATCCTCATCTCGGTAGTCTGGCGTGGCTACCATTGCGCCAATGGGATCGTCAAATCCAGTGTAAGACTAGACCTTCTGCCTATAACTTGTGACGTCAGACCCGTTTAATCCAAGCTCCACCCTGCCGATATCTGCTTGCTGACCAGCTTACGTACTCCATTATTTAACTTTACGAGTAATACCGAAAACAAAAATATGTTCGGGATAAACACAAAGAGCCGTTTCGACAAACTTCCATTACAAGGCTTACGGTTTAAGCCTGGACGGTGATATTATTTCTTAGACGGCTTATTGAAATGTTTTTAGTTTGATAAGCAATTTTCTGTGTTTTCTGTTAGTTTTTTTGGAGGTATCTCGATAATATCATCATCTGTCTAGCTTTTTCCCAAGCTGTAGGGTCGGCTTGCAGTCTTAACCGGATGCAGTTGAGAAGGTATCTGTGGTTCACATAGAGCGACTGGCTATCTGACCTCCACAACCCAGTTACCTGGGCTGTCAGGCTTCTAACTACCCGTAACGACTGCCTAAGATGTACAAATGACAGCCGAGACTCACTATTTTAACGTGCCTTCCGAAACACGGACGAATATCCTACTAATATATAAATGCGAATGTTTGTCCAAACGCCCAAACGGTTTAATTAATGGCCTCTCAAAAAAACAACAATTTAAAATCAACTACATCTGAAACACCAATACTAAGTAAAAAATATACGTTTTATAGTACGTTCAAACATTATCGATCGATATAAGAAAAACAATTTTGAATCAGGCAAAGCATTTCCCCGAAACCAATATGGGAAAACAAACGTCGAAAAAAAACTAACTCTTTTCCCGAAACAAGCTAAATCGGGCAGTTTGCGGGGATTAGGCTGGCAACATCGATAGAAGCTTGCTCATTTCCGAAAATGAAAGTTTGCTACAACTTATGGGTACTTGTGTACTTATTAATAGGAAGAAATTAAATGCAGAAGTTTAATAGAAAGAATCGTATAAAATTAGATTGTGATAAGTACAGGGTTTATATTAAAAAAATAATGGAAATTAACATGTAATTAAAATTTATCTGTGAGGTTTGCCGTGGTGCACCTTGTTTTAAGTTAAAATTAATATTTGGACAACGATATAATATTCGTTTCGCACAAGCCAGTAAGTGAAGACATCCAATCAATCAAATAAACAGTTCCTTTAATTTCATTAGGTAATATTTTAAATTTAAAATTAACGTACAACTCACTGTTTAATAGAGTATGGTAACCCAGTTCTTTTGAAATGCAAGGGACGTCACGGTCGGCAACTAGTACAGACGCCAGCACATCAAGCTATCCAAAACCCAAATTTACCCAACCTACTTTAAACCTGCATAATTATGCTTCAGCGATAAAGTTGAAAATATATCAAGGCAATTTGAAAAATTGTAGTAGCTTGATGTGCTGACGTTTGTACAACTCGCTTTTCAATGGAGTATAATAACAAAATTCTTTTGAAATGCAAGTGGAGTCACGGTCGGCAGCTAGTATTAACCAAAGTGGTCGTTTCCACTTATTTTCCCAGTGTTGCCAGTCACAATAAGTTTTAATTCTGTTGCAAACAATACTATCTTATTTGTGAAGGAAGTTCCTACTTTTAGCTCGAAATAAAATGGCGTAGCGAAAGTTATCTCGCTTTATTTTATCTGGTGTTAATAAAACATTGTTTCTTTTGTTAACTCTAAACGCAAAATTGAGGGTGTTGAAAGGATTAAGTTTTAAAGTTTTTTTTTTTTAATGGAAAGCTGTTTTTGGGGGTGGTTGTAAGAAGTGTTTCATCTAAATCGGCTCAGCAGTTTTTGAAGCACAAAATGTGTATCAACTTTTTTTTTGAAACATGCACATGTTTTAACATTATTTTTTGTATATCCGTGATAATTATGTCGCATTTGGTTCGGTCCCGATCCATAGTAAAAATAATTAATTAAAAAACAGATAATTAATATTTAAAAAGTAAAAAAATAGTGGAGATCTAAAGGGGAGGCCTATGTTCAGCAGTGGACGTCCTATGGCTGAGATGATGATGATGATGAAAAAAATAGTACAAACCCCTATATGTATTTATACGTCGGGGTCCAGCTCTAGCATTATTTTATTATTAATATACAGCTTTTACTGTATAATAAATTTGATTAATTGGTAATTGTTGGTAAATGTTGTTCTTAACTAATATGTTCGTCGATAAATAAAAAAAACAAAAGTCAAGATATATTTTTGAAATTATTACCTATATCAGTTTCGTTTTAAAGTCAAAATTTACAATGAAACTTATTACTCTACTACCCCATAAAACGCACTTCCTACACAGCCTCCTAGTGTTATGGCTGATACAAGAATAGGCGGGAACGTTAACGGTAATGGTTTTAACTAGATCTGTAAGTTTTTTGAATAGTACAGGAGGCTGGAAAGAAACGTAGAATTCTATGAATTAACTCGTTAAATGGGTGCATTTTCTATAGTAATGGAAACTTATAAAGTGTATTTGTAAGGACCATTTAGGGTCTGTTTCACCACCCACGAATAAGTTCCAGTTAGTTTATTTGGTAGATGATTTCATACAAACTCTGTTCCATTTATGAATTTATCTGGTAGACACTAGCTATTCGGACATTGTGAAACAGTTTTTTACTAGATTTTATTTTTTATTGTAATAAAGTGATTATTAAAATAAATACCAAATCGTTGAAAACCTCTAGCTCTTCAATAAAACTGCTTCTAGAATATAAGGATAAAACCCAAAATTTCTAAATATAATAAATCATCATCTGCCTTGCCGTTTCCCAAACTTCTAGTCCTAACCGGGGTGCATCCAACCTGAGTACCTACAAGTGTTTTACTTACTATCACCGGTCAGATCATTGCTTAACTTTATACTCGATCGAACCGTTACTTAGCCACGAGCTCCTTCAGACATAAATATAATTCCCAATATAATTAGTTTAAACAAAAATTGACATAAACATCGCTTCCCGCTAGCGGGCTCCCCGACTACAATAGCCAGTCGAGTCACGCACTCGCATCACGTACGGTTGCTAGAGCACAGAGTATTGAATTTTGGTCACGTAAAATCTTTGTATTTTCTCCTCCCCGTGTCTCTTGGTTAGGGTTCCGTGACGTTTTGGGGTATCTTGATAGGAAGGTCCTTGCACATTATGCAGATTGCCTCGCATAATTGCAGATTCAAAATTTAAAGTATCAATGCGGTCTATTCAAAGTACGTTTTGAGTTTAGCGCCACTTGGACATAGATGTATTAAAAAAGTCATTTATAACTTATTGAATCAGGCGTTACTTTGCGGAAATCCATTACAATAAATGTTAGAAAAGAATATCTAGTTTTAATTCCGCGATACAAAAATCCAGCATTGGGTGCAGGATGCACATGCCCGAGCGGTGGTCGAGTCAACACCTCCTGAAGATGCCCCGGGGAGGGGCGAAACACGTGTCGAGTCGGCTTGGTTGCAGGGCTTGCTGCCATTTCTCCGTGTCCAGGTGCATGAGGGAGGGAGGGTGGTATCTTTCCTTCCTTGCTTGTGCTTGTGTAAGTGGGCGGGATGCACATGCAATACCGCCCGGTATTGCATGTGCATCCTGCACCCAATGCTGGATTTTTGTATCGCGGAATCAAAACTAGATATTCTTTTCTAACATTTAAAGTCATTTATTCACACTTGGCTGCAAAACAGCACTTTTTGAACGTCAAAAATTACAAAGGAGCTCCCAAAACACCCACCCTTCACCACTTCCTATGTGTTTATGCTAGGAAGAAGAAGTGGCGCAATAAACTCCCCAGCAATATCTTGATAGCTAAGGTCCGTGCATTATGCAGTTTCAGAATTTGGTGGTTTATTCATATAACTCATCTAAGGTACAGACGCCAGCACATCAAACTAGCAGATTCCCAATCAACTTTGAACCATATGCTTCAGGAATAAAGTTGAAAATCTATAAAGGAAATTTGACAGATTGTAGAAGTTTGATTATCGGTCGGTTTGATGTATTCTTCGTTCTAAAAGAAGTACTGAATATTTTCCATGAAGCTAGGACTATGGTATAGTAGGTACTGGTGATAGTAACACAGAACCTAGTGTGCGGAATTTTCCTGGAATTAGTAACCTGGCTGGGCTTGATTTCTCATCGACTATATTATGTCCTGGGCAGCTGTCTGAACTCATTCGGAGACAGTTGCCGTGGCCGTAAATCGGTCTGGACGTCTTTATTACTAATCAGGAGTTTGATATTCAGTTCAGACACATTCCTGGCTGCAGAGAGACCATATTCCAACATTGCATTAAGTTGCCTGGTTTGAAAAAAAAATGTGTACGCATCTAATCGAAATTTAAATAAGGAAATATGAACATTGTCACAATTTTTTTTAATTAAGTCTGTTCTAATCTTGAATTTTCAATTTTCCAGCACTGAATAAAAATGTCAAAATAAATCAACGGAACCCACAAACAAAATCCACGTACGCTCATACCCTACGTTTACTTATCATAGTTAGCAGTTTCAAGGGTCGCGGTAATAGAGATCCCCATACGAAATTAGGTACGGGAAAACCTTAGCTTGAGGTATACATATATTACGATTACATATTATGATTATGAATAAGTAGGTTTTTGTTTGAATCCCAGCTTATAATAAGCCATTTTGGTGCTTTTCTTTGTCATAAAAGGTTAAGTCTACGTAAAGGAGAATAATCTTTTGAACTAAATCACTTGTTGTTTTTTTCTATCTGTGGTCAGTATTCTTGTACTTTGTATACTTGTATGTTGGTGTGTGTGTTATGTGTAGGTTTTTTGACTAACTAACACGTTGGTTTAGTAGTAGCATAGTGTGACTGCTGTGCACGGGGTTTCGGGTTCGATTCCCGGAGCGGGTCAAAATCGCTTTGTGGGATTTAAGAGACGGTCATAAGGCATCCCAGAGTATGGAAGTTAGTGATCGATACAACTGTGCATCGGAAAGCATGTAAGTGTGGGTCCTGCGCCTGATCAAAGATCTCTCGGTCGTGTCTTAATCAATCACCAACTTTCAGACTCCAGGCTCCTTTATGAAAGTTTCTGAAAACCCACAAAGCGATTGGCCCGGCCTGGGAATCGACCTCGAGAACCCGTGCACAGTAGTCGCGCCTTGCGACTACTAGACCAACGAGGCAATGATCATCTAGGACTATAAATTATGTTGTAGTTAGGTTAACTACGACTCAGTTTAAAATATTAATAATACTGAAAGCTCAATCGATGGAGCTTTTCACTTCAGCTATTTTTAGCAAAATGGGCTCTTAAATTTTATCGCCCATTTAGGTCTGTTACCGGTTAATCAGTTTGTATTTATAACTGGTTCTAAATTATTTTAGTTATAAATAGAGGAATTTGTGAACTTTATTGGATGGTATATTATTTGTTAAATGATACAGTCAGCACATCAAGCTACTACAACAATAGATTTCCAACGTTATCACAATCATCTTCACCATCACAGCCTTTTTATCGTCCCACTGCTGGGTACAGGCCTCATCTCCCACGGAGAAGGATTGAGAGTTAATCACCACGCTTGCTCAATGCGGGTTGGTAATTTCAGACTTTATAGTCCAGGTTTCCTCGAGATGTTTTCCTTCACCTTTAACCAGTAATTGGTGTCCAAGAGAAACTTAGAAATTACGTATAACTTAAAAGAAAAGTTACATTGGTACCTACTTGCTTAATCTGGAATTGAACCCGCACCCTCATACTCGGAAGTCCGGTGCTTTAACCACTAAGCCACCACGACTTCATTATCGTTTTCACAATACCGAAAGGTTAATATTCGATTGGTAAAATTTGTCAATGATAGATAATTAAAAAATGCTTAAAATAATTAGAACTTAATTTCTTTGAATAAAATGTAACTTAGTTTTTGTTAGAACGGCTTTGATAATTAGCTCCCTTAAAAAAAAGTTCTCTAAATCATTAGTGTTCCTTTCTACAAAAGAATTACCTAATTCAATCTAATGGACCAATTAAAAAGGTCTGAACTGAAAAGATTTTTTTGTAGGTAATAGCTAGGAGTATAAAATAAACTAATTGTTTTCAGCTCTAGTAAGTATCTTTAACAAAGCATTTTAATGTGAAATAACTTAAAAACACCATAGACTTAAGGCCTATTTAGACTGGGAGAGTTTCTCGCCCGTCTTGTAGCAAGAATGTTTCCGCGACTATCGCAAGCAATAATCGCCAAGCAATAATTTCATACAAATTCTGTTCCATTTTTGAATTTATCTCGTAGACAGTGGCTATCCGTAACCTGTGAAACTGGTTGTAAATAAAATACCAACAAATAGCTCCTTCATCCAACTATAGTTATAAGTCCGCGCAAACTGTACCTTAAACCAACACATAATTTCCACCGATGATATCAAGTGTCGTGTACGCATCAAGCGACCCACATCGAGAGCGAATGAATCCCAAAATGAAATCTGATACCACGCTGAGTGGCCGAATGTTACCAAATTCTTATTGGACTTGACAAGGGAAAGAGAAAGATTATTAAATACCCGCTTGCTCATGTAACTACTTTCTTAGACGGGACTGCGGGTAGTTTGTAAGAGTTACCGCGGCCCTGGCACACAGGGACTTCCAGAAGGCACATAGTGGGTTTTAGTCAGTAAGAGTCTGACACTCCCTCCAGCTGCACCCTTAGTGGATGGGTTAATTTGATGATTTCCCACGAAAAATAGTAACTACTTCCCGACTCCGGATAAAAAAAGGTAGGTCATAGCCCTCCACAATAATTAGTCTATCTGACTCTGAATTAAATGACTTTTCAAATCGGTTTAGTAGTTTCTGATATTAGCGCGTCCAATCAAACATAAACTTCAGTTATATAATATTAGTGGAGATTGAAAGTTGTAGAATGTTCATATCACACATCTAACTGTCCCAAACCTATTGTTCGCAAGTGTAAAGACCAGCACATCAAGCTACCCGAAACGATCAAATTTACCCAATCAACTTTGAACCATATCATGCTTCAACGATAAAGTCAGAAATCTATTAAGGAAATTTGACAGATTGTGGTAGCTTGATGTGCTAGCTGTCTGTACAATCAAACAACTGACTACAGAGATCTTTACCTACATACAAATAAATTTAAAGAAAATAACTTTTTTTTAAAAGCTTTTATAGTCCGCCATATTGGATTCAGAATAACGTCAAATTAGTTTTTAAGTCACTCTCAATAAGTCCTTTCATTTGATACTCATATTTTTGAAATTCATCAAGAATAACTACTCCGCCATCTTGGACGGTCCCCCATATTGGATTTAGAATAACGTCATATAACATATCTTGCATTGTCATCCAGACTGAACGTATATACAAAATTTCAGCTCAATCGTTTGAAGATATCTACTTCAAAATTGAGTTCAAAGAATCCACCGTAACATACATACACGGCAAGTTAAATAAAAGCTTTAAAAAAAAAACAACTGATTCAAAGCCAATAAAAAGACAGAGGCTAAAGTAATTTTTTTACTTAATTCCAAACACACAAAATCTCTTTCCTTATGAAAAGAGAAAATCTGGCGACACCATCTAAAGCCCTTGACTTATTGACGTATCAAGGACAAGTGACGTCACTGCTGAGGTTATGTTAGAACATTTTTGTAGCTGTGTAAAGGGTCATACACACGGATGGTTGTGGCAGCGATTTGGTCAAGAAGAAAAATATAAATCGCCTTGTTAAAAAAATTGTTTTAAAGTATGGTAAGGCTTAGTTTACAGCATTTATCTCTTTTTTTTGTGACCTCTCTCGCTGATCGTGCAGCTAGAGGGGGAGTGTCAGACTCGTACTGTCTAAAACCCACTATGTCCCTTCTGGAGGTCCCCGTGTGCCAAGGCCACGGTAACTCTTACAAACAAACCCGCATTTTTCAAGATTATTATTTTAAAGTCTTTAGTAGTTAGACTCTTGCACAGACATGAGCAGGTCAATCTACATGAATCTGCCAAATTTTACTAATCCAATATTAACCTTCCAGTATTGTGATATGGTTAAAAATCTATTAAAGAAATTTGACAGATTGATTTACGCTGGCTTCCGTCTGTACATACATAAATCCACAATGTTGAAACCGCGCCTTTAAATCGCCGTACTGTGTGAGTCTCCCTTAAACAAAGCTTGCAAGATTGATCGCCTCCAGAGTAAGGTTACAGCGTGTAAAAATAAAATTTATGGTAAATTTCTCGTGTTACGAAGCTTATAGCTTTTAAATTTTATATGTTTACTTGGGGGATACTTTGTCTGACAAAAAAGGGATTTAGTACCTGCTTGTATCGAACAGTAACTAATAAAAAAAGTTACTTTCTTTCGGGAAAATTTTAGGTCGGAACGAAAATTATTCAAGACTCCACCAACTTACTAAGGTATAGACAGCACATCAAGCTACCTGAAACTGTAAAATTTTCCCAAACAACTCTGAACCATAATTTCCAACAGCCAAAAAAATTCAAATCTATTAAGGAAATTTGACAGATTGAGGTAGGTTGATGTGCTGTCATTGGAACATACTCAGATCGTTAGGAGAACTCATACTTGATAGTCAAATCAGTTCTCTTTCTGAACGTACAGACCCCAGCACATCAAGCTACTAAAAATCTATCAAATCCCCTTAATAGATTTTCAACTTTAACGCTGAAGTACATGGTTCAAAGTTGACTGGGAAAATTTTACAGTTACAGGTAGCTTGATGTGCTGGCGTCTGTACCTTGATTACAAATTCAATAAATAATTTAATTACAAATAGGCGACCAACTTTGACTGCAAATTCGCACCGTTCGTTAGGTTAGTGATTTTGAAGGCGGAACTAGCCTCTGCATAATATCGAGCCCTTTATCTTGCAAATTAAAATTGATATTTTCAAGTATTATATTGAAAATAATAATATTAAAAAAAAGTCTTGGAATTTGGAAAATGACTTTGTCGGTAACTTTCACTTACCTACATAGCAAGCGATAAAATTGATAAAGATAACATTAGTTATACATTGTTTTATCACTACATAGTATAAAACAAAGTCGCTTTCTCTGTCCCTATGTCCCTTTGTATGCTTAAATCTTTGAAACTACGCAACGGATTTTGATGCGGTTTTTTTTAATAGATAGTGATTCAAGAGGAAGGTTTATATGTATAATTTTAGTATCAGCATTGCAGCCGTGCGAAGCCGGGGCGGGTCGTAACGTTATATAAGGTGACTGGTAATTAGTGACCGATATTTAAACACGTGATTGTACTCATGATTACAAACAACTTTCCTGAAGAAACATTTTTTGTTATTTTTTTATCATTACAGTAAAATTCAAATTTCGCGCGCCGTCGCCCGATCAGCTGTTAGCGGCGAGGCCTCGCGCCCACGTTGTCAGTAATTTTGCTATAATGATAAAAAACAAAAAAGTTTCTTTGGGAAAGTGGTTTGTAATCATGAGTACAATCACGTGTTTAAATATCGGTCACTAATTACCAGTCACCCTATATATGTAACTGCTGTGTGGGAACACCAATCCATAGATACACCTACTAGCTGCACCCAGTTCGGTTGCAAGTCGACACGAAAATAAGTTCGATAAACGGCCCGAAGGTTAATTGGAGATTGCCAAAAATCTAGTCTAGATGACAAAAATCTAATAAATTATAGCAATTGTAGTACAAGACACAGAATCCTAATTTAAGGGATTAGTTCGACCTGTGCAGCCCAAAGGAGCGTTATTTACAATTAATTAAGAGATGGATTCTGTGCTTCATTTTCTGGAATTAAGACGCACAAAATCCCAAAGGGTTAGGAGACTTAGACTGGAAATTCTTAGTACCTACGGGTCACGGAGGACTTAGTTCAAACATAGTTTAGACAAAGACTTAGATAATTTAACCAACTAAAGACGCTACGACCCTATGCCTCGTTGGTCTAGTAGTCGCATAGCGCGATTGCTGTGCACAGGGTCTTTTTTTTCCTGGGATATCATCAAATGACCCCTCCAGCTGCACCTTCAGCGAGTGTCAGACTCTTACTGACTAAAACCCACTATGTTCCGTCGGGAGGTCCCTGTGTGCCAGGGCCACGGTAACTCTTGCGAACAAACCGCAGCCCAGGCAGACCCTGGCCCTTATTGGCCCCTCTTATGTTGGTGACATCTCTTCGAGGAGCGCGTGGGACAGAACGCGCCGCTGACACGGGCCTGTCATCCTTAAACGTGCGGATGATAAGCTACCAACACTCACCGCCCACAGACCCGCGCCTACGGTGGTTGTGCACGGGGTCTTGGGTACGATTAACGGGTCGACCTAAAATCGCTTTGTGGATAAAGTAGCCCGGAGTCTGGAAGTTGGTGATTGATATACCCGTGCATCGTACTGCAGCGGAAACGGATGTGTAAGCTATCAGTATTTTTTGCGATGCCTCGCCCTCTATTTTGCATAGAACCGGCTCTTCAAACTATACAGACAACATTGTTTTACTGGAAAGATTATTGAAGCATTTCTTCTTCCCAGCGAAAACACATCGGAATTGGTGAGGTGCGTGTTTTTGGAGGCTGTCTTTTGTGAAATTGGCCTTCAAGAACCTGGTGATTTTTAGCCTACTTTCAAGAAACGACTTTATGTCTTTTTGTCTTAGAGACTTTTTCGCATAGAGATTTCTGTACATGGCGTATCTGGTTGTTTAAATGCTCTAAGAAGGGAACTAAGTTTAAATGGGCAGAATTTGCGTTGGAAGTTAAGCTTTCATTTGTTAGTCAATATTGGGAGTTTGATTTTGAAGTAGACAGTTCTATGGGTAAATAAGTATGTACTGTTAGTTGGTTGGACTGCTTGGTAAGTTATTAATTTCTGTTTGTCTCTGACCATGAAGAGTTAAGATTATCTTTTCATTGGGTATACTGTACATTTTAAACGTCAGTCATCACCGGAGCCTTTTCCCAACTATGTTGGGGTCGGCTTTCAGTCTAACCCTAGTCATTTTGTTCTCCATGGTCTAACCGGATTCAGCTGAGTACCAGTGTTTTACAAGGCGCAGATGCCTATCTGACCTCCTTAACTCAGTTACCCGGGCAAACCAATACCCCTTGGTTAGACTGGCGTCAGACTTACTAGCTTCTGACTACCCGTAACGACTGCCAAGGATTTTCAATGACAGCCGGGACCTACAGTTTAACTTAATATGTATCAAACATGTAGCAAAAATTCTACGTCACCTTTTAAAAGTTTTTCATACCCAGCTTGTCAAACAGCATATACAGTATTTTAAAAATATCCAAACAAGTACCTAATAAAAGATATCGAGTCAGTAACAACCCTACACAGACCTCTGCCGATCATATGCTCGAGCGGGCTGCTATGCACGGACCATGCATCTAGTGATGTGCCACGATTATTACGTAATATATCGATTAAGGAATTAATACTGTCGATTACGGTAGTTTGGCTGAATGGACCGGAATTGGCGCGGCATTATGTATTATGTAACTTGATGAGCTTTATCGATAGGTTTATGTCCATTAGTATCAGATATATCAGGATTGATGTGATGTGCATTTCTACTTAACTGATTGGCTTTTGTAGGTAATTATTGATTTGTCCTACAACTAGCTTTTGCCAGTGGTTTCACCGTACCATAGGAAATACTTGTAGCCTATGAAATAGACTAAAACTAAAAGAGATTTTCAAATCGATTCAGTAGTTCCTTAGATTGGTGCGTTCAAGCAAACAAACTTTTAAGCTTTGTTGTATTCGTGTACTGGTTTTGTATTAAACATTTTGTTGTATCATTTACTATAATCATTATACCTCTCGACTGTTTAATAGATACTTCATGTTGTAGCTAAAAATATATGAAAAAAAAAAACTGATACAAACACAGTTTTGTAAGAGTCATATTTTTGTTAAAAAAAAATTAAATCTTGAATTTTTTGCATACCCTTCGAGGCACACTGACCCATTGACCTTTGATAGATAATAAGGGTATGTTTTATAAACCCATTGTTCATTATCAGAACCTAAAAACCAAACAAGACTCTAAAAAAAACATCTTATTCAAAATATCGATAAAACCACAACATGGTCCCCATCCCTAGTGAAGTGAAGCGCACACACAGAACACTCTTTGGTACTTTCGCGATAAAGGGCAGCGAGACGCGAAACATGCTGATGTCGTTAACATATCGTCGGACTATCGTCGCGTGCGCTGCAAATAGTTTAATGGTCTTGTATTTGTAGTTCTGTATGACTAGTATGGTAAGCCATTTTATTTGTCAATTTTCAAGACTTAGTTTTCGTGGAATATCACCGAATGACCCCTCCCGCTGTGGGTGCAGCTGGAAGGAGTGTCAGACTCTAATTGACTAAAACCCACTTTCCCTTTTTATAAAACGTGGTTTTAAAAAGTACCGGCTTTAGTACTAGATCTAGACCGTTAACTTTGTTCTAGAAGATGGTTTAAAAATAAAACTGAAGGCAGATTTTTTTTAAGACCTCCTTTTATAATAAGGGGAACTATGTTTCTTTTGGCACAGAGAGTAAAATACCATGGCTCTCAGCTGATAAGAGCGATGGATTACTAAGGCGTTGGGACCGTGCATGGGTGACCATCCAACCATGACTTTACTTACGTTAATTTGGCAATCGTTAGCCAAAAAGTTTGACAACCAGTCTTGACAAGGAGTATCAGGTTGCCTATTTTGAGAAGGTCAGGTAGTAAGTCGCTTCGTATAAAACACTCAGGTACTCAGCTGGAAGCCGAGCCCAACGTTGTTGGGAAAAGGCTAGCCAGATGAAGAGACATTTTTTCTGACGGTTTAAAATTTTGTTATGAGGGTCTTGGACCAACAATCAATAAATAGGTCTGATACTGAGATATTGACCTACATAATAAAATTAGATCGCTCCACGCTTTTCGTCCACTCTCCTGTCACAAATTGAAGTCAGTAACTACATAAATTATATAACTTCTATGGTAATTCTCATTGCTGTCTACAAAGAGAGAGACTGATAAGACGGATGACAGATATGATCAGCGATAAGTAAATCGCTTACATTTCGATTAAATTGGTTATCTATAATCTTTAAGTCGTGGTGGCCTAGTGGTTAAAACACCAGCACCTCAAGTGTGAGTGCGCGGGTTTGATTCTACGGTACTTGCCTGACCTGGAAGCGAACCCGCGCACTCATAGTTGAGAGACCAGTGCTTTAACTACTTTAAGCCACCACGACTTTTTCTTACACGAAGCTTTCATAGGTCAATCAAAACCCGTAGTATTGGCTATTACTAACATAATTTTATCATCATAATACCTACATTTTCATAACTAACCCAATATTTTTGCTTCACACTGTAGTTTTTTTATCTCAATATCAAATAGCGTGTTATTAACACTCTGATACATAACATAATAACCTTAATTTGACATCGCAACACACTCGGTGTCTAGGACAAACTATTAATAGTCACAGTCTAGAAAAAGTACTAACAAGCAAATTGAAAAATAGACAGAATGACAAAACTTTAGTATCAACTTTTGTCTACGTAGACAGTCCATTTAATTCTGCGAGGTCTTTGGTCTTTCTTCTAAGAGCAGTCCGCAAAATTGGAGGGACTCCTTAGGGCCGAGGCTTGACGGGATTGTGAGATTGTTAGAAGGAATAAAGATGGGCTTTAGTCAGAAAAAGTCTGACACTCATGCTGCGCCTACAACGGGAGGGGATCCTTTGATGATTTCCTAAAACTTGGGGTTATGGTTATCAGGTTATCAGTTATTTGAACTTTTCGATTTAATCTATAATTGATTAGAGAGAATGTTTTATTTTTGACTGACGTCAAAAGAGGGAGATTTTTTATGTCACTACCAGGTCAAAAAAAGGCTTGTAAATATTTAGAAGTTCTTAAACTAAACAATATAAAAAAATAAGGATTTTTCAATTCTAGTCAATGTAGGAGTAGATACACAAGCGGAGATGCTGGCGCGAAGATTTTTAAAACTCTAACTGCCATTGGTGCAAACGTAGATCAATAAATAGAAGTCTGCAAAAAAATTGTTTCCATACGGGGTAATGTTTGGTATTTATGTAATGTTTAATAGTAACTCCATAATCAATAGTATCCCATGTCCACCATTTAAACGTATAAACCTTAGATTATTAGTCACAGGACTGAGAATATAGATTTAAAAAAATACTACAACTATTGCCACCGATACTCCAAGCAGAATAATATTTCTTAACATACAACTCCCCTCAGTGATTGTGTCTTTTCACACCATTTAGTGCATTCCGTGTCACACTAGCGCCATATCATATGTATGCTAATGTTGTTCAATGTTTATAAAGAACTGAACTCTTGCTGTTATTACATACCGAACGAATCCTACTAAGTTTTCCTCTAGCCGTATTCATAGTGGGGATACTTTAAGCTGGTGTGTAAAGGGTTAAAATTTTATTGGTACTATTGTTGAGAAGCTTCGAATTCGAATTTCATAAATGAGCACTTTTTAAATGTACGAACATAAGACAGTCTTCAAAATACCCACCCTTTACGATTTCTTAGGTGTTTTTACTGGTAAGAAGAAGTGGTAACAAAAACTTCCCAGTAACATAACCGTCTCTTTGGTTTGCACTTTTTGAAATTTAGTTTTTTACTTCATACAGTCAAAATATTTGTGTACATACCTTTTTTTAAGTCTTATACACCTTTTAAGTATATCGTGATGATGAATGATTAACAGCAAAGTAAAATTTGTTGAGGTTGTGTATAAACTTGTAACAATGAAGTCTGAAATCGCTGCCTTGATCAAGTTTAGTGTTGTGACACTCATTCCTTCTCTTCCTAAGAAGAGATATGTGCCCTGGAGTGGAAAAAGAAAAGGGCTATTGATTAAACTAGTAATTGAATACTATCAAATATTTTCTGCTTGTAGAACATTTAAGACACTAATAATGTCAGAAATAAATAGATATAAAAAAATGCTCATTAACTTTAGAACACTATTACTCTTGCTGTACGAAAAATACCTTAAAAACACCCCTCATCTACTGCCTTCACCTTAAAAACCTCTATAGTAAAAAAGTATAATATAAATTTTAACACATAACAAACAATATAAATGACCAGCACTATGAATAGCGCCCTCATAGCCATGCAAGGAATTCCACCAAGTGGAGCAAAGCATTTTTCATCCAGCGTTGCTGAACAATTTCCCGAACACAGACTAAACGGTATTTATTTATACGTTTTATTTTATTGAATTCGATCTTGTCAAAGCGAAATGAACTCTACGAGTGAGTGATTACAATGTGAAATTGAGTAACGTGATTGATTACGATTTTATGCGAGGTCTTTATTAAGTAGTGGAATAATAAATGATGATGGTGATTGGAACAATAATACATATAAGGCTGCTATTAGATAATGGTTTTAATGAGTTTTTAATAAAACTTCAAATTATGTATATTTTTATTTCTATTACAGCGTCACCAAATGCCTGATTAAGGCCTTATCTATACCTGTCGTTGTCCGGGTTGTTCGCGCTAGTCACCGCGACCCTGGCACACAAAGACCTCCAGAAGCAACATAGTGGGTTTTATTTAATAATAGTCCGACACTAGTACCCTTTATTTGGGTTTGTAAATTATGTACCTAGATTTTGTTTGTTAAATATAATTATTGTTTAGTGTAAGTTCTTAGTTGTCGCATTAGGGTAAGCCCTGTAAGGATCAGGAGGAACAGCTTAAGGTTTTAAATAAATAAATTAAATAATATATATTAACTTCCTCAAATATAGAACTGCAAAGTAAAATTGTTGGACACAATATATTTTTCTCCCAGCTTGATATTCCTTGAAAGTTTGACGAAAATTTATGGTTTAATACAACCAGTTGGTAAACAGAAGGCAGTCCATTTGATTGGCATGTAATAACAGTTCTTATTTACGACTTGGGGGGGAGGTGAAATTGGGGAAGATGGGTTTTCCAGATGTGGTTATCGTGATAAAATGCTTAAACTTCTTAAGATATTTACGGTATTGGAAAACAAATAACAAGTTGACGATTGCCGGACGAGACAGTTAAAATTGTTTCGGGTTTGAGTGTCGTCACAGGAAAAATATTCAGTATGACCAATGACGTTAAAAACCAAATTCAATTGTATAAAAAATTTGTTCAATGATTAAAAATAGAATACACTTTTGACTAATAAGCAAAAACACAAGTAATTTTTTGACGCCATTTATTAATATTTTTTTACTTGTATATATTAATTTATATTTTATTTGTAAATCCTAATACTATTATAAAGGCGAAAGTTTGTAAGTATGGATGTATAGATGTATGGATGTATGGATGTTTGTTACTCTTTCACGTAAAAACTACTGAATGGATTTGAATGAAACTTTACCACAATATAGCTTATACATCAGAATAACATATAGGCTACTTTTTATCCGGGTATGGAAAGTACTTCCCTCAGAAAGCGGGTGAAACCGCTGGCGGAAGCTAGTATATTGTAAATATTTATGTGAATAAAAATTACATGAAGTCATGAAGTATTTTTTTAAATCAAGTTGTTCCCTTTTTCCCAGTATATAATATGATTTAAGAGTGCGTGCATCGAAAGTTGTCAACATCGCAAATAGCTGTCAAATATTTACACGTTTTAATTAATTTGGCCAATTTACTATATGAGAGTATTGAATAGGAATTGCAATTAAAACACTAAATTTAATGTTTAAACGTTTTACTTGCAAAAAAGGCACTTGGAAAGTTTCCAACTACGTTTTTTACATATAAAACTATACAAATATTCGGTGTTACGATATTAATAATTGCATTCTCTATTAACTTCCTTAGTGCACTACAGAGCATTATTTTATGTTTTAATGAAATAAAATTGAGAAATTAATTAAAACATGTAAATATCTGACAGCTATTTGCGACGTTGCCAGATTTTCGTACACGCGCCCTTAACCATTTTAAACTATAGATATATAGTATAAGTATTATCTCTTCCTACCCTTTATAAAGTTACCCGTAATATATTCTTATAATACACTTAGAAAAAACAACATTATATCACCCAAACAACTTATAAAACAAACTTCGACCCGAACAGTTTTTTTACCCAACACCCCAGAACCGATGGGGTATATAAAAAGAACTCTGTTTACCCCTATTTACCCTAGTTTACCCGTTACCCTACAAATGAGGAGATACGCACTTAATGAGGCTTAAAAAAGGTGTACAATCTGTCACTGGGCTTAGCTAATACTAAAAGTTAGCGGAGTAAAATATTTAAAAAGTTAAAGATATTGGGAAACTGTTTTCGGATGGCACGTTAAACTGTTGGTCCCGGCTGTCATTGAACATCCTTGGCATTCGTTACGGGTAGTCAGAAGCCAGTAAGTCTGACGCCAGTCTAACCAAGGGGTATTAGGTTGCCCGGGTAACTGGGTTGAGGAGGCCAGATAGGCAGTCGCTTCTCGTAAAACACTGGTACTCAGCTGAATCCGGTTAGACTGGAAGCCAACCTCAACATAGTTGGGAAAAAGCTCGGGAGATGATGATGATGAGATATTGGGAGACTAGTCAGTTCCACCCTTTTTTATTTTTGTTTACGCATAGTTAATGCATTTTCAGTAGCCCCAGGGTTTTTTCTACGAATTTACTTGGATAAACCACTATGTTTATTCAATTATTAAATTTCAGATGGAAAAACTGAAATAGATTCGGTTTGTTACTTTGATGTAGTGATCTTCATCAACAATACAGGGCTCTACAACATATAATCAATGATATTTGGCTTTCTACGGAGAAATTGCTAGTTTTCTGTTTGATTCATCGCAATAAATTCATATTATTTCCCTAGCTTTTCTCAATAATTTTGGAGTTAACTCACAGCCCCTGCTTCGGGTTACTCGCAAGAGTTTTGTCTAGCAGTGAGGCAGTAAAACGCTGATGATAATAATGATGTTGGTACAGACGCCAGCACATAAAGCTACTACAATCCAGACGGATTGTCGTCATTAATAGATTCTCAACTTTTTCGCTGAAGTATACATGGTTCAAATGTGATTGGGAAAATTTAACAGTTTCGGGTAGCTTGAAATGCTGGCGTCTGTACATTGATCTGCCTGTTCGATAAAATAGTTACTTTAGGGCCAGTTTTACAGGTAATTATAGACACTAACTACCAGAAAAATTAAAAAATGGAACAGAATTTGTATGAAACTATCTGCCAGATAAACTATCTGGAACTTATCAGCAACCTGTGAAACTGGCCCTATAAAATAATTTCTTTGTTATAGACAGAAATCTCCCAAAACAAAAGCACAACAGGTTACATACACACACAACTATTCAACGCGTATACTACATCGCTAATGCTTGGAATAGTACGAGCTATAACATTATACAAGTACTTAGCTTAGAAATTGCCAGCTATTCTTCGGATGGGCTGCAACAGGCTAACGATTATATTCGCGACTCGAGGCTAAGGAATTTCTAGTACTTCATTTAGGAGATTTCTGAGTTATTCGTTTAGAGGTTGATTTAAATTATTATTTTCTGCCATACAATAGAATATAATGTATGTATGTATGTATGTAGGTACATATTATATTTTGTCACGATCGTCAAGACGAAGTCATATGCATCGGGCCTTTAATTATTGAATCTTTTATCAATACGCAGAACTGTGTAATATGTAAGGAAATTAGTTAAGGAAACATATTTTTAAGTTACTTTGTCGAATTAGGTTAAGTTAATCTGTAATGGCAAAAGTAAATATTATGTGTGATAAAAAAACAAAACATAAAGCAGGATACAGCTATGGAAAAAAGTTGAGTTGGGTTATATTTCCAAATTCTAATTTTACCATGAACAAAAATTTATACTTACTGTAAGCTGATGTGTGCAGTGATAATAAACGAGAAAGTCTGCTACTCTTTCACGCAAAAGCTAATGAACTGATGTTCCTTAGACTTTCCTCTAACATGCTGGTTGGATTGCTGTGTAGGGTCTCGGGGTTGATTCCCGGGTCGGAACGAAATCGCTTTGTAGGTTTTGAGAGACTTCCATAAAGTAGTCCGGAGTCTGTAGGCCTGCCCCTGATTTTTCTCCGGTCGTATCGGATTGCCGTCATGTCGGATTGCCGTCCCATCGGATTATGAGAGTGAGGAAATAGAGAGTGCACCTGTATCTGCGCAAATGCTTGTGCACTATAAAATGTCATGCGCAGCTAGCTTCTCTTATTAGAGGCAACGACCACCGTGGCTGGCAATCGGTCCAGATGCTATTATCATATCAGAATAACATATAGGCTAGTTTTAATACGGGTGCAGAAACTTCTAAGAACTTCTAGTCTCAAATAAAGGAACATACTCTTAAACAGACACACAGCAAAATCCTTACTTTTCAGTTGTAAGCCTTAAAAGACGACAAGACGACACCGTGTCGCATTACTTAAACTTTAGTATTCATGTAGACTTTATTTATGTAAATGTAGACAAACAAAGTCTACGTGGAAATTAAGAAATGATTTGTGACTACCGAGAGATCAAATGTAGGTATTTGGAACGAAAGTGTTCGTAGAAAGTGTTTTTTAAACTGGTTCAAATAATCAAAAGGAGTTTAGTCAAATCAGGTGTTTTTGTGTAAGGGGTGACTATTTGTCGGAATTTTGAGACCGATGAATATCATAACTTTACTTTCGGTAGTCGGGTGAAAGGAATGAAAAGTAGATATTATTTTGAAAAGGATAACAGGTGATTGTAGTAGGCGCTCAGGAACTAGACAGTAGATAGGTTTTCTATTTTTCTTGTTATAAAATTAAACTATAAAAACTTAACCAAATAAACAAAATTTAACACTAAGTTGTTGCTGACGTACACTAATCTAAACTGATATTATAAAGCTGAAGGGTTTGTTAATTTCCTTGAACGTGCTATCTCAGGAACTACTGGACTGACTCAAAAAATCTCGCATTTTTGAAAAGCTCATTTATCGGTTAAGGGTTTAGGCTTTTTATTTGAATGCGTGGAGTAGCTCTCAAATGACTCAGGTGAAACCCAAAGAAGCTAGTCTGAACGGGCCTTAAGATATCATTCTGAAAACCCTTTGCTCAGAAAAGTATAAGGATTGATTACAGCATTCACTCTAAAATTTCAAAGCCCTTTCTAACAAAAAAATAATAATAATTTAGACTTAGCGCTAATCTCAAACGGTTCAAATACTGAAGTGTTTTCTCGTATCAAGTCAAGCCTTAGAGTTTTGTCTAAATGATAAATGATAGTACAAAGTGACCTTTTTTTGGCGCTCAACTAAATCTGGGAGGACTTAGATACTCAATTAGAGCTATTCTTTTGAGTGATATCAAGAGAAGGGAAATTAATGATAGGATTTTTTTGTCGTTTGATTAATTGTGACATTGTTACAACAATATTAAATCGTGAAATAGAAACAAGTTGACGCATTGGTCGTCATGCCGAACTGTCTCGAGTTTGATTCCCGGTACGGTCAAAATTTGTGTGATTAGCTTGTTTGTTAGGTGCGGTCTGGGTGTTATAATATGTATGTATTTATAAATAAATATAGATTAATTTTATCAGTTGTGATAGCACTTATAATACAAGCTGTTCAGAATAGTTTGGCAAAAAGCTAGGCCGGTGATCATTTTCATAATCATTTAGCGGTCCAAACAAAGAACTGATTAATTTCAAAGATTGCTTCATTTTCTTAGCAATTAATTACTAAAGAGGTTTCCGTTGGTAGGGAATTAAAAAATCAATTATAAAAAATTAATACTCGCTGATATTTTGAAACCAGTACCACGAGGTAAAAGATATAAACATTAAGGTAAAATAAATACTTATATGTAATGAAAACCTTTACAAACAAACGAACTTTATCTTAAAGACTTCAAATAAAAGACTTCAAAAACAAAAAAATAAATGACCTTTAGAAGCTTCAATATCAAAACATAAAGCTTTTTATTCTCTTAAAAGGAAATAGAAGGCATTTCTAAAAACAACCACGCCATGTTCACATTATTATATTTAGTGTTTCCGTTTTCCGTACCAACGTTTTTAAAATTCCAAATTTAAAAGCAGTATTTTTTTGGTATTGTTTTCATTATTCTTTTGTTTTTTGAAACTGTTTTTTCTTTTTATTTGTAAGTTATGTGAACTTCTCTTAGTTGAAACGTAAATAAGTCATCATAATGAACAATTTCAATACTACAAGTTCACCTGAGTCTGGTCAGCTCCCGAGCAGCTCTGGCACGCAAGAAGCTCCAGAAGGAACAAAAGTGGGTTCTAGTCAGTAAAAGTCTGACACTTCCTCTAGCTGAACTCACAGCGGGAAGGCTTAAACTAATTCTTACCAGCTCAGGTAGACCCCGGAGCGGGAGGGCTCATTTGATGATGTCATATAATCAAAGAAGCCAAGCTGAGGTAGCCTTTAATAATTTTAATATTTTTGAAAGAATAAATCTCTTATGAAAAGACCGCTAATCTCGTAAAGTTGAGCACTAACTTATAGTACACATAATATACACATAACATTTCTGCGATCGAGATTACGTTGACAAAGCACACGAAATCACAATATTTTCCCCATGAAAAACTCCCCTCCATCCAAGGTCATACTCAGCATTAAGATAAGCTCGCTCCACTAAGTAAATCCGTGTCAATATTATCCAACACTATCTTCGTTACCCCTCTTTCCATAAAGGGGGTAACGCCGGTAACATGGGTAACTGGGGTAACGCCTTGCACATTGATTCTGTAAAATTTACAAGAACTCGCATTCATTTCGCTATTCACTCTCACTTCGCATAAGGATTGACACTTTATATTATACTAGCTGTCCCCAAGCGATTTCACCCGCATCCTTGGCTACTGCTCCGCTCCCATGTGTCGTAGGGTGATGTTATATAGCCTATAGCCTTCCTCGATAACTGGACTATCCAACACAAAAAGAATTATTCAATTCGAACCAGTAGTTTCGGAGATTAGCGCGTTCAAACAAACAAACAAACTCTTCAGCTTTATAATATTGGTATAGATTACCTTACAGAATACCACTTTTTACGTCATCTCATACTTTAAAAAAAATCTCGAAATCAATTTAGTTCAACTCGCAAACACGTTCGCAAGAGTAGCGCTAGTGTAAATTCGAATTATGAACCGAGTTATAGAATGCCAATCTAGAAACTCACAGCGGATTTAGATACAAATTTTAGATTGAAGACTTACAGAATCACCCTACTGTTTTCCTGTTTACCCTGATGAAGTCGCATGTGCCAAATTGCGATTGTAAAAACGGTGTTGGGCTATGCTACTTGGCTGAATAAAATGCCAGGGGCTTATTAATTTTTTTCGGGAACGTGGATTGGCAAGGAGTATGTATGTTAAGTGTGTTGGCTGCGTTCAAGGTAGGAAATTAAGATCTTCCAGCCTTTTCTATCTGGGTCAGGGACAACTTTTAGTGGAGGGATGTTTTCTGAACTTTATTTTAAGATCATCATCAGCCTTTTTGTCGTCCTACTGCTGGGTACAGCCATCATTTTGACACAGAGAAGGTCATGAAGGTCTGAAATTTTCAAGGCGTTAATCACCACTCTTGCTCAATTTAGGTTAGTAAAAATGTCATTGCAGGCTTTTTACCCGAGAGAAATTGTGACAAAATGGTCACCCATCCACGGACCGACCACGCTAAGCGTTACCTCACATAGGTGCCTAAATCTATCTTAAAAAAAAACAGAGTATTTAAATGCTAATAACACTTTTATAAACCTACAATGATATGGATAACCACGATGGGACATTCCCAAAAGAAAAAACACAGCCTCAACAGAGTCCGGAAATCTATTAAGTAGTACCCTCAGGCGCTTACAGGGAACTCATCTAATGCAGATGAAACGACATTATATTTGTGGATGTAGAGATGCTAGATGTGTCATCTACGAAGTTTATTTTAGAGAGGTGGGACATAATCCAATTACATGTTGTATTGTGAGAGGCACGCTGGAGTTTTAGACATTTACGGACTAATGGTCGCATGGTCAAACGCTACTCAATTTTATAGACTGTCGTAATTACGTTATTTTTTTTGCGATAGAAAGACTGAACTTTAAGCGTTAAGTACTACGTTTTTAAAGGTACCGGAATCATCATCAAGTTAAATGTGTGGCATGACATTCATCATTTGCCATTCCTCATACATCATCCATCAATCATCATTCATCATACATCATTCATCATTCACCATCCATCATCCATCAGCCATCATCCATCATCCATCATCTATCAACCATCATCCATCATCCATCATCCATCATCCATCATCCATCATCCATCATCCATCATCCATCATCCATCCTCCATCATCCATCATCCATCCTCCATCATCCATCATCCTTCATCCATCATTCAAGACTCATCATTGTTCCTAAATACTTGGACGAAGCCGCAGAAGTCTGCTAGTTAAAAATAAAAAAAAAAAACGAAATGAACAAAAGAAAAACAGTTGTAAATTGACCACAATTTCGCAAGAGAGCGTTTTCCATTTATTTATTTTGACTATTAGTTGACAATTGGTTAGACACAGCAAAAACCTTTTTTACGCACGGGCAAGCCTTCAAAGAAATAAATGCGATTCCCAAACTACGTTTGTATTTATTTTATACATATTATTGCTCGCAACTGTTCTTGGAAATTAGTTAGCCTAAATATTTATTGTAATTTGCAATAAAAATTACTCAAATATATTTAATCATTTAGACGGGGAGTGTTTCTTGCACGTTTAGCTACGAGAATGTCTCCGCGACTATCGCAACCAATAATCACCATTACATAACATTCAGGCAAGAACTAAAATGTCGCCAGCGAGATTCATAAGTGATATATACGAATATAGCCAAAATTAGCCTAACCGCTAATGTCAACGGGCGAGAAGAGTGAATATTTAGACGAAGAATTTTTTTTATATTCCTTCAATTATCGTATCTTCGAGACGAGAAACTCTCCCCCTCTAAAAGAGCTATTTGTTACTAAAGTTGCCTCAAAAAAGCTTCAGCGTGTTGGCTTTAGTCCCGTAGTCTACAACAGACCAGACAAACATACAAATATGTACAAATCTATGTTATTAGTGGATTAATAAAATTTATGTTTATTTTTGTTAAAGATAGTCACATAACTGAAAAATATGTATAATCAATTTAATAGTTAGGTTTTTGTTCTATCATCAAATTGTTTTGTTACAAATTTAGATTGTTAGATTTTTTTTTTAGTCTGTAATATATTTATGCATAAAAAATACACTAGATAAAATACAAACAGAAAACGCAGAGATTTCACTTATTTGTGTGATACCAATTAAAAGAAAGCACATCACATAGTAAGATTTCACTAAAAGCCAGTCTAACCAAGGGGTATTGGGTTGCCCAGGTAACTGGGTTGAGGAGGTCATATAGGCAGTCGCTCCTTGTACTTGGCTGAATCCGGTTAGACTGGAAGCCGACCCCAACATAATTGGGGAAAAGGTCGGGAGATGATGATGAAGTCTACAACGCCGAGCATGCCGATTTTAAAAATAATGCATTTGACACAGTTCTTTGGCTAACTAAACATAAATTCATCGTAGTATACGCAGAATGACTACATTACTATCTACTTCTCCGTTGCTATGGAATTTTTTTGTGTTCATAGAAGCATGGACTTAATATTACCTATCTTAGGTAATATTAAGTCCATGCATAGAAGCGCGAGTTGACAGGTCGCGCCATGCTCGGGTAGAAGACATGTTGACATTGACAGAAAGAGCTTTGTCTTTTCTTGACAGAATAGACATATAATCGTCATGCTGAGTCTGCTGGTTTAATAAAAAATCTTTCAGTATTTCAGTAAGTCTATATCTCAGGCTTAAGGCTATTTTTATCTATAAAGTAGTTGCTGAATGTCACACGCAAAAAAAACAAAGGAATATAATTATTTTACCGGTGTCAAATTTTAAGGGCTATATTACCGTCCTTAATTACATAGATACTATACTTCACACACATAACTAGAGGAATATGAATCCCCCGGGGGAATAAGAGTATAAGGATGACGGTAATGTGTAGGTGTTTTGTTTGTTTTGTAATCTACCTGAATTACTGCCTAATTACGTAACATATTGCCTTCAATGGCGATGGCAATTCATTTTGACAGTTCAATGATATGAATGAAAGTTGTTATAGATTAACGGAATAAAATATTGCATTTGATTCTGCAATGGACTATTTTGAAAATCATTATTTTTATTGGTTAGATTTTTTTAATTGGTTCGGTGTATCCAGGTCCTAAAATCTTGTATACTTTATCTCTATAATATATGAAATAGTATCTAGATTAGTCTACCATAAAATGCCATGAAAAAGTTTTCAATCAGCTACTGAAAACTTCGTTATAACATTTTAAAAATGACGTCTATTAACTTGGTACAGACCCCAGAACATTAAGCTACCTGAAACTGTAAAATTTTCCCAATCAACTTTGAACCATATGGTTCAGCGATAAAGTTGAAAATATATTTAGAAAATTTAACAGATTGTAGTAGCTTGATGGGCTGGCGTCTGTACCTTAAGTATTGTCCAAACTAGTTAAAATTAGCACAATTTATTAAGTTTTTTTTTTTTGGAAAATCCTTCATAAAGTAACCAAGAAAGAAAAGCACTATAATTTACAGAAATTAAACATGATACATTATTCATTCAACCATCAAAACGAATGAGTTAGAAAGGGACAACGCTATACACACAAACTCACTCTCTTTCTTTCATCTCAAACTGAAACCCGCGTTCAAAAATGCAAATTAGCATTAGCAAAAATTCTGATAATTATTAACGACATCATTTTGTTTCGCGATTATGCTTAAGTCATAAATAAAAAGTGTCGTTCCGTTTTATGGTAATTTTTATGAGGTAATAAAATGTAAGTACGGTTAAAGTGACTTACTTTGTTAGTGGGGAGATGTTAGATTAAAGATACGAGTTCGGTTACAATGTAATAATAAGCTTTTTTGACTGCCTTGTTGGTCTAGTGACTGCTGTGCACGGGGTCTCGGGTTCGATTCCCGGGTCGGGCCGAAATCGCTTTGTGGGTTTTGAGAAACTTCCATAAAGCAGCCTGGAGTCTGGAAGTTGGTGATTGATTCACCCGTGCATCGGAGAGCACGTAAATGTCGGTCCTGCGCCTAATCTCTCTCCAGTCATGTCGGAATGCCGTCCCATCGGACTACGAGAGTGAGAGAATAGAAAGTGCACCTGCATCTGCGCGAATGCTTGTGCACTAAAATATAATAATATCCTGCGCCGCTGATCTCCACAAAAGAGAACGGCCGCCGTAGCCGACAATCCGTAGCCAAAAAAATATAACAACCAGACCATGGTAATAACATAAATGTTAACCGTACTGGCAATCAAACCCGGGACTCTTTGTTCAACAGTCCAACATGGTGAACATAATGCCAACGGGGTCGTTAATCAATCAATCAATACAGAATAATGCTTAAACAAAAGACTCATAGATTGTTTGCTGGAAGAAATGACTTATATGACCCACAAAGCGATTTCGGCCCGAACCGAGAATCAAACCCGTGTACAACAGTCGCACTATGCGACTACTAGACCATCTAGACAGTTAAAAATAAGATATAAAACATAACTTAAACAATAACAGGCAAAATGTGTCCTTAATAAAACCTTGGGAGATTCACGGGCAGAAAAAAATATACAACGTCAAAAATACAGCACGTGTAACATTATGAAATAATAAATAACTATGAACAAGCTTAATTAAAAATCGTATAGCAATATAAAGGGTGTATTTATTTTGTAACCAGAAACCCTTTAGTTACTGAAAATTGGACGAAATAGGAGGGTAGGGTTATAAATCATGTTGTAAGGGTCGGAGGCGTGAGAGGGAGAGTTCGGAGGTATAAGTATAAATATAGTTGTCCTAACGTTTTCATCCATGGTTATGGCTTAAGACAGGGGCTGTAGTTACCCCCAGTATGGTTTTTATTACTTATTTGACTTATGTAATATGTATATGCAAAACTAACTCCATTCTGTGCACTTTATGCGCAAAAAATCTTATACTTAAAATGTAAGAAAATTGAATATAGGATTATTACACATATTTACATATTTTAAATAAAATATTCAAACAACAAAAGAAAAATCGTCATTTAAAAATGGCGTCAAAAACTTCTTCCTCATTGCAGCATTGTCACCTTGTATGGAAATGCTTAGCGGTTGGCCGAAACACAGCTGGTATCCAAGATATAATCTACTCAGAAAATATATATAGGTTAGAAAAGTTTCGGTACTTGCCTGACATGGAATCAAACCCACACACTCATACTTGAGAGGCTTGTGCTTTAACTACTAGGCTACTACGACGTCACTTATACATATTATACATAAAAAGCCTTAATCCCCCTTCAAAACACGATCGCTTCACATCCATTCATTGCCATTATCTTTCCCATACATCTATAATAAAATGTAAATAAGCTAAAACCTTCACAATGATAACTGAACCCTTAAAATCTATGGCATTGGCCACTTATCATGCAGCTAACATAAGGACAGACAAGGAAAATGGAATCATTAAGCTTCGTTCACAAAGTACCCAGTGTAGCAACAGACTGTAGACTTTTTTGAGCTGGTCCTGGTTTTCCAAATAAAAACACCGGAGGGGAGTTGTGATGGCATCCAGACCGATTGTCGGCTACAGCTGCCGTTCTCTTTTATGGAGATCAGCCAGCTGCGCAGGACATATTATAGTGCACAAGCATTCGCGCAGATTCAGGTGCACTCTCTATTCCCTCACTCTCATAGACCGATGGGACGGCAGTCTAATCGGATGCAGCTGAGTACTAGTATTACATGGAGCGACTGCCTATCTTACCTCCTCAACCCAGCTACCTGAACAACCCGATACCCCTTGGTAAGACAGGTTGTCAAACTTTTTGGCTTCTGGTATACCAATTGGATAGTTGACTAGGTCAAAAATAAAATCCTATATGATATTAATTTGGTAAAGCATCTTAAAATAATGTCACTTTCATTTATCGTTTTGAAGGAGAAGCTATACGTTTTTTTTATTGATAATTTAAGTAAAATAAGTGCATGGCTTGATGTGACAAAAAATTGACATCATAATGATAATTTTCATACAAATTGCATAGATAGTAAACGTTTTTGACAGTTCAATAAAGGTAATGAATTTTATTAGTTGTAAGGGGCTAATTAAGTGAGGATGGTAACCGATCGACCCGTACGACTGTATTTTTTAGTCAAGACCTAGAATTGGGATGACGACTAGGTCAAAAATAAAATACTTTATAATATTCATAATGTAAAACATCTTAAAATAATGACAGTTTAATTTATCGTTTTGAACTGAAAGTTGTTTTCATGTTTTTATTGATAATATAATTGAAATAAGTATACGGCTTGATGTGAAAAATCTGTGACGTCATAGTTTGTGTTGTCATACAAATTGCATAGAGAGTAATCGTTTTTGACAGTTCTATAAAAGAATTGATATCAACGTCTGTAGATACATATGTATGAACGAACCCTTAATGGTGAATAATGTACACAAATGTATGGGATTCGTAATTTGCCATCATTCGCGCATCTCAAGTGAGATATAAGGCTTTCAAATTTATTGGGTGTCATGGGACTTATGGTGGGGAAAATCGTCACACATTATGTTGTGTAAAAGCCATAGACTGACGCGTAAATGGCTGTCAGAGAATTTTAAGATTTAAAGGGTGTTGTGGATTACAAAGACTAAAGATTTGAAAGAATATTTTGGGATGATTTTTTAAACTTATCGTGGTGGTCGTAGTGGCCTAGTGGTTAAAGCACCAGCCTTTCGAGTATGAGGGTGCGGGTTCGATTCCAAGTCAGGTAAGTACCAATGTAACTTTTCTAAGTTATACGTACTTTCTAAGTTTATCTTGGACACCAATGACTGGTTTAAGGTGAAGGAAACCTGGACCATAAGGTCTGAAATCACCAACCCGCATTGAGCAAGTGTGGTGAATGCTTCGTATGAGAGATGTGTGAAAGTGAATAGTTCGTGTGAGAAGAGGCCTGTGCCCAGCAGTGGGACGATGAAAAGGCTGATGATGAGTTTATTTGGTAGATATTGTCATACCAATTCAGTTCTATTTTTTTGAATTTATTCGGTAAATAGTGGCTATTCGGACATCGTGAAACTGCCCCTTAAAGTGATATTATGTGGGGTGATTTTCTAAACTTAAACAGTCATTATATTATAAAGCTTTTTCAGCTTGGCTTGAACAAGCTAAATTTAGGAAATATACACAAAATACAGGCTATTTTCAAAATACTAATGATAATTAAATAAATGATATTGCTACCAACGTTCACCTGTTTGCATCTAGCGACTGCGTAGCATCTGCATCCCAAGGGAACAACTTTCTACATATGGATAAAAATTAAACCAAAATGTTAAGATTTATCTAAATGGATGGCCAGTAATTTCAGCGTGAAATGCTAACAAACATACATACCTATATCATTAGAAACTTATTTAAAAAAATATATTTATGAACCCCGTCTGCAGGCAGCAGCACTGATCTTATATAACACAATTTTATTTACAGTTGTTCACACTCTAGCTACGCAGTTGCTACGAGATTGCTACGCGTTAACTACGCCGTAGCACGACTACGAACACTACGCATTATCTGTAAAAAAGACTACGCCGTCACTACGCGTCTGAAATCGCTAACAAAATAATCTCTATTACAGTTACAACCTTTAAATTAGTGCGGTCTCTCTTCTTTAATGAGTTTGGGATCATTCGGTAGCTTAGGTCAAGAGTTCGCGTTAATCTGTTCAACTACGTCGTGTCATGGTCGGAAATTAATGGGATCAGTTACCACGTACATAATAGAAGGGAATGTGTTTTGCATATATTATGAAATTCAGTATAATGCTTTCTCTTTTACACTTGGTCATTTGGAAATTTTGACTTTATAAGGGAATCTTTTACTAATAAAAAAAATTGGATGTTAATATACATTGTCCATATATTTTTTTTACTTTTATTTTCAGGTACTGCCTAAACTTTAACATTTTTATATTTTCCGTATCTATCAAATTACATAAATATATAAAAATGATCCGAGAACAGTAACAAATAAAAAAGAATTTTCTACGAATTCACAATAGTTATTCAGGGAAGAGACGCCAGCACATCAAGCTTCTACAACTAGCTAGATTTTCAACTTTATCGCTGAAAAAGGTTCAAAGTTGATTGGGACAATTTTACAGTTTCGGGTAGCTTGATGTGCTGGCGTCTATAGCACTGTATTGCATATTTAATGACAGAAAGAATTCAAGTTTGAGTAATAATTTCAGAGATATGGAAATTAAATTTCAGTTCCAATGACATACTTTCAAGTCATCGTATGTAGCAGCGGCATCAGCCTTTTTATCGTCCCACTGCTGGGCACAAGCCTCCTCTCACACATATAAGGATTGAGCGTTAATCATGCTACGTACAATTAAATTTAATCGCCCGTTCTACTGAAAAATTCCTGTAAGTCTGTAACGAACTGCGATACTTATGAACGTCCTGAAACAACGCATTCACTGAAACTCGTCAGTTTTTCACTTTACGCGCTGAAATATTTTTCGGCGTTAAAAACCGTCCGATGGCTGCTAAAAGTTTTAATTGCTCCTCAAATTAATGCCCAGCGTTGGAGTTAGTTGGGGACATACGGGAGGTTAGCCTGAACGGGTCTGCTGCGATTTCTTAGGGTTCATTTGTTGAAATAGCTAAATAATCACGAGTTTTACGTATTTTTTATACACATACTTAAACCTAGTTAAATTTAAAATAAATAATGTAGATATAATTAAAAAAAAAAACATACAGAAATTGTTAGAGTATATTGGAACGCAACCTATTCAGTGTTTAATTTTATTTCCTTTGCCAGTGGCGCCCTCTCCCCTTTCGTTCGAAACTGTTTGTAACGTTCACGCCTTAAGAAATAATTACATGATATTCAAAGTTAATACTTGCTTTATCACAATTAAATATTCCTACAGAAATGGATTCATATTTTAATTATTATTGCAAAAATAAAATATGTGAAGCAAAGTTAAATTATAACTACAACTACATTAAAAAAACATTTTTTATTCATATCCATGAAATAATATACTAAGGCTTCTTAAATTCTTGTAAACACATGCAATAAACTTTAAAATAACTATTAACAAAGAATATTAATTCATAAAAATTATAAAAAAAATATCGGCGATTAAAATCCCATTAGTGTCCCGTATATTTACAAAAACAGATTTTTATCTCTCAATCTGCATGACAGGCTATTCAGCGTCAAGTCTAGTAGTTAATTGTTCTCATTGAGGAAGCGTGAGAGTTGAAAACAGACTTGCATTTTCTCATTTTATTTTGGATTTCCTCGTGAATTTTTTTCTGAATTAAATCGACGCATCTCTTTTGTTGATGTAATAATGTAATTTGAGCTGAAAATTTGTGTGAATTATTCCCTCTCTTTATGAGATTAACAATACTAAAAAGAGGATGAAATAATCAACTATTCTTTTGAACTATTACCGTTTATAATATAACCCTACTTTAAAACTCTCGATTACCTTTTTTTCTGTCTATCCAGGTATTATTTTCAAAGCTCGTTGCACATACTAACTTCTGCACACTATCTTAAGAAAATGAAAGCATTTCAAAACCTTACTAGGTACTATAGAAAAACCATTTACTTCAGCTTTGAAAGAAACCTGAACTTAATTGTCTACATTTTCTACAAATAAAAAGGTTTCGTCTTTCGCTTCTTTTCCGTAACCTTTTCTCAAACAAAGTTGGTCTCATACTAAACTATATCAAGAATTTGATAAGAATGTAATTCTGAAATACTGAGAACTAAAGCTTTTGTTCTTAAGGACCATTTAGATGGAGAGACTTTCTCGCAAGTCTAAATAATAGCCCTAACATAATTGTAACAAAATGTTTACATTCAGGCAAGAACTGATGATGATGGCATCCAGGCCGATTGTCGGCTACGGCGGCCGTTCTCTTTTAAGGAGATCCCAACTGCGCAAAGCCAACTGCGCAGGATATATTATAGTGCACAAACATTAGCGCAGATGCAGGTACACTCTCTGTTCCCTCACTCTCATAGTCCGATGGGATGGCAATCCGATACGACGGAAGAGAGATCAGGCGCAGGACCGACATTTACGCGCTCGCCGATGCACGGGTGAATCAATCACCAACTTTCAGACTCCGAGACACAGTGACCTCTAGAAGGAACATAGTGGGTTTTAGTCAGTAAGAGTCTGACACTCCCTCCAGCTGTACCCTCAGCGGGAGGGGTCATTTGATGATTTCCCATGAAATTTCCCATTAAAAAAAAGAAAAATAAACCCACAAAGCGATTTCGGCTCAACCCGGGAATCGAACCCAAGACCCCGTGCACAGACCAACGAGCCAGTCAAAACTAAAATGCTTGTCGCCCATGTCAACGAGCGAGAAGAGTGAATGTTTAGACTTATTGTACTATTATTAGTTATGAAATTATGAAATTTTATCTCACAACAACACAAACAATAAACATACAACAAAAAATAATAAATTCAAAGTCAACCCTTAAAACTTAGATGCGGGTACAAAAAACCCCGGCGCTTTGTAAACAGTTAATTTAAGCAAAAAGTTAATTCAAAAAGTTAATAACATAATGCCCGTTGTTTTGAACGGCAAACGGATATGGGTAATGAACCGTGTACGTGAGCGGTTAAGGGTTAGACATGGGTATAGCCTTTTTTTTTAAAGCTTAGTATAAGTAACTCCTTTTTAGTAATAGACTTCTTTTTGTTGAATAAAAAGTAGTAGGTACATTGTTTTTAGATAATGGCGTCTGGATCGATTGTAGCTATAGTGGCTGTTCTTTCTAAGGAGATCAATCAGCTGCGCAGGACATATTATAGTGCTCAAGCATTTGCGCAATTTATACAGGAACAATCAAACTCGACCCGAGCGAGATCAGGCGCAGGACCGACATTTACGTGCTCTCCGATGTACGGGTGAATCAATCACCAACTTCCTGACTACGGGTTGCTTTTGTGAAAGTTTTCATAAAACACACACAACTAACGAAAGTCGAACCCGAGACCTCAGTGCACAGCCATCGCGAGATGCGCTTTGTGTATATATTCCAGTAATTTGCTGCATCCATGTTGCATTGCTCATACTTGAGAAGTACTCATATATAAGATAATTTTCATCCAGTTACAAAAGTGTCCAAGAACTCTTTATGTATGTTAACGATTAAAATACAATCAAGTGCACTTTAAATTTAAACTAAATTTAAATTCAAGAAATCCAATTTCAAACACGCCATTAACACAATTTAGTTCATTGAAGTTTTACAAAAAGAAAAAAAAAACGTTTGAAGTGTTTACTTGAACGGTTACGACTTCGCCTGTAAGCTTTCTATTTTGAAGTCGTTACGAATGAAGGTCGACGGTAGAAAAAGATTTAATTCTACTATTTTCTACCGAAGTTAGTTCCTGTAGTTATTTTTCTTTCGATTTTTCTTTCGATTTTTCTTTCTTTGGCTATTTTGTTGCAGTCGCTTTGAGTGTTTGTGTGGTCGTTCTTCGATCATTAGTTTATTTTTTACGGGTTTAAGAAGTAATTAGAATTTTAAAATGTGTACTTTTTTAACTTTCATTTAATTTATTACCTTTTTTCCCACACTGACAAAATAACGAAGAAATATCCTTTAAAAAAATTACAAAATATTAAAATGCTAATTATATATAGTTTGGTAAAAGTATAGGTTGGTTGAAATCTCATTTTCTGGACTCATTTTGTCAAACTTCCAATTATAAATCTAAGTTAATTAGCATTGGTCATTTTCCTGTAAAAGCCAGATCTTTGAAAAAAGGCCTCATTAAAATGATATTACAGAAAACTTTAAAAAGATTTACATATAAAATAAAACACTCGCGTCCAGACTGATTCACAGACACGGCAGCTGTTTTCTCTAAGTCAGCCAACTGCGCAGGACATACAAGCATTTGCGCAGACACATGTGCACTCTCTATTCCCTCACTCTCCTAGCCCTATAGATCGGCACTGAATCACTCACTTCCAGACTCCGGCCTTTTGTGAAAGTTTCATAAAATCAACAAAGCAATGTAAGTTCGGCCCGAGAATCGAACCCGAGACCCCGTGCTACGTAGTCGTACCATTCGACTACTAGACTAATGAAGCAGTCAACCATTATTTTACCGTATAAACTATAAATTATATGGATAGAAAAATATATAAAACTCCTAATTTACCTTCGCTAACATTTCACTTAAAATTACAATTCAATATCTATCATAAAATCTATTCTGCTAAAATTTCCTCACGTAAAACTAATTTATTTGGTCAATTTATGTGTGTCAGATAAAAAGTAAAGTAATTAGCCATTACTGGGTTTTAGAGTGTACCCTCAGGAGTTATCTCAACTTGTGATACTGTGTTGATTTATTTTAATTCGCCGAACTGAACTTTGGACATAGCGAGCGCTTAGGGTTGTCTTGTAAAACTATTGTAAAATAAATTGGCATGAAGCTTTATTCGTGGTGGCCTAGTGGTTAAAGGGCATGCCTCTCAAGGTTTGTGTGAGTGGGTTCATTTCCAGAACACGCAAGTACCAATGTAAGTTCTTTCCAAGCATATCTTGAACGTCTATGACTGATTAAAGGTGAAGGAAAACTTCTCGAGGAAACCTGGACTATAAAGTCTGGATTCACGTTCTGAACAAGCGTGGTGATTAACGCTCAATCCTTCTCTGTGTGACGATAACAAGGCTGATGATGATGATGATGGAGCAGTAGTTATTTCAGTACAAAATGGCTAAACCAATATATTTGTCATTTGGTACGGGAATAGATAATATCCTGGAACAGTTTAAGGCGAGACTTCATCGTAATTCGTTTGACTTAAACGAAAGAGAGAGAAGACGAAATTGCACCGGTGTGCAGCACTGTGACGTATACCAATGTTTCTTCTGGTTTACTCCCTCTAGCAAACAAATTGCGTGCGAACATTTGTAAAATGTCCGCGAAATTACCAACCTTTACAACCCCAAAAATTAAATGAGCTATCCAATTACCATTTTATCTAGATACATGATTCCTATAATAACAAAAGCTATAAAAATGTTAACAAAGCACTTCCCCTTAAGATGAATGTGTGTAAAACTCCCATTTTGCAGGCGAGTCGCTCACTGTTATGATAGATTGAGCGGTGCGTAACTCATTAGGCATATATTACATAATGTAGCTACAGTTAGGATTATTGATCACATTTTAATCTTCAAAGAGAATTCCTAAAAACCTGTGTGGTAATTATCTACACTCACCAGAAAGTAATTTAATTAAAAAAACCTAATTTATTAACAAAACAAGACAAATTGAAAAGAAAATGACAAGAAAAAAAAATAACTACATATGCAGGGAGACAAAATATTATATATCTCAAAAGATATCCTATAATAATATAAGTTGACCTTGAACTACTTAAATTGAGTTGACTTAAGTTGGGTCAACTCAAGGTCAACTTATGTATTATAGCATATCTTTTATAATATAAAAGCAAATCTGAGTGTGGTTCCCCTCTTCAAGGTCAACTTTTAAGTACTAATGCCTACAGTAAATTAAAATATAGGCCTTCAACAATAATCGGTTGATTCTATATCTCTATCAGGGGTCTCTCTACCGAGTGATTATCTTATAAAAAACTTTGTCTTTGACCTTGAATTAATTGACCTTGAATTTCAGGCTATTACGTTTTTGATTTGCTGGGGACTTTGTTGCGCCACTTCTTCTTCCTAGCAAAAACATATAGGAAGTGGTGAAGGGTGGGCATTTTGGGGGCTGTCTTTTGTAAATTTTGACGTTCAAAAAGTGCAGTTTTGCAGCCAAGTTTGAATAAATGATTTTGAGTTTGAGTTTTGAGTTTGATCTGATGTCAATGCTTGAAAAATGAAGATCAGTATTAATAATTCTGGGAAAGTGCATTTAGTTCATTTAAAATGCAGTTGAAACTATGCTTAATAGACTAGCCAATTATCTGTGCTCCTAAACCCCAGTTCCTTATTTATTTATTTTATGTAAAGGCCAGCATATAAAGCTACCCGAAACTGTCAAATTTTCCCAATCAACATTAAACCATAACGCTTCAGCAATTAAGTTAATAACAGATTGCAGTAGCTTGATGTGCATCTGTACTTTAGCATTACGAATGTTAAGGGCCAGTTTCACAGGTTACTGATAAGTTCCAGATAAACTGACAGATAATTTCATACAAATTCTGTTCAATTTTTGAATTTATCTGATAGTTAGTGGCTATCCGTACGCTGTGAAACTGGCCATAAAGATCTCAAAAAGCGATGACCGACGGTTTTTCAAGTCAAAAAATACCTATTTTGTCATTCGTGAAAAAAGAGGCAGTAAAATGTCCAATATCTTTTTCAAATCCTTGCTTATAATCAGTATCTTGAAAGATTAATACCCATTTTGTTTGAAACAAAGTCTGTGTAATGTAAACGATACGGGCGTGGCAGGTGGGGAACCGATTTAGTGAGGGGAAAGTGTCGATAAAATATACGAGAGTCGATGTTTGTTTTATTACTTTCTTTCATGTTATGTTTAAAGTTGTTAGCAGTGGAAATATATAAAACAGTGCTAGGAGTTTTAAGAGCGTTTATTGTACAGACGCCAGCACACCAGGCTACCCGAAACTGTCAAATTCTCTCAATCAACTTTCAACCATATGCTTCAGCGGTAAAGTTGAAAATTATGATCCCTGGCGTCTGTATCCGTACTATTTACACAAAAAAATTGTTAGCTCTTTAGAACAGAACGTTTCAACAACTCTTTTTTCGATAGTTCTTGAAATCAATCAATTATCCAAAACTTAATCATATATGCTTGCGATTATATAATTTCAATAAAACTACTAAAATTAATAATACGATACCACAAAAACCTTACTTCATAACGACTTCACTAGCAAACGAAATTAAACAAGAAATGTATTAAATATCGAACACCGCTATAACCTCCATCTTTTTTACCATTTTATCGACAATACAGTCACCTCCCTATTTCCCAAAGATGCTTAAGAATACGGCCACATCTGTAACACGTCAAGAACAAAGTATGCTGATAAGATTTTTTTCGCCATTTCCCAGGGTTTCACGACTTTCTACCTCTCGTGATGTGGAGAATTCTTTCCTTAGCTATTTTATTTTATAGGTTCGGTTGTAAAGAGGTTGTGTCTAATCGGAGGTGATTATTGTCCCCTACGGGCGGACATTAACATTTTCAGGTAAATGTCTTTTATATTCTTTGACGACCAGCGGGCTTAGCATGGCGATCGTAGAAACAAGTTTTGTCTACCGGAGAATGGACATGATGACAGATTGAAGTAAGATTTCTCTTGACACGTAGAAATGAAATTTTTCTTTTGTTCGACTGACATTAGTCTACAACGCAGAGCATGCAGGATTAAAAAAAAGAGCATTTGACACGTTTTTTTGGCTAACTAAACGTAAATTCATCTTAGTGTACTCAGAATGACTACGTTACTCTCTACTTCTCCGTGCCTATGGAATATTTTTGTCTTCATAGAAACGCGAGTCTACAGGTCGCGCCCTGCTCGGGCAGAAGACATGTTTTGAAAAAAAAGGGGTTTATCTTTTCTTGATAGAATAGAAGTAGTGAGTATATCTGCACAGACGCCAGCACTACAAGGTACCCGAAACTGTTAAATTATCTCAATCAAACACTTTGAACCATATGCTTCAGCGATAAAGTTGAAAATCTATAAAAGATTGTTAGTTTGACGTAGGTTGATGTGCTGGCGTCTGTACCACAATCATTGTTCACTAGTTTACCTTTCTGGGTTGTTGCATAGAAATGCATAGTAAGGGTTTATCAATATTGATGCGTTTTAACGCAGCCTTGGCGGCTTGCCAATTGTCTACCGATCTTAGAGAATCTAATCAACTGGAGATGCCATCACCTCTGCCAAAGGTACAGGCTGTCGGTCATATTCGTGTGCGCCAACACATCAAGCTATTTATTCAAGCAAATTTCCTAGGTAGACTTTCAACTTTTTCGCTGAAGCAAAGTTCAAAGTTACTTGGTATTTTTTTTTCAGTTTTGGGTATCTTGATGTGCTGGCGTCTTTACATTATGGGCAGCAAATTCTTGCTTGCCTTTATCAATTTTGTAGTGTGCGTGAGTGAGTTTTAACTAACTGTTGCGTTGCCTCACCCCCTAAATAAGTAGAATTTGTTGTATAAAGATTCGTGCTTATGGCGGTTCCGGATAGTTGACTGCTCCAAGGCACCAATGTATGCTGACGAAGGTAGGTTTGAGAGATATGGTATATCTGTCATGTTATACTACACGATATGGCTGGTGATAACAACGTTTACGTATGTGTAGCAATAAATGACAAGTCATCATCTGCCTAGCCTTTTCTCAACTATGTAAGTCAGCTTCTAATATATCCAGATGCAGCTGTGTACCAGTGTTTTAGATGGAGCGACTGCCTATCTGAATTTGCCAACCTAGTTACCTGAACTACCCTATACGCCTTGATAAGGCTGGCCTTCCAAGTTTCTGACTGCCTGTAACGATTACCGAAGATATACAAAAATGATAACCAGTAATCATTAGGTAAATGTCACCGAAAAACAGACTTATTGCACCAAGCGTTGCTTAACCTTATGATCGAATGAGAAAAATTTCATTGTTAACCAGAGGAATGGATTGCATAACACATGTTAAATAACCTGTGCGTCATTCACGAGTATGAGGGTTCGATTTCGGATTAGGTAAGCAATAGAGCTTTTACATTACCTGTATTTTTTAAACATAAAAGACTGACTTATGGTAAAGGAAAATCTGGTGATGAAAACAGAACGAAAATTCTGGAATCGCCAACTCACATCATTTTTTTTTAATGTTATAGGTATTCCTCACATATTCATACAACGTCATCTAGTGCCAAACTAAGCAAAGCTTGTACTATGGGTACTAGACAACTGATAAACATACTTATATACTTTTCTTTTGTAAATACATACATATTATAAATAGAAACACCCAGACTAAGTCAAACACCCATGTCCATGCACACAAATGTTTGACTTATGCGGGAATCGAACCCGCGACCTATAGCGTGGCAGGCAGGTTCACCAACCACCACGCTATCTGGTCGTCAAGTCACATTATTTCTTCGCCACAATATGCTTAGCAGTACGAAAGAGAGTAAAAATGGCTAATACATCATTCGATTCCCGCATAAGTCAAACATTTGTGTGCATGAACATGGGTGTTTGACTTAGTCTGGGTGTTTCTATGTATAATATGTATGTATTTACAAAAAAAAAGTATATAAGTATGTTTATCAGTTGTCTAGTACCCATAGTACAAGCTCTGCTTAGTTTGGGACTAGATGACGTTATGTGAATGTGGGAGGGATATTATTACTTATTACTAATTATTATTACTATAATTTTGATTGACGCCATAGTTACGCATAACGACGAAAACAAACAATGATTGTTTCCTATAAAACCATTTAGGGAAGAAAATATATCTTTTTATTATTCGTCGAAATGCCCCTAAATTTGGCGAGATCGTAATTAAGCCCATCGGGTGTCGGAATAAATCTGTCAGGCCGATGCGACACTTTTCAATGGAAATAAAATTGCTAATGATTGTATAGGGCTGTACCCACTGGGATCGTATTATTTTAGGTACCGTTATTTGGATGTTTTGACGTCAAAAAGCAGCTGATTTTTCGACCTAATTTATATTTTTGTCTTAATTGAAAGCTTTGGGTTTTTATGGTATATTTTACATTTTCACAATACTACGCTTTGTTTCTTTATAAGGTTTATTAGCTGTTGCACGCGACGTCGTCCGCGTGGGCATTAGGATTAAACATTCACCCCCCTACCCCCCGTAGTGATAGCGTTATAATATGTAGCCTATATGTTGACCCGATCTCTTAGATACATTCATGCCGAATTTGAAGGAAATCCATGCAGTACTTTTTGAGATTATCCCGGACATATGTACATACAGACAAAAAATCTACAAACTAAATTTTGGCTCCGATATCGATTTTAGATCACGCCCCAATTATTCTTTAAAAAAAATATTCAATGTACAGTTTTGAGTTCTCTACGATTTTATTATATGTATAGATTATAAGGTTTATCCTACTACTATTATAAAGGCGAAAGTTTGTAAGTATGGATGTATGGATGTTTGTTACACTTTCACGTAAAAACTACTGAATGGATTTGAATGAAACTTTACCACAATATAGCTTATACATCAGCATAACATATAGGCTACTTTTTATCCGGGTATGGAAAGTACTTCCCTCAGAAAGCGGGTGAAACCGCTGGTTATACATATAGCTACAAAATGCCGCTAGGTAGGTATGGTCTTATTTTATAATCTCATTTCGTTAGTGATTCACGCCCCGCGGGGGACACGCCTCTTAAATTGCCTAGTCAGAAACAGGTTACGAGATAGTAAAGATAAATTTTAGGTACTTGCAGGATGCTGGGAACCCGAAGAACACCACACTAGGTCACAAATAGTCATTTTTCACTGTATTTTGAATTCTTTAAAGCGCGCGTATTTTTGCTGTCGGCCGGCCATTGATTTCAAGTTTTGACAGATGGCGCCAGTGTTGCGTAGATTTGGCACACTGTGATTGGTGCGAAGTTTAAATGTAGAGAATTTCTAACGAATTATAGACGCCAGCACACCAAGCTACCCGGAACTGTCAACTTTTACCAATCAAATTTAAACCATATTATTATGCTTCGACAATAAAGTTGAAAATGTAATAAGGAAATTGGACAGATTTTAGTAGCTTGATATGCTGGCGTCTGTACATAAACAGTTTAAAAATTATCACAACATAACACAAAGCGAAAAATAAAAAAAAAATAAGAACAGTAGTAAAATGCATATGTATGTGACGGTAGCAAACAAAAAACAATATCAGCGTGACGCGGTGTGTCGTAAGTTTGCTCCGAATGGGAGTCCAGCTCAGTCTGTGTCAGGTAGAATACCTGACGCTGGTATTCTGCTGTATCCCTACAATGACGTACGGACTTGAAACGAGTAGACATGGAGTAGACTAAAATGTGAATATTAACGCGTGATAGTGCTCAGTGCTGTTTGCAGTTCAAACAAAGGTATGTGTTAATGAATAAGTCTTACCTAAATGTGCCGTGTTTATTTAATAATACTAGCGGTTGCCTTCGGCTCCGCCCGCGTGGATGTCGGTCTGTTTCGCGGCAAAAAGTAGCCTATGTGTTATTCTACGACGACTTTTTAAAATCGTGTTCTTAAACACAATTGCGTTTTTCTTTCATAAGAACCTTTTCCTGACAATAAAAATCACAATAAAACAAAAAGAAGTAACATCGGTCCAGTAGATCACGCGTGTTGGTGTGACCAAGGGAAATAGGGATTCATTTTATATTTGAGTATATTGTTATGACTAAAGGTGAATAAAAATAGTGTAGTTTGTGTTTTTGTGATTTGTGTTTTGTATTCCTGGTGACGGGTCGACAATGAAGAACACCATCAAGGCAGGTATGTGTAAATACCCTATATTATAGACGTGTTTGAAATCGTCATGGCATTTTTTGTGCAGAAACTTTTATAATTGCGTTCTAAAAATACGGAGAATTTTGATATTTCTTTTCTTCAGTATATAGTATTAAAAACAAATGATGAACCAAAAAAAAATGAAGTACCTAACAGACGCCAGCACATCGACCTACCCGAAACTGTAAAATTTTCCAAATTAACTTGTACCATATACTTCAGCGATAAAGTTGAAAATCTTTTAAGGAAAGCTGACAGATTATAGTAGGTTGATGTGCTGGCGTCTTTACATCGTTCTAGAAGTATCGAAATAAATATAACTGCGACACACATCGATTTCTAAAGCGATGTAGTTAAAAGCTTTTTTTTGCTTTACAGTGTTTTTGGAAGTCGGTATTTTTTATAAAAAAGGTTTTTATTTTTATATTTAACTTTATATTTAACTGTTAAATGATTACTCTGTGGTAATACAATACCAAAATTGATAGCAGCAATAAATCTACATAATTGATGTGGGTCGGTAGCAATTCTAGGATTAATATTTACTTAGTAAGTAAATACAGTTTATTTACTAAATATTAGGTAGTTGCTTAGATATTATTTTGGGGAAAAATCCCGCGATCCTGATTGGATGGGGCTTTAAAAATGGCGGTTGGTAAGAAAAGATTTTGGTATTTTTTTTTTATAGAACGTATTACGTTATTCAAAGTAGGCTGAAAATCAGCACTTTTTGAAGGTAAATTCTACAAAACTCAGCCCCAGAAACGCCCGCCCTTCACCACTTCCAATGTGTTATCGCTAGGAAGAAGAACTGGTGGAACAAACTCCCCAGCAACACAATTCTGTCTGTATGGTTTGACATGATCCGTAGCATGTACTAGATGACCTGAAAAAATATGATGTAATAGTCTTGCTGTCGTGGTGGCCTAGTGGTTAAAGCACCAGCCTTTCGAGTATCATGAGGGTGCGGGTTCGATTCTAGGTCAGGCAAGTACCAATGTAACTTTTCTAAGTTATACGTACTTTCTAAGTTTATCTTGGACACTAATGACTGATTAAAGGTGAAGGAAAACATCTCGAGGAAACCTGGACTATAAAGTCTGAAATCACCAACCCGCATTAAGCAAGCGTGGCGATTAACGCTCAATCCTTCTCCGTGGGAGAGGAGGCCTGTGCCCAGCAGTAGGACGATAAAAAGGCTGTGATGATGAGTAGTCTTGCTAGACCCTATAATACATATGGAAGATTAAAATTGCATACATAAAAGCATCTATATTTGATTAATTCATATCACCAAAAGCGTAACTGCCCAAAAACGATTGCAATTAACATTATCATTATCCACCGCAGATATTAAGCAAACAGTATGTTGTGTATTGAAAAGAGTTTCGTTGTACTGTTTATACTTTATGATATTAGAGTTGTCTTTGAGTTAAGAATAAATGCCGTCATTCTGCGGAGTGCTGTCGACTGCATTGTTTTATTCCAGAACCTTCCTAAGAAATCCTGATATTTAACACTGGCGACGAGGATAATTCGAACAATTTTTCGTACACGTGTGTATCCAAGATGCCGATTGGTAAAATTGAGCCATATGTTATAGGAAGTAACAATTGGGATGCGTATATCAGACGAGTCAACCAATTTATAGCGTTGAATAGCATTGAAGCGCCTTTGAAAGTTGCCGCTCTAGTAACGGTAGTGGGTGCAGAATGCTATGAATTGATGTGTGATTTGTGTGCTCCATCGTCCCCGGAGTCGAAATCTTATGATGAACTAGTAAGGTTGGTTAAAGAGCACTTAGAACCAGACCGCTCAGATATTGCTGAGAGGCACATATTTAGACAGAGGATACAAGTACGAGGTGAAAGTGTCAGAGAATATTTACAAGCATTAAAACATTTAGCAAAGACATGTAACTTTGGTGCTTGTCTAGAAATATGTCTTAGAGATCAATTTGTGTCCGGACTGGTAGATGAAGACATGAGGTCGAGGATCTTCGCAGAACGAGGAGTAGACTATAAGCGCGCTGTAGAATTGGCGTTGGCGTTGGAGTCGGCGGAGCGGCATGCAGCAACGGCGTGTGCTTCGAGCAGCTCAGCGGCCGTGCAATCAAGCAGCGGTACCACACAGCGTGATGGTGAGAACAACGGCTTGCATCGGATCAGCGCAAATAGAGGCGGCGTGCGCGGCAGAGGAGGCTCTAACAGTGGTGCGGACTTTGATCGAGCGCAGTGCTCTAGATGCGGCAAACCAGGTCACTCAGAAGGCAAGTGTCGATTCAAACAATACCATTGCGACGCTTGTGGTGAAAAGGGACATTTAAAGGTAATGTGCAAGAAAAATGAAAATGCAAAAAGGTATAATAAAGCCCATTTTTTTTTAAATGATTCGGGTAGTGACGATGACGACTGTAACTTTTATAATTTAAGTGTTAAAAATGACGGTGACGGTCCATATTATGCTGATTTAATTGTAGAAAATGTAAAATGTAGATTTGAGATCGACACCGGAAGTAAAATATCAGTTATTTCAAAAAAATATTATAATAATCACTTTTCAAATATTCCTATTGAAAATAAAATGTTGATTTTAAAATCTTATACGGGCAGTGTCATCGAGACCATTGGTTTTATAGTTGTCAATGTCATTGCAGGAAAACATAATGTAAAACTAAACTTGTATATCATAGAAAATGGTGGACCGCCATTAATGGGTCGAACTTGGATCAAAAGTTTGAAACTGGCAATCACAGAATGTTTTAATCTTGCGACAGAAAGTGACTCGCTGGCGACGTCCTTACGAGACGAGTTCCCTGAAGTGTTTGCTGAGGGTTTAGGTACATTTAAGACTAAATTTCGATTGATTTTAAAAGATGATATACCTGTGTTTGTTAAAGCTAGATCGTTACCCTTGGCCTTGCGACAGCCGGTAGAACAGGAGCTTGATCGATTACAGCGGGAAGGGGTAATTTACAAAGTAGAACGATCGGATTATGGGACTCCTATAGTGCCAGTAGTGAAAAGATTGTGTGGAGACTATAGAGTAACAATTAATCCATTGTTAAAAGATTTTCACTATCCGCTGCCACGGATCGAAGACTTGTTCGCGGTCTTAGGAGGTGGTGAGCAGTACACCAAATTAGATTTATCGAATGCTTTCCAACAATGTATTTTACATGAGGATTCGCAGCCGATGACAGCAATCACAACTCATATTGGAACTTTTGTGTATAGGAGAGTACCATTCGGTATAAAGTGTATACCAGAAAATTTTCAAAAAATAATGGAAGAAACGTTAAGTGGGTTGCCGTCAACGACAGTGTTTGCAGATGATATCTGCGTGACGGGTAAAGATAGAGCTACACATTTACACAATTTAAGACAGGTGCTAGGAAGACTACGTCAAAATGGGTTAAGAATTAATTTTACTAAGTGCGAATTTTTTAAGGATAGTGTAACTTATTTAGGTTACAAGATTGACAAATATGGGTTGCATACAGACAGCAAAAAAGTTGATGCAATTTTAGCTGCTCCAGAACCTACTAATATTACACAACTCAAAAGTTTCATGGGTTTGGTAAATTTCTATTCTAAATTTTGTGTCAACTTAAGTGACATTTTAAAACCACTTTATGATCTATTAAAAAAAGATGTTCAATGGGTATGGTCAGATGTCTGTAAGAAAGCATTTGTTCGAGTGAAACAAGTCTTGAGCAACGCCCCTGTGTTGGCTCATTATGATCAAAGTCTTCCTTTAATATTGTCAGTAGATAGTAGCGCATATGGCGTAGGCGCGGTATTAACGCAACGTGACGCGGACGGTTGTGAGCGTTTAGTTTGCTGTGCGTCGAGGACGCTAAATTCTGCTGAAGTTAATTATTCACAGTTGGATAAAGAGGCATTGGCCATAGTTTTTGGGGTTACAAAACATCACCAATTTCTGTTTGGTAGGCATTTCACACTGCGCAGCGATCACAAACCCTTGAGTTACATTTTTGGTAAGAAAAAAGGTATACCAGTGACCGCTGCCAGTCGTTTGCAACGTTATGCGATTAAGCTTGCGGCTTATGATTTTGATATTGAATTCATATCGTCAGCAAAAAACTGTTTTGCCGATGCACTTTCACGACTCCCTTTGAAGCCAACTAGAGATGAAAATCAAAATAAAGTCAATAAAAGAGAATGTAGCTATTTACATTTCGTAGAAGAAAATTTTCCAATCAGTTTTAAAGATATTAAAACTGAAACTGTGAAAGATAGTGTGTTAAGTAAAATATATGGCTTCATAATGTACGGGTGGCCAATAGGAAATAATATGGATAAGTATGAAAAAACATATTATGAAAAGAGAGATAACCTACATATTGATCAGGGCTGTATATTGTGGGGTTATAGGATTGTTGTGCCGAAATCGTTAAGACAATTAGTTTTGAATGAAATTCATGATGGTCACCCGGGCATTGTTAAGATGAAACAAATTGCACGTAACTATGTGTGGTGGGATAACATAGATGCAGACATTGAGCGAGTGGCTAGGGAGTGCGTGGCGTGCATACAGTTGCGGCCAGCTCCGCCAGTTGCTCCTCTTCATTCGTGGTCTTGGCCAAATGAACCTTGGTCACGTTTGCATTTAGATTTTCTCGGACCATTTAATAATATGTATTTCCTTGTGTTAATAGATGCTCATTCCAAATGGATTGAAGCAGAAAAAGTTAGCACTACATCAGCGAGCATGGTAATAGGCTGTTTGAGACGGTTATTTGCTCGATTTGGTTTACCGAAACGCATAGTTAGCGATAATGGGCCACCATTTTCATCATCTGAATTTGCTCAATACTTGCAAAGAAATGGTATTAAGCATACTTTAATACCACCTTATCACCCATCTAGCAATGGGGCTGCAGAGAATGCAGTGCGTTCCGTAAAGAGAGTGCTTAAAAAAGCACAATTAGAGAAAGAAGATTATGAAACGGCATTGAATAGATTTCTATTCACGTATAGAAATACAGAACAAAATACAACGAAAGTCGAACCAGCAGTAGCTCTTTTGGGTAGAAGGCTACGGGGACGTCTCGACTTGCTAAGACCGGATACCGCTGAACGGGTGCGTGACAATCAGCTTAGATGTGAATTGGAAGGTACCGAAAGTTGCCGTCCGCTTCGGGTACTCTCGAGAGACGAGCCGGTAATGTCACGAGACTACACTAAGTCCACTAACAAATGGACTGAAGGTGTAGTAGTAGACCGTGAGGGACCAGTAACTTATAAAATTAAAACCAATGGGGGGATCCTTCAAAAGCGCCATATTGACCAATTACAGACGCGTAAATCGAGACATTCATTAAGTAAGGCAGTCGATCGGTCATCGGTAGGTAAAAGTGATGACGATGTTCAATTAGATGACATACGTAATTCAGAAAAGTCTGTGGTCAGGGCAGACTCAGAGGACAAAGATGAGTTCTTTGATTCTATGGGGGAAATAGCGGGTGATAGTGCTAGTACTAATACTCGCGTTCGTAGGCAGGCTGCATTACGCTGCGAGGAAATGTTTAAGACGTTAAAATAAAACTTATTTTTTATACATACATGTTATTTTATATGTTATAGTATTTGTGTTGTTATCTTAAGTTTATGTTGTTTGTTATTTCAGTTATAGTATGTCCAAGTTGGGGAGGAAAAGTGTTGTGTATTGAAAAGAGTTTCATTGTACTGTTTATACTTTATGATATTAGAGTTGTCTTTGAGTTAAGAATAAATGCCGTCATTCTGCGGAGTGCTGTCGACTGCATTGTTTTATTCCAGAACCTTCCTAAGAAATCCTGATATTTAACACAGTATATTAATTTGCAATAACATTTTAGATTAATTAACGTTAATTAACGGTATGTTATTCCTGTTAGCGAGTTATACTGGCCGTAACTACTAACTCACGTAATTAATGATAACCTTTTAGATAGTAATTTCGTTGATGGAAGCTCATTCTATCATTTGTTTTGAAATTTTATACTCTCATTTGTTTATATTTTAAACATATTAATTACAATTTTTGAATATTAATATAAAAAAAAAACATTTCAAATAAAAAAAAAAATCGTACACCGATGTCGGGAACAGGGTCCAACCTACCGGTGGTTAGGGTCCCAGAGACAGAAACCTCCTCACAATACATGCCTCTTCAGATGTTAATCGAGGCTCTTGGCCATTAGACCATTGGCCGTTACGACAATCGTCACGATGATAGCCGGGTCGACTGTCGACATCCCACATGGCGACAACCTAGTGCGCTAAGTCAAGATACTTCATTTGTTTTGAGTACTATAATATTTTTTGGACATTCATTATTTTCATTTATTAATGCATCATGCCGATATGAACGAAGGAACTCTTTATGACCTATACTCTCAACAGACCAACCACAAGACTCAAAATCATTTATTCAAAATTAGCTGCAAGAGAGCCCTTTTTGAACATCCAAAATTACAAAAACGGTTACCCTTCACCACTTCCTATGTGTTTTTGCTGGGAAGAAGTAGTACTATGAACTGGGAAGTTCAAGGCATGACTCCCACTAAAAGCATTGCTTAACCTATAAGTGATCGACACGTGCGACTGTTAGCCACGCGGTCTTCACATTGACTAATTATGAATTTATTAACAATGTTGCCAGCCTATTGGATACACCACCAGGTGATAGCAATAAGGATCAGTTTTTTGATACGTTTACCATAATATAGTTTAAAGAAATCTTAGTTAAACTAATAAATACATATGTATTTGAGAAAAATGAGACGGGTAAAATACCTAAAACTAGTTACAATCATTAATTTCATCAACCAACAGCTTATTTTAATTCCATCTTCCGATAACAAAATACCGTCGATCAAAAAACAGAAACAAAAGTGCTATTGTGTATCTAACCCTCCAATTTAAGGGCCTCGAAAAATGGGGGTCAATTTAATTAAATCGGCCAAACGAACCGCTTTCGATGATCTAAATAAATCATGGGGGCTCTATAAGGGGTCCAGTTGTGGTCCTATTAATGAGAACTCCTAGCGAGAAGGATTTTCGCGCCTCCGGACATCTTAACTTTAATCTTAGTTAATGAATGTCGGCTTAATTTTTGTTTCGCTATCGGAAATGGTTTACAAAAGTTGTTCGTGATATAGTGGAGCGAGTATTGCGAGTATATATATTTATATGCGGGTTACACTTTTTTATTTTTTTATTTTAAAGTTGAATTGCAGCCGTCGTGGTGGCCTAATAACTTAACTTAACTTAATAACTTAACTTAACTCTTCTAAGCTTGTATGTACTTTCTAAAGTATATCTTGGACACCAATGACTGTGTTTCGGATGGCACGTTAAACTGTAGGTCCTGGCTGTCATTAAACATCCTTGGCAGTAGTTACGGGTAGTCAGAAGTCAGTAAGTCTGACGCCAGTCTAACCAAGGGGTATTGGGATGCCCGGGTAACTGGGTTGAGGAGGTCAGATAGGCAGTCGCTCCTTGCAAAACACTGGTACTCAGCCGAAACTGGTTAGACTGGAAGCCAACCCCAACATAGTTGGGAAAATGGTGATATTAAGTAGAACAGTTTCTGGAAATTATGTTGTTGTAATCGAACAAAGACATGGCAGGGAAAAAATACAAAACGCTAATAAAAAAGATTGAAATTAAATTTTCAAATACCAGTAATATAGTTTTGGAACCTGGCAGGTTTATATGATTTTAAACAACCACAATTTTTAATATCAAAGTAATATCTACAGAACAATTCATAATTTCATCTCAATAACCTTGCACGCTCAAGTTTCTTAACAAAAATCCGGGCGTTCATCCAATTGTTAGCCATCACTCGGAATTTCTCATTTAAGCAAAAAATTTCGACCCAAATTCGTAAAAGCATTAATTTGCGAAATACGAATCTCGTAAAATAAACCGTTGGCCGTCAACTAAGAGCATTTAACACACCGGAGACGGCACCAGCATTAATGTCTGCAAAAACATCTCCCAATTAATGCGTGCAAATCTATGCTGTTAATATACTAAAGAGAAACGATTTGACTGTATGTTTGTTTGGATTGAATATTTCGAAAATTCTTGTTCGATTTTTAAAATTCTTTCACTCTGTTAAATACACTATCCCTGGTGAAGATAGTCTATGTTTTATCCGGGTACAAGATGAACTTCCCCGGCGACGCAGGAGGGACCGCAAAAAAACTTCTAGAGTAGGTATAAATAAAATCTTGAAGCCAACTGTACATACGAGTAAGACAGGATATCTGGTACTTTTGGAAGAGGTAAAGAGGACAGCTCGCCAATACCGTGTCCTGTTAGTTAATTGCTCTAAGGCCGTCAAGGAAGTGATTAAATGTGGAACGTAAATCGTACGGCTAAAAGTAGACGAGCATCCATCTAGATTTGTTACTGTCATCCAATTTTGTTGAGATGGTGTATCCGATTGATTCGTCCGATACAATCGGTTTAAAAGTTTGGATAGGAAAAGTTGGGCTCATCAAAAATTTGTATTCGGGTGTAAATGATGTACTTTTTTCCCTTCTGCCAACGGTTTCGTTTTTAAAAAGTAGCTTAGAGCCTTCCTCAATAAATAGGCTATGTAACCATGGAATATTTTTTCAAATCAGACGAGTAGTTCCTGAGATTAGAGCGTTCAAGCAAAAACTTATTCAACTTTTACAGTATTACAAGTAGTAATACTTAACTTATTTACGTTTTTCAGAGATAGTGAATTGGATGTAAACTAGTGTAATGAAAATATGAATTTATGGGAGTCAAAAACTTGTACAGATAAATGACCCCTCCGACTGTGGGTGTAGCTTGAGAGAGTTTTAGATTTTTACTAACTAAAACCCACTTTTGATCCTTCTGGAGCCCTTCATGTGCCAGGGCCTCGGTAACTCTTGCAAATATATGTAAACTAATTAACGTTATTTTTGGATTAATATGACCTAACCTAATATTTTTCTTAACAAAAAAATATTCTTTCTCAGTTTTCCTCCAAACATTTAACAATGTTACAATAAACACAATCCAAATTGCAGTCGAAAAGGTTTGAACATAGAATCAAATCAAACAGCATAAAATCAAACAAAGCTAACAAATAATCCCCTGTATTAAAACCTCTACAACCACAATTGTACACAACTGTTTCCAGGACATAAACATAATAACATAAATTCCTCATTATAAACCTGTTTGCATGTTCAGCCCCCAGATTAATTAACGCGCGAAATAATTAAATGTTTACACTTAGTTCTGGATGAAAAACTTATCTGAGAGTACAAAATTAAGTACAGTTTATAGGTTAAATGTTTTATGTACGAAGTAATTTTGTTTAGCTTTTAATGTGAATTTTAAAATCATGTCTACATTTCTGTCGTTCGAATTTTTTCTTTACTCGTGGGATTTTTTTATTCGGGAATCGTCAAATTAGGTACCCCTCCCGTTGAGGGTGCAGCTGAAGTGTCAGATTCTTACTGACTAAAACTCACTTTGTTCCTTCTGGAGATCCCTGAGTGCCAGGGCTGCGGTAACTCCTCGGAACAACCCGCAGCCCTAGGAGAGCTTGGCCCTAAGGGCACCAATGTGGCTGACTGTGAGCTCAAGTGCATCTAAGTATACTTTTCGCTAAGGGACACCCGGCGGTGAGATTTGTGGGTGTCTCACCGTCCGGACGTCTAGGGACAGGTCCGTGTCGGTGGCGCGGAGGAAGATTAGGCACAGTAGTGCTCTCCGAAGCACGGGTGTAACAATCACCAACTTCGAGACTCCAAGATGCTTTCATTGGTCTCTCAAAACTCACATACCGATTTCGGCCCGATACCGGAATCGAACCCGAGACCCCGAGTACAGTAGGTGCGCTATGCGACTACTAGACTAACGAGGCAGTGCCTGTCTTACACAGTATGGGTGTAGGCATAAGTAAAACTTCAAGTAGAAGCAAGTACCACAACAATACCTTGAGGTTTGTGTTTTCATAATACTTCTATATTTGAGATGGTAAATTTTCCCTGAAACTTTTACAAACTTTACCGGTCAATGACCTTTGAAGTAATTAGTACGAGTATTATAATTTGGTCTTTGTTACACTTCGATCATTTTAATGTGATTGCCTTTTGTTTTGTTTTTGTTCTGTTCGTTGCTTGTTTGTTTGTTTGTGTGAGTGAAGGACTTTTCTCATCAATCTTCTTCTTAAAAATAAATTACCTATTCGCAATTTTATTTAACAGAGACCAGCTGTAAATATTTTTTAAGCAGCACATTATTTTTTGTTTTGATGTTTTTAAAATACGTTCATTAAAATTATTGTGTTGTTTGCACGTTATGGGTGGAAAAGCTTACTCAAGCAATACATGGTTAAAAGCTCGGCACTTCCCAGGAATCGAACCTAATTCTTGATCTTGCGTTATAAATTAATATACTGAGGCTTGAGGATTTACAAGAGAGTCTTTTTATAGGTTAAAAAATTCTCATAAAATTGAAATACCTACTTTAAAATTATATCAAACTAGCTACTTCCAAGCGGTTTCATCCATATTCCGAAGAAAATAATTCCCAAACACAGATGGAAAGTAACTTCCATGTTATTTGTATAATAAATAAGCTATATAATTGCCTAGTTTCATCAAAATCCATTTCGTAATTTTTGCGTGGGAGCCTAAAAAACATAACCATACATCTACATAACTACAACCTATCTTCACCATCGTTATAAGTTGAATTTGCTAGACTTCGGAGTACCCTAGGTACTTCCAGGCGCCATTTATCACTCTAGTACCGATTAACAAGCCAGTCACTAAATCTTTCGTCTCCAATGAGAACAGCCACCAAGAGTTAGAACTAAAGTACTTGGACTCAAGCGATCTTAGCTGTTGATTTCAATAGTTACTTCGAGACTATGTACGGGTATGCATCTTTAGTTAGTGAGTAGATTTTATTTAGATCAAAATGTAGTCGTGATGGCCTACGTAGTCGTGGTGGCCTGATGGTTAAAGCACCAGTCTTTCGAGTTTGATTTCAGGTTCAATCAGGATTCGATTCCAGATCAGGCAGGCCTTTTTTTATCGCTGGGAAAAAATGCTATTACGCATCCCCTTCCCGTCGGGGGACGGGAGAGGGGTATGTGGGACTCCCCGGTAAAGACGTTCCCGGTATACCCACTAAAAATACCAATCGGCACTCCGACCTCGCCTGAGTGGAGGGAGCCTGGGAGTCTAAGGCGTCCAGTCCCCCGCCGGCGATTGCCCGCACCCCCCTCACGTCCCCTCCCAAGATCAGGCAGGCCTGGAATTGAACCAGCACCCTCATATTCGAAAGGCTGGTGCTTTAACCACTAAGCCACTACGACTTATTTCACCACTTAGTTTATTTTTATATTATAGATTATTTGTAACAGTTCCATATAAGGACTGCGACTCAGCAGCATCCGGTTAAGACTGAAAGCCGAACCCAACATAACTTGGGAAAAGGCTAGGCAGATGATATACATTATGTAGCTATGTAGGTAATTAAAAAAATGTTCTAAAGATAAATATAATTAAGTACAAATCTTATTCATCATCAGCCTATCGCAGTCCACTGCTGGACATAGGCCTCTCCAAGTGCACGCCACTGAGATCGATTTTCGGCTTCTCGCATCCAGCTCCTGCCAGCCGTCTTGCGCAAGTCATCACTCCACCAAATCTTATTCGAAATCAAAATAATCCTACAAGTAATAACCAGACGACAACCCTAGCCAATTATATGTATAAGGAGCTTATCTTCGTGGCCAAGTTATAATAATTAATTGCGGCGAATGAGGGTCCGCAGCCCTTTTATGGAACTGTTACAAATCATCTATAATATAAAAATAAACTAAGTGGTGAAATAAGTCGTGGTGACCTAGTGGTTAAAGTACCAGCCTTTCGAGTATAAGGGTGCGGGTTCGATTCCAGGTCAGGCAAGTACCAATGTAACTTTTCTAAGTTATAAGTATATCTTGGACACCAATGACTGATTAAAGGTGAAGGAAAACATATCGAGGAAAGCTGGACTATAAAGTCTGAAATCACCAACCCGCATTGAGCAAACGTGATCCTTCAACTTGCGAGAAAAGGCCTGTACCCAGCAGTGGGACGATAAAAAAGCCAATGATGATAAAAACGATTCGCTGAATGTGTTGCTAAGCGCAAATCTCGTGTGACAGTGATAATCTCATATGTTTTTAATAGACTTATAACATACTAAAAATACCTAGTAGCACTTCGACCTAGCCTGAGTGGAGTTCATAGCGTCCCCCCACCGGGGAACAGGGGGTCCTGACACCAGTCCTGATTTATGTGAAGTAACGCCGATACTTTGAAAAGAAACTATAAAATAAATATACATACACATCTCCTGAGCCTTTTCCCAACTATGTTGGGGTCGGCTTCTAGTCTAACCGGATCTAGCTGAGTACCAGTGTTTTACAAAGAGCGACTGCCTATTTAACCTCCTCAACCTAGTTACCTGGGCAACCCAATACCCCTACCAAGGTAGTACCAGGTAGACAGTCTTACCAAGGGGTTTCGGGTTGCCTGGTTAACTGGGTTGTGGAGATCAGACAGGCAGTCGCTCCTTGTAAAACACTGGTACCCGGCTGAATCCGGTTAAACTGGAAGCCGACCCCAACATAATTGGAAACATAGAATAGAAAAGTGACCTTTTATAGTACTCTAGACTATATAGTAAATAATGCGTAAAAACTATACAATCATTAATAAGAAAGAAAAAGAAATCTACCATTATAACCCACAGAAAACAAAAGGCTAGCTATTTAAAAATAAAACCTTATCAGGGAACAGAAATTGGGTTCCTGTAATTAATATCTTCAATTCGTTTGAGACACTGTTTCTAATTTATTGACTGCTTTATTTACCTCCTTCCTATAGATACTCTTAGTATGAGTCTAAAACCATTGTTTTTTTTTTTTTTTTTTTTTTTTTTCAAGATTATAATTTATTTATAATTTATTTATTTATTTACTCAAGAACATTACAGTACAGTTCTTACAAAAACTAGGTTGACAGTTTACATATATAATAAAGAGAAGTAGCATCTGTAGCCGAACTAGGCGTGAGCCTGTATCTCGGCTTACAGCGCCGTTCCCCTCAGGGACAGTTTATATATATACTAACCTAGATGAAAAACAATGTATTTTTTATTTTTAAAATAAATTAGGTAACTAAATTTAAATTTACTTACAATTAGAAATTGTGCTTGTGTTGTGTGTGCAAGGTTGTGTGTGTGTGTTTGTGTGAGAGGGTGTTTGTGTATGTGTATGTGTTTGTATGTACATATGTATGTATTGTGGTTTTCAGCTGTGCCTAATTGGGAATAGTTCCCAATTAGGTAACCCTTAGAATTAATTACCTCTTGGGTATATTGTATCGAATAATTTTAAGCGTTCATTGAAGGCAGGAAAAGTCGTGGTGGCCTAGTGGTTAAAGAGCCAACCTCTCAAGTGTGAGGGTGTGGGTTCGATTCCATTTCAGGCAAGTACCAATACAACTTTTCTGAATTTTGTGTACTTTTTAAGTATAACTTGGACACAAATGGTTGATTAAACGTGAAGGAAAACACCCGAGGAAACCTGGACTATGAAGTCTGAAATCACCAAACTGCACAGAGTAATCGTGGTGATTAACGATCAATCTTTCTCTGTGTGAGAGGGGGCCTTTGCCCAGCAGTGGGACGACAGAAAGGCTGATGATGATGGTGATGATAATTGAAGGTAGTGTTTTAAAGAAAACTCTTTCAGTTGTTGACGGTGTAGTGACCTACCTACTCAACATACTTCACACACCTGCAACGGATATTGGAAGATCTAGGAATTAATTTTATTTAATGACATATCTACCATTTTTTACAAAAGAGACGTCCGACCCAGATTTCAACGTATTATATCTACATAAGTTTTTTTATGTGAAAAAAGGCTGTACAATTTTGAACCCTGTCGTCATCTTCATTCTCTTGATAAAAGGACACTTCGATTCAAAATTGATTTGCTAACAACACGACTCAATTCATGGTTGTCTCAATAATTACTGCGAGCTCCACGATAAGATCGATGGATCTAGACTCTACCGTGTCTAGTCCAGAAGTACAACGCGGTACAGTCTAGACCCTGTCTAAATATTGAACATTATACCTAGCTGGATATTGAAACGACTTAGTGGGTTTTTGGACTAGGTTTTTTACGCGAGATTAAAATTTTTAATGAGTATTTTTTAAATATTTTTAATTATTCAGGAATAAAAAGTTCGCAACTAGCTAGAGACAAAGAGGCATCCATAGACGTCCATGGCTTTCAATTATTTGAAGTTATTCCTAGTTCTATTTCTACTCTTTATGTTCTACATCAACGTGTTTAAAAAGATACTTCCTTTAATACTTCAAAATATTATAAAACTTCGTATAATAATAATGATCTAATCTTAAGGACTTTATGTCATGCCCCTATGTCACCACTGTGCGGAACAGCTAGAGGACACGGTGGAGCATACGGGGGAAGTATTCTCTGCTTAGGCGGAGCACCACCGTGTCTTCGAGGCTGCAATCCATGGCCGCGACATCAAGTGCACGCCATGGTCTGCGGGTTATTCCCAAGAGTTACCGCGACCCTGGCACACAAAGACCTCCAGAAGGAACATGACTGTTCTAGTCAGTAAAAGTCTGACACTCCCTCCAGCTGCACCCACAGCGGTAGGTACATTTGATGATAGCCCATGGAAAAAAAGGGCTTTACGTAATAAAATAAATTTAGTACGAATGCGACTTCATTACTCTGTTCGTGGTTGTCTCAATAATTACTGCGCGTCTCCACGATAAGACCCAGTAGACACACTAGAGTCTAGATACAGAACAATATACCTAGATGGACATTGAAACTACATTGTGGGCTTTGACTAGTAATTCACTCGGTTTTGTCCGCATGTCTTAAGATTTCCCATTCTTCGTTTTACTGTGATTTCTCTACACTATTGTTTATTTGATCTTTGTGTCTTCCTTGTCCTAGTCCTATGGACATACCTACAGAAAGTTGTTTGATTGTTTATGATGCTTTTACGTAGCAATCACTGAAGTGATTTAGATGAGATTTGGTTAAGAGATAGGCACTTCCAAAGTGCAAACATTAGTTCCTTCAGAATTTGAGTAAAGTTTATTACTAACAATATCGTCGTCATGATCGTCATCAGCCTTTTTATCGTCCCACTACTGGACACAGGCCTGTTCTCACACGGAGAAGGATTGAGCGTTAATCACGAACTATGCTCAATGCGGGTTGGTGATTTCAGGCTTTATAGTCCAGGTTTCCTCGAGATATTTTCCTTCACCTTTAATCAGTCATTGGTGTCCTAAAAATACTTAGAAAGTATGTATAACTTAGAAAAGTTAAATGTATAACATTGGTACTTGCCTAACGTGGAATCGAACCCGCGCCCTCATACTCAAAAGGCTGGTGCTTTAACCACTAGGCCACCACGACTTTTTCTAATATACTAGACTAATAATATATTACTAAATAAGTATATTCATTAGGAATTACGCACAAGTCAAAATTAACAGACGCGAAATAATCATTTATAAGGGCCAGTGTCACCGGTTACGGATAGCCCCTATCTACCAGATAAATTAAAAAATGGAACAGAATTTGTATGAAATTATCTGCCAGATAAACTATCTGGATTTAATCAGCAACAGGTGAAACTGGCCCTAATAAGCGTATAAATCAACATTTTATTATCTACAGAATTTATAAAGATTCCTTGTATTTGAGACATTGTAAGAAAAACTTTAACAAGCCAATGTCTCTCGCAACTTGAGGTTTGACAGCAATCTAATTTACCTGATCCTAAAACAAGATAAGATCGATCTTACAATGTTGTAGCTTCAAGGTAAAAACATTGTACAATAAATATCTTCAATTGATTTTCAACCTTATAACAATACCGCAAGGTCAATATTCGATTGGTAAAATTTGACAGATGTAGGGTAGGTTGACGTGCTGGTCTGTACCTAATTTTTAGGAAACGGAAGAACATTTTCAAGGAAACTATAAAAATCACGGTTTTTATTTAGTTTCTTTGTTTTATTGGTTTCTCGTTTTAGATTTGTGTAAAATTTGTAGTAACCATTTTATTTCGTGAACATTTAGCTGAATGTAGTTTGTTTTGTAACGCTATTTGACTGGTTCAAAGGTAAAAAGACGCCAGCATATCAAGCTACCCGAAACTGTAAAATTTATCTAATGAACTTTGAACCATATGGTTCAGCGCAAAAGTTGAAAATCTATTAGGTAAGTTTGACAGATTGTAGTAGCTTGATATGCTGGCGTCTGTACTAAAATAACCACACAGCTGGATATTAGGACCTTAAAGTTGACAAGTTGACACAACCGGAGAGGGATCAGGCACGAGTGTGTCAATCACCAATTTGTAGACTCCTGCAGGCTTAGCATGGCGATTCTATATCTATTCTGTCAAGAAAAGACAAAGCTCTTTCTGTCAATGTCAACATGTCTTCTGCCCGAGCATGGCGCGACCTGTCAACTCGCATATAATCACTTGTAAACTTATGTCGATCGAAGAAAAGAAAAATTTCTTCAAAAATGTCAAAAGAAATCTTACGTCAATCTGTCACTTTTCTGTCATTGTGTCCATTCTCCGGTAAACAAAACTTGTTTCTACGGTTGCCATGCTAAGCCTGCAGGCTGCTTGCGTGAAGGTTCCTTAAACTCACAAAGTAAATTTGACCTGACTTCGGTAATCGAACCCAAGACCCCGTGCTCAGCAGTACAGCTACTAGACCAACGAAGCATTACCTCTCTCTAGTAGTTACTCGAGTCGCCATATAAAAGGAAATTTAAAACTAAAAAAAAAATACCTACTTCACTCAGATGTAACTGAAATCCAACCTATATCCTCATCCTTTTGCGGTAAATAAAAAGACAGACACAAAAAATAAATGCAAACCAACTTTATACTCCCTACTCCAAAGTTTTCCATATTCATGTTTCTTCACTGACAAAGTTGTTAGCGGGCGACGCAGTGATCATTTCGTCTCCGGCCTTATTTCTGTCCCTTTCTGTCCTATCAGCTTTGTGTGTTGCGTCTCCTTCATTCATTTCCGTTCCTTCTCTTTTGCGATTGTCTGTCTTGAACAATATTATTATTTTCGCTGTATTAGCAGGAATGCTTTAGCTTCTAGCAATAGGTCTCTTAATTGTAGGTTGGTTGACTTGTCACTAGAGTTTATATATAGCATGGGTAGGAATAATAATAAAAAAAACGTTTCTTTGGGAAAGTTGTTTGTAATCATGAGTACAATCATGTGTTTAAATATCGGTCACTAATTACCAGTCACCCATTATAGGGTGTAACAAAACTAGTGCACCATATTTTTACAGGTCATCTAGAGCAAGCTAAGGATCATGTTTACCACAAAAAAAGTCATGAAAACAACAACATATTTTATTAAATTTATTATCACAGTCGCCAAATTTTACGCATGACGCCGGTCCCTATGAAGGAGCTCGATCGTTGACCCCTAGGTCATTCATTTTTTGGTGTTTAACATGATCCTTAGCATGTGTACTAGACGATCTGTAAAAATATGGTGCACTATTTTTGTTGCACCCTATATTGGGTGACTGGTAATTAGTGAACGATATTAAACACGTAATTGTACTCATGATTACAAACAACTTTCCCAAAGAAACTTTCTTTTTTTTATTATTATTCCTACCCATACCAGTCACCCTATATATTGATTTCTTAAAAGCCGTTTGGCAAATGTGTTTTTTATTCTATTTTTTTTTGTGTTCAATTAAAAAACAATCTACAATAATTATAGGTATCGTCCAGTGTAGACAGACTCCAAAAATGGTCTTCAAAGAATTTGATGAAGGCGCATTATTTTTTTCCTCCATATTTCTTCAAAACATAAATTCTCTTTTGTTCGGACGTTACGAAACTGTAGGACCAAAGCGCTATTTCCCTAGAAACTCCATTTATTGAAACCTGCATTGATATAACCTATCTATGACTCTATGCATAGCGTAACTTCCATCTTAGCTGTACTGTTCACATATTATTTCAATCAAAGACTACTGGAAATATCGATCTTAGACATCTATCGTAGTTGTGTTACAAGCAAAAGAGAAGATTAAATTAAATAAGGCTCTTAAATATCTAGTAATAATAAAAATGCGTCCTCATGTGAGGTCTTTTGTTAGCTTTGTAACAGATAGATGATAAAGTGTTAAGGACTTGTTTGAATGCTAGGGGAAGAATATTTACGTAACTAATATGAAGTAATTATTTCGGAACTCGATATAACCCAAAATTCAGCCGTTAAAAAACTAAGAATGCATCAAATTCTTAGTTTTTTTTTCTAGACTTTATTTCGTGTCTACGGATGCTGTTGGCGTATCTTAAATGTATAGACGCCAGCACATCAACCAACCAATCAAAAAATCAAAAACATCCGTCAAATTTTGTTAATAGATTTTCAACCTTATCACAATAACGGAGGGTAATATTCGATTACCAGTAAACTACGTATAGGAAGTGGTGAAGTTTTTGACGTCCAAAAAGTGCGGTTTTGCAGCCAAGTTTGAATAAAATAATTTTGAGTTTCATTGGTAAAATTTGATAGATTTGGATAGGTTGACCTGCTACGGCGCCTGTACAAAATGCAAAAAACATCGCCAAAAAAATATCCTTACATCACGATTTTTTACGATCCTCGTCCAGGTCCAATTCAAGAACCATACACTAACGTGTCTATTAAGTGCGAAGCGCATCTGTGTTCCCTTTAGCAAGGTGTCGGTGTAATTAGAGGCATATGAGACACATCAGCTACGCAACACTGACAGTTCTGATTAGGCTGGCTTTCTTAGGTGTAACGCAAAATGGTTTGATGTTAGTTAACAGTCATCATCCTGTGGTTATTCCAATTTTAATTGAGTTTAGCGCAGCACGTCTTCTTCAATATCATTCCATGATAGGTTATCCAGATAACACATTTTACAAGCTAGAAACAATATGGTCATGGTACAGCTTAAATAAATTAGAGGGATTAAGTAAGAAGTAGCGTGCTATTTAAATTATAACAAGTATCACTTAAAATCACAAAGGCGAAAGTTTGTGAATGTGTGTGTGTATGTTTGTTACCTCTTCTCGTTCTAACGGCTGATTGGATATTGTTGAAATTTGGCAGTAATATTACTTAGATATCAGAATAACATGTGGACTACTTTTTACTCGAAACGAATGCAGCTGAGTACTAGTGTTTTACGTGGAACAATTGCCTGTCTGACCTCCTCAAACCATTACCTGGTTTACCATTACCGGGCAACCCTGGTGGAAAGGCTGGCTGTCAGACCTTTCTGGCCTCTGATTACCCATAATGACAGAAAGGATCTACCAATTTAACGTGCCTTCCGAAACACTGAGGAACTCGTCATGACAAGATAGTCACCCATCCACGGACGACCACGCCAAGCGTTGATTAACCTTATGATCAATCGACCCGTGCGGCTGTTGCTTAGTCAAGAGCTCTTTAGTTTAAAAATAGAATTATTGGGAACAACACTTTATAAGCTACCAAAATATCCATTATCAAACAAGAACGTTTTTGACAAGAAAATGGGACAAACCAATTAATTATTCTGTCTGTACATTCAATTTGGCCACAATTTATAGTTTCGGGATAACCGTTATGATGATTTATAGCTTAACACTATTTGCGGTGACCCAATATCCCACCATTTCTTGCAGTTCCCTGCAGTAGCAAATTCCTGGTCACCACGTTGCCAGCTCAAAGCTCAACGCGAAAATTTAATCAAAATTCATACGACGCTATAAATCCAATAGATGAGGCTTACCCATAATGAAATTCCATAAACTGGACCTTTTTGAACCTTCTAGATGTATTATGTTGGAGATCAGGGGTATCAGTCTATTAGGGCATGTCTTGTTAGATGTAGGGATGTGTGTCAAGGCCGCAGTTTTTTCGTGGTTGGATGGCGTTTGATGAACCCTGCTGTGTGTGGATTTGTAGACTGACGGAGCAGAAAAAATGTTAATGTCGCTCTTAATAATACTGAAAAAGACTGGATAAATCTGGTTCGGTAGCAAGATTTTTTTTCTGAATTCTTATTATTTGAAAAAAAAGAACCAACTGGGTATTTTAAGGGATGACCTGATGACGATCCCGATTTTGTTAGCGAAGTATTTTTTTAGATATTCTATTTTATATAACTATCCTTTTCTGTTTGAGAGGAGGCCTGTGCCCAGCAGTGGGACGATAAAGAAGGCTGATGATATTATTTTATTATTAGTTTCTATAAACAAGAGATTCTACGGATTCTCTCGTTTGACTTACCATCAGTAAATTTAATATTTGTATTTTATATCAAATGAACTACCATCGTTGGTACGAATACTTTCATGTCATAGGAACCCAAAATGTTCTTTAGCCAAAACATTAAAAGCTCTAACGCAAAAATCTTACGATTGAAGTATTTTCCTTCCTCGATTTTTCCAACATTTATTCCCCAAGACATCAAAAGCTAATACATCACAATGTCTTCTTTTAAACCAGAGACGATGCATTTAGCTCTTAGTCTGAAGCTGTAATGACAAAAGCATGATGGCAACTCGTTCCAACGGTAAGAACTTCATTGTACTGTTATTGATGAATGGTATTGTGTCCTGACTGCTAGTAATTATGGTGGATGGTGGCAATGTATTGTTGGGTATTTTTGAGACATTATGAAATAGTTTTATGCAGGGTGCGTCGTTTTGGAGAGATAAATTATGGGGACAATTTGAAAAAAGAATGAAGTTTTTATTGGGAACATATTCGCGGATCTACAAATACATTGTGAGATGAGTGATGTAAATAAAAAAACCCTTCCCAAGAAAGCAGAACAAGATTAAAAAAAATTGAATTCATGAATTAAGTGGTCAGTAACATATTTTATACTAAATATAAATAAGCTGAAGAGTTTGCTTCTTCACTTGCTTGTACGCGCTAATCTCAGGAGCTCTATCGCTAATATCAGGAGCGCTAATCTCTGATTGGAAATTATAATAAACTAGCTGTCCCCGGCGGTTTCACCCGCATCTTTGGTTACTGCTCCGCTTCCGTGTATCTTAGCGTGATGGTATATAGCCTATAACCTTCCTCGATAAATGGGCTATCTAACACTGAAAGAATTTTTCAAATCGAGCCAGTAGTTTCGAAAATTAACGCGTTCAAACAAACAAACTCTTCAGCTTTATAATATTAGTATAGATATTGTTAAATTGTTAGATAGCTCTTTTCTCGAGGAAGGCTATTAAAATTTTTGACCGGCTTTGTGATTGGTTGATTGGTGATACCGCCAGCGGAAGCTAGTTAACTATATATAATTACAACATCTTATAAAAGACATATAGGAGTTTTTTCAAAATTCAAAACAGCATATCTCAAATATTCCTAAAGACATTTCGAAGCAACAAAATACAATTTTGTAGCTACAGTATCTAATCTAAACTCTGGTCATCTATTCGCCTCTACTGCCGAACGTTTCGTGTATGCAAATATCTGCATAGGATGCACTTCTGCCTCGGAGCGTGCGTTCATTGTTGCCATCATAACTTTGTGTTAGTTTTGAGGCTGCTCCTAGATTAGACAGCACTATAGTTCTTGCTTTGAATTTTGTAGGCAACGTTACGTTTAAGAATGTTTTTGAAGGTATCTTTTGTGCTATAGCTAATATAGTTCTGATCGTTGGTATAGTAGACGCATAGCGGGGTTGCTGTTCACAGGGTCTCGGGTTCAACGAAAGACATGAAGTAGTTTTTGGGTTTTCAGAATCTTTCTTGAAGCAATCAGAAGTCTGGAGATTGGTAGTGTGACCCCGTAGCAAATGTTGCTTAAAATCCATATCAGAAACCGTGAGGTGGATTTAACAAAAAAATACTAACACAAATTGGAACAGAATTTGTATGAAATTATCTACCAAATAAACTAACGGGAACTTATTCGTAGGTGGGAAAACAGGCCCGTAGTAAAATATTTCACTAAATCAACTCAAAATAGGCGTGGCCACTTCACCCCATAAATAAAGTAAAACTCAACTCGTAATATTAATACAGACGAGAAATTATACGCAACTCAGTCTGGCTTATTTATTGGACCGTTCTAAACAGACTTAATTTCTCTCTCCAAAAGTTATTCATAAGTACTTGGAAACTATAAACTATCGAAATAATTTCAAATATAGTTTCACCACACGATTTCACCTACATCTTGAACTTGTTTCATCTCCGTAGACAATTTCATCTAAACCGGTTCGGGAGTTTGAATGGGAAATCATCAAATGACTCCTTCCGCTGAGGGTGCAGCTGGAGGTGGTGTCAGAATTTTACTGACTAAACCCTACTATGTTCCTTATGGTAGTCTTTGTGTGCCAGGGCTGCGGTAACTCTCGCGAACAACCTGCATGCCCCGGTCTCACTTTTATGGGGTCACTGCAATTTGGCTGCCTGCTCTTTGGTAGTCGTTAAAGATAATTAGAAACCAGAAAGTCTAACCAGGGGTTATCAGTCTGGTTGCTCAGATAACTATGATGAGAAGACCAGATAGACAGTCGCTCCATGTAAAACACTGGTATTTAGTCGCACCTTGTTGGACAAGAAGGTGACTCCAAATTAGTTGCAAAAGGCAAAAGCAAATATTAATGATGATGGCATACGGACCGATTGTCGGCTACGGCAGCCGTTCTCACTTAGGAGATTAGCCAGCTGCGCAGGACATATAGTGGACAAGCATTTGCGTGGACACAGGTGCACTCCTCAATTCACTTCCATAGTCCGATGGGACGGCAATCCGATAAGTTCGGAGAGAAATCAGTAGCAGGACTGACATTTAGGTGCTCTACGATGCACGGGTGTATCAATCACCAACTTCCAAACTCCAGGCTGCTTCGTGGTAGTTCCTTAAAACGTCAAGATCCCGTGCACAACAGTAATTGCGTTATACTACTACTAGACTAACGAGGCAGTTAATACTAATATACTTGGTCAATATACCTAGTACAAAACACAGTTTATAAGCAATATCATGGTTTATTAATAGGTATATTAAATCAAACGGTTACAGTACCCTCCCTGGGGCGCCATTGAACGGCTCTGCTTACGTCATTGGAGTGTCGCGGTTACCCGAAACTTAATAGTAACCTAGTTTTACTTACTCCCTAATATTAGAAATGCGAATATCGTGGTAGACTAGTGGTTAAAGCACCAGCCTTTCAAGTATGAGTGCGCGGGTTCGATTCCAGGTCAGGCGAGTACCAATGCAACTTTTCTAAGTTAGTATGTACTTTCTAGGTATGTCTTGGATACCAATGACTGTGTTTTGGATGGCACGTTTAACTGTAAGTCCCGGCAGTCATTGAACATTCTTGGCAGTCGATACGGGTAATCAGAAGCCAGTAAGTCGGACGCCAGTCTGACCAAGGAGTATTGGGTTGCCCAGGTAACTGGGTTGAGGAGGTCAGACCGGCAGCCGCTCCACGTAAAACACTGGTACTCAGCTAAATCCGGTTAAGACTGGAAGCTGACCCCAACATAGCTTGGGAAAAGGTTAGGCAGATGATGATAAGTAATATTAAAAACAGGAAAGTTTTGATTGTTCGTTTGAAATGAATACACTCCAAAACTACTTGACCGAATTGAAAATTTCTTTCAGTCTTGAGTATATAATTTTGTACCAAACCAAGCAGAGTTTGTACTATGTCTACAACACAACTCATAACCTTACTATATACTTTTCTTCTCTACCCAAATTAAGTCAAACATCCATGTTCAAGCACACAAATGTTTGACTTATGCGGAAATCGAATCCCCAGTGAATATAGGCTATGTTTTATCTGGGTACGGGTAGAAGTTCCCCGGGGACGCAGGTGAAAGTACTAGAAACGACATACCTCGGAATTAAATGGATTAATAAAAAAAAAATTAACCACTCAGCCACCACGACGCTAATCTTTCTAATATTACTATCTATACATTATAATAAAATCGTAGAAAAGACAAAACTGTACATTGAATATTAAAAAAAAAAATTGGGGCGTGATCTAAAATTGATATCGAAGCCAGAAATATTTTTTTTTTGAATTTTTGTCTGTTTGTCTGTATGTATGTCCAGGCTAATTTCAAAAAGTACTACATGGATTTGCTTCAAATTTGGCATGAATATATCTAAGAGTTCGGGTCAAGATATAGGCTACATATTATCATGCTATCACATACGGGGGAGCAGCTGTGAATCTTTATTCTAATACCCACGCGGACGACGTCGCGGGTAACAGCTAGTAGAAAATAAAAACCAGCCAAGTGCGAGTCGGACTCGCGCACGAAGGGTTCGGTACCATTATTTATAAAACGGACAAAAAATCATGTTTGTTGTATGGGAGCCCCCCTCAAATATTAATTGAATTTTAATAAAATTACTTATTTAAAGTTAGTAATACATTAAATATTCTGTGAATATTTCAAGCATCTGCCTGTTGCCGTTATCGATATCGAGCAAAAATGAACAAAAAAATCACGTTTGTTGTATGGGAGCCCCCCAAAATATTTATTTTATTCTAGTTTTCAGTATTTGTTGTTATAGCGGCAACAGAAATACTGTGAAAATTTCAACTCTCTAACTATCACGTTCATGAGATACAGCCTGGTGACAGACGGACGGACGGACAGAGGAGCGAAAACAATAGGGTTCCGTTTTACCCTTTGGGTACGGAACCCTAAAAACGAATGGGAATTCTACGGATTCAACAGAGATGCTACGGAACCTCACGTATAATCTGACGCGCCGTCCTTTAAGGGACTTTCGAAGAAACGACTTTGACCAAGACTGTAAGTCAAAGGAAATACCGGAATTTAATATCCGGGGTGTCACTTCACTGCGCCTACGTAGTTAGGAGTTTCATCTAATGGCGGACCGGGATTGCGTTTGACCGTCCAAATCTAATGATGGGGTCTAAATAACTAGTTTAGGATAACGTTTTGTGTTGTACTTTTATCTTGCCGGTTCTTGTTTTTTATATGACATTGTGATAAAATAATGTATCTTTGTTTTTTGTACCTGCGCCGTAGAGTTCAATGAAATTTATCAAAAATTAAACTCAATAATATACATATGTATATTATTCGCTTTTTTTCATAAAAAAGAATGTTTGGAATTAGTTCGTTCCGAATCCAGTACTGCGCATTAACGGTAATCGTAAATCCAATTAAACTTTTAGTAGGTCTGCTCTTTTTATTTTCTTTTTCTCTTTTGTACAGCACATCAATCTATCATAATTTGTCTTTTTTTTTAATATATTTAATAGTCCTTCCTGACTAGTTTTACTTCTACGCAAGTCTACTTAGTGATGTGAGTCCATTGCCTATAATATTTATGTGTTATTTTTTTAACTACTATTCATCTCTTTACCGATTTATGACCCTGATCAATACTAATGGCCGACCAAAAGTTTTCAGTGTGCGGCTCTGAAGACATGGAACCCTCGGTATACTAAACGGGATTAAACTGTCAAGGGATTCTATAACCCTCTAGTCGCCTTGAGACATTCTTGTGGGGCATCAGGGAGGTTGAGTTTAGCGAGAAAGTAAATAATTATGAAATAATTATATCATCAATGTTTGAAGTGTTTGACATTAATTTATTTAATTATTAATTGTATGTCTCTACTAGACCACGGGACTACAGAGTCCCGGATTTTTAGAAGGCGAACGTGAGGCCGAAGCCAACACGATGAAGCCCTTTTGAGACGACGATTGTCTCTGTATACACTATGGAAATGTACCCAAAGACAACCCCCGGTTTGTGCTAAACTATTGCTGACTACGGAAGAAAAACTACTTGGGCTATTGTGATGGGATGCTAGTGGACTAGGGAAGGGAAAACTATGGGGATGATGATGGCCCCTGTCGATGACTAATTATTATTTTTTTTTTTTTTTTTTTTTCCGACCACGGGACTATAGAGTCCCGGATTTTTGGAAGGCGAACGTGGGGCCGAAGCCAACACGCTGAAGCCCTTTTAAGACAACTTTAATAGTATGTAATGGTGACACAAAACCGACGATTATCCCTGTATACACTATGGAAATGTACCCAAGGACAACCCCCGGTTTGTGCTAAACTATTGCTAAGTATGGAAGAAAATCTACTTGGGTTATTGTGATGGGATGCTAGTGGACTAGGGAAGGGAAAACTATGGGGACTATGACCCCTGCCGATAACAATGTAATAAATACATGTAAAAATGGCAGGAGGAGACTCGCCAGCTCACTTACCGGGCCCCCGGGAACTAGTCGCTAAGTCGCAACAAGGGGGCAACGGCGACGTGAGCGGCTGAAGGGTGAGGTGGTGGCAACGATAGCAACCAAACTATTTTCTATATCTTATAATAAGGGTTTATAAAAAAATCAATAATAATTTAAATACTATTCTATTCGGGTTGGTGTACCAACCTGCATTGAGCAAGCGAGGTGATTAACGCTCAATCCTTCTCCGTGGAAGATGAGGCCTGTGCCCAGCTGTGGGACGATGAAAAGGCTGTGATGATGAATCTACTATTCTATACCTATCTTTTATATTTTTCTTTGTTATTTAAATTGGTGTAAATAATAAAGAGTATCTATCTGTCTCTCTATACCAACAACCTGTATAAGTTATGGCACGCAATAAAGTATTGAGAATATTCTGTACCTTTTAACAGCTGTTTAGGCCTATGAAGCGCCGACTGAAAACTTCGAAACCCTTATTAACCACATGGAATCGAAAAGAAAATTTACAAAAACCAAAATTCTCCCAAACTTTTCCCTACACATGCTGCAACAATAAAAAAATGTTTTAACAAAATATGATATGTCTTGTAAATCCTCCGTGTTTGATATTCGGCAGCCATTTTAGGTAAACGTCTTCAAAAGGACGATTTGGACGTGATTCGGGTTTGTGAATATCCATGATTTTCGGTAACTTAGAGAGGGGCTTATCTACATTAGATTTCTTTTAACGATTCCTCAAAGGAACATGTACTCAATTCGTATGTATTTTTTTTTAAATATGTGTTCTGCCTAGCCTTTTCCCATGCTATGTGACTTCCAGTCTTAACCTTATGCATCTGAGTACCAGCATGGACCGACAATGCCTCTCTGACCTCCTTAATCAAGTTACAGAGTTGTCAGGCTTTCAGAGTTGTTAGACTTTCTGGATTCTGGCTGCCAAAGAGATACATGTGAGCCGGGACCCAGCAATTTAACAAACCGAAACACGGAGGAACTCGTCATGACAAGATGGTCACCCATCAAGGAATCGACCGCACCAAGCGTTGCTTAACCTTATGATTGGTGGACCTGCTCCTGTTAAAATATGTATGTGTAATAAAATAGAACCAGCTGCTATCAAAAAACTAAAAATAAAGGGCCGGAAATGTCGTGTGTGTGAAGTGAACTATAGAATTAATACGCAATAATTATTTTTAACATTGTACTTTTACTACATTCCTAAAATTATCAACAAATAAGGAAAAAGACGACAAAACCCGCAAAACATTCAAGTACCCGGATAAAATAATAGAAATACCCGGATGTACTCGTTCACGCACCACCCATACATAATACACGGATATACCTGGCCGGGCAGGATTTCCAATTACTTAAACCCAAAACCGATTCGCATACGTTTGTACCGGAATATAATATTCGATATTACCCACAATCCGGATGTGTTTAACCGGGTGCTGTAGTGAACGGATACCTTTATGTGATTTTTGTATAATAAGGTTATATTTTTATTTATTTTTATCATTCGGTTCCCTCTAAAGATTAAAGGTAAAGATGAAGGCTTCGAGAATGGAGTTTCTTAGTAAAATATGATTATTATTATTACATACATGGATCTGTCTAAATCCTTCTTTTTCGTTGGTTTGAGGATTTCCCACATATACGTAAAATGTAACGAGGTTCTAAAAATAGGTCAGTACTTACATAATTTTATTTGTAAATTTTGAAAATAATATGGTAGTGTTATTACAAAACAGTTAGGGTCTTGCTATAAAAAAGTTAGACTTTTGACACGTGTTTAAAACGTACAATTTTTGCTTTAAATACGTGCCGAACGTCTGTCTAGTTTTTTTTTGTAGTATGGCCCTTCTTTTTTTAATCAGGTGTAAACGTTTGTTTATCTTTTTTGTAATGACAGCCACCTGGGTCAATCGATCATATATGGTTAAGCAACACCTTGTCGTGGTCGAGCCGTGGATGGGTGACCATCTTCTCATGACGAGTTAACCTTATGACCGATCGACACATGCGGCTGTGTCCTAAACACGAGCTTAATTTAAAAAACGTTTCCAAAAATAGTTTGTCCAGAATTTTCTGTCAGTCCATTTAAAGGAAACTACTCTGAAAGAACGATTTAAAAGTGTGCTCGGGGGTGCATTTAAATAGCCTTCTCAAGTGGCAACACTTAAATGTAGCGCCCAGTCAGCCACTACTTACCTACAGTCGCAAATATTTTCCGGGATCGATAGAAAAGAAATGCTTTTTATTGCAAAATAGTTTTATTTCTGTAATCTTGGTTGGTATAGAAAGTGGAAGCTTATTTTCTAGGTACAAACAGCAGATTAACTTACCTCAATCTGTCCAATTTCATTAATAGATTTTCAATGTTATCACAATACCTGAAGGTTAATTTTCGATTGGTAAAATTTGTCATATTCGGTAGGTTGAAAAAAATAATATTAATCTGGTGATGTTTTTAACCGATTCAACTTGTCACTAACTATTTAGTATGAGGTAGTTCAAGTTTAGTTTCTACTAGAAGTATGTAGACCCAACAAGAGACATAAAACGACTACTAAATCATAGACAATTTCCTGATATTGATGAATCATGGCAGTAGTATAGCTTTTACATCAGAATAACACATTCCGCCATTTTTTTCTGGGTGCCTTGAAAGGTACCGCATTTGATATAATTAAAAAAAATTATCAAAATTAGTTCATAAACGACGAAGATAACGGCACACACAAATTCAAAAATTTAGCCCAAAGAAGATACGAACAAACATACAAGTTAAGCTAATAAAAGCTTCTGAAAAATGAAGATTCATTCACAGAAAATTAGCCTCACCTCATAGAAGAATATCCTTAGGTAATTACACTATGTACTCTAAAAAAATATCACACGATTAGCAAGGTGTTGGATATAACAGAACAGAATAGGAAAGCCAAAGCCATTGAAATGTTTATCCCCCTTTTTGTTCGTTTTCTGTGCTCGAAGTAATTTATTCGGGAAACGGATCCAATCGACGGCGTACCTGATGGATTGAAGTTGCTATCGTGAATAATATAGAATACTACGTTACTATAAAAAGTCATTTGATTATTTTCCATCACTTTGCGTTTCTTACATGCTAGGAGCTCGTGGCTAAGTAAAAGCTGCACGGGTTGGTTATAAGGTTAAGCAACGCTTGGCACGATTAATCCGTGGATGGGTGACCATCTTATCAAGACGAGTTCCTCCGTGTATTGGAAGGCACCTTAAATTAGTGGTCCCGACTGTCATTTGACATATTTGGCAGTCATACCGGTAGTCAGAAGCCAGGGAGTCTGACAGCCAGACAGCCCACACAAAATCCAAATATAATGTCGTCAAAGACCATTGCGTAAAATAATATTTTACGATTGGATAGTAATAATTGTGCAGATGCACATCAAGCTTCCCGAAACTGTCTATTCCCGATCAACTTTGAACCATATGCTTCAGCGATAAATTTGAAAATCTATTAAAGAAATTTGTCAGATTGTAGTAGCTTGATGTGCTGGTAGAGAGTAGTAAGAACACAGCGTCTGCACACAGTATCTACTTATACATGGATACAGATAAAAAGTATCCTACACTTTCACAAATAATCCTCTTCCAGACTTTGTCAAGATATTTCGACACCCTATAGACTTCACAAAAAACACATCAACTACTGTATTGTACAGAAAAAAAAACTGAAAGAAACTTACGACACACGTGTTAAACTCACGAAATGTGTCCTTATATATTTTCGCGAACTAAAATGAAATTCATCATTATTCCGACCCTCGGGCTTAGTAAGAAGGCGAAAATAATAAAAAAGCGAACATAGTCATGTTTTGTATTGTCAGTGTAAATCAAAATAACGAGGAAGCCTAGCAAACAAACATATGTAGGGGTCGTTGAACACTAGAGAGCCCGGATAAAAATGCGGTTTATCCGGAATGTGAAAAAGTTCGTTAGTCGTAAGGATTGTTGGGGGAATAAAAAAAATTGCTGCTGTGTAAGCCGATAAAATGCTGGTACCGTTTTATTTTTTAATATTTAAAAATGTTATTTTAATTAGAGGACATTATCATTCTTCAGACAAGTATAAAAAAAAAATACTAAGGGCCAGTTTTACAATGTCTGAATAGCCACTGTCCACCAGATGGAATCAAAAATGGAACAGAATTTGAATGAAATTATCTATCAAATAAACTATCTGGAACTTATTCGTAGGTGGTGAAACAGGCCCTAATAATAAAATACATAAGTGCTATGTTTTATTGAGCATAAAGACGATAATATTGACATCCATAGTCTTTAAATAATTACTTAGTCAAGACATTATTATTGGCTAACAAAATAGAAAAAATATTATATTACCTAATTATTAAAGCTTAATTCAAATATTGTACAGACACCAGCACATCAACCTACCTCAATGTGTCAAATTTCTTTGATAGATTTTCAACCTTATCACAATAATACAGGAAAGTTAATATTCGATTGGTAAAATTTTACAGATTCGTGTAGGTTGATCTGCAGCTGGCGTCTGTACTAATTATCTAATTGCCCTGAATTTTTTCGCCGCCATTTTTTCATTAAAATAACAGAATCCGTGCTGCCTGAAATCCTGTAAAATATACGAGGCTCATTATTTTTTATCGCGCACCGGTCTAGTGGTTAAGGGGTATAAAGGTAAGTTTACCCGGAATTTGGCCCAGGGTAAGGTTAAAGATCAAGTGGACGGTTGCCCTTATATTTTAGTTTTTATTTACAGTGATTGAAGGCGACGCTATTACACAAGAATGTTTTTTTTTTGGAAACCTTTTTTATTATTATTTGTCATTTGATGCCCGGATGGCGTAATAAGTGAATCTGTCTTCCTCTTGTCTACCTTAAACATTTGTGTGCATGAACATGGGCGTTTGACTTGATCAGGGTGTTTCTACGTATAATTTACAAAAGTAAGTACGTTTTTCAGTTGTCTAGTACCCATATAGTACAATTTTTTTTTGGAATGTTATTTAGGTATCAGCGTGTATGTTATACTTACATAATAATATTATATGCCTACTAACAATATAAGCATTCATAAATTAAAAAAAAAAACGAATCGAAACACGAAATATCTATCAAGAAAATATTCCGTTACTTGTTGATGACAATTTATTATCACTACATAGTATAAAACAAAGTCGCTTTCTCTGTCCCTATGTCCCTGTGTATGCTTAAATCTTTGAAACTACGCAAAGGATTTTGATGCGGTTTTTTTTAATAGATAGAGTGATTCAAGAGGAAGGTTTATATGTATAATTTTAGTATCAGCATTGCACCCGTGCGAAGCCGGGGCGGGTCGCTAGTTTTCTATAAAAAAGTATTTCTGAAAGCGGATTTTGAACTTTATATTAAAATAGTTTTGAATTTTGGGATAAATTTGCAAATAGAAAATATTTTAATGCATGCATTAGAATTATTTTTTACAACACATACCATTTAAATTATTTCACACATTCGCAAAAAAGTTACAAAAAAGTTTTAATTTATATTATGCAAACTTGAAGCCGATCCCAGAGTTGTTGGAAAAAGTTAGGCAGGTGATGAGCCATGACTGTGGTTGTCGGTTTTTATCCAGATTTAACAGTCAAGAATGAAGAGGCACCGATAGAAGATTTCATAAATTAGGTCGTATAATAAACTCCTAGAGATACTTCTATTATTCTATTTAGGACAAATCTGCAAACTATACCCTCCACTCCCTACCGTCTTATCATCGCAAAAGCAAAAGTAAAACTCATACACACTTGAATGATATGACTACAACCTTTACCGTAGCGAGAGCCTTTATCGTACATAGCTATTAGTTGGGCGTGAGGTTGTGGCCTTGAAGTTAGCGAGAGCCCGCAAATTGGAAGTTACTGTTGCTTGTGTATTGTTTTAGCTGTGGCCTTAAGCTTTTTGTTCCATGAATGTTATGTTTCTGAAGGCGTTTCTTTTAAAAATATCTTTGTCAGACATGTGTCAAGTCATTTACAAGTTACCAACCAGCCGAAAATCTAGATTTGACTACCTATCTAAAGTGTCTTCTGCTTTGTGTTGCAGGTAAATATAAAAGTTATTTATTCAATGTAGGCTGAAAATCAGCACTTTTTAAATTCAATTCTACGAAAAACAGCCCCAAAACCGCCCGCCCTTCACCACTTCCTATGTGTTTTCGCTGGGAAGAAGAAATTATGGAACAAACTCCCCAGCAACGATTTTTCGCAAGAGTCACCGTGGCTCTGGCACGAAAGGACCTCCAGAAGGAACAAAGTAGGTTTTGGTCAGTAAAAGTCTGAGACACCCTACAGTTGCACCTTCAGCGGGAGGAGTCATTTGATGATGTCCCACGAAAAAAAAAGTATCTACAGTGAGTTCAACTACAAACAATTAGGTACATTTATCAAACAACAAAGATAACATTTTAAGAACAATCACAATGATATAGCTGCACAGTCCATCACACTAAACTATTAATAAAGAAGAACTTTTTCCAGAAATGGGACGATTTAATTCAAGAAACAATGAAATTGGCCATAAAAGTCTTGGGATGTCGCCAATTTCGGGGCCACAACGGCGAGCATTCTCTTGCCACCCGCGGAACGCTATAATGTAAACACTATTAAGACTTATTTAGGCCACAAATAAGATGAAAGACGCTGTGGAAGTTTACGACTGGTACTCGCATCTATTATGTGTTAATTTGTTGGGGATTTTATCGCTACATTCTGCGGGATACGGCTAAATGGCTATACTACATGGATCGATTTGTTTTAGTAAGTACCGAAGTGTGTTGTGGTTGTGGTTATGTTTTGATTATTATAATAATGTATTTTGGTCGGGTCTTTTCTGTGCAGCCCTTTCTAGTTCGTGGGTCCCCCGTCAACTAGAAATATAATTATTATGTATTGTGACAATATGTTTTTCACTTTTTACTATGTTTTATTATAATGTAGCCTGTTACAAATCGGGATCTACAAATGACACCACCAGCTTCGTCGGTAATACAATGTTTACAATATTTTATTACCATAATAAAGCAAAAGGTACCTACCTATCAAAATTTAAATAAAACTACATATTATAAAAATGTGCGTTGCGTCTACAATTATAGTGCACAGTCATACTTCACATTGATGGCGATAAATTGTGAAATGTGTTATTAACTACAACGGATGAAACGGAACGTAGCAAACTTTACAATCTGTGGACGAAGAGGACTTGTCAAAAAGTGACAACTGCCAAAACAAAACAATACTGAAATACTCCAACACGATTTCGTTTCACCGAATTTCGCTATAAAAGCTTATTATATAATGGAAGGCTATGAAAAAATGTACAAAACTATCTGTCGCTTGTGTTTATCTATGTGCAGTGACGATAAAATGGTGACTTTAATTGATAATTCGAGTGGCGACGGACTGAGTTGTTTCGGCAGAGCTATCACGACTGTATCCAATGTTTTGTTGAAAAAAGACGATTTACTGCCTTCAATGATGTGCCAAAAGTGTGTCATTCTATTAAAACAAACAATTTACTTTAAATTAAAGTGCGAATCCACCGACAAACAGTTAAAAAACCTCGTCAGTAAGAACGTAAACATTGATGCTTCGGATCGTAATATAAAAGAAATCGTATGTGAATATGTCATGTTCAACCACTATTTTCCATCACAAAGTAATCTAAGATCTTCAAGACTTAAATCTAAGCACAAAAAACGCGTAACAAAGAATAAATTCACACAAAAACAATGTCAAAAAGAAACTGACGAAAAAGTTGAGGTAGACATCAATATGGACGATAAAATATACGATTTTGACGATTTATTCGATAACGAAGATGATAAAACTATTCTAAATAACAAACAAGAGGAATATTCTGATGAAATCAATAATATTCTGGACACATTACAGGGTTTAATCAATTCAGGAACAAACTTCAGTAATGAGCTCTCTAAACGTGAATTTAAAAGGGAACAACGATATAAACCTATACCACCTACTGAAAGAAATATATTATGCAATATTTGCCACAAAATTCTTGCAAACCGCTTCACGTATGACCATCATATGCAACGCCACAATAACTGCAAATTTATATGCGACCAATGCGGAAAAGGCTTTCCCGTTCTCTCAGAATTGCATATGCATCAAATAGCTCGACATGGAGTTGGTCCGTACTTGCAATGTGACCACTGCCCGTACAAAGCACCAAGAAAATTAAACTTGATAGAACATTTACGTATACACACTGGTGAACGACCGTTTACATGTGAAAAATGTGGCTTAACATTCCGCAGGAGAGCTATATGGAGAAATCATTTAGTCTGTCATATGGAAAAACAGTATCAATGTACATATTGTCCGAGAAAATTCTACCGTCATGCGTCGATGTTGGCTCACTGTAATAATGTACACGAGAGAATGTATATGTTTATGTGTAATGTATGTAGTGTGACTTATACTAAGACGGAGACTGTCAGACGGCATATGGTTGTCAAACACGGTATACCGAGGGAGAAGCAAGGGAAAATAATGAGGATCACGAATGAGAGTCATGAGTTTCCTGGTAAAGTTGTATGAATCATAATGGCCCTGGGTAAATGGTCAACACAGTCTACAGTTAGTAATATCAGCATAATAAGTACTGTAGGTACTTGTTATGTACCGATCTTGATAAAAAGAGATAGAGCTATACTTATTTCTTAAGTTTCCTCAACAGTTTATGCATAACGAAAAATAGGTTTTTTTTAATGTCAAAAGTAAATAAGAAGTACAGTTGTATTTAACTTTATTGTAGCCTCTTTACTGTTGTTTATTCAGTATTAACTCTAATGGGAGAGGGTCTCAATAATTTTTAATATTTTTTTTTTGTGAACGCTAATCAGATTCATATTATTATCATCATCATATATGTTATTGTCTAAGATCACCTTTATTTGTCAATGAAGATTAACAAATTCAGAAATAAAAAAAATAATTTCACTATAACTATTACAATTTGTTTTAGAATAAAGAACTATTAACAGTGAAAGTTTTTAGTTTGGCCTGTAAATACAGTAAGTAATAGAGCATTTATTTTAATTAAACTATGACTTATGATTCTGTAAAAGTAAACAATGTTTGATACCAACATTCAATATTAACTTTTAATAGTTGGATGAGATTAAATATATTTGAATTTAAGCACTAAGTTTTTTCTTTGTTTTTTTTTTTTATTTCACATCTGCACAGGGCACTCGTTATTGTCATTAAAGAGTGGAAGATATTTTTGCGGTATATTGCTACAAGTATGTCCAGATGCAAACATCAAGTTACAACAATCTGCTTAATTTCCATAATAGATTTTCAACTTTATTGCTAAAGCATATGGCTCAAAATTGAATAAGCGAATTTGACAGTTCCGGTAACTTTATGTGCCGGTCTGTACGTTTATCGCGTTATCTTTTATCTTACAGAAAATTTCAGACAAGCAATGTTTTTTTATTTAATTGTGAAAGTGTTAGTTTGCCATACGCCTCATATCATAATTTCGTCACAGTTTTTTTTTTATTCTGTCTACCTGTGTACGTACCATAATCGAGTTAGTAATAGAACCTTAAGTCCAAACCCTGAAGCTCAAATATTTTCCGTCACCATTTTGTTTCTGCACTCTATAATATCAACCTCAGACTCAAAATTAAGTTAATGAAGTAGTCGGCGGCTTGTATTTATCCCAACAAGAACTGTTGTAGAAATGTGAATACAAATTACAAGTGGATAGGAACCTATGTTTGCTCATTTGCAATGTTGAAGACTGCAGGGCTTAGAGCATTTAATCAACTGGAAACACCGTAAGTGTGCCTTCTTCTCTACCAAAGTTGTCGATCATACACACACTGTGCATATACATACACACACATTACATGTGTGTGTGGCAAGTTTATGCTAGTTTTTGAGAATTATGTCGTTTGCGTGCCGTACACGGACCGCGCAAGTAGTTGACTGCTTGAAATGGTCGCGACTGCTCGAGCAGTCATGTATACGGCAGTGAATTAATGACTATAGTTCATCGCACGGTCATGGCTTTAAGCAGTCGGTCTCAACTGCTTGAAGCAGTCTGGTCTCGCTATCGATGTGATCAAAAATGCATGAATAAGCTATCACTATTTATAGCCTCTTTTTTATTTTTAATTGGCTTTCACATATAACTGTGGTCATGGCAGATCCGGTTGGTTAAATGCTCTAAGTCGCAGCGTTAATTCCGCCAGCGAATTTGAATGCCCACTTTGAGAGTGTACAAACTGAAACTCCAATTTAGTGAGTAGGAACTATGTTTTCATTGCGTTCGCCGTTTTGTAGCTATTTAACAGTTTTTGCCGTAATGGAAACGGAATTTCGCTGTTAAATTACCTTCTAGCAACATATTCATGGCTTACTTTCGACTTAGTCCTAGTTTTAACTGCAAGGGTGTTTACCTACCTGCTGAAACTGCGGTTTGTTCGCAAGAGTTACTCGGACCTGGCACATAAAGATCTCCAGAGGAATAAGAATGGGTTTTAGTCAGTAAAATTCTAAAAAAATACTCCTTCCAGCGGTACACACTGCGGAAGGAGTCATTTTAATAGTCATCATCTCCCGAGCCTTTTTCCCAACTATGTTGGTGTCGGCTTCCAGTCTAACCGGATTCAGCTGAGTATCAGTGTTTTACAAGGAGCGACTGCCTCCTCAACCCAGTTACCCGGGCAACCCAATACCCCTTGGTTAGACTGGGGTGTCAGATTTACTGGCTTCTGACTACCCGTAACGACTGCTAAGGATGTTCAATGACAACCGGGACCTACAGTTTAACGTGTCATCCGAGACACAGTCATTGGTGTCCAAGATATACTTAGAAAGTACATACAAACTTAGAAAAGTTGCATTGGTACTTGCAACTTTTCTAAGTCATTTTAATAGTATCCCACCCAAAAAACGGGTACCTGCAGTATGGTAACAAAATAATGTGTACTGACGCCAGCATATCTACCTACCTCATTCTTTAAACAAATTAAGTAAATTTTCCACCTTATCACAATACCGGTAGCTTGACCTATGACCCTTCGAAAGAAATCCTCTTTCGGCAGTCTTGTGACAGACATGTAATTTGCTGTGAAGTACCTTTCTTGATGAAAAGGAAAACCCGTTGTAAATAATGATGTAATGTCTCTCATTGTACTGTTTGCGTAGGTAGGGATACGTGGATTATTTTTTCCTACGGGCTATGTTCTTAGAATATAACTAATAACCTACATACCTCATAAATAATACGTAAAGCTCCACTTTTTTTTTTCATCGGCTGGAAATCCTCATGGACTATCCTCCACCTGGGGAGAGGCGGAGGGGTATGCCGGACTCTTACCGGCTAAAACAACCCCGGTGTCTCCTCGCACGTGCACGCAGGGCCGCGAGAATCTCGCCTCGGGTCCATCGAAAAGGGGGGACTTCCCCAAGTCCCTCGCCCCTGGACCCGTTTATGGGGGACGGAAAAAGGGCGTTGTCCGCCCTTCTCCTGCGCCCGGTGTGCCTTCTGCGGCCGGGGAAGGGAGTCGTGATTTCCCTCTCCCGTTTCGCAGATTCCTTCTGCGACATCACGTCCTCGCAGAAGGACACCGACCAACCACCGAAGCTCCTCTACCCTATCCTTAGATAACTAGTATCAGTGAAAACGTTATGAAAATTTGATATCGTCATCTAGTTCAACATGGAAGTACTAACTGACAATCGTGCATCACACATGCAGAGTTTACAACGTCAACAACTGTCGGGGTGGTAGTCCACCGGTCAAAACACCCGTCTGGTTGGAGGATCCTCTCTTTACTGCGGGATATGAAGGTCTTAATCCCAGGACTTCACTACCCCAAAAGAGTTTCATGTAAACAGGCAGATAGAAGAATGCTGCAGAGTTCTAGATAAGTGGTCCTAACTTTTGCTAACTAGGACAACTAATACAGAGTCCCCAGTATACAAAAACGCACACTGCTATGTGATTTTTTTACGGTGATCGCTCAAACGGTGTCAGCTTATCAATATTTGAACACGTTGCTCAAATTGCCCTTTAACTAAACCGACCTCTAATTTATTACACGGTAATAAAATACCTATCGCTGTTTTTTCTCTTCAACTGCCTAGCCATTTCCCAACTATTTTGGGGTCAGGTTCCAGTCTAAACAGAAACAGCTGAGTATCAGTGTTTTACATGGAGCAACTGCCTTTGGTGAATTTAAAAAAGACTCACACAGAGGATTGATTGTTGGCTTAATGACGCTGCCTTATGAGGATTGGTGTTATCAGACTTTATATTCCAGGTTTCCTCGAAATTTTTTCCTTCACATTTAAACAGTCATTGGTGACATAGGATATAACTTAGAAAAGTTGCTTTAGTACTCTTCTGACCTGGAATTGAACCAGCACACTTATACTTGAGAGGTAGGTGCTTTAAACAATAGGAATTGAAGAGAATATCTTAGCATCTATTTTCCAAGGTACCTAAACTTATGCTTTCAGCAGTTCCACTTCAAACGTAGGTACAAGTGTTGAAATGGACCACGGTAAGCACTAATCCCTAGGTATCTAAGATCAATCAGCCCACAGGAGAGGCTTTTGCCGAGATTTTTCTATGTCCGTCAAGCTTATGATATTGTCTGCCAAGCCTTTTGCCAAGGTATGTTGGGGTCTGCTTCAAGTCTCACTGGATTCAGATGAGTATCAGTGTTTTATATGGAACAACTGTCTATCTTCCTTCTCAAACCAGTTATCTGGGGAACCCGATACCCCTTGCTAAGACTGGTGTTCACACTTTCTGGCTTTCGTATACCCGTAGCGACTGCCAAAGATGTACCAATGGCAGGGACCCATTTAAAGTGTCTTCCGAAATACGGAGGATCTCGTCATGATAGGATGGTCACCCATCCACGAACCGAACACGCCAAGCGTTGCTCAACCTTATGATTGATCGACCCGTGCGGCTGTTGCTTAGCCACAAACAAGCTCAAGCTTATGATAGTGTTTGAAAATTTCTTCATGTGTGTGTGTAATGTTATGATCGAAAATGCTTGAGTGAGCCATCATCGTTTGTTGCATCAACCTCTGCGCGTAAATCGGCGGACTCCGCATACAGGTATGTGGTCATAGCGGGTCCAGTTGGTTAATTGGTCTAAGCTAGGCTCAAAGTAAGCCGACCTTCATGTTTCAAACGCTACAGAAACTAGTTTGCAAAATGTCTAGACTAAAACATAGCAAAGCCTAGAATAAAGCACGATAGGTATGCCCATTGTTATTCAGCGTAAGAAGAGAATTTTCAAAAATACTTAAGTAAAATACTTGACTTACGTAGGTGTTGAAATAAAAGCGATTTTTTGAAGGTGATCGATTTAGATTTTAAATCACTAAAATTATACTTTTACTTAGATATTTTAAAGATATTTGTATAGATAAGTTTCCTCATAGATCCTATCGAGGATTATTCTTATCTTACGTTATGTCCTTAAATGTTGCTAAAACCAAAATAACGATCGCTAGAGGCCGCACTGTCTGCGCCGGGGGTATGGTTATGATCTACCATACTAAAATCTAAACTTCACTCTTACCGAGTTCGTATAAAAAGACTATTGGTTTCACTTACGGATGGCTGTTATTTGACAAAAGCCTTCCTAGAATAAACGGCAGAAGCAACCGTCCGTAAGCCAAAAGGATCGTTTTTTGTTTAGAGCAAGTAGTCGTCTATTAACCAGTGAAAACAGTATTTCCAACATTTTTTTGCTAGGGAAATCAAAAAATGACCTCTCTCACTCTGGCTGCAGCTGGAGGGAGTGTCAGATTTTCTGACTAAAACCAACTTTGTTCCTTCTGTCTGGAAGTCTTTGTGTGCCGAGGCGGCGGTAACTCTTGCGAAAAACACGCATCCCAGTCAGGATAAAAATCCCTGTTGCAGTTTTGAGTTTATTTCGGCGAAGATCCTTGTTTTTTATATTCATAGCCATTTTTACAACTCAGTATGTCTCAAAACTTGATATTTCTGCCACGTGTAAGCCCATACTTTGAACCCATCATTCATGCCTCACTGTTTCTATATTTACTTAGGATAAACGCACAGCTATGACCAATGGTCAATCCATTACGTAATACTGTTGTTACAGGACTTTGGGGTCAGGTCAAATGACCCCCGTTCAGTGATGTTTGTCAACATGACCCCGTAGAAGTAGTTATCTTTATGTATTATGTGGATCATTTTTGTCGAATTAAGATTTCAAGAGCTGGTAAGTGTTTGTTTATCTAGTGGCTGAAAACAAATGTAAATTGGTTTAGCTTTATTACTAAAATATGGTTACAGATTGATACAATGAAAGTCTTTTTTAGTATTCATATAATTTCTTTATTATTTTGTTATGGTTTCTTACTAAAACTGCTGAACTGATTAAGATGAAGCTTGGAGATACAGTCGTGGTGGTCTAAACGTTATAGCATGAGCCTCTCAGACGCGAGTCTGCGGGTTCGTAAGCAAGCACCAATACAGCTTTCTGCGATTTATGTACTTTTTGAGAATATCTTGTATCAGTTGACTGTATAAAGGTGAAGAAAAACATCTTAAGGTAACTTGAACTCGAGAAGTCTGAAATCGCCAATCCACCGTGGTGATTAACGCTCATTCCTTCTCTGCATAAAAAAAAGGCCCGTGCCGTACAGTCGGACAATAAAAATGGCTGGTGATGATGATGATAGAAATAAGCGGTACCCAGCGTTTTATCCAAGTGCTAGACGTGGATATGAAGGTACTTACTTTGAAAACTTTATAAGGAACATAATCTCGAAAGATATAATATAGATAACAAAAGCATGCCTGACAAAGATTTCCTTTTATGGTAGAGGCCCTTAAAACTAATACCAGTACTCTAAAATCGAAACTATTCCTTATAATCATTACATAATGACTGTTTAGGAAGCATTAACCCTATCCGTGTCGACTTTCGAAGGGTTAGGGGTTGAAATTCAAGTAATCCGACCTCATTGAACTATTGTGGCGAATCTACCCTTATTGGAAGTAATTGGAGGGGTCAACTACTATAACATTATTTTAGTAATTATCTTCGTGTGTTGGAGCCTTTTGGTTTTATGGCTAGATGTTCGAGAGCTTTTGATGCTCATTCCTAATGACCCTTTAGGGAGTTTATTTCAGACAAATAGTTAAGAGTGTTTCGAAGCAATCATGCTTTTAGTTGAAGACCAAATGTAAATTTTCTTTAAGGTTACATCGGGACACCCTTTCACACATGGTCGGTTAGCCCCAAGGTAAGCTAATGATTAGCTTGTGTTATGGGTGCTAACACAACTGATAGATACATACTTTACATTACATATATTTATAAATAGGTAAGATCCAAACCACATCCAACAAGCATGCTCATAACACAAATTTTAATGTCGACCGTACAGGGAATTGAACCCGGAACCCTTAGCTCGGCAGTCCAGCATGGTTACCATCGCGCCTACAAATTAATATGCATTATTCTGGCCTACTTGATTGGTTAGCTAAGTCATATAAGTTTGGTTAAAACGCAGAATAACTAAAACGTTTAAACTCGAAGCTTTCAGAAGCCAAAGAAAATACTTGCTTGGCCTGTGAATTCGTTATCTAACCCGACATCCTCTTTATACATATTACTACAAAACAATGCAGGTATATACATATACATAGGTTTGTTTGTCCACAAACTATTACGGTAGTTTAGCTACGGCGATGGCAACATCTTGGATATACCCCTCCCCTTAAGGTACCCTTCCGACACAAGCGGTTATCGCGGCAATCGACCAGCGGCTCACGACAGACTTTTGCGATATGTTCATGGTGTAGTTTATAACTGGCGTCTATCGTCGGTCGCCTGCATCTATCGCCTGCAACTGTCGCTTGCCTCAAAAACGGCGCCAGACATAGCGATACTATGACTTGTCGCATTACCTGCGAACGTCTATCGGGAACGGTTGGTCGTCGGCTGCGCCCTATACAACTGTGTCAGAAGGGTATCTTTAAAGGTTTTGTCCGTAATCCCTTTAGAAGATTTAGATTCACAATGTCCTTAGACTTTGTCCCAAGGGAGGAAATGCAACCTTAGTTTGACAAAAAGTGATTTCAACAGAAGTCAAATGTTCATGTTCCTTTGGCATTTATTATTGCCTTGTTATTTCCATCATTCATTAATACTGTAGTAGATTTTGCTTGTAAAATAGTTGCTTTGAGTAGTGTTACGCTAACTTTCTTCAAACAGGTATATTATAATGAGTTAAGGTAGTTAAGTATTTTCCAAAATAGGTAAATGTATGTTATAGCTGTTTGCCGCTGGCGCTAGTTCTTGTCTATACTAATATTATAAAGCTGAAGAGTTTATTTGTATGTATGTCTAGTACCCATAATAGTACAAGCTCTGCTAAGTTTGGGACTAGACGACGTGGTGTGTATGTGTGAAGGAGTAATAATCTTCCTATATTATTATTATGTATGTTTGACTGTTGGTTTACATGTCTATGCTAATGTTTTAAAACAGAAGACTTTATTAGTTTGTGTTTTTTTTTTGTTGGTTTCCTTGAAAGCGGTAACCCAAGTAATGGTCTGGTCAACTGGTTCAATTTGAAAAATTCTCTAATTGTTAGATAGCCCATTGATCGAGGAAGGTGTGAAAAAGAGTGGTGAAAACTGGTGGTGAGGTTGCTTAGAACTACAAGAATTAAACGGACATGGGAGTTTTTAGTTTAGTCCCGTCAGGGTGGGTGAGATAGTTCCTTAAAGACGCGGGTGGAACCGATAGTAGAAGCCGGAATTAAAGTAGTCCATCTTTGTCTCCAAGGTAAATATGTCTCATTAAAACCAATTTAGCAGTTTTTCTTCAAAAGCGTGACAAACAAACTCACTTGAACGTCTATAATATTAACACTAATAGCAAGGATTAACTGTACTGCTACTGCTTATCCACTTTGAATCAAGCAAAAGCCGACCTAGAATATCTCAATAGCGTCCTTTCAAGAGCATTTGATAGATCATTTTCCAATAAACCTAGATTTTAGGCCTTTTCAAATACCACTTCGGACTCAATAAAACCCGTATCAAGAACAGACGTTTCTACTTAAATAGCCTGAATAAAGAGCAAAAGGAAATTTCTCCCACTTTTTAGTAAACATTTATAATTGTACATAATTTCTGGTAAACATCACGTAATGAGAGTCTCAATTAACCTTTTGATCGTCGACTTATTTCAGGCAGCTTTTTGAACTAGAACGTTGAAAGGAACGCAAGAAATTTAAGAGGTTCAAATTTAATTTTTGTCACGAACATCGTTTGGTGTTCGGGTGAAATTAGGACCACCGACATTTTTTTTTTTTTGAGTGCCCTGAAGATTATTACGGGCGTTTTGAACGCCAAGTGTCTATTTGAGATGTTTTCACAATTAGTTATGTAATTTTTTGTCAATGATTTTTTCTTTTGGCTCTTGTTATTTGTGTTTGTGGTTTTGAGAATGACCAAAATAAAATATTAGTTAACCATGTAGCTGATTTTGGAGTATCATTAACTCGCTGTTAATTTATAAACTCGGCGATCCAATAGTTCCATAGCGCGACTTTAGTACCTACATGGGGTCTCGAGTTCGATTTCTGAAATCGCTTTGCAGATTTCTAAAAGCTACTGGGAGTCTAGAAGTTGGGCATTTATACACCTGTGCCTCAGAGAGTTCGTAAATGTTGGTCCTCGTGTCGTATTGCCCTCCTATCGGACTATGAGATTGAGGGAATAGAGATTGTACCTGTATATGCTCAAATTAATGCTTGTGCACTATAAATTATGTCTTAGGCAGCTGGCCGATTTCCTTAGAGAGAACAGACGTCGTGGCCGACAATTGGTCTTACCGGTATTGATATAATTTTTTTTAGGGTCCTACGATCGCGATTATAATGAAAATTAGGTGGGTACCACGTTTGTTCTATGGCAAAAATTAACACTTAATTCAAAATCGTACCCACTCAACCCTTAAATTGCATTTTAAAACATTCACGAGCGAAAAAAAAATCCCCTAAATCACGCACTTAACTTTTCCTTTGAAAAGTCCCTAATACCCCTAATTACGAACTGAAGCAAGTAAACAAGACGAAAAACATTTGAACCGTCCGGATGTCAAAGGCGATACGGTTAACCGTATTTCACCCGGGCAAAAGTAACATGGGATCTAAATGACCAGGGTTCTGCAGGTAAACGACAAGTCGCCCGTGGGACCTAGTAGCCCGGTATCGTTCAAAGTTGATTGGTGGGTCAAGTTGGGAGAGGAATGCGGAAGGGTTCGGGTGACATTTTGGCAGCTTTAAAAAAATATACCGATTTAAATTCCAGTGAATTTTATTATACGCGTTCTGATTTTGAAATTATCTGGTGGAATTTCTGTACAAAGTTTGTTGTAAATTGGGACAGTGTGTCTTTTTGATGGTGTGAATTTTTCAGGATTAATTTTATATTTGATATAAATTCTAATTCTTGAATGTCCATTGTCAATAGCAGTATTCAATTATTTCTTTGTTTCAGACTAATTAGCCAGTAAAATAATTTTGAAAAGAAAATAAGGAAGAAAAATAAACTATTTATTTTGCGTAATCACACAGAACACAAAAATTAAAAATAATAAAAAGGTAACAAAAAAAGGTAACTAAAATAAAAAATAACAATTTAAAAAGAAAAATATAACTTAAAAAACTAGTGTTCGGACCTCTTTAGTCCATAAACTAGCTAGGATTTTAATGTATGCCTCCATACGCCATCATATTTGCATTCTTATGGCTACACAATAAAACAATCTAATTATTGTTAAATTTGAATGCCATATCAAGTAAAGACCCAAAATCTGCTGCCACAGCTTACCATTTGTCCCAAACGTAAATAACAGACGTTTGGAGTCAAGGGAAAATTATTTAGAAGCCCCTGCATTTAGACAGATTTTTTTCCGTACCGCTATAAAAAGCGATAGGTCGAAACGAGCCGAGCTTAATTCCTGACGGTACTAGGATAAAATTTCTACTAAGTAATTAGGATGTCGCCCTTTTGTGTCTGGACTTTAGCTGGATGAAGAAATAACAACGAGGATTTTCTAGGAAAGGCTTACAATAATTTTTCGTAGATAGGTATCCATGTTTGAGGCTTTAGAATTTAGCAAAAGGTCAATTGAAAAGTATTTTTGGAGCCTAATAAAATGTTCTTGTGAATTAATGAAATCCGAAAATATCAATTTGGTTGAAAGTTAGCGAAGAGGTAGTTGAGAACTAGAAGACGGACAAAAGACCTTTAGTCACCATCGAGGTACGGTTTGTGGCAAATAGGTCCCTTGGTCACGGGTAAAACCCCAAACGCATGGTAAAGTGTTTTTGTTACACTTTTCCTCAAAAACAGCTGAACCAGTTTAGATGAAAGGCACACAGACAGATGGTACGGAATCGGATTAGAGTACTTTTTATTCCCTTAAGACTCAGCTGTAATACATACCATGAAACTTAAAAAAAAATAAAGTTAACGTGTCTCACAAAGTGCCGTAACTTTTTATCGGTATCGAAGTTGCGTGTGAAATCTAGTGATGATATAAAATGATATCTGATTTATCGGCAAAATTAATTGGGATGCGGACTAGGTCACAAATAAAATACTTTATCATATTCATTATGTAAAGCATCTTAAAATAATGTCAGTTTAATTTATCGTTTTGAACTGAAAACTGTTTTTATTTTTTTATTGGTAATATAATCGAAATAAGTATACGGATTGATGTGAAAAATCTGTGACATATGTGGTGTTTTCATACAAATTTCATAGAGAGTAACCGTTTTCGACAGTTCTATAAAAGTAGTGAATTTGACTAGTTGTCTGCATCCCTATTCTACTCATAAATCTGAACTTAACCCAATACAATTTCAAGACTTAGCTCCTAATACAATATCGCAGTTCGTCTTCGCCGAAATTAGGCCAGTTGTCCCGGGGGCGTTATTCAGGTGCCTAAATGTATTAGCACCAGCAATAGATTGGCAGGTGCATATTATAGGGATTTCACGCTGTAACACTGGTCACTGGGAGAATAATGCTATCAACTATAATATCCACTTGGGTGCAAGGGGGTTCTTTGAGAGACAAAAAGAGGACTCTTTAAGTGGGATATATAGGGTGACTGGTAATTAGTGACCGATATTTAAACACGTGATTGTACTCATGACTACGAACAACTTTCCCAAAGAAACTTTTGTTGTTATTTTTTGTTAACAGCTGATCGGGTGACGGCGCGCGCGAAGTTTGAACTTTGCACGCGCGCCAGTCATTTTGCTATAATGATAAAAAAAATAGAACAAAAATTTTCTTTGGGAAGCTTGTTCGCAGTCATGAGTACAATCACGTGTTTAAATATCGGTCACTAATTACCAGTCACCCTATATTATGACAAGTTTTTTAAAGAAATTTATTGCTATATTATTGAATTTATATATATATCTACAGTTGGGTATGAATTTGGACATATAATAAGCATTGCCATTCAACGTGGCAATGCTGCCAGTAGACAGCGATGGGGATGAATTTTTCGACGCTTTTTACAGTAATTTTTGTGTTATAATAGGTTTGGTTTACTTTTAAATAAGTACATGTATTTATGATGTGTGAGCAAAAATGTTTACAAAACTATATCAAGTACCCTATGTTCAGCACATCACCCTATGATAAAAGTTCTTTGTGTTCCATCATAAAAACTGCTGTATCAATACTGATGGATCGCAGTCATGATAGACGACAAATATGATACTTAACTAGCCTTTAACTTAGATTTCATCAAAAGTGCTACAACAAAAACGCTACCACCTAATTAACTAGATATGCCCTCGTATTTCAAATTAAAACTAAAAGAATGCAAGCAACCCACAACCTCTTCAAGTAAGAAAATCCGTACATCCAAGTTTACTTACCTCCCCTAACTTACTTTAAAGCCACTTCAATAAAACTACTAACTACGTAAATAATTCCAGCTTGATATTGTTCAAGATAATAAGGTTGTGTCTCCAACAAAGTTGTGAAGTATTTCTTGAGGAAGCCGCGGGCAGATGCCGAGAACTAGTCCGTTTCGGAAACTCTGCCACGATAGGAGATGGCATTTTCGAAGTTGTGAACCTGTATTTGGAGCTCATTAGCTTTGATGCAGTGGGTAGGTACTTGAGATGTTTTGGACTAGTCAGTCCATACATTTTTTGAGGGTTTCTTTGGTTTAGTAGTCGCATGTCTAGCCCAGGGCAAAAATCTTTGTGGTATCTCTCTCCGGACGTATCAGTTTGCCCGCAGGATTATGAGAGTGCACCTGTATCTGCGCTAATGCTTGTGCACTATAATAATTAACTCCTGCGCAGTTGGCTGATCTTCTTAAAGAGAGAGGCTGCCGTGGCCGGCGATCGGTGTGGACGCAATTATTGGTCGTTGAACACGTGGTTGAGTAACAGACACAGGAGTCAATCGATAATAAAGTTAAGCAATGCTTCGTGGATTCGTGAGGAGTTCCTCCGTGTTTCAGAAGGCACATTAATTTTGGTCACATTAAATTGGTCCAATTTTTGTGTTTGTTGTTTCCTGTGTTTTTATGATTATTATGGTGTACAATAAAGCATACTCTATCTATCTATCTATCTATTAAATTCGGCGGATTCTGACTGTCATTGGAACATCTTTGGCAGTCGTTACGAGTAGTTAGAAGCCAATAACTTAGATAACTAGCCCTAGTTAAGGTTGTCATTATCTTGTTGTAGAGGTAACTAGGTTGAGGAAATAATAGGCAGTCACTCCATGTGGAACATTGATATGTACATAGCTGCAAACGGTAAGTCTGGAAGCCGTCCCCAATATAGTTGGAAGAAGGCTAGGTAGAGGATACTGATCTACGAGAGTATAAAAATTGGACCAATGTATTGATACCTACCAGTAATACTCTACAACCCTTACAGCTTAAGGCACAAAATGGTCTCAAATCCAAACAATACAAATTTACTTTGCTCTATTACCTCGTACGGCTATTTTCACACTTGACTTAATAATATTAATTAGTTCAATAACAGTATTAATTAATAGTCAGGTGCATAATTAGAACACAGGTATTTCTAGAATTGCGGACTTTCTGGAACCATAATTAGTGGTACTATCGCCGCACTAATTAACGTGGTAGGCCACAATGCCAGTTATGTGATTGATAGAAGTTCTTAAATTCATTTTAGAAGATAGCGCAAATGAATGACGCGATATTTAATTTTCAGCCTTAATTAATAGCGATGGCACAACGTGCTCAGTTCTAAAATGTTGACAAACCGAAGCTCAAACTCATTTTATTCAAACTTGGCTGGAAAACAGCACTTTTTGAACGTCAAAATTTACAAAAGACAGCCCCCAAAATGCCCAACCTTCACCACTTCCTATGTGTTCTTCCTGAGAAGAAGCGGCGACCAATTCGCTAGCAACAAACAAATTCATTTTGACAAAATTAAAAAAAAAAATCTTAAGACTCAAAACTGCCACTTTTGTCCGCTTTTCTCTGGAAGGAAAAATAAATTATCTACCAATGCTTATTGTGGGAAGTCGTGTAAAAAGTTAGGTACCTACATACTTTTTCTTTTTCCAACAACTAGTAACTAGCTGAGTCAAATCAAGATGTTGCAATGTTCCCGAGTAGCCCTTCCGATACCAATTAATAAAGTTTACCCTCTTTCCCCCTTCTGTAGCACTGAAGTAGTTACAGGGATGGTAAGGACCTCCATTTGAGCTCAAGTTGAAACATGGTTGTTCAGAGCGGAGCTATTTTTTGCTGACTCTTTTTATAAAGAAGGAACGCTACCATTGGTTACCCAGCTTTATTTATTTATTTTATTTCACACCAAAAACGTACATTTGATTTAAAAATAAAATTAATACTTATAAGCTGCTTGCTGGGGAGTTTGTTCCACCATTTCTTCTTCCCAGCGATAACACATAGGTAGTGGTGAAGGGCGGGCGTTTTTGGGGCTGTCTTTTGTAGAATTGACCTTCGAAAAGTGCTGATTTTCAGCCTACTTTGAATAAATGACTTTTTATCTTTTATCTTTTTTTTTAAGTCATATATAAACCTAATGAAACATTCACACGCTCATCTCACAATACTAATAGGGTCGTCTGTCCATCACGCCTTTTTATGAGTGAGAAATCATCAAATGACCCCTCCCGCTGTCCTTGTAGCTGAAGAGAGTGTCAGACTCTTACTGACTAAAACCCACTTTTGTTCCTTGTCCGTCATTATCTCCCAAAGCTACGGTAACTCTTGAAAAAAAAAACTTGTCATCACTAAAGGAGAAATCATATCTTAGTTCCCATTTTGGAGTAGTTCCGACAACTAGATTAATAAAGTTATCCCCCCCAGTTCCGAAACGGGAAATATAAGGAAAAACTGTGACGTCATAAGTTCCAACGTAAGCTGTTTGGCCATGTTCCAAGATTTCTTGCTAATGACTGATATTCTGATAAGTAACACAAGTTTTTCTGTAGCAACAAACGTGGACTTACTAGATTTCGTCTGCGACTTTGCCTGCGTGGAATAGTCGCGAGTATTTTAGTCAATGACGCTAAATATATCTATACCTATAGGTATATTGATACATCTAATTCCCGTAAAGAAACTACGTCTAATATAAACAAGTATAAAAATTCAGCTTATTTGTCTCTAGGGTACTGACTATCTCTGTCATAAATTTTATCTAAATCGATACAACCAATTTGCGTGATTACGTCAAAAACAAACATACTACGAAATTTTAATTATTAGTGAGGTTGTGTAATATGGAGATTTTGGCATTCAAGAATATAATATTTTGTTTATTTTCCTAGAATATCTGGATGTTAACACAAAATTATATAAGTCGGTCGGACGGGCGTCCATGTTTTTCTAGATTCGTTTGATTTCCGTACGATGTAAAGCTGACCTATTTTTGTTTGAAATAAAATATTTTCTACTTTTCCTAAATCTGAGGTAACTTTCCTAGTATTTTCTGCCTTAATACCTATGAAGATTTTAACCATCGCGCTTCAGTCGTTTCAGAAAAATGTCTTATATTATAAAGTCAATTTTTATTTTTATTTTTCTAATGGTCGGCGATGAGGAGGAATTTTTTAACGCCTTAAATTTTTTTTACATACATATAAGTAGTTATTATTAGATACTAAGTTTGTATATAGGTAATATGTATGAGTATAATTAACCTCCATGATACTAACCTATTTAAAGGAAACTAAATTCTTTAAAGTTAGACAGACGTTTGAAGCGTGTTTAAAGAAAAAAATGTAAGCAAAATTGTTTTAAACACGTGTGAAATGTCTGTCTAACTTTTTTGTAGTAAGGCCCTAAAGATGTAAATGTTTGTTTTTGCTTTGCTCAAAGTATCGTTCAATCATTGTGCAATCTTCATTATAAAATTCCTAATATTGCGCTATTTAATTGATCGTCTAGAGAGCTCCTTCCACAAACACACGAACAACAAAAACCAACTCCATACATTGCTACGTAGCCAATCAGAAACTTTTGCTCATTACACACTTATCTTTTAAACGTTAATTAGTCGAGTCTACAACTACCCTCGTCTCGTTTCCTGTGTACCAAGAACTACTTTCAAACATGTCTTGTTCCATTTTTGTACTTACAGACTTCTTTTCGAAAATAGAACCTGTTTTTGTTATTTTTGCGTTTAAGGATTGCAACTTTTTTATTGAGGGCATATAGAACAAAACATTGTATACCTTAATTTAGCTGTGGGTATATATAGGGTGACTGGTAATTAGTGACCGATATTTAAACACCTGATTGTACTCATGATTACAAACAACTTTCCCGAAGAAACTTTTTTTGGTTACTTTTTTTATCATTGCAGCAAAATTCAAATTTCGCGCGCGCCGTAGCCCTATCAGCTGTTAGCGGCGAAGCTCCGCGGCCGCGTTGTCAGTAATTTTGCTATAATGGTAAAAAAAAAGTTTCTTCGGGAAAGTTGTTTGTAATTATGAGTACAATTACGTGTTTAAATATCGGTCACTAATTACCAGTCCTATAGCTTTTACGTTCTGAACGTTAGTGTAATATAATGAGATTTAACAATATTTATACATAGTCAGCCCATATTTTTTGGAAAGGAGTGTAATTAAAAATGTGTAAGCAATGCTCAGCTCTTTCAGGCGAAAATGTTATATCCACGCGAGCCAAAGGTTTAATATTATTAATGTAATCCGAAAATCTGTTTAACTATTTTTTAACTTGCGTTTAATTAAATTTGTTTGTATAATCGTATTTAATTTGTGAATATTTTTGCATTTTAGTTTAATGTGAAGATCGTGATGGAAATTAAAGTTGTGTGTGTGTGTGTGTTTTTTTTTATGTCAAGTGCGGTGAAAAGAAACAATGGATGGATTGTGTTAGTGTCTGAAAATAATGATATTTGTAGGATGACGTCACACAGAGAAGCGTGAAAGAAGAAAACATACTGCGCCGATCACAAGTAAAAATTGGGATAAAGGCAGAAAGATGATATTAAATAAATATTTTTAAATTATAATAATTAAACACACAATTGACGACAGCGTTGGCGCAATGGTACGCCGGACTGCCGAAACGGCGGTCCCTGGTTCGATTCCCGTTATGGTCGACATTTGTGTTGAGTCTGTTTTTTGGCTGTGGTCTGGGTGTTATAATATGTATTTAAAAATTTATTTGTGTAAAGTATATAAAGAATATGTAGTTAATCAGTTATGTTGGCACCCATAACACAAGCTAATGAGCTTGCCATGGGACTAGCGGACCGTTGGTCACAAATAAATATTCTGATTCTGATTCTGATTCTGATTCTGTGTAAAAGATGTCCCGTAAATGATAAATAATAAAATAGTATTTTAACTTGGTTTTAATGCAAATTTTGTTCTTCTACTAAATTAGTAATTTCAACGTTGTTCAGATGTTAGGTTCGACGATGAGAGCTGTGGATACAATGTGTTGTTATTGAAGTCAGCCCTAAAGATAAGCTATTGCTTATATTATAATACAGGATCGGATACTCAGTAGCTGATTTACAGTAGAACAAGTTTGAAAAACATTGATTAATGATTCTGGTAAATTCGATAAATTCTATTTTATCTTACAGTCGATCTCTTTTCCTACTGCCGGAGCTTCGGAATTGTTCGCAAAAGTTACCGCTGCCCACAAAGACCTCCAGCAGGAACCAAAGTGGATTTGAGTCGAATAGTGCTGGTGCTGCTGCCCGGGTCTTCGGGTTCGATCCCTGGGTAGGGCCAAAATCGTTTTGTGGATTTTAAGAGACTTTCATATTAAAGTAGCCCGTTGTCTGGAAGTTGATGATTAATAGACTCATGCATCGGGGAGCATGTTAATGTCAGTCGTGTGCTTGATCTCTCTCCGTCGTGTTGGATTGCCATCCCATCGGACTATGAGAGTGTGAGAATAGATAATGTACTGTGTCTGCGCAGATGCTTGCGAACTACATATCTTTATGTCCTACGTAGCTGCCTGACCTTCTTAAGAGAGAATAGCCGCCATGGCCAACCATCGGTATTAACTTTTAAAATAAATTGCCATTGCTTACTTTATTTCCATTTACAGAATTGATGCAGAAATTCTACTGACCGGAGAAGTGTCTCTTTTTATCAATAATTTAAATATTTTAAGTGGTATTTCTGTACTTTCTTTTTAAGGTGCGCAGTAATACACTCTGTTAACAAAGGCTGTCCTAAGGACTAAATATTGCTTCTACACAACTACTAAGTCTTGTATATTGCTTCAAAGGCTATTTGTCTGGGAAAAACAACCCCGACGACTTGTTTAGCGTAAGGTCGGACCTTTTTTTAATATGACGCTAACAGCTTCTTGGAAAATAATTAGATACGTTTACATGATGTGAATTGTCTTTTGTTTTTGAGGAAAATTTAAATGGTCGATCCTTCGACAGTCTTTTTAATTATTGCTCCTTTCTTCCTTAGAGGAAACTCAAGGAATGGCTACTACACTTGAACTATACGGAAACTCAACGAATACTTAATTTAGTGAGAATTATATTTAAATTAGGTTATGCCCCTCAAAAAAAAGTTCACACCACACATACAAACACACACAAAAAACACTTAAGGTAACTAGATTGTGTAGTTGACAATTTTTGTGATATTAGACTTTTGGGGGGCCTGCAGTGGTAAAATACAGGCCTAGGCTTAGTTTAGACTCCAGATCTCCCACATATTATAAATCAGACCTGTCAATCTAACTTGTTCTAATGTACTAACTATCAAGTACCTTAGTATTGTAATTTGTAGAGATGAAATAAACGAAATTTTATTATTTATTATTTTCTTTCGGAGCTAGTAGTTAAGCAAACCTTGGTGTGGTCAGTCCGTGGATGGGTGACCGTCTTGTCATGATGAGGTCCGCCGTATTTCAGAAGGCAATTAAGTTATATTGGTGGTACCCGGCTATCATTTTAACCATCTTTGGCAGTTAGTAACCAGAGAGTCTGATAACCAGTTTCACCAGGGCCAAGCAGGTTTCTTGCAAGCCAGTATCACATAGTTACTTCTTTGTAATGGAACTATATACATGTGAACTTAATTGTTTTACAAAGAGCGTCTGGCTATCTAACCTCTGCAACCCAGTTACCTGGGCGATACAATAGATACCTACCCGTTGTTAAGAATGTTGTCAGACTTGATAGCTTCTGTCTGACCGTAAATACATGTAAGACGTCAGCACATAAAGGTACTACAATCTGTCCAATTTCCTCAAACTGTATGTGAAAAAAAAAAAAGATAATCGAAGCTCTCGTTACCACAGAAAGGAATCCCTATACAGGCATGCGTCGCCGCGGGGCAATGCTAGCAATTTTTTCAATTGTTTTTTTAGGGTTCCGTACCCAAACGGAACCCTATTGTTTTCGCTCCTCTGTCCGTCCGTCTGTCGCCAGGCTGTATCTCATGAACCGTGATAGTTAGAGAGTTGAAATTTTCATAGATGATGTATTTCTGTTGCCGCTATAACAACAAATACTGAAAACTAGAATAAAATATATATTTTGGGGGGCTCCCATACAACAAACGTGATTTTTTTGCTCATTTTTGCTCGATATCGATAACGGCAACAGGTAGATGCTTGAAATATTCACAGAATATGGAATGTATTACTTAATTCAAAAATAAGTAATTGCATTAAAATTAAATTTATATTTGAGGGGGGCTCCCATTAAACAGACATGACTTTTTGTCCGTTTTATAAATAATGGTACGGAACCCTTCGTGCGCGAGTCCGACTCGCACTTGGCCGTTTTTTTTTGTATATTTCCGCTTCATCTTACAGTCTTTGATGTCGGTTTCTTGGGAAGTCGTTATAACTGGGAAGTTCCCTGTTATTCGATATAAGGTATTACCTTCTACGACGATGTTCTATGTCTGGTGGATTGGTTCTTTGTGTCTGATTGAGTAAGCTCTTTTCTGTGTTTTTATTAGAAGTGATAGGTCTTGTTTTCTTTGATGAGAAAGTGGTTTGGTTAAACAGAAAGGTAATGTATTACATGTAGGTAGCCAGCCAACAGGTCAACCTATCCGAGTCTGTCAAATCACAGAGTACATTTTTATATAGGGTAGGGTGTCAAATTTCACTACACAAATATTAACCTTCCGGTATTGTGATAAAGCTTAAAATTTATTAAGGAAATATGACAGATTGTAGTAACTTGATGTGCTGGCGTCTGTACATGAAACAGGCGTTATTTTCCACAAACAAACAATGAAATTGTATTTATTTGTATATGGAAAATGTAAATGCTAGGTTTATCTTTTATTCTTCGAGTGCATTCTGAGCGCGGTGTGTTACTGCCATGGTTTTTTTATTTGGGAAAGAATTTATTATTCATTGAGGTGAGTTTATTCTTGTCTAGTTTCGGATAGCTTGATGTGCTGGCGTCTGTATCTAAAATTGTACCTGCACTTCATACTTACTAATCAGGTGCTTTTAACAGAAGCCACCGTGGTTTGTATGTTATTCTATACATAGTGTTTGTGATTGAAAATATAAATATTTACTTTGATATCAATGAAAATACTGAACTACGATTAATTACCAATTTCGAATTTGACAACCCATTTGACAACACAAACAAAATTAATCAACCTAAAATCCAGTATTTCAAAAATGAACGCAGATAGGTATGTAAAATAAATTACCAGCCGAGCTAAAACTATTAAATTATCCAACCATAATAGCAGAATTACGTTAGAAATGGCTTCACAATATCATATTGTAAAGCTGCGGACAGACATGCGTCCTGACGCGTCGTCGGTTATGCGTGCACACATTTTGAACGCGCCGCAAAGGGAGAGTTGAGAACTTAAAGGTGATGGCAATTATAGTGCTACAAAAATCGAGTAATAGTTCCTCCAGACGCCAGCACATCAAGCTACCCGAAAATGTAAAATTTTCCCAACCAACTTTAAACCATATATTTCAGCGATAAAGTTAAAAATCTATTAAGGTAATTTAACAGATTGTAGTAGCTTGATGTGCTGGCGTCTGTCCATTAGCAGCCTACATATCGACATCTGAATAATTTCTTCACTGCATTTTTGTATAAATTGGGGACAAAACATTTAATTTTTATAATTTTAATCATTATAGGTAACAAAATCTTTAAACTAAAAACGGCTCGCAGACTGCCAAAATCCGAAAACGTTCAGTGATGTTACGATAGCTATCGATTGCCACCAATTTTACCCATATACAAAAGCTCAAATTTTTATGAAAGCACATCCATCACCTTTTATACGCAGGCTGAAAGGAATGCGCTGTGCACGCGTGACCAACTACGTGCACTGCAAATATCTAGTCTGTTCATACCCCTATAACTAGCGTCAAACATCACAGCTATGTTGCAAACCGCAGGAGCCAGCGAACTGACAGTTATTACACATACGCGTCATTTTATTGCAATAATAACTAAACTGTGCATAATCACAAAATTATGGGATTTGCCCTTCCATTAATTTGTAATTATGATTTGCTTTATTATTTGTCTGTGTTTAGTGTTCATTGGTTAGCATAATTAAAAAAAATCTAAGGGCCAGTTTCATAGGTTACGGATATCCACTATCTACCAGATAAATTAAAAAACAGAATTTGTATGACATTATCTGCCAAATAAACTATCTGGAACTTATCAGCAACCGGTGAAACTGTAAACTGTAATAAAAAGAGCTAAAAAATCATTTATATAATATATGATAGAGAAGCAATTTTACAAAAGACAATATTGCAAAACGCCCGCCGTTCACCACTACCTTAAGTGTTACCGCTGAGAAGAAGAAATGGTGGAACAAACTCCCCAGCAAGAAATGTGTCGGAAGAAATCAATTATTAAATTTAAATTGTCAGCCTTATGAAAAACAACATCAAAAGATCGACCGCTTGCTTTTCTCAACCTCTGATCTATCAATCCGTGCTGTTGCATAGACACGAGCTACACGAGCTTTATAAGATGTATAAAGCAAAAAAAACGTATTAAAATCGGATCATCCGTTCGGGATTTACGATGCCAAACTTAAACGTACATGACAAACTTAAAAAAAAAACATAATAAACAATGTTGAACAGAGAACCTCCTCTTTTTGGTAAGTCGCTTAAAAATAATAATAACAACAATACCTGTTTATCTTCCCAAATAAATAAATCCCTAAACGAGAACACACCACTACATCCTGACAGACAGATATTACATACGTGTGCCATTTTATTATACCAGCTATTAATCAATGTCTTCCACTATTTTATTACATCTCCGTAGTTCAGATTCCGAGAAACATTTGACATTATTAAGATAAGTGGAAATTTGAAACTGCTAGAATTATTATTTGAGGAAATTTAAGATACAGTTTAAATACTCGAGTCTGTGAGTTTGTTTGGAGAGTATAATAATAGTATTTGATTTTATTAGTATTTTTTTGTCTTCATAGAAACGCGAGTTGACACAGGCTTAGCATGGCGATTTTATATCTATTCTATCAAGAAAGGAAAAACCTTTTGTCAATGTGGGCGCGACCTGTCAACTCGCATATAATCACTTGTAGACTTATGTATGTCGATCGAAGAAAAGAAAGATTACTTCAAAAAATGTCAAAAGAAATCTTACGTCAATCTGTCACTTTTCTGTCATTATGTCCATTCTCCGGCAGACAAAACTTGTTTCTACAGTTGCCATGCTAAGCCTGCTGGTCGCGCCATGCTAGGGCAGAATGTCATGTTGGCAGAAAGAGCTTTGTCTTTTCTTGATAGAAAAGACATAGAATCGCCCTGCTGATCCCGCTGAGGGTTTCTTATTTATTAATTGAAATATATATATGTTAGAATGACCCTTCTTTAATAATACTTTTAATAAATTAAAACAGTTCATTGTACGTCTTATTGTCCAAATATAAATAAGGCCTTAATAAATTCCATTCAACTTATTTCGTACAAAATGTATAACGTTTTGGAGTTAATCCGTCTGCACCGGATTAGCTATGTGGACATACAATGTGTTTATTAAAAATATGTTTGAAGCTTTGTTAAATAACTTTAGGTTTTTGTTAATAAATCAAAGTCATAATTCACAATAATTAATATTAAAAAGAAGGGCCGTGATGAACGCTCTCCGACCAACCACGACACTCGAACTTAATTTCTTTATACTCAGTCAAAACAGCAGATGTTGCAATTAATAAAACAAATATATAAATAGATATATTTTGAACAATTTTTGTGTTTGATAAATTGTATTTATTTTATATCTTTTTGTTAATCTTAGTAAATGAGTTTTATTAGTTGGCTTTCACATGACAAAAATTTGCTAAATAAAATGTTTATTATGTATCTATATGTATTCCCCTCATATAGCTTCAACTCGCAGTTTCTCCCACATCTTTAGGGAACCATTTTTGATGTCTGGATGGGGATAAACAGAATCCTACATCCCTCTCCTAGTCCTAAGCTACTGCCCTACCAATTTTCATCAACATCGGAATAGCCATCTTTGAGTTACATATAAATAGTGTATCTCACACGTTAAGTACTTTTGAATGTATAGATATCACCCTATCAAAAGTCATATTTCAAAACATGTTAAAGGTAAAGCAGATCTGGGGGCTTAGCTAAGATGTCTTTCTACAATCTTAAACTTCTATGGTTCTAGGTTCAAATGTATGGAACTAACATTTTGACTCACGTAATGACCATGTAATTTATCGAATTATAATGCCATTTCCATACATTTTTGTCATTTTTACTAGCGTTTACGCCTGTAGAAAGATATCTTGGCTAAGCCCGCAGTGGTTACCTACAAGTCCGTTAAATGTGACCAGAATTTCACTTTAAAAATAGAAACGTCTCTGATCTACCGCAGACAATACAAAAGATAACATTAGTCCTCAAAGTATACGCAATAGGACTATATACAAAAAGAAGAATAGTCTCACAAAGCACCAGATGAATTAATGTGGACGAAACTTCATCAAAAGCTTTTCAGAATAATGAAAACCGAGTTCAATTGGTACATTCGAACGTTCTTTTAGAGCGAAATTAGAATTTTCTGGCTGGAACGAGAGGGATCCTGTCTTGTCGTGTATTTTTACACTGATCTTCTTTTGAAAATCATGTGTAACCTTTGTGGAATTGATCTGCAGGCTTAGCATGACAATAGTAGAAACAAGTTATGTCTACCGGAAAATGGACTTAATGACACAAAAGTGACAGATTGACGTAAGATTTCTTTTGACATTTTTTTAAGAAATTTTTGTTTTCTTCTATCGACATAACTCTACAAGTGATTATATGCGAGTTGACAGGTTGCGCCATGCTCGGGCAGAAGATATGTTGACATTGACAGAAAGAGCTTTGTCTTTTCTTGATAGAATAGATATAGAATCGCCATGTTAAGCCTGCTGTAATGTTAGTTGAAGGTGTAGTGTATGGGAATGAGTTGTGACGTGTTTAAAATAGTTTTCATTCTTCTGTCTATGAGAATAAAATAGGTTTTTATTTGCTTAAGGTCATAATTTCTCTAGTTTTTTCCCAAGCTATGGTGCGTGTTAGGCGCTCCTAGTGTTAAGTCCGCCAATAATCCGTACAATATACGGACGCCAGCACTTCAAGCTACACTGCCGGAACTGATTTTTTTTTCAAACAACTTTGAACCATATGCAGAAGTAAATTTTAAAGATTGTAGTAGCTTGATGTGCTGGTGTCTGTGCAATAATGTAGCACATAATGATGGCATCCAAGCCGATTGTCGGCTACGGCGGCCGTTCTCATTTATGGAGATCAGCCAGCTGCGCGGGACATATTATAGTGTACAAGCATTCGCGCAGACACAGGTGCACTCTCTATTCCCTCACTCTCATAATCCGATGGGACGGCAATCCGACACGACCGGAGAGAGATCAGGCGCGGGACCGACATTAACGTGCTCTCCGATGCACGGGTGAATCAATCACCAACTTCCAGACTCCAGGCTGCTTTGTGAAAGTTTCTCAAAACCCACAAAGCGATTTCGGCCCGACCCGAGATTCGAACCCGAGACCCCGTGCACAGCAGTCGCGCCTTGCGACCACTAGACTACATAATATATAATATGTGTTATACATATATGTATAATAAAAATAGTTTATTTCTTTAACAAGTTTGTACAATATTATTTAGTTGCCGAAACTATCCAGGAAGCATAGAGTAATGCTTGTGTTGGGTAGTTCCGCTCGTTAGGAACAATACTCAATATATACAGATTGAGGTAGGTTGATGTGCTGGCGTCTGTACTTGCTCGACCTGGAATCGAACCCACACACACATACTTGAGAGGCTTGATGCTTTAACCACTAGGCCACCACGACTTTATATCATACATAGTTAAATACAAGACTGCCTTAGAACTTCAAGTTTACCAGACAGCCTCTGCATCAAAATTGCTCCGTCCATATTAACTTTCAAGTTGATTTATAATGCAATTGCACTAATGGATGCGATGAAGGTTCGTAATAACGTTGTGGAATCAAAGATGTCTTTATTGTGTGCAATGATAATTATCTATTCTTTATATTAAATGAGGCTTTGTGTTTGCCTGTACATCTTACAGTTTTTGAGTATAGTGAATGTCATAATTTAAGTTGAAAATAATGGTTAAGTTGATGCTGAAAAATCCCTTCTTTTGCGGCTTCAATAAAAATCAATTTGTAATTTTTTTGCAGATAGCTTTCCAAATTAATATGGCGATCCATGGCGTCTGTTCTCTCTAAGCAAATCTAGCGCAGAACATACATATTATGTTACACTCTCTATTCTATTATTTAGTAACAGCAGTAGTGAACAACAATATGACATGACCGGAGAAAGTTCGTGCTCTCCGATGCACGGGTGTATCAATCACCATCACATCCAGACTTCGAACTGCTTTTGTAAAAGTTTCTTGCAAGCTACAAAGCAGTTTCGGTCCGATCCGGGAAACGAACCCAAGACACCGCGCTTAGTAGTCGCGCCATGCGACTAGACCAGCGAGGCAAGTGCAGGATTAACATTGTAAATAGCGTAGCATAGACGGCTAGAGTGGTCAACTAGTTTTGACATCTAAAATCGCTAAGGCAAAATTTCTAGTGGAGTGCAAGAAGAAACAGACTTTCTTATTTCGTAGGATAGAGTTCACATTTTCGGCCGACTGTACCAACAGCTAATACCCAAAGACAAAAGTGTCATAAACTTGCAAAGGCTATTATTCTCAGTCTAGTGTACTGAAAGTATGCTTAGAATGTTTATCTCGTTCTGAAGATGAATGCAAGACATTATTCAAAGGCTTGTAGAATCTAGGAGAGATGTCCCTTTGAAGGTCGCACACTGACCTTATAGGTTAGGTGTAAAGGTCAGATTTAAAAATCTAAATGTCTGAATCAATGAATGAAGAAAAAATCAATGAACAAAGTGACTTTTACTAATTTTTTTGATAAAGAAACTGCTTTCCTTCTCTAGACAAAAATGTATTTTATAAATGTTGTTCTAGTGTATGAACTATATAACTGCAAAGTTTTATATCAACACGCTCGAACTTACACGTTTGTTATATGTATGTAATATGTTAGAGTAATAATCACGTCCTGCAAGCTTAGCATGGCAACCGTAGAAATTAGTTTAGTCTACCGGAGAATGGAAATAATGACAGAAAAGTGACAGATTGACGTAAGATTTCTTTTGACAATTCTTGAAGTAATTTTTCTTTTCTTCAATTGACAAAAGGCTACAAGTGATTATATGCGAGTTGAGACGTTGCGCCATGCTCGGGCAGAAGACATGTTGACATTGACAGAAAGAGCTTTATCTTTTCTTGACAGAATAGATATAAAATCGCCATGCTAAGCCTGCTGCAGGCTTAGCATGGCAACCGTAGAAACTATTTTAGTTTACCGGAGAATGGACATAATGACAGAAAAGTAACAGATTGACGTAAAATTTCTTTTGACATTTTTTGAAGAAATTCTTTTCTTCGATCGAAATAAGTCTAGAAGTGATTGTATACGAGTTGACAGGTCGCGCCATGCTCGGGCAGAAGACATGTTGATATTGACAGAAAGAGCTTTGTCTTTTCTTGATAGAATAGATATAGAATCACCATGCAGGCTGTAGAGCGATTGTAGGACATGAAGGTTGTACTCTAAGGTAAAGTACCTAGTTGCGCAGTATATATTGTACTCGTAGTGCACAAGCATTTGCGGACACAGATGCACTATATTCCCTCACTCTTATAGACTGATAGAGATCAGCAATATTTACCTATACCTCGACGCGGTGGTTCATCTATTACTCACTTCCAGTTGCTTTTGTGAAAGTGCCTTAAAACCTACCAAGCAATTTCGGCGTTAATCGGGAATCCAACCCGAGTCTCCATGTTCAGATAGATCAACGAAGCCAATGTGTTAGAGTATAGACTTACCTATAAGGTTATAAAGGTTCCAACAATCCGATGCTTCTCTCACTAGGCAAAGAAGTTGATCGACAATAATTTATTTCTATGTAATTTCGCTATACGAGTAAGGATTGTAAATATAAATATTCTGTAGTGCAAAACGAAATCTATTTTATTTGATTTATTTCTCGTGGCTTGCTCTGACAAGTCGGAATTACATTTTTCCTCAGCCGTCAGATTGAAATAATGGACCCTTTTTTTTCATTTATTTTTCTGTCAATCGAATCTTGCAATTTACGACCGTTTACCTTGCAAAGAATGTTAAACGAATTTTTCGTAGTTTATTGCACACAAAAAATAAAGTTATATTTCGCAAAGGCTTTAGTATCCTTTCTCGAGTTTAATATCAGACGTATTTTAGCGAAAGAGTAAACGGTATAACAGGCAATAAAACAAACATAAAAATGAACAGTTATTTTTATATTATACGTAGCTCGATCTTACACTAATACAATATAGTAATATTTACAATTATTAACAAACATTTTTATGAGCTTGTTTATCACATATACACTAAGTTTATTTACAATTTTATTGAAAATAAAATATTTGTTACAGAATCTGTAACCATGGCATGACGTAATAAGCACTATTTATAACAGTGATTATTTTTTATGACAAAAGAAATTATGTATGACAAGTTAGATTGACAACATAGAAAAATTGGCTCCAACGATAAAACAGCTGGTTCAAAATTTAAATGAATTATACCATGATTGCCGAATCATTTAAAGTGACAAGAATATATATGAGTAGACAAAATAAATGACGACATCTAGAGTAATGCTCTTCTAAATGAAACACGAACTTTATCCCAGTGTTACTTTAAAAGCCTTAAGAAAAATGACTTCTCAACAAAAAGATAAAATGTGATTAGAATGACAAAAAAAGCAATGGTTCTATCGAGTAATTACATTAATGAAATGTCACTGCTATTTGTCAAAGTCACACGTTTCATTTGGAGAGTGTTTTTACAAAACAACGGGACCAAGGGTTTTACAATAAAATTGGTATTTGAAGATGTACAAACAATTGAAAAAAAAAGTGTTTCTCTTTAATGACCATATTGCTCTCTGAGCGTGAATTCTGTCCAAACGGTACAGTAGGTTTAGTTTGCTAGTTTAATTAAAGCGAATATAAAATAACATTTTGTTCACATATAAAAGGAGACAATTCAGTATTTTATTTGGATGGCAACTGCGGCATGTTTCGTTGAAAAATGTTTTGAAATTCGGCCATTTTAAATTATGGTTGAGGTGAGATGGCCATCGCGTGCAATTAACTTTATAACTGTGCAAGTGCTGCTTGCCACATTTTCATTTACACTTTATTGGTTAACCAAAAACCTAAATTAAAATGCGTGTCAACATTTTAAAATTTGCGGGTTTCATTCCCAAAATTTACTTCTCTTGACCTTGCCGAAGGATTCTGGCAAATTCCTAAAACGAATTAACTGTTGATGAACATAGCGTTAGGTTTGTAACCAAATTCAACCATAATTGATCCAACAAAACATAAAAACCGTCTTTACATTACAAAATCACCATCCACCAAGTTCATGAATAATTACAATAGTATTAAAAACATGGTCAAATTTTTGCGTGGAGCGAAATTCTTCAGTGTTACTAACAAAGCGTTTGTCTTCATGTTACATAAGTTTATCGCATCGGGGTTTGTGGTAGAAACCTCTCTCTCTCCCAAGTGTGTCATAAGTTCCCACTAAGGGATTATACGTAGGGTTTGGGCGTCACCTGCGTTAATAACAAACTGCGACAAGCGTTTACCCGCAGTGTGGTGATAATGGCATGAATCTTTCGCTAGGGGAAGTTTTTGAGGGAAATTTTCGGTAGACGCGCTTTTGATGGAAAGCTGAGCGATGTACACGATTACTTGAAAACGGTTAGAGTCTTTGTTGATTTTTTATATGTAGACGACTTTTTCGTAGTATTAAAAATTTTACTTGTAGTTAAATAAGTTTCAAATATTAGTGTTTTTTTTTTATTGTTCCAGAATCTCATAAGTTAAATGCAAATATACACTAAAGCGGTTTTGTATGAAATAAATTACCATTCGAACTTTTAATTGTAGTCTCAGTTATTTGTGGCTTCAAATAAAATGTTAAAGTTTTCCATTGCTCTATTAAACAGAGCATTGAAAAGTATAAATAAAATACCAATACTTTGTGTAGCAGACTAGTTTTTTTTTTGTTATTTTTATCGGCTTCGTTTAATAACATTAAGCTATGTTCAATCTGGTATAAAAATAAAACATTTTATTGTTCCAGTATTAGCTTTCTCTGTAATTCTATCAAGCTATTGATTTGTTTAACTGTCTGCTTTGTTTTCATATTAAATGTACAAACAATTTGTAAGCATTTTCATAAATAAACGAAAGTTTTGTTAATATTGTTTATTTAACTTTTATATTGCAGTTGATTTTAATAAATCTATTGTTACCACATTCATTTATTTGACCAAAGCTTTTAACGGTTCAAAGTTACGTAATAAACCAAATACTTTTGAAAGTTTAACTACGAGAGTATTCATGTTTATGATTGCGACGTTTAAAGTCATTTTGTTAAAATTATTATTGAAATTCTCAGAAATACACTAGTAGTGAACAGAATTGCCAGATAACCTATTTTATCATTTGCAATATGAGGCCGGATTACAATTTGCATATTTGTCTCGAAATTTTAATATAACTATAACGTTGTTAGGCTCAGAATTACATTGTACTGTAGCAGAAAACCTATTAGCGAAATTGGATTCTCATTTCACTATTACTTAATAAAGTAGGAGAATTATATTCTCTGGGGCTAAATTTCGGTCACGGGAGCCAATCTCAGACTAGGCAGAAGATTACCCATAATTCACAAGTTTGCGCAGAAAATTTTCTGTCACTCGCATATTGCAATGGGACGGTAATTCAAGACGACCGGAGAGAAATCAGACGCAGGACCGAAGAATTTACGTATTCTCAAAGGTCCGAGGGTCTAGTAATGTAAGAAAAATGATCGCCCAAGCATGAAGCGACAGGTTTACCTTTTTGAAGCATAAGGCATAAAAATCAGTTTGTAGGGAAATAGTGTCTGTAGGTAAATACAAATTTTGTGTAACATAAAATAGTTTTATATTATGTATGTATATATTCAGATGGAACTTGTTTGACACAACCTGATAGTAAATAAAATAGGACACATTTGCCAAGAAGATACGTTCAGGCGGCGACAAATTCAATTGGGTTCATCAATTTTGAAACCTTTCACATTTCAAAAGCAGTCCCCTTTTCTGTACCCAACGAAATTCTCTATCCATCGAAGTTTACAGCTAAAATAACATGGAGAGAACATTTAGAAGCAACTGATCTTTGTACTGAAATCACATTGGTCCAAAAGGTTGCGAATTCCAAGTAATTGGGGGTTGTTACTGTAACAATTTTGAAACGGAATTATAGGGTAGCTCAATTAAAATTACTTACGCGGCTTATAATAAGGACGTTGTGCAGAAAACGATTATGAACGGGTTGTACTTGAAATAATTTTGTATCACCAGAGGCAGTTGTAAGCAGAGCCTCTTTAATTATGCCCTCTCTATCCCTTTTAGTATTATTAAACTCTGCTCTTTCGTAACCGTTGTCATTTATGATTTTATCAAAGAATATTTTTGCCTCGTTTGCCTCGTAAACTAGTTATTTAGTCAAGACAACAGCTTGAACTATTTGGAACATGTTCAAAATAAAGATCAAAGCTTTTGAGCTGAACTAGTTATTAATATTTCAAAATTTGAAACATCATCTTTAATCTTTGGTTTGTTTTAGGCTCCATTTAGTCCACAAATATTATCTTAGATTATTTCAAAGCGTTTGATATTGTATCTATTATCAGCCTTAAAATCAAATATTTAAATGTCAAGTGTATAGAGGATAATTAAAATTAACATTTAAGAATACAAAAGTAATATTACCATGGCTGCTTTTAAGTCTACCAGGTAAAATATCTTCTAAAGTCGGTAATCAATATGATAGATAATCAGGATGCGTCAAAGATCAGCGATCACACAGTAAATTTATATGCTAAGCAGAGGAGGTACATACTTTATGTCCATCGTATCGACTTAGCGAGTAAAGGGATCTGGGCTCTGTGTTGTCATAATCCTTAATTTTGTTTTGCTATTGAAGATATGAATCATGATTTACTGGCAGTCAAAATGTATTATATGGGACTTGACAAATAAGTAGTACAAACTCTAAAAAATAATACTGTTAATCTTGGTCATCACATCTTCCTTGAACGTTTGAGTACTTGAATTTTATATTTCGACTCTTAAAAACTGAACTCCAAGAGATGTGTATTTACTAGCACCCTTTTTATAAATAAAATTGAATTCGCCAGCTAATTGGCCTCCAACTTCCTAAGAACGTAAAAATAAAGAATTGCGTTTTCTGAATAAATGTATTTAATAAGTGAGGCGCTCCGCAAAGCTTGACCTACATCGATGGAGATAGCTCATTGATTGCATTGACGATCCTCAGTAATGAGGGAAAGGAGGATAAAATTTCCATTTTCAAATGACTAATAATTTACCATCCTGATGTTAAGGAAGCCGAGAAATTGGTGAATAACAGAGAGGAATCGAAATTGTTGAAATCCAATGAGAGGCTTGGATCTTCCACGAATCACTAAGTACACTAAGTAAAGATGAGATGGTCAAATATAGATTTGAGTGCTTTGAAGATTCTTAAAATAATGACGACTAATTTGATCAAAAAGATAATTTTGATTCTAAAGTCCTCGTGTGTAAATAATTTGATTTCGAAGTAACAAACAAAATTGAAGTCCTCAATAAATACAGACTTGCTGAAGTATAAACACGTGTACATACACTCAACGCGTCGTGTTCCTCGTAATAACCTTTCGAATTTATTCGACATCTCAGGGCGGTACCGCTCCACGCAAAAATAGACCATTCGCTATTACATTTAGAGTACATTTTCAGTTGATTAGCTGGTGAAATTGTCACCGTATCAGGTTTAAACTAATGAGGGTTGGTAATAAGAAGCTGTGAAGACGATTGATGAAACTTGGCGAAGATGACTGCATTGCTGCGGGATTTTCACCTGTGGAAGAAAAGGTTTTATTAGAATTTTGTTCACGTCTAGAATTTCTAACGGTAACTTATATTACGTATTCATATTAATAACATAAAATCGAAAGTTTGTGTGTGTCTATTTTTCGCTGCTGGACTAATTTTGATAAAATTTTTCATGCAGTAAGTTTTTAGAGCGGTTTCAGTCATTTTCTTAAGATACTGATGAAACTATAAGATGTTTCACTTTTTGATCTGCCAGAAATTATTTAAAAATTTATTAATACTTGTTTTAGAGTTGGAGATTGAACTCTGTGGCATAATCAAATGTTAAGTAGAAGAAAAGACAGAATAGAAAAAAGAAAAACGTTTTTCTTAAGTAACATACAGTAAAATAATAAAAAAACATAGTAGAACAAGAAAAAATAACACAAGATTTTGAAGAAGAAGAGAGAAGAAAAGGTCACAGACACAGAAGCTAGTTAAATAGATAGGTACTGTTAGACCCAAAAACGTTTCAATTATCAACTGTATTCCTTGTTGATACAGTTCAAAATCCATTAAGAGATGAAAAATACGAATACTAATAGTAACTTTGAAAGCCACTTCTAGGAAAAATACTTATTTATCTATAGTGTTGATTTACATAATAAACGTTGGTAGCTTTCGTAATAATAAACAAGAATTATTATTATCAAGCTTGATGAGACTACGTACTAAAGAACGTAGTCTAGAAACTTCTTCAAGTTTACCCGTTTCCAATCGGTCGAGTCAGTTTACCGTGAGATTGTTAGATAAATAAACTTTTGCATTTAAAATATGAGCAAGTATTTCAAAGAAATTATGTGTTTGAGCGTAAAATGTTATAGAGTTAATAAATACTGTTATCTATGAAGTCCAGCGCTGAAGTGTTTTGCTCCATTTGTTTTGAATATAAATTTTAATCTGACTAGCGTGAAAGCGGTTGGCGATGTGTGTTTTTTAACCACTAACGCAAAAAGTGGAATAAGTAATGATAAAAATCTTATGATGCGAAATTGGATAAAACTAAATTGTGTAGAATTGACAATGATGAAAATGTATCTACCAATATAGAAGAAATTAATGAAGAAGAAAGAGTCAATAAAAAAACACGTCTCACAATAACTAATGAGTCATCAAAAGAGACAGAAGGTGATGATGATAATATCCCAGAACAGAATGAGAAACCAAATTCATACTTCGCTGTACAATAAATTATGCACAACCTTAAGTGAATTGATATCGTAAAATTCATTCGTGAAGAAAATATCTCGATGGCATATCGGAATACTAAATTATTAGAATAAAGTACGCATCGGGTTGGATAGGAAGTACAGTTCGCTACAGATGGTCGCGTTTTGTCGATAGTAGATTTTTTATCGATATCGACCAATTTTTTTTGGTCGAAAGATCAAAGATTGAGGCTGGAATTGATCGCTTAGCTTTCGGTATTTCGTGTATCGGTCAATCATGTGTGTATTGTCGACATTGTTAGTTTAATTTTCTGACTAATTTTGTTGTTGTTTCTAAGTTAGTGAAAATTATTTCTACAAGTATGGATTTATTTGTTATGATAAAATAATCAGCTCGATAATAAACTTCAGTATTTTTATCAGTTCTATTGAGTAAGAATAGATTTTCTACGTAATAATATATTAAAGGAACAATTTTATTCTGCGTCGTGTATATTATTTATGTCCCTATGGCTTCCGTTTCCTTATAAAAATAAGTGCACAGTCAAAGATATATACCTACATCTTTTTTGCTTCACCTTCCATTTATAGGTTTGTTTACCAAGTTATTTTATATCAATCTTTAGAAATAATAATATAAATGCTCAAGAAACTCATAATACCCCCTTATTACAAAACGTGGTCTAAAAAAAGTACCAGATTTAGTACTAATATTAAATCGCCATCTCGAAAAAAATTGATGGCCTAAACCTAGCACTAAGCCCGGTACTTTTTAAAACCACGTTTTATAATAAGGGGGTCTCTGTTTGTCTGTCTGTCCGTCGTTTGTAGCTACTAAGTTATTAACTGTAGTTTTATAAATATGCCGTAATTCTTCTTCTTTAAATAGACCATGATATATCTCTCCCACATCCCTTTAACTTACTTCTGGAAGGGAATCAAATCAAACACTATAAGACATAAATCGAATCCCCACATTTTCCACCTCCTAAGCCTACTGAAACGTTTGATATATTCACGCGACTTGCTCACCTGATTGACTCGATTTGTTCTCGATCAACCAAAGACTCGATTTAAATCGAAAAGTCAGGCCTTTGTAGATAAAGTGGATACTTAGATAAATAACTTATTGATTGCAATGAATCAAGGGCTTCAATCTGATGGGGATACAAACGGGTTAAAAAAATATAGTACGTAATTTCTAGTTGTAATAAAATATCTAGGTTTAGACAACCCTGAATATGTCCTATATAGTGTTTAAGACTTAGAAATTAATATCCTTGGTACACCAAAAGACACGTCAATTTCTGCGGGAAAGTTCACAAGCGTTTTCGCGTCTCTGATTCACAAAATGCTGTAGAAACTCTAAATCAAACTCATTTATTCAAACTAGGCATATAAACCATCAGCACTTTTCGAACGTCCAAAACAAAAGACAGTCCCTAAAACGATCACATTCCATACCTTCCAATGTATTTTCGCTGGGAAGAAGTGGCGCAATAGAAAATAGTAAAAAAAGCAAATAGAAAGAACAGAAGTAGGTTTCTAGTCAGTAAAGAAAGTCTGAAATTTCCTCCAGCTGCAACCACAGAGCGAGGGGTCATTCATGACAAAAAAAATGTACCTCAATTCCTTTGCGATATCATAGTATAAGAAATTAATTTCTTTGAAACTGTAATTAATTTTCGCAAAAGGCTTCTATTGTAGAAGGCTTAGTTTTCCAACAAATTTGAACTAGAATTCCGCACCCTTTACAGTGTAGAATATTTCTTGCAATATATTAACGTTAAAGAGGTTATAATAAGTAATATTCTCAAACAAGTGGTGGTTCTATTGTCGGAGTAAACTTATATAACTATACTAGCTTCCGCCAGCGGTTTCACCCGCGTTCAGCAGACTTAGCATGGCAACCGTAGAAACAAGTTTTGTCTACCGGAGAATGGACATAATGACAGAAAAATGACAGATTGACGTGAGATTTATTTTTGTCATTTTTTGAAGAAATTTTTCTTTTCTTCGATCGACATAAGTTTACATGTAATTATATGCGAGTTGACAGATCGCGCCATGCTCGGGCAGAAGACATGTTGACATTGACAGAAAGAGCTTTGTCTTTTCTTGACAGAATAGATATAGAATCGCCATGCTGAGCCTGCTGTAGGAACAACTCCGCGCACCCGAATAATAAGTACCCTATAGCCTTCCTAGATAAATGGGCTATCTAACATTTAAATATTATTTTTTAATTGAACCAGTACTTGCTGAGGTTAGCGCGTTTAACCAAACAAACAAATAATTAATTTGTATCTTTACTTATATTATACCTAAAGCAGAAAAGTATAATATAAGTATAGATACAAATTAATTATTTATCTATCTATAGAAGTTCTAGATATCATTTGAAACCTTCCAAGCAAGCCACATTTCCTTCATCTATAACAGGAAAGTCTTCATTAAAAATTATTATAGAAATATATTTCTGTTACTATCTGGCTTCTGTGGACGTATTCAGTAGGTTCTAAAATAATCTTACCTAATTGAAAGCTTATAATAAAAGAACTAGCTTCCGCCCGCGTTTCAACCAGCGTTTATCATCATCTGCCTAGCCTTTTCCCAAGCTATGTTAGGGTCGGCTTCCAGCCTTACCCTTAACCTTACCGGATGCAACTGAAAACCAGTGTTTTACGTGGAGCGACTGCCTGTCTGACCTCCTCAACCCAGTTACCTGGGCAACCCGATACCCCTTGGTAAGACAAGTTGTCAGGTATTCTGACTTCTGACTACAAATGTCAGCCGGGACCCACCAATTTAACGTGCCTTCCGAAACACTGAGGAACTCGTCATGACAAGATGGTCACCCATTCACGGACCAACCGCGCCAAGCGTTGCTTAACCTCATGATCGATCGATCCGTGGGGCTATTTCTTAGCCACAAGCTCCTCCGACCATATTCTTTTGATAACTGCCCACCATTATTGCATAGTTATTCCCGATTCGCAAGAAAACTTAATAAAAGGAGGCCTTATTTCATTTACATCAAGACTTCATCCAGCAAATTCGATGTAAATCTCTTTTCCTTGATTGCAAATAGAAAATATAATAAAATATCTAGGGCTTGATCACCCAGTAGAGGACAGAACACTTCCAATTTTGCTTTTTTTTCTTCGATTTTCGCTGGGCTAGTGCCAAACCCGCTTCGGAGTAAGTTTTTATCACTTTTCCTCTTTTATTGTGCACCTCGAAGATTACTCTATTGGCTCTCGATATTTTTTATTGCATTTTCAGATTTTTAGTGCATATTTTCAGTCTCCATGCGACTAAGCTATTTAGGCTTTTCTGCCGGGGCTGCGGATTGTTCGCGTTTGTCAACGTGACGTGGCACGTGGCAGACAGGGACTTTCAGAGGGAACATAGTATGTTTTAGTCAGTAAAAGGCTGACACTCCCTTCAGCTGCACCCACAGCGCGAGGGCTCATTTGATGATTGCCCCATAAAAAGGTATTTAGGCTATGATGATCAAGATTATGGTATGTCTATGTAAAAAAACTAAAGAGAATTAAATACTTGTGAGATGATGTCGGAAAGAGAAATTGTGAAAAAGGAGCCAAATATATTCTAATATTATAAAGCTAAAGAATTTGTTTACTTGCTTGAATGCAGTAATCTCAGGAATAAAAGGACCGATTTGAAAAATTCTTAGTGTTAGACAGTCCTTGTATCGAGGAAGGTTATAGGTAAAAAAGTAACTCACCATTAAATATATGGACGTATATACTAGCAGGAACAGCGTTGTTTGGCACGCAAGTGTAATTGCCAGCGTGGGATACACTGGCGGCCGGGATCAGCAGGTCAGATAGCCGCTGCACCGGGTCCGTGGTGACGTTGATACCTCGCTCTACGTCATAGTTTATCATTCTGCTGTTGTGGTACCTGCGAACAAAAGAACAATACTTATAAAGCAAATATTGCATGTACAGTCACGTGCAAGAAAATTAAAACGCGCTAAATTCATAAATGGAATAGCCCGCTCAATTTAGATATTTGAAGTTTTGTATAACAATAAGCTGGAAATTGGTGTGGTCGACCAAAACTAAATTATAAAAAAAAATGTACGGACTATCAAAATCATTTATTCAAACTTGGCTGCAAAACAGCACGTAATGAATGTCAAAAATTACAAAAGACAGCCCCCAAAATGCCCACCTTTCACCATTTCCTACGTATTTTTGCTGGGAAGAAGAAGTTGCGCAACCAAGTCCCCGGCTATGATATAGGGAAACATTCACACACGGTCGGTTAGCCCAATGGTAATCTATTTATTAGCTTTTGTTATGAGTGCAACAAGACAACTGATATACAACATAATAATGTATACATAGGTATCTGTAAATAAGTAGGTACATTAGTATACACCCAGTCCACAGCCAACAAACACATCACACAATTTCTGTGGTGAGCTTGTTTGTTTTGTTAGCCGTACCGGGAATTGAACCCGGGACCCTCGGCATTCAGCCAACGGGTCCGTCATTACGTTGCGTTGTGCGTATATCCAAACTTGTTCGGGCGTAAATTCAGCGGCAAGGCACACATTATCCACGACCAAAGGTCAGTTTGACCAACATAGAACTGCGGGATCGGCATGGCGATTCTATCTCTATTCTACCAAGAAAAGACAAAGCTCTTTCTGTCAATGTCAACATGTCTTCTACCCTACCCGAGCATGGCGCGATCTGTAGTCTCGTGTTTCTATGAAGTTTCTATAAACTCATTCCATAGCAACGGAGAAGTAGATAGTGATGTAGTCATTCTGCGTATAATATGATGAACTTTTAAAATCGCCATGCTCGGCGTCGCAGACTTATGTCGGTCGAAGAAAAGAAACATTTATTTTCTACTTGTCAAAAGAAATCTTTTTTCAATGTGTCATTATGTCCATTCTCCGGTTCACAAAACTTGTGTCTACGGTGGTCATGCTGAGCCTGCTGGAGTGAGGACTGCCTATCTGACCTCGTCAACCCAGTATCTTAGGCAACATGATACTGCTTGGCAAGAGTAGTTGTCAGACTTTCTGACTTCTGACTAAACATGACTACAAATGATATTCAAAACAATACGTCATTCATCCACGTCATTCATCCACGGGTCGACCTGCTTAACTTTATGATCAATAGACCCATGTGGATGTTACTTAGCAACGAGCTCCTCTTTTTACCTAACCTTTACATTATATAAAAACAATGAATCCATCTAACTATATAATACGTAGGTGTCGAAAACACAACACTTCAGAGCCCTGCTAACACTGAACCAGAAAACAAAATATTCGCTTATCTAAGCATCGTCCTAATTGTGATAACAGCAAAAGTGTATACAAACAACAAAGTAAATACTGCCTAATAATTTTCCGCCTCACAGCGCTTCTAACAGACAAATAAATAGAAGCTTAATTAAAAGCAAAAATAACATTACAACATGATAATAAGCTGACGACGGACTTGATAAAACAAAACAATATCGCCAAAACAGAACAGCAATTCATTTAAGTTCTGTTGACTTTGAAAAAGGAATCAGTAATCTGAATGTCAAGGAAAATCTGGGAGAGTGTAATGGAACGAAGAAGTACAAGAGCCTGTACCTGTCAGACATTTGTATTTCTATCTTTCCTATAGTGGGTCTGAACGATTTTGAAGTTTCACTGGGTATCTTCAAAAGGTCGAAGAAAAATTACAACACAACTTAAGTACTTAATTATAGTCCCCGGCACGTAACTTGTCAAAAATCGTCAGGAGAAAACAGATCATAATATTTCCTCGGAACAGACATCATCATCATCTCTCGAGCCTTTTCCCAACTATGTTGGGGTCGGCTTCCAGTCTAACCGGTTTCGGCTGAATACCAGTGTTTTACAAGGAGCGACTGCCTATCTGACCTCCTCAACCTAGTTTCTCGAAACAGACATGATCACCAATAAAACCTGGCAATAATCATATTTTAACGAAAAGCACGTAAAGGGACCACTATTTTGTGTAATTAAACGCCCAATGCGCGAACTTATCCTCATTAATAAAGTAAAAATCCTTGCCAAGTTATGCGCTGGCGACTGTACCACAAGAAATGGGCAATACTTCGGAAAACAAATAAACTTTATAATTCACGTAATAGTCATTCATTCACATCCTTGGTTCCCTATATTTATACCTACACACTTAAAACACCTTTATAAAATAACGAAGGTCTACCAGCCCCGGGCTCTCACACTATTGCGTTCCATTTAACTCTCCCAGATTTTCCTTAACAAAACCTTACAATTTGAGATGTCGATATGTAAGAAATTCCTGACGTCACTACATGGCCGTTGCCAAGTCACGAAGCTTGCCAAATCTAATTTTGCCAAGCAAATTAAATTGTCACAGGCGTTCTTTTGAACTTTCGATCGCTTTGGAGTTAATACAAATGACATTTTAATACTTTTTTCGTGTCCAATGTTGTATATGTGATAGTAGGCAGGTTTATTTGTATAACACATTCTTATATGTTAATAAAATTTACTGTCATTTATTACTTGTCTCCTTAAAGGGGTTATTGGCATTATATTCACGCATATAATGATATATTTGGATCTATAATAATTTAAGTGGTTACCGTACTCAAATTCCATCGGTTAAGTAACTTTATAATATAGATTTCAACTAGATAGTTCTCATCAGAAAGAATTAGCATTGTCATCTAACGTAGCCATGCGGCCAGCCTTTTGGGCACATACCCACTGATAAGCGATGCGGTATGAATTACTATTTTAATTTGAAAATTTTTCAATATTTTGTTCCGTTAAAAAAAAATTCAAAAATTATAGCAGGTACAAGAAAATAAAGTGACAAATTTTATAAATTTGGACATTATTAAGTGGAAAATAACATATCATCCGTGGTGACCCTCACCGATGGACATTTTGGCCGATCGCCAGTGGAGAGAGCTTGGAGCAATTGCCTCCCAACTTGCTCTTTTAAACTGGTTCACTTTCAAAAATGTGTCAAGCTTGCCTTACTGACACACATTTATAGCACTTTCGTTGTGGTACAGTCGGCGGCAAAAAAAAACACCTTTATGTAAAAAGGCATTCTTTTTTCGTGGGAAATCATCAAATGAGGGTGCAGCTGGAGGGAGTGTCAGACTCTTACTGACTAAAACCCATTATGTTCCTTCTGGAGGTCCCTGTGTGCCAGGGCCACGGTATCTCTCACGAACAACCCGCAGCCCAATGTAAAAAGGCCTTTAGTTAAAATAATGGGTGTGATGATGACACCATCACCATCGTTTTTATCGTCCCACTGCTGGGCACAGGCCTCCTCTCACACGGAAAAGGATTGAGCGTTAATCACTACGCTGGCTCAATGCGGGTTGGCTAAATAATGGGTGTGATTGTTTAATTTACAATTTTTTTCTCCATATGTCTTTTTCTGTATTCTGCTCTTTATCTTTTAAATTACATTATGTATGTCATCATTATAATGTACCAATTTTAAGCAAAAAATAAACATATTTTTATGTTCAAAACTTAAATGAGAAAAGGTTCGTTGCTAAAGTTTTTTTTTTAAGTTACAAAAAATGGGTGTGATTGTTTAAATTATCTTCTTTAAATTACATTATAATACAGTATGTTGCGAAATATGATCATTATTCTGTACCCACATATATTTTTGCAAAAAAAGAAACCTATTTTCTAAAGTTCAGAACTTAAATGAAGTCCTAACAAATGTTAAACAAATAATGTGAAAATGTAAAACAAGTACCTAACCCTGTTTCAATTTCGATGTTATTTGAAAGTAATAAGAATAAACTTTTGTTTCTGACTGTACCTTTCAGCTTTTCATTTCTTATTCATATGGAGAGTGGAATTTAAGTTGTGTACAAACAATGTTCTAAGATGGCCATTACTCGAGATGAATATTACGCATTTTTTTCAAAAATGGGTAGGCAGATATGTTAGCTTTTAGTACAGTAAGGGCCAGTTTCACAGGTTACGGATAGCCACTATGTATAATCATAATTTTCCGAGCCTTTTCCCAACAATGTTGGGGTCGGCTTACAGTCTAACCGGATTTAGCTGAGTACCAGTATTTTACAAGGAGCGACTGCCTATCTGACCTCCTCAACCCAGTTACCCGGGGTAGCCACTATCTACCAGATAAATTAAAAAATGGAACTGAATTTGTATTAAATTATCTGCCAGATAAACTATCTGGAACTTATCAGCAACCTGTGAAACTGGCCCTTAATATTGTCTGTCTGAGAGCTTTATGCTGGCGATCTTATTGATTATAGCTGGAAAAAACTATAACGGTTATTTTTATATTTAAAAATGTTCTAAATTATCTGTGTTAAAAGTAGATCTCAGGGTCTGAATTCATTGCGGGGGCTGCGGTTTGTTGCCCACTAATTTTTGTGGGACACAAACACCTCTAGCAGGCTTAGCATGACAACCGTGGAAACAAGTTTTGTCTACCAGAAAATGGACATAATGACAGAAAAATGACAGATTGACGTAAGATTTCTTTAGACATGTAGAAGAGAATTTTTTATTTTCTTCGATCGACATAAGTCTACAAGTGATTATGTGCGAGTTGATAGGTCGCGCCATGTTTGGGCAGAAGACATGTTGACATTGACAGAAAGAGCTTTGTCTTTTCTTGATAGAATAGACATAGAATCACCATGCTTAGCAACACAAAACAATCTAAGATCAAAAAAGACAAAAGAATCGAAATCTTCAGCAAAAAAAATATACACTTACTGCAACGAAAAAGAGTACCCCTCGCGAACGCAACCCACTGGTGTGTAAATAAAGTGCACATCTGTGAAAGCACTTAACTCATCTAAATGAACCGTAATAAATCTCAACTGGGACTGAGGTAAGTGTTACTTATATTGTTCTTAACATCTACGTATATTTGCTGTCCCATTTTTTCTGGTCGGAAGTGTAGAAATTTTATTTATATGACATATTTTTGTTTGTTTATTACGTGACAAATAAAGGCAAAAGAAGATTATACTTAGTATAATTAAGATTAGAGGGTAACTAAATTTTGTAAAAACAGGGTAGATGCCTCACATTTTGAAAAAAAAAATTAGACTATCTCCCAGTACATTAATAATAATGGCATCCAGAAGTTGTCTCAAAAGGGCTTCAGCGTGTTGGCTTCGGCCCCACGTTCGCCTTCTAAAAATCCGGGACTCTGTAGTCCTGTGGTCTAGTAGAGACATACAAAAAATGGCATCCAGACTTTAGATCTTAAAATTTAGTAAGGCGATTGCCGGCCACGGCGGCTGTTCTCTCTAAGGAGATCAGCCAGCTACTCAGGCCATGTGCACAAGCATTTGCGCAGACACCATAATCGCACTCTCTATTCCATCACTTTCATAGTTCGAAGAAAAACCAGGCGCAGGACCGACATTTACGTGCTCTCTGCATGGGTGTATCAATCACCAACTTCCAGACTCCGACCTGCCTTATGAAAGTATCTTAAACTCACAAAGCGATTTCGACCCGACCCAGGCATCAAACCTGAGTTCCCGTGCATAGCTGCGACTACTAAACCAACGAGGCAGCGTTCCTACATTATACGAAAAGCGTAAAAACAGTCAACGTTGACATTTCTTGATCAGACACCAAATTGAATTTAGCACCCAATTCTCTATAAATCAAGAATTAACTTCATTTTATTCGCTGTTGCCTATTCTGTGTTGTATATTTTTCTGGAACACGGATGGGGTAGTCAGAAGCCAAAAAGACTGACAAGCAAACACCAAAGGGTGTAGGGTTCATGAGTACCTATCTAAGTTGAGGAGATCAGATAGGCAGTCGCTCCATGTAAAAAAAACACTGGTAGGTATTGTAGAGATGTAGCCTCCTTACATCTCACATTATTTTTTGTAACAGGCCGGAACATCAATTAAATAGAGAATAGTCTTAAGAATAAAATAGTTAGTCTTTAGTTTGACACTAAGTCGCCCGTCAGCTCCCAAACAACGAATACAGCTTGAAGTTAAATATTAATAGTTTTAATTAATCAAGATCCTAAATGCGGTACCTGGAAGCCTATATCTTTACGAGAAGAAGATAGGTTTCCACAGTACTCAGCCGGATCCAGTTAGACTGGAAGCCGACCCCAACATAGCTTGGGAAAAGGCTAGACAGATTAAGAGTTTTATGTTCATTAAATAGCTTTTTAATTAAGTCAAAGGCACACATCTAATCAAAATTAGTACTACAGGCGCTCGCTGATAACACCATAGAACAGAACATAGGCTAATATTATACATACGTCAGCGTAGTATGTCTACTGATATAGGAACCTACGCGATTCAGATCAGGCTGTGGTTTGACCTGAATTCTCAATTGAATGAATTGATGAATTCTGAAGGCGAGAAACGCCAAGTCTGTGACCAAATCTCTGGATGACCACATTACTATATGACAATGTACAAACGACAGCACATCAAGCTACCTGAAACTGTTAAATTTTCCCAATCAACTTTGAACCATATGGTTCAGTGATAAAGTTGAAAATCTATTAAGAAAATTTGACAGGTTGCAGTAGCTTGATTTTTGATTGATTAGTAACTTGATGTAGCAAAGATTGCTACAGTTTAAGAAGTCATCGTGGCCTAGTGGTTAAAACACCAGCCCGTGCGGGTTTAATTCCAGGTCAGACAGGTACTGATGCAACTTTTCTGAGTTATTATGTACGGCACATCAAGCCACTACAATCTGTCAAACCTTAATATATTTTTAACTTTATCGTTCCATTATTTTATGGTTCAAAGTTGATAGGGAAAATTTGACATTTTCCAATTACTGATTGAAGGTAAAAGAAACATGGATTACAAAGTCTGAAATCACCAACATGCATTGAGCAAGCGTGGTTATGAACGCTCAATCCTTCTCTATGTGACAGGAGGCTTTTGCCCAGCAGTGAGATGATAAAAAGGCTGAAGACGATGATGATGACACCCATTATTTCTATATCTATATCAGCTATATCTGATAAAACATACATTATGATACGTCATTATAATAAATCAATGTCGGCATCATTATTTGTAAAATGAGATAGTTTTTCAAGATAAAACAAAAACTGAAAATCTCGCCATAATTTTGAAAGTTAAAGTCTTAAAACTTGATTATTATTAATTAGTAAAATGTGAAAAGCAAGTTAAAATACGACAATTAAAAGTTTTGTAAATTAGACACTGAATTAGTATGAAATAATTCTTGGAAATTTTTCATACTACTTCGTTAGTTTTTATCACAGAACAAAATTTTTAAAACAATAATATATAATTTCTTACTTGGGTTATTATCGTAAAAAAATTTAAAGTTAATTAAAGTTATAGGGCAATAAACCTTATACGGTTATGAAGAGACGCCAGCACATCTAGCTACTACAATCTGCCAAATTTTCTTGGACAGAATTTGAACTTTATTGCTGAAACATAGGGTTCAAAGATGAATGACAAAGTTTGACAGTACTCAATACTCAATTCTTTATTAGTATTTCATAGGAGATAAAACATTTTAAGATATATAGAAACAATATGGACCCAGTTGGGCACAGCCTTAAGAAGTTGGAGAGCTATGCAATAGCTCATTATTACTAAAAGATAAAAAGTCATCTATTTAAGGTAGGCTGAAAATCAGCACTTTTTGAAGGTCTATTCTACAAAAGATAGCCCTAAAAAGCCATTCACCACTTCCTATGTGTTATCGCTAAGAACAAGAAATGGTGGAAGAAACTCCCCAGCAACACAATTCTGTCTGCATGGTTTGAAGAACCGGTGATATGCTGGCGTCTATACCCCCGACATTTCATCGACATGCCAACGGCTGAAAATGCAACCAGTTATAAGTATAAATCGAAGCTACTCACCAGAAGACGAATGCAGGTGCCTCCGTTGTCTGCACTACGGAGCATTGCAATCGTAGCGTGGAACCAGGCTTCAGATACTTCTCTGTAGGCCCTGATATCTGTGCTCTTGCCTCTGTGGAAGAAAATACTCTATTAGTGTTGATGATTGTTGCCTTGTTGGTCTAGTAGTAGCATATCGCGATTGCTGTGCAAGGGCTTGGGTTCGATAAACGAGTCGGGCCGAAATCGCTTTGTGGGTTTTAAGAGACTTTCTAAGTCTGGAAGTTGGTGATTGATACACGTATGGGTGTCGGGGTGCATGTAAATGGGTCGGTCGGTCGGTCCTGCGCCTGATCTCTCTCGGTCGTGTAGGATTACCGTCCCATCGGACTATGAGAGTGAGGGAATAGATATTGTTTCTGTGTCTGCACAAATGCTTGTGCACTATATTATGTCCTGCGTAGCTGGCGAATATCTTTAGAATAGCCGCAGCCGCCGTTGGCGGCAATCGGTCTGTTCACCATTATTATAATGTTTGTAATTTTTATTTTAATCTACACGGGATATATACATTATTAAAGAGTATAAGCGTTTGCGCAGACACAGGTGTACTCTATTGCCTTACCCTCATAGTCCGATAGGCGGCAATTCAATATGACTAGGATGAGATTAAAACCATACATTACAATTGAAATATAATTGTTTGTCGTGAAGGTGAGGTTAAAAAATTCTCAATAACATTTCGCTGGCAGAAATCAAACCTACAAACCCACAGCGGTTGCTACTTACAACAATTTTCCCATGAGACTCAACGCATTTAGTTTCAGAGATAATACAGCAAAAGTTTTTACTCAGCCTGTAAATCTCTGAACCGCAACGTTCAAAGTTTTTATACCACTTCTAGTAATTCTTGGCTGACAATCCCAGACTGCTAGAATTAGGTCGATAAGACCGGTCTCACAGAAACCACACTTTGGTGCATTATTAACTATTTATCTATAAAAATTATATAGCATAATTAATTATTATGCCATCCACGTTAAACTATAGGTCCCGGCTGTCATTGAACATCCTTGGCAGTCGTTACGGGTAGTCAGAAGCCAGTAAGTCTGACGCTAGTCTAACCAAGGGGTATTGGGTTGCCCGGGTAACTGGGTTGAGGAGGTCAGATAGGCAGTCGCTCCTTGTAAAACACTGGTACTCAGCTGAATCCGGTTAGTCTGGAAGCCGACCCCAACATAGTTGGGAAAAAGGCTCGGGAGATGATAAATTATTATGCCATCACAGCTATCATATATTGTGAACACACACTTAATAAATTGTGGGAGGAGCTCGTGGCTAAGTAACAACCGCACTGGTGGATCGATCATAAGATCATAACACTTTGCGCGGTCTGTCTATGGATGGGTGACTATCTTGTCATGACGAGTTCCTCCGTTGTACTCTCTCTTTCCGTCATTAGTACTCAGCTGCATCTGCAGGCTTAGCATGTCAACCGTAGAAACAAGTTTCGTTTACAGGAGAATGGACATAATGACAGAACAGTGACAGATTGACGTAAGATTTCTTTTGACATTTTTTGAAGAAATTTTTCTTTTCTTCGATCTCATAAGTTTACAAGTGTTTATATTATTATGCGAGTTAACAGGTCGCGCCATGCTCGGGCCGAAAACATGTTGACATTGACAGAAAGAGCTTTTCTTGACAGAATAGATATACATAGAATCGCCATGCTAAGCCTGCTGGTTAGACTGGTTAGGTAAGGTGACGTATTACATTGTAGACCTACCTGTTGTCACTATATAATACAAAACCGATATGTTTCCATAATAATTGTAAATATATTATCGTTCCTTGCTTTCGTCAATTAAGCTGCCGTTTAACCAATTATCGGTTTAAAAATGATAAATTATAATATTAAACTGTAATTGAATCATAAATTAGTCTAGATTAAGTTAAGTTTTACAATTGTTATTATAATTTGTATTTATTATTCAGATTTCTTTCATAAATGTCATTGATTAATTTTTATTACTGACAGTCGTTCTAGCTCTAAGCATTTATGTTCACTGGACCATAGCCTATGGTAGTGTGAGACCCACCGAAGTAGATTTACACAAAATATGTATGTTTCACAAAACGTTGCGTTTGCGTTGGTACAAAATTATTTTGCGCGTGACGTCATACGAAGGGACAGAATTCATTCCTCTGCGGTTTTACGTAAATATTACAGTCGGATGTTTTTCGAGTTTTTTTTGTTTTTACTTAGAAATGTGGAAGAGTTTTTGATAAATATTGCTGATGGAATAAGTTTTCATCATTTTAATTGTAGAATTAAATTTGATTATAGTAAAATATAAGATTTATTTATTAACCTAACGGACAGACATGTCATTGTGTTGTTGGGGAGTTTGTTGCGCCACTTCCCAGCGACAAAGCATAGTAGTGAAGGGTGGGGGCTGTCACTTGTTTTGTCTTTCGAAAAGTGCCGATTTATCAGACCAATTTGAATAAACCAATTTGAGTTTAAATTTGAGCATTATCAGCCGTGTATATACATTTAATTCAATACCTATTGGGAAAGAATGATTGAAAACAGTCATATGCAAATCAAGCATAATAGGTATAGAGACCGGAAATTGAAACATATTTATTCATTTTCGAATTCAGGTAGATCATAGCGTTTTGCCAATTATTTTTAGACCGAATCACAAGCAACTTATGTACAGACGCCTGCAAAACAAGCTACTACAATCTGTCATAATTTTCTTAATAGATTTTTAAATTAATCGCTGAAGCATTTGGCTCAAAGTTGATAGGGAAAATTTTACAGTTTCGGGGTAGCTTGATGTGCTGGCGTCTGTACAACTGTACATATATAATACTTGTCAACCAGTCCCATCAAGGGGTATCGGATCGCCCTGTTAACTAGGTTGAGATGGTCAGATGGGAAGTCGCTCCATATAAAACACTGGTACTCAGTTGCATACGGTTAGACTGGAAGACGGCCCCAAAATAATTGGAAAAACACCAGGGAAGATGATATAAGTAATTTAATCTCAAATTTTATATATTTCACTAAGAAATTCCATGAATATTGTAATATTATTAACTGAGTTTCTTTCCAGAAAGTTCTTGAAAAATATTACATTTGTGAGCGTCAATGGATTCTAGGTTCGTAGGATACGTTTTAATTTTATTCGTGACTAGATTACGGAGAGCCGGTGAGTTATTAAAAATGTAAGTTAGGTAGCTACTTGAAGCGTGTCAGGAAAAAATATTTTTAAGTAGATTATCTTCGTATGTTAAGACGCCAGCACATCAAGCTACCACAGTCTGTCAAATTTCCTTTTTTTTATTTTCCGTGGGAAATCATCAAATGACCCTTTTCTCTGAGGATGCAGCTGGAGGGAGTGTCAGACTCTTACTGACTAAAACCCACTATGTTCCTTCTGGAGGTGCCTACCTGTGTGCCAGGGCCACGGTAATTGTCTGTCCCTTAAAATACTTTTAACTTTAACGCTGAGGCATATGGATAAAAGTTGATTGAGAAAATTTGTCAGCTTCGGGTAGCTCCAATCTTCCAAACTCACCGCCCACAGACCTGTAGCTTGATGTGCTGGTGTCTGTACATCAAAATTAATAAGCCAGTATGTATCTTGTATCTGGTCACTACTTATGCTGGAGTTTGATTTAATATTATCTCGTCACACAAAGGTTTCTGGGTCCTCGTGACGTCACAATCATTGATTGCATGCTAGCTTGATGGATCTTGGCGGGTCTGCCAAGAGAATTGATATAAGTATTTGATTATTTGTATAAGCTTGTACGGACTAATATACAGATGCCAGCATATCAAGCTACTTCTAATCTGTCAAATTCCTTTAATAGATTTTCAACATTATTGCTGAAGCTTAATATGGTTTAAAGATGATTGGGAAAATTTGACAAACCAATTAGCTTGATATGCTGGCATCTGTAACAGTATCACACGTCTAACCTGGACTACCCGATACCCCATAGTAGTCAGACTTTCTGACTTCTGACTATCCGTTACGACTGCCAAAGATGAACAAATAACAGCTGGGAACCACCATTTCAATGTGCCTTCACACACGGAGTAACTCGTCATGACAAGTAGGTCACCCATCCAAGAACCAACCGCGCCAAGCGTTGCTTAACCTTATGATCGATCGACCCGTACGGCTGTTACTTAGCCGCGATCTCCTCCTGTGTTTTCTATGTTCCTGATACCGGTGGATACAATTTTTTTAGGTTTTTTTTAATGATTAAAAATACAGAATACAGCTTATAATGGCTTCGAACATGACTATTGTTTGAAGAACACAAAAGACCATTGAAAATGGCGCGAAAATTACAATATGCACTATAAAAGCAATACGAAGAATTCCGTTTCATTATGTAATGTTTAAAATAACAAGCTTTTAAATACAATTACATAGATGGTGAGTCAGTGAAAAGCTATGAAATTGGTTTTAAAGTATAAAAGCTTGCGTGAATTGATATGAACAAACATCATTGATACATATACATATAGCAACAACTAGTCAAATTCAATACTTTTATTGAACTGTCAAAAACGGATTCCTTTATATGCAATTTGTATATTCATATAGCGGGACACCTTTTTCACACACGGTCGGTCAGCCCCATGGTGACCTATTGATTAGCTTGCGTTATGTGTGCTAACACAACTGATAAACTATATATTATCTTTAATACATATATATTTATAAATACATATAACACCCAGACCACAGCCAACAATCATGCTCATCACACAAATGTCGACCAAGCCGGGAATCGAGCCCAGGACCCTTAGCTCAGCAGTCCGGCGTAGTAACCATTGCGCCACCGGGGTCGTCGTATGAAAACACAGATTTTTCATTTCTACTCATATACTTCGATAATATGCCTAGAGGTTGCAGCTATGTTTATTCCGCCACCTTTTTCTAGAGCTATGTATTTAAAAGTATTTTTTTTTTGCTTTTAATGTTTTTGGTAGTCGGTTTTACCTTTTTAGTGGCAAGTTCTATCGTGTAGTCATCGACTTATACACTTTATACCCTCTATTAGCTGTCCCGGTGTAAAGTTCTCATCAATAAGAATAAAATGACCCCAAACACGAATTAGTTAGCAGATACCGTTGAGGAGTTCCCTTGACACTGTCGCCTCCTTCATCAGCTCAGCTCTAAACCTTTACTTTTTGTGGTCTCATCGTCAGGCAGACACTTGAATCTAAAGTTTTCACCCCATGCCAGCCTACGGTATTCAAAAGGCGCCCTCGATTTCAAAGTGTTTCCATGACAATTGGACCACCTCGAAAGCATACCCTTTCAAATGTTAATACGTCGACCACATAAACATGGCAGTCGGTAATCAAAAAAAAGATCACAAAATAAAAGTTCTGAACTAAATAGGATTAAATTTTTTTGGGACTAAATGGCAAGACTAAATGCAGTATGCATTGAATAAAAAAAGAATCACACCTATCGGAATAAAAACCTCAGAGTAATCTGTGTACATACATAAAAAAATATAACATTATGACCGAATTGAGAATCTCCTCCCCTTTTTGGTTAAAAATGTCGGTTAAAAAGGAAATCCGAGGGCACGGGAAAGCCCCAGCCAAGTCTCAAGCAAAGCGGACACGGCCGTACCATTTTTTCTCGAAGCGATTCCCGGCTATTTTCAGTTCAAAACTGATTTATTTAAGATGCTTTAAAAATAGTTTATTTTCGACCTAGTCACCTAACCAAATTATTCAATATTAAATTACGTATTTCACACTTTCAATAAAGTAATATTATGGGCAGAAATTAGTGGTCTACATATTAATACTATCGATAAGTGGCTAATTAACACCTTCCTACCCAATCTATTACATAATATCCACTTCACTTGTCATGTTATACCATACATCACCGTTTTAATTAGCTCATTTACCTTATTTCAAACGCGCGAAAACATGCCTATAAAATTATGAAACAAATTAATAAAAATGCCGGTGACACATATTTTTCAAAATGGCTGACAGGTTGGTGTCGAAATAAAACCGTATCAAGAGCTTGTTACCGTAAAAAAATAAAAATATTTTAATTATTTTTACGGTTATTTCGGGACACCGCTATCCCGGTTGGCTATTGAGAATATGAAGTATGCTATTTACATATTAATACGGGTTTTGGTTGTAAAACGTATTAAGTGTCATATTGTCGTTTGAGATTTTGTACCTTTTTGTTAATTTATTTATTCATCGCACAAATACGCAGCTACAGGCTGGTTTTTGGCCTGTTTTGTATCAACTAAAAGGTTGACGTTATGGTATGGTTGGTGCAGAAAAAATAACTTAAAACTAAATAAGTAGCTATTGCAATTTTAGATGATATAACCAACATACAATTATTGAATGTTAATTAAACTTACACGTTGTATAACAGCATAAGTCAAGTAAAATATATTATTATGTTTGTTACAAATATTGCAATTTCTTAAAATCAGTCAACTCGTGCCTGGCCAAAGAATTAGCATTGCCATCCAACGCGGCAATGCGGCCAGCCTTTTGAGCACGATCCCCGCTGACAGCGATGCGGATGAATTTTTTATTCACTTTTCCAGTTTTTGTTCAGTTTTTAAGGTTGTAATACATATAAATATTGCAATTTGTAAATAAAAATATTTTTTATAAAATAAATAACGTTAAAAATTGAGTAAAAGTGATACTATCATTTTCCACGTACGAACATTGTGCTGGGAATATAATTATGAGTCTCCCAGGTAACATTTTTTTCCTATATCAAGTGTCTAAAGTAGATACTTTAGGTAATAAACTTGAGCACCTATAACTAGTCTGGTTAAAACCTAAAATAATGGAAGTTTAAATTGCCTGGAGCGAGAACGGTTTAGTCTGAATTTTTTAACGTTTTCGTAATTTTTTGAGAGACTATTTTTTACGTAATTTATGCTAAATTAAGCTTGGTCTAGTAATGAACGGTAAGAGTGTAAGTTTTTAAATATAATATTCTTTTCTGAACTAGTTGTTTGTATCACATCATATCAGCGTCCGTAGAGGATTACTCAAACACTCTAATAAAACCCAATTGACGAGCAGATGGCATAGTAGGCAGTGAATCTGTTTACGATGGTAAGGGTCGTGGTTTCGATGCCCGCCCAAGTCAAACATTTGTGTACATGAACATAGGTGATTGATTTAGTCTGGGGGTCTGTTCAACAAACAAACTCTTGACGTAACTTACAAAACGAACGTTTGAACCAAAAAACTGTCGAAATAATTATTCAAAACTAGCTTCCGCCAGCGGTTTCACCCGCTTTCTGAGGGAAGTACTTTCCATACCCGGATAAAAAGTAGCCTATATGTTATTCTGATGTATAAGCTATATTGTGTTAAAGTTTCATTCAAATCCATTCAGTAGTTTTTACGTGAAAGAGTAACAAACATCCATACATCCATACATCTATACATCCATACATCCATACTTACAAACTTTCGCCTTTATAATAGTATTAAGAATTAGGACTAAACTAACACACAAAAAATCAAAACCAGAACTCAGAAACAAAAAAAGCATCTCGCTATAAAAGTATTTTCTAAACTTCTCCAACATTTATTTCGAAAATAAAATAAAATATATATTGCAAAACTACTTACCAACTACGTCCAGTCTTAAAAAGATGCTGGTGGGGGGATGGGAGGATACTTGACACTCATAGATGCCCGCGTCCCGTTTCTGAACGAACCTCACTTTCAACGTCCAGTCCTGGAATTAAAGAACATTTTAGAACGATTCGTTTTTGAAAGGAGAACAAGATTCTTCGATTTGTTTTTGTTTTATGTATTTTGGCCTTTGAGTAAAACAAGGCAGAAGTTCTTATGATTGTTATAAATATATTATAGTTAATTTTCGTGACTATTAGTTTATGTATTGGCATCCAGGCCGATTGTCGGCTACGGCGGCCGTTCTCTTTTATGGAGATCAGCCAGCTGCGCAGAACATATTATAGTGCAGAAGCATTCGCGCAGACACAGGTGCACTCTCTATTCCCTCACTCTCATAATCCGATAGGACGGCAATCCGACACGACCGGAGAGAGATCAGGCGCAGGACCGACATTTACGTGCTCTCCGATGCACGGGTGAATCAATCACCAACTTCCAGACTCCAGGCTGCCTTGTGAAAGTTTCTCAAAACGCACAAAGCGATTTCGGCCCGACCCGGGATTCGAACCCGAGACCCCGTGCACAGCAGTCGCGCCTTGCGACCACTAGACCAACGGGGCAGTCAAACAACAACACTAGTAATATATTGTTGTATAGTATATATTAGTTGTATATTTGAATGCGCTAGGGGTCCACGATCGAGCGCTTTCATAGAGACCGGCGTTATGCGTACAATTTCTCGACTGTGAAAGACAGATTGTAGAAGGTTGATGTGCTGGCATCTGTGCACATGCTGTTATGCATGTTAATATTTTTTTAAAGAATGACATTCGTGGTTGAAATAAAAAAAGAACCACAATTTAATTTTTAGCCCTTAAACCCTTTGCCACTTAAAGAGAATTACTCAAAACCCCATTTCCAGTTACACATAACCAGAACAAAAAGCAAAAAATAAAAATGGCTTTCCCAAAATTCCTGTCCCACGGTTATAACATACGTTTCTTTGAATTTTGTGCACATTTTTTGGTTAAATTACATATTTGCTGAACCTCAACTCGCCATCCTCAGTATTTTGTCCTTTTAAAGAACATTTTTATGGGAATAAAATATTATTATTTTGTATGTCTCTTTTCGAACTCGGGATTTTCGGAAGGCGAACGTGGGGCCAAAACCAACACGCTGAAGCCCTTTTGAGACAACTTTAATGTATGTAATGGCACAGATTACTGAATAGTTACTACGTAACAGATACTACACTCAGTAGAAAAATTCCAATACCTACTACGATAATTGCCTACTCCTTCGCGTCAACAACCACTGTATGCTAAAATGCGCCTAAATGCTCAAGCGTACAGCAGTGATTGCTTCGCACCGCGCGAGTCCACAGTAATCGCAGGGCTGCATCTTCGGTAAAATTAAATTAACATAAATTTTTATCTATGTTATTGAAAACTGTGAATATGTTCTGACTTTTATGTGGCAGTTAAAAATTTTATCATTTATAAAATATTTAACCAACTTAAAAAAAAGGAGTTGATCAGACATAGGTACAGGCCAAACTGAGAAGTTTGACTTGTATGGTTTGTAGGTATGTATGTTTGTGCGCGATAATCTCGCGTTTGGCTAAACCGATATCGATGCGGTTTTCAGAAAAGGATTTGTTACATTTAGGAGAACGTTTTAAAATAAGTATAATACTTCTTAGTTTGATGATGATCTTCGGAGATGTGCACTAGAAATGAAAAAAAAGCCTTAAAAAAAGAGAACCGACTTCAAATAAGGCACTAAGCCGTAAGAAATAATTTGTTTTTTTTTTTATGTTGGTGCTAACAGCTGGTAATTATGTTGGTGCGAACAGCTGTTAATTAGGAATCGAAAAAGCACCGACATTTACACCCATCTACAGCACATAAGGCACCACACGGCATCGTAATACGCGTACGAACGAACAGCACTATTAGAAGTCGGTTAAACATTGAACGGCGTGCGCGCGCTTCGCTTGCGAAACCCGCACTGAATTTGCTCCGCCGGCGGACCGAGACCGCTCGGCTGGGCGGTAGGCACTTATAGCGCGCAAGTACATGGAGTGACGGAGGCCTGGTAATGGTGACACAAAACCGACGATTATCCCTGTATACACTATGGAAATGTACCCAAGGACAATCCCCGGTTTGTGCTCAACTCAATAAAACTCTAAAACTAAGCAAATCAAAATAAAATTATAAAAAAATAAGAAAATAATGTAGGTTCCGAAAGAAAAAATACATAAGGCTCTGTTGTTCTTAATTATTGGTAATTATTATAAAAAATATATAATTACAATGCTGCCAGCTACTTGGGTACGCTCCCGGTAGACAGCGATGGGGATGAGTTTTTAGATGTTTTCTATTAGTAGTATTGTACATATTTGTAAATAAGTTGAATAAATAAATCCTTTTTAATAGAAAAAAAAACTAGTTTGTGCATAATCATTTCAAAAGCTCATTTGGACAAGTCAGTCATTGACCAGATAGAGAATAGCTAGAATTCATAATGAAACAGCATCGCACTAAATTCTCATTGCCTGTAAGGCCATGTTACATCTCGTTAAACGTGGGTTTAATATCTTAGTCTGGCGGTCACTGCAGGCGATGTTAGGACCTTAACGACGTCAAAATTAATTAGCACGCTTATTTGGTTATCTTAGCGGCTGGTGCAAGGTTGGGCAAGGTGAAATTGGGGGCTAATGACCGCCTTTGCAGTAGCTTAAATGTGATTAAAGTGAGTAACTATCTTTGTGACTAAATACTTGGTAACTGTATCCTCCTTATATTATAACTACGACGACCAGCAGGCTCAGCATGGCAACCGTAGAAACAAGTTTTGTCTACCGGAGAATGGACATAATGACAGATAAGTGACTGATTGACGTAAGATTTCTTTTGACACGTAGAAAAGATTTTTTCTTTTCTTCGATCGACATAAGTCTACAAGTGATTATATGCGAGTTGACAGGTCGCGCCATGCTCGGGTAGAAGACATGGAGACATTGACAGAAAGAGCTTTGTCTTTTCTTGATAGAATAGATATAGTATCGCCATGCTGAGCCTGCAGATGGCATTAACAATTAAACGCGTATTTTTTTAGGATAGATGGATCTATTGAAGTTTGCTAGTCTTTCATTTAAAAACTATAAGTAGGATTTTGATGAAACTTAATACTCAATGATCAGACCGATTTCCGGCCTAATCCTAAGGAGATCACCAGAAACGCAGGACATATAATAGTGCAGGTGCACTCTCTATCCCCACACTCTCATAGTCCGATGGGACGGCAATCCGACACAACCGGAGAGAGATCAGGCGCAGGACCAACATCTACGCGCTCTCCGATGCTACACCCGTGCATCGGAGAGCCGCAATCACCAACTTAACTCCGGGCTGCTTTATGAAAGTCTCTGAAAACCCACAAAGCGATTTCAGCCGGGCCTGGGAACAGAACCGAACCCCGTTCACAGCAGACGTGCTATGCGACTATTGGGAAAAGCTAGGCAGGCGAGGTCACGAGTTACTTCGCCTTATCGACAAATTCGTAGGTACATAGTACAAAGCATAGTTCTGAATAAAGCAATAATACATTTAGCAACCTGTAGCGGTCTTCAAGCGCCCATTGTCCACCTCTGTTTCATTGTTAATGAAACATCAATCAAGACTAACTCAAAGGTGTTCGAACAAACAGTGGACGATGATACGTCAGCGTTTCTATTGTTTCTGTGATACGAGATGGCGTTATACGTTGTATAGCTTTGTCTTTGTCACACAAGCGAACAGTAATGTCATTAAAATTTAGTGGTGCTGTGATTAGAGGTCGGTTAGGGATTGAATGACTATGTTTGATTACTGAATTTGAAAACTGAGGAGCTAAGAGAGAGAAACTAAGTAAACGCCGCACGGGTCGATCGATTATAAGGCTTTAGCAACGTTTGGCGCGGTGACCATCTTGTCATGATGATTTTGACTTTTGACAGTTACCTATTTTAGCAAGCTCTCAAGGCAAAATTGCTGTACCTTTTTTTTGTATCGGGGGGAAATCCTCATGGACTATCCTCCGCTTGGTTAGAGGCGGAAGGGTGTGCGGACTCTTACCGGCTAAAACCACCCCGGTTTCTCCTCGCACGTGCACGCGGGGCCGGAGGAATTCAGATTCTTCCGCAGCCCCGTACTAGAAAATAGCTGTACCTTTCTAAACCCTTAACGGTAATAAGTTGCCATCCGAGCTCTTAACTAGCCTCAGGTGTCGCAGACATAACTGCCAACTAATCATGATTGCTAACTACCCTTCTATGATGCGCCCTATAAGGAACAACCAAAATCCTTGGAATATCGCGACTAAATCGTCTCTACTGACTACAGCTAAATGACATCTTAGGATCTCGAAATGTGTTTGTGTGTGTAAGGAATGGAAGTGAAGTTGAATTAATACGGGTGCTGCAGGATTATTGGTTTACCTAAAGGGTCGCGGGGATCAAACTTCACAACACCCAAGATTTCCTAAGCCTTTATCTAGTACAGACACCAGCACATCAACTTTGAACCATAAACGCTTGAGCAATAAAGTTGAAAATCTATTGAAGAAATTTGATAGATTGTATTAGCTTGATGTGCTGGCGTTTACACATTAGAGACCAATGAACTTGGGCCAGATTCAAAAATCTTTACCCAATTAGTTAGGTAAAATCAATGTTCGAAAATTTTTAATATTCAATTTTTATTAGCGAGGTAACTAAATCAACTATTCTAAGTTTAGTTTTTGTTATCTTTCTGATAATAGCTAACGTAAGTAGGAAGAATTTTAATAATTAAAATTATTTATCCTTGTCTACTTATTTAGTAAGGGCTAATTTCACAGGTTACGGATAGCCACAATCTACCAGATAAATTAAAAAATGCAACAGAATTTGTATGAAATCATCTGCCAGATAAACTATCTGGAAGTTTTCAGCAACCGGTGAAACCGGTCCTAAGTGTCACAACATGGGATGGTGAATGGGTGACCATCCTTTCATGACGAGTTCTTCCATGTTTCGGAAGGCACGTTAAATTGGTGGGTCCCGGTTATCATATGTAAATTTTTAGCAATCGTTACGGGTAGTCAGAAACCAGAAAGCCTGACAACCAGTCTTACCAAGGGGTATAAGATTGCCCAGGTAACTGTGTTGTGTGAGGTCAGATAGGCTGTCGCTCCACGTAAAACACTGGTACCCAGCTGCCTCCGATTAAGACTGGAAGCTAATCCCAATACAGCTTGGGAAAAAGGCTAGGCAAATGATATATTAAGAAGTACATAGGAGAAGCTTACCTCAGAATGCTGCAAATGAATGGCCTGAAACCTCTGGTCTGAACTGTAAGTTGTCAGACCAACTGTGAGGAGGTGGTAGTCTTTTCTTCTTATCCACGATACCTGGAACAAAACAAATGAACAAATTTTATCTTAAGAACTCAATGACATCTTAAGAATCTGATCTTAAGAAGTATTCTCGTAATAAGATAATTTCCCATAGACAGCGAAGGACGGATTCAACTCTCTATCTACTCTAGTATGAAATGTGTGAAAGTGAGTTTGTTTGTTTCTTACTCACTCACGCTAACACTGCTGAACTTATTGGGATGAAATTTGGCTTGAAAATAAATATATCCTGAGGATAAAGATAGGCAAATGTTGTGGATGTCTAACGTATGTAAATATTAATTTTATTAGATACGAATTAAAAAACATGCCCTTTTTTGGAGTAGAAAATCATCCCTCTTTGGCAGAGGATAAGGCAACGGCGTCTCCAGTTGGTTAAATTATCTAAGACTAAAGCATCGCGTTGTAAGCAAAATTTTCTTTTAAGCGATAAACTTGTAAAGGAGAACACGCTTTTACCGTAACTTTAAACCTGGGTGTCTGCCAATACGTTTAAGTAACACTTTGAGAGCAAATAGCGTCGTATGTGCCAATGAGGTTTTAATTCCCGTATCGGATCTCACACCATCATTGCGTTGCGCTTCGGCGTTTGAGAAAACATAAGAAGTATGTAATGGCATTGCTGCCAGCCTCTTGGGCACGCTCCCAGTAGACAGCGATCAGAACGAATGTTTTGTCGCCTTTTATGTTTTTTTTTTATTTCATAATGTGTATAATAATTTTTATATTACATGAAAAAAATCATGTATATATTTTGATTAAATAAATGTGTTGTTTTCCTTAAAGCTTATTAATTACTGATTTAGAAGAAGAAACTCTTAGTCTGAATACACTAGGAGCTAGGCTAGGAGCTTCTATTTTTTGATCTAGGCTAAATACTAAACGTACCGTATTTATAAGCATGGGAAAATTATCCAACATTTTAAACCGCTTTTGGTTGAGGGGGAGGGAGTAACAGACTCAGAAAACTTTACCGGTTTGAAGTTGGCTAGGGCGATTGCGCAATAACATAAATATATAAAAAATACCCTACTGCGCAGTAGTAGTATGGGCAGTCAAAAGCCAGTAAGTCTGACGCCAGTCTAACCAAGGGGTATTGGGTTGCCCAGGTAACTGGGTTGAGGAGGTCAGATAGGCAGTCGCTCCTTGTAAAAACACTGGTACTTAGCCGAAACCGGTTAGACTGGAAGCCGATCCCAAAATAGTTGGGAAAAGGCTCGGGAAATGATGATCCATATTCTCCGAACTACTCTTTGCTTAAGAACAGCAAAAATCGTTTGAAAATTTTCAGCCAATTCTAACCCCTCAAATTCCATATTGCGGGTAATACGACCTACAACCACTATTAACTGGCTCACTTATTACTAAGAGGATTTAAAAATAAGCCTAGCTAATACTTCAATATATTTAAGGCTCGGTTTCATTAAATTAATTGCTGAATGTCGTTGAGTGCGATTTATTTTCTCTGAGCAAAGGTTGAGAGCGAGCCGAGGCGCTATTTTCAAGACCGCTGAAGCGCACTAAGGGTGAAAAATGCTGAAGTTATATAGCGTTATGATTGAGTTTTGCTTATTAATATTTATGAAGAGATGTTTTAAGTTTAACGTTTGTATATACATAATTAAAATGGGAATTGGTTTCCATATGGTCTCTAATGATCAAGTTGATTGCCTTGTTGGTCTAGTAGTAGCATAGCATGCCTGATGTTCACGGGATATCGGGTTCCCCAGTCGAGCCGAAATCGCTTTGTGAGTTTTAAGAGAATTTCATAAAACAGCTCGGAGCAATTCGGAAGTTGGTGATTGATATACACGTGCATCGGAGAGCACGTAAATGTCGGTTCTACTCCTGATCTCTCTGGTCGTGTCGGATTGCCGTCCCATCGGACTATGAGAGTGAGGGAATAGAGAGTACACCTGTGTCGGTGTTTATGCTCGTGCACTGTAATAAGTCCTGTAGCTGGCTGATCTCTATAGAGAGAACGGCCGCCGTGACCGATAATCGTTTTTTACGTCGTGAGAGGCCTTTTCCCAGCAGTGGGGTGATAAAAGAGGCGTATAGGTAGGACTATAGGAGTATTAGTAACAAAATTACTTTAGAACTAAGGTAACCAACAGTAGATAATTATAATAATGAGGCAGGTAACGCTATTAAGGAAGTAAGGATTGCTTGTACATATACTGAATACATTATATTAATCTTCATTAAGATCCTACTAACGACGTATCCAGTTCAAGCCGGATATAACCGGATTATGCTATGTGCGCTTTAATTACAGTTCACGATTGCCAAGTCAAGGAAATGATGTTGTTTAGTTGAAAATGAGAACATTTGAGCGAATTATTTGTTAATTAAGTTAGTAGGTACGCACGTCACACATCAAGCTATACAAAACCAGTATAAGCTGACCGTTCAATTTGTGGAAAGACCATTTAAAGCAAGTCCAAGACTTAACTGGTTTTGTATAACTTGATGAGTAGCCGTGTGTACTATGGCATACATACATAGCTGCACATTGTTTTAGCAATATAATTATGACATCCAGGCTGATTGTTGGCTACGGCAGTTTGCCGTCCAATCGGACTATGAGAGTGAGGGAATATAGAGTGCGCCTGTGTTTGCGCAAATGCTTGTGCACTATAATATATCCTGCGCAGCTGGCTGATCTACATAGAGAGAACGACCGCCGTAGTATATATTTTATATATTTAGTAACCATCCATGTATATATAAAGTATATATTCAGTATTTTTTTCAATTGTCTAGTACTTTATAGTTCTACTTAGTTTGGGATATGAGGAGTATTATATAGACGTGCTTTATAGACAAACAGACTATTATATCTCCTAACTCCTGCATTCTTAGGGCCGTTTTAATACAGCCTGCGATCGAGTCCCAACATAATAGAGGACCAACCTGTTGTCCAATTAAAAATAGCTTCCAAAACCTATCGCGTTTTGTGCAGGTTTAAAAGTGGAAGCCAGTAAGGCGTGCAATAATGCTTGGAAAATTTAAATCGTGCGAAAAAAAGCGATATTCCATTAGGTGTGTATAAATTAAACTATAAAGGTTTTTTTAAACTACCTATTATGTATTGGGAAATATGAATGTTTACCTATATAACGGTACTGTAAATCGAAAAAATACTAGAACCTACATAGTCCGTATCATAATTCTCTTTTATCGTCCCACTGCTGGGCATAGTCCTCTTCTCACACAGAGAAGGATTGAGCATTTATTGCCACGCTTGCTAAAGTCGGATTGGCGAATTCAGGTCTCCAGGGGTCCTTAAGATGTTTTTCATCCCCTTTATTTACTCATTAATATTTGTCCAAGATTGACTAAAAACACATGATTATAAGCAACTCATATCTGTACTTTTCTGACCTGGAATTGAACCCGCGCACTCCTACTTCAGAGTCTGGTGCTTTAACTATTCAAGCAATGGGAAAATAAACAACTGACGATCATGATCTATGTATACATTATAATAAAATCGTAGAAAAGTCAAAACTGTACATTGAATGAATGTTAAAACTAAAAATATAGTTTTTAGAATTTTTGTCTGTTTGTCTGAATGTATGTCCGGGCTAATCTCAAAAAGTACTGCATGGATTTGCTTCAAATTTGGCATGAATATAACTAAGTGGTCAGGTCAACATATAGAATACGTATTATCACGCTATCACGTAGGTGAATGTCCAATCACCTAATGCCCACACAGACGATGTCGCGGGCAACAGCTAGTAGGTAAAAGATAAAATGCTTCTCAAATACCAAAGGACTACTACAGAATTACCCTGAACACGAAGCCGGAATTATGAGACCAGACGGTTTTGAAACACCGTTTCATTGTACAGAAATGCTAATGCACTCAAGATGTTTCGTTGTTCAAGTGCACAGTTAGCAACTGCCAGCTTATCCTTGACAATAATAAATTGTAATGTGCTCTAGGTATTGTTAAGGATGATTTATGATCTTGCAGCTTCTACTAAGCGCTGCTACTATGTATAGTGGTGGACGGCAATTATCTTTAGGTTGGACAGATCATTGACTACCTATAACAAACATTCAAATTGAGGGCCTGTTCCACCACCTATGAATAAGTTCCAGATAGTTTATTTGGTAGGTAATTTCACACAAAGTCTGTTCCATTTTTGAATTTATTCTGTAGATAGTGGCTATTCGGACTTTTTTCGGATTTTTTGTTATAATTTGCGTTTTATGCTTCAAAAGGGCCCTCTCTTGTGTGCCCAAGGGCAGCCTAGTTTAAAACGGCCCTGGGTGGGTATATCCGCAGCTAGGAGCTAGTTTTGGAATAAAAAGGACGAGGTGATTATTAACTTCGAAAAGCTTGAGGAAAATGAATAGATATGCAAGTGTAGCCGTGTGCACAATATTTCAATTCAATAAGACACGTGGTCTTTCACTCACTGTCACTTAATGTCTTTTTCTACGATTCTACTAGCGTTTACGATTGTAGACAGACATCTTGGTTAAGCCCCCTTTCTTCACAAGTAAATAACGAAGGAAATATTTCTAACAAAGTTGCCAGAACAATAAAAACGTGGGTTGAACTAAAACTAAATGCATTAAACATGTTACCCATTAAGCAGTTGGCAGTTAACTAGAGAACTAATTTGTAAGCTTAGTTTCTGGTGGTAAATGGTTCTAGTTAGATTTATTTAGCACTAACTGTTTTGCGCGGTTGTACTTGCATGCCAAGGGAGATGTAGGTACCCGGATAAAACGTTCTGTAACATCATGTATAAAAAGTAGGCTATATCCGTCTTTAGGGTACCATCTATATCTGTGGCAAATTTCTTCTCAATCTTTCCAGCTGTTTAAGCATAGCTGCGTAACACAGAGTCAGAGTTAATTTAGCTAAAAATATAAAATTAGAAAGCATTTGGGCAGTTCAAAAGTTTTCGCTATTAAATAATTGAATATTAATATTTCTTTTTGTTTTCTAAAATTCTAAAATTTGTCATGATAATGGCATCCAGGCCGATTTTGGGCTACGACCGTTCTTTTTTATGGAGATCAGCCAGCTGCGCAGGACATATTATAGTACACTTTCTATTCCTTCATTCTCATAGTCCGATGGGTCGGCAATCCGACACGATCAGAGAGAGAGCAGGCGCGAGATCGTCATTTACGTGCTCTCCGGTGCACGGGTGAATCAATCATCAACTTCCAGAATCCAGGCTGCTTTATGAAAGTCTCTCAAAACCCACAAAGCGATTTCGGCCCGACCCGGGAATTGAACCCGAGACCCCGTGCACACCAGTCGCGCCTTGCGACTACTAGTCAAAATCTTATCATACAAAGTCACTGGCAAGCTATAATGTAGAAACAATGTAGATTCCTAACATAATATATAGCACTTAATGGCATCAATTCTGAACAGCCAGACATTCATTCTAATAATCTTTTGGCAGAAGGTATTAAACCTCAAAATTACCATCCTAATCCTATCTAGATTACAAAGGAGGCCTAAATCCATTATGAGGCTTACCCTACTACGTCAAAGGTGACGTAAGATGTTTGCCAAACCCATTGACCTGAAACATTTGTGTGGAACCTGCAATTGTAAATTCCTATTTGGTATTGACGTTTTCATTACAAATGGTTCATCTATTACGAAGGTTTGAAGGGAAATCAAGGGCAAATGGGACGTTGAAGCGAATGAGGGTGAAGGTAAACACGATATAATAAATATAAATGAAGGATCTGATAAAATATTTTTTACAAATCATATACAAGGAAATGCGTCTATCAATTTACCCAAACATGAAATTATAACGAATCCGATCCGGGAGTATTATTTATTATCAGGTTTAATTTCGTATTTCGGAAGGCACGTTAAATTGTGGCTCCTGTCTATCTTTAGAATATTTTCGACAGTGCTTGTAGCTGATTACGAGCCAGAAAATCTGAAACCCAGTCTTACCTAGGGGTATCCATATGTATATATAACCAGTCGCTCTACCTAAAACCCTGAGTCTCAATCGCATTTGATTAGATTGGGAGCTAACCCCAACATTGTTGAGAAAAAAATACCTAATTTATATGTACACATGCCAGCACATCAAGCTACTACAATCTTTCAAATTTCCTTAATAGATTTTCAACTTTATCGCTGAAGCCCAGGGTTCAAAGCTGATGTGTTTTCGTCTGCACAATTTTTTTCAGAAATAAATACTACCTTAATTAAAATATTGGAAAAGGGCTTTTCAGATGCAGGTACCTACTGATCTATTTCCTCTTGTTCGTATTCTGAATTAAGGAGAACAATTTCCATTGATAAATCTTTAGAGAAATGGCATTGTCAAGCCAGCAGCTGCCTGAGCGAAACGCCGAGTTTTCCTAGCTAACGTCTAAACCGTTGAATGGGTGACAGTTCGATTTCAGCTTTCGACAATATTTCAATTCTTCCAAAATGTTGGCACCTGAGCCATTGCTGCCGTACATCTTCTATCCCGAACCGTAAGGGCGAGGTCTTATTGTAAGCGGCTACAAAATAGGAGGATGATAAGCGGAGCGATAACGAAAATACCTTTCCTAAATTTAAATGTTCTTTCGAAGTCTATCTTGAACACTACGTGAAGGTGATAGAAAACTGTTGGGATGTACAGACACCAGCAAATCAAGTTACTACAATCTACCAAATTTATCGCTGAAGCATATGTTTCAAAGTTGATTGGTATATTTTGAGTTTTGGGTAGCTTCATGTGCTGGCGTCTGTACGTTGCAATGTAATCCAAAACTCAAAAGTCCGTTATGTTTTTACTCATGCCTTATTTTACTTGATTTCCTTCAAAAACATCTTGAGGAATATTATACTTTGAAGTTTGAAATAGCCAACAACTCTCATTATTTATTTGTATTGTTTTTACCTGGCACAGACCTCCTCTAAGTGCGACAGTAAAAATGCTGAATATGACCCACTTTTAGTCCAGATTTTATTCCCTCTTCTCCTCTTTCGCTACCGCCTCTTCACACTGTCCCTACCCTTAAATAACCCCTCCAAATATAGTTTTATGTAAAGCCACTCTATTTCGGAATGTAAATGGCTGAAAATTTATGAGTTTTAAACTAAGCTGGGTACTGGCTGGTTAAATATAGCCAACTCATTAATTTGGCCGTAATAAGGCGGCGGTTAGATAAGTGTGATTAACATTTTCTGGGATAAAAAATTTCGCTGTTTTAAGTTTGAAATTGGATTTGTTCCTGATGAATGGAGTAACTTAAAAAAGTCGTGGTGGCCTAGTGGTTAAAGAGCCAACTTCGCAAGTATGAGGACGTGGGTTCGATTCCAGGTCGGGCAAGTACCAATGCAACTTTTCTAAGTTTGTATGTACTTTCTAAGTATATCTTGGACACCAATGACTGTGTTTCGGATGGCACGTTAAACTATAGGTCCCGGCTGTCATTGAACATCCTTGACAGTCGTTACGGGTAGTCAGAAGCCAGTAAGTCTGACGCCAGTCTAACCAAAGGGTATTGGGTTGCCCGGGTAACTGGGTTGAGGAGGTCAGATAGGCAGTCGCCCCTGTAAAACACTGGTAATCAGCTGAATCCGGTTAGACTGGAAGCCGGACCCAACATAATTGGGAAAAAGGCTCAGGAGATGATGATGAATGGAGCAACTTGATTGGGTTTAAGTGCGTTCGCACACTGCAAACTTTTAGTCAGCTGATAGTTTGTTGGGGCCCTTAAGTCAACATGGAGATGAAGTAGTGCGTAACATTACCGCAACGATTAGGTATCCGATCGGTATAAGACGGACTAAAAAGTTAGATTGGATTCACGATGACCTTCAAAATTAACTGTCAGCCGACCATTAAGCAAACTATCGGCTGACACTTTAGTCTGCGGTTTGCGGAGAGTACTTGTTCCTCTAAGAATTCTAGTTAATTTTTAGACTGCTAAATGAAAAAAGAGGTTCATATCTGACGTAAAATACGCCAAGCGTATCATCAGTCGCACTAACGTATCATCGGTTGAGTGTCAAGTGTTTTTCTATACATTAGTCAGTTCTGGCGTTACGCGACCGATTATACGCGACGTATATTCCGTTAGATATGAACCGACCCTTATATTCAACAAAAACCTTCACAAAAACATAGTTGAAAATTTTATAGAAAACAAAATTAACCGATCTTAACCAATAGACCAATGGAAGTACGCTAGAACTAAAAACAATTCGCTATTAACAATTCAATCTACTCACAATTCCATCTCCAATATTTCTGATGACGCAAGGCAGTAGTGCTGTGGATCCCGTTTGTGACGTCACCACCGTATTGTTCTCAGTTCCGAAGTGCTTCTCAGGAGTATTGCTGTACAGGTCCTCGAGTGGGGGAAATGTCACCGTCAGCTCGTTCTGGTCAGGTTTCACTGATGATGAAGGCGGAGTTGGTGATGAAGGACCTGTGGAAAGAAAGGTGGCAGTTAGCTTGAAAGATCAATTTTTTTATTGGTGTTTAGACGTTAGTTTGTGGAGATTAAATAAATAAATATTCTGTAAGACAGGAAACCCACTCTACTGTAGTTGGGTAGAGGCAAGGTAGATCATTAATACCTTGAAATCAAATAGCCGTTGCAGGAATAAGTAAAAACACAAAAAAAAACTTATTTCTGAGAGAAATTTATGTGCTCTCCGATGCACAGGTGTATTAATCACCAACTTCCAGACTCCGAGCTGCTTAATGGAAGTCTTTATAAATGTAAAAATTATACAACTGTCGGTCCTTCGCTTGATCTCCCTATAGTCGTGTCGGATTGCCATCTCATCGGACCATGAGAGTGAGGAAATAGAGAGTGCACCCGTGTCTGCGCAAATGCTTGTGCACTATTATATGTCCGGCTCATCTCTTTAGAGAGAACGGCCGCCGTAGCCGACAATCCGTCTGGACGCCATCACCATGTATATAAGAAGTATAATATCCATACGAAATAATAACCAATTCACCTTGAAAACACAAAAAGACACGCTTTTCGCTACATTTTCTAGGCAAAATAATCTTCGAGATCACTTAGCATCGATATTACACGTTAACCTTTAAGAGACAATTTGGATATTAGATGTCACAGGCAGCCGCGTCGGTACTGAATAACCACTTCTGTTACATTAAGGGTGTTTCAATACTTAGAAATATCTTTTGGATCATTTTATATTGATATATTTATTATACAGGGTGAAGGAATTTCTTGTGATTATGAAGTTTATTTTGTAAAAATTTGGGCTTACTCAATTATAATCATAATTATTTTGATCATGTAAAATTTTTGAAAACAAATCCTCTCTGTCTAGTGCACATTTTTTTTTCCTCCCTGATGACCCCTCCCGCTGAGAGTGCAGCTAGAGGGAGTGTCAGACTCTTACTGACTAAAACCCACTATGTTCCTTCGGGAGGTCCCTGTGCGCCAGGGCCACGGTAACTCTTGCGAACAACCCGCAGCTCAGGCAGAGAGTGGTAACACCCTTAGGCCGATAAAAAAAACAGTTTTCTTGAACTAACTTTCCAAAAAGGAGGACGTTTCCATTTTTTTATGTTTGAGCACGCTATTGGATGTTATATATATATCTATTTTATTTGATTTGGTATCCTATAATGTTATGAATATAACACAGTTTATAAGGATGTCCGTTTGCAACTTTTTATCGCAAAAACTACTGTTTAAGTGTTGATGAAACATGGCTGTATCGGGACGTATGTGACTAAATTTTATTGGCCTTGAGGTAGACAAGTAAGGGGTTATTAGATGTAAACCTTTATTACAGGGACGGTCTTTACACATTACATTACTTCTGGAAGGGTAAGCTTTCGTAAAGTACAGTGAGTATTCAATTTATTATACTTAAGGGAACATTTTCTACTATCTACATTATATGTATTAATGTGAGGTTTATAACTATGAATACATATAAAAATTTAGTTTTTAACGTTATCCGATTGAATTGTATTCCAATTTTTATTTACAAAAATACATTTATAGGTACTATTACAACCATTAAGAATAAAAACGCAGGCAAAATATAGAAATGTAGTTTTTAATTTTTAAATTTTATTTAAATAAAATACATTCAAACCATTACAACAATTTAAAATAATAAAAAAGCAGGCAAAATACTGAACTATACGTTTTCAATATGTTAACAAAAAAAAAAATAACTTAATAGCAACATTTTATACAGCATTCTAACAACCTAATTTTGCTATTAATTATAATAATTTAAACACCCACTGTATATTAAAATCATGTTTTCTACAAACATTTAATGAGTAGGTAATTAAAATTATTATATCGTAGCTTAAAACCCGTGCCGTAAATAGGAATGCAGGTGTAGCTAATTACAAATGTAAATTATTGTGTTTAATTTTCGCACACAATTAAGAAACGTGTGAAAAGTACGAGTTACTCAAGAATACTGATTTATTGTTGCTTAGTTCAATAATTTCTTAATGTAGTAAAGCTCATTTAGGGCCAGTTTCACAGATTGCTGATACTTCATCTGGCAGATAATTTCATAAAAATTCTGTTCCATTTTTTAATTTATCTGATAGATAGTGGTTATCTGTAAACTGTGAAACTGACCTGTAGTGTCATTAAAAACGTATTTAAAAAAATCATTATCTGTCTTCTACGCTTATAATCATCTTCCTGCCCTTATCCCAATTTTTATTTACTCCGGCATGGCGATTTTATATCTATTCTGTCAAGAAAAGATAAAGCTCTTTCTGTCAATGTAAACATGTCTTCTGCCCGAGCATGACGCGACCTGTCAACATGCATATTATTACTTGTAGACTCATGTCGGTCGGAGAAAAGAAAAATTTCTTCAAAAAATGTCAAAAGAAATCTTACGTCAATCTGTCACTTTTCTGTAATTATGTCCATTCTCCGGTAGACAAAACTTGTTTCTACGGTTGGCATGCTAAGCCTGCAGGCGTAGTTGGGGCAGAGAGCAAGTTACTTAAATTATTGAAAAACTATCTGGCTTTTCCCACTACTTACCAAACACTATCTACCCCCGAAAACAACGAAAAAACAATAATAAACCAACTTTAGTGCACACTAAAAGTCTAGAAGAGTAACAAAAACTTATTTGCCCAGACGCATACCCGTATATTTCGGCTAATTAATTTTATTAGGCTCTTCTTAGACTGTCTAGCTCTCCCGGGACGTCCCGACCTAATTACTGGAGACCATCAATAACTTGGAGTAGGCTTTATTTACACTAGAGGTAGCTTAAGTATCTTTGTGTACTGGTCTTAAGGTGTTTAGGTACAGTTGCCAGCACATCAAGCTACCCACGAAACTGAGAAATTTTCCCAATCAACTTTGAAGCGTATTGCTTCAGCGACAAAGTTGGAATTTATTAAGGAAATTTGACAGATTGTAGTAGCTTGATGTGCTGGCATCTGTGATGACTGTTTATGAATAAACTCAAATTCGTTTGTTGAAATTAGGCTGATAAATCAGCACTTTTCGAACGTCAAAAACAGTCTTTTTAGTAAAATAAATAATTAGTAAATAGTTTTTTGGTCTATAATGTTTTATATACTAGCTTCTGCGAATTGATAGGTAAATGAAAATCCTTGAATTTACATGTATGTATATCCGAGGATGTTTTTAAGTAAACTAGCTTCGTAGCTATCGACCTCTTTTGTTAGACTCATAAGTATCTAACATGAAAAACAAAATCTAAAAAATATTTTTTTTATATAGCAATGGTCAATGACGTATTTCAGTACTACGCCTGCTTGGCGCCAGATAACGACTTTAATTTCTTTCTTCATAGTTTTTTATGGCTTACAATTATACTGGGATACTTGAAAATACAACTTAGGAATTGTAATCTAAAACTATCTGTTACAGTTTTTTTTTTTGTTTTACTCATCTTTATTTAAATTGAAATTGAAATTTGAATAACATCTTTTTGTCACAAAGACCTCCAGCAGACTTAGCATGGCAACCGCAGAAACAAGGTTTGTTTACCGGAGATTGGATATAATGACAGAAAAGTGACAGATTGACGTAAGATTTCTTTTGACATTTTATGAAGTAATTTTTCTTTTCTTCGATTGACATAAGGCTACAAGTGATTATATGCGAGTTGACAGGTCGCGCCATGCTCGGGCAGAAGACATGTTGACATTGACAGAAAGACATTTGTCTTTTGTTGACAGAATAGATATAAAATCGCCATGCTAAGCCTGCAGAAGGAACATAGTGGGATTCTTAGACTGTCAGTTAAAACTGGAAGCCGCGACCCCAACATAGTTTGGTATAAGGCACATGACATTCCTATGAAGGTTCATAGACTTGACAGTGTCATATTTTTTTATGGAAACCCATTCAATTTATCACATGATAAATCTCGTTGTGGGTTCTGTCGTTCCAAAAAGTCTGTTTGTCAACCATTCGCGTGATGGTATTTTTTTTTAAACCTTTCATCACCCCATAAAAAGGGTTCATTCCAAATTTGAAATTCACACTCGATCTTTAGGCATTTAATTTAAAATTGTTCAAATTTTTTATTTACGACATAAAGACTGGCTGGAATTTTTTAATAACGCTTTTTCAATTTTTGAAGGTTCATAACCTGTGTCAATATTAATATAGGCCTTTTTTAGAATTGTGAGAAAGCTTCTTTTTGTATATCTCAGAAGACTGAGTATCAATGAAATGGTACTTCCATTCTTTAACAATGAATAAAATGTCGCTGTACAAAGTTTTAGTGTTTATTAAAAGCAGATTTTGCATTCTATTTTCAAAAATGCAAGGATTTTTTAAATATGAATTTAGCCCCTTTGTGCGCTAGACTTAAAAGATCGTGGTGTTCTAGTAGTTAAAATACTAGTCTCGTAAGTACGGGTGTACGAGCTCGATTTCCGGTCAGGCAAACCTCAATGTAACTTCTACAATATTGTATTATGGACTTTTAGGAATATCTTGGACACGTGGAACGATTCGAAGAAGTCTAATAATGGTGTAATTAGACCTGAAGATTTTAGTCAAAAGTTATCAAAAAAATAACGACATCATATCTAGGTTTTAAGGCCAACCATACACGGACAGTTGGGATGACGACTAGGTCAAAAATAAAATACTTTATCGTATTCATTTTGTAAAGCATCTTAAAATAATGGCAGTTTAATTTATCGTTTTGAACCGAAAATTATTTTCATTTTTTATTGATAATATAATCGAAATAAGTATGCCGTATACTTGTGTAATTTGTGTTTTCATACAAATTGCATAGAGAGTAATCGTTTTTGACAGTTCTATAAAAGTATTAATTTGACTAGTGGTCGCCTACCGTATTATAACATTTAGGATGGACTGCTTTAACCTTCATAGTCAACGACTGTCCTTTGCTCACACACATTATGTATGTATATAATAAAGTATTTGCCCCGTTGGCACCGTAATTTAATTTCACTCTGCGACAAAGTATTCACTGTTGATATATAGACCATAGACCGGTGGTATATTGATCCCTGGCTAACTGCTCTGTGCTATGTGTGGTTGGCCTTAGGAGTAATTAACACTTTACTAAATTCTATATTCTACAAATGAAGCTGCAATAAAGGCTATTTTTTTTCATGTGAAAATTTATCGTTCAAAAGTTTGAGGTTTCAATGTTTCTAAAAATATGGAAAAAAACTCTTTTGTATTTTTTCGTGCAGTAACGGATCGGTGAGAGACAAGATTTTTGCATAGAAATAGTTCTGTGTGACAGATTTGTGCCAGAAAATATACACGGTTACCGAGAAAGACAGTTTTTCAAAACTACTGCTAAAATCCCGTAAAAATAATCCCCAAATGCCTTAAAATGTACACATTTTTTTAGAAATAATCAAGAAAATTCAACTTAAAGTTATGAATGTCGATACTAGATAGTAACACTGTCTATGGTAGCTATCTAATCTTTGGTCGTCATGACGTGTATTTTTGCTACGATGATCTGTTTTTTTTTTGGGCAAGCGTATGAGGGGAGGGTTTTGCCCAGCTGTGGGACGTTAAAAAGGCTAATGATGATGATGATGACGTCTTATATTTCATATATTTTAAGCATAAATTTAAAGTTCCACGAAATTCAATCTAGACCTCATTTTCTTAAAATTAAATGATCTAGTAAAGCTTGTATTTGGATTTAAAAACTAGATATAAACAACGATACAAAACTAAGTGTATGCCTGAGGTTATTCCTAGAATAGCTAGTACTCCTACGCTTTGATACTAATGCAGATTTTATGAATCCAATTTCATTTCTGAAGCCTCAAATTAAAAGGTTTGTAGAACTTGGCTAAACTTTACACAAGAATTATTTTGGATGAGTCTCATTTTGTTAAACCAAAAGGTACATAGACTGAATTTACAGACTGAATTTCAGGTTGAATTACTACAACTATTTTGAGATATAAAACGTTCGGAATACTAATCTATTTTATGGATTTTAGTGTTTAAATAAGTTCTAGTTTGCAGATGAAAATTGTTTTCTGTCCAGACTTTGTTGGTCAATAGATTTCAGGTTAGTTGTAATTAATTTTGTTTCTATGTTCTTTGAGAGGGTTTTACTAATTTCGGAAAATTTAACTCAAATTTTGAAGCTCTGCGGATGATTTTTGGTATAAGTTCTGATGTAAGTTAATTAAGGAATTAATTTGGGTGTCAGGTAGTTTGTTTGTCTTAGTTCAAAAGTTGTAATGATAGGTATTTTATTGAAGAAAAAATAATACCCTCTCTAGCAATTATTTTTAGAAGCAGTTAAAATTTAAAAAAAAAGTACGAAGAATATAATATTTATAAAATACTTTAAAAGAGAGTTGTTAAAAAATTTATTATAAAAAATATTTTGAAGACTGTGCAAAACATAATTTTATGTAGGTACCTTACTTCCGAAAAGGAAGCCGTTTTTTCCTGTAGCTACGATCCCAGAATTAAATTTTACTTTTACACAGAAAAATACTTGGACGCTATTTTTGGGGGTCAGTAAGATATATAGCAAGGAAATACTTATGGTGCAATTTGGTTTTTGTTTTTTCAGCCAATTTATAGCTGGCGATTCAGCAGTTCAGGAGTAGATGAACAGTATCAAGTACCTGGCATAACTAATTTAATATAACTTTTTCAATTTAGAATTTATTGGCGTATTTTAAAGACACAAAATGAATTTTAAATGAAAAATAATCCAAAACAAGATTCCCAACCCCTCTTTGCAGTCGGGTTAATTTATATCCTTCAAATTATAAAGCTGAAGGTTTGTTTGTTTGAACATATTATTCTCACGAACTACTGCAGGCTCAGCATGGCGATTCTATATCTATTCTATCAAGAAAAGACAAAGCTCTTTCTGTCAATATCAACATGTCTTCTGCCCGAGCGTGGCGCGACCTGTCAACTTCAACATGTACATTATAATCCCTTGTAGACTATTCTTTTTTACGTGTCAAAAGAAATCTTACGACATTATCTGTCACTTATCTGTCAATATGTCCACTGTCTGGTACACAAAACTTGTTTCTACGGTTGTCATGCTGAGCCTGCTGGTCCAATTTCAAAATGTCTTTCAGCGTTGGACTTTCCATGTATCAAGGAAGGCTATAGGCTACTATTTTTCAAAAAGCGAAGCCTGTATTTCAGAGTCTAATTCACACTTGATCGGTTATATTCCTCGTAAGTGCTTCTACGTTGTTAGTTCAACAATATATCGTCAGTTTCTTTCACAGTCGAATAAAAAGTTTTCTTGTGAGTCTTAGCAACTTATAGCCTTTTGGGGGATAAAAGAGATTAGTTTTGGTCTTTAGCACCCTCATGTCGGTTTAATTCGAATTCTTTCACGATTTCGAGAAAGTTTTTTTGGTGTTTTCTTTTCTTTAGTTTATACGGGTCAAAAAATAAGGGATGGAATTGGTGGTTGGTCAGAAATAGTTTTAACCTGCTGTTTTACTATTGCTTTAAATTAATCCTTATAGATATACAAAGACGGCCACAACTGACGTGGACACCAGTGACTGATTAAAGGTGAAAGAAGATATCTCGAGGAAACTAATTATAAAATCTGAAATCACCAACCCGCATTGAACAAGCGTGGTGATAACGCTCAATCCTTCTCCGTGTGAGAGGAGGCCTATGCCCAGCAGTGGGAAGATAATAATAAAAAAAAACGACTAACTAATAGATTTTAAAAATATTTACGTTATACATATGTATATAAATTCAGCATCTTAAAAAGACAATCTCTAAACACTACAACTGTAATGGCCTTACAACCAACCAACGTACATTGAACTTATACTAACTAGATGTGACCTTGTCAAAAGCGGTCAAAACTTCACAGATTGCGCGGCACACGATACCCATTGAGCCACAAGCCACTGTAACCCTCTAAGGGGCTACGTGAGACTAAGCTGTAAGATCATTTGAGTAAACTCATTTCTACAAATGACTTTGCCATCTGGGCTCTCCGAGGGCACTAATGAAATCGGTGGGTACAAGCCACAGAGTGCTTAAAATGGTAGAGGTGGCTATTGTTGATAGGTTTTTATGTGTTTTCAACTGTTGATAAAAGGACATGTTTCTAGATGAATGTATGATCCTTTTTCTTATTTTTTAAAAATTAAATATAGTTAATTATGTTTTAATTATTTAACTGAAAGAAGCATGGATACTTTCTGTTTTTATTTTTAATTTATAGCTGTTCAAAGTAAAACTGTTCATGGAATGAAGTTATTGTATTCTTTATTGGCTGATAAAGTGACCGTTTTCGGCAATGGGGTCTTAGAACAGTGGTGGTTTTAGAACAATTAAAAAAAATAACCTCAAAATGGAATAAATGGTACCCACGACCACAGAATAAGCACATAAAGAGACCATATTTTGTGTTACTGAGTGTACGATGCGTGAACTTGTAATTATCTTCATGAAATAAGTCCAAATCTTTTCCAGGCTACGTACGGCTACTGTAATTTACTCAAAACAAATGCCACCTCCAAAATTTCTTAACTCTACAGTACAGACAAAGTTCCTTTAAAATTACTAGACATTTCTTAGATGACCTTTCTTAGATTAAAGCAGATTATCTTGATTTTAAAAACGAGTTGTTTGAGTTCTTAATGTTTTCAAATTATTCATAAAGTGTTAAGGTAATCCGGACTTAAGGAAAGAAAAATTGGTATTATTTATTACTTTCCTCCATTTCTAGGAGTGCCTATTATAAAAGGTTTTAAATTAAGGTTCAAGGCTAAGTTATTATACGCAGTAAGATGGGACTCGAATTTCTCAAATAATTTGAGATTGGACTTGTTTTTGTAGTAATCTGATTCTTTAAACCGAGCAGGCATGTGTTGCTGGGGAGTTTGTTGCGCCACTCCTTCCCAGGGAAAACACATAGGAAGTGGTGAAGGGTAAGCGTTTTGAGTGGCTGTCTTTTGTAAATTTTGACGTTCAAAAAGTGCTGTTTTGCAGCCAAGTTTGAATAATGGATTTTGAGTTTGAGTTTGATGATTTTCAGCCTTCTTTGTATAAGTGATTTTATATCGTTCAATGGTTTATCTTTCTTCTTACTTTTCCCCCATCATAACAAATTTAAATACTTCAAGTTATATGTATATGCAGTGACTATACGAAATCGAAAACCTAGGCAAACAGTTTGCTCGGATATCCCAAAACATTAATTTGCTTCGTACGAGAATCGATCTGGCGATACGCAAACCAGTAACCAATTGCCTCGACACCGTTCTATTGATTGCACTGGAAAAGGTTCTGTACAGAGTCTAGTTGTCTGTGAGCGTAAAGTTCGTGTCGATATACACACGTGTATGTGTGAGGTATTGAGGTGATGTACAGACGCCAGCACATCAAGCTACCTGAAACTATTCAATTTTCCCAATCAACCCTAAACCATATGTTTCAGATACGATAAAGCCGAAAATCTATTAAGTAAAATTTTACAGATTGTGGTAGCTTGATATGCTGGTATCTATCCTTAAACCAGCCCCGTGTTTTCTTTATGGTCTAAGAACCCAAAATGAACAACAATCTAAGCACACCCTGACTCAGTTCAAAACCCACATTAATTTTATTCCTTTAACTCCTCCCTTTGAGAATCCTCCAGTTTCAACCCTATAGGTTATATCTGATTTCTAGTCCTTTGTGTCATTTGGCCCTGTGATATATCTTAAAATGTTTTGTTTCAAACCCACGGCATTATATTTCCAAAGCCTTATGTATTTGGTCCTTCGGTACAAACACCACCAAATTAAGCTACTACAATCTGTCCCTTATTAGATTTTCAACTTTATATCTGCAGCATATGGTTCAAAGTTGATTGGGAAAATTCGACAGATTCGTGTAGCTGCTTTTGAATATTCTAGATATGATACAGAAAGGCTTGTGTCAATTCTTGTTTGAGTGATGGTATCGGTTCTGATGTTTTGTTCCGTATATATTTATGTTCTGAGTATTTCCATTGTAGGTATTTGTATTTTCTTGTTCCCGTTGAAGGTTGTTGCTATGATCTTTGCTATTTGTTTTAGTTGAAGAAACCCTTCTTTGAATAGAGTTTTGACGTCTTAGATGATTGTGTGGGTTTGTTTTGTCTTAAAAACTTCTTGAATATTATTTTTGTTTTATTTTTCAATGAAAGCAATATTTTTGGTTTTGAGGTTTGTGGTTTTATTAAATACCTTTTTGTTTTAGTGTAAGGTATTGTGGTAGTGTGGTAAGTAGTTGCCTGGGCTGCGGGTTGTTCATAAGAGCTACCGTGGCCCTGGCACACAGGGACCTCCAGAAGGAACATAGAGGGTTTTAGTCAGTAAGAGTCTGACAGTCCTCTCCTCTTTATTTCCCACGAAAAAAAGGGTATTGTCAATTACTTTTATAACAAAAGTATTGTTTATGTAAAAACTATGTGTCACCATGTACAATATTTTTTTTAAGTTTATTATTTAATAGTTGTCCAATAAATAGATTACAACTTACGACTACAACTTACAACCGAAATTATTTCGGGAACAATGTTTAAACATTCAACCAGCAAACTTTAGCAAATCCCGACGATTAAAGAGATTAAAAATTCAGTAGCAACACGAAAACATAGAAACATTCACACGGTGGATAACAGGCAATTTACCCACACCCACAAAGGAGGAAGCATTGCAAATCAAAATATCATTCCACATACGGTCAGAAAAAACATTTAACTCAACGCTTTAAACCTCGGAGGCGTTATTTATTCAGTCTCTTTTTTGTTGTCTGTACACTAACAACTAACTTTCGCTTTGCGGACTTTTATGTGGGTTGTAGATTTTTTTTTTTGCTTGATTTTCAGCACGAAACAGGGGCGTTCGGGTTTTTAAACTCAATGGCGTAGGTTTTAAACTGAGTTGTTAGAGTATATTATTCGCATGGTTTCCCTGAGTTTCTGGTTTCTCGTTTTTGTTTGGGAGTTGTTTATAATTTTGTTTCTGCATTAACGTTGCATTCAAAGATTGGAGGACCATTTTTTACACTCCATTTTTTGCGAATTTTGTCGAAAATTTTATTCATGTTATGTAAATTGGTCCTTCTATCCGAGAGCTAGCAGATTCCGGCTTCCTATATATTTGTGGGAAGTGACTAGTACTACAGGGAGACAATTAATACGAGCTCCTATTTATACAGTTTGTAACGGTTGTTAGTGGTGAAGATTGGCTTTGTTGATTCTCTTCCAGTGGTCCTTCGGGATATACGTAACAGGATTGGTGAATGGATAGTTGATTGCCCTGCAAAGTTAATAGTGTTATTTTGAAGACTTGATGCCTTATCCGAATCGTAGAAGAAAGCGTTTTTTCCTGTCTTCTATGAAAATAAAATGGATGAAATTTAAACAGTCTATATACCGGTAACTCCAGTGGTCTGTCATAGCTATGACCCAGGGCGTCGTATTTTTGTTAACTTCGTCAGAACTAGTATGTTTTTAAAGTTACCATGCAATACATGTTTCATAGTTCATGTAATTATACTTATCAGCCAGCACATCAAGCTATCCGAAACTGACAAATTTTCCCGATCAACTTTGAACCATATACTTCAGGGATAACGTTGAAAATCTAATAAGGAAATCAGACATATTATTGTTAGTTGACGTTCTGGCGTCTGTACCTTCTATCAAAGTTTTAAGAGACATATTTTACGAACAAAAACGTACGATTTTTTTGTATTCTTCGTCTATTGCAGCTTTGTATTCCATGTTGTCTTATAGCTGATTAGGATATCCTAATTATTCCAAGCTTCTAAATTAATTACTTACCCTCTCCAGCGCCGGTGACGGTGTGTATGAGTAGCACCACAACACACAGGCACCGTTGGCCCTCCACCGACATCGCTGTCGTGGGTTCCGCAACTGTAACAAACAGAATATTTTGTTAATCATCATCTCTCGAGCTTTTTCCCAACTATGTTGGGGTCGGCTTCCAGTCTAACCGGATTCGGCTGAGTACCAGTGTTTTACGTGGCGCGACTGCCTATCTGACCTTCTCAACCCAGTTACCTGGGCAACCCAATACCCCTTGGGTAGACTGGCGTCAGACTTACTGGCTTCTGACTACCCGTAACGACTGCCAAGGATGTTCAGTGACAGCCGTGACCTACAGTTTAACGTGCCATCCGAAACACAGTCATTGGTGTCCAAGATATACTTAGAAAGTACATACAAACTTAGAAAAGTTGCATTGGTACTTGCCCGACCTGGAATCGAACCCACGCCCTCATACTCGAGAGGTTGGCTCTTTAACCACTAAGCCACCACGACTTTTTTTTTCACCACGATTTTTGGACAACAGCTGTTTAGAATAAATTTTGAAAACAGCAGAATCAATTTAAAATACTCTTAATTCTCTAGGTATTCTAGTTCCGTAGTCTCTTTCAATGACATTGTTGTGACTCTTATTGTTACTTGATTTTGTATATTATTTTCTTTTTATCTTTACTTATAGATTTACTTATAGGGAAATCTCGTAAAAGAATGACGCCAGCCCGGTTTTTTAATTAATCCCCAGGAGTCATTTAGCGATGAAATCTTTTATCACATCGCATCTACAAAACACAAACACGATAAAACCCATTTCGCATCTGACAGTATACACTAAAAGCTCTTTCGTGTCAGCCAAATATCCCGAATAAATGGAGTCGCGACAAAGCGTGAAAGATTAATTATATTAAATGAAACAATCGGTGTAAAATGGAACGTTATCTTTTCATTTTGAAGCCGGGTTTATGTAAGGTTTTCATTTTGTTTCGTTATGTTTTTGGGTGTGAATTAAATATTTTATGAAATTGACCTCTGATGTTGGTAGCATTGCGATTTAGTATCACAACGGAGTTGGTTTTTTTATTGGTTTTAAAACTGCATAGTTTGGTGTTTCATTTGTAGTTTTAACTGGGTTGGGTTTCTTCTTCAATGGGGAGTTAGCCTACTTCAGCAGGCTCAGCATGGTGATTCTATATCTATTCTATCAAGAAAAAACTAAGCTCTTTCTGTCAATGTCAACATGTCTTCTGCCCGAGCATGGCGCGACCTGTCAACTCGCATATAATCACTTGTAGACTTATGTCGATCGAAGAAGAGAAAAATTTCGTTATATCCATTATCCGGTAGAAAAAACATGTTTCTACGGTTGCCATGCTATGCCTTTGATCGATTAGCACAGCCGAAAATTGAGGGTTTAGCCACGAGAAACTTGTCTGATGAAGATTGACGGATTGGTTGGACGGCATGGGATATTTCGGCATCCCTACATGGTAAGCGCACACTGAGGGTAATTTTGCCTCTCATTTCGATATGGTGGCCTGCGTGTGTTCATTGTCAGCTGCGGGCAGGCCCAGTCGTGCTTAAGCATCCCGAAGGATGTCAAAGACTGCCGACTATATGCCTAGATCCTTAGATCGTATTTTTTGGTATGTTGTGTTGCTATTTAAATGTCAACTTCATCATGTTTATTGCGCTGGTTCCTAGGAAACAAAAAAAGGTCATAAAACCTTAGATCTCACTTAAAAAAAAAAATCAGAAAAATATATGTATATTAGGGTACAAAATTTCTGAAGATTTTTTTATGTATAAAACACTATCCCATTACTCAACTTTAACGATTATTGAAACACCTGTTTCACTATGAAATAGGCCCAAAATATACTTAACGTTTATATCTCCCTGAGGGAATGTTAGCGAGGCTGACGACTAGATCGCTCTAGCACTCAGGAACACGCGTAAAATTTTATTATCTACGTGTTTTTGTCACGTCAGGTGATGTAGATAATGTCTAGGTATTCGTGGAGGGGAGTATTCGAAGGCATATTCGAGGGTGGGTTTGGTGATTTTGGTTATCGTAGTAAAAATATGTAGAAACTTAGGTATTTTGTATTTCAACATCATCTCCCGAGCCTTTTCCCAATTATGTTGGGGTCGGCTTCCAGTCTAACCGGATTTAGCTGAGTACCAGTGTTTTACAAGGAGCGACTGCCTATCTGACCTCCTCAACCTAGTTACCCGGGCAACCCAAAACCCCTTGGTTGGACCGGCGGCGTCAGACCTACTGGCTTCTAATTACCCGTAACGACTGAGAAGGATGTTCAATGACAGCCGGGACCTACAGTTTAGCGTGCCATCCGAAACACAGTAATTTGTGGGGTCCTGGAATCGAACCCACGCCCTCATACGTGAGAGGTTGGCTCTTTGCTAGGCCACCACGATTTTCTTAGGTATTATGTAGTTATTTAGGTATTAATCGATCTATCCTATACCAGCTTCTGCTAGTTTCTCCCGCATCTCGAAGGAACTATTTCGCACATCCGGTTAAAAAGTAACCTATAAATGAAAGATATTTTTTTAAATCAGACTAGAAGTTCCTGAGACTAGTGCATCCAAGCAAACCAACTGTTTAGCATGGATTAATGACTTAAATTGTAATTTTAAGGAATAAATCCGTATCGGTCTATCGACATCTTAGCGATCAAACACCAATCAGTGATTTATAAACCATTAATACTGAAAATTCGACGTTCAATTCCATGAAATTCATACCAAGAACAATAGTAGACTTAATAATTAATTGTCTAACACAAATAGTTTCTTGCCTATAATTTGATTCGCCCACAATGCTTGTCAGTAGTGAGCGCCTATTCTATTGTATCTTAAGTCTGTTATAACAACGCATTTGAATAAATGGATTTAAATTAATGATAGTTACGTAGTACTTTTAGAACCTCTTAAGACAGACAACAGATTATAAATTAAGCCTATATATTTATATATAGGCTTAATATTGCGGATTATTTAATTATTTTAGTTTACTTTTTAATTTGTATTTAGACTAGATTGCATCTGAATCCTTGTCTGCGTCTGGTATCCTAGTCAATATAGTTTATCTGCTTTTTCAGGATACCACCTATCTTCATGACAAATTTCATTTGAATCGGTCTAGCCGTTTCAACGTTAAAGCGTAATTTATATGCATATTCTCGGGACTTCGTCCTTGGTGAAAATCATAGTTTGGCATATTCGTTAGTGACACTCCCATGGGTGGGGAGTGACGGGGATATAGTTAGTGGGGGTAATTACAAGTATGCATGTGACATTGATATCTGTCAGTAGTGTCAATTATGAGTTCCTTCCAAGCGCCATTATTTTATTGTTTGATTTTATGTTACATTCTTTGAAATGCGAACTGCATTTCTAATTCCACAAGTTATTTTTATTAAATATAAGTAATAATTATATTATTATTTAAATAAATAAAAAAAAAGAATTTTGATTATAATACATCGGTAGTTAGGCGGACAGAAATAATTTTAAGTATCGAATGTTCGCTGCAATCGGAATATGAATTTTAAGATCGTGAATATCCTACTACTATTATAAAGGCGAAAGTTTGTATGTATGGATGGATGGATGTATGGATGGATGGATGTATGGATGTTTGTTACTCTTTCACGTAAAAACTACTGAATGGATTTGAATGAAACTTTACCGCAATATAGCTAATACATCAGAATAACATATAGGCTACTTTTTATCCGGGTATGGAAAGTACTTCCCTCAGAAAGCGGGTGAAACCGCGGGCGGAAGCTAGTTATTGTAATAGTTTTGTAGCTAATCTCATTGGGAATAATTTTTGGAGGCACCGGGGATAACCCTTTATGAATAACCCAAATGAGAGTTATGCCCTCATTCACCTGCGTGGTGCGTGGTTATCCCCAAAGCAAGCTATTGATTAGCTTGTGTTATGGGTGCTAACATAACCGATAAACTACATATTATCATCATCTCCCAAGCCTTTTCCCAACTATGTTGGGGTTGGGTTCCAGTCTAACCGGATTCAGCTGAGTACCAGAGTTTTACAGGGAGCGACTGCCTATCTGACCTCCTCAACCCAGTTACCCGGGCAACCCCTTGGTTAGACTGGCGTCAGACTTACTGGCTTCTGACTAACCCGTAACGACTGCCAAGGATGTTCAATGACAATCGAGACCTACAGTTTAATGATAAACTACCTACATATACTTTTCATATCTACATTTTCTAAAATCCAGACCACAGCCAACAGCCATGCTCATCATACAAATGTCGACTGTACCGATAATCGAACCCAATACCCTCAACTCAGCAGTTCGGCGTGGTTACCAATACACCAACGGGGTCGTCAAGTAATTCAATCGATATATCTACACCAGTCAAGCTACACAACAACTAGGCCATCTTACCACACCTGTTAACCCTTTAATTACGTCAGAAACAAAGTGGGGGTACTTTGCGCCCCCTAACCCCAAATTCTCCCCCTATTACCAAAACATTACATTTAGACAGACAACTTCCAACGTTCATAATAGGCTTCACCTGTCAATTACTAACTGAGTTAATTAGTAATCTGGTGGTAAAGCCTCTTCATTATGTAGATCGTGTGTAGGGGTAAAGTTTTCGAACGATTGTACGGAATTTGTTATGGACTAGCGACGAGCCCTGGCTTCGAATGGACAGAAATTGCGGACTGAAACTAGCGTACATGCTAACTTTTAGCCTTGTGACAAATTGGTGAAAATGTATGGTGAATTCATCATGGTGGCATCCAGGCCGATTGTCGGCTATGGCGGCCGTTCTCTTTTAAGGAGATCAGCCAGGTATGCAGGACATATTATAGTGCTCTCTCCGATGGGATGGCAATCCGACACGACCGGAGAGATCGGGGGCAGGACCGAAATTTACGTGCTCTCCGATGCACGGGTGAATCAATCACCAACTTCCAGACTCCAGGCTGCTTTATGAAAGTTTCTCAAAACACACAAAGCGATTTTGGTCTGACCCGGGAATCGAACAAGAGACCCCGTGCGCAGCAGTCGCGCCTTGCGACTACCAGACCAACGAGGCAACCATCAACATAAAAACATAACAAACAATAATTACACATCAAAAACCAAGACAGAAACGTGGGATCAACTTTAGCAACGTTGAATACGACCTTTGCGAGATTCAAAATAAACCTCAGAGGGGTATAAGCTTTGTATCCATAAAAGGGGCGATGAGAGCGCAGTAATTGTACCTACAGAAGCTTAAAAGATAATCGGTTGTTACCTTATTAAGAAATTGTGAGGTAAAATGTTATGTTTGAGGAAATGCTTCGGTTTATTAAAGGGCATTTTGTTGTGTTTATTCATAAACGTATTTGCTTTAATTGGCACGTAGGATAATCACGTTTTTTAGGGGTTTGTGATTGTTTGAAATATTTAAGTGGCTGGTCTATGTTATTAGCAAATGATGATGATGGCGTCCAGACCGATTGTCGGCTACGGCAGACGTTCTCTCTTAGGAGATCAGCCGGACATATTATAGTGCACAAGCATTTGCACAGACACATATGCACTCTCTATTCCCTCACTCTCCTATTCTGATGGGACGGTAATATCGATATAATCTGACACGATCGGAGAGAAATCAGGCTCAGGAATGACATTTACGTGCTCTCCGATGTACGGGTAAATCGATCACCACCAACTTCCAGACTTCGGGCTGCTTTATGAAAGTTTCTCAAAACCCACAAAGCGATTTCAGCCCGACCCGGGAATCGAACCCGAGACCCTGTGCATAGCAGTCGCACTATACGACTACTAGACTAATGAGGCAGTCTACTAGCAAATAAAAGGTAGGCTATTTTAGTTGAATTGTTTAGAAAGTTTGAAGTCACTTTGAAAATAAGATCTTTAGAAAACCGGCAATACTACCACCCTTTAAGTAATCACCATTCGGCTAGAATTCATTACACAAAGCAACGTGTGAGACACCTTCCGCACATGGTAGGTTAGCGGCAACATTAATATTTAAAAAATAAACCGCTAAATTGACTTGTACATTTATTTAAAGTATTTGTCGAATGTGCTACAATGTAAGCACAAAGCCATTATACTAATATCCTTTGTTAAATTCTAAATACCCATAAATGATTCGCCCACGCATCTCTGGATGTGAGTAAAGATTATATTCTGCGCCATTTTATCGCCTTGAAATGGCGCTCTCTTTAATGTTATACGTTATATGTATTTAAGATATCTTTAGGGTTTGTTGCGCGAATATATCTGAGTTTTTGTGTTGGTAAGATAACATGTTACCAAAGGTAATATCAATATCGGAAAACACAGAAATCTGGAAAAAGACACAGACTATGTGTTCAAATTTATTTTTTGAGATAAGTATTTATACAAACTTAATATCTTATACATCTATACTAATATTAAAAAGCTGAAGAGTTTTTTGTTTGTTTGAACGTGCTGATCTCAGGAACTACTGGTTTGATTTGAAAAATTCTTTCAGTGTTAGATAGCCCATTTATCGAGGAAGGCTATAGGCTATATACCATCACGCTAAGACACACGGAAGCGGAGCAGTAACCACAGATGCGGGTGAAACCGCTGGGGACAGCTAGTAAATATATACACATACTACTGTCCCCAGCGGTTTCAAACAAACAAACAAACTCTTCAGCTTTATAATATTAGTATAGATTAAATAAACAAAACTTGAAATATCCCATCAAAAAACCACAGATATTTTTTTTTATTTCAACTTGCTCTTATGTGCCATTAATTTTTTTTTTATTAGAAATTTTAAGTGAAAAAGAAACTGCCTCGTGGGTTGAGTAGTCGCACAGCGCGATTGCTGTGCACGGGGTCTCGGATTCGATTCCCGGGTCGGGCCGAAATTGCTTTGTGGGTTTTAAGAGACTTTCATAAAGCAGCCCGGAGTCTGAAAGATGGTGATTGAAACACTCGTGCCTATCGTCGAGTGTCACGAATCTTTATTAGAGTGTCAGGGATCTCCAATCGAGTGTCACTGATCTACCGTCGAGTGTCACTGATCTACAGTCAAGTGTCACAGATCTCCAATCGAGTGTCACTGATCTACAGTCGAATGTCACGGGTCTACAATTGAGTGTCACGGGTCTACAATCGAGTGTCACTGATCTCCAATCGAGTGTCACGGATCTACCGTCGAGTGTCACTGATCTACCGTCGAGTGTCACTGATCTACCGTCGAGTGTCACGGATCTGCACTTGAGTGTCACGGGTCTATCGTCAAGTGTCACGGGTCTACAATCAAGTGTCACAGATCTCCAATCGAGTGTCACTGATTTACCGTCGAGTGTCAGGGATCTACCGTCGAGTGTCACGGGTTTACAATCGAGTGTCACGGGTCTGCAATCGAGTGTCAGGGATCTATTTTCGAGTGTCACGGGTCTAAAATCGAGTGTCACGGGTCTAAAATCGAGTGTCACTGATCTACAGTCAAGTGTCACAGATCTCCAATCGAGTGTCACTGATCTACCGTCGAGTGTCACTGATCTACCGTCAAGTGTCACGGGTCTGCAATCGAGTGTCAGGGATCTATTTTCGAGTGTCACGGATCTCCAATCGAGTGTCAGGGATCTACCGTCGAGTGTCACGGATCTCCAATCGAGTGTCACAGATCTCCAATCGAGTGTCACTGATCTACCGTCGAGTGTCACTGATCTACAGTCAAGTGTCACGGGTCTGCAATCGAGTGTCAGGGATCTATTTTCGAGTTTCACTGATCTACCGTCAAGTGTCACGGGTCTACCGTCGAGTATCACGGGTCTACAATCGAGTGTCAGGGATCTATTTTCGAGTGTCACTGATCTACTGTCGAGTGTCACAGATCTCCAATCGAGTGTCAGGAATCTTCCGTCGAGTGTCAGGGATCTACCGTCCAGTGTCACGGATCTCCAATCGAGTGTCACTGATCTACCGTCGAGTGTCACTGATCTACTTTCGAGTGTCAGGGATCTAACCTTGAGTGTCACTGATCTACCGTCGAGTGTCACGGATCTCCAATCGAGTGTCACTGATCTACCGTCGAGTGTCACGGGTGTCCAATCGAGTGTCACTGATCTACCGTCGAGTGTCACGGATCTCCAATCGAGTGTCACTGATCTACCGTCGAGTGTCACGGGTGTCCAATCGAGTGTCACTGATCTACCGTCGAGTGTCACGGGTGTCCAACCGAGTGTCACTGATCTACTTTCGAGTGTCACTGATATACCGTCGAGTGTCAGGGATCTAGTATTAGTTGGTTATGTTATATTTATTTATAGTATTTTTAAGATATATTGTACCTAAGTATTGTATTTGTTTTCTGTTGACCTTGATGCCTGAATTAAATTAATAAATAATAAAAAAAAGACAAGGAATCAAAGCAATTCTCAAAATGATTCCAATTTACGTTACACAAACACTATTTACCGTCACACTGAAATGAAACAGAATTTAAATTAATTAATTGCCATCTCTAATTGCAGGTAGCACTCGACAAACAACTGTTGTAGCAATTAGGAGTAGTTGCGTGCATCTGTTACTTGCAACTGTTGCTGCGAATTAGAGATGGGACGTTATCGATATCGATAGTTCTGAGTGTTTGCTTAAATCTAAAATTTTGCAATCTGTCTTCGTAGCTGTTGTTAGAAATGCGAATCAGGGAGTTTGTAACTTTTGTCATTGTTAGATAATGGGGATGTGACTTTCAATTCATCAAATGGCTATTTCCCTCCCGTTGTAGAAGCAGCTGGATAGCAGACTCCGGGCTGTTTTACTTACTAAAACCTCTTTTTTCCTTCCCACTATGTTCCTTCTGGAAGACTTTGTGTGCTGGGGCCGCAGCAACACTCGCGAACAACCTGAAGCCCCAGAAATCCGCAGCCCTTAACATTATAGGTTAACCTATACTAATGTTCTAAAATTAAATAGTTATTTTGATTGAACGCGTAAATACCTGGCACTTCTAGCCCGATTAAAAAAAAATATATTTAATTGCAAGATAGGTTACTCAATTACAAATCTTTAGGGGTCGGTTCATATCTAACGGAAGATACGTCGCATATTATCGGTCGCGTAACGCCAGAACAGACAAATGTGTAGTAAAACACTTGACCGTTCACACTCAACCGATGATACGTTAGTGCGACTGATGATACGCTCGGCGTATTTTACGTCAGATATGAACCGACCCCTATAGTCATTTGGGGTGTGCGGACTTTTACTGAAAAAGAAAACACAAAATCAGGGACTAATTTTCTAAAATTAAAAAGTTTGTTTGATTGAACGCTCTAATCTTTTGAACAAGCAGTCCTATTTAAAAATGATATTATTATATATTTTATTGTAACATAGGTTTCTTATCGATAAAGATTTAATGGTCATTTGGGTTGTGCCGACTCTTACTTACAAAACAAAAAAAAAAAACAGGGAATATTTTGCTGTTTTGCTAATTCTCTATAATCAATCAACATCTATTATTTTGATAGCAAAACAACTGATAAATAATTCACCAACATTATAGAAGGATTTTTCCTCAAACATATCTGTATTTGTACCTGAATATTTTCTCCTATATTACTTCGCACATAACTTGTGAACAGACCCAGAATATTCCAGCCACTTCAGGGAATCCGGTAGTTTATGATATTTAGAAAATACGACCGGATAAATAAATAGGACCCCGGCCTTTATTGATTGCACCCTCTTATCGAAAGGAAGGGATCTCAAGATTTTGAAGAGGGGATTTCTCTGGACTAGCTATTGCACGTGGTTTTACCCGCGCCTTAGATTACCTATTTGTCATAGTATATAAGTAAGCATAGTATATTGGGTGACTGGTAATTAGTGACCGATATTTAAACACGTGATTGTACTCATGATTACAAACAACTTTCCCAAAGAAACTTTTTTTTTATGTCAGTCACCCTATTTAAGTAGCATAATGAATATCTCCCCCTGAGTCATAAAACATTGTTTAGCCACCTCAAAAAACCAACGAGTGTTAAAATGTATTAAGACATCTGTCTGCATATAAAATTAGACTCAAATCGCTTCAAATTATCGACAAACACCTTCAGCTGTGTTGAGGTTGGCTTCCAGTTTTAGCCAGATGCAGCAGAGTACAAGCGTTGTACTGATCGGTCAAATTTCCGTTCTGGATTTTCAACTTTATCGCTGAAGCATAATATGATCCAAAGCTGATTGGGAAAATTTAACAGTTTCAGTTAGGTTGACCTGCTGGCGTGTGTACATGGAACAACTGCCTGTCCAACCTCCCCAACCCAATTAACCGAGCTTATATCCTTGGTAAAACTTACCAGGGATATATTTGCTCGGTAGTCAGACTTTTTGGTTTCTACCTACTTTCTACCTTTGCTACCCGTAACAAATGCCGAAGATATCAGGACCCCAGAATTCAATACGCTTTCGAAATATGAAGCCTATTTGATATCAATTTTTAAGCTTAAATATTGAAGTTGTATTCTGATAGATTCGCGAACCATTTATTTTCCATAATTTATTAAAGAAATTGAAACGCTCGAAGATTGAATCGTTTATTTGTGCTATTTTATTTGAGGGTAATTTGATATTATTGGGCTTCTCATTATTCCTTAAATGTTTGAATACAGAAATCAAAGTGTTTTTGTTTATTTTAATCTGAAAGCAATTTATTTTCGGGATAATTTTAACAAAGGATAAACGTGGGTTTGTAACAGCCGCACGAGTCAATAGATTAAGCTACACTTGCCGTGGTCAGTTTATGATGAGGTCCTCCATATTTTGGAAGCTATAGACGCACATCAAGCTGCCCATAATTGTCAAATTTTCAAAATCAACTAAAAGATAAAAAAAGGTTCCTCTCGCTCTTTGCCTAGTCTTATCATATTTCAATTGGAGTCGGCACTCCTCGTCATTCTTCGCCAGGTAGTTCTACTCTGGGTCGCCGATTCATTAATTTGGGCTTTCTTTAGGTCGTTGTCGGGTCTACCACGCTTCTTCGGGCTGGTGTTCATAGCCAGGACTTTACTAGTCATGTGCTCTTCAGGTCTTCTCATTACATGGCCATACCAAATATTAAAAAAAAAAACATAAAAAAGATTTCTCATCATTTATATTCATTTTACAGTCATTTATTCAAAGAAGACTGGAAATCAGCACTTTTTGAAGGTAAATTTTACAAAAGATAGCCCCGGATATGCCCGCCCTTCACCACTTTGTATGTGTATCGCTGGGAAGAAGAAATGGTGCAACAAACTTCCCAGCAACACAGTTCTGTCTGTATGGTTTGAAGAACCGTTTCTATGTCAACTTTGAACCATATGCATCGGCGATAAAGTTGCAAATAAGTTAAGGAAATGTAACAGATTGTAGTAGCTTTATATGCTGGCCTGGTCTGTACCTACGTAAAATCAGTGAATAACTCAATAACAATTTATTACTGCTAGCAAATGGCAGAAACAAGCTAGCAAATTTTAATAACACACAAGATAAAGTTTTATCGACAATTATCTAATTGCCAGCCCACCACTATGCCAGGGGCTCTCAAACTTTCAAACAAACGGAATTTGTATTCGTCGTGTAATTTGATTGCTAACGACTCCACGTTTCTATCAAAGAGAATTGTCGAGAAGCGCTACCCAAAGTTTTGCGCCCCTTTTCAATTGTTCGGAAATAGCTAAAAAGACGATCGGGTTAATATATTTTTGTTGTTTGATCTCCGAAACGAGATTACGAGTTTTTTTATTCTTGAAATTAGTTTGGTACTTTCTTAAACGATTCTGTATTTGATTTGGGTGCTTCTGGTTACATTGTAATGGCGTCCAGATAGATTATCAGTCACTGCGGCTATTCTATCTAAAGAGATTAGCCAGCTGCGTGGATACAGATGCACTCTCTATTCCCTCATTCTTATAGCCCGATGGTACGGCAATCTGACACGACTGGACAGAGATGCTCATAACCGATATTATATAATCTGCAATGCACGGGAATCATCACCAACTTCCAGGGTCGGAGCTCTTTTAACAAGATAACTTAAACCAAAGTCATTTTGCTCTTAACAGGCGTTCGAATCCGGAACCCCGTTCTAAGAAGTGCTGCTTGGCAATTCTAGCATTTGAACTTAAATATTATACTAAAGGCCAGTTTCCAAATGTCCGAATAGCCACTATCCTACCGAATAATTTCAAAAATGGAACATAATTTATATGAAATGATCTAACAAATAAACTATATGGAATTTATTCGTAGGTGGTGAAATAGGCCCCAAATATCTTTTATCCTGACCATAAAACCAATGACGAATATAGCAAAAAAACTAGGCTAACCTTATGGCTGAGATGATGATGATGAGTTTCGCATTGTCCGAGTAGCCACTACCTACCAGATAAATTCAAAAATGGAACAGAATTTATATGAAATTATCTACCAAATAAACTATCTGGAACTTATTCGTAGGTGGTGAAACAGGCCCTAAATATCTTTTATCCAATGACGAATATAGCAAAAAGAACTAGGCTAACCTTAATACCTAAACCTCAGATCTCCCATTAACATACCCCATCGACAGTCCAACATTAAAACTATAAGACTTTACGATGTCTGATGTCTGGCAGACATCGATTTGCCTTCGTCAAGATATGCCAACCACGTCACCGTGGGAGCACAATGACGCATATGTGTTTTGAAGATATAGGGCAGTGTGGTGTAGATGGACCATGACCTAGCATTTAATGGGGGTAGGAGCTTCTAGAAAATGTTTATAAGATTCTTATAGATGTCTTCATATCGTGTCTAGCCTTTCTTCATAGACAGAGTGACACCTGCCTTTATGCCATATTTCATCTGTATCTGTTCAGCAATTTAAGGGTGAGTGTGACAATTAATAGACAAACTTACTTTTTCATTTCAATGGAGTTTGTATGTTTAATAAATCGTTTTTCGTCACAAAAAAGCATGCTTTTATAAGAGTTACAAATTAAATTCAATGTTCCTCAGAGCTTTTATTATTAATCAGAGGTACAGACGCTAGCAGGTCAACCTAGCCGAATCTGTAAAATTTAACCAATCGAATATTAATTACGGTATTGTGATAAGGTTGAAAATTTATTAAAGAAATTTGACAGATTGGGTTAGATTGATGTGCTGGTTTCTGTACCTACAATGATTTTGAGTGTAATACTAATACTTGTTTAGTTTCGAAATTGCATTCAATTTAGTAAGTAGCATACGCTCTGTTCCCTATATGCTTCTATTGACAAAGACAGAAAACAGATGGATTACAATATAATCCTGTTACTTCAACATTACATAAAGAACCTGAAACGAGGAATCTAGCAAAGACAAAATCCGTTCGGATACGTCTCGAAATACCCACAAAAAGCGTATACATGTGAAATCTTTTAGCAAATTGAAAATCTGTGGAACGGAACAACGATATTTGTCTAGACAAGTAAAGGATCAATTCAGGAAGAAAGATTGGTAGTGAATGATAAGGTTTATAATATAAATGATGATAAGTTTTGGCACGTAGAATTTAAATACCTAAGGGCCTGTTTCACTATCTACGAATAAGTTCAGCAGGCTTAGCATAGCGATTCTATATCTATTCTACCAAGAAAAGACAAAGCTCTTTCTGTCAATGTCAACATGTCTTCTACCCGAGCATGGCGCGACCTGTCAACTTACATATAATCACTTGTAAACTTATGACGATCGAAAAAAAGAAAAATTTCTTCAAAAAATTTCAAAAGAAATCTTACGTCAATCTGTCACTTTTCTGTCATTATGTCCATTCTCCGGTAGACAACACTTGTTTCTACGGTTGCCATGCTACGCTTGCAGATAAAGTAAACGATAGATAATTTTATACAAAATCTCTTCCATTTTTTAATTTACATATCTAGTAGATAGTGGCTATTCGGACATTGTGAAACTATAAGTAAAGCCATAAGTAAAGTTAAGTAATTTGACTTGAGAGGAGCTTGTGGCTAAGTAATAGCTGCACAGCTCTAGCGATCATAAGGTTTACCTAAGCAACGCTTGACGCTATCGGTCCATATATGACCATCTTGTCATGACGAGTTCCTCATGTGGGGCTATCATTTGTACATCTTTGCCAGTTGTAACGGGTAGTCAGAGGCCAGAAAGTATGACAAGCAGTCTTACCAAGGGCTATCGGGTTGCCCAGGTAACTGGGTTGAGGAGGTCAGACAGGCAGTCGCTCTATATAAAACTCTGGCACTCTGCTGCATCCGATTAAGACTAAAAGCCGACCCCAATGTACCTTGGGAAAAGGCTAGGTAGATAAATTATTAAGTAGATAATTACATACGAATTCTGTTCCATTTTTGAGCTTTATTCGGTAGACAGTAGTTATTCGGACATCGTGAAACTTGCTCTTAAAAACGAAAAGAGTTTCCGTTCACCCATTTATTCAACAAAGAAACATATTTTAAAATTTCCTTTATAAATCTTCTGTTGGCAAACTTATGGAATCCAATTCCTCTTTATCATAATAGTATAGGATTTCAGTTTTTACTACGAAACTTTGACTGCCGTGAAATCTCTATCTTCTTAGTTATAACTACTTTGATCTAGGGTTGTGGGTGAGTATGTCTTTAATTCATAAGCCCTCTTAAGAATTTACGAATAAAGCGACAATTATTCTAAGTTTCTTCTTAATTCATTAACTGTGTGTTGGTCTAGAAGACGCAAGGTGCGACTATTGTGCACGGGGTCTCGGGTTCGATTCCCGGGTCGGGCCCAAATCGCTTTGTGAGTTTTGAGAAAATGTCATAAAGCATCCTGGAGTCTGGAAGTTGGTGATTGATTCACCCGTGCATCGGAGAGCACGTAAATGTCGGTCCTGCGACTGATCTCTCTTCGGTCATGTCGGATTGCCGTCCCATAGGACTATTGAGAGTGAGGGAATAGAGAGTGCACTTGTATCTGCGCAAATGCTTGTGCACTGTAATATGTCCTGCGCAGCTGGCTGATCTCCATAAAAAAGAACGGCGGCCGCAGCCGATAATCGGCCTGGATGCCATCATTATCATCATCACATAAAATGTCAAATCGAATAAGTAAAGTATATCGAAAGTTTTCGTACGCACATCATAAGAAAACATCCTTATACTCGTAAATTTTCAAATATTATTAATATATTATTAGGTACAAGCATAATGCTCAACTTCCATCACAAAGCTCAACAAATTTCCCCAAGAAAACGTAGTTAGACTTTAAACACCATCATCCCGCGATCTGTCACCAAAAATCCCGCGACGCGACAGCCCTGGCATCTTGCCGGGAACAGCAAATCGCAATCGTTAATTGCTAAATCCACTCAGGATTAATTACTCTGCTTCAGCTTAAACATAAACATTGGCCTCGTTCCTCGATGTTGAATTTTAAGATTTGTGCAAGAACTTTACTTTATCTGGTCATGGCAGACTCTGCAAACTGAGTTTGTTGAATCATTTTATGTTTAAAACGTATCGTTATTCGAACTAGTCTGTGCCTTTTAGATACTATTAGCTAAAGAGTTGAGTCGTTCGTCTTGTGATTGAAAACAAGGACTGTATTCTTGTCTAAGTTTAAAAAAATATATTTGGATACTGGTCTTTCAAAATCAATGAAGAGATTATGTTATACGTGTCGCTATAAAGCTGACGCCAAACTTAACATCCTAGTACAAGAATGCTAATCCCTCGAACTGAAGTTATTTAATAGAAGGTCTATAAATAAGAACGAGAGGGCCAAAAAATCGCGCGAGTCGAGCTATTAAATAACTTCATCACCTACTTATCTTACCCTCCTAAGTCAGGGTCGATCTTCCAGTCTAACCAGATGCAGCTGAGTACTAGTGCTTTGCATAGAGCGACTGTCTATCTGTCTTCCTCAACCCAGTCACCAGGGCAACCCGACACTCCTTATTAAGATTGTCTTTCGGTTAGTAACAATTGTTAAAACAACAAACTGGGTCCTATCAATTTACTGAGCCTTTCGAAATACGAAATCTGGCAAAAGATATCTATAGAATGGTGAAAATTTTCTTTTGAAACGAGGGAGAGAGAGAGAGAAAGAGATAGAGTACCTGTTGTAATCCATCAAATTAAAACAATTAAGTTTCAGTTACAAGTATGACGCTATAAAAAAAAAACATAAACAAACTTTCCCTAAAACTGTACACTTAAAACTCCAACCCAGAAACCGAACCCAACAACCCAAGCTTACCAGCCTTCACATTTCCTCAACTTTTGAGGAAAACATTAAATTCGTCACAATGAAAAAGTAAATAACAAGACCATTAAAACTCAAAGTTATTTTCCGAGAATTGAGCGCTCGTTTCAATAAAAAGGCAATGATTTTTAAATATAAATATATAGGAGGCTCTGTTGTTGGTTCGTGTCGGTAAGATTTCAGATATGATAGGCATTATATTATTCAACAGTGGAATAAGTAACTCTTCGTAAATTATGTATAAACACCAGCACATCAAGCTACTACAATCTGTCAAGTATCCTTAACACATTTTCAACTTTATCCCTGAAGCATATTGTTCAAAGTTGATTGAGGGAAATTTGTCAGTTTCGAATAGATCAGTCTTGGATATGGATAAAAAAGTAGGTTACGGCCATCCTTGTTATTTTGTCTCGAGTTTATTTCCATCTCAAATAGCTTCTAGATCGGTTCAGTCATTTGAGCTTTTTACAATAATAAATTTATATTTATTTATTGCATAATGTATACAATTACAGTTACAAAAAATGCATTCTTATAACTAAGTACACATTACCCTGTTAGGGCGCAGCAAATTTACTTAAAAACTAGGTAGTTGAGTTGGTACTTATATATTTCTAGGAACTTTTTTATCAATTATTTTAAACTAACGGAATATATATGTATATATTTATATATATGTGTATATATATCACGCCTAGAAGTAACGCGTGCGGCTTTTAATTAGCCACGAGCTCCTTCTTCGTAGCCACGAGCTCCTCTTTTCTTCTTACCGCCTAATAAATAAATGCAATCTCTAAATTACGTATACGAACTCCAAAATAAACAGTACAATGTATATACAGTAAGATTTCTCTGCGATAACGCCCGGATGACGAACGACGACACAAAATCTACTGATTAAATCTTCCCTCGCAAATAAACCAACTGCTTTCGCTACACTGTACCACATTACACCCAAAACAATATTTGTCCGAAAACAGTGCCAAATATATTCGCCTTTTAAACATTTAAAATTATTTTCGTAAAATCTATTTGGCATTTCAATTTTAAAAGCAAAATAGTATTTTAAGTTACATCGACAGATGTTCAACGGACGATTCAGTTGCATAATTTAAAATGACACAGTCTAAAATAATATGGTTGAACTATTTAACGATAAAAATGTTCCATTGAAAGGGCGAGATCGAATTTTGTTGTCAGCGTTCGAATTGCTACATAACAAATACATAATATAGGGGCTTTTTCACACACGATCACAATAATAGCTCCAAGAAAAGCTATTGATTAGCCTGTACTATGGGTGCTAACACAACTGACATACTACATAAACTTTATATAATATTTATTTATAAATATACATATATTATAACACCCAAACCATGCATGATCATTGCACAAATGATGACCGTGCCAGGAATCAAACCCGGGACCCTCAGCTCGGCAGTAAGGCGTGGTTACTACTGCGCCAACGAGGTCGTCAATGTAAATAGATTGTCCCTTTTACATAGGACTGAATGGATATCCATTTGGGAATTGGTAGTGTGACCTAATTTTTTATCGTAAGGATATAAATTTAAGAATATTATGGTCCTTATTGGGAAAAATGGAACAGGATGAGATTGTTCTAAAAATAAAAAGAGTAGAAATGTTATTCATTATCTCTTGTCTTAAATAACCATCCTTATATACATGAGTACAGTGGCATTTTATATAACTGTTATTTATTTCTGAATAAATATACTAATATTCTAGACATGGTACTATTATTTGACGACCAGATGGCGAAGTAAGTAGTGAATCTACCTGCCACACCGGATGTCACGGGTTCGATTCCCGCATAAATCAAACATTTTTTTTGTGCATGAACTTGGGGCTTTATAGTCGTTACGGGTAGTCGGAAGCCAGTAAGTCTGACGCCAGTCCAACCAAGGGGTATTGAGTTGCTCGGGTAACTGGGTTGAGGATGTCAGATAGGCAGTCGCTCCTTATAAAACACTGGTACTCAGCTAAATCTGGTTAGACTGGAAGCCGACCCCGACATAGTTGGGACGAAGGCTCGGAAGATGATGAACATGGGGCTTTGATTAGTCTGGGTGTCCTAAGCTGTGTACAATATACCTATGTGTTTACAAAAGAGAAGTATATAAGTATGTTTATCAGTTGTCTAGTAGCCATAGTACAAGCTCTGCTTAGTTCAGTACTAGATTATTATTACATTATTAAAAAATATATATTATGCAGTTAACCTACTGAAAATTTTACTCTGTACGCCTCTGCAGTTGTCAAAAGTCGCCTACAACACTTGCGAATTCTTTCATAAATAATCGTATTTCAGAAATGCCCAAGTTTTGAGAATAGCCCTTTCTGAATGGCTACATCGACACAAACACAGGCGCATTTCACTCAATTTTAACTTTTAAAGCGTTGCCTTCTGTTTTTAAAACACTTTTATTTTAGTTTCAAAAGATTTTTTTCAGTACTTCGTCGACAATATTTCTGTTGGAAATGCATTTTGTTACTTGTATTTTTTGTCGCTTTTCAATTGTTTTCGTGTATGGATTGGTGGCAGACGTGTATAAAACTTTGTATAGACTCGAATCTTATTACTTGAATCGAATATTAACCTTCTGATATTGTGATAAGGTAGGTGATAAGGTAATAGATTTTCACTATTAAAGAAATTGGACATATTGAGGTAGGTTAATGTGCTGGCGTCAACCACCGCGATCAGAAAGAAATAAAAGATCGGGATGTGTGGAAGAGAAATGGTTGGCATTTGCCCAGCAGTAAGAAAGCTTATTTTTTTCGTGGGAAATCATCAAATGACCCCTGCCGCTGAGGGTGCAGCTGGAAGGAGTGTCAGACTTAATGACTAAAACCCATTATATTCCTTCCGGAGGTCCCTGTGTGCCAGGGCCAAGGTAACTCTTGCGAACAACCCGCAGCCCAGGCAGCAGTAAGACAGCTCAAGAAAAACAAAACATACCCTTAACATTAGCAAAAGATCGCAATTTACCTCACAATAATAATATTCCACAAAAAATATTTATCTATCCCCTCGGTTAAAAGCAAAAAAAAAAAAACATGTTTTTCCACCTTGTCACGCATTCATTACAGTATTTGACACATGAACGAGCAATTCATTCTTTTGGAAAAATACAAATGTCGACGCCAGCACATCAAGCTACTACAATCTGTCAAATTATCTTAAACGATTTTCGACTTTATTGTTGAAGCGTATGGTTCAAAATTGATTGGGAATATTTGTCACTTTACCTATAGGCAAGAAAATATTTTTTGTTTGGTTACACGGAAATTATTTATTTTGTCGACTGACAGACAGCTCTCTCAACGTTTTGGCATGTTAATAACGATGTGTTTAGAATTTTGTGAATAAAATTTGTGTGTGTGTGTGTGTGTAGGGAAAATTATAAAATTTTTGAATAGAATGACGACTCATTTTCCTATAAAGGTCCTAAAAGCTAATCTAAGCTCATTCAATAGCAAAAAATATCGTCAATTCGTAAGGTCTTTTTTTTTTTGGGAAGTTGGTTAAAAGTCTCAGTCTCTCATCATAAAGGCACAGACATTACAGTAAAGGAATCAGTACAAGGCGAGCGACGTTTAAAGTGCATTTCTCCGGAATCTTTTCCTTCATCTTTTCTCAGTTATTGGTGCCTAACATAAACTTAGAAAAGTTGCATTGGACCCCTGTGTATGCAGCTGGAGGGAGTGTCAGACTTTTATTGACTAAAACCGACTTTTGTTCCTTCTGGAGGTCAGTTTGCAACAGGACTACAGCAACTCTTGCGAACAATCCCGCAGCTCATTAGCACAGATAGCAGCACATCAAGCTACCCAAAACTGTCAAATTTCCACAATCAGCTTTGAACCATGAACCAACAGCTTTAACGTTGAAAATCTATAAAGGGAATTTGACAGATTGTAGCAACTTGATTTGTTTGGCTTCCGAATATACCATTGACATGGGATCGAAGTCACACACTCGTACATGAGAGGCGGTGGTTTAACAACTAAGTCACCACAACAAGACCTAAATATTACTCAAGGGTTTTACAAATATCACAAAAAGTGTTATCCCGATGTCCGTTACAATAAAATTATTCGAAGTAAGCATAATATCTTTGTAATAAATAATTAATTAACTGCCGAAGGCTTAGTTTAAATTCTAAGGCTGTAAAGGAATACCGTATTTAATTGGTTTTAATTATTATTATCTATTTTTAACGGCATGAAAAGGTCAAAGGATTCATTACAGGTTAGTTAATTTATACTTTAGCCTTTTTAACTTAAGCCGTAACCTTTTTTGTATGGTGATCCAAAACAGCCCACATTTTGCCTAAGCCCAGTGCCTAGTGGTGGTGCAGCCTAGTGGTTGAAGCACAAGCCTCTCAAGTTCGAGTCTTCAGGTTCGATTCTAGACAAGTACCAATATAATATTCATAGCTTATATGTATAGGCGCCAGCACATCAAGCTACCCGAAACTGTCAAATTTTTGGGCCACGGTACACAGTACTTAATAAACATAGACATAAAAATTATTATTAAGGACAATTCGCAAACACATAACCTTCCTTGGCTGTCGGATAAAAAACCCGGTAAAATTTTGCTAACCCGTCCAAAAAAATATGTATGAGATCTATTTGTATGGGAAAGCGAATCAGAATAGCCCTGTCGAACCGTCTGTGATAAGCTTTAGGACATACATAATGTATGAGACTGTCTGTAATTTGTACGTACGTACGGTGGATTGGTCCACGTAAGCTCGAATATGAATTGGACATTATTGGGATTAATATTATTATTTTTAGCACAAAAAATATACAGGATTTTACACAATTACTCATAAAAGCGAAAAGGGATTAAATGGCTCTTTACAAAGATTAAATTAACAATATTTATTAAATCGTAATATTATCACTTCGCCTCACTTGAAGTCGTACACTTCGCCCCACTCGAAGTCGCACACTTCACCCCAATCGAAGTCGTTCACTTCGCCCAAAAAAATTACATATTCTTTTTTTAATTGTAATTCATTCTTCATTAAGCTTCTTAAATTCATAGATTAAGTATAAAACGCATACGCTACATTTTTACCTAATGTGAACTGCCCGCGGCAAGGCAAGTCATAATAACCAAAACAGAAGTTGCTTTGAGTGGCTTAGCCATATAAAATTTTAGATTTACAAACCAGATTAGATAGAAGCGTAGATATTACAAATAAAGATGAGAAAATAAGATTTGAAAATATTATAAAGATATGCTAATTTACTTTTAAAAAATGCCCAATTTACTGGTAGGTACTGGTACGTAAGAAAGAAATCTCATTATGTAGATTGCAAAACGTTATGAATAGAATTCAAAAACAAACATTTTGGAGGTACAAAACTATTTCGATATGTGTTATGTTACCCCTTTTTTCGTGGGAAATCATCACAGGACCCCTCCCACTGAGGGTGCAGCTTGAGGGAGTGTCAGACTCTTACTGACTAAAACCCACTATGTTCCTTCTGGAGGTTCCAATATGCCAGGGCCACGGTATCTCTTGTGAACAACCCGCAGCCCAGGCAGACTCTGGCCCTAAGGAGTGCCCCTTTCTTGTTGCTGACATCTCTATAATGTGTTACCCCTCTGTGACAAATAATCTATCCTAATTCCTTTTAAACGACATGACAATTTGCTAGGTTGGTGATCTTTTTGGCTCGTATTTTTGGACTATTTTTGAAACCTGTATTTGAATAACTAGAGGTTTCTCGCTATATCACTCGCGTCCTGGTGGAAGGGAGGGGGGCAGAGCTTTTGAAATAAAATATGCATATGGGCACTTAAAAAATGTAGCTTTTTGTTGGTAAAAGTTTTGGTAATCCCCTTTCGACGTTACATTTCTTTTTTTTTATGATACACAATCCTGTTCGCTATGGATTCATTGTCCCTCCATTTTTGCATCTGAAATGAATCCAGATTTTAATTCCATTTCGTGTAGTGTTTTCGCTGTTTTTGTTGAAACCGTGATAAACAAATACATTTACATTGAAAATGTTAGAAAAGAGTCTTCAGAATGCATAAGAAAATAACGAGAACTTGACTGTTAATTGTCTAATTTTTTTTTTCCACATTTGACAATATTACTTCGCTTATATTCACATAAATATTTACAATGTATTTACAAATAAAATATAAATTGTCTAATTAAATATTAACAGGACAGTAAGTAATTTAAGGATTCCAATATATAACCTTACTTTTAGACATTTGTCTTATTTTGAAAATAAAAGATGTTATCCCTGACAGTTTTCATTTTTTTGTAACCTCTTATGTAAAAGCGCAACGGCTTTATCGATCATAAATCGGTCCGAGGATGGGTGACCATCTTGTCATGACGAGTTCTTCCCTATTTCGGAATGTAACATCATTGACAGTCGTTACGGGTAGTCAGAAGCCATTGGGTTGCCCGGGTAACTGGGTTGAGGAGGTCAGATAGGCAGTCGCTCTTTGTAAAACACTACTACTCAGCCGAATCCGGTTAGACTGGAAGCCGACCCCAACATAGTTGGGAAAAGGCTCGGGAGATGATTTCATTAAGAATTTTATCCCTAAACTAACGTTGCGTACGACCTCAAATACAGCCTAACATACAAAACTTTTTTTACATAGGGTGTTCAGAAAGAGCCGAATCCGAACATTACGCGAGGATATATTGCAAGGGTGTTCCCTCAGCTATCGATTACTTGCGGGGACGTGAAGATGCGCCGAACTTCGCTTTATTAGTTACATGGATGGTGCTATGTGGAAGTGGGACAAGAAAACAGCTATAGTTTAATTAATACAAACTTAAACTTAAACGGACCAGCAAGCGCAGCGTAGGACGTCCACCAACGAGATGGACAGACGACCTTATAAAGGTCGCCGGAAGACGCTGGATGCAGGTCGCTTCCAACGGGTGTATGTGGAGATCTAAAGGGGAGGCCTATGTTCAGCAGTGGACGTCCTATGGCTGAGATGATGATGATGATGATGAAACTTAAACTTTAAGCATATTATGTAATTTTTTTTATTAAATTCTATCATTTATTTCATTAAGATAGCATACAGCACTTTCAAAAAGTAGGTAGCTGTTTGCTTTAGCCTGGGTGTTTCATAGATGATGATGAGATGCATATCCTCTGGTCACGGGTGGATTAGGTTCTTGGATTATAAAAAATGTGTTAGATTTGAGCTTTAGGTAATTTTGGTGTAAAACATTTGAAATATTTTATAAAATTTAATTTCTGAATATCATATGGTATAGATAAAAAATAATTGCATGGAATTTTTTTCTCAGATTATGTACTGTGTAAAAAATAATATTTAAAAATAATGCCTAGATGCCTAATTCAAAATTATTTGTTTAAGTTTTAAACAAGTGCAGTTGCGTGTTGTGTTCTGTATATTGTGTAAATTATAATATTATATTTTGGTCAACAATGGCCAAAAAAATGGTATCAACATTAATTTCAATAATTTTATCTTATACAACAAAACCACTTAGGCTTACAACAGATTAATATTGTAATATATTTGTGGTCGTTACAGTCAAATATAAAATGAATTGTTCAATTCGAAAATTGATCCACATTTCACCCACCACCGCACACAAATAGATTGATTGCTTACTTGGAATTGCGGAATAAATAGCATTTTGTATTTGATTAACAATTAACCTAAAAGCTCTAACGTTACATTCCTAATTCCGCTTTAGGGCCTCTAATATGAAATTTATGAGCAACATAGGGCCTGCCTGGGCTGCGGGTTGTTCGTAAGAGATACCGTGGCCCTGGTACGCAGGGACTTCCAAAAGGAACATAGTGGATTTTAGTCAGTAAGAGTGTCAGGCACACTCCCTCCAGCTGCACCCACAGCGGAAGGAGTCATTTTAATGATTTCCCACGAAAAAAAATGTGTAGCAGGCGGGTAGGCTGTGGAATTACTAAAGCGGCCCCGGCACACAAAGACATCCAGAAGGAACGTAGTGGGTTTTAGTCAATAAGAGTATGAGACACACTCCCTCCAGCTGCACCCACAGTGGGAGTAGTCATTTGTTGTTGGTAAATTATAGCAGGCGAGTACAACGGTTTACCTTTCTTAAATTCACTTGGTACAAGACCTCATAAAGAGCAAGTCAGAGAGACAGAGAAAGAGAGAGATCTCTTTTATTAGATATAATGTGTCTACATCGCAGTAACATTTTATTTGAATACAGGCAACCAAATACTACTCCATTTGATTACAACTACAAGAGACGATAAAAAATCGGAGCTAAAGAATAATCCCGAATAAGCAGTTTTTCAACACGTCTCGCATAACACCGTTCATTTCTCAGTAATAATAAAGAAGGGCCCATTTCGTCTAAGATTTATATTGCTGAACCTTTTTGTGGTTGCCACGATGTTTGTTATCCAATAACAGGGAATAGGTTTCGCTAATATATATTGCTTATGTGCCATGATCTTACTTATCTCTTTACCTAATACTATTTAAATAAAATACGTGATGATGATGATGGCATCCAGGCCGATTGTCGGCTACGGCGGCCGTTCTCTTTTATGGAGATATTATAGTGCACAAGCATTCATGCACTCTCTATTCCCTCACTTTCATAGACCGATGGGACGGCAATCCGTCACGACCGGAGAGAGATGGGCCGACATTTACGTGCTCTCCGATGCACGGGTGAATCAATCACCAACTTCCAGACTCCAGGCTGCTTTATGCTGCTTTATATATCGAACCCGAGACCCCGTGCACAGGAGTCGCGCCTAGACCAACGAAACAGTCAAAAAAATACGTGATACTGATGTATTGAGGACCTCGTGGCTAAGTAAAAGCCGCACAAGTCGATCAATCATAAGGTCAAGTAACCATCTTGTCATGACGAGTTCCTCCGTGTTTCGGAAGGCATGTTAAATTGGTGAGTCCCGGCTGCCATTTTTACATCTTTGGCTTCGTTACGGGTAGTCAGAAGCCAGTAAGTCTGACAACCAGTCTTACCTAGGGGTATAAGGTTGCCCAGGTAGCCGGGAAATCGCGGTCACCCATCCACGGACCGACCACACCAAGCATTGCTTAACCTTATGATCGATCGATCTTAATAAAAGCCGCACCTTTTTCTTAACCACAAACTCCTCCAAGTATTTTTTTTGAATAATCGCCAAAATTTTATAAATGCTTTTGTAGAATTCATGACACTATAAGCGCTGACAATTATTGTATCACACTATATAGGTTAATACAATTATTCCCTTTATCGGAACACAATGGCTATTAATTATTCATTATTACACAGGTGACGAGATTCTGGGAACACAACTGAGCGATTGATGGCTCAACAAATATTATTACAACCCATTGATTGTGTTTAATGTAGTTTAGTAATTGACGTTAGAGTTTATCAATCTAAGGTTAAGATTTGCCTCGGTTTGATGAGTGACTATATTAATAATAGCGAACAGATCCATTGCCTCTAAAGAGATCAGCCAGCTGCGCAGGACATATTATAGTACATAAGCATTCGCGCAGACACAGGTGCACTCTCTATTCCCTCACTCTCATAGTCCGATGGGCCCGGACAGAGATCAGGCGCAGGACCGACATTTACGCACTCTCCAAAGCACGGGTGTATCAATCATCAACTAACAGACTCCTAGCTGCTCTATGAAAGTCTCTTAAAACCTACAAAGTGATTTTGGACCGACCCGGGAATCGAACCCAAGACCCCAAGCACAGCAGTCGCGCTATTCAACTACTTGAACAACGAGGATATCTATGTAATTAAATACCTGTTAATAATAATTTAGTGTATATGCAAATAAAGATTCTAATTCTGAACTTTATTAAAGTAGTTCGGTCTCTAAGGGTTGAACTACATCTGGCAGTACGGAATCGCTTTTTTCCATCGCCTTTTCTCTTTCTGTCGCTTAGAACTGCCATTTGCTAGACCGAGACAGCCGATCGCCTCAAGGATTCCGCCGCGTGCTATCGCATTATGCTTTCTGTCTCATTCTAGCAAATGGCAGTTCTAAGCGACAGAAAGAGAAAGCGCGACGGAAAAGGCGATTCCGTGCTGCCAGATGTAGTTCAACCCTAAAACGTTTTTCAGATCGTCTGATGTAAAGTCAAATAGCTTCTATTAAAGTTATTCACAATAAGAATGAAAATTAAAAGTTCTTTCCATAGAAATAGAACGGGATTTCGTAATAATCACATTCCTTGTACAAAGCAATTTTGTGCTCGTAGCGAACTACGTGCGTAGGCGTATTGCTACGTGCGTAGCGCTTTGCTACGAAGAGGTGATTGAACTCTACGACTGCAAAAAAATTGGCCTTGATTTTTGCCTGGTTTTTGTATGAATGGGAGAATAAATTTGTTTTGAGGCTTTCGCGGGAATTTTTATTGAATAATTTCTATTATATTTAGTTTAATCTTACATTCTCTGCTGTAGATAAAAATATAATGTACGGGACATTATATTTTTATCTATTTAATCACTGGTTCAGATAATATTTTTGAAATATTAAAATACTAGCTTCTGCCCGCGACTTCGTACGCGGATCCAGTCGCTTATGCCAGCGACTACAGGGCTGTCAAAATCGAAGGTTTGGAATGTCTGATATCGAATTCTAAGAGCCCGGGGACGGGAAAACAACATGATGCGCGAGATGATTCGAGACGCTTCAGGTCTTTAATTTTTGGAATGCCTCAAATTGAACAGTTTTGTTAAAACGTCATTCATAGATGCTATAATGTTGCTGGGCGCCTGGAATTCCACAACAGTTGTAACTGATTATGAATATTTCGTTCAACATCATTCTGGACAACGTATAATCTCGATCAGCAATTAGTCGCGCATTAGGTTTATAGGAGTCAAGCATGATTCTGTATTGGCAAATTGTCGCTTACTTGTCTCTAGTCACTTAGAAGCAGATGCGTTGATACGCTGAGAAGTCAAGCGTGATTCTCTTTCCGAGAACGTCTAAGATTTGCGAGGCAATGCAAGACGTTCAGGATCAGTGGTCAGTGGCGCATCACATTCTTCTTTGGTGTCTAGAGACCTGGATGTTGATGCGTAAATACGCTGAAAACGTAAGCGTGCTTCTCGATCCCAAAAGATTTCTCGAAAAGCATCAAGCCTCTCTCGACTTAGATTAGCTCTTCGTTGGATTATAAGGTTCGTATGATCCTTAATGTCTTAGCTTCTTGGAATAATGGAAACAATTTAACCTTTTTGTAAGCATAGTTATCGTTTTGTTGTGAAGATACTTGATCCATAAAAATCTAAGTGTCTGCTCTCCTGCACTACCTGGTAGGCTACCGTGTCACGGAGATAAATATAAAAGTAAATTAAAAACTGAAATAACGTTAGTCCGAATGGAAGTTTTGGCCAGAAGTCTTCAATAAAGCAGCACACCAAGCTACTACAATCTGTCAAATTTCCTAAATAGAATTTCAACTTTTTCGCTGAAGCATATGGTAGCAAAGTTGATTGGAAAATATTTACAGTTTCGGGTAACTTGATGTGCTGGCGTCTATACCATGGTCATCGAAAATCAGTCGTAAACTGTTACGGCCTTCACCGCGCTGAGGTACTTTCAGCTTATGTTGTTTTAACCGACTTCAAAAAAGAGAGGTTCTTCAGATGTGTCTGATCTTAGATTTTTATAAGTCAACCGGAAATGCCTATCAGACCGAACAACTTTTGCTAAGACATCAGTCCTATATGTTTGATGGTGTAGCTGGGCTCTTAGAGTTCCATAACAGGTGTTCTAGATCTTCAAATTTTATCTCGCAGCAGAAAATGCTCATCACGTGGAACAGTTTTTGCTATGGCAGCATTACTCTATCTCTTATAGTTAAGCTGATCTGTTGCTGTTCTGCATCAGGTGTTCAAATTTCCAAGATAATTTATAGCCTATATGTTGCCCCGACCTACCGCCTATACAACAAAAAAAGAATCATTCAAATCTGTCCAGTAGTTCCGAAGCATTTCCGAAGATTAGCGCGTACAAACAAACAGACAAACAGGCATACAGACAAACAGACATACAGACAAATAGACACAATTTTTTTTTTGGATTCGTGTTCTATTGCTGTTTCTAAACCCCCCTCAGTAATTATTTTTATCAATATATTAAATGTACAGACACGGTTTTTTTACTGTTTTATTATATGTATAGATATAGATGAAGAAAGTACAGCACTCCTTTGATCTTAAATGACTAACTTACCCAAAGACAGATTTTTTTGCTCTCATCCTCTGTCCCCGATTTTGAGTGTTATCTTGGAACTTGAATAATCAAAATTAATAGATACTTGTGACTACGATTGTAGACTGGAAGACACCCCAGTATAATTTAATTTTATGAAAATAAAACTATGAACTCCATCTATGATCAGCTATAATTACTAACAATGTCAGATTGTCAAATTAGATTGTTTTGAAAAGCTAAAGATGGTGTTAGGTTGAAACTTGCCTTACTACTTTTGTCTTTAAATTATTTTTATCTGTCGAAATAACATATGTAGCATGTTTAGGTATATACTTTGAACTGAAAAATAAATTAAAAAATTGTTAGCCCGGTTTTATTGTATGAAAAGCTTAACTCCATCTATGACAGTAGGTAATAACTATTTACCCAGCTGGTACAGTCAAATTTGCTAAATGTGTTGTAATGAAAAATATATAGATGGCGTCTAGTTAAAACTGACCAAAAAATGCTTTATTGCTCATCCACCTTAGTTAATAGCGTTATAATATATAGCCTATGTGTTATTCTGATGTATAAGCTATATTGTGGTAAAGTTTCATTCAAATCCATTCAGTAGTTTTTGCGTGAAAGAGTAACAAACATCCATACATCCATACATCCATACATCCATCCATCCATACATCCATACTTACAAACTTTCGCCTTTATAATAGTAGTAGGATTATTAGCATATAACATTAAGTTTGATTTTCCTGAAGGATTTCAGGGAATTGTAACACTGTCAAGCCAGATTTCATATTATATTATGTTTAAATAAAAAAAAGGAGTTTTTATGTCCAGAAGCCAGCACATCAAGCTACCTCTACCACAATCTGTCAAATTTCCTTAATCAATTTTCGACTTTATTGCTGAAACATATGGTTTGAAGTTATGGAGAATTTTGTCATTTTCGGGAAGCTTGATGTGCTGGCGTCTGTACATGTTAAAAATAATGATTTTATTGAGTTAGTTAGTGAAATAATTTTTGGAAGCTAATATAATGTTTTACGCCTTTAAAACCGTCGAAAAAATGTATATTATCACCAATGTATGTGTGCAAACTTTTCCCAATATAGGACTTCACCTGCCATTAGTTGGACTGAACACTATACAATAAAAAAATGGCTACTTAGGGCCTGTCTCACCACCTAAAAATAAGTTCCAGTTAGTTTATTTGGTAGATAATTTCATACAAATTCAGTTCCATTTTTGAATTTATTCGGTAGATAGTGGCTATTCGAACATGCGAAACTAGCCCTTAAATAAAACAATCAAAGAATGTCATTGCAAAAAGTTCTACATCAAAATATTGAAGACTATTACACAATTAAACTCTTATTCGATGTCTAAGATCTAAATTAAATGACGAAACTAGTTATATACTAATAAAATAAATTAACCAAAACCGACCTATTTCGGGAATTATAAAATTAACATAAATTCCGTAACACCTGCACACGTACGAAATAATTAGTATGTTATTATCCTACGTGTCGGATTTGCATACTATAGATATAATTACAAACCAGTCTAACCAAAGGGTATTGGGTTGCCCGGGTAACTGGGTTGAGGAGGTCAGACAGGCAGTCGCTCCTTGTAAAACACTGGTACTCAGCTGAATCCAGTTAGACTGGAAGCCGACCCCAACATAGTTGGGAAAAGGCTCGGGAGATGATGATGATGAGACATTATTACAAGTATTATATTCTGTATGGTTTTGAGTGCTGGCCCACAAAAGAGATGAATGAAAGACAACTGCATGCAGTAGAGATGAGAATGTTAAGAGGAATGTTTAGACGCAAATGAAGAGATTAAGGAATGATTATATAAGAGGAAGTTTGAAAATAGCACCGATAGCCAAAAAAATATATGGAAACCAGCTATCATGGTACGGGCATAAGGATCACGATGTGAGGAAGGTTTTAGACATGGACGTGGTTACAGAGGAAGGGGATGACCAAATAAACGATGGATGGATTGTCTGAAAGTTTAAAACAGCTTATAAGCATGTCAGGTTTCCTCAAGATGTTTACCTTCACCTTTACTCAGTCATTGGTGACCAGGATATATGAATTTTAAGTTAAAGAAAAAATAAAAGTTAATTGGTTTTAGTGGAATAAAAGGCTGAGGCCGTAGCCACTAGGCCCCATTCTCTTTATGAGAAGCGGCTTCAGCCCTGCAGGCTTAACATGGCAACCGTAGAAACAAGTTTTGTTTACTGGAGAATGGATATAATGACAGATTTACGTAAGATTTCTTTTGTCATTTTTTGAAGAAAATTTTCTTTTCTTCGATCGACATAAGTTTACAAGTGATTATATGCGAGTTGACAGGTCGCGCCATGCTCGGGCAGAAGACATGTTGACATAGACAAAAAGAGCTTTGTCTTTTCTTGACAGAATAGTTTATAGAATCTACATGCTAAGCCTGCAGCAGTGAGACAATAAAAAAGACTGACAATTTAATTTGAAACTGGATATTTTCTTAAACATGATTATAAAACCTTCTACATCTTCCCGTATCTACATTACAGAAGTAAACACAATGACCCTATACTGGTACTTAATCATGTTGTCCTTACATTCGTCCAATTATTTGAGTGTCCCTTTATCCCCCATTCTCCCTTCACTTGATGTTTTCCTGCACAAGATAAAGAAATAAAAGTAATTCATTAAGTAAGCGTTGGCCTTATATATTTATGTGAAGCTGTTGTCATGTGTTTCCATATAAAAAAAAGTATTTTATTCCACCGCTTAGAGACGACGAAAATAGATTAAGATCTGTATTTATTTTTATACGTATAAGGATGTAGTGACTAGTGCCTCTATGTCCGGGTTGATATCTTTATAACAGTAATCTACGTAATAAGATTTTTCTCATATATTTAACCGCCTACATACCCTCGTTTGTATCAAGCGCCCCCGCACACTGTAGACTGTAAAGTCAGTCGATAACTCCCTCTCGAATTCAATTCCCAGCAGGCTTAGCATGGCGATGCTATATCTATTCTGTCAAGAAAAGACAAAGCTCTTTTTGTCAATGTCAACATGTCTTCTGCCCGAGCATGGCGCGACCTGTCAACTCTCATATAATCACTTGTAAACTTATGTCGATCGAAGAAAAGAAAAATTTCTTAAAAAAATGACTAAAAGAAATTTTACGTCAATCTGTCACTTTTCTGTCATTTTGTCCATTCTCCGGTAAACAAAACTTGTTTCTACGGTTGCCATGCTAAGCCTGCTGGTCGGTTCGAAATCTCTTTACGGGTTTAAGAAACAGGTGAAACCGATTTCGGGATCTAGTTTACGAACTTATACACATATAATGCCTTGAAACTATTTAAATTCTACTCCATTTGGGTAATAACCAAAAAGAGAAAATAATATTACAATAATAATAATCCAGAATTTTTGTATGTAAATACAGGCACTTTACAGGCTAGGTCGTTAAGCTCTCTAGTTTTATATCTTTTAATAAAAGTTCTTATTATAAAAGCACAAAGGATTATGAACTATAAAAAGGAAAAAAGATAACACTGTAAAGATATCATGATTAAGTAGTAAATCGTAAAAAATATAGTTCTTTTTCATGTGGGATGTGGCCATAAAACCATATACCCTAAGCAAAGAAAACCAGTATTTTTTATATTTTATTTTTGACTATTATATCATGTAGCCCTGCCTAGCCTTTCCCTAGGCTATGTTCGGGTTGGCTTCCAGTCTGAACCTGTACCAGTGTTTTACGTGGAGCGACTGCCTGTTTGACCTCCTCAACCCTGGGCAACTCGATACCCCTTTTTAAGACTATTTGTCAGACTTTCTAGCTTCTGACTACCCGTAACAACTGCCAATGATGTACAAATTACAGCTGGAACCTACCAATTTAACGTGTCTTTCGAAACACGGAGGAACTCGTCATGACAAGATGGCCACCAATCCATGGACGGAACGCGTCAAGCGTTGCTTAACCTTATGATCGATCGACCCGTGCGGCTGTTACTTAGCCACGAGCTGGGCAAAAATATCCTATGTTGTACAAAAAAAAGAATTTATGTTTATTTGGAAAATCATCCCTTTAACAAAATTAAACACGGCCAACAACCACTTCATTCCTTTCAAAAATCACGAAATATTAGCGCAACGCTCTCAAAATAATCTAGGTCAATATTACATTGAGTTCCCAATAAATATACTTAGAATTCTCGGCCACAGTATCCGAGACATCCAATCCCATTTCCTCAACCACTCTAAATTACACTTTTAACCTAAAAAGGCTAGCTTTTGACCTAATATTTTAGGCCCAACTCGCCTTTATTAAGATATTATAAGGGATAGGATGGTACGTAAAGGGCCGACTGTAATAAAAGCGAGCGATGGACGTCGATTAAAGTATGTAGTCCATTTTTATGGCCCCAAGTGTAATAGAATTACTTTAGTGATAAAATAAAAAGTAAGTGTATATCTTTATTCGGAAGTTTTGAACGCATACTTACCTGGAGCAATTTTATTGCTTGAGAAACTGGGATAATTAAAACAGTATGTAAATACGGTTTAAGTGTTCTTGTTGTTGAGGAAAATTTTGAAGCCTTATGAGTAGATCATGTTGTTTCATATAATAAATATATGTACAAAGTTGATACGACAGGGGCTTTCCTTTTAACTGCCTATAATAGGTACCATATTCAAGCTCTGTAATAGTATGTATAATGTAAAAATTAATAGCTAAATGAGTAGCAGCTGACGCGATTTCGCTTATTCTTTTTTATTTTTTATTTATGATGGGATCGCTCTTGATCCTAATCCAGCTCGGACGGCAAGGATGGAATCTACGATGGTACGAGCTTTCCCAGAAGAAGCCTATTCACTCTTGCCTTAAAGAGTCTTGGGTTGTAAGTACTCGGAAATACAGACGCCAGTAGGTCAACTTAGAAGTATCTGTCAAATTTTACCAATCGAATATTAACCTTCTGGTATTGTGATAAGGTTTAAAATCTATTAAATAAATTTGACAGAGGCTAGGTTGATGTGGCTGGCGTCTGTTCAAAGACGGTTCTTAAGGAGAGAAAAAAGAAACATGTTGCCTCAAAAGAAATAACAAGAGAAACAAATACAAGAATCGATAATAATTATGAAGTTTGCCGAGTCAGTATACAAATTTTTAATATTAATAAAAAACTATGATTTTCATTGATTGTTAGGTTGTTAAATTGTTTTGTTAGGTTATCCGTAATAATACACGGGGCAATTTTATTGCTACTTATTTATACGTGGAACAATTTAATTGAGTAATTTAAAACCGGTTATAAAAATTACTTTTTCCTATAAAATTTTATTAAAATTTGTTCATAAATTGTAGCAATACTGAAGAACTGAGTTCAATTCAATTGATTGTTTTTGCTAGAGTACCGTGGTATCCGGCAACTGTTATTAATACTGTACTATTAATGTATAAATTCTAGCTAATCTTAGGAATGTGAGGGTTAGTTTATTCGTAAAACAATATATGCGAAAAGAAAATTTTGGCACTCGTATAGAAAAAATAGTAGGTATCATGAAAACGGTTATTTTTTAAACTTTTTTAAGTTTTTGAGGTGAAATCAGATACAAAAAATAGACTGCCTTATTAAATTTTTTATTGCTTAATAAATTATAATATCGGGACACCTTTTCACACACGGTCGGCTAGCCTCAAGATAAGCTACTAATTAGCTTGTGTTATGGGTGCCTACACAACTCTGATAAACAACATATACTTGACACATAAACACATTATTATAACACCCAGAACATAGTCAACAAGCATGCTTATCACACAAATGTCGACCGTGTCGGGAATCGAACCCGCGACCTTCAGCTCGGCAGTCCGGGGCGTAGTGACGTGGTTACCATTGCGCTGACGAGACCGTCTTCGTCGGCCAAAAATATAAATGTATTTACTTTTTCATTTATTTTTATTCAAAAACATTTTCGCAAACCCTCGAAGATTTTCATACATTCCACACGTACTTACAAGCAATTTACACCATACACTTAACGCAACTCGCCCTAAAACACAAAAAAGGGTCGCGAATGGAATCCGAGATAGGTACCTATATACCGCAAAAATATTTTGTTTGCAACCTTTTTAGTGAAAACATCGGGAAACACCTATTTCCAACCACCTATGAATATATTTATAAGCCTCACTTGGAGCATTTTAACAACTGGATACGCCATTGCCGTGCTTATCGTTCGTTCTGATAAGCCGTTCATACTTGTACTTACGTGTGTCACGTTTATATGCCAGTTATCATCATCATCCTCCTGCTCTTATACCCATTTTATTTGAGATTGAAACTTTTCTCCCCCTTATTTTTAGCCACTTTCACACAGTAAATTCATCTATACCTTCTTTGGTCGTTGCCTTTCTCTATATCCATCCAGGTTCATTGTCAAAATCTTCCTCACAACATGATTCTTATTCTACCACATGACATGCCCACACCATGATAGCCAGTTTCCATAACTTTTCGGCTATCGATGCTACTTTCAAATTTCCTCTTATTTAATAATGCTTTACTACTCATTCATGTCCTAGCGTTTGTAAATTTTATTGTGTGCGTGTGTGTGGCAATGTTATCAATAATACTTTGAGTTATCACTATTCGTTGCTTTGCCTCATCCCCCGAAGGTAATTTGCTAGAGATTGGTGCTCATGGCGATTCCTGTCGTTTCAACGCTCTAAAACCTCTTCCTACAATTGTCGATAATTTTGTTTGCTTACTTCAGTCCTTTGTTTTAAACTGAAAATGTATTTGAGGACTTTTGAGAAAGTTTTAAGGCTGTTTGTACTTTTTTTTTGTTTTTACTCTTATTTATCGACGATTTTGTGATATTGATGAAATATGAGCTCATCTGCCTAGCCTTTTCCTATGTCATGTTGGGGCCTAACCCGACGATAACCCTAACCCTAACGATGAATATACATTGAGCAATTGCCTATCTGACCACCTCAACCTACTTAGCCGAGCGACCCGATATCCCTTATTAGGACTGGTTGTCGGACTCGATGGCTTCTAACTACTCGTAACGAATGACAGTCAAAGATGTTTAACTGACAGCCGGGACCTACCAAACCTGTCTTCCGAAACACTAAGGAACTCATCATCCCAAGGTGGACCCATGCATTGTTTAATCTTATCATCAATCGCTTAATGCAATTGTAACGTAGCACCTCCAATTATTTAACACCAAAATATTTTTAAATATTTTTGAGGAGTTACTTATTTCCTAGCCTTTCGATAGCTTAATTTATTTTCTAATGAAAAAATCAAATATCTGAATAGCATAGCAGATTTTAACTTCAGTCAAAATCACATAGTTTTAGAGAAAATTACAGTCTTTTAATATCAATTACAGTTAAGTAACTTCAGTCTAAAGATAGGAGTGATTAATTAACTTTGCCTAAATTAGCAACACGCGAACGTTTGAAACATAATCGTGTTTAAGAAAATCAAGCCGTCAATACAAATCAATCAATCTATTATTAACGAACGCAGAAACGATCATAAAAATAAACAATCGCAACTATAAAAATCTTGATCATTATCACACAGACTTTTTATCGTCCCACTGCTGAGCAGAGGCCTTCTCTCCCACGGAGAAGGATTGAGTGTTAATCACCACGCTTGCTCAATGCGGGTTGGTGATTTCAGACTTCATCGTCCAGGTTTCCTCAAGATGTTTTCCTTCACCTTTAATCAGTCTTTGGTGTCCAAGATAAACTTAGAAAGTGCGTATAACTTAGAAAAGTTACATTGGTACTTGCCTGACATGGAATCGAACCCTCATTCTCAAAAGGCTAGTGCTTTAACCACTAGGCCGCAACTATAAAAATCTTGATACGTTTTTGAAAAAGAATACCGTTGCGATACATCGCATTCGGGATAAAACTGCCGCATGTATTTTTTACGTTAAGCCCTTTTTTATTCCCGTTTTGTTAGACCATTTTCTGTTCTGGATTTGAGCTAGATTCTAAGTAAATCTGATAAAGGAAAACCTTTCCGATACATGATATCGTTTTTAGGTTTAGTTGCGATTGGAAATTCGAATCTGAAGGACCAATTGCTTATGCAATCTTTTACTATAGCTTACTGTATCGATGATTTAGATGTTGCATAGCTTGACAGCTAAGCAATGAGTCTAGAGAGGTTTGATTCCCGAGTCGGGTCGAATTTTTTTTCACAAAGCTGGCAGGAGTCTGGAAGTCAGTGATGATCACCCGTGAATCGGAGAGCGTGTAAATGTCGGTCCTGCGCCTGATCTCTCTCCGGTCATGTCAGATGGCCGTCCTATCGGGCTATGAGAGTAAGGGAATAGAGAGTGTGCCTGTATTTGCGCAAATGCTTGTGCACTATAATATTATGTGATGATGACAATGATGGCATCCAGGCCGATTCTAGGCTACGGCGGCCGTTCTCTTTTATAGAGATCCGACAGCTGCGCTGGACATATTATAGTGATAGCAGGCTTAGCATGACAACCGTAGAAACAAGTTTTGTTTACCGGAGATTGGATATAATGACAGAAAAGTGACAGATTTACGTAAGATTTCTTTTGGCATTTTTTGAAGAAATTATTCTTTTCTTCGATTGACATAAGGCTACAAGTGATTATATGCAAGTTGACAGGTCGCGCCATGCTCGGGCAGAAGACATGTTGACATTGACAGAAAGAGCTTTGTCTTTTCTTGACAGAATATGTAGATATAAAATCGCCATACTAAGCCTGCAGGAGACTATAATATATACTGCGCAGCTGGCTGATCTCTTCACAGAGATAATCAGTCTGGACGAAATTTTTACATAAATCTACACTATTTGTAACTTTGAGCTCCTCAAAGTGCCTCTTATTTTCCTGGAAATAAAAAAAAACCTTTTAAATATTCAAAGGCTCTTCTCTGATTAAATAATACAGAGAAGTGCAAACTGGCAACACTGAAAATTGTTCACGATGCAGTTTGTCACACCATTCATTACGAGAATTGCTAAGGAATGGAATTTTATCGTGACTGTAGTCAGAATTGTGGAACGTTCTGTGCTATGAACAGTTTGTGCTGTTTATTAGAGCGAGAAGAGGTCTAGTAATGGGTTTGACAAATAGGGTTCTGAATTGGTAAAATGTTCTAAGTAAATAGTTTTTGAAATGTTCTTTCTTAAATTCAAAATAATTCCTTGCTACTAGAATTAGTCAAAGTTGATTGGGAAAATTTTACAGTTTCGGGTAGCTTGATGTGCTGACGTCTGTCCTCTTTACTATGAAATGTTCAAGCCCTTTTTTTTAGTGTCTGATTTTTTTAATACCCCTTGGTAAGACTGGTTGTCAGACTTTTTGGCGTCTGAACTCCCGTAACAACTGCTAAAGATGTTCAAATGCCAGCCAGCAGACCCAGCAATTTAACATGCTTTCCGAAAAATGGTGAAAACCGTCAGAACAAGTTGTTCACGTATCCATATACCGACCGCGCCAAGTGTTGCTTAACCTTCACCATCAAACGACCCGTGCGGCTATCACTTAGCCACGACCTACAATAACAAACCCATCCAAACTCCAGACGATAAGCTATTAAAATCGCGTAATCGATTTCAAAATACGTTTCGAAGCAAAGTTTGAAACTAGTATCAAAATATTTTCGAGTAGCAAAACACTGAAATGAAATCGATAAGATATTCAATCGCAAAGTTCGGTACAAAGTTCTAGACTTTTAGTTGACAAGTAAACATTGTGGAACCTTGCGAGAAAGCTCATGTTTATGCAGTTAGATCATTATAGAATCTTCAAGTTGTATAGTCTACATATTGCTTTAAATTCAAATTCTTCATTGTACAGACGCCAGCACATCAGGCTTCTACAAACTGTTAAATTTCCTAAATAGATTTTCATCTTTATCGCTAAAGCATTATGGTTCAAATTTGAATGGGAAAATTTTAGAGTTTCGGGTAGCCTTATGTGCTGGCGTCTGGTAGATACTAGTCATGGTCCGGAGCGAGAGAGAATGGGATGTCATTGCCTCCTTCTACGAAGCAGTCATGCTAGCGAAGGAGGCGGCGGAGCGAGAGACCGTACCGCTCATCCCAGCTGCCGCGGAGAGGCTGGTAGTGGTCGACACTCTCGACTCCCAACCACCGTAGAGGCGAATCTGTGGGCTGAGTTTTTTGTGTCTAACCGTCTCCATACGTCTAAGGATGACTATACTATGAGCGTTTTATTTCACATGCTCTTCGAAGAGAAGTTAGCAACATCAGAGGGTCCCCTTCCAGCCAAGGTCTGCAGGAACTGCGGGTTGCAGCTGCACACTCAGCGGAAGGGGTAACCGTGTACTTAGAGTAGAGCATAACTAAGAGTGGTTGTCAGACTTTCTGACTAACCGTAACGACTGCTAAAGATGTATAAATGACAGCTGGGACCCACCAATCCAACGTGCCTTCCGAAACACGAAGGAACTCATCAGAACAAGATTTTGAACCTTATGCTAGATCTACGCGTGTGGCTATTAGCAACAAGTTTAATGAAAAGCTAATAACAAATTCTTTATCGCTTATAAAGCAAATTCTAGCCTTACCACATTCTACTTTCATATTATACAACGGTTCAATTTCACGGAAAGAACTCTCTGTAATCAGATATAATTAAAAAATACATTGTTAATTACGTCAAACTAATAATCCTTTATACTTTGTATCCTACTAAAAGTAATAAAGTTTTATATTTTTATTGAATTCTTTGAGCTTAACGGTAGCAAAAACCGTCCGCGTCCTCCAATAATCGGTTTCCTCAGAACTAACTCGATTTTCTTTTACTAAATCAACTTCAATAAATTAAAATAGAGGGAAAAGAAATCACTCGTTTATCGACTTTTCCTCAGTGGCAATTCTTTTTCTGTTATGCAAATAAGCTGGCGGGCTTCTCATAATTTTAAATATTAATTGCTATTCGAATTCTCCTTAGATTAAAAGTAGGATTTGAAAAAGAATTTATGGTATTTATTTTTTTAATTTTAATCGATAAATTAGCTATAACGCCGTTAAATATTTAAAAACTGTTTCCCACACAACTACTTGCCGCACTTGGATGAAATGTCATTTGTGTGTCATTTTGATGTATAGGTACGCTATATTACTCCTATTTTTTATTTAAATCTATTCAGTAGCTTTTCTCGTAAAAGATAATTAAATATCCATACGTCCATGCATACAAACTTCGTATTTATAATGTTAGATGGATTAATTAACGTCAGCAATGCTGCTAGCCTTTTGGGTACACTACCGGGTGGCAACGATGAGGATGAGTTTTTTGATAAGTAAATTTATATTATTTATATTAGTTTTAGCTTATTGAGATTAATTTGTTATTAAAATTGTAAAAACGTCAACAGGATTATTTAACAAAATTAATTCTTAAAGGATTACAAGTAAAATTTTGAGAAAATTTAAGCGGGTAAACTGCTGGCAGAAACTAGTTCAAAATAAATTTCTTTCTTTATCTCAATAATAATTCGTATAATTCCCATTTTATAAATATTCTCAATGTTATTTTTCCAATGTTTTATCTAGTTTGAGTAACAAAAAAATAAAACACACTTTTTTCCAATCGGTACCTATGCACGTCATGTAAATATTTTGTAAAAAAAAACTAAACTTTTTTTTATAAAACCAAAAATAGACATCAAAAAATGAAATATTATTATTTTTATGCTCTCGCTACACGCATATGTAAGTTTCGCCCGAAAATAAAATTTATTCAAAACCGCAACTTTGTTTCAAAAATAAATTAAAATGAGACTACATATTTTTAGTCTTTCAGGCAAAAATACTTTTGCCCCATTATGTTAAAAATAGAACATACGAATTTCAAAGCAACAGTTATTTTAGACAAAGAATTTTTTTAACCTTTTTTTGGCAACAAGAAAGCATTTTCTGGGTTCTTGGTTGAGAGAAATTCACCCGTGGCTTCGCCTTCTCTCATCAAAGGGACATGTCCATCAAAAAACAAGTGTTTGCGAGCCAAAATGTTGCAATTTGCCATACTTCATGGTTCCCTGGGGCGTAATTTTCCTTACAAGCAGATGAGTACGTTTTTACGATGTATGTATGTGTTGCAGTCAAAGCCTGCATATTGGTTTTTCTTACATATGACCAACTACATATTATAGTCATGACTGCCCCGTTGGTCTAGTGGTCGCAAGGTGCGACTGCTGTGCACGGGGTCTCGGGTTCGAATCCCGGGTCGGGCCGAAATTGCTTTGTGGGTTTTGAGAAACTTTCACAAAGCAGCCTGGAGTCTGGAAGTTGGTGATTGATTCACCCGTGCATCGGAGAGCACGTAAATGTCGGTCCTGCGCCTGATCTCTCTCCGGTCGTGTCGGATTGCCGTCCCATCGGATTATGAGAGTGAGGGAATAGAGAGTGCACCTGTGTCTTGCGCGAATGCTTGTGCACTATAATATGTCCTGCGCAGCTGGCTGATCTCCATAAATGAGAACGGCCGCCGTAGCCGACAATCGGCCTGGATGCCATCATTATAGTCATTGTCAGGATTTGCCAAAACACGTACTTATTTAAAAAATAACGTAACAATTTTACCTATAGTGTTTTCACCATTTAAAAAATAGTATAATATGTTGGTCTTGTTGATTTCAAATTGAAATAAGCTTGAAGCAAGTTCTAGAATTTAATAATTCATCATCATCAGTCTTTTTATCGTCCCGCTGCTGGGCACAGGCCTCCTCTCACACGAAGAAGGATTGAGCGTTAATCATCACGCTTGCTCAATGAGGATTGGTAAACGTTTACCAAGTGAAGTGAATGATGGTAAAAGTACAAAATTAAAGACGATTATTGACGACCCCGTTAGGTAGTCAGAAGCCAGTAAGTCTGACGCCAGCCTAACCAAGGGGTAGGTATTGGGTTGCCCGGGTAACTGAATTGAGGAGGTCAGATAGGCAGTCGCTCCTTGTAAAACACTGGTATTCAGCTGAATCCGGTTAGACTGGAAGCCGACCCCAACATAGCTGGAAAAAGGCTCGGGAGATGATAATTGACGACCCCGTTAGCGCAATAGCAACCACGACGGACTGGCAAGCTGAGGGTCCCGGGTTCGATACCCGGTACGGTCGACATTTGTGGGATAAGCATGCTGGTTGGCTGTGGTCTTGGTATTATAATATGTATTTATTTTTATATAGTTGTCAGTGATGTCCCGATTATTCAACAATTATAAGCTTCGCATTAAGAGTTGGTAAACCTTAGGATTTAGTAGTAAATCTTATAATATGCTGAATTTCAGGCTTTAGCAGTAACATATACAAGTATATATTTATATAGGTGTATATATAATAATACTTGTATATAATTTTGGAGAAAACTCGCAGGTGTATAGTGTAATAGGCTTCAGCGAATATGATTGATGTTGACATGCCTAAAGGAGTTTTAATGTTCGAAGATTAAGGCTGCTATAGCTTAAAATTATTTTTATTTTAATACATCATCATCTCCCGAGCCTTTTCTCAACTATGTTGGGGTCGGCTTCCAGTCTAACCGGTTTCGGCTGAGTACCAGTGTTTTACAAGGAGCGACTGCCTATCTGACCTCCTCAACCCAGTTACCTGGGCAACCCAATACCCCTTGGTTAGACTGGCGTCAGACTTACTAGCTTCTGACTACCTGTAACGACTGCCAAGGATGTTCAATGACAGCCGGGACCTACAGTTTAACGTGCCATCCGAAACACAATCATTGGTGTCCAAGATATCTTTATTTTAATACATAACGTATTAAATAAGCATTTAATAACGATAAGAAAACAGGGTAAAGTGAAGTGAAAGCACACGGGTCGATTTATCAACGGACGCTTGGCACGGTCGATCCAAGTGAAGTCAAGTCAATTTCCTACGTGTTTCGGAAAGCAAATTTTCGAGTCCTTGCTGTTTTTTGAACACCTTTGGGTGTCGTTACGTTTAGTCAGACAACCAGTGTCTGTAAGAGAAATCGGATCTCCCAGGTAACTGGGTTGGGGAGGTTAAATAAGAGCTCCGTCCAAAGGTACTCAGCTGCATCCATTTAGACTGATAGCCCAAATAAAATAATAAAGTAAAAAATGGAAAAGCCAAGTAATATTTTCGAAGAAATTTTATTGTTATCCTATCGGAATGAAGACTTTATTTATAACGTGTATTTTACATGAAAATAATGAAATTGGTAGGCATGTTAATGTAAAATATGATAATGATGAACAGAGAATATAGTGTAAGGTTTTTAGTGTTCTATTGACTTCACAACTCAGTTGTACTCGTAGAATACATGTTTTAATCATAAGTATTTAATACCCGTGACGTGTTTTTAATCTGTATTCCGGCAATATTAAAATCTGTATTGATATTTAAAGCAGCGCCCGACAATATAACAGACACCCTATATAATATGCATCGCACTGCAATATATTAAGTGCATACATCCGATATGCAGCGAATGCAAATTAAGTTTCGAAGCTACTGTCACGGCTGTGACGTCATGAAACGGTATGATAATATTGTGCAGTAGAGTGATCTAGAATGTATTCCTTGCTTAAAGGGATCTTGGATTAGTCAGTTTCGGGTTATGCTAAATGCGATGACTGGAGCGGGGAGTTCATATACAGGGTGGAAGGGACAGCCCTCCGCATACTGGTAGGGTGCATTCAGATACTTATTTTGAATAATATTTCAATGGATTTTTTCTCGTTGTTATTGTTTTCTGCAGTTTTAAATTTTTTGTGAGGTTTTAAAACAAAATCAGTTTTATTGGATTTCCATTACGTTACTTAAACAATTTCATGAACCAGCTGCGGAGGGCTGTTTCTTACACCCTGTATAGATTAGTTATGATGACATTTAAATATTTTATTTTTAAAATTAATAGACTCGAGGAGCTCTTGACTAAGTAACAGCCACATTGGTTAATCGTCTTAAGGATAAACAGCATTTGGCGCTGTTGGTTTATGGATGTGTTACTATTAAGCAATTCTTAGCGCGGCCGGTCCATGGATGGGTTATCTTGTCATGACGATTCGGCCATCAAAACCGAGACCCCGTGCACAGCAGTCACGCTAAGCGACTACTGGACCAACGAGGCATGTACTATGTATGTACTCGTAAAAATGGCAGAATCAATTAAACAAGATAGTCAATTTTTTAAGGCTTCAGACTCAAAGAAAGTCATTGATTTATCCAGGCATTAAGGATCCCCCAACGGGGATGAAGAAAAGTAAACATCTAGTTATATTGTATCGCAATATCATGCGTGTAAAATTATCCCTGAGGGATAGAGTGAGGTAAGCGTGCCCTCATTTTACTACTTATATTTTAAGGATAAAAGTAGGTCAGGGCAATTTTTAAATAAGGACGAATTTTTTTGACATAATATTTTACGACAGGCATAAAATTGAAAGCATACTCAAATGTACGTAGTTTTTTTTTTTGGAGAAATCGCATACAATCTATCTAATCTGACGTGTAACGACGCGCAAAAATGTTTTTTATTTATATTATCGGTCAGTTTTAAGTAGTTTTTTGATAGATATTAGTTTATTACTATTTAATTAGTTTCATCTCCCGAGCCTTTTCCCAACTATGTTGGGGTCGGCTTCCAGTCTAACCGGTTTCGGCTGAGTATCACTGTTTTACAAGGAGCGACTGCCTATCTGACCTCCTCAACCCAGTTAACTGGGCAACCCAATACCCCTTGGTTAGACTGGCGTCAGACTTACTGGCTTCTGACTACCCGTAACGACTGCCAAGGATGTTCAATGACAGCCGGGACCTACAGTTTAACGTGCCATCCGAAACACAGTCATTGGTGTCCAAGATATACTTAGAAAGTACATACAATATCACCCTTAGATTGAAAATAAAATTTTGATTCGAATCGCCAATACCTATCCTTTTATTAAGTAGGTTTCTAAGTACTTATAAACATATTTATGCCATTAAAATGATTTTATACGACGTCGATCGTATTTTTTTCGCATAATGATTAAAAGGTAATGGCATTTCAATGCTGTGCTTAAAATACCGTGTCTTGTATTAAAGTATCGTAATGAATATTATTATTGGAGTTTACCTGCCTACAAATTTCGTATCTTGTAGTATTAAATATTATGTAAATTCATTAGATATACTCCTAAAATGTACAGACGTCAGCATATCAAGCTACACCAATCTGTCACATTTCCTTAATGGATTTTAACAACCTTATCGCTGAAGTATAAAGCTCAAAGTTGATTGAGAACATTTGACAGTTTCGGGTAGTCTGATGTGCTGGTGTCTGTACATTAAAATTGGTTAATCAAACTATTCTATCGTGGTTATGAAACTAACTAAAATTCTCTATATATCACTACAAAGTATAAAAAAAGTCGCTTTCTCTGTCCCTATGTCCCTTTGTATGCTTAAATCTTTGAAACTACGCAACGGATTTTGATGCGCTTTTTTTTTAATAGATAGAGTGATTCAAGAGGAAGGTTTATATATATAATAACATCCATTAAATAGTGGAGAAGTACTGTTATTTTTGAGTTTGAGTTTTTCTGTAGTGTATTTAGAATCAGCATTGCACCCGTGCGAAGCCGGGGCGGGTCGCTAGTTTTTTTTATAATCTAGTGTTAGCTTTATACTCCGACACAACGTCTTCCTGTCCAAACAGTATGTTGGTGACATTTATGGCGACACAAGAAACCTGACATCACAAAGGAACTGTTGAACTGTGAACATCAGATATTATATCTGACATTTGTATCGCACTTTCTGTCGCAACTTAACTTCACTTAATAACTTGATGAGACTACTAGTCTGATAGTATAGAAAAAAAATAACTGAAAGAATTTTCATGGTATATATTTAGAGAAGCTTGTGGTTAAGTAACAACCACAAGGGTCAATATAAGGTTAAGCAACATTTACCGCTGTCGGTCTATGGATGGGTGTCCATTTTGTAATGAAGAGTTTCTTCGTGTTTAGGAAGGCACGTATGTTTCACAGTTGTTACGGGTAGATGCCAGAATGTCTTACCAAGAGGGTTTATCGGGTTGCCCAGGTAACTGGATTGAGGAGGTCAGATAGGCAGTCGCTCCATGTAAAACTCTATTATTAAGCTGCTTTCGGTTAGACTGGAAGTGAAGACCAATATATAGCTTGGGCTATTCCGAAGCTAGGCTAGACTGACGATGATATTTCATGATATTATAATGCCTTTTCTATGAGTTTTAAAAACAAAAAAAAGGATTTATTTTTCGCAAAGTTATCATAATTATTATTATTAAAACTCTTTTTCAGATTCCTTAACTTACATAACGATTCATTATGGTACTTTTCTAGAAGTAAGCTTTATTTTTTTCCTATTTTTTCGTAAGAAATCATCACAACACCGAAGAAAACAACTACAGAGAGTGTCAGAATCTTACTGACTAAAACCCACTATGTTCCTTCTGCAGGCTTAGCATGGCGATTCTATATTTATTCTGTCAAGAAAAGACAAGGCTCTTTCTGTCAATGTCAACAGAGCATAGCGCGACCTGTCAACTCGCATATAATTGAAAACTATAATTAAACTTGTCAACTTATGTCGATCGAAGAAAAGAAAAATTTCTTTAAAAACTGTCAATAGAAATCTTACGTCAATCTGTCACTTTCTGTCATTATGTCCATTCTCCTGTAAACAAAACTTGTTTCTATGGTTGCCATGCTAAGCCTGCTGGAGGTCCCTGAGTACAGTCCCAGGGCCACAGTAACATATAGAAGTAACCTATACCTATAAACAGCAAAATGCCTCACACTGAACCTCTCACCCATATTACCCAGCCCTCAGTTCTTCAAACAAACCGCATCCCATTTAACTTAAACTCAACTTTATTGAGAAAATCAGTATTCAATGAGCGTGTATTTGCTTAAACTACTTAAAATCTTGTCTGAGCATAGCTTAGGGTGGGACAAACATGTCTGGGATGCGAAACTATTGTCATTATAAAGACATCTTCAGATAAATTGATGTATTTGTACAAGAGAGATTCATTTAATTAATAGCTTTATCGTCAGTGTTTTGTTTGGAACTGTTTTATACATTGTTATAGGCTGGTTTTAATGCACTATAGTGTTATAAGTGTATAAGTGTAATGTATATGTAGTGTTATTAGAAAAAAGTTAAATATATACATTTGGAACGTGATGAATTTTTTTTAATAATAATTGATGAATATTAATTTCTGTAAATATTTTTGTATGTGTAAAATTTTGTGGTGTAAGCATAGAAATTTGCAAAATAAATGTTATTCAGGTACCTGAAATAAATTGATTTAATTTAATTAAACGGTGACTAAAACAAATTTTGGAATTATTCTGTTTATTTATTTAAAATCGCCATATATATCATAGTTATATTTATATTTTTGTTTCAGTTTTGGAGACAAAGAGATGAAAATTGGGTGAGTCGTTTTTCCATTCTGTGTTATTAATTTCTCGTTGATGAATAAATGTGCATGAATGATTGTTTAGGTGAATTAAATGATGTAGAAACAGATTCCAGAATAGTTTATAGTTTAATATTATAATTTACATTTCAAAAGAGCAAAGAAGAAATCATGAAGAAAAAACAAACGAAAAACGATATCTGTCAACAAAACTGTCAGTCGCGCTCCAGCTCCGCCTGGGCGCGTTCTAAGTACAAATTGTACGAAGTTAAACAATGATGTTATCCTTCTCTGTACGAGAAGAGGCTTGAGCCTTACAATGGGACAATAAAAAGACTGATGATGATGAACGAGTGTGTTGTACCTCAGTAGCTTTAGTTCATATTCAATCATTCAGAATAAAACACAATAGGTATAGCATTATAATTATAGAAAATATATATAATATCTCATTTTCAACTGACTTCCAAAAAGCATAAGGTTCACAATTGATTTTCTGTAACTGTTGAAATGAATATAAATTTATATAGGTACTCACTAAGTAAACTTGAATAATTTTTCAAATGATAAATTATGCTAATGATTGAATATTTAGTTCATTATGTAATAATTTAACATAGGTATTCGTAAACAAGAATTATAGAAAAAAAAAAAAGAAAAGGTATCATAGTAATTTTTGAAGTAGGTGTCTCTATACAGACGCCAGCACATGAAGCTACCTATGAATTGACAAATTTTACCAATCAATTTTGAACCAAATGTTTCAGCGATAAAGTTCAAAATATATTGGGAAATTTCGCAGATTGTAGTTTCTTAATGTGCTGACGTCTCCTCTCCGAAACTTGTCAAAATTCAATTGTTTTTCTAAAGTATTTTCATATTTTGAATTAAAAAGTTTATGTAGAAATATTTGAATTGTAAAAGCTTTCCGAGGTAAACAAAGATATCAAAATTTACTTTGAGGTGCAGTTTCCAGCACATCAAGCTACTACAATCTGTAAAATTTCCTTAATGGATTTTTCATCTTTATCGCTGAAGCATAATATGGTTCAAAGTTAATTAAAGGAAAATTTTACAGTTTCTCTGCGTATACATATCTCTGAATATTCTTTTCTGTAGACATACATATTTTATTAGCCATCAGAGAAGGCCCATAAATCATCAAATGACCCCTCCCGTTGGATGCAGCTAGAGGGAGTATCAGACTCTTACTGACTAAAATCCACTATGTTCCTTCTGGAGATCTGTGTGAGAGTCGCTGTAACTCTTACGAATAGCCCTCCTAAAAAATTCCCTTATCTGAACAAAAGCCCTGGTCTTCCTAGTCTTTAGAATCAAAACAGATATAAGGGTTGGATTTCATACACAATTCATCTTCCGAGCCTTTTTCCCAACTATGTTGGGGTCGGCTTCCAGTCTAACCGGATTCAGCTGAGTACCAGTGTTTTACAAGGAGCGACTGCCTATCTGACCTCCTCAACCCAGTTACCCAGTTACATATTTAGAAAGTACATACAAAAACAGAAAAGTTACATTGGTACTTGGACTACTACTGGAACCGAACCTCATACTTGAGAGGTTTAACCACTAGGCCACTACGACTTCATTCCATTCCCAATTATATAGTGTACCTATTAGCTATGTTACACTTCATAGAACAACCATGCAAGATATTTAACACTATAGTTAAAAACTTACATACAAATACAACTTTAACTGTAACTAAACAATGGAGTCAGTTAACTAAGTTTAATTTTCCATTCCAAGGGTTGAAACTGAACCCTGATAACACGATATTGTTTTAGTTAGTGTAATATAATCAAGTATTCGTGTTAGTTTCAATTGGTGTGGGTTTTGGTAATTAATCCTTTAAAAATATTTCAGTAATTAACTTTGTGGTTTGTTAAGTTGTAAATATGATATTGAAAATGTTTTTAGTATTTTTTTTATTGACTGTACTTGTTTAATATGGGTACAGATGTCAGCACATCAAGTTACCCAAAACTGTCTAATTTACCCAATGTACTATGAACCGTATGGTTCAGAACAACACTTGAGTAGAATAAAAAAAACCATGAATAAAAAAAACAGGTACCGAAGTATATTTTTTATGTTATGCAATATGGATATTAAATTAAAGGTCTTACCATGAAATTTCCAAAATAAAACCTATATATCATTATCAAATAAATATAAAATATGAAATTCATCATCATCATCACAGCTTTTTTATCATCCCACTGCTGGGCATAGGCCTCCTTTCCCACGTAGAATATATGTTTTTTTTATTATTTTAACAAAATATTCGCGAGAAGATTTTTTTATTATTTCGGCAAAGTAATGTGTTCCATAAAATACGATATGACTCACCTTTCATAAAAATATTTAATCATAACTACTACTCGTATAAGCCGTTAAAAAGATTAATAATAAAAAAAAAATATCTCGGACATTTAACCAGTTATTTACTTAAAATTGTACGTCTCGGTTTAATTACAACGCACAGCGGGATAATTTTAATTATAGCGATACTGATGGATTTTTAATTTATATTCAAATTGAAATCTTCGTGAATTTAATGGAAGTCATTAATTAGTAATACAGATTTTTGTTATTAATTTAAGGATCAATCTGAGAATAATTTTAAAAGATTAATTTAATTATTATAATCTGAAAGATTTCCTGATTCGCATTATCCTTACAGATGCAGTATACATATATACCTTTATCTTAAAAAACAGCAAAAATATTTGGTTGTTGTTGGTCTTCATCATCAGCCTTTTTATCATCCCACTGCTGGGCAAAGGCCTCTCACACACAGAGAAGAATGAGGGTAAATCACCGCTTGCTCAAAGCGAGTTGGTGATTTCAGACTTTATAGTCCAGGTTTCCCCGAAATGTTTTCCTACACCATTGGTGTCCAATATATACTTAGAAAGTATACATATAACTTAGAAAAAAATAGTTGGTGCCTGCCTGACATGGGATCGAAACCCCACGTTTATATACTTGAGCGGCTGGTGCTTTTACCACTCTCTTACCACCAGGTCAAATAAAAGATAAATAAAAAGCCTGTTCCATATTTTTTTTGCCTAAAATTTACAATATCCAGACAAATATGGGTGTATCAATCAGCAACTTCCAGACTACAGGCTACTTTATGATTTTGGCTTGACCCAGGAATTAAACCTGAGATTCCTGGCAGAGCAGTCGCGCTATGCGACTACTAGACCAACGAGTCAGTCGGGAACAGTCAAAGAGTATTTAAAGTTATGACAACAAAGCAAACCCATATAAACGGTTTACCTCTTGCCTTCGCCCTTACCCTACAAACTCAGGGTTCTGCATTACCCCTTACCCTTACGCGCAAAATGCAATATAACTAGCGGCCTAACGCAATTAGATACTCCAAGAGAATTTGATTTGAGTGTACGGTGCTGAAATCTAATTATAATATGGCCTAATTAATCTAACATTCATGTTATAGTTAGGAAGTGTTTATAAAAATAATATGTGTATTCATCATGTCCCGAGCCTTTTCCCAACTAAGTTGGGGTCGGCTTCCAGTCTAACCGGTTTCGGCTGAGTACCAGTGTTTTACAAGGAGCGACTGCCTATCTGACGTCCTCAACCCAGTTACCTGGGCAACCCAATACCCCTTGGTTAGACTGGCGTCAGACTTACTGGCTTCTGACTACCCGTAACGACTGCCAAGGATGTTCAATGACAGCCGGGACTTACAGTTTAACGTGCCATTCGAAACACAGTCATTGGTGTCCAAGATATACTTAGAAAGTACATACAAACTTAGAAAAGTTGCATTGGTACTTGCCCGACCTGGAATCGAACCCACGCCCTCGTGCTTGAGAGGTTGGCTCTTTAACCACTAGGCCACCACGACTTACCTATATAACCTAACCCAAATGTTAATTCTTTAAATAGATTTTCCACCAAAATTTCGTTCCAAAAAAAATACTATGATTACACTTTACGTTATTAAGCTATAGGTCCATCTTTTTCGGGTGTTTTCACCAATTATCGCGAAGTATAAAGCTGTATCATTTAAATGATAAGGAAATTTTCCCTGTTCATATCATCAGAAAATTTTATCATTATCAATATTCCGTCGGGCATTTCAGTTCTATCAACTACACAAAATAATATTAATACTATCTAGTTATTTTATAATAATTATTCCTATTCAATATTATAGGGTAGTTTACTACTAGTCAAATTCATGAATTTAATTGAACTATCAAAAACGGTTACTTTGTACGCAATATGTATGAGAGTAAGAATTATGACGTCACATTTTTCACATCAAGCCATATACATGTTTTTTACTTTAAATAAAAATAAAACAGAATCAAATAGTTTTTCCTTCAAAACTATAAATGGAAGTGACATTATTTTCGACCGAGTAAACTACCTAATTATGTCCAAATAATATTTTGAGAAACAAAAATTAAGGACATTGCATATCTAGTTTAATTTTGAGTGTGAATTTCGAATTGTATCAGAATTTGTTTAAATTAATACATGCTAATTTGGTAGTGAAATAATCGTTCTTAATGATACCTACAATTAAATAATATTAAACACTTTTAAACTCAATGATATTTATTTTGTCACATTACATTAATGACCATTTGTAGAGATTTTATCAATGTAGCTACCAATTTAAATTTGAATGAGTAATTAAATAACTTTACTTAGCTTGCATTTATTAAATAACCCATGTTAATTATTGATTACAATAATAAGCGATATTAATAATTATGCATATTTTCATCGTTATGTCGATCATTTTTCTGACAAAAATTACGCAACTACCACGCGGTTTCAAAGAAATTATCTACGCATTAAAATAATTATAACTACAAAATATAATTTTATTATCTTTTATAAAGAAGAAAATATTTTCCACCTCTCATTTAGCGATAATTATGGCTCTTAATACTTCGAATAGTTCAGAAACTTTCAAATAAAAGATTATGTAACTTTCAAATAATTTGCTTGGCATTCATTTTGCTTAACCATAAAAAATATATGCCAAAATATGGAATATATACACCTGAAATTAATAATAAACACAGCTAATAAATATATAAGGAAAATACTCAAAACAACTCACCTAAAACACTATTAACACATCACACAAAAAAAAACTCACAAATTTTATTTTTCTCAAAAATATTCAACACTCACTTTGGTATACCACATATTTTCCTATATGACTTTTCCAAATGTCACCTCACTGCATTTTCACTGCGCGCGAACTGTATAAAGGTCGAACAGACGTGCGGCCGTCCTCGATACGAAGAACTTTCTACCCCCCACCCGGCTAAGGCTGTGCGTTATACACAACGCATGCGTGGTGAATAAATTTCTGTACGGTAGAGGTTTTATATTTTTTATTCGTTATTATATTTAAATTGTATTAAAAATATAAATAAATATTTTACGTTATAATTTAGAATATATTTTTTTGTAAATGTAATTTTATTTTGTAGGTTTCTAAGATTGAATTGAATCAGCTGTTTCAGATTCAATGTGGGTTATTATAGTTTTACAAAATATCTCAGTGAAAACTTTTTTTGTAGCTTTTGTAGGAGCTTTTATGATGTGGCAGTTACAAAATAAAAAATATAATATATTGGTTAATATTTATTATAATAATTTATGTATGTAAATAATTATGGGAATAAACAAATATGTAATTAGTATTAGCGTAATAAGTAACACAAACATAATTTAATTGCGATGTACATTTAACAGTTAGCGTAAAACGACCGATATTTTCATCGAAACTTTTTGGGTATATAATTATATTTTTTTGTAAAAAATTATACAAAAATATTTTATATTATTTTCACATAATTATATTTATATTTCAACGATGTTTTTTGCTATAAACATACAAAACAGCAGCTCCTCTTGGCTTGGCTGCAGAAAGAAGCAACTCTTCGTTTGATATATAGAGCAGTTTATCACTCGACCATGTTGGTAGGATACCCGCTCGAGCTTAAATCATGGATATAAGCCCGATTTAACATATAATATAAGCAGTTTTTCAAGGATATTGTGTGATTTTTCTTTGGCTTTTATTGCACATTATTTTTTTGGAATTGTTCTTGAAAATTATAGAATTATTTTCATTCTGAAGTTTTTCATAGAATGGTCATTATTTAAAAGGTATTTTAGCGTGTATTTTTTTTAATAAGGGAGTGCCTAAAATGGCCTTGAATTTTTCATAATTTTATTTAAATTACCTAATCTTAGTTCATTGAATAATTGATTGTTAGTTGTGAAATAAATACAGCAGAGCAATGTAAAAGTATATTATTTACTTTAGTGGTAATTTTTATTGTTTATTTAAATTGGATTATTATCTTCTAAAAGACTATCAGCAGTTGTGAATCGTCGAGTTAATTAATTTATAAGTTAACATATTATAAATTAATTATTTATAAAAAGCTAAAAAGTCATTAACTAAAACTAGGCTGAGAACCATTTTGAAGATCAATTTTACAAAAGATAACCCGCAAAAACTCCTCAGCAACACGATTCTGTCCGTACGGTTCTAAGAACCGGTACCATACAAAAAAAAAATTCTCTAAAGATTGGAAATATTGCAAAGAAATAGCATCAATACTTGTACTTGTTACCTAAAATACTAATTAAACCCAAGTCTACGTGATTGTATCTGTACCCTATCACTGTCCTAAGCTGGGTATTCATCAGTGTAGGGACTTGTATTTTACGGTCGCGCGAAATGACAAGGCATTTCCCACAGTGTACAAGCGAGTGCTCAAGTGCTAGGCTTTTGTATTTTTTTTTCTTTTTATGTTAAGTTTGCAAAAAAAAGTTTTTTAATAGTTCTGTTTTATGGTTCTAATTACAAAACTGTATTTAATGTTTACCTACTTTTTGATTTCTATAGTGTGATTCGAACCTACTTATTTAAGCATTTTATTCGAACACAGTTTTTTGTTTCTACATGTTATATTTTTAGACAAAATTGTTCATCTTCAATTACCTAATGTATGAAAAATATGTATTCTAGAACTATGATTACTACACTGAATTATGAAACACATTTTTTTGACCAGAAATAAAATCATCAGCTGCCGCAGACTAAATAAACAAAATGATATTTACGGCCAGTACCTACAAAATAAAAAAAAATCGTTTTGTTCACGGATAGTAGGTAGCACTATTATTATGGCTAACACTTTTGTTACTCAATGTACTTCTCCTTGACGCGTCTATGACGGACTCTGATGAGATTTACGCTTTAAAAGGATAATAACTAAAGTGAGAAAGCGTTATTTAATAGTTTTATAATTATACCTACCTCAAATTATACTGTATAAGATGCTGAGTTTAGTATTTTATTATAAGCCTGCTGTTTTTCACTACTGAGGAAATTATCTAGAAAAAAAGATCTAGAAAAATAGTTTATTTTGTGCAGTAACAAATACTGTGTGTGCGCTTGCACAAAATAAACTATTTTTCTAGCTCTTCTTATTTTCTTATTTTTAATTAGGACTGTGACGTAAAATTTTCTCAGTCGTGGGAAACGTGTATATGTATACAAAACACAAAAACTAAAACTAACGAACTATATACAAAAAAAAATAGTAATAAAAATATAAAAAGAGCAAAAAACACACTCCCTCCAGCTGCACCGTCAGTTAAAGGGGTCATTTGATTATTTCCAGGAAAAAAATATCAAGAGATAACTGCCCAATTAATTTCTTTTATTCAATTTTTGAAAACTACTAATTTTGTGTACAGAATAAAAATACGATAAAATCACTCAAACCAAACTAATGCCAAAATGCAAAAATATCTCAGTAGGTCATCAGTTAGTAATTAACAGTTCAATTACAGAACTTCTTAACTCTTAAACGCTGTGGTTTATCAGAAAATCTAAGAGCAAGTTTGGTTGGAATTCTCAGAAGCTAACTTCAACTCGATAGCAAAATATATTATCGCAATTCTAAATGCATTTCTGGGTGAACAAAAATATGCTTAAGCGGTTTTCCGTTTTTGGGCAGTATTCCAAAATGTTTTAATTAAGTAATAATTCATTTTTGAAACTAAGAAATTTAAGAATTTTTAGATTGGAGAGATATTTACCTGACTATATCAAACACCCATGTTCATACACATAAATGTTTGACTCATATGGGAATCGAATCCGCGAACTCCAGCGTGGCAGGCAGATTCACTTACTACTACACTACTCATATATTATTCAATTACATTGTGATCGGATTCTTTGTCTCAAGTAACAATATATTTACAACTAGGCATACATACAGAAGAAAATATCTTAGTAGATATTAAGTAGGTAGAATTAGGCTAGGTATGTAAATATTCAAGAAGACAAGAAGATTATCTCAAGCGGCGGAAGTATAGTGGCAACTAGATTTTCGAACCGTTTGGGGTTGAAGCCCTCGGGTCATGGGGTCCGAATGCTCTAAGTCTTTATAAAGATCTATCTAAGCGGTTGGTTGACGCTTCGAGTGACAGAAAGGCTGCTTATTGCTTTAGTCAGAGCATAAGCATTGCCATACAACGTGGCAATGCTGCCAGCCTCTTGGGTACGCTCCCAGTAGACAGCGATGGGGAAGAGTTTTTCGATGCTTTTTAGTTCCTTTTTTTACTAGTTATAGTTCATCAGTTTTAAGTATTTCTAAATGTATTTCTAAATAGAAAAAAGAAGACATTCAAATCACAGTTCAAAATAACAACGCAAATTTATCTAAGCTCTCTATCTATCTCTCTGTCCATCATACTGCCAACCTTCTCTAACCAGTAACTTAATGAACCCCATTCATAATCTAGTGAAATGTTTTGTCAGCGTCAACTAATGAAATTTGGTCAACCGTGACGCAAACATTTGATCTCGAAGAACTTAGGCTTACATTTTAAAGTGAGAATCCTTGACGTCTTACTTTTACAAAGGAAGGGTCGAATATTTGTGTAGATTTAATCAAGCCTTCTTAATTCTAAGCCTTTTCCCAGTACACGTTGGGGTCGGCTTCAGTCTAACCATATGCAGCTTTGTACCAGTGTTTTACATAGAGCGACTGCCTATCTGCACTCCTCAATCGTCCCATTACCTGGGCAACCCGATACCCTTTAGTTAGACTAGTTGTCAGACTTTCTGGTTTCTACAAATGACAGCATGGACCCATCAATTTCATGTTCCTCCACGGAAAAACTCATCGTGACAAGGCGGTCACCCATCCACGGACCGACCGCACCGTGCGTTACTTAACTTTGTGATCCGTTGACCCGTGTCGCTTTTCAAACATAATTATGTTTTTTTTTTAAATTACAATTGTACCTTCATATAATGTAATTTTGATTAAATTAAATTGAACCAAAATACTTAGATTACATAATACAAGCGTTTTTAGGTTCATCTAAAAAAATAATCCTTAGATATACGTTATAAAACAAAGCCCTAATTGATTACATAAAGCTTCCCCTATTGTCGTTCATTACGGACATAATTTCTTCTGTTACGTAGTCCGAAGCATTAAGTGTCCTTTAATAGGTGTACGGTGACCATGATACGTGCGGATATCCGAAACTTTCCTGTTTTGTGTTTATTCAATTATCTGATGAACGATACAGTTGATTAAAATAAATAAATGTAACCAAATTCCACTTTAACTATTAAGGTTTCGATGTCAATAAATAGCAGAATAGCATTTTAAGATGTTAAAAAACTGTATCTTAATAATACTCAGTATTAAAAATAAATAAATATTCATATTGATATACTAAAAACCTCGAACCAAAACCAGTTTTCAATATAAAATAGAAATAAAATTTCTATTTGGTAAAAAGAGTACTCAAATAGGTCCACAGACGCCGGCGAAGATAACAGCTCAATAAGTAAGTAATACGAGTACAAAATTGGTGAATTCGTACTTTGCCTCTAAAATGCTTTTATAATATATCGATACACTATTTATTCTCACCTTGAATGCTGTACATTTTGAGGCTCGTGGCTCGGTTCGATGGATTATAAGGTAAACCAACGCGCGGTACAAGTTCGTCTATTTTTTGGAAAGTACGTTAAATTACTAGGTTTACTAGGGATTCCCTGCTGTCATTCGTACATCTTTAGCTATTATTAAAAATCACTGATTATAAATAAGTTTTTATCAGTATTCACATAATAATTATTTCTATTAACCTTTAAGTACTTCTTGAAAAGAGCTTTAGTTATTGTTTTTGACTTAGACTTGCATAGCTACTTTTACGTGGTCCCTTTAAAAGACCAAAAAAATATCCATACTTTTTTCTGAAATAAATTTTAACAGGAATGTCCTAAATATCCGCAGAATGATATACACATCACTAAACCAGTGACTGTTCATTAGCTGCAAGAATATCCCAAAAAGTATCGTATTTCTATATACGGTGAACACGTAACTATCTTATATAAAGTCTACGTCATTTGTTTTTTTTAGTCAGGTTCACGCAAGAATTGTAATTACAATAATATTAAAGGGTTGTCAACTCATACCTCAAGAGGGTCTAGTTAGAGGGTTGGATCAAGCGCTTGATGCAGAAAGCTGTACTCTTGGACACGGCACGCATCGTCAGGAGGTTTCTCTCTGTGGAGCCCTGACCGCCGGTAGCTTGGACTATGTTTCCCATGCCGGTGGAAAACTATTTTTTTTTGTACAAGGTATTTAAAATTATGGAATAAATTATTTTCATATAAAATGTATAAATTATGAAATATTTAGGAGTCAAACTCATTATCTCAGTTGAGGAGATTAGAGAAGCTGCTGTTTCATATTAGACGCTGATAATAAGCTGCATCAAGTTAATGGTCAAGTGGTTAGCCGCAAGGTCAGCTATTGATTAGCTTGTGTTATTGGTGATAGATAACACAACTAATAAACTATCTTAACTATATATACAACCATTCACTTAGATAAAGATACCTATGGGTACATTTATACATACCTTATCGCCCCATTGGACTAGTAGTTGCATAGCGCGACTGCTGATCACAGGGTCTCGGGTTCGATGCCTAGATCGGGTAGAAATTGCGTTGTAAATTTTAAAAAACTTTTACTAAAAAGACTGGAGTCTAGAAGTTGGTGATTGATACGCTCGTACATCGTAAAGTACGTGAATGTCGGTCATATCGAATCCGAGACCCCGTTCTCAACAGTCGCGCCATGCGACTACTAGACCAACGGGGCAGTTCATATCATTATAAGTAATTATGTATGACCCGTTCAACGTAAAATCAGGTCATTGGCGATAGTTAAACATCGATTTCTACCTCGTTGACAAAAGATGAATGCGTATTATATAAATTTCCCATTCACTGGTACAATTCGTTTGATTACTTGCGTTATTGTTTGGTCAAACCCGAGTGTGATTTTAAAGAGCATTTTTTTTTTAATTTTTACTCATTTAGGGCCAGTTTCACAGGTTACGGATAGCCACTATCTAAAAATAAACATATCGAGACACCTTTTTCACACACGATCAGTTGTCCCCATGGTAAGCTATTGATTAGCTTGTGTTATGGGTGCCTACACAACTGATAAACTACATATTTTACACATACATATTAATTATTATATATTTATAAAATACTAGCTGCTACTCGCGACGTCGTCTGCGTGGGCATTAGAGTAGTAAAAATGATAAACTCGTTTACCTTGTATCCTTTAACATCACGGTATGATAACTAAGCTATAAAATCAAGCCCAAAATGTGTAGAAATACTATGGAAATATAACTGCCTCGCTGGTGACTTAGTCGCATAGCGCGACTGCTGTGCACAGGTTTCGGGTTCGAGCCAATCAGGAGCTCATAGTCTGGAAGTTGGTGATTGATAGGCCCGTGCATCAGAGGGCACGTAAATATCGGTCCTGCGCCTGATCTCTCTCCGATCACATCGATATGAGAGAGGGAATAGAGAGAGCACTCTAATATGTCCTGAGCAGCTGGCTTATCTTCTCAAAGAAAACGCAAAAATACTTAACTATACCGAGGATAAGCGACAGTTCTGGGGCTGATTTTACTTTGCAAAGTATTTGGCTACTATAACAATAAGCGCCGAACTTACATGGCGGACATTTGCGTGTCAATCATGGAAGACTTATGTTTTCATATCACAACAATACACACGCGTCGTTTACTAAGACTGGACATGCAGGTGTGGCCTCCCGCTGCTTCGTGTTCTAGTCTTTGTGTTAGATTGAACTGAACTACGAAGGTACAAAATGTGTGTGTTGTTGCGGAATATATTCAGAACCTATGCTCGTATATAAGAATGTACATATTATATGTCGTCACTACTCCAAATAATATTGTAGTCACTTCGAACTTACATTGTAGGTCGATCGCGTCGAGGTCGATAAAGTTGGTTTAGGCACTGAAAAAGCGCTCTTTATCGCTAGTCTAGTAGTCGCATAACGCAACTGCTGTACACCACGTGGTATCGGGTTCGATTCGGTCGAATCAGGTCGGACCAAAATCGCTTTGTGAGTGTTAGGAAACTGAAAAAGCAGCCCGGGGACTGGAAGTTGGTAAAGGATACGGTGGAGCAAACGGTGGGGATGCGCTCTGTTTGGGCGGAGCACCACCGTGTCCTAACAGCGGCGAGCTTTCGCATTCGGCCCTGGTCCAGGCCATGGTCCGGAGCATGAAAGAATGGGAACGGCCGCCTCCTTCTGCGAAGCAATTATGCTAGCGAAGGAGGCGGCGGAGTGGTTTAGAAACCGTTTAGCACCGCTCATTCCAGCCGAAGCGGAAAAGCTGGTACTGGTTGACACCACAGGCGCCGAGTGTCGAGGGACGACTTCCAGTATTAGTGTTTAATCTATGACTCCCGACCACCGTAGGCGTGGGTCTGTGGGCGGTGGGTTTTGGTTGGTTCACCGTCCGTACGTCTAAGGACGACAGCCCGTGTCGGCGGCGCGTTCTATTCCACGCGCTCCTCGAAGATATGTCAGCAACATGGGCCTCTTAGTTACCGTGACCCTGGCATACAGGGATCTCCAGAAGGCACATAGTAGGTTTTAATCAGTAAGAGTGACACTTCCTCCAGCTGCATCCTTAGCTGGAGAGGTTATTTTACGACATCCCACAAAAAAAGACTGGAAGTTGGTGATTGATATATATATGTTGTTGTAAACATCGATCGTGTGCCTAATCTCTCTTCGGTTGTGTCAGAATTGCCGTCCGTGTCGGGCTATGAGAATAAGGAAATAGAGAGTGTACCTGTGGCCACACAAATACTTACTACTTACTACACAGCTAATTGATCTTAGACGCCCTCATATGCGCTGACCGTTACCTAGGAGGCAGTTTATATCAACAAATGACTGCTGGACATGGATGAAGAAAGAAGAGTCTTTCTAATTTGAGATGTCTTTCTAGGGGGCTACATTGTAATGAACATCGTAGTCAATCCTTAGATTATTACTTATGACCACTTAGAGTCAGAACAGCAGCCAACCCTATTCGAAGAGATCTGTTCTTTTCTGAATCGTTTCCAAGAGATTGACTTTTTCTCTAGAATTATTTAGTCATACATACGTATTTTTGATCAGTAATCGTTCGTAAAAATCAAATAAAAATATTGATAAGCCATGCTGCTTTGTTACGTGTGGTATACTGGAAGCTTAGCTAACATTACCCCAGACATCAGTCTTATTGTATGATGAAAGTACAGCACTGAACTCCTTCTTTGATCTTAAATGACTAAGTCACCCAAAGACAGATTTTTTTCTCTCATCCTCTGTCCCCGATTGTGAGTGTTATCTTGGAACTTGAATAATCAAAATTAATACTTGTGACTATGATTGTAGACTGGAAGACAATATAATTAAATTTTATGAAAATAAAACTATGAGCTCCATCTATGATCATTTATAATTACTAACAATGTCAGATTGTCTAATTAGATTGTTTTGAAAAGCTAAAGATGGCGTCAGGTTGAAACTTGCCTTAATACTTTTGTCTTTAAATTATTTTTATCTGTCGAAATAACATATGTAGCATGTCTAGGTATATACTTTGAACTGAAAAATAAATTTTAAAATTTTTAGCCCGGTTTAATTGTATAAAAAGCTTAACTCCATCTATGACATTATTAGGTAATAACTGTTTACCCAGCTGGTATAGTCAAATTGTCAAATTTGCTAAATGTGTTGTAATTAAAAAGATATAGATGGCGTCTAGTTAAAACTGACCAAAAAATGCTTTATTGCTCATCCCCCTTAGTTAATAGCGTTATAATATATAGCCTATGTGTTATTCTGATGCATAAGCTATATGTTTGTCAAGTTTCATCGAAATCCTATCAGCCGTTTGGCCGTGAAGAGGTAACAAACATACACACTCACTCACAAACTTTCGCATTTATATATTAGTATAGATTAGTATAGATAGTATAGATTAGTATAGATTAGTATAGATAGATAAGTAATTATATTTGAATTAAATGCTAAGTTGATTTTGGACACCAATGATTGATTAAAGGTGAAGGAAAACATCTCGAGGAAACCTGGAATATAAAGTCTGAAATCTCCAACCCGCATTGAGCAAGTATGGTGATTAACGCTCAGTCCTTCTCCGTGCAAGAAGAGGCCTATGCCCAGCAGTGGGACGATAAAAAGGCTGTTGATATTAATAATTAGCATTGTATAATTCGTGTAGCTGACCAAACTGATTGATTTATTATGAAGGTAAAATTTATTTTCCAATTGAAAAAACCTTCGCTAAAGCGAGAATTTAACAACTTTCTACGAACTCCTCGCTATAGACATACAGACACACAAACATAAAAAAATTAACATTTAATTTCAAGTACAATTTATTCGAAAACTACTTCTATTTTATACACAAGAAAAATACTAAGAATGTTTTCGTATCAACCATTTATTTTTACTGCCTGAATATTTTGCCGGCTCCAGTATTTTCAAGCAATAATCTGCATCTGAAATTTTAAAATTGTACTTGAAATAATATTTTTATGTGATTGTTCTGAACCTTGTAAATACGTTTTATATTCAAACTTGTTATAGCCTGCGAATCTAGCGCTTATTTTATTTACCATTGTAGATAAATTATGCTGTAAAAGCGTGCGTCTGTAGTCTTACGCGAAACTGCCTCTCGCAAATTGATAAAAATATTGTATGTAAGTATGTATACTAATAATATAAAGCAGAAGAGCATGTTTGTTTGGTTGAACGCGCTAATCTCAGGAACTACCAGTCCAATTTGAAAAATTCTTTCAGTGTAAGATAGACCATTTATTGAGGAAGGCTATAGGCTACTATATATCCGGGTGCGCCGAGTTATTCCTACGGGATGCAGGTGAAACCGCTAGCAGAAGCTAGTATAATATATAACATCGGGATATCTTTTCACACACGGTCGGTTAAACCCAAGGTAAGCTATTAATTAGCTTGTGTTATAGGTGCCAACACAACTAATAAACTACTTATACTTTACACATATATGTATGTATTTATAAGACCATAGCCAACAAGTTAGTATGCTCTAAACATAATAATAATGTTAAACGTACCGGGAATCGAACCCAGGGCTCCCAACACGACAGTCGGCGTGTTTACCATTGCGCGAACAAGGTCGCATTTTACGCTAAAACTGCTGGATGTATTTGAATCGTATACGTTTTTAAACATACCTATATAAACAAATGGAACTTAAAATAAAATAATTGAAGGACAGACTGACAAACATAACGTGCATTTATGATATTGGTAATTTATTTTGCGTAACTTTACGCTTGTCATCTAAAACCTGGTAAACTACATTAAAACTAGTATTGTGTGGGAATGTCTGTGCATGTATGTACTTCCAGCAATTATTTTTGATTTGCATTTTCAAAATACGCTTATGGTTTTAGCCCCGTTTCGGATGGCGGAACTCCTCGTATACTCATGTAAATAGATTTTATTCCTTTATAAAGCGAAATATTTGACCTTTGATCGAAAAGTTGCACTTAAAAATATTGCTAGTTCACGGTCTTACATTATTTTTAAATTTAGTCTTCATGACGTACCTGTTCATCATCATCATCAAATCTTATTTGGGCTCGGCGCAGCATTTTTTTTACTTCCACGCTCTTTTTTCTGCCGTCATCTCACAAATTACATTCTTTCTAGCCATATCAACTTTCAAAGAATCCATGCCTAATCATCATTAAGTTTTTTACATTAATGATGATGGATAAAATAAAAAAAATTGTGATAGCCTAGTGGTTAAAGCACCAGCCTCTCGTATATGAGTGTGCGGGTTCGATTCTAGGTCGGGCAAGTAACAATTAAACTTTTTTATTTTTTATGTTATTTCTAACGATACCTTGAACACCAATGACTGATTAAAGGTGAAGCAAAAGCAGCTCGAAGTAACCTGGAATATAAAGTCTGAAATCACTAACTTGAATTAAACAAGCGTGGTGATTAACGCTCAATCCTTTTTAGTTTGAGAGGAGGCCTGTCAGCAGTGGGACGTTAAAAACCCTGATGATGATGCTAACAAAATGGCAAATAACCACCGATCCCATGCGTTGATGAAAACTAAAACAAACGAAAATAAACTCATAAAAACAAGATGATAAGACTTGAACAATTGAATACAAACTACATAAAATTAAGCCTAGAATTGAAAGCTACGGCTTCCAAATTTTCTCCCAATATAATTTACAGTTGGAAATTCTCGTAGAGATAATAAGCCTGCTTAAACGAGTTAAATAAAACAGTTCTTAGTAATACTTATAACAAAATGCCCAATTTGAAACTCGGTTGCCATATCCACTGAATTACAATATAATTAAGATTTACCTCTCGAAATGTCTATTCAGAATCGCTTCTAGGAATCTGAGATACAGAATAAATAAGATATTATCAAAATTTTGGACATTTCAAGGTCGTTTTATCAAGGTAAATGTTAATAAGAGTAATTAAAATAATATTGGTTGATAGAGTTTATATTTTTAGGTTATTATTCTTTACGAAGTCTAACCCAGTTACCCGGGCAACCCAATACCAGGTCAGATAGGCAGTCGCTCCTTGTAAAACAGTGGTACTCAGCTAAATCCGGTTAGACTGGAAGCCGACCCCAACATAGTGGGGAAAAGGCTCGGGAGATGATGATTCTTTACGAAGTAATATTAAATTTTCCGACGGTATTCGTCGTTATCTTTTTTATGTAAGCTATAACAGTTCATGAGCCATTTAAACCAATAAAACTGTTGACCTACAAAATCATTATATATTCAAATCTTAGATTCTTTAAAAGTCACAAAACAGGGATACGTCAGGGATATATGATGGCATCCAGGCCGATTGTCGGCTATGGCGGCTGTTCTCTTTTAAGGAGATCAGCCAGCTGCGCAGGACATACGAGTATTATAGTGCACAAGCATTCGCGCAGATACAATTGCACTCTCTATTCCCTCACTCTCATAGTTCGATAGGACGGTAATCCGACACGACCGGAGAGAGATCAGGCACGGGTGAATCAATCACCAACTTCCAGACTCCAGGCTGCTTTATGAAAGTTTCTCAAAACCCACAAAGCGATTTCGGCCCGACCCGGGAATCGAAACCGAGACCTCGTGCACAGCAGTCGCGCCTTGCGACCACTAGACCAATGAGGCAGTATATATAGAGAGGCAGGGATATATATTAATTCTATAAGTTGAGGATCTGCCTTTAGGAACATTAATAGGTTTAATGCTGTTGTGCTCGAATTTAGAACTAATCTGAACTACCTACCTACACTATTTTAATAAAATATCAGTCATGCGGTTTCTCCCGCGACTCCGGGGAACTTCTGCCTACACCCCTACAAAACATAGCCTATGTTCACCAGTGGTGTAACTTGCCAACAGTGAAAGAATTTTTCAAATCCGTCAAGCATTTTCGGAGCCTATCAATCCATATCAACAAAAAAAAAGAACTTTCAGTTTTAGTATAATCAAGATGTACTGCCTCGTTAGTCTAGTGGTCGCAAGGTGCGACTGTGCACGGGGTCTCGGGTTCGAATCCCGGGTCAGGCCGAAATCGCTTTGTGGGTTTTGAGAAACTTTCATAAAGCAGCCTGGAGTCCTCTCTCATCGGACTATGAGAGTGAGGGAATAGAGAGTGCACTTGTGTCTGCGCGTATGCTTATATATGTCCTGCGCAGCTGGCTGATCTCCATAAAAGAGAACGGCCGCCGTAGCCGACAATCGGCCTGGATGCCATCATCAATCAAAATGTATTTATATGACTTCCCATTCACAAAAAAAAACCCTTCCTTTCTACTCTAACCATAAACCATCAATTTGATGAACAACCATCAAAAAATACGGGTAACAGACATCTACATGATACACTATCGTTTCTACCACCTTCGAAGTAAAAGCGAAAACGTTGACCCAAAAGTTCTCAAGTATTACGCTATCTGCTGATGACACGTGTCAACGTCACGTGTGTATAAACGAATGCACCGATGTGTCCTTACGGCATACTTGGTAGGGGAAGCACGTTTGTCAATATCTGTGGTGCACCAAATGCACTCAGAACTGTCAGTTCCTACTATCGGTAAGCGTTTTGGAAACGTTGCGAATTTTGATTTTGGTTCTGACCTAAGGATATTGGAAAGTATTTTTGTGTGGTCTTTGATTGGTGAGACGGTTCTGTATAACTTTCTTGACCTTTGGCGATTCTATATCTATTCTATCAAGAAAAGACAAAGATCTTTATGTCAATGTCAATATGTCTTCTGCCCGAGCATGGCGCGACCTGTCAACTCGCATATAATCACTTGTAGACTTATGTCGATCGAAGAAAAGAAAAAATTATTTAAAAAATGTCAAAAGAAATCTTACGTCAATCTGTCACTTATCTGTCTTTATGTCCATTCTCCGGTAGACAAAACTTATACCAAGTTCGATAAGGTTTAGTTAGATTAAAATAAGGAACTTATAGAGATAAAAATATTAATATTATAGTCAAAATTCAACAATCAGAACGAGTACTAAGGAAGGAAATAAATCAGCGAATTTTTTGACAGTCTTGCCAAGAGGTTCCCCTTTGCCATATAACTGGGTCAAGGAGGTCTGATAGTCGCTCCATGTAAAACGTTGGTACTCTGCTGCAGCCGGTTAGACGTAAGCCAGCCCAAACATACTAGGGAAAAGGCTAGGCAGATGATATTAGGAAATCATATTATTTTAGTACAATTTAAAGCTTGGTAAATACCAAATATCGAAGATTCTTAGACTTTCAACACGTTCCAAATATTTGTTTGTTTTTCTTTCTGTTATAACACATTTGTATACTTTAAATTCGAGCTTTAAACACTATCCCAGAGAATTTGAAATTGTATAATGTCCTATTTAACCGTAACTACATCATCGATATACATAAAACTTCAAAACATAACACATCACCACTGCCATACATCAGAAATAGGTAACTCGCATAAAGAGCCACGACAGTATTGTGTTCTAGAATATTTTCAAAACACAATGCGTTTGACAAACAAGCCCGTAGTAGCCACTCAATGTAGATCGAACCAGAGATTCGCGGTATATTTATCATACTACCCGCAGTTACGAACGAAACGAGAAAATATGGACTTCGGCCAGATATTGTGTGAGATATATTCAAATATTTTCAAGTGTCCATTCGAAATTTTGTTTGGAGTAGCTTTGTTTGACAATGATGCAATTTTTATAGCAAAAGCGAGTGTTTTAGAGTCGCATTGCTTAGATTGACTGAAGTAGATTTTTAAAGACGATTTTATTATTAATTATTAGAATGGAGACCACGGTCCACCAACGAGATGGACAGACGACCTTATAAAGGTCGCCGGAAGACGCTGGATACAGGTCGCGATCTAAAAGAGAGGCCTATGTTCAGCAGTGGACGTCTATGGCTGAGATGATGATGATGTTGAAGAGAATTTTTGGTTCTAAAGTATTTGTATTGCTACAGACGCCTGCACATCAAGCTATTATAATATGTCAAATCTCGTTAATAGATTTTCAACTTTATCGCTTAAGCATATGGTACAAAATTGATTGGGAAAATTTGACAGTTTCGGGTACCTTTAGAAATTACATACCTGCATAAAATATGAACGTAAAATTTTTCTCCGTTATATTTATACGACGATAGAGAAGACCTAATTCTACCTCTGATACAGAATAAAGTTTAACGAGTCTACAGATTACACCAACTAACTTCAAATCGATATTCTTAATCGCTTAAATAGATAGCTTGATTCGATACTTAAGCGAAGGAATGGGAAATTAAGTGTATCTAAGTATTGAAGATTAAAGTGAAAAATTGTGACAAGAAAACGTCCGATGAACTTAAATCGGTATATCTATTTCTGATATATAGGGTGACTGGTAATTAGTGACCGATATCTAAACACGTGATTGTACTCATGATTATAAACAAGTTTCCCAAAGAAACTTTTTTTATTTTATTATTATAGCAAAATTACTGACAACGCGGGCGCGGGGCCTCGCCGCTAACAGCTGATCGGGCGACGGAAATCTGAAATTTGCTGTAATGAAAAAAAAATAACAAAAAAAATTTCTTCGGGAAAGTTGTTTGTAATCATAAGTACAATCACAAATGTTTAAATATCGGTCACTAATTACCAGTCACCCTATATAGCAGACTATAGATATATTCAGATCCAAACCGACCGGTGACAGAGGTGACCTTGGTCGCGTCTCCCGTCGGCCGACAGCGTTCCACACCGTTGGGACCGACCACGGACGCAACTTGTCGCGATGCACTCCCGACCACGGTCGTCCAAAGTCGTTTGACTCCGCCCAAACCTGGTTAGTCTCCTCCAGCAACAAGTCTGTTTATGTCCTAAAAAGGCTAGGCAGATGATTTTATTAGACAGTCCCGTCATACATTTGAACAGGAGTGCATGGAAATACAGGTTTTAATCTTATCCTCTCCCTCCCTATTCTCCCTATCTCTCTCTCTATTATAAATATAATAATATTCCTCACACATTCACACAACGTCATCTAGTCCCAAACTAAGCAGAGCTTGTACTATGGGTACTAAAGACAACTGATAAACATATAGATACTTTTCTTTTGTAAATACATGCATATATTATACATAGAATATAGTACATAATATGTTGTTGATACAGAAACCTAAATTACCACATAAGACAAATTTCCCATCAAATAAACGAGATAAAAAGGCCCTATAATTCCACTCCAAAAAACATTTCCAATACTCCAAGTTCTCCGAAACCTTTACCAGGGAGCCATGTAATTATGTGGGTACCACCTGCCGTCAAAAAAGGAAACGTGACTCCGATAGCAAAAATGTTAATTTCTATAAAAATTGACGAGATACAGGTAAATAACAGAAGTGCAAATCTTTATGTTTGTATTTTAAGTAAAATGAATCCATTTTATGTTCTTGTGTAGGTACAGACGCCAACACATCAAGCTACTACAATCTATAAAATTTCTTTAATAGATTTTCAGTTTCATTGCTGAAGCATATGGTTCAAAGTTGATTGGGAAATATTTGACAGTTTCGGGTAGCTTGATACAGTTGCTGGCGTTTTTACACTGATTTCCAGTAAGCCAAACAGAGATAAAGTCATTAACTGTTCGTATTTATATTCGTTTGTATACCAGATAATATTATATTATATGTATTATATCTACCTATATTTTGATAAAGTTTCGTTATAAAATGATTCATTATAAATAAATTTTTAGGTATTTAAATGCATCGATAGACAGAATATTGAAAACATCCATATAGTCTTTCTCATCTACTAAACTCCTATATTGTACTTAAGAATATTTAAGATAGTTAAGAATTTAGATACAGACGCCAGCATCAAGCTATCCGAAACTGTAAACCCCAATCAACTTTGAACCATATGCTTCAGCGATAAAATTAGAAATCTATTAACTGAATTCGACTGATTGTAGTAGCTCGATGTGCAAGCGTCTGTAAATATTATGAAAAACAGTAAAAAATCTCATTTATGGTCTATAAAATACAAAAAAAAATTCAATCATTGTTTCAAAAAATCTTGAGACTTCTCATCCTTGTTTTTGTTGTAGGAAAAAAGGTGCGTAAAATATTAATGAGACGAGTCCTTCGGTTATGGTATGACTGTATAGAATGTTAAAATTAACATCTAACTTTAACAGTATCTTATTCTATATTTGGGGTTATTGGAGAAATGGATTTGTTTTATATTTTATGGTTTTAGATCGTATCTTCTAGAATTTATCTTGCGGATACAGATATGGAAGAAATTATGACCTACAACCCAGACCTACAACGTGAGAGACCTAGCTCTTGCACCAAATAGCCTCTTTTGTTAAAATTGACCAGTAGTTCAACAGTCAACCAAACTACAGATTCATGATATTAGTATCTTCGATGTATACAGATGCCAGCACATCACGCTACCGAAAGTTGTAAAATTTTCCCATTCAAGTTTGAACCATATGATTCAGTGATATAGTAGAAAATATTTTATTGAAATTTGACAGGTTGTAGTAGCTTGCTGGCGTTTGTACTTAAATGTCATCATTAGTGAGTGTCAATCAATTAAATATTATTATGCTGCTTCCAAAGGTAAGCCTAATACTTGGAGATCGATTTACAGCACTCCTTTTCTAGTCCTTAATCACCGTAACCACTATATTTTTAGCTTGACATCAATAAAAATAATACTCTAGAACCTATTAAATAAAGTGGTAACTATTTGAACAAATCAGTGAATAGAATAATTTAAAAAGACAACAAGAAAAAAGCACATTTTATTTTTTATTACATATCTACGAGTATATTGTGTTAAAAATAATAAGAACTAGTTATAAGTTGCCCTCAAACGTTTATTAATGCAAAAAGGTCAGTCCTTGGAATCGATATAAAGTGTCTGGATAAGAAAATTGTCTGTATGTTGGTCATTTATTGAAATGAAATTATTTGAAAGACTAAGGGCCAGTTTCACCGATTGCTGATAAGATCCAGATTTGAATTTATCTGAAACATAGTGGCTATCCGTTACCTGTGATATAATGTTGCTGATAAGTTCCAGATAGTTTATCTGCCAGATAATTTCATACAAATTCTGTTTCATTTTTTAATTTATCTGGTAGATAGTGGCTATCCGTAACCTGTGAACCTCTTAGGGTGAAATTAATGATATTGACATAAAGTGAAATATAGGTGGGTTTGTGTTGCTGCGTGTCGTTCGTAAGAGATACCGTGGCCCTGGCACACAGGGACCTCCAGAAAGAACATAGTGGGTTTAGTCAGTCAGTAGGAGTCTGACACTCCCTCCAGCTGCACCCTCAGCAGGAGGGGTCATTTGATGATTTCCCACGAAAAAAAAGATGTATTTGTGTTGAGAGATGGATCTGATCAGCGGCTTGAGCGTGAAGAGGTAACAAATATACACACTCACAATTTTTAGCCTTTTATATTAGTGTGATAGTGTGTAGTGTGATGTGATGTGATGTGAAGTGTGATGTGTTTAATATGCATTACAATTTCCTTTGTAATTAATTAAATTCAAATGAAAAAAATTAACAAATGTTGATTATTAACATCCTAGAATCTATTTTTTTCATATTGTAGCAGGCAAAGTCACAGCCCAACAATAGCCGAGCCAACCAAAAGCAATCTATTAATCATTTGCGAAAAAACAAGTCGATTGTAAAGAAATACTTATCCAAAAGATAAGGTTGGTTATTTTTCACGTCGTCACTCAGCTCGGTCGTCGGATAGTCGTCCGGGTGGAAAATGACATGATATCGGGACGAGACGGGGCGTTCTGGGGCACTGTGGGGCATTGTGGGACATTATGGGACATTGGGCTGACGTTTGGAACGTCGTAAGCTGTAGACGAGAAAATGATCGGTAGATTAAGATTAGAGACTCGGTTGATGGGTGTTTTTTTTGTTTTTTATTTTTTATTATTATTTCTTTTTTGCTTTAAGGTGATTGCGTGTTGATTGATTTTGAATTTTTTCGCTCTGCCTTTCTTAGAAGCGTTGTATATTTTTTTCTTTTTTTTTGTAATGTTTGTGTTATTACCATTATTACTTTAGTAAGTCGTGATAGTCTAGTGGTTGAAGTAGCTTTCAAGTATGAGTATGCGGGTTCGATTTCAGATCAGACGAGTACCAATGCAACTTTTTTGAGTTATATATACTTTTTAAGTATATTTTGGACTAATGACTGATTAAAGGTCAAAGAAAACATCTCGAGGAAACCTGGACTAAAAAGTCTGAAATCACCAACCCGCATTGAGCAAGCGTGGTGATTAACGCTCATTCCGTCTTTATTAAAGAAGAGGCCTGTTACCCAGCAGTGGGACGATAAAAATACTGATGATTATTACTTTAGTATATTTTACTATAAAATAGGTGTTCAGAGTAAGCTTGTACAGACGCCAGCACATCATGCTAACCGAAACTGTCATTTTTTTTCAACCAACTTTGAACTTTATTCTTCAGCGATAAGGTTGAAAATCCATTAAGGAAATTTGTCAGATTGTTGTAGTACATAGACATGTAGAAAGAAAAAGCTGTTCTATTTCTAGCCCAACTAAATCCCTTCGCAATCTCAAAATCATATTCATAGTTTCGTTCCAAACACTCCTACACATAAATAAAATTAAACCCCTGTGGCAAGAAGGGAATGAACTCGTGGCTAAGTAACGGCACGGGTCTATCGATTATGAGGTTAAGCAACGCTTTTCGCGGTCAATCCGTGGATGGGTGACCACCTTGTGCACGTTTCATTTGTGGGTTTCGGCTGTCTTTTGTCCATCTTTGACAGTCGTTACTGGTAGGCATAAAGTCTGACAACCAGTCTTACTAAGAGGTATTGGGTTGCCCAGGTAACTGGGTTGAGGAGGCAGTCGCTGCATGTGAAGCACTCTTACTCAGCTGCAGCCGATTCAGACTGGAAGCTGATCCCAACATAGCTTAGGGAAAAGGCTAGGCAGATGAGTGGTAAAACCCATTTAAAGCCAAAAAATATATTGATATGCGTAATCCTCAATAATGCAAGTAGGTAGTCTATAGCATGTTTCTATAGTCTTCAAAGTGCAATAGATCAGCCCCCTAGCCATCAAATAATAAGCCATTCAGCCCCATCACAGTCAATTACAAAGGAATATTCTCGAAAGACCTTCGAATTAATTAAAGGTACTTACGTAAGTAAATAACAAACATATATCTTGTATTTTTCCGAAACATGTTATAAGGAATTTATAAATGTTTGTTTCTGAGGATATTATAATGGATGGTCATAGATTAATTGTTAAGATACGACACTTCTTAAATGTTGTACTTATGTAGAATTTTCTGAAGTTTTGTTTACGTTGACGATACTAATATAATAATCCATCTCGCAAGTGATTACAGTAAATTGAAATTTTATTTTTGAATATAATTATTTGAAGAACTGGCCAAGTGCTAGTCGGACGCACGCACTAAGGATTCACTATGTATTTAAAAATCGTGTATGCTATAGTACACCTCCTCAAATGTTTGATTTATTCTGTGAATACTCGTATTTAAAACGTCTGCCTGTTTCAATCTCGAGCCAAAACAGACATTTTTGTTGCTTCTGTATATGTAATTCCAACATTTTTTGAATGTAGTTTAGTTTATAAGAAGATAAATGATGATGTTTGCAGAAGCACACGTCGATGGCTTCCAAGCCATCGTCAGACAGAAATCTGATTCTTTGCTCTGCAGAGTGCGGAGTAGCTCCAACTCCCTCCTGAAGAACATAGCGGAGAGATATGATTCTCCGTTGGTCTAGGTCGTAGATCTGGTTGTTCAAAGATGTTGTTGAAAAACCACCTAGTTTCCAAATAATTGTGTGCAATGTGTGTACTAACATAGGTGTAAGTTTTTCTTTTGTTTACTAACCGATATGGATGAGGCTTATCCGAAATAAAGATTATTTTATTTATTTATAATTATTATCATATCATTATTGTGGAAATCAGTGTTGGAATGCAGCACTATGCTCGATGGAAGCTAGTTAATTTTTAATAAAAAATCTTAATAAATTAATCTTCGCTATCTTACATCGTCTATCGTTCCTTCCTCATTTACTTCCTATGTTCCTTTTTCAGAATTCACTCCACATTATCATATCTGTGTAACATAACAAACTAATCTATGTCCAACAAACATTAAGGTCGGACATACTACTGAAAACTCCTAAGGCGATTTCACGGGTACGGCCAAACCCTGCAGAAAGGTACAACCTACACAATAGATATCTAAAAGGATTTTGTAATACATTTTACTTCAATAAATAACCGAAATAGTACCCTCTACATGTACCTATGTATGTGTAAACCTTTAGTAGGTGTACAGACGCCAGCAATCAACTTTGAATCATAATGCGTCAGCGATAAAGTTGAAATTCTATCAAGGAAATTTGACAGTTTGTAGTAGCCTGATGTGATTTTTGTAAAATTAGAGCAACATGTCGTGGTGGCCTCGTGGTGGCCTCGTGGTTAAAGCACCAGCCTATCGATTATGAAGTCGCGGGTTCGATTCCAGGTCAGGCAAGTACCAATGTAACTTTTCTAACTTATAAGTACTTTCTAAGTTTATCTTGGACACTAACGACTGATTAAAGGTGAAGGAAAACATCTCGAGGAAACCTGGATTATAAAGTCTGAAATCACCAACCCGCATTGAGCAAGTGTGGTGATTAACGCTCAATCCTTCTCCGAGTGAGAGGAGGCCTGTGCCCAGCAGTGGGACGATAAAAAGGCTGATGATGATGATAGCAATATTAATTAGGTTTTTGTCCTTTTTCACATTTTTTTAAATATTAGTATGATTATACGAAATGCAATAACAGCAATATAAGCGTCTAATACTTCAAACCTTGCATTAATTGAACCTTGAACAACATCTTCAGATCGCTTACTCGAATGATTTCAATTTCAAATATTCAGCGAAATTTCAGTTACCGTATCAAGTCAATTCAAATTCTCGCATTTGACTTAAACTGATCCTATTAATTCTACGTAAGAAGGATATTGGTTTCCTAATTAACAGTTTGAACGGAATTCTATGTAAGGTTTGTTTTCTGTCTGTTTGTTCAACATGTTACGGCTAAGCTGCAACCGAGAACGTTCTAGAACACAAGGTTTTTCATTTTAAGCTTTGGTCGTTTCAAACGCTCTGAGTATAAAATCCTTTGTTTGATGAACGAGTTGGGGTGAAGTTAGTCTCACACTGCCATGCGTCTATTGAGTGGATCACAAAAAAATCATCTGCCTAACCTTTTACCAAGCTATCTCGGCTTCTAGTCTTAACTGGATGCAGCTGAGTACCACTAGTTTACGTGGAGCGACCGTCTATCTGACCTCCTCAAACCATTGTGTATATTTGAATTTGGGATTTTTTTCTTGAAAAATAGAAACCCATTTTTCAGTCGGATAAACTCTCCGAGAAGCACATCAAGTGAATCATGTCATACAATCTGTCAAATTTCCTTAATAGATTTTCAACTATATCGTTGAAGCATAATGGTTTAAGGTTGATTGGCAATATCTGTCTGTACAGTGAAAACTGTGTCATCTATGTGATGTAACATTCTTTTATATATTAATTAAAAGACATCAATAAAATATGTTATTTAATATTTAAACATTATTATAATGAATAGCGACTATCTACCGTATAGACTATAATAACTGGCTCTAATTCGTAGCTGGTGAAACAGGCCTTTAGTGTCATAGATTTAATAAATGACAGTCGCGAGCTACCACAGCCTAGCGAAAGCTGAACAAACACAGTCAAAAACTAAGCACTTAAAATAAGCGAGATAATATGGCAGTCTGTGATCCAACTTAAATCCTATATCGTTGACCGGGTCGGGATAAGAGGCACTGGACTTTTTTCGGCTCAGTGATAGTTCGGGTATTCCCAATATGTGATCACTTTCTGGCGATGCACTCGCTTCTTCACTGGCTAACTGCACAAACTGCGCTAGTGTAAGCTTAAAGATATAATTGGGATGTGGACTAGGGCATAAATAAAATACTTTATCATATTCATTTTGTAAAGCATCTTAAAATAATGTCAGTTTAATTCATTGTTTTGAAACAATACTATTTTTATTTTTTTATGGATAATATATTCGAAATAAGTATACGCATTGATGTGAAAAATCTGTGACGTCATATGTGGTGTTTTCATACAAATTGCATAGAGAGTAACCGTTTTTGACAGTTCTATAAAAGTATTGAATTTGACTAGTTGTCCGCATCCCTATTATGACCAAATCTAAAATTTATAAAATACCTGGCACAACTACCTATCAAAATAAATTTACTATCAAATTTTCTTCACCAGAAACGCATATCCCGAAATTATTCAATCCAAAATGACTTCCCACATCTACAATAATACCTAGTCAATGGCTTTTGCATTAGACAGAGTGACGATAGATGCAACTTTGATAAAGGCAGATTAGTCAGGTAGTGTTCAAACTGCATTTCAGCTTACTGACGAACTAATGGAAACCAAACAGAAGGCTAATTTGTATGCTTTGCGGTGTGCGAATTGGGATCATGTTTCCGAAGGTTCTAGTTAATTTTATGTAATAATAGAATCAAGATTTAGACGGATTTTCGGCTGAGGTGGCTGTTCTCTCTAAGGAGAGCGTAAAGGAAATTTGTTGGACAGTTGAAGATAATTTGCAAGACATTTTGGTTTTTATTCTAGCATTGGAAAAATTATTTACTAATGAGAATTTCCTATCTTTATTCTTACCTTAAGAAGATCTTATTTCTCATTTTAATTTAATAAAATAGCCCCAAGGTAAGCTATTGATTAGCTTGTATTATTTGTGCTTACATAACTAATAAACTACGTATAGGTACTTTATATACATAATATGTGTATGTATATATACATTATTATGATACTCTCACTACAGCCAGCAAGCATGCTATCAGACATAATATGTCGACGGCACCGAGAATGGAAACCGAGATCCTCAGTTCAGTACAAACGACATCACATCAAGCTACTACAATCTGTCAAATTTCCTTAATAGATTTTCAACTTCATCGCTGAAGCATATGGTTCTATAGTGATTGGGTAAATTTGACAGTATCGTGTAGCTTGATGTGCTGATGTCTGTATCAACGACACTGAAATAAACACGATCATCAATCCATAGATTGAAATCTCCCTGCTGATCCGAGTATTCTAGCAATACACCTTTGAAAGCTAAAACACTAAAATAAAAAAAGAAAATCGCGTCAACACTCTAAAAAATATAAAGGATCCCCACCGAGTAGGTTTATTACTTACGTTAAGGGACCCAAATAAAATCGCGACTTCCAAGAGTACCCTCAAATCATGCAGAACCACGCATTTCGTCAAAGATTGAGCAGATACTTGACTACTCGTATCCTAGACCCCTAAAAAGGGACATAAAAAAACCTTTTTATACCCACATTTTTATTAAAACACTCCCCTATATAAAATACGAGGTTTTTCGCTTCACCATCACATATTAAATATATAATGAAGAGTCGGAACCACAATAATGCTTCTTTAGCATTTGTGTAGTAACAAAAATACTGTCATCAAAGCCTATTTATCGTCCCACTGCTGGACACAGGCCTCCTCTCCCACGGAGAAGGATTGAGCGTTACTCACCACGCTTGCACAATGCGGGTTCGTGATTTCAGACTTTATAGTCCAGGTTTCCTCGAGATGTTTTCCTTCACCTTTAATCAGTCATTGGTGTCCATATGTACTTAGAAAATACATACATATGTACTTAGAAAATACGTATAACTTACAAAAGTTACCTTGGTACTTGCCTGACCTGGAATCGAACCCGCACCCTCATACTCGAAAGGCTGGTGCTTTAACCATTAGGCCCCTACGACTTATACAAAAATACTGTATCAACAATATTTTTTAGGATTAAATATTTCTAAAGAAATGACCTTGACCTTTCTTTGTAAAATACACGGTTCGTTATCAGGGTTGTTTTCGTTGAAGAATTTCTCAGAATTGATAAATGATATTTTGTACAGACGCCGGTTATAGGTCAACCTACGTGAATCTGTCAAATTTTACCAATCGAATATTAACCTTCTGATGTTGTGATAAGGTTGAAAATCTATTCAAGAAATATGACAGATTGAGGTAAGTTGGTGTGGCTTACAGTTCGAAATTGTAAGCCAATAAAGAGGAATCAACAACTTACATAAAAAACATATTGAAAACAAAATGCCCACGAATTTCATTGCGTAATTAGCTAAAATTAAGTATTACTTCAATCAATCAATTTCAGGCTCTATAGTCCAGGAACCCTCGAAATGTATTAATACACATTGGTCCAATATAAGGTAAGGTCGTGGTGGCCTAGTGGTAAAAGCACCAGCCTTTCGAGTATTAGGGTGCGGGTTCGATTCCAGGTCGGGCAAGTACCAATGCAAATTTTCTAAGTTTGTATGTACTTTCTAAGTATATCTTGGACACCAATGACTGTGTTTTGGATGGCACGTTAAACTGTAGGTCCCGGCTGTCATTGAACATCCTTGGCAGTCGTTACGGGTAGTCAAAAGCCAGTAAGTCTGACGCCAGTCTAACCAAGTAACTAATTTATCTTCACTATAGTAATCTATAAACACAATACTACATCCCATTAAAGCCGTGGCAGATATTTTTATAGCACCTTATTTTAATTATTTTATACAAAATCAAAATTTTGCTAACATTCACATAAAACGCGTTTATCGGCAGCAACAAGACAATAAGCTTTGAATCAAAACGAACAAACATCGAACTTGCTTCGAAAACAGATTAATTCGTAAATTGTCTCACAAACTCCAATATTGAGTTGTTTAATAATACAAGTTTCTGAGCTTTAAGGCACTGTTTTGACTATTCAACAGTATTTAATGAAAACATAATCGGCATATTTTATTTTTATTTTTAAATGCTAGTTAAACACAAAGGGCCTTATTACAAAAAAGATGGAAACACTTTTTACACGTATTTAAAGAAACAATTAATATAAGCAAAATTATTTTAAACGCGTGTCGAACATCCAACTTTTATGCAATTAGGCCCTTACTTATTTTGTATATACTGCGTTACAAAAAAATAACATATTATGCAAATATATAAAGGCTGACCGTAGTAAGTCTGACGCAAGTCTAACCAAGGGGTATTGGGTTGCCCGGGTAACTGGGTTGAGAAGGTTAGATAGGCAGTCGCTCCTTGTAAAACACTGGTACTCAGCTGAATCTGGTTAGACTGGAAGCCGACCCCAACATAGTTGGGAAAAGGCTCGGGAGATGATGATAAAGGCTGACCGCTTTGGAGGCAGTCTTTTGTTTTGACGTTCGGAAACTACTGATTTGGTTTATCCCCTTTACGTCAAGTACCGTTCTTTCGAGTCCTCGAATCAATTAAAACTAACTATTAATGTTGTACTTTAAAAGTATGTCATGTAGTCGTGACTTTTAACACTTTTGGGCCTGTCATCTTTACATGACTGTAGCAGTCAAAATTGTAATTTGTCCTTTTTTGGTTTAGTTGTAAATAAATGTACATTTAAAACGATGCAACTTAAATCCTATTATATCTCAAATAATGTTCATAATGAATCAAAAACAGCGTCGATCCACAAGTTTGGGTAACAATGGCCGCACACCGTCGTGCAAACAAAGGTATTAGCCGAGTTACAGTGGAACTCAAAATGTTCGCTGTAATTAGTTTGTCAGCCAGTGTAGGAGGTATTTAAGCTGAGTGAGTTTGTTCATTTTTTTTTAGTTTAACACAATTTGTTAACTACCTTGTTGAGTTGTCAGTTTATATATAAAAATATATTTTATTTTTGTGGAATATTGTAAGTGTTATTACTATTATCGTATAGGAGGTCGTGACTAAGCGATAGCCGCACGGGTGGATCGATCATAAGGTTGAGCAACGCTTGGAGCGGTCAGTCCGTGGATGGGTGACCATACTGTCGTGACGAGTTCCTCCGTTTTTTGGAAGGCTCATTAAATTGGTGGGTCCCGGTTGTCATTTGTACATCTTTGGCAGTACCTAGTCACGGGTAGTCAGAAGACAGAAAGTGTGATAACCAGTCTTGACAAGGTGTATCGGGTTGCCCAAGTAACTGGGTTGAGGAGGTCAGACAGGCTCCAAGTTAAACATTAATACTCAGCTGCATCAGATTAAGACTGGAAGCTGACCTCAACATAGCTTGAGAAAAGGCTAGGCAGATTTGACTTTCAGTCCGCAAAACAAAAACCTTTAGAGAATAGGATTTCAAAAAATATTACTACGTAGGTATATTTCCTGTTCAAATATACTAACTACGCCTGAAAGTATTATTATTTTAATGATTTAAGCAGAATAGTTTATGGCGAAACGCAGAGATTTAGAAAATATATAATAATTATAATTTATTAAGTTAATGTCCGTAATATAGTTAGTACTTTTCCTCTAAATTGCAACAAAGCATTTTTGAAGTTTATCTCAAAAACTTTTTCATTTAGAAGTCGATGAAACTACACAGAAATGTTGGCACAAAAATATTTCGATTAAAACACAAAAACAAAACGCGATCAGAGGTGTGATTCTGTAAGATTTCAGGCTAAAATTCGAATCTGAATCCGCTGTGAGTTTCTTGATTCATAATTCGAATCTTTACTAGCGCTACTCTTGTGAGGGTGTTTGCGAGATAAACTAAATTTACTTTGAGATTTTGACGGATGAAGTATGAGATGACGTAAAAAGTGGTATTCTTAAAGTCCCCTGTCACTTCGACGCTCACTTCGCACTCAAAGTCTCAAACCTTATGTGAAGTGAGAGCGAGTCAACGCGAGTTCTTGTTCGAATTTCACAGAATCAACATGCAGTAATCATCGTTGCATCAATGCCTTTGGAATCCGCAGACAAAAGGCAGCAAAAGAAACTATTTGGGTTGTATAACGGCTGTCGATACACTGTCCGGCAAACAAAAGGTAACAACGAGCGTCGCAGCATTGTTCGATGCAAAAGTTGACGGTATTGTATTACATTAAAACTTCAGTGGGCTAATTAATTTGTCCCGGAGTGTAAAGTTTGATGTAAGGTAAGGTGGGGCAAGTTGAAACGGTATTTTTGATGAGATGCCCAGAACAGAACGTTGTTTTATTCAAAGTCTTGTATCGAAATCATAATTATTACCTTCTATTCATATTATATTTATACTAAGTAGATACATAATAGGCCAAAGAGTTGAATTTAGTAATTTTTCCAAAATATTTATTTTTCAAAGAAACAAAGCATACTGATTGTAAAATTAAATTGTAGTTCAATTTTCATCAAAATTGTATTTGTTGCAGGTATTTATATAGGTTCTCTCATTGGTCCAGGTCAAGCTACAATAGATTTGTGGGTTTAAAGCAGCCCGGAGTCTGGAAGTTGTTGATTGATACACCCGTGCATTGGAGAGAAAGTATATGTCGGTCCTACGCCAAATTTTGGATTGCCGTCCCCATGGACTATGAGAGTGAGAGAATAGAGAGTGTATCTATGCCTGCGCAAATGCTTGCGCACTATATGTCCTGCCCAGCTTAGAGAGAAAGGCCGCTGTGACCGGTAATCGGCCTGGAAATCATTATATACATAATATGTATATGTTAAGTTAGAGTATATTACATTGTATCTCTTCCTTTCAATTTGTACAGTCTGTCTATTCTAATCTCTTTTTATTCTAACTCCCCCATAGCGAGCCTTCTGGTAGAGATTTCTTAAAAAATAAACAGTGCCTTTGTACCTGATTTTTCAAGATGAACTTTGAATCATCATCATCATCATCATCTCAGCCATAGGACGTCCACTACTGAACATAGGCCTCCCCTTTTGATCTCCACATATACCGGTTGGAAGCGACCTGCATCTAGCGTCTTCCGGCGACCTTTACAAGGTCGTCAGTCTATCTCGTTGGTGGACGTCCTACGCTGCGCATGCTGGTCCGTGGTCTCCACTCTAGCACTTTACGACCCCATCGGCCATCTGCTCTGCGAGCAATATGGCCTGAATATAAACTGTTAAATATATAAAAATAAATAAAGGTTATTGAACTCCAGGTCGAAGGGATAACGAAATTAAATTAAATATACAATGTAATAACATCAAAAGCTTCATTAAAACCGACATTAATTCTACAAAAGAAATAATACGACAAGACAATTATTTTAATAATAAATTATTATTTGATTCAGACAACCACTTGAAACAATTACAACATTAAGAAGATTAGGCGAGCCGTAAAATAATAATGAAGAAATTAATTAATTATATCTAATTCATCATCAGCTGAAATCTTAGAGAACATTACCAACTGGAAACGCCATTGACGTACCGTGAGCGCGCCACTCATACACGCATAAAAACTTGGCAAAAATTGTTAGGAGAACACAGATCATATTTCTTCGAAATAGACATGTTTACAATAACCCTAGATTAATGGAAAGCACATAAAGGGACCGCTATTTTGTGTAACTAAACGCCCTCAACGTCCTGTGTCGGTGTCGTGCATGGTATGCGTAAATTTTTTGTCGGTGCTTAAAGTTGTGATCCAAAATGCCAGAATGAGGAATCACTATTTGTTACATTAGCTGGTCCTAGGTTCGTAAATTTGCAAGACTTTTACGCCTAGAGATTTGAGTTCACAGCGTGTCCAGTTGGTTGACTGATCTGAAGCTGAAATGGTCAAGGAAAATCTTTGAGAAATCTCCACCTCATTAATAATGAAAGGAGTGTAATAATTAATGGCGGATATAATCACAGGCTTATGGGAACAAAGAGATGGTTGTTCTATGGGAAATATTTGCCAAAAGCCCAATTGTGTACTGAGAACACGATAGCGATTTAAAACAATCCAATTTAGTTGTATTAGCGATGAATTTCAGGAAATCTATTTATATTAGAGATGTAAATAAGCTCTTTTGATATAAATAAACCTCATCACGTTTTGAAAAAAAAAATGTGTTGACGTGTAAAAGATTACAACCTATTTGCAAAATAAATAATTATATAATTTATCATTGAATGCCTTACCTTACTCTTATTACAGTTTCAACTAGCTAACTAGCCAACAAGTAAGGACTGCCAAAGAAGTACAAATGACAGCCAGGACCCACCAATTTAACACAACAACAAGATGGTCACCCATCACAGACCGACCGCGCCAAGCATTGCTTAACCTCATTTTTTATTATCAGGCATCAATGACCCATAAATAAATACCTTAAACTAACATAATATTATTATGTTATATCCAAATTTGTTTTTTTAATATTTACACTTTATTTACAAAACTAAATTTAAACATTTACATAAAAAATATTATATATCCAAATTATATTATGATCGACGGACCCGTGCGGCTACTGCTTAGCCAAGAGCTCCTCAAAATAAAAACAACATTTTTAGAAAAATAAAAATAACTTATACTTGCAGTCAAAACCAGCTACCAGGCCAAACAAAAATATATTTTTTAAAACTGTGGCCATCTTGTGCAAATATTAAAATATTCACCGTTTAAAAAACATCCGCACCTCGGGTCCCAGATGACGTAATCAGTAATATGACGATGCCCAGTCTTAAGGGACGTCGGTATTTTTCACTCGGCTAAACTCTTGTACTTTGAGTATTAATGAGACAATCCATTAAATTCATGAGATAGGAGGGAATAATTTTGCAAGTGAGTATTTTTTTCTATTTTTTGCTTTTTCTACTATGATTTGTTTAACTTTTTTTTTTTGATTTTTAATTAAAAACTTTTTGAGATAAGTTTGCTTGGTCTAGCTTACATTCATTATTTTTATCCCACGTAAAAAAAAAACAGTCAAATTAGTTGTAAAATTTTCACAGTTCTATTAGCAGCAAACAAATATTCAAAATAGGAAACTTTCTGGATATTTTTTAAAAATTGCATTTAGAAATCAGGGTATAGACAGCATAAATGGTTCAAAGTTGATTTGGAAAATTGTCAGTTTTGTGTAGCTTGATGTGCTGGCGTCTGTATAACCATTCGTTATTTGATTAACTGAAACATAGGTAAAGGTATATATATATATATATATATATATATATGTATATATCTATAGTATAATTAATGTATATATATGTAGGTATATTTGTACTAATAAATAAATAATAATAAATAAAACACAAAAGCTTATAAACAGAAATTGAATTAACGTCTCAAGTGGTTTAAAGTGTCCGAAGAAGTTAATTTCACAATTCATAATGTAAAGCTAAACTTTTGGAATAATATGCTTCCTGGGTTAAAGGTTAAAAAATGAACTAAGTATTCGTTTAAAAAAAACTTAATCGGCAACCCTCAAACTACTACCCTGAAAATAGAGCAAACAGATAATGACATCCATATTATTAAATCAGCGAGATAATATCAGCTATAACCGTACTTGGCCAACAACAGTACTGTTCACGAAACACGATCAAATATTATTACTCATATCAGTGCTTGCGAGCTGCCAGTGTCAATACGAGGGTTGGAGCTCATAACGTTGTAAGTGCTTACCAAGTAAGGGAACTATGTTTGAACCATATTACCTACCTTAGTTTTATTAAGTTTGACTAGATTTTTTTGTATGTGTAATATAGTTAAAAAATCCGTTCGCTAATAATCTTTGTTACAATCTATGGACCATGAGGTCTGAACATTGGCCTAGCATTTTAATTTTTTATTGTCATTTTACTTCTATTTTTTTGTGCTGAATAAACTTTTTTCTTTTTTATGTATGAGTTCGATTACAAGTAAGGCCAGTAGTAGTATATGACTTTTCTAAGTTTTATATACAGATGCCAGCACATCTAGCTACCCAAAACTGTCAAATATTCCCAATCAACTTTGAACCATATGATAAAATTTTACAGATTGTAGAAGCTTAATGTGTAATGACCAAGCGACTAACAGGGCTCCGTTATTTAATAAAGGTTTAAAATTTGTGTGTTATTATTATTTATTTATATTTTTATATACATACTATCATTACAGTATTACCCACTACAATAGCGGTGGGTAACAATCTACAATACGTATGAACGATAAACTACTGCAAAGTTTGAGTAACGGTTGCTTTGGTAGACATATTTATCTAGCTTTGTCTTTTTAATACTCAAAGTCCCTTCAAAGTTTTTGCCGAAGTCTTTTCCTTATAATATTTCCGTCCGTAGCCCTGTGGTGGATAAATTTTTCATTTGTACACGTCAATCGTTTGATAGACAGACGGACAGATAGATGAGTTATCCTATCAGTATTTTTGGGCCATATCTCTTGTCTATGCGTGGTATTTATGGTGATTTATCAGATTTCCTGTTGTTATTCTTGTTAAGGACTAAGTAAGTTTCAATGGCATGTGATGAGATGTTTTCCTTCATCTTTAACCAGTATTTGGTGTCCTAGATATACCTTCTTCGAAAATACATATAACTTAGAAAAGTTTCATTAGGACTTGTCTAAAATGGAATCGAACCTGCATAGTCATACTTGAGAGAATGTTGTTTTAACCACTAGGCCACCACGTCTTCTTTTAATCCTGGTAATCAAACCTGAATAACAGTGAAGTGTGCTCTGCACAGCCTAGTTAGAACTTTATATACCATAACGATCTTCAATTTATGCAAAATTACTTTTAAAAGATGACAATTAAAGAAATAAAGACGACAATTCCGTATTGGTGGCCCGTCCTGTTCCACACGCTCCTCGAAGAGAAGTCAGCTCATCGACATTGGAGGGACCCCTCAGGGCCAGGGTCTACCGATATACGGGTTGTTTGCAAGAGTTATCGCGGCCCTGGCACACTAATACTTCCAGTAGGCTTAGCATGGCAACCGTAGAAACAAGTGTTTACCGGAGATTGGATATAATGACAGAAAAGTGACAGATTGACGTAAGATTTCTTTTGACATTTTTTGAAGTAATTTTTCTTTTCTTTGATTGACATAAGGCTACAAGGGATTATATGCGAGTTGACAGGTCGCGCCATGCTCGGGCAGAAGCCATGTTGACATTGACAGAAAGAACTTCTCTTTCTTGACAGAATAGATATAAAATCGCCATGCTAAGCCTGCTGAAGATACATATGGGTTTTAGTCAGTAAGAGTCTGACACTCCCTCCAGCTGCACCTTCAGCGGGGTCAGTTGATGATAACCCACAGAAAATATGACTCAGTTATTTTTAAATTAAAATCGCGTATTTTGTAGTATCAAAATACAAATTGTGACGCTTATTCATCTCGCTACATAAAGATTATAAGCAGGTAGGCTCCCTGTGACAAAATGCAACGAATAAATTTCAGGGTTGGTCAAATTTTTCGGACAGAGGTGTATACCTACTGGGATCTTGATTACTTTTCGAGGAAACTTTATTATGTACCTGGTTGATTGAGGTTTTTTTTAGTCTTATTTTTTGTCTGCTACCATGTTTGCTTGTTTGTATGTTAATGTTTAATATTAATCGCGGTTTCCTATACTTAGGGCCTGGTTCACCACCTACGAATAAGTTCCAGTTAATTTATTTGGTAGGTAATTTCATACAAATTCTGTTCAATTTTTTTATTTATCCGTTAGATGGTGTCTATTCGGACATCGTGAAACTGACCTTTAATGTTGTAAAGAGGAGGGATTTGATTGTTAGTTTGTATTAAACAGGCTCCAAAAATACTTGACCGATTTGGGAAATTCTTTCACACTAAGAAAGCTACACTATCCCCTTTGAGCATAGACGATGTTTTATCCGGGTAAGGGAAAAATTTCCCTGGAAACAAAATCAAAAATCATTTATTCAAATTTCGAACGTCAAAACACAAAAGACAGCCCCCAAAACGGCCACTCTTCACCACTTCGTATGTGTTTTCGCTGGGAAGAAGAAGTGGCGCAGCAAACTCCCCAGCAATGACAAGAACGTGGGAGAAACCGCGAAATATTGTCACCAATATATGTAAAGGTTGAACTTTATAATTTATTATCGTTGCGAAGCCAAATTATACATTATAACACACAAAAGAACGCGATTGAATATCAATATATATATTTTTATATTCTATTAAATATAACCTTATAATTTAATAAATTCCTACACATATCCTATACTTGAAATATCATAAAATTTTATTTCTATTTCTATAGGTTACCCTTTTATGGAGAAAATAGGGTTCAAGAGGGTTTTTACAATAATATTCGTAAATAAATATAAGATTTTAGTGGATATATAGATTTCATGGTATCGCCGAAATGGGGGAAACAGAAACGAAGCGTATTTTCGTTTGGAAATAGCGTTTTTTTTATGTATTTTCGATCAATTCTTATGGGGTCCTGTTTGAAGGGAAAGTGGACATTATTTTCGACCTTTGCATTGATGCATGAAAACATTGCCAGAATAGAAAGCTTGCCGAATTATTTTTAGTTTCTGTATCAGCTGTTTTTATATAAAAAAAAATAACTAAAATATCATTTAATTGGGCATGTTTGCTTTAAGGCCTATACAAATGCAAGTTGTCGATCATTTAATTGGAAAATTGACAATATTACGTACAATTATACGCCTTTTTGCAAAATATATTTTTTTATATTTTATTTGTAATATTACTATTACCTACTTACGAAAAATTCTGAAACAATTATTGTCTCCTTATAAAGAAACTAGCGCCATGGGAGCATAGCATAGGAGCATAAATGTTTTGACTTCCCAAAAAAGAGGTGGCTAATAACTTCTGGATGTTTCTATTTTTTGGGTTTAAGCAGATATTTTCAAAATAATGTCGTGGTCCTCAATAGTAGTAACATTCGTACCTTCACCTATATTTATACAAATCACAATAATCCCAAAAAACGTAGTTATGTAAAACCCATTTATTTTTGCAGCAACTTAAGAGTCTACAAATTCACACTCAACCACCTCAATACTAATCAAATTCAATTCCCACTCGTCAATATGAATAAAAAACCCTTCAAATAAAGAAATAACTCCCCTTTATACTCCACATAAAAGAAAGAAAAGGATATAAAATACCCACATATGTGGTTGTATGCTGCCTAAAGCTTATTTCACACGAGGGTAGAACAGTGGGCAGCACTGTACTGCTACCATTTTAACGCACATAACAGTACTGTCTTGACTGACTCATCATCACAGCCATATTTATCGTCCCACTGCTGGGCACAGGCCTCCTCTCCCACGGAGAAGGAGTGAGCGTTAATCACCACGCTTGCTCAATGCGGGTTGGTGATTTCAGACTTTATAGCCCAGGTTTCCTCGAGATGTTTTTCTTCACCTTTCATCAGTCATTAGTGTCAAGATAAACTTAGAAAGTACGTATAACTTAGAAAAGTTACATCGGTACTTGCCCGAACTGGAATCCAACCCGCACCCTCATACTCGAAAGGCTGGTGCTTTAACCACTAGGCAACCACGACTTGTCTTGACTGTCTTTTGTTTTTTGACATGGCTTCTCGCAGTTCAGTCTAGGAAGACAAAAAAAAGAAAAAAAAAATATATAAAAATCAAACGCATCACAATCTCGCAATACGACCCTCGTTCAGCATAATACTGCGACTTAATGAGAGAAATAGTTACAACGCTGATTTTCAGCGATAGCCGAAGACTGAACGAATCTGTTCTGTCTATCCAATCCTATGTTTAAACGATAATTGTCCTTCCAAACTGTTCTGTCGTACCTACTGTTCTGCTTCACTGTTCTGCACTCGTGTGAAATAGGTTTTATTCTTTAGAGCTCATTTCCTAATGAAACTGTTCAAAGAAGATTTAAAAGATAGCACTTTCCTTTAGTGTTTTTAAAGTTCTGCAAACGTGGATGTGTAGCTTTCGTTGGACTGGAAAGACTAGATTTTTCTATCCGTGGCTCTAGTAGAAAAAATCTTTTACCGAAGTTATCTTAAGATCAAAATCTAAAAAAAAAAGTTTTTGACGGATATTGTATTTAATTCGAGCACTTGGGAGGTGAAATATGTTTTTATAGATATGTCTATGTAAATACATAAATAAAAAATAAACCCTTATTTCCCATGGTGACGCCATCACGCGAACTGGCTAAGCCGTTCACGCGTGATGTGATTGGATTAAATAAAATTTGGTAGACACAATCATTGTCTAGAGTCAGATAATGTTTTTTTTTTTATTGGCTTTTTTGTGTTTATATTTTGTGTGTGCGCTTGCGTAAAATAACTTATTTTTCTTTCTTTCTTCATTCTAAAGGACAAATCGTCCTTTTGGCCTTTTAAAATATTATATTATTATTGGAGCCAATTCGATGCATCCAAACATCATTACATCGAATCCAACATTACAACGGCTGTGAGGTCACGTGGTACCCATGCCTGTCCAAGAATTAGAGTGAAATGGGGAGACGCGATGACGCTATCCATCTTTCGTGTCGGATTTATTACGAAAGGCCCGAAAGGCCTGAGGCAATCGAGAATATACACGTGTAAAAATCCAATTATTTTTACCACGTAACAAGGAAATAACTTTTTAAAAATCATCATCAGACTTTTTATTTTCCCACTGATAGGCACAAGCCTTCTCTCAAACAGAGAAGGATTGAGCGTTAATCACAACTTACTCAATGCGGATTGGTGACTTCAGACTTTATAGTTCAGGTTTCCTCGAGATGTTTTGCTTCACCTTTAATCAGTCATTGGTATCCAAGATATACTTACAAAGTACGTATACCTTAGAAAAGTTACATTGGTACTTGCCCGATCTGGAATCAAACCATCACACTATCTCTAGCACCCTCAGGCGTAAGGGTCATTTATTGTTTTATAACTCAAAAAAATAACAGGTGCTTTACTTATTGATGTCCAAAATAATTTAAACAGAAAACAATCCTTAAGCCTTTTATCTATAAAACATATGGATTTAAACAAAAATTGCAACACTCTAAAACCAGCAGCCTTAGCATGGCGATTTTATATCTATTCTGTCAAGAAAAGACAAAGCTCTTTCTGTCAATGTCAACATGTCTTCTGCCCGAGCATGGCGCGACCTGTCAACTTGCATTTAATCACTTTTAAACTTACGTCGATCGAAGAAAAGAAAAATTACTTCAAAGAATGTCAAAAGAAATCTTACGTCAATCTGTCACTTTTCTGTCACTATATCCAATCTCCGGTAAACAAAACTTGTTTCTACGGTTGCCATGCTAAGCCTGCTGGTCAGTCAGTCTTCTATAACTACGTATACATACAGTTGGCCTACATTAATTTGTTGTGTCAAACCATTTGGCATGAGTGCATTGCACTTGTATCGAGCGTTTGTTTAGCTAATTAGTGTTCCGCAGTTAATTATTGTAGGCAATTTTGTAGTGCAATCGCTGACTGTTTAGTATTCAGATATTTTGAATGGCTCGCTCAGTCACAAGTGTTGAATATATGGGTGATAGTACAGACAACTTTATCGCTGAAGCATATGGTTCAAAGTTGACTGGGAAAATTTGACAGTTTCGTCAAAATTGAAAACAAAAAAAAACAATTTACTTTGAACCATATGCTTCAGCGATAAAGTTGAAAATCTACGTAGGAAATTTGACACATTGTAGTTGCTTGATCTGTACGTACATTACGTTCAATTATGATAAAGTATTAATACTCTTTTGAGATACTTTACAAGCCAAAGTGCTCAGCACGCCACGGTCACGACTTCATAACAAACTTTAAAGGTAAAAAAATAACAGAAAATTTTAATCCATATAATAACATTAAATTCCGAGCTCATTACTATATTGTAGGTATTAATGTATGAATTCTTAGTTTTGCGCTGAAGGCACGTCTTTATTTTTTTTTGACGTGGTAGTCAAAGTGTTATTCGTAATTCCAATTTTGAATTTAATGTTGATGAAATATAATATACTGGCTGACTAGGCTGTTGTGTTTTCTAGAATAAAAATTCGTACATTTATTTTTAAATTCCCTTTTCTCTTTTCAAACAATTTACTTTAAAGAAAAACAAAACACCAGCGTTCAAAATTAGAACACAACCAAGTACTCTCAATTCCGCGCAAAGCGGGAGTAATCTTTTAAAGGGACAATTTTGCTTCTAAAAATGCAAAACGTCCCGCCATTTTCCCTCAGTCTTGCAATGTTATCCAAAATTGTATTTGGCAGCAAAAATGCAACACCGCCCGGGCGAATAGTAATGCGATGCAGTCCCCGGGATTCCGGGAATATAAATCCCGGAATCCGTGGACGGGTTTCACGTGACTTGAATGAAGCACAGAACTTGGGGATCTTGATTAAGTTGAAGCGATACTTACGGTGTAATATCGTAGTTTTTTGTCGGTGTGAATGAAACCTTTTCACTTAAAAAATGCTAAGTGATGATTCTGGGAACGTGTTTCACTAACTTAGTTCGTAAAGTGAGTTTTAAGTTAGCTTCAGGGGCCACAAACATTTTCTATAGAAGGTTTTATAAGGAAAATTGATACTGGTCGGAAAAGGAAATGACGGAGTTGGGATTTTCGGACTAAAGTTATTATACTTGAACTTTGGACGAATGAGATCCATTTTGGAAATTAAATGTATGGAAATAAACAATTGGAGTACTTTTATCGTTATTTAAGCTATAGCTCTGAATAAAATACTTGCAATACTTATTTTATCTATGCTTACTCATCATCTACCGAGCCTTTTCCCAACTACATATGTTGGGGTCGGCTTCCAGTCTAACCGGATTCAGCCGGAGTACCAGTGTTTTACAAGGAGCTGCCTATCTGACCTCCTCAACCCAGTTACCCGGGCAACTCACTACTTAATAACCCTTGGTTAGACTGGCGTCAGACTTACTGTCTTCTAACTAACCCGTAACGTTTGCCAAGGATATTCAATGACCGCCGGGACCTACAGCTTAACGTGCCATCCGAAACACAGTCATTGGTGTCCAAGATATACTTAGCAAGTACATACAAACTCAGAAAAGTTACATTGGTACTTGCCTGACCTGGAATCGAACCCACGCCCTCATACTTGAGAGGTTGGCTCTTTTCATTAATCCACCATGACTTTACTATGCTTACTAATTTGAAAATATAATTTGTAAAATAACTTTTCTGTTGAAAATCCACTAATACAAGTTGGCTGCCTTGTAGCCGCATAACGCGACTGCTATGCATGAGTTTTCGGGTTAAATTCCGGGGTCGGGCCGAAATCGCTTTGTGGGTTTTAAGAGACTACCATAAAGCAGAACCGAGTCTGAAAGTTGGTGATTGGTACACCCGTGCATCGGAGCACGTAAATGTGATTCCTGCTCCTGATCTTTCTCCGGTCGTGTTGAATTGCCACCCCTGCCAATTATGAGAGTGCTCCTTTGTCTGCGCAAATGCTTGTGCACTATTATGTGTAGTTGCCGCCGTGGCCGGCAAGCGGTCTGACGCCAGTATTACCCAGCTCTTGTCGGTGCAGCTTCTTCCATTTCTGCCTATCATGTGCTAACTCTTGAACTTCCTTATTCGTCTCAACTTTCACCTTTTCTTCAATTTGACATTATTATTATAAGACGTTATATTTAAATGGTACATAATCATGGTAACTCTAAGTATAAAAGTATCTACCATAAAAATGTCTCCATTGACTTCCTGAATTAAGAATCAAATTAATATATATTTTTTAATGATATGAAAATTAATTCTCCTTATCAGAAATTCCATAAAGCAGACCAAGAAACTTCAACAAACGAAAAACTCGAAACTGCATAAAAATGGAGACAATACCGCCAAACTGATGTTTTGTTTTACTTTTAATAAGACGTCAAGATATTCAACAAAAGGCCACAGACAGAAGTTAACCCGTAAATCTCTTTAGAACTGAAAGATAACGCCAACTTTCAAACTATGGGCATTTGCATCCGTAGGGTTGGGTGTTATAGTGAGCGATTTTTTGACCGACGGATACTGCTTTACAGACACACATAAAGTTACTACAATCTGTCAAATTACCTTAATATATTTTCAATTTTATCGCTAAAGCATATGGTTCAAAGTTGATTGAGAAAATTTTACAGGTTCGGGTAGTTTGATGTGCGGTCTGTAGGTACAACAGTATCCGTCGGTCTGTTTATTATGATTTCAAGGTAAAACGACCGAAATAATTAGATGCACAATTTTAAAATGAACTTAGGTTAAGACTATACCTTTATTCTGATCTTAGAAATATTACTTGTAGCTGAAACTAAAATATCTATTTTTAGTATGTATTCGCAATGAATTTTTAATTTATTTAGCATTATTTTCATAATCACCAAAAAATAACATTATAATCAGTACAAATTACATAATTATTACAAAAAATCCCGTATCCGCTATCACTGACACGTCACCTCACTATTTTGATACCATCACGTGTCCCGGATAAAGTGTCCGCTTTACATCACAACACTAGCTCGTGCTCACTTCACTAGACTGGACTAGATGTTTTATATTTACGGGCGTTTTATTATCGATATAGGGTAGCATTCGCTTCTCTCCGTGTATTGGACATTTGTATTTTATGTTTAGTTTCTAGATCATCATCTCCCGAGCCTCCTTTTCCCAACTATATTGGGGTCGGCTTCCAGTCTTAATCAGATGCAGCTGAGTAGGTACTAAGTGTTTTACGCGGAGTGATTGCCTGTATGACCTCCTGAACCCAGTTACTTGGGCAATCCGATACCCCTTGGTAAGACTGGTTGCCAGACTTTCTCGCTTCTGACTACCCGTAACGGCTGCCAAATATGTACAAATGACAGCCGGGTCCCACCAATTTAGCATGCCTTTCGAAACACGGAGAAACTCGTCATGACAAGATCGAACCATGGGGCATTTACTTAGCCACGAGCTCCTTTTTTGCTGGATGGCCATCCACAGAAATAGATAGATAGATAGATAGATAGACTCTTTATTATGAACACCAATTTAAATTAGAAAGAAAACAAAACATTAAGACAAGGTAGCAGTGACACAATGGGCGGTCTTATCGCTAAAAGCGATCTCTTACAGACAACCTTTGGATGGATTGAGACTAGAAGAAATAATAGAAGTAAAAATAAATTTTGGTTAAATTAATGCTCAGAGGTTGGTTTGATCCTTAAATACATGTCCAAAAACTGCCAAAAAATCGCTTAAAAACTGGCCAGTTAGCTTTTTACATAGGCATATCAAACTCCACCAAACTCGCTGAAGTTTTTTTCCTCTAACGTCGTAAAACCTAAAGCTGTATTGTTTGAACGATGTATCGACGCACGATATCCATTTCGCTGCGAGCCTCGATATACATATTTTAATCGTGTGTCCTCGGTGCTGTTAGCTTTGGTGCACAGCACTAGAACATCAAACTATAGAACAGGTGGATACAGAAGACTTGGTTGATTCTACAAGAGAAAGTAAAAGAGTTTGGGTGATTCTACAACTAATAAATTGGTTTATGATTATTATATTTCATCTTCTAGTTAGACTATAAAGTCTTACACTTTTTTCTGCAGATCCTTCAGCAGGCTCAGCATGGCGATTCTATGTATATCTATTCTTTTAAGAAAAGACAAAGCTCTTTCTGTCAATGTCAACATGTCTTCTGCCCGAGCATGGCGCAACCTGTCAACTCGCATATAGTCACTTGTAAACTTATGTCGATCGAAGAAAAGAAAAACTTCTTAAAAAAATGTCAAAAGAAATCTAACGTCAATCTGTCACTTTTCTGTCATTATGTCCATTCTCCGATAAACAAAACTTGTTTCTACGGTTGCCATGCTAAGCCTGCTGCTGTAGTATGCGGGCAGGTCATAAGAAATCTTCCAAAGGGTTTTTCTCTCCTCAATCTGATTCAGTATGTGTGCGCTTGCTCAAGTCTTTTTTAATTTGTCAGACGCCATGCTTAACTTTCGTCTTTTCATGTGAACTTGCTGTTCCTCACGGTTCCACCCACCACCCATAAAAAGTAGCCTATATTCTTATGCATGGCATCTCGCAGTCCAGCCTAGGAGACATATGCCTAGAAGTTAAAGCAGGAAGCAATAAGTAAGGGCCGGGGGCTTCCCGCCATCATTCGCTCCCAAAACTGTAAAGGACTTTCTGTAAATATTTGTGTAGTGGTCCTTCGGCTATAGTGAAGTGGTATTTTATGAATACAAGCGTTGAGATGTGGATGGTGAATCGTGAATAAAGGCAGGCTCAAGTTATGACGTAAAAATATCTGAAGGCTTTTGAACGTGGGCAGAACCAATTTTATCTACGTTAGTTTGAAGATTTTTGCTTCTATCGTAGTTTGGTTAAAAAAAAATCAAATCGTAAATATTAATCGTTATTTAATGCACTCTCAAGTAAAAGCCGCACGGGTCGATCGATCACAAGGTTAGACAACGTTTGGTGCGGTCGGTCCGCGGATGGGCGATCTTCTCATGAAGAGTTCCTCCGTGTTTCGGAAGGCACGTTAAAATGGTGGGTCCCGGCTGCCAACTGTGTATCTTTGGTAGTAGTTACGGGTAGTCTGAAGCCAAAAAATCTGACAGCCATTCTTATCATGGGGTATCGGATTGCTTAGGTTTCCGGGTTGAGTAGGTCAGATACGCACTCGCTCATCGAAAAACACTGGTACTCAGCTGTATTTGGCTAGGACTAGAAGCCAACCTCAACAAGGTTTTGGAATAGGCTATGCAGATGATACATATTTTTTTGTACTTCATACTTATATACTTCAAATTTTATTTTGTCACTGTCTTCAACATAACAAAAGTATCTATATATGTATACATACATAATTTCTTCAACACAACAGCACAACGTGCCAGCTGTTTGAAGCCTAATTTCAAAAATCCGACACGTTCACCACATTCTTTAGAAGCACACACACGCCAAATAAACACAAAGCACCTATTTTCAGAGCCTGAAACCCTGGAAAAAATAGAACAGATTATCCAAAAGTATCTTATAAACAATGTTGGCTATATTAGAAAAATATTATCGAAAATATCACAGTATAGAAAGATGAGATCGTTCGTACGAACGTTCGGTAGATATCTTAAACGGGCATAAACTGTCTCAAAAAATCCCTTTAGGATAGCACAAAGTCTAATAACAAATTTACTGACCGCTAAAACGAAATTTGCCAAACAATTTTCAACCTTATTTCTATAGAGCTAAGAGAGGTTGGGTATTCCGTGAAGTGCAAAAAGATTGGAGAGTCCGCAAGATATAATCTTAAATCGATGGTAGTTTGTTGTGTATTATAGGGGATATTTTTTGTCAAGAGCGGACAATAGATGTTTATATTTAGTTAAGTTGGGGCTGACGGCTTTTTAATGGTATTTCTGTGAATGGGTTTCGTTAGATAGAGGGTTAAGTTGAATTTGGGCTTAAATTCACTGCGGTTAATTAAACCCTGATGGTCTAGGAGATCTTTTGCGTTTTTGTGTTGTTATGTGACCAAAAAATTGTTAGTCTCTAGGTGTCATTATTAGCCCTAGATTTTAGAACTAGTCAAAGCTCAAAGCCAAAATTTCCAATTTAGGTAATTCATGTTGGGTTGCTTTGAATTTGTATCAACCGAAATTTAGTCCATGATCTAAATGGCATTTTCTACTATAAACTGTTTCAATTTTCAAATTACTGACAACAGCTCCAAACACACATCTTCAAAGAAACCTATAACGACGAGTTGTTGTGATTAACAAAAAGAAAAAAACATCGACATTTCAAAAAAAAGGAACTAGTCGATCTTTCCAGCCGTCATAATTATATGGAGTTGTATATATATACGAAAACAAAAAAACCGCAAAATTTCAAAAAAGGAAAACTTTAGATTTTTTTGACAGTTCTTAAAAAAAATACCAGAGAAAAAGGCTTCAATAAAAAAAATGTCTTCATTTTGTAACCTACTAACGTAGAAGATAGACCCAATTTACTTCAATCACTCAATTGCTTCCCGATAATGTTTACTTTGAAGAAAATCTATTACCCCTAACTAGATTCTCGAAAGACCTTGACGTCTTCAGGAAAGGTTCTATTGATTAAATGACAACCTTTTCGTGGTTCGCCATACTAGTTTTGGCTTGCGGCTCTCCTTGCAATATTTTTGGAACCTTATCGAATCTTAAACAGTAAAACGTAGCTCTTAAAAGAGCGCTAATAAACTTGCGTGTAACGTCACAACATTTTTGGCGTGGGTTTGATTCCAGATTAAGCAAGTACTAATGCAACTTTTCTAAGTTTGTATCCAATTTCTAAGTATATCTTGGACACCAATGACTATGTTCCGGATGGCACGTTAAACTGTAGATCCCGGCTGTCATTAAACACCCTTGGCAGTCGTTACGGGTTATTAGAAGCCAGTAAGTCTGACGCCAGTCTAACCAATGGGTTGCCCGGGTAACTGGGTTGAGGAGGTCAGATAGGCAGTCGCTCCTTGTAAAACACTGGTACTCAGCTGAATCCGGTTAGACTGGAAGTCGACCGCAACATAGTTGAGAAAAGGCTCGGAAGATGATGACCTACCTTTCAGTTTACACAGTCTGTCTACATCTCTTTTTACTCTAAATAGGGGCCGCTAATTTTTTTTTAAATACTTCGTACCTGATTGTTCAATGTTGATGTTCATCAACTGTGAAGGTACCTGCATAAACTGTTAAATAAGGAAATATGCAGCCAAGACGTGCGGCTCGTATCGTAATAAATCCAACAAAACACGCTCATGTTATAAACTAGAAAAACATCACTATAAGCATTGTTTTCCAAAGCAAGTCGCGTATAATCAGGGCTTTGTATTTAACCATGTTCTCTGAAAGCAATCGATCAATATAAGTACCGGTAATAATGGGAAATAGTGCAGTATGCATCAGGTCATTGCTTCTGAGAAAATGCAAGTCGGTCACTAGGGTTCTATGGTGAGTAATTGATTGTATTGACTCTTGCTATTTCTGTACACATATTTTGCCGGCACATCAAGCTACCCGACACTGTCAAATTTTTCTCAATCAACTTGGAACTATATGCTTCGGCGATAAAGTTGAAAATCTATTAAGGAAATTTTACAGATTGTAGTAGCTTGATGTGCTGGCATCTGTACAACAGAACAGTATAGCTCACATTGCTGCAGGGTGTAGCAGATTTCTATTGACAAAAAGCCCACTTTTTTTCAGAAGCCCTTTGTGTGCCAGGGTCACAGTAACTCTTGCGAAAAATCCTGTAACCCTAGCAGCAGGCTTAGCATGGCGACCGTAGAAACAAGTTTTGTCTACCGCAGAATGGACATAATGACAGATAAGTGACAGATTGACGTAGATTTTTTTTTACACGTAGAAAAGAAATGTTTCTTTTCTTCGACCGATAAAAGTCTATAAGCGATTATATGCGAGTTGACAGGTCGCGCCATGCTCGGGCAGAAGAAATGTTGACATTGAAAGAAAGAGTATTGTCTTTTCTTAATAGAATAGACATAGAATCGCCATGCTGAGCCTGCAAACGTCTGGTGTGTCCTGCCACGATAGTGAACTCGGCATTCTTTTCAGCCCTATTGACTTCCACACAATCTATCCATCGTTCCCTCTGTATCCATCCACGTTCTTTCTTAAAACCTTCCTCACCACATGATCCTAATCCGTATGAACTTTCGTACATCATCATCATCATCATCATCATCATCATCATCATCACAGCCTTTTTATTATTCCACTGCTGGGCACAAGCCTCCTCTCCCACGGAGAAGGATTGAGCGTTAATCACCACGCTTGCTCAATGCGGGTTGGTGACTTCAGACTTTATAGTCCAGGTTTCCTCGAGATGTTTTCCTTCACCTTTAATCAGTCATTGGTGTCCACGATAAACTTAGAAAGTACGTATAACTTAGAAAAGTTACATTGGTAGGTACTTGCCTGACCTGGAATCGAACCCGCACCCTCATACTCGAAAGGCTGGTGCTTTAACCGCTAGGCCACCACGACTTTTTGCATTAAACTTTCGTACATATACATATAATTATTGTTTTGACTAGTAACATAACATTGTGCTATTGTTTGCAAATCCAGCGTCTGTTTGTTTGTTTGTTTGTTCGGAGTCGAGCGATTTCTGTATTTTGACAAAGCTTTCAATGATTTATAATGTTTGGGTTTTACAAATATTTGGTAACAGGTCCTGCTTCTGTTTTGACTATCGCTGTGTGTCTATGATGAGGTAATTTTCGGTAGATCAGCTGATTAATTGGGAATCAACCCATTATAATTCGATTCTTCTTTTATATAGGTATATCGGGACACCTTTTCACACACGGTCGGTTAGCCCCAAGGTAAGCTATTGACTGGCTTGTGTTATGGGTGCCAACACAACTGATAAACTACATGTGCTCATACATATATATTGTACATATTGAAACACCCATACAACAACCAACAAGCATGCTCATCACCTAAGTGTCGACAGTACCGGGGATCGAACCCGGGACCCTCGGCTCTGCAGTCCGGCATGGTTACTATTATGCCTATGGGAAATAATAAAACTCCTATGTCTAAAGCATCTGTCTCTTTGTTAGTTTGCGATAGACTTCAAAATAGTTGCCCGGGTTTTCATGTGGCTTTCACCAAGGTATGTTGGATTTTCATGTATCCATCAGTTTTGTAACTATCCGCCTGTTGACGAAAAAGTTTAAATTCATTCTCCATACCAAATTTTATCTAAATTACTTCGGTAAACTTCAAAATCGTGACAAACAAACACATTCCAAGTGCAGCAGGATTATACGTAGTTAATACAAAACATATCCAAACACAATTAGCCACTTCACACACAGTATAAAGTTACGACAAACTGAAACTCTGAAACACTGACAGAACTCAAGCGTCACTGTTTGACTTAAAGTTAGACTGTAAAGATGGCAAACTTATGAGACTATTCGTTATTACTCGCGGTTCCACCTGCAAACCAAAAAAAAAATACTATAATATAAAAAATACACGAAACAAACCAACCGCTGACAGAGATCACCTTGGTCCAGTTTTTGTGAAAAGCGACCATGTAGACGTGGGTCGACCGACCAGCAGGCTTAGCATGACAACCGTAGAAACAAGTTTTGCCTACCAGAGAAAAGACATAATGACAGATCAGTGACAGATTGATGTAAAATTTCTTTTGACACACGTAGAAATTTTATTCTTTTATTTGACCGACACAGGTCTACAAATGATTATAGGCAAGTTGATAGTTCGCGCCATGATTGGTCTCTTTTCTTGATAGAATAGACATAGAATCGCCATGTTGAGTCTGCAGATGTGGGCAGAGTCAAACGACCTTGGTCGGGAGCGCATTCATCGCGACAGGCTGCGTCCGTGGTCGGCCCCAATCGTTTGGAACTCTGTCGGCCGACGGGAGATGCGACCAAGGTCACCTCTATCGGCGGTAGGAACGTGTAGCTCTGGACTATCTGTGTACCAAATCTCATTTAATTCGGTCTTGTTGTTTTTGCGTGAAAGTGCAACAGACAGACAGAGAGAAATTAAGCATTTATAATATTAGTGATGGCAAGAAATATGAAGAACTACTTATAAATTGTGATGTTAGCTTCAACTTGCCTTGTTTTCAACTGCATTTGCTTTTGAAGTTGGGAGTTGCTTCTCAAGAATGGTTTTAATTATGTTAATTGAGAAAGAAATTAAAAGAAATCATTATTAACTGCTTCGTTGGTCTGGTCGCTTTGTGAGTTTTAAGAGACCTTTATAAAGAAGCCCGGGGTCTGGAAATTGGTGATTGAATCACCCGTGCATCGGAGAGCACGTAAATGTCGGTCCTGCGCCTGATCTCTCTCCGGTCGTGTCGGATTGCCGTCCCATCGGACTATGAGAGTGAGGGAATAGAGAGTGCACCTGTATCTGCGCGAATGCTTGTGCACTATAATATGTCCTGCGCAGCTGGCTGATCTCCATAAAAGAGAACGGCCGCCGTAGCCGACAAGCGGCCTAGATGCCATCAATCTAGTAAAAAAAAATGTTCCACTTATTTGAACCTAAAATTTCAAACATAGTATAAAGTCGCCTTTAACTACAATAAAAATCCCCTTCCAGACACCCAAAAGACCAAAACTCGCGTCAAACACTTCAAGCATTAATAAGTCACTTCGCTAGAGGTCCATAAAACACCATCTGACGTTTATAAGGTTCAAAATATGGGTCAGGTAAGTCCTTTCTAAGTCGAAGAGGCCCTATGTTCTTATTAAGTATTGCTTAACTTATAGAAAGGAGTTACGTGGAAGGGAACTAAGATTTTGATAAGATTTCTTGATTAAATTAGATACTAAACACATGTGTAAAGGTTTGTGGCTAAGTAACAGCCGTACGGATCGATCGAATGTAAGGTTAAGCAACGCTTGGCGCGGTTGGTCCGTGGATGGGTGATCATTTATTTTTGTCTTATGGTTTTTTTTACGATGTATTTTTTTATTTTTTATTTTTAAATAAAATATTTTTTTAATTTAATTTTTGAATTTGAAATGATAAATATCATTAAATCATTCCTTGAAAATCACCAAAAAAGCTCTAACAAAATCTCTTCCAAAATCGTAATAAAAATAAATGGTTCCTTACAACATAAGACCGTTTCGAATTAACTTAGCCCAGTCACTATTACTATATCTCTCTACCGAGAAAATTAGTTTCTATCTATACATATAATAAAACAGTAAAAAATCCGTGTCTGTACAAATAATATATTGATAAAAATAATAACTGAGGGGGGTTTAGAAAAAGCAATAGAACACGAATCCGAAAAAAAAATTATGTCTGTTTGTCTGTATGTCTGTATGTCTGTTTGTCTGTTTGTTTGTACGCGCTAATCTTCGGAACCACTGGACAGATTTGAATGATTCTTTTTTTGTTGTATAGGTGTTAGGTCGGGGCAACATATAGGCTATAAATTATCTTGGAAACTTGAACACCTGATGCAGAACAGCAACAGACCAGCTTAACTATAAGAGATAGAGAAATGCTGCCATAGCAAAAACTGTTCCACGTGATGAGCAGTTTCTTCTGCGAGATAAAATTTGAAGATCTGGAACAGCTGTTTTGGACCTCCTAGAGCCCAGCTACACCATTACACATATAGAAATGGCGTCTTAGCAAAAGTTGTTCAGCCTGATGAGCACTCGCTGTTGACGTATAAAAATTGAAGATCTAGACCACCTTCTATGGAACTCTAAGAGCCCAGCTACACCATCAAACTTATAGGACTGACGTCTTAGAAAAGTTGTTCGGTCTGATAGGCATTTCCGGTTGACTTATAAAAATGTAAGATCAGACACATTTGATGTGAAGAACCTCCCTTTTTTGAAGTCGGTTAAAAACAACATCAGCTGAAAGTACCTCAGCGCGGTAAAAGCTGTAACAGTTTAGGATTGCGTTTCGTATAGACGCCCGCACATCAAGTTACCCGAAACTGTAAATATTTTCCAATCAATTTTGAACCATATGCTTCAGCGATAAAGTTGAAATTCTATTTAGGAAATTTAACATATTGGAAATTTTGACTTTGGTAGCTTAATGTGCTGCATCATTGAAGATTCCGGCAAAAACTCCCATTTTTTTTATTTTATCGCATTAATATTCCTTCGCATTTACGTTATTTCAGTTTTTAATTTTCTTTTGACTTTTTGAATTGACACGGTAGCCTGCCAGGTTGTGCAATAGAGCAGACGTTTTGATTTTTAAGGATCAAGTATCTTCACAACAAAACTATAACTATGCTTACAAAAAGTTAAATTGTTTCCATTGTCCAAAGAAGCTAAGATTCATCGGATCATAAGATCCCTAGAATCCAACGAAGAGCTAATTTAAGTGTGGAGAGGCTTGATACTATTCGAGGACATAAGGCTGCAACTCGCACCGTTGAAACCTTTTCGGATCGAAAATTACGCCTGCGTGTTCAGCACATCCAGTTCTCTATAAAGAGACCAAAGAAGGGTATGTTGCGCCACTGACCGCTGGTTCGGAGAAACCAATTACCGATACAGAATCATGCCTGACTTCTCAGCGTATTCGCACATCTACTAACGCTTATGAAAAAAGCAGTAATTAACCTAATGCACGACTAATTTCTGAACGAGATTATCATACATTGTCCAGAATTATGGCATCCAGGCCGTTTGTTGGCTACGGCGACCGTTCTCTTTTATGGAGATCAACCAGCTGCGCAGGACTTTTATTAAAGTGCTCAAGCATTCGCGCAGATACAGGTGCACTCTCTATTCCCTCACTCTCATAGTCCGATGGGACGGCAATCCGACATGACCGGAGAGAGATCAGGCGCGGGACCGAAATTTACGTGCTCTCCGATGCACGGGTGAATCAATCACCAACTTCCAGATTTCGGGCTGCTTTTATGAAAGTTTCTCAAAACTCACACAGCGATTTCGACCCGGGAATCGAACCCGAAACCCCGTGCACAGCAGTCGCGCCTTGCGACTACTACATCAATGAGGCTGTTCAGAATAAGCACATAACGAAATATTCATAAGCAGTTAGAAAATGGAAGGGACGTATAAAATTGAAGATCTGGAACAACTGTTATGGTATTCCAAGCGCCCAGCTACACAGTTAACTATTGGGATTGACGTTAACAAAATGTTTAATTTGAGGCATTACAAAAAGAAATCGTCTCGCGCATCCTGTTGTTTTCCCGTCCCCGGACTCATAGAATTCGATATCAGACGTTTCAAATCTTCGATTTTGACGGCCCTGTAGTCGCTGGCATAAGCGACTGGATCCGCGTACGAAGTCGCGGGCAGAAGCTAGTATATAATATAACAGTTAGTTGGGTATTAGATAAATAATTACTTATTAGGAGTACGGTTAATATGTGTAGGAAGAATTGCTTTTCAGGGGTATTTTTTCTCTGTATGCCTTACTTCTTGGGCAGCGGTTTCACCCGTTTTCTAAAGGAAAAGTTAGGTTAGGTAAAAAAAATATCTTAGAAAAAAATGAGAGGCTAGTGTTTGTCGTGGTATGGGCATGTTAAGGTGTAAAACGCTGTTACAAAGAATGTGTTAAGCATGAATGTGAATGGATGGAGAAGCAGAGGTAGACCAAGAAAGAGAGAGATGGATCGATTGAAGAAGGGAGTGGATATTAAGGTTGTCTGTAAGAGATCGCTTTTAGCGATAAGACCGCCCATTGTGTCACTGCTACCTTGTCTTAATGTTTTGTTTTCTTTGTAATATAAATTGGTGTTCATAATAAAGAGTCTATCTATCTATCTATCTATCTATTAGTAAGACCGCTGACGGAGAAAAATGGAAGCGGAAGAGCAGGAAGGGAAGAGTTCTACAAATTATCATAAATCAAATGGGTTTATCTATCTTCTTATTGTGAGTGTAAGAGGCTAACAAGCCCTATTGTCTTACTGTTCTCAACCGCCTAATAATGACTGTTATTGAGTACCAGCATGCAACTTGGCCTCCTAAGCATGGAAAACCAAATTCCAAAATATAGGCTCTATTGTACAATTTGCTTAAAATCCACAAAGCGATATCTGCCTGACCCGGAGTTTAAACCCGAAGCCCTGTGCAACCAAAAGGGCAATCAAGGCTTGCCAGACTAGCGTCAATAAATGAATTTATTTCCGTAGCGATCGTCCACAAACTATACCCTCATATATGGAGAAATAAAGGATCACTTAGCTAACTCTAAATATGTAAATTAAGAACTTAATATGTAAGCCAGCTATGAATTAGGGTAAGTACACTGAATTATATGCACGGGCGCATGTCACTGTCTGCAATTACAAGCCTTTTTCGCTCAGTATACAACCCCAGAAATTGATTAAATGCAATAGGGAATATGCATGTAATTTTTTTATTCATTGAAAAAATATATTTTTAGCTGTAATAATTAAATATGAAAGAATTTTTAAAATATATTTATCGACAAGAAAGTTATAAAGCTTCAAAACTGCTAATAAGAAGGAGAAGTCCGAGTGTAAAATTTATATCTGGTTTGTTTTTCTACTGATTTCGATATTTTTTTCACAGTTAGTATTCTATTTTTGTATATCACTACATAGTATAAAACAAAGTCGCTTTCTTTGTCCTTATGTCCCTTTGTATGCTTAAATCTTTGAAACTACGCAACGGATATTGATGTGGTTTTTTTTAATAGATAGATTGATTCAAGAGGAAGGTTTATATGTATAATAACATCCATTAAATAGTGGAGAAGTACTGTTATTATTGAGGTTTCTAATGTGATATCGTAAATGATTTCATTTTTTCCGCTTATATTGCAAACGCAGGCTGAACCCTACGAGTTTTATCAAAATAATGTACTAAGTATTGTACACATTGAAAAGGTCTACAGAAAAGTCCGTGATGGTATATGTCTATCTCTTATGGATAACCCACAATTGCACCCGTGCGAAGCCGGGGCGGGTCGCTAGTTTATTGATAAACTAGTTAGATTGCAAATATTTTTTTCATGCATATTCCCCATTGATAAAAAAAAATAACATGCAAAAGTATAGTTTATCTATTTGCATATGCGACTATGCAAATGCATATAAAGCGATGTCTAGTAATGTAGTACCTAGTCTTTTGAGGTGACCCCTTATTTTCTGGATAGTGTATTATAACATAAAAATCGATGGAAAGTTGAGAAACACAACTTCTGTAGGCCAAACTCATAGTGATTGGTCAAGATTATGATATACTAGCGACCCGGGGCATAGTCCGCTGGGGAGTGATCCGTAAATGTTAGAACTAATATTAGACCCTTTGTGAGGCTGGTAAAAGTTAGCCAAGACGTCAGAGAAAGATGATCGCTCATCTTAGACTCGAGTTCTTTGAGTCGGTAGATAGAAGGAATTTATTTATGAACACCGACAGAAATAGGAAACGAATTTAGCAAAGGTTGCATTCCGGAGCATTTCTACCGATATCCCAAAAAGGAGTATGATTTTAGACGATGAAGGAAGACACTGATAATAAATAGTAAAAATATTGACTTCAAAAAGTATTTTTCAACCGACTTCCAAAAAAGGAGGAAGTACTCTGTATGTTCTCTTTATTTGTCAATGACGACAATGCACAATCACTTGATGTTCTATGACAATTATTTGTAAAAAAGTGTCTATTTCAAATAACGTAGGCAATGATAATAATATTTTTTATTTATGATACAGACGCCAACACATCAAGCTACCCGAAACAGATAAATTTTCCCAATCAACTTTAAACCATATTATGCTTCAGCGATAAAGTTGAAAATCTATAAAAGAAATCTGACAGCTTGATATGCTGGCGTTAGCTTAACTTTATATAGCAATCAAAATTACCGGTTGACTGCTTTTAACGAAAATAATCACAGAAATATAGACCTTAATCCAAATACCTATAAATAGCTTTATGGCATGAATCAAAAACCAATTATGAGTAGCTGATTATGATAGCTCGGTCCGAGTGGACACAATAGCCTCAATGGATCTGTGTTCAAGAGATAAAAACTGATCCATTTATGGAACAAGGTAGGCTTTTGTATCGGAAACTCCTGCGTATTTTTGATATAACTTTAATACTCTTTTTTAAGCCTTTTTTGTTCCGCTTCTATGGACAAATAGTTCTGAATTGATCTTTTTGAAGGTTTAAATATTTCATTGTGAACTGAGCATGCTTTTGTTTCTACTTGGTGAACAGCTGAGGTGTTGGGAGATGGTTGTAGGTTAGATGGAATTGGCAAATTAATAATGAAAAAACAAATAGCTTATATTATAATCTCAAGTTGGAGGCTTCGATAAAATTAAAATTCAATTGAATAGAATTATTTACCCAAATAGCTACCTACGTAAATGAATGCTATAGTATTTTTTGAAAATAATTTCGAATATTTAACTTCTCACTAATCAAAACTGGTACACGAAGACGTCTAGAAGGAACATAGTAGGATTAGGTCGTAAAAGTCTGATGCTACCTCTAGTTGCAACCACAGCGAGAGGGGATCATTTGATGAATTCCGAAGAAAAATAGAAGCCTGGATTTTTGTCTCGCGGGAAAAAAACGAAATATATTTTTAAAAAAATTAGTATAGCATGCATGTAATAACCATTGAACTCGTCTTCCTCAAAGACAATATGGAGTATCTATCAGAAACGAGGCCTAACGGGAACAGGGCTAAATAGGGCCGAATAGGGACCAAATTGACCGCAATCTGGGTTCGTTATCGTCCTTCTATTATTGGAGTTACAATGATCATATCGATAGTAGAATTGTTCGAAACATATAGTACAAGTTTGATATGATTTTGAAATACTCAATATTAAATTTTTATAAGATAAGATACAGATAAAAGTAATTTATTTAAAGTAGGCTGAAAATCAGCACCTTTGAAGGTCAAGAAAGAATGATTCCAAAAACGCCCGCCCTTCACTTAATATGTGTTATCGCTGGGAAGAAAAAATGGTGGAACAAACTCCCCAGCAACACAATTCTCTCTGTATGGTTTGAAGAACCGGTTTTATAGAAAATGAAATAGCAAATCCAATTAAATATTTAACCATGTTGGCTAGCATACCTATTAAAAATAATTAATACTTACTCAAGCAGCTTAAAAAAAAAGTTAAATATCTTCTGTTGCTCGGTAATGGTTAAAACAAGTTAAAAATACAATATGGACACTGTTGGGCGCGCAAAAGTTAGGAGAAAGGAAGATGGCTGAATACTAATTTAATCAAATCAATATTATTATAACTACGAATTTCCCTGTAAATTCTGGTCCTAAACCTTTGAGTGACCACCATGTTGCTAAAAAGAGACCCTCGTTCGGTCAAAATCACGATTGGCGCATTATCTTTTCCTGATGGGGTGATCTTTACGTATTGTAAAAGACATTCATCATCATCTGCCTAGCCTTTTCCCAAGCCGTGTTGGGATCGTCTTCCAGTCTTAACCGAATGCAGTTGAGTACCAGTGATTTACTTGGAGCGAATGCCTGTCTGCCCTCCCCATCAAATGACCCCTCCTGCTTAGAGTGCAGCTGGAGGGAGTGTCAGACTCTTACTGACTAAAACCCACTATGTTCCTTCGGGAGGTCCCTGTGTGCCAGGGCCACGGTAACTCTTGCGGACAACCAGCAGCCCAGGCAAACCCTGGCCCTAATAGGCCCCTCCTATGTTGGAAATATGGTCTTACAACAATTTATTGTGATACAGAAGTGTGGTCCCATATTTAACAGTACACAACCTCAACTAGTTGCCGACAAATCAGTTTAACTGCCAACTGGGCCGTTCGAACGAAACTTATAATTGGATGAAAGAGGATTTTAGAATAAATTGCTACCGAAGCTGTTATATTTGTTGTTCAGCGGTAATTGTTAGCCACGAGTTTTTTGGGCGGCTATGAAAATATATTTTGTATTTTGTTATTTTCGAGTTCTTTTTTGGAAAATATCAGGGTCTGCGAAGTTGGTGTCTGTCTGCGGTTTATTTATATATAGATTATAACTCCATGTGTCAAAAATATTTAATAATATTTTAAGGGAAATATGTTGAATTAAAAGCTAGGGTAAAAGTGAGTTTGTTTGTCAGTAAAATTATTGGACCGATTTAGATGGAATGGAGATAGGTAGGGCCTTCTGCAGGCTTGGCATGGCGATTCTATATCTATTCTGTTAAGAAAAGATAAAGCTCTTTCTGTCAATGTCAACATGTCTTCTGCCCGAGCATGGCGCGACCTGTCAACTCGCATAGAATCACTTGTAAACTTAGGTCGATCGAAGAAAAGAAAAATTTCTTCAAAAAATGTCAAAAGACATCTTACGTCAATCTGCCACTTTTCTGTCATTAGGTATGTCCATTCTCCGATAAACAAAACTTGTTTCTACGGTTGCCATGCTAAGCCTGCAGTACAGGCGAGTGTACTTCCATGGAAGAATGGATGAAACCGTAGAAAACTACTTAACCTGTAATAATATTGGTGTAAAATAAGCCCCCGTGCTCAGCAGTCGCACTGCAAAAGCTTGCCGGGGCTGTTGTTCGCAAGAGATACCGCGGCTCTGGCATAAAAATACCTCCAGCGGGATCAGCATGGCGATTCTATGTCAGTGGAAGAAAAGAAACATTCTTTTTCTACATGTCAAAAAAAATGCTTCTACAAATCTGTCATTATGTCCATTCTCCGGTAGACATGTTTCTGCGATGGTCATGCTGAGCCTGCAGAAGGAACAAAATAGGTTTCAATCAGTAAAAGTCTGACACTCCCTCCATTAGCACAGGGGTCATTTGATGATTTCTAACTCAAAGAAAATACCTGCGCTGACCTTTTACCGAAACGAGGTTAAACTTAACTTACCAACTCATCATCACCACCCGAGCCTTTTCCCAACTATGTTGGGGTCGGCTTCCAGTCTAACCGGATTCGGCTGAGTACCAGTGTTTTACAAGGAGCGACTGCCTATCTGACCTCCTCAACCCAGTTAACCGGGCAACCCAATACCCCTCGGTGAGACTGGCGTCAGACTTACTGGCTTCTGACTACCCGTAACGACTGCCAAGGATGTTAAATGACAGCCGGGACCTACAGTTTAACGTGCCATCCGAAACACAGTCATTGGTGTCCAAGATATACTTAGAAAGTACATACAAACTTAGAAAAGTTGCATTGGCACTTGCCCGACCTGGAATCGAACCCACGCCCTCACACTTGAGAGGTCGGCTCTTTAACCACTAGGCCACCAACTTAACTTACCAACTATCCCAACCAAAAATTGGAATTTTCAGCATGACTTTTTTTCTCTCTCAAAATAACCCCGAAAAACTGACTGCTGGCAACAAATTACGAGCGCTCCTCCAATTAAAGTTTCGTTCATAGCTCATCGTGAAGACTAGTGTGGAATTAATTAAATCCCTGGAACGTATCCAATTTCGCGAATTTTGTCTGCACCTATGGTTTTAGGTACTTTTTGGTTATGCGGGTGTTATAGAAGATCAAGATTTTTTTTTGCAAAAAAAAGGGCTATTATACGTTTCAATCTCAGTGTTTATCCCGTTCGAAGGACCATCAAATTAGACCAGGTTGACGAGTCCTGGCTTACCTCGAGGCGATTGACCCCCTTTATTATCTCATCCAACTTGCTTCTTAGGCGATTAGTATAAGCATGACTTTAAAACAAGATTTTTTCCTTCGCCTTTAATCAGTCATTTATCCAAGATATACTTGTTAAGTTGCACTTGTCCAACCTGAAGTCGAACGCGCATACTCATACTTGAGAGGCTGGTGTTTAAACCACTGGGCCAGCACGATTCAAAATAATACTTACAATTTTTTTCCATAATTGTGATGAGGTTTTATGGATGGTCAGGATTGGGTGATGAGAGTGGACATCGCAAGTAAAGCCGCCTACGGAAGTCAGTTAGATATGCACATTCCTATATAAATACCTAGACCTCTATAAAAATAAATACACATAAATCATTATTCTTTCTTTGAACTTTATTTTTTTTATAATTAATATGACGTCACGCGTCGCCTTGATTTCACTGCAAAACTGCATAAAAAAATAACAATGCAACCATATAATTGGGCGTCATTTATCCCATTATCCTCACACAATATTGTTTTGCATGGAACAATAATTAACAAATAACTGCCTCTTCTGATTTAATTATTATTCGCTCGTGTTATAGAAATTTCTTTATGATTGAAGGTCTTGTTCATTGGAGGCCTATCAATCCTTCAATTATTGGATTCCGGGCCAGAAGTGGCTATTGATTGCTTTTATAGCATTAATTATTTGGGCGCCTTAATTAGACGTTATCAAGTCATTCTCGGGTTATTTTCTTGTTTTTATCTCTCTGTCCAAAACGTATTTTTTTAAATAGCCGCATGGATCGACCGATCATAAGGTTAAGCAACACTTGGCGCGGTCACCACGTGGATGGGTGACCATCTTGGTATGACGAATTCTTTTGTCTTTCAGAAGGCATGTTAACAAGTAGGTCCTGGATGTCATTTGTACACCTTTGGCAGTCGTTACGGGTAGTCAGAAGCAAAAAAGTCTAACAACCAGTCTTGCCAACGGGTATTGAGTTGCCTAGGTAAATGGGTTGTAGAGTTCAGATAGGCAGTCGCTCCATGTAAAACTATGTAATTCCGCTGCATCTGGTTATATTGGATGCCGACATACCAACCCGCATTAAGCAAGAGTGGTGATTAACGCTCAATCCTTCTCTGTGTGAGAGGGTGCCTATGCCCAGCAGTGGGACGATAAGAAGGCTGATAAGGGAGAAGGGAAGCCGACCCCAAAACAGCTAGGGAAAAGGCTAGGCAGATGGACATATGTATATGTATAATATAGAAAGGTAGGCAGCATCGAGTGCTTGGCTTAGTGTGCAAAACATAAATCTTGTTAAGGCGTTCACACACACAATGAAAAGCTAGTTAAAATTCACTTTGTATCTAGTTTTTGCGCGTACAGAACCAGCTGTGGCTACAGACATAAATTATATTTTTTTATCGTATCGAGAAACAGAAAAACAATTTGTAACTTTTCGTATTTATCTTGAAATTGGTGTTGTGTGAGATTTTGTGTGAGGTGATGGAATAAAATTTAATATAACATGCTAGCTGTACTTTTAGGTAGAATCACTTCCAGGAAATGAGTACCAAGTAGGCTATGTCCTTTTTCAGGATCCATGTAAGGGCCCTCGCCGACGGCGACTTTTTGTAGCGATGAAATCGCGATACTGTCGCGCGTAGGCATCGATAAAGACGCGCAGCTGTGGCTAACTTTGTGCCCTCGCCCACGGGGCCAGGTTCAGTCGCGATGCAAACGCGATTTCGTCGCGTTGCAATGCAATTCGATCGCGATTCAGTTACACTAACGTTCGGCGCACTCCCTCCCCCCACTGTTCTCTCTACCGATGTCATCAGAAGCGGTCGCACGTTTGTGTCGATACAATCGCGATACAGTAGCGCGTTGTAAACGCGACTAACACGCGTTAGAAGCGATGCAGTAGCGATTAGCTAACGCGTGACAGTATCGCTACAAAGTCGCCGTGGGCGAGGGGCCTAAAGCTGATACTTAAATGAGCTGTCTAAAACCGAAATGTTTTCTCCTGTCTCATATCAATCCGCTAGTTCCTGAGATTAGTGCGTTCAAACAGACAAATTCTCCAGTTTTACAACACTAATGGCCAGTTTCACAATGTCCGAATAGCCACTTCCTACCGAATAAATTCAAAAACGGAAAATATTTTTATGAAATTATCTACCAAATAAACTAACTGGAACTTATTCGTCGGTGGTGAAACAGGGCCTACGTATAGATAAAACATAAGCGAAATAAATGATTTGAAGTTTCGAATTTAACTTATCACCTTCTAAGAAGGCGCTGTGATGTTAAGAAAATTCCATGGTTACAATACAAACACGCAAAACGCGAATCGGCGGAAAATTGCAAAAAAACGAGATCCTTCGAAAATACTTTCATGTAACAGATATTTATATTAAAAAGCAGTTTACTTTTCATTTGTTTGTTTGTCTGTTTGTTTGTTTGTTCGAACGGTGGGCAAAGGAGGCTTTCAAAATAATTGTTGTTTTTCTTCCAAGTTGCGTGTAGATAATATTTTTTATGTATCTGTAGGCAAAATAGTGTACCTGTTAAGTATGATTGTTAATGGAGAGAGAGATAGAGGTAGACCAAGAAAGAGATGGATTGGTTGCCTGAAATACTTTTTTTAATATTTCTTTATAATATAACTTTATCGAAATAAGTTTCTTCTTTATAAAAATATCTTGTCAGTAAATCACTGACTAATTAATAACTTTGTTATCAGATATTTTAGCGTTTTTGTTACCAAATCAAAAATTGCTACACACAAGCGACTATAAATTAAGAATTATCATTTTGATAATAATTTTCATTGTAATGTATTTGATACAGTAGTTCAAGTTTTATAATTAATTACAATTCAGATAGAGAAGAATTGTTTTTTAATAATATTATTATTAGTTGATTTCAATAAAATGGAAAATAAAAATGTCAAAAATAAAATCAGGAACAATAAACTGCAAAAATATTTTTGTAAAGAATTAATGCATCAGTTGAAATTATTTATTCACGTGAAAATTATATGAAACACTATTCAGTCAATAATAACAGCCATTTCTAATTTGTTTGAGCTTCTCATTAACGAGTGAAATTAATTTACCTTCAATTACTATCAAAATGTACATATACTTATGATAGAATTAATTATTGCAGAACTATTTTACAAGGTTCTAACTTCATTTTTTGGAAAATATAAAAATATTGTGTCACCAGCATCGGAAACATGGTCCAAGCTACCAGCGGTCAGGGCTCCACAGAGAGAAACCTCCTGACGATGCGTGCCGTGTCCAGAAGTACAGCTTTCTGCATCAAACGCTTGATCCAACCGTCTAAAGCGAGCCTCTTGAGGTGTGAGGCTCTTGGTTGCAAAATCCACATCCCAAATATTGACAACAATGTTGTCTTTTTCCGACCACGGGACTTAAGAGACCCGGATTTTTGGAAGGCGAACGTGGGGCCGAAGCCAACACACTGAAGCCCTTTTAATATTATGTAATGGTGACACAAAACCGACAATGTTGTCTATTATTACATGCATAACAAAATCAATCTCCGAAATAATATATTTTTTTTTATCAAAAACGAAAAACAATAACGTATTCCGGAAAACTCATCCATATTAAAATTCTAAAAGTCATTTTGGGCGTATGAAAAAACACCATAAAAGTTTATGTGCGCATAAAATTTCTAATGGAAATATGTGGGCGTGTCCGTGTTAGGATTTCGTGTTGAAATATGTAACATTGAATCTGTTTTTTGCGTTTAAAAATCGAAAATAAAGATACAAGACAATATATTCTGAAAACATACATAGGTAATTATATTTTTTCGCGTGTCTTGGTACTAGTTATATATTTTCGAATAAGTTAAATATTTGTGTGCATAAACATGGATGTTTAACTTAGTTTGAGTGTTCCTATGAACATATGTATTTACAAAATAAAAGTATATGAGTACGTCTATCAGTGGTCTAGTACCCGTAGTACTAGCTCTGCTTAGTTTGGGACTAGATGACGTTGTGTGAATGTGTAAGGAATATTCTTTTATATAACATAGGTACCTACTTTCAGTGGCGTACATATATGTATCTGTCAGCATAGCAATTGAAAATTGTTTTGATGAAAGAGTGCGAAAAAAAGTGTGAATACATCAAGGATATACAAAAAAGTTGATCAAATTTTTTATACACAATAATTGTTATCCATATCAATCAAACGTTTGAAATAACAAAAGTGCTTCTGAAAAACTCTTATTAATTGTAATAAAAACCGTATTTAGGTTAAAGCTCATAACATATTCATGAAATTATACCACTTTGTATCTGATGTGAATACGCAAAATGTATTAATATATTCTCTCCTGTACCAATATGAATTTTTATGACCAACAAACAGCAATTATAATAAAAAATTAAGGATTGGATGTGTCATTAATATATTTTTACATTCGCTCAACGTGTTGTACATAAATACGCAATTATGAGCCTTAATTGTTCCGCTCGTGTGTTTATTAAAATTATTTTTGCATGGCAAGTACTGACATAAATACACTCTACGGTAGTAAAAAAATCGTGGTGGCTTAGTGGTTAAAGCACCGGTCTCTCAAATCACAGTGAGTATGCAGGTTCAATTCGAGTACCGATGCAACTTGTCTAAGTTATAAATGTACCTTATAAGTATATCTTGGACAAAAATTACTGTTTAAAGCTGAAGGAAAACAATTCAGGAAAAGCTGGACTAAAAAGTCTGAAATCACCAACCTGAATTCAGCAAGCGTGGTGATTAATCTTAATCTTTCTCCGTGTGAGAGGAGGCTTGTGTCCAGCAGTGGGATGATGAAAAGACTGATGATGATGATGGTGGGTTTCGACAGTTATAATATAATGATGTTTTATATAATCTATTAGACATATTCAGTAGAAATTTTGCTCGTCAAATAATTTTGCCAATCTGAAATCAATCACTTGTCACTTCCAGTTACGCCGTAGTGTTTTGTTACCAACTTCATGGCGAAGTTGTTTAGCATTTAACAAAAAAACAATTCTTCAAGATTATTTTCGAGACATCCCAAGACATCAATCATAGAAAAGATACCTGTTAAAGTAAAGAAAATTTCCACCGGTATAACAAATAAATCAAAAAATCCGCCCACTCAAATTTTTCGGTCCCGAAATATTTTCACACTTGAAAAATGACGATACAAAATACAATATCGGACAACTTTACGAGCGAAAATTTGTATTTACATAATTCGCCGTTCGGAATCGAACCCTGTGCCCAAAGGTTAATATATTCGCGATGAAGTAGTAATATTTCAGTTTGTTGAAACATAAAAATATTTATGACTTGTTATTGGTATATCCTTGGTTGTTTTCAATCAATCAAAATTGTTTTATTGGTGTATTGAACTGAAGGATTTTCAGGGACATTATTACCTAAATGTTCCACGTGGTTTCACTCCTATCTTCAGATATCAACTTCTTGTACCAAGGTAAAAAGTATCCTATTATATTATTCTGAAATAAATGCTGTTTAGTGCCAAGTTAACCTAAGTCGTGGGTAAGTACCAATGCAACTTTTCTACGTTATACGTACTTTCTAAGTTTATCTTGGATACCATCAATGACTGATTAAAGGTGAAGGAAAATATTTCGAGGAAACCTGCCTTGAGCAAGCGTGCTGATTAACGCTCAGTCAGGTTAATCCTTCTCCGTGCGAGAAGAGGCCTGCGCCCAGCAGTGGGACGTTAAAAAGGCTGGTGATGATGATGATGATGAGTGCCAAGTTTCATCTAAATCAGTTTAACGGATTCCTCGTAAACTTTCAGGCTCATGACTAGTTGTTCTCCGCATTTCCACCTGTTATCCTGAAGTATAGGCTGTTTACTGCCAAGTTTCATAAATCACTTCAAGATTACCCTTGTAAACTTTCAGATATATACATGACTAATTGTTCTCTATGGTTCCATTTGCGTCAGGCTGCCCTAGTATGTTGAGGAGATCAGATAAGTAGTCGTTCCTTGTAGACCACGTCTGATACTCATTAGCCGACCCCAAAGTAGTTCGGAAAAGGCTAGGAAGATGCTCAAATTTTTGCTGTGCTTTTATTGAAAAGCGAACTTTTTATCCGGGTGCGCGGAGTATTCCTAGGAGACGCGGATGTATCAGCTGGTGGAGGCTTGTTATAAATAAAACAAACAATTTAATTATCTATATTTAATATAAGATTTAAAAGCAAGAAAAGCCAATATCTCGAAAAGAAGTCAGCAACATCGCAGGTGCCCTTGGGGCAAAGGACTGCCGGGGTTGCGGGTTGTTCGCAAGAGTTACCGTGGGCCCGGCACATAGGTACCCCCAGAAGGTACATAGTGGGTTTTAGTGAGTAAGAGTCTGACACTCCCTCCAGCTGCACGCACACTCACGGGTTGATGAATTTGATGATTTCCCCCGAAAAAAATGTAGAGCAAATATAAGATACTACAAGCGATAATCATTACAGGAGGTTTTCACAACTTTCGGCTAATATTGCTGGCATTGCACCCCAGGGTAAGCCATTGATTAATTTGTGTTAGAGACGTTAATACAGTTGATAAACTAGACCATCACGAACACGCGTGATCATCATACAAATGTTGATCATACCGGGAATCAAACCCTGGACAGTGACTATTGCGCAAATGGGGTTATAAATCACTATTAAGTTGATGATCGCTTCCTTGTTCTAGTATTCGTATTGCACAACTGTTGAGTACGGGTTCTCGTTTTCGATTCCCGGGTCGGGCCGAAATTGCTCTAGGCTTTTTAAAAAACTTTGGCATAAACAGACCAGAGTCTGTTGGTGATTGATACACGCGTGCAATGGACATTTTATTTTCGCGTGCAATAAAGAACGTCAAACATGACATCAAGTTTCAAAGAATTCTACAGAGTTAAAAGCATCCAATATTTTATTTTTACCTAGTACAGTATATTATATAAGGTGTAACAAAACTAGTGCACCATATTTTTACAGGTCACCTAGAACATGCTAAGGATCATGTTTACCACAAAAAAAGTCATGAAAACTACAACACATTTTATTAAATTTATCATAACAGTCGCCAAATTGTATGCATAACGCCGGTTGCTATAAAGGCGCTTGATAGTTGACCCCTAGGTCATTCAACTTTTTTTGTGGTAAACATGATCCTTAGCATGTACTAGGTGAACTGTAAAAATATGGTGCACTAGTTTTGTTACACCCTATATATACGCAATAAATTATATAATTAGAATCCTTATTTCATTTGCGATTGACTGAGAAGCGTGTAATAACTGTAGGCGCCTTTCAGGATCTGAAAATAAATTTCATGATACAATAAAATATAAAAATAGGAATACTTACATATTATATTTAATAAATTGAGGTTGTATTACATGAAAGCTTATAAATGTGACTTTGATTTGAAAAATAAAGGTTTCATAATGATATCTGTCGATTGTGTCTGTATGAATGTGTGGGTTCGATTCCAGCAGGCTTAAAAGACAAAGCTCTTTCTGTCAATGTCAACATGTCTTCTGCCCGAGCATGGCGCGACCTGTCAACTCGCATATAATCACTTGTAGACTGATGTCGATCGAAGAAAAGAAAAATCACTTTAAAAAATGTCAGATAAATCTTATGTCAATCTGTCACTTTCCTGTCTTTATATCCAATCTCCGGCAGACAAAAGTTGTTTCTACGGTTGTCGATTGTAACTTTTGTGTATAATGAAGTTTGGTCGGTCCGAAGTATAAAATCAAGAACACTACCGTCCAGTGCTTTCAATGTGTACTGGGTCTAAGTCTTTTATTAATTTGCATAGGATTTTACAAACTCTCTTGGAGTCGGCTTCCAGTCTAATCGGAGCAACTACAGCTCAGTACCATCGTTTTACAAAGAACGACTGCTTATAGTTACCTGGACAACTCTTTAATAAGACTGGCTATCAGACATACAGACGACCGCCAAAGATTTACAAACACAGAGGAACTCGTTACATCGAAATGGTCCACCCATCCCCGGACCGACTGCGCTAAGCGTTGCTTAACCTTATGATCGATAGACCCGTGCGGCTGTTACTTACCCACCAGCTTCTTCTAATAGACAGTTTCAATAGAAAATATCAAAGTCATGGCGGCCTAGTGGTTAAAGCACCAGCCTTTCAAGTGTGAGGGTGCGGGTTCGATTCCAGGTCAGGCAAGTACCAATGTAACTTTTCTAAGTTATACGTACTTTCTAAAGTTTATCTTGGACACCAATGACTGATTAAAGGTGAAGGAAAACATCTCGAGGAAACCTGGACAATAAAGCCTGAAATCACCAACCCGCATTGAGCAAGCGTGGTGATTAACGCTCAATCCTTCTCCGTTGGAGAGGAGGCCTGTGCCCAGCAGTAGGACGATAAAAAGGCTGTGATGATGAATAAAAAATAAGTAATACTCACACTAATGAAAGTAGCTACAGTGAGCTTGGTAAAAGGGCCGGCTGAGAAGACAACAGTTTTGTTGAATTGTGCAGCCAATAGGTACAGATCCTTGCGGTACCTCACGCTCCTCGTCCACCATATGCTCTCGTAAGGACCTCGCATTAGATCTGCACTCTGAAATTAATACGAGCCCAAATGACTTCAAAATGTTGAAAATGACAGTATAATAATGGCGTCCATAACGGTTGCCGGCCACCGCGGCCGTGGTCTCTAAGGAGATCAGCCAGCTGTAAGTGATCAAGCATTTGCGCAGACACAGGTGCAATCTCTGTTCCCGATGGAAACATCGGGAGCCTGCAGGCGACTGAGTCGGCTTGGTTGCAGGGCTTGCTGCCATTTCTCCGTGTCTAGGTGCATGAGGGAGGGAGGGTGGTATCTTTCCTTCCTTGCTTGTGCTTGTTTAAGTGGGCGGGAGGGCGGTATTGCATGTGCATCCTGCACCCAATGCTGGATTTTTGTCTCGCGGAATTAAAACTAGATATTCTTTTCTAACATTTATTATAATACCCTTGCTTGCAAGCGGTTTCACATGCATTGCCTGGGAACTACTCAACTCATCATCATCATCTCCCGAGCTTTTTCCTAACTACATATGTTGGGTTGGTCGGCTTCCAGTCTAACCGGATTCAACTGAGTACCAGTGTTTTACAAGGAGCGACTGCCTATCTGACCTCCTCATCCCAGTTACCCGGGCACTAGACTTCGAACTCAAATCTGGTCAAATCGGTCCAGTAGTTCCTGATACTAGGGCGTTCAAACAAACAAACACTTCAGCTTTATATACTCGTAATATTAGTATAGCTACTAATGTACTCACAGCAAATAACACATCATTGCTATGCCAGCAATATATGAAGAGCTGAGCGATTCCAAAGACCAGATATTCCGTAGTCAAGAATCTTTGCATCGGACTCGTCTCGATCTGTAATCAAAAAAGGTAAATTCCTGATAAATCAAGATTCATCATAAGCCCTATATCCTCCTACTACTGGCATAAGCCTTTTAAGTTTCAAGGTTTAAAGAACCGACGTCAGCACATCAAGCTACTACAATCTGTCAAATTTCCATAATAGATTTTCAACTTTATTGCTAAAGCATTATGGTTCAAAGTTGAATGGGAAAATTTGACAGTTTCGGGTAGCCTGATATGCTGGCGTCTGTACCGATGTAACCTTTCTAAATAATGTGTGCTTTCTAAATATATCCTGGATACCAATAACTGATTAAAGGTGAAACAATTTTAGGATACTTGGACTATACAGTCTGAAACCACCAACCAACGATCAATCCTTCTCCGTGTGCGGAGGCGTGTGCCTATTTGGTATAATGATAATAGACGATTGTCGTAACGGCCAATGGTCTAATGGCCGAGAGCCTCGATCAACATCTGAAGAGGCTCTCGTTAGGCGGCTGGATCAAGGGACAGATTCAGAAGACAGTACTCCTTGAAACGGCACGTATTGTGAGGAGGTTTCTGTCTCTGGGTACGCTAACCACCGGTAGTTTGGACCCTGTTCCCGATAACGGTGGTCACCTATTTTTTATATTTTTTTTTATACTAATATTTAAAAATAAAAAAAATATGTATAAAAATAAATAAATGACAAATAGAGATAATAATGGTAGTGGTAGTATTTTGTTTGTAGGTTTATTTTAAATTCACTTAGTAGACATCTTCAGAACATCAAAGTTATGTGACAAGAACTAAGCCAGTAAAAATAACTCTTACAATATCTACTCCTTAATATTGATAAAATTACTAGTAGAAAATACTAACTGTTATTTGATATGCAGTGACACATAGCATTACTGAACATACGAACATGTATAGCAACATTATCGGTGATAAACAAGAATCGAATAGACGAGCGAACCTGGAAAAGAAAACTAGGTTAGAAAAACATGAAACTATAGGTCCCAGCTGTAATTGAACATCCTTGGCAGTCCTTACGGGTAGTCAGTCAAGCCAGTCTAACCAAGGGGTATTGGGTTGCCCGGGTAACTGGGTTGAGGAGGTCGGATAGGCAGTCGCTCATTGTAAAACACTGGTACTCAGCTAATTCTGGTTAGACTGGAAGCCGACCCCAACATAGTTGGGAAAAGGCACGGAAGATGATGATGATGAAAAGTATGAAATAATTACATTAGAAGGCTGGGGACATTCTTATTTAGCAACGAATGTTTGCATTAGAATCGTAGTGAGGAAAAAAAATGGTTTATGGTTTAACAAATTTATTTTGTCTGTATATATGTATGTACATAGCGTCTCCGGTAGATTAAATGCTCTAAGACCTAAACTCCGCGTTAACACATAAACCAGCAAACAAACTTACAAGAATTTATCGTTCACATTTAACTGTGTAAGTTAGATTGACTTGGAAGGTTAATTTAGATTTTGAACTCGCGTTTAACAACATGGCGGTACAGTTTTATCTGTGATTGCTTGTGGTTTCCTGGTATGAGTTTGTTAATTTTATAATTTTTGTTTCGTTATGTATGTTTGTTTGTTTGTTCTGATGTTATCAAAATAATATTTATTTGGGTTTAATGAGTACAAGCACATCAAGTTACTACAATCTGTCCAATTTCCTTTGTAGATTTTCAACTTTATGGTTGAAGCATAATATACATAGTTCTAAGCGAGAACCCGAAATTCGATCTCAGTGGCGTGCACTTGGAGAGGCCTATGTCCAGCAGTGGACTGCGATAGGCTGATGATGATGATAGTTCTAAGTTGATTGGGATTTTGGGAACCTTACTGAGCTAGTGTCTGTACTCATCTAACCCAAATAAAAAGCTTAGTCATTGTGTTAACCCAAGCTGTCATTCTTGTATATAAAATATTTCATTAAAATTGATCAATCTGTTTTAGAGGAGATACCCAACAAACAAACATACTCGTATTCACAAACCTTAATTTTATGTCACCCTGTGATGACAGTCATATTACTTTTAGCCACTTTAAAAAAATATGAACATAAAAAATAACAGACTGACATAAAAATATAATAAAATACCGGCATTTACAAAGCGTTCGTTTCAATAAAACATTTTATTTTGACAGCTCAACAACCATATCAATTTGTTCGGTTGTTATTAAAATTGTTACAAATGAAATATTGAAATAGTGATCATCTGCATCATCTGCCTAGCCATTTCCCTACTATATTGGGGTCAGCTGTTGCTTAACCATGAGCTCCTCTCTTATCTAACAGCTCCTCTAAATTACCTCTACCTTTATTTATATCACTTTTTATTTTTTCTGAAGTCAGAAAAATCTGTTTACTTACTTGACCAACTCAACATGTCTTCTATGACAGTTCTTCAATCTCTTCAAAGCGATCTCATGTTGCACCTTCGAAGATTCCGTTCCAAAAATATCCATAGCATCCAGCCTTAATAACTCCAATTCTACTCTAAAAAATACCATGATCACCATGGAGTTTGTATCAAAGGAAGTTATCCAGCCTCCTCCATAAATTGCTGCATAGCTTTGGTACACCGAAGCTACGAGGTATCCTACCATAGTATTCTTATCAAACGGTACCCAAGAACTGACGACTTGCAAGTATGTCTCTGTCCCATTTTTTACGTTCATTCTGTAATTCTCAGAGGAAACATATTTATAGATCGGCTGCACCATGACTATGACAACGGTCGTATACATTAACGACCAATATAGATACGTTATCTTTCTGCAATATTTTGTAAATGTTGCTAGAAGCTCCAACTTTTTCTTGTCTGTTGTTATTCTTTGGTTCAAATCTGCCCTTGTAACGTACTCTATGATGCTGACCCAATATTTCTGCCAGCATAAGAACGTTGACACTTTTATCACGCTTATCGTGGCTAACATTGTGATCTTCAAGTTGTTAAGCAGCAAACTCATATCCGATTTTACGAACCATACGTCTATGTATTCTGTGGCTGTGAATATTGTGACTAAAAGATGCATAATTAGGTAGAAATATTTCATAAAAACATTTTTTGGGAGTAATAACCCCCAAAATTGTAAAGCCTTTACGTTCGGGCCTAGTAACGGCCGTTTTGGGTTTTCCAATTTCTGGAGGATATTTCTGAACATCTTATCAGATCGACTTGATAAAACAGATTGGAATAATAACGTGATCCCTTATTACACGATTCCAAAGACGAAGATAATTACGTGATTTCAAAGAATAGAGGTGGGAAAGCGTCTCTTAATATATCGAGGTTTTATCGTGACTAGTTTTTTTAAGAGAACTCATTTCGTGACGAAAATCTTTAATCGGATTAAGGGGGAGTGTTAAGCTTATATTATTTTAGAATAAAAGTACAAGGTATATGGTTTTGAATAGGTTTTATCTGGTTTATTTTATAGTGCAAGGTTTTAATGAAAAGCGCAAACAAAAATATTGAAAGCTATAAATACACTAAAAATCCAAATAAAAAAATTATATCTCTTAAAACGAAAATCTGCTTTTTGATAAGAGTTAAAGTAATCAACAATAGTGCACCTCGAATATGCTAGGTATAATAATTTCCCACAAAATTTTGCGACTTTAATTTTTTTGTCGCATTTTCAGATTCGTCATTTCCGACCTAAAGAGTTTTGTTCTTTGTAAAAACTTTTTGACATGACAATCCCACATTACTATTTCACTAAAATCGTTCAGGATAAAGCATTACTTTCTCAAAATGAATATTTTATTTCGATTTTAGAAAAGTTTGAAACAATTTTCAAGTTTTTGAAATTCTGTTGTCAAAATGGAAGATGTTTTTGTTTGATAATTTTGTTCTAATGCGACATTTGCTTTTGTGTTTTCTTTTTAAAATATTCAAATGCCAAAATTGTTATCACTTACATGGATTTTTTTTTTTATTTCTTTTACTTATCTCATTCATCATCATCATCATCAGCCTTTTATAGTCCCACTGCTGATCAGAGGTCTCCTCTCACGAGGAGAAAGAATAAGATTAATCACCAAGCTACGACTTTAAAGTCTAGGTGTCCTTAAGATATTTCCCTTCACTCTTACTCATCATCATCATTTTCATATCTAAGATACAGTTAGAAAGTACGTATACCTTAGAAAATTTACATTGGTTGTGTTTCTTTATTAGTTGCGAATACATTTTCAGGATTATGATGGCATTCAGGCCGATTGTCGGCTACGGCGGCCGTTCTCATTTATTGAGACCAGCCAGCTGCGCAGGACATATTATAGTGCACAAGCATTCGCGCAGATACAGGTGCACTCTCTATTTCCTCACTCTCATAGTCCGATGGGACGGCAATCCGAGACGACCGGAGAGAGATCAGGCGCAGGACCGACATTTACGTGCTCTCCGATGCATGGGTGAATTAATCACCAACTTCCAGACTCCGGGCTGCTTTATGAAAGTTTCTCAAAACCCACAAAGCGATTTCGGTACGACTCGGGATTCGAACCCGAGACCCCGTGCACAGCAGTCACGCTTTGCGACTACTAGACTAGTTAGCCTAGCCAGAGGGTTTCAGGATTACATACAGTTACACATACATATAACTTATGTACGATGTTATCTATAAAAAAGAACCAAGGTCAGGTGCGGGATTTGAAGCTTAACTAAGTGAAATCTTTTTCATATTACATTAGAAAATATTTTGATCCCCGAGTTTCATTATCACCCGTTATATTTGAGAATAATTTATTGCTTGAGCTATAAATCTTCACTCTTACATTCCTAATTAAAATATTTCAGTATTTTTTTGGTCAAAAAAAATTTTTTTTTGAGGCAATCTTGTTAATCTTCTAAAATTGGGCTTTTTTACAAGGCCCCTGACCGTGTGATTTATAACTGGAACCATGCTGCGTTTTGGGTTTTATAATCGAGATTTTTATGGACATTTTTAACTTATTACTATATTTTCACATCTGGTTTTGTGTTATTAATAGATGAAAGGTAATAATGGCGTGATGATGAAAGGTAAATTAAATCTGCAAGAAAATATCACAAGTAATTATAGCGTTTAGAAACTATGAGTCTTACTACAAAAAAGTTAGATAGACGTTCGACACGTGTTTAAAATAATTTTGCATATTTTTTTTTTCTTTAAACATGTGGCAATCGTCTGTCTAACTTTGTTGTAGTAAGGTCCTATAAGTTTAGTGGTGGACTAGAAAAAGTTTTGGGTAAAAAAAAATTTTTTTAGCTTAATTGTTTTTTGCACCGCAAATTCTGACTTTATCGATAACCCCATCGAATAGGTCTCAACTCTATATATTACAATTAACTTATGCTGTCGTATTATCACATTCTACCTTATAATTGTGACACCTTCCATAGATTTTAGCCTCTAATTATATTATATTAGCAGTCGTCATTATTCGGAAAATTATTTCTTTTGTAATTACTTAATTTTATAGGGAATAATAATTAAGTTAAATTACACTTTGATTTATTGTGACACTGGTTTTTGCTTGCGGGTTTTCCTATTATTATTTTTGATGTTACAAAAGTTTTATAAGTTGTTTTGATGTTATAAGTCGTGGTGGTTAAAGCACCAGCTTTTCGAGTATGAGGGTGCGGATTCGATTCCAGCCGGCTTAGCATGGCGATTTTATATCTATTCTGTCAAGAAAAGACAAAGTTCTTTCTGTCATTGTCAACATGTCTTCTGCCCGAGCATTGCGCGACCTATCAACTCGCATATAATCACTTGTAAACTTATGTCGATTGGAGAAAAGAAAAATTTCTTCAAAAAATGTCAAAGGAAATCTTACGTCAATCTGTCACTTTTCTGTCATTATGTCCATTCTCTGGTAAACAAAACTTTTTTCTACGGTTGCCATGCTAAGCCTGCAGGTCAGGCAAGTACCAATTTAACTTTTCTAAGTTATACGTAGTTTCTAAGTTTGTCTTGGACACCAATGGAAAAGGTGAAGGAAAACATCTCGAGGAAACCTGGACTATAAAGTCTGAAATCACCAACCCGCGTTGAGAAAGCGTGGTAATTAACGCTCAATCCTTCTCCGTGGGAGAGCAGGCCTTTGCCCAGCAGTGGGACGATAAAAAGGCTGTGATGATGATGGATGATTTTTTTTCCCGAATTTAGTAAGGGAAGCCCTAGAAAACTGAATTGATTTTTCATTTATTTTGCACTATTAAATAATGTTTTGTGCAGGAGCTCATAGTTGCTAAGTAATAGCCGGTCCGATCCATCTCAAGGTTAAGCAACGCTTGTCGCGGTCGTTCCGTGGATGGGTGGCCTTATAATGACGTGTTACTCCGTGTTTCGGAAGGCAAATTAAATTAGTGGGCTGTCATTTAGAACATACTTGGCAGTAGTTACTGGTAATCAGAAGCCAGAATGCTTGACTTTGAAATTGAAGCAAGAAGTATCACTTAGTTAAGGAAACTGGGTGGTGGTAGTCAGATAGGCACTCAGTCTGTAATACTTATACCCCTCTCCTCCTGATATAATTCAGAAAAGGCTAGGCAGATCAAGAAGACAAGAGATTTTTTTTATGGTTTGACGGATCTTTGTAAATTTCAAATCAAAGTGAATTCAATCTCCTGAACATCCATCCGTCAAGAAATCACGAAGTTACGGACGAAAAAGGAACATTTTTCCTCTAGCTATTATTAGTGTATATTAGCAGCAGGTACGGACAAAATGATTGCGTCCTTAAGGGCGTTTAATGAGAAAGTCATTACGGGAGGGCGTGACCCGTTTCCCATAGCTGCTCCTCAACCATTATTACGGGAAAACAGAAGGTCCGTTTTGATTGAAAATGAGGACCCGTGACCATTGTCGGTGCAATTTGGTGAAAAATTCGGTAGAAAAGAGGTATCGTATGCCTTTATAATTCTGACTAAGGTAGACCTGTTTGTTGGATAAAAAATAAAGATCAAACTTAAGGAATATTTGACACCGTTGGAGCTGCGGGTTGTTAGCAAGAATTACCGTGGTCCTAGTACACAAGGACCTGCAGAAGGGAGATAGTGGGTTTTAGTCAGTAAGAGTCTGACACTCCCTCCAGCTGCACCCATAGCGGGAAGCGTCATTTGATGATTTCTCACTATGAAATACAGGGATATTGTCACAGCTATACTATAGTCTAGAATGCATTTTCTATACTTTCGGTTTCTCGTTTGGACTCCATAAGCAAGTAAATGGATATATACCACGGTACCCCTTAGCCTAGAAACCAGAAGAAGAAAAAGAAAAAAGAAGAATAAGCATTCGGACTGGTTTCTAGGCTAGGGCTACCTCTCACTAAGGGCTACCTCCGGCAGTCGTTACTGCTGGTAAGCACCAGCGGTAACGACTGCCGGAGGTCCAAAAATAATAATGATTTATACTTTAAACATAGGCATTATGAAATTCTGCTTAAAGATTTATTGAATTAACGTGTTGAGGTATTAATTTAATTTTAATTAGATTTCTTAATGAAATTTGTTATTATTTTTTTAATCAACACACACTGTTTTTTACAATTTAATTATAAATATAATACTATACACAAAGAAAATAAAAAAGAGACAAATTAAAATAGTGCATCAAAAAATTCCTCCGCATCGCTGTCAGCGGGGATCGTGCCCAAAAGGCTGGCCGCAAAGCCACGTTGAATGGCAATGCTGATTCGTTGGCCAAGGTATTGGCCAGCCCTTTTGTCACGTGTGGACTCCACTAAACGCATGCTTAGGTCTTTGAAAAGTTTGTGGGCACTCGGGCCCCATGGTCCCAGTGTTTCAACCCCAAACGGTTCAAACATGTAATTGCCGATTAGGTTTACATATTTGCGCCGTTTGAGGTTTTCCGCGGTAGCAGCAGCCGCACCGGCACAGCTCGCCGCACTGGGAAGGTGGGAAGGTGCAAGGGTGTCAACGCATGTAGCGTCCCACATCAAAGACCTTCCCATTTTCCATGGCATTATGGACATCCCATCTGGTCTCTTGCCATCGTCACATGCCAGGCCCTTCGGTTCTAAAACAGCTGGCACTCCGGCGGTGACAAGAGCACGACGGATGATGTCATTAACACTGGCGTGCCGTGCCATGCGACCTGCGCTCTTGCTGCAGGAGAGACCATGGTGCCCAAGGCAGTCCACAGATTCGCCGCATTGACAGCGATGCGGAGCTCCAGTGGGAGCACCTAGGCGAAGGCATGTAGCGAGCCGGAATGTTGTGTCACCCAGCATAGTTCCAATGCTGGGTGAAGGCAGTGCGTGTAGCCATAGCACTGACTCCCATTCTCCCACAGCCAGTAGGCGGGCTCGCTCCGCAGTGTTGATAGCTGTATTTATAAGGTTATTTCTTATCAACCTGCAGAGCGGCTCATCCCACTGTCTCTGGGAAGCCGGGTTGTCAGGGTAGGCTGTGTTTGGGCAAGCCATTTTCCAAGCGTTCATACCATCAGTCAGATACGGCACTTTGAAGTTGACCAGAGAAGGAGCTAAAATTTTTCTGGTCAACTCTTTGGTGCCGCAGACCGAGGATAAGAACGCCGGTAGACTGATGCTGGAAATTTTGCGAACGCCGAGGCCGCCAAATTTAATCGGAAGGGTAGCTTGAAGCCACCCTCGATCGTCCAAAGCCAAATTATACAAAGATGTAATGGTGTTATGAATAATTTTGTTAACTTTTTCTAAAAGTTGTGGTTGTTTCCATAAAGGAGAAGACCGGAGATTATACATAAATTTTGGGCCGAAACAACAGTATCTTACTAAAATAAATGCCGAATGTAGATTAATTTTGAAAAGTCTATCTGAAACATCATTAAAATTTGAGATTTTTGTGTCTATAAATGATGTAAAACTATCTTCCAAAATAGGTGAACCTAAGGGGTGCAGTGAAGTCTTGTCCAGGATTTTAACGTGCTTAAAGATTGAAAATACAACAGCAAATTATTTCCAATAAGTACGTAATTTTACAGTAAAAAAATTTTTAATTCTGTGTCTGATTTTACCAGAACAAATACCACATTTCAACCAATTGCGTGAAGTAATTTCCTCCAAACGCAACCAAAATCGCACAGAACCACTACCCTAATAATATAAGCTGATACCTCAGTTTCCCGTATTACACTTCAGTGCAGTTTACGGGTAAGAATTCGCACCGCAGACCGCACGTTATCGGGATTCCGAATTGCGGTTTCCGTGTCGGTGCGAAATAGGTAACCTTCATTGAAAGGATGGTATGTTGAAGTATTTTAGATTGTGAATGAATGGGGATATTTTTTAGTACGTTTAAATAGGGTATTTTTGTATTCATCTTCAGCCTTTTTATCGTCCCACTGCTGGGCCTTCTCTCATTCGTAGAAGGATTAAAACTTTATAGTTCAGGTTTCCTCGAGATGTTTTCCTTCACCTTTAATTAGTCATTGATGTCTAAGATATTACTTAGTAAAGCTGCATTCGTTGCCTGACCTGGAATCGAACCCTAGGCCACCACGACTTTTAGATTATTTTTGTATTACAAAGCTGAAAAGTTTATTTGAACGTGCTAATCTCAGGAAATAAGGCTGGCAGGAGCTGGATGCGAGAAGCCGAAAATCGATCTCAGTGGCGTGCACTTGGAGAGGCTTATGTCCAGCAGTGGACTGCGATAGGCTGATGATGATGATGATGATGAATCTCAGGAAATAATCTAAATAGTACTGATTTGGAAAGTATGAGGGCGTAGGTTCGATTCCAGGTCAGAAAAGTGCCAATGCAATTTTTCTAAGTAGTATGTTTTTTAAGTAAGTATGTCTTAGACACCAATAACTAATTAAAGGTGAAAAAACCTGGACTATAAAGTCTGAAGTCACCAACCCGCATTGAGGAAGCTTGGTGATTAACGCTCAATCCTTCTAAGTGTGAAAGGAGGCCTGTGCCCAGCAGTGAGACTATAAAGAGGTTGATGATGATGATGAACCACCAGCGAACCTTACTTTTTGAATTACGTAAAAAAGCAGACTTCTTATGCTTACCTGTCTTCTGCAATCAGTAAGAGATACAAGTAAACGACATTTACAGCCGTTTTAAGGTTATTTTATCGACCGACATTTATTTGGGTTTTTGACTTTTGTGGAGGCTATCTTCTAAATAGAATACTAAAAGGCCCTTAGGCTCTAAAAATCTATATAAATGTTGTAAAGACTAAAGATTTAATTGTTTGTTTGGATTGAATAGGCTCCGATTAATTTACTAATTTAAAAAAAAAATTAGCCAACCCGGGAATTGAACCTGAGACCCCGTGAATTCGATTCGAGACTTTTGTTTTCATAACCGATAAAAAATATTTGCCTTTCAATTTACATTATTAACGTATCGCCGGCACATCAAGCTACCCGAAACTGTTAAATTTTTCTAACCAACTTTGAACCATAATATGCTTCAGCAATAATGTTTAAAACTATTAAAGAAGACAGATTTTAGTCGCCTGACATGCTGAGGTCTGTATTAACATTCTCATAAAAGTTTCAAAAATTTTACTGAAAAGACAGGAAACATTTTCAAATTTCATCGCGAAACTCTGTATGTACGAAACCAAATTTTATTGACATTAATGTCCTTAGCATACAACACGCAGATATAAATAAATTTAATGTTATAGTACCTGTTTTTACTGCACTCAAAATTGAACTCTATACTATGTACATAAAGTTGACATTGCCATGATAGAACGGACAAGTGTAATCAAATCGTTCATATAATAGCGCGCCGTTCCCTTGTAAAATGGATGCCATTGAGTGTATGAGTCTATTATTGCGAGAATCGTCTAGATAAGTGTGGAGTTTGACTAGAAATGCGGAGGCAATGTCTTTATTTTTAAACTGTGAAGTTGATATAATACTTAATAAGTACTGGTTAATTAATGGTAACGCTACGTGGTGACCTAGTCGTGAAAACCTACTGGTTAAAGAACTAGCCTCTCAAGTATGAGTATGCTGGTTCGATTCAAGCAGGCTTAGCATGGCAACTGTAGAAACAAGTTTCGTCTACCGGAGAATGGACATAATGACAGATTGACGTGAGATTTATTTAGATACGTGGAAAACATTTTTTTCTTTTCTTCGATCGAAAAAGAGGCTACAAGTGATTATATTATGCGAGTTGATAGGTCGCGCGGTTTAGGAGGAGTGACTGCCTGTCGGACTATCTCAACCCAGTTACTTTGGCAACCCGATACCCCTTAGTAATGCTTGTCAGACTATCTGGCCTCTGACTACCCGTAACAACTGCCAGAGATATACAAATGACAGCCGGGATCCACCAACTTAGCGTGCCTTCCGAAACAAGAAGGAAGTCGTCATGATCGACCGTGCCAAGCATTGCTTAACCTTATGATCGACCCGTGCGGCATTAACTTAGCCACGAGATCCTCTCTCTCTTTAGGTGGTAATAAGAATGATATTTTTTAGGTATATCATTTACCCAAATCTATAGCCCAGTGAATGTAAACTAAAAAGCCTGTTCATGTCAGTCGGGATAACATATTATTTGGGTAACCCCAGTTAAGTTGTAAGGGTCGATGATGTTGCAGAAATGTGATGGTTTTCAAACAAATGGGATTTCAGCTCTCGATTTTACCAATACGTAAAATGTACGAGCTCTGGTATTGAAATATAATGTGTCGAAAATGATACTGGCTGCATAGTTTTTCACTAACTATTAATTTCATAATTCTAAAAAGCCGTGGCGGCCTAATGGTTAAAGAGCCAACCTCTCAAGTATGAGGGTGTGGGTTCGATTCCAGTTCAGGCAAGTACCAATGCAACTTTTTTAAGTTGGTAAGTACTTTCTAAGTATATCTTGGACACCAATGACTGTGTTTCGGATGGCACGTTAAACTGTAGGTCCCGGCTGTCGTTGAACATCCTTGGCAGTCGTTACAGGTTAGTCAGAAGCCAGCAAGTCTGACGCCAGTCTAACCAAGGGAATACCCCCTTGGGTTGCCTGGGTAACTGGGTTGAGGAGGTCAGATAGGCAGTCGCTCCTTGTAAAACACTGGTACTCAGCTGAATCTGGTTAGACTGGAAGCCGACCCCAACATAGTTGGGAAAAGGCTCGAGAGATAATGATGAATTTCATAATTGGGTACTGGTGTTTCATAATTGACTGGATCAAAAATAAAATCCTTTGTCATATCCATTTGGTAAAGTATATTAAAATAATGTCACTTGCATTTATCGTTTTAATGCAAAAATAGACTCAATTTCTTTTCGAAAATGAAAGTAAAATAAGTATACAGCTTTATGTAAAAAATCTGTGACGTCATAGTTTGCATTTTCATACAAATTTCATAGACAGCAATTGTTTTGACAGTTCTATAAAAGTATTGAATTTGACTAATTACTTAAACACGTGGTTAGTAATAAGCCGTTTCTGAGATTTTTGAGGTCGTACAATTCTCCTCCTGCCAGACATCATATATTTATTATTATATTTAAAAAAAAACCTTTTCCATTTAATAAAGTCGATGTTGAGTGTAATAAAATAGATTTTGACCATACTTTTCATTATTTTTATGCTTTCCCTAGAATTTAGAGTAAAAAAAATATTAACACTTTTTTCCTCATAAAAATACGAACTTTCAAAAAATGCCCTAACAAAATTTTGATGGCCAATCATCAAAATCAAAGGTACGTACCCTACATTTTAATCGGCAATTTGCAAAAAGTTTTTTTCATTGCGATTCGTAATTTCAGCTGAAACATCAATATTTTCATACGTTTACAGTGAAATTATTTCAGCCGTCAGCTTTCATCTTTAATTATGATAATTAAATTAAAATAAAAATCACCAATCATACTGATGGATTCTACCGATTAAATTTAAAAGGAAAAAAAGATTATAATTCAACATTTGCTGGGTCAAAAGTCAATTAGGTGAAAAATCATGAAAAAAATGCAAGATAGAAAAAAAATATTAAATACGTTTGTTACTCTCGTTTATTAGCTTTTAATTAGTCAATTGATTAAAAGGTTAAGCAACGCTTGGCGTAGTCAGTCCGTGGATGAGTGACCAATTGACCATCTTATCATGCTGAGTTACTTCGTTTTGTCGGAAGGTACGTGAAATTGGTAGGCCCCAGCTATGATGAGGTCGGCTTCCATTCTAACCATGCATGAGAGTGCATTTTTACATGGAACGATGGTTATCTCTTCAGCCCTGGGTTTCGTGCCTTCCGAAATATGGACTCGTCATGACAAGATGATCACCGATCTACGGATCAACAGCGTAAAGCATTGCTTAACCTTGTGATCGATCAACGCGTGCGGCTGATACTTAGTCACGAGCAAATAAAATGAATAAGTACTAGTAATTAATATATGGTTGGCTACATCTATTATTTTTTTGTGTACAGACATATCAAACTACTACAATCTATCGGATTTCTTTTATAAATTTTCAACTTTATCGCTGAAGCATATGGTACAAAATTGATTGGAAAAATTTGTTAGTTTCGGATAGCTTGATGTGCTGGCCGTCTGCACCTAAAAGAAAGAAAAATAACGAGCTTGACTGACAAATTTTCATTTTGATTTAATTATTCCAAATCAGTTTTGAATCGTAGCAAATTTTTCTTAACTTCAGCAGTTATTAAAAGCACTTATTCGATAATTAGCAATTCTCAAACATAAGATAAAACAAACAATTGAAACTAAAATAAATTAATAAATAAAATGATATTGTTTTATTGCATTTCTTAATAAAACAAGATATCCAAAGTTAATCTTTTATTTAGTTATTGAAGCTCTCAAAGGCTATTAAGGGATTGTGTAGTAATATAGCCCGCACGATTTATGCTTGAGTTTTAGCAAAGTTTGTAGGAATATTAAACTTACCAACGATACAATTAGTATTATAACGGCCTATTATTATTATATCTCGAAGGGCATTAAATTTTATCATCATCATCATCATCACAGCCTTTTTATCGTCCCACTGCTGGGCACAGGCCTCCTCTCCCACGGAGAAGGATTGACCGTTAAGTACCACGCTTGCTCAATGCGGGTTGGTGATTTCAGACTTTATAGTCCAGGTTTCTTCGAGATGTTTTCCTTCACCTTTAATCAGTAATTGGTGTCCAAGATAAACTTAGAAAGTACGTATATCTTAGAAAAGTTACATTGGTACTTGCCTGACCTGGAATCGAACCCGCACCCTCATACTGGAAAGGCTGGTGCTTTAACCACTAGGCCACCACGACACAGAATTTTATAAGTGCTTTTATTTCATAAGTGCTATTTTTAAGTTTTGCGGTGTCCCGATTGACTGCCTGAGTCTCCCTTAAAACCTACACAGCAATTTCGGCCTGACTCCGGAACAAACCCGAAACCCCGTTCACAGCATTCGCGCTATGCGACTACTAGACCAATTTGGCAGTCAACTGACGAACATATATAGTTCTCATGTACCTTTTAATATACTGCCAGGAAGGACTATGGCATTGCTCGCAAGAGATTACCGCGGCTCTAGCACACAAAGACATCTTCTTTTAGATGTCTACACACATGTATTGATTGTACCTACTAAAATCACAACTAATAACAATAAATACGCAAGTCCGTATATGTATCGTTCTCAATCCCGTATTAACGGAACTAATCCCAATCACAGTTGGCTAATACCTTAAGTCCCGGAAAAACGTGTTGTTTTATTTTTCTGACGTGATTTTTCGTGTTTGATTTAACTCGAACGTCAATAGCTTGACATTATTTTCAGCTTAATGGAACGTAGCCCCGGCAGGCCTCGCCTTCTGCTGACTGCTCCTCAAGGGTCACCATAAACCTTAAATGGATGAATCAATTTAAATATTTTTTTTATAAAAATGATGATGATGGTGATGGCGTCCAGGCCGATTGTCGGCTACGGCGGCCGTTTTCTTTTTTTAAAGGAGATCAGCCAGCTTCGCAGGACATAAATTATAGTGCACAAGCATTCGCACAGATACAAGTGCACTCTCTATTCACTCACTCTCATAGTCCGATGGAACGGCAATCCGACATGAGCGGAGAGGGATCAGGCGCAGGACTCTCCAAACTTCCAGACTCCAAGCTGCTTTATGAAAGTTTCTCAAAACCCACAAAGTGATTTCGGCCTGACCCGGGAATCGCACCCTAGACCTCATACACAGCCCTCGCGCCTTGCGACTACTAGACCAACGAGGCAGTCATATTACATAAATACCGATGGAATCGCGATGAAATGAAATTAAAAAAAATCTATTTATATTTAGACAAAAAGAAAAATATTATTTTGTTATCTACACTTCCATCTTATCATCTTATCCACACTTAGCGAATCCTTGCTCAGAAAAAATCTTTTGTAATAAAAATCTACCACGGCTTGTCGGTACATTATTGAGAAATTCCAATACCGTAGGATTATCTTCAGTAAACTTAGTTTTGTATGCAGTATCGTGGCTTATGAGGACTTAAACTCCTTGTATTTGTTGGGGATTTGAGAAAGACTTTTGTACTGTAATGATGTACTTTGAATTCTTGCGAGTTGGCAGTTTAAGAGCGCGTACACCGAAAGTCGGTAACGTCGCAAATAGCTGTCAAATATTTACAAGTTTTGATTAATTTGGCCAATTTACTATATGAAAATAAGAAATATGTCTCTATAGTGCACTCAAATATTGAAAAGGAATTGCATTGAAAACCCTTAATTTGATATTGTCAACGTTTTAGGTGTAAAAAAAAAGGCATTTCAAAAGTTCCCAAATACGTTTTTTTTTACATGGCAAAAAAAAGAAAAAGGGTAAATACCTTTTTCTTTTTTTTACATAAATATATATATATATATATATTTTATAAAGAAAATAAGAAATATGTCTCTATAGTGCACTCAAATATTGAAAAGGAATTGCATTGAAAACCCTTAATTTGATATTGTCAACGTTTTAGGTGTAAAAAAAAGGCATTTCAAAAGTTCCCAAATACGTTTTTTTTACATGGCAAAAAAAAGAAAAAGGGTAAATACCTTTTTCTTTTTTTTACATAAATATATATATATATATATTTTTTATAAAGAAAAAAATATATTTTTTTTTCTTTCAATTATATTTTCACGCATCAAACCTCATCGGTCGCACAACTGGTCAACGACAGTCTGACAGATGAAGTTTGTGCTCTGTGAAAATATAATTGAAAGAAAAAAAAATATATTTTTTTCTTTATATATATAATATAATTAAAAAATGGCGTCAAAAAATTCCTCCTCATCGCTGCTCACTGGGAATGTACCCAATAGGCTGGCGGCATCACCACGTTGGATGGCAATGCTTATCCGTTGACCGAAACAAAAGCCAGCCTTTGGGTCACGGGAAGTGTCAGCGAGTCTCTTCGAAATGTCCTTGAAGAGGAGGTGTGCACTCGGACCCCACGGCCCGAGAGTTTCAACCCTAAACGGCTCAAAAGTATAGTTGCCTAATAAGGCTACTAAATTTGCTCTTTTTCTTATATAAGACAACAATAATGTTCAGAAACATTCAAAAACGAAAATCACCAGCCTCTCTACTCACCCCTGTTCTAATTTATAAGCTTTAAGCATACACGTTATACCTATCAGTAACCACCGATCTTCGCGAAGACTGTTGCGAAGTTTAAATTGCTTTCCTGATAAGAAATAAACTTTAAAGTGGGTTTAAATTTAAATATTTCAGGCCTAAAATTAATGTTTGATATCGATTATTCTGTTGCTAACGTCTTGGTGGCCTAGTGGTTAAAGAGCCAACCTCTCAAGTGTGAGGGCGTGGGTCCGATTTCAGGTCAGGCAAGTACCAATGCAACTTTTCTAAATTTGTATGTACTTTCTAAGTATATCTTGGACACCAATGACTGTGTTTCGGATGGCACGTTAGACTGTAGGTCCCGGCTGTCATTGAACATCCTTGGCAGTCGTTACGGGTTAGTCAGAAGCCAGTCTAACAAGGGGTATTGCCCAGGTAACTGGGCTGAGGAGGTCAGATAGGCAGTCGCTCCTTGTAAAACACTGGTACTCAGCTGAATCCGGTTAGATTGGAAACCGACCCCAATATAGTTGGGAAAAAAGGCTCGGGAGATGATCGATTATTCTGTTGCTATCCCGAGGAAGATTGTACAATAGAATACAGTAATACCTCGCTCAACGCGACCTCGCTTAGCGCGATTTCGTTATAACGCGAATTTTAAAATTCGCGTTAATTTACCTCGCTTTATGCGAATGTCCTGATTGGTCCTATGGCGCGAGTGGCGCGATCGCATGAGCCAGTAATAATGTGTAGTTTTCTGAATGTTTAAGTACCTACATTGTTGAAAAACCGTTATAAAATTTCTCGGACTGAAAATGTCCATAGAAAACGGTGTAGCTACTTATGAAAAAAAAATAATTGATGGTAAGAAAAATGCTACTCCAAAAACTTTAGACCAGTATTTCTCTAAAAATTAAGGCTATTTTTTAATTCATTGTTTTTTTATAACTATGTATGTATTAAAGTAACTTTGTAATATGTACATTTGTCTTGTTATTCTATCAACCTCGTTATACGCGTATTTCGATTAACGCGAATTTGTCTGGTACGCATCTCTCGCGTTAAGCGAGGTATTACTGTAGTTATGTAACGTTTTGGAGAAAATTAATTGTGTTTTATTTTATTAACCTACGAATTGTTTCGGTCTACATTCTCAAGGACTTGGGCAGTATAAATTAACATTAGTTGAACAATTTTACTGTGAGAAATTTATTTTAGGGTTTAGCAATGAGTGGAAGTATTTATTCAGTATCAATTTACATTAGTCACAAATTTATTACTACAGTAAATATATACACACTTACAGAATACTTACAACGAATATAATAATATAAATATACTAATAAAGACGTCAAAGAATTCAATCGTTGCCACCTGGTAGTGTACCCAAAAGTTTAGCATATTCTAATATTGTGACGCTGACAAAGATGAAGAGTATGTTTAAGATAGTGTTGTACCGATTTGAAAAACTGTCTCGTAATAAGACGACAAATATATCGAAGCAAGCTATATGCTATTTTATGTATTTATAGGTGCTAATATTATAAAGCTGCTGAAGGTTTGCTTAAACGAGATAATCTCAAAAACTACGGCATGTTAGATTGGTGGGTCCCTGCTGTCATTTGTACACCTTTAGCAGTCGTTACGGATAGTCAGAAGCCGGAAAGTGTGACAACCAGTCTTACCAAGGGGTCTCGGTTTGCCCAGGTGGATAGAGGAGGTCAGACAGGCAGTCGCTTCACGTAAAACTCTGGTACGCTGCATCCGGTTAAGACTGGAAGCCGACTCCAACATAGCTTAGGAAAAGGCTAGGCAGATGAAGACAAGGTCAAACAAAAACAGTGTGTGTGTACAAAAATAAAATTGTCCCACCTTTATTAACACAAACAAAAGTATGACAGTCGATCAATCAAAATCTACTGAGGTAACAGAAAGTTTGGGTACGAAGGGATAAATTAAACAATTATCGTCTACCTAATATTCGCTTTAAACAAAATTCGGAGCCAAAACCTCTCATTGGTTGGCGACTGTTATAATCCTTCTTGTCAACACTGATTCTGTAAACGCAATTAAAAGTTTTATTTGTGCGATTTGAGTCATAGGCGGTAGCGATTCTTGATCAAAACTGGAGCGACAAACACAAGTGATACTCGGCATTTTTACCGAAAAAAGGATGATGGGACTGAGAAGTTTTTCAGTGGAGATGGCGGATAAGTTCGCTTCTGGGTCAATTATAGTAACTATGTATAAAGAACTCAAGTATTATAAATGGCACACGGTACAATTAACTACATCGTTGGTCTAGAAGTCGCATAGCGCGAGTGCTGTGCTCAAGATCTTGGGTTCTATTTCCGAGTCAGGCCGAAATCGCTTTGTGGGTTTCTAGTAACTTTCACAAAACAGCCCGGAGTCAGGTTAATAATTGATATACCCGTGATTCGGCGAGCACGTAGCTGTCGGTCCTGCGCCTAATCTCTCTCCGGTCGCGTCGGATTGCCATCCCATCGGACTATGAGAGTGAAGGAATAGGGAGTGCTCCCATACTTATGCAACATATTTTGTCCTGAGCAGCTGGCTGATCTATTTAGAGAGAACAACCAATTGACATCTAATTAATTCCTTCCTGGACTTAGCAATGACAGAATTTTTCAAATCGGACCACTACTTACCGAGATTAACACGTTCAAGCAAACCAAATCCTAAGCTTAATAATATTAGGGCCTACTTCACAATGTCCGAATACAGTGGGTATTCTCTCTCCTGAATAAATAATCCTCTCTACCGAATAAATTCAAAAATGGAACAGAATATGTATGAAGTTATCTACCAAATAAACTTACTGGAACTTATTCGTAGGTGGTGAAAAAGACCCTAAATTATAGCTTATTGTCTCTTGAATGTTATGACTTGGACCAAAACTAAAACCGCCTATTTGTCTATCAAGCTTGTTTGCCAAACTATTTAAGTTCTTTCAATTAATTAACACTTAATATTGTTATTAATAACTTTTGAATGCATAATTTACTAAGACTGTGGTATTTGAATGAAAATTATTGGCATTATCTGTTTGTAAACCTTGTTATATAGTTAGAATCGAATTTATGCCAATAAAACTTTTGTATTGGAGAGTTTTTGATTTAAATAAATTAAATTGGCATGTTAAATTGGTGGGTCCCGGTTGTCATTTGTACATCTTTAGCCGTCGTTACGGGTAGTTAGAAACCAGAAAGTCTGACAACCAGTGTTGTTAAGGGGTATTGGGTGCTCAGGTAACAGGGTTGAGGAGGTCAGACAGGCAGTCGCTCCACATAAAACTGGTACTCAGCTGCATGCGGTTAAGACTGGAAGCCGACCCCAACATAGGTTGGGAAAAGGTTATGCAGATTTTTGGAGAATTTTTGATTGACACAACAGCGGTCGTTTTCAGTGCTGACCCGCATATCCCTGCTTGGATATTATAAATATGTTACTGGGCAACCCTGGACACATTCTTCATTCTGTGGTAGCTTAAGGAAGTAGCTTAGTTGCCTAAAAGCAGACATGAACTAGAAAGAAGTAGAAGTTAATGCGACGGCTGACAAAGAGGAACAAAATAGGAAAATATCAAAAAATGACATTGACCCCAAATAACTAGGGACCCAAGGACATGATAAAAGAGGAATTGGATTATCTATACATATAATAAAGTTGTAGAAAAGCTCAAAACTGTACTTTGAAATTTTATTTTAAACAGTAATTGGAGTGCGATCTACAATATTATATCGAAGCCCAAAATACAGTTTTTAGAATGTTTGTCTGTATGTACATATGTCCGGGATAGTCTCAAAAAGTACTGCATGGATTTGCTTCAAATTGGGCATGAATATAACTAAGAGGTCGGGTCAACATATATGTAGGCTACATTATCACTTAAGCGCGGGGGGAGGGGGAGGGTGAATGTTTAATCACCTAATGCCCACGCGAACGACGTCGCGGGCAACAGCTAGTGTACTATAAAAATAATGAGGGTTATTTTTGTTCGGGTAATCTCCGATCACGAAATAGATTTTATAAATGAGAGGATTTGTATATAATTTCTTCGGTAGGAAAATTAGTAGCCATTTTAGTAGCTTCCCAAGTTTCAGGCAATTGTGAAAATGTTAAATCAAATAATTTATCTTCGATTACAGAATTTCCTTGTTTTGAATATTAATACCGTTATACCAAAGTTAATTTGTAAAAAAAAACAGCCATTTATTTATTAAGCTAATCCTACCCTACTAATATTATTATAAACAAATAGACACACACACTCACAAACTTTCGCATTGATAATATAAGTGTGATGTGAAAATTTGTGAATATGTTTGTTTGTTACTCTTTCACGCGAAAACGGCTGAACCGATTTCAATAAAATTTGGCAGACACATAGCCTAGAGCCTGTAAAAGGACATAGGCTACTTAATATCCAGGTGCGGGAAGTAAGTCCCTCGGGCGGCGGGTGGAACTGCGGAGAACAGCTAGTATTAAATTAATTAATTCTAATTGGAATTTGCATTGAATAATATTTAAAATTGTTTTGTTTATACTATTTACGATTGTGTTGTAATTGTTTGTATTAAAATTATGTAAATGTTATGTAGGGGCAGTCATCCCCGGTCTAGAGGTCGTCTAGACTAAAATTATCGTTCAAGCTTATAATCTTGTGCTAACAAATATTAATAAAATGCTAAGTTTAAACAATTAATATTTTTTTGTTTGCGGACAAACATTAAGGGCCAGTTTCACAGGTTACGGATAGCCACTATCTACCAGATAAATTAAAAAATGGAACAGAATTTGCATGAAATCATCTGCCAGATAAACTATCTGGAACTTATCAGCAACCGGTAAAACTGGCTCTTAAAGATCTTTATTTTGAGTCATACAACTGCCAAGTTTTATCAAAATCCAAACAGTAGTTTTTACGTGAAAGAGTAACCCATACATACAAACATTTGCGATTATAATATTATTAGTTGAATAACAGGATTAAGAAGTAGGTTAGCAAGCGACCTTGAACCAATTACCACGAAAAATCATAACAAAATCGACCAAACCATGTTCAAAAATATACCAATCAAGAACTGATTACGATACTTAAGTATAATCTTGGCATAATTCGAATAACCTTCACAGGATAAAAATCCTCCTTCATTGTATACGGATAACCGGGTGACACGCTAACCGGATAAGTTGAAACTAACCCGGTTACAGATATTACGTAAACATACCAGTTCAAACTAGTTGGGGACAGATAAAAGTGGTTATATCGGGTACAATAAAATTTGTTACAACTTTTATTTGTTTTAAATTTGTTCGGATAGTTTTGTTTTCTGTTCGTTTGTTATTAAATTCTTATCTTTTGCTCATCTTTTGGATAACTATAGGGTGTTTGAAATCTAATCTATAGGAATTATTTGTCACAATCAGCCAAAAATCAATCAAAACAAGAAAAAAAAAACAAAAATCAGACACAAATCAAAACAATCGGAGTTTGATCTACATGACTTTGAGAACCCTTAAATCATGATCATTTCATCGGGCTAGCCTTTTCCTAACATAGTTGGGGTCGGCTTCCAGTCTAATCAGATGCCACCAGTGTTTAGGTTTAGATTTATTTATTTGCATAAAACATGGTATACAAGGTGGTAACTTAAAATACATATGATTGACGAACATACATGTTTTGCTTAATACATAAGATAAGCGTTTTCAAGGAGAGATTGCCTATTTTTGACCTACTCAACCCATTTACTCGGGCAATACGATAACACTTGGTAGGTGTGGCTCGATACAGACTTTCTGGCTTCTGAATACCCATAACAATTGCCGAAGATGTATTGAGCATTATCATCATTCCAAAATATGGCTTGTATTTTATTTTGTCCGAGTTATTATTCACTTTTTAAAGAGTTTATTAAAGACATCATAGAAGGGAAAGTCGAAGAAAAGAGAGGAAGGCGTCGGCCGAGATATAGCTACATCAGTCAAATTAAAGAGGTGAAAGTCGGGACCTTTAAAAAAATTGAAGAGTTGGCACATGATAGGCAAAAATGAAAGGAGCTGCACCGACAAGATCTAGGCTCTTAAGTTAAAGAAGAAAGACAAACGTTAAATTACAAGTCATTGAAAAATTTTCTTCAAATTTACTCATCATCATCACAGCCTTTTTTTTATCGTCCCACTGTTGGGCACAGGCCTCCTCTCCCACGGAGAAGGATTGAGATAGAGATTTAATTACCATGCTTGCTCAATGCGGCTTGGTGATTTCAGACTTTATAGTCCAGGTTTCCTTGAGATGTTTTCCTTCACCTTTGATCAGTCATTGGTATCCAAGATAAACTTAGAAAATACGTATAACGTTAAAAAAACAGAGTTCAAAAACCCGGATATATGGGCCGGTTATCGGGAACTGAAACTCCATTACCCGTTCGCTGGCACGTCTGGAATATTGAGTGAATGTGTCCAATTAACCCTTAGCCATTTCCACCCTTGACGGCGTAGAAAATCTAACCCTTGTTAGTGTCAACCCTTAAATTCGGATAATCCGGATATCGACAAGCGTTCAACCGGTTAAGATACCTTTTGGACCGGCCGAAACGTCCGAGTTTTATTTTGTGTCGGTTCCTGTGTCGCTGGTTTTTTTCGGTTATTTTTTTATCCGGGTGTAGTCCTGTTTTGTAGTGCGGTATTTTGTTGTTCCGTTGAGGAAAATTTGGCAGCGTGTGTCCGTTTTATTGTATTTTGATATATTATTTCCACTTGCAATTGTGTGTCTACAAATATTTTATCTAATGCGACCTTTATGGTGTAATAATTATGTTTTATTTTGTTGTATCTATAAAATTAAGGGTTTACAACCATATTTATCAAATAACGTGTTTTATTTTATCATCAGCTGTTCTTTGTGGTTTTATCCTTTCAATTCAGTGAGATGACGGCCATCTCACAAGTAACATTCTTTTTAGCCATATGAACTTTCACACAATCCATCCACCGTTTCTACTTTGAGTTTGACAATCGAAAATACGTGGTGATTAACGCTCAATTCTTCTCTGTTTGAGAGTAGGCCTGTGCCCAGCAGAGGGATGATAAAAAGGCTGATGATGATGATTTATCGAAAATATAAATAATATGAAAATATAAATATATCGAAATATGAAATATAATGTCCACAATATTGCTAACTATAACAAGGCACTTGTAATTATTACAAGATTTAATATGTATCCACGTGTCGTCCCGTCAATACGGAGTATCGTATTAAATATTTGAGATCAAAGATCCTCCTACGTGTAAAGTTTTAGACCAATAAAGGCCTTAACACATCTATGTCGAAGGATAATAATAGATGAAAATAATATTAAGGTATAACATAATTATTAACACAACGTCATCTAGTCTCAAACTAAGTAGAGCTTATACTATGGGCACTAGACAACTGATAAACTTACCTATATACTTTTATTTTTTAATTACATACATAATATACGTAGGAACACCCAGACTAAGTCAAACACCCAAGTTCATGTACACAAATATTTGACTCGGGCGAGAATCGAACCCGCGATCTCCGGCGTGGCAGGCAGGTACACTAACTACTATGCCATGTGGCCGTCAAACCAGATAAGAATAAAACATGATACAAAATATATATACATAGCACGTTTATCATAATTGATAACCATGTGTGCTAAGACCCTTATGTTTGAACTTAGTTTCTTCCGTGAAATGCGGTCCTGTCACAAGTTACAAGAAGATCTATAATAATTATTGTCTAGCTAACTTAAACTTTGACATGTCAGTGGTGAAAAGGTCAGCATTGATATAAACTAGAACTTAGATGTTTACTATATGCTGCGGGTTGTTCGTAAGAGAAACTGTGACCCTGGCACACAGGGACCACCAGAAGGAAGATAGTGGGTTTTAGTCAGTAAGAGTCTGACACTACCTCCAGCTGCACCCTCAGCGGGACATTTGATGATTTTCCACGAAAAATAAAAGATGTTTACTATATATTGTTACTAATAACTGTTGGCTCAGTACTATATACAAGACAATAAATATCATTGATAAATAATTGAATCAGGCGTCACTATGGAAATCCATGGCATTAATAATGTTAAGAAAAATATTTAGTTTGAATTCTGCGAAAAAAAATCCAGGCCTCGGATGAAGGTCGCAGAACCACCATCCTTTCCCTATATGTAAGCAGTAAAAGCGCCTTCATGGACACGGACCCGAGACCCCGTGCACAGCAGTCGTGCCTTGCGACCCACTAGACCAACGAGGCAGTCAGTATAAAATAAAATGACGATAAAAAATCTTTTAAAATCATTTTAATAGTAACTACTTTTTAATAGTGAACCTGCCTGCCACGCTATAGGTCGCGGGTTTGATTCTCGCATAAGTCAAACATTTGTGTGCATGAACATGGGTGTTTGACTTAGTCTGGGTGTTTCTATGTACAATACGTATGTATTTAAAAAATAAAAGTATATAAGTAAGTTTATATGTGGTCTAGTACCCATAGTACAAGCTCTGCTTAGTTTGGAACTAGATGACGTTGTGTGAATGTGAGAGGAATATTATATTATTATATATCATTAACATAAATGTATAGAAATATTTTGTACCAAACAAGTGTCTGGCAGAATTCAGATGAAAGTCACGCTTAATCTTCAAGAAACCAAAGAAAAAGGTGGGATTTGTCACAACAAGAAAGTGTGAGAAAAAGATTTTTATCTCTCGTAAATCTTTGAAATTATTTCTTCAAAATTTCTCGACGAGGTATTAGGCTTGCCTGATTTTATCCATTTAACCTTATTTTTATCGCCCCTTCTTTGAGGGGATTAGCTGATAAGAAAAAAATGTGACGTCATCCACTCGATACAGATCGTTTATCTTGTTAGGGTAATCTTTAAATTAAAAAGAATTTTATCGTTTTTATTTTGGTGTGAGTTTTTAAATGCATTTCTAAAGTGATGATTTCTAAGTATATGTATATACCTTGGATGCCTAAGACTGATTGAAGATAAAGGAATACAAAGGTATCGAGGATACCTGGACTGCAAAGTCTGAAATCACCAACCATTGAGCAAGCGTAGAGATTAACGCTCAATCCTTCTTCGTGTAAGAGGAGGCCTGTGCACAACAGTGGAACGATAAAACGGCTGATGATGATGATGAGAAGTTCTCTCGGAGTATATCGAATTTGTGATGTTCAGTTTAATATACTTTTCTTTCTAAGCCTATATTGTCGCACTGCTGGGCAAAGACCTCACCAAAGTCTTCCATCTGTCTCTATTTGAAGCGTGCTGAGGCCAATCAACGAGGAAAGTGTATAAGTAGTCTCACCAGCGCTTATTATACCTTATTTAATATACTTAGAAGAATTAAAAAACCTGTTTCTTTAATAATTTTCTTAACATTTTTCAATTAATTTCCCATTTAATTCCGTCATAAAAGTCTGAAAGATCTCCCAAAAACAATAAAAAAATAAAAACAATAGTACTCTAGTCTCCGAGAGAGTATTTCAGGCGAAAATTGTTAAATATCTGTTTAAGAAAATTGCTTTTACAGCGCCATGAAAACTGTCCGTTATTATTTTATCGATAAGAGAAAATTGTCGCCTGAAAATTTTAATTTGAGAAAGAAAATCGGTTGTATTATTTGAAAGATATCTTAATCTACGATTACACAAGTTGTAAGAAATATTTCAGCTCATCATCATCAGTTTTTTTATAGTCCCACTGCCGGGCACCGGCCTCTTTTCTCACAGAGAAAGATAAAGCTAAATCACCACGCTTTCTCAAGTTTGCGTTTGTCCAAGTTATATCTATGTATATGTTTTCCACCTGTCGTTTTCACCTTTAATCAGTCATTAGCGTCTAAGATAATTACAAAATACATAATCATAAGTAAGAAAAGATGCATTGTTACCTACTTGACCAATGCCCAAACAAATTGATAAACCGTAAAACCAATTTACTTGTCTTCCTTACCACGAATAAGAGTATTCCAATTAACTCGTAATAAACTACATCGAATCATCATTAAGAGTCGTGGTGGCCTAGTGGTTAAAGAGCCAACCTCTCAAGTGTGAGGGCGTGGGTTCGATTTCAGATCAGGCAAGTACCAATGCAATTTTTCTAAGTTTGTATGTACTTTCTTAGTATATTTTGGACACCAATGACTGTGTTTCGGATAACACGTTAAACTGTAGGTCCCGGCTGTCATTGAACATCCTTGGCAGTCGTTACGGGTAGTCAGAAGCTAGTAAGTCTGACGCCAGTCTAACCAAGGGGTATTGGGTTGCCAGGGTAACTGGGTTGAGGAGGTCAGATAGGCAGTCGCTCCTTGTAAAACACTGATACTCAGCTGAATCCGGTTAGACTGGAAGCCGACCCCAACATAGTTGGGAAAAGGCTCGGGAGAAGGAAACTACATCAAATTATCGAAAACATTTATTTAGTAAAATTAGTATACAGTGTGACGTAAAAACTCCATCCACGGTCTGACCGTGCCAAGCGTTTCTTAGCCACAAGCTCCTCAGCAAGAACATACCAAAAGAATAAAAATACAGTATAAAAATAAAATCTTTCCAGGGAATTTATCAACGGTATCATCGAGATTCAATATGTAACAAAAAAGGGAACGAAACCCGTTTAACTTTGACACAAATAAGACACTTGATGAAGCTCGGCTGTTCCCTTTCACCTACCGACGAGTGTAGATACATTTATTACCGAAGCGAGAATTTTATTTGCATTGGAAATGTATTAAAGATAAATAGAAGTATGTTTTTAGCTCGTCTTTCCTATCGTGTGATGTGTGAACAGTTTATTAGGATTTGGGGTTTTTGTAGAATCCTATGTGACAATTTTGGAGTTTCTTTAATATGAGAACTATTTGCAACGAAAAAGTAAGTTGTATAAACAAATAAAATCTATGAACAGACGTATTACAGACGTATACGTCAGTATAATTACCATATTATCATCATCTGCCTAGCCTTTCTGTAAAATCACTGTATTATATGTTAATAATTAATTTCCGTACTCAAACTTATCTTAATATTAATTTTAACTTAGGTACGCAGAGTTGCAAGCCTTATACTAGTATTGTAGGTTATGGTGAACGCATTTTTTTAAATTAATTATTAATCTCCATGTAGCCAAATTAGAAAAATAAAATTTTACAAAAAAAAAACTTAAATTTGAGTGATTTAAAGTTGAAAATCAAAAAGAGCTCAAAATCAGCTCTTTTTAAATTGGGAAGGTCAATTTTATAAAAGACAGTCCCCAAAAACGCCCTTCACCACTTTCCTATGAGTTATTGCTGGGAAGAAGAAATTGTGGAACAAACTCCCCAGCAACACAATTCTGACTGTATGGTTTGAACGTGTTTCAACCTACCTTTTTAAACTCCCAATACATAAATTGAATTGACAAACGATAAAAAACAACAATGTCTATTTGTCACGCTACCGATAGCGTGATTGAAAACCCTCAAGCATTTCGCGAAGGCTTTTCAGGTAAAGTAAAAATTTATGCCCCTTGTAAGCAGTAGAAATGTAAAGAACATTGATTTTAGTAAATATGGAGATTGTATTTAATAATGCTGTTATTAGGTACTTATACATTTACATTATAAATTATGCTATTAAAAAATTGGTTAATCTATCAACAGTCTTTTTATCGTCCCACTGCTGGACGCAAGCTTCTTCACACACTAAGAAGGATTGAGCATTAAGCACCACGTTTGCTCAATGCGGGGTGGTGATTTTAGACTTTGCAGTCCAGGTTTCCTCGAGATGGTTTCCTGCACCTTTAATCAGACATTGGTGACCAAAATGTTCAAAGTATAGACGCCAGCGCATCAAGTCACCTATGAACACGAAACTATAAACTTAGAACTATAATATAATGCTTCAGTGATGAAGTTGAAATTATGTATATTAAAGAAATTTGACAGATTGTGGTAGCTTGATGTGCTGGCGTCTGTACATACAGCTTAGAGAAGTTGCATTTAACCAATAGGCCGCCACAATTTTTTAATGAATTTCCTTTATAGTGTGAATTTTGTATTGACTCCACCATTTTAAATTAAAAGCTTTTATTTAACTTGCCGTGTATGTATGTTAAGGTGGATTCTTTGAACTCAATTTTGAAGTACATATCTTCAACCGATTGAGCTGAAATTTTGTATACACGTTCAGTTTGGATGACAATGCAAGATATGTTATATAACGTTATTCTAAACCCAAAATGGCGGACCGTCCAAGACGGCGGAATAGTTATTTTTAATGAATTTCAGCAGTAAGGGTATCAAATGAAAGGGCTTATTAAGAGTGACTTAAAAAATAATCTGACGTTATTCTAAATCCAATATGGCGGACCATAAAAGCTTTTTAAAAAAAGTTTTTTCTTTTAATTTATTAAAATTGAATAAGCAATAGGGCTAGAATTGAAGTATATTTAGACCCACTATTAAATAATATTTCTACAAACAATACAAACACTCTCTGAATGCAAATGATAGAAGGTCTATTTCCTTTGAGAATCCGTTACCATAACAAGACAAGTATTATGCGGCAAAAGAGATAGTGTATCGCTTTGAAACAAACAAACATATTGATATCAAAGGTGTATCAATCATACGGCATAGTGTGTACGGCATACAAGGAATCTACTTTTCCAAATGTACAGACGCCAGCACATCAAGCTACTATAATCTGTCAAATTCCTTTAATAGATTTTGGACTTTATTGTTGAAGCATATGGTTCAAAGTTGATTGGGAAAATTTGTCAGGTTGGGGTAGATTGATGTGCTGTGGCGTCTGTACGTAGATACTAAGTTTTTTTAAACAGATAAATGTGCCAAGCTGGCAAACTTATGTGAAGCTCAAACATGGCATGCTAAATTACTCTTAGTTCTGTATTATCAAAATCATTTTTTTTTAGACTATTAAAAGAAAATTTCACAAAAAGCAGCCTGGAATCGAGAAGTTAAATAAAAAAAAACATTTATTTCAATTAGGCTGATAAATCAGCACATTTCGAACGTAAAAATAAAAGACAGCCCACAAAACCACCACGTTTGACCACTTCCTATGTGTTTTTGCTTGGACAAAGAAATGACACAAGGACAACTTCCCAGGAAAAGAAAAATGATAGAATGCATCTTAAATACTCTCAAAACATTTAAAAGAACTTATTCCCCTTAACTAATTGTATCCACTCAATTATTATTAAAACGTTAAGCTTTTGACCGCCACAGTCACGTATAGACGACAAGCCAAACAGTGCAGTCATTTTCAACCGATATAATTCTGAACTCACTACTATATTGTAGGTATTTACGATGAATTCTTAGCTTGGCGCTGAGGGCACGTCTTTCTTTTTTTGACGTGGCGGTCAAAAGGTTAATATGAGAAAAATAAACACTGAATAACGTATAAATCCTTTTAACTAAGCCCTTAAACTAGTAATTTCGAGAGCAAAACTTGTACAAATGCTAGCAGGTCAACCTACCTTACCTACGAAAAATCGTCAAATTTTACCAATCGAATATTGAACCTTCCAGTTTTGTAATAAGGTTGAAAATCTATTAAAGAAAGACAGATCGAGGTAGGTTGATGTGCTCGCGTCTGTACATTCCTACATTTTTAATACACGCACCTTGAAAATATATGAAAGGGTTAGAGCCTACTCGCTTCTAATTGCTGAATCAAAGCGACATTCAACTACACTATTAATTGCACCATATTCTAAACGAATAAGGTTGAGAATCCAATGATCGAGTTCGCATATTGGTCCTTTTTATTCGCTCTGGTCCTTTGGAACATTGCCAGGGACTAAAATCTGTGACCAAGCTACGTTTTAATCTAAATTATTCTAGGCCAAAATAATTCTGGCCACTGAGTTTATGACATGGATGCTCTTGGTGAATGTTAAGTGGTTGATTTTCGAGAACTGGTTTTATATAAGCTTAGATAGTTGTTGACTTTTTGAGGGTAGTTTGACAATAAATAGTTTTAATAGGGTTTGTGATAATTTTGGTAGCGGTAATGAATTTTAAGTAGGTAAGAGCTTGTTCGTGACTTACTTTAAGGCTTTCTAATTCTATCTTAAATTGAGTAAAACTGTATACTTATAAAACTATTTACATGTCTTTCCTCGAACCAGTATAACTTTTTTCTTTGTATTTACTTCTATTTTGGAAACATCATCATCTGCTTAGCCTTTTCCTATGCTACGTTGACGTCGGCTTCCAGTCTTAACCGGATGCAGCTGAGTACCAGTGTTTTACGTGGAGCGACTGCCTGTCTGACCTCCTCAACCCAGTTACCTGGGCAAACTGAGACCCCTTGGTAAGACTGGTTGTCAAGCTTTCTGGCTTCTGACTACCCGTAACGAAGAACCAAAGATATACAAATGACACGGGGGAACTTGTCATAATAAGATGGTCACCCATCCATGGACTGAACACGCCAAGCGTTGCTTAACCTTATGATCGATTTACCCGTGCGGCTGTTGCTTAGCCACGAGCTCCTCCTATTTTTGAAACATCATTCAAATAATTTATCTGAGGGCACGGGAGTGCGCCAGCCAATATTTTTTATTAAATATGTTCAGAAATATGGATCGAATTCACTGATACTAATAAGTTAATTCGTCAAAGACTACAGACGCCAGCATATCAAGCGACTACAATCTGTAAAATTTCCTCAATATATTTTCAACTTTGTAGCTCAAGCATGTGGCTCAAACTTAATTGTGAAATTTTGACAGTTACGGGTACATTAAAAAATCCTAGTTGTCTAATCTTTTGGTGAACATGAGAAAGTAGAATTCAAATATCTTGTTAAAGATATAAATATAGATTTACTGCACCCATGAGAAATTAAATCTTGTTTGATTACGAAAAATTAAATTTCGTAGAATTAATTTATTCCAAACTTAATTTCGTAAAGCTGCGTGAAAAACCGAATTTTAATATATTGGATATAGTTTATCCAAAATGACATGTACTGACGATACTGATTTATTCTGAATTTAAAATATAAGCCTCATTGACTGCCTCGTTTGCCTAGTGGTCGCAAGGCGCGACTGCTGTGCACGGGGTCCCGGGTTCGAATCCCGGGTCGGGCCGAAATTGCTTTGTAGGTTTTGAGACACTTTCATAAAGCAACCTGGAGTCTGGAAGTTGGTGATTGATTCACCCGTGCATCGGAGAGCACGTAAATGTCGGTCCTGCGCCTGATCTCTCTCCGGTCGTGTCGGATTGCCGTCCCATCGGACTATGAGAGTGAGGGAATATTGAGTGCACCTGTGTCTGCGCGAATGCTTGTGCACTGTAATATGTCCTGCGCAACTGGATGATCTCCATAAGAGGGAACGACCGCCGTAGCCGACAATCGGCCTGGATGCCATCATTCTGAATATTATTATATATTTCGGTTGAATTATACGTTGTTAATCCAAATATAAACATATTGACGTTGATTTATATTATTATTTAGAGCATAATCGATTCCAATCCCGACTTAATTAATTAATATTCTAAGTATTGCTTAAATGAACTTAAAAATAAAAACGGTACATACATATATTGCATCATCGAAGTAAAGACGCCAGCACATCAAGATACTACAATCTGTTAATGAAGTACATTTTACAGTTTCGTGTGTACATGTAGCTTGATGTGCGTGGCGTCTGTACATTTTGACTGATTTTTGCCTTTTTTTTTCAATGGGTTTCCAAATTTAATCATATGTCGATGTCTATAAATGTCAATATACAATACTTTACAAAATTTACATGTAATTATTTTACATTAAAACATTCCAAACTAACAAAAATAATATAAATCTGTAAAAAAACATCATAAAATAAATCTATAAAAAAACAAATTAATAGCGTCAACAAAATAAACAACTCGACTCAAAGCAACCAAAAATAAATCTGAGCAATAATTGATTTCTCCATTTACTCGCTAAAAGCTCTGAATAACCTTATACAGGACCTCATGAAAGGAGTTTCTTATAGGCCGCTCGTTACGTCATCTATACGTCATCATCCGTCATTCCATGGACAAATGGCCCAAGTGTCGGATTCCAGGAGCAAGGTATTTATTTTCTTAAATTGTAAGCTCAACAAAGGATTATTGTTGGTCAGCTAACCATTTTTGGTAGGATTCTATTATAATCGGTTATTTAGTCCAATTTTTATAATAAATTTTAAACACTGTATGATTTTCAATTTTCAAAATTGTACCTTATGTGTTAAAGACAAGATTCATTTTAGATTGATTAGCCCGCAATGGTTGACAACAATAGTCATAAATTCGATGACTATTTGCCCGTGATTATATTTTTAACTGGGACCCTTATTGCATTATTGTCCAAAGGTTAAAATACACGACCGAATAAAACAGAGGTGTATTTTACCAGCATACATTTTTTATTATGAAAGTATTTAAAATCGAAATAATTATTATGATTCAATTCCAGGTCTGGCAAGTACCAATGTAACTTTTCTAAGTTATACGTACTTTCTAAGTTAATCTTGGACACCAATGACTGATTAAAGGTGAAGGAAAATATCTCGAGGAAACCTGGACTATAAAGTCTGAAATCATCAACCCGCATTGAGCAAGCGTGGTGATTAATGCTCAATTCTTCTCCTTCGGAGAGGAGGCCTGTGCCCAGCAGTGGGACGATAAATAGGCTGTGATGAATTATTATGAAAAACTGTTTCACGAGTATTTTATTTTATCTTTTGAAGTTATATAAAAATATTGATATAGTCTAAACAAAGTGTAGTGGATTTATGTTTATTTGTCCTGAATTCGCTGAAAAAAAGTACTCAGAAATCTGCCATAAATAGACAAAGCTTTATCGCGAAAGTGCAACAAACTTTTAAAAAACACTGGTCAGATGCCCCATTCATAGACAGTAGTGCACTTTACTATTCATTTTATTCTGCACTGAAATAGACAACAAGAAGTGCAAGCTTAAGTAAGCCGAAGTTTCTGGGAAGTGCGAAGTTCTTCAAAAACTGTGTTTCGCTATGAATAATCTGAACTGCAAACACTTTTTGTGTGTATTGCACTGTCAATTTATAAAACCATTTTGATAAAAAAGTTTTGTGAAAAATACATAATATATTTTAAGACTCGAAGCTAATTTCAAAAAAACATACTAATTAAAGGCCGCTTTCTATAAACAAATAAAGATCCATATTACATAGGTATACGAAGTTTTTGACATAAACCTTATCTGCCGGGGCTACAAAGATCTCCAGAAGAAAACAAAAGTAGCACCTACTCAGTAAAAGTCTGACAATCCCTCCAGTTGCACCCACGGGAGGGTTCATTTGATGACTTCCTAATAAAAGATAGGGGTTATTTTCTCCCCATGCTTTTAGCTTTAGGTGTAAAAAATTATACCGTGTTTCAGAAGGCACGGTAAATTTGTGGATCACCGCGGTAACGCACGCGAATAACCCTTTAGTTTTAAGTAATATTAAGCAGATCGCAATGAAACTGTCTTAAAGGCTAAACCAATCTTTATAAAAACCTGATTTGCTCTTTGACAGCCTCGTTGGACTAGACCAACTGGTTTAGTCGCATAGTGTGACTGACGTGCATGAAATATCGGGTTCTATTCCCGGTCCGAAATCGCTTTGTGGGTTTTGAGAAACTTTCGTAAAGCAGTCCGGAGATTGGAAGTGTAACGGAGAGATCATACATTTCGTTCCTGCGCCCGGTCTCCAGTCGTATCACCTGCGTCTGCGCAAATGCTTGTGCACACACATGAACGGCTGCCATGGCCGACAATCGGTCTGGATGCCATTATTATTAATTAGTAATTCATTAAAAACAGCAAATAAATATCTAATTCGTATTTCAGAAAAAACAAAATAGCATCTGACTACCACTGATATTCCCTTGGGACCCTAAATCTCACCAAGGCAGTTGTTTTCAACATAATATGCAAAACCCAACGTTCGTCGTTCAGTAGTTCGTCAAATGCATGCATTTTTACTTAAATTTTAGTTTCATGCAAATTAAATATACATATGCATATTATATGCAACCACAGGATTACGTATTCGTCATAATTTTGCATAGAGATGTCCCATTTGTACTCGTTTCTATTGTGAGTTGCTTGATAAAGTTTTATGAGGTAACATGGATTTTCTATGCTGATTTCGAAGGTATATAGATGTTATTGAATGTAATATTTTTCCTGGTAACTATTTTACAGGGTTTATTAGAGAAATGAACAGAATTTTGCTGAAGGGTGGGCCGTCTTTTGTAATATTTGACGTTCAAAAACGCTGCTGTTTTACAGCCAAGTTTGAATAAATGATTTTGAGTTTTTTTTTTTTAATGTACACAATATCGAAAGGTGTACATTAAAATCTATGCTAAGTTTTATCGGCAGAAAAAATATTATAACAAATGCAATATTTATTAGATGAGCATTTTGTGAAGGTTTTTTTTTTTTAATTTTGTTCAGATTTGTGACCCCTTTGTATAACTTTTCAAAATTATCATATAAATTATCATAAGTCGTCCTCATACAATTCTAAGATAAAAAAAATAGCATCTAAATAGTAATAGCATCATACTCATAATAATATTAAATCACATTAAACTTATCTACCTACATTCTTACATAAACAAAACAGTTCAAAACATTTCCGAATATTAATGCGAAGCATTATCCTTTGCCATTAAGTAATCATCTAAGGCATTTTTCACACGTGCGACAAATAAAATATTTTATTAACATCGGCTTTCCTGTTTTCTGTTTTTTATAGGTGTAAATAAAAAAGATTTTATTTATTTTCATTTTAATTTGGCATGCCTCGCGCGGTTTTTGACAAATGTCAAATTCTTTAATCTGTAGTTTTTGTTTTCATTTTGCTTTCAGCTTAAGATAATAATAGTGTTATGTTGGTAAATTTTAAGTTGCAGGAAAATAGACTTTAAAATAAAATGTCGTTTCTATATTTTCAGGTGAGGTTGAGGTTCAAGTATTAGACACAGCCATTATTGTACCACACTGAGCAACTTTGCTCCATATGCTTCAGCAATAAAGTTGAAAATCTATTAAAATTACGAAGATATTTGACAGATTGTAGTAGTTTGATGCGTTAGCCTCTGTATCTATATAAAACTTGGCATACGTCAATAAAATAGCTTATACATCTGAATAACATAATAGGCTGATTTTTATATATTTAGTAGTGCCCTCAGACTGCAGGTGAAACCGCTGACAGAAGCTAGTCTTACCATATAAAAACAAACATTAGTTAAGATCTGGACTCCCCCTCCGAAAAATACCTTAAAAGCTTCGTAACAAACACGGCTTACCGGATCTAAGGAAAATCAGATATAAGACTGCTTTTAGAAGTGCGATTTATTGGCTGTTTGTTTTCCTCATTACCTTTGGATTAATTTGATTAAAGAAAACAAGCTAACTGTCATGGTGGCCTAGTTCTCAAATATCATCCTTCTAAGGGTTCGATTCCACGTCAAGTAAGTACCAATGGAACTTTTCTAAATTATTATGCACTAAGTAGATATTTTTTACGTAGGAAATTATCATATGGCATCATTTTCCCGTCAGACTCTTAGTGACTAAAACCAAAAATGTTCCTTTAGGAGGTCCCTATGTGCTAGGGCCACGGTAACTCTTGCGAACAACCCGTCACTCCAGCAGGCCTCCTCCCTACGGGGCCCGTCCAATGTGGATATGTACTCAGCTACATCTGGTTAGCCTGGAGACCGACCCCAACATAGTTGGGAAAAGGCTAAACCAATGACCATTCATCATCATCAGCCTTTTTATCGTCCCACTGCTGGGCACAGGCCTCCACTCACACAGAGAGGAATTGAGCGTTAATCACCACGCTTGCTCAATGCGAGTTGGTGATTTCAGACTTTATAGTCCAGGTTTCCTCGAGATGTTTTCCTTCACCTTCTATCAGTCATTGGTGTCCAAGATATACATACTTAGAAAGTACATACGAATGTAACTTAAAAAAATTGCATTGGTACTTGCCTGACCTGGAATCTAACCCGCACATTCATACTTGAGGGGCTGGCTTTAACCACTAGGCCACCACGACTTTTTTTTTCGATATATCGTTGACGATTATGCGACTAAAAATCGCAATCCTCCAAACAACTTTATACAACCATTTTTGCTAATGATAAGTAGAAAGCTTTGGAGAGAACATAATTAATTGTTACTGTTAAAAAGGTTACAAAGTCTGGCCCGAATATTATACTGGGATCCACATTTTCACAGGAAGAAGGCGCCTTCGGTAAAAGGCTGGTTATGAACTTTGTATAGTATAATAAACCTGTTTTTGAGTAAAAGGTGTTTTGTTTATGTCTTTTGGTAAATAATAATATATTATAATGGTTGTTTAAGTAATTAAATTGTATTAATAATGAGATGGACTTGGAGAGGCCTATGTCCAGCAGTGGACTGCGATAGGCTGTTGATGATGATGAATAATAAGATGGTGCTTATAGATAGCAGCCAGCACATCAAGCTACACGAAACTAAAACTTTTTCCAATCAACTATGAACCGTATGCTACGGCGATAAAGTTAAAAAGCAATTAAGGACATTTTATAGATTGTAGTAGCTTAATGTGCTATAAATTTTTCACAATAATGCGTGCACAAAGAAGCTGTGAGTAAGCTCCAGTATTTTAATAATTTTATCATCTCCATCTCCCGAGCCTTTTCCCATCTATGTTGGGGTCGGCTTCCAGTCTAACCGGTTTCGGCTGAATACCAGTGTTTTACAAGGAGCGACTGCCTATCTGACCTCCTCAACCCAGTTACCTGGGCAACCCAATACCCCTTGGTTAGACTGGCGTCAGATTTACTGGCTTCTGACTACCCGTAACGACTGCCAAGGATGTTCAATGACAGCCGGGACCTACAGTTTAACGTGCCATCCGAAACACAGTCATTGGTGTCCAAGATATACTTAGAAAGTACATACAAACTTAGAAAAGTTGCATTGGTACTTGCCCGACCTGGAATCGAACCCACGCCCTCACACTTGAGAGGTTGGCTCTTTAACCACTAGGCCACCACGACTTTCTAATAATTTTAATTATTACTAATTTCAAACCATCTCTAGTTTATATTACAAAAACCCTTAACTCAACGTTATTTTATTTTCCACAACGAAATTAGTTTAAATTGTAACTCTTAGGTTAAAATTAGGAGTAACACTATCAGAACACGGTGTAGCTACATTTTAACTTTATCTAGATTAACTAAATTAAAACTAGCAGTTAAGTTGTCCTACAGCGAAAGTTAATTATTTATCTAAGATGCTAATTGAAAATGGACTTGGCATTTTTTGTATAAATTGAATTTTAATGTTTTTTTTTTATTATTACCTACCTACCTACGTCTTACTTTTTAAGGTGTACTGGCCAACGTTAAGATACAGCAGGCTCAGCATGACAACCGTAGAAACAAGTTTTGTCTACCGGAGAATGGCCATAATGACAGAATGGACATTGAAGTAAGATTTCTTTTGGCATTTTTTGAAGAATTTTTTCTTTTCTTCGATCAACTTAGTCTACAAGTGATTATAATGCGAGTTGACAGGTCGCGCCATGCTCGGGCAGAAGACATATTGATATTGACAGAAAGAGCTTTGTCTTTTCTTGATAGAATAGATATAGAATCGCCATGCTAAGCACGCAAAGCTATCGAAACTGTCAAATATTACCTATCAGCTTTGAACCATATGCTTCAGCGATAAAGATGAAGGTCTATTAAGAAAATTTTACAGATTGTAGTAGCTTGATGTGCTGGTCTATGCTTTTTCAGTTAATTAGTTGAGATTTTCAGGTAAGCGGGTTTTCCTTATTTTTTAAATAAATTCTAGGCGGTTATCAAAGCTAATTTAATATAACTAAATTTAGACATGCAAAGTTCCTAAATTGAGCAAAATTTTACATCTATTTAAGTTTCCTCAAAAAAAAGGGAGAAAAATACAAATTGCTACAGTTTAACCACACAACAATTTAGCACACCAACTTTTATACTGGCAACACAAACAAAACAAAATGGTTGATAGCTGAAACGATGCGTAAGTTCGCCGGCGTGTACCGAACTCGGAAAATTTGACGCGAGCGCCTCCGGAATACTAAGTTATAGGGCATCAGGCTTTTGGCAGACTACACAATGTTCACATGTGGCTTTGCTTGCGTTTTTTTGGAAATATTGCTGCTGTCACCATTGTTGTAGCGTGGTGGTTTGTTAAGGCTGTGGACTCCTTTTTGTGGTTTATGGGTAAATATCCCTCACACATTCACACAATGTCATATAGTCCCAAACTAAGCAGAGCTTGTACTATGGGTACTAGACAACTGATAAACATACTTATATACTTTTCTTTTGTAAATACATATATATTATAAATAGAAACACCCAGACTAAGTCAAACACCCATGTTCATGCACACAAATGTTTGACTTATGCGGGAATCGAACCCGCGACCTATAGCGTGGCAGGCAGGATCACTAACCACCACGCCATCTGGTCGTAAATGTTTTGTACTGCGGGATTGTTCGCAAGAGTTCATAGGAACAGAGTGGGTTTTAGTCAGTAAAAGTCTGATACTCTTTCCAGCTTCCAGCATCATCACAGCCTTTTTATCGTCCCACTGATGGGCACAGGCCTCCTCTCACACGGAGAAGGATTGAGCGTTAATCACCACGCTTGCTCAATGCGGGTTGGTGATTTCAGCCTTTATAGTACAGGTTTCCTCGAAATGTTTTCCTTCACCTTTTAATCAATCATTGGTGTCCAAGATAAACTTAGAAAGTACGTATAACTTAGAAAAGTTACATTAGTATTTGCCTGACCAGGAATCAAACCCGCACCCTCATACTCGAAAGGCTGGTGCTTTAACCACTAGGCCAACACGCCTTAAGTACTAATTATAATGAGAATGAATGGTCAAAAATGACGCAGTATTTTTGGCTGAAGATACAAGCGAAGTTATATTTGTCACTATTTACAGGTATTTTAAGATTTATGAATATTTAAAATCAGCATGTATTCTGTAACATATTTTATTTAATATTTGGAATCGAGTATGACTGCGAGGTGAGCATCAAAGTGAACGTCAAAGTGATGTCTACAGAATGTCACTTTTTACGTCACCTCATACATATATGTTTCTGTCAAAATCTCAAAGTTCATTTAGTTCAACTCGCAAACACGCTCGCATGAGTAGCGCTAGTGTAGATTCGAATGCCAAAGTGAGTTTTTTCAGCGCTTATTCAGATTCGAATTTTAGAGTGAAGCTTACAGAATCGACGTTCAGTTCAGAAATACGATAACAAAATATGCCATTCTATCAACTCATACAAACTTTTACAAACATAAAAAAAAATATCTTACTAACATTAATAACCCTACTTAACTAATGCCAAACAAATCCAAGGTCAACAGACAACACATAAGCTTTTATTACATTAATGCAATCTCATTACTTCCAAAAGTTTCTATCTACGATCTTAAGGCGCGGGCCCACTGCAGCGCATGCTGTACACGAGAACGCGGCGCATATAACCTATTGAAAAAAAGGAAAGACGTGCCCTCAGCGCTAAGCTAAGAATTCACCCATAAATACATAAAACAAAGTAGTGTGTTCGGAATCATATCGATTAAAACTGACTATTAATTTTGAACTTTAAAAGTTTGTTATGTAGTCGTGACTGTGGCGTGCCGGGTACTTTTTGGCTTTTCATCTATACGTGACTGAGCGGTCAAAAGGTTCAATAGCTTGGCAGCGTGGGCTTATGTTTCCACTGGAGTACCTACACGAAGACTTACGACTAGGTATAGCGTGGCATCGCGCATGGAGAGAATACGTCCGCAGTCAATGCAATCTACTGTCACAAGGTGTAGTGTATGTCTGAAAACTATGCTGCTGTAAGCGAAGTGTACCTACTAAGTAGGTCCTACTTAGTCATGGGTCATATTCATGTACTCCACTGGAAACGTGACGTCAACGGCGTTGAGCTATGCGCCTGTTTGAGCAAGCCACGAATGTATCAGTGATGTCAATTCATGCATAACCTCTCCGTGGATTGCAGTGAACACAACTACTTTTTCTTACAAAGCGAAGCTTAATATACATGCGTAGCCTCTCCGTGCGCCGCAATGGGCCCTCGCCCTTAGATAAACAGAAGACGTGAGTTCTGCAACTCGTATTAAGATAAAATTGTGTCTCACAAAGGGGGATGTACGAATTTGTATATGTGGCGTATTTTATGGATGATCCTCTTGCATGTTATTGTTGCATTCTACTCGTTTTGTAGCATACGAATGGTATTGAGATGCAGGGAATATCTGTATTTGTTTTGTCTGAGAGTTTAGATGGCTTTTATGAAAGGTACTGAGGATTTATTTCGTATTATTTTTGACTGATAATATTTTTTGTAGGCATTTTTTTTATAATTTTTAATTATGTTCAGATGCATTTTGGCGGGTAGCATGTTTCCTTGGAATTTAGGAGTGATATTTGCCTATCATTGGGATAGTATACGCGAAGGGACAAATAAGATTATAATTTTCACTCTTTTAATTAACACAAACATGTTACAAGTGTGTTCAAAGTAACATGAGCTAAATAAATAATTTTATTCATTATAAGCCTCCTGCCCCTATGACAATATTATTTGGAATCGGCGTAGCCTGTTTTCTGGTTCCATAACCTTCTATCTTCCATTTTGCAACTTTGGTCCTTACGACCAAAAAAAATATCACTGAATGCACAACCCTAAACTAGTGACAGTATGCAATCAACAATCTGTTTGTTCACCAGAAGGTGGTGTTTAGACTTTGGTCGTGCGGTTACTGGGCACCCATTTATGTCCAATGTCAGGTTTGTGGTTTACAAGCGGTCGGGGTGAAGCAGGTAAAATCGGATAAATATCAGGTGCTATTAACAGTTACGTCTAGCTCAAATTATTCATTACATAATGGTTTACAATTATTCAAAATCATGTTTAGTCTCCATAAAAAGTAATGATTGATGTCATCTGCCTAGCCTTTTTCCTCATCTCCCGAGCCTTTTCCCAACTATGTTGTGGTCGGCTTCCAGTCTAACCGAATTCAGCTGAGTACCAGTGTTTTACAAGGAGCGACTGCCTATCTGACCTCCTCAACCCAGTTGCCTGGGCAACACAATACCCCTTGGTTAGACTGGCGTCAGACTTACTGGCTTCTGACTACCCGTAACGACTGCCAAGGATGTTCAATGACAGCCGGGACCTACAGTTTAACGTGCCATCCGAAACACAGTCATTGGTGTCCAAGGTATACTTAGAAAGTACATACAAACTTAGAAAAGTTGCATTGGTACTTGCCCGACCTGGAATCGAACCCACGCCCTCACACTTGAGAGGTTGGCTCTTTAACCACTAGGCCACCACGACTAACCTACGACTGCCTAGCCTTTTTCAAGGCTAAATATGTTGGGGTTGGATTCCAGTCTCACAGCTGAGTATTAGGGTTCATGGAGCGACTGCCTTTTGGTTAGACTGGTTGGACTTGGTGATGGGTCAAGTGTTTTTACAGACAGAACATCAGGCTATTCGAAACCATATTATTTAAGAAATAAAGTTAAAAAATATTCAGGAAATTTGACAGATTATAGTGGCTTGATGTGCTGGCATCTGTAATTAGTTGCTAAGACAAGAAGAAAATAGAACAAATTTTGGGTTGGATTTAATTACTCACACAGATCCATTTTTTTCAACACAAAAAAAAGTCACTCAAACAAAACCCTAACAAAAAAAACATCTTTGCCCACATTCTGATGTCATACCAAAACAAGATTAAAACTCATTAATAGTTGAGTCCCTCATTCCTCTAACTTCCCAGTAGGGGTAACTCCAGTCTATAAGCACCGAGCCCCAGACGAATGGATTAATATTCTCGTGCCGCGCCACGCATACGAATATAATCTACCCGTTTATTATTCACGTCTTTGGTTGTTCTGACTCACACAATACAGGATATTCATACAAATTGGACTTTTGAACGCGTTCCTTCATAATATTTATGTGAGGTAAATTTTTTGGTCCTTCGTGTCGTTTGGTTATTTTTGGTCCTTTGAGCTTTTGCGTGAATTCAGAAAAAAATTATTGGTGTGATCATCGATATAAGAAGTGTCTAGATGCCTAGTACGCGCTGTCAAAATGCATTATGATCAGAGACATCAATTTGGCTTAACCCCACCCACAGGCCGCCATTACGCGACAGACGTTTGCCGCGTGTTTACATTGTAAATTTTTCACAAAAAAATTCAAAAATGACGGTTTGTGTAGTGAAACTTTGTAATAACTACACTGCAAAAAAACATAAGGATACGAACATCTCTTTTCATAGGTAAGTTTGAAATTTTATGATAAATATGTATAGATATCTATGCATTTCTTTGAAAATATTACGACGGCAAAATAACAACAAAACGACTCCATATTGTTTGAGTATTGCCAAGGTATGAAATATTTTTACCTTCTTTTTTGATGCTGCGATTAATATTGTAAAATGGTATTACGAAATCAACATTATTATTTTATTGTAATTTAGTAAGATACTTATTGATAATACATAAGTTTATTTCTTCAATAGATTTCCGACTGATCCTGTGACATCCAGTCATTATATTTATATTTATATTTATATTTATATTTATATTTATATTTATATTTATATTTATATTTATATTTATATTTATATTTATATTTATATTTATATTTATATTTATATTTATATTTATATTTATATTTATATTTATATTTATATTTATATTTATATTTATATTTATATTTATATTTATATTTATATTTATATTTATATTTATATTTATATTTATATTTATATTTATATTTATATTTATATTTATATTTATATTTATATTTATATTTATATTTATATTTATATTTATATTTATATTTATATTTATATTTATATTTATATTTATATTTATATTTATATTTATATTTATATTTATATTTATATTTATATTTATATTTATATTTATATTTATATTTATATTTATATTTATATTTATATTTATATTTATATTTATATTTATATTTATATTTATATTTATATTTATATTTATATTTATATTTATATTTATATTTATATTTATATTTATATTTATATTTATATTTATATTTATATTTATATTTATATTTATATTTATATTTATATTTATATTTATATTTATATTTATATTTATATTTATATTTATATTTATATTTATATTTATATTTATATTTATATTTATATTTATATTTATATTTATATTTATATTTATATTTATATTTATATTTATATTTATATTTATATTTATATTTATATTTATATTTATATTTATATTTATATTTATATTTATATTTATATTTATATTTATATTTATATTTATATTTATATTTATATTTATATTTATATTTATATTTATATTTATATTTATATTTATATTTATATTTATATTTATATTTATATTTATATTTATATTTATATTTATATTTATATTTATATTTATATTTATATTTATATTTATATTTATATTTATATTTATATTTATATTTATATTTATATTTATATTTATATTTATATTTATATTTATATTTATATTTATATTTATATTTATATTTATATTTATATTTATATTTATATTTATATTTATATTTATATTTATATTTATATTTATATTTATATTTATATTTATATTTATATTTATATTTATATTTATATTTATATTTATATTTATATTTATATTTATATTTATATTTATATTTATATTTATATTTATATTTATATTTATATTTATACTTATATTTATAAGATAATTTTATCACCTATGTCAATGTGAATAAAACTGCACAAATTTTAATTTTCCCACATTTTGGGGGTAATCACTTTGCGCTGGTATATTAGAATGACACGCACACATATGCAGACGCGATAATCATACACTTTCGGCACTCACACGCGCATCAAACATGCTGTCAATATGAACGTTCCGTTTTGTACTAAACACTCCATCTAGTCTTTCCTATATCGATGGGTGTGATTGTCTTGTTTGTACAAATATGTTTTTTTTTGTGTTTTTCAGAAAAGATCTATCTTTCCTTTTATAGAATATATTGGATAAATGGAGCAGCCATTAACATTTTTTTTTATATTCGTATGATGAAGATTGGTATCATAGTGGGGACATCTTGCTAACTATTTTCCACATGCGTGATCTAATAGCGGTGACGTCACAAGCTTGTATGCATATTTTTCTGTTAGTTAACTGTTTGACTTTCTACTGGTTTTGAAAGGTTTATAAATTAATTATTTCTCAACGTTTTTGCTTTTGTAAAATGTTACTTTTGATTATGAATAATAAAGAAAATATCACGAAAAATTGTTTAAATCAAATTAAATATAAAAAAAATCAATATTTTTTTTTGTTTTGTGTCGATATTAACTAAAGCGAAAAATTATGGAATTGATGATTTCCTTATAAGCTTGAACAGGATTGCTTGAATCGCCCACCGGTGGGCTGCGTGGCGTTCAACGTGTAAAAAATAAGAGTCAAATACCCTCTTCTGGACTCTTAAGGGCGCGTGTTCAAAAAGCTGGGAACGTCGCAAATAGCTGTCAAAAATTTACATGTTTTAATTAATTTCTCGATTTTTTTTATGAAAACATAAAATAATACTCTTAGTGCACTAAGAAAGTTAATAGAGGATGCAATTATTAATATCATAACACCGAATATATAGTTTTATATGTAAAAAAACGTATTTGGAAACTTTCCAATTGCCTTTTTTACACCTAAAACGTTTAAAACATCAAATTTAGTGTTTTAATTGCAATTCCTGTTCAATGTTTTAGTGCACTACAGAGCCATATGTCTTACCTACTTTCATATAGTAAATTGGCCAAATTAATTAAAACGTGTAAATATTTACAACTATTTCCGACGTTACGCGCTCTTAAAAATTCAACACAAAACGTTCTGTAGCATTTGTGAGACGTCTTCCAATATTACAAAGTGTTGCTCGTCTCCGCTAACTTTTCAATTAATCTTATCTTCGAAAGTGAAACGTGGCTTAAATAAATTTTATGGATGGTACAGCCTTATGCGCGTGAGTTGACATGAGAGTGTACTTCTAATCGTGTCAGATGTTTTGAAGTGAGCGTTCCCGGCTGTCATTGAACATCCTTGGCAGTCGTTACGGGTAGTCAGAAGCCAGTAAGTCTGACGCCAGTCTAACCAAGGGGTATTGGGTTGCCCAGGTTACTGGGTTGAGGAGGTCAGATAGGCAGTCGATCCTTGTAAAACACTGGTACTCAGCCGAAACCGGTTAGACTGGAAGCCGACCCCAACATAGTTGGGAAAAAGGCTCGGGAGATGATGATGATGATGTTTTGAAGTTAGCGTGCTTGCTTTGACGTGAGTGAAGTCTGTCGTGTAGAATTAATGTGTCAAACTGAGGTTTTGGCTAAGTAACAGATGTACGGATCGATCGATCATAGGGTTAAGCAACCCAAATCGCGGTCGCTCTTTGGATGAGTAACCATCTTGACATTATTAAGAGTCGTTGTTGTTTAGAAGGCACGTACAGTGTGGATTAAAATTAAAGTAATTGAATTATGTTACAAGTAGAAAGTACAGACGCCAGCACATCAAGCTACCCTAAACTAACAAATTTTCTTAATCAACTTTGAAGACATTTTTTTCGCGATAAATTTGTTTAACTATTAAGGAAATTTGACAGATGGTAGTAGCTTGATGTGCCGGTGTCTATATACGCTACAAACAAAATGTTATCTTTATACCACTATGCCTCAAAATATTTTTTTTTTTTTTATTAATTGTGCTATTTTGTGTACAATTCGTTCCTGTACTTTGATACCTCTATGAGTATTTTGGTCATTACCGCCGAAACCGACAAGTTTCTTCATAATTTACCTTAATTTTCCTCACTAAGGGGTGAACCCACCCCTAACTAATAATTAAAAGTGAGCACGTACATCGCGCCTGCTTGTGCATAAGTTATGTATTGTTTATATGTTACGGGGTGAGTAAAATGGGGGCGATTATAGTCGTAGTATTTTTGTCAACGTCTCGGATGAGTTTGTAAGATAGCCGACTAGGACAAACGATAGACAAGTTGAACCGTTATCACGGCCATTGACAGCAATTACTGTGGTCTTGAAACATTCTGATAGGAGGATCTATTAGGTTGATGAGGCCTTAGCTCATACACTAATTGAAAATATCATCAATCAATTTCATATTTTATCTCCTACTTTGTTGACAAAACATGATTTTGATGAATTGTTACTCCGTGATCATGGCGCTTGCAACAGTGCCGAAATATCGGGAACTCAATAAAAAGGTACATGATAGCAATCTCGTAACAAATAATTCAAAAGTTACTGACCATGAAAGTTTAAATCAACATATTGATGAAACATGTCTAAGAAGTACAGAACGTAGTGCAGTTTTCAACTAAAAAAAACATCCAAATCGGTCATCCGTTTAAGAGCTACGGTTTTACAAACAGACACACACGTACACAGACACATATAGCTAAATAGATAAATACGGCGATCTTAATGATATTTATTCAAATAATATAGCTATAATAATCTCACATATTCACGCAACATCATCTAGTCCCAAACTAAACAGAGCTTCATCATCATCATCTCAGCCATAGGACGTCCACTGCTGCTGAACATATGTAGGCCTCCCCTTTAGATCTCCACACATACCGGTTGGAAGCGACCTACATCCAGCGTTTTCCGGGTTTCGGTACTAAACTTACCAGGGATAAACTTTATTTTGCAAATACATACTTATATACATAGTATACCCAGACTAAATTAAACACCCATGTTCATACACACAAATGTTTCACTTATGAGGAAATCGAACACGCAACCTCCGGCGTGGCAGTCACTATCAAATATGGTCAAATACTGGTGTCTAGACTGGTGTCATCATCATCATCATCCTCCTGCCCTTATCCCAAGTTTTATTTGGTGTTGGCGCAGCATGTTTTTGTCTTCCACGCTCTTCTATCTGCCGTCATCTCACAAGTTACATTATTTTTAGCCATATCAACTTTCACGCAATCCATCCATCGTTTCTTTGGTCATCCCCTTCCTCTATATATCCATCCACATTCATGTTCAAGACCTTCCTACTAGTGCTGCATAGGTGTTGGCTAGAGTTTTACAGTCGGCTGCCTGCCTGATACCAACCCTCCTTATGAATGCTGGTTTTCCCGCCACCATGCGGGTGGCCCAAAGTTCTGGTGGTATGCACTAGGCCTTAAAAATACCCTTAGTCGCCTCGTACGATACCCACGGGAAAGATATGGGGACGTCCTATTCTGATCTGGGAACGACACGGATTGTTTTATTTTGTACTAGCGACCCGCCCCGGCTTCGCACTGGTGCAATGCTTTACAGTACAACAGTACTTCTCCACTATTTAATGGATTTTATTATACATATAAACCTTCCTCTTGAATCACTCTATCTATTAAAAAAACCCGCATCAAAATCCGTTGCGTAGTTTCAAAAATTTAAGCATACAAAAGGACATAGGGACAGAGAAAGCGACTTTGTTTTATACTATGTAGTGATTTTGGTGTGTTTTATTTTAATATCACAACGTTATAAGACCTCAAACCGCAAGGACCAACAGCTAAATCCTTCAAACAACTCCACTTAAACAACTTCAACATAACATAACCCTTCAACAGTCTGTCGCAGACAACTGCAGTGAAAAGTATAATTTTGAGAGACATGTCGAGTCATGTTGCAATAACTTCCAATAGCAGACAACTTGGATATGTCCAATATTGCCTTCAGAGACACGTTCTGTGAGAAATGAAAATACTTTAAGAAAGTTGCTTTGGGTTTCATGCTTGACTGGGTTAGGAGCTTACGTTTTATACTTTTGAGGGTTAAGCCATGGTTGCTATCGTTCGATACTGTTGGTCTTTTCGTAGAAACGCCAGCAGGTCCTAATCAAAAGATCATATGATCAAAAAGTCTGAGATCACCAACCCGCATTGAGCAAGCGCGGTGATTAACGCTCAATCCCTTTCTGTGTGAGAGGAAGCCTGCGCCCAACAGTGGGATGATAAAAAGGCTGATGATGATATTATTTACCTATGTGATTTCAGAATATTAACTCTGTTAATCTAATATATTTAATTACTTACATCATACAACTTGTGTCTGAAGAAAATATTGTTTAAAGATTCTTCAAACCAACAGACAGACATGTGTTGCTGGGGAGTTGCAGCAAAAACACATAGGAAGTGGTGAAGGGTGGGCGTTTTGGGGGCTATCTTTTGTAATATTTGACGTTCAAAAAGTGCTGTTTTACAGCCAAGTTTGAATAAAAGACTTTGAGTTTGAGTTTGAAGCACATAAATTCGAGTACAACAAGACCACAATATCTCACTAAAAACCTCTAACTACATATTTCACATTTTTCCTCGTAAATAAAGATTCTCTTCATAATTATTTTTTCCCTACGCTTGAGTTTCGAAAACAGACAGCTAAGCAGTAATAAATATCCTGAATACTTTATAATACGACCGCGGAACGTGATCTGGACCATGTCCAAGTTCCAAAACAGTTTACTCTTGTTTTGTTGTGCGGTCTAAGTCAGGAACGAAAGACCAAAATAAGTTTTGCGCTGAAAAAAATATTCAATTTAAGTTTGAGATTTTTGGTCGCTATCAAAGGAACTGTTTTTTTATAGTAGAGGTTGAATTTAACTCCAAAATATATTTAAAATGTTTTTTTTTTGTTTTTGAATATTTTAAGCTAGACTACAAAATAAAAGTAAAAAATATTTTTGCTAAATTGCGTCACTTCACTAAATTACTATATTGCAGCACAATTGAAAAAAAAATCTTTTGCCAAATCCCCATTAACAAATACCGATTTGTAATTCAGTAAATTATTTAAATTGACTTTCATTACTCATACGTAGGTATATAATTGATTTTTATATCTGGACCCCAAAAAGGACTATGACCCTTGAGTTTGTTTCGGCATTTCTTCTCAAAGTAGTCAGTTAAGAAATGCCGATCTCATCTCGTTTTTTTTCTAAAGTCTTGAAGTCTAAAAGTGTTGATTTCAACCTACATTACATGTGAAATATCAAGAAAAATTTCAGAGCGGGTACTGACATCGTTTCCTCTTTAGACCACTTATCCAAATTACATCGAATATACGGCTAAAAACTGAAAACTTGATCGTTCAAACTCAAACATGGACTAATACAAAGGTTCGCCTTTGACTGGTACACGATGCTAAGATATTACGTCTGAGTATTAATATTACAAGCTATTATTTATTTATGAGCTTCATCATCATCAGCCTATCGCAGTCCACTGCTGGACATAGGCCTCTCCAAGTGCACGCCACTGAGATCGATTTTCGGCTTCTCGCATCCAGCTCCGGCCAGGAGATCATCATCATCCACATCCTCCTCCATTTATGAGCTAAACAATCCATTATACTGACGATTGAGAAAAAATATACACCATTTATTATTTACATAATATACAAGCTAAATCAGTACTCTATGTGCTACATAGTAGAATAATTAATTTATTACGGAGAGTTTGCGGCGCAGATACATCAAGAAGATAGAAATACCAGCTTAACGCAGCGATAAAAGGAGCCAAAGGGTAGCCTTCTGCGGCAATTGGGCTATTTAACCCAGAAATAATTTTCCAACTTAAAAAGAGAGTTTTCAAGCAAACAAACTCTTTATTTTTCATACAAGGTAATTAAAAGAAACAGGTGACATTTATGTTACTTAGATGTTATTTAATTGAAGTCCGATTGTGCTATAAAACAGGTTTTCTTGTTTCACAGTTAAGGAGTCCTATAAGATAGATAGACTAACAAAAAAAAAATAGTACCACACTTTGAGCAGCGCAATCGTAAAAAGTTTTCCAGAGGAAAAACAGGTTTGATGTAAGGCCAAGTCACAACGTTGTCTCTTTTATACTCAAGTGTCAAACCAATACCAGTGCATTAATTAAATTTGTTCATAAAAGATTATAAGAAAGTTCGCAACTGTGGTAATTACCACCACTGTTTCTCGAACGTAGTATGTTAAGAACTTTGACTCGCAAATTACACGTAGTAGGCGTTCTCATAAGACTTCACACTGTATTCATAATCCTGGGTAATATAACGGGAGGAATTTAATGTTTTTATTATAAAAAAAGATCGACTTGGCGAGGGCGCTGCCATGCCCCCTGATCAACAGATATTTGACATTTGTGTTTAAGGGCGCGTGTACGAAAATCTGGCAACGTCGCAAATAGCTGTCAGATATTTACATGTTTTAATTAATTTCTCAATTTTATTTTATGAAATCATAAAATAATGCTCTGTAGTGCACTAAGAAAGTTAATAGAGAATGCAATAATTAATATCGTAACACAGAATATATAGTTTTATATGTAAAAAACGCCTTTTTTACAAGTAAAACTTTAAAAACATCAAATTTAGTGTTTTAATTGCAATTCCTATTCAATGTCTTACCTTCATATAGTAAAATGGCCAAATTAATTAAAACGTGTAAATATTTGACAGCTATTTGCGACGTTGCCAACTTTCGGTGCAAGCGCTCTTAAGAAGAATATAAAGAAAACTCACGAGAACCGTGATATCAAATTACATAAAGACATCAACCAAACAAATGTTTGGACATAACCATTTTAGACTACCCTCGATTATATACGAGCGTACAACATAGACATCGTTCCACCCTTACTTCTGCAAAAGCCCATAATAACAAACAATGGAATGCGACCATCACTATTATAATAACTATTAAAATAATGCATCCCACAATCGCTTCCTGAGTATTTTGGTACACTAAGGGGAAGGCTTAATATCTTTTGGGTAGTGACAGGCTTACACCATTTCACTAATGATGCCTTATCCTTCAAGTTGTGGTGTCTCCATGAACCCATGATGCTTTCAAATTTTTGGGGTCTCAAAGTCAAAAAATTATGTGCTTGATAATGTTATGAGGGTGCAGCTGGAGCTGTCAGAGTTTTACTGACTAACACTTACTGTTGTTCCTTCTGGAGGTCTTTGTCAAAGTCACAGTATCTTTATTGTGGACATAATATAAGTTACGTTAGAGTTCTCGAGACGCTGTAAACCGTGACAGTTGGAGACGCATCACGAGAGCCTCAATAGCCAATGAAAATGAAACACCATCAACCACGACCACTCTGTCAAGAGTGAACGACTAAGAAGAAGATATAAGTTACAGATCTTAACAATATATTCAAGTATCAATATATCCAGGCATACAATAATTACATGGGTATTGGCAGTGGAATGAATAATTCGAAGATCGTGGTAGTATGCTTTATCAATTAATAATGTTCCTAATTTATTTTCAAATACTGGAAGTTCCTTAGTGTCTAGAATGCCAATAGATATTTTGTTTGCCGAGCTAGCAAACTAGCAAGCTTTGTAAGCTCGTGTGCCGAGACAGCAGTAACTCTAGCAATCAATCCCAAACTATAATTTTCTTTAAATTCCGCATCTAAATCAAGCTACTGACTCACAAAAAACGATCTTGAATATGCATAGTGTTAATTAATGTATTTTATTTTCTCCACGTAAGAATCATCTTCATACTTCAAGAAATCTTCTACAAAAAGAATAAGCAAAATCAGTTCAGCTGCTGTCGAGATTTTCGCTAAACAACATCTTCAGCGAGTCATTTTCATATTATAGATTCTAACACCAATAGATACGATTCAGTTTTGAATGGCCACTCATCAAAAATCAACAGAATCAAGCGCAGCTTAACCTTGATCTATTAAACCATGCCCTTCTCAAGTCATTGTCATTTGAAAAACTTTAATGTTTTTACTTGCCATTAACCTAATACTTCGGGGCCTTTTGTACCCACTTAGGTATTAGGGCAAAGCTCTGGTACTCTGATGTTTTCCCATAATTACTATGTAGGAGGGGAGCGGGGGGTTCGCTAAATTCTTCCGTGAGCGTCTCCTACAAAGTTTGTGCGGACATACTGCTGGATTGTAGGGTGAGGTTAATTTTGGATGAAAATAGGACAGATGACAGTAGTTTCTGATTTATTTCTTCTTAATTCGCAAGTAGGTATAGATAACTATTATGTAAGAAAGGGTTGTGAGATCTAGTTTTTCTAGGACAAGAATCAATTTTAATAAATGTACAATTTACAACAGTGATAATAAATCTGCCATAGCTAAAGTATAAAAAAGTGCACAGACGCCAGCACATCAAGCTACTACAATCTTTCAAATTTCAAATATATTTTCCTCTTTATCGTTGAAATATGTTATGTTTAAAATTTAATTGGGAAAATTTGAAAGTTTCGAGTAACTTGATGTGCAGGCGTCTGCACATTTCTGTATAGGAAATCAATTTAATTTGTCCTATTGTTATGGCCTCAAAGAAGAGTTGTGAAAGTTTATGTTCACCTTATAGGACTTTATCCTCTTATTTCACAATTCCTGGTCACCTCACACTGGACACCGTTATTTCCGACTGGTGAACTTAAGCAAGCGCAAGTTGGGCTCATACTTAACTCCATTTTAACAAATAAAAATTGGCCAAGTCTGAGCCCGACTTGTTCACCAAAGGCTCCGTGCTATCTAAGGAAATACATGTAAAGTCCATTCTTTTATAGGATTGTAAAATTGTAAAGAAACTTCAATATTATTTTAGTGTCAGAAAAATCTTAATTTTGGTCTGAAAATGGAGATTTTATAGGCAGCTTTGTATTGAAAATTCCTGAAAAATCATATATATTTTTTTTATTAATTAAAAATGCTAAAATTGGCCACCATTATTTTGCATGAAATTATCTAAATATCCAACTCTACTAAATGTGGACTAGTCTGTCACAAAAAAATAAGAAATAGTTTTTATACTGTTATTTTCCATTTTGAAAAACCATTGGTGAAAAATGTATATGTCTGTCCGTAGATGCGCTCACATTAAGGTTCACATATTTTTTTTTGTTCTGAAATAGGCCCAAAAATAAACTAGCGTAATACATCCAAAAATAAAAAAAATACTCGGGTTCATCAATGGGAATTTCAACTCAATTAATTTGCAAAACACTACACTAATTTTAACAAACCAAAAAAATATTAAGCATAGCATAGACATTTCTGTGGGCAACCCTAAAATTGTCAGACAGTGGAAGTATTCCGTTAATTTAGAATGGCAACCTCTTAAGGACATCATTATTTTTTTATTACTTTCCTGACTGCCTGGGTTTCTTTGTAATGGGTCCACGTAAAGACGGTTTTAGAATTTTTTATTGTATTTTTTCTTTTATTATTGTGATGCTTGAAGTTGAGACTTTTATCTATTTTTCACGAATGTGTTTGCAATTGAGTGACGTGTTTTTAAAGCTAAAATATTGATGCGAAAACGTATATGGATTTGTGGTTTATGTTTTTTTTTTTATATCGAGGCACTCCACCGTGTCTCGCTTCCGACTGTTGTGCATACCATGGTTGGGAGCGAGACACGGTGGAGTGCCGTCGCCAACTCGCAATATTTCCCGCAGCACCTACATATGGATATTGTGTGCTTATTTGTCCTATTCTATTCCATAATAAGCCGCTGATTGCTGAAGCGATTTAGATGAAGTACAATTATCAAAGTTATAATTTTCGAATATAATCTGTTTGAAGACTTAAAACAAGCATTTTTAATTAATTGCATAATCTAAGGGCACGGTAGTGCCCCAGCCAAGTGTCAAGAGAGTTGCTAATGAATGTATTTTTTTTTTCTTTATTCTTGTCTGCCTGTCTGTTTATCCTGGCTAATCTTTGAAATTACTGTATTGACTTTGACAGGATAGGGAGTAACGTAAGCTACTTCAAATTGGGGTGCGGAAAATAGGTAACTAGTTAGGATGTGGGTGAAACAGGGGAGAACACGTAGTTTTAACATAGCTTTTGATGATCCTATATTTCAATAAAACTTAGAAGAATATTATCATTAGATATGAGAATCGTCGAAATAAGGTTAGAATTTAGATACACCGCCGCTATATTTTTTTTTTCATCAATATTTTCTTTCAGTTTAGTTAAATGGCACCGATATTCCAAGAACTCATTCTTTTTATTGTTTTTCTTCTTATTTGATTTTTAAATCACGCATCGGATCGGGCCCCAGCCAGTAAGTCTGACGCCAGTCTAACCATGGGGTATTGGGTTGCCTGGGTAACTGGGTTGAGGAGGTCAGATAGGCAGTCACTCCTTGTCAAACACTGGTACTCAGCTGAATCCGGTAAGACTGGAAGCCGACCCTAACATAGTTGGGAAAAGGATCGGGCTCCAATAGCCAATCATCTGCCTCATGGACGAATAAAAACTATTCTGCCATTGTTGATAAGAACAGCTTGTAATAAAAAAATGGTTGAGCTGATTTTCACAAATTCAACTCAGGTAAGAACACAAAAAAAAACTAAAATTGGTTCATCAGTTTAGGACCTGCGTCACTATACAAACACTTTGAAATAAATTCAGTCTTTTGTAGAATTTACCTTCAAAAAGTGCTGATTTTTAGCCTACTTTGAATAAATGACTTTTTATCTTATCTTATTAACTCATTAAGTAATACGAGTGCATACGTAAACATATATAGGTACATATTTTTAAACGTGACTTCAAGCCCACAGTTTATTGAAGTACACTCTGTGGCTCCACGAAATGCCCTCAATATTTGCATATAACATGTTGCAGAGGCTTGTTGACACACAAACATACGTTCGGATTAATAAAAAAACCAATAAAGTGGCGGCCGTCCCAAATAGTTCTCCAGAACGAAAATATTTCGGTAAAAAACTTGGTTATCTATTAAATATATTTCGTACTAGCTTCCGCAAGCGATTTCAAGCCACATCGGCAACTATATTTTCAAACCATTTGGGGTCAAAACCCTCAGCTTATAGACGTCTTTAATGAGCTATCTAAGCGAGTTCACGCTTTCCAAGACCAAAAAGCTGGCTTGTACTTTGGTCAGAGAATAAGCATTGCCATTCATCGTGGCAATGCTGCCAGCCTCTTGGGTGTGCCCGCCACCTACTTGATAGCAATGGGGATGAATTTTTCGATGCCTTTTTAATTTTTATGTTAATACTTGTATTATATGTTCATTTTTTAAAAGATTAAGGTTTTAAAAGATAAAAAGTCATTTATTCAAAGTAGGCTGAAAATCAACACTTTTCGAAGGTCAATTCTACAAAAGACAGCCCCAAAAACGCCCGCCCTTCACCACTTCCTATGTGTTATCGATTTTTAATGACAATCGTTGGTCTGTAATTAAATCTTCCCACAGAAAAGGATAGATAGTTTAAATAAATACTGATGATTAAAAAAGGAATAAGTCAGTCGTATATCATAGTTTAGCCGTATCTTTTCGTTTCTCCCACAAACTAAAACCGACGAAGATATAACACATTTGTAATATCATGTTATGTCACTTTTAGGCACTAAGCTTACTTAAACGTGACGTCGCAAGCTCCCACTCCCAAACTTTAGTACGTTTTTCTAAGTATTGTTATATATATTTTTTTAAACAAACAAATACGCGTCCAATATTTTTTGCTTATCTAAAATTATGGAGTAATTAGGATATCAATTTTTTATTTCACAAATTAAAGGTCAAATAGTTTTGTAGACATTCTTATTTTTTTTTACTCTTTTGTAAAATTAACGCATATCGTCCACACCACAAGTACCTTTTATTTTTTTTATTGATTGCAAAAGTCCCATCTAAATGTAAATTCTAATAGAACAAGTAAAGAGGACTCAACAAACACATTGTGGTACATTTGTCGGTCTGTATTGCAACAAAATTTGTTAAAAGCTCTTTACCGCTGCTATGAGTTGGTTCTGGCAAATTGCAGTTACCTTATGCTTTGTCATTATTTCGTTGATAAGATTTATTTTTTGACTTTGATTTTGAAGGTTTCTGGAGTGAAATGCTCTTTGTAGGTATGCCATGTCCTTCCTTAGATTTCTATCCTATAAGTTTGAGTTTTTTTTTTTTATATCCAGTGCTGTGGGATTGCTACCGTGGTTCTGGGATACAAAGACCTCCAAAAGGAACAAAACTGGGTATTAGATATTAAGAGTCTGACACTCCATCCAGATGAACCCTCAGCGGGAGGAGTCACTATTATTTTCTCACTCAAACAAGGTATCTGTTTTACAGTACAAGCTTTAAATAATGCCAATTTTTTTCTTAAATTCACTTCATAAGCATGGCATAGCATAACAACAAAATTTTCCACCCATTGTGCATATAATCAAATATTATAACATTGCCTTTCCGCTCCATTAACCATTCAACTGAACTTCTATACAAAAGAAGCATAACATTCCTTTTTTTAAACAAAACACAATTTCATTTGTTTCATCTCTCACCTCTTCCTCTCAAACGTATAAAAATAATTACACTAAAAGCCTTCAACAAGAAAATATTAAGAGCCTGCATCGTAATTTTTAATAGCAACAAGATATTCTAGTTTATTTACAAACTAATTAAAAGCATGCCGGTAAATTACTTCAAGTTGTTCAAGAACGCTGAAGTTTAATTTTTATGCCAAGCAAAGTTGCTGTGGCTTACTTGTACCCTTGTTGATGTTCCTCGTCAATTTATGATCTTATTATTTTCATGAGATACTGGTTTAATAACCTAACAAGAGTTTGTGTCATAGTGTTTTCATGTTCACTTAATAAACTTTTAATTAAAGGGAACCTACTAAACTAACAGGATGATAGCTTAGCACAGGGTTAACCGTCAGCGTGTTTATTTTTTTATATGGAATCTCGTTGTTCAGCCTAGGAGGTAGGGTACTGCTTAATCGATCTATTTCCATGGATACCTAGAAGTTGAGGCCTCCAGCCAGAGGAGAGGTGACCGTGCATACTACAACCTGCTTTATGGCATTTGTAAGAACGATGACGACTATCAATGATGATGATAGGACTATTAAAGAAATCTGAGAATAAGTAGGACATAAAAAAAGCACACGATCTTGTGTATTAGTTAGAAGTCAGCGAACTAAGAATTAATAATAATCTTTATTTCACTCTTCACAAAGTAAGCGTAATAAAAGAACACATAACAAAAAAAATATATATATATACAAAAAGTGCAAGAACTTTGTGAGAGTCTGGAGTCCATACTAGGATACCCTGTGTGACGGATCACCAATTGATGATTTTGAAGGAATTTTACGTGTAAAAGATAGAAAAAATATTAACAAAATTTCAAATTAACAACAGCTCCCTGTCTGTCATCAGAGTGAAGAAGACTTATGGGTGTAGGGCTGTAGGTACTTATGTAAATTTTGTCTAGACAACGTTTAAACGCAATAAAGTTTTAAGGTGTCCTGGGAATTTGTGCTTTGAAATTTATATTTCACGCGACGAAATGAAGACAGTGAGTAATCTAAAACCAAAACAGTGATAAAAATCTTCTTAATTTATTTGTGTAATAATTATTTAAAAGTACTAAAATTAAAGGGCTAAAATGGTAGAATGTTACTCTCTTAGAACCTTTCCTCTACCTCCATCGACGTTCATGCCCAAAACCTCCCTCACAACATGATCCTTATTCCTCCGCATTACATGCTCATTCCATGATAGCCGGTTTCTACATAGGTCTTGTTCTATCGGTGTTAGATATTAGTTAGATAGTTTTTTTTTGTTTTATTAAATGACGTGCAGAGTTTACATCCGTCGAAATAATCTTTTTTCTTTGTGGAAACTTCAAGTGACCCCTCCCGCTGAGGGTGTAGCTGAAGGAAAGAAGTGTCAGACTTTTACTGAATAAACCCCACTATGTTCCTTCTGGAGGTCCCTATGTGCCAGGACCACGGTAACTCTTACGAACAACCCGCAGCCCAGGCAGACCCTGGCCTTAAGGGCCCCCTATGTTGCTGACATCTCTACAAGAGTTGAACAGTTTGTTTGCTTGAACGTGCTAATTTCAGCGGTTCTTTACCTCGAAGAAATATTTCAGTTTTAGATGCCCTATTTATTGAGAAAGATTTTAGGCTAGTTTTTCATCATTTATTTTAGGCTAGTATTTGCCATGAAACGGGAGCAAAACCGCTCGATTCAAAAACACGAGGTTGCGAAGCCATACGCGACCCACTTATAAGACGAAGGTTAAAAAGGCGTATAAGGATAATAGAATAAAGTATCGGAACATGTGTCATGGGCCCAGCCTAACTTTGTATTGGCGATACGTTAAAATAAACAGATGAGGCCCCAACGGTCGGGTTTAGAAAGAATTTTGGGCATTCGTTATCGGTATTTCCCACTCGTATTGCTGAAATGTTTCAAATAGATTTTCCTGTTGATTGAGTCTGGATTTGGTTTTTGACTATTTTGTTTTGCATCAAAAATAATTTTCAAACTATACTCATACTAAATTCACGTGTATTGATACGGAAAACTTATAATGATTTTTAATTAATATTCTATCAATATTTGCTAAAATACCAAAATTTTATTCGAGCAGAAACGTGTAAGTTTTTTTCACGCATAATTTTTTTAAATAATACACAGATCTACCTACTCGTTCATCACAACATTTATCCTAGTAATAAATAAAACATCATTAATATCCTTTTTTTTAATTAAACACATTGCATTTACATTGCACAACTAATTAATGCATTTAAAGTTGCGCACTTATGACTTACCCTACCAAATCTCTCTATCGCTCTAAGGTTTGCTGTTAGAGAACCCAATTCTGGGTTAAGCTCGCCTTTGTACATTAAATTTCAAATTGTATGTGTTATGTGTACTTATGTGTGCAATAAAGTATAATAATAATTGCGATACTTGTTTACCGCTAAAAAGAATAACATCTTCTCAGGCATCAATGTTGAATCTTTACCTTACCGAGAACCATCGCACGGGCCCTGTCATAACTTTTGACCCTCGTACTTAAAGTTTTCCGTAGCCGCCATAACTTTTTCATTTGCTTTGTTTACTATAAATATAGGAAAGTTACGTTTCGCAGCTGTTTTATCTTCGATACTGTAAAAGATATACGTTTCTGGGAATAAATATTTGCGAAATTCAGAGATGATATTGCTTCGAGTAGAAGAGAATGTTCTTTATCGGCTTAAAAGATTTACTTACGTACGAGTACAAGCAAATGTGATAAAAAATAAGATTAAAATATTTATTCCACATAAGTAAACTTGACTTACTAATCAATGCTTCTATGATTTTTTTACGCTAGTGATCCAATTAAAAATATCAGTCATCTATTCTACAACGCCTTATTCACGCTTAGGCTATGTGGAATAGACTTGTGACGTCATAGACCGTGAAAGTGCAAATGTTAAATTTTGTTGAATATGACTGTGTGTAAAATTTTGGATATGATTAAAATAATTATGAATTTAATTTATCTTTATCTTATTTATTTTTAAAAGGTTAATGAACTTATCTGAAATACGCTTTTATTTTTCAATGCGAGCAAACAAAATATCAATTGCAATAAAATTGGTCATGCAGTTATTTTCGTTTCATTTCTGTAAATATTTCAATTTAAAAGGATAACTATAAAAATTAAAAGATTAAATTGTTTTTACACTTTAGTCTGAGTGCCTATATGTTGTATACTTGAAAACAACACGATTTCTCCACTTCAATATAAAGAGTACAAAAAGATTATTGAAACAAATTATTTTTTGAATAAATTCCATCATTGCTAAGTAAAATAATCTCAGAATACATAATCTATGTGACATTAGCCCACTGTGAATCTTAAAACAAGAAGCAAATAGATTTTGTTCTTGCTAACCAAAATCTACATTTATGCTTCAAAGCGAAAACTTTGACAACCATTACCCAAACCCGATCACACATCTAACTAACCAATCCGATTCAACGAATCTGAAATCATTAGCAATTAAATTCAATGTAAAGTCAAACAAACAAGTCTAGATCGCAAGCGTTCTACTAATTGGCAAATTAAACTAGTTAGGTAGCAACTAACATGTCATCAATGTATACCAAAACTTACTTTCATACCAACGTACAAGTTTCGTGATTGATGTGTTTGCTCAACTTAGCTGAGTACAGGTAAACCGTGTCGTAGATGCTCCAATTAAAGTTTCAATTGCTTTTATACTGTCGGGATATCTACAAGAAGTTGCGGCATCTGGATCTGGTGGAAGTTTCACTCTATGTCTAGATGGATTAGAAAATTGTTGGATTGATTTTGATTTGAAACGATTATTTCTATATTTCGTTATTCATTGCTATAAAGCTTTTTCTTGACTTTGTTCTCTCCATTTAATTTTTACGTCCTATATTATGTGAAGTTTCATTAATATAACAATTATATTGAATTCATAAACAAAAATTTCTACAACATATTTACAGTCAATCATTTAAATAAATATTTTTGATAGATGTGCTTCAACAGTTTGTTTGATTCAGTAAAATTTTGTGTATTTTAACAAGCAGTAGTTTATAATACCATTCTGTATTATAATACACATGACTTATTTCATAAAATGTTCAAACGAAACAGTTGTATTTCCGAATCGAAAACTTTAAATCACAACCACTTTATTCGAACTTCGATTACTTGGAGACCAAATAACGAAAAATGAGGTAAGTAAAACATAGCAGTTTGTGGACGAACATTATTGGTAGGTATTGCTCTGAACGAGCTTTGTAAACCTTCAAACTATTTCCGAGGTTTTGAACTGTGAATTGTGTTTGCCCCGTAGGGAAACAAGAAACAATACTAATAAAAGTGGCTACGATAAAAATTATCGAATTTTTACTTCAAATTGTAAAATCATTTGATCATATTATTTTGAACCCTCATACAATTTTATTTTATTTTAATTTTTCTCCTTTTATGTGAATGTTGTACACGTCTATAATTGATGCAAACACTAGCCTATGTACCAATCAATGTCTTTTTTTAAATATTTGTGTTTACATTGTTGATGTGCCTGAATAATAAAAAATAAATAAATAAACCCTTATCATTTTGGTATCTTATTCAATACCCTTTTAAACTAAAGACAGGTTATCTTAAAACCTTCAATCATCATATGGAATCCAAAGAGCCGAAAAATAATTTAAGAGTATTTTATAACAGTGATTTTTTACCTCAAGAAACTCTAAAAAGCAGTGTTCCAAAACTAGATAAGATCAGACTTAATGTTTTAACCGGTTCAAACAACAACAAAAGTAGAAATTCCACCATCTAAATGCTTGCAAGAGTGAACGGATTCCTAGCTTTAGTTTTGTTAACGGATTAACATATAGGATTTATTGCACAAGTTTGTTTGTAGCCAAACTGAATCAAACACAAACAAATACGTGTTAGTATTTTATTAGTATAGTTTGTAGTAAATGTTATTGTAAGCCGTAGGGACAAGCTCGTGACTAAGTAACAGCTACACGAATGATCTTAAGGTTCAGCAACGCTTGATGCGATTGTTCCAAGGATATGTAATGATCTTGTCATGATGAGTTCCTCTGTGTTTCGGAAGGCACGTTAAATTGGTGGGTTCCACCTATGTTTTGGGTAGTCAGACTTCCAGGCTTGAAGTCTGACAACCAAACTTACCAAGAGATATCGGGTTTCCTTGAGTAACTGGCTTGAGGAGGACAGATAGGCAGTCACTCCACGTAAAACACTGGTACCCAGCTGCATCTAAAAGTCGATCGCAACATAGTTGAGAAATGACTAGGCAAATGAGTATTTTGACCAGATAAATGCATGCTTCATAGTTTTGTTAATTAAAGGAAGTGTCCAATATTTACCTACTTATAACTTAAAATTCAATTATATTAAACAAAACAATAAATCAAGAAGTATAAAAGGGTAAACAGTCGGCCGAAGTAAACGCAATTCTCCCACAAAAACACTCCGAAATATTTTGTTCATTTCATTTGTTTTTTCCAGCCAGACCTCTAACCTTCAATACTTCATTTCGAAAATATATCATTGATTTCTCTACTTATCCAGTAAGGGCACCATAGTAATTGATTCAGTCTGGCTCTGCCTATCCTGGATCCAATTTGGAGAGTGGCCCCGAAACTACGGTCACTATTACAGAATGAAATTTTGATTGGGAAAAAACATCAGCATTGATTGCTATATTTTGCCTCTGGGTTTGTCCGTATTCGACAGATGTTGGTGATTTATTTTTGAAAAGCTTGTTCCGAATGGGATATAAATTCTTTACGTCGGATAGCTGAGTGAATATTGCTGTCTGGTACAGGTAACAAAAGCACGCAATAATATATTTTGATTGACAGATTGATAATACGTAAAAAGATTACTTAGCACGTATTTACAAAAAAAAAACACAAAGATATTAGCAAAGTGAAAACAGGTATGTAATTACAATATAAGCAGTAGAAAAAATGCCACAACATACACAAACTGAAACATAAAAAAATATAAAAGAACATTTATTAAAATGACATATTTACTAGGTTAGAACGTTAGCTATGAACACAAAAAAAAAAAAAAACAAAACAGTATGGCTTATCTAGTATTTTACATGTAGAGCGAATTCGTTTCCTACGATGAAAATTAATATCCATTAAGTTATCGACTTACAACTTATACTAAGGACCTATCGATGTTCGGGAACATAGTTTCAGCCAACACGGCAAATTCATTTCTCTGTAAATACCTATTTTTGCATTATGTTTCCAACAATATTGTCAGACTAAAATAATACCTTTTATTGAGGCCGTACACAGACTGCTTCAAGCAGTTAAGACCGACTGCTTGAAGCCGCGACCGCGTGGTGAACTATAGTCATTTATTCCCTGTCGTACACACGACTGCTCGATTAGTCGCGACCGTTTCAAGCCGTCAACTGCTCGAACGGTCGCGAGGTATGCACCGACTGCTCGAACCGACAGGTCTCCGACCTTCCTTGTTGGGAAAAAAAATGTTGCACTCAACTTTGGTAGAGAACCAACTGCTCGAGCGGTTGGCAGCGACAACTCGAGTAGTCAACAACCGACCTCTCGAGCAGTCGGCGTAGCCCGCTCGAGCGATCCATGTACTGACACCAGCGCGTCAAGCTACCCGAAACTGTCAAAATTTCACAATGAACTTTGGTCCATATGCTTTAGCGATAAAGTAAAAAATCTATTCATGCAATTTGACAGATTGTAGTCGGTTAAAGTGCTGGCGTCTGTACGTCACTCAGCCGCTGACTGCTCGAGCCGTCCGTGTACAGCCTCGCTTAGTTTATTTTAACCTAATATTCTAATAAGTAGATGTATTATTTTATTCTAGACCCAAGATTGTTAGTAAAGGTCATATTATTGTAAATCTTATACAAGAAAAACATAAACAAACGGAAAGTACAGAAATATACCAAGCAAGAATTGGAGTAGATTGATTCACTGAGCTGATAACATTCAATTTGACCTTACGTCGCATTTAGGTTATCTAAACATTGTTTTTGATGTTTGATTTCAATTTATAGTTACAGAAATATTGAGGGGTTCTGAGCGAACATCTGTGAATGAAAAGATAATGAAATCGTTGCTTTTCAATCAGACAACTAGAATGGAAAATTGATGAGGTTGTTGTGCTTCGGTGGAAATTTCCGAACGCTAGTTCAGGATGATTTTGTCAATGTAACATTTGCTAAATAAGATAATGATATACGATGACAAATATACAGTTAAGTTACAGTAAATGTTATGACCTATCATAGTTATCTATCATGGTTACCTATCATGGTTACCTATCATAGTTACCTATCTTGGCTACCTATCATGGTTAGCTATCATAGTTACCTATCATGGTTTCCTATCATGGTTACCTATCATATATATAGTTACCTATCAATGTTACCTATCATAGTTACCTAATTATAGTTACACTAGCCTCCGCCAGTGGATTTACCCACTTCCTAAGATAACAATCTCTCGTCACTTACCGCACCCAGGCAAGAAAAAGCTCGAACAGACGCCAGCACACCAAGCTACTATAATCTGTCTTTGTATTATGTATGTGTATAGTATATGTAGCTTATCAGTTGTATTAGTACCCATAACACTAGCTAATCAATAGGTTATCCTGGGGCTAACCGACCATGTGTAAAACGTTGTCCCGATATATCTTAGTCCTGAACTAGTTATTCCAGATCTAGACACCCATCTCGTAATTTTCGCCTAAATGGGGGTTCTACTTTCAGTAATGGACATTTTCCTGTTCACGTAAATCCTGTTATCTGTTGTACATGTATAGAACTACCTTAATAGGATTATAGACCGGTTTATCCAAACAGGCCTAACAATTTTCGATCAAGTGAAAATAGTTCTAACTTGAGACCCAATTTCGGATTGGTAAGAATTAAATCCCTGAACATTCATCAAGATTTTTTTTTCTATTTGTTAAAAATCTGCTTCGAAATCCGTTCAGTATTTTTGAATTTATAGGATAGATAGACACAGCAAATCATTCCATCTGTTTTTATTATGTACAGATGCCAGCACATCAAGCTGCAACCAACTGTAAATGATATTCGCAATCTACTTTGAACCATATGCTTCAGCGATAAAGTTGAAAATCTATTAAGGGAATTTGACAGAGTCTGTACTTACTGATTTCGTAGAATTGACAATATGAAATAGTTGATCGTGAATCAACATTGGCCTGTTCATTGTTCCACTATTTTACTCAAATTCACAGAACTGCAACATTGCAAAATGTATAAAATATAATATGAGCAGCACGCTTCGTAATGCCTGCCGGGGTTGCGAGTTGTTCGCAAGAGTCACCGCGGCCCTTGCACACAAATGCTTCCAGAAGGAGCAAAGTGAGTTTTAAACAGTAAGAGTCTGATACTTCCTCCAACTGCACTGTGGGGGGGTGGGGGGTCATTTGATGATTTCCTACGTAACAAATAAATATGCTACGTAATAAACATTGACTTTTTGATAACTGACAATTTGACAAGTTTTGTATTTTAAATATATTTTTTTGCACTTTCGTCTCTCATCATCTGCCTAGCCTTTTCCCAAATACGTCGGGATTTGCTTCCAGTATATCAAAATGCAGTAAAGTACCAGTTTTTTTTACATGAAATGACTGCCTATCTAACATCCACTTAAAAAGTTTCTTAAAATATAGTCTACAAAACTTATTTAAAAGTTTTGAAACTAAATCAATTCCTATAACCGGTGCATCAGTAAACTGCTCAACTTCGAAACATTCTTCGAATTGTACTCAAATAAATTGATTTAGTGGTGCAGCCGAGGATATAAAGTCGTGGTGTTATTTAACGGGCATTAAAATGCAACTGGCAAACTTGAGGCAACTGTGGATAGTGCGGTCAGAATTATAGTAGCTGGAAGTGCCATGAAAGACAATATGGCTAGAGAGAATATCATTATTTGTGAGATACCGTCAGACATAGAAGCAGAATACATCCTGTATCAATAATTAGGAAAAGGGCTAACAATGATGATCAAGAAGCAAAAAATTCTAAATGCAACTCTTAAGAACTCTTCAGGAGGTAACAGGGTTAGGAAATCGTTTGATACATAAGGGAATAATAGAAGAAGTTATAAGATGGGTTGTAGTCTGTCAAATATTACAAAGATCCATTGAAGTTGAATGCCCTTCCTGGAAATGACAAATGCGTATGTAGGTAGGTATGAGTATAATTGCACCACTTTCAACTAAATGTTCACTCTTATCACTTTAGAATATCATTGATGATGGCAGACAACGAAATATGATGAGGAAGATTAAACGCTGAGCACAAATCATTTAATTGGAATAAAGAAAAGGAGCATAATGATACAGTTCTTTCTAAACATATTTTCATACTTATTGATGAACAATAGGTTCTTCCAGCCAAAACTTTAGATCCGTACTCAAGTTCAGCGAAGATCTCAGTTGAAGTTCGTGAATTTGGAACTACGGAACTGTGGTTTGCACTTCGACATGCATCGCGATATATTGCTAGCTATCCACGCAGACATTATTTACTTAACACTGTTATACCGAGAAATATGGTTAGGGAATGATGTTGGTCTTTTCGTGGTAACTATAAACGATTGGGTAGTAATTTTGGTGAGAGTTTGCTAGATTGTCAATTCTGTTTCTGGTGATAATGTGGTCGTATTGTGTTCAGTGGTATTGGTTTTAATTGTTTTAAAATGCGTAACAACAGGGCTAAAAATGGTGGTTCTAATTACTCCGTCTTTTAGATTAGCAAAATATATTGGACACTTAATTTTCGTTTTACCAAAATATAACAAAAATGCTAAGATATTAAGATTGGGAGTGGGAGCATGTGAAATCGCTCTTTTTTGTGTGTGGAAAATCATCAAATGTGTGCTTCCAGTATGCCACTGTGGGTGTAGCTGGAGGGAGTGTCAGACTTTTACAGACTTAAACCCACATTTGTTTCTTTTTGAGGTCTATTTGTGGCAGGGCCATCGCAACTCTTGCGAAGAATTCCGCAGCCCTTCTGCTATCCTAATTTTATTTGAGGTCACCGCAGCATGTTTTCTTCTTCCACACTATTCTATCTGCCGTCATCTCACAAGTAACATCCTTAGTCATATCAACTTTTACACAATCCGATCATCGTTTCTTTGATCGCCCCCTTCCTCTACCATCATACCTATCTACGTTCATGCTCAAAACCTTCCTCACAATATGATCTTCATTTCTCCGCATCACATACCCATACCATGAGAGCACATAATGTAAAGGATCAGTTTCCGATGTCCGAATAGCCACTACCTACCAAATATATTAAAAAATGGATCAGCATTTGTATGAAATTATCTACCAAATGAACTAACTGGAACTTATTCGTAGGTTTTGAAAGAAGCCCTTAATCTAAATGTAATGATAAAATAAACAAATCCAGAAAATGCCAAGACAAATCTTAATAAATCTAACTCCTACACGAGTTACTTTAAACAAAGTATTGTAATTAGTCTTCATTCGTTCTCATACAAATTAACATTACATTAGGAGAATCCATTAAAATTACTTGAAGCTACATAATCTTCTCTTATTACATTAAGCATATATTCATAATAATATAAAGTCTGTTTGTTCTTATGTGTTCGTTGAGTGTCATCAAAGTTTTTTTTTTAGGAAATTCTAGGTGTTTATAGGTTTTGTACTGTTTTTTGATTAAATTTTTCGACTTTGGTTTCAATGAGAAAAGGAAAGTATTGTTTCTTTTTAATAATATCAAGGATTTTTCTATTACAATAACAGTCCCCATTATGACCCCACTCTTCATCATACGACTATAAAAAAATGTTCATTGCTGCTCCATTTATCAACCAATTTTGACGCTGTTTACAGAAAAATGTTCCTTTTTTTTTTCGTGGGAAATCATCAAATGACCCCTCCCGCTGAGGGTGCAGCTGGAGGGAGTGTCAGACTCTTACTGACTAAAACCCACTATTTTCCTTCTGGAGGTCCCTGTGTGCCAGGGCCACGGTATCTCTTATGAACAACCCGCAGCCCAAGCAGACCCTGGCCCAAAAGGGGGCCCCTCCTGTGTTGCTGACATCTCTTCGAGGAGCGCGTGGAACATAACGCACCGCCGACACGGGCCTGTCGTCCTTAGACGTATGGACGATGAGCTACCCACACTCACCGCCCACAAGCCCGCGCAGAAAAATGTTCCTTGTGCGTGTGTTTATTTGTTTTGTTAAAAATTTTGTACAAACATCAAACATAGGCAAATACCCTATTGACCCGTGTGGTTGTTACTTAGCCACGAGCTTCTCTCAAAATATTATTAGCAAGTTCCCACAACACGTTTCCACAGGCCCGCGTTGGTTAACAAACATGAGAATTTCACAAACTGTTCTAGGGTATATCTTGGAACTTAATTTGTCTTTGTCATCGCTTTAATTTTAACGCAGATAAGGGTGTGGTGCGTCTGTTAGAGATTTGAAGGTCATTTTGTATGAAACGCGACTTGTTAACTGAGAGATTGAGAGCCTTAAATAAGTTTGCGCTAATAGCTGTTGAGATATTGCCGACATTTTTGAGTAACTTTTTAAGGCTAAAATATCTAAGAGCTCTCGCGCTTTTTTGTAATGCAGACGCCAGTATATCAAGCTATTGTAATCTGTAAAATTTACTAAATAGATTTTCAACTTTATCGCTGAAGAAAATAATGGTTTAAAGTTGATTGGGAAAATGCGTCAGTTTCGGATAACTTGATGTGCTGGCGCCTGTACTAAAGTACAAACAATATTATTCTACTCATACATAGACTGAAGACCAAGCAACCAAAAAAAAACTTGTAAAAGATAGCTTCCAAAAACGATAACTATTAATATATCCATTTAACAACCCAAGAACCTGTAACGAACGGAATTGACGACCAGAATATGACGTAGTAGTGAGTGAAACACAGCGGAGGTCGAGGATTCGATTCCTGCATAAGTCAAACATGTGCATGAACATGTTTGATTTAGTCATTTGAGTTTGATTTAGTGGGTGTTCCTATGTATGACATTGTTGTATTTACAAAATAAAAATATGATAATAATCATCAGTTCATCAGTTGTCTAGTACCTGTAGTGCAAGCTGTGTTAGACGTTGTGTAACTGTGTGAAGAATATAAAAAAAATGGAAACAAAAAGCTCTATCAAAACAAAAAATTCAAGTACAAACCCACAATTTCTTAAGATAAGAATGATTGCCACAATATTGTTGACAATGTTACGCAATTTGTAAGTTTTCGCAAACTACTTGAGGTGCCACTTGAACTGTTAATTTGTCATTGTCATCACTTTAATTCCTACGTGGATTTGGGTAGGGTCTCAGTAATAGCGTTGTATAATTTTTATAAGTCGGGGCACTACTAGCGCCCTTGCGGAATACTTCGGAACGAGAATTGACAACTGTCAGTCTGACGGAGCGTCGTAGTTGACATTATATTGGGACAATATATTTGGATGCATTAAAATAACACATTAAATGTTATTACCTGCGGGATCATGGTCTAAATTTCACTTAAATTTCTGCACTTACCTTTTGCCAAGACTAACGATCTTTGGTAGTATCCACGGCAAGAAATCATGTTGAAAAAAAATTTGAGCTCTTTTTTATTCACCTAACTTGTCATCTGCGACTATTAACTCTAAGTTCGATTCCTGAAGGAATGACTTTCTTGTCGTTTCAAAGTCAATGTAAAATACTTTTTTCTTTCAGCTTCATACGTTCAACTCCTATAAGAATACATCAACCATTTGACGGGCGTTACATGTCTTTAAAAGGTCGAAAATCTAAGCAAATCATTTGGATTTACAACAAGGAAGGAATTCAAGCGATCAAAGTAAAATTGCTGTCAATAAGACCCCACCACACGGCGGCGACTTTAATAGCTCCACGGTAACTTGTGAGTCACGCTTCATTTAAATATGCGCGGGCATAAAAGTTGCGTAAACCTGTCCTATAGGTAGGTGCCTGCCTCGATTTACAATATTACATTTTCTAATTTGATTTATTTCGTACAATGAATCTGAGGATTTCTGTATTAACCTTCAAGAGTCCTTTAGGAGATTGTTTCGGTAACTGAATTGTAAGTAATGTTATTTATATTGTGTTTGCGAATGTATTTGTTAGGGTGAAATTCCACTGCTGTACGACACTCTAATGTTTCTAGTCTACTCGTTCTAGCAAACATGAAGAAAATGCGAGCGAACATTTTCCAAAAACAAATGCTAGCTATGGACTCGTATCGCGACTAAATGTGCGAGAACAGCTTTGGTGGATGCTTTCCATCACACCTAAATGTAAGGTATGAAGTTATGTGAATGAAACTCGCACGGATGTTCGACTAATACCGACTAAGCACAACCAAAAGACTGATGATGTCACAAGCAAACTTCGGAGGCGCAGATTTATTTGATGAGATCTGCCTGCCTAGCCTTTTCCCCAAGCTCTGTTGGGGTCGGCTTCCAGTCCTAACGGGTGCAGCTTTACCAGTCTCCAGTATCAGTCTTTTACGTGGAGCGACTGCCTATCTAACCTCCTCAATCCAGGGCAACCCGAGACCTCTTGTTAAGAATGGTTGTCAAACTTTCTGGCTTCTGACTACCCGTAACGACTGCCAAAGGTATACAAATGGCAGCCGGGACCCACCAATTTAACGTGCCTCCCGAAACGGATGAACTCGTCATGACAAGATGGTCACCCATCCACGGACCGAACACACCAAGCGTAGCTTAACCTTATGACCGACCCACGAACTCCTCTTGTTTTTTTACCAAAAATAAACAAACAAACAGACATACATCTTTATGTTTATGATTATGATGTAATTCCGATAAGCGAATTCAGATTGTGTTAATGTTTCAGATTGATAGAAAATGGTTCTGACACCCCGCCAGGTGTAGGTAGAGTGAGAAATTGCTGTGCTCTGCATTATTTTGATGTATTCGTAAGTAGAGTAGTAATCGCAGAAATTTCGCGAGATAAATTGAAACGAGTTGAGTGGATTGGAGATGAGACGTAAAAATCTGGCTAGGATAGGAGATAGAACGTAAAAAGCTGGCTAAATAAAATAGATTTCAAAGGACAGGTTTTGTTTGGTAGACTTTTAGGGCTTTACTACAAAAAAGTTAGACAAACATTTGACACGTGTTGAAGAAAAATTTGCATGAAAAATTATTTTAAACACAAGTAGTGTCAAACGTCTGTCTAACTTTTTTGTAGTAAGGCCCTTAGGGCCAGTTTCACCATGTCCGAATAGCCACTATCTACCAGATAAATTAAAAAATGGAACAGAATTTGTATGAAATTATCTACCAAATAAACTATCTGGAACTTATTCGTATTTTAGCCTATATAATATTACTTTGATTTATAAGCTGTATTCAGCTTTAGCTCATTAAAATGCCTGAAGCCACTTTAACGTGAAGAAGAAAATTTGTTTCTTCTTCAGACATAGACACACAGAAACTTTCGTCTTTATAATATAATGAGGGCATCTATATGTACAGAGTATAGACGCAAGCACATCAAGCTATCAAAATACGAAACTGTCAAATTCTCCCAATCAATTTTGAGCCATATGCTTCAGTGATAAATTTGAAACTCTATTAAAGAAATATAACAGATTATAGGAGGATGATGTGCTGGCGTCTTTACGTCAATCGTAATAACTACTCTTAAACAATAAGAATATAATAATCAAGCAAGATGTTTTTTTTATAAGTATCATATAAATGTTTAAAGAAATAAGTGGCACCCTAAAAACAAAGATTTATCTAAATGAAACACTTGAATAAGAAAACGCTGAATAAGAAAACGCTGGTTGATACTTAACTTCGCTTAAACATACTCAGCAATTTCGCCCGATCAATATGCTATCATCATCATCATCATCATCATTATCGTCAAATTCTCATTAGAAAGTTGCCGAATTACACAGTAAATTATTCAAAAAAATCTTCTTCGAATAATTCATTCACCTGTGCTCGATCGTAAAGTGTAATTTGTCAGACCTCACCATCAGTGATCCTGTCGCTAACATCGACATCTTATAAGCTGTGTTTACACTGTCGACATTGGCCTTTTTCAACCGACTTCCTAAAAGGAGGAAGTTTCATGTTTTTTTTTTGTCTTTGTTATTCGATTTCTCGAAGATGCCTGGCCTAATTTGAATAATTCTTTCTTCATAAGTAAGGGTATATTAGGCCGTTTGGTCCCATGGATCTAGAAGTCGGTGATAACCTCACGAACAGCCTCGAGACACCGACTTCTGTTATTATATCTATCTTCTGTTATTATTTCCTATAAATCCCCTATAAAAATATTTTCTCTTTAATACAATTTAGTATTCAATAATCACATAACAACAATGTAACAATACTAGTGCATTAAATTTTTACAGATCATCTAGAACGTACTAAGGAATTTTTTTTTTGTTCACCAATAAAAGCATGAAAACATCAACGTAGTTTATTAAATTTATCATGGTATTCGATAAATGTACGCAAACCGCCGGATTCTATGAAGGCGCTCGGTCGTTGACCCCTAGGTCATTCAACCTTTTTTTTTTGTAGTAAACATGATCCTTGGCATGTACTAGATGACCTGTAAAAATATGGTGCACTAGTATTGCTAAACCCTATATATGTATATTCCGGTGGGCAGCGATGAGGAGGAACAAAACTATATTAATAATATTCGATATTAAGTATAATTTATTCCAAGATTCAAAATAGTTTCAAAGTTCACTAACGGATCCTAAACAAATATAAGTCTAGTTTTAGAAGGTAAAACAATGTATATGTCGTCACGGACGCAGTGTAAACGCGCCCTTACAGAAATCACCACTTCGCCTTTTTAAAAGATTTATTGAAAGCCATTCGGAATAGAATGCGCTTTTGAACTATAGAGTTATTGGATTTTGAAGGTAGTTCGCCGTTATATTGTGTGGTGATATTTGATTGAGGATTGATAGAGAAGTAAGGCTTTTTTGTGATCAAATGATTTGTATTTTAAACAAATAGTAAAATCACATTAGGAGTTAACGTTGTAAAATTAATATTACCAAACAATTTTGAAATCATTCTGGTGCTCATGGCTCGTGGCTAAGCGACGGCAGTGTGAGGTTCAATAGATGAAATTGAATTGAAATCAATCGGTCTATGAATGAGTGACGGCCGGCAAGAGTTTTTATATATCATTGGCAGTCCTTACGGGTAGTCAGAAACCAAAAAGTCTGACACCAGTCTTATAATGGGTATGGCTTGTCCAGGTAACTAGGTTGAGGTCGGATCTCTGAAGGCTCAGCTGCATCCGGTTAAGACTGAAAGCTGACCCCAACATAGCTTGGGAAAAGGCTAAGCAGATGACAGATGACATCTTGTAATAGTTTATTTTCTAGTATTAAGTATTTGAGATGGGCAACAATTATTGTTGGCAATTGGACAAAAATACCAAGTGCCAAAATATCGGCTGAAAAATTATTCTGCAGTGTGCGAGGGCTCTAAATGTATACCACTTATCTCGTTCATATTTGACTAGTCTCACGCAATTGCGAGATCATGAATAGTAATTGGATTATTATGTGTAAGTAGACCCCGAAAGGCCATTACTCATCCAAAATATCATTCCAAGTTCATCTTTTACGATATAATTAAAGTCGTGTGTAGCTGAAATCTTTTTTAATAAGTTGGGCGGATCACACACTACCCTATGCTGTGCAAGAATCAGCTATTATTTGGTTCTAGCACGTTGACATGCGTTTAATAGTAATTTAGGTATTCACTCTATTGCGTTTAGCGCTTAAAGATTTTCCCAATTTCTGCTTTCTTCGTTTAGTTCATGGATTCATCATTTATGTCATAACCAGTGCGATAATTAGGACATTTTTACGGTCGTCGGAAGTCAAAAAGTCTAAAAACAAGTTGTACCAAGGGGCATCTGTCTTGACTTTCACTATGTTGTGACGTTTAGACAAACATTGGTACTCATCAGCAACCAGTTAGCAAAAAAAAGCTAGACTTATGTATAAGCCACGGCGGCCGTTCTCTCTAAGGAGATCAGCCAGCTGCGCAGGATGTATTATAGTGCACAAATGTTTGCGACGACACAGGTGCGCTATTTCCTCACTTACATAGTCTGATGGGACGGCAATAAGAATGCGCTAATTAAGAGCTGACATAGTTCGTGGCAGTGTGAGACCCGCCTCACTTACGTCGTTTGAAACTCATTTGCTAACCAAGAGTGAGTTGCTTTGAGATAACATTATTAATTCTCTCTTTAACAAAAGATCTAACTTTAGAATTTTCATTTAAAAATCATATTTAACGACTTGTGATAGATTTGAAAACGTGAAATTGGAAAATTAAGTCGTTTTATTTTCTGTTTGCTAAGTCACGGGGCTCGTATTTGGGGTTTGGAGATGAAAATTACTATATGTGATGTAAAAATCGAAGGCTTTTTGCTTAAAAAAAATGGCAACGTGAGAATCGGTCTAGAGCAATCCGGGTTCTGCATGATTCCTAATTAATTCTCAGTAATTTCATTATTTTTTCGTAGCTTTGATGCCATTAATGAAGGTAACGAAAATACACTTTGGATTAGACAAATAACGAATGATATTTTGAATTATCTATCACTGTAAACAATGCCTACAATCGATTTGAATGACATTATTATTGTATGTCGGCCTTGGCGGCTGTTTCGTCTAAGGAGATCAGCCAGAAGCGCAGTACATATCGTAGAGTATAAGTACATAGGTATATTATATTGAGCACAAGCATTCGCTCAGACACTGGCCCTCACGTATCCTCATAGACCGATGGGGCGGCAATCCGACACAACCAGAGAAAAATTAAACGCATGACTGCCATTTCCATACTCTCCAATGCACGAATGTATCAATCACCAACTTTCAGACTCTAGGCAGCTATGTGGAAGATTCTTTAAACCCACTAAGCGAATCTTTTTGAATGGAACCCGAGACCCCGTGCACACCAGTCGCACTATGTGACTACCAAACCAACAAGCAGTCAGACATCATAAACGATCCTTTATACATCGTCCCAATAGGACCTTTAACGTATGGTACCCTAAAAGCCACATAGCATCTAAATTCATAAATACTCTCTCGTGAATATTTTCACAGAGCTTAGTCATTTACTTCATCTTCGACAGCGTGAGTTTTCAAATATTTTGCACGTGTTTTATGATCTCCCAATGACTTTTGAAAAGACTTTTATTACATAAACGATATTTAACTTCTCGAAGTTATTCTACGAAGAATATATTAAGGGACGTCTACATAGAGTAGTCGTTCCGTCCCATTCGTTTCAAGAGACTCGTAAAGCAGCCTGCGCAGTTGGCTTATCTTCATAGATAAAATGGTCCCAATGACCGGCAATTGTTCTGGACGATAGTAAAACTGGTTGTCAAACAGTCTGACTTCATCATCTCCCGAGCCTTTTCCCAACTATGTTGGGGTCGGCTTCCAGTCTAACCGGATTCCGCTGAATACCGGACCTCCTCAACCCAGTTACCAGGGCAACCCCTTGGTTAGACTGGCGTCAGACTTACTGGCTTCTGACTACCCGTAACGGCTGCCAAGGATGTTCAATGACAGCCGAGACCTACAGTTTAACGTGCCTTTCGAAACACAGTCATTGGTGTCCAAGATATACTTAGAAAGTACATACAAACTTAGAAAAGTTGCATTGGTACTTGCCCGACCTGGAATCGAACCCACGCCCTCACACTTGAGAGGTTGGCTCTTTAACCACTAGGCCACCACGACTTTTTTTTTTCAAACAGTCTGACTTATGACACCTGAAATGACTGCCAAAGATGTGCCAGCTGGCCCACCAATTTAACGTGCCTTCCGAAAAACGGAGGAACTCGTCATGACAACATGGTACCCACGGACCGATAGCTTGGTTATCTTTACGATCGAATATTATTATCGTCCTGACTCATGCTTAACAGTTAGTACATCTTTAATATACACCTACCACCTGAAGTACAATTACATATTATTTTCCTGACTGCCTCTTTGGTCTAGTGGTCGCAAGGCGCGACTGCTGTTCAGGGGATTTCGGGTTCGATTCCCGGGTCAGGCCGAAATCGCTTGGTGGGTTATGAGAAACTTTCATAAAGGAACCTGGAGTCTAGAAATTGGTGATTGATTCACCCGTGCATCGGAGAACACGTAAATGTCGGTCCTGCGCCTGATCTCTCTCCGGTCGTGTCGGATTGTCGTCCCAGTGCTTTTGCACTATGTTATGTCCTGCGTAGCTAGCTGATCTCCATAAAAAAGAACGGCCGCCGTAGCCGACAATCGGCCTGGATGCCATCATCAGTATTATTTTCTTAGTACAATATCAACGCCTTTACAAAAAAATATTCTAGTAACTTCTCAAACTCATCTCCAATGAACTTGAAAACTCATTCAACATAAGATCACTACTTCTTTTTATACTAAATTAGAAAAGAAAGGAGTCTTAATTAACCCGAATAGTCTGCGTTTAAAGGAATACAATGCTTTAGCGACCTTCAAAAGTACAAAGGAAAAGTTTAAATTATTATCTCGGCGTTTTTATGAAAAAAATCTCTAGTGGGAAGCGGTTTTTGTGGATAGCAAAAAGAATAATGAGTTACAAAGAGTTGACAATATGTGGTGAGTTAGATTTAGTTGCAGCATGACGCGGTCAACTCTTGGATATGTGAATTTGATTTTTAATTTATTCATTGTTTATCATTATGTTTCTCTTTTTCTCAAATAATTTGCTTGTGAGAGCTCTTGGGCTACCAACGCGCAAGCCGCATGGGTCGATCGATCATAAGGTTAAGCAACGATTGGCGCGGTCGGTCCGTGGATGGGTGACCATCTTGTCATTACGAGTTCAATTGGTGGGTCAGAAGCCAGAAAGTCTGATAAATAATGTTACCGAGGGGTCTCGGGTTGCCTAGGTAACTGAGTTGAGAAGGTCAGACAGGAAATCGCTCCACTGGATCCGGTCAGTTGTATCCGGTTAAGAATGGAAGCCTACCCCAACATAGCTCAGGGAACGGCTAAGCAGATAATGCGTTTCTACAAATGTGTTGAATTCAAAGAATTTGAACCTAAGTCCGTTTGATAAAATTCAAATTCCAACCTTACCTGTCCCTTTTCCCCATGAAATAGCACTCATGTCTATGGCATACGATAAGATTGATATACACCATATGGAAGGTCGGACAGATTCTCTTCGAATTTTCGGCCCGGTTTTCCAATTTCGGAATCGTAGTCCGGATGGAGGTGCAAAAAGATCTGTTGTCAGGTGCCAGTTCGGAGGGTAACGCTTTGGAGTATGAATTAGACAAAGCTAAGGAACATTTTTGCCTTCCTCGTATCGAGCTAGCTGCAGGTATTTTTAATCAAGCAGCTTGAGCATTCTTCAAATCCGACTGACGGCCTCTGACATTTTTATTTATTTTTTATTTATTGGGGAAAATAAACAATAACACATTAAATATAATACATTGAATTACAAAAGATTTACGAATGTGTTATCAACAACGTTCTCCACAGATAAAACCATGAGACATTTTGGTTTTGGACAAGTGTTGGAAAAATGAAAAGTAAAAACAATACAAATTGATAGCAATACAATACACAATAGACATGGCAATGTAACAATGATTGCTAGTTAGGGGGTGTAGCTCCGCTAATTTAACTTCTTCTACTTTGGGAGACCTTATAAAAGGGCTAAAAGCAATTTTGTCCCAACTTAGGAATCGAAACCGGTGTCCTTTGCACGGTAATCGCGCTTGCTACTAACGTGAGTAACGTGACAGTTACAGTATTTATTTATTTTTTGCTTGGGAAATATGTAGTGTTAACTTTCCCGTATCTACCGAGAGAAAAATGACCTATAGGTACTTTTTTCTTTTTCCTCTTTATAAAAGAAGTACAGAATACCTTGTTTCACAATTCCATTTCTCCCTTTTTAACACTATACTAAATGAAAGTACAACACATGTCGCTCTACTACTTATTCATACTCACACGTCTAAAAACCGTTATTTGATTTTCAGATTTTATGCTTTGCATCGTTTTTTTGCGAAGAAACGCAGCATTTGGCGCCGGAATGTGACGAGAGTCGTTACCGAAATTTTACGGTTTTGAATCTGCTGAGAAACGGCATAGATTTTTATTTTTTTTCCTTTTCAAGAACTTATCAAATTTTATGAACTATATAGGTACGACCTTTTTTGATGAATAATGGACCTTGTAAATTTTTTCTTAGGCTGTGAATTTAGGAAAAATAATAAAATTTTGCAAGTAAGATTATTGCAAAAAAAAAATTGAACTTCATGAAAATTATTGTGACATACTTAAATTGGTTTAGGTTGTCGTGGTGGCTTAGTCGCTAAAGCATCTGCCTCGACATTACGATTCTCTCGCTGCCAGGTTGGGAATAATCCATCTAAGTAATAAGTACGAGTACTTCCCAAGTGTATCTTGGACACCAGAGACAGTAAAGATGAAGAGATCTTGAGGAAACCTGTAGTCCGAAATCACCAATCCATCTTGAGAAAGCGTTGTAAGCAAGAGACTTATGCCCTGCCAGTGGGACGGTTGAAAGATTGATAATCATAATGACATAACTAGTGTGTAAATTGATTGAAATTCGAACACAAAATGTTGACAACCAAGAACTAATTAAAATTAAAACCACAATATTTGAACAAAGAATGCTGAGCGGCGCATTACCAAAATATCCAATTCATAAACAGCCGTTCCAAATTTGAGCTATGAATCCCGCCCAAATTTCGAATTCGCGTCCCATTCGACATTAGCCTCACAATAAAACTGAAAAGTTGTTTGTTTAAAACGCCGTTAATATGTACAGCATTATGTAAATACGCGCGTCTGATTTGAATATGGAATGTGTTTTTCTCTTTTTTTTTATATTTTCGTCATATCTGTTGCCTACAAATAGGTTTTATTTACGTAATTTCTTCAATTAGCATAAAGCTGTCGTGTTGGTCGTTTAGAATTCTTATTTCAAAAAGTATGGAAGGAAAGGGATGGGTTTATGTGTCTTGTATAGCTCTGTCTCTGTCTTTTAGGGGAAAGGAGTGCTAATTGTGTGATATAGTTCCAAACGTTTCGTAATATTTTATACATAATTAGGGTAGTTTCCACCCTTTGTTGAGCGTTGTTTCTATTTATTACTTTTACTTTTATATAGGGGATAAAATATTAGATCAATTTGCACTTACATTAACCTGAAAAGAAACTTATATGTTAGAAACTTAATTATAAGTTTTGTGTCAATATTTTTTCCCTCCTGTAGACAAACAATTTTCACTACACAATTTTCACAGTTGGTAGTAATTATGAAAACACAAACAAAACGAACCCGTTATTCGATATACAAAAACTATTAAGTTATAAAACTTGGTTGAAATCTGTTTGCAGTACTAAAAGCCTATGGAACCACAGAATAAAGAATGAATAGAAGGTTCATTGGAACATATTATAGATGAATAAAATTTGATAGAAACATCTTATGACAAGTTTTAACGTCTTTAAATCGTGCACTTAGTTAAGACATTGTGTTTTTAGTACAAAACATACTACTAACTTTTGTATTAACTCATAAGGTCTAAAAAGTGTAATTAAGTATCTATACATTTATACAAATAAATTATTGGCCATCTGTCTGTGTGTTTTTTTGGCTAATCTCCGCAATTGTTGGGCCAATTTTGACGAAACTTTTACCGTTAGATGAATGGTATAACAATGAATAAATAAGGCTAACTTACTTTTCAGTTCTTCCTTTGGAGGTGGGTGCAACCACGGGGATAAGTAGGTAGAAAAGTCTAAAGTACTCTTTTGTTAACTCTATAAAAGCGAGAAAAATGCAGCAATATTAACAGTGTTTTAAATAAATAAATATTACTTATTGAATCGTGAAACTTCTATATATTACTTGCTCTATGCCCCAGAATATAGCCTGACCGCTCTACGTAACAATCTTCACAAGTAGACCTTCATTCTAACTTTGGCAATTTTGCTTGCGATGATTTGAACCGCCTCAGACGGGGTACGCTATAATATTTTTGGCTTCAAATACTTACACGAATTTTATAATGAAACAGAATTTTCTGTAAATTTATTGCAAATGCCAGTAGGTATTCTTAATTTAATTAGACAAGTGACCATTTTCAATGATTTATTTTGCAATAACCAACCAGCTAGCGGTAGGTACGAGTAACCCTGTATAAATCCAAAATTTAGACAGCCAGATTTTTTGCTTCATGCTTCAATGCAATAAACATTTTTCTTCCGTAGTAATTAATTATTTAATTTGTCCGTAGAATTTTTTGATGTCTGTAATAACAACTGACTACATTTAGCATCATCTTTCTAGCCTTTTATTCATGTTGGGGTCGGCTTCCAGTCTAACCCGATACAGGTGAGTACCAGTGCTTTACATGGAGCGACTGCCTATCTAACCTCCTCAACCTAGATACCCGGGCAATCTGAAACCCCTTGGTAAGACATTATATCGTCACCTCTACGGCAAACTTGCGAATCTGCATTTTCGTCATTTTACAGGGGAGCGTTTTGAAAGTAAACATCAACGATAACTTTTTTCTAGTAACAGTTGAAATGGGTATTATGGTACATTTGGTTTGCAAAATAGTCATTCTTTTAGATATTTTTGACGGTTTATCAATATTTTACAGGGATCTGAAATAAATGCACATACGTAACTTTGCATCACCATACATACAATTTAAAAGATATTTATTCGTACCATGGCAAACTTACATAAGTGGCACTTTCGTTACTTACATTATAAAAATATTCGCTGAACTTACGAAACTACCACTTACGTAAGTTTGCCATGTTATGAATAAATCTATTAAATTGTAGGCATGGTGATTTAAAGTTACGAAAGTGTCTTTATTTCTCATCCTAGTAAAAAAAAACACTATTTTGAAAAACAAAATGTGTGTCAGAGTCAATTATTACAGGTAAGAGCCCAGCTACAACATAACTAACATGGGAATGACGTCTTACCAAAAGTTTTTGGTCTGATGAGCATTTTCTGTTGACTTATAAAAATCGAAGATAAAAACATCTAATGTAGAAATCAAAGATATTACTAATTCACTGTATAATTATAAAATAATAAAAACTGAGAATACCTTCACAAGATGAAGGCGGTAGCACTGTAGGACTAACTGTCGATGACATTTCATCGGAAATTTGACTCTGCTGGTACAAACTCTAATTTATTTTTAGCCTATCCGATAACGCAGGGAAGCGGTCACTTATTCCTGATGTTGCCGTAAAATATTTATAATAGCCGTAAAAATAGCTGTCAAATATTTACAATGTTTTAATTCATCTCCCAAGCCTTTTCCCAACTATGTTGGGGTCGGCTACCAGTCATACCGGATTTAGCTGAGTACCAGTGTTTTACAAGGAGCGACTGCCTATCTGACCTCCTCAACCCAGTTACCTGGGCAACCCAATACTCCTTTGTTAGACTGGCATCAGACTTACTGGCTTCTGCCTACCCGTAACGACTGCCAATTATACAAAAGACCCTAACAATCTTCCCAGCAAAAACGTTCACAACATGAAATTTAGGGTTTTCAATTGCAATTCATATTACATTTTCAGTGCCATATTTCTTATTTTAATCCAGTAAAGTTGCCAAATTAATTAAAACGTAAATATTTGACAGCTATTTGAGATGTTGCCTTAAGAATCGGAAACATTTTTCGATATAGAATCACGCTCGACTTCTCAGCGTATTCGCACATCTTCTGACAGGTAAACAGGTCAAACCAGTGAAGGGTGACAACTGCTAATCGAGATTATCATACATCATCCCGAATACGCACACAACATAATAATATATATATTCAGTTAGAAATTGAAAGAGACGTATAAATATCGAAGTTCTGGAACACCTGGTGTGGTATTCCAAGCGCCAAGTGACACTTATAAGAATGACGTTTTGTCAAAAGTTGCTCAATCCAATGAGCACTATCTGTTGACTTATAAAAATCGAAGGTCCTAAACACCTTATGTTGGAGTATGAGAACGCACCCACATTTTATTATTTCGGCCAGTACTGATTATATACTTATTATACTGGCAACACTTTTTATTCTTTTGTTTTTCTCGTAACGTCGTTTTTTCGTTTGCTCTTTAATTTATAGTTTTCTATCATGTAATACACGTTTTGGCATTTTTATTCAAACTAAGTTTTATTTATCAAACTGGATATATTCCCAACACCTTAGGAGGGGTTCATTTGGGCCAAGGTCTGCCTGGGCTGCAGGTCGTTAACCAGAGTTACCTTAGCCCTGACGCACAGGGACCTCCCGAAGGAACATAGTGGGTTTTAGTCAGTAAGAATCTGACACTCCCACCAGCTACACTCTGAGCGGGAGGCCATTTGATGATTTCCCACGAAAAAAAAGGTCTGAAACACCTGTTTTGGAATTCTATGAGCCCAGCTATCCCATAACACATAAAGGAATGTCGTGTTAGCAAAACTTGTTTAGTCTGGCGGGCAATTCCTGTTGACTTACAAAATGAAAGATCTGGAACGTCTCGAATCGTCTCGCGTAACCTGTTGGTTTCCCCACGCTAAACTCTTAGAATACGATACCAGACGTTTTAGATCCTCGGACAATGACAACCGTTGTCACTGACATAAGCAACAGGATCTGCGTATGAAGTCGAAGGCAAAAGCTAGTGACGAATAAGTCATTATTTCACGAATAATAACATTTTCGCATAAGTGGTTAAAGTCAATTCCTCAACAAATAGTACTGGATACAATTGTAAATTCACGAATGTGCCACATTCGTATATCCCTCGGATGAGTTGACCCTGTACAATGATGTTTGCTACCAACGTCAATTCACGAATGTGCCAGATTCGTATGTTTGGCTTTGGTGACTGACTCATTTTAATCATATTTGCTACCAATGTAAAGTTACGATAGTACCAGATACGTAACTTGACTGTGGCACATTTTACTAAAAGCATATACATTCTGCTACGCCGAAACATCTTAAATGACTTAAGTTAGTTTACTATGGGTGTAATAACATAAAATGCAGATGCGAACAAAATCTGAAAACCTGAAATCCGTAACCGTTACAGATAGAAATACCAAAATTTGCCACAATGTGTAGTACCCCATTAGGTACACTTTTGCATTAAAATCTCGATTTCGCAAAAAATGCAGATACGTAAGTTTGCCAGAGAGGTGACGATATTACACACAATATATTTTCAAAATAACTATCAGGGGGTGATAAGTAATCGATACTGATGCCAAAAATGCAATCAGTAAAATTTTTGTCTGTCTGTCTGTCTAATTGTCAGAAATTCAGAATTCCAAATGAAAGCCGGAGCCCACCAATTTAACGTGCCTTCCGAAATATGGATAAACTCGTCATGACAAGATGGTCTCCTATCCACGGGTACTGACCACATTTAGCAAGAACTTAATTAAATAATCGTTGTTAAAAGACCATATTTTTATCTAGAAACGCGTGTGAGTCAACCCTAATTGTAACAGCTCAAGAATTATGGATCATTTTAACGGCGCAGAGAGAAAAATATGACCAGATTTAACAGCCAATGTCGAACTCTGAATTACTTCAGCTTAATTTACTTCGCGAATTTTGTTTGTAAAAGATACGATTTAATTTTCTAGATAGAATAATTATTCTTTTGAGAGATTACTCCGAACATACGTATGTATATTATAGGTATAGGGTGTAACAAAACTAGTGCACCATATTTTTACAGGTCATCTAGTACATGCTAAGGATCATGTTTACCACAAAAAGTTGAATGACCTAGAGGTCAACGATCGAGCGCCTTCATAGAGTCCGGCGTTGTGCGTACAATTTGCCAACTGTGATGATAAATTCAATAAAATATGTTGTTTTTTTCATGACTTTTTTTTGTGGTAAACATGATCCTTAGCATGTACTAGATGACCTGTAAAAATATGGTGCACTAGTTTTGTTACACCCTATATATTTGGGTCATATTTTCGCACGCAACTTAATTATTTTTCATCAGTAATGCTTTTAATCAATGTCGTTATGCTCAGCGTTAATTGAACTGAAATATAATTATAACATGAATATTATAGTAAGCAGATGGACGGTGAGTAATGGGTAGCTCGCTGTCCGTCCGTATAGCAACGACAGGCTGACTATATGCATTGATGTTCCGTGACTCAAAGATATTTCAGCATAATACGGTAGTTGACAGCTACTAGTAGACAAATTCATTACTTTACTGTGCTCAATAATTGATTTATTAATATAATATTGCATGCCAATTGGTAAAATATGGCTGAACATTCACACTTATGTAATACATCATCATTGTACCCATATTTGCAAAATAAATGTCTTTGTCTTTGTCTTTATTGAACTGTCAAAAACGGTTACTTTCTATACAATTTGTATGAAATTAAGAACTGTGACGTCACACTTTTTCACATAAGGCCATATTCCTAATTATTTTACTAAAATAATCAATAAAAATTTCAATAGCTTTTCCTTACAAAGCGATAAATGAAAATGACATTATTTTAAGATGCTTTCCAAAATTAATATCATATAGGATTTTATATATCAAAATCATTTCGTAGGGGATAATAACGTGCTGCGGGTTGTTCGCAAGCATTACCGTGTACCCTGGCACACAGGGTCCTCCCGAAGGAACATAGTGGGTTTTAGTCACTAAAAGTCTGACACTCCCTCCAGCTGCACCCTCAACGGGAGGGGTCATTTGATGATTTCCCACGAAAAAATGGGGGATGATTACGTAATTGTAGCTTTATGCATAAAGCAAGTCTCAGCCCTATCGGTTTAAAATTGACAAAGTTTCATAGGTACAATCTTTCATCCCCTTGGGAATAGAATTTATCAAAATCCATTCTTAGCAGAAGCCTACGTCATAACATCTACTTGCATGCCAAATTTGCATATTTTAGCATAGAATATTATTTGTATTTTTATAGCGATTTAATTTGCTTTTATATATGACAAATAAAAAATGCTTTACAAATTAAAAGCCCGTCTCTGATTTTCAGAAAAAAAAAATATATTTTTCGGTCTTTTAGTCATTACAAGTAGTGAATGTAAATAAATAATTGAAGTAGCTTTGTGTAATTTGTAAATAACTAAGCTAAATTATTTATTTGATGTTTGTTTAATTGGATTTATTGAAAATGAAAAAAGTTCAGACATTTTAATTTGTTTATTTAAGTAGGTAATTTTTATTTTATGCATTACTTTGTTTGTAGCTTATTTGTAAAAAGCATTTGACAGTCTTAAAACAAATAATAATTTCAGATTCGGACGGTATCATTTAGGTATTCCTTACTATTTTTCTTGTTATGGGTAAGATTATAATAATATTATATACCAAGATTACAATTTTATTATTTAAGTAAAAGTGTTTTCAGTTTAAATTTAATATTGTCATTGCGTTTCTTACTATTGTCTTATAATATTTTGTATTCAAACTTTATTTAAGTTATGTCAAACATCTGTTTTATTTTATTATTCATATTCGTGTATTCGTAAAAAGATAATCCAGTTTTTTATTCGTCAATAAAACGTTTAATACTGCAATTCGTAAGTTTCATTTCAATCCAAAATTTTCATCTTTAAAACTGTTTTAATTGAATCCAATAAAACCACACTTAAAATAAATTATATGCAGAATTACTGTTATAAAGGGATATAAAGCTATTATACAATATAATTGAGTGTATATAATCATTATCATCATCTTCAGTCTTTTTATCGTCCCACTGCTGGGTACAGGTCTCTTCTCGCACGGAGAACGATTGAGCGTTAATCACCACGCTTGCTTAATACGAGTTGGTGATTTCAGATAAGTCTAGGTTTCCTCGAGATATTTTTCTTCACCTTTAATCAGTCCTTGGTGTCCAAGATAAACTTAGAAGGTACATATAACTTAGTTTACATTGGTACCTGCCTGACCTGGAATCGAATCCGCGCCCTCATACTCGAAAGGCTGGTGCTTTAACCACTTGGCCACCATGACTTTATGAGTGTATTATGTAAAAGTTTAATCCACGGAGAGAAAGCAAAATAATAATTTCTAGAAACATTAACATAGCGAAGTTTATAATAGACACAAGTAACGTTGAAAAGCCTAAATAGATATCTATTTCCAAAACTAAGAGTTTTAATCTCACAAATTCGCCAGTTTCAGTTTGTTGTGTATGTGTGGTCCAAGTTACGGAAAGCAGCGGCTAGGAAAAACCTTTGCGTTGTAAGTTACTAAATTAACTGCCTCGTTGGTCTAGTAGAATGGCGCGATTGCTGTGCCCGGAGTCTCGGGTTCGATTCCCGGGTCGGGCTAAAGTCGCTGTGTGAGTTTTAAGAGTCTTTCATAAAGCAGTCCGAAGTTTGGAAGTTGGTGATTGATGCATCTGTGTATCGGAGAGCACGGATGGTCGTCCTGCACCTGATCTCTCTCCGGTTGTGTCGGATTGCCATCCCATCGGACTGAGAAAGTAAGGAAAAAGTTAGTGCATTTCCTTAGCAGTTAGCTGATCTCTTTAGAGAGAACGGCCGTCGTAGCCGGCAATCGGTCTGCACGCCTTTAAACTAAATTAACCGTGGGTAGACATAGCCTTATTCTTAAGTAAATTAAAAAATATAACAATGTATGTATCCTACAGATTCCTTTTTATTTTAAAAGCTTTTATTTAACTTGCTGTGTATGTATGGTACGGTGGATTCTTTGAACTCAATTTTGAAGTAGATATCTTCAACCGATTGAGCTGAAATTTATTTATTTATTCTTTTGTTTTATTCATTTCAATTGACCATTTGTATTGGCAATTCACATATCAGTCGACCTTGAACTTACTCATTAAGTTGTTTAAGATTGGGAATACTTTTTTTGTGAAAAAAAAAAGCTTTTTTTTTCACAAAAAAAGTATTCCCAATCTTAAACATCAATAAAAATACATCGTCGCGAAGACACATTTTATTAAAAATGAATGACCAAAAACAAAAAATAAACTATGAACATCTCCCCGTGTCCCCCATAGCTTGTACCCCACACCCAAGGTGGGGGCCGTCGGGCGCGGTCCCCACATAACAATTGCAGCTATTTGACATTAACGACCGAACTTGAGCCATTAAATGAGATTACTCTACCAGTTAAAATACTTACAGACCAAGTAAAGGATTTTAGAGGTCTGAAAAATGCGTCAGAACACATTTTGGGAGTTGAAATTCTGTTCAATGGTTTGACTTCGGCACGTGGTCTTGGAATAGATCTAATGTTAAGTTAAGCTACACTTTCCGGGGTTAGTTTATGGATGGGTGACCGAATTAAAAGTAAAATTTCACCCAATTCTTAATTGCATTGCTTAAAAGGGATCAGCTTGCTCAGATCCAGCTGGGAGGGCCTATCCGACTTAGGCAGACACTCCAAATTTATAAAACACTGGTACAAAAAAAATGCCCATCATAGCTTGGGGAAAGGCTAGGCAGATGATACCTAAATCAAAACATGACCTATTTTTATCATGTGGATAAACAGTTACAGGTGCCAGCTGCCCGAAACTATAAAATTTTCCCAACAAATTTTGAACCATAATACTTCAGCAATAAAGTTGAAAAATCTATTAAGGAAATTTTACAGACTGTAGTAGCTCGATGTGCTGGCGTCGATACTATTAACACAGCTAAAGAAAAACCGCACTTAATTACTAGAGAACAATAAAGCTATTGTAACTTGCGAAAGCTAGTCACAAGGCCATTACGAGTATACCTAAGCAATCATTTGGCTCTTAGGAATTAATCTTAGGATTGGTCTAAATACTACAGGCAGAGGGCTGTTTAGTAGTTCAGGTGATCAAGCTGGTTTAAGATAATTGTTTATTGCCTATCATTAGGTTTTGAGATAATTTCGCTTTCTGCCCGGGCTGAGGGTCCAGGGTTCCATTCCTGGTACAGTCGACTTTTACGTAAAGAGCATGCTTGTTGGCTGTGGTACTAGTAAGTATATGTAGTTTATCAGTTGTGTTAGCACCAAGCTTATCAATTACCCTTGGGCTAACCGATCGTGTGTGAAGAGGTGTCCCGATATATTATGATATGATATATCACACACACGTATATCAGACACATAAATTATATGTATTTTATTTCTGTGTCTGGATTGAGCGTGAAATGTTTATTTGTTGTTCCTAATTATTATCATCATCGTCATCATCCTCTTGCCGTTACCCCATTTTAATCGAGGACAACAGTAACTCATCCTCCTGTCCTTATTCCAATTTTATTCGAGAACAACGCAGCATGTTTACTTCTTCCACACTCTTCTATCTGCGGTCATCTTATAATATTGGTGTTTATATATTTACGTATTTTCTGGTGAAAGACTGACCCGCGTAACACTCAAAGGTCACGTCAAAAGATCGAAGCGAGCAGCGAGCTGCTCGTTTGATGATATGCCACAAAAAAAAAGCTGCGGGTTGCTTTTGTTAAGGTTTAGGTGTTGGGTTGAGGAGGTCAGACACGCAGTTGCTCCATGTAAAGTTAGCTTGCTCCAGTCAGACTGAAAGCCGACCTCAACATAGCTTGGTAAAAGGCTGGGCAGATCAGCAGGCTTAGCATGGAAACCGTAGAAACAAGTTTTGTCTACCATAGAATGGACATAATGACAGATTGACGTAAGTTTTCTTTTGTCACGTAGCAAAGAAATTTTTCTTTTCTTCGATCGACATAAGTTTACAAGTGATTATATGCGAGTCGACAGGTCGCGCCATGCTCGGGCAGAAGACATACATATTGACATTGATAGAAATGGCTTTGTCTTTTCTTGATAGAATAGACATAGAATCGCCATGCTAAGCCTGCTGATCAGGTGTTGTATTCCACGGTTATTGTTTTGTAAGATTTTAATTTAATATCGTCCACGTGTTTTTACTTACAGAATCCCTTGATTTTGTTGTTAAGTAGCTAACCCGGAGATTGAAGTTCTCCCCAAAGTTATTAATTAAAATTTAATTAATGGAATTTAACCAACTTATTTCGGTAGTTTCATCCGTCTTGTTTTGAGACTTCAAACACAATCCAAATGAAATAATTTACTGTTTTAGTACCAAAGCATAATAAAGAAACAAGATTTTAGTATAGGTAGGTATAGACACCAGCACATCAAGCTACACGAAACTGTCAATTTTTTCAATCAACTTAGAACCACACGCTTCAACGATAAAGTTGAAAATCTATTAAGAAAATTTTACGGGTTGTAGTAGCATGATGTGCTGGCATATGTAACATTTTTTTAATAAACTAGCTTGCACTCTTGGTTTCACCCGTGTCCAAAGAAGACTTCTTCCCGTACCTGGATGGGGTTATAAATCCTATTTCTTAAGTCCGTCTCCTCGTTATAGACTACATCCCCATGGAGGATGAGCCATTTTCTACTTATTATGTACTTTCTTTTTTGTAATTTTTTGTTAACAGCTGATCGGGCGTCAGTGCGCGCGAAATTTGAACTTTGCACAGGCGCCAGTAATTATGCTATAATGATAGAAAAAAAAAAAGTTTATTTGGGAAAGTTGTTTGTAAACATGAGTACAATCACGTGTTTAAATATCGGTCGCTAATTACCTATTATATGGAGGATGTTCTTTAACTAAATAAAATAATTATTAATGAATTCAAATTTAACACTGCTTACATTTAACAAATAATTAAAAACACAATAATTGCACCAAATTAATTGTATGAATTATTAAAATAATTTCGACCATATCAATTGCCTTTTACAAAATATTGACAAAATTTTAACAACAGTATCTTCTTACGTTAAAATTATTTCATAATTACTCTCCAATGTTTAGCACAAACAGGGACGCAAGATAAATGCCTCTCTCTCTCCGAATTTCCGATCCTGCACAATATTATTGTTTTGAATTCATTAATTTGAGTGGTGGGGTAACTTAATTGAGAGAAAATTGGTACCGCGTTCAATTCTGTTATACGAGTGTAAATTTTCGCAACGATGGTGTTCCGTACTCGTAATTATTTGTAGCTGATAAAGTTGTGAATGATAATTATAATTATTATAAATTTTAATGGTGCAGTAAATTTTTAATTATCATCATCATCTCCCGAGCCTTTTCCCAACTATGTTGGGGTCGGCTTCCAGTCTAACCGGTTTTGACTGAGTACCAGTGTTTTACAAGGAGCGACTGCCTATCTGACCTCCTCAACCCAGTTACCTGGGCAACCCAGTACCCCTTGGTTAGACTGGCGTCAGACTTACTGGCTTCTGACTACCCGTAACGACTGCCAAGGATGTTCAATGACAGCCGGGACCTACAGTTTAACGTGCCATCCGAAACACAGTCATTGGTGTCCAAGATATACTTAGAAAGTACATACAAACTTAGAAAAGTTGCATTGGTACTTGCCCGACCTGGAATCGAACCCACGCCCTCGCACTTGAGAGGTTGGCTCTTTAACCACTAGGCCACCACGACCATTTTTCATTTTTGATTAATTTTAATTATCATTTAATAATTTATTAATGACTATTTTGGGGTGAACCAATAAAAAAAATTGTTATATTTTTCTTCTTTCTCATAAACTATGTACTTAAGATTGGAATAAATAAATAAAACTGACATCTCATATGCCTAGGCCTTTCCTAAGCTATGTTATGCTCGACTTCTAGTCTTAACTGAATGCAGATGAGTACCAGTGTTTTACATGGAGCGACTACCTATCTGACCTCTTCAACCCAATTACCCGGGCAACCCAATACCGCTTGGTAAGACTGGTTGTCTGACATTCTGGCTTCTGACTACTCATAACAACTGCCAAAGATATACAAATGACAGCCGGCACTCACCAATTTAACGTGCCCCGAAAGACGAACGATCTCTTCAGACGAGATGGTAATCCATCCACGGATGAACAGCGCCAAGCATTGCTTAACCTTATGATCGATCAACCCATGTAGCTGTTAGGTACAAGCCCCTCAAAACTAAAACAGACTATGTCATAAATAAACATAGACAGTACAATTTTCGGTAGACCTGAAAAAAACAATTGACAGTTTTTGTCAAAGTCAATTCAAACAGATAGACAAAATATGTATGGACAAACAATAATATTGACGCGAAATAAAAATGGAATCGCTCATCCCTCAGTAAATAAGACTGATTGATTATTTCTCGTTCAAACAGCGAGACAATTTAAAAAATATACTTTATAACAATAGCACCATCAATATTTTCGTATTGTTATGAATTTTTTATTTGCAAAAGTTTGCCGCGTATAGGGTAATGTTTTTAAAAACAGGATTTTACTTCTTTGGAGATTGTTATAGACATCCGCCATTTTAGAAGACTTGTTATTTGCTGTAGTCATTTGAGGAAATACTTCTGTGGTAGTTAAGCTTGTGTGCTAGCCAACATTGTGGTAATTTTGATTTTTGATTTATTTTTTATTTATCATGTGATAATTAAGACTTGGCTGAGGCTGCGCCGTGCCCTCAGATGTTTATTTCTCTTAAGTAATTTGAGATTGGACTTGTATTATATAAATCTGGTTCTTCAAACATAACAGACAGACGTGTGTAATGCTGGGGAGTTTGATGCGCCACTTCTTCCCAGCGAGAACACGTAGGAAGGCTTGGGGCTGTCTTTTATTTTGACATTCGAAAAGTGCAATTTTTTTTGCCTAATTTGAAGATACGAGTTTGAGTTTGTTTTCCCTTGATTTCCTAGTTTACATGAATAGTTAAAGCCATTTTAGCATGGGAATTATTCTCAGTTTGTGTAGCATTGCCGACCCATCCGGCTCGGAGAGTTCGCCTGTATCTGCGCATATACTGGATCACTATAACATATCCTGCGCAGCTGGCTGATCGCCTTAGAGAGAACAGCCATGGCCGACAATCAGTCCGGACGCTATTATTATCAAGATAGTTTGAGGAAATCTTCCTTTCCAGAATTTCAAGCCAAAACAACAAACAATTATATTCTATTAAACAAGAAGTGAGATGAAGTCACAAAAGCCTAATTACACCAAGTAAATATAACGTAATTAGGTTAATAGGGCGAATGGATTAGAGTAGCTTTCATTTAAGGCAAACTTAGAGCGCTGAACTAAACGGAATCGACATGAGCAAAAATCTGTATACAAAATGTCTAACAATTTAATGGAGGGGCCGATGCAAAGCAACATATTGCGATAGTTTGTTCATGCATTTTCGATCACATTGTTTCGCATAATATTTTTATACGTTAAATAATTTTTATGTAAAGTATTACCACATACATATTTTTTTTTTCAATTTGTTTATAATATTACAATCTAGCCTAAAAAGGCTATTAAGCAATGTATATCTAACTTTATTTGCTAAGAGTAACATGATATCTAAGAGCTTGTCCATTTTGTTTACGCATCTCTTTAGAGGAAATCATTTCGTTGTTATGTTCATATTAATAGCTAGCCACTAAATTTCAACCACTGTTGTTGCATCAAATTGCTTGTGTACAAACATTACACATTATGAGTGGCGCTCTCGTGCCGTTGGCATAGGGGAAGGCACGGTAATGGTGTATCCAGTTGGTTAAATACTCTAAGAACGCAAGGGATACAAAACGAGGTTTTTAAGACATCGCTATGGGCGCTTCGGAGTTCAAAGATTGCGCCTTTTGAAGTTAAGTTAGAAATATTGAAGTTGGGATTACATAAGTTTCCGTATTCTTTTGTTAATAATTTTAACAGATTTTTTTTAATGAATTTATGGACGTAAATTATATTTTAAGGTATGATGGTCGAAGGCGCGTCATCAGTCGCGCATATTTTTATTTTTTTATATTTTTTGGTTGGGGACCCCAACATTATAATACCTTATATTTATTGTACCTCAATTTATACCGCCAACAAAGACGTGGTCTTTTGTTAAAATAATGATTAATCTTTGCTTTAAGGATTTTAACAGTGACTTACAAAAGCATAAATAAAACATTAATCATCATTTCATCATTATTTAAACAAAAGTATGAGTGTGTGGGTTCTATTCTAGGCATGTACCAATGCAACTTATCTAAGTTACATGTACTTTCTAAGTATATCTTGGACACCAATGACTAATTAAAGATGAAGGAAAACATCTCGAGGAAACCTGGATTATAAAGTCTGAAATCACCAACCCGCATTGAGCAAGCGTGGTGAATAACGCTCCATCCTTCTCCATGGGAGAGAAGGCCTCTGCCAGCAGTGGGACGATAAAAAGGCTGATGATGAAGAAAACATTATTTACGATATTTTATTAATTACAAAATTTATTGTATTATTTTATTTACGTGTTGGTCAGTTTGTCCGTTTTTTTTTTCAGTATCCGCAATTTCAAAGAACATTGTCATTGAACATCCCTGGCAGTCGTTACGGGTAGTCAGAAGCCAGTAAGTCTGACGCCAGTCTAACCAAAGGGTATTGGGTTGCCCGGGTAACTGGGTTGAGGAGGTCAGATAGGCAGTCGCTTCTTGTAAAACACTGGTACTCAGCTGAATCCGGTTAGACTGGAAGTCAAGTTAGTGATCCGCAATTTGAAATAAAACGCACACAAAACGGTGTTACCGACTCTCCGAGTATTTAGTTGATTAATACATTCATGTCCAATTGATTTCCATAGTCATAATCGAATAAATTAATATTTATTTAGGTTGTCCATAATTTATTATACAACCCTAAGTAAATATCGCTTAATTGGGTCAATAGGGTGAGTTAAATAAAGGGTAGGTAATGTCTGTCGGCAAAATTATTTATTATTTTGCGTGAAATTTATTTGCGCATTGTGGCTCTATAGCAGTATTTTTTCGAGTCAATGAATAATTTTATAAGGCTACTTTTTTTTGTTCAATCGTATTTTGATTTGGACGTTCAGCAATTTTTGTGTTGTTTAATTTTGTTTGTTAAGCGATATTATTATGGATGGCTTAAAATATCAAAGCTACAATTGGTTAAAATAATCTATCCTTATTTTTATTTTAATTTTGGGTCAGATTCATATGTATATTAACCGGATGCAGCTGAGTGCACCAGTGTTTTAGATAGAGCGACTGCCTATCTGATCTCCTAAACCCAGTCACCTATGCAATCCCTGGGTAAGACTAGTTGTTAGATTATCTAGCTTTGCTGACTAACCGTAACAACTGCTAAAATGTACAAATGACAGCCGGGACCCACCAATGCAACGTGCCTTCCGAGACACGGAGGATCTCGTCATGACAAGATGGTAACCCATCCACGGACTGACTGCTCCAAGCGTTGCTTAACCTTATCGACCCGTGTGGCTGTTACTTAGCCACGAGCTCCTCTCTTGTTCCTTAAATCTATACTAATATTATAAAGAGGAAACCTTTGTATGTTTGTATTGAATAGGCTCAAAAACTACTGGACCGATTTCAAAATTTCTTTTACCGAATTCGTATAGGGTATATTTTATCCCGGAAAATAGATAGAATTTTTCGTGGTAGTGAAAATTGTGAAGTAAGGCGTCGAAAAAACTGCCGTACGTATAAAAAATAAATTTCCACCCGTGCGAAGCCGGGGCGGGTCGCTAGTAATTAATAACATAATGACTGTCTGTCTGAGCTGCTGCTATAAAAAGAATGCAATATACATACTTACATAGATATTGAAAATTTCTCGAACGGAATTCAGTCTCATTTCGGATTTCAATGCGCGTATGTCGAGTTTATTGAATAGACTAGTGGTTCACCCGACTTTACTTGAGTAAGTTTTTAGTATTTTATTTATGTAAATTAAACGATAATATTATTGTGACTGTGTGGTGTATTGAGTATAAAATAGCCAAGTGATTTTGGAGACGATAAGTTGTCAAATAAATGAAATAGTTTTAACTGTGATAATTTTTTATTAACACAATGACATAACGTACTACATAATCATCTTAAAGTTCTTTTTTATGGACGAAAAATGTTCCATATACAATGTAAAGTAATAAACATCAATACAAGCGAAACTTTTATGTTATCACTTATTGTTCACAAAAAAAAAAACATTAAAAATGCTATTATCATTTTAATCGGTGAAAATCGTAAACACATTTACATGTATACAATAATCATAATACATATTCCACTATTATAATTCTCATAGAATTCACGACAAAACACACAAACAAAAAGCTCCTGAATATAAATATCCCATATTAAATTCAACGGAAAGCTTTCGGTCAATAAAAGATGCTGAATTTCAGCAATCTGCGAGGAATAATAATACTGTATTCTGTATACCGTATGACTTGGAGAATTGAGCCAACAGGATACGCCATTGACCTGCTTTCGGTCTACCATACGTACGAAAACGCCGCGGTCATTTCGTTGGGTGTAGGGATTGGTTTTACCGTTCTTGTATCCTTTAACATAACGCTGTGGTAATAAAGCATTTCATAAGATGAAGGCCAAATTGTGGGAAAATTACTGTTTGTTGGTTCGGTTTTCTAAGACCTCATTTTGTAAGAGTTTTATGACATCCATTATGTACTGTCACAAGTTTATGCCTAAGTTTGGCATTTTCGTCGTGTGCATGTAACTACATAATTGATCGAAAATGCATGTTATATCAGTCGTGGTGACCTAGTGGTTAAAGCACTAGCCTCTCAAGTGCGGGTTCGATTCCAGGACAGGCAAGCACCAATGCAAGTTTTCTTAGTTGTATGTACTTTCTAAGTATATCTTGGACACCACTGACTGATTAAAGGTGAAGGAAAACATCTCGAGGAAACCTGGACTATGAAGTCAGAAATCACCAACCCGCATTGAGCAAGCGTGGTGGTTAACGCTCAATCCTTCTTTGTATGAAAAGAGGCCTGTGCCTAGCAGTGGGACGATAAAAAGGTTGATGATGATGATGATGATGATGCATGTTATATATGAGTATTTCTTCAGTTGCCTCGCGTCGCCTCGCCCCCGCGAATAAATTGACAGACTTTTTCTCATATAAATTTGTTCTCATGGCGTTTCCAGTTGACTGAATGCTCTAAACCGTATGAAGTTTGTACAAACTTATATAACACTAGCTGCTACCCGCGACGTCGTCCGCGTGGGCATTAGAGTAGTAAAAATGATAAACTCGTTTACCTTGTATCCTTTAACATCACGGTATGATAACTAAGCTATACAATCAAGCCCAAAATGTGTAAAAATACTATGGAAATATAACTGCCTCGCTGGTGACTAAGTCGCATAGCGCGACTGCTGTGCACAGGTTTCGGGCTCGAGTCAATCAGAAGCCCTTGGTCTGGAAGTTGGTGATTGATAGACCCTTGCATCAGAGGGCACGTAAATGTCGGGCCTGCGCCTGATCTCTCTCCAATCACATCGATATGAGAGAGAGGGAATAGTGAATGCACTTTAATATGTCCTGGGCAGCTGGCTTATCTTCTCAGAGAAAACGCAAAAACACTTAACTATACCGAGGATAAGCGACAGTTCTGGGGCTGATTTTACTTTGCAAAGTATTTGGCTACTATTACAATAAGCGCCGAACTTACATGGCGGACATTTGCGTGTCAATCATGGAAGACTTATGTTTTCATATCACAATACACACGCGTCGTTTACTAAGACTGGACATGCAGGTGTGGCCTCCCGCTGCTTCTCGCTCTGGTCTTTGTCTTAGATTGAACTGAACTTCGAAGGTACAAAATGTGTATGTTGTTGCGGAATACATTCTGAACCTATGCTCGTATATAAGAATGTATATATTATATGTCGTCACTACTTCAAATAATATTGTAGTCACTTCGAACTTACATTGCAGATCGATCGCGTCGAGGTCGATAAAGTTGGTTTAGGCACTAAAAATGCGCTCTTTATCGCTAGTCAAGTAGTTGCATAACGCAACTGCTGTACACGACGTGGTATCGGGTTCGATTTGGTCGAACCAGGTCGGACCAAAATCGCTTTGTGAGTGTTAGGAAACTGAAAAAGCAGCCCGGGGACTGGAAGTTGGTAAAGGATACGGTGGAGCAAACGGTGGGGATGCGCTCTGCTTGGGCGGAGCACCACCGTGTCCTCACAGCGGCGAGCTTTCGCATTCGGCCCTGGTCCGGAGCATGAAAGAATATGAGCGGCTCCCTCCTCCTGCGAAGCAATTATGCTAGCGAAGGAGGCGGCGGAGTGGTTTAGAAACAGCTCCGCTCATTCCAGCCGAAGCGGAAAAGCTGGTACGGGTCGACACCGCGGGCGCCGAGTGTCGAGGGACGACTTCCAGTATTAGTGTTTAATCTATGACTCCCGACCACCGTAGGCGTGGGTTTTGGTTGGTTCACAGTCCGTACGTCTAAGGACGACAGCCCGTGTCGGTGGCGCGTTCTATTCCACGCGCTCCTCGAAGATATGTCAGCAACATGGGCCTCTTAGTTACCTTGACCCTGGCATACAGGGATCTCCAGAAGGCAAAGACTGAAAGTTGGTGATTGATATATCCGTGCATTGGAGAATACGTAAACATCGATCATGTGCCTAATCTCTCTCCGGTTGTGTCAGAATTGCCGTCCGTGTCGGGCTATGAGAGTAAGGAAATAGGGAGTGCACCTGTGGCCACACAAATACTTACTACTTACTACACAGCTAATTGATCTTAGAGGCCCTTATATGCGCTGACCGTTTCCTAGGAGGCAGTTTATATCAACAAATGACTGCTGGACATGGATGAAGAAAGAAGAGTCTTTCTAATTTGAGATGTCTATCTAAGGGGCTACATTGTAATGAACATTGTAGTCAATCCTTAGATTATTACTTTATTATTACTTTTACGACCACTTAGAGTCAGAACAGCAGCCTTGATTGACCTTTTCTCTAGAATTATTTAGTCATACATATGTATTTTTGATCAGTAATCGTTCGTAAAAATCAAATAAAAATATTAATAAGCCATGCTGCTTTGTTACGTGTGGTATACTGGAAGCTTAGCTAACATTACCCCAGACTGATATCGTATGAAGAAAGTACAGCACTCCTTCTTTGATCTAAAATGACTAACTTACCCAAAGACAGATTTTTTCTCTCATCCTCTGTCCCCGATTGTGAGTGTTATCTTGGAACTTGAATAATCAAAATTAATACTTGTGACTATGATTGTAGACTGGAAGACACCCCAGTATAATAATTTAATTTTATGAAATAAAACTATGAACTCCATCTATGATCAGCTATAATTACTAACAATGTCAGATTGTCAAATTAGATTGTTTTGAAAAGCTAAAGATGGCGTCAGGTTGAAACTTGCCTTAATATTTTTGTCTTTAAATTATTTTTATCTGTCGAAATAACCTATGTAGCATGTTTAGATATATGCTTTGAACTGAAAATTTTTTTTTTTTTTAACCCGGTTTAATTGTATGAAAAGCTTAACTCCATCTATGACATTAGGTAATAACTATTTACCCAGCTGGTATAGTCAAATTGTCAAATTTGCTATATGTGTTGTAATTAAAAAGATATAGATGGCGTCTAGTTAAAACTGACCAAAAAATGCTTTATTGCTCACCCCCCTTAGTTAATAGCGTTATAATATATAGCCTATGTGTTATTCTGATGCATAAGCTATATGTTTGTCAAGTTTCATCTAAATCCTATCAGCCGTTTGGCCGTGAAGAGGTAACAAACATACACACTCACTCACAAACTTTCGCATTTATATATTAGTATAGATGTACGAGAGTCCTAGATATTGAATGCTGTAGAAAATCAGTCGTTATATAGGTACAGTTTTGTGAGCAGTAACTTTAAAGGGTTCATAAAAGTTGTTTGTCAGAGAATATTTGATTTATAAACAAGAAAAAACGTAGCTCTTTTTGGCAGCAGAATTGTTTAATAGTAATTTCGGAGTTATCATCTCCCGAGCCTTTTCCCAACTATGCAGGGGTCGGCTTTCAGTCTGACTGGTTTCGGCTGAGTAACAATGTTTTACAAGGAGCGACTGCCTACCTGACCTCCTCAACCTTGTTAACTGGGCAACCCAATACTCCTTGGTTAGACTGGTGTCAGACTTACTGGCTTCTGACTACCCGTAAAGACTGCCAAGGATGTTCAGTGACAGCCGGGACCTACAGTTTAACGTGTCATGCGATACACAGTCATTGGTTTCCAAGATATACTTAGAAAGTACATACAAACTTAGAAAAGTTGCATTGGTACTTGCCCGACCTGGAATCGAACCCACGCCCTCACACTTGAGAAGTTGGCTCTTTAACCACCAGGCCACCACGACTTACTTAGTAATTTCGGAGTTAACCATACATATTATATTCCATTTGGGTATTAGAAACAGTTCCATGGGAGATGCGGATGAATCCGCGGGCGGAAGCATGATATGTATGTATGAAATGCAAGCATTTCCGTGTATTTTCACAGTTCAGACAACCGGTGCACTCACCCTAGCGAAAGTCCGACACAGTGCAGACACGCTCTTGATCCTGCCAAAGGTAAAGGGGTTTATCTACGTATTCTGCTGTTATATTCTGAAATCGGTGCAATTTTATTTCAAAGTTATATTCACGGTGAGAGATACGAAAACAGTTTTCATTTTGGAGATGAAATAATTTTTGTTAAAAATCAAAATAAGCCATATTTAAATTATTTTTATTCAATGGAACGGCCGAAGCCAATATTGCTATTAAATATAAAAAATAACTAGAAACAAATCATCAAAACATACACATCAAGATTTGTGTTTGAGTTCGAGAGCGTTAATGGCGGCTTCTGTTCTGTGAACTAGAAATTATTAATGAACCAGCTCTGTGCTTAGTTTATGATATTAAACGTGGTACATTAGATATAAAACTCTTTATTTTATTCTTCATGGCATAAAACATATTGTGTACTTGTACCTTATCATAAAACGTAGTCTTAAAAAAGTATCGACTTTATTACTAAGTTTCAACTTAAACCATCATAATAGAAAAAAGTGAATCGTCTAAACCTAGCTCGAATCAGTAATTTTTAAAACCACGTTTTATAGTAAGGTAGTCAATCTTTATAACCTTAAAACAGCATTTCTCTCTAAATCAAAAGTAAAATTATCTGAACATGAAATTACTGTGGTTCTTTTTAAAGTAGAAAAACGCATAATCATTGTTTGCAAAGATAAACTGCGTGTGAGTGCTATCATTTCAACGGGAGCTACATATCAAGCGTCAAGGTTCCTGGAGACGGCAACGGGAAACGGATGCCGGCTTATCTCTTGTCTCGCTCTGGTTGTGGGTTAAGGTAGAAGTGGGAACGGGATGGAGGGCGCTTGTAATTAGTAGAATGTTATATATGTTACTTTTTAACAGTGAACTATAATACTATTAGAAATGATAACTATAATGCTTCATCGTTATCATCATCATCAGCCTTTTTATCGTCCCACTGCAAGCCACATTCCTCTTCTCCTACAGACAAGATTGAGCGTTAATCACCACGCTTGCTCAATGCGGGTTGGTGTTTTCAGACTTTATAGTCCAGGTTTCCTCAAGATGTTTTCCTTCACCTCTAATTTTATTGGTGTCCAAAATATACGTAAAAAGTAATTATAACTTAAAAAAGTTACATTGGTACTTGCCTGACCTGGAATTGAAACCAAACTCTCATACTTGAGAGTCTAGTCTTTTAACCACAAGGTTTCTTTAAACACGACTTATGCTGACGAGTAAAATAACAGGAGTATAACATTCTCAAACTTCCAGACTCCATTGCTTTCTGACAATTCCTTAAAAGCCACAAATCGATTTCGGTCCGACCTGGGAATCGAACTCAAGACCTCTTGTACGAGGCGAGTACTTGGTGGTAAAGTCGCCGAAAATGAGGTAGTCTCTCATTGGATACTTGTGTCATAACATCAAATGTTACTTATAAAAAATAAAAACCGACTTCACTACATTTTTAAAAAAGAAATGGTCCGTTCAGGTGTCTTCGAGAAAATCGAGTACCTAACACAAAGACAAAAAAACATAGAACCAAATTGAGAACCTTTTCCGTTTTTGTTGGTTGATAATCGAATCGCTTCTAGCTTATAATTTATACTACCATCATATCACAAGCCAAGTATGTTACATCTATGTTGATGACTTCATGACGTACGTAATTATTAATACGCACACTTGAGACTTTAAAACGGCTTTTAAAAGCTCTTATTATTTTGAGTAAATTTTACGATAATGTACTGCAATTATCACCTGTGAATAATTTTGTTAAGTAAGGGTATATTTTACATCGGTTGAGGATGGAAAATTGTGTCTGTGAACCGCAAAGTCTCTTTTATTTTTCGTGAGAAATCATCACCACTCCCGCTGTGGGTGCGGCTGGAGGGAGTGTCAGACTCTTACTGACTAAACCCCTATGTTTCGTCTGGAGTCCCTGTGTACCAGGGCCAGTAATCAGTACTAGCTTGATTGATGAAGTATAGTTTTCTCTCTGTATTGACCACGTTAAATATAAGTGATTCTAGACTTTGGGAACCTATGTTTGGTTATATAAAAAAAAAAAAAAAAAGAAAAGAAAAATACTTAGATAAAGCATTAATGTTCGAGTGTGGGAGCTTTTGACGTCACTGATTGGTAAAATCTGTAGGTTGAAGACTAAGATTGACGTTGAAAATTACTTAAAATAATATTCGAAATACAATACCTACACGCATTAAAAAGATAAAAATAAATTTTCCAATTAAACTCGTTTTAAACTTAATTCCTGATTAAAAAAAAAACATAGACTTATCCTTACAAAACAGAATCTCAACTCAAGGGAAATACATCAGGATTTTCTATCGGCATTAATTATTCGAGGGAAACCATTCCCTAAGGACTTGGGAATAAGGGCGAGAATCCATTAACGAACAAAAAAGATGGGGAAAAAAAAGAAAAAGTCTTTATGTAGAAAGTTTTCGTTTGTCAATAAGGGCTATTGGTTAATTTGCCCGTTCATCTGTATAATGGGTTCAAAAAGGTTGTAATGAGAATTATTTGAACTCTTTTCTTCTTTTATGAAGTGGGACCCACTGAAAAGGTCAGGTTTTGGAGTTTTATTTTCCTTTTAAAAGTCTTCGCTATTTTTAATTTAGTGGTATACATAGTTATATAGTTTTCTGCCTAGCCTTTTCATAAACCATATTGGGGCCGGCTTCCAGTCTTAACCGGATACAGCTGAATGCTAGTATTTAACATGTAGCGACTTTTTCGTTGGCCGTTTCAACCCAGTTTCTCAATTTTTTTAACGTTAAATAATTTGGTTTATTGATTTTACTAAACAACATTGTTAAGAAGAGCGTTATTTAGTACCTACACTTGGAAAAATAAATGAACTATAATAAATTCTTTATTGATATTGAGTGAACGAGATCGCCGAATTGAACAGTTGCGAAAAAGCAATATCACACAGTTAACACAGTCTACTGGAAGTCTTGGCTGGTTTTCTTTGAAGAAGAGTCTTATAATTTAAAATCATCGTTCTGGTAATTTGTGAAGACTGTAATAATTGACCGTTACCACTTCTTGCTCTCATTCTAACCGTTTTATCGCAAAATCCCTCGCTGGAAAAAAATCTAAAAATCCCCTATCATAAGACTTCAGATCCTAATCAGGCCGCGAAAGTATTGAAAAGTTTCTAAGACACCACCTTCAAAGGATACCCGAGTCATTCTCATTTCACCGCGAAGTTTGAATAAGTTTTTTTTTTATCGATTCTCTAATAAAAGTTTCGACAGTCCAGGGTCTTTCGATTTATATGCTAATTTATTCTCGCAGCTACTTGTGAATTATTATAGTGTTTCAGTTTGAGAGGTGAAATATGGACTGGCTGGTTTTTTTGAGACTTATGAGTTCATTTGTTTTTTTTTTAGAACGATACAAGCTTGTCCTGTATGTGATTGCAAATGGATTGCAAGTTCTTGTGTTAGTGATTTTATATTTGGAACACAATTTTGTTGAGAATTCTTGACTATAAATGTGACCAACCCGCATTGAGAAAGCGTGGTGGTAATCCTTCTCCGTGTGAGAGGCCTGTGTTCAGCAGTAGGACAATACAAAGGCTGATGATGATGATGTAAAAATGTGAGAGTATATTTCTTTGTCTTGCCTTTAACAGCCATATAGGCATAGACGTAAACATTTTCTAACAAAAGACTGAAACAGGTATAAATATTTACTTCATCATTTTAGCGCCTGATAGATTAGTCATACCCGTATTTTACTCACTAACTACCGAATAAATTGCTAATACAAATTCAGAAGGCGCTTTACGATTAAGATAATAAAAAATAATCGCTTACTTTAATGTAGGCACTCTTTACTAAAATAAGTTCTCAAAAAGAAATTACTCAATCACCAGCCAAAAATACCTCTTAAAATTTAAGGTCGTATCAAAAGCCGTATCCTAGAGGTGCAATTAGAAATTTAACACGAAGCGCCGGACCCATTTGAGTCCAGCCAATATAATGTTGCCGGAGGGAAATCAATCTTCACTTTATTGGTTTCACTCCACAATTGGCCTTTTTTAAGAGGGAACAGATAAAGATTTCAATACTGAATTCAGATTAAATTGTACTGTTTTTTAGTTAGTTCGATTTTCTATGCGTTGAATTGGGTCAAGAGCTCGATATAATGTCATAGAAACAGCAATATTCAACAGTTTAGGAACTTCTGATCGCCACGTCAAAAGAAAAGACGTGCCTCAGCGCCAAGCGAAGAAATCATCCATAAATACCTACAATATAGTAGTGAGTTCGGAATTATTTCGATTAAAACCATGAAGAACAAAATAACGAGATTAAAACTCACTATCAATTTTGAACTTTAAAAGTCTGTCATGTAGTCGTGACCGTGGCATGCTGGGCCCTTTTTCTTGTCATCAATACGTGACTGTGGCGGTCAAAAGGATGAAGATGAATTTGTTAACCCAAGGTTAGTTCTAGTGGATTCAAAATCTTGAGCTCGTCCTCCCTATTTCTCAGATGAATTATTTTCAATAATAAAAAAACTCAAAATAGAAAAGCAGGATTTCTCTCAAAGAAGTCGAAGTAAAAATAAACTAGCGATCTTCTAAAAAAGATGCCTAAAAGATGTTTTCAGCAACATTTCCACACACTGGCCATAAATCCTTTTAGTTAATCACCCCGTATTCTTGCTTTCCTGTTACTTTTGTTAAAATCTAAGAGCTTTTTCACGCATTTCTTGGTTTCCGGATAAACTGTTCCGGGCTGTTTAATAATGGATGGACTTGAACGGACTATGTGCTAGGTCGGACAAAAATATTTTTTTTACAGAACTTTAGATATTTTTTGAAGAACTTAACCCAATTTGAAAAATGCTGAAAATAAGTCTGAATATGAAAATTAAGTTCATCTAGTCAATATATAAGTAATATTTTGTACTTAGATTCTTATATTTCAATAATAAAGACCTGTCTGCAATTTTTATAGCTCAACATTGAATTCGGGAGCTCGAAGCTAAGTGACAGCTACACGATCATAACATTAAACAATGCTTGGCGCGGTGGATCCGTAGAGGGGTAACCAGTTTCTCCGTGATTCCACAGACACGTTCAATTGGTGGTTCCCGGATGTTATTTTTACATCTTGGGCAGTCGTTACGGGTAGTCAGAAGCCACATCGTCAGGGTATCGGGTTGCCCAAGTACCTTGGTTGAGGAGGTCGGATAGGCAGTCGGTTCAAGTAAAAAACTGGTTCTCAGCTGTATATGGTCATACTGGAAGCAAAACCCAACATATTTGGGAAAAAAGCTAGACAGATTATGATGAATATCAAATTCGGGACGTACCTACAGACGATTAATATATCCAAAGTCTAGGATAGTATACCGGTAATTGTACCTACTAAAGAATTCAGTACACTTATAGAGCCTTATTTCTAAAATAATGATAAGAGTATACATTTTTCTTTGTTTTTCCTTTAAATGAACCTTAATAACGCCATCCCACATTCTTCCACGAACAATACACCCAAAAAGGCTCTCCAAGCACTTATATATACATTCTATTGTTTTGTCGGGATGTGTGACCATGGCAACCAACGCCCGAAGCCCCAAGAATTTGAATATCCTGATTTGGATTTATTTTATCTTTTCATTTTTCTTGTAACACTTATCTCCTCTGAAATTCGTATTTTGCTAACCCAATTTGCTCTCGTCCCGAGGGAAAAATTAACGTTATATAATTTTCTATGTAATTTCGATCTAACACTGGAATACAATTTGGAGCAGCCTTATTAATCAATTGGTCTGATAGGAGTTGCTTGAAGGTCAATTCAAGATTGTATGCCCTTGACATCTTTATAACTACAAAATAGTTCACCTGTGTCTTCTTCCGCTTGGAATATTCTTCTTCATTAACTTAATAGCCTAGCTCTTGTCGGTGCAGCTCCTTCCATTTCTACCTCATCATCATCATCATGACAGCCATTAACGTCCCACTGCTGGGCACAGGCCTCTTCTCCCACGGAGAAGGATTGAGCGTTAACCACTACGCTTGAATAATGCGGGTTGGTAACATTTCTGCCTATCGTGTGCCAACTCTTGAACTTTCTTGTACTTCCCAACTTTCACCTTCTTTTTAATTTGACTGATGCAGCTATTATTTTCACCGGAATATTAACTTTGGGCAAATATTTTTAGTGTACGAGTATTTATTTGGAACTAACTCAATGGAACTTCTGACACCTAGATAAAAAAAGTCTATCAAAAATAATCTAGAAATTTTCCATCTCCTGTACTATGTATCTCTGTGGATTTCATGTAAAAAATATTGCTTAAAAAATGTTTTGGTTTGATTACCTGAAGGCGCGGAGGCAATTCTCAGAAATTATTGGACCGATTTAAAAAAGTCTTTCAATGTTTGATTTTAGAGTTTGATCATTCAGAGACTACTATAAAAAATAAGTAAGATTCATAAGAAATATAAAAATATTTAAGTAAAGAATTACTGAGAGTATAATACCCAAACTTAGTTAGAAAATCATCGACAAAACAGTGAATTTAGAACTCTCCATTAGCTCAAACTGCATTAATAGTGTCAAAATGCAACACAAACGCATCAACAAAACCAGCACTCATCCAACAGAATCGAATCAAAACACTGTATCGATTATGTAAACCAAATTAGTCGATCGCGTTAATCGAAACAGGTTCAATTAGCCAAATCGATTGTCCGGAGCTCTGTTAGCGGACTGACAAACAGACAAACAGTATAGTCATTCAATCTGCTTGATTTGATGACACTGACCACTTTGTTAAGTGTGGACTATGCAGATGCTATCAGTCATGATGAGTTGTGAAGTACTCGCTTTATTGTACAGACGCCAGCACATCAAGTTAGTACTACAATCGGTCTTTCTTAAAAGATTTTCAACTTTATCGTTGAAGCATATGGTTCAAAGTTGATCTGGATTTTAACAGTTTCGGGTAGCTTGATGTGCTGGCGTCTGTACCTATCTTAACTATCCAGGTATAAGCTTAATTACAAATGAGAACATGCCTTTCTTCCATATCATCTGCCTAGCCTTTTCCCAAGCTATGTATGTTGGGATCGGTTTCCAGTCTAACCAGATGCAGCAAAGTACCAGTGATTTACATGGAATGCTTGCCTATTTGACCTCCTCAACCCGGGCAACTCGATGCCCGTTGGTAAGGCTAGCTGTCACATTTTCTGTCTTATGACTACCCGTAACGACTGCTACAAATTTTTCACATGAGTAATTTCTTCTAAATAGTATAACGTTATTTTTATCTAAACCTACTAAAACTGTCGTTAATCTCATACTAGTTGATATATCAATATACATATCTGTAACAAATATTATTGAGATACCTTAATCTGTAACTACTTCCACTGATTAACAAGTAATACAATTATCATTTTCAACAAGTTCGCAAACAACATAGTCAAATCAAATTGATTGGATCTGTTCGTCTATTTGTTGGTGAAGTACAACCGATTACTCTAATAGGTGTAGTTCTGTATCTGATTACAGATAATGTGTAGAGATGTTGATAAAATTTATGTATGATCCGTGATAGTTGTAATTAGTATTGGATTAAGTTTATCTGGATGTGATTGGTTTGTATTGATATGTTTTGGATTCGCGTTAACGGCTCTTCATCATCGTCATCATCACCTCAGCCGTACAACGTCCACTGTTACATGTAGGAATCTTTCACTGACTTTTAAAACCAGTTAGAATCAGCCTGCATTTACCAATCTTTGCCAGATCTTCTAACCATCTGATGGGTGGCTGTTATTTTTGCCAGTCCGTAGTCTACTCTTGACTATTGCTTGATATCTTCGGAGAGGCATCTTCGTGATTAGCTTTCGTTTATATTTTTTGTACGATGAATTCATTTGTCAAATGACAACACCATGCACTCTGGCCATTTTAGGCATTATTTATTTAATGTTTTTTAAATAGGCATAGAGTAGCGTTTAAATTTCTCCTGTGGCATAATTTTTAAGACCAGACTATTATTTAACTAAAGATGATAAAGAAATCTCGTGTCTAAACATTTTTTATTAATTTATATATTTTCAAAAATTGACATCAGCTAAGGTCACATTTTGTACACAAAATGTTAGCTTAGATTAATCTACGTCGATGCCCTTTGCGTTTCAAGGTCACAGCAACTTTTTAAAACATTCCTGTAACCCCAAAATTCTTATACCTTCAATCGAATCTTTCATAGCTCCATAACCAAAAAGAAACGAAAACAAAATAAAGCGATCCCAGGACTTCCTTCCTATAATTTCCATTCACATCACGTATCATACCACATATACTAAAAAATACTTGAAAAATCCTGCCAGAACCCTTGTCTAATTTACATTCAACACTTAAGACCTTTCAAGTTGTTCGATAGCGCTCAACTAACGGCTTATGTTCGTGGACTCTTGGTCTGATATTGTGGACTCAATATCAGCGGGGTAGAGTTCAAAATCTATTGGCTCGTATTGCTCATAAAATCCTCAGGGCTTAACAGAGGTATGCCTACTATTATCTACGAACTATCTACGAACTGTGGCTTTTGCTGGTATCTGGGAAGAAATCTAGTTTCCCAGGTTTCTTTTGTCTGAGGTCATGTGGAATGCTTGTAACACTTTGATGTTGGTACTCACGTCTGAAATCAGTAAAAGCTTTTGAAATTCCTGAAAAATAACCGCCTCAAGGACGAGGGTGCTTAAATTTCATGAAAATCTGTATTTTTTTGCGAAACCCACGTTTACACTTTCAATTTTACTTAATTGATGTAACTTATCCTTTATTGTATACATAACTAGCTTCTGCCAGCAGTTTTACCTGTTTTCTCAGGAACCTTATTTCTGCACCTAGACAAAAAGTGGCCTATAATATTGTAAAAGCTAGTTGTCTTAACATAAAAAAGCTACAAACATCCATCCATACTTATAAAAATTTGCATTTTTGTTTAAGTAGGACAATTATGATAGCCTCGAATAAAAGCTTGTCCTTATTTACTGAAAACGTTACATTACAAGCCCAGGCTCAAGTAGCTTACTCATCCTCAATTTCCAAAATCGTTTTCAAAGCAACCTGACCTGAAACCAAGGATTAAGAGAGGACAAAACTTAACAGTGTTACGCAGTCGCCCGATAAGCGCTTTAGCTGGAAAAACTCAGAATTAAAAACTTCGTCCAGATAGCCAGAGATCATACTGAGGACATCAAAGCAAATTGTTAGCTGAACTTTTTAGGGAAGATGACCATTTTTTTTGTAGTGGAACATCATCAAATGACCCCTCGCTGTGGTTGCAGCTGGAGGAGTCATTTGGAGTGTCAGACTCTTACTGACTAATTGATGTCGTCTGGAGGTCTTTTTGTGCCAGGGCCGCGGTAACTCTTGCAAACAATCTCGCAGCCCCGGCTGAAGGAAAGATGACGAGACGAAGAGATCATAGTGGTTCAAAGCTGGAGAATATTTTCATGAATAAGGTGGCAATTTCGCGGAAATATTAGTTATCCAAAAAATCGAGCTACCGAAAATGACAAATTTTCCCAATCAACTTTGAACCAAATGCTAAAGCGATAAAGTTGAAAATCTACTAAGCATATTTGACAGATTGCCGTAGCTTGATGTTCTGGCGTCTGTACTTTGGAGTCCATTTTAGGCTGTAGGCTATATATATCTAACTCCCACATTATAATGACAAGAAAAAATGTTCCTAATTCTATTGTAGATTATAGTAAAAAGCTGAAAATTTATAGTTAACCACAATACCTATTCCCTGAAATGTACAATCTCCAAGCAAGTGGGCTAAGGCTGATAAGAACTTGGGCGGTAAAACTTTGACTGGAAACATTTTGAAAGAAAAACTCTTTCTTTGCGTTATTTCTGGGAAAACTGGACTGTTCTGATGGAAATATATGATTAGAAGTTACGTTAAAAAGTGGTTTGGGAACTAAAAAGTTTGGTATTTGTAATAGAGTATTAACCCCTCGACTGTCTAAAGAACATCATGTATACATAAGAAAAAAAAAGTGTCCTATGACTAATGAAAAATAAATGTATATAAAAAACTTAAGTTAAGTATTTAGGTAATTTTCAAAATTAAATTGGGAAATGTCATATCTCATTTGTTTTTTATTACTTAAGATATTTGAGGGGTTAAGAAACCAAAATACTTTTTCTGTAAGCATTTAAATATAGATGACCAGGTCAAAAATTAAAATCCTTTATGATATTTATCTGGTTGAGAATGTTAAAATTAATAATGTCACTTTCATTAAGCGTTTTCAAGAAAAAACTGTTCGAATTTTACCACTTTTTTTAATAGAAGCAAAATAAGTATACAACCTGATTTTAAAAATCTGTGACGTCATCATGATCATCACAGCATTATAAAAAACAGATCAATATCTTTCAATATAGCTATTTATTTTTGTTGAACATCCTTGGCAGTCTTTATGGGTAGTCAGAAGCCAGTAAGTGTGACGCCAATCTAACCAAGAAGGTTGCCCGGATACTAGGTTGAGGAGGTCAGATAGACAGTCCCTTGTAAAGCACTGATACTCAGCTGAATCAATTTAAACTGGAAGCCGACTCCAATATAGTTGGGAAAAGGCTCGAGAGATGTAATCAATATTAATCATTGACCATAGTCAGTTTTCCAAGAATACTAGTCCACAAAACCACAAAATACTTGGTAGAACTAGCAATAATTATGCAACAGTACAACAATGCCAATATTGACCATTAAACACACAGGAGTATATTACATCAACATGACTATGTCGGTTCGTCTCAATGTTTATTTTGACAATACGACGAGGTCTATACCTCGCATCAGTTTGTGGGACTTGTATCAACTAGTTGTGAAAATGTACCTATTCTTAGTGTACACAAACCAGCACATCAGGCTGCAACAATCTGTCAAATTTCCTTTATGAATTTTCAACCTTAACGCTGAAGCATAAAGTTCAAAGTTGATTGGGAAAAATTGACAGTTTCGGGTAGCCCGATGTGCTGGCGTGTCTGTCAAATTCCCTTAATAGATTTTCAACTCTATCGCTGAAGCGTATGATTCAAAGTTGATTGGGAAAATTTTACAGTTTTGGGTAGGTTGGTGTCGGTTGGTGTCGGTTCATATCTAGCGGAATATGCGTCGCGTATTATCGGTCGCGTAACGCCAGAACAGACAAATGTATAGAAAAACACTTGACTGTTCACACTCAACTGATGATACGTTAGTACGACTGATAATACGCTGGGCGTATTTTACGTCAGATATGAACCGACCCTAATGAACATCGACTATTAGAAAAAAGACAACAAACCTCATTTTTTCGCGGTCTGTTAAAAAAAATACCACAAAGAGTAAATAAAATAGTCTATTTCACAAATCAATCAGAATATCAAGATCTTTATAAAAGAAAGTAATTCATTAATTAACACAATCTCTGAATTACTTGAGCCGCAAAGTGTCTTGTTGCCGTCTCGCTCTAATAACACTTTCTCATTTTCCGTCACTGTTCCGCACGACCTTCGCGGAAATGTGAGCTGTTTAAGCGTGTGGTGTAAGCAATAAGAGATTATTTTGTTCCTAAAACTCAATATTTTTCACTTAATATAATTTTCACTGCAATTTTGCAAACATACCCGAAGACGGTGTATCGAGACCCCGTATGTAGTTAATAAGGCAATTTGGTCAGCGAATTAAAGCAATAAAAATAGTTACCCATAGTTATTATAAGTATATGGGTGGTTTTAGCCAAAGGAAAATCACATCTCTGATCTTAAATATAAGATTTATTTAATTGTTGCTTAAAAAATCAGAAATAACGTCTTTTGCTCATCTTCATCGTTTTTCTTCTCCCCGGTGAAATTTGTCATGACTTTCTTTATGGTCTCCCATACACAGACTGATCGCTCCAAGCGTTGCATCTTATGTATGCTGATAATCGATCGAACTCTGTGTTTGTTACTTAGCTGACGTTACGAGCTACACATTCATGGATACAAAATATAAATAAAGTTGCTTAAAAATACTTACATGATGTGAAGTTTAACTTTCTCGTTGCATTAAGTAGCTTAATTTATCTCAAATTCAAAGATGTCGCTTTCAATCGCTTATATCTTGGACCACAACCCAAAGACAATAAGCGCAGATCGCGCCACGATTACATACCGAGCGAGACATTCGGTCAAGTTTAATATAGAAGCGAGATGTACTTTAAGTATTTTGTTTATTTTTCTGTCTCGTTGCAATATTGTCAGCGAGTTTCTAGCCTTTTTCTGATGGAATTTCTGCGTGTAATGAAATGACTATACATTGACTGCCTTGTTGGTCTAGTAGTCGCCTAGCGCGATTGCTGTGTACGGTGTCTTGGATTTTAAGAGACTTTCATAAAGCAGCCCGGAGTCCGGAAATTGGTAATTGATACACCCGTGCATCAGAGACTTATAAGTCTAACAATAATTGATAGAACAACCCAAATCGATCTTGCCGAAGAACGATCCCGGAGGTTATAATGTGCTAAGTATTTTATAAAGTAGACCATTTATAAAGTAGTAGTAGAGTAGAAGGTTTTCACCAAATTTTTGAGTAGATGCATGCCGTCTGTCGAAGGTTCGTTATGTTTCTGCCGGGGCTGCAGGTTTTTCGCAAGAGTTACCGTGGCCCTGGCACACAGGGACCTCCAGAAGCAACATAGTCTATAGCAAGAGTTTGGCACTCCCTCCAGCTGCATCCACAGCGGTAGGTGAAATTTGTTGATTTCACACATAAAATCGTTATGTTTGGTCAGTTTTAGGAACCTTGCCACTCGTATATCTAACGATGACAGGCCGGAGTCGGTGGCGCGTTTTCTTCACGCTCCTCCATATCAGTCAGCGAAATCAGTGAGGCCCCTCAAAGCCTACTGAGGCTACCGGAATTTTCGCAAGAATTACCGCGGCCCTGATACACAAAGGGCAAGTAAAAGGCAAGTAAAAGTCTGACGCTCCCTCCCTTACTTGGGTGTAATTTTTGGCGATTTCCCCTCAAAAAAGTAAAAGGTTCCGTACAACATGATTTCCTCAGCTACGTAGGCCTTGCCTTGGAAAACCGTCTAAAGATGTCAGATGCCAGAGTCTTACGTAAAATTGGCAGTCTTTAGCAACGTTTCGGTCTACGGATACTGTATCGACTACTCATTCATTTACGTAAGTTATTTCTATAGGGGTAGTGTCTGATTAGTTCTTAATATAGAATATTTTGAGGCAATTATTGTGAACTGAAAATATAGTACTGCACTTGGATGAAGTATCCTGTATGTTTGTTTGTTTGCCTTTAGGTTTGATGTATAAGATAGATTTCATCAAATTCAAAAAAGTTAAATGAGTTTAACCTCTAGTCTTACGGAAGATTGTCGAGCTGGAAGGACTGGGAGTTGACCCCAACATAGGTACTTAAGAAAAGGTAAGGCAGATATTAAAATAATGATGTGTAATAATTTTTCTCTACCTCACATTAAGTGTCGTGTTAAATAATTAAGTGCTTATTGCGATTACTCAATTACGCGTTTTACGGACTTTTATATTTAACTTAATTGCAGTCTGCTAAGAATATTTAATACTAGTTATTGTCCCTGGTTTTACCTTGCACGTCGTACCCTCGGGACTTCGGAACCACTTCTATTCGTGAAAGAGATTTTTAAGAGTACTTAGTTACTCTAAAACCTAACCATCTCACAAACTTAACTCCTGATCATGGATAGAAGAGACTGGCTAAGTACCCTTGTTCGGGCTGCGAAAGAATTTGGATTCCCGCGGCTCCGCACGCACATGCGAGGTGACACCGGGCTAGAGTCTTGCAAGCCCATCCACCTGTCCCCAGGACGGAGGGAGTCCATGAGGGTTCCTCCGATAAAAATATACTCAGTTCCCGTGATATCACATACATCCCAATTTCTAATTTTAAAATTTCCAATTTCTACTTTTGTATACTTCTAAGCTAAAATCTATCCTTCGTATACATATACTATACTGGGCCAATGCGGTCGCGGACGAGTTGGGATCAATAATACCACCAACTACTTGAAATCTTACACACACACACACACACACACACAATTTTCACAGTTACAAATTAATAAACATTGAGAGTCATGAAATTGTCAATGTCAATCTTCTACCACATAATCGAACCTGCAATCTCACCCTCAACAGTCACAAACCACCGCTAAACTAACAACGTGGTTAGCTAATAAAAAGTGCGCAAACGCGTGTAATTCCACTTTACATGGAAAGCAAATATTATCGCAAGTAGGCGATCAGCTAGACGGCACATTGCAAGATGTTTTGCAACGCCAACTCTAACAGCCCTGTAATAAACCTGTTATGTTTAGATTTACTAACTCACTTTACTATAGTTCAGTTATTAAGAACTGCATCATTGGTCTAGTAGTCGCCTTGAGCGACTGCTGTACACAGGGTATTGGGTTCTATCCCTATATCGCAGGCTTAGCATGGCAACCGTAGAAACAAGTTTTGTTTACCGGAGAATGGACATAATGACAGAAAAGTGACAGATTGACGTAAGATTTCTTTTGAAATTTTTTAAAGATTTTTTTCTTTTCTTCGATTTACATAAGGCTACAAGTGATTATATGCGAGTTGATAGGTCGCGCCATGCTTGGGCAGAAGACATGTTGAATTTGACTCTGGTAATTGTATGATGGACTTTGCTTAAAAAAATAGTTGCGTATAATAATTTTAAGCTGACTTTAAAACGATCATCATCATCACCTCTCATCGTCCACTGCTGAACATAGGCCTGCCCTTTAGATCTCCACATATCCCGGTTGGAAGTGACCTGCATCTAGCGTCAACGTAATCTTTAAAACGATGATGCATACTATTAGATTCATCAAAAATAATCAAAATATACAAGATGTATCATTTAATTCTAAATCCAGCACTTTTAATGTTATTAAAAAGACAGATGAACTGATAATTTCTATATTAAACACAGTAAGCAATAATCATTAGTAAGTAAGGAACTTAATACTCATAAAAATAATGACGTCCATAATAAAGTGAAGATCATGAGTAAGGAGTACAATTATTGGTATGTAGGTGCTATGCATGACCAGGTATTGCGCTAACATCCTTCCAGTTACAAAAGTAATACAATTTAACGTAAAATGATATTGACTATGTACCTATAAATTCGAAAGCATATTCAATTGGTTACAATTACCATGATAATCCTAATACTATTATAAAGGCGAAAGTTTGTAAGTATGGATGTATCGATGTTTGTTACTCTCTCACGTAAAAACTACTGAATGGATTTGAATGAAACTTTACCACAATATAGCTTATACATCAGAATAACATATAGGCTATTCTGATGTATCTTATCTTTTTATCCGGGTATGGAAAGTACTTCCCTCAGAAAGCGGGTGAAACCGCTGGCGGAAGCTAGTCTTTCATAAAGCAGCCCGGAGACTGGAAGTTGCTGATTGATACACCCGTGCGTATCAAACTACTACAGTCTGCCAAACCTTAATAGATTTTCAACTTTATCGCTGAAGCATAAAATATGGTTCAAAGATCATTTTGTCAATTTCGGGTAGCTTGATGTGCTAGCGTTTATACATGATTATATTTTTGGTTTTGATCTCTCTCCGATCGTGACGGATTGCCGTCCCATCAGACTTTGAGAGTGAGGGAGTAAAGAGTGCATCTATATCTGCGCGAATGCTTGTGCACTAAAATATATCCTGCGCCGCTGGCTGATCTCCTTAAAAGAGAACGGCCGCCGTAGCCGACAATCGGCCTGGATGCCATCATACTTTTGGGGCAGGTACTAAAGACCAGGTAGGCAGTTGTTCCAAGTAAAACACTGGTACTCAGTTGCATCTTTTTAGGTTTATAGCCGACCCTAAAACCAGTGAGAAAACTTATTCAAAAGATGAGGATGTTGTAGCTGGTCACTGTCATTTGGGTCTTATAATCACATCTTAAGAACCAAGAATTAGCATAATAATTATGATAAATATTTAAAAAAATAAGATCTTATCATTGTACCTTTTATTATTTGTTCTCACATTTTAAAATATTTAAAACCATAAAATATTTAATACCTTTAAAAATATTTTTTTCCGGAACCTTAGGTCGTGTGTTAGTTATTTTAAGTCAAACTTTAATTCGTAAGTAAACAAAATGGTACTGGTCAAAATGAGAAACTTATTTTTTGGGTTTGTTTAAGCACTAAAACCGCATGCAAATCGGTTCAGCCGAACGCGAGGGATTCCCTACATACCTATAGGTCAGCCAGTATGATAGCTGTAAGCAACGCTTGGCGAAGTCGGTCCGTGGATGAGTGACCATCTTGTCATGACAAGCTACTCCATGTTTTAGAAGGCACGTTATCTTTGGAAATCATTACGATTAGTTAGAACCCAGTAAGTGAGATAACCAATCTTGCCAAGGAGTTTTGAGTTGCCTTCGTAACTGGGTTGAAAGGATTTGAGATGGGGCCACTGCGAGAAAAACAAATTTTCAATTTCAAACTGTTAAAGATATTGACCTTATAAAGGTCGCTGGAAGACGCTGGATGCAGGTCGCTTGCAACCGGTGTATGTGGAGATCTAAAGGGGAGGCCTATGTTCAGCAGTGGACGTCCTACGGCTGAGATGATGGTGATAACATATTGAGAAATTTTCTCTGTACATGATAAGTCTATATTATTAAGCGCAAATATTAGGACATAGGCTGACATTTACTACAAATCTCCTTATTACCTTGGGACGCATTTTCACAATAAACAAGCCAATTCGTTATTTACACACTCAAAACATGAATATCATTATCATGTCACACTAATATTTTATACGTGAAAGTTTGTCTGTATGTCTGCCCTTTGTAGTTTTACATCTAAACGATTGAGATTAAATTTGTTGTACAGGGGTAGATGATGATCTATAAATGTTTACATAAGTAATTTAGACAACCCCTTTGGCGCATTGGTACTTGCCTGACCTGGAATCGAATCCGCATCCTCATACTCGAAAGGCTCGTGCTTTAACCACTAGGCCAACACGACTTTTAAGTTAAATAATGTATGTTTATCAGGTGTGTTGGCATCCATGACACAAGCTAATCAAAAGCTTACTTTGGGGCTAACGAAAAGTATTTGAAAGGTGTCTCGATATATTATACATAAATATATTATTTATAGTTAGTTTTCCAGGCAACATGACATAAGTAAGATCTATTACGACCGCCAAGGATGTTCAAATGACATCTACGACCACAGTTTTCATGTGCCCTCCCAAAATACACAGGAACTCGCGCTATAAATACCTTTAATCAGGCCACGAGGTCTTGAAAACCGAGTGAAATAGTTAGTATATAAATTAAAACCATTGTAGTAAACGCAAAGCCCCTTCTTAAGAGTAGTTGCGAAAATATTAGGGAAGGTGCGCAAGCGCAGTGGTCACGTCAGTTGGACTTAGTGCATAGCAACGATGTGGTGGTTCATAGTGTTTTGTGTTGTTGGTGTCACTGGGCAAAATGTTACGGATAAAGGTGAGTTTGGATATTTTTTTTTTACTGTAATAAAAAAATATTAGCGAAAAATTAGGCACAAAAAATAATATATGCAGTGTTCGTTACAATACTAGTGGGTACAATATCATTGTTGTATTTTGCAAAATCTGTACATATGTAGTAATTAACCCTGCCTCTTAAACTAGGGTAACCTGTATCTTAAGTGACAGTATTCGGCTACGGGATAAACTTAAGAGCGCTATCACCGAAAGTTGGCAACGTCGCAAATAGCTGTCAAATATTTACACGTTTTAATTAATTTGCCCATTTTACTATATGAAAGTAAGACATATGGCTCTGTAGCTCCCTAAAACATTGAATAGGAACTGCAATTAAAACACTAAATTTGATGTTTTTAACGTTTTACTTGTAAAAAAGGCACTTGGGAAGTTTCCAACTACGTCTTTTACATATAACTATATATTCTGTGTTACGATATTAATGATTGCAATTCAGATTCAATTTTTTAGGGAGCTACATAGCCATAATATGTCTTACTTTCATATAGTAAAATGGCCAAATTAATTATAACATGTAAATATTTGACAGCTATTTGCGACGTTGCCAACTTTCGGTGATAGCGCTCTTAAAATAGATTTATACACTACAACAAAATTTGAGCAAGGGAAGTGCGTACCTATGTCGATCTGACTTAACACCTATCAATGACACAGTTTTATTTTAAAAGCTTTTATTTAACTTGCCGTGTATGTATGTTACGGTGGATTCTATGAACTCAATTTTGAAGTAGATATCTTCAACCGATTGAGCTGATTTCTATACACGTTCAGTTTGGATGACAATACATGATATGTTATATGACGTCATTCTAAATCGAAAATGGTGGACTACACAAAATAGCGGAGAAGCTATTTTTAATGGATTTCAACAATATGGGTATCAAATGAAAGGACTTATTGAGAGTGACTTAAAAAATAATTTGACGTTATTCTAAATCCAATATGGCGTACTATAAAAGCTTTTTAAAAAAAGATTTTTCTTTTAATTTATTACCTATTTATTTATAATTCGTGTAATCGAGAAAGGAGTGAATTTAACTTTTTGAATGTAAACGGCCTGTGATTTTTTTGGGTTATTTTATTGGTGTTTGGAAATAGAATGTTGTTTGAACAGCGCGAGTGTGAAGTTGCGGATAACATTTCATGTTCATTTTATTGGGTTTGTTTATGTAAGCTGGGTTTACATTTTTTGGTGCTTTGATATTTTTTTTTTTGTAGGTATATTTTAGTAGAAATGTTTGAAAGCACCGAACAAAGTACAGAAGTATTAATTATGTCAATGATTATGAAATGTTTTTTTGACAAATCAACGTTTCACTTAATTGATATTTTTTCCTTTTATTTAATTTTTTTGTTATTGTGTATGGATGCAGAAAAGTCTGGCTTTTTATCCGAGTGTGTGGATCTCCCGATCCTTTTCCCAACTATGTTGGGGCGGCTTTCATTTGAAGTCGTAACACTATTTTATTGAAAATCATTTGTCTGCTAGGTATAATAACAAAAACCTTAATCACAGCAATACGTGATCCTGATCTTCTAGAATTAGTATAGGTTATACTTAAAGTTTAAGTTGTAAAAGATGAATTGATTGCTTGAAAGACGATATGATTAAGAAGGGAGTGGATAGTAGTATGACGTCTGACCGAAATGAGTGGAAGCGGAAAACACATTGCGCCGACCCCAAATAGAATTGGGAACAGGGCAGGAAGAAGAAGATACTTAAAGTTTAAGTCGTAGTAGAATAGAAATCGTAGTCATAGTAGTAATAGTATAAGTTAGAAGTCGTGATGGCCTAGTGGTTAAAGCACCAGCCTTTCGAGTATAAAGGCGCGGGTTCAATTCCAGGCAACGCAAGTACCAATTTAAGTTATAATTATGTACTTTCTAAGTTTATCTTGGACACCATTGCCTGATTATAGGTGAAGGAAAACATCTTAAGGAAATCTGGACTATAAATTCTGAAATCACCAACCTGCATTGAACAAGCGTGGTGATTAACGCTCAATCCTCCGTCTGAGACAAGGCATGTGCCCAGCAGTGGGATGATAAAAAGGCTGATGATGATACTTAAAGTTATAAAAGCGTTCACACTAAAGGTGTGAATTCTAAAATCTGAAGCAATTTACACAAGTAGGTCATTCATTAAACATAGAGAAAAAAATCTTAAAGACTGTTCTTTTGTCATTGCTGACTATAAAAATAATGCAAAAAAATGTCGTCGGCTTATTGCATAGTGCATTGATCAATCGTTTTTGGTCAGCATCGCGAATTTTGCAACATTTTTTTTTCTTTTAAATTGCTCCATTAAACATACTCATTTATAAAGTATAAAGAAATAAATACACATTATGATAAAAATATTTATTTATATAAAAACTAAGTCGTCGAAAAAATTATCCCCGTCGCTATCTACTGGGAGCCACCAATGACTGTGTTTCGGATGGCATATTAAACTGTAGGTCCCGGCTGTCATTAAACATCCTTAGCAGTCGTTACGGGTAGTCAGAAGCCAAGTAAGTCTGACGCCAGTCCAACCAAGGGGTAATTGGGTTGCCCGGATAACTGGGTTGAGGAGTTCAGATACTCAGTCGCTCTTTTTAAAACACTGGTCCTCATACTCAGCTGAATCCGGTTAGACTGGAAGCCGACCCCAACATAGTTGGGATAAGGCTCGGGAGATGATGATGCTATCTACTTGGAGCGCGCCCAAGAGGCTGGCAGCATTGCCACGTTATATGGCAATGCTTATTCTCTTTCCAAAGTAGTAGCCAGCCTTTGGGTCACGGGAAGCGTACACCAGGCACTTAGATAGCTCGTTATAAAGACCTTTATATTGAAAACCATTGCATAAGCTAATCAATAGCTTACCTTGGGGCTTAGCGACGTTGTATGAAAGGTATCCCGGTATTATGATATAATAAATTGTTATATCTATGTTTGTTTATATTTCAATATTTATACTCTCCGTGGCAAAACTGCGCACATTCAATAAATGAAATATATTACATTAGGTACTAATTATTATGTTTCACACAAAAATTACTCAGTTTTTGATTCTAATTACCTGACATGTAAGAAAGTCGATAGTAATTTACCTGCGTACAATAATTATCGGAAATACAAGCACTTAATAATGCATTTTCATTAAAGGATATTGCAAGTATATATGGAGTTGAGCGAACACGCACGCCGGTATATTGCGTGCACAATATGCATTGATGACTATGCAATTGGCAACTGATATAGTAAATTATGCGTCATTTTAAGATTAAGTAATTATTTCATTGCTGTAATTTTGGAGATATGGATCCCCTAATTTCCATTAGTTTCAAAAAAAACGTTAAGTATATTTTTTCATAAAAAAGAGAGTGTTTTTTTTTTTTCAATTTATTAAAGTTTATTTATACGAGTATGTATGAACCTCATTTTGTTTGTATTCAAAAACAGTTATCAGATTTTTTTTTTTTTTAAGATAGTGGATTATTCATTTTATTTTAATCCTTACTCTGTATTGAGCTTTATTTTGTCGAGTCTAGTCCTTGTAATTCATTAATATAATATATAATATAAAATTTCATTTATTGAAGTAACCATGACTCATTTTTGTTAGTAACAGTGTATACTTAATAACTATGTTAGTATATAAAAAGAACCTTAACCTAATGAATTGCCTACATCAAATCACCACTGCAGGCTTATCACCGAAGTGGAAAGTCTGCAGCAGCGATTCATATACAGGCAATCGAGTCTACTCGCTATGCAGCGTAGTAAGGTGTTGGGGCTGTCCCGCACACGGCGCACCAGTGACGCGCATCTTTTCCGCATTGTTGCGTAGAAGCAGTCGATGCGGGCTTCAGCAAACATCCCTGATGCGCTGCAGAAACGAGGCAGCCCCATTAACACCCGGAACGCGTTATTATATTGTATACGAAGGGCGCTGTACGATCTCAGAGTATATACAGCCCACAGACTGCACGTGTAAAAGGAGGTGCAATATGCACGGAATAAAGTTTCTTTTACTGATATCGTGCAACGAGCAAACCTGCGAGCAATCATATTAGCTCGAACCGACAACGCCCTTCTTTCTCTCTCAATGTCTTCATCGTCCTTCAGGTCAGTGGTCAATGTATGTCCGAGGTATTTAAATTTATATGTCCTCTCCATGGCTGTGCCATTCAACCTAACCGGAGGTATGGTTTTTGGACATCGGCCACCGGCCTCAAAGACCATGATTACACTTTTCTTTTCATTGTAGACTAATCCGTGATTCTTAACATAATCCTCACAGATAGCCAACAACCGTCTTAGCCCACAAACCGAGGCACTCAGCAGAGCCATGTCATCGGCATAGCTAATGTTGTTAAAACTTAATCCATTAATGTAGCAACCCTGACGTTCTTTACTGAGCGCCTCAATTAGCTCATTTACGTAGAGGTTGAATAGCGTGGTTGAGCTTATCCCCCCCTGCCTTACACCGCACTCCAACCCATACGGCTCCGATAAGCTCCCTGCCCAGCGCACCTGATTAATCTGGTCCCCATACCAGTATTTAAAGATGTTAATTAATTCGGATGGTACTCCTGTTTTCTCTAACTTTCTCCAGAGAATACTGTAAGAGACAAGATCAAATGCCCTGGACAGGTCGAGAAAGCAAGCATATGTTGGAGTTTTTCTCTCAGCATAATACCTGACAGCCCACTTCAAACATAAAATAGCACTTTCTGTAGAAAGTCCAGGCCGAAAGCCGAACTGATTATCGTGCAGATGAACATACTTTTTAAGATGTTTATTGAGCAGGCTGTCAAGCACTTTAGCAATAACTGTAGCCAAAGAAATGGGCCTGTAGTTATTAATATCTGCAATATCTCCTGTTTTATTTTTTACTATAGGCAAATTAAAATGGTTTAGAGAATTATTTCATATTATTTTCTTTATTTCTCTAATAGCTACAAAAAGCTAAGCTTACTACAATTTTTGTAGGAATGCAACTTGTGCAGAAACCCATAGGTACAGTCAACGCAAAAATAGAAATGAGATTTTCTTAAAGTAATTATGTAGGTATCCCTTTTACCAAGAGCGACATCTACAATATAACTCTCTGGCAGGCCACACTGCTTATGCTGTATGGTGTATGGTATTTTGAATGCTAAATTACTTTTCAGTACATAGTGTAGATGAGAAGAGCTGAATTTATATATTTATCGGTAAGTTAGACATCCATTATTTGTTATTTTTGAAACTTTCTTTCTCTATATTTAATTCAGGGATTTTTGATTAATATGTCAGTCCCATCTTACCTTTTACAAAACTAAATTATATTCTAATAAAACTTACACTTACACACAAACTATGTATTAGCTGCATCCGAAGTTGACTTGTATAATGTACCATAGTATCTTTTGCAACATATCACACTTTTCACTTACATTTGTCGCTGACTGTACTAGTACGTTAAGGTAACTGGAACCTCGTTACGAAAATACCAGTTAGTGCTAAGAAATTCTAGAAATGGATCAACTAGCACTATTTCTTGCGATCTAAGAGTGGGGGGGACTAGCTAGGCGTTGATCTGCACTATATTATAAAGCTAATATATTTGCTGCTTAAGATCGACAAGAGTTTAAAAATCTTCTGTGAGTCCTCTGTCCCTGATAAGGGATAACAGGATTCCATCATCATCATCAATATATTTTATATAGACTGTTCTTTCTTAATCTATACTATCTACATATATATGTACGTACATATATTAAAATCGTAGAAAAGTCAAAACTGTACATTGAATATTTTTTTAAAGAATAATCAGGGCGTGATCTACAACTGACATCGAATCCAAAAACATAGTTTTTAGAATTTTTGTCTGTTTGTCTGTATGTATGTCCTGGATAATCTCAAAAAGTACTGCATGGATTTACCTTAAATTTGGCATGAATATAGCCATCAGATTGAGTCAACATATAGGCTACATATTATTACGCTATCACGTACGGGGGTGAAGGTTTAATCACCTAATGCCCACGCGGACGACGTCGCGGGCTCTTGCCCGCTAGTAGCTAGTGTTAAAAAGCAGAAGAGTTTATTTGGTTGAAGACGCTAATCTCAGGAACTACTGGTCCGATTTGAAAAAAACTCTCAGTGTTAGATAGCCCATTTATTGAGGAAGGCTGTGTCCGAGTTGTTGTACCCGTGTGTGTGCGATGCGCGGAGTTATTCCTACGGGACATGGGTGAAACCGCTGACTGAAGCCTACTACTCAAAGCTGTCAAATTATTCCAATGAACTTTGAACCATATGCTTCAGCGATAAAGTTGAAAATCTATTAAGGAAACTTAAGAAAAGTCGGTTATAGTGAGCCTTGTGCTGTATTTTATAATATTTGCTATATATATGGCGAAACACAATGTTTACCTAAGTGACAGTAAGCGCTATAGCGAATAGTATGTTAATGTTATTACGTACATACATAGCTATTTATTTTTTATATTTTTTAATGTCAACAAGCTATTTTAATCGGCTTAAGGCCAAGTTCAACAGATGTTTCTGTAATCGGAAAGTTAAATCAAAATATTTTAATAACCACGAAATAAGAATTTGAAAGTTAAATTTATTTTATAAAAACTTATATTGTTTTGTAGTGTAGCTGACACATTTTAATATTATTCAAATAAAAAAAAAATACTTATACAAAACCGAACTTTGTTTTTTTTTGGAATCTGTTGAGAAATAGATAATGTATATCATCATCATCTCACGAGCCTTTTCCCAACTATGTATGTTGAGGTCGGCTTCCAGTCTAACCGGATTCAGCTGAGTACCAGTGTTTTACAAGGAGCGACTGCCTATCTGACCTCCTCAACCCAGTTACCCGGGCCAAAAAATGGATTAAAATTTTATTATGTAAGTAATGGTTACCAACGAAGAAAAATAATATTATTAGTTTTAAGGTCTGTATTCATGTTAGTCCCTTGTAGCTTCGTAACATCCTAATTAAAGTATCGGAATAAAACAAAATACTCAATACTCAATTTTTATTGCTTTCCATGTAACACAGATGGTAAAAAACAAGTGAAAGATACAATATGGCACGCAAATGTCATGTGCTCACATGTCCACAATGTGCACGGATATTTCTAAAGAAGATTGGATATATAAGCCACATGAGAGCACACGAACGACAACTACAACGGAGTTGAAGCAATCGCCCTGGCCGAAATCGGTCGGATCACATCACATGGCACGCAAATACTAGGAGAGAAAACATGCATTTTTCTAATATTCTTACAAAACACATTATCTGTATTGAAATAATTTAACTTCTTTTTTAAAAGCTTTTATTTAACTTGCCATGTATGTATGTTACGGTGGATTCTTTGAACTCAATTTTGAAGTAGATATCTTCAACTGATTGAGCTGAAATTCTGTATACACGTTCAGTTTGGATGACAATGCAAGAAATGTTATATGACGTTATTCTAAATCCAATATGGCGGACCGTCCAAGATGGCGGAGTAGTTATTTTTAATAAATTTCAACAATATGGGTATCAAATGAAAGGGCTTATTGAGAGTGACTAAAAAAATAATTTGACGTTATTCTAAATCCAATATGGCGGACTATAAAAGCTTTTTAAAAAAATATTTTTCTTTTAATTCATTCAATTTTGGATTATAAAGGCATCGAGATACTTTTCTTATCCATTTTATTGGATGACGGACAACAAACATCTATATACTTTGGACATTCAGTGTCAAGAACATCAACCACGTCTCCATTGGTGCTAGCCGTCTCAAATTTACATGTATAGTATGGTACACACTCTCCTACGTCACCATTGTAAGTTGTGCATTTAGCTCCAACTTCAGTCGCTGCCAATTCAGCTTGTTTCTCACCATATACTGATACTAATAACAAAAATACGGAGATTAGTTTGAACATTATAGCGTTCATTATATCTCACTCTATTAATACTTCTTCAAACGTACACGACGCAGGTACACTTTCTATCTTCCGGAGCTGCGGATTGTTCACAAGAGTTGCCCTGGCCCTGGTACACGAAGACCTCTAGAAGAACTAAGCAGGTTTTAGTCAGTTAGAGTCTGACACTCCAACTGCACCCCCAGTGGGAGGGGATTTAGTATTTGCACTGCACACGAGATAAGAGAACCGGTTTGGGAATGTATATTATTTTCTTTGCTATAGAGTTGTTTTGTATTGATCGGGTCTTGATCAATAACTGGGTGAAAATCAAGAATACTCTTCTTTATATATGTTTTGAAGCCATTAATTAATGCCAGAGATGATGCAGTCATTATTCTTCGGGAATTCTAAGATTACGTATGTATGGCATCGTTAAGGAAAACTATTTGTAAATAGATGCAAATCTTTTGTAATAAACATGATTTTATTAATTGTTATGTAATTCTAGTTGACCTTGAAGTTATTGGGATCCTAGCGCTCCGGTTTCGCTTGTGTATTTTGTCTAACTTCACCCGTAACATATTGCCTAGATGATGTTTTCTATAGTGTATACAGACACAATCGTCGGTTTTGTGTCACCATTCCTTTCATTAAAGTTTTCTCAAAAGGGCTTCAGCGTGTTGGTTTCGGCCCCACGTCCACCTTCTAAAAATCCGGGACTCTATAGTCCCGAGGTCTAGAATATAACGATCTAAATTTTATTCACGAATCACTTTATGAATTTGCGAACATAAAAAAAAACATTTATCACGGATAGATACATAGACAAACAGATGACAAAGAAAGATAGATAGCCGAACAAGATGTACATACATATTTTCCTATCGTACAGGCGTACAGGAACGATTCCATGACAGTCAAGATAAATGGTTAAGGAAAACTTCGTGATGATCTTGGAATAAGCATGGAAATTAAATCATTCCTTCTCAGCATAAGAAGAGGCATGTGCCCAGTAGATAATCATCATCACAGCCTTTTTATTGTCCCACTGCTGGGCACAAGCCTCCTCTCCCACGGAGAAGGATTGAGCATCAATCACCACGCTTGCTCAATGCGAGTTGGTGATTTCAGACTTTATAGTTCAGGTTTCTTTGAGATGTTTTCCGTCACCTTTAATCAGTCATTGGTGTCCAAGATAACTTAAAAAGTACGTATAACATAGAAAAGTAACATTAGTACTTGCCTGACCTGGAATCGAACCCGCACCCTCATACTCGAAAGGCAGCTGCTTTAACCACTAGGCCATCACGAATTTTTAGTAGATAATAATAAAGGCTGTTGATGATGTATAAAAAATAGAAATAGCATCATAATTAAGATAATAACTACAAGGTTTACTATTCTTGTACCAAAATAAAAACTAGTTTATAGAAACGATTATTTTTTATAGTTTTCCTTGATTCAAAATGTCCTTAAACAAACAGATATAATGAGCGTTATTATTTAATCGAATTTAGTGTAAGCTACGGATTCATTAGAACGTCTTGTTTGTTAACAACTGAAAATAAAACCAACTTTTGAAAAGAGAGAAGAAAATTGATAAAAATATAATGTTGAAATTACTACCATTTATTCTACTCTTGGCCACGGTTCGGTGTGAGGACGAGCGAGGAGGTATTCTAGAAGACAATTTTGGAAATGAAGCTAAAAAGGCGCCAGTTGTTGAAAACGAACCGTGCAAATTAGTTGATGGAAGCGAAGGAACCTGTATTCCTTACTACCTCTGCTCTGCAGATAGTGACGACGAAGTTTTAACTGGTGATGATGATAATAATGATGAAGAAAATGCAGTGCATTGCAGTTCCTACATTGACAGATGTTGTCCCAAAAACAGTGAAGTACTTAAGACGTCAAATGGAAATGCAAATGAGAAGTGATTAGATGTGAAACAATGAGTGAGTGTTAGCTAATCCTTTTGAACGACAACATCTTTTTTATTACATGGGTGAGCTTAATATGACGTTGTTTTATTTAGAAATATTAAGTTACATTTTAATAAAAAAAACTAACACATAATTAATGCTTTTTATTTTCTTCATTGCGTTACTTATAGTTAGGAGGCTCACCTTGGCTGACACTTTTATTTTGAAAATATACAGCAAAATACATTTACATGTAAGACAATTTTATAAAAGAGAATACTTAAATGAATATTTGTTGACTTTTGTTATCATTAACAATGAAAACAAAACATAAAGTTAAAGCAGATACATGATAAGAAAAGCCTTATCTATTTCATAACAATAAAAAAAATATCAGTTTTGCAAATCACCAAGTATAAACTCTAGGGTCATAACCTTTGCCGGCAACTTTATCATCGATCCACTCTCTTAGCTTAGACACATCAACAAAAACACCAGGGACGCCACTTCCTCCGCACCCGATACCCCAGGATACGATACCACTTTGCTCATACCGATCTTTCTCATACGCAATAGGACAAGACAATGGTGACCCCCCATCTCCGGTACAGCTGTCTTTCCCTGGTTCGCTTCCAGCACACATGAATGAAGTATGCAACTCAAACAGTTGACCTAGACGAGTCTTCCGAAGTGCTACTTCACATTTATCACGGTGTACTACCGGTAGATCGACCTTTTTTAAAAGAACTGAATACAATCCTTCCTTGCCAAATTTATCTTTGCCCCAACCTGTGGCGATGCAACGATTGCCTTCAAATTGGCGAATATTAGGTGGTGGTAAACAAACAATGCCAACATTTGGAGCCAGTTGCATCGGCTCAGCGAGGAATACAACAGCGATATCGTAGAACAAATTTCCTGCAAAAAAATCTTCATGAATACGGACAGAAGCCACATCTCGTTCTTGATAAGGGAAGATTTCTTTATCAGTCTGTGTATCCCAATCTCCTGCTCTGACTATCAAGGAGTTGCCATCCTTTACTACATGGGCTGCAGTCAAGATAATGCTTGGGTGGATTAACGAACCTCCGCCAAGCAAAAAACTACTTTTCAGGCCACCTTGGGAGCTGCTTGTTGTATCTCTAGTGAGAATAGCCACCATCCAAGGGAATTCCCCAAATTTTGTTTCGGCATTGTTTCCGCTTGGGTGTCTCAAGTCAACGCCATTAGGATTAGACCAGCCGCACCCTTTTCGCTTGGGTATTACCGGTAAAATAGGTTGATCCACCGGTCTCTTGTGGGATCGCAGGCAGCAAGTATCATATGGCGAAGTACAATGATTGCCACTAACAATAATGTCAATACCTCCGGCATTATTAGAGGGAGAATCACTGTTTTCATTGCATAGATAGTATGGAACACACTCTCCTACCTGACCATCGTTTCTTGTGCAAGGAATAGCGGGATCATTTGCAGTTGGGCGCTTATCAAAATAATAAGTTGCACTATTAGATCGAGCTGAATATATGACAACTAGTAATATAGGCAGTGTCTTGAACATTTTAACTTCACTATTTTTTGTACACAATAATTTGTAAGCAGGTGGTTTCTTGGCTTATTTTCCTTGTATAACTAGTAGTTTCGACACGACTGTTCACTCTCGACGCGAACTGGATGTATCTTAATGTAGATGCTTTTTTTATATACTAGTTATCTGGGTGTTTTCCACCCCGGCTCGTGTTATCTGTTTATTTATGAGATCATTTATTTCTTTGTATTGATGCATCTGCATCTTAATCATAGCCCAAATCAAAGAATTCGTTGCTGCAGAGGTTATTATATCAAACAGCCGAACTGAGATTCGGGGTTTCTAAATGGCCTATCTAAAATTGAAAGAATTTTTCATATCTATCTATAGGTTACTGAAGTGAGCGCAAACAAACAAACTCTTTAAATTTATAATATCAGCATGTATGTGTATGTATATGTTGAAATCAAGTAAATTATTATTGTTTATAAATAAAGCATTATCATTATCAGTGGGGAAACACATTCGTCAATTACAATTATTTTGCTCAGTATACCTACCTTCTATTTATAAATGCAATCACTCTTACGGGTACCTGGTTTACAATGAACCTCTGGTCTGGAACCAATTTTGTTTCAAGGACGTCCACTGTGGAATTATTTATCGCCCTCAGTAGCTCGATCAAATGAAACAAAATGATTTAATTACTGCTTATTTGATTGTTTGTGTCAGCTGACCAAGTTTTGGAAATAAACTTGCGATTACCACTAATAAAAAACCTTTGAATCGAAATGAAAGACCTTTGACATTAAAGCTAAAGTGCTATTTGCTACATGGTCAGCACATCAAGCTACCCGAAACTGACAAATTTTCCCTGTCAACTTTGAACCATATGCTTCAGCGGTAAAGTTGAAAATCTATTCAGAAATTTTGACGGATTGTGTAGTAGCTTGATAAGCTGGCATCTGTGCATCTATGTATGCTGTGCAAGAGAAGATGAGATGAGGAAACAGCCTAACCAAACATTTGTATTAATTTTCAAATAGGTCCTTTTCTGGGATTGGAAATAAAAGAAACGTAATTGCTTATTTTTTTATTTGCATAAACTATTATTATGACCTAAAATCCGGCCAGGTGGTCTAAAATATGGTTGAGCGATAAAGATTAAAATATATTAGGGAAATTTGACAGATTCTAGTAGCATGATATGCTGGCGTCTGTCCTTAAAATATATTTTTTGTCTTGTTTTCTAGAATTCGATTTTATAAGCTTCATAGTAAAATACTTCATACATTAATTTCTTAAACAGTCCCAAACAGTTTCATAATCACTTGTTGCACGTTATCACTCAATAAGTGTAAGTTTTAGGGTCATAACCCTTTTCCACTACTTTACCGTCGATCCACTCCCTAACTGCTGACACATCAGTATATAACCCAGGATTAGTTCCCGAACCACAATCAACATTCAAGGGTATAGTAGTAAATCCACTTTGAACGTAGCGGTCTTTCTGTGACTCTATTGGGCAAGAAAGGGTTGATAGACCATGATTCTGGCAAGCAACTTTTTCAGTATCTCCTCCAGCACATAAGACTGAAGAGGGTAATTGATAGTCACTGTCGTTTAAGTTCTTACGAAGGGTTTCCTGGCAATCCTCGCGTTTAATAAAAGGCATCTCAATCTTCTTCAGAATTTCGTCAAACCGTTTTCTTCTTCCAATTAGTTCTTTACCCCAACCAACACCATAGCAACTGGTACCATCTTTCTGAACATAATTTGGTGGAGGTAAGCAAGCCACTTTAACGTTAGGCGCCTCTTCAAAAGCTTTCGCGACGAACAGAATTGCAATATTATACATACTTTTAGCTTTGTTGAAGTCCTTATGGATTTCAACTGAAGCTACGTCTCTATTTTGGATAGGATACAACTCGTCGGTCATTTTAGAATCCCAGACTCCAGCCCTGATCTTTACAGATTTTATGTCGACGACATAGCTAGCAGCGGTTAGGGCAACGTTAGGATGAATTAGCGAACCTGCTCCAATATAAATGTTCCCTCTTGGACTTTCTGGATCGTCTTTGAATATTGGCTCAAAACTTATGACGGCGACTATCCAAGGAAATTCTCCGTATCTTGATTTCCCTCTAGTTATATATCCTCGTATTTCAGATGTTATGCCATCAGGGTAAGCCCAACCACATCCTGTATGGTTCACCAGTTGAAAATCCTTTTTTTTAACAAAAAGCGGTGTCAATATCGCCTTATCTTCACTTGTACAACAAACGTCGATATATGAAGTACAATTATTTTCACTGTAATCGTAATTTTTGCTTTTATCAGTTATGTTGCAGTTATAATATGGAACGCACACTCCCGTCCGACCATCAGGTAAAGTGCAATTAGAATTTTCTATTATAGCAATCTCATTTGGCTTATCGTCCGTAGTAGTTGTTGATTGATTTCCAAAAATTTGGGTTGCCGACATTAACAATAATATAAACAGTGATTTAATCATCTTGTTGCTTATAATCACCAGATGTAGGATTTTTAATATTTAAACACAGAAAGTTTTGTTCGTTCCGTTTGTTGTTGAATAAAGTAGGTTTCGCACCCGATTCGCGATATGTACTAGGTATCGCTCGGAAATAACGCATTTATAAGATGGTTGGCTGGTTAATCTTGTTACAAAAATAGCCTATAAGTTATCATTGTAAAGGCTTAGTTCACAATTAAGTAAATTAGATCAGGAGCAGGAAAATTTAAATTTTGATAATATGACAGGAATTTTTATAGTGAAACATGAATAAGTAGCAAAAATTTATTTGTAAGTAGTGTTAAGGTACAATGGGGTTGGAGTTTCTTTGTGGATAAAAACCTATTATATTTTTAAAGAATAAAAAAAGAGTGAAAGAGTTTGTTAGGTTTGGAGCAGGTTTTTAATTATTTTCATAATCTTGGCCTGACCAACAAAACCTAGTACCATAGTAACTAGGGACCATATTATACTGGTGGTCCAAATAATAAAGAAAAAAGCCAAAAAAAGTATCATCAATGGACCAATGTAGCCAGGAAATAAAGATTAATTTGATTAAGCGATTTAATTAATTTTCTCGTATGGCCGATTCTTAAGAAGTCGGTGAACGTATTATTTCTTATTTCTTTTATAAATTTAATTAATAATAAATGTCCTCCAGATAAAATTATGTTGTTGTCTCTACGAACTGATAACCTGTGATCTTTACTAATATTTGAAATGCAAAAGTGATTGTGTTTCCTTGTTTCTCTTTAGCGCCAAAAGAGCTGAACTTTTTAGATATAATTTTACTTGTAGAGATATTATCCTGGAAAGGGGGATAGGCTAAATTTTGTCAGGTATCTGAATGGGGGACGTAGTTCCCTGGGGACACGGATGAAGTCGTGGGCAAAATCTAGTGCATAAGAGTATGTTAACATCAGGTCAGTAGGCTTTTTGAGGGGTCCATTAGAGCCAAGGTCTGCCAGGGCTGCGGTTTGTTCGCAAGGGTTGTCACGGCTGGCACATAGAGATCTGCAGAAGGAACATACTGGGCTTAAGTCAGTAAGAGTCTGACACCTTAGAGGGGTCATTTGATGATTTCCCTTTGACCGACCTATTTTTTAATCTTTTAGCCTTACTGAAATGGTTTCAAACACTCTGTTAACCCAAATATAATCTGATACGAATACTCGTACGAATATCGAAGTACATTTTAAAACCATCTCATACCAATAAATCGAATAAAATCTTCTTGGAAATATCAAAAATGCCTTCTATAAAGATTTCTAATGTTAAAAATATCTTAAGTTTACGAAACTGCAAAATACTTTTATATGATTGCTTCCATTTTATACGTAAGTCGTATTTTGATATTGAAAAGTGGAGCCTAGAAATCTTGTTTCTTTTTTTAATATTGCTTAAAGGGATATAATCTTATATATTATATAGCAAAAAGTTATCCATTACTTAATGAGAAATATGAGTGTAGAGTATTACCACTAAGCTCACTAAGCCCTCACACACTGCAGACTAGGTTATGTTTAACTACCTACAAATAAGTTCCAGATAGTTTTTTTTTTTTAAGATTTGGTAGATAATTTCATAAAAAATCTGTTCCATGTTTTATTTTATCTGGTAGATAGTGGCTATTCGGACATTGTGAAACTGGCCCTTATTCTCGGCCGATAGTTGCCACGATAGTCAGCTGTCAATTGTTTTTTTTTTTTAATGGTAATCGTGTATCCAATTAAATTTGGAATCGCTCTGATCCTGGCCGGATACCTGATCGTTGTGATGTGCGCACTATCATTTATCTTCATTCTTATTTACGAGCTCAATCAAACTATGTATATGCGGACAAAAAAATACAGTGTGTGCGGACTCTAAGTAAAAGCCGTTTAACAAAGGTTATGCAAGGTTTGTGGTGGTCGTTGCACGAATTATTTATCCCTATCATTCTAAGATACATGTCGGTAGTTTTATAAGCCCAGTGCGCTGTTCCAGGCTTTCATTATTAGAACTTTAACCTTCATGATCAAATAGGCGTTGTTCAAATTAGTAACTATTTCATTAACATGACTTTTTAATTAATTTCGTCGAAATTTCTCCAAAATAGCGATAAAAATTGAAATTACGGGTATTAAAAATCCATTAAGTCTAACAAGCAGTCTTGTCATCCATCGGGTCTCTAGGGTATCTAGGTCAAAGAGAATACGTCCCATCAGATCATTGGTACCAAGTTGTATCCAGTCAGACTGGAAGCTGATCCTTTCGCCTGAGTGGAGGGGGCCTCACGTCACCTCCCAATAGGATAAGAAGGGGCCAGACTGGAAGCTGACCCTAATGTAAGAACTGACCGATGATGTTAAAAGGCTAGGCAGATAATGACTGATATTATTTTCTCTTTCAACAGATGAACCACCAGAATCGATATTCGACTACCACTCAATGCCGGCGCTGTCGGAGCTGGATGACTACGACCTTTGCCTGAAGAAACCTGAAGCCGTCTACTGCATCGTAGACCTGGTACTCATGGAAGATGATACGCCATTGTATCAGTTCATTAAGGTAGGCCAGGCTCTTGTATTCATAAAATCGAAAAGGAAAATACAAAATAATATTATACGTATAGACCAGCACATCAAGCTACTATAATCTGTAAATTTTCTTTAATAAGATATTCAAGTCTATCGCTGAAGAATTCTATTCTTCTACTGTTACTCCATTTAAAAGTTGTCTGGAAGAAATTTCTTTTTAGCGATAAGATCGCCAATTATACTGATTTTGTGTTTGTTGTTTCCTGTTTTTTTTTTTATTATTATGGTGTAGGTACAATAAAGCATACTCTATCTATCTAAGAATATGGTTCAAGGTTGATTGGATTTTTTTTAGTTATGGTTAACTTTATGTGCTGGCGTCTGTACTTAGTAATCCTAATCCTATCCTAATCCTAATCCTACTATTATTATAAAGGCGAAAGTTTGTAAGTATGGATGTATGGATGTTTGTTACTCTTTCACGTAAAAACTACTGAATGGATTTGAATGAAACTGTACCACAATATAGCTTATAAATCAGAATAACATATAGGCTACTTTTTAACCGGGTATGGAAAGTATTTCCCTCAGAAAGCGGGTGAAACCGCTGGCAGAAGCTAGTATTATTATAAAAGCCAAGGAATGATGATCAATGTCACCTTTCCGCATGACGAGAATTTCGTGATAGCTGAAAACGAGAAACAAATGAAGTATCTAGACTTAGCGCACGAGGTTGTCGCCATGTGGAATGTCAACACGGCTGTTGTCGTGCCGATGGTCGTTATGGCTAATAGTCTAATGGCTAGGAGCCTCGATCAACATCTGAAGAGGCTCTCGTTAGGCAGCTGGATCAAGGGTGTAAGAATGCGGTGTTCCTAGAAATGGCGCGTATCGTGAGGTGGTTTCTGTCTCTAAAGCCCTACTCACCGGGATATTGATGGGCATCTATTTTTTATATTTCATTGTTGATAAACTATATTATGCTTCCAATCGATACAATGAATTCTAATTCAAAATGGAGATAGGTTGCGCCAGTACCTAGTAGGGAGTAAGAGGGTAGCAATTTTTATCCGCGTATGGGAATTCACTTCATGTCGTTGGCAACCCCACAAGAGTACACCAACAGTATGATGAAAATTCCTTTTAAAACAGTATACGAAACCTTTGATAGCATAATTATTATTATTAGCATTAATTGTCTATTTGCAATTGTTGAATTTTTGAATGCCATTAGAACGGTAGATTATTATCAAATTGATAATGCGCTAGTTGCCTAAAATCATAAGGGCCTCATTGCTCTTGTTAAGGCCAAAATAATTACGTTGTAAATTAGGAGCAAGGGCTTCATAAAAAAGCAATCATTACAAAAGTGACTGTTGAGCATTAGAGCCTTACAAATGCACACGTATTTAATAACACGTGTGTCCAGATTTCTATTGCGTTCTTCATACTATTACCTTGACACAGTATTTTGTGTACATGTTAATATTTGCCTCTTCACTCACTTTGTTTGAAAGGGACTTGAATTGCGAGTTCAATGACATTGTACTGACCACAAACTGTTTTGAGATCTTTGGGCTGAAGTAGTGGGTAGTGCAACTTGTTGTTGAATTTTGTGGGCTTTCTATTCGTTTATAGATCATTTACATTTATATAGATGATGTCATAGTTTACTTTTTAGCAACTGATATTAATTTCTATATATAGTTACGCTGTATAGCTTAAGAGTTTATTTATTTGCTTGAAGAACTGGTTTGATTTAAAAAAAATCTGTGTCTTAACTGATTTATCAAGGAAAGCTTATTACTTTTTATACAGGTGGCTGCAGTAGTTCCCATGGGAAGCGGGTAAAACCGCTGACGAAAGCTAGAGTTTAAACATTAACCAATAGTTACTGCCACGGACTCATTTATGTTCTATCCATTTAAATCTAGGGATTTTATTTTTATACTAGCCAATTTAATGTGTAATTCTAAAATCGTCTCTTCTGTTCCCATCCAGAATTTCTCATCGTTAAGCTACAAGAACTATGAGCATACAAAGCTCCACCGAGGAGTCTGTGGCTCTCAGCATTGTGGCATGAACACCAGCCATGCAGACGCAAACAACTCCACAGCAGACGCCTTGAAAGACTGCCTCAATGCTACCATACATCAAGGGTACGGCTTACAGGTAAGAACGGCACAATATATTCCTTTCTCTTAAACTATTCAATGATAGTCTTGCAATTTGAACTACTTAAAGGAAAACATGATGGGGATAGCAGTTAGGCTGGAATGGATGGATTGTGTGAAAGTCGATATGGCTGGAAGGAATAGTACTTATGAGATGACGGTACATAGAACAGTATGGGAGAACAAACCATGACCTCAAATAGAATTGGGATAAGGGCAGGAAGATGATAATGGGGAAACTTCCCGTTGTGGATACGGTGTCGGACTGTAACTGACTATAACCCATCCACATTCTTTCGAAAGGAATACTTTCGAAAAATCCGCCATTTACACACATCTCGAAGCAAAAATCAAAAAGGCTTCATATCCATTTTTATTTATTTTCAAATTTCGATCCAAACACAACATCAATAAAAAAAAACATTTTTGTTACTCCTATAGCACAATGTGGTTCAAAATTAATGGAGTAATTTTTCGTCTATTTTTGGCAATTATTGGTTTAAGTTACGATGGTTGCATCTGTTACAAACAGCACTAAGTTTGGAAAATTTTCAAGATTGGTATTTTTTGGGAATTTTGTATATTTCTTATTGACTGTATTTTGGTCTAGTTTTGTGTATGCTAGCCTCGGTGATAATACAAATCTCTATTAATTAATATATTTTTTTTTCAAGTACTTTTCAGCAACAAATTTATTCCTGACCAAAGTTAACATAAATATATACAGACTGTATTAACAAACTTAAAAAAAAAACTATGTACAAAGAAAATAAAAAAGGACAAATTAAAATAATTTTATTTGTGTGAAAAACATACATTTATTTATTTAATAATGTACACCAACAGCTTCTGTATAAAAATTATCAATAAAAGGATAGGGACTTGAAGATGGGCTTATACAATTGACAATTATAGGTGAACCAACATTTATAAGTACTAGTGATAAATTAAACTAAACAAAAAGAACGAATATAGAGTTGAGAACAATAATGATGAAGCAGATTTAAAATGAAATGAGATAAAGATTATAGTTAAAAAACTTTCAATTTTATACATGAACCTAGTTAAGAAAAAGAAACTAAACATCTTTATCGAACAAACTATGAATTCTCTACACTCTCCATCCTCTATAGAACCTGGGTGTTCATACTCATCAATAAACTTTACAATATTATAAAAGTACCCTAACAAATAACTTTTTGTAACAATAAAAGCTTTTAAAATACGTTTCAATCAATATCGGATTCAATTTTGAAATTTAAGTAAGCTGAATGAATATTGCTGTCCTATTCTGGCTATACATTGAATTGTTCAATTGCATTCGGGCTATAGGGATTGCGATTCATTGTTCTATATATTTTTTGTTAAATCCATTGAAATCAAAACAGAAGGTATTTTTTGTTTGAGTTGCTAAATCAGCTGATCACTCTCGCTGCATCCACGGTGGAATGTGAGACTTGACTTGTCTAGTTAATACCTATCTTAGTTCCTTCTAGAGCCCTTTGAGTGCCAGGGCCGTGGTAGCTCTTTCGATTGTTGCCAAGCCGGCAATTATTTTTTTGTTTTTGTATGAGGCATCTGATCTATCATCATCATTGTCCTATAATGTTTTCCTACAGCTGGGGATTTCCAAGTTCTTTCTATATTAGTCAGTGATATAAGAGAGACACTTAGGGCTCCGCACACGGGCCACCGGCCATAACCACAAAACGTCATTACTGGCATATTTCTTGGAATTTTCATACATTTTATACGGACTCGCCGCACACGGTTGAAGCCGGTGGCCGCCACACGCAACAATCGGCGTGTGTATGAAAAGTACGGGAGATATGCTAGTGGCAGCATTTTGTGGTTGTGGCCGGTGGCCCGTGTGCGGTGACACTTAAATACGATACTTAGAAAGTACAGACGCTAGAAAATCAAGCTACCCGAAACTGTCAAATTTTTCCAATCAACTTTGGACCTCATGCATCAGCGATAAAGATGAAAATCTATTAAGGAAATTTCACAGATTTACAGTTTTATGTATCTTGATGTGCTGGCGTCTATATGATTATTTCGTTCCTAGTTTTCAGGTATCATATTTAAACTTCCATGATGGTGTCATCTACTTGTTAGTTTAAAATCATGAATTTATGTCCAAAAGATCAAAGAAAGAAAGAGAGAAAGTCCATCATCTTTGCGCATGTCATTGCAAATCATTCTTCCTATAATACTCCTTATATCATACCAGGTGGATTCCCTATCGGTGAGGTACTGCAAGACCCAAGACGACTACAAACCTCCTGATGTCCTGGATTACGTCATCGGAGTCTTGCTACTAGGCCTTCTGTTAGTCAACCTGGGATGCTCAATATTTTACTTCTTATGGCCTGTCGAGAAGGAAAAAGGTAAATATACTTTTAACAAAAGTTATTATGGGAATATAAATGAACAAACCTGAAGTCAGTGGTCTAAAATGTGACTTCTGTGATCAGTATCTCGGATTAAAACTGAAATTTAAAAAGCTGATATCACTATTGAGGATTTGAATCAAATAGTAGAGGATCCGTCCTAAGATCGTCCTTCACCCAGCTGTTTACCAGATAAAATTGATGTTTTAGAGAACAAGGTAAGTTTCTAAATATGTTTAGCCTAGACAACCCTTTTGGAAATAGTATTAAAAAAGTATTAAAATATTCACCAAGCAGCCCGGAGTGAGGAGATATAGCCCTATGTCTCAAAGTAAATAATTATTACGCCATACTTCACAGCTGCTTACATACATCCAGTAAGACTGGGAGCTGACCTTAACATATTAAGGAAAAAGCTAGTCAAATTATGATCGTCCCAAAATTTTAAAGTTGATGGTGAATGTAATTTTTTTGTTTCAGCTAACAAATTCATGCTAGCTTTTTGCGTTCAAACAAACTGGAAAGCTTTGAAGCACGGTGGCAGCGCTGAGGGTGGAATCTTCAAGTGTTTTCAGGCATTGAGGTAAGTTTGTAAATCTTACTGTACACTTTGTCTAGTGTCTCCTTCTAATAGAGTAAATTGAAAAAGGACATCCGATAGTTTAACACCAGATTTAGGTCTTACTAGCTGCTTACCGGCGACGCGTCATCCGTGTGGGCATTAGAACAGCAAAAATTATAAGCTCCTTGTACCGTTCTTGTATTGTCGAAAAGAAGTCAGCAACACCGAAGGGACTTTTTAGGGCCGAGGTCTGCTGGGGCTGCGGGTTAGTCGCAAGAGTTACCGCGGCCCTGGCACACAAGAACCTCCAGAAGGAACAACCTGGGTTTTAGGCAGGAAGATTCTAACAATCCCTTCAGCTGTACCTACAGCAGAGGGTCATTTGATAACAACTAAAAAAAAATAGGTCCCATTCTTTATTTATTTTGTTCAAGTATTATAGTCAAAGTACTTGTATTGTATGTCAGCTACACTAAACACAATTGATTATTATGTTGGTACCACGTTTACGACATGTTAAATTTTAATAACAGTATTACAAATAATACTTAAACACTGTGCAATTGTGTGTTTAGCTAAATAGTGTTTTAGTCATTATGACCTATATAGGGTGTTACGAAACTAGTGCACAATATTTTTACAGGTCATCTAGTACACGCTAAGGATCATGTTTACCACATAAAAAGTTGGATGACCTAGGGATCAACGACCGAGCGCCTTCGTAGAGAACGGCGTTATGCGTACAATTTGGCGACTGTTATATTAAATTTAATAAAATATGTTGTCGTTTTCATGACTTCTTTTGTTGTTAACATGATCCTTAGCATGTACTAGATAACCTGTAAAAATATGGTGCACTAGTTTTGTTACACATCATACAGTTTCTTTAGGAGTAGTTTTTGATGAAGATGATACAATTTGGAGGTTGTATTTGCAAACCAGCAACTGTCTTTTTTTGAACAAATAAACTTTTTTCATGTTGGCACGTTTCCCGCTACCTCAATCAATATTTCATCCATGATTAAAGTTCTGTTGAAAAATATTGACAAAATATTCCCCCGTGATTAAAATCGACATGATTGCGTGGTGGCTTTGCGGTTGTCGGTAATCGATGCATCCACGATATGACGGTTGCAACCTACCATTAACTGGGTATGTAGGTTCTCATAGGTAGGTAGTCTAAAGTGTTGATAAATTATTGAGGTGACTGTGTGGAATGAAAAAAATACTTACTTCAACTAGTACTATACCTACTCAAAATATTTATTAAACGCAAAAAAGCTGGACAGAACATACAACTTAAGTTATGACAATCGAAGGGACCAGGTTTTCTACTGGGGCTGTGGGTGGTCTTGTCTGTAAGAGTTACCGCGATCTAGGCACACAAACACAGTAAAATTCAGTAAAAGTCTGACATTCCTGCTGCACCTCAAACTCAAACTCAAAATCATTTATTCAAACTTGGCTGCAAAACAGCACTTTTTGAACGTTGAAAGACAGCCCCCAAAACGCCCACCCTTCACCACTTCCTATGTGTTTTTGCTGGGAAGAAGAAGTGGCGCAACAAACTCCCCAGCAACTGGTGGGAGGGGTTCTTTTTTAGTGGGAAATCTTCAAATGGCTGCTCCCGCCGAGGGTGTAGCCTGAGGGAGTGCCAGACTCTCGGCCACGGTAACTCTTACGGACAACCAGCAGCATCGGCAAAGCGGGATGATGATATCCCACTTAAAAAGCAATTAGGCTGATAGAATGATCTAGAATGATTCCGAAAGAATTTTGCCGAGCCTCAATCAATAGTCAGCATTTATCTTTAATGGCGTCTTTTGTTGCAGAGTCTATACCATGGTGATGATCCTCGGACTCCATTCAATGATCTTCATCGGCTACGGATACACAGCAAACCCTGAGTTTATTGAAAATGTAAGTTATGTTAAACACTTGTTTAGTACCACGTTTCAAGGTGAACTTTTAATCCATGTTATAAGAATACAAACACTATAATAATGTTGTCCAGACCGATTGCCAGGTTAGACCGATTACGGGTGTATAAACCGCAAACTTACAAGGTTGGGGCTGCTTTGTGAAAGTATCTTAAAACCCACAAAGTGATTTCAGCCCGACCACCCGGGAATCCAATCTGAGAATCTGCCTGGGCTGCGGGTTGTTTGTAAGAGATACCGTGGCCCTGGCACACAGGGACCTCCAGAAGGAACATAGTGGGTTTTAGTCAGTAAGAGTCTGGCACTCCCTCCAGCTGCACCCTCAGCGGGAGGGGTAATTTTATGATTTCCCACGAAAAAAAAAGACCCCGTGCATAATAGTTATTATTTGAAACAATATACAGAACTACAGACTACATTACAGAAAATTATCTGCATAACTGTTAACGGCCTATAATACTCTTCAAAATAGCCATTTTGCAATCAGTTTAGGATATTAAACTATTATTATACGGTTACATACTGTGGAGGTTAATTTGTGACTGATCGTTGGCCTAGTGGTTGCCAAGCGCTATTACTATCGGTTCGGTTCCCGTTGGTCGGGTTGGAATCTCTTTGAAAACTTTGATCAAAGCAAACCGAAGTCTGGTAATTGGTCGTAATACATCCATCCTTCGGAGAGCATGCAAATGCCGACCCACAGAGCATGGAGAGTAAAGAAAAAGAGAGTGCATCAGCAGGCTTAGCATGGCAACCGTAGAAACAAGTTTTGTTTACGGGAGATTGGATATAATGACAGAAAACTGACAGATTGACGTAAGATTTCCTTTGACATTTTTTGAAGTAATTTTTCTTTTCTTCGATTGACATAAGGCTACAAGTGATTATATGCGAGATGACAGGTCGCGCCATGCTCGGGCAGAAGACATGTTGACATTGACAGAAAGAGCTTTGTCGTTTCTTAACAGAATAGATATAAAATAGCCATGCTAAGCCTGCTGATCCGCGCAAATGCTTTTGCAATGTGCCCTGCGATGGTATCGCTAAAGAATGCTATTTCTTGACCTATAAAGTATTGATTACTTTTAAATAATATTGCCTTTACTTATGTAAATCAAATTTACATTAGCATGATGAAACTATAATGAGTGACGCTTGAGCAATAATTTAAAATTAATTGGAGACCTATAATACTACACGAAATAAATTATTATCATTTATTTCAGAGAATATAAGCGCTCTGAAAATTAATTAGAATTATATACATCTACTTATTTTAATTAGATTAGATATTTTGAAAAAAAGGATAATTACATTAAAAACTAAAATCGAATTTGAACACTATTTCTTATTACGCAGTTTTTTGTTCGCAAAAATAATATAATTGAACAATAAATTCAATGTCAATAAAATTAAATGTTTGTTATTTTTTCTGTTTAAATTATTTAATTTAATTAATTTGTCAAAGCAAAGTGTTCAATTTATTCTTACGGTTACTTGAATTTAAATTGATAAAATATGTTAATGTACAATATTTTTATTTTTTATTTTTTAACGACACAATTAATTATCAAATCGCTATGCGGTGGCGTGTAATAATTGCAATAGATCTTAATTGTTATTTTAATTGAAACATTTAATATTAGACTTACTTGCATAATAATACTCAATTCTTTATTAGCATTCCATCATTATGTTATAAAGGTGGTCCATTTTAAGATATAAATAATATGGACCCGGTTGGGCACAGCTTTAATTTTATTTATAGCTCTATAGCACGTCAATACTTCATACTTACATAGTACACTCAAAAAACATAACCCTTCTTTAGGCATAGTCAGGTAAATAGATTTCTGAGTACTTAAACTATAGCTTGTTTGTTGTTTAATTTCTTAAATAGTGAAAACTTAACAGACAAACAAACTAACATTACAATTCACGATTTCACAATCAAATGCATTAACCTCTTGCAATAATATAACGGTTAAAACTGCATTTAGTTATATTCCTCTCAGATAACTTTCGCAATTTACTGGCAGTATGGCAGGTGAAGTAAATGCCAACCTGTTACTATAATTGTATTGTGTCTATTTATATTACCAGCTGCCGCCAACAGTTTCACCTGCTTACTGAGTAAACAACTTCCCGAAACCGGATGAAAAGTAGCCTATATTTTAGATTGATGTCTAAGCTATGTTACTGCCAAGTTTTATTGAAGTCTGTTCAGCCGTTTGGGTATGAAGAGGTTACATACATAAACGCACAGTCAAAAAATTGCGCCTTTATTATAGTGTGATGTGAAGTTTGATGAGATGAGATGGGATTATTGTGATAGTGTGATGTGATGTAATAGTGTGATGTGACTAGCTACCACCATTATTTCACTCGTTTCCCGTGTGAATAAATCCCACTCCAAAAAAAACTAAAGCCTTCCTCAATCAATCTTACACTCACACTCGATAGATCGTGAGGATACAACCGTATTAATATTAAAAATGCGAAATTAAGTCTCTCTGTCTGTCCCAATTTAAGTGAAATTTAGTACAAAGATAGTCTTGACCTTGAAAAAGGACATAGGCGGCATTTTAATAAGGGAGTTTAAAATGTTATGTATAAGCGTGCTTTGTTAGCTCTTATGTATAAGCTTAGTATTATTTTATTAACAAGTAAACATTTATTTTAGGGCCAGTTTCACATGTTACGGATAGCCACTATGTACCAGATAAATTAAAAAATGGAACATAATTTGTATGAAATTATCTGCCAGATAAACTATGTGGTACTTATCAGCAACCGGTGAATCTTTTATTTTAGAAGTTTAAATACATAATATGTACATAGGTATATAAAACATAGTTACAAAATTCTAGAATATGATACAATTTTCTTCCACACAGCATTCCGATATCATTGTAGGAAACATAAGATCGTGTGCACTACTCCTGGCATGAACTAGTAAAACAGGTTGCTGTTTGATATGCAATAGTCTAGCGCAGGCTACTAATGCAGTACAGCTTAAACGCAATAGTCGATACAAATTGAGTGTAAGCTAGTCTATATAAGGACTGCGGGTTGTTCGCAAGAGGAGCCGCGAACCTGGCACACAAAGACCCTCCAGAAGGAACATAGTGGGATTTAGTCAGTAAGAGTCTGACACTCCCTCCAGCTGTACCCACAGCGGGAGGTGTCATTTGTAGTCTAGGTTATACTAGTTATATCACTATGTTCGTTCTGGAGGTCCCTGTGTGCCAGGGCCACGGTAACTCTTGCGAACAACCCGCAGCCCAGGCAGAGCCTGGCCCTAAGGCCATGTTGCTGACATCACTTCGAGGGCCTAGTACTTGCCTGACCTGGAATCGAACCTACGCACTTATTCTTGATAGGTTGGCTCTTTAACCATTAGGCCACCACGACTCTACCTGTATTCATAATTATTGGTTTAAAATATTGTTCAGCCTCAAATATAGCTATGCATACACACTTTGATTTAAGTATATCCACTTGTCCTTATACTAAAATTTAAAGCGTCTATTAGTTTATTACTCACTGAAGGTAAAACCGCTAAAACAATCAAGATATTTTACTACGGCCATATATTTGAAGCCTTGAAATGTACATACTTAAACATGATTTTTTCAAAGTGCATAAAGTAGATGTCTCGACCTGCAAATTGAACGACCGAAGAAACAAAACGTAGTTCGTTTTAATTATTTGAAGGAGTCATTATTATGCCATCTGAATCACTATCTACTTAAAACTCATCATCAGCCCTTTTATCATCCCACTGCTGGGCATAAATGGGAAAAGGATTGAGCATTAATCACCACGCTGTCTCCATGCGGGTTGGTGATTTCAGACTTTATAGTCCAGGTTTCCTTGAGATGTTTTATTTGACCTTTAATCAGTCATTGGTGTCTAAGATCATACATCATAGAAAGTACATATAATAGGTACTTGCTTGGCCTGGAATCGAACCTGCACTCTCATACTTGAGAGGCCTATGTTTTAACCACTGAATCACCATGACTTCCACACCAAATATCTCTAAAATTCTCAGAAGCAAAGTACCATTCAAACACCAAAACAATATCCAGAAACGATCCAGTAGTTTTCGAGTTAAATACAAATAAACAAACATCATTAACGAAAGGTAAACACTGGCAGTCTAGTTTGATGCAGTTTAAACCGGTTTGCGTTACGCAAGAGGTCGTTGACATTGTCTAGGTCAGTGGATTTTGCGGTTAAGTGTCGCTGTAAGAAAAAGGTGTACCTACTAAGTATTTTTAGTTTTAGTTGAGGTATAAGAAACATTTTTTTTTGTATGGATGTCACCGGTTTTTTATAAGAGATAATAAATAATATCGGGACACATTGTCACACACGGTCGATTAGCCCCAAGGTAAGCTATTGATTAGCTCGTGTTATGGGTACTAACACAACTGATAAACTACATATACTTTACACGTATAATTTTTATATAGTATAACACCCAGGCCACAGCCGACATGCTCATCACACAAATGTCGACTGTACCGGAATCGATCCCGGGACCCTCAGCCCAGCGGCAGTCCGGCTTAGTGGCCATTGCGTCACGCCCGTAGCTAATATACATATGCTTTGATCTGAAATCTTATTTGATTTGTGACTAAACTATTGCTCCTATTTAATTGATTTTTCTAGTATAGGCAGTGAAAAGAGAAGCCCCTACTCTGTCGTATCAACTTTGTATAATTCGGAAATGATTTTATTTGTTAGTCACACTTACGTTTAGAACGGCTAAAGCGATTATGATAATACAACGGTGCGGAGAAATACAGGAGACGACGGAGACAAAAAGGCATAAATAAAAACAGTTAGTTCGCTACTATTTCTTAACTCACACTGCATTGAAATGAAATGCATTTCATTGCAAAATTGACGCAAGTGACCACAAAGTACTAACTTACCGCAATCGTTCAATTAAGTTCAATGTAGTGAATTGCTTCCGTTGCGCGCGCGCATTGGTAACCACACTTAGCGCGTTAAAGGAAAATGATTGGTGTAAACTAACCGTTCAATTCATAGTTTTTCTTTTATTCTGGATATTAACTTTTCTAATTTTGTACTTTCTAAGTATAATATCTTGGACACCAATGACTCCAACTGGACACCAATTGCTCGGGTTACTGGGTTGTGGAGGTCAGATAGGCAGTCGCTCCTTGTAAAACACTGGTACCTACTCAGCTGAATCCGATTAGACTGGAAGTCGACCCCAACATAGTTGGAAAAAGATTGTACAGACGCCAGCACATCAAGCTACCCGAAACTGTAAAATTTTCCCAATTAACTGTGAACCATTACTTCAGCGATAAAGTGGAAAATCTATTAAGGAAAGACAGATTGTAGTAGGAGATAGCTGCCATCTACATTAAAAAATATTGTGAAAAGTAATCTAACCCATTAGATAGAAACAGTTGAACATATCTAAGAAACTTAAGAATAATTATGTTTAGTAGAATGACAATGTTTAAGATTTACGCAAAAAGAAAAAATAAACACATAGTATGAGGTAATTAAATGACAAATACAAAAAATGTATTATTATCTGAAAAGGAGGTCAGTAAAAACGTACGTACAGACGGCAGCACATCAAGCTACCCAAATCTGTAATTTTTTTTCCAATCAACTTTGAACCATATATGCTTCAGTCACAAAGTTGAAAATCTGTTAAGGAAATTTGACAGATTGTAGTAGCTTGATATGCTGGCATCTGTACTACATAGACTTCTTTTATTTTCGTCATTATAGCAACCGAGTCGTCCGCGCCGACGCTCTAAGCGTTAGATCAATTTGTTTTATTTCTTTGCACCATATTTTTAGAAAGAATGATTGTGAATCTTTTGTAATACAAATAAAAAACGTAAAATACAAAACGTAATTTGTATATTTATGTAGGTACTTAAAGTACTATTAGAAGCTAGTTTCACAATTTTCACTAATTAAAGCTATCTGCCATTCGGTAAGCTTATTCTAAGGGCCTGTTTCACCACCTACGAATAAGTCACAGCTAGTTTATTTGGTAGATAATTTCATACAAATTCTGCTCTATTTTTATTCGGAATTTATTCTTTAGATACTGGCTATTCGGATATTGTGTGTTTGTTTAAAAATATTTGAATGTTGGAAAACCCATTTATTGAGGATAGCTATAGCAGGGACAAGTGCATTCTTTATTTATTTACTCTTACAGTCCGAAGGGACGGGGATCGTTTTGACAAAACTAGGGAAATATAGGTACAGAACCAACATTTACGAGGTCTCCAATGCACAGGGGTATCAGTCACCAACTTCTAGACTGCGGGTGAATATTTCTTAAAACCCACAAAGCGATTTTGGGCCAACCCCAGAATCGAATCCGAGACCCTGTGCATAGCAGTCGCATTATGCGACTACTAGACCAACGAGGCATATATTAGTCTAAGATTTTATATAGCTATAAAAACATGACTTTACTCTTAAAAGCAAAGAAAACTAAAAGAAATAACTTTTATATTTTATTCTTTCTTTCCTGTTATGTTTCTCTATATAAAAATATGTATATAGTGTGTATCTAATAAATAAATGCTTGATTATTGACCTCGAGAAAAAAAAACGTGATAAGATTCAGGCCACGTGAACAATGTGGGTTTTTCATTTAGTTTTATTTATTTTTTGTTTTAGAATGTAATTCTGTCTGACAGTTTGGGTAGGTATTAAGTCGTGTAAGTTAATAAGTCGTGGTGGCCTAGTGGTTAAAGAACCAACCTCTCAAGTGTGAGGGCGTGGGTTCGATTCCAGGTCGGGCAAGTACCAATGCAACTTTTCTAAGTTTGTATGTACTTTCTATATCTTGGACACCAACGACTGTGTTTCGGATGGCACTTAACTTACTGCATTACACACTTGGATGCATTAAACTGTAGGTCCCGGCTGTCATTGAACATCCTTGGCAGTCGTTACGGGTAGTCAGAAGCCAGTAAGTCTGACGCCAGTCTAACCAAGGGGTATTGGGTTGCCCAGGTAACTGGGTTGAGGAGGTCAGATAGGCAGTCGCTCCTTGTAAAACACTGGTACTCAGCTGAATCCGGTTAGACTGGAAGCCGACCCCAACATAGTTGGGAAAAAGGCTCGGGAGATGGAGTTTGAGTAGGTATTATAAATGGTCTACCCAAATGTCCTTTCTGATGGTATTTTCGGATTGTTGAGCTCCTATGTTACTGTTGAGTTCAACGAAGACTGACAAATGCATACCAGCTGATTGGACAGATCCATTCAAACTTGTATGACACTTTAATCAAAAGGTCATTTCAGACACAAGTTTACATTGCTCATCCATACCTGAGTCCATACTGTAGTATGTAATTTATTTTTACGTTTGGACTTTAAAAGAGACTATGACCCTTGAGGCTATGGGGGTTACTCCAGGCTATGGGGATTACGACCCTCAGTAATGAGGAAATCGACGTGAGGAGGAGGGGACCTACTAATCTGACCATTATAACTGAGTTAAGCTTGTTACTTGGTGATCAATTGAAAATATGCATATTAAAACGTTTACATAAAAAAAATACAAATTATTTCAGGGAGCAATTTAAATCAGCTTTTAGCAGCTATGTTACCACAAACCAATATATCTTGGCCTGCCCAAATTAAAATGTATCATCTCTTTTCAGTCCTATGACGATTTCTTTAAAGCCTTATTGTTCAACGCGCGAGTCATCGTCCAGATATTCTTCGTGATGGGAGGATTTCTCATGGCGTATAAGATGCTGGTGTACGCGGAAACCCATCCCTTCACCCTGAAGACTGTGCCCATGGCTCTTGTTAATAGATGGCTCAGGTACGTTTTGAAATACTTATCCTTACTAATATTATAAATGCGTAAGTAAGTCTGTCTGTTTGTCTGTCTGTCTGACATACCGTCACGCCAAAACTACTGAACCGATTTGAATAAAATTTGGCAGACATAAGTCTAAAGTACGAAAAAGGACATGGACGGCGGGCGGATCCACGGGGAACAGCTAGTGGTCTATAAATTTATGAGGATATAAATGGTTTCTGCGAATCCTCTCCTAGTTCTACATCCGTCTCGAAACATGTTTCATCTAAATTGACCCATTGGTGTGTTTACAAATTTATCCTTCTAACTACAGTAATAATGGCGTCCAGGCCGATTGCCAGCGGTGGCCGTTCTCTCTAGAGATGAGTCAGCTACTTAGGACATATTATACAGTACCTATTATTCAGGGGACTAACATACTTCTCCTTTCCCCAGATTAATGCCAGCTGTGCTAGTAGTGATGGGGCTCGCTATGACGTGGGTCCCGCACCTGGGGTCCGGCCCCATGTGGGATGCCGTTGTCAAGAGAGAGCGAGACATGTGCCGCATGAACTGGTGGCAGCTGGTCATTCTCAGCCCTAATCTGTTCCCCTTCGAGCATCTGTGCTTGCCTCAGGCCTGGTAAGTTATGGAGTACACATTTTCTACATGTTTAGATTGAAGGGAACTTTCTAGAACTTCAGTCCAGAACAGTCTTCAAGGGGAGTGCAAAACCAAAAACCTGACAACGTGTCTAATATCTTTATCTTATATATAAAAACATATAGGCTGTTTGTGTAAATTTTCATAACAATACTAATATTCATAAAGCAGAAGAGTTTGTTTGTTTGGTTAAACACGCTAATCTCAGGAACAACTGGTCCGATTTGAAAAAATCATTCAGTGTTAGATAGCCCATTTATCCGGGTGCGCGGAGTTGGTCTTATGGGACGCGGGTGGAAACGCTGGCGGAAGCTAGTATACACATATATAGGCAATAAGGACTGAAAGTCTAAGAACGTCTTACGAAGAGTTATTGAGTTCCCCAGGTAACTGAGTTGAGGTGATCAGTGAAATACTAATAACCAGTTCCATCCGATTAGACTGACAGCCAACCCCAACATAGCTTGGGAAAAGGCTAGGCAGATGAATTACCACAATAATGTTACGTATTAAATTAATTGATCGCTATAAAAATACTATCTTTGTAATTCTGCACCCAGACGCAGGAGGGGTGAGAAGGTTATCCTAGCTACATAACAGATGACAAAATTTTGTTTACAATAATAAAGTTTAAATTTGTGATTGCAAGTTCGTAATTATATTCCTTCCTCGTTATTGATAAATTACTGTTACTGGGTTTTCACATTTATCGTTTTAGCGATATCTGTGTAACAAACAAAACAGATACTACTTTTTTTAATCAATTTATTTTTATAACCTTTAAATTTAGTTTTGATAAAAAAAAACATACAAAAGGTTTTTTCAATACAATGGCTAAATGACGGAATTATATGCGCGAATATAAATTAAAAAAAATATATGGGTAAACATCTCGAATTGAGAATCTCCTCCTTTTTTGGGAAGTCGGTTAAAAATGTAAAAGTAGTGTCCCACCGGTATCGGGAACCAAGGGTCCAAGATTCCAGTGGTCAGGGCTCCACAGAGAGCAACCTCCTGAAGATGCGTGCCGTCTCCAAGAATACCGATTTCGATGACGAAAAAAAAAGGCTCTTAGGTAGGCGAGGTCGGAATGCTGCTGCGTATTTTTAGTGGGCATACCGAGAACGATTTTACCGGGGAGTCCCACATACCCTCCTCCCGTCCCCCCACGGGAAGGGGACGCGTAACAACATTTATTCCCAGCGACAAAAAAAGGTACTGTCTTAAATCCAACCATGTTCTTTTTGAAGTATTTCCAGTTCCAGTACTGAGGTAATTCTTTCCAACAAACCTACAGCCCCGAATCGTCATAAACCATATCTCGACAAAAAATCAAGATTGCGTAGAAAAAAAATCATAACATCAATTAAAAACTCAACATCCAAAACATACATAAATATACCTACATTTACCTAATTGCCTTTGTTTTATAATACCGCGGTCAACGAACCTTAGCAATGATAAGAACGATTTAGCTTCAAATAAACAATTACTCACAAAAGGTAAAGGGAAGCTGTTTATGATAATCAGAGATGCGTGAACTCGAATGTGGCAATTTGTTTGTAAAGTCCGTGAAATCGCTGGGCTTTGATGCAATGGCGATCGCGCGGAACGTAGGTTTGGGGTATTTTAGGCTGATGATATCTGATGATAGGGTTGAAAACTCCTCATGGAGACCCTTAGCCCTGGGGGAAGGGCAAAGGGTACTGTCAAACTCTGACTGACTAAAAACCAACCCGTGTTCCTCATCTACCCATGTGTCGGAGGGGCGCTTATCGCCAAAGCATTCGTCGCAACCCCCCGACGCGACGGGACATTTGACTGCCTCGTTGGTCTAGTGGTCGCAAGGCGCGACTGCTGTGCACGGGGTCTCGGGTTAGAATCCCGGGTCCGGTCGAAATCGCTTTGTGAGTTTTGGGAAACTTTCATAATATATTATATTCATCTGTTCATATAGTTTTATGAGCTACATTACAGCCGTTTTCGCACATACTCACAAAATTTCGCAAATAATTATTAAGGTATTAATTAGTAGGATTACCTACTCAAATATTACGCTAACGATCTAATTAAACCTTTATTTCAAAAGAAAGATCATTTATCATACTATACTATTTTGTGATCTTAAGTAAAAATTACAATTCATTAGGAAAATTACTATAGTTACGATTATTTACAAATTTATAATTGCTTTACACCAACGAAAACAAAGATGTTCTTCGGATAACACGAAAAATTACGAAAATTGAACCTCTAACTAAATAGTTTATGTTTCTTTAACTAACAATCGAATTGCAACACTTATTTTTCGAACTCAATATTTAAGTTTCCTGATACTTGGTGGCCAGATATAATTAGTGATTTGTTTCCCAAAAAGACTGTTTTTAAAAATACTAACCTACGCAGCTGGTTGATTTCCTTGAAGAAGACAGCCGCCATGGCCGACAATCGGTCTGGACGCCATTATTATTAGATGTAAGCCTAGCTTTTTAAGCAAGTTTGGCGGTCTTAAATATAGAGGACCCGGGTTCAAAACACTTTGCTATTCGCAAGAGCTACTGCGGCCCTGGGATACAAAGACTTCAAGAAGGAACACAGTGGGTTTTAGTCAGCAAGAGTCTGACACCCTATCCAGCTGCAGGCATAACGGGGATCATTTGACGATTTCCTACGGTAAAAAAGGGACCAAAATTTTTCTGAATGTTTGTAAAACAATTGAAATAAAGTGTGCCAGTGTAAATGCTCAGCATGTTAGGAAAGATCATTTATTTAATAATTAGCTAGCCAGCACTATGCAACCTGCAAGACTGGTATGACGAACGCCTTCCTTCCTGTAGACCTGGCAGCTTACAAAAAAATATGCTGTATAACGGTAATGACTACATATTGTATGCTAGTGTGTATTTGATCAGAATAATATTACTGGGGAGTTACCTACACGACCATACTCGTGATAGCTAATTGTTTTACACTATGTAATGATTTTACAAAAAAAAAAAAATATATTATCAAGATTTAAATAAATCCTGTTAATTGATAAAAAGACCCTTTAGTAAATCCTACTACTATTATAAAGGCGAAAGTTTGTATTTATGGATGTCTGGATGTTTGTTACTCTTTCACGTAAAAACTACTGAATGGATTTGAATGAAACTTTACCACAATATAGCTTATACATCAGAATAACATATAGGCTACTTTTTATCCGGGTATGGAAAGTACTTCCTTCAGAAAGCGGGTGAAACCGCTGGCGGAAGCTTGTAAAAAATAAAAACAAACGTCTTAAACATTGAAAAGCAAAAAAAAATACCGTCCGAATAGAGAACCTCCTTTTCTTTGAAGACGAATAAAAATATGAAAACAAATTACAAAGTCTTTTTATTTGTAAAAATCATGAAATTTTGTGATAATATTATACCATTTATTTCAAAGCAAGGTAATCGAACCCGAGACCCCGTGCACAGTAGTCGCACCTTCCTGACCACGAGACCTAACTATTTAATGTATCTGAGTGCCTACACGCTTTTTACATCAGAAATCCAAAAGCTATACAACAATTACTACACAGATTTGTCTAAAAAAACAATTTCTGGAAGTGCTAATTTTTCAAACTTACAGATGGCAGCACGTCAAGCTACTACAATCTGTCCAATTTCCTTAATAGATTTTCAACTTCATCGCTCAAACTTATGCTTCAAATTTGTTTAGAAATATTTGACAATTTCGGGTAGCTTGATGTGCTGGCCACTGTGCCTAATCATCTTTTTTTTCACAATCTGAAATTACAGCTTCTTTCTGTCTGTCTAGACGAGGCGACCTTAAGACCAGAAATCTGATTAGACATCCAGACATTTATTAGGTAACATATCTAATATCATTGTTTTACGTTATGGAACAAAAAAAGCGAAATGGCACAAAAGAAATTAGTATTCCTATACTTCTTATGTATGTATAATACATACATATATGTAGAATCTCGTCTTGTATTCTGATTGATATTACTTTTTTCGTGTATAAAATATCATACTAATCTTGTAAAGGCGTTAGGAATACATGTGTATGCTAGTACAAACACTACACATACAAACTAGTAAAAAAAGTCGTGGTGGCCTAGTGGTTAAAGAGCCAACCTCTCAAGTGTGAGGGCGTAGGTTCGATTCCAGGTCGGGCAAGTACCAATGCAACTTTTCTAAGTTTGTATGTACTTTCTAAGTATATCTTGGACACCAATGACTGTGTTTCGGATGGCACGTTAAACTGTAGGTCCCGGCTGTCATTGAGCATCCTTGGCAGTCGTTACGGGTAGTCAGAAGCCAGTAAGTCTGACGCCAGTCTAACCAAGGGGTATTGGGTTGCCCGGGTAACTGGGTTGAGGAGGTCAGATAGGCAGTCGCTCCTTGTAAAACACTGGTACTCAGCCGAAACCGGTTAGACTGGAAGCCGACCCCAACATAGTTGGGAAAAGGCTCGGGAGATGTGTATGCTAGTTAGTTCTTTACTCGCGAACTGCGCAAGAAATAATAGAAATATGTACCTACATACATCAGAAGAATACCCCGTCGGCGCAATGGTAACTACGCTAGACTATCGAACAGAGGGTCCCGAGTTCGTGATTAGCAAGCTTGTTTGCTGTAGTGTGGGTGTTATAATACTCGTGTTTATTAAAAAAATATATATTAAACATATTATGTGTTTTATCAGTTGTTTTAATTCATAACAAAAGCAAAACAAAAAAAATGAGTATTGAAGTAGCCTATAGCTTTTCTCGATCAATGAAGTATCTAATACCGAAAGAATAAATTTCAAATCGGACAATACCTGAAATCAGCTTAATGAATCCAGATACTGAATTGCTAGGCTGAAAATGACATGCGAATTCAATTCTTAAGTTCATACGTAAAGCGCGCTTTTTAAATAACAATCACAAATCAATTTGCTAATAATGGCGTCTCTCTAAGGAGATCAGACAGCTGCGCGGGACAAATTATAGTGCACCAGTATTTGCGCAGACATAGGTGCACACTCTATATTTCCTCACTCCTATAACCAATTGGTTAGTTAAGTGGTAACAATTGAATTGGAAAATTAGGTTCCCATGACCAAATTCTAATCCGAAGGACACTTTAATGTAATAATAATAATTTCACTAATAGAAACCATGATAATATTATTTTCTTTTATTTTCCTAAGACATTCGCTTCGGAGGTTTCTCGCTTTTCCCTTGACCTCCATTAATTTCGTCACTCGTCAGCCGTCAGATTTTCTTACGACTTACGACAATAAAACAAATATTTTAGGAGCACACACATCATGAGCAATTTGAAGCTTATTGCGTAAGTCACAAGGTTTATTTTAAAGGCGTTGCGTAATTAAGAGTAAATATAGTCTTTGTCAAAACCTTGGTTTAAGTTGCATTCGTAATTAGAGTTGAGAAATTTTAAGAAAGAGGGTATCTTGATCTTAGTCGTGCGCTTTTGACGGGTTATCAAATAAATGGGATTTCCTTGACACGGTTTGAAAAGTGACAATAGTTTAAAAAAAAACTGTAAAATGTCCTTTTGGTGGAATTTATTAGGCAAAAATATTTAACTTTACCACAAAAGCTTAGCCAGCATATCAACCTACCTCGATCTGTCAAAATTTATTTAATAGATTTTCAACCTGATCACAATACCAGAAGGTTAATATTCGATTGGTAAAATTTGTCAGATTCGGGTAGGTTGACCTGCTGGCGTCTGTACTTCTACCTAATTGATGACAAAATTAAGAATTTATCGCTATTTATTTACTATACTCGTACTAAGGGCCATTTTCACAATGTCCGAATAGACACAATCTACAAAAAAAAAAAATTAAATTGTCTACCAAATAAACTACCTACCTGGAATTTATTCGTAGGTGGTGAAACAGGCTCTTAATATTTTAAACGTCTTGACACCAATTATATAAACCTCAATAAGTTCGTTATACTTAGTATAACATAAAAAAAAGACATGAACTTATAATAACAAAACAACAATTAATTACATATTAAATGCCCTCAGTAATTATTAATTTAAGAAAGGCATCGATAAACAGGTCAATCTCCGGGTTGTCCTGTACGAGCTATTACGATATATTTTTGTAACCGGCAATTAACCTTTTGACCACCACGTCAAAAAAAGAAAGACATGCCCTCAGCGTCAAGCTAAGAATTCATCATAAATACCCTCAATATAGTAATGAGTTCGGAGTTATATTGACAGAAATTTAAAAAAAAATCACTTTGGCGTGTTGAACACTTTTTGGATGGGCGATGGGGCAGGAAAGTGTTGGAGTGGAGGCCACGAGCGGAAAAGAGAAATGTAGGGAGACAGCCGACTAGGTGGGCAGACGATCTTGTTAAAGTGGCCGGAAGACACTGGATAGCCATAACACAAAACCGCCAGAAGTGGAAAGATTTGGAAGAGACCTACACTCAGCATTGGGTGACTAAAGGTTGAAGAAGAAGAAGAAGAAGAACACTTTTTAGTTTGTCGTCTATACGTGACTGTGGCATATTGAGCACTTTTTAGTTGGTCGTCTATACGTGACTGTGGCGTGTTGAGCACTTTGTGCTTTGTCGTCTATACGTGACTGTGGCGGTCAAAAGGTTAAACACTATATTCAACAGTACAGTGAACCCTAATTTTTCGTTCCAGGTACCTCGGAACCGACACACAGCTCTTCCTCATAACCCTAGTGGTATTACTCATCATTTGGAGATGGCCGAGGAGTGGAGTACCAGTGCTGTCAGTTGTGATGGTCATCAGCCTACTTATACCCTTCCTGCAGAGCTACTTCATGAATCTCCTGCCGATTAGGGTCAGCATATTCCCGGAGTAAGTAGACCCGATTATATATTTCCTTTGTTCTGTAACTTTTCCGAATTACTTTTATTAGAAGGTTTTTAAGTGAAGAATAATGAAAATAAAGAAAAATTACGTCATTATCTAATTCAAGCATTCGCACAGATACAGGTGCACTCTCTATCCCCTCACTCTCAAAGTCCGATGGGACGGCAATCCGACACGACCGGAGAGAAATCAGGCGCAGGACCGACATTTACATGCTCTCCGATGCACCGGTGTATCAATCACCAACTTCCAGACTCCGGGCTGCTTTATGAAAGTTTTTTAAAACCCATAAAGCGATTTCGGCCCGACCCGAACCCGAGACCCCGTGCACAACAGTCGCGCCATGCGACCACTAGACCAACGAGGCTATTTTTTATACCCCTAGGTGGTAAAGGGTGTCCGAAAAAAAGCGCAAAACAGCGTTTGCGGGTGAGCTACTAAATGTATAATAAAAATACTCAACAACAAATCTTAAACGGGTCCTCGAGTACAAGAAGTGCGTAACCCTCACTCCAAGTAGGTATTTTCACACAAATATACTTACAGTACTTCAATCTCTGCTTATGCCATAATAGAAATCGTGACACACATTATTTCTGAACGTGACTTCGAACGATATCCAAAATTTTCTCTCACAACTCCAAATCAAAACTAGAACACCCTATGTACCAGATTTTTGCTGAACAATATTCGACTTTGTTCACAGGTCTATAAGAGATATTTTTGGATACAACGATACATTTTACCATGCGTATGTTTCGGCTCAAGGCAATTGGGCTGGATATCATCTAGGAGTGCTGACTGCGTACTTCTATCATAAGGCACAGCAGAAGAAATGGGATCTGAGGGAATCTATCGTAAGTTTCTGTAATATTTCACCTACTTGTCAATATTATAGTTTGTGAGATAAACTTTGAAAGTTTCCAATACACAAGATATCAAATCTGCCGTCAATAGCATAGTTGCAGTAAGTACGCTTTAGACACTTTTGAGAAAAACGCGGTTAAAGTTTTGGCTCGAAAATCTTCCATAAATCCTTTGTTTGTAATCAGATCATGATGGTTGATACCTTAAATGAAAGAGGAGCTCAGCCTCTATCTATTACTTATTTAGACACGATTACTGAGTTATTGAAAGACCAAATAAATTAATCATTGTTGTTATACTAAGTATTTCTTAGAGGCTCTCTGATAGGGAACATTTAGCATAAACACAGTAAGTGTGTTATTTACTGTATTTATGCTAAGTAACCATACGAATTTATGCTTAAATATAATATGGTTCAAAATTTTATTATATCAGGCTGGTGATAATAAAACAATTAGTTCTTGGTTTAAAAATATATTAAAAAAAAACAAATCTTGTTTCGTTAAGCTAAAGTAGCTTTACATTACAAATTAAATAAAAATCCTTTCTTCGCTATCAAATCAACACTTAATAATTATTATTAATTTAATACAATAGTTCAATTAATAATTAATTTATTTTAATTATTAATTGAACAATTGTATTAAAAGGCCATTTCAGTAGGTTAAATCAACTACTTTCTTAGTTAAGTAGCCCATGTTTATAATAATATAACGAATAACAAAATTACGTTTCTTAATTTTACTTAATTCTATCAGTCTTTCCAGTTACAAAATGGCACATATTCTAATAATTTAGTTTTCTTACATTAATCTCTCAACTCAAGTTATCTTAAAATATGTAAGTATTATTCAGTCTTATTTTAAACAACTATTTTAGAATCACGTTATTATGTTTATATAGGTAAGGGACTAATTTTTAAGAGTAATTTCTTCGGTATGAAATCAACACTTATAGATTAATAGAACAACATTTATGAATCTTATAGATATTTAACGATCATATAGAAACCAAAATTATAACAATTTAGGAAAAACATAACCCTTTCTTCTTTTACAATTTTATAAAATAAAATATTCAATAAATTAGGAATCGACTCCTACGAAAACAAGCAGGTGAGAGCTAATCATCAAATTCTTTGGAAAGATTCAAGGATTCATCGTTAACTGGCAAGTCTAACCAGAATTGCCTTCGACTAGGTAGCATCAAGGGAACGAGATCTTTAACAATTTTTTCTTTGCGGGAAGAGGCGACACCCCTTGGTGAACATCTTTGTTCAGCACAAGGGAATTGTTTGTTTTTTTTTTTTAATTTTGACTTGTAAAAAGTTTAGTGTCTTGAATTCTTCATCAGTGTGACGTCATAATAACGTGATTCTAAAATAGTTGTTTAAAATAAGACTGAATAATACTTACATATTTTAAGATAACTTGAGTTGAGAGATTAATGTAAGAAAACTAAATTATTAGAATATGTGCCATTTTGTAACTGGAAAGACTGATAGAATTAAGTAAAATTAAGAAACGTAATTTTGTTATTCGTTATATTATTATAAACATGGGCTACTTAACTAAGAAAGTAGTTGATTTAACCTACTGAAATGGTCTTTTAATACAATTGTTCAATTAATAATTAAAATAAATTAATTATTAATTGAACTATTGTATTAAATTAATAATAATTATTAAGTGTTGATTTGATAGCGAAGAAAGGATTTTTATTTAATTTGTAATGTAAAGCTACTTTAGCTTAACGAAACAAGATTTGTTTTTTTTTAAATATATTTTTAAACCAAGAACTAATTGTTTTATTATCACCAGCCTGATATAATAAAACTTTTGAACCATATTATATTTAAGCATAAATTCGTATGGTTACTTAGCATAAATACAGTAAATAACACACTAACTGTGTTTATGCCAAGTGTTCCCTATCAGAGAGCCTCTAAGAAATACTTAGTATAACAACAATGATTAATTTATTTGGTCTTTCAATAACTCAGTAATCGTGTCTAAATAAGTAATAGATAGAGGCTGAGCTCCTCTTTCATTTAAGGTATCAACCATCATGATCTGATTACAAACAAAGGATTTATGGAAGATTTTCGAACCAAAACTTTAACCGAGAATGGTGCGGGTTATGCCAACGCCCCCCGCACACTCCCCAGGATGGCTATATGCTCTGTAAATAATGATTAACCTCATGTTAGATCTGATTACGTTACTAAACATAAATTCAATATCGCATCGAACTGTCTTTGTAGTAAGTAATCTGAAACCTACGCTTAGGATCAATACTAAGCATACATGCAGTATCGCGGCATATCGTTTTTAAGACAAGACCACTCATTTAGTAAATATTGGGAAACTGCTTGGGATCAAAACAGTATATCTTCTTAATGTTTATTTGCTAGGCCCAAATTCAATTTTAATAAAGTAAATGACTTAACATATTAGTAGTATAGTAGTCATACTGTACTTATGCTGAGAGACTCAGAACAAGATTTTTTACCGTAAGTGTGCCCACTGTAATAATGCCTTGTGATGTAAAAAAAATGCTCAACTTACTGCAAATTTTAAATTGCTAAATATTAATTAAAAAACGATAGAAATTAATGAGTAAGATGTATACGTAGATCTCGTTCTCGTGATCACGCCTGTATATCTAACTCAATTTTGACAAAAACCCGACTTACTGCAACTATGCTATTGACGGCAGAAATGTACTGGGTTTGATAAGCTGTAAAATACCGATCTGATTGATAAGTTACATGAAGATTGAAGATTTACTTTAATTAGCAGGACTGAAATAGAGACGCTATTTTTATGCATAGATCGTATTTTTTGGCATTGTATACCTCTACCGGTTCGTAATTTCTATGTTAATCCAAACATTTATTTTCCGTTCCTTAAAATATATTGAAAAAATAATCTTATTTCTAATATTGACATAATGTCAGCCACCATGAATCAAACATCAAACATTATCACACAGAAGACGATTAACCCTTGAATCCTGTTTTAGCTAATGAAACTCCTCGTCCTGGTCTCTATACCCATTGCTGGTGGCACAGTCCTCATGGGATGGGACCTACATCACCGTCAGGCATCAGCCTTCGAATCAGCCATCTTCAACGCACTGAACCAGAACTTCTTCGCTTTAGCCATCTGTGTGTTCATTATTGGTTATTTCTACAAGTGTAACAGTAAGTACATTACTGGTTCTTTTAATTGGGTTTAATTTCAATTCTCCACAGCAGTAAATAGCTCTTGGCCAGTTTTACGTTTCAACGCTAGCACAACGAGCTACTTCAATCTGTCAAATTTCCGTAATAGATTTTGAATTTTATTGCTGAAGCATACGGTTCAAAGTAGATTGGAAAATTTTGATAAGCATTTTTTTAAATATTTTGATTTACTTAAGAACATTCATGACTTCATAAAATATTCTAAAATTTATTTAGCAACATATTCAGCTATTCATATTACTAGAATAAGAATAAGAATAAGAATAAGAATCTTTATTTGCAGAGACACGGTTATTAGGTACAGGTGTTTTGGTAAATTACATAACGTACATGCATATCTCACCGCTCAATCGGTATGCAAATTTCGAGTAGACACTTACAGTATCGTACACATACAAAAGTGATATTCCAAACAGTTAAATTACAAAAAATCGAGGGAATCTATTTTATAACAATTAACACAAATATTAAATTAAATTATAATCTTAATTAAATTGTAATCTTTTTAATATTACTTACTAACAATCATCATAACAGCTTTATATCATGCGTTTTTGTGTTTAATAAATTCAGAAACCGTATAAAAACATTTGTCAAGTAACCACTCTTTAAGTTTGATTTTGAATTTGGATAATGGGAGTTCTCTAATTGTCTTAGGAATTGTGTTAAAAATATGGATCGTCATGCAGCTACAGTTTTTTTTATACAGTGTTGTTAGAATTCTCGGCAGAGCTAATTTTGTTATGTCGCGTGATTGGTACCTTTTATTATCACTCACCTTTTCAAACAATTCACTGTGTTTTTTAACAAATACTCCGATTTCATAAATATAAAGGCTACTTAAGGTTAAAACATTTAATCTGCTAAATAGTGGTCTGCATGACTCTGTTGGACTAGCTCCACAGATAGCCCGTATACATTTTTTTTGAGATATGAATGCCCTACTGACTTCTGTCGAATTACCCCATAATATTAACCCATACCGGAGTACCGAACTTACATAACCGTGATACGCTAGTAAAGCCGTTTTTTCACAAGTAAGCTTCCTAATTTTCCGAAGGGCATAAACAAATTTATTTATTCGAGAGCAGACACTCGCTACCTGAGCTTTCCAGTTCACATTTTTATCTAGTAACACTCCTAGAAATTTGGTTGTGTCCAATTCTTCAATGTTTTGTCCACAGTATTCTAATTTAATACTTGAGGCCACACTATTATAATTTCGAAATTTTATAACTTTTGTCTTGGATATATTGGCTGTAAGGTTATTTTGATCGAGCCAACGCATAATATTTTCCACCGTATCATTCAAGATTCGCTTGTAATCAGATGTGGTGGTGAGATCAGGAACTATCACAGATATGTCATCAGCAAACAATGTACACTTGTATTCCGTTACATTTGGAATGTCATTTATATAAATTAAAAACAAAAGTGGGCCCAAGACACTCCCTTGAGGAACACCAAATGTATTTGTTAGATATGTAGATCTATGCACTTGTGCCTCACCTTTTGTATTAGTTCTAGAAATCTGTACACATTGTTTGCGGTTTGATAGATAGCTTTCTAGCCATTTTAGGGCATTTCCTCTGATACCATAGTATTCGCACTTTTGTAGCAATATTTTGTGGTCAACAAAATCAAACGCACTCGTCATATCAAAAAAGATTGCGGATACCTGTTTACTTTTATTAAGATATTCTGTGACTGTTTTTACCAAAGAGTAAGCTGCAAGTGTGGTGGATTTGTTCTTTTGAAAGCCATTTTGTTCCTCAGTAATAATATTATGTTTATTTAGGAAATTAGTAATACGCGAGTGCATCGACTTTTCAAATATTTTGGAAAGGATTGGAATGAGCGTTATGGGTCGATAATTATTAAGATCCTCTTTATCATTTTTCTTATGCAGTGGTTTGATTATAGATAATTTTAACTCTTCAGGAAATACTCCTTGCCAATATGAAAGATTTATAAGATAGCTTAATACTGGGGAAATTTCAACACAAACATGTTTGAGAATATTTGTCGATATCAAATCATACCCAACTGCACTAGTGTTTTTTAATGATTTGATGACTTTTTTTACTTCATCTTCGTCACATGGTGTTAAAAATATAGTAGAATTATTTCTATTTATTAGATTATAATTTGGTAAACTATTATTTTGCTTATTAGTTTTTTGTATGTAGAATGTATTAAATAAGTTAGCGATTTTTAATGGATCATTTATAAGCACCCCATTTTCAATAATCTTTATATCTTGTTGACCATATCTATTTTCATGTTTATCTTTAATTATATTCCATGTAGCCTTACATTTGTTCGAAGCCATTGCAATATGTTTTTGGTTTATTTGCCTTCTAGAGTGCACTATACATTTTTTTAATAATTTATTATACATTATATATTCCGATTTAGACTTTTCGTTCTTTAACTTATAATATAGTTGTCTCAATGTTCTTTTCGTGACTGTCGATTTTTTAATACCTTTAGTAATCCATTTAGGCGAAGTAACGTTTATATTTACCCTTATTTTGTTAATAGGAAAGCACAAATTATATAACATTGTAAAGTTTTCATGGAATAAACTAAATGCGCTCTTTAAATCTGGCTCATTTAGTACGTCCTGCCACGATAAACTTGCAAGATGCATTCTAAACTTTAAGATGTTATCTTCGCAATAATCTCTTTTCATTACATAAATAAATAGAGGTCCCGGTTTTTTTATATTTAACAGGAAAATCTAGACTCTGCCCAGTATCATGATCCGATAAATATAAATGGTGAACTTTACCAATAACATTTTTCATGTTGCTAATAATATGATCTATGCAGGAATCCTTACGGGTCGGTTCAGTAATGTGAAGCTGTAAATTATGTGTTAGAAGAAAATTTTGTAAGTCTAAAACTGTGTTATTATTAATGAGGGTATTTATATTTAGGTCACCATTCAAAATTATTCTTTTGTTATCTTTTAAGTTAAGTTTGTACATAAGCAATTCTAATTTGTCAAAAAAGATAGATAAGTTAGATGCGGGTATTCTGTAAACACAAATTACTACACATTGTAACGCTGGTATATCAACACCACAACATTCAAATACTTTTTCACAAGATAATGTCTCACATACCTTAATCGGTTTACAGTCTAAGGATTTATCAAGTAATATACATACACCTCCGCGTTTCTCATTTTGTCTAGAGAAAGAGCTACCTACATAAAACCCATGCAAGCGAATATTATACTCATCGCCAGCTTTTACAAATGTTTCGGATAAACATAGAATGCGAATTGGAGTTTTATTCTCTTTAAATTCATTCAGACAAATTTCTAATTGTTCTAATTTATTTAACAAGCCTGCTATATTCTGGTGAAATAGACGAACCGTATGACTTTTTTTATTAGTTATGCGATTATTCTTTTTACGAACGAAATAACTGATCAGGCGTATTTGAATTATTTTTAGTATGTTCTGAATTTTGCGGCTTCGATATTATTGGAAAATAAAAGGGGATGGTACCCTTAAGTGGTTGTTTTTTATTCGGTTGAGACTTTTTTACATGAGCAATGTTTTTAAAGGTCAGGAAACGTTTAGTGTAATATACATTATCCAATATAAAGTTTATTTTGTTGCAAGCATTAAGTAAATAGTTTTTCTTGAATTGTACATTTGAACCAATATCTAAGAAACGACAATTTTCAAAATTATGACAAATGTTTTTAAGTAGGTTATTTAACATTATTTCGTTCAGGCTTTTATTTCTACAAACATTAACAATAATAATATTAACATTTTCCAAGAATTTTAAAGTAGCTACAAGTTCATATAGTAAGTTATTCGGATTAACATCATTTTCACCAACACTGAGAATTAAGTAATTGTCTTTAGATTGCTGTAAATTTTGGCAACATTTTAATATTTCTGGAGTTGTCGCATTGGGTTTTATCAAAGAAGATACCTTATAGTTCCCGTATTTGGATCCCATTCGTGAATGGATAAGTTCCGACGCGAGTCCAGACAGCTGTTGTCCGCCGACTATCATAATTTGTGGGTGACTTTGTGTTGTCCCCGGAGAAATTGTGGCATCAAGTTCGCTAATCTGGGTTAAACTTGAGTTATTATTCGGCGGCGGATTGGTTTGAGCACTCGTTTGATGATCATACATCTGTGTATTTACGGTGTTTTTACAACCAAGGTTAGCTTTAGATCCATCCCTTTCGTCGTCTGGTTTCAGTGCGAGATCTACACAACTGTTATTTAATATTGGATTACGCTGTGTTTGTTTGATTTTCCTTAGTGTACTTTTGGGGGAATACGGCGAACTTGTGCATATTTTTTTTAGTTCGATTATAGTCCGATCTTGCTCAATAGTCTGTTGTTTCAATAAAAGGTTTTCCGTACTTATATTTTCTATCTCCGCATGAGCAATTTCCAGTTGTTCCTTTAGGCGTTGAATTTCCTCCTTATAAATTTCAATATCTTCATTATACTGATGACGTGTAGATAGATCGGGTAAGCTGCTTGATAGGTAGTCGGAATGTGACGATATGAACGATAAATTGAGGGAATCATTATTTGTCGTATTAGTTTTGTTTTTGCGTTGTGTTACGTATTCACTATCCATGTTGAACAAATAAATACTCCAATCTAAATTTCTGAGAATCACAAAAAGTCGTGCAGGATGCCGGGCGCGATCTCACGTCCAATTGCTCCGCAAACGCTCTCTTTTACGTATAAGCTAAGCGCTCATTAGACACTGTTGCGAAATTAATGAATACTTTGTGTATTGACAGATTTTCAAATAATTGCAATCCGTTAGAATGACTCATGTGAGTGTTTGTTTTGCACTAAAAACTTTTTGAATTAAACACTTTTCTGTTCATAATATAACTTGCACAGCTGGCTCACAACGTTTTTATGACTATTTATAGAAGTTATTTTTGTTTGTTTGGTCAATAAATGTTACTTTCTAGTTATTATTGAAAATCACTAGGCACTATTTAAATTGTTTTTTACATCACTGATCCCACTTTGTTTTCGTGGATAACACTTGTGCACACTGTCTATACACTGGGACACATTTTTACAATGTTTTTGTGGAGATAACTCAACTATTTATATTTTTTATTTAATTTTAACACAGAACCTTTGTTTTGGGATGTTTATACCGACAGCGCCATCTGTCGTCTCTACTATTATAGATACTACTTCAATTTTTTACTGCAGCTTTTTTTCATTTATTTTTCAGGACTTAATATTATCAAATTAATATAAATATGATACTGTGTCTTTTTCCAGGAATCTATGTCTACTCCGTAGAATGGGGTCCTCTGCAACCCCTGGGCAGGATGTCGTACTGCGCCATGTTGCTGCACGCGACTGTGCTCAGGACCTACGGAGGACAGATGAGGAGATCCTTCTATGCTACTGATTATACCGCTGTAAGCATTAATTCTAGTTTAGCTTAAGATGATAATATGATTGTAATAGTGTATTTAGAATCTTTATACAAAAGACTTGCAAAACTGGAAAGGGCATCTATGGAACTACTGCCTATATGACCTCCTCAATCCAGTTAGCATCTGGTAAGACTGGTTGTCAGACTTCCTGGCTTCTGACTACCCGTAACGACCAACGTATACCAACGTACCAAAGATTCAAGTACAAATGACAACCCGAACCCACCAATTTAACATGCTTTTAAAATACAGAGAAGCTCGTCATGATAAGATGGTCTCCCATTCACGGACCGACTGCACCAAGCCGTGCTTAATCTTATGATTGATCGATCCGAGTAGCTGTTACTTAGTCAAGAGGAGAAGAATTGGTAGTTAATAAAGAATTCTAATACCAACATTTTTTTACAGATAATGTTATATGCTGGCATAGTAACAACGACATATATCTTCGCTTTGCCTCTCTATCTATTCGTGGAAGCCCCAGCTTGTCAACTCCAGAAACTTCTACTAGGCCCCAAAAGGAAACCTCAAGAAAGAAACGAGAAAGGAGATTCCAATGCTAATCATGTCAAGCCTGGCATTTCTAACGTGTCTGTGAATACAGTCTCTACTCATATTTAGATAAGGTCGCTTTTTGTATAGCTGTACAGTTTCTAGAAGTAGTGAGGTGAAAGATGAGACCTGAATCCTTAATTTTTTAATTTGTATTTTTTTCTTTTTGAGCTTATTGCTCGGTTTTGGAGATGAGAGAGGAGAGTGCTTTTGCTGAAATTTTAATTTCTTTTTAATGCACATTATTAAAATTAAGTTCTGATTCACGACTTGCTGACTGTATGATTTTTGGAAGCACTGCATAATTTTCAAGTATTTTTAATTTCTTAAGGAATATCAAAATTAAGTTTTTGAAATGTTCGTGAAGTGGTTGAAAATTGTAGAAACGGATTTCTTCAATATGCTGATAATTAAGTTTACCTAACTTGTTTAAAACCTAAAGTTCTTTGGGGAATTTATATAAAAAGCGCTTCTAAAGTTTATGTACACACGCCAGGCATATTAAGCTACCCGAAAGTGTCAAATAATCCCAATCAACTTTGAACTATATGCTTAAGCGATAAATTTGAAAATGTATTAAGGAAATTTGTTTATCAGACTGTAGTAGTCTGTACTCCAACTGATACAATATTTCTACCCAACAATGACTCAGATTTATTATAGCGAATAAACTCTGACCTCTTGACTCGCTTTTATCAAGCTTTAAAATTCTTTTAAAACAAGCCCGTGTTGTAAGGTCACAGCTTGTACAATATACGTCATAATGCCTTGTAATAGTATTAGGCGGATCTCACACTACCACGCATCAAAACGCGCGTCTACCGCTCGTCAGCAGTAAGCGCGATTTTTATCTGTCGTTATGAGATTGTGGTCATGTTTCTTGATACATTAAGGGAAGGTTCATATCTGACGTAAAATACGCCGAGCGTATCATCAGTCGCACTAACGTATCATCGGTTGAGTGTGAACGGTCAAGTGTTTTTCTATACATTTGTCTGTTCTGGCGTTACGCGACCGATAAACGAAACGCATGTTCCGTCAGATATGAACCTTCTAAAATGCCGAACAAATCATCAGAATATGAGTGCATGGCATGAAAAAATGGCGAAAAAAGCCGCTCGTCATAATTTCATGATGATAAATTTAATAATGTAGCCAATAACACAATCGAACAACGTAATAAAACTCAATTACCTTACGGTATATGGCAGTGTGGGACCGGCCTTAGAATTATACAAGCGACAGATGTCTCCTTGTGGTTCCGTATATGAATATATTGGTGTATTCAAGTACATACATAGATGTTAAGGAAATGTATTATGTTTTTAAACATAGGAAGATTTTGTACATAGTGTTAAAAGTAGATCAAATGATGTATTTTTGTACCTAATAAATGTTTTGTATAAATTGTTGTTTTATCAACTAATGCAGCTAAAGGGATTATCAGATTCTTAACGACTCAAACTCACTATGTTTCTTCTAGAGGTCCCTCCCTGTGTGCCAGGGCCGCGGTAACTCTTGCGAACAACCCGCAGCCCCGGCAGGCCTTAGCCATAGAGGGCGACCAATATTTTCTCACTGGTCTTTGGGTAGCGCGTGAAACAGAACGCGTCGCGGACACTGACCTGTTGTTCTTTTTTTGTGGGAAATCATAAAATGACTTCTCCCACTGGTGCAACTGGAGGGAGTGTCAGACTCTTACTGACTAAATCCCACTATGTTTCTTCTGGAGGTCCCTGTGTGCAAGGGCCACGGGGCCACGGTAACTCTATCGAACAACCCGCAGCCCAGGCAGACTACCAGCCATCTCCATGCTGATAATAAGCCCGATCAAAACTATACGCCCACTAAAAGTTTGCAGCGCACGGTAGGCTAACCAACCCAAAAACTAAAGCAAACCCAATTTTTACCTCCCTCAACGGCTTCACAAATTCTATCAATATGCTAAACTGGTGTCGGTACCAGAATCAATATAATATTTTGTGTGTCAACCGTTGCTATCGACGGTATGGTATAGAACACGTACACAACGAGACAGATTAAGGATCTATGCTGTATGTCATCCTGGTTTCCCGGTAAGGTGTTTAGATTCAATCCTGTTTGCGACAATCGAGGGTTTGAAATAGAGGTTGTTATCATTTGTGAAATAGAACAACATCACACTTAATCTGTAGTTGAGCATGCTGTGATTAAAACAAAAAGTTTTTTCTTATATTATACTAGCTCGGCCAGCGGCCCGTGGTACACTCACCTGCATAAAAATTATCTTGAAACCAACATGTAAGCTTGAAATCATTTTTCAATTCATTCCAGTAGTTCTTGAGTTTAGTGCGCTTAAGACGAACAAATTCTTCAGTTTTATAATATTTATACATATTTACATCATCAATTACCTTGACTTTCAAACTTAGTTAAACTTGATTTATTTATCTTGAATATGAATTGCAGTTTACTGTGCTTTTCGCAAATACTCGTATTTGTTTTGTATTGTACTGCTATCTGTATTTTCATTTTGCTTTTTTTATTACAGTTACGACTTTTTTTATTTCTTAATTTGACCTAGTACCACTTTCTTTAGGTGTACAACATTTACACTGGACAAAAAACAAAGGGAGGCAAATCCACTCTACGTACAGAGAATGCGGACAAATTAATTAATCACATAATAGAGGATCGCAGGTTGTACGTGCGAAGCGTCGCCCTCATGCTACTGATGACAAGCTCCAGTGGGTCACTGAAGGTTTCAATACTGTGGGAATATTGGGGGTTTTATAGAGTAGAATTTTAGGACGGTTTTTTCAGGTTTGAATATGGTTCTGGATTATTCTATGGTATAGTGTGTCACCTTTTTGGACCATTTTTCTATCATTAGTGTATAGCTTTTTCATTTTCATCAAAGACCCAAAAGCTGGCTATTACTGTAAGCAAAGAATAAGCCATTCAACGTGGCAATGCTGCTAGCCTCTTGGACACGCTTCTAGTAGACAGCGATGGGGACGAAAAATTATACATACATATATTAAGTGACCAATTGAAACTCTTGCTATCTCATACTGTTTGTCCCTTAAAAATAAACACAATTTTCAAATGCGAGCACATCAAGCTACCCGAGACTGTAAAATTTTTGCAATCATCTTTGAACCATATGCTTCAGCAATAAATTTGAAAATCTTTTTAGAAAATTTATAGAATGTAGTAGCTTGATTTGCTGAAGTCTCTACAGATATAGTGTTTCAGCAACAAAAATTTTTCATACCCTCAAAAGAAGACGTTCCTCACCTAACCAACATCAACTGAAAATTCTGTTTACATAAGATTATACTTTACAAATAACAGCAACAAGCTAATATCAATCTTAATCTTAAATCTCAATCTTAATCAATCTCAATCTTAAATAGTTTTAAGGTTGAAAATTCAAGAGCAAGAGTACTAAGGGTTGAGCCGTTCTACATATCGATTATCGACACACCGATTAAGGATGTCACTTGCATGGGATTTGCCTAATTCATAGTGCATGTGTCGTCGCGTCACTGGGTGACGTAGTATGTGACAGTGGTAACATTTACACCGTCGTCACTCAAAATAATAAAAATTCCAACTGGTCCTTTTGGAAAAAAAAAATGAGTTGGAAAGCATCAAATTACACCTCCCATTATGGGTGCAGCTGGAGGGATTATCAGACATTCCCTATGGCTACCAGCAGGCTTAGCATGGCGATTTTATATCTATTCTGTCAAGAAAAAACAAAGCTCTTTCTGTCAATGTCACCATGTCTTTCGACCCGGGCATGGCGCGACCTGTGAAACTGCATGTAATCACTTTAGACTTATGTCGATTGAAGTAAAGAAAAATTACTTCTAAAAATGTCAAAAGAACTGTTACGTCAATCTGTCATTATGTCCTTTTTCCGGGAAACAAAACTTGTTTCTACGTTTGCCATGCTAAGCCTGCAGGGCCGATCTATTCTTATGTAGAATCTCTCAGACCCGGCAGGCCTTGGTCTATCGATTTTCCTGACTACTTTTCGCACACCGGATCATAACTTGCTTCAGGCCCGGATACGACAGATCGCTGCCACCAATTGTGGCCTCAAAGACACGGCGATGTACCTCCCAAGTAGAACACACGTCGACTGTGTGCTCCGCCATGTCCTCTAGTGGTGACACTTGGATGCTATTTTGCGCAGCAATATGCCTCACAGGGGTTTCACGCGGCGGAGTGCCTTCTTATGAGGCTCTTCTTATGAAGGCCATGTCTGACAGCAGCACATCAAGCTACCCGAAACTGTAAAATTGTCCCAATCAATTTTCAACCAAAGCATGCACAGACGCCAGCACATCAGGCTACAACAATCTGTCAAATTTCCTTAATGGATTTTTAACCTTATCGCTGAAGCATAAAGTTTAAAGTTGATTGGGAAAAATTTGCAGTTTCGGGTAGCCTGATGGGCTGACAACAATTTACTAAGGAAATTTTATAGATTTTAGCAGCTTGATGAGCTAGTGTCTGAACACTATTTCCTTCTAGTTTTGCAACAAACAACTGCAACATACATTTTTTTTTATTTAATTACCATTTAAAAATATACAACTTAAAACATTAGGTATACATAGCATTCATAAACTACAAAAGTTTGTAATTAATGCTACTACTTAGTCTACATATGTACATTGACAATAAATTGTTCGCCATCATCTAAGAGTCGGTTCATATCTAACGGAATATGCGTCGCGTATTATCGGTCGCGTAACGCCAGAACTGACAAATGTATAGAAAAACGCTTGACCATTCACACTCAACCGATGATACGTTAGTGCGACTGATGATACGCTCGGCGTATTTTACGTCAGATATGAACCGACCCTTACACTTCGGTGTGACAGTCTCTCTATAGATCCCCAGTACATTGTCCGGATGACAATCAATAGATCACAGCTGCTGCTACTATATTATCGAAGAGATCCTCTAGCATGGCAGGTTTAGGTTCCATTTCAGGCATGTTAATTGAGTTATCAATTCTCAGCTCCAAGATTGGATTGATACATATCGATTCAGTTTTGACTGCTAACAAACTAGATGTGTGATGTTCTGTTTGGTTTATTCTTGGCTGGTAGTGGAGTAGTAATCTTAAAAGTACCTTTCATATAGACAATCAAATTAAAATATGCATATTTTGAAACAAAGTCTACTGTTACTTGTTTTAGCTGTCCCTTTGTTTGTTTTGTTGAACGCGCTAATGTTAGATAGCCCATTAATCGAGAAAGACTATAGGCTTCTTTTTATCCGGGAGTGCGGAGCTGTTTTTAAGAAACGCGGGTGATACCGCTAGCGGAGACTTATAGTTAGTGACCTTTTGGCAGTTTTTCTAATTTGTATTTTTTATTTTATTTGTATTGTAAATCTTTGTACGCACTTCTGTACCTATATATTTTATTTTATGCGTTTTCCACAAACATATTATTATAGAGTGATTCATAAGGATAGTTTAAGTATATTAATCATAACTAGGATGCACTCTGTGTGGTTCTTTACTATAATTTAAAAAAATACTAGATAGTAACAATTGAACAGTATTTTTTCTTTCCTAGTTAGTTAATTCAAGTCGTCCCTAGAGAACGTTCGAGAACATAATATAATATAATCAATCAAGCTCCTTTAATTACTGGAAGAGCCTAGTGGTAACGAAATCCAATTAATGGTGTTAAATACGTACGTCATTAGGCCGATAGCTTTGTTTTGTTTTTCTTTGTGTCCTTTAGAAAATCTATTTTGTACACATACAGGTACTGTTTTGTCCTATACACGATATATGTTTGGTTTAGTATTTCATTGTTTGTGGAAGTGTAGTGATGGAGGTGGATGGAGCTTGTCAAGCCTCTTTGTACATTATGTTAGTCGATTTTTATTTATTACTAGCTTCTGCCCGCAACTTCGTATGCGGATATATTCATATGCCAGCGACTATGGGGTCGTCAAAATCGAAGATTTGAAACGTCTTATTCTCGCAGCAGAAAATGCTCATCATGTGGAACAGTTTTTGCTATGGCAGCATTTTTGTATCTCTTATAGTTTAGCTGGTCTGTTGCGGTTCTTCACCAGATGTTCAGGTTTCCAAGATAGTCTATATGTTGCCCAGACCTAACACCTATACAACAAAAAAAGAATCATTCAAATCTGTCCAGTGGTTCTGAAGATTAGCGCGTACAAAAACAGTATTTTTAATATTTTATTATATGTATATAGAATAGAAGTATATAATTCAATAGAGGAGCATTGTGCTGTAGGGTTGCGAAACTTGGACTATGACTAAGCAGGACATAAGCAGACTCGCCGGCGGGGGACTGGACACTATAGACTCCCAGGCCCCCTCCATTCAGGCGAGGTCGGTGTGCCGCTGGGTATTTTTAGTAGGTATACCGGGAACATTCCCGGGGAAAAACTCAACTCAAAAAACTCAGACTGGAAGCATTTGAGATGTGGTGTTATGTCGTGCATTATATACTCATTTTTTTTTTCGTGGGAAACCATCAAATGACCCCTCCCGCTGAGGGTGCAGCTGGAGGGAGTGTCAGACTCTTACTGACTAAAACCATAGTGATGTTCCTTCTGGAGGTCCCTGTGTGCCAGGGCCACGGTATCTCTTATGAACAACCCGCAGCCCAAACAGACCCTGGCCCTAAAGGGCTCCTCCTATGTACCAGGCCGATTACCTTACACATACATTCGAAGCGTCTACAAACTGAGCCTAAATCATCCTCCAACGGGCACAACTTTTTAAGCAAGGTTTAAAAGTAAAAAAATGCCCGACTTCAACCGATATATTTCCTCGAGAAAACTTTTAATGTGGCGTCATTACTCTCGGAGTTTGTTAAGGAGATCGCTTACTTAACAATGTACCTGTTTTTTTTGAAAAATGTTATAAGTTTGGATTATATTGTTTGCTTTTTATTAAAGGGGGCGCCTCTATTAAAGTTGTTTAAGTATTTTTTATGAGAAGTTATGAATTTATATCTGTGTAGTTGTAGAAAATATAGTGAAATTGCTTTTTTGGTGGTTTCGACAATCTGTCAAATTTCCTTAATAGATATTCAAGCTAGATTATAGCTGAAGTTGATTAAGAAAATTTATCGAGAGGATGTGTGCAATGTCATTAATCTAAAGCTTTTTGAAAAAATAAGTACACAAACTAATATTTTTCATTTAATTTACCTTCTGTTTTTGCCTATACTACTTCAATACAATGCACAAAAATCAATTTTATTTAAGACTAGCTGTTGCCCACGATGTCGTCCGCATGGGCATTAGGTGATTAAACCTTCACCCCCTCTCCGTACGTGATAGCGTGATCACGCCCCAATTATTCTTTAAAAAAAATATTCAATGTACAGTTTTACCTTTTCTACGATTTTATTATATGTATAGATTCCAGAGATCAAACTAGGTATTTTAAAATAATGATTAATCGTTAAATTAGGTAATTCAATTAGTAATAAAATATACATTACATAAATTCGTCTCGTAAGTACTTATTGGTGACCAGTTCACTCCAAAAAGTTGATCCAAACCTCCTATCTTTTATGAAATGACTACACAAACTGTTTATTTAGTACACTTCTTACATAATTTCTAAACAACACACAAAACCCGAGGAAATACAAAAGAAAAACAATTTGCTCCTATAAATTATTCAATAACTTCATTACGATCGCTTACAACACTTTGCTATAACAATGACGGCAGGCGTATATCAATATTTAGCGTTTATGTACGTAAACAGCTTTATGCTTACTAAATATTAATATGGGTAATGTTTAAATCAATTTTTGTTTGTTTTGTTAGTAAATTAAGCTGTTTGGATACTAGGTAAGTGATTAGATAGGTGTAATATCAAATAGGTAATTTGGAGAGAGGACTTCTTTTGGTTTTGGACACCTTATATTTCATTCATCATCATCATCATCATCATCACAGCCTTTTTATAGTCACACTGCTGGGCACAGGCCTCCTCTCCCACGGAGAAGGATTGAGCGTTAATCACCACGCTTGCTCAATGCGGGTTGGTGATTTCAGACTTTATAGTCCAGGTTTCCTCGAGATGTTTTCCTTCACCGTTAATTAGTCATTGGTGTCCAAGATAAACTTGAACTTTAAATTTTTTTAATAATTTTTACTTTAGTTATAACTATACAAACACAAAACCATAACTAATTATGATTGATATAACAATAATTGCTGCAAAACTCTCACAAGAAGCAGCTGTAAATCTGCTAAGAAGATAATTTCAGGCGCTTCCCATACTTTACTATAATTAAATTATAATGATTTATGGCCGCAGCCATTTTGTTCCATGTTTCAGAAATGTAATGTTAAAGGAAAGATAAATAAATCTTGTGTTTTAGGTGTTAAATAGTAGAAAGATAACGTTTTTGGGTTAAATGCGAGGTTAACTTGAATTAATATACTTAAAAATGATGATGATGATGATGGCATCCAGGCCGATTGTCGGCTATGACGGCCGGTCTCTTTTTTTAAGGAGATCAGCCAGCTGCGAAAGGCATATTACAGTGCACAAACATCCGCGCAGATGCAGGTGCACTCTCTATTCCCTCACTCTCATAATCCGATGGGACGGCAATCCGACACGACCGGAGAGAGATCAGGCGCAGGACTGACATTTACGTGTTCTCCGATGCACGGATGAATTAATCAGCAAGTTCCAGACTCCGGGCTGCTTTATGAAAGTTTATCAAAACCCGCAAAGGATAATAAATAAAAATAAAACAAAAATACACTATGAATATTTCAAGCTATATTTTGCCTGCGACTTCGTCCACGTTCTGAGGGAATTACGTACCGCGTCCGGATAAAAGGGAGGATATCTCCGCCTCCAAAGTACTACCTATCTCCTCGCCTCACTTTATCTCATCATCATCAAAGCCATTTTATCGTCCCACTGTTGGGCACAGGCCTCCTCTCCCTCGGAGAAGGATTGAGCGTTAATCACTACGCTTGCTCAATGCGGGTTGGTGATTACAGACTTTATAGTCCAGGTTTCCTCGAGATGTTTTCCTTCACCTTTAATCAGTCATAGGTGTCCAAGATAAACTTGATGTTAATTTTATCTGTATTAGTATATTTATTTAAGCATGAAAACGTAAGAAACTAACTTCCATATAAACCAATTACGAGAAATGGTTTGTGTAAAGACATAAGTAGATATTTTGATCCAATTTTGTATTCCCCCTAACAAGCGAATGCAACGACGACAACAAATCTACTTTTTACCCCGGCAAAAGCTAAGAGATTCCAGCAATTTGTCAATGAAATCAACCCACATTCTAACCCTGCAAAGAGACCTCTTTATTTCACTCAACAGTCAACCCTCAAAAAACAAAAACAGCACAGAAAATTAATCCTAAGCGGGAATATTTCATTTCTGTGACATTTCAACGTCAAAAATTACTCATTTCTAATAAAGGGGCGCGTAATTTTTCTCAGTACAACCGGGAGCTTAGAGCATTCAACCGGCTGGAGGCACCATATGCTTACACCAAATTACTTAAACGAGTCCTCCTATGCGAGGCACGTTGTTCCCAGCTAGTCTTGTGCTGTTGGTCTCGGCTGTCATTTGTAGATCTTTGACAGTCATTACTTTTAGTGAGAAGCTCAAAAGTCGCAACCAGTCTTACGAAGGGGTATCGCATTGCCCAGTCACGAGACAACGCAGCACAAAGTAATAACAAACTCATGCATTTCTGCTAACATCATCACGCACGCACACGACAAAATTGTCAAACACAAGCATCACCCTGACGCACACATGCGCAAATACTGAGTATGATCGGGACAGTCTTGTTGTTTTGGTAGAGGTACGCTTCAATAGCGTGTCCGGTTGGTCAAATGCTCTAAGCCCAGGAGGGGTGAAAAAAAATATATAAATTGCCCCCTTGGTCTTGACAGGACAGTCGTTATGTCCCATTTTTATGGGGTGCAGTTTATCAAGGGATGAGCGGGCAGGGGTTGGAAAGTTAGGCTTGAAGATGAGAGATAATGGGAAGGAAGTGTTTTTGGTATTTTGTTGTATCGCCGTGATAATTAGGTTTGATAATAACCATTGTTCTGTTAGACGCTGTCCCTTGCTGTTGCTATAATTTTTCCGGATAAAACACAACAAAATAGATTCAGTAGGCTATTATTCTTGAAGGAAAATAGAGATATAGGTTTTTTTTCTCTTTTATAATTATTATTACAATAATTACATTTTAGGAGTAGTCGTGGTAGCCTAGTGGGTAAAGAGCCAACCTTTCAAATATGGAGGCGTGGGTTCGATTCCAGGTCAGGCAAGTACCAATGCAACTTTTCTAAGTTTGTATGTACTTTATAAGTATATCTTGGACACCAATGACTGTGTTTCGGATGGCACGTTAAACTGTAGGTCCCGGCTGTCATTGAACATCCTTGTCAGTCGTTACGGGGAGTCAAAAGCCAGTAAGTCTGACGCCAGAATAATCAAGTTGTATAAGTTTTTTCTTCAAAATGATAAATAAAAGTATGTCACTTTCATTTATCATTTTGAATATTAAGATGCTTTACCAAATTGATACCTTATAGGATGTTATTTTTGACCTAGTCAACTACCCAATTACCTAATCATGCCTTAAATTAAAATGTCAAATACCGTTAAAAATAATTTCTATAAATACAGGTATATATCCATTGCCAAATCCTTTAATATTATTATTGGAATTATTTCACAAAGCAATTTCTTTACACACACAATATAAAGCTCCCACGTTCCATGTTTTCTTTTAATAGGAAACCCATTAAAATGATAATTATAAAGTTAAAAAATAAACAATAACAGGAACGAAGAACCCTTCCTATATTTTTGGGTTTTAATTAAAAACACACAGGGTATGACATTGATAAACAAGTGATAATATTATGGTGTGTATATTTTATTATGAAAATTTTAATAATAATTGGGAAGAAAATCCCAAACAACCAAAAATAGCTAAATCATTAATTTTGCATATAGTAAAATTGTTCACTTTGACTTAGTGTAGCTCAACTTAGCATAAGGAGTCTCGACGAAAAGCGCCTCTACGCTAGGCATCCCGATACTAGGGTTCCCGAAGCTAGGCGTCCCAAAATTAGGCGTCCCGACGCTAGTCGTTCTAACACTAGGTGTCCCGACACAAGGCGTCCTGACGCTATGCGCCGCGACGCATAAGGAGTCTCGACGAAAAGCGCCTCGACGCTAGGCACCCCGAGACCTAGAGTTCCCGAAGCTAGGCGTCCTGACGCTAAGCGCCCCTACGTAAAGCGTCCCGACGCTAGGCGTCCCAAAATTAGGCGTCCCGATACTAGGCGCCCCAACGCCTAGGCTCTAGACGCTAGACATTGCATATATTTTTCAAGGCTAATGCTACATTTTATCCTGATTCGCGAAATAACTATCGGAATGCCGGCGAAGCCCCGGAAAATAACTAGAGCTGGATAATAAATAAAATTCCTTTGGTAAGACAAACTAAATTCCTTAAGTAAGAGTTCAGACGCCAGCAGGTCAACCTACCTGAATCTGTCGAAATTTGCCAATCTAATTTTAACATTACTGTATTGTGATAAGACTGAAATTCTATTAAAGAAATTTGACCGATTGAGGTAGGTTGATGTGCTGGCGTCTGTACATAAGTTGATACTTGTTCAAGTTTTTACTTTGCGACTCGAAAATTCAATTCTCAGTATTTTAAGTGTATCAATCACCAACTTCCATATTCCTTACTGCTTTAGTATTTTTTTTAAATTCACAATCAATTTAGGCCCAACCTATTTTCAGGTTTTTTTTTTTTAATTTCAACTTCGGAATCGAACCTTAGACCCCGTGCAGACAATCAATTTAGGCCCAACCTATTTTCAGGTTTTTTTTTTTTAATTTCAACTTCGGAATCGAACCTTAGACCCCGTGCAGAGCAGTAGCATCATGCGACTACTAGACCAACGAAGACATAGAACCTATATAAATAAAATAGCAGGTAAAAACGTGCGACTATACACGTGTACTGCTGTATTTTACTCTAATGCGCCTGTTCGAGCCATTAACTCTTTACTTGGGACACGGATGTAGGTGATACTGGATGTGACATTCTTTTTTTGAAAAGTTTTTAGGTATTTAGTTTCATCTATACTAATGGATGGCACGTTAAACTGTAGGTCCCGGCTGTCATTGAACATCCTTGGCAGTCGTTACGGGTAGTCAGAAGCCAGTAAGTCTGACGCCAGTCTAACCAAGGGGTATTCGGTTGCCCAGGTAACTGGGTTGAGGAGGTCAGATAGGCAGTCGCTCCTTGTAAAACACTGGTACTCAGCTGAATCCGGTTAGACTGGAAGCCGACCCCAACATAGTTGGGAAAGTCTCGGGAGATGGAGATGGAGTTTCATCTATACTAATATTATAAAGCTGAAGAGTTTGTTTGTTTGTTTGAACGCGCTAATCTCAGGAACTACTGGTTCGATTTGAAAAATTATTTCAGTGTTAGATAGCCCATTTATCGAGGAAGGCTATAGGCTATATACCATCACGCTAAGACACACGGGGGCGGAGCAGTAACCAAAGATGCGGGTGAAACCGCTGGGGACAGCTAGTACTAAATATTTAGCCCAGCCAAGTTTAAGAACTCATCAAACAACTTAGCCGGTAGAAAGCATAACATAAGAGGCTGGCTAATTCTCGAAATATCTGTTTCAAAAAGAGAACGAGTATTATCTATCAATAACATCATCATCATCACAGCCTTTTTTATCGTCCCACTGCGGGGCAAAACCCTCCTCTACCACGGAAAAGGATTAAGCGAATATCACCACGCTAGCTCAATGTGGGTTGGTGATTACAGACTTTTGTAGTCCAGGTTTTCTCGAGATGTTTTCCTTCACCTTTAATCAGTCATTGGTGTCCAAGATAAACTTAGAACATCAATCATCATCATCTCCCGAGCCTTTTCCCAACTATGTTGGGGTCGGCTTCCAGTGTTTTACAAGGAGCGACTGCCTATCTGACCTCCTCAACCCAGTTACCCGGGCAACCCACTACCCCTTGGTTAGACTGGCGTCAGACTTACTGGCTTCTACTACCCGTAACGACTGCCAAGGATGTTCAATGACAGCCGGGACCTACAGTTTAACGTGCCATTCGAAACACAGTCATTGGTGTCCAAGATATACTTAGAAAGTACATACAAACTTAGAAAAGTTGAAACTTAGAACATCAATAACACATTGAAATACATTTCCAACTTGAAGAATTTACTACTAATGATTCCAAGAAAAATATCAAAAAAATATATCTTAAATTACGCAACATTAGCTGTTACTGATCTACAAACTCCTCTTTATTTACAAATCAAAATAATTTTAATTAACAGCGAACAAACTTCGATTAGAAACAACAATATCTTGAGAGACTGAAACGTCTCACCTTTCAAAACCTGACAATTAACGATTGTCACAGATCAATTTGAAAATGAACTCGTTAATAAATTTAGTCTTTTCTACCCTTAGATCATTTAACCAATTGGACCTGCCAATAGGTATATGAAAAAAAAAAAATTTTCAGAAACACAAATTTGTACAACTTGACATAAATTCTTATATAAGGATCTCGTAGATATACCTGTGCTGGAAGGACCTCTTCAATAACAAAGTATAAAAGTGGTGTACAATTTAGCACGCACTAAAAAGTTCAAACAGCCCATCCACCATCTTCGGGAGGTCACCATATTAGATTTTTATGATGATGATGATGATGGCATCCAGGCCGATTGTCGGCTACGGCGGCCGTTCTCTTTTATGGAGATCAGCCAGCTGCGCATGACATATTATAGTGCACAAGCATTCGCGCAGATACAGGTGCACTCTCTATTCCCTCACTATCATAGTCCGATGGGACGGCAATCCGACACGACCAGAGAGAGATCAGGCGCAGGACCGACATTTACGTGCTCTCCGGTGCACGAAATGTTCCTCTCTCCATTTTTATGAGTACGAGTATGAGCAGCGTTCTCGTACCCTTAGCAGTAGAGAAGGCGTGTCCAGTGGCTGAAATTCTCCAAGAAATAAAATCATTAATAAATTCAATCTATTTCCACCAAATAATTTTGTAAGGTATTTGAGTCAAACCCCTGGAATTTATTATAACTGTGGACAAATTCGGAAGGGTGACGATTTCTTCGTAAAGCCCTTTTGGGAAGGTTTTTCGATTGCTCGAAAAAGTTTTTATTTATTGGTGAAAAATTAAATGGTTCCTTCGATGCCTTTTGTAACAAAAAAAAAAGTTTTTAACTTCTTTCGGCCAGTTATTTTTGAGTTTTGATTTTATCATCTTGAATTGAGAAGGTCTTGGCTAAGTAACAGGTCGATCGATCATAAGGTTATGCAACGCTTGGCGCGGTCGATCAGTGGATGGGTGACTAAGATGGAACGCTGTAACAGTGGCATATGCAAACATGCAAATGCATATAATACGGTATATGCTCCATTACGCTTTTGGATACAAGAAACATAAAAAATAAGAAACATAAAAAAGATTTTGTTCACATACACACAACCGTTTCTTGTTAATCCTCAGATTAACGGCCTTTTCATATATATTTTTAGCCGTTTATTCTCACAAAATACAGTTATCTTAAGTTACTTTTGTTTCAAATAATTTATGCAGATACTGAAAAGTGCTGACAAAAACAAATCCAAGTCTAGATGTGCCTGCAATAAGCATTAATCTCCATTATGTATCAGAACATTTCAATCTTGTTAATTAATACTTACAGAATAAATCATCAACATCTGCCTAGCCGTTTCCCAAGCTTTGTTAGCATCGCCTTCCAGTCCAACCGGATGCATTTGTGTACCAGTGTTTTACATGGAGCGACTGCTTATCCTCAACCCTACCCTCCCAACCTGAACAACCTGATACACTTAGATTATCTTAACCTTATAATCGATCGACCCGTGTGGCTGTTATTTAGCCACGAGCTACTCAATTGCAGTAAAATAAATAATAATAGCGTGACAGATCTAGCAGGAACAGATCTTTGTCCCTGTCTCCTCACTATTTCCCTCATTACGACTGTCTACAATCAAGCGCCGACGGAACTGGCAGTTCAAATCTCATAGTTCCAATTCCTTTCCACCTATTCCTTGCTTTAGCGGGTTTTAATTTCAATTTAATTCCTTTATTAGGCGAGCGCTCTGGAATGTTCTTGGAGAAAATTATTTGTTCTGCGAGTTAGTTTGGAAAGGTGGCATTTTGTTTTCGTTGTCGTGTAGAGTGATTTTATAAGAGTAAATTATTTTAAATTAAATAGTTTAAAAAAATCAAAATATCTTCTTTTAGAACGCACTAAAAATTAAAAAAAATCAAATTACCTGTCCGCTATCTTGGGTTTAAGTCACGTGTCAATTTTTTCGTATTCCTGACAGAACTCTTTCATTTGATACGCATATCATGGGGGAAGATTTCAAACAGCCAGTCTGCCATCTTAGGGAGGCCACGTGAACAAAATTTCATCATAATCGAAGACCAGGAAGGGGGTCAAATTAAGAGTCCAAGATTTTCTTACATACTTAGTTACAAGTGAAGCTAATTTAAGAGTGTATTAATATTTAAAAAAAAAATGGCCCTCACAAAATCAGTCTACCCAGAAAGTCAGACAACCAGCCTTCTTCAGTCAAGTCTAAGTAACGTTTTAGAAGTTTGAGGTCAATGTTCAAATATTACGAGAACATGACCAGGTCCTCCAAACAACTCCTTTCAGTGTCCAAATATTCTGAGAACTTCCCTCTCCAAGACATAGATCTATTTATCTTTCCAACAAACCGGATCCATCACCTCCCAGTTTTCCATAGCAACTGTTTGATTTCATTCGCATTGATGAGATCCCGCACTAAATTGAGAACCCTTTTCAAAACTATTATATTGTCAAAGGCTCTTCAACAATGGTTTTGGGTTGACAAACGGATTGTGTGAACCAATTGTGGGTTAGTTAAAATGAAGACTGTAACAATTAAAAAAAAACCTAACCAATACTTTTGACTGGTAAACTATAGTTTTGAGCTGATTAGGATCGAAATACTCGAACCATGGGGCCCGCGAGACGAAAATCTATAAAGCACACGTAGACAAAAAAATGTCCAAAGCTATTTATTTATTTATTTATTTATTATTATTTATTTTATTTAAGCTGTCTGTACATACAAAAGTTAAGTTTTAAAACATGACGACTGGATGGCGTATTAGTAAATGAACCTGCCTGCCACGCCAGAGGTCACGGGTTCGATTCTCGCATAAGTCAAACATTTTTTTGCATGGATATGAGTGTTTTAATTACAAAAGAAAATTATAAAAGCACGTTCATCAGTTGTCTAATACCTATACTACAAACAAGCTCTGCTTAGTTTAGGATTAGATGACGTTGTGTGAATGTGTGAGGAATATCATAGTCAAATTAACTTCTTAAGTAACCCGTAACCACAGCTACTTATCACCTGAAAACTGCAAAACTATTGCACAGTCATCCGAGAGATTGTTTCAAAGCCAACAGTTTGGAAATCTTTAAAGAAATTTCAGTTCATCCGAGCATTCCATTCACTTGCTTAGATTCCGAACCAGATTTTCTTAGGAGCGTGTTCGTCCAACCGGTTGACTTTCGCTTCACAGAACTATGAAAGGTTTGGCCTTAGCGAAATGTCATTGTGAAATGCTTTGGGCATTATGTTAAGGTAACTGTTTGATTAGCTTCGTACTTTGAAGGATAGAGGTCTGCCTCGTTAGTCTAGTAGCTCTGCATGAGGTCGCTTTGTGGGTTTTACGATACTTTCATAAAGCAGTCCGAAGTTTGGAAGTTGGTAATTGATACACCCGTGCATCGGAGAGCATATTGTAAATGTCAGTCCTGCGCCTGATCTCTATCCGGTCGTGACAGATTGCCGTCCCATCGGACTATGAGAGTGAGGTAATAGAGAGTGTATCTGTATCTGCGCAAATGTGCGTGCACTATAATATGTCTTGAGTAGCTGGATGATATCCATTGAGAGAACAGCCGCCGCGCCGTGGCCAGTAATCTGTCTGGATGCCATAATTTTTAACTGTAACCAGCGAGCTTCGTTCCGCTTAGCAGTCAATTCTTCAATTTTTGGTTTGCTTTTTATTACTTTTTCAGGCATTTTTTACAATTTTCTCTCCTTAAGAACCATCCTTGTACTTCAAGAAACATTCTTAAAAAAAGAATCATCGAAATTGGTTCAGCGGTTTTCGAGATTCGAGATAGAGAGAATACGCCATGCGTTGCTTAACTTTATGATCGATCGAGCCATGCGGGTACTTAGCCACGAGCCCCTCCTTAAAGGTTAAAACTAGTATTACCCATAAATAACAACACAAGAAACTTAAGACCGTCATATAAGTAACGAGTCGGAAAATTAACGAACTTCAAGTTATTGCCTATGAAAACTATATTTTATAGTTACCTTACCTGAGTATTTGCGTTAATTATTTTATTGCTTAACTAGCAACCTGCTCTGACTTCGCTCGATTTTTGCAATAAAATTATATACGCATGTAATATAAGAAATATTGAGTCCACACGTGAACAAAGGGCTGGCCAATACCTTGGCCAACGAATCAGCATTGCCATCCAACGTGGAAATGCGGCCAGCCTTTTGGGCACGATCCCCGCTGACAACGATGCGGATGGATTTTTTGATGCATTATTTTAATTAGTCCTTTTATTTTTTCTTTGTATATAGTTTTTTTAAGTTTGTAAATATATAAATATTGGATGATAAATTTGTATTTTATTTCAAGCAAACTCGATATTGGTATCCAAGATATACTTAGAAAGTACAAATACTTAGAAAAGTTACATTGGAACTTGCCTGACCTGGAATCGAACACGCGCACTCATACTTGAGAGGCTAACATTTTAACCACTAGACCACCACGACTTTTTAGTTATTTTTAATGAATTTCAACAATGTAGGTATCAAAACAAAGGACTTATTGAGGGTGACTTAAAAAATAATTTAACGTTATTCTAAACCCAATATAGCGGACCATAACAGCTTTTAAAAAAAAGTTTTTTTCTTTTAATTTTATTTGACCTAGTCATCATCGAAATTCCATATAACTTGAATTCACTTGAACTAGCTAGCGTGTTCATAAACATACAATTATTAACACGAGCCAAACTGCTTGGTAAACAGTAATTAGTCTATGAAAATAGTTCATTATTCTGTTACAGTAGTTGACATAGGTTCGGATGTCCCAGAGGATCTCATTATTTTCATAATTATGTTGGCCACTAGACTTATACTATAATACGAGTTATGTTCAGTATACTGAGTAATAATAAACAGAACTTTTAGAGCACTAGGGCACTGGGGCCCTTTTATTAAATACGAGAACATCATCATCATCTCCCGAGCCTTTTCCCAACTATGTTGGGGTCGGCTTCCAGTCTAACCGGTTTCGGCTGAATACCAGTGTTTTACAAGGAGCGACTGCCTATCTGACCTCCTCAACCCAGTTACCTGGGCAACCCAATACCCCTTGGTTAGACTGGCGTCAGACTTACTGGCTTCTGACTACCCGTAACGACTACCAAGGATGTTCAATGACAGCCGGGACCTACAGTTTAACGTGCCATCCGAAACACAGTCATTGGTGTCCAAGATATACTTAGAAAGTACATACAAACTTAGAAAAGTTGCATTGGTACTTGCCCGACCTGGAATCGAACCCACGCCCTCACACTTGAGAGGTTGGCTCTTTAACCACTAGGCCACCATGACTTCATCATATTATTGTATGTGTGTGTTTATTCCTTCTTCACCCGCAAACAGTTGGATGGATTTTGATGTTAGTGGTCTAGCTTATCACGGTCATCACTCCACGCAAATGCTTGTAGCTAGCTGATCTCCTCAGAAAAAGCAGCCACCATATTCGACGATCGAGCGTTTTTTTGTCCCACAGAGGGTGCAGCTGGAGGGAGTGTCAGAGTCTTACTGACTAAAACTCATTATGTTCCTTCTGGAGGTCCCTGTGTGTGTGTGTGCCAAGGTAACTCTTGCGAACAACCCGCAGCCCTGGCAGACCCTGGCCCTAAAGGGCCCCTCCATTGCTGCTGACATCTCTTCGAGGAGTGCGTGGAACAGAACGCGCCGCCGACACGGGCCTGTCGCCCTTAGACGTACGGACGATGAGCTACCCACACTCGCCGCCCACAGACCCAATCCGACGATCAGCCTGGAACGAAGACAATATCTATTGAACGCTGTAATCTCAGAAACTACTGACGCGATTCGAAAAGTTTTACCAGTGTTAGATAGCCAGTCGAGGAAGGCTGAAGCAACTTTTAAGGAAATTATTGAAACTAGCGTTACTTAACGGAAACGAAGTCTTCAGGAGATTCACGCTCGAGCAGTCGGCGAGTCAACATCTCCTGAAGATGTGGAGGGGTGAAACGCTTGTCTAGGCGGTTTGGTTATAGAGCTTGCTCTTTTCTCCTATTCTCCATGTAATATGTACATACGTGGGTGGGAGGGTGGTGTTACATTGCATCCTCATCCTGCATCCAATACGGATATATGGATTTTTCCATAAGTATTCTTTCTAACGTTAAACTGTAGGTCCCGGCTGTCATTGAACATCCTTGGCAGTCGTTACGGGTAGTCAGAAGCCAGTAAGTCTGACGCCAGTCTAACCAAGGGGTATTGGGTTGCCCAGGTGACTGGGTTGAGGAGGTCAGATAGGCAGTCGCTCCTTGTAAAACACTGGTACTCAGCCAAAACCGGTTAGACTGGAAGCCGACCCCAACATAGTTGGGTAAAGGCTCGGGAGATGATGATATTCTTTCTAACGTCTTATTGCAAAACTTATTGATAAAACATATACAAAAATACTCAAAGATACGGCCTGAACATCTGATAATAGTGTTGCTTTTTCCTTTTATTACTAAATCAAGGTGGAATAAAGATATTTGTAAATAAATTGGCACAATAAAATTTTATGATACGAACTACTCATAATAAACGGGAAGATAGGGATGAGAAAGTTAGGGGACTATTTTGGGATTATGATTATCTTTTTAATAAAAATGAATAGCTGCTTTGTTTATATTTTGAGTTTGGAAGAACAGTGCTAGCAAAATCTTTGATCTTTTCCAAAGCTTGCAGTAAGCGCATGCCAACTTTTATTTCTGACTCTTTATTTTTGTTTCACATGTTTTTTTGTCGGATAACAAAAAAATCAATTTCTAAATTTTACATGAAAAAGAAAATATACAATTATTTTAAAGTTTATGCATACCAAACAGTGTTTTCATTTGAAAAAATATTGTAGATATCGTTAATTGGATGTGAAATTAAGCTGTTGCAATTTTCCAAAATAGTTTCGACATAGCAGAATAACGTTAGAATTTAACACTTTATCCGCAATAAAATTTACATTTTGCTATAATTATTAACTCCTGCAATACAATCCTGTTACAATAAAAAGTACCTACATTGTTATTTTGTTATATATTGTTATCATTAATGCATTTTAAATTTTTCAATATTAATAAAACACAAATTATACATATTTACACTGATATAAAACGTTCATTATACTCTTTAATTACTCTTAGAAAAACTGATGACCCCGAGCGCCCTACATGCTCAACGAAATATCTAGCACTTTAAAACTAAATAAAATTCCGGCAAATTTATCATCCCGTGCCACCCGGAACATTCAAATCCCGCCCCGGGATTACGTGTAGCCCACCACTACTTTTGTTGCCGTAATAAATAAGAATCCGCCTGGCGAATTTTAGTATACTTTTTTACAGTTATAACATACTAAGTTTACAGCCTTTGCCCTCCAAATGAGATATTTTACGTCATAAAATAGTATGAAAAAAATATGAAGGGTAACTCGAGTCTGAGGAGATTTGACACTCTTTTTACAGCTATAAAATAAGGTACAGACGCCAGCACATCAACCTACACCAATCTGTCAAATGTCTTTAATAGATTTTCAACCTTATCACAATACCGGAAGGTTAATATTCAATTGGTAAAATTAGTCAGAATCTTACCGACTAAAAGTGAGGCCACGATAACTAATTTTTGGAAAGGCGGTCAAAAAATCGTTTTTTTTTTAATGTCTTTATTCATCAATTCTTCATGAAATATTCGCAATCACCTACTCTCCTCATCATAGCTCCTACCATCTCCGGGGTGGCTTCCTTCAGATCAGAGGCCCAACCTTTCCTCGCCCACCAACGAATGAGGTTGGTAGACCAATTAAACTGGTCACAGAACTCAGCTGCCTTGAAGTCAAAGGGGAAGCAATGGTGGTAGTTATGCCAACCTTCTCCAAATGATACTGATGAGACGAACGCGTTTTCTTTCGGTATGATGCTTCTGGAATGTTCCATAATATAAACTAGTACTCGTGAATGGTTTTTGGCCAAGTCGTGGTGGCCGAGTGGTTAAAAAGTCAACCTCTCAAGAGTGCGTGGGTTCGATTTCATGTCAGGCAAGTACCAAATGCAACTTTTCTAAGTATATCTTGGACACCAATGACTGTGTTTCTGATGGCACGTTAAACTGTAGGTCCCGGCTGTCATTGAACATCCTTGGCAGTCGTTACGGGTTGTCGAAGGTAGTAAGTCTAACTAACCTAACCAAGGGGTATTGGGTTGCCCGGGTAACTGGATTGAGGAGGTCAGATAAGCAGTCGCTCCTTGTAAAACACTGGTACTTGACTGAATCTGGTTAGACTGGAAGCCGACATAATTGGGAAATGGCTCGGGAGATGAATGAACTCGTAAATGGTTTCTGGCCCCTTAAAGTGAGCTGAAGTAACAAAATTATTGAGACTATATTGTATATTCTGACTAGCAATTTTCAGAGATTCTGAACCAACAGTCAACTTAGGTATAAATCTTTCATTGAAAGGTCAAACTATGTATAATAATAGGAACCAGAACTTCAGAAAACCTACGTATTATAAGGCTGGTATCCATAACGATGAGCAAGACTGTTGACTGTCAACTCAGCGTGGAACACCCACAAAAATCTGATGAAGGCTTGCCAAGCTACGGCACATTTCCAATCTTCACTCCACAAATATACGTTCAGGGATATCGGCAAGATATAGCAGAATAATAACTTGAGAACTGTGTAGTATCTGAAAATAAAATAAAAATAAGATATTAGTTTAGCTACCTCCAGCTGCGCCCATAACGGGAGGGGTAATTAAAAAATGGATGATTTCTTAATCAAAAAATAATGTCCATGCAACTGTCAACAGTATGTGTCATTTACTTTAGTCTTGATCAGATATCTGACGGGGCTGCGGGTTGTCCGCAAGAGTTGATGATGATGATGATGGCATCCAGGCCGATTGTCGGTTACGGCGGCCATTCTCTTTTATGGAGATCAGCCAGCTGCGTAGGACATATTATAATAGTGCACAAGCATTCGTGCAAATACAGGTGCACTCACTATTCTCTCACTCTCATAGTCCGACCGGAGAGAGATCAGGCGCAGGACTGACATTTACGTGCTCTCCGATGCACGGGTGAATCAATCACCAACTTCCAGACTCCAGGAGTTCGCAAGAGAAGAGAAGCCTGACACTTCCTCCAGCCACACATACAGCGGGCAAATGACTCTATATGATATCCCGCGAAAAAACCTTTTCATCTGATAAACATGGACTTTACGGCTACTAAGATAAAGAAAAACTTACTTCTCCTGAAACATAACAACCTCATCCCCCTCAATGTCACTCATATCAATCTTCTTCCCCTGTTTCTTCACTTCTTCGTTCTTTTTCATCATGAGCCAGCCGATGTGTGAGAAGAATAAGCCTCGGCTCGCATTATGCGGGTCGGCATCAGTGTCACTAAATTTGTGGTGAAGTCGGTGGTCACGTACCCATTCGTAAATGGAATTCTGAAACCAAATTCACAAAGTTTTATTAAGATCTCGAAAAAACCACCTTAGTTATTCCACATTATAATATTAAAGTAGTTATATTATGACGACCCCGGTGGCGCAATGGTTACCACTCCGGACTGCCGAGCTAAGGGTTCCGGGTTCGATTCCCGGCATGGTCGACATTTGTGTGATGAGCATGATTGTTGGCTGTGGTCTGGGTGTTTTAATATGTACCTATTTATAAATATATGTAGTTTATCAGTAGTGTTAGCACCCATAACACAAGCTAATCAATAGCTTACCATGGGGCTAACCGACCGTGTGTGAAAAAGATGTCCCGATATATATTTTATCTGGTTGTTGGTTATAAGGTTGTTATAGGTCCTGATTTCTGAAGGTTGTTGTCTAAGATCCCGATTCTGACCTTCCTTGTTAAATGAGCTATCTACCACTATAATATTGTATCAAAGTAACCAAAATGAGTTCAGTTATAATACAGTAATTATTTTCGCATAGAAAGTATGTCCTTCCTTTCTCTTCCTTCTTGTAGTACATCACCAAAAATGACCCCTCATGTTGTGCGGCTGGAGAGAATACAGATTCTTACTGACTCAAACCCATTGTGTTCCTTCTAGAAGTCCCTGTGTGCCAGGGCAATGGTTACCCTTGCAAACATCCCCCAAAAAGCCCCAGCGGCTTATAAAAAAAAAACTGTGATGCAACATGCGAAACATCAATATTTTGATACAATTTCTGAATTTAAAAACTTCTTGCTCACCTGACCAGCACTGCAGTAGCATATCACTAGAAATATTTTTAATCCCGGAATCGCTTTATAAGATTTGTGTGAGAACAGTCTGTGGACTCCACAAGTAATTCCTGTACCATTTATTACGTACATTAGTAAGGCTAGAACAAAATACAAAAGAATTTGAGTGAGTGAGCCCAAGTTATGAGGTTCCATATAACTCGAAGCGTAATGAAGACCTGTTTGCGTTCACAGCTAAGGGTTTCTTGCGTTGTCTCCCGCGTCCAAGGGGAACCTCATACCGTACCTATACCTACTAATAATGAATCTTATATTTAATCTTTGTGTCACCATTACATACATTAAAGTTGTCTCAAAAGGGCTTCAGCGTGTTAGCTTCGGCCCCACGTTCGCCTTCCAAAATTTCGGGACTCTATAGTCCCGAGGTCGAAAAGAGACATACAAAATCTAATAGTATCTACGTTCCCAGATAATGTATGGGTACAGTTGTTAAAAAATAAAATTAATATCGAATAAACATAGAAAAAATAGACAGCCATAATTTTAGCTTTTCTCCATAAATGGGTTGCTAACACTGGAAGAATTTTTCAAATCGATCCAGTAGTTGCTGAGATAAGCGCGCACGTGCAAACAAATCCTTCAGGTTTATCATTTTGGCATAGATTTAAATGTAGACGCTTTATAAGACAGAATGCGAAGAGATTTTGTTCATAGAATATATTAAAATACTTACCAAAAAATATAGTTAAGATCTTCACAGGAAAAGCATAGTGCCAACACCAATATAATCCAAAAACATGATACACAAATATAGATATGACATTAAACCATTTTAATTCATTCTTAAAAGCGAAACGTTTTTCAATGTCTTTTAAAAATTTTAATTCCATTCTTATAATTGGCAAGTCAGTTGCAACAAACTGAATTTCTAGAAAATTCGATTATTTTTAATATTACAACGAGATTGCAACGTGGCTATATATAGATATATGACTATATGACTCCTTTGAGGTGTAAGAAAAAATCCTAAAATTTATAAATTATTATAATGTATTGATAAATTACTCGTACGTTGCTGGATGCGGCGAGACTCAAATCTTTGCTTGAATAATGAGAATTTAATTCGAAGTACTACATAATATAAGAACACTAACTATAGTGTTAGAAATGTGACCTGTTTGTTTATTTGTTTGTTAGGCTTTCGAAGTAACATAAGCTGGTGTAAGGTCGAGATGCTATGTAGATATAGGTGGAGTCCTGGAGAAGGATACATATACATTACATTTTTAATGTATGTAGGTATAAACAGTGAATTTTCAGTAGAGTAATGTAGAAACAGTAAAACATATTATGCAATTTCAAGTGCTGTACAAATATATACTAAAACTAGATACGCTGTAGACGCATGTACATATGTGTAGTTATGTAAAAAATACTGCAGAATTTGAAGATTTATAACATCTTATTTATGTACCCAAAAACTGATAAATTGCAGCAAGACATTTTGCGTATTATAATATATTATGCTGTACTGTACCATACCGTACCGTTCTGTAGGTACTGCAATGCAAATGTCGGTCCTGCGCCTGATCTCTCTGCAATCGTGTCGGATTGCCGTCCCATCGGACTATGAGAGTGAGGGAATAGAGAGTGCACCTGTGTACGCTCGGTTGCTTGTGAACTACGAATATATAATCAGTCTGGACACTATTATCATCACTATATATAATACTAAGCGATACACTATTTGATCGATGAACATCGTTTCTTAAAATATCTTAGTCACTCTTCCCAAAATACTTTAAAATCATCATCATCGCCCGAGCCTTTTTCCAACTATGTTGAGGTCGGCTTCCAGTCTAACAGGATTTAGCTGAGTACCAGTGTTTTACAAGGAGCGACTGCCTATCTGACCTCCTCAACCCAGTTACCCGGGCAACCCGATACCACTTGGTTAGACTGGCTTCTGACTACCCGTAACGACTACCAAGGACGTTCAATGACAGCCGGGACCTACAGTTTAACGTGCCATCCGAAACACAGAATTGGTGTCCAAGATATACTTAGAAAGTACATACAAACTTAGAAAAGTTGCATTGGTACTTGCCCGACCTGGAATCGAACCCACGCCCTCATACTTGAGAGGTTGGCTTTTTAACCACTAGGCCACCACGACTTTTTTTTATATTCTTTAAAATCTCAAGTGCATTATAAACTTAGAAATGTGTACCGAACCCCGTTTAAAATCTTATTATTATCATTTCATACAGTATTTACACTCGTATCATAAATCTGTTTGCCCGTCTATACGTGAGTGCACTATTGACTGACAAAAGGTCTCCACTGTAATGATATACTTCAGAAAATACTTCTGAAATTCAGCACAATAAGGCCTGGCTTTATAAAATGGACTCTATTTGTGAAGCCTCACAAATAGTTGAGGATGTAATGGAACTATGCCTTTAAGTTATTATTGTCTGATACTAGTTGTATATTACAGGATTACCTGTGTATTTTTTGAAAATTACTTTAGTTTTATAGTGACTAGATGTCTAATATACGCACCCAGATAAAACTATTAGGTATCAACTGCCTAGCTTTTTTCCAACTGTGTTCAGGTCGGCTTCCAGTCTATTCGAAAAAGGCTGAGTACCAATATTAATTTTAAATGGAGCGACAGCCTATTTAACCACAACCCAGCTACCAGGGAAACCCGATATACCTTGGTTGTCAGACTTCCTAGCTTCTGACTTCTGACGGATAGGGAAATGTGAAAAGTGAATCAATCACCAACTTCTAGACTCCAGGCTGCTTTATGAAAGTTTCTCATAACCCACAAAGCGATTTCGGCCTGACCCGGGAATCGAACCCGAGACCCCGTGCGCAGCAGTCGCACCTTGCGACCACTAGACCAACGAGGCAGTCAAAAAACAATACGAGGATACGTACAACCTAACACCCCAGACCCCTCGAAGTCTGGCCATGGTCTTTACAAAATTAAACCGATTGTTTCTGCAGTACAGTCGATTTTAAATCAATAGGTACTGGCTTGCAGGAGGGTTGTGTGGCTATTGGTAGGTATTGTAGTAAGGGGAAGCCATACATATGTATGAAGCATAACAGGACTGATGAGAGGACTCCACAAATGAAAATATTTCTCCAATAAGGTTTTTTTTTAATATTGTCACGATTTTTTTTTAAATTAGTATCTAGTTTTATTTATTTTTGTTCTAAATGTAAATATATTTAGACTAAGGTACCGTGTGTGTTTTATCTATACTTAGAATATTTAATTGTAGCCGTAATAAATCTTGAAGAAAAGTATTGAAAAAATGTTAGGGTAGTGCTTACCTTAACATTTTACTCCGTTCTTGAAGTGAGATAAATAATGAAAATAATAAAAATGCTTACTTTTTCCATGCTTCTATATATAAAATGATGATTTGGCCAGCTACATTATCTAATTAAAACGTATTGAGATAAAACCTCTAAACTATTTATACATTTAACTTTTTAGGTTTGGATGTATGTTTTATTCAAAGCTTGCAGCTGTAACTTGTTTTTGCATTTAGAGAGCTTAAAATACTTATATTATGTTAATAGAAAACCAATTTTCGCTTGCAGTTTCATCCACTTATTATACTTTATGTTCTTGTAAAAAAATGCTTTTTCGTTAAAAAAAAGTCACTTAAAAACTGTAAAATTTTATGTTTCCGTAAATAATATAATATTGAAGTCCAATATAGAGAACCAATAAATGACCACAACTCAAATATCATTACGAATAGCAGTAACCAAATCAATTCCAACCATTTGCATTGCTCACGGCTGCCAACAAAATGGCCGCCGCATCGCCATGTGGTGTTCAACAATACGCGCTAACGAGATATTTGAACACATCTCTGCCGACTACAAATTTACTAGGAAACGGCATTCAAATACGGAATTATAGATGTACATACTAACGTACTAAGCTGCGAGTAGAGGGGGGGTATGGAATAGAAGGGTCCATTTTAGGGTGGTCGAAATTCGGACGTGACTCATTGAATTTTGAATCTGTTTAAGCATTATTTTGTTGGGTTACGCTATCTACTGCATCTATATAATAATCTTTAGAAATTAAAAGTAACTACTAAAGACAGGTAGCAAAACACTTTAGCACACAAAGACACACAAAGATTATTTTGTTAGGTATCGTGGGAAATCATCAAATGACCCCTCTTGTTGTGGGTGCAGCTGGAGGGAGTGTCGAACTTTTACTGACTAAACCCACTTTGTTCCTTCTGCCGCGGTAACTATTGGATTTGATTGGATTCACGACTCTACTCAAAATTAATGGTCAGCCAGCCCTCGGGCCTACTATTGACCGTCAATTTAGTGTAGTGTGAAAAAATATGTATAGTCTTTTTTTTGTTTGCACACTGACCCATAGGCCATGATGATTCCAATTACATGCCAAAGCTTTGCACGTTTAAATACTGCCAAAAGTAGACTGAGATAATTTTAGACTAGGACATACAAAAAATGTGTCAATTTTCATAATTAAATTGTCACCATAATCGACAATAGGTACTTTTACCTTCCACTAGACATAGGTACCTACTAAAATAAAACTCATTCCCAACATTTCCTTGCACATAAAAATTAATTTCTACCCTAATATTAACATTCCGTCCCCAAAAGGGTAGAATTTTTCAGGCCCCCATCCCCCCAAAATTTTGACAGTCCCCATCAAGGGTACAGATCATCGTTCATAACTTTCGCGTCGCTAGTCCGGGCGAACGTGACGTCATTATAGGAGACGTGCACACTAACTAAGTAAAGGTGAGTGTACAATGGTCGTTTGTAATTTAAGTTGTTTTTTAACACGTCTATTATTATCTTAACTTATAACTAACTATGTATGTAAGAAAATCTTTGAATCTTAATGTGACCCACTTCCCGGTGTTCGTTTAGGATAAAATTTGGACACACTTCGAGTTCTGATGACAATACATGATTGGCTAAGAAATGGTATTACAAATACAATATAGCGGCCTCTCCAAGATGGCGGACTGGCTGTTTGAATTTTTTTGTGCGTGCTAATAGCCTGTTTTTTAGTTTTTTAAACTATAATTTTACTATTGGGAATGGCGTGGATTTTTGTCCCAGATAGTCAAATAGCTTCTTCAGGACGTGGTTGAGATTGCGTCAAAAGCCTATCAGGCACAGACTCCAGCACATGAAGCTACTACAATCTGTCAAATTTTATTGATTTTCAACATTATCGCTGAAGCATATGGTTCAAATTTGGTTGGGAAAAATTTACAATCCCGGGTAGCTTGATGTGCTGGAGTCTAAACTAAAGTAGGTACTAAAATGATTAAAATTACTTTCATAATTCTGTCCTATCGAAGCTGCAATGTTAACAACTATCCGATTCTTTACATTAAGTCATTACGCTACCCAGGATTACATATTTAAAAATGAGTTCTTTTTTTTATTTTCTTTTTTAACTTTTGTAGCAAGAATTAATAAATTAAATTCCCTCCTTCAACGCAATGTGTTCAACCCCTTATTTAGGTAAACGGTCGTCCCGGCAAATGCTACCATAATTTAGTACAAATATCATCTGATACCACTAGTTAGTGCCTATTACATGGTGTAACGCGTCTGTCTGTCTGTAATAACAAGCAGTTATCATGATAATGCGACTAATGTTACCAGATATTAGCTTCTGTGTAGCTAGATGGGTAGGTACTGTTGTTACTTACTTGACTACCTCGTTGGTCTAGTAGTCGCATAGCGTGACTGTTGTGCATGGGGTCTCGGGTTCGAATACCTCTCTTTAGTCTCTTAAAAGAGTCTTTTATTGAGTAGCCTGTGATACACTCGTGCATCGGGGAACACGCAAATGTTAGTCCTGCGCTTGATCTGTCTCGGTCGTGTCGGATTGCCGACCATCATCGGACTATGAGAGCAAGGCCATGGTGGCTGTTCTCTCTAAGGAAATCAGGAAACCAGCTACACAGGACATATTATATTATAGTGCACAAGCATTTTGCACTCTCTATTCCCTCACTATCCTAGCACGATGGGTCGATAATTAGCGTACCTATTTGAAAACATTTTTCTAATCCACTTCCTGATTGTAATTAATATTCTTCTTATAATTTGAGACAGTATCAGGTGCAGATTTATTACGCTTCAAAATATATTATGCATGACAGACGGATAGACAACGAATAATAGGATCCCGTTCGCGGAACTCAAAAGATTTGGGTTCCGCACCCATCTCTCTCATATCTGACAGGTACTAAGCAGGTAATATATGAAATCTTAGACACGAATTTATAAATTTAAGATTTGAAAATTCATCGATATAACTACGCTAAATTCGTGGCTCCCAGCTGTCATTTGTACATCTTTGGCAGTTGTTACGAGTAGTCAGAAGTCAGAAAGTTTGACAACTAGTCTTACCAAGGGGTATCGTATTACCATGACCGTGTCACACAGAACCTCCAGAAGGAACATAGTTTTAGTCAGTAAGTCTGACTCTCCCTCCAGCTGCATCCTCAGCGGGAGGGGTCATTTGATGATATCTCAAGAAAAAAGAGGGGTATCGGGTTACAGTTACTTTGCGAATAACACTGGTCACCTACTCAGCTGCATTCATTTAAGACTGGAAGCCGACCCCAACATAGCTTGGGAAAAAACTAGGCAGATGAGATGCAATAAAAAATTAAAATAAAGAGTTTAGACTTTTGTTCAAATAAAAAATTAAAAAGTATTTGTATAGCAGGTTAACCACTAACAAATAGATCGACAGTTTACAAACACCATTACTTTAAATTATAAAAGGCAAAACACCATGAAAAACACCATTAATAGGATTAATAGGCCATCAATCGCTGCCACCTATTATTTAACTGCGCGGTACTATCAAAGAGTTTTTACACCCCTTTCGTTTTACGAGTTTACCTGGCAGTAAAGTCTGTCTAGCCAGTGTTGTTTGATACCCTAGGGTGGTCTAAGATATCTGGGGCGGTTTAAAGTTCAAAGAAATAAAATGGTGTTACAAAAAACATGTATTTAAGGAGACGCAGACTTTAAAGATAGATAGATAAAGGATTTATTCTACAACAACAAAAACACAAGGATGTTGATAAAATGAGAGAAAAAAATGTCACAAAAATTATAAGAACATAATTTCTTTACGTTGCGGTGTGTCGTAAGTTTGCACCCAATGGGAGTCTAGCTCAGCGTGTGTCTGGTAGAATACCTGACGCTGGTGTTCTGCCGGATCCCTAAAATGACGTACGGACGTCGAGTAGACGGAAAATCACGTATCACACGTGCTTAAAAATAGTTTAAAAAGCTTGTCAGATTAATTATTCTCTTCATAGTTTTCATCGTCCCACTGCTGGGCACAGGCCACGGCGCTGGCTCAATGCGGGTTGGTGATGTTTTCCTTTACCTTTAATCAGTAATTGAAGTCCAGAATATACATTTACTAAAAAAAGTTGCATTGGTACTTGTCTGATTTGGAATTGAACCCAAACTGTCATACTTGCCAAGCTGGGTGAATGGGAAATGTTAAAAGCAACACTTTTACACGTCAATATTTTTTTTCAAAACGAGATGAAGTCGGTATTACCTAACTGACTATCTAGAGAAAAAACGCTGAAACAAACTCAAGGGTCATTGTCTGTTTTAACGTCCAGGATCTTCAACCAATAGGCTGCCACTACTTCGTATCCAAATAATTGAGTAGTCAAACCCAGTGGTAGTTCTATGAAACAATGTAATATCACATACTACAGTGGTTTGGGTTTTAAACCTGTACCGAATTCCGATTCATTCAACGGATTAGTGTGGTGCCACACCGAGTTGGGTAATATCCGCGGCCTCGGATATCCTAGTGATTTGGGCGGATATTGACGTGATATATTGATATTTAGCCGCATTTGCTTTAGAGCGGAAAATTCTAGGATTTACGTGAAATTGTTTTGTATTATTGTTGTAATTTTGATGTTGAGTCCGTGGTTTATTTGTCTGTTGTTACACTGCATTGCATTTAATCTGGGTCATTGAAATTGAAATTAAAATAATCCTGTACGTATGTTTGAATAAATCGATTTTAATTTTTTGATGACTTCGTTGGCGCAACGGTAATCACGCCGGACTGCCGAGCTGAGGATCCTTGTTTCGATTCCCGTTACTGTCGACATTTGTGTAATGAGCATGCTTGTTGGCTGTGGTCTGGGTGTTATAATATCTATAAATATATATGTGTAAAGTATATGCAGTTTATCAGTTGTGCTTCACACCCATACCACAAGCTAATCAATAGCTTACTACGGGGCTAACCGATCGTGTGTGAGAAGGTGTCCTTCATTATTAACGCTCTATTCTTTAGAAGTACCATATTGGTAATTCAAAATAATGCCATGACACTACAGATGGTATCCATCCAACACATATGTCACTTCCAGCTGTCACGGTGCGATTTCCATACTATGACTATTGAAGCATATCGGTCGCACGCGAGGGACGCGTGTGTTGGAATTCCACATTTATAAAACTATTTATGAAAGCGAATATATTTTCTTTTTTAACTAAGTGTCGAGCATGAAGAGGTTGTGTATGTCTGTTAAAATTAAACAGAAAGTATTTTCTTATGTGTATGTACTCTATCAGCGTTTTCTGATACGTCGGCAATGGTCTTTTCGCGTGGTACCAGTGTTTGACATGAAGCGACTGCCTATCAGCCGACCTCATCAACCCAGTTACCTGGGCAACCCGATAGGCCTTAGTAAGACTGGCTTTCAGACTTTCTGACTTCTGATTGCCCGTAACGACTCCCAAAGATGTGCATATGACAGCCGGGTCCCAACATTAAACGTGCTTTCTGAAACACGGAGGAACTTGTTATGTCAAGATGGTAACCCATCCATGGACCGACCGCGCCAAGCGTTACCTAAACTTAAGATCGATCGATCCGTACGGCTATAACTTAGCCACGAGCTCCTCTGCCACATATTGAATTCCGTGGAAAAATATCGAGCAATTATAATAGATATACGAATGAAACCGTTTAAGAAATACAAAATCGGATTCTGCGGTGCTCAAAATTTAAATATTAACATAAGCTACTGCCGCCGAACAAATGCCACGGGCGTATTCTGATGATGGATTGATATTCAAGATGTGTATGAAGAATTGTTGAAGAATGAAGAATTGTTGAATTGTGTACGGAGAAAATATTGTTTAAATTTTAAAGGTTCTGCAAACCAACAGACAGACATGTGTTGCTGGGGAGTTTGTTGCGCCACTTCTTCCCAGTAAAAACACATAGGAAGTGGTAAAGGATGGGCGTTTTGGGGGCTGTCTTTTGTAATATTTGATGTCAAAAAGTGCTGTTTTACAGACAAGTTTGAATAAATGATTTTGAGTTTGAGTTTGATGGATACTGAATTAATTTCATTTTATGTTTTCAAAAGACAATTTTCTATTATTTTCCTAAAATGTTATAATAATTAAAAGAAAATTAAATATATAACGTGTATCTATTATACTATAATAAGTTAAAGCTGAGAAGTTTGTTTTTTTGAACGCGCTAATCTCAGGACCTACTGGATCAATTTGAAAAATTATTTTATTTGTCGTGAATGCTACTTTTCATCTGTGTGAGCGGACTAGTTCCCATAGGACGTGGGTGAAGTTGCTAGCGTTAGCTAGTTATTCTTATGGATATCTTATCTATAATTACTTCCCTATATAAAAAAACAATACTTCTTGATGTTTATTTGTTTTGCGGTAGACACAGGTGCACCCTCTATTCCCTCATTCTCACAGTCCAATGAGTCAGCAATCTGACGTGACCGGAGAGATATCAGGCACACACAGGACCGACATTCACGTACTCTCCGATGCATACATTTATTCCACCGACTTCCAGAATCCGCGCTGCTTTTATGAAAGTTTCTTAAAACCCACAAGGCAGTTTCGGCCCGAACCGGGAATAAAATCCGAGACAGCAAGGCATTTTACACGACACACACCCAACATTTTATAAAACAACATTAAAAGCCCACTACACCATCCATCTTTTAAAGTAATTCTTGCAAATAGATCGGGTGCTTATTCACCAGGCTACAGAATACGGCCGGCAGTGCCGTCGATCTACATTCCCCGTGTGGACTTACATTATGTATGTACATACATGAGAACCGTAGATAGCTGACGTATTGGGAGTTATTTGTACCTATTAGGACACGGATTTTTCTTTTTTAGCTCGTGGCTAAGTAACAGTCGCATGTGTTAAAAAGATAAAAAGTCGTTTATTCAAAGTAGGCTGAAAATCAGCACTTTTTGAAGGTCAGTTCTACAAAAGACAGCCCCAAAAACGCCTGCCCTTCACAGCTTCCTATGTGGTGGCGGGCGAACGGCTGATAGATCATAAAGTTAAGCAAAGCTTAGCTTGGTCGATCCAAGGATGGGTAATCTTGTCATGACGAATTACTTACTTCCTGTTTTTGGAAGGTAAGTTAAATTGGTGGGTCTCGGCTGTCGTTTGTATAGACGGCCGCACATCAAGCTACCCGAAACTGTAAATTTTTTCTAGTCGACTTTGAACCATAAGCTTGAGCAATAAGTTGAAAATCTATTAACGGAATTTTAACAGATTGTAGTAGCTCGATGTGCTGGCGTCTGTAAATTTTTGGCAGTCGTTTCGGTAGCAGGTAGAAAGTCTGACAACCAGTCTTACCAATGCGCGTTGCCGAAGTAACTGGGTTTAGGAGGTTAGATAGGCAGTCGTTCCACGTCAAACACTGGTACTCACTGCATCCGGTTAAGACTCTGGAAGCCGACTCATATTAGCACTTACCTAATATTGTATGATTTTTGACAGTGAATTCCCAAAATATAGCTGCGAAACAACTTTCCATAAAGGCTCCCATGTTTTCTGTCTACCGAATTTTCTATTGTTTTCTAAATATTTTGACAGAACGCAATATTCATAAAATTCTTATCTCATATTCGTAAAACATCTTAGTTGCAATTTACATTTCACTTCACTTTACCAGGGGAAGCAGCATGTCTATACAATCAAATAATACTACAGACTGAGTAGCTCTATCAACATTGTTTTACACTGGCTGGCAAAATATTGGGTCAGCTGTAAAGCTCTTTATTTTGGACTTAAAATACACATACAATAGATGGATTGATTAGATATGTCATGGGCGTCCCTTCCCGCTGTGGGTGACAGCTAAGGAGTGTCAGACTTTTACTGACTACAACCCACTTTTGTTTCTTCTAGAAGTCTTTGTGTGCCAAGGCTGTGGTAACTCTTGCGAACAGTCCTGTAAGAAAACGGCAGATGTAGATATGTCTGACTATGTATTCTATTTTATAACCATAATAACTTAACAAGTACTCAATGTATTTATTAGGTGTATGCTATTTTATTTTGTTTGTGTATGCTAAATCCCCATTGGCCATTATACACCTTGCAACAATTCATTGTTTAAAGAGGCGATGATATTATTGCGCGTTTTTTTGCTGTGTACTTTTTTGCTGAGAATTTTTTTGATGCGTATTTGTTTTCTTTAATCTTGAAATCCTAAAAAAGTCATTAATTTTGACACTTAAAACTTTTGTCTCAATTTGAACTAACTTCACTATCTCCTATCAAAATTAATAAAACTTTACATACTGACCCAATTTCGCTGCACTCAAGTGCACTTATCTAAATAGAACGTATCTCCAAGGAGGTCTGAGCTAGAAATCTATGAAACGAAGCTTAGTTTATCTACCTACTTCTAGAAAACTAAAGGATATTTGCATTGGTTTCCCGAAGAGTATATTTTGTTATTAGCCTCTTCGTTCAGTAAAGGCAAATAAAATTACTTAGATTTTGTAAACTTTGATCTTTGGCACCTATTACTGATTTGCTTCGGAATTACTTTAGGAGATACCCAACAAAGGCATGAAGACATGGTTAAGAAATTGTGATTCTAATTACAACGCCTTCTATTACACAGAAAGGATTGAGCGTTCATCACCACGCTTGCCCAATGCGGATTAGTGATTTCGGACTTTTTAGAGGTCAGGTTTCCGTGAGATGTTTTACTTCACTTTTTAATCAGCCATTAGTGTCCAAGATATACTTTGGAAAGTACATGTAACTTACCTTACTTACGTAGAAGTACCAAAGTACTTGCCTGATCTGAAATCGAGTATACACACTCGTACTTGAGAGGCTGCTGCTTTAACTACAAGGTAACCACGACTTATAATCATCATCATCATCATCTCCCGAGCCTTTTCCCAACTATGTTGGGGTCGGCTTCCAGTCTAACCGGTTTCGGCTGAATACCAGTGTTTTACAAGGAGCGACTGCCTATCTGACCTCCTCAACCCAGTTACGTGGGCAACCCAATACCCCTTGGTTAGACTGGCGTCAGACTTACTGGCTTCTGACTACCCGTAACGACTGCCAAGGATGTTCAATGACAGCCACGACTTATAATATACGTTTTATATAATGCTTAATTAAATCACAATTATCGCTGGTTTTGAAGAACCTTTTAAAGTGTCTTCATCACTACAAGTAAAAAAAAACTGCTGAAAATGAGCTGAAAGTATGAAAAAAGAAAGCAATTGCAATTTTGGACAAGCATAATATATGTAAATATTTACGATATGCGATACGAAAATTTATAACATTTTACGCTCAAAAAATATTTCATAAAACTTCACCTACATTCCCCTTGAGCTATTTAATTGCCTGTCATATGCAAGTTAAGGCGATACTATTAAAATTATTTTTTAATTTATTTTAAATTTTGAAAGACTACTAAAGTATCTGACAGGCATCTTGTTCTAATATGTAATTGAAAGATAAGTATATCTACGTTATTTTAAAAAAATATACTTAGACTTTCTGGCTTCTGACTACCCGTAACGACTACCAAACATGTATACATGTAATAGCCAGGATTCACAATTTAACATGCCTTCTAAAACACGGAGGAAAGTTTGTTATAGATTGTTATAGAGAGTTTGTTAGACTGACAGGATAAAGCGGCTAAACTTATTGAGATGAAACTTGATATGGACATGTTTCTTTACAAATAAGTCAAAAGGTTTTCGTGGATGGAAATCATCATCGTCATCTCCCGAGCCTTTTCCCAACAACGTTGGGGTCGGCTTCCAATCTAACCGGATTCAGCTGAGTACCAGTGTTTTCACAAGCAGCGACTGCCTATCTGATTTCCTCAACCCAGTTACCAGGGCAACCCAATACCCCTTGGAGAGACTGCCGTCAGACTTACTAGCTTCCCGTTACGACTGCCAAGGACGTTCAATAACAGCCGGAACCTACAGTTTAACGTGCCATCTGAAACACAGTCATTGGTGTCCAAGATATATAAATAGATCATCATCTCCCGACTCTTTTCCCAACTATTTCAGGGTCGGCTTCCAGTCTAACTGGATTTAGCTGAGTACCAGTGTTTTACAAGGAGCGACTGCCTATCTGACCTCCTCAACCCAGTTACAGGGGCAACCCAATACCCCTTGGTTAGACTGGCGTCAGACTTACTGGCTTCATTTAAAATTAAGTATAATTCTATATTTGTATCAAATGCAACAGCTGGTATGGTAATGCCCATGGTATTGAATTCTGAGAAAAATGGATAAGCTTTACAGACGGCAGCACATCAAGCTACTACAATATTTCAAAATTTCTAAACGGTCAAGCATATGATGCAAATTTGATTGGGAATATTTGTCAGTTTAGGGTAGCTTGATGTGCTGGCGTCTGTACATTACAGATCTCGCTCTCTCTCATCTATATAAATACAAAAAAAAATTGACATGTTCATGATAGCTCATCATCACAGCCTTTTTATCGTCCCACTGCTGGGCACAGGCCTCTTCTCATACAGCGAAGGATTGAGCATTAATCACCACGCTTGCTCAATGCGGGTTGGTGATGTCAGACTTTATAAAGCCCAGGTTGCCTCGAGATGTTTTCTTTCAACTTGAATCAGTCATTGGTGTCCAAGATATATGTTCTGAAGAAAGTACGTAAAACTTAAAAGTATTATTAGTCTCATTAAAGTCAACTTGCCTGACTTGAAATCGAACCCGCACCCTCATACACGAAAGACTGGTGCTTTAACCACTAGGCTACGACAAAAAAAAAACTCCTATAAACCCTGTTCTGAATAGCATATGAAAACTTCAGAACTCTAACTAGGCGTTTTATTAAGCTTAAGACATAATTTACTTTTAAAATGATACCCATAACAGTCCAAGTATCTACCACTTCCATACAACTTAACTCTTTGACAGCAATTGAATCCGTTATCTTTGTACAGCCAGCCTCCTAATTCCAATGGCCAAAGTTATTCATTCACCGATGACGTCACAATACGAAGCCATTTTGTCCTTTCCCCCCTCCCAAAACTTTTATATCCGCGTTGGCAGTATGGTGGGGGATGTTCAATAGAATTGATATACCCTGATGTCAAATATATGTACAGATCAGAGTTTTCGGCAGTCATTTGTTTTATATTTGGTCATTGACATCAAAGGAAGGCTCATTTTATCCCCACCTTATCAAACTCTAACTCATTTATTCAAACTTGGCTGCAGCACGTTTTGAGCGTCATAAAAGGTAGTCGCCAAAACTCAACGTTTCACCACTTCCTATGTATTCTTGCTGGGAAGAATATCGAATTCTTATAATTTAAAAAGACGTAGTGTATATCTATTTGTTCTCTGTACATTATCAAAAATTCTAAAGTAGCTATTAAGAATAAATATCGGCTTTTTTCTAGCTCTACTTCTTCGTGATCTACACGAACAAGAGTATGAATAAAGATATGTCAAAGCATGAATTTATTATCAAGTATAGAAATGGGTTTTGCATTGAGCAAGCTGTGTGGTTAACGCTCAATCCTTCTCTGTGTGAGAGTAGGCAGGCCTGTGCCTAGTAGTGGGGCAATAAAAAGGCTGATGATAAATAAAGGGACTTGTTTAAAGACATAGTATAAAGTTTTTATTTCTTAAGACTATCACCAATTAATCAATTAAGGCAATCTGCCAAGGTCTGCTTATTGTGTGTAAGATAGAAGGAAGTACAAACAAAAGAATCTTGACCACTCGATACCAAAGCATTTACAGAATAGCAGAATAGGATTAACCTCAAAATAAACTTTCTTTAAATAGTCCAAATAATGCTAACTTTATAACTAGAAAACGTTCACGGTAAGGAAACCAATATGGCGTCCAAAAAAACATAAAACTGCATTGCCTTTAAACCGTCGTCGCCTGGCAAGCGATCCTTTCATGAAGACAGGGACGTATATAGGGTGAGAGGTGAGTGCATAATCAGCACTAAATATTATAAAGCAGTCCTCTATCATATCTGTATCTATACTAATATTATAAAGCTGAAGAGTTTATTTGTTTGTTTGAATGCGCTAATCTCCGAAACTACTGGTTCGATTGGAAAAATTCTTTCAGTGTTAGATAGCCCATTTATCGAGGAAGGCTATAGGCTATATACCATCACGCTAAGACACACGTCACACGGGAGCGGAGCAGTAACCAAAGATGCGGGTGAAACCGCTGGGGACAGCTAGTATGCTATAAATGAAATAAAAAATGACGATCGGTTTGTCTTACAATCTTTGGTAAGAGGAGTTCATGCCTATCAGCCATTCACGTAAGTTGATCATACTTTGATCAATTGGGTGACCATCTATGTATGTAATGGAAACATTGAATTCTCTCGTTTGAAAATGTTTAGGAGTCATTAAGTTTAGTCAGACGCAAGAAACTGCAAAATCGGTCGGGTCGCAAAGCAAACTGGGTTGAGGAGGACAGATAGATGGTCGATAGTCCACATTAAAAACCGCTACTGAGCTGCTTCCATTTAGAAGGTTAGGTTGACGATGAGACAACACACACAAAATTGCAGAAGCCACATAATGTAGTTGCAATTAAGTGCTTGCTTATACGGCTATTTAGAAGTATTTATAATAACATCATCATCTCCCGAGCCTTTTCCCAACTATGTTGGGGTCGTCTTCCAGTCTAACCGGATTCAGCTGAGTACCAGTACAAGCAGCGACTGCCTATCTGACATACTCAACACAGTTACCCGAGCAACCCAATACCCTTGGTTAGACTACCGTCAGACTTACTAGCTTCTGACTACCCGTAACGACTGCCAAGGATGTTCAATGACAGCTGGGGCTACAGTTTAACGTGTCATCCGAAACACAGTCATTGGTGTCCAAGATATACTTAGAAATACAAACTTAGAAAAGTTTCACTGGTATCTGTCTGACCTGGAGTCAAACCCATGCACTCATACTTGTGAAGTTGTTTTTTTAACCACTAGGCCACCACAACTCCCAAGTACAATAACATTTTGCACCCTTACCTAGTTCCTAGTACATCCCTGCTCCCCGTCCAATTTAAATATTTCACAGCTAAAGATCAAGCGATGTCGTTCCGCTATTGATAAGAAAAGGAAAAGAAACAAGCAAGGAACTGATTTTGCAATCTAGAAGTGAAGGAAAACAAAGCCTTTGTGTCAAAAATCTAGAGTATTTTAAAGACCAAGTGACTAAAGGACTAAGTAACAGCCGCACGGGTCCATCAAATTATAAGGTATTGCAACGTTTGGTGCGGTCATTCCATGCATCATCTTGTCATGTCGAGTTCCTCCGTGTTTCAGAAAGCATGTTATATTGGTGGGTCCCGGCTTTTATTTCTTGGCTCATCTTTGGCAGTTGTTCCGGGTAGTCAATAACACTATGCGCACACTATTTTTGTGTGTTTATTCTTATCCGCGATATTATGATAGTCATTTGTCATTTCATACAAAAAAATTGGAAAATATTAGGTACTTTGTCAGTCAAATACTCATTAATGTGAGGAGTGCTGAAACCGCTAGGCTACCACGACTGATGATAAATAATAATAATTGATTGCATGGATAATGACATAAATACAAATAATTTGCACGCTTGCTTGCAGGCAGAATACTGGGACTTTTAGGTAATAAGACTTTCCTTGTAAACCATGTATTTCTTGCAAATAAATATTTTTGATTTTGATTTTTCCAACTTTCATGAAACTGCTGTCTTCAAAAATACTTTCAAGGAAGGTAGAATCTTCATCCTCGGCATGATTACAAGTCCACATAAAGCTACATCAATTAATTAAAATCCTTTAGTAAACTCCATTTGCTAAACATTCTAGGAACTAAACTGTCTAATAGTGGAAACGTTTTACTATAGCAATGAAGTCCTGAACGTTTATGGGGGTATAAATCTTATAGTATTACCTGTAACGCTTACAATGTTGCCTCTATTTTATGGAGAAGGAACGGAGTTTAACCCTTCGTGTAAAGGAACGTAGAAAGAAGATTTTAAAGCTGTTTTAGTTACACATTCTTTAAATAACAAAGCAAGACAATTTATTTTTCGTGAGAAATCAAATGATCCCCTCCCGCTATTGGTGCAGCTGGAGGGAGTGTCAAATTCTTCCTACTAAAACCCAGTTGCTTCTGGAGGTCCCTGTGTCCCAGGGCCACGATAACTCTTGCGAACAACCAGCAGCTACTGGACCGCCGCCCGTGGCGAATAATCGGTCTGGACGCCATTACTATACTATAGGTAAGAAAAACGTTGTAGTGAATCCTAGCCTTAACACATAAAGCACAGGCCACACCGCCAGCTGGCGACGGGCGGTGACGGGCGAGGCGAACGAATGAACCTATACAAACTACGCGAAATATTGGAGAGCTAAACTATGGGGTTCACACCGAAAACTACGGACAGACGAGCGACGGGCGGAGCGCGCTTTAGAATTGCTAGTCCAAATTAAGCCAGGGCTGTGGCGGAGTGCATTTTGTTAAATCCGCGGATTTTATGCGATGAGCGGCGCCAAGAGCTCTAGAGTTGGAGAGCTCCTCGAGCAGAGAAACGACAGCTTGCACCTTCTCTGCCTCAAAATCAAACCTAGAACTTCGTGCGTGACCGTTGAGTTTACTAGCACTGGACCTAAACGAGGCAGTTTTATTTTGAAACTAACTTGAAATATCAAAATAAATTTACTTTTTATTACAATTAAATAAACCATTTCGTAATTAATCATCAGCATTTTTATCGTACCACTGCTGGGCACAAGCCTTCTCTCACACAGAGAAGGATTGAGCGTTATTCACTGCGCTTGCTCAATACGGGTTGGTGATTTCAAACTTTATAGTCCCGGTTTCCTCGAGATGTTTTTCTTTGCGCTTAATCAGTCATTGATGTCTAAGATATTCTATAAAAAAACGTACAAATAGATCAGATGTTACCATTTAGAAAAGTTGCATTGATATTTGCTTGACCAGGAATTGAACTCGCTTACACATAATTGAGAGGCTTGGTGCCTTTACCCCTAGACTTCGACTTCGACTTTCACAATTCACACCCCAAAAAACCTTTAAAATCAAAAACTGCTGTCTTCAAAAGTACCAGGGTAGCAGAAAACACCAGCAGATGTAACGCGGTCGTACGCAACAAAATATCCTCCTATAAATTTCACTGAACACTAAATAGAGACCATTATTTAACGGCCCTATACTGCTTGGACATTTTTATATTGGCTTTAGAAATAGCTAAGTTAGTCTTTTACCGTTTCAGCTTAGATCATTAAACAACTGGACCCGCCTTGAATACAAATCTCTTCTCAAAAACATCTGGCAATTCGGCGCAGGGTGTGAGTCAAGGCAACAAATAGTAAAAGCTTACTTATACACTTTCTATCATATCGTTACGCATGCATACACATGCATAAACTTGACGACCGTGAGATACTGTGTATGATCGGTGCCCCTGATCTCGTAACTCGCAAAGGAGAAGGTACTATGGCGTCTCCAGTTGGTAGAATTATCTAAGAATTTCATGGACGACTTGATGTGTGAAAAGTACCCTATTTCTCATTTTAACACTTGGCCAGTCCGTGTTGTTGGATGGAACTTTTATCTGTGTTTCCTTGTAGAATTTCAGTCCAAAGTGGTATCTTTTGGGATTTGTTGAAACAAACGTGTTTACTTTATTTTGCTGCGATGAAGAAAATACGACTTTTCATTCGTTATAAGCGCCCGCATACTGCAGATTAAATTTTCAGTCTTTGGCTGACAAAATTTATTTTTAAGGACATCAGGTTCACAGTTGATTGGATTTGTCATTTTTCGGATAGCTTGATGTGATGGCGTCTTTACCTTTAATCGTGAGCTCTGCTCAAGTTTCGTCTTACTTAGTTGACCGGTATCATTGAAAACCGACTACTTGTCTTAGTTCAGGCATTGAAAGCTGATCAATACTTTTTAATTACTCTCCCGTTTGTCCAATTAGTCGGCTTCCACGAGGCTTCAAGGCTCCAGCTGGCCACAAGGTCTTAAGACTGGAATTTAGCTTCATGCTCAGTTAGTCGCAATCACCTCCTATTACTGCACGTCAGCCCGCAACTCTCTAATTATCCCAATCAACTATGAACTATATGCTTCAGTGATAAAGTTGAAAATCTATTAAGGAAATTTGACAGATTGTAGTAGCTTGTTGTACTGGCGTCTGTACATAATAATGTTACTAACTTTCGCCAGCGGTTTTACGAGTATTATATCTATCCTATTATGAAGCTGCATAGTTTGTTTGCTTAAACACGATAATCTTAGGAACTACTTCACTAATTTACAAATTTCTTTCAGTATAAGGTAGCCCATTTATCGAGGAATGCTATAGACTACCATTTATCGGATGATCTGATGAGTAGTCCCCAAGGATAGGGCTTGAAAACGGTGGCCACAGCAAGTAATTATCAAACTTAATCATCATCTCCCGAGCCTTCTCCCAACTACGTTGGGGTCGGCTTCCAGTCTAAACGGATTCAGCTGAGTACCGGTGTTTTACAAGGAGCGACTGCCTATCTGACCTCCTCAACCCAGTTACCCGGGCAACCCAATTCCCTTGGTTAGACAGGCATCAGACTTAATGGCTTCTGACTACACGTAACGACTGCCAAGGATGTTCAATGATAGCCGGGACACACAGTCTAGCGTGCCATCCGAAATACAGTATTTAGTGTCCAAGATATACTTAGAAAGTACATATAAACTTAGAAAAGTTGCATTTGTACTTACCTGACATGGAATCGAACCCACGTACTCTTGAGACGCACCTTGAGAGGTTGGCTCTTTACCCACTAGGCCATCATCATAAACAAACTTAATATAAACAAACTGAATATCACTTCTACGAGTAAGTATATCCTGAACTGTTAGTTTAACTTCCATTACAAAACAGGATGGCTCGATAGATCAGTGTACCTAACACTGATTTAGTTGAGCATGGAGAAAGATGGGACCCTGGAGACAGTTTTAAATTACTTTTGATCCGGCTGAGTAAAGTACCTGATTCTTTCAAAGCAAGGGCGGTACCAGGGGAAATGGCTAGTTATTTCATTTATATTTTGACTAACTTCCGCTAACTGTTTTACCCGCTTCCAGCAGGCTTAGCACGACAACCGTAGAAACAAGTTTTGTATGCCGGAGAATGGACATAATGACAGAAAAGTGACAGATTGACGTAAGATTTCTTTTGACATTTTTTGAAGAAATTTTAATGAAATTTTTCTTTTCTTCGATCGACATAAGTCTGCAAGTGATTATATGCGAGTTGACAGGGCTTTGTCTTTTCTTGATAGATTAGAATAGAATCGCCATGCTAAGCCTGCTGAGGGAAATACTTCCCACACCTGGATAAAAAGTAGTCTATATGTTATTCTGATGTATAAGAAGCTTGTGAGCTTCCACCAGCAGTGTCACCTGCATTCCTTAGGAACAACTCCGCGCGCCCAGATAAAAGTAGCCTATAGCCTTCCTCGATAAAAGGGCTATCTAACTCTGAAAGAATTTTTCAAATCTGACCAATAGTTCCTGAGAAAAACAAACAATCTCTTCTGCTTTCTAATATTAGTATAGATACTACTGCCAAATTTCATCAAAATCCATTTAGTACTTTTAAAGTAAAAAAGTAACAAACATCCATACTAAGAAACTATCGCGTTTTATAATATTAGTAAGATTTTTGCGTATATTTCTCGTGTCTCATGTTTGCCATCATATTTTACCCTTATCTACAGCAGACCCGCATAACTTTACTATTTAGATCTTAGAGAAAACTGGCTTCAATCTCTGCTTACACCCTAAGCTATAAACCTTGAGACAAAGAAGGACGGTATAATATCTTCGCACTGTATCACTGTTTAAGCGACGCGAAGGGATCACATTTTTTACAGCATGAAATAAATCCCGCGCACTGGGACTTATCTTAGTCTAGTTTATACACAATGATTTAAGGCCAACAGTGGGCTTTAATAGTGGGCTTTTGTTGAAGAATATACGCGAAGACGAGCTTGTTTTGTTGGGTTAAGTAATAGAGGGTTTTTGGGAAAGTTTAGGCACATACATTAAAGCTCTTAAAGAAATTGTATCTTAAAATGGATTAATAGACTTTGATGAAATATAGTCCTTGTGTAGAATTGTGACCATCATCATCATCACCAGCCTTTTTATCGTCCAACTGCTTCTCTCCGGCCTCTTCCACACAAAGATGGATTGAGCGCTTGCTCAATGAGGGTGATTTCAGACTTTATAGTCCAGGTTTCCTCGAGATGTTTTCCCATCTTTTAATCAGTCATTGGTGTGCAAGATATACCTACTTGGAAAGGACATTATGTAAATTAGAAAAGTTACATTGGTACTTGCCTGACTGGAATCGAAACAACACACTCCCACTTTAGAGACTGGTGCTTTTACCACTAGGCCACCACGACATAATTATGTAAGTAATTAGTCCTTAAACATTCATTTTTATGCCTTCTTGTTTTTCAATAGATAAACTTTCAATTAATCCCGTTCCTCTTCGGATATCCAAGATCTCAGTTGTCCAACCACCTATTTGTAGGGTCGCACCAAAACAATATACTCGTATATAAGACGGACACTCTTGCTCCAATGGAGCGTCAAATTGAACTTCGGAACACTGTGACAAATGTCTGCCCATGAAAGCTGGGATGCCATGACCCTCTAATTTAATGATGTGAGTTTTAAAAAGTCGGTATGCCCAGGACAAAGAGAACCAAACGATAAATATTGCACTGAACATTTGGCAAACCAGTCTCACTCTTGTCTGTTGTATTTTTCCAATCAACTTTGAACCATATGCTTCACCGATAAAGATGTAAATGATCAATGATATTTATTTTGCAAATAGGTTGAACTTAACACTTTTACACGTCAACACATTTTTTATAAAAACGAGATGAGGTCGGCATTTCCTAACTGACTACCTTGAGAAGAAACGCCGAAACAAACTCAAGGGTCACAGTCTCTTTTAGAGTCCAGACATAAAAAGAGATTACATACTTAAGTACGGATGAGCAATGTAATGTAAGTAGTTTCACAGACTAGCGATGCCTGTAGTGAGCTTGATGTGCTGGCCTCTGTAGCTGTAGCAGTTCATTAGCACAAGTACAGCTTGTACAGGTGTCGTGAAATATTTTTGGCGTTTTGACTTTGTTTACCTGTCATCTTCTTCATCCTTCCCTGTTCCCATTTTATTTGGGGTCGGTGCAATATGTTTTCCGCTTCCATTCCTCTTTATCAGCCATCATACTAACAATCATTCCCTTCTTATGCATATCGTCTCATCATGTCGTATCCATCTTTAACTTGGTCTATCTTTCAGACAATCAACCCATTCTTTTTGAGTCTACCTCTGCCTCTTCAACCACATTCATACTCAACACAATCTTTATAAAATGTATTTCACGCCTTCTTAATGAATGCCTATACCACGATAAATGCTGATTCCTCATTTTTTCTGTCAATGGCACCACTTTCAGGCTTCTTCTGATATATTCATTCCTGGGTACCCTACATAATATTAATCTCAACATTCCCCTGTTTAACCCACACATAAGTCTCGACATGCCCTTGTCTGCTACATGCATTTTCTTCTCATCCCTCTTTGTCAATGCCCAACACTCTAATCCATACAAGATCTTTTGCTACAAATAATTTTACAAACAAAATAACACTAAGTTACTTCACGACTTTGAAGCTCTTTCAAACTCCTTTCATTCACTTCTAACCAACTGAAGAGCGCAAAATTATTTGAAGATCAATACACCCAGTGTCACTCAAATCACTCAAAACAACATAATTTTCTTTTATTAATTTCTATCGCTATTTTAGAGGCCATCTCTTAAAGGATCAACGCTTTGTTTGAACAAATTCGGCAAATTCCTCGAGATATTTTCTCTACACTTAATCTCCTATTGTGTGCTCAGAGACCACTCTTTGATCGACAAATATTTGAAACGACCAGTAGACGTTCATGATATTTATTAAATTATTTTGCTTGCTTAGGATTAGACAAGATTCGGATTTATTTTTAGGAATAAGTGTAGATTATTTTCCAATACAGAAAATACCTGTGAGGTTTTCATGTATTTAAGACCTTAGAGAAGATTAGAAAAAGGGTTTTAAAATGTCAATGCGTGTAAGATATAGCATTAAAAATAGTATTTCTTTATTCTTAGCTTTTAATAAAGAAGCTTCACTACTTAGGTACTGAGACCTTTTAGTCGGCGTATAGTTCAATTGGACTCATAAGCATGGAAGTGAATTAGGATAGTGCGCACACCACAACGATCAGGTATCCGATCGGTATCACACCGCCTTAAAGAACTTTGATTGGATTCACAGTTGCCTTTAAAATGAACTCTTAACAAATAAACTTTTGTTTAGGATAAGGGTAGATAAGATTGATAACAAACCTATACAAATGACGTACGTACCAAGAGTAAATAATATACACTGTTTACACGGTCTCTTTCTTTAAGATGTACGTCACTGCAAAATTCTAACATATCTCCCAATCCTCCTCGAAGCGAACGTTCCGCTATCCGAGCCATGTTTTTTATTACAACTTTATCTTTTCCTTTTGATAATTAAACTTTCCAAAAAGTCTAAAATCGCCTATCAGCATTCTGCTAGCATGGAGTTTAACGATAAATATAACTTCCCTATATGAGAAGAGATCTATGCCCTGCAGTGTGACGATAAAAGTCTGATGATGATAATAATGAAAGACTGACTATTTAAATCAAGCCTAACAACAGTCTAAATATAGCAGCTACCCTTTAATTACACGTCCGAAAACCCAGTTGGTAAACACGAATAGTTACGATGATTATCAGCCAAACAAACCGAGTCCCAGTATTCCATGTATCACCCCAAAATTTAGCAATTACGTTCCGTTATCGAAATCTAGATTATTCTAGTTCAGTGATCCGTGACGGGGTTCCGGTGACAGTTAAACAATAGTAGGGGATATAACCGGTATATATTTCGACGAAATTAAATGATTTAATTTTAAAATGTTTATCGGTATTCGGCAATTATTCACGCAGATGAAATAATGAAACTGAAATATTGATAAATTGTTTGGTCGGAAATTTTGACATTTTAAACAAATTGTTTTGCTTTTAAATTGGTTACGTTTTGGAGAGTATTTATTTTTATTACCTTCTTTTTAAAGGCGGATATAAAAATATATAAAAAAAGCCAGCCAACCAAGCAAAATTTAAATTAGGAAATACAGATCATCTTATAAATGTCATTCAACTGTTTTATCTAGCTTTAACTAACTTTGATAAATAAAAAAAATATGAGAAACACTTTTTATTAAAAAATTTCTTTCAATTTAAGCATAAAAAATATACCAAATGAATTGAACACATCCTCCCTTTTCTGGAAGTCGGTTAAAAACTTGCCCGGTACATATGTAAAAAACTATTGGGATTGGATAATTTCACCCAATAGAATAGCAATCTCCCCTAAAATTGAGTACATTTTGACTTCCCTTCTATCCCCGAAACTAAGATATAATTTCATCGACTTCGAAACTTCAGTTAACCAAAATTAGAATTTAATAATACAATTCGCAGTCCGGACATACCCACATCTCCAATGAGGTGTAACGAACAAGAAGTAGATAACATCTTATATAATTGTACGCTTGTGATAAGACTGTGTTACGTAGCAAAAGATTATACATAATTGCATTTAGGATCGCTAGTTTTGTTGTATAATTTAGTTGGTGTCCCATATACATATAAACTGACTTTAGCCAGTGGTTTTTCTCATGTCCCATGGGAACAACTCCAGATAAAATGCCTTCTTCGACGATTGGGCTCTCATACGCTGAAAGATTTTTTCAAATCAGTCTAGTTGTTTCTGAGATTAGCTCGTTCAAGCAGTTTGTTTGCTTAGGATTACATTAGTATTAGGTATTACATTAACATTATAATGTATTTTGTACAAAACTTGGCAGCTTATATCATTATTCATGTTGCTGATAAGTTCTAGATAGTTTATCTGGTAGATAGTGGTAGTAACCTGTGAAACTGGCCCTTAGGCAATTTTTAACGAAAGCAATTCGAATGGAAGGCTGGCGAAACCAACGGAATAAACTAGTGAATAAATAAACTAATGAACCATATTAATTGGAGTTAGCGAACAACTAATAATTTTAGATTTACATAATCAGTGAATATACTTTAGGTTGTTGTTATAACGAGAACGACCTAGGTCATTGCATACAGTAATGAGTATGGTAAGTAAGAGTGAGGATGATAACATGATACAAATAAAACTACAAAGAAAACCCAATAATTTAATTAAAAATCTAATTAACAAACAAAATAATATTAAAACACTTTCTCCATCCAATCAACGGGCTATCCAACCAAAATTCATAAATAGGGTTCCGCGTGAATTTATTATATTCAAAGGTAAACAGGACTTGCTCAAACACGAACTACAGGCTGCTTAACATTCAAGCGTCGAAATTGAATATAAATTTTGCGAATTTGATTACAAACTTGTCAACGGTGGTAGGCGAATTAAATGAAAAAAAAATTGTGTTAGTATTTTTTTTGTGAGTTTGGTTCTGTATGGAAAATTTGATTTTTTGACGCACTTTACAGCACATTTGTAGCACATGAAGGTGACCCGAAACTGTCAAATTTTCTCAATCAATTTTTTAACCTTATGCTACAGCGATAGAGTTGAAAATCTATTGAGTAAATTTGACAGATTGTAGACAACAAGACACTCATTTAGACATTTTGAACATAAGAAATGTTTGAGCTTTGAAACAGCCCAAACTGTAACAGTGTTATTACAAAACAGTTAATCAGACTTTATACATACACGTGTTAAAAATAGTCAGATCGTTTATACTAATTTTATAAAAAGGAAATATTTGATTCTTGTTTGTTATAATTCAAAAGTCGTGGTGGCCTAGTGGTTAAAGAGCCAACCTTTCAAGTATGAGGGCGTGGGTTCGATTCCAGATCGGGCAAGTACCAATGCAACTTTTCTTGGACACCAATGACTGTGTTTCGGATGGCACGTTAAACTGTAGGTCCCGGCTGTCATTGAACATCCTTGGCAGTCGTTACGGGTAGTCAGAAGCCAGTCTAGTTTAATTTGCAGGCGTCTGTAATATAATAACCAATGTATTTCAGGCATCAAAACCTAATATACACATATACTTAAACGTGCGAGACAAGCTCCAAACTTCTAAATCATATCCCCTATTAAATAAACGTTGTGCAGAACCCTGGGAGTCTAACAAACTTGTTTGCGCGCGTCACCGTCGAATTTGCAAGTAAACACAGAAGTTCAACAACAGGCTAACGTTCAAGTAATATCTTGTTGCCATTAATCAATTTGTTGACTGTTTTTCTGTTTTGAATATTGCAAGATTTATTTTGACATGCCTTTTTTTATTATGACAGTTTTTTGCCGATTAAAAAAAGATTCAAAGCCTGCCATTCTCTTGTCATTATATAATACTCGTATAATAATATTATAATATTATTTTTCTCACACATTTGCACCAGGTCATCTAGTCCCAAACTAAGCAGAGCTTGTACTGTGGCTACTAGACAAACTTTTATTATATACTTTTCTTTTGTAAATACATATGTACCTACAGACCCCAGCACGTCAACTTACCACAATCTATCATTCTTTAATAAATTTTGAACCTTATCACAATACGGGAAGGTTAATATTCGATTGGTAAAATTTGACAGATTCGTATGGGTGACCTACAGTGCTGGCGCCTATACATAGGAACACCCAGACTAAATCAAACACCCATAAGCATACAAATATTTGACTCATGCGGGAATCGAACCAGCAGCCTCCGGCGTTACAGGCAGATTCACTCACTATACGCCTTCTTAACCATCTTTACATGCGAAAGGTAACTCCTCCTAAGATTATGTTACTGTATCAAGACTCCCCGGAGCGAAGTTCTATCAATCAAATTATTTAATAAGGTTAGCAACACCGCGCAAAAATATATTATGTGACAACACCAGTGATAAATTGTGGGTAGGTGTGATAATGTCTGTTCTATTTAGAGGTTATGTTCTCAATATGGGGGTAGTGTGACATTGTGATACATAGTTTGGTGAGTTCTGTTGAAATAATGATACTAGAACATGTAGCAAGTCACTGCTAGTCTTATTAAGAAGGAGTATAACACTACCTAAGTTTTTGAGTTTGTGTTGTAAAGATCAGCGGGGTTAGCCAAGTTGTCTTTCTACAATCGTAAACGCTAGTAGAAACGACAAAAATGTATGGAATTGACATTTCGACTCACGTTATGGCCACGTGACTTATCGATTTCAAATGTCAATTCCATACATTTTTATAGTTTCTACTAGCGTTTACGATTGTAGAAAGACAACTTGGCTAACCCCACAGACAGATAATTGCTCTATGTCAAGAGAGCATATACCTAAAATTGGGAACGTAACAAACTGCGGTCAAAATATGACATGTTTTAATGAAAAAATCTCTGTAGTACACTTAAAATTAATTAGGAAATGCAGTAATTAATATCATAACACTAAATGTAGTTTTAATTGTAAGTAACAGAAGAATTCGGAAACTGGCCAAAAAGGTAGTCTGTTAGGAAATGCTGACCTCATATTTAAAAAAAGCTTGACGAGTAAAAAAATTGATTTCAACCTATGTATTTGCGAAAAAAATATATTTTATACATTGCTATACTCACACATCATCCAATTACACATAAAGCCAACCCCCAAAAAAAGACAATTCATAACATAATGTGAAAACATAAAAAAAAACAAAACGGTCACTCATCCTCCAAACTGCCCGCACCGCAGCTTAACTTCCACCACTGTCAAGCAACACTCCTGCTCAATAAATGATGAAACTTGCCCACCCAGAACCTCACACTTCTGCAGTCATGACTCCACAAATAGATATCCTCTTAAAACAAGGATCTGCCCATCCGAATCTCAACAATAATATTCCTATACATTTGATCCTCTCGCCTCGAGGGTTCTCGACTGGCAGTCCACTCCATTTGAAGCATCCTTCATCTGACCGGCAACTTAAAGTGGGTACAAGTGTCTCTTGTAAGCAAATAAAGGACAAACAGTACAATATGTGGCATGGAATCTGCGCTTTATTATCCTAGGTTGGCGGTTGTGTTTTATTGTTCGTCCAAGTTTGGTGGGGTAAATTTGGAGATGAAGCGGTTTAAAATACAATGTCTGTTCAATCACGATTAACGCTTATTTCTTCTTCTTTTTCTTGTTGTTCTTAAACTTAAGTTTCTGTTTGATCTTCTCCTTGCGTGTTCTTTCCTTAACAATCTTCTGTTTGTTTTTGGGCCTCGGTTGAATTTTTGGCTATGCGCTCGTTGAGTTTCGCCCAATGGGAACGGAACTCAGAAGCAGACAATGTACAGTATGTTTGTGATAAATCTTATTTTTCTTTATTAGACGTTTGGTTGGATTAGATATTGCTATAAATGCGGTCTTGCGCTCGATTCCCAGGTCGGGTCGAAATCGAAATCTTTAAGAGATTTTCATAAAGCACCAAGTTTGTAATTGATACACCTGTGACCAATATCGGTCCAGCAACTGATCTCTCTCCGGTCGTGTCAGATTGCCGTTTAATCAGACATTGAGAGAGTGAAACATTGAGATTCCAGCAGCAGATTAAAGCAGGCTGATCTTCTTAGTTAACAGCCATGATTTAAAAGATGGTCATGATGATAAGATTATGATTTTGACTAGGCAATGTTTTCATACACTACCAAAACCTCTAGCATTTTTAAACTTGGACCTTACATTTCTAGGAAGCACAATTGACCTTCACTAGTCAGCCCAATAAAAAGGGGTTTATTGCAGAACTTGGTGGCACATAGTATTTCTTATTCATTCTTATAAAAGTGGATTAAATCGAATACAGAAGATGTTCTGTATCATTTGCATCAGAAATCGAAAATGCACACTGTAGCATGGTTTATAATCATAAAAATGGCGTCCTAACCGATAGTCGACAATGGCGGTTATTCTCTCTAAGAAAATCATCCGCCTGCGCAGGATACTTCATTATAGTGCACAAGCAAGACTATTGGCTGCTTTTGTTGACTTAAAATCCTCAAAGTAATTTCGGCCCGTCCCGGGAATAGAACCCGAGACCCCATGCTCAGCAGTCGAGCTTTAATGGGTTTAATCCTGTTGGGAATCCTTCCTTTTATAATACCAACTATCAGTATATTTTTTTTCGCTAGGTATACTGACTACTTGTTACGACAGCCTAGCAATTTAACGTGCCTTCTGAAACACGGAGGAACTTGTCACGCGTTATGATGGTCACTCATCCACGTGCCGACCATACCGAGCCTTGCTTAACCTTGTGAACGATCGACCGTGCGGCTCTTTCTTAGCAACGAGCTCCTCATCAAAATCCTCACTGAATTAGGTCCGTAAATGGTCTGAATCCACTCGGCCGTATAGTATGTAGGTAATTATAGAGCGCATGTTCACAGACAGACACAAGCCTACTTAAAAGCTCGCACTCTTTCTTCTGAATCAATATCAAGGAGCCAGTGAAACACAAACGGTTACCGTTCTGTTATTAAACATTTTTAACAATCCCATTTTACGGTGTAACACATAAAATGTTCGTCTGTCCGTCACTAAATTGCGTTTTGGCATAAATTCACTTGTTTATTATCAACATAAAGATGCCTCGTTTGAATTGTACAAAGTTTTATTGGTATACCTGTTGTTTTATTTGGGTTTGTCCGAGTAACGTTTCGAGTTTCAGATCTCTTTTGATTTAGATCACCTAAAAACGGAATGGCTGAAGCGATCATTATTTCACTTGAAGCGACCACCAAAGCTCCGTTACCTAATAGAAAGCATCGTTTAATACACTTACCCATATCTTGAAATGAGGAAAGGGATTCGTATTTATAAAGCTAGGGACATCAGTTTTTATGAAAAAATCGTAATTTTAACGGTTCAGTTCAAAAATATTTTAATTACTGTCCCATCGCACTAAGAAAGTGGGAGAATATATACATAGAGTAGGTACACCTGTGGCTACGCAAATGCTTGTGTACTACAATATGTCCTGCGCAACTAGCTGATCTCCTAATTAGAGAGAACAGACACGATAGCCGACAATTGGTCTACCTGACATGATCATGAAGTGAATAAATACCCAGCCAATGTCTCTTTACCGTCTCGTTAGAAATATTCTTTAGATAATTTCGACGAAGATTGCACCAAAAACAAGACAGACAAACACATTTAACAGCAAGAACTGACCGCACAACTAGCAGTTTCACGCGTTTTCTCCCGCGTCCCAGATAAAAGATACCTAGCTATGTTCACCGGGGATAGTGTAGCTTCCCAACAGTGAAAGAATTTTCCAAATAAGTCAATTATTTTAGAAGCCTATTCAATTCAAACAAACATTCAAATCTTTCTCTTTATAATATTAATATAGATATGACTGCCCCGTTGGTGTAGTGGTCGCAAGGCGCGACTGCTGTGCACGGGGTCTCGGGTTCGAATCCCGGGTCGGGCCGAAATCGCTTTGTGGGTTTTGAGAAACTTTCACAAAGCAGCCTGGAGTCTGGAAGTTGGTGATTGATTCACCCGTGCATCGGAGAGCACGTAAATGTCGGTCCTGCGCCTGATCTCTCTCCGGTCGTGTCGGATTGCCGTCCCATCGGATTATGAGAGTGAGGGAATAGAGAGTGCACCTGTGTCTGCGCGAATGCTTGTGCACTATAATATGTCCTGCGCAGCTGGCTGATCTCCATTAATGAGAACGGCCGCCGTAGCCGACAATCGGCCTGGATGCCATCAATATAGATATAGAAAACAACAGGAAATATATATACCTATAGGTGTATTTAAGCTATATTTCAAGCTGTTAAACACGGCTACTTGTTCAATTGGCTATTAAGATCTTTACGAGTAGGTATTTGACAATTATATCGGATTGTTCTCCTAAACTGTTAAGTACCAATCTAAGTAAAATTGGAATTTTTAATTAATAAAATTGCTATGTATTTGTTGCCGTTATTAAGGATCTTTTGCGAGTCTTGTGACAGTCGTAACTGTGACGGAGCGGCAAGGTTAAGCTGTGCTCATGGTCAAGGTATGGATGGGTGACCGTATGCGTTCAAATGACATGTCGAGACCAACAGCAACGACCTCGCTGGCACAATAGTTTCCAGGTACGGTCAACATATGTGTGATGAGCATCTTTGATGGTTATGGGCGTTAAAGTACGTATTTATGAAAATGTAATAATGTGTGAAGTATTAGTAACAGCGCCATCTACCGGTACGTTGTTAAACTAATGACTATTGACTTGTGCTGTTGAAGGTCAGCTATAGTAGTTTAAAGTTATGATACTAGATGGCGCGCATTTTAATTATAATAATTCCTTTATTAAATTAACTATTTAAATTAGTAATACAATACATCTAAGACAGTACAGAATTATCACTTTAGCAGTGTACTGAATTACCTAATTATTTGTTAACTTTATACGCGCACTGACTTGATGGACATCTGGCTTAGTGTAATAATAAAAAGTACATAGAGTTTGGCAATAGATGGCAGCATATTAATCTAATTTAATTTAGTCGAGACTCGTGACTTTTTTTTGCAATGTGGAAACCACCATGGGAAGCCAGTATATAACTACATAATAATTAAACATTAAAAATATATATTTAAAGGAATTAATTGTTTCAAGTAGGAACAACTTATTGCAGGTGGATAAAACTTTGCATAATAATATTAAGTATTATAATATGTTATTCTTATAATATAAGCTGTATTACTCCCAAATTATCACATCAGCTATAATTCCTTAGCGTACAAAAGTAAAAGAAAATTCCATCCATCCATTCATACAAACTTTCGTGTTTATAATATTTGCAGGATAATCAATCGCTACCAGATCATATAAGAATACCCGTCAATTTCATGAGCCTCGAACATATGAAAAATGGTTTAATTTCTTTATTTTTATTGTATTAAAAAATAATCTGAAGCATTGTTTTTTTTTTATAAAAAAAATCCACAACTAATTAAGTGCGCTTTTCAGGGCTCGTGGCTAAGTTACCCGTGCGGCACAAGCTCCTCTTAAATTAAAAAATAATCTGAAGCATTGACGTTTTTTATAAAATAAAAAAAATCCGCAACTAAGGGCTAACTAACTTCAGGGCTCGTGGCTAAGTAACCCGTGCGGCTGTTACTAAGCCACAAGCCCCTCAAAAAATAATCACCTAATTAAACCACTCTAAATATACCTTTAAATCAATATTCGTACCTCTCTATTCCAGCCATATTCCGTTCACAACCACAAAAGGCCTCCAGCTCATTATGGCATCCATATTGGTAGCTCGTTATCTGCGCACTCGTATGCACGACTTTTGTACGAGATACGGGGAAATAAAGAGGTATTGTGAGCTTATGTTGCAGTGTGCAATGCGTTGACGATAACGGGAATCCGAAGTACATGTACTTGCTAAGTTAGGGTTCCGCTTTTCAAAAGGTGCTTGGTGATATAACGGTTTTTTGGTAATACTCCTTTCTAAATATTGCTGTGTTTTAGTCGGATTGGCCTTTAATTTTAGATGCAAAGAAATCAGTCATTTGTTTAAGTCTATTGCGAATTTCCACTATAGGATATAGTTTTAAACTTGTTATTATTTCTTTAATTATTATGTAGTATTTTTATATCATAGTGATTAAGACACAAGACAGTCTAACCAAGGGGCATTGGGTTGCCCGGGTAACTGGGTTGAGGAGGCCAGATAGGCAGTCGCTCCTTGTAAAATACTGGTACTCAGCTGAATCCGGTTAGACTGGAAGCCGACCCCGACATAGTTGGGAAAAGGCTCGGGAGATGATGAGTGATTAAGACACAACTACTTAAATGTTTATGGGGATCCGGTGATAGTCTGTAAGAATTTGTTGCATTAGCCTAATTTTCAGGTAGAACGTCTTCTGCCTAGCCTGTTCCCAAGCTATGTTGGGATCGGCTTCCAATCTTAACTGGAGGCAACTGAGTACCAGTGTTTTACGTGGAGCGACTGCCTATCTGACTTCCTCAACCCAGTTAACCTAGGCAATCTAATGGATAATCCTTTAAATATTTGCAGTGTCAACAATTTATTGTTGGTTGGTCAATAAAAGTAATATAAAAAAAATGAAAATAGATAAGACCAAATTAAAATCCTTTAATTACCAAACCTATAGTAATCAAAAAAATAAAAACGAATATCAAACACAGCTAACAACGTGTCTGCTACAGTCAAGCCTCCCGGTAACCCTCACCAGGACTATATTGGAGCTGTCCCGCACCATGCGCACCAAGGGCACGTATCGCTTGCGCAGCCTGCGCTTATAAAGTCAACTGCAGAAGACGAACAACTAAAGCTGGTAATTGGGTGAGTCGTGATTGTAATGATGTTACCTGGGATTCTAGTTTTCATTTCTGATCTCAAAAATATCATAACTTGACAGCAATGGATGTTATGGATGCTAAAAATGTGTTTTGTGGGAAATCATGATCCCTTCTGCAGACAGTGCAGCTGGAAGAAGTATCTGGCTTTTACTGGCTTAAACCCTATTTTGTTCCTTCCAGAGGTCTTTGCGTGCCAGAGCAAATAATAGTAATTTTAATATTATGTTGTTTTGCGTTCTAAACCAACTGGTTAGATATATTATGTATATTTTACTAAGTCTTCGAAGAAAACGGTGACACAGCAACTAACAGTGTGTCTTTTTTTCGTGGAAATTAATCATAATAATATGACTCCTCCCGCTGAGGGTGCAGCTGGAGGGAATGTCGGACTCTTACTGACTAAAACCTACTGTGTAGGTCCCTGTGTGCCAGAGCCGCGGTAACTCTAAACTAAGTGTGCCTGCGTCACTCTTAAAACGAACTTTAATAGTACCTATGTTGTTATATTACCTAAACCATTCAAACATTCTTGAAAACAAAGATAGTCTTGCAAATTATGTAAAAAAAAAATTCTTCAGCAAAAAAACTTTTAATGCGAACATTAATATTCAAATGAAGTTTGTTTGTCTGTTTGTTTGTAGTTGTTGCATTCTGTTGGTGCAGCACGATAGACTTGCTAACTACTTGTAAAGTGCTTAAAGTTCCTATGTGAATAGTTTGGCTAGGAAAACTATGAGGCTTTACAAAAATTACTATAATAGGTATCCTTATTTTTTATTTAAATATCTTTAGCATTCAATCTATACTAATATTATACAGCAGATGAGTTTGTTTGATTGAACGCGCTAATCTCAGCAACTACTGGTCCGATTTGAAAAATTCTTTCAGTGTTAAATAGCCCATTTATCGAGGAAGGCTATATATAGGCTTAACATCAAAGTATGGATTACTTATGTACACACTTTCGCTTTCATATTTTTTTTATTACTTTTAAAGAAGGCTTACAGACTAATTACATAATATGGGTAAACAAATAATCTTAAATATTGCTAATAGCAAGCCTCTATGTGTATATGTTATTTATTATGTTATTGGCATTTAATAATATTAGTAGGGTGTCAACGTGGTAAAATTTAATTAAATTACTTTCTTTTGTGAGAAGTCAAGAGTCTTAGTTGTATCTGAAGCCAGTTAATCACGAACTTAGTCCACGCGAAGTGCTAAACAAAAATAAAAGTAGATAAAACTTCGAAATGACTTGGACTTGTTACCTACTTACATTTTACTAAGACTGACTGTAACTTGTAAGTACTGAAATACTCACATCGTTATCCTTACTGCTAATGTTATAAAAGTCTGTTTGTTTGTTGCACTTTTACGGCGGATTTTCAAAGACCTCATAACTACGATACCAGTCATCTATCTGCAGGCAAATAAACAATATCATCTGCCTAACCTTTTCCCAAGCTATGTTGGGGTCGGATTTCAGTCCGAACCGGCTGCAGTTAAATACCAGCGCTACTGCCTGTCTGACCTCCTCAACCCAGTTGCCTGGGCATTGGGCAGCCTGATAGCCCTTGGTAAGACTGGTTGTCAGACTTTCTGGCTTCTAACTACCCGTAACTACTGCCAAAGATGTACAAATGACAGCCGGACCAATAAAGAGTGCCTTCCAAAACATAGAGGAACTCGTCATGGTAAGATGGTCATCCATCCACCGTTGCTTAACGTTATGACAGATTGACCCGTGCGGCATTTACTTAGCCAAGAGCTCCTTAACAAAAACAGCAATAACAAGAAAGGGAAATGGTCAAAAGAAAGAAACTAGTAATTTTTAAATTAATTTTAATTAAGATGAAGTGAGACGATGATCTTGAATTAAAATATCAACCAGCTTCTGAGCGATGATATTAACAGTTCCTCGAACAGTCGCACCCACTATTTCTGGCATGACACTGGCATCAGCTACCCTTAAATTCTTCACTCCAAAAACTCGCAGCCTGGAATCCACCACAGATCCCATAGCACAAGTACCAACGTAATTGTGTAAAGTGGTTGCCATTCCTAGTACATAGCACTTCCAGTAAGCTTCAGTTCCTTGTTTCAGACCCTTACAATTTTCTAGTTGAGGATTCACAAATTCAGCATCAAGGCTTTTGTAATACGAGGTGTTCACTATTCTGTTGTAATGCTCCAGATATTTAGCGTGACGTTCCACATCTCTAGGGTTAGAATAGTATTTAGGGTTGATAATCGGTTGTTGCTCAGGATCAGTGCTATTAAGAAGAACTTCTCCTCGAGAATCAGGGTACAAAAGATGATGAGTAACAAAATGGACCTGCCTTCCAGTGAGGGACTTATGTAAGTTATCACAAACTGTATTCTTGAAGCTAAAAACGGAGCTACAAACTTGTAAAAAGAATCTTGGATCGACAATGAGTCCACTAAGAACTTGATAGTCCGCACGTTTCTGACATTCATTCAAGGCTATTCGACCTTCCATTACAGCTACTGGGAATTCATGAGGATTCTGTGGTGGCACAGAGTCTGCTGTACCCATTTCGTATACCATAACATTTGTGGGGTTATCTTGAAAGTTTTGTCCCACTGGCAAATTGGAAATGACCTTGATTTTCTTGCTCTCCAAATGATTTTTCGGTCCGATGCCGGAAAGCATAAGCAGTTGTGGGGACTTTATAGCTCCAGCAGCAACAATTATTTCTCTTCTTGCGTTTATAGTTATGTATTTCTTATCCTTTGTAAGAACTCTCACTGCTACAGCGCGTTTGTTATCATCGAAGATAATTTTGGTAGCTAGAGAGTTATACATGACTTTTAAATTAGGGTTGTCCCTTTCAGGGCTTAAAAATGAATAAGCATTACTTTGTCTGATACCCTCACCGATGGTGAAGTAAGTATTGGTATAGCCAAAGGGGTTCATTCCGTTGATATCGTTAAGGACATTTTGACCCATTTCTCTGTACGATTGGAAGAAACCATCATTTAAGCTCTTATGGTATTTCTTAATACGTATTTTGCCTTCAGTACCGTGGAAGAAAATATCAGGTGAATTGAGAATTCTTGGGTCTGTGACTTTTTCAGTTCTTTTGATAAGTGGGCATAGGTTTTTCATAGTCCATGAGCTGTCGTTTGTTATGGCTGCCCATCTGTCGTAGTCTTTGGGGTTTCCTAAACCATAGATCATGTAGTCCGCTTGGGAGGAACCTCCAAGTCCTCTGCCTTGCTGTACTGGTCCATGTGATACTGTTGTGAAGTTCCAGTCGAATTTTGAGTTCTTCAGTAGTGGAAATAGCCCTGGTTGCTATAAACAGAATAAAAACAGTTTTTTTAGGTTTACACAAAAAATGACCATTTTGTGCTGTTGACAACAGTGATGAACGAACAATGAATGAACTATTTAGAAATTAGTTAATTATTACTATTGAAAATAAGATGCACTGTGATCCAAAATTAAACTAATTAAAAGCCAAGACAAAAGTTTTTTTATTAAATAAACGATGTAAATAGTTCTAGAGATCAAAGCATTTTGTTAAAATAATTATGTAGTCATCTGCCTAGCCTTTTGAAAAGCATTTGATGATAAGATTTCCCTTCACTGCTCTGCTGGTAAAACGTAAAAATATGTAAATATGAACACATTATGCAGTAGAAATAGTTACCGTAGTTTCAAATTCGCCCATACCACCGGCTTCAATGACTATGACGCTGATGTTTTTTTGTTTTACCAAATAACTGGCGATCAAACTTCCAGCTGTCCCCCCACCAATGATAACAAAGTCAGCGCAGGTCCCATCTGAAAAGAAAACAAAGGAATGTATACTACTTCTCTGTTTCAATCCCCTTCGTTGAATGCTGTTCTTCGTTCATACTAAAATCATAAGTAGGCTACTTAATTTTCTGCATAATAGATAATAATATACGTATAAAAAAAGTCGTGGTGGCCTAGTGGTTAAAGCACCAGCCTTTCGAGTATGAGGGTGCGGGTACGATTCCAGGTCAGGCAAGTACCGATGTAACTTTTCTAAGTTTATCTTGGACACCAAAATACTGATTAAAGGTGAAGGAAAACATCTCGAGGAAACTGGACTATAAAGTCCGAAATCAGCAACCCGCATTGAGCAAGCGTGGTGATTAACGCTCAATCCTACTCCGTGGGAGAAGAGGCCTGTGCCCAGCAGAAACATAAAAAACATTAAAAAAAGGCTGTAATGATGAAAATGATGATGAATGGTCTCCAGCTTCTTTTTTTTTAATTAGGGTAATATTTATTTAGAATAACGTCAAATTATTTTTAAGTCACTCTCAATAAGCCCTTCCATTTGACACTCATATTGTTGAAATTCATTAAAAATAACTACTCCGCCATCTTGGACGGTCCGCCATATTGGATTTAGAATAACGTCATATAACATATCTTGCATTGTCATCCAAACTCAACGTGTATACAAAATTTCAGCTCAATCGGTTGAAGATATCTACTTCAAAATTGAATTCAAAGAATCCACCGTAACATACATACACTACACGGCAAGTTAAATAAAAGCTTTTAAAAAATAAGGATAAGGTTACCTTTGACAGTCACTTCTGGGGGCCATAGATATGCTGTCAGCTGTAAGACCGTCAGCAGCTTCAGGATATTTTGTGCCTTAGCTATGGTTGATAAAATTGATGCCGTGTCCATTTTTATAAAAAATCTTACAACATCAATGAACGAAACACTGAAACAAAACGTAGAGTATTAGACATTACAGAATGGCTGGACTTCATAATAATCTTAAGGCAAAACAATCCGCATCCAAATTGATTAATCTGTTTCAGAGAAACAGTGCCTCAAACAGATATACATAGTAGTCGAACTTATGACTGTTAGATCAGTAAAATCTGTGAAACTGTGTGACTTGCATGACGGAGAATATATTATTTATCTTGAGAGCAAATTGTTATTAAGAATATTGTCTCTTAAAAAAGATTAAGAGTTTTAAGTATATTTATTTTATTTTATTCTATTCAAAAAACTTACAGCTAAACAAAGAAATAATTCCAAAGGGTACAAATATTGATGGCCATTTAAAAGTTTTCACAATTAAATACATACATAATACAGAAATATACAAACATCAGTCAGTAGATGAACTAAGAACATAAGTACGCAAAGTGATACAAGTAAAAATTGATAGTTGTAAAATATTATTTCCAGCACATTTGTATACCTACATTTGGCAAATAAATGATTCTTATTCTTATTCTTATTCTGATCAATGTTAGTCAAAGAAACTCTTACCTACTTAAGAAAGATTTAATTCAAGTTTTTAAGTTTTAAGAGATAATATTCTTAATAACAACTTGAACAGATTATCATCAGTGCTTTATCATAAGGCTCCTTGCCTAGTTTAGGAGGCAGAAGTTCGCCTTTTATATTTATAAATAAGCTGTAAATTAATTATTATAAACATTTACAAAATACACAATAGATATTACTTAGAATGTATTCAAAAGACGACATGAGACTTACCTTTCCCAACGTAGACTGAAAATTCATTAAAATTTCCAATTAATATAGGAAACTTCGCTTCCAATTTAATGCAAAAAAAAGAATAACAAATTTCAAGTTGAAGGCAATTTAAATATTAATTAGTTGGTAGATAACTTACAATGTAAGGCTATGTTCATACGCGGTGTGTTTTTCGCAAGAGTTACCGTGGCCCTGGTACACAGGGACCTCCAGAAGGAACATACATAGTAGGTTTTAGTCTGTAAAAGTCTGACACCCCCTCCAGCTGCACCCTCATCGGGAGAGGTCACTTGATGAATAATTAATGTTAGAAAATAATATCTAGTTTTAATTCCGCGAGACAAAAATCCAGCATTGGGTGCAGGATGCACATGCAATACCGCCCTCCCGCCCACTTACACAAGCACAAGCAAGGAAGGGAAGATACCACCCTCCCTCCCTCATGCACCTGGACACGGAGAAATGGCAGCAAGCCCTGCAACCAAGCCGACTCCCTTGATGATTTGCCACGGAAAATAAAACGCCCGATCGTCGGATATGGCGGCGGCTTTTTCTAAAAAGAACTCTTTTTATGACTTCTCATGGTAAAAATACAAAGGCTATGTTCGGATAGTTATCGCTAAACTTTGCGATGACTCGCAATATCGCGCGATTTGTGACGCAAATACCATTCAAGACACCAGCAGGCTTAGCATGGCAACCGTAGAAACAAGTCTTGTTTACCGGAGATTGGATATAATGACAGAAAAGTGACAGATTGACGTAAGATTTCTTTTGACATTTTTTGAAGTAATTTTTCTTTTCTTCGATTGACATAAGGCTACAAGTAATTATATGCGAGTTGACAGGTCGCGCCATGCTCGGGCAGAAGACATGTTGACATTGATAGAAAGAGCTTTGTCTTTTCTTGACAGAATAGATATAAAATCGCCATGCTAAGCCTGCAGAGGGTGGTCCCATAGTAAGAAAGACTGTGTGACTTTCTGGCTTCTGAGTACATATAACGACTACCAAATGTATACATGTAATAGCTAGGATTCACAATTTAACATGCCTTCTAAAACACGGAGGGAAGTTTGTTATGAATTGTTATAGTTTGTTATACTGACAGGATAAAACGGCTAAACTAATAAATTTAATATGGATATGTTTCAATGCGAATAAGCTGAAGGTTTCCGTGGATGAAAATCATCATCATCATCATCTCCCGAGCCTTTTCCCAACTATGTTGGGGACGGCTTCCAGTCTAACCGGATTCAGCTGAGTACCAGTGTTTTACAAGGAGCGACTGCCTATCTAAATTCCTCAACCCAGTTAGAGCAACCCCTTTTTTTTTTTTTTTTTTTTTTTTCGTGGGAAATCATCAAATGACCCCTCCCGCTGAGGGTGCAGCTGGAGGGAGTGTCAGACTTTTACTGACTAAAACCCACTATGTTCCTTCTGGGGGTCCCTGTGTGCCAGGGCCGCGGTATCTCTCACGAACAACCCGCAGCCCAAGCAGGTTAGAGCAACCCCTTGGTTAGACTAGATAGAAATATTGACTAAAATATATTATTTTTAAAATGTCAGGATGTGTAAAGGCCTACTGGAATTAATTAATATTATCTGTCAAGCCAGAAACTAATCTTCACTAAACCTATTATTGACGTCAAAAATTAACTAAAACATACTTCATTCGCGATAAGCAGAAGGGACGATGACTCCAAGAGATTATCTTGGTTCATTTAAATATTGTGACTCATGTGGCGAAGGTGAAGTGGTTAAGCAATCGGCTTATATGCTGACTGTCTAAGGTTCGATTCGATTTTTTTTTATTATTATATTATATTATTTTATTTTATTTATTAAAATTGGTTGTGGATAACACTGATCGCCGTATCAAATTTTGGTAATTTCAAAATTGACTCCAACATGTCAAGCTATCCGAATATGTCAAATTCTACCAATCGAATATTAACCTTCCAGTATTGCGATGATAAAGTTGAAAATCTACTAAAGAAATTTGACGAATTGTAGTAGCTTGATGTGCTGGCGTCTGTACGTTTCATCAAAATCCATTCAGTAGTTGAGCATGGAAGAGTAACAAACGTCCATTCATCCATCCATGCTTACAAACTTTCGCGATTATAATATTTGTAGGATATTGACCCCGTTATCACAATGGTAATAACGAGGGACTACCAAGCTCTGGATCCAGGTTTCGAGCCTCAGTACGGTTGACATTTGTGTGATTAGCATGTTTGTTGGCTGTGGTCTGGATGTTTTTCTATAAATACATAGAACAACAGCAGCATTTAGCATTATGTGTAAAGTATATTAGGTAGTTTATCAATTGTATTAGCACTCATAACACAAACGAATCAATCAGCTTGCCTTAGAGCTAAGTGATCGTATGTGAAAAGGTGTCCCGATATGTTATTATGGTTTTTATGATATAAAAGTCTGTTTCCTAAAAACTTTTTGACTGCGCAAAAATGTTTGAGAGGTAAGATACAAGAATGGACATAAATTTATAGCTCTTTTTACTTTTTTTTTTCAATTTAACATAGTTATGCCATTGTCCCCTTTGTCTAAAGAAATAAGACATTCCTTAAAATAGGTTTAGGAATTTCGCGTCAAATAGTTTCTGAGAAGCTTCGTCTATATCAAATGTATCGGACTTAGTCTGGGTTTGATTCCAAAAATGGATAGAAATAAAACTCTTTTTGAAGCTAACTTTCCTTAAAAAAAATAGTAGTCTTAGTGAACTACTCCGCGCACCAGATTATAATAAGGGTCCAGTGGTTTCTGACATTTAAGTGTTCAAACAGACCTACTCTTTGGCTTAATAATAGTTATATTAGATAAATAAAAGACCTGTTTTTATCCACAACCTACTCCCTGCCGGGGCTTCGGGAGTATTCCCAAGAGTTACCGTGGCCCTGGCACACAAAGACCTCCGAATGGAACAAAGATAGATCATAGTTAATAAAAGCCTCCACACCAAGCACTTTGTGTAGTACAGACACCAGCACGTCAAGTTACCCGAAACTGACAAATTTTCCTAATCAACTTTGAACTAAACGTTTCAGCGATAAAGTTGAAAATCTATAAAGGAAATTTGACAGATTGTAATCACTTGACGTAATGTAAGCACACCGATGAAATCTCACCTTTACGAATAGAAAAACAAAATAATATCTCTACTCATTGACATTAAAACTAGTTGAAATCAACAGCTGTCCGTAACACTTAACGAGCAATATCTCAGTAAGTTTAACTGAAATAAGTTACCATTTTAACTGTAAAGTCATGAATGAAGAGCCAAGAATATCCCGTTCAGTTAATCTAGATCTATGTGAAGTGTTTGGTGCACGCTATTTTGACTGACTTGTGGATAATAGAAAGAAAAGAAAGAGAGAAAAATAGTTTATTTTGCACAAGCGCACACACTGTAACAACACGTACAAATATAAAAATATAAGAAAGCAAAAACTCGAAAAAAAAATCTTAATAAAAAATATATAACTTAAAAGACTAGTATTAAAATCCGTGGTCCACAGATCTTAATATTATTATATAGAACTCTTAATTATACGCTTTTTAATTACTTCTTTTTGTAATCAAAAATTTCTTTCTCATTTTTTTATCTCTATGTATTTCAAAGACAGTCAATACGTTTAGTTAGAAGCTGGAGAGTTTGACAACCAGTCTTCCCGTATCAGGTCGCTCAGGTAAGGAGGTCAGATAGGCAGTCCATGTACAGACGCCAGCACATCAAGCTACAATCCGTCAAACCTTAATAGATCAACTTTGTCGCTGAAGCATATGGTTCAAAGTTGATTGGGAAAATTTAACGGTTTCGGGTCACTATACCTAAACACTGATACTTAGCTGCAACTGTTTAGACTGGAAGCTGACCCCAAAATAATTAGGAATTGTCTAGGCAGATGTTTTTCACTACCACTAGCAAAAGGAATTTCTAATTACCTCTATACCGAAACAAACACCATAGACGTTTCCCCTCCGAAACGTAATCCAGCGCCATCTTTATTTAATGGTTACGCCATTAAAATAAAGAAAGGTCTAATTGCCAATTGCAACTTGATCGCGTGACAAAATATACGGGTAGGATGGTCCAATGTCATAGCTGTAACGCGAAGTGGCTATGAATATGAAATATTAGTATCAAGCAAGGTTGGGTGTGGTAGGTAGCTATATTTTATGGGTAGATAGATAGGTAGGTATGATGTGGTGTGTATAGTCGTGGTGGCCTAGTGGTTAAAGAGCCAACCTCTCAAGTGTGAGGGCGTGGGTTCGATTCCAGGTCGGGCAAGTACCAATGCAACTTTTCTAAGTTTGTATGTACTTTCTGAGTATATCTTGGACACCAATGACTGTTTCGGATGACACGTTAAACTGTAGGTCCCGGCTGTCATTGAACATCCTTGGCAGTCGTTACGGGTACAGCCAGTAAGTCTGACGCCAGTCTAACCAAGGGGTATTGGGTAGCCCAGGTAACTGGGTTGATTAGGTCAGATAGGCAGTCGCTCCATGTAAAACACTGGTATTCAGCCGAAACTGGTTGGACTGGAAGCCGACCCCAACATAGTTAGGAAAAGGCTCGGGAGATGAGATAGGTAGGTATGCCAAGTCATATCAAAATCTATCTAGTAGCAGCGTAAAAGAGTAACACACATACAGACATGCATGCATACATTCTTATAAACTTTCGTATAAGATTAAAGATACCTATCAATCGTATCAACCATACAGACAGAAATGTGTTGCTTGGGAGTTTGTTCCACCATTTCTTCTTCCCAGCGATAACACATAGAAAGTGAAGGGCGGGCGTTTTGGGGGTTGTCTCTTGCAAAATTGACCTACAAAAATTCCTGATTTTCAGCCTACTTTGAACAGGTAAATGACTATTTATCTTTTTTATCTTATCGTAGGGATATTATATTCCTTTTTTTTTGAGGTACTCGTGCCAAAGTTACAAATATCTTGATGTGCTGGCATCTTTACTAAAATTAACCTACCTCAATCTGACAATTTCAACCCTATCACAATACCGAAAGGTTAATATTCGATTGGTTAAAGACAGATTCGGGTAGGTTGATGAGCTGGCGTCTGTACATTGTAACTTGTATATGTTATATTAGGCACATTTTGGGCTAAAGTTATTTTGACAGTTTTGTGTAGCATGATGTGCTGGCGTCAATACTATACTTGCCCATAAAGTAAAATAGCGTGAAGAATATGACATTAAAATGAACGCGTTTCGTGTGAAAACACAATTAGCAGACGACAGCTAATTAACTAAGTTATATTTGTTTTCTAAATGTCATAGTGGTAGGTTATGGTACATTTCCATTGATATTTCCATATTAACAACAAATTTCATGTTGGTACTGGTACATCCAATGACCTTGCTAGCTGAGGGTGCAGCTGGAGGGAGTGTCAGACTCATACTGACTAAAACCTACTATGTTCCTTCTGGAGGTTCCTGTGTGCAAATACCACGGTAACTCTTACGAACAATCCGCAGTCCCGGCTGAAAGCACCAGGCTTTCAATTATGAGTGTTTGGGTTCGATTCCAGATCTGGCAAAAAACAAAGTATAGGTATCTTAGATACAAATGACTGATTAAAGGTGAAGGAAACCATTTCGAGGAAACCTGGACTATAATGACTGCAATTGAGCAAGCGTGGTGATAAACGATCAAACCTTCTCTGTGTGAGAGGAGGCCTGTGTCCAACAGTGGGAAGTTAAAGAGGCTCATGGCAATGGTAATGATGATGGCACATCAATACCTCTAGAAGGAACAAAATAGGTTTTAGTCAGTAAAAGTCTGACACACCCTCTAGCAGCACCCACAGCGGGATCATTTGATAATTTCTCACTCACAACAGGGTGTCCTTTTTAAACCCCAGACATAAATTCAAACAGTCATCATGGATGAGCAATATAGGCTAAGAGCTTGTAGACTCATCATCATCTCTCGAGCCTTTTCCCAACGTTGGGGTTGGCTTCAACTTGTAGAATCTCATAATATTTTTTAAAACGGCAATAATTACGAAATTATTAAAACAAGCTACGGATTATTACGACGTTATTAAAATCCAACGCGACAGCTATGACTATTTTCTAGTCTAATTCAAAAACTAAATTAATTTCGCACATTACAGTTTTGAAACTAGATCGAAAACTTTATAATAGCTTTGAACGGACAAAGTTTATATTTACTCTGAACTTAGAGCGTCTAACCGACTGGATACGCAACGATCACGAATTTATGCGAAAAACTCTGCTAATTTACATTTACATTGGAAGGGCAAAAAATAGTGATAGCTCTATGATAAGCCTGTTTTATCGCCCCACTGCTGGGCATAGGCCTCCCACACAGAGAAGGATTGAGTGAGTGTTTCATTTGTCATGCATTTTCAATCACGTCGTTACCTACGCACGCACACGACAACATTATTGTCAAACACATGCATCTATCAATCTTGACACATATAGTATGTGATAATGTACTGTTGAGGTTTGAACTCTTTACGTTTTTATTTAATTCTGTTTTGGTACTGGTAGAATCATCATTTAAATATGGAGTTGTTTAAAAATAAATAGCTAGTCTTTTGATAATTCGTTTGTCAGTCTGAGTCTACCAGCAGCTCTTACCAAGAAAATGTATTTCAAGTGAAAGATTTGAGAAGTTGCCTTTCAAACCATTACCTTTGTGGAATGACGGTACCTGGAGGCGGTTCTTCTGCATGTGAAGTCTACGGTACACAAACATACAAGTATGAGCGGCCTTACCTTTGGCAATGGCGTGTCTAGTTGGTTAAATTCTCAATGCTCTGAATTTAAATGTTAATTAGAAGATTCCGTGTATAACAGCGATTAGCTAAACATTGGGTACGCAAACTTTTGAGCTAAATTTAGATTTTTCGTTGAAGAATTTTTGTGAGGAATTTTTGTTTGTGCTAATATCTAGTGTTAGTTAATTTTGTGATATAATTCGTGGTTACTCTAAAGACCTTACTACTTAGTTTGGCTACTTTGTTAATAAATACGATTAAAATATATACAAATAATAATAATTGTACAATAAATTATATGGCTATGTTTATTACGTTTGAAACAAAACTAATAAATCAAATTGTTGCTAATGTTATTAATTGTAGTAGAATAAATGGCTTTTTTATTTTATTTTACTCTAAAGACCTACATTCATAAATATTCGATGATAAGCTGCTTTTATCACGGTCAATTTACAGACACCAGCAGGTCAACCTACCCCAATCTGTCAAATTTTACCAATCGAATATTAACCTTCCGTGATTGTGATAAGGTTGAAAATCAATTAAAGAAATTTGAAAGATTGTAGGTGGATGTGCTGGCGTCTTTACGGATGCTTTGCGATCTGTCTATGGTGATATGATATTATCTCCTTACGTAAATCACCATGTAGACTATGACTTAAATTAAAATTTGAATATTTTTGAGCAATCTGGGTATTTCCAATAGGTCTAGTCAGGACTTTTTGGGTCGTTATTTCATCATCTCAGCCATAGGACGTCCACAGCTGAACATAGGCCTCCCCTTTAGATCTCCACATACACCGGTTGGAAGCGACCTGCATCCAGCGTCTTCCGGCGACCTGTATAAGGTCGTCTGTCCATCTCGTTGGTGGACGTCCTACGCTGCGCTTGCTGCTCCGTGGTCTCCACTCTAGCACTTTTCGACCACATCGGCCATCTTTTGTTTTTTTTTTATCATTCTTCGGTCGTTATTTATCTGCACATAATGTAGTAAAATTGTATGTTAACTTTGCCAAAAATACACGCTATGTTCATTGTGTAATTTGTGAATAAAAACCTCCTGAATACAAATGCTACGAAAACATAACAAAGGTCTAAATTTGAAATTAAAGTCACGATGGTAACAAAGGCTTAGATAATTAATTGCATTAGTCCCTAAAAATAAACTATGTATTTCAGCTTCAAAGGTCAAGGCGAAGGTATTAAAAGGCTACGAATACCGTAGCTAAAGAAGTTGTATCTATTTTTAGGTCTATACATATAAAACTAATCATTAATCAGCTGCATGGATCAATCGATTGTAAGGTAGCAACGCTTTGCGCGGTCAGTCCGTGGATGGGTGACCATCTTCGTTATGAGTTTCTCCTTGTTTCGGAAGGCACGCTAAATTGGATGTCATTTGTACATCTTTGGCAGTCATTACGAGTAGCTAGAAGCCTGAAAGTTTGACAACCAGTCTTACCAAGAGGTATTGGGTTGCCCAGGTATCTGGGTTGAGGAGGTTAGATATGCAGTCGCTCCACGTAAAACACTGGTACTCAGCAGCATCCGGTTAAGACTGGAAGTCGACCCAACTTAGCTTGGGAAAAGGCTAGACAGATAATGATTACGATAAAAGAGCTTGACGTATTTGTATATAACAAAGCACACAAATAAGTATTTTTAATTAGTACTTTTTCATCCTGCATGAAAATTGTATTTCAACACCTATTTAGAATGGATTATGAAATAAACGAAAAACAAAGTAGAAATGCGAATATACATACGCTTATGTACAATACATGTCCTATTTTATTATTAGACCTAGAGCAAATAATGGAAAGATACTGAAATATTATTCCACATAAAAAAACTAGAAACCATAAATAATTCTTACATATTCCAACTTCTAACATATTCCAGTCGTAACAATTTCTATTCGTGTCAACGCAAGCTTTTATTTTTCAGAATCAAGGGCAGCCCCAAAGTTACGACTGCGAAGTACATTTGAAACTGAACTTTATGACCATGAAAATAAGGTTGTATGGAATGCAAAACCAATTTGGTTTTGTGAAGGGATGATATCACTATGTGTGATTTAACGCGTCTGATTATATTTTAGGGTTGGCGTTTTTACATAGTTTTGGTCTTGTGGTATGGTAATGATATGGGTATGGAAATATGTTATGTACCTATACTCCATGTGGCTAGGTATTTAACTAAAAATAAACTGTCTTGGTATGAAGAAGTCGTGGTGGCCTAGGGGTTAAAGAGCCTCTCAAGCCTCTCAAGTATGAGGGCGGGGGTTCGATTCCACGTCAAACAAGTACCAATGCAACTGTTCTAAGTTTGTATGTACTTTCTAAATATATCATGGACACCAATGACTGTGTTTTGGATGGCGCGTTAAAATGTAGGTCCCGGCTGTTATTGAACATCCTTGGCAGTCGTTACAGGTAGTCAGAAGCAAAATCAATGTAAATACAATAATTACAATTACTGAAGAAATTGAAAAGAAATTTAAATAAAGTAACAACAATAACTTAATCAAGCAGATACTAATTATACATTCGGTATATATAAACGCAGAAGTTAAGATGTGCGGATGTTTGTTGATCTCACACCCAAAAACTTCTGAACGGATTTTGATAAACTGTCCAAAGCATATGAGGTATATAATTTAGTACATAGTTTCATCGAGACTTTGGTGAAACTACGAAAAATAATTAGTCCAGTATATTTGTCAAAGGCCAACAATGGTTTAATGACGTCATTCCCGCACCTAATTTTAACCACCCTCGGTAATGGTGACATAATTATCTAAATGTGTGGTAAGGTCATGGCGTAGGTACTTCGATAGTGGTTTTTGTTACATTTTAATGATTTGTGTGATGTCATGTTTAATGTTTGATAGAAAAATAACAAACGTTCTATATTTATTATTACGACTTTCGTGTTTGGATGGATGAGTGACATAGGCATAGCTCAAAAACTCAAACTCAAAATCATTTATTCAAATTTGGCTGTAAAACAGCACTTTTCGAACGTCAAAGCCGTCGATGACACGGCGTAAGTAAATAATATACTATAAAATTCTACTAGTTAACTTTTCTCAAGCCCAGAATCGAACCCCGACTCCATTGCAAACTCAACTCATATAAGGTTTCAAATCTGACTAACGAAACTAACCACTTTTAGATATACATATGCAAACATTTCTCTACTAGCTTCGGCGAGTGGTTTTGCCCGTAAGAACTACTCCACGGACCCAGATAAGATATAGTCTTCCCCGATAAGTAGGCTAATATACACAGATTTTTTTCAAATCGGTCTAGTTATTCCTGTGATAAACGCATTCAAACAAACAGATAATCAAACTCTTCAGCTTCACTATCACTACATAGTATAAAACAAAGTCGCTTTCTCTGTCCCTATGTCCCTTTGTACGCTTAAATCTTTGAAACTACGCAACGGATTTTGATGCGGTTTTTGTTATATAGATAGAGTAATTCAAGAGGAAGGTTTATATGTATAATAACATCCATTAAATAGTGGAGAAGTACTGTTATTTTTGAGTTTGAGGTTTTCTGCAGTGTATTTAGTATCAGCATTGCACCCGTGCGAAGCCGGGGCGGGTCGCTAGTAATAATATAAGCAAGATAAATAAGTGCTAAGTACAAAACAAAAGTTTTAAATTCATAGAAAGTCTACTTACGTTCGAAAAAAAAAACTTTTCTCTCAGATACATAGGACCATTCAAACCTCTTTTGTCACAGCTACGACATGACTACGTAAAAAAGCGAAAGCTTTTTCTTTCTAAAACAAAGGTTCTCGCGCAAAAATAAACGTTCAAGTTCAAACACTGGCGCGGTAACTAATTAGCAGACACTTTTAAAGGAATACCATAGACCTATCAACAGTTCGAAAAAGGAATTTCTTTTTTTGAATTGAGTATTTTGTATATGGAATAGTTGACGATCAGCGAATTTATTGGTTAAAAATTGCACAGCGCGGCGTTCATTGGTTGTTTTAATTGACTTCTAAAAAAGGATGGTGTTCTCACTTCTTGATGTTTGTCATAATATTTTTATTTTAAAATTGGGATTTGGGAAGACTACAAATTCAATCGACTGTGATAATTTTCTTAGACCACACCAAGTATGATAAGCTGGCCGCAGTAACAAAGTCCCACTGCTTAATCGAAATATGGATGAGCCTATCCAAGGACTATTATTGTCTGATATATTACCCCATGTTCGTAAACCCGGCTGTCATTGAACTTCCTTGGCAGTCGTTACGGGTAGGCAGAAGCCAGTAAGTCTGACGCCAGTCTAACCAAAGGGGATTGGGTTCCCGAATAACTGGGTTGAGGAGGTCAGATAGGCAGTCGCTCCTTGTAAAACACTGGTACTCAGCTAAATCCGGTTAGACTGGAAGCCTAGCCCAACATAGGTGAGAAAAGGCTCTTGAGATGATGTATTGCACTGTCAACGGCATTGACATGAATCTAAACGCTATAATTTAATTACAATTCTGTGCCTACTCAACAGGATAAATCATAAAGGGATGACGTCATACTAAAAGAATGCTTTTACCATATAAAACGTGAAGATAGTTGAAATAAATTAACTCTCTGTGCCTTCCAAGTGTAAGACACACTCATATTATCGTTTTACTTTTAGTTTCTAAGAAGTGTTAGCATATGCGCTCGCGCATCTAAGGCGGGGGATGCACCGGATTTTATAATTTATTATTTTTGTAAAGCACGCTGATTTTTTAACAGTGTTGAACCATAAAACAGTGCTAAAGAGATTGTTATAATTAAATAATAAAATGAGGCTAGATTGAAACTTGATATTAATGTGTTTTTGTCTGGATATTTTAATTATTTTCCTGTATAAATGTAAGTGATTTGGATGAGTTTAAAAAACATCTTTTTATAAAAGAACTGTCTATTATTAACAAGATAAAAAAGAGACATACTATTATTATTGTTTAAAGCACAAGCCACTCAAGTATGAGTATACGGGATTGATTCCTGGTCAGGCAAGCATCCACACAACTTTTGTCAGTTATGAATAACCAACTCGCATTAAGCAAGTGTGGTGATAAACGCTCCATGCTTCTCCGTGTGAGAGGAGACCTATGCAGCAGTGGAACGATAAAAATGCTGATGATGATGAACATTTTAAATTAATAAGGCTGCAATGGAACTGCACAGTCTACTTACAGAACGCTCCCTATGTGTCTCCAGCCTAAATCGAGTTACCTTTGGCCACAATGTAAAGAAGTTGCAAATGTTATTTTCCTTTTATTTTCAACGTGCTAACCTTTCGTATATTTAGATAAATTTATTTTAACACTAAATGAGGAAGGAGGATACATTGCTGTGTTTTTCTAAGAATCTTTACATTCTAGCTTGTGTGTAAGTAACAACCGCACGTATCGATCGATCATAAGGTTAAGAAACGCTTGGCGCGGAAGGTCCGTGGATGATTGACCGTATTATGGTGGGTCCTAGCTATCATTTGTGCATCTTTGGCAGTCGTTACGAGTATTCAGAAGCTAGAAAGTCTGACCACCAGTTTTATCAAGGGGTGCCGAGCTGCTCAGGTAACTAGGTTGAGGAGTTCAGATAGGCAGTCCCTCAACAGCCGACCTCAATATAGCTTAGGAAAAGGCTAGGTGGATGACTGTATGGGAGAGCTATCCCATTACAAATGTTTTACTAGTGAAACATAATATTTATTCTTTGTTGTGACATATCTTTTTTATGACACCTAATTGTTAATTAGACAAGTAATTTTGAGCCTAAGAGTCATTTTATAAACTTCTCTTGAAATAAAAATGTTTTTAATAAGTTTTACATGTTTTTAATAAGATCTACATATGTATTCCATGTTATTTTTGTATTAACAATAATTTATTAGCCGACCTATTATGCAAGGCAAGGTATCCTGACCCTTCGCCTAGTAGCAACACACAGGCTAGATAGATCGTCAATCTTCGGCTAAGCTCGGCTATCTCACCTCACACTAGCGATAACCGTCACATTTTCTTAAAATAGCTTCACAATAAACACAAAACAATATCTTTTTTTTCAAAATAATGAAAAAAGTCATTTTTTTTTTACAAAACCGTTGGTTGCACTTGCGCATCACATCATACGACTTAGCTATTGTTAAACGGGTTTTTAACGGGAGTCGACAACAGTATACCTGTCTCTTTTTGTCCTGCTACAATTTGTATGTTTTGTCTCTTTCACACACGGTGTCGTGTTAAGGATGGAGGCACAGGAGATGTTTTTTTACTTAAATTTGAATAAATTTACACTTTTAAAGAAAGGTTTTAAGTTTATATAGGGTTTTTGAACTCTTGCGCCGTCAGTCACTATGTGATGATTATAGAATCGATATTATGGAGTTTTTAACTGTTATTTTTATAGTTCGATTGGCACCTGTATTTTTGTTATTAGTTTTGACAGTAAATCTTTGAGATAAAATCCTTCATAACACGTTTTGTGATCAACGATCTGATATATCGTGACTCGTGTATGAATTCGTTTATTTACGAGAAATCGATTGCTTTGATGATCGTAATCGATTAAAAGCTTATTACTTAGTTTTTGTGGGTGTGTTGACATTAAGGTTTTATCTCTTAAATTACTTTACATTCCCAGAAAAGTCATCTATTGTTAGATACTATTTGAATTGTAATTTCATTTAGATTAACTATTCTAGATATAATTGCAAAATTTAGTTATTCTAGAATATTCAATGATACATGTTATTTATTAATTTAAGAAATGTAAAGTAATTCTCCTTCCATGATAGCCTAAAAATAACTTTATCTAATTGAATTAAGGCATATCTAAAAAAATAAATAGAGGAAAATAGTGCCTTAAAATGGTGAAGTTTAGTCAGTAAATGTCTGACACTCCCTCCCTCTACACCCACAGCTGGAGGGGTCATCTAAGAGTTTAAAATAAAGGTAGATACAGTGTCCTACTCACTTACGAAAATTTTTTTCGTGGGAAATCATAAAATTCCGCTTAGGGTGCAGCTGGAGGGAGTGTCAGACTTTTAGTGACTAAAACCCACTATGTTCCTTCTGAGGTGCCTGTGTGCCAGGGCCACGGTAACTCTTGCGAACAACCCGCAGCCCAGGCAGACTCTGGCCCTAAGGGGCCCCTCCTATTTTGCTGACATTTCTTCGAGGAGCGCGTGGAACTGAACGCGCCGAGGTTTTAAAGAAACTTTAAAACGAGTAAGATGCTGTAATTAACACCGAAACTTTCAAGGAACCATGCCCTTTAAAGTGAAAGATATACAAAAAGATAAAACCGAACGAAGATTTATATTCGCTTTGAAATAATTTCTTTTTCGTTTTCTTCAAAAAAGTTTGAACGCTGCAGTTTTGATAGCAAGATTTGTAGCGTCCCTAATCAAAGGCATGTTTTTTATTTTGGTATAAGATTTTTAATTGATTTTCTTTTGTTTCATTTCGCGAATTCTCTTGGCGGTCTTGAAGTATAGAAGATGTACGAAGCTGGTATAGAATTTACTGGTTTTCGAACTTTGGTTTATATGTTTATGTAAAGCCAAATGAGTTTGTTTTCTTGAACTCATTAATCTCAATAACTACTGGACCGATTGCAAGAAATATGTCAGTGGTTTATGGTCCATTTATTGAAGAAGGCTATTGGCTACTCCCTATGTATTTTAATGACCCATCCCGCTGTAGATGCAGCTGGAGGAAGCGTCAGACTCTAACTGACTAAAACCCACTATGTTCCTTCTGGAGGTGTCTCTAGGGTTCCTGGAGAATCTTTTATCTGAAAGTAAAAACCCCACGAAAAGCTTTTCAGAGCATATTTTTATCTTTTAAATCTTCCTTCAACACTTGTAAAAAAATATATTGAAAAAAATGTCTTCAGTTGTAGTTTATCTTCTATCACTAAAATAAGTTATATGTTTTCAGACAGTAAACTTAACTTTCCCATTTGTATCATAAAACAATTCAGAGCCAGAAATTCAACACGAAAACAAACAAATTAAAAAAAAATCAACACCTTTCTCTCGCTCAAAACACATAACTCAAACAAACATTAATACCTGGTACATATCGTAATTAAATTTAAGCATTGCATGTACCACTAAATCTTTTAAATGAATCGTCCTTAGAGTGTTTAACTACCTGGATACGCCATTTCTTCGCCTTCCTCTCTGCTGAAGGTACTAGACTTCTTAGTGTAATTTTTTCCGTGTACGATGTGATCAAAAATGTATGAGTGAGATTCAGTATTTGTTGCCTTGCCTCAACCATCATCATCATCATCATCAGCCTATTTATCGTCCCACTACTGGGTACAGACCTCCTCTCTCACAAAGAAGGGTTGAGCGTTAATCACCACGCTTGCTCAATGAGGGTTGGTGATTACAGACATGATAGTTTAGGTTGTCCTCAAGACCTGCGGATGAATTTGGATTCCCGCGGCCCCGCGCGCTCGTTTGAGGAGACACCGGGTTTGTTTTGACCGGTAAGAGTCCGGCACACCCCTCTGCCTCTTCACAGGCGGAGGATAGTCCATGAGGATATCACACCGAAAAAAAAGGTTGTCCGCAAGATTCTCCTTAACCCTTAACAGTAATTTGTGCGCAAGATATATTTAGATTTAGAAAGTACATACAACTTCGAAAAGTTACATTGGTACTTGCCTGACCTGAAATCGAACCTGCACACTTGTACGCACAAGGGTGGTGCTTCAACCACTAAGTCAACACGACCCACCCATGGCGCGTAAAATAGACGGACATAGATTAGAATGACATAAAGATTCATACTGGTTCTCCAGCTGGTTGTATGTTCTAAGGAATCGTCTCACCGCACTCACACTAATTAAACATACATATTACTCTGAGGTTCAAAAACCTCAATCTGAATCATTAGAGCATGCTTTTATTTTATCTTAAGTAATTTCTTTACTTGCGATTCCAAGATGATTTTAAATCTCGGTTTTGTGATAAACATAATATAGTTTCTACTTGGTGAGTCTATAGTAGAAGAAAAATCTAGCACCTATTAGTAATAAATTGCATAAAAACTAACTTTTTGGTTTTGAATGTTAATGGCATCCAGGCCGTTCTCTCTAAGGAGATCAGCCAACTGCTCAGGACATATAGTGCACAAGCATATGCGCAGACACAGGTGCACTCTCCATTCTAGAATTTGTAACCAGCCTTCAGCAGGCTCAGCATGGCAAACGTAGACACAAGTTTTGTCTACCGGAGAATGGACATAATGACAGATTGACGTAAGATTTCTTTTGACACGTAGAAAAGTAATTTTTCTTTTCTTCGTCCAACTTAAGTCTACAAGTGATTATATGCAAGTTGACAGGTCTCGCCGCGCTCGGGCAAAAGACATTTGTTGACATTGACAGAAAGAGCTTTGTCTTTTCTTGATAGAATGGACATAGAATCGCCATGCTGAGCCTGCAGGAATGTTTGCCTTTTTTCCTTTGAAAAAGGGGAAGTTGGTATTGCTGTTTTTTTTTTCGAAATATTGTCCTCATTCCATTAAAAAATACCCATTCATGACGGTAGTGGTAGTTTGACCTTTATATTAATTAAGTGTTAATAAAAAATGACTGGAAGAAAATTTTAATCATTCAAAAATGTGTGTGAATGATTCAGTGTAACTGGAAGGTAGGTATTTGTTCTTTGAATTTAACTTGTATAGGTAGTTTGGATAACCCAAAGTTTAGTTTTGTATCATGGTTATTCACGTCCCTTAAAAGTAATGAAAATTAACAGAAATTAAAATCGTACGTGTCATGTCAATGTACTGAATGTATGATGAAACTGTCAATTTTTTCGATCAACTTTGAACCATATGCTTCAGCGACAAAGTTGAAAATCTATTAAAGAAATTTAACAGATTGTAGTAGCTTGATTTGTGGAGTCTGTGCATCGTGCTCCGGAAAAAATGTTTTGAGAGGAGCTCGTGGCTAAGTAACAGCTGCATGGGTCGATGGATCATAAGGTTAAGCGAAGCTTGGCGCGGTCGCTCTCGGCTGTCATCTTTGGCAGCCGTTACGGGTGGTCAGAAGCCAGAAACTCTGACAACAAGACTTACCAAGGAGTATGGAGTTGCATAGGTTACTGGGTTGAGGAGGTTAGATAAGTAGGTAGTCGCTCCATGTAAATCACTGGAACTCAGATGCATCTAGTTAGAGTGGAAGTCGACCCCAACATAGCTTGGTAAAAGGCCAGGCAGATTGATTGAACGCAGGTGATCTCATATAACACCCGTATTTTGGGAGTCACGTAACTTGGTTTTTATGTAATACTAAACACACGATCAATCACAATTACATATATATCTACCAATACAAGGTTGATGTTTTTACGCATGTACTAGCATCTACCAGCGGTGTCACCATCATCAGCAAATTCCCAGCAAAAACACATAAGAAGTGGTGAAGGGTGGACGTTTTGGGGGATGTCTTTTGTAATTTCTGACGTTCAAAAAGATTTTGAGTTTGGGTTGAGTTTGAGTTCAGTTGGCACTGCTTCGCACACCCAGATAAAATGTAGTCTATAGCCTTACTTGATACATCATCATCTCCTGAGCTTTTTCCCAACTATGTTGGGGTCGGCTTCCAGTCTAACCGGATTCAGCTGAGTACCGGTGTTTTACAAGGAGCGACTGCCTATCTGACCTCCTCAACCCAGTTACCCGGGCAACCCAATACCCCTTGGTTAGACTGGCTTCAGACTTACTGGCTTCTGACTACCGTAACGACTGCCAAGGACGTTCAATGACAGCCGGGACCTACAGTTTAACGTGCCATCCGAAACACAGTCATTGGTGTCCAAGATATACTTAGAAAGTACATACAAACTTAAAAAAGTTGCATTGGTACTTGCCCGACCTGGAATCGAACCCACGCCCTCACACTTGAGAGGTTGGCTCTTTAACCACTAGGCCACCACGACTTTTATAGCCTTACTTGATACATTGGCTATTTAACATTGAAATAGGTTTTCAAATTGGAACAGTAGTTCCTGATATTAACGCGTTCAAGCAAACAGACAAGCTCTTCTTCTTATTATTAGTATTTATTTTGATACCAAGTTATTATTTAACTTCGTGACCCCTAATGAGCCACTTATTGAAAATAAAGAAGTATTGAAACAAAAAACTGTTTCTTTTTTGTTTCACTGGACTTTTTCAAGACAGCATAGTGCACATCCTGGTTAATATTGACTAGTATAATGGGTGTGTCTGTCTGTCTGTCTGTTAAGGAAATAAATGAAAAATATGTCATTTGGTACTTATATTTATATTAATACAATAAAACTGAAGAATGTGTAGCCTGAATGTGTAAAATAACTACAATATGTCAACTTTTCGTAACAGACTTTTTACTTTATCGCTGAAGCATACGGTTCAAAGTTGATTGGGAAAATTTTACAGTTTCGGGTAGCTTAATGTGCTGGCGTCTGTACTTATAATTTAAATAGGTATATCAGGAAAAAATATTTTGTACTAAGCAATGAAATACAAAAATCTAAAAATCACTTTGAAATTTAATTTCACTTCGGATTTCATGAATTGAATTTCACCTAAATAGGATTTCACATTACCGATATACAATCTTACGATAAATTCACGCTTTTACTAAAACCACCTTGACTTCTACTGACACTGCAAACGCAACCACGATAATAGTTACAAAAATACAAAAAAAAAAAATAACTCCTCCACATTGAAGTAAGGAGTGCAGGCAAAAAAAAGAAAAAAAAAAGTTAGACTTTTGCCTAAAGCGAACCGGTCTATAGCCAACTTCGTTCCAATGCATTTGATTGCCCGAAGGTCAAGCATATCGCCAGATGCAAACCGCCCGTCGAAGCGGCCGCACGTCGTTTCAGCCGCGCCACAAAAAAAACTTTTACGTACCAAAAAATAAATCGAACGACTAATTTTGAATAAAAAAAGTACATTTCTCATACAATATTCGTGTTTCTAATTGAGTTTTTAATATTATTTCGTGTGGAATTGTGTTTTTTTGAGTTGGCGAGTCGAAGTAGAAAGTTGCATTGACAAGAATCTTATAGTGCTCATGTGCCAAGTTTTGTGCTGTGTCTGTTTAAAGTAAGGAAGTTTCGACGTTTTGGTAAGCTTTGTAACTTTGTTCTGACTTTTGTTATGTAATAAAATTAGGTATTTTTATCCTATTCCTTTGTGACTTGAATTGTTGTGAATACTTTTAAGTTGATTGATAGTTTTTAGCTGTGTATGGTGGATTGGTAGAACCGTTTCTACTAAATGAAGCCTGTAACATCGTATGTAATATTTAGACTTTATTTTGTAAGGTCCCGGTTTTAGATTTGGAGGGACAAGCTCTTTACTTAGTCAACTTAGTGCAAAGTTTTTATAAATACTTGAGTTGACTGACAAATTAATTAATATAAAATTAGTATTAACAACATCGTTATGATTTCAGCAACACAATGTACTAATATTAAGGTAAAATAAGTATTTTTTTTCTGTTAGGTTATCATATTTTATTCTCGATTTTATTTCTTTACTTAATGCTTCATGCGCGCAATACAAAATAAAAAACGATTACTTTCCTTAAAAGAGTAAAATATACATAAAGTATGAACTCAATGCATCTCCTCGCAAGCCTCTTGATCAGACAATTTGACACTAATCAAGTTCACGGAGAAATTCACAAAATAAACAAATGACTGTCTAAAGACGTTCTACATACGAAAATGTTTTCTTAATAAGAGAAAAAAAAATATTCGCAAACTTATCACCCTGTATAATATTTTTTTGATTTATTTATTGATTAATTTAGTTTTTTTCTGAAACAAAATAATAGTTCTTGGGGTAATTTAATTATTTTTCGGTTTCTTCTTTAAAGTAAAGACACGTAGAAAGTAGTGCGTGGGCGTTTTGGGGAATGTCTTTTGTTTTGACGTTCAAAAAGTGCTAATTTATAAGTCTAAATTCAAGCTCAATTTTGTACAATTTGTCCTTTAGTACATACCTACCAGTCATAAGCAAGTAATAAAAGTTATTTTCTTTCTTTCTTTTTCTAATTGATCACTTTTGAGTTTTGGTACCTGCACTTCATTATTTATCTTACTACCTATAAGATAAGAAAGATGGTGCTATGTCTTTTATATTTGAAAATGTTTCAAAATCTTTCCAATATAAAGACGTAAATAATCCACCTTTCTACCAATAACTTATCTCAGAGTTTTAAAACCACTAGCTTTACCGTCTAGAATCACAGGAACCGGTGCAAGACCAGTCCACAATCACCAACCCGTCTTTCAAGTATGGTGATTCTTACAAACACTCGTTTAGACAAAAAAAAAACTAATGACCAGAAAAACATCTTTCAATTTTCTAATCGATTTCTAAATTGTACACAAAAATATCACGATACACATTTTTGTTCGGATGATCATGATTTTAAATGATCATATGATGGATTATGGTGCTAATGTCACCCAGACACAAATGGGTTTGGATGACACTGGAAACCCATTTGTGTCTGGGTGACAGATTAAAAAATCTATTTGTGTCTGGGTGATATAAAGTTGAGGTTTTTTGTCTGGGTGAATAGATGTCGGTCCTGCGCTTGATCTCACTCGGGAGTATCGGATTGCCATGAGAGTGTGGGAATACAGGGTGTAGCCTATGTTTTTACTCCAAAATGTTGCACTAATTTCTGTATATTTGATGTTAAATAGAGTAAAAAACCCGCATTGAGCAAGCGTGATGATTAACGCTCAATCCTTCTCCGTGGGGAGGAGGCCTGTGCCCAGCAGTGGGACGATAAAAAGGCTGTAATGATGATGATGATGATGAGAGTAAAAAAGAGGGGTATTTAATGTTAGAAAATATTTTTTCTAATTAAATCCGGTGAAAATTGTCCTTATTGATCATTAAAGTAATTAAAGTATGTCCGTCCGTCACGTATTATTTTCTCTGAAACTCCTGGACCATAATAAGTTCAATTCCATACCAACAGGGTTTAATTATTGTATAATAAACTCTACTAAATATAAAAGTAAGTTAATTTAAAATACGAACAGACACGCATTTTACGATAACACAACTGAATTTAAAGTAAAAAATAAACAAACCATAACTATTATTACGTTTTTATTTTGACTTCGAACTTGACAGTCACATTCGAAATTCGAATAAAAGTCGAAATTTAAACGGGTAAAGGTTGACGGTCACAAAACTAGTTTCATATAGCGTGTTTGCTTGCCTTGAAAGGTATATGTCTGTCTGTCAATTTACTTTTCAATATCGGCTTGATTCTCTACAATTAAATTAGATTATGTAGGTATTTTTAATTTATTTTTGTAATTTTTACAAGATTTTTTGAATAAGAAAACCAAGTTTTTTTTTAAACGAAATAGGCTTATCCCAGACGATACGAAACAAAGAGATGCCAATGATTCTTCTAAAGCATTACCTAAACCTTCCACAGCTTCGAAGTTTTGCCTTCCACACGTTCTACGAAGTATACCTACACTAGCTCTTCTGCTGCTGAGACTAGAGAATATCCTTATATTCTTATCCTTATCCTTATCCTACTATTATTATAAAGGCGAAAGTTTGTAAGTATGGATGTATGGATGTTTGTTACTCTTTCACGTAAAAACTACTGAATGGATTTGAATGAAACTTTACCACAATATAGCTTATACATCAGAATAACATATAGGCTTTTTATCCGGGTATGAAAAGTACTTCCCTCAGAAAGCGGGTGAAACCGCTGGCGGAAGCTAGTAATAAATATATTTTAAAATTTTTACTGTGCGATTTTAATGTGTGTGAATATCCAAACATAGAATACTAAAAAAAACAAAAGAAGAAACAGCCAAATAAATAAAATTATAAAAATAATACCACTCACTCTTTGTTATAAAGTCGTTCCATTTTCAAACTTGAAATATCGAATACCAGCCTTGACAGTTTATAATGTGACGTCATCTGTCACATTACATTGAGGTTTTTAAACTTCACCTGCATGCCTGCACCTTGCTATTGGTTGACAAGGCAGTGACGTCACACGGGTAATCATGGCTGCTTTTAAGCTTGTTTGGATAACCACTACGCCCACTATTGAAGGAATAAATTAAAAAATAATTAAGAAGCGTGTTTTTTTTCTAATAGCATATTATTTAAGAGGAACTTAGATCACTGTATTAAAATAAATTCTTGAGAATATTAATGCCGTAAAGCCTATTTGAGAAACAAAATAAAATACTTTGATATTAATGTCCATAGCATTTAATATCTGTATGAATGAAAAACTATTATATATTTATTCAATTATATGTCATAAGTTATCATAAAATTATCCAAAACACTTATAACATTAAAAAATTCGTAAGGCCTTATCTAAAATTAATTTAAATTTATTATACAAATGTACTAATCCGTCAGCAAATAGGTCTAATTCATTGTGCTGAGCAAGTATGTCCCCAATAGTGCGGAGTGCGCGGTTGAACCTATTTAAATAAAATTTCGTAGACATTATATAGCCTAGAGTTTGAGAAAGGACATAGACTACTTTTTATCCGAAGTTTAACCGCTGGGAAAAGCTAGTGCTTTATAAATTTTACAGACACTAGCAGGTCAACCTACCCGAATCTGCAAAAATTTACCAATCGAATATTAACCTTCCGGTATTGAGATAAGGTTGAAAATTTATTGGAGAAAATTGACAGATTAAGGTAAGTTGATGTGCTGGCGTCTGTACGTCCAGTTCTCAATAGAAATTTTCATACGATTAACGATAAGTTAATCACAATAATTAAATAATCTGATAAATAAGTCTCCTAAAGAAATGGCGACATAGGCTTATTTTTTATTATCAAATACGTGTCAGGATTTGCCAATGATAATAATATTTTTATTTGGTAAATAATAATGTCCTTCAATAAATAGGTGAAAACGCAAACCTTGGGCGATAAGATAATTTTATTTATCAGATAATTGGTGATAAACTATTTTTTATATCTGATTTACTTAAACGACCTTAGTGCTATATCCTTGAAGGATTTATCAAGAGGCGCCGAATTTTGCAGACACTAAATTTCACAGAAATACTTCTTTTCTTTAAAAAAACGAACAAAAAAAATTGACTTCTAAAAACAATAAGGGCCAGTTTCACAGGTTGCTGATAAGTTCCAGATAGTTTATCTGGTAGACAGTGGCTATCCGTAACCTGTGAAACTGGCCCTAAAAAGCAAAAAAACCTCTTACCAACGTAGACGCCAGCACATCAAGCTACTACAATTTGTCTAGTTTCTTTAATAGATTTTCAACTTTATCGCTGAAGCATACGGTTCAAAGATGATTAAGAAAACTTGACAGTTCCGGGTAGCTACCAAAACAGACATTTACCGCAACCGACAACTTCAAAATTGCAAAAAATGTATTTAATAAGAAAATACCAACCCCAGAACTGAACCCAGGTCGCCATACACGGGACCAACAAAGCAGTATAATTACACAAACCCATTCTTGTAGCCATGGTCATCCATCCATTGACTAACCGCAGTAAGCGCTACTTAGAATTCCTTAAACAATAAATCATAGAGCTATTATACGGTCAAACACCGTAGCTTAGGTACCGTAATTATATATGGCACATTATTATTTTCCTTATTAATACAAGTGGACTATTATTATTCATAATTGCGATAAGGTGCGCTTTGATAATTATATTATTTTTATTTAGACTATTGCTCTATTGGTCTAGTAGACGCATAGCGTGACTGCTGTGTACGGGGTCTCGAGTTCGATTACAGGCTCGGGCTGAAATCGCTTTGTGAGTTTTAAAGAGACTTTCATAAAGCAGTTCAGAGTCTGAAAGTTGGTTCCTAGGCACTTTCAATTAGTGGGACCCTGCTTGTACTTGTACATATTTGGCAGACGTTACGGGTAGTCAGAAGCCAGAAAATCTGACAACCAGTCTTATCAAGGGGTATCGGGTTGCCCCAGTAACTGGGTTGAGGAGGTCAGACAGACAGTCGCTCTACATAAAACACTGGTACTCAGCTGCATCAGGTTAAGACTGGAAGCCGACCCCAACATAGCTTGTGAAAAGGCTAGGCAGGTGATAATCCCAAACCACATTGACTTTTGCCTAATTAATAAAATCAATAAATGTTATAAAAGAATATCTAGTTTTAATTCCGCGAGACAAAAATCCAGCATTGGGTGCAGGATGCACATGCAATACCGCCCTCCCGCCCACTTACACAAGCACAAGCAAGGAAGGAAAGATACCACCCTCCCTCCCTCATGCACCTGGACACGGAGAAATGGCAGCAAGCCCTGCAACCAAGCCGACTCGACACGTGTTTCGCCCCTCCCCGGGGCATCTTCAGGAGGTGTTGACTCGACCACCGCTCAACATCTCCATCGAGTGATTCAATAAGTTATAATAAAATCAACTCAAAACCGGTTCGTTGTGACTTAATCAATTCACACAGAAACACTTAATAATTATCTTGACCTCTATTGTCCTGACAGAAATTAAAGTAGAAAGCAAATAATTATGATAAATTAAATGTAATTGTACTGACAATGACCCTCTAAATGCAATTAATTGAATATCTTCGATTGTGCAATGCGTGCATCGTGAAATTGAACTTAATAGCAGTCATCGGTTTCTCTAAGGATTTTGTGTCAATTCGTCACACGCATTTGATAGCCTTAAAAGATAAATTTTAGATTCGACTAGAACTTACACTAAACTAATGAAATTTTTGGTGGCCTAGTGGTTCAAGCCAGACGTTCAATTAAGAGTGTGCGGGTTAGATTCCATGTCAGGCAAGTACCAAAGCAATTTTTCAAAGTTGTATGTACTTTCTTAGTGTATCTTGGACACCAAAGACTGATTAAAGGTAAAGGAAAACATTTCTTGGAGACCTGGACTATAAAGTCTGAAATCACCAACCCGCTTTGAGCAAGCGTGGTGTAAACGCTCAACCCTTCCCTGTGTGAGAGGAGGCACAAGCCTCCTCCAGCAGAGGCCAGAGAAGAAGTCCAGCAATGGGAAGATGAAAAGGCTGATGATGATGTATAAGAAATGGGTCATACCTATGGAGATCAAATACCTAATGATGAAGACTGCATATAGACTATCTTATATAATTATCTCTAATATTCTTATTGTGTTTTACCTTTATTTATGGCTTCCATGTGAAATCACCATTCCTTTTAAAGTTTGTTTCCGTGTCAATCCTACCACTATACCCGTCTACGTAGTCCATTCAGCAACGATCAGCAAAAATCTTAAAAACGAATTCTAGAAAATTTCTCTTCATACCTAACAAACCCAGTACCATGACAAAATACAATAGTTAAGCCAATTAGCCTAATGAATAGCAGATCGTAACAAAAAGACATTGTTATTTTCCTAACTATACTAAAAATTTCGCACACTACGAATGAATGTGTGATAAAAACTTTGACTCATGTCTGCTCTAAGTAGCTGTTATTTGTGAAGTCGTCCTTGTTAAATAAACTTATTTTATTGCTGGAGAACGGTTAGGGCCAGTTTCACAGGTTACGGATAGCCACTATCTACCAGATAAATTAAAAAATGGATCAGAATTTGTATGAAATTATCTGCCAGATAGACTATCTGGAACTTATCAGTAACCTGTGAACCTGGCGCTTAATGTTTTAATTCAGGACAGAGTACGTAAGATTCTTTTACCACGGCGGCCGTTTTTTCTAAGGGGATCAAGTATTTGCGCAGACACAGTTGCACTCTCTATTTCTACGCTCTCCGAGGCCGATGGAACGGCAGCGACCGGAGAGAGATCAGGCACAGAACCGACATTTACGTATTCTCCCATGCACTGTGTGTAAAAGCGAACAAGTCATTGCCAATATTTTGTCTTGACGAGCTCCTCCATGTTTAGTGAATATTCAGTTGGTGGATCCTGGCTGGCATTTGTGTAGTCAGAAGTCAGTATGACAACCAATTTATTAAGAGGTATCGGTTTGCCTCGATAACAGTGTTCCGGGGTCAGATAGACAGATCCTTCTTAGTTGAATACAGTTAGACTGGAAGCCGATCCTAACATAGCATGGGAACAGGCTAGGCAGATGGCAATCTCCATTGGATTTAGTTAAGCGCAAAAACTACTACAGCAAAAAATCCACGAAACAAAAGTCAAATCAATTTCAATAACAAACACTAATTAATTCTTAACAACACTAGATCCATGAACTTTGCCAAAACCTACTACCGTGATGAAAAAAAAAAACAATTAAACCACTTAAGCCAGCCACTTAGACTCCTGACGGTTATCTGAAGCATGAACATCAAATTCTTATTAGAAACGTTCTCTAGAATGAGGAAGTCGGTCAGATCGGTCAAGGCAGAGCCATGCATATTCATATACTAATGATATACATAGCAATTTTCATTGTTTTACATAAACGGTACTTCGGAATGAGTTTTACGTTGTTTGAAATTTAAATATATTTTTGCGGAATTGGTTTTTGTGGGTAACGGTTCCTTTTTGGGTTACCGCGTTATGTTCATTATGTCATTTTGATTTATTGAAAATATTTCTTTTGAAAATCGTATTTTGAAAATTGCATCTTCAAGTTATTAAATATTCAACTAAAAGCCTACAGTTCCAATAGAATTCAATTCCTTGCTATAATACCTACAAAGATTGCAAGCAAAAATTGGGTAAATTGAGCCGAGGACCTTGTACATCATTGTAGATCATATAGCATGGTTGAGAAATTTATTAATGGGGGTTGATGATGATAATGGTAAAATACTTAATAGATGATTTAAATATGACGAATACTATACGGTTTTTTCTCAATGACATCATTCTTCGGATAATAATCAGCACACTGATAATATTACTCGTAAGTAGTACTACGATGATCTTGGCACGATCTCACGCATTGCTAACACCTTAGCCGTCGTGTTCAGAGGCATGTAGGCACATCTTTTTATGCTAATTCAATATCCGTATTTAAAAACAATCATACATAAAATAATGACTAAGATTTTTCAGTCACGAATCTACCTAGAAACTATGAGGTCAAGATGACTGTGGTCTCTAAGTTATCGTCTTTGAGGTTTCAATATTGGAATTACTAAGAATTTTTGCTTTGATTATGCTTAACAGAATCAGGATTTTATATGAATGGATTTTCCTTACTACAATTTATGTTGAGGCAACCATTTTTATCCGACTTTTAGACCGCGTATAAATTTTAGGAATTATAGAAGATTGGTGATTCATTGATCAGGTCAAATACGTACTTCTAAATAAACTGGCGTTGTTCATCATCTCCCGAGCATTTTTCCAACTATATTGGGGTCGGCTTCCAGTCTAACTGGATTTAGCTGAGTACCAGTGTTTTACAAGGAGCGACTGCCTATCTGACCTCCTCAAACCAGTTAGACTAGCGTCAGACTAACTGGTTCTGACTACTCATAACGACTGCCAAGGATGTTCAATGACAGCCGGCGAGACGAAATGTACTGGCATTGGTGCTATAGAAAATTTAGTTAATAATGATACAAAAGAAATTGTAACCAGTTAATAACTTTTTTTTTTTTAGGTAGATAAGAAATTTTATTCAACTTATTTACAAATATGTACAATACTTACTATTAAAAAATAAAAAATACCTAAAACTAATTAACTATGACTAGTAAAACTAATAACTTAAATCATATAGAAGTGGGTTATTAAGAAGATTACAATGGCAGATGAGTCTTCATTTGGGAAATAACTTTTCGCATCCCAAAAGGATAATGTATAAAGTCCACAGTAATAAGGAAATACCAGTTACTTAATGATAAAAAACGTGTGAGGCCTATCAAAAATTGTAATCTGCAAGTAGAATTCGAAGAACAGTTTCTTAGAAATTGATTAGATACTAAAATCGATCGACCAGCGATAGACCTAGAAAGTTGATAATTTTTAAAGTAACTTTATTTTGGTAGGAATCCAGATGATTCATTCATTGGTCATTCCGTTACTATCGTTGTTCTTATAACAACAAGAACGTCCTTTTACGAGTATTATAAAACTCGTAAAAGGACGTTTAATAGTTATATTCGTATTGCCAAAATGTGTATGACATGGATGGAATTCCATAGTTTTAAATCAATACTTCCTGATGGAAACTTTCCTCTTTCTTGTTTACTTATTTGTTCAGACTTCTATTAAATTTTATCCTCTTAATGTAACCAAGTTACCTCCTCGGTCGAGTAGTGGCATAGAATGACATTGCACAGGGTGTTTTGATTCCCAGGCCGGTCAAAAATGTTTGTATGTTTGAAGAAACTCACACAAAAAAGCAGTCCGGAGTCTGGAATTTGGTGATTGATACACCCGTGCATCGGAGAGCACGTAAATGTGCTTGATCTCTTATTGGTCAAATCGCCATCAGACTATGAAGGAATAGAGAGTGCACCTGTGTGTGCGCAGTCGCTTGTGCACTATAAATATCTCTGCGCAGATGGCTGACCTTAGAGAGAACAGCTGCATTTTCCGAAAATCCATCTGTATGCCATTATCTATATCTGTTTGCTTTAATCTGCTTACCATAAATCATAATAACAATAAGCACTTTAGTTTATAGACTTTCAGTCGAAGGTTTGGTATAGTACAAGGCTTAAGACATTTAGCATTAACCTGATGCACTTAGTAGATATCGATTTTTGATACCGTGGAAGGTGCGTCTTGATACGGAAATAGTTTTGTATTATTAAATACTTATTTGAAAAGGTCAAATCCATCCTTCACCGTCTTCACTGTTTTAAGTGTATCTACAGTTTCACGCCTTGCCATTATAAGCTTTAATAATGTAGGTTTAAAGTTTATTCTTGTGTGTTTGGCATTTTTTATTTGTGTCATAGCAATTATTGTTAGTAGTAATATGAGACTTTTGTCAATAGTATCTGTGTTTTCAATAGTTGAATCACTGTTTGTCTTATCGAATTCAAGGTTATGGGTTTGGCTGAACTTCTTAGGTTTATTTTCAAGTTTAGAAGCCGTTCCTCCTTTTGCCTTTTCCTTCCATATGGTAAATTACCAAGGTTTTCTTCTCTCATCAATTTTTTATTATACTGCAGGTCTTGTGATCATAATCATATTGATAAAAATGGAATCCTAGACACCATGCAGGATACTTATGGTTAATTTATGAATTTATAGATTTTTTCCAAATGAATCATGTTTGGTCAGGTAGGCAGTCACTCCAAGTAAAACACTGGTGCTGATAAACAGGTTAAGACTGGAAGCCGACCCCAACAGACCTTGGGAAAAGGCTAGGCCGCAGGTCTAATGTTTGATAGTTTTCATCACATTTGAAATATAATCTCTGAATTTCAATTAGGTCATTCATTTTACGAGTTCCGATAAGCTATCAACCACAACGTTTGTCCTAATTTTGGTACTTGACATTTACGACTTGACGATACGCAATTGACACATTAAAGCAGTGTTTGAAATGTGTTGTATGAACGATAAAAATATTGGCTACTTATAATATAAATGTGTATTACGTACAATATGAAAAAAAAAAAACATTTTTTATTTATTGTAAATGTGAGATTATTAGTTTTTCTTGTGGGATATCATCAAATGAACCCTACCGCTGTGGGTGCAACTGGAGTGAGTGTCAGACTCTTACTAACTAAAACTCACTCTCCCTTATTATAAAATGTGGTTTTATAAAGTACCGGGTTTAGGTTTAGGCCATCAACTTTGTTCGAGATGGCGGTTTAAACTTAGTACTAAAGTTCGTACTTTTTTAGATCACGTTTTATAATAAGGGGGTAAATGTTCTTTCTGGAAGTACCTGTATGCCAGGGACACGGTAACTCTTGAGAACAACCAGTTAAAGTAGACCAAACAGAAAAGCCAATAGAGCTATACATATGCCTTTCGAGTATGCCTGCTCCTGATACGAAGTGTTTCCACAAGTTCCCGCTTCTCCATGACAACTGGCTGGATTAATCGATACTCCTGAATTTTCAAGCCTGGATTGTATCTACCTGTGTTTTAGGTTGAAATGGGTCAGCAAGCATTGTTGTTCATTTTATACCTTGCGTTCATACGGGAGTTTATCTGGTCAGCTCCCGAGCCTTTTTCCCAACTATGTTGGGGCCGGCTTCCAGTCTAACCGGATTCAGCTGAGTACCAGTGTTTTACAAGAAGCGACTGCCTATCTGACATCCTCAACCCAGTTACCCGAGCAACCCAATACCCCTTGGTTAGACTGCCGTCAAACTTACTGGCTTCTGACTACCCGTAACGACTGCCAAGGATGTTCAATGTTAGCCGGGACATACAGTTTAACGGGGGAGTTTATCTGGTATTGTAATTAAAAAAAATACTTTTATTACCTAATAATAAACCGTATGGGAGAAAAATCAAACAGACGATTACGTCACACGAACGCGTAACGCTAACAATTTTCTCAAATCGGCCATCTTAAAAAATGACTACCTTTCAAAAGATCCGATCTAACGTCTTCAGTAACTAACCACTCGGTCACGTACAACTTGACCCAGTTAAGTTAAAAATAAACTGAGTGAGAATTTAATTAAACTATCGATAGTGCCTATTTTGCGGCTAGACGGTTTTAGAGTTACGGTTACGGTTTTTAGATTAAAATCGATATTGTGATGTACCGGTTTTTGTTTTCAATTTGAGTTTTGGAGGTCGAGTTAAGTGTTTGGTTGAAAGCATGCGCAGACATGTTCGTGAATATAAGACCACAGCGCTGTACTAGTTATTTTTTTATACGAGACTTCGGTTGCGACTTCGCCTACATGGGCTATATATTGCTATATTATACATGTCAAATTTCACCTTCATCGGTGAAGCAGTTTTAGCGGGTATTAAAAAACCACTTTCGCATTTATATTATTAGTTAGGATTCCCACATAACTAATATCACGGCTGTTATCTATAAGAAATCGTGTGAAAGAAAAACTATCTAATGGGATTCGGGCTTATTCCCATAATACGAGCAGATGCCAGCACATCAAGCTGCTACAGCCTGTCGATTTTCCTTAATAGATTTTCAACTTTTTCACTCAAGCCATATGGTTCAAAGTAGATTGGGAAAATTTGACAGTTTCGATAGCCCCGGTAGAATGCTGTTGACCTTAGACCACATAATTTTTTTGTTTTTTTTTCTCAACTTTCCTCGAAATAAAATCAAAGATTTATGACGAATTGCAAAGTGCAAAGGTTCGGGGTCAACTGTTCGCACAATAGTTGCAAAACCGTCGCAATTAACTTTAATAATAACAGAATTAACTTCATTTATTGTATAGAAAACACTTGTTAATTGGGCTGACCGATTGAGATTATAATTGGTGTTTTTTCGCAACAATTGTGCAATTATTGCTTTCAGAATTTAATTGTATTATAGTATAACGTTTCTATTGTATTGTTTACTAGCTCTACCCCGCGATTCCACCCGCCTCCAGGCGGAACTACTTCGTACAGACCCCAGCACATCAAGCTACCCGAAACTGAAAATTTTTCCTAATCAACTTTGAACTATAAGTATACTTTAGCCATAAAGTCAAAAATCTATTTATGATATTTGCTTGATGTGCTGGCATCTGTAAATAATGAATGGAAACTGAATAATTCTAGAAACTACTATAGACCACGTTTTCATTCTGATTTAAATTCAAAACATTCAATTACAAATTCGTCACGGTTTTTTTTTTTTTTTTGAAATCATCAAATGACCCCTCCCGCTGAGGGTGCAGCTGGAGGGAGTGTCAGACTCTTACTGACTAAAACCCACTATGTTCCTTCTGGGGGTCCCTGTGTGCCAGGGCCGCGGTATCTCTCACGAACAACCCGCAGCCCAAGCAGACCCTGGCCCTAAAGGGGCCCCTCCCATGTTGCTGACATCTCTTCGAGGAGCGCGTGGAACAGAACGCGCCGCCGACACGGGCCTGTCGTCCCTAGACGTACGGACGATGAGCTACCCACACTCCCCACACTCACCGCCCACAAGCCCGCGCAATTCGTCACGGTCAAGTAAAAATAAAATCGATAGTGCATTATACTGTCCATCATCTCCCGAGCCTTTTCCCAACTATGTTGGGGTCGGCTTCCAGTCTAACGGGATTCAGCTCAGTACCAGTGTTTTACAAGGAGCGACTGCCTGTCTGACCTCCTCAACCCAGTTACCCGGGCAACCCAATACCCCTTGGTTAGACTGGCGTCAGGCTTCTGACTACCCGTAACGACTGCCAAGGATGTTCAATGACAGCCGGGACCTACAGTTTAACGTGCTACCGAAACACAGTCATTGGTGTCCAAGATATACTTAGAAAGTACATACAAACTTGCATTGGTATTTGCCCGACCTGGATTCGAACCCACGCCCTCATACTTGAGAGATTGGCTCTTTAACCACTTGGCCACCACGACTTTTTCACTGATTGATTTTTGATAGTGCACTATATAATACTGTCCCAACGCTTTCATATCCAACGCTCCACGAGTGAACGAATGTATCGAATAGACTCGGACATTTATCGATAACCTGATTTCTCACAGATAACAATGTTTACATATTTTATCGATACATGTGAAAGTGTCAATTTTGAGCACTTGACCTCAATCTAGTTTTATATCTAGGTGACCTAATATTTGGTAATTGGTCTAACAGTATTTTCATGTTTAATTTTACCATCAGTTGTTATCTAAACATAATACCTATATACATTATATACTCGTATAACTAAAGTTTTTTTTTTATCATTATAGCAAAGTTACTGACAACGCGGGCGCGGGGCCTTGCCGCTAACAGCGACGGCCGAAATTTGAATTTTACTGTAATGATAAGAAATAACAAAAAAAGTTTATTCGGGAAAGTTGTTTGTAATCATGAATACAATCACGTGTTTAAATATCGTTCACTAATTACCAGTCACCCTATATTTAATCCGCTATTCTGTGCAGAGTATAGCCCTAAATACCTTTTAAAGAATAACCCTAAAATTAAAAAAAAAACCGTTAAACCTTGAAGATTTTCTTCATCAAAATTCATTAATAAGATTCTCAGCTGACATATGACAGGCAGCTCTTCGACATTATACATAATACCCGCGAAATATTCATGGAATCCTTTACGATAGTATACACGGCTACTCATCAAGCTATAGAAAACCAGTTTGTTTTGGACTCGCTTTAAATGGTCTTTCTACTACTTGAACGGTCAGCTTATACTAGTTTTGTATAGCCGTATGTACCTACTCACCAATCAATTTGAGAGACAGACTAATTACACGCTTAAATGCTTAACCATTATCGAGTCAGGCCCTGGCAGTCACTGACTGTCCCTTTATACCCTACTAGCTCCTCCAGCGGTTTCAACCGCGTTCCGTTGAAACAACTCTGCGCACTGGGATAAAAAGTAGCCTATAGCCTGCCACAATAAATGGGCTATCTAACACTCAAAGAATTTTTCAAATCGGACCAGTCGTTCCGGAGTATAGCGCGTTCAAACAAACAAAGAAACTCTTCTGCTTTATAATATTAGTTATCATCATCTCCCGAGCTTTTTTCCCAACTTTGTTGGGGTCGGCTTTCAGTCGCTAGCTAAGCTGAGTACCAGTGTTTTACAAGGAGTGACTGCCTATCTAACCTCCTCAACCCAGTAACCCGGGCAACCCAATACCCCTTGGTTATTCCATTCAACTGCAAACACATCAAGACCTGTTTTTCAGGAGAACGTTAAGAGCTATAGAAAGAACAATGCTGATCCCACAGCGGCAAGGGTCATTTAATAAACCTCAAAAAATGCTGAATATGCATACAAAGTTGTACATATATTTTATCCCTATAAAATATAGGAGGTCCGGCAGTCGCTGACTCCTGATCTATAAGCAATTAATCACTTGTACCACAGTCTAAGCATCTGCCGGCTAAAGTAGATAATTTGTGTAATGTGAGTAATTTTACTATGGATGGATAAATTGTTGAGAATATTATTTAAAGTATTCACTTCTGATGGGTCTGTAATCAAATGATTATTAAGTAAATGAGCTTCATTAAGTGGATTGTAGGCAAGTTTAATATGCAATAAAAACCCTAAGAGCCCCCGCAGATCACAGACATTAGTAGCTTAGTCGGCCGACTAAATAATCGTCATGTGTGCGCGTGTGGTAGGGAGCCGATACTGATTATACGGTCGGCCGATAGTTTGCCGACAGTATAGTTTGAATTGAATCGGGAAGCCCATCAAACTTACTTATCAGCCGATACCAAATCGTCATAGTGTGCGCACTTGCTTACATCAGCGTACTGACTAAGAGCCCGACCAAACTATCGACCGATAAAAAGTCTGTGGTCTGCGGGGGCTCTAAGTTTACTAATATCCCAGCTAGGTGAGGAGTTTGTTTACTTGAATGCGCTTATCTCAGAAACTACTGGACTGATTTGAAAAATTATTTCAGTGTTTTATATGCCATTTATCGAGGAAGCCTATGTGGTACTTTTTAGTCAGAGGTGCTGAGTAGTTTTCGCAGGACGCGGGTGGAAACAAAAGCGAACGCCACACAAGTTGGAAATGGAATAACTCAAAGTATCTGACTGATTAAGGACGACCTTATTCTTTTTTTCAGATTTCAATCTCAAAAAATCAGTTTATATTACACAAAACGCCCCAGACGTTTTACGTAAAAACTGTCACAGATAGCCTATAAATGTCTGGACAAATGGGTTATTCAACACTGACAGAATTTTCAAATAAACCCAGTAGTTCCTGACTCCTAAGAGTGCTTGAATCAAACAAACAAACAACTCATCATCTCCCGAGCCTTTTCCCAACTATGTTGGGGTCGGCTTCCAGTCTAACCGGATTTAGCTGAGTACCAGTGTTTTACAAGGAGCGACTGCCTATCTGACCTCCTCAACCCAGTTACCCAGGCAACCCAATACCCCTTGGTTGGACTGGCGTCAGACTTATTGCCTTCTGACTACCCGTCTCCGACTGCCAAGGATGTTCAATGACAGCCGGGACCTACAGTTTAACGTGCCATCCGAAACACAAACAAACAGCTCTTCAGCTTTATAGGCAATATCAGTATAGATAAGTAAGATACAAGATAATATAATGATCTTTCGCAAGATGCAGTCAGATCATTTATTGAAAGCAATCTAATACTGATATCACGTCTTGTCCGTCATGCCGTGACGTAACAGTGATGCAATGTACCTTTGACAATAGGCAGGGATATTACAGAAGGTTTATTCTGTTATTTCTTTGAAACAAAGCCCTTAAACTAAAGGGTGATTCACTCCAAACAAACTTAGGTTTAATTATGATTTCCCAATGGCTTAAAAAGTACAGACGTCGGCACATCAAGCTACTACTGTCTGCCAAATTTCCTTATTAGATTTTCAACTTTTTCGCTGAAACATACGGTAACATAGTTGATTGGGAAAATTTGACAGCTTCGGGTCGCTTTATCGTGAATAGACAAGAGTAGTTGCGGATGACTTTGTTTTTTTTTTTAATAAAGTGACTAGCTTTTGCTCCTGGATTTCACCGCATCCCATGGAGACACTTCGTGCAGTGGGATAAGTAGTCATCCTCGGTATTTGAAGGGTGGGCGTTCTGGGGGCTGTCTTTTGTTTTGTCGTTCAAATAGTCCTGATTTATCAGCCCAAATTGAATAAAAGATTTTTAAATTTGAGTCTGAATTGGACTAAAACTGAAATAGTATAAAATCTAACACATGGTTCTATCAAACAAATCTTTTTTCATTGTAATAAAAGTGCAGATTATTCTCGAATATGATACAGATGTTGAACTTCTGATTATACTACACAATGACCATTTCTCAGTGAGCATTTCTCAGTGGGCGTAGCTATGTAAGTATGTTTGTTTATAAAAGAATGCAGTTCAAACTCTCCATTGGTTATGTAATAATTTATAGTGTACAATACAATGTTTATGGAGTGATTCAGAGATTGAATAAACAATTGTTACAATGATGTATCCACACTATTATAACGAATACTAGCTTATGCCAGTGGTTTCGCCTGCGTCCAGGAACTACTTCGTGCATCCGTACAAAGTACCTTTCCTATAGCCTCCTCCGATAAATAGGTTACCGACGCCAGCACATCAAGCCACCCGAAACAATCAACATTGAACCAAATGCTGTACACAATGAAGTTGAAAATCTATTAAGGAAAATTTACAAATTGTAATAGCTTGATGTGCTGGCGTCTGTACAAAACCCTGAAACAATTCTTGGAATCTGACCTGTTCCTGATATTAGCACGTTCAAAAATAAATACTCTTCAACTCTTTGTTTGTTCATTATTTATGTGCTAAGAAAACATTATGAAAAATATTTGTTTCCCAACTTTTCGCTAGCATCCCATGGGCACTACCTACATACTACTGATAGCAACTACATACATCAAGATAAAGTGATAATATAAAATTCTGTGGGTGCAGCTGAAGGGAGTCGGGCGTCAGACTTTTACTGATTTAAACCCACCTCTGTTCTATCTGGTGCCTTTTGTATCGCAAGGCCACAGACGCTTACACGAATAACTGCGCAGACCCAACAGGAAACCAAATTAACTGGAAAATCCATTCTAAAGAGGATTTGGTTTAAGACAGGAGTCATCATTTCTAAGTGGTCGCCGTAGGCAGATTTTGTTAGCCAAGCGTTTATTTATTAATTGAATTGAATAACACTTATAAGGCTGCAGATAATATGTTAATTCACGGTCAGTGTCTCTCAAGGTTTACAATGTGACACCTAATCAGATTACCAGATTCTGTAGAAAAATCTTTACATATTAAGCTGAAGACTTTGTCTGAACACGCTAAGCTCAGGCACTGCTGGTCTGATTAGATAAACAAACCTTTTTTTTTATGCATCACATGATCCCGCCCATTGAGGGTGCAGTTAGAGGGATTGTTAGAATCGTACTGACTACATCCTACTATGTTCCTTATGGTGGTCTCTGTGTGAACAACCCACATACCCGGCAGATTTAGATGGTTCCAGGCCTTTAGTTATTTGGGTGCGCTAAGAACTCTTTACTGGACACGATTGAAACTGCTAGCTTTAGAGATATTTAGCCTCTTTCGTCAACACATCAAAATATTTATTTTTACAAGCGACCACACCATACCCAGCAGCTGCTATATAAGGCTCTCACCGTTACAATATGACTCAATAAATCTAACGATAAATAAGAAAGATGACATTTATGATAAAAATAACCAATTCGTATAAGATATTATCTGATAGTTGAAAATCTATGAGATCGTAAATCATTAGGTGATGGGATATTTTAGCCATTTGCTCTTTCTGTCAGTGACCTTATATTAGTCGAAGAGCGCGACTGCTATGCACGGGTTCTTTTTTTCGTGGGAGATCATCAAATGACCGCTCTCACTGAAAGTGTAGCTGGAGGGAGTATCAGACTCTTATTAAAACCCACTATGTTCCTTCTGGAGGTCCCTGCATGCCAGGGCGATGGTCACTCTTGCGAACAACCCGCAGACCCGGCAGTGTACACGATGTCTCTGTTTTACATTCCTCAAAGAGCAGTTGGCACTCTGGGGACCTTGCTGGGGAGTTTGTTCCACCATTTCTTCTTCCCACCGATAACACATAGGAAGTGGTGAAGGCCGGGCGTTTTTGGGGCTGTCTTTTGTAGAATTGACCTTCGAAAAGTGCTGATTTTCAGCCTACTTTAAATAAATGACTTTTTATCGACCCGTTAGGGCCGAAGCCTGCCGGGTCTGCTAAAGAGTACTGGAAAAAGTTAACGTAGCCCTGGTTCACAAAGATCTCCAGAAGAAACAAGCAATTTCCCATCTCAAAAAAAGTGCTCCCGTGAAAATTAAAAATATATGCTAGCTGGAAATGGAACCTTGAACCCTTCTTCAGCTGTCGCACTTACCGACCACAAGACCAACAAACCTTATCTCAATATTGATCAGTGCTAAAAATAATATTATCGAATACAATAAGTACATGTGAGTACAAAATAACAACAGTATAGTTTAGCAATTTGTTTTGACACGAACTATAAACATGGTTCAGATTCCAATCAGAGATACGAAACATCTTTTTGTTGAACGTTATCAACGTACACATAAGTCATGTCTGAAGGTTAGGAAATAGTTTTAAACTTATTCAATCGGTTAACGATTTAATCAATAGTTTGTAGGTCGAAACCTCTATTGTAATTATTATCAGCAAGTCTAGAGTTTATCGTCAAAAACTTTGTTGGTCTAAAGGTAATGATTTCTCTTTCCGCAATAATCATCATCATCTCCCGAGCCTTTTCCTAACTATGTTGGGGTCGGCTTCCAGTCTAACTGGATTCAGCTAAGTACTAGTGTTTTACAAGGAGAGACTGCCGATCTGACCTCCTCAACCCAGTTACCAGGGCAACCCAATACTCCTTGGTGAGGCTAGCGTTAGACTTACTGGCTTCTCACTACCCGTAACGACTCTTTTCGCGATAATCAAAATTTATAAATAGAACACTACAGCCCTTGCCACATAACGTTCACACATTTTGACAGTACCGAAGTAGTGAACTTTTTGACGAGAACTGTGCAAAGGATGCGATTCTGATATTGCTTATATTATTCTTAGAATTTTGCTTGGAAATTAAAAAAAAACCTATGGAAAATACCAATTGAACCCTAGAAGGTGTGCTTGCCAGTCATGTTTGCATTTGATCCAGCAAGACATTCAGTGGAATGGACTATGTAGTTAGTACCTTGGTATTTGGTTAAGGGTCGTCGGTATACACATCAACTCCGAAAGCCATCGTCATCGTCCACAACAAGTGTAGCCATCCAGTTTAATTTCCATTAAAAGCGTAACTCACCGACATAGCCCGGAGAATTACAAAGCTGAAGTGGCAATGATGAAGTGGCTACCAGGAACTGGAAGTCGCAGCGTGGAAGGCCCTCCACAAAGTAGACGGACAGTCTACTGGTTACAAGGTTGTTGAAGATCGAATAAAGAGACGAGCCTTTGGTGAGGCCTTTGTCCAGTAGTGGATGTCTTTCTGCTAAAACGAACGAACGAACCTTACAGCAACTCACATTTATCGAAATCGTAATAAAGTCACTTCGTCTCTGTCTATGTATATGTATGATAGGATTAAGATCCGTCTGTGTGCTTTTGTGATGTTATTTTTAACTGACTACCAAAAAAGGAAGAGGTTCTCAAGTCGGCAGTTTTTTTTTTTTAAATACTATATTATTTTTGATCTACCCATATTGATCCTCAAAACGTCTACCTTAATATTTTTTACCACATTGGCAATAGGAGGATTATCCTCATTATTAGACAATGGTTGAGGCCAAATGAGATCATTTACACCATCATTCATCATCATACATTTCGATACATCAATCAATTTGTCTGTATGTCTGTGAGTTTATCCTTGAAGAGATCAAACGCCCACCGGTGGGGGCTATTGTTTATTTTTGTTATTAAAATTGTTATTAATATTGTGTAGGTTTGTTTGTGATTTATTGTTGGTTGGTTGACCTACAGGCCTAGTTGGGTTGGTTTTTCGTATGCTGGGTTCCGACGTAGATAAATAGTCTTAGGAAGTTCATGAACTCTCGTGACTATTATTACTTTTTTCGAAATGGTTAGTTTAATCTAATATTTCAAAGATTTGGACATTTTAATGCGAATTTGGTAAATGCTGTTCTAAATTATGGCTACCACTGTTTGGTGTGGTTATTATTTTGATGTTAATAATTTTGTTATTTTACATGTGATATGTAAATGTTTTTAATGAAAAAACTCGAAAACTACGATGCTGATTTCAAAAATGCTTTCGCTATTAGAAAGCTACATTCACCCTGAGCAAAGAAAACTATTGTTATCTACGTTTGAAAAGAAGTATCCCTTAGATGTGAGCTTCAACTGAAAATAATAGCTAGTCATTAATATTTTGAAAAATTTAAATTTACCTACAGTTAAAAATCTTTTTCATTTTTCCTACAAAGGGCCTTAACAACTTCATTATTGCATACTGTGAAGATGTCACTCCGCTTAACTTATTCCAGTTTCTTTTTAAAGGTCCATAAAGTACGTAACAAAAAGACAGACAGGCCATTCAAAAAGGGTTCCGAGAAAACTCAACCCGTTCAGAAACTAGTAACAAATTGGCTAAAATATATCAAGAACTGACGTTTCTTTGTCCATCTGTCTTAAGTAGTTGTATTGTGCTTAAAGTAGATGCCAAGTTTCTCATGAATTACCTACACTGGGTAGGACATTTTCTTCCATTGGTTCATAAAAGGTTGCTTGAAAATTTCTTACTCAATATGGTCTTTTAAAAACTTGTAAATCGTCATTATCCTCATCCTTCGCATGCTTCGTATATCTTCTTCTTCCATACTCTTCTATCCGCCGTCATCTCATAAACAACATTCCTCTTAGCTATAGGTATCGATTTCCATCATCATCTTTCTAGCATATATATCAACGCTCACACATCCATATATCGTTACTTTAGTCGTTCCCTTTATATCCATCCACATCCATGCTCAAAGTTTTACTCACTCAAAAAATTATCGTCTTTCACGTTATATTGAACTAATTATATTAGTACCTGGATCAGTATGATAAAAATCAAATACTACTTTGTCTAGTAGTAATATTATTTCACTTTATGATCCAAAACACATTCTTCTTATAGTTTAAACGAACTCAAAACCCAGTCTATAGGAACCACAGGAAAGTGAACTTATTTATAAACGAAAGCATTACCTAGTGAAAGTTATAGTTTTCCATTTCTATAGTAATGGTGGACCGTAGCCATTGTTTCATGGGTAGGCAGAAACCATAGTTCCGCTTGTAGCTTCGAGAGTATCACCAACGGGAGACGCCACTACAGTGCCTTCGCCTCCGCGTAAATCGACAGGCTCTCTCGCATTGTGTTTTGTGGTTATATCGATTCCAGTTGGTTAAGTGCTCTAAGGCTTGCGGTCTTAACAGGTTTGTTTACGCTTTTCTTTGGTAAAATCTTTTTCGTTCAATGATCATTTGGTTTGGCGGATTTATTAGCTTAAATAGGTGTTTGTCACGGTGAATTTTTTATTGTTTTTTGAGGTAGAATGGAACAATAGGGTTTATTTTCCCTTAAAAGCTAGTGAACTAGCTTTGATAAAATTTTCTAATGTGAGAAGTCACCCATTATTTGCCATCCGTACTAATATAAGAAAGAGATAATGTATGTTTGTAATGCTCTTGTTTTTAAATAGTCTTATTTTTGGATCTATTGAACAGAAATTTGGAAAATTCTTTTATCAATAAAAGCTCCTTTATTTAGTGAAAGTGTCATAGGCTACTTATATTCAGGTGTGGAAAGTAGATCCCTTTGGACACGGATGTGTCTAAAAGGAAAAGTTGAAGCTCAGAAACCTATCCGGTTCAGCAGTAAACAGCCTACTAGGCTGAACTGCGAGTTGCCAGTATCAACAAAAAATCATGCAACCCGTCAAAAATCATCAAATACGCAAAAATATACGCAAAACAATAATAATAAACGCTACTACCGTGTTGTTAATGTTGCCAACAGAAAAAAAACACCTCTTTTTATTTATATTGGTAATTATATTAATAGTATTTCCTACTCCTTGATTGTCGAATCGTGATTTGTGGTGAATAAGGTACATCACTACTGATGACTGACTGCTTATAGCAAGGCCTTCAGTACATAATTGCATCATTTTGAAGTCGGTAAAAAAAGTGTTTTGAAATGGAGATTTTTCCATGAAGTGTTATTTTTTTTTTCTTTTTTATATTCGCAATGCCTTTTCTAATGTGATTGCGATTTTTCACAGTGACATCCTAGTGTATTGTAATATATTTTTTTTCTTTATTTAACTGAAAGAATTTGAGAGACTGTAAAATCATAAAATAACGCAAAAAGTAAGAAATAGTGCCAAACAATAAATGATAATGATATTTATTTTGCAAATACGTTGAAATCAACATTTTTACACGTCAATAGCAAAATTAGGTTTGTATTTTTTTTTAATTAAATATTAAATAAAAAAATCATATCCTTAACTTTATCAACAATTTTATATATTTTCAGATCATGTATGTACAGACGCCAGCACATCAGGCTACAACAATCTGTCAAATTTCCTTAATGTATTTTCAACCTTATCGCTGAAGTGTAAAGTTCAAAGTTGATTGGGAAAATTTGACAGTTTCGGGTAGCCTGATGTGCTGGCGTCTGTACTAATCCTCTAGTATAATAGATACAAACAATTATTGCTAATTTATCTTTTACAATGGAGAAGACAAATAAAACACTATCAATCAAGTATCAATTACTAAACAAAAAATGAAACAGACAGCCATCTTTAACCTTCACACACCTCATGATAGCCTAGTACCTACCATTATTTTTTCACACAAACTTAATAAGCATTATTAGGCAATATATTTTTTTGTCCCAACTTCAAAGTTTCCGCATATTTTTCCTGATGTTCAAATCTACGAAATGCATGACTAAATTTTTTTCTAAAATTTTTACTGGCAACACTGAAGCATCTTATGACGTCATTTGCTATGTTTTTCGTTTACGGAAGCGCTTATGGTAATTGGATTATTTAAAAAGTTTTAATATAAGTCACGCCTATACCATTAGTTTAAGTTTCTTCTAAAAGCCATATAATTGGTTAACCATATTAGATTTTAATGTTCTTATTTATTTAAATACAATGTATGGTTATTACTGGGAATTACCTTGACTGACATTAACAGGTTTTTAAGTTAATGGTGAAGGTTGTAGGGCCGATATAAATTATAGGATAGATAATGTAAGATTTTTAGAACTAGTCTTTTTTCAAGCTATGTTGGGGTCGGCTGACCATGCCAAAAAAGGATGCAGCTGAGTTCGAGTGTTTAAAAGGGTCGACTGTCTAATCTAACTTCTTCAACCCGGCTACCCGGGTAAGACTGGTTGTCAAACTTTATAGCTTCTGACAACCCGTAAAGACTGTGAAAGATGACTGTATACATGACAGTCGGGGCCCACCAATTTTACGTGCCTTCCGAAACACAGAGAAGTTCGTTATAACAAAATGGTCACCCATCCACAGATCGACCGCGGTAAGCGTTAATTAACCTTATCATCCGGGTGGCTGTACTTAGCTATAAGCTCTTCGTATTTTATTATAATAGAATATCAGGCCGACCCCAAATAAAATGTTGGATAAGGGCAGGAGGATGATCCTACTACTATTATAAAGGCGAAAGTTTGTAAGTATGGATGTATGGATGTTTGTTACTCTTTCACGTAAAAACTGCTGAATGGATTTGAATGAAACTTTACCACAATATAGCTTATACATCAGAATAACATATAGGCTACTTTTTACCCGGGTATGGAAAGTACTTCCCTCAGAAAGCGGGTGAAACCGCTGGCGGAAGCTAGTAATAATATAAGGCAAAAAATATTTATATCATGAAGTTAGTGAATTCACATTTTTAAACTGACAAGTTATTTCAGGCTAACTTTAGTAACTTGTTTAAAACTTGTATTATTAAAACTACAAAACTAGACTAGCACTAATTTCGCGAAAAATATTGGTTGCCAATTTATTTTGGAGTATGACGTAAGAACTGGTTCATTTTTAATTTAAGTCAGTTTTTATTTTCATTCATTTAAACGTTGGCCTCTTAATTTTAAGAACAACTTTATCCCAGTCGAAACAACTATCCTTAACTCCTTTCTATAAGGTCGAAAATCGCATGTGTTGTTTAGAACTAATTTTGTACCTACCACGCCCAAATCCTTCAGCAATCAAATTAGATTTTAAATAGCTTACCTATTCATTCGAGGTTTTAAATTTCATCCAATCTTGTTAAGTAGTTTTACAGTTGAGAAATGATGATGGCGTCTAGACCGATTGTCAGCTACGGCGGCCGTTCTCTCTAAGGAGATCAGCCAGCTGCGCAGCACGTATCAAAGTACACAAGCATTTGTGCAGACACAGGTCCACTCTCTATTCCCTCACTCTCATAGTCCAATGGAACGGCAATCTAAGCAAGGCCGTACACAGATTGCTTCAAGCAGTTGAGACCGACTGCTTGAAGCCGCGACCGCGTGGTGAATTACAGTCATTTATTCCCTACCGTACACGGGACTGCTCGATCAGTCACGACCGCTTCAAGCCGTCAACTGCTTGAGCATTTGCGAGGCTTACTCTGACTGCTCAAGCCGTTGACTGCGTTCGAGAGAAAGAAAAAAGGGTTGCACTCAACTGTAGTAGAAAACCAACTGCTCAAGCGGTTGGTAGCGACAGCTTGTGTACGGCCTCGCTAACACGACCGGAGAGAGATCAAGTTGGAAAATAACAAACAAACAAATTGCATTTATGTTGTTAGGTATTTATATGTATATACGGAAGCGTTTAACTAAATTGGTATAAGCTGTCGGTAGATGAGTAATTAAACATTAATTTGTAGGCGTAAGATTCTCGTAGTAATTTATTAATGATAATAAAGCTTGAACCTTAGGTGTTACTACTAGTATATACATTCTTAAATCGTTAATAATATAAATGTAATTATGGTATTTTAATTGCGTAGTTATTCACAGAAATTAGCCAAGTTTTTTTGACTTTTTTGGTCAAACTCTTGGCTCTATAATAAATGTATCGTTTACAAGTATTATTTCCATTACATACAAGATGAGATTTTTCACTGTCATTTTTTAATGACCCAAAATTCACAGCTGCAATTATCTAGGTGACCGATCATCACTTTCAATCGACTGACACATACTTGCACCAAATCTTACCCATCAATTTCAACAGCTTAAACGATTAATAGCGATGTCGTCAATTGTTTCGACAGCTATTGTTTCAAGTTTTCTTATTGGCTTAGATCATATAACCAATTGGACCAGCCATGATAGCATAGATCTCTACGATACGAAATTCTGGCAATTTGCGGGTAAGGGGCCAAAAAAATCAAATCAGAAATAATTTATTCAAATAAGGCTGATAGAAAACGGCCACCCTTCACCACTTCCTATGTAGGTACATACACAACAGATACTATACCATAGTCCTCTTCACCGTATCCGGAGACAGCGATCCAGGCTGCTTTTCTTCTTTCGTGAGCCCTCTGATGACTAGCAAAAGCAAACTTAGTCTACAACTACTACACGTACAAGCATAAATTTGACGCAAACAAATAGAGATACATGTATGAGGATCGTTCTTATAGCTTTAGCAGAGAAAAAGGGATGACAGTGGCGTATCCAGTTGTTTAAGATCTCTAAGCTTTTGGGTTACAAAGTAACCTGACGAGAAATTATCTGACAAGTAACCTCACTATTGTATACGTGATTATTAAGGCCTTGAAACTGGTGATGAAGACCGGGAGAACTGGTTGATCAGATATTTCAATAGTGATCTTTTGGTGACAGTTTATCTTTGAATAACAAAGGCATGTGTTGTCTTGGATTGCTGATCCATCGATTTAGGAGGATGAGAGAATAGAAAATGCATCTCTATCTGCGCAAATGCTTGCGCACTCTAACAGCTGGCTGATTTCCTTAGAGACAACTACCGTAATGGCCGACCATCGGTCTGGATGCCATCATTATATTTATTATCTGGACCCAAATCAGAAAACTAACGAATGAATTCACAGGAAAACCCCATAACAATAATAACCAGTTACAAATATACTTACGTATACTACATTTACTACTGTGTGTCGTTATATTCTAGAACCCGAGCTCCTTATAAAGAAGTGCGTGGGCAAACAAGTAACGTAATTATTCTTATTGTGTACTTCCAACTATTGTATGTATAATACGACATACTTACTTGTTGTGTTCTTGCTACTTTCTAATTAGAAGGGTGGTTTCACTGGCTGGATTTAATTAAAAAAGATAATTTCATCTTTATTGGTGTATTGATTTGATTTCTTCCCGCTCCCGGTAAAAAGCTCCAAGTTACTCCTTGTTACATAAGCTTACTGCAAATAAAAGTCGCGTCAAAATCTGTCTAGCCATTTCAGAGATTAAGCTGAAACAAACAAATAGACAGTGAAACGGACAAAAGGTAGGTATCTTTTAATAGGCATGGAATAAAAATCAATTAATTATTTAATAATTATTACAAAAAGACACTCCAATTTTATTCATACATATGTATAGATTATAGTCAGTAGTTCACAAATTCCAAACCACTTTCCTCTACCCAATAAAAAACCAATCAATTTGCAAAATAACTTTCCATATAAGGCCAGAGCTACATAAAATCACTCCCTGGTCTACACTCGCCAAATTGGTCAGATGTCACTGGGTTACAGTTTAAACGCCCACTGTCCGCAAGTGTGTAACTAGGTCGTTTGTACGTTTGTGATCGGAGTATGTTGATCTACTGACAATACATTGTATTGAGATGTTTGGAAATTTGTTAGACGACAATGATAAGGAAACGCCTTAAGCACATTGCTATCAATATCATTGCTTAGAGTGCGTTTAAACTAAAAGACCCTTCCCGCTGTGGGTGCAGCTGGAGAAAGTATCAGACTTCTACTGACTTAAACCTTTTGTTCCTCCAGCAGGCTTAGCATGGCGATTTTTATCTATTCTGTCAAGAAAAGACAAAGCTCTTTCTGTCAATGTTAACATCTCTTCTGCGCGAACATGGCGCGACCTGTCAACTCGCATATAATCACTTGTAGCCTTATGTCAATCGAAGAAAAGAAAAATTACTTAAAAAAAACGGGCAACGACCAGGACAACTAATAGTGCTACATGTAATAAGTTGTCATATTTCGCTATAAAATAAATAAAAGAGATAGTTGGCGCAGTAATAGCGTGTCTTTGGTTCAGAGCTGCGCACGATTCAACCGGATTAGTCAATTAATGGTCATTCGTGTTTGAGTATTAATAAGCTATTGAGCGCTTGCTGCGAGCCTTTTTTGGTCTTTTTTTCATGGGTAATAATCAAAATATGACCTCCCTCCAGCTGGAGGAAGTGTCAGACTCTTACTGATTAAAACCCACTATGTTCCTTCTAGAAGTCCCTGTGTGGCAGCGCCAGGAAGCCTTTTGAGGCTCTTAGGTACAATTTTAAGCTCTAACGTAGTGACATTCAAGAAAAAAGTGTAGTAATTCATTGATAATAAATAACTTTAAACGTTTATGGCATAATTTCTAAAATGAACAAATTTAATTTATAACTACGAGTATTTCTTTACATTTTCTGAATATAATATTATACACTTTAAATTACATACACACAACACAACACGTACAATTTAATTTACTTGTAAAATATCCACGCGCCCTATATCTAATATTCATACTCAAACATCTCAACTAACGTTAATCTTAATAAGAGACCTTATTGACCTTAGGGTCTATGGCCATGGTGGCCTTAATAGGGGATTATGGCTGTTATAATTTGAGGTCAAAAATGTGAACTGGACCCCTTTCCTTGCGAGAGTGTGTGTGGAGTTTCAGAAAATTTGTTCAATATGAGATAGCTTGTTGAAAGAAAATTTGCAAAATTATTAATAAGATTTAAATAAAAAATGTTTTTTTTACATAGAGCGACTGCCTACCTGACCTCCTCAACCAAGTTACGTAACCAAAGCTTGTCAGACTTTCTGGCTTCTGACTACCTTATCAAGCTACCCGAAACTGTCATAATTTCCCAAACAAATTTGAACCATATGCTTGCATTTGCAGCAATAAAGTTGGGAATCTTTCAAGGAAATTTGCCAGATTGTAGAAGCTTGATGTGCTGGCGTCTATACAAATGACAGTCAGTACCCACCAATTTAACGTGCGTTCCGAAACACGGAAGAACTCGACATCGAAATCGATGCACCGATCCCGCCAAGCATTGCTTAACCTTTCATCGACTGATCTGCGTTGTTACTTAGCCACGAGCATATTACAGACGCCAGCACATCAAGCTACTCGAAACTGTAAATTTTTCCCAATCAACTTTAAACCATTATATGCTTCAGCGATAAAATTTAAAATCTTTAAAAGGAAATTTGACAAATTTGTAGTAGCTTGATATGCTGGCGTCTTTACATTAAGGGCCTGTTTCACCACCTACGAATAAGTTCCAGTTTATTTATCTGGTAGATAATTTCATACAAATTATGTTCCATCCTTTATTTATCTGGTAGATAGTAGATATTTCGGATATTGTGAAACTAGCGCTAAATGTTACAAACACTATCTTAAACCTATAATAATTTGTGTTAAATAAAACTGGTCTAAATTAGAGCACACACGGCGAACCTCACGTGTCGGCTGGAGGTAATATAACCCCGTTCTTATATTTGAGGCTTGAGTGATTGGTACACGCATGTTAGCTTACTGGATGTGATCTTGAATTAAGCGCAGTTAGAGATACCTATCTCTAAGTGAGCGTGGTTGAAATTTAAAGATTTTTATGTTAATCTTGCGTATTTTCTCACAGAAACTTAATAGCATAAATAATAATAACATTGCATTCAAGTAGCCATTTTTTTAAAAGAAGTTTTTATTAGTCACTCTTACAGTTGATGATTAATTTTTTTATCTATATACATATTTGTATCCCGATGCTACGGCGAAACATCCAGATCATAACCAATGTAACATCTATTTACCAAACCATGATTCTTGCAAAAAACATTCTTATTCTATTCTTATTCTTGCAGTTTTTTTCTAGTAATAAACATAAAATATTAACATACTAGCTGATAAAGATAAAGACACACCCATTTTTGACACAAAAAAAATCAACAACAGTCCGTCATTACCATTCAAATTGAAAGAATCTCTCTAAAATACAAAAACCTTGAGTTAAATACCAGTTTTTTTCTTATTAACTTTCACTAACTATTTGACTAAATCGTCAACAACATGTGTAGAACAGCACTTTCACTGTTTATTTAAACATTGACTAGTTAAGCTCGCTTTGGACCACAATTAGCATAATGGTTCAATATCAATAAAACGTTTTTTGATTTAAAAGTGAAAGACATCTCTAAGTTTTTTATTCTTTGACAGTTTACTTCTGTACAAATGATGTACAAATGACAGCCGGGACGGAGAAACTCGTCATGGTCATCCATCCGGGGACCGACCGCGCCGAGCATTGCTTAACCTTATGATCGATTGACCCGTGCGGCTGTTACTTAGCCACGAGCTGACAGTTCACATGTTTTAAAATAAGTTTATTTAATTAATTTAATTAAATATCTTATACAATAGCGGAAAATCCTTCTTTACGTTATAATAATTATAATTTATTTATATTATTAAGCTAAATTCTATTGTTCTCAGCATCCGGAATTTAATTGTTGTTACCAAATAACTCGCTTGATAAAAGTAGGTAAAATTATTTCTATTAAGCAGTTAGTGAACAACAAACACAGCTATGTAATTGTATTTAAACTTTTTTTTATCGGGGGGAAATCCTCATGGACTGTCCTCCGTCTGGGGAGAGGCGGAGGGCTGTGTCAGACTGACGGTGTCCCTTCGCACGTGCGCGCGGGGCCGCGGTAATCCAGATTTTTCCGTAGCCCCGCACTCCTGCTGGCCCGGCTGTCCGGACCTCGCCTCCTGCACGGGATAGTTATTGTATTTAAATTTCCCAAAATAGCATACTCATTTTTTTCTAAAAATTTTAATTTTTTTCAAATCTTTAAAATATATTCATTAGCGCATCTAGTAAAGCTGTAGGTCTAAAACAAATAATAAGCAATGCGGTTGTCATATCCAGGCCACGTTCACTTTCGATAGCTTAACACTTAGATTCATGGCCCTGTACGATTTACTGAGAGAAAGTCATTAATATAGGCACAAGAGGTCAACAGAATGCATAATCATCTACAATAACTTAATATAGGATTTAAAGTCAATTAAAAACTTATAATTGTTATACTCGTAGACAATTATTTCCAAAATATAAAGTTTATTAATGATAAAGAAAAAAGTCATTTATTCAAAGAAGGCTGAAAATCAACACTTTTTGAAGGTAAATTTTACTAAAGACAGCCCCCAAAACGCCCGCCCTTCACCACTTCCTATGTGTTATCGCTGGGAAAAGAAGTGGTGGAACAAACTCCCCAGCAACACAATTCTGTCTATATGGTTTGAAGAACCGTTTCTATACAGTATTTTAATAGTATATTATGTACAAACTTAATATCTAATAATACATATAGATAAGTATTAAATAAAACGGAATATGGTGTCAAACAATTACTTATTATCGCCTCCTACTTAACTGGAAGCATACGGAAAGGGCTGGCAGCATTGCGACGTTGGATGGCAATGTTTTTATTTTCGCGGGAAATCATTAAGGACCCCTCCCGCTGAGGGTCCCTCTAGCTGCACCCTGTGTAAGACTCTTACTGACTAAAACTCACCATGTTCATTCTGGAGGCCTCCAGTACCAGGGCCGTGGCAACTCTTGCGAACAATGCTTAAACCAGCCTTTGGGTCACTTGGAAACGTCAGCAAGCCCGACGCCCCCGTTGGCGCAATGGTAATCACTCCCGACTACCGTGCCGACCCGGGTTCGATTCTCGTTACAGTCGACATTTGTGTGATGAGCATGTTTGTTGGCTATGGTGGGGGTATTATAGTATGTATTAATTTATAAAAACCTATATGCAATTTATCAATTGTATTAGCACCCATAACAGAAGCTAATCAATAGGACTAACCGAGCGTGTGTGAAAAAGATGTCCCGATTTCTTACTTATGAACTAGCCGCTTCTACAGACCTTTAAATAAAAATGGTCGTCATATTTTTTGGTCTCAGCTGTTCACACCTGTTCCTGCCATCACCTTTTTAAAATAAAAGACGAATAGCTAAAAGTCTTAATCATAAAACGCCGGTAGACACAAATGTAGGTTGAACTCACTTTCAATAAAACTCCGGTGACCCTGCCGTGGTTTGAGAGAAAGCTATTGCGTGGGATGGGTGAGAGATTGCATTTTTATTGTACTAGTGGACCGCCTGGCAGTGCTTGGGGTATGTTTATATACACCTAAGCTATCCTGTTGGAAAAGAACGCATAAACAGATAGGCAAGGCGTTTTTTATAATAATGTACAGATACCAGCACATCAAGCTACTACAATCTGTCAAATTTCCTTAATAGATTTTCACCTTTATCGCATTGTAGTTCAAAATTGATTGGAATTTTTTTACAGATTCGGATAGCTTGAAGTGCTGGCGTCTGTACTAGATCCCACCCGTACAGTGGTATATCAAGGATCCCAAGAGAATTCCGCATACTATTAAAAATTATCATTATTCCACTAATATTATAACAGTGAATGCTTGTGAGTGTGTATTACTACCATACATACATACATTTACAAACTTTCTCATTTAATGTATAAGTTTGACTGAAGATATCAATTATGGTTTAGCTTATAATATAAGACAGACCTCAGTCTATATTTCAGCCAAATTTCCTTCAATAGCGCGATTACCTAACAAACAGACTGATCAGTACAATAACTCGGTACCTGGCAATAAAAAGAATAAAATTAAGTTATTAAAATAATTTGGTATTGTAACATGTTATTTGGTTGTTGCTCGTAACGGTTATGTAATATAATTTGTTTGTACATAACATTATGTGTTCAGTTCAATTTGGTAGTTGAACTTTCCCAAATATTGCTACTTAAAATATTATCTTTAAAAAACTGTTGATTCGTTTTAATGGCTATACATATATATATAACCGACATAAAAAAATAAAGTTATTATTTAACGTATTATTATTTAATTTTCTACTTAACCATATTAGTTAGTAAAGCATCTTAAAAAAATGTCACTTTCACTTATCGTTTTGAAGGAAAAACTAATTTAATTAAAATTATTTTATTGATAAACTAGCTGTTACCCGCGACGTCGTCCGCGTGGGCATTGATTAAGCATTCACCCCTCCCCACCGTACGTGATAATATGTAGTCTATATGTTGACCTGACCTCTTAGTTGTATTCATGCCAAATTTGAACCAAATCCATGCAGTACTTTTTGAGATTAGCCCGGACATACATACAGACAAACAGACAAAAAATCTAAAAACTATATTTTTGGCTTCGATATCGATTGTAGATCACGCCCCAATAGGGAAGATGCAAATGTAATATTATTGAAAATTTTATCATTAAAATTTAAAAAAAATATAAAAGAAAGACTACTGTAACGTTTTTATTTTACATAGTATTGATTTTTACGAATAATTAAAAGTTAAAGTGACTTGAAACGAAACGTATTTCAAAACACCAATCAGCGTTCAGTGACGTCGCTCCCGTTATGACAACTTATTTGAGGTTATAGATAGTTGTAAAGGTGAACATTAATGTAATTAGTTTGTGCGAAAATTAATTGTGTTTTTCAGATTAAAATGGAAGTTGGATTTATTGATATTTTTTAGGTGATAAAGCTACAGTCTTTTGGGGTATTTCCATTTCTACTTGAGCTTGTTTCGATCGTTTCTGAGGATATATAGACACATGTACACTCTTATCATTGGATATTTGAAAAATTTCAGAATCATGTGTTTCTGTGATTAATGAACACTCTAAAGATGAATCTGAAACATGAAAGAAATAATAATTCAGTTCTTCATCAGCAAGTACTATCTTAATAATATTACAAATGTGAAAGTTTAAATGTTTGTCTCTAGTATAATAAGGATAAATCTGAAGGAATGAATTAAATGCTCTCAAGAATTTCGCGTTTTTTTGGAGAATAATAATTATCCTTCCCATTCGCAGCTTGGAACCAGTTTTTTCTCAGTTTTGGGTCAGAAGGTCCAGTCAAAACTTTGTTTATTGGTGGTATTGTTATGATCCTCTGATGTTGACGGATAATCCATTTTAAATTTTTACTGAAAAATATCTCGAAAGTCGAGAAAAATGCAAATGAATGAAAGCCGGCAACGAACAAGTACGACTAGTGTCAGACGCGAATGACGTCATCGGAACCGTAGGCCCGTTTTGGCGCGAAAATTTAAATTGTCAATTTAAAACTGCATTTTTTTACAATAAATTGCAGTGTTTAAATTTTTTTATATATTTGTGGTCTATTCTACATGGAATTCTTTAAAATAAAAACAAAAATAAAAATATTGCATCTTCCCTATTATTCTTTTTAAAAATATTCCATGTACAGTTTTGACTTTTCTACGATTTTATTATATGTATGTATAGATGTATAGATAACTTCCTTGGACCAGAAGAAAAACTTTGCAAAAACATTGCTTTGCTCAAAATAATTCCAACAAAATATTTTCTTTTGCCCACAAATTGTAGACGAAGACAAATTTCCATGTTTCCGATTACGAGTTTTCATAATTTACTTTTATGTGTACAAGAAAGATTTGTCAAAAGTCCCAAAATGTAATGGCGAACAAACTTATGAAAACTGGAGCGTGATTCTGTGACAAATGAAGATGCTTATTTGAATATTTATTAGAATCACACACTGCTAGGGCTGTGGGATTGTTCACAAGAGTTACCGCCGCCCCAGCACACAATATGCTTCAGACAAAACAAAAGTGGGTTTAAGTCAGTAAAAGTCTGACTTCTGACGCTCCCAGCAGGTTAAGTATGGCAACCGTAGAAACAAATTTTGTCCACCGGAGAATGGACATAATGACGCATAAGTGACAGATTGACGTAAGATTTCTTTTGACACGTAGGAAAGATTTTTTTTCTTTTTCGATCGAAATAAGTCTAAAAGTGACTATATGCGAGTTGACAGATCGTGCCATGCTCGGGCAGAAGACCTGTTGACATTGACAGAAAGAGCTTTGTCTTTTCTTGACAGAATAGACATAGAAGCGCCATGCTGAGCCTGCTGGCGTAGTAGTGAGTTTTCCAGCCATACGGGGGGTCGCGGGTTCTATTCTCGCAAGAATCATGAACATGGGTCGAACATGAGTTTTTGTTCAAGAACATGGATGTTTTACTTATGGGTGTTCCTATGTATTATATTATGGACGTATTGACAAAAGAAAAGTATTCAAGTGCGTAGAAGAAGCTCTGCTTAGCTTGGAAATAGATGACGTTGTGTGAATGTGTGAGAAATATTTTATTATAGTACTAGCTGCTACCCGCGACGTCGTCCGCGTGGGCATTAGAGTAGTAAAAATGATAAACTTGCTTTACATCACGGTATGATAACTAAGCTACAAAATCAAGCCCAAAATGTGTAGAAATAATATGGAAATGTGTGGAAATAGTAAATTGTTACGGTTAACTGCCTCGCTGGTGACGTAGTCGCATAGCGCGACTGCTGTGCGCAGGTTTCGGGTTCGATTCCCGGGTAAGGCCGAAATCGCTTTGTGGGTTTTGATAGACTTTCAATCAGCAGCCCATAGTCTGGCAGTTGGTTATTCATAGACCCGTGCATCAGAGGGCACGGAAATGTCGGTCCTGCGCCTGATCTCTCTCCAATCACATCGATATCAGAGAGAGGGAATAGAGAGTGCACTTTAATATGTCCTGTGCAGCTGGCTGAGCTTACATTTACACTTACCTATACCGAGGATAAGCGACAGTTCTGCGGCTGATTTTACTTTGCAAAGTATTCGGCTGGTATAACAATAAGCGCCGAACTTACGTGGCGGACATTTGCGTGTCAATCATGGAAGACTTATATTTTGATCACAACAAAACACACGCGTCGTGTACTAAGATTGGACATGCAGGTGTGGCCTCCTGCTGCTTCTCGCTCTGGTCTTTTTCTTAGACCGAACTGAACTTCGAACGTAGAAAATGAGCATGTTGTTGCCGAATAGTTTCGGAACTTATGCTCGTATATAAGAATGTACATATTATACATAATGTCCTCACTACTTCAAATAATATTGTAGGCATAGTCACTCCGAACTTACATAACAGGTCGACTGCATCGAGGTCGATAAAGTTGGTTTAGGCACTAAGTGTGGCTGCGGAAGAATTTGGATTCCCGTGGCCCCGAGCGCACGTGCGAGGAGTCACCGGGGTGGTTTTAGCCGGTAAGAGTCTGGCACACCCCTCCGCCTGGGGAGAGGCGGAGGGTCCATGAAACTACGCATCCAGGAGGGTCCATAGTGTATTCACTCTTCATCGCTAGTTTAGTAGGTGCATAACGCATCTGCTCTGCACGAAGTGGTATCGGGTTCGATTCGGTTGAACCAGGCCGGACAAAAATCGCTTTGTGAGTGTTAGGAAGCTGAAAAAGCAGCCCGGAGACTGGAAGTTGTTAAAAGATACTTTGTAGCACGCGGTGGGGATGCGCTCTGCTTGGACGGAACACCGCCGTGTCCTCACAGTGGCGACCCCTCGCATTTGGCCCTGGTCCAGGCCATGGTCCGAAGCAAGAGAGAATGGGAAGGGACCGCCTCCTTCTGCGAAGCAGATATGCTAACGTAGGAGGCGGTGAAGATGTCGAAAAACCGCACCGCTCATCCCAGCCGAAGTGGAAAAGCTGGTACTGGTACCGAGTATCGAGGGACGACTTCCGACAGTATGAGTGTATAATCTCCCGACCACCGTAGGCGTGGGTCTGTGGGCGGTGAGTTTTTGTTGACTCACCGTCCGTACGTCTAAAGACGACAGCCCGTATCGACGTCGCGTTCTGTTCCACGCGCAACTGTTTCCTCGAAGATATGTCAGCAACATGGGTCTCTTAGGACCAGGGTCTGCCTAGGCTGGGGGTTATTCGTAAGATTTACCGTGGCCCTGGAATACAGGTACCACCAGAATGAACATAGTGGGTTTTAATCAGGAAGAGTGACACTTCCTCCACCTGCACCCCGGAGGAGTTATTTGACGACATCCTACTAAAAAAGACGTAAATATCAATCCTGTGCCTAATCTCTCTCCGGTTGTGTCAGAATTGCCGTCCGTGTCGGGCTATGAGAGTAAGGAAATAGGGAGTGCACCTGTGCCCACGCAAATACTTGTGCACTTTAATAATGTTCTGCACAGCTATTTGATCTTAGACGCCCTTATATGCGCTGATCGTTTCCTAGGAGGCAGTTTATAGGTATCAACAAATGACTGCTGGACATGGATGAAAAAGAGGTTTCCTAATTTGGGATGTCCATCTAAGGGGACTACATTGTAATGACCATCGTAGTCAATCCTTATATTATTACTTATTCCTTATTAATATTGATAAGCTATGTTGCTTTGTTACGTGTGGTATACTGGAAGCTAAGACAACATTACCCCAGACTGATATTGTATGAAGAAAGTGCAGCACTCCTTCTTTGATATTAAATGACTAACTTACCCAAAGACAGATTTTTTTCTCTCATCCTCTGTCCCCGATTTTGAGTGTTATCTTAGAATTTGAATAATCAAAATTATCTTTGTGACTATGATTGTAGACTGGATGACACCCTAGTATGATTAAATTTTATGAAAAACAAAACTATGAACTCCATCTATGATCAGCTATAATTACTAACAATATCCGTATCGTCAAATTTGATTAGTTTTTTATAAACTTGCCTCAATACTTTTGTCTTAAAATTATTTTTATCTGTCGAAATAAAATATGTAGCATGTTTATAGACTTTAGACTGAAAAATAAGTTTAAAAAATTCTAGCCCGGTTTAATTGTATGAAAAGCTTAACTCCATCTATGACATTAGGTAATAACTATTTACCCAGCTGGTTTAGTTAAATTGTCAAAATGTAAAAAAGTGTTGTATTTAAAAAGATATAGATGGCGTCTAGTTAAAACTCACCAAAAAATGCTTTATTGCTCATCCCCCTTAGCTAATAGCGTTATAATATATAGCCTATGTGTTATTCTGATGCATAAGCTATATGTTTGCCAAGTTTCATCTAAATCCCTCGTAGGGTTCAGCCTGCGTTTGCAATGTAAGCGGAAAACATGTAATTATTTACGACATCACATTAGAAACCTCAAAAGTAACAGTACTTCTCCACTATTTAATGGATGTTATTATACATATAAACCTTCCTCTTGAATCACTCTATCTATTAAAAAAAACCGCATTAAAATCCGTTGCGTAGTTTCAAAGATTTAAGCGTACAAAGGGACATAGGGACAGAAAAAGCGACTTTGTTTTATACTATGTAGTGATGATGAAAAAATTTGGACGTCATCTGGTTCTTACTTTCATACAAATTGCGTAGAAAGTAACCATTTTTGACAGTTCAATAAAAGTAATGAATTTTACTAGTTGTGAACTACCGTATTACATCTTAGCACTAGATGGTGGTGGCGAGCCTTGGGCTCTGCTTTTGTCCAGCAGTGGACATAAATTGACTGAAAAGTCTAATGCCATTAGAAATTAAGTTGTTTTATTCGCTTGACTACAAAGAACTTTTTTAATTTCGGGTTTTTGATAAGGTACAAAATAGATACTGAGAAGAATACCTTTAAAGTAATTCAAAAATATCTAACGAAGTTTTTTTCTTTTGTTACAGATTGCAACAACAACGTTCCTCATATCCATAAGGTATAATTTTGATATTATTCCACGCCAATCTCTATAACAACCGCTAGTTTTTTACCCACGTGCATTGAGAGAGGGTTCGTCTCGCATTGTTGCCGACAAAAAAGATTTTAATCTTCACCTAAATGCTTGTTACCAGGTTCCTGTCGTTAATAAGTAGGTGTGGGCTTTGATTTTAGATGAAGGTTTCAGATGAGATCTGGAACTAATAACTAAAATTTTAATTTTAAAATTATACTTGAAAACTGCCTCTCAAGTATGAGTGTGCAGGTTCGATTCCAAGTCAAGCAAGTACTAATGCAATTTTTCTAAGTTATGCTTTATTTCTAAGTAAGTATATCTTGGATAACAATGACTGATTAAAGGTGAAGGAAAACATCTCGAGGAAACTTTCTATAAAATCTGAAATCACCAACCTGCATTGAGCAAGCGTGGTGATTAACGCTCAATCCTTCTCTGTGTGCAGGAAGGCCGGTGCCCAGCAGTGGGACGATAAAAAGGCTATGTTATATATGATACTATAGTATGTATGAGCAATGTAGGCTTGTGTGTGAAATGACCTGTTGAGTGAAGTTTCATACTAGTTTGAATGGACCTGTCCAATTTATATCAGACATGTTGCGCCACTTCTTCCCAGCTAGAACACATACGTTTTGGAGACTCTCTTGTTTTTGACGTTCGAAAAGTGCTGATTTAATAGCCTAATTTGAATAAACGAATTTGAGTTTGAGCTGGAAAGTGGTAAGCATTTGTCGGTCTTCGTCGAACTCAACAGTATATCGCTAAGATTCACTTTTCAATACGGAGCTTACGATATGATCGACCATGTTGACCCGACTGCACAGATGAATAATAATGTTTCCTAATACACGTCAAGACTGACAAATGTTAGATCTTCTTTTATTTTATCGCCATAGGTCTTAAGTTAGCACATGTTATAATTCACATAAGAACCGAAGGTAGACAAAAGAATCTGAGTTACAACACAATGGGTGTCTAAATGTCGTGATGTGATGCCGTTTGATGTGCCGCGCAATCATTATGGCACGTGTCACGGTGCAAGATTGAAACTACGACTTTTTGAAGAATGCCTAGTTTTTTTTTAATTTTTATTATTTGTTGAGGTTTTATTTGTGAGTTTTGATATTATAATTAATCCTAAATTGTTGCATGAGATCGCCCCAGTAAGCATAATACTTAATACCATTCTTTTTGCTTTTGATATTCTTGAAATTTAGACATTAGCTAGACAATTCGACAGTTCTCAGCCTTATTCACCTATTTTTACCATGAAAGGCAAGAATAAGATGCTGTGGAATTCAAATATGCGGCCTATTATGTACCTGATAGATCACATTGAGCAAAATCCTTAGACTAGAATTCAACTCCAATAAAATAGCTCAAAACTAAACTGATAATGAGTGAGCAGTAAATAACAGTAAATAATAATAATAAAAATCATTGGTAATAAAGTTTCGATAGCTTCAGAACCGAGGAATGAATGCATTTTCCAATACATTTCTTAATTCATCTGTTACAAAACTGACGGGAAGTGAGATCAGTTTCTATCCCACACAAAGTAATGAGCAACGCCTACCAATTCTATAACGATTTCCTCCTATTAACTATTTAATAGAACTCTGTACAAGACGTGTAATTTTATATTGCTTTATTGAGCACTGTTCAATGGTATCTCGAATAATTACTCTCAGTTATAAAGTGTAGAAATGTTTCAATTTGTTTCGTAGTAAGTTAAAGAATCAATCAAAAGTATGAGTGAAAAGTGTTTTTTTATAGGTTTATCATTCATCGATACGATACAACGCACTATCAATATTTTCATTTAATTACTTAAATAGAATGGCCAAAGCAAATTCACGCTACTTAACTTATAACATTTTTTGTAAGACAGTCTTGCATGCTTCTAACATAAATACAAATATTATGAAATTATCATCTTCTATTCATCCACAAACAGAATACAATTTATACAAAAAATATGACACACTAATTTTAGTTCAATCCAATACATAAACGAATTTTTATTCAAGCCAATAAATAAAAAAGAAAAAACCTTAAAAAAAATCAGACATTATCCAAATCATCCAACTTCACAATGAACTGCAACATAATATTTAGCTGGCATACAATTATCACTAATGCCATTGTCTTTATTCACGCCAAGGGGGCGTGGTGCGAATGTTACGGAGAAAGTATGACATTTAAAACTATATTGTCTGATAGTAAAAGTGGTGTGTGTGGATCAACATGTTTTGATACTTGGCCATTAAATTAATTAAATATTTGTAAAGTAAGGATCTTGTCGCTTATAATATGCAGGTTAAATATAGAAGTTTAATATTATTGAACTATGATTTCCATGATCTGTGTTTCGGATGGCACGTTAAACTGTAGGTCCCGGCTGTCATTGAACATACTTAGCAGTCGTTACGGGTAGACAGAAGGCAGTAAGTGATGCCAGTCTAACCAAGGGGTATTGGGTTGCCCGGGTAACTGGGATGAGGAGGTCAGATAGGTATTCTCTCCTTGTAAAACACTGGTACAATACTCAGCTAAATCCGGGTAGACTGGAAGCCGACCCCAACAAAGTTGGGAAAAGGCTCGGGATGAGATATGATTTCAATGGTAAAGCATTCCTCAGTTCTTTCAAATAACGGATTGAAATACATACCTCTATGAAGTTGGTAAGTTCGGTGGAAACGTTTCTGATTCTGAAAATAAGATCCATACAAAATAAGTAGTGAATAATTGAAAAAAAAAATCTCTAGCCATTAACAACAAAAATTAGGAATTTACGAAAAAAAACTTTTCATTAATTGTTTTTTTTTACGAATACAAATGTCATAAAATAAAAATATTCTAAGAATATATTGGATCAAGATTATCTCGACATCATAGTCTTTAGAATGCAACAATATCTTTAACAATCTATTCTTAAAACCAATAGAAGACATTTCGAAATAGCGATTCCTAATGTCAAGGTATTCGAACAACTTTTTCGATGTCAACCATTTGACAGCTTCGATTTTTTTTATAAATAAACGTCTCTGACATACGAGGCATTGACCGCCCTAAGGCGTGGACTGAATATATAATTATGATAGGGAATAAATATTAGTATAATATATCTATACGTTTGTATTATTGATTTTTTCTCTTCTACTGTTCAAATATTGAATAAGTTTTTGTTTAGGTAAATTATTTTATTTATGTATTTCTATTATAGTAGTATAATATTTGTTTATTTCAACTAAGATAATTGTCATCTTGCTAACGTGAGTAATAAAATATTTATTATTTGTCACTACTAATTGGTACTGAAATATAGTAAACTAAACTATAAGTTATTAGCATTGTGCGCGACGCACCTTTTTATACTTTTTAGATTTATTTTTATTCTTTTATATATTTGAATTTTGATAGTTCGTACTTTTGTTAATTGTGTAAATAAAAGCCATTTTTTCATTTCGCTACGGACAAAGCTGGTCGTTTAATTTTCGTAGACTCCACCAAAAGTAGCAGGAGATCACAGCCAGCACCAACCTGACCTGAGAACCAGCGCCTGAGGAGAATCAGGCTCACTCCCCTTCAAGCATTGATGGTAAAAAAGATAACCATTTGACGTACAAATGCCAGCACATAAAGCTACCCAAAATTTCAAATTCCTCAATCAACTTTAAACCATATGCTTCAGCGATAAAGTTAAAAACCCATTAAGGAAATTTTACAGATTGTAGTAGCTTGATTTGCTGTCGTCTGTACATTACAATACCTTATGGAATGACAATAATTGTCATCACTTCTACCCGTTTTAAATAATAAATGAAGAAGATGACTTAGGTATTTAGCTATGCCATTATAAAGTAAAAATATATATCACATTCCTATCATTACATAGGCATTAATTACATACCTAAGTATTATCTAACAACTCCTATTATGTAAAATGCGTAACATATAATTAATTGCATTCTAAATTAATTATTCACCATACAGTTACCAGGTTTTGAAAGTGAACAATGACTTAAGCGAGAGTGAAATAAAATCGAACCACAGATTATATTATGTAACTCGATTTAATACATAAACATCACCTGCCTTGCCTTTTCCCCAAGCTATGTAGCGGTCGACTTACAATCAAATTTGCAGCTGAGTACCAGTGTTTTACGTGGACCGATTGCCAGTTTGACCTCCTCAACCCAGTTTTCGGGCAACCCGATACCCCTTTTTTTTGCGTGGGAAATCATCAAATGACCCCCCCCCCCCCGCTGAGGGTGCAGCTGGAGGGAGTGTCAGACTTTTACTGACTAAAACCCACTATGTTCCTTCTGGAGGTCCTTGTGTGCCAGGGCCACGGTATCTCTTACGAACAACCAGCCCAAGCAGACCCTGGCCCTAAAGGGCCCCTCCTATGTAACCCGATACCCCTTGGTAAGACTGGTTGTCAGACTTTATCCACTAGGCCACCACGACATACATCGAAAATATAATACCTAACTAAAGAAAATAATAAAACCGTGTAGAATCTGTAATAACATCAGCCTATGTATAACACAAGATGGCTGGCGTATTATTCAAGTAATGCAAATACAGTCTACAATTAAGCGGGAGCTGGATCGAGTCATTATATCGATATAGCTTATTACTCGATTATCGTAAGTGCAGTTCTGCATACGTAATCGCCGAGTATCGGTAATATCGATTGGAGAATCGTGTATACTGAACCCCTGGGAGTTAAGAATAGGGTGTTGTATGTGCTAGATCGACGGACCGTTTCTTTAATTTATTTCCTGACTTGTATCGCTTTACTGAATCTAATGCTAGGGTCTGTTGTACTAAAAAACTTGGATTAATAAAAATGATACAATTGCAAATTCAAGTTCAAATTAACAGACGTAGGTATCGTCCCGAAACTGTGAAATTTTCCCAATCGACTTTGCACCATATGTTTCAGCAATAAAGTTGAAAGTCTATTAAGGAAATTAGACCGATTGTAGTAGCCTGATGTGCTGACGTCTGTACATTTAAGCTGTGTTCAAAAGAGCCCAAAAAAATTTGTTGTTTTAGATCTCATGAAGCAAATTTTTTTTTCTTTAAAAAAATGTTTTCCTCAATTGTTTTTTTTAATATGACAAGAGCAGTGACTGAGTATGAGGGGCTCGTGGCTAAGTAACAGCCACAAGGGTTGATTGATCATAAGTTTAAGCAACGCTTGGCGCGGTCTCTCTGTGGATAGGTGACTAATCTTGTCAGGGCGAGTTTCTCCGTGTTTCGGAAGGCGCGTTAAATTGGTGGGTCCAGGCATGGTCCAGGCTATCACTTGTGTCAGATAGGCAGTCACTCCATGTAAAACACTAGTACTTAGCTTCATCCAGATAAGACTGGAAGCCAACCCCAACACAGCTTGGGACAAGGCTAGGCAGATGATGAATGAACAGAAACAACCACTTACAATAAATATCAAATAGATGCAAAACAAGAAAAAGACCATAGAAAGAGATCAGGCGCAGGACCGACATTTACGTGCTCTCCGATGTACGGGTGGATCAATCACCAACTTCCAGACTCCAGGCTGCTTTATGAAAGTTTCTCAAAACCCACATAGCGATTTCGGCCCGACCCGGGACCAACGAGGCAGTCACTGTACCCACAACATAGGTAATGACTATAACGTGGTAACTTGCAGGTTTTTGAACTGCATTAGTCATTTTGCGTTTTAAGCCTTGCCAAGGCTAATACTAATAATAACAATTTCAGTTTCATACTTAGCTCACAAGAAAGATAAATTACCTCTATGATAATCGTAATTATACACTTCGAGTAATATATTAAAATTCACTCAACCCCTTCCGTTGGACATGAGTATCGGAAATATTAAACAGGGTTGTCAAACAGTAAAACGAAGCTCGAATAATATATTTTTTAATTATTTAAAGGCAAGTTTGAAAGAACGGGAAATAGTTTAATTTTTATTTCAAGAGTTTTAGGATATATTTTAATATAAAAAATAGGCTAGACATGGCTTATAAAAGGTTTTATAGATATTTCAAAATATGCATGTCTATTTTTATTTAGGAATACAAAATTATATTCCCTTACTCCATTACAGGTCCTTAGATGAACCATTGTATTTTGTTTTACTGCGATACAAACGTCAGGTTGTTGTGCTATCCGAAACTGAAAAATTTTAGTCAACTTTGAACCATATGCTTCAGCGATAAAGTTAAAAATCTATTAAGAAAATTTGATATATTTTAGTAGCTTGATGTGCTGGCGTCTGTACATACGACATAATTCATTTTTTCTACTTTTCCAATATCGCATAAATTCAGCCATATAATAACAAAATTTAAACAAACCTAGAAAAATACGAGTATCAACCCTACACACGTAATCATATGTAGAAAAAAGAAGATAAAACCCGACCGAAGCCGCGGCACAAACGAGTATAGTAGCGTCAGCAAAAAAATAACGGCGGCCTATAATTATTATCATCCTAGTTAAGAGGCTGGTTTCACTACGTATTAAAATTTATTTTTTTATTGCGTTATTGGATTTCTTATTAACGTCGCGTCTATGAAAATATTGAACAAAACAAAAGTAGGTAGATCAGTTTATAATTAGTTATTTGCATTTCATTGGAAGCTCTTGTAAATTCAGAAGGTTTTTATTATTAAAATCCTGCTGAGGCTGTGGGATTATTCGCTAGAGTTACCTAGGCTTTGGCACACAAACACCTCCAGAGGGAACAAAAGTGGGTTTTAGTCAGTAGAAGTCTGACTCTCCCTCCAGCTGCACCCACAGCGAGTGGGGTCATCTGAGGTCTCTAGTTCCTTATTTGTTTAGCCTGAGCGCACTCTAAGACGAAAAGAAGTGTGTGAGGCGTTTCCATCGTATTAAATTTGGGATTCCACTGACTAATGACCACGAAAAGGTATATGTATAATTTTTGTAACACCTATTATTTCCGCATCCAAATAGATTAAGCTGTTTGGCTATCCATGTCAATAACATAACATCAGAAAAATTACACATAACTACCATTGAATTTATTTCGTGAAAAAAAATAGACTAGCTTCTGCCAGCGGTTGTAAGAACAACGCCGCGCACCCGGATAAAAAGTAGCTTATAGCGTTCTTCGATACTTCGATAGAATGTTTCAATTCCTGGTATTAGCCCGTTCAACCAAACAAACAAACTCTTCTGCTTTATAATATTAGTAAAGATTAATTTTATTATTACAAATACAGTGATGGACCTCCACCTTAACAAGTGAACATGTACCAAGTTTTAATCAGATGTGTGTACAGGAGATATTACTGGATCTGTCGGGATATGAGATGCTGTCAGCTTTTTATATCGTTCATTTATTAGTTGTACTTGTATAAGTAGCGATTGATTCATGGAAGGATACTGGTACGAAGAAATGTGTTTGTCCGTGGAAGAATATGTTAGTTCAAGAGTAGATGAGAATGCGAGATGAATATTGAAAGTTGTGTTAGTCGAGATGGCCTAGTGGTTAAGGCATGAGCCTCGCAAATTTTGACAGTGTTGAAGTTTGCAATTTCAGGGTAAGCAGGTACAGAAACTAATAAATTTTCCCAATCAACTTTGAACCATATGCTTGCAGTGATAAAGTTGAAAAACTATTAAGGAAATTTGACAGTAGCTTGATGTACTGGCCTCTGTAACAATGTAACTTTTCTAAGTTTATATATACTTTCTAAGTTTGATATAAAAACCTTGAACAGAACGTAATCTAGAATTTTTAATTCTATTTAATCAACCAGCATGGAGCAAGGTGGTGCTTTAACAATCCGTCTCTGCATGAGAGGAGGCCTAAGTCCAGAAAGGGAACAATAAAAAAGGCCTATGATGATGATAAATATTGTACGAAATTTCATATTATATTAATGCTGAACATAATAATTTTCAGTTATTTTTGACCCTTGTAAAAAATATCATGAATTGGTCATTTTAATATATTTTAAAGGTAACTTACAATAAATATGGTTACTGCCAATAAATTAAAATAGTACTTTCTACAAATCTCTTGTTCTATTTCTGTTGACTACCACAACCCTGTATCCAGCCGATCATTTAAGCTAAAACTAAAAGTAAACAAGTATTTAAAGTTAGATACTTAGTTATGATCGTGTATCATGTTGCGTGCATTTCGACACGCGATTGAGTCGTATGGGTATGGGTGTGCTAAAATGTTGCATGTTGATGTTCTGTTTTTTTTTATTATTTCAAAGTTTAATCACCTAATTAAAAATACATATATACATTTACGTAAAATGACTTTTCTTTTAAGTAGAACTGTCAAGATTTCTTAGAAAATCAAAAATATCTCGGAATATATGTAGGTACGTATAAATTCAGTAGGCCTCCTTGACTAACTAAAATAAAAGGTAATTTTCTTTGTAATACTACACACTTTTTTAACAACAATTGCTAAAAAATATCCAAGGATAGATTTTATATGACGAGCTTCCAGAGAAATGACCATATAGTAATATTTGCGTCCGGTGAGATGTTTTTCTGAAAATATTTGTCTACTTACTTTTATACTAATAATTTATAGTCGTATTTTTATTTAAACGATACAAAATGACAGTAGCTAATGTCACTTTGTAAAATAATGTGGCCACATTTAAAGTAATAGTGATGGGTTCAGTTCTCGTTCAATCAGATGAATGAACTATGAGTGAACCATAATTATACATTTGAAAATTTTAAAGAATATTATGTGTAAAATAAAATAGTGAAAAAGTGCTCTGATATAAGTTACTAGTAGTATATATGTAACTACAATCCGTTTTAGGTCGGCTTATTAAAAAGCGCAGCTTGTTAAAAACAATTTATGTAATAAGCCTTGTTTTTTTTTATTTTTAGTACCTTCCTAGTACCTATAATTGATATATTTTATACATCTATTGTTTCAACTACATGATTTACTTTAAATAGGACAATCCTACAAGTTTCCTCGCATTGTTTTCCTTATTTTTTGTGAAAACGAATAGGTAGTATTCAGAATACTATAGAAACATATAATGGTCTAAAACTCATTGGTATGTACTAAGCACCTATCCTAACCTAAGATATCAGTAGGTTGGCACACTAATTATTCACTAATCAATCTAAGTAATTTCATTAATTCAGGAACTTTTCCATTCATTCACTTTTTCGCAACACTATTTTTATATCATCAAAAACTGACAACACAGTAAACGTCACTTTGTATCGTTTAAATAAAAATACGACTATAATAAATATTCGTAATTTTATTTTAATTATAAGTATGCATACACTTGTGTCTTTATAATTTAGTTTTATAATTTACATGTATGACAAAACTTAGAAACTTAAAACTGATAATTCTCAGCGTCTGCATTGCATCCAGTCACAAAATTTGTCTAAGTCAATCAACTAAGCTATGCGTGCCAAAGCAGCATTTTAGTGGCCCTAAAACTATATATAGAAGCTGTTCTTAAAGATGTATTGTAAAAGGCTACGTTTTTATGGGATCACCCGAGTTATAGTGTTATCCTGTTTATGCGGTTGCCATGGCAACAGGATACGTGGAAACCTATAGAAGGATGTTTGCATGAGGTCAGTGAACTTTCACGAACAGTTTCTATATTCAAACTGTGTGACTTTTTTTGCGAATTCGGATATCTGCTTTAAGAAGTTTGTTAAGAGTTATTGGGAAGATTAAAATCATGCCTATTGTATCTGACTGAGGGTTGTTCGCGCTAGTTACCGTGGTCCTAATACTGGGATCTCCAGAAGGAACATAAAAGGTTCTTTGTAGAAATGGAGCGAGAAGACTCATTTTATATTTCATCCACTAAAGACCTCGTCATTATAGGCAATGCTCAGGTCACCGTGACAATTATTTTAGCTCGTATTCTTCCAGGAAGATCTTCAGATTAGACCATTAAACTGATGAGTAGGTAACCTTCAATAATTTGCAAGGTGAGCAAAAAATACCACGTTTAAAATCACGCCAGACGAATATCGAGTCACCATTGGCTGGTCTACACCTTCCGATCGTCTTAGAATTTTAGCATCAAGAGGTTATCTGATCATATCTCGTGTCAAGAGGCGTTCGTGTTATAGAAACCTCCAGAAATATACCTAAGAGTAACCGTTTTAACTTTTCAAGGTGACTAAGAATTCTATATTAAAAAAAAACTTCTATTTATTGACGATTTTTTTATCATCATAGGGTGAACGTAACTTGCCCCTCCCTATTGGGGGTGAGGGGTCTGCCGTAAGGCGGGCAGTCGCCGGCGGCTGACTGGATGCTATAGACTCTCAGGCCCCCTCCACTCAGGCGGTGTCGGAGTGCCGCTGGGTATTTTTAGTGGGTATACCGGGAACGATTTACCGGGTCCCACATACCCCTCTTCCGTCCCCCGACGGGAAGGGGATGCGTAACAGCCCTTTTACCAGCGACAAAAAAAGGGGTGAATCTAGCTTTCCGATGATGAACGAAAATTTTAAAATTGGCTGTCATTTTTGAGTATATTCAGTACAAATATATTACTTTAGATTTGTTTCACGTCATTTACCTACCAATGACTCCTGCTTAGGTTGCAGCTGGAGGGAGTGTCAGATTCTTACTTCTTTGACTTCTAACCCCACCTGAAATTGTATTGTTTTTTGATGCATCCCCATATCACATCCCCCTACACTAGGGTGAAAAGGCAGCAGGTAAATAATCCAATTAAGTTTCTTTTTTGGCAATGTACTCTTGGTGTCGGCATTTTGTATGTTTTTTTTTCAGAATCTAAAATTCTAGGCTATCCATTAGGATAAAACTTCACAGCTAATTTCAAATTTGTAACACCTATTACAATTTATGAGTTAATCGCATTTGGCAAAGCACTACAATCGAATATGGTAACTTATTACATCATTCGATTATCGATACCTATGTAATTGTTACGGATGATTTTTTGTAGATTTACTGATCAATCGATGCAAAAAGTTTTTGTAAAAAATGTGTTTTGCTATTGTTTGAAGGTTTGGGATGATGAGTAAGTATTTATTTATAACCTGTGTAGAATTTTACATAAAATACACACAGGTACGGTAGTTCATATCTATGTACATTTAGTGTGTAGAAGTGACGTGTAAACTTGACGTGTAAAAGTGTTGATTTCAACCTTTGCAAATAAATATCATTTATCATTTAGTAAAAAGACGTAACCAACCCGCATTAACCAAGCGTGGTGGTTAACGCTCAATCCTTCTCCGTGGGAGAGGAGGCCTGTGCGCATCAGTGGGACGATAAAAAGGCTGTGATGATGATGTTGATGAAAAAGACGTAATAAACAAGAAATATTCAATATTTACCGGGATATCGTGATATCATTTTTACCTGCGACGTATACCTATTTATATAATAATAATAATAACCAACAGGTTACACTTTACTAGGTATGGGGTACCTGTTCGATGCTCGAATCCATCTAAATCTATTTTCTTCCGTCTCCATCTGAATAGACTTGGCTCATTTTACACAGAACTATGCCATTATTTGGGAATACTGTTGTAATTTTAAATTATTCGGCCAGAACCTGAACACTTATACAATTGCTCTAAAAAGGAAAGCCTATATCTCCAATACAAAATGGAACCTTAATTCCAACAGTTATTTCAATTAGTACAACTCTTTCGACACCAACAGACCCATGTAAACATCCAATAAATAATCCTAACAAACATTACAACAATTTAATTGTAATCTAAATTAACAGCGCCATTGTGTTGCAAACAATAAAATATTTTGGTGTTAAATCCTTAGAGAAGTCAACCAACTGGAAGCGCCATAACGTGCCTTGTCCTCTGCTAAAGATACCTACCACAAGAACGCCGCTCGTACTCGTCCTACATACATCATATTTACGTGTTCTTGCTGTGAAAAAGGAGTGGCGCTACAAACTCCCCAGCTACACTTTAAACAAAACTTTTCTTAAAAAAGAAAAGAACCAAGAAAAAAATCACTGAAAATTTAAACACTCAATACCATCGCAGTCAGTAGGAGTTTGATATCAACCCCGGCTGCCGGCTTCCGTAAAGTAAAAAAAGCTGTTAATATTTTTGCTAAATAAATATTTTTGCCCATGGCAGATCCAGTTAGCTAAATGCTCCAAGGCTAAATCCAAAAGTCATGAATCATCGGGAATGCGGTCTGCGTAATGCACCGCACTGTTGACAGATCAAATATTTCGATAAATAACTGTTCCGACGATTTTAACAATTCTATAATTGCCAGCAAATCTCTTGTTGGTAACATTTTTGAGATTCTTCACAGTGGTAGACAGAAGTCCATTTTATATTATATCTATTTTATATTTAGCTGATTTGCCTGAAACTTAGACTAATCGATATACATAGTATACTATGTAGGATCACAATATCGATATATCGATAAAGATAGGAGTATATAGAGAAAGATATATCGTTCCCTATTTTTCATTTATTAAACATCCATCTTTACAGGCAGACCAAATACAATGGCGGTTTGGAAAAAAAATTACAAGATAAATAAAAAAATGCATTTAAAAATACAAAAATATAAAATAAATTCGTTTTTGTGTGAAGGAGTAACAAGCCTTCATCAACACACTCCATCCACAATTTTTTTTTTTCATTTTTCAATCACATAATTAATTGTTCTCATTTCGGGGAGCACGGCCCCCGCCAAGTTAAAGCTTACACGATCCATTCCGATCCAACCCGGTAATTGGCATTAATTAGATGACTCATTTAGATATTTTTTTTATATTATCATTTATCAATTAAGTGGTTTGACATATAGAAGTTAGAAGCTATAAAAATTACTAGGCTGTACCAGATAACCTTGAATTAATGCTTTCTTAGCAACACGACACACAAATTCTTTTCTCGCTAAATAACAAAGGGTAGATAAGGCCAAATACCAATTGCATGTCAATAATCCTAGCTTAGTGTAAGCAAAGTCACAGTTGAAGGCTGAATAACTAGTTATTACCAGCCATTACTGGTTGTATGTAAGCGGTTATTACCGGTTCGCAATGGTAATTAAAGAGAATAATTGCGTATGTGTGATTGTCATCCCTCTAAAGATTTGAAAGGTTATTTAGTAATTGCATGTAGTTGGGGTCGCAATTCTTCATTGAACCTTTTAACCGCCACGTCAAAAAAAAGAAAGAAAAATACCCTCAACTCTTTGGCAGTCATTATGGGTAGTCAGAAGCCAGATAGTCTGACAACCAATCTTACCAAGGGGTATTGGGTTGCCCAGGGTTGAGGAGGTCAGATAGGCTGTGGCTCAATGTAAAACACTCGTCCTCAGCTGCATCCTCTCAAACTAGAAGCCAACCCCAACACAGCTTGGGAAAAGTCTAGGCAGATCCCCAACACGAGCTAAAAAACGATCTGGCAATTTCTTTTTAAATAGATTTAAACTTTATCTCTTAAGTACCTATAAGGTTCAATATTGATTGCGAAAAAATAACAATTAAGAGAGTAGCTTGATGTGCTGCAGTCTGTACAAACCAAAAACGCAGTTCCCCCAAAAAAATAAACAAAAATAAACGACACATTCCTACTGACAGTAATACAAAGTTCTTGGCACAAACTCCGAATACCATGAAACGAATAAGAAAAAGTATGTACTAATACCGTCCTATTACATGTAAATTGCTGAGTTTATGTCATTCCAGCTTTATTTGTGACAATTTCGAAGTAACAAACCCGTGTCGAAACCATTGGGCAACGCGCCAATTGGTGACAAACAAAAAATCGATAGGACAGTACATCTTGTTAGGGTACGTTCACACTGTAAGCATACACATTCAAAATCATTTATCCAAGTTAAGCTGATATATCAATCAGCACTTGTCGGACGTCAAAACAGAAGACAGCCCCCAAAAGCCCTTTCAACATTTCCTATGTATTTTCGCTGGGAAGAAAGGTGGCGCAGCAAACTCCCTAGCGACACGTCATGTTTTTCTGTTCGGTTTGAAGAACCAGATTTATACAAAAACAAGCCCAATCTCAAATTATTTGTGAAACAAAACATGATAATTATCAAGTAATGTCCAATAGATAAATAAAATAAAATTTAAAAATTGAAACATGTTGCCTAGTATCTGAAACTAGATAGTCACTCATGAATCAATTCCTTTTATTAAAAAAGCTTCCTTGTATGGTGCTGTTCGATTCAACTTCTATTTGTGTTGAGTTGTAATTCCACAAAGAAAATACTTTCTTGTGAAAATCTTTGCAGTGTAGACACATCCTTACTGAAACTAATTTAGCCTAATGACATAGAATACTTTGAACTGTGTTCACGAAAGAATATTTTCAGTTACTATGTCCTAGATTACAACATGCTTATCTAGCCATGCTTGCTATTTATGAGTTATTTTTCTACAAGAAAGAAGTAATTACTAAGCACACACACTTCACCTGCGGCTTCGTCCGTATCCTTAGAAAATAAATACATAATTAAGTAAAAAGTGTCGAAAAATTCCATCGCTGTCTACAGGGAACGTGCCCAAAAGGCTGGCAGCATTGCCACGTTGAATGGCAATGCTTATTCTCTGACCAAAATAATAAATAGCCAGCCTTTGGAATATTGTCACATATTCATACTTGCCCTTCCGAAGACCTACTGTGGACCTTCAAACAATTATAGGTGATAAAGCTTAAATCTATACTAATATTATAAAGCTGAAGAGTTTGTTTGTTTGTTTGATCGCGCTAATCTCCGAAACTACTGGTTCGATTTGAAAAATTATTTCAGTGTTAAATAGCCCATTTATCGAGGAAGGCTATAGGCTATATACCATCACGCTAAGACACACGGGAGCGAAGCAGTAACCAAAGATGCGGGTGAAACCGGTGGGGACAGCTAGTTTATAATATTATCGCCCAGCGGTTACTATCAAAGCTAAATATACAATTAAATTATCTCATAACTCCTTAGTGAACTCAAAACACACAACTGATATGGACAAGCCAACTATTTATATGCAAATAAGCATCAGAATCAACTGGTTCTAAAGTAGAATTTTATATAAAAAAGAGATTTATAACAAAAACATTAGCAAGAAATTTTATTAAGATTAGTCATACCTAGATATTATTATCAGAAGTCGTTCAAAACTTATTACACTGTGCTATTGTTCTAGGAATTTTAATGTAATAAAATTAGGTAAAGACATTTATTACTTAGAACTTTTAATCGGGAAATGATCGATGAAATTGAAAATGGATAAAATACCATAGAATTAAACGTCTTCAAGAAAAAAACCGTTACGTCTTAACTAAAATTAAATAATAATTATTCTGCTTTACATAAGAAAATGCAATGTACGGGTCCAGAGCATTGGAGAGCACGTAAATGTTAGCTCTCCGGATTCTGATTGCCGTCCCTCCGAGCTATGCGTAAGAGATTGAGGGAATAGGGAGTGCACCTGTGTCCGCATAAATGCTTGAGAACTGTTATATGGCCTGCGCAGCTGGCTGATCTCCTTAGAGAGAACGGCCGTGGCTGTCAATCCAAATGGGTGACATTATTGTTATGGTTTCAACCACGAATTAATAAAAAATCTTAAATTCCTGATCAAAATATCATCAAATAGATCAACAACATAAAGGAATAACTCCCTCAATTTCATAGCAAACGTCAAAAATAAAACGAAAAATAAAATTATCTCCAACAATATTAAACAAAAATAATCACAACACGAATCCAATCTGCACAAATGACATTTTCATTAGTCACCAAGTCACAGGCGATTCTAAAATTATGATTTATGTACCACAATAAAAGGAAGCGTGGAAACGAATCGACACAGAGTGACAATCTGAGCGGGTCAAGGTGTCCGCGGCATGTCACTGTGTCGACACCATTGGAAAACAACGAGTCGGTGTTGTGTGGTGCAAGTTATAGCGGAATAAATATTTTTGATTGAACAACAAATTAAAAAAATACTTTTATCACCTAGTTACGTTGAATTACTTATATTTCTGTTATTGCCATCTAAGTTGGTGTTTCCTTCCACGGCCCATGTTGAGCTACTTCGCGCATCTGGATATAAAATATAGGTAGTGGCATATAGACACCAAAGGGGTTTTCTTCAAAGAAGCTAAGCGACTTTAATTATAAAGTTAAGTTAAAGATGGAGAGTTTGTTTGTTTAATCGAATAAGCTAATCTCAGGACTGTTCAAAATACTATTTCAGTGTTAGATAGCCCATTTATCGGGGAAAGCAATAGGCTACTTATTACCTAAAGCGTGGCGTATCTGAGGCGCGCAAAATATGCGAGCGAAATTAAATTATGTTTATAAAACTTTCTAGCAAAAAAATAAACTTTACAGACGTCTTAAAATATTTATTCAGTTTTAATATAATGTTTTAGTTTACGTTCTTAACTGTCGCATTAGGGTAAACCCTGTTAAGATAGTTTAAGTTGTTTTAAATAAATAAATAATTTATCAGAACAAAAAACAACTTAGTCGCTTACAACTTACACCACACACAACAAATCAGCTTGCGTAAGAAACTAAAATTCTTAGCTCAGTCCGATACTAAAATTATCTAAATCTAGCCATTGTTTCTACCTATTGTCAGTTATTAATTCATTTGAAATACTTATACATATTGTGTGATTATAACTGGAGTATAATTTCGGGCGTGAATGCATGGGTATGTCGATTATAATAGTTATATAATTATCTCTTATCTTTGATTCGATCTTTTTGATCTGATTATTGTGTTGCTGATTAGAGAAGGGCTTTCGAGGACACTGGATTATGTTTCTAATTCAATTATTGGGTATACGAATGGTTATTTAGAGTATGTTTGAAGGAACAGTTAGTCGTGGTGGCCTGGTGCCTCTGTGTTGTACACCTATTGACTCCTGAACGATTTTTTTTATTGATGAATGGAAATAAATGCCTGTTTGAGTAAGGGGGCATTATGCAAAAGGGTCATTTCGTGAAAGGGCACATTTTGCTACCTGAAGTCATTTTGGGAAGTAGTTCTTTTGTGACAGAGCCAAAGCACCAGCCTCTCAATTATGAGTATGCGTTTTAGATTCCGTGTCAGGCAAGTATTAATACAACTTTTCTAAGTAATATGTATTTTCTATTGGACATAAATAGCTGATTAAAGGTGAAGGAAAACATCCTCGAAGAACCTTTACTACAACGTCTGAAATCACCAATCCACATTGAGCAAGCGTGATGATTAACGCTCAATCTTTCTTTGTGTGAGAGGAGGCCTATACCCAGCATGGGACGATAGAAAAAGCCTCATGAAAATATTTTTACCAATGTTGTATTTATAAACAGGTGTGTACAATAAGAAAATAAAGTTAATTATAGCATTTTTTATTGACAAATACGCTTTCAACCTTTAAAAGAGTCTAAGTAATTGTGTAAACGAAAACCGTGGGTTTTTACTATCGCTACGTCGGTATGTAGCTACGACACAGCTGATTTCGCTCTAAAACAATGAAGTAGAAAGTGATGGCCTACAGGCCTACTGAGACAGAAGCCGACAATGTTAAGATTAAACACTTTCTGATTATACCATCTGGCTTGTCTATGTTATGTTTGTTAAAAGAAAAGTTTGTTAGTTTGTGTGTAAAAGGGACAGTTAGGCGTATGTAGCTGCAGGCTCAGCATGGCAATTCTATGTCTATTCTATCAAGAAAAGACAAAGCTCTTTCTGTCAATGTCAACATGTCTTCTGCCCGAGCAGGGCACGACCTGTCAACTCGCAACTTGAAGACAAAAACATTCCATAGCAACGCAGAAGTAGATAGTAATGTAGTCATTCTGCGTATAGATACTTCACTGAATTTACTTTTAGTTTAGCCAAAAAACTGTGTTTAATGCACTATTTTTTAAATCGCCATGATCGGCGTTGTAGACTTATGTCGGTTTTTGGGTGTTGGTTTTAGCCCATGAGCCTAGTTTAGATTACTTCAGTATAATTATCATCATCTCCCGAGCCTTTTCCCAACAATGTTGGGGTAGGCTTCCAGTCTTATCAGATTCAGCTGAGTACCAGTGTTTTACAAAGAGCGTCTGCCTAACTGACCCCATCAGCCCAGTTACCCGGGCAACCCAATACCCCTTGGATAGACTGACGTCAGACTTACTGACTTCTGACTACCCGTAACGACTGCCAAGGATGTTCAATGACAGCCGGGACCTACTTCAGTATTTATTATAATATGTATTAAACTTTCCGTTTCAAAAATCGTTAAAAAAAAATTTTCAATTTTATTTTTCGATTCTAAGAAATATGAGACTATTTTCGAGTATTTAATGACTCGTATAACGTCACGTACGCCATTTTCATAACATATACCTTTTGACGAAATGCGTCGAAATGTGACGAAACTTGATGAAACTCAAAAAAACCTAAAATCAAAGTGCGCATGATTCATATCATTAATTTTCAATCTTTGTAATGATCATTAAATAAGTTGTCAGCGTTTAACGGGTTACCTTATTAGTAAGGTTCAATGCGAGCCGTTATTATTTGACGGTTTAGTTTAAAGTTTTGGGTTCCGTGAACAAATGTTTTTAAAAGATAACTGTACCTTGAGAAATTAGGGTTTAAAATGTTTTTTATGTGTACATTCTTTTGAATGTTAAATATAAATACATAATTTGTGAAAAGGACAATGTTATGTACAATATAACTTTTTATATTTCGTGTATAACTTCATTAAATATTTATACTAACATTATAAAGTCTGAATGTTTGTTTGAAAATGCTAATCTCAGAATTTACTAGGACATGGAAAATTATTTCAGTTACATAGCTCATATATCAAGAAAGGCTATACGTATATGTTATCCGGATGCGCAGATTAGTTCCCTCAATTAAAAAGATGTTAACAAAAAGCGTGAAAAAATCTTTTCGTCATAATTTCCAAAAAATAAAACACGATCGCTCATACCAACCGTCATACATAATGTCCTATGAGGCACAAAATAATTTGTATGACCAATCTATTGCCTAACCTAGCATAACGAAACGAAATTGCTCCATTTTAATACGACCTTATTATACAGAACCCACGTTATAACGAGACACTTGATCTTTAAATTTCGCATCACGTTTTGCGGACCATGTTATTTGTTATTCGGATGTGATTCGACGAATCCTATACCGTAAGCATATAAACTCATATGAGAACAGAAAACAATCAATTGTCAACCTTATTTTGTAAGCGAAAGAGATGGTTTTAAGATTACTGTCAGTAAGAGCTGTATTGGTTATATTGGCAATTCATACTTTGTATCGAGTGATTCAAAGTTAAGATATTTTTTTAAAGGAAAAATTGAGACAACGGAAATGTGGCATTCTTGTGTCATGTGTGTGAACTGTCTGTTTACTAAAAAGCTACCTACCAAACTCAAATCGTTTGTTCAAATTAGGCAGAGACATCAGCACTTTTCGAACGTCAAAACAAAAGCTAGACTCAAACCCCCATGTTTTACCACTTCTTATGTGTTTTTGCTGGGAAGAAGTATTTCTTCTTCTTGAACAGCTGGACCAAATTCACTTTTATTTGTTGTGTTTGTTATTCATAGTTAATTCAATACTCAATTATTTATCCCTTTCAGGAGAAGGTTCTCAGGAAATAAAAAAAAAACAGGACAACGTCTGTTGTATCGAATTTATCTCCAAACCACTGTGTATCGTCTCCGTTTGTAAAATGCTCTTCAGAAACCATGTTTCAATAACTACAGCGGTTATGTCCACCCGTGGACCCGTCGGCTCATACAGTTATATATAAATTTGTAATTTGGAAATAATATTAAACAAATAATAACTCCTCTAACCTTATAATCTGCGTGTCTATTAACGCAAGGATCCTAGTGTCAGAATTCTCAAATCCGCCTGACGGCCTCTGACATGGAATTGTCACAACGACTGCTACTGAGGTAACAGCTTAGAATTACTTCTTAACATACCAGGCACGGCGGTGTAATACTGGCACAAACTAGATTCTAAGCTGCCTTGTGATAGAAGAACCCTTTACTAAAGCCTGCTGGGGCTACAGGAATCTATATATATAAAAATGAATTGCTGTTCGTTAGTCTCGCTAAAACTCGAGAACGGCTGAACCGAGAAAGTAGGGTAGAGTAGTGTAGTAGTGTAGAGTAGGGAAGAGCGGGAGCGAAGCCGCGCGGGCAAAAGCTAGTATAATATCTAATAATAGTAGAGACATACAAATAATATAATATCCCTCACACATTCACACAACGTCACCTAGTCCCAAAATAAGCAGAGCTTGTACTATGGGTACTAGACAACTGATAAGTATACTTATATACTTTTCTTTTGTAAATACATACATATTATACATAGAAACGCCCAGACTAAGTCAAACACCCATGTTCACGCACACAAATGTTTGACTTATGCGGGAATGGAACCCGCGACAAACCACCACGCTATCTGGTCGTCATCAAATAAATTGCTCCAGAACGGATACAGATGGCTTTTCGTTACAATCATTGCCATTTGCTGCCGCAGGGTCATTTGATGATCTCCACCTTCAAAAATGAAATTCTTGCTTGTGTTTTGTTTAAACCACGGTTGAATTTCAGCTACTTTCATAAATACCACTCGAAACCTAATTCACAATCTGCCTGGGCTGCGGGTTGTTCTCAAGAGTTGCCGTGGCCCTATCACAGGGACCTCCAGACAGAACATAGAGGGTTTTAGTCTGTAGGAGTCTGAGACTGCCTCCAGCAGGCTTAGCATGGCGATGTTATATATATTCTGTCAAGAAAAGACAAAGCTCTTTATGTCAATGTCAACATGTCTTCTGCCCGAGCATGGCGCGACCTGTCAACTCGCATATAATCACATGTAGCCTAATGTCAATGGAAGAAAAGAAAAATTACTTCAAAAAATGTCAAAGAAATCTTACGTCAATCTGTCACTTTTCTGTCATTATATCCCTTTCATTAATCTGAGCTATATCTAATCTCCGGTAAACAAAACTTGTTTCTACGATTACCATGCTAAGCCTGCTGCTGCACTCAGCGGGAGGGTTCATTTGATATTTTCCCACGAAAAAAAAAGCAGACATAATTCACAAAAAAAAACGACTTCTAAAAATGTTCTTCTACTATAAATTTAGAAGTCGGTGTTTCACAGTTTCTGCTGTGTTTTGTCATCTATTATAGGTGTCGATTGAAAACTTAACAACTACTAAATACTTCGTTAAAATGACTATAGTATATTATACTATTATGTCAGCAACATTGACCTATACATATATTACATCACTTGACTTCAAACGTCTTGTCATCAACACGGGAGAGGTCAAACTAATCATGATTCGATATTACCAAGAATATTGCTAACACTTCGCTTATTTAAATAAATATGAATGAAATCATTGATTTAGGTGAAATAATTTTTGTTAAAATCATTAGTCAGCTTTTAAAGAAAAATAAAGTTAATGTTAAGGTATCATGAATTGTTACAAGCTTTTCGCTAGCTGGTTGGTTTCACCCGTGTCCCGTTGGAACTACTTTACGCATCTGCTCAATCATTGGCCTATAAATGATATTTATTTTGCAAATAGGTTGAAATCAACACTTTTACACGTCAACACATTTTTTAAAGAAAAAAATAGATTACGCCTTATAACCTTCCGCGTTAAATGGGCTATCTAATACTGAAAGGATTTTTTTATTCGGACAAGTAGTTTCTGAGATTATCACGTTCAAGAAAACGGGAATCTTGAGCTTTATAAAATCTATATACCTTAACCATTATCAGCTGAGGACTATAAAAGAGAAAAATATATGTATATCACCATTAAAAACTACAGAAAAATAAACGATAATTGATACAATATTATTTAAGTAAAGTCATCAATTTACCGAAAAAGAGGTATTAGAATTTTTATCCAATTTTTAATTAAATAAAACTGAAATAAATAAGGTTTTTTTTTTCGAAAGACGATAAAAAAATCATCAATTAGAGTATCTTTTTAGATATAGCATAGCACTCACATTGTCACATAAACTAATTTCTTAAGAAACTCCATGGCATCTCTATTTGTTTAGCTAGAAATCAATTCACACCAAAATTCGTTCGTCGTACTTTCTATCTATATCTACCTACTTCATAAACCATACTAGGAGTAGTAGTAGTAGTTAGTACTTAACCTTTAATTCATTCCGTATATTACATTAGTTTTTTCTCAGTCATATAAACAACGTACCTCTCTGCCCACCCACTGACACTGGAGGATATTAATCATCATTAGGAATGCATCAGCGATCCACATTCCTGCCAGCATCCTTCGTAACGACCCGTGAAAACAGAGGAATAAAATCTTAAAGATGAAGCTCAATTTTAATAGTGGTGTTCCGTACATTTAATGTATACTTCTTTCATGGTAGGACGATTTCTATGACGGTTTCCATGCATACTGCTCCCTCTTGTATTCTTACAAATATTATAAATGCGAAAGTAACTCTATTTGTCTGTCACACTTACACGCCAAAACTTTTGAACCTTAATTAAAAAAAAACTATTGATAAAGGACATAAGCTACTTTTTAGTTCTCTCGTGCGGCGGGTTGAAACACGAGAAGCAGCTAGTTGTATGTACAGACGCCAGCATATCAACCTACCCCAATCTATACTATATATTTAAAAGATTCAAGATTATCAAAAAAAACGGTAGCTGAATATTCGATTGGTGGAATTTGACAGATTCGTGTAGATTGACCTGCTGGCGTCTGTATATGGGGCTCAACAATACTAGTGCACCACATTTATACAGGTCAGTACATGCTAAGGATCATGTTTTCCACAAAAAAAGTTTAATAACATAGGGGTCGACGATCGAGTTCCTACGTTCAAAGAGAACGGCATTATGCGTAAGAACAAAATTGAAATTTGGCGCATTTCATGATTTTTTTCATGACTTCTTTTTGATAAACATGATCCTTAGCATGTACCAGATGACCTGTAAAAATATGGTGCACTAGTATCGTTAGATAGAAAAACAACAAACAGTTTTTAAAATGTCATTGCCGAACCCTAAAAACAATCCTTCCCTCACATTCCATCATACGTATGTCACAGTTGAAGGATGATGAACGATAAATTTAACAACACCGGTGACCAAATAGTTAAACTAAACGTGTTATTGGCACAAGGCAATGCAGTTTCTAACTTAATAAGTTAACGAATCATCCGAACCATCCTTTAATCGGAAATCTACACTAACATTATAAAGTTGTAGAGTTTGTTTGTTTGTTTGAACGCGCTAATCTCAGGAACTACTGGTTCGATTTGAAAAATTCTTTCAGTGTTAGATAGCCCATTTATCGAAGAAGGCTATAGGCTATATACTATCACGCTAAGACACACGGGAGCGGGGCAGTAACCAAAGATGCGGGTGAAACCGCTGTGGACAGCTAGTCGTTGATAAATTATGTTTAATAACTTGCAAAAGGAGTATCATTGCTACAGTCTTTCATCATCAGTACAGCCTTTATGTCGTCCCACTGCTGGGCACAGGCCTCCTCTCCCACGGAGAAGGATTGAGCGTTAATCACCACGCCTGCTCAATGCGGGTTGGTGATTTCAGACTTTTTTTACAGTCCAGGTTTTCTCGAGATGTTTTCCTTCATCTTTAAGCAGTCATTGGTGTCCAAGATAAACTTAGAAAGTACATATAACTTAGAAAAGTTACATTGGTACTTGCCTGATCTGGAATCGAACCCGCACCCTCTTACTCGAAAGGCTGGTGCTTTAACCACTAGGCCACCACGACTTTTTAAGCAGTCTTTAGCAATTAATAATAACGATTATTATATCAATCATCACATCAGACCTTATCTTATACAGACACGCATTGCACGCTACTTCAAGGTGGATGTGTGATTTCAAACGAAGGGAATTAGACATTCTGTCGGGGCAATTGTTCGCAAGAGTTACCGCGGCCCTGGCACGCGAAGACCTCTAGAAGGAATAAAGTGGGTTTTAGTCAGTAAGAGTCTGACACTCCCTCCAGCTGCACCCACAGCGGGAGGGGTAATTTGATGTCATCTCAATCAAAATGAAATGGAAAAAAAATATGTGGTGTATAGACGCCAGCACATCAAGCTACCCGAAAGTGGAAAAAATTTCTAATTAATATTGAACCATAAAATTCAGCGATAAAGTTGAATAGCTATAAAAAAAATTAACAGATTTTAGTAGCTTGATGTGCTGGCCTTCTGTACTTTGGTCCTATGGCTAAGATGATGATGAAGATGATGATATTCTGGATCCTGAAAATTGAAATACACTACATAACTTCTTCAGGCTACAAAAAAAAAATTATACAATTTTGTCTTGTAATATGAACCTCCACTTTCTAGTGTTGTTCTCACCAATTATTTTAAAGACAAGATGAAATTACAAAAGTATGTTAAAACAAAAATATCCGAGAAGTTTATCCGACGTAGTCGTCAATTCCGTACATCGTTATGTTATCCGTGATATGTAAATTGTGAGCATTACACCTTCTTAGTACCGCCTTGAAGAATTTTTAGTGTTGTGATTGTTGGATTGCGGATATTTTTATGGACCTAGTTTCTGACGCTTTACAAAAGTTTACTGAAAAAAAGAAAACCTCCGATTTTTATTCAAATAGAAATACTAATTATTTGTAAGTCATTTTGAGTAAATTGTATTAGGAGTATAGTTTTCGAAAGTATCAGCAAGCAATGTAATTTTAATTTAATTCTCTTCATCAATAACCCAAATAAACCAAAATTAAAAGAAACAAAAATTTATTATGAGATTTTTTCTGATCAGTATATTACTCAATCATTATGACGATGACTTATAAATTAAAAAAGTAGACTATAAACAAAATACACTGTGACAAAAAAATAAAAATATCCGCCACTTTCTTCACAAACCCACATCCCTAGCCTAACACAAGCCATGCTCGCATAAAATGCAGTATTTAAAATGAAAAATTAGTTACTGAGAATTTAAATTATAACGTTAAGCTTGACTTAACGACATTTTGATGAGCATAAAGACCGTGTGTAATGTTCCATATGCTTGACTGATGTGCGTTCTCTTTAACATAACAAGAGAAGCTAGAAAGAGGATTTTGTCCTGGGATTATCCGACAAAAAATACGTTTCTATATTGTTTTTTGCACAAGTTTTTCTATTTTTTAAGTTTTTCTTCAATAGATGTTAAAGTGTTTAAGGCATTTTAAATTAGTTTAGGAATAGCTCGCGCTTAAGTAACATCTTAAGGTTAAGCAACGCTTGGCGCAGTCGGTCAGTGGTTCGACCGTTATATATATAACGTCAATCATCTGTCCAAACAAGCTCTGGCCCCCGTACCACTTGGACGTGTTCAGCTGAGAAAGAGGCTGCCTCAACTGGTCTAGGCTGGAAAGACCTCGAATTTGCTGCTCAAGATCGAAAAGAGTGGAAGAATCTTGGCGAGCCTTATGTCCCTGATGAGGGATAACAGGATTCCATCATCATCATCAATACATAACGTTTATTTGAACATCTTTGGAGATCGTTACGAGTACCTAGTCAGAACGTCAGATAACATTGATATCTGGGTTGAAGAGTTGAATAAAATTTCTTAGTCTAGAGCCTGAGAAAAGTCATCTAGGCTACTTAGTTAGGCTTACTAGTTTTACTTGAAGTTACTTCAAGCAGCGGCTTGAACAGCTAAACCTTACAAACAGCTGATAAAACTATCCATATTCCTACCATCGGCCGCCGTAATGAAATCAAGATTTCATCCACGTCCACTAGATGGCGTTGTTCGTGTTCCCGCATACAAAACTCGCGCCATTGTTAGGACTACCAGGCTGGCATATTAATGAGGAGATAGTTACACCCGCAAAAGAAAGGGCTCCGTTCCCATGATGTCATAGGAAGTTGTATCAAAAGGTTATGGCTGATATTGGCTTCCTTTTCCTTGATATTGATGAATTGTCCTTTGTTTGATTAAATGAAGCTGTCTCTTTAAAATTCTCTGTGCCTTCATATTAAAGTAATTCATGGTATTAGCCAAGGCAAGCTATGTTGGGATCGACTTCTAGTCTTACAGCTGAGTACCAGTGTTTTACATGGAGCAACTGCCTGTCTTACCTACTCAACCCAGTTGCCTGATCCCTTCGCTGAGGGTGCAGCTGGAAGGAGTGTCTCTTACTGACTAAAACCAAGTATGTTCCTTCTGAAGGTTCCATGCGTGACAGTTACCTGACTCTTTGGTAAAACATTCACAAAATGCCGAAAAAAAAGCAAAGGTGTAAAAAAGTACCAGGGCCACATAAGTTAAAAGGAGCTCTAAACAAACGCCTTCTAATTCACAGTGGGGAATGTTCAAACACGGCTTTCGTACAGAACGGCAGCACAACTAAACGAAACTGTCAATTACTCCCAATCAACTTTGAACCATATGTTTGAGCGAATAAAGTTTAAAATCTATTAAAGAAATTTGACAGATTGTAGTAGCTTGATGTGCTGTACTTAAATGATGTTAAAACCAACATCAGTCAGTTGTTCAAAGGTATTCCTCACGATTTAAGCAAACAATACCTTTTTAGGGCAGTCACCTTTCTTTTAAGGAATGGAATACTACCTAAACGGTAGTTGTTAGGTCTAAATTTGGAATAGCGAGAGACACATCGGAAAAATGTAAGTGTGAAGGAATGGTCAAGCCGTAAAGAACGGTGTTAGAATATAAAAACAATTGTTTTCTATTGTAAAAAAAAAAATGTGTTGTAATTTGATTTAAACACATAATCAAATAAAAATGTCACTGATTTTTTAAATATTTTTTATTACTTTCTTTTTGATATAAAGCGTGTTAAACAAGTCTATTTTCAGTCATAATAAGTCCAATGAAATAAAGGGATAAAACAGTAAAAAAAGCCTTAGAAATTCAATCAAATTTTTGGATCCAAACAACAGAGAATAATACGAGTAGAAATAATAAATTGCCCATTAGTTACATATATCATTATATAAATACTATAATTCAATAATAAATACTTACAACTAATATAACTATTCTATAATATAAATATGGATCGTTGAATGTGTTGCTATGTGCATGCAGCTGACCACCTTGGTCCAATATTTTTTTGTTCCAAAAACAGAATTTTAGATTTTTTTAAATCGCAACATAATTTCCCACAGACGCCATCTTGTAAAAGCATGACTCTCAACTTTATTGACGATGTCCAATTCTTGTTAGGGCAATTTCAATATACGCGCGTCATGTAAACAACAAAAATACAATTTACAAATACACGCAGCTGAGTTATTTAATAACAAGTTCGTGTTAAGAGCGCGTATTCCAAAAGCTGGCAACGTCTCAAATAGCTGCCAAATATTTACATGTTTTAATTAATTTGTCAATTTTATTGTAAGAAACTAAGAAATAATGCTCTGTAGTACACTAAATAATTTAATAGGGAATGTAATAATTAATATCATAACACCGAATATAATGTACATATAGTTTCATGTGTAAAAAACGTATTTGGTAACTTTCCAAATGCCTTGTTCATACCTAAAACTTTTACAACATAAAATTTAGTTCCTATTCAATGTTTTAGTACACTACAGAGTCATATTTCTGATTTTTTGATTTAATTTTGATGATTGATATAGTAAAATTAATTAAAACACGTAAATATTTGAAAGCTATTTGCGACGTTGCCAACTTTCGATATACGCGCACTTAAACGGAATAAATAAAGTTAAAAAAACTAAAATAAGTAACAGCGCATACATAATCATTATAAATGCATCGTCTAGTAACGACTAAAGGTTGACGCACACTTTACTGTCGATTTATAAACGCGTGTCGAAGCGTTTCCTTAGCTGGCATGGATCAGTTTTAAGGTTGTCGCTTGGGACTATTATTTTACTAGTTTTAGTAGATTTTTTCCTTTTATTTTTAAAGGCAATTCTTCAATATAAAGGTGTATACTTTGTTAGTAATAAATAAGGCTCGTATATAAGTCGAGGTTGTGTATAGCCCTTATCCAATTATCCTAATTATATTAAACGCGAAAGTTTGTAAATATGGATGGATTTTGATGAAACTATGCAGTAGTGTAGCTAGTATATCAGAATAATATTATAGGCTACCTTACCTAGGAAGTAGCTTAGATACCGCAAGTGAATGATAACTTTAAAAAAAATGTGAAATAAAAATACTAAGGGCCAGTTTCAGTTTTCAGTTACGGATAGCCAGTATCTACCAGATAAATTCAAAAATGGAACAGAATTTGTATGAAATTATCTACCAGATAAACTATCTGGAACTTATCAGCAACCTGTGAAACTGGCCCTTAATCTAATAAAAAATACCACGTTTTGTTGTATTTTCAAGGGAAAAAAGGGGATGAGAGTCTGATGATTTGATTATAAAAGAAGGCCAGTTTAGTAGCGTCTCTCAAATTTTATAAATATCTCTACAAGAGTTTCCTATGATTCATCACGATAAAAGATTAAGTAGGATAACACAAATATTTAAATAATTATTATCATAATATATGGTGTTTAATATTTATTTTCTCACGCTACTTATCAAACAAGAAAAACTTGTTATTTGCTTAAAAAATCGTTGGAATTATAGACGCTCATTAACTTAAGTAGCGTGTAATTACATAGAAGATCAAAGATTTTTTTTTAAATATTTGAATAACGTTACATAGGAAATTATTATTATCAATGTTCTAAATAGCTTCAAAAGTGGAGACAGCACAGTCAACATTCCTCAATCAACTTTGAACCATATGATTCAGCGATAAAGTCGAAAATCTATTAAGGAAATTTGTCAGCTTTTGTCTGTACGAAAAAAAATGTTTAATGTCAATATTTAAATAGTTTTTCTTTTTTGCTTTTTTAACTGTTTCTGACAACTTTCTTCTAATTAAGCTATGTATCAATTAAATTGGGTTATGACTTGGTGTCAGAGAATTAATTGTGGTGGCCTAGTGGTTAAAGGACCTGCCACTTAAGTATTCGTAAGTTTGATTCCAGGTCAGGCAAACCAGGATAATATTTCTAAATTATATAATTATCTTCTGTTATTGTTAAATTGGTGGGTACCGGCTGTCATTTATACATCTTTAGCAGTCATTACTGGAAGTCAGAAGACAGAGAGTCTAACAGTCAGTCTTACCACATCTGGTACTCTAAACACTGAAAACACTTGTTCTTAGCTGCATCCTATAAAGACTGAAAGCCGACCCCAACACAGCTTGAGAAATAGGCTAGGCAGATGATGATATAACTTCTGTATCTTGGACACCTGAGAACAAACAAACTCTTCAGCTTTATAATATTAGTATAGTAAGGATATATCATTAAATTATTTCTCCCGCTATGAGTTGATCAAAAAAGAGTCCTAAACTCTGACTGACTAAGCTCAAATTCCTTCTGAAGCCTTTAAAGTTTCTCCTTCAAACCTTAAATATTAGAGAGAAGAGTTATTAAAAATTGCCTATTCACACCCCTACCCATATTTGTCGGGACCAATACTAGTTTTCCAATAAGGCTATTAATATGTGCACAGTGTACACTCTGGCAGGACGTCCGCGCAGTGTGCGCCGCCCTTAAAAGGATACCTGTATGCGTCTGCGCATATTAATGCAGTCAACATTTTTATAAAATGGAGAAATTAAGGGGAGAGGCTTGGACGTTAAAATTGCGAGAACTATCTATTATAGTATAACCTAGGTTTGCTTACATCGGTCAATTGGTGTATGGGTGACCAGCTTTTTAGGTAATATTTTTACCTGTCTGTCAGTTTACCTGTCCTAAAGGTAATATTTTTATGATACCTATACAGTTAAAAATCCAGTTTTGGACATAGTAAAGCAGTCGGTCTATTCTATGCAAAGAGATATCTCACAGATGAATAGATTCATTTTGGGAAGTTTATTTATGATGAGACTGGTTTGAATATAGGTAGGTAGGTACATACGCCAGCACATCAAGCTACCGCAATTGTCAAATTAATATTTGCGATAAAGTTACAAATCTATTAAGGCAATTTGACAGACTGTTGTAGCTTGATATGCTGGCGTCTGTACCCACACTAAAAGGCGTCAGATAAAAAAAAATTGTTACCGCTATAATAATGTTTAGGTACTTATATAATTTTCTTACTAATTTATGAATGTTTGTCACTCGTTAAATTCGAACGCGAACTACAATTTACAAATTGCATTTCCTTCGCATATGTCTATAATTTTCTTTGCGAAAATATCTCATTTTTAAACCCGCATTTCGTTACGGTTAAGTACCCTTCGAACTGGTTCTAGCATTCAATATTCAACTTTATCATCTCACAAATAAAGTTCTAATTTGTTTGACTGCAACTCTGTTGTCATATCCCTGTTGCTAGATAGAGGATTTTCTACCTTATTCTGTGTGAGATAAGGTTGATATTTAAAAGCTTGTTGTATTGTTTTAGCATAGGGTGACCACCGAACCGCGACGTCATTTTATTCAGTACTGTAACATATGAGCGACTGATATAATTTGTAGGTCAATAAACTTAAGGAAATGCTAATGACATTTTGTGGAAATTATAATACCATTGATTTGTAAGGGACCGGACATAACCTCTATTCAACTTTGAACTTTGTAATAGAACAATTAAATACTATTTTTCTTTGAACATTTCGTTAGTAATTTTCCTTGTAGAACTTATTTTAATTTTTAGTTTTTTCTGTGTTTACAGATCTGAAGTCAGCTACCAGAGTATCTAGAGGTGAGATACTGAGTCAACAAATTTCAACTTTATCATTGGAGCATATGGTGCAAAGTTGATTGGGAAATTGTGACAGTTTGTGGTAGCTTGATGTGCGGGCAAAATTTCGATTTTCATCTTAAAAACATCACTCGTAGAGAGCCTTTACTATTTGAATGCAGCCTACAAAAAAAAATAACCACTTACCATAATAACATCGTGTAAAAAATGTATTTTAATATGCACTTAAACTAAAAATTATCGGTTCGGCAGTAACTTCAAAACTGGTTAAACCATTTATACGATAAGAAAATTACTAGCAGTTAAACTTTCAGTTAATTCTGAACTAGGAAAGCAGAAACTAATTATTGTGAATATTAAATAGGCTATTTCCTAACTATTTAAAGAAATAACTATTATATTTTAAAATAGACTTCTGACAAATAGACTGTACTATTAGTGATGTTTAGTACGCGTCGAGGAAATATATCGATAAATTATGAAACAATTATTGTATGCCCTGGCATAGGTTAGGTCTTTATACGAATTAAGATAATTATGTCTTTAAGTCAACATACATCTTGCTATTTCCTATATTTTTTTAGAGGAGATCTCCAACCACCGGCACCGCAAGCGTGGTGATTAACGCTCAATCCTTCTCTGTGTGAGAGGAGGCTTGTACCAAGCAGTGGGACGATAAAAAGGGCTGATAAATGTACATAAAAGTCTTAGGGCCAGTTTCACAGCTTACGGATAGCCACTATCTACCAGATAAATTAAAGAATGGAACAGAATTTGTTTAAAATTAGCTGCCAGATAAACTATCTTGAACTTACCAGCAACCTGTGAAACTAGGCCTTAAATTGTAACAATCCCATCACAAGAAATCTTTCTACAAAAATTATACGTATTAAACCCATTGACACGCCATGTTTCACAAACTTATTAAACTGTGCGTGACACCCATGGCATACAACATACATAATACAACATAATTATATACATAGTGTCTATTAAATTATATACTTTCCCTTTTTCCTGCTAAACGACTACTTAGCTAATGAACATGTTTTAATCTCACGTAATGTTTGAAATGAGATGTAATGAGAGACTTGACGACCGATGCATTAGAGAAAATTTTTATATCGGTCCTGCGCCCGACATCTCTCCGGTCGCGTCGTATTGCCGTTCCTTGGGACTAGGAGAGTGACGGAATAGAGAGTGCTATTGTGTCTGCGCAAATATTGTGCAGACTTCTATGTCCTTAGAGAGAACTGGTGCCGTGGCCGATAGTAGGTCTGCACCTCATTATTATTATGCTGTCTCTCTAGCATAGCGTGGGACTACTTCGCAAAGCTCAATAAAAAAGTGTCTAACTGAGTAAGTGGACTTAAAGTCAAAATTTCATTTATTCAAACTTGGCTGCAAAACAGCACTTTTTGAACGTCAAAAATAACAAGGGAATGCTCCGAAAGCGCCCACCCTTCACCACTTCCCATGTGGTTTTTACGCGACTATCTAGCGCAGAACATTTTTTTCTAATCTGATCCTGATAAGCACATTCAACCAAACGTACAAACTCTCTAGCTTAATAAGATTAGTGTAGTTTATTTACGAAACAAATTCCTCCTGAATATTATAAATCCGAAAACGCATTTATCTGCATATCTTTTTATCAGTCTGTTATTATTTTTGTGCAAAACGGCCGATTGAAAATTTTGATAAAATTTACTGTGTACTTAAAACGTACCCTATAAAAGGCTATTGTCAGATATGTCGGTTGTTTATCACCTTGATTATTATAATTATAAACAGTGACGTACAGGTTTGGTCACTTTTTACTGCAAATATGGTCCGGTACTCTAAAAATGGACGTAAATGATAAATAAGATACCTTTAAACTGTTTAGTATCAAGATTAATCTGAATTATTACTCACAGGGCACCCGCTGTGTGCGCCAAAATTGTTTGATTTCGAAACTATAATATGGCACGGCAATATTCAGAATGAGACAGAGATAATTGAGTTGTGCAAAATGTCTTTATCAGTTGGCCCAATTTGACTTGTCATTATTTATATAACATTTTATATAATAGAGAGATTCCTCACACATTCACACAACGTCATCTAGTCCCAAACTAAGCAGAGCTTGTACTATGGGTACTAGGCAACTGATCGTCATCATCTCCCGAGCCTTTTTCCCAACTATGTTGGGGTCGGCTTCCAATCTACCCGGATTTAGCTGAGTGCCAGTGTTTTACAAGGAGCGACTGCCTATCTGACCTCCTCAACCCAGTTACGCGGGCAACCCAATACCCCCTTGGTTAGACTGGCGTCAGACTTACTGGCTTCTGACTACCCGTAATGAGTGCCAAGGATGTTCAATGACAGCCGGGACCTACAGTTTAACGTGCCATCCGAAACACAGTCATTGGTGTCCAAGATATACTTTGAAAGTACATAGAAAAGTTGCATTGGTACTTGCCCGACCTGGAATTGAACCCACGCCCTCATACTTGAGAGATTAGCTCTTTAACCACTAGGCAACCACGACTATCTTATATACTTATATACTACTTATATACCTATAGTTCTAGTAAAATAATTATTAAACTTCAAGTAAATACACATTGATAATTAAGTTACACTCATTTTCTTTTTACCTTTATTTTGAATAGTTTGTCAATGCAAATGGTTGTAATAAGGTATGCGATATGTATTTTTATTCAATGCTGGTAAGTATTAGCTTATCCGCACTGTAGGTAATACAATTGGGATGCGGACTAGGTCATAAATAAAATACTTTATCACATTCATTTTGTAAAACATCTTAAAATGATGTCAGTTTAATTTATCGTTTTGAATCGAAAACTGTTTTTATTTTTTTATTGCTAATTTAATCGAAATAAAGTATACGGCTTGATGCGAAAAATCTGTGACGTCATATGTGGTGTTTTCATACAAATTAACCGTTTTTGACAGTTCTAAAAAAGTATTGAATTTGACTAGTTGTCCGCATCCCTATTACAGTACCACCGTGAGGCTAGAACGATTAATTTCAATTACCTTAAAATACTTAAGCCACTTAAGATCAAAAACCGACAAAATGCTAACAAATTGCATTCGATACATAAAAATAGTTTCAAAATATGTTCTTATTTGTACATTTATGAAGTTTAAAAGCCTTTGAACGCATCATAAAATTCCGATCCTACTTAAGAAAACTGCTATCTAGAATTTACTACTTAAATTGTCAATACATTGTACGTTCCCTACTTTATAGCTTTTATAATAAAATTTCTTTGTAGGTGGTCTAAAAGTTGCTTGCCGTTATTACTAATATTATATACCTACATATACGAAAGTAAATAAGCCTTTATTATGCTTTCGGGTTGAAATTGATAAGATACACTGTTGGGATTAAAAAAACAATATGTATACTGTATACTTAAATACTTACTGTATATATAAAAAAAGCGACCCAAGTCATCAAAATCATCATTCTTCTCTAACATTCGATCCCAATTTTGTTTGAGGTCAGCGCAGCATGTTTTCTTCTTCTACACTCTTCTATCTGCCGTTATCTCATAAGTAACGTTCTTTGTAGCCATAACTTTCACACAATCCATCCATCGTTTCTTTGGTCGTGTTCTTCCTCTATATCCATCCATATTACGTTCATGCTCAAAACTTTCCTCACAACATGATCCTCATTAAACATAGAAACACCCAGACAAAATCAAACACCTATTTTTATGCACACAAACATTTGAATCATGGGAATCGAGCCCACAATCTCTAAGCATGGCAAGTAGATACACTAACAACTACACCTAAGAAATAGTTTCTAAGAATCTACCTACACACAAACAAACAAACATTTTTACCTCTAACCTTTATATTTAAATAAAGTATACTTCAAAGGTCGTAGGACCAGCTCAATCTACGCATAAGCCTATGCAATAAATATACAAGATACCAATGAAGCATGCATATGCAAATTATCATAAGCATAAACAAATAGCTCAAACAAACGATATCTCACAAATTAATGAGTCTAACTGTTAAGTAAATTACATAGGTTGTCAACACTCGTATAATTAATTTCTGTCTTAATTAATCAAAAGATTCAAAGATAAATAATGGTCTTATTATAAATATCGGAAGCCAGAAAGTCTGTCAACCAGGTTTACCAAGAGATATCGGGTTTCCCTGGGTAACCAGGTTGAGGAGGTCACTGGTCACTGGTACTCAGCTGCATCCGGTTAGGCCTTGGAAGTAGAACCAATATAGCTCAGGAAATGGCTAGGCAGGTGATGATTGTGGCTATATAGAAATACGTGGAGAAAGTAGTTCAGGGTTTATTGAATTGCTTTTTTTTACCCCTAGCAAGCAAGCATTCAAAAAATCAATCTAAAAGTTAGTTGTCTAAAATCTGTTTAAAAAAAATAGTATATATCACATCTCCCTATCCTTTACCCAAGCTATGTTAGGGTCAGCTTTCAGTCTAACGAGATGCAGCTGAGTACCAGTGTTTTACATAGAGCGACTGCCTATCTGACCTCCTCGAGCCACCCAGTTATTAGTTTTAAAATATAGAGCTACCCACTCAAATCAACCAAGACAATCTATAAATAATTCTATTAGAATTCTTCACCACCTTATCAAGTAAACAAGAGAATACCTTACAAATACTAAGTACTGATTACAAAACAGTCGAAGTCTAAATGTCTAGCCGATCCAGGTCATAGCCTCAAGGCTATTAGGCTATGACGGAGCGTCAGGAATCCGCGTAGGCGAGATCACGTTGTCAGTGACATGTTAGCCTTAATGCGTAGTGATGGGCTGTAGATATCGATAATGTTGGCCGAAGGTTAGACGTTTATCGACCTTTTTAACCAAAAAATTCCAACTGAATTAAGAAACTTCTTTTACTGAAGTTGATTAAATACGAATGTGTACCAATTGATCAATCAATTAGGTAATTCATAATGTTTGCTTTGAAACAGGGAAAAGGTCTCTAATATAAAACATTAGCTATAGACAGTGTCTTAATTATTATAATAATCTGATAGTTATACAGTAATTATATACATATGTAGGTATAAAGAAAAATATAAGTTTTTTAAACAATTTCAAATAATATCTTTAGGGTAATGATATATCTTCTAAGGTTAAAAACTTTTGCTATCAACATAACACGCATTCTGAAAGTACACTACACCATCTCGTAAAAGTCCCATTTTAAATTGTTAAATATCTGTCGTAGGGATTTTACACCGCAATGAAATTTAGATTTACAATGGCAATCAAAACTTGAAATCGTTAGAAAAAAGAGCGCTTAACTTAAAACCACGGCCTATTAAGCCATAATTTACCTAAGATAATAACAAAGACAACTGACATTATAAATTTAATATCTATTAAAGTTTTTACAGCCACATAAAGTCGTAACACTCGTAACGTACGTTTTATAGGCACTCTAACGTCAAAGGTGAAATATCGATAGGATTTTATCGACTGTTCACATCACTAGTATATGTATCTATAGCGATGTCATGAAATGTACTTACTTTTAGCCGTGAATTTGGTTGTTTTGAATAATGTTTTTTATATTAATATACGTCATGAGACTAATATAGATTTTGCTATGGTTCCTGTCAAACTGGATCGGGGTCAATTGCATTATAAATTACACAATAATTATTAAAATTCTTTTTTTGAAAATTTCATTTTGTTTAAGATCCCTTTCATAGGATTGCTATTAATAAGTATTGTATGTTGCCTTAACTTAGATATAAATATTTCTTTTACTCTTCCTGAATATCGAAGTAAGAACCGTTGAGTGAGAAGCTTAGCAATCACACAAGAGAAACAATCATACCTATACCATCTCACTCCATATACTTCAAACCATTTCTTTTTCCCAGCGATAACATATAGGAGATGGTGAAGGGCGGGCTTTTTGGTCTTTTGTAAAATTTACCTTTAACCTTTTTTGAATAAATGACTGTTCATCTTTTATCTTATGTCTTTCACCAAAAAATGAAGTTCATTAAACAAACACAATATGCGTATTTTTTTTAGTTTTTATATCAAAATATACCTAAGCATATCGTGGTAGGTATATGCCGTAAAAGGTTATGCATGCTAAATTAAACATGACAGCACGCATTTTTATGCATATCATTATACCCATAAGTAGTTACTTAGATAGGTACGCTTATAATGTCATATGTATAATATTTTAAATTTATTTATTATATTAGAATACTCTATAGAGGGATCCGGGCTGAGAAGTATTATCACCTAATATTTTTGCTTTAAAAGTCGTGGTGGCCTAGTGGTTAAAGCACCAGCCTCTCAAGTACGAGAGCTCGATTCGAGGGCAAACAAGTACCAATGTAACTATTCTAAGTATGTTCAAAATAAAGAAATTTGACAGATTGAGATAGTTTGATGTGCTGGCGCCTGGACCTCAAAATTCTTTGCGAAGCACACAAGGGTATAGCAAATATACACTGTCACCCATAAAATCATCTCCCGAGCCTTTTCCTAACTATGTTGGGGTCGGCTTCCAGTCTAACTGGATTTAGCTGAGTGCCAGTGTTTTACAAGGAGCGACTGTCTACCTAACCTCAACCCAGTTACCCGGGCAACCCAATACTTGGTTAGACTGGCGTCAGACTTACTGTCTTCTGACTACCAGTAACGACTGCCAAGGATGTTCAATGACAGCCGGGACCTACAGTTTAACGTGCAATGGTACAACTGTCACATAAAAGTACCTCAATAAATCTAACTAGTGATTAATAAGGTCATTTATACGAAGAAGTGGTAATTTGTCTGCTATAACTTAAGATGTATCAGCTCTCCGTGCATTCCTGGCATTATATTTTCGCTCACTTGAACATTTGATAGACATAATGGTATTAACAGCAATTAACGCTGGTTTCGAACAGCGAAATTGTGGAATGGAAGAAGGAAAGTAGTTGTTTTTTAAAGTAGTAAGAAAATATGTTCTATTGAAAATAAAATTATACGTCCAGTGGGTTTTTGAGGATTTTTGAGAAATCCGCCATCATCATCATCAAAAGCCACCATCATCATGCTCCTGCCCTTATCCCAAGTTTTATTTGGGGTCGGCGCAGCATGTTTTTGTCTTCCACGCTTTTCTATCTGCCGTCATCTCACAAGTTACATTCTTTCTAGCCATATCAACTTTCACGCAATCCATCCATTTGAAAAAGCAATATGGAAGAAAAAATAAGCAAGACAACTGGCTCGTCGGTCTAAGAGTCGCATGGCGCGACTGCTAAGCACAGGGTGTCGAGTTCGAATCCCGGGTTGGGCGGCAATTACCTACTTTGTGGGTTTTAAGAAACAACAGCCTAGAGTCTAGAAATTGGTGATTAAATTGATTCACAAGTGCATCGGAGAGCACGTAAATGTCGGTCCTGCGCCTGATCTCTCTCCGGTCGTGTCGGATTGCTGTCCCATCGGACTATGAGAGTGAGGGAATAGAGAGTGCACCTGTGTCTGTGCAAATGTTTGTGCCAAAGCTGGCTGTTTTACTGAGAGAGAAAAGACGAGTGAGTCCATCAATAAATTGTTATTGGTGCAGTTTAATAATTAACCAATTAATTACAAAAATAACTGGACAATATAATATTACTTCATTAGCATTTTAACTCGTCATTCAGGAGTACACTACAAGACAAGCGAGAGCAACTATAAAAATAAAAACACTGTCTACTGGTTACGTGTTTTAGGGTCCCGTGGAGTTTGTAAGAAAACCATTTTGCTGCATAAAATTACTTGTCATATTCTGATTAATTGTTGAAATGAATTAAAACTTTTACACATAGGAAAGTTATTATTTAAATTTTATATTTATTTTTATACTTATTATTAATTAAATCTATGTATAAGCACATTCATTCAGAACTCTAATTCTGTGAACTCGACTGATTCTCTTCAACAAAATGATTTATTTATTTTACTATTTGTCCTATTTTTTAATTTATTCAATTAATGATTTACACGGCTTGACAGTAATTTATTACATAAACATACACTGTAAGGTTGTTACATAAAAACATAAACAAATGACAAACGATAAATATATTACGAATTACCTACAGAACCCTCACCCTATATTCCAGCTCAATCCTTATTAACTGCTTGGTTTTTCCCAATCGTGTACCTGTACGCGACTGTACACAATCTTGTGCTCGAGTTACAGGTGAGCGTCATATTGGAGACGGGGCATAAAAATAAAAGTAATAGTGTTATGTTACCGACGGTACAGTCGGGGAGAAAGGTGTTGGCCGATCAATTAAGTGGAGGTTTCGGGTTCCTGGGAATTACGATGTCTATTGTTGTTTGTAGATGTTTTGTTTCTATGAACTGTTTGTACTTGTTTCTTTTATCTTTTTCTCTTTTATCATAACTCAGATCATCAGCCTTTTTATCGTCTCACTGCTGAGCACAGGCCTCCTCTCACACAGACAAGGACTGAGCGTTAATCACCACGCTTACTCGATTTGGGTTGGCGGTTTCAGAAACTATAGACCACTCAGTCATTGGTGTCCAAGATACGAGTATACTTAGAAAGTACATATAACTCAGAAGTCTTATTGGTACTTCGCCTGGCCCGGAATCGAATCCAGTCCTGAGTCTGAGAAAGGACATAGGCTTCTTTTTTTATTCCTAGGGTGGTGGGTGGTACTTCAGGGAATAGCTAGTATACTACATGAAAAGTACATGTATCACAAGAATCCAAGCCAAACCATTTAAAAGGTAGTTAAGCTCGACCAAAATTGATGGCGTATTAAATGAGTCATTTACTTACCAATTTGCGTTAAACATCAGATAACTGTAAGCGACAGTTAGTACTTAACTTAGAGCCTAAGTTTAAGTGCGGGAGTTAACTAACGGTAGATTAAGATAAGATCGGCTTATTTGACGTCATATGTTGTATGTAATATTAATTGCGTTTGTCGGTTTGATTCATGTCAAAATCAAAAAGTTATTTTACAAAAACTCGTGGGGTCCGAATGCTCTAAGTCTTTTTAAAGAGTTATCTAAGCGGCTGGTTGACGCTTCCAGCGACCCAAAGGCTGGTTATTACTTCGGTCAGAGGATAAGCATTGCCATACAACGTGGCAATGCTGCCAGCCTTTTGGGTACGCTCCCGAGAGACAGCGACGGGGATGAGATTTTTGATGCTTTTTAGTTATTTATTTTTACTAGTTATAGTTAATTAGTTTTAGGTATTTTTTATTTTTTTAATAATAAGTATTGTACATATTTGTAAATAAGTTAAATAAATAGATTTTATTCCTGCAAAACTAGTTGAAATTCAACAGTTTTTGCAACTTGAAGTCCTTACTAACTTACCTAATAAATGTAAAAATAACTCAGTGTGGCTTTGACTCTAAAACTATTGAACTAAATGAAGAAAAATAAATGAAGTTTGGTACAAAGACAGCGTAGTCTTAGAGAGAGGACTTAGAGGCTACTTGTGTATTTAGGTGGGGGAAGTATAGCTCTCTCAGGATGCGGGTTGAATCGCGGAAACAGCTAGGAATTCATAAAAAAAAACATCAAAACGAACGCCTTTTACCACTTTTTATGTGTTTTTACTGGGAAGAAGAAGAGACAGTAGGTATTATTTTAAAAAAATCAACTTATATTTAAACAACTTATATTTGTTTACAATCTTTTGTATTTACCATGTCTCTACGAATAAAGATTTTCATTTCATTTTCAGGCAATCTTGCTTCTTCATACTAAATTTCAAAATAGTCTGATCAGACTCTAACTAACTCAACATAGTTGTAAAAAGGCTAGATAGATTAGGAATATAATGAAATCAAAATTACAATTGATCCTTTACCAAATTTTATCCAAATCCATCCAGTAGGTCATGTATACCTAAATCAAATCAAACTACTATCTACTATTAAAATCTTTCGAGTCCAACTCGCGCTTGGCATTTTTGCATAAACTTCAAAGCAACGGTCATTCAACCTAACGATGACACATTAATTAATCAATTTGTCCCACTTCACACGTATTAATTATTATTTATATTAAAATGGCCGCCATTTTTGGAAACGGTGATTAGTGTAATGTGATTCCGGACTTTCCATATGTTGTGCTGCATGAATCATTAGTCTAGTGGTTGGAATTGTAGCTGCCGGGTGTAGGTTCATTTTTTTCGGATTCTGATTTTGTAAGTCGCTACTCCGGTAGTTTAATTTCAATAACTTTGACTTTTTTTTTCAGAAAAAATATAATCTAATAATTATTAGATTATATTTTATATTAGATTATATATTCTAAATAATTTTCATAAAAATATCTGGGTGCATATTTTCATTGATTGATAAATAAATAAAATGTCATTTATTTCAGGCAAGTTCACCCATATCAGAAAAAAAAGATCTCAAATACATAAAATCAAATAATAAAATAGTTAAAAAACAGTTATATTAATACCTAATTTGAATAAAAATTAAATTAAAATAAATAAAATTGCAAATAAATAATTGCAGATAAAGTTTGAGAACTTTTATTCTCCACTTTTATTTATTTAGCCTATACTGTCCCACTGCTGGGCCTTAATTTCTATTTAAATAACCAGGTTTATAAAGCTTTTGTTAAAACGAAACATTAAACAAAATAGCTATCATTAGTAATAACTCATACTTAAACAACTACTTACCATTTGACCCCAACAAGAAAAACAGCATCTTACATGTTTCCCCTTCACGCCTCAAGCTCTGCCGACCCCACTTACCATCAAATGACACACACATCTCAAAGGCGACTCATCCGTGTAATTTTGCGTTTGACCGGGGCATCGAACTGGTACCTTCGCGGAAACCATTAGCCCTTAGGCCCCGAAACGGTTAACGGAACTCAAAATACCATTCGTACTGTCATATTTTAGAGAACCTCGTGCCTGAAGTAACAGCACGGGTCAATCGATCATAGGGTTAAGCAACGCCTGGTGCGGTCGGTCATTGGATGGGTGACCATCTTACCATGACGAGTTGCACCGTGTTCTAGACGGCGCAATGAATTGGTGGGTCCCGGCTGTTATTTGGACGTCTCTAGAAGTCGTTACGAGTAGTTAGAAGTCAGAAAGTCAGACAACCAGTCTTAATTTGGGATACTATCGGGTTTTCCTGAGAACTGGGTTGAAGGTTAACACCTACTAGGTAGATAGGAAGATACTGCAAAACTACATCAGAATTAAAAAAAAAGGTTTTTAAAATATAATTAACAAAAGTAAACGACTAAAAATGACTTACCTAATTATGCCATAAAATAAAATAAATTACAAAAAAGAAACAATATTTTTTTGAAACAAGTCTTTCTTGTTTCAAAATCAAAAAATATTTATTCAAATTAGACCGATAAATCAGCACTTTTCGAACGTCAAAAAACAAAAGACAGCCCCCAAAACGCCTTCACCACCCTTCACCACTTCCTAAGTGTTTTCGCTGGGAAGAAGAAGTGGCGCAACAAACTCCCCAGCAACGTTTCTCGTTAAACCTACGTCTTCACCATTATTACATCACTTAAAGATGAAACCATCTGTTCATGAAGCCACAATTCTCTGTAGTGCACTAAGCATAACTTTCACGTGGGTGACGGGTCGGCATCGAACCCGCTACCCACCGCTGATTTACCTTTACACGGAAACCACTCAAATGGAGTATAAACAGAAGGCAAACAAACGGTATGGCATATAAATAAGTGATTTAAATTTTCCAATACAATAGCTGGAATCAAATGCTTATGGACTTTTCTAGCAAAATATTGCCGACGAAAACACATTGTGTGTTTTCGCTTTTATGCAGTCCTTGAGAACTCGTAAAATAATATAACTAAAAAAAGTAGTTCATGAGATTATCACCTTCAAACAAACGAACTCTTTAGCCGTATAATCTACTAGCTTAAGTATCTAAACTAATATTATAGGTACGTAAAGCTGAACAGCTTGTTTGATTTTTTAAATTCTTACAGTTTTAGATAGCCAATTTATCAAGGAATGCTACTATTTGTCTAGGTGAATGAATCATTTAATACGGAACACGGGTAAAACCGCTCGCTGGCCGAAGCTTGTATTACTATAGATAATTATTGAATAGATAACGATTGTCAGCCATGGCGGCGGTTCTCTTTAAGGAGATCAGCCAGCTACGCGGGACATATTATAGTGCACAAGCATTTGCGCAGACACAGGTGCACTCTCTATTCCCTCACTATCATAGTCCGATGGGACGGCAATCCCACACTACCGGAGAGAGATTCAAGACCGACATTTACGCGTACTACGATGCACGGGTGTATCGATCATCAACTTCCAGACTTTTTGCTACTTTTATATAAGGTGCTATAAAAATATTTGCCACGGCTTTAATGGGAGGTAGTATTGTGTTTATCGATTACAATAGTGAAGAACTTTTGTACCCCAGAACAGTTAATTCAAATTAACATAGACTACTCTGCATAACGTGGTTCACAATTTATATTTTCAATTTTTTGTATGAAAAAAAAAAGATAAATAATCTCTTAATCTTCACAATTGTAATATAAAACGTTCGGCCCGACCCGAGACCCCGTGCTTGCCGTGCCGAAACCAAGGCATTCATTAGTACCAGATATTGAACAAGTTTACCTTAGCCTTCTGAACACAACTGTTCTACGGCACAAAACATAAATCCCTAGTTTTATCAATCCTCTGACGTGTTTATTTGGTCTTCCGCATCTCAGGAACAATAATAGAAATATTTGTTTCGTAACAACTGTTTGTTCGAAACTGACTAAGATACCTTGTCTGTTTTAAATCAATCGCATTTTATCTGGTCTAGACTAGTAACTATAAAATATGCTGTTAAAATTATTGTTTTGAAATTTGGTATTTATTATTTTTTTGAAAATATAGTAGGTATAATTATAATCTCAAACAAAGTCATGGGCCACGGGCCATGGGAAAAAATCGTAGCTTAGTGGTTAAAGCACCAGCCTCTTAAAAATGTGTGCGGAGGTCAAGCTTGTTGCTTTTCACTTAAATGAAGTCTTCCCAACTTCTTAAATGAGTGTGCGGGTTTGATTCAAGATCAATCAAGTATCAATGTTACTTTTCTATATTTCTATAAGTATATCTTGGACACCAATGAATGCGTAAAAGTGAAAGAAAACCTCTCGATGATGCCTCTATCTACCTTTAAAATATTATTGTAATTAACTACAGTAGATCCTGAGATAAGCGATTATAACCAAACAAACAAACTCTTCAGCACTAATCTTAGTAAAGACTAGACATACATTAAGTACCGGGATGCGACCATCCATCACAGAGTTGCCCATATAATTGGGTTGAAGGGGTCAGATAGATAAGATAGAGACTCACTTCAATACACTGTTACTAAACCGGCTAGGCAGATAGCAAAACTTTAAACTCAGCTTAAAATTAAATAACGTTCATCCCGTTACAGTTATTTTAACTGTGAACCCGTAACAATTGCGCATACATCCGAAATTCATATTGTTTGCGCTGACCTTAACGAGACGAGAATTACTTAGAAAAATAATTCTGTTGTAACACGACAACTTGGTATTGAACGCCCAAGTAGACTGAGACAAGTAGGTACTTTAAAATATTTCAAACAAGTAGAGGTGGAACTTGTTTGAAATATTTTAAAGTTATTTTTTTTTGTGAGGTGAAAAGTCACTCATTTAACATCAGTTTGCCATGTCTTATTCGCATGACATGTCAAACAATTTTATATGGCGCTCGTGAACCTGTTTCTCTATTGTGTTAAGCATATCCATTCACATTCACAATGTCATATAATTTGTTGGTTTGTCAGCTAAATGTCATTAACACAATATCAATGGCATTAAAGTTCAAACTCTTATTTTATCATTCAAACCTAATTTCCATCATACATATATGTGACAATAAAATTAATAATAAATAATGTATTAATTAACACTAATTAGTGCTTATTATTTTTAAAAGCACTTTACACACTTTATAACCTGAGAATAGCTCTCGTATAAACCGCATTACACTCGTAGCGTCACGATTAAAGTTGTCATCTTATACCACTAATACAGTTGCAAAATATCAAGCTGTCAGTTGTCACTTTCGTCATTTTGACAATCGAAGAGTTGCGTAAGATTCTATACTGAGGTTCTATAGCATAGAACGTATGTTTTTTTGAATACATAGATAACTTTGGCCTCTTTTTAGCAGTATTCAGTTTATTAAACGTTTTGAAGGTGACAAACGTATTGATCGAATAATAATTGAAGATATATAATAATTTTTATATATATAAGGTCGGGTTATTGAAAATTGTGGCTGAACAAATATAATCAATGATCTTTAATTTTCTTTTTTGTATCGGGTCATCTTTTCACACACGGTCGGTTAGCCCCAAGGTAAGCTATTGATTAGCTTGTGTTATGGGATGCCAACACAACTGATAAACTATGTACATATAGTACCTACACACAAATTTTATTATAACACCCAAACCACAGCATGCTCATCACATAAATGTCGACCGTACCGGGAATCGAACCCGGGACGCTCAGCTCGGTAGTCCGGCGTGGTTACCATTGCGAACAGGGTCGGCGGCAATTTTTTAGAAGGAGAGCTTTCTGGCCATTATTTTAATATTAAATTGACTTAATTAAGTAAACTTTTATATAATTTATTTATTACGCCGTATACGCCTAATATTTGAAATTGCAAAAAAGATTGTTATGGGTTAATTGAAATTATCGGTATTTCGTCACATCAATCACAGCATCCTTATAACATATCCCTTATAACATATGTATTTCTTGTTTATATACCTAATAATGTAACTTAGATTTTACCACTTCTTTTGTCTTTTCTTATATCTAATCACTTATTTTTTGCCTTTTTTTAATATGTGGACAATGGTGTGGGTTACATGTTTGACAAATTCTAGCTTAAGTATTTCTCTGTATTTATGAGCACGTAAGTAACTGTTTTTGTCCCAAATTAAAAAAATAAGAAAAATATTTTCAAAATTATCTTAAATTCCCATTCAAAAATTCTCACACCACTTTAGAGTTTATAAACACTTGGAAATCGTTCAGTATGCCATACTTAACATGCAATGTATGGTCAGTAAATACTTGACATATAAGTATAGGTAAACATACACATTTTGTAACAGTCAGGGTTATATAAATAAATGAACACTGACCAGGCCTTTGAACTGACCATCCGTGTGGGGTCCAAGTGATAAGATATAAACGACAATACCTTTGTTTTGTTTTAAAATTTATTAAATAATGTGACTGTCTTTTTTTTAAGATTGGACTATAATGACTCTTGCTTGTTTGTAGTCAGGTAGGAAACGCCGACCTCATATAGTTTTTCAAAATTTTGCAAGATAATAAACATTAACATTTTGATTATAATTTTTATGTTATTAAAGTTGTAGAAAGGTTTTTTTTTGATAAGGTTACAATTGGCTCCCGTGTGTTTGTATAGTCAAATAAACTGCTACCATACATATTTATGTATGTCAGTATGAGAAAAGATAGCATGAACATATTATATTATTACCAATAGGACTCATAGGGACATACTACAAAAAAGTTAGACAGACGTTCGACGCGTATTTAAAATAATTTTGTATACAATTTTTTTCTTTAAACACGTGTCAAACGTCTGTCTAACTTATTTGTAGTAATACCCGTTTTACTATACCTCTATTCCGCAAATAAATATTTCTAATTCTGATGAACAATGCCTTCAAAACAAAAGACTGTTGTCAACACTTTTCACTGGGTATTTATCGAAATACCTACATTAAAAAAAAAACTCGACCACATAAATAAATTCTCCCGCGACCTCTTATCACTTGGACCACAAATAGCGTCCCGTTAATGAGACAGTGACCGATATGTAGGTGAAAGGTCGTATGTCTGTGTGCCTACTGGCCGGTGTGGTCTAGCTGATACTAGCGTGTTAACTACTCAGCAGTGTTACGTGTAGATTTATAGGCTTTTGTATAGTTCATCATCACAGCCTTTTTATTGTCCCCCTGCTGGGCAAAGGCCTCCTCTCCCATGGAGAAGGATTGAGCGTTAATCACTACGCTTGCTCAATGCGGGTTGGTGATTTAGGACTTTATAGTCCAGGTTTCCTCGAGATGTTTTCCTTCACCTTTAATCAGTCATTGGTGTTCAAGATAAACTTAGAAAGTACATATAACTTAGAAAAGATACATTGGTACTTGCCTGACCTGGAATCGAACCCGCACCCTCATACTCGAAAGGCATTTTTTTTTGTATAGTTATTTTATCATTATTATTCAACTAGCTTCCGCCTGTGGTTTTAGTCGCGTCCCGAGAGAACAACTTCCTACATACCTATGGAGAAAAAGTACCCAAATACTTTGTTAGACTCAAGAGTATGTGTATGCGGTTTCATTTAAATCTGTTCAGTAGTTTCGGGCAGATGGCCGATGGGGTCGAAAAGTGCTATAGTAGAGACCACGGACTAGCAAGCGCAGCTCCTACGCTGCGCTTGTAAATTAAAAAATATATATATTAAAATTGAAATCTATACTTATAATAAATCTGTAGAGAGGTCAATTCTGTACATTGAATATATTTTCAAAATAACTATCAGGGGGTGATCAGTGATCGATACTGATGCCAAAAATGCAATCAGTAAAATTTTTGTCTGTCTGTCTGTCTTTCTGTCTGTCTGTCTGTCTGTCTGTCTGTCTGTCTGTCTGTATGTTATTAATAGGAACAAAAACTACTGGATGGATTTTAATGAAACTTGGTACAATTATTCTTCATACTCCTGGGCAGGTTATAGGATACTTTTCATCACGCTACAATCAATAGGAGCAGAGCAGTGAAGGAAAATGTTGGGAAAACGGGAGAAGTTACACCATTTTTTAAGCTTTCGTCGCGTGTGCAGCTTTAATGGTTAAAGCTACATAGAAATCATGTATGACGGAAATATTCTACATAAAATTATCTAAAAAAAATCAATAACAGCATATGTCTATCTTTAATGGTTGACTCACAATAATACGTATAACTCCCGATAGTTTACCAGTTCGGAGATTTCTGATTATTTGTTATTGATTTGTTTACCTACTCTTATGTTTATAATATTCTCTCGCTCATGCCTAATTAACAAAAGATAACATTATAACATATTCTATAAGAAAAGAATCATAGAAATCGGTGTAGAAATACCAAACTTATACATAAAATACGATAATCAGCAGGTGGGTCGGTAGGTATAATATAAGGCGGGAGGTCCGAGCGCGAGCTTCTCATCCCGACAAAAGTTAGGCATTAGTAGCGGTAATCGACATCCACACAGGCGTAGCCGCTGGGGGTCCTCTATAGGTTATACATCAGAACAACACATAGACTACTTTTTGTCGCGAAAACCGACATCCACGCGGGCGGAGCCGCGGGCGACCGCTAGTAAATAATATAATAGTTGTAATATGTGTTGTAATATAATAAACTTCTGGGACACCCTGTATATAGGTGGTAGAACACAAATCATGATGCTTCTATTATTTGAAATTGTAACAGACAGTCAGTCGCAGTAATATTAACAATAAGGAAGGATTAAACACATTTTGATATTAAATACTACTTTATTTAAATTATGTCACTATAAATGTTACCTTAAAGTATACTTGGGCGTTAGCTAGACCGCGGAATAATCGTTTAGACATAAGTTATATCATACAAATGGTAACAGTAACAAAGATACTAAGTTTAAGGTGAATACAACGTTCAGAACGGGAAATTCAAGTATGAAATGTTTTATTTTATTAAAGCAAGTCTTTATTCAATTATTGAAACAAAAAATAAATGAGTAGGAAGAATTAAAACAGTGCCTCAAAAAATCCATCCGCATCGCTGTCAGCGGGGATCGTGCCTAAAAGACTGGCCGCATTGCCACCTTGGATGAAAATACTAATTGTGCTAAGTGCACAAGCATTCGCGCAGACACAGGTGCACTCTCTAGTCCAATGGGACGGCAATCCGACACGACCGGAGAGAGATCAGGCGCAGGACCGACATTTACGTGCTCTCCGATGCACGGGTGAATCAATCACCAACTTCCAGACTCCAGGCTGCTTTATGAAAGTTTCTCAAAACCCACAAAGCGATTTCGGCCCGATCCGGGAATCCAATCCGAGACCCCGTGCACAGCAGTCGCGCCTTGCGACCACTAGACCAACGAGGCAGTGAATGAATTATATACAGATTAACTAGGCCATAGCACGCACGACTGATCAATCAGCAATCCGTTACAAGGCGATTTTCGCTGATTAAGCGGTTAATTAGCGCTTTAAAGCGATTTAAATGTTCTTATGTAGCTGCATACAGTTTTGTGTTTATATATGGAGAATGTTATTTGAATTATTGTCGGTCTAATATAATCACCAACGGATTTTATTTTGGGCTACTTTTTTAATAAATGACTGGGCAAGTCACTGAATTAAATTTACCCGTATTTTCTCAACTACTGATTGGCGGCAATTATTTTATTAACAGGCTTAGCATGGCAACCGTAGAAACAAGTTTTGTCTACCGGAAATGGATTTATTTTAATTTTTAATGGATTATTGACAGATAAGTGACAGATTGACGTATGATTCCTTTTGACACGTAAAAAAAAGAACATGTTGACATTGACAGAAAGAACTTTGTCTTTTCTTGATAGAATCGCCATGCTAAGCCTGCAGTCATTCAACACTACCCGGGCTGAGGGATTGTTCGCAAGAGTGACTGGCATACCTAGGCTTCAGAAGAAACAAAAGTGCATTTTAGTCTATAAAAGTCTGAGACTCTCTCCAGCTGCATTCACACACATTCACAGCGAGAGGAGTCATGTGATGATTTCCAACTCAAAAAATAATCATTGGCTCTATTTAGTTTCACTACAGTTTAACGTATTATTTTTAAGCCTCTAAATACCCAGCATCGTTTTTTCATGTGGAAATTTTCTTAGGGCCCCTCGTTTTCAAACTGATAATAGCGATAGATTTTCGCCTAGTACCGCAAAATCTATAATTTAGTACGTTTAGATACAGTCACAAATATGTATCAGTTCTTAATAATTATATTTAATGTACATTTTATTTTGTTTCAGATTCAAACTCTAATGTGGAGAGGTCAATTACTTCGTGTCTGTTTATAAGGTAATTAAATGTAAAATATGATATATTATGTATTCTACAACGTAATCTTAGATAATATTAAGGGCCCGCTTCACCACCTACGTATAAGTTCCATTTAGTTTATTTGTTAGATAATTACATACAAATTCTGTTCTATTTTTTGAATTTTTTGGTAGATAGTGGCTATTCGTACATTGTGAAACTAGCCCTTAAATTTATAAACTAAAAACAATGAATACAAAGTTGTTGTGATCAGCAGTCGACTGCTAAGCAAGAAAACCGTGTACATGTATTTAATCCAACAAATATCTACCCACAGTATGTAGTAATTAAAGATTAAAGCTAGTCCAGAGGTCTAGACTCGGAGGTCTGGTCCCGAGGTCCCGTTAAATGAGGGTCAAATTAACTCTGTATTAGACTCGTCTCAATCAATTCCAAGTAGTGCTTTGGTGTGTGGTACAAGTTAGAAGCTCAGAGCATTTTTTATGGAACTTTCTGGAATTTAAATTTACATTATTACATGTTTAATAGTATATATTTATGTCTCAATAATAATGACTAAGGGACGTTAGGCTTAATGAATAGTATTTTTAATAGACATTTTAAAAGAAAATAATATATTGTTGTACCTTTCCTAAGTACAGCTAAATACCTGGATATATTTATCATTGGAAGGCATGTTCATTGAATTTAATAGTTTCATTCATTCCATTCAACTTTTGCGGTTAGAATAAATACCACAATCTAATTCTACAGATTACTAATTTGTCATGGTACCAATAAACTGGATAAAATTCTTCAAGAAATATTTTATTTAAAAAAGTATTACTTTGAGACAAAAAATATCCTTTATTCAACCAAAGTATGACTCATATGAAAATTATTCTTATCACATACTAACTTCTGCCAGCGGCTTCACTCGCGTCAATTGGATAGGTACTACCCCGCGCTTTTTTTTTGGTTGAACGGGTTCAACAAAAAAACTTTAGCCTCATAATGTTAATATAGGTTTTCAGACGCGTTTAAGTACAGACACCAGCACATGAAGCTACTACAATCTGTCAAATTTTCTTAAAAGATTTTAACTTTATCGCTAAAGCATAAAATTGAGACAGGTTTTTCGTTAATATTTTCTCCTCGTATTGTTTTTTTTTATTTATGTATCCCGTGTATAAACGCCTGCGCTTGATAAAATAAATTATTGTTTTCTGTCTTTAGTAAAACGCTACACGATTTCACCTTGTACCACACATTATCGTTTATCCAGGAAGAAATTAAACCTAGGCAGGCACTTTAGCCCATCTAGATCTGTGCTGCATACCGGCTAGGTGTTAGTATGTTCGCGCAAATAAAATAACTGGAAAACAGGTGAATATCAAAGATATAATGGAACAAAATTTGAAATGAAAAGAGTCTAATGATAATCACCTAAAAAGAAAATAACTGGAAAACAGGTGAATACCAAAGATATGTATATTGGAACAAAAATTGAAATCAAAAGAGTGTAATATCACTTAAAATTCAAAACGGTTCAAAGAAACATCCCGGACCCACTTCCCGCATCCGGTTAAAAAGTACTAAATGTCATGTAACTCGTTTCAGAGTCACTTTCACATTGATAATATTGGTGGGTCCTAGTTCTCATTGTATATCTTTGGCAGTCGTTAGGTTCGTGTAGTCAGAATCTAGAAATTCTGAATACTAGTCTTACCAAGGAGTATCGAGTTGCCTACGGTTGGTAACTGGGTTGAGGAGGTCAGATAGGACGTCGCTCCTCCTAAAACACTGGTCATTCATCATTCATCATCAGCCTTTTTATCGTCCCACTGCTGGCCACAGACCTCCTCTCACACGGAGAAGGATTGAGCGTTAATCACCACGTTTGCTCAATGCGGGTTGGCTTTAAATTAAAAACACTGGTACACAGCTGCATCCAGTTAAGACTAGAAGCCGACTCCAATAGAGCTTGGGAACAGGCTAGACTTAAGAATATTATCTTATTATCTGCTTAGCCTTTCCATAACTATTTTAGACTCAGATCGTAGTCATGCTTGATGCCGCTGACTAACAAAGTCAAATTCAAGCTTCAACACGCTATAATCAGTAAGTCCTTGAAGAACAGTAAGCAAATTTGTAGATGCCCCGTAGTGCTGCGGCCTGCCGGGGCTGCGATATGTTCGCAAGAGGTACCGGGGCCCTGGCACACAAGGATCTCCAAAAGCAACATAGAGGGTTTCAGTCAGTAAGAGCGTGACACTCTTTCTAGCTGCACCCACAGCGACAGGGGTCATCTGATGATTCCACACTCACAAAAAAGGGTACCCATTGAAAATACATTTAACATTTTTTGCACCTAACGTAATAAAATCAGTTAAAAATACGATATTATAATAAAAACTGTGAAATTCATAATTGTTTCAAATGATTTTTATTATTTTATTTTTATGATGGGTTATATATTCTCAAAAATCCGTGGAAATCGTGACTTTTGCTTTGATTTGCCAGTAAAAATTAAGTCTTTAATTTAAAGGAGTTTTAAATACCGGTAACTGCTAATACAAGTAGTTTCATGTGGCTTCATTCAAATTGTTATGTTTTTTTTTTTGTATATTTGAAATAAAATGTGCATCTCTTTCTTGGACGAATTCTGAAAAAGATATTAAAAAAAACACTTTAAGACATCTTGGCTAACCCCCCTGGAATTTATGGTACACCATCTTATTAAAAATGGGAGAAGATTTAGGGCCAGTTTCACAGGTTGCTGATAGGTTCCAGATAGTTTATCTGGCAGATAATTTCATGCAAATTCTATTCCATTTTTTAATTTATCAGGTAGACAGTGGCTATCCGTAACCTGTGAAACCGGCCCTTAATCTTCAAAACTGACTTCAAACTTCCTAGTACTTTATCTATAAAACGTCCATAGAATCATGTCTATCTTTTGTGTGGAAGCCCCTCTAAGCCCCCTTTATTTTGATATAACACTTAACATTTTATATTACGTAATATTATGAATATTTCAATCTACCTTTTGGCGTTATTAATATCGAGCAAAAACAACTAGATTAATCACATTTGTTATACGGAAGCTCCCTAAAATATAAATTTTCAGAAACTAATATAAACTGGTTAATTATCACGGATGATTCCCAGGAAGTACAGCTTGGTAACAGACAGAAGAACAGCAAAGCCTTAGAATGACAGTCCTGTTTTTCCATTATGGTATGGAACCCTAAAAAAACCATTGATAAATCTTTGTAAAGGGCCTGTTTCACCACCTAAAAATAAGTTCCAATTGGGATGCGGACTAGGTCATAAATAAAATACTTAGTCATATTCATTTTGTAAAGCATCTTAAAATAATGTCAGTTTAATTTATCGTTTTGAACAGAAAACTGTTTTTATTTTTTTATTGGTAATATAATCGAAATAAGTATTCGGATTGATGTGAAAAATCTATGACGTCATATGTGGTGTTTTCATACAAATTTCATAGAGAGTAACCGTTTTTGACAGTTCTATAAAAGTATTGAATTTGACTAGTTGTCTCCATCCCTATTAGTTTATTAGGTAGCTTTTATCTATTCGGACATCGTGAAACAGGCCTTAAGAATCATAATCCCAGTTTGATTTTAATACTGGTGACGTACACTCCGACACACGATTTCGTTACGTTAGTGCGCGGCACAGGACATTCACCCCATCAGAGCGTTGCAAAAAGCTATAATACAACCGTGCACGCCGGGACATGGATAAGTAGCCAGTCGGTAGGAACGTATTTTTTTTTTTCGTTTTTTTTTTAAGTTTAAATTTATTCATGTATTTTTTTGTGTCTTGTGTCGCTATTACATGTGTAGGTATGTACACGTGTTTTTTTTTGTATGTGTATGATTTATGAAAATTGACTAAAAGTATATGAAAAAATATTTTAGTATTCATACATATTTAAATTGATTGTGTGAAGGAAAATGTTGTGGGTGTATTTGAAATAGATGAGACTCATACTTTAAATTGTAAGTAATAATATTTTCTGAATAAATTAAAATATTAGAACATAATCGTTTAAAAATTGATAATACCTACCGAGATAAATATGTTGAAACGTTATTATATTTAGATTATTCTAGCGGTATCATTACCGTAATTCAAAGATATCGATCCAATTTTTGCATCAATTTACATACGAGTATTTAATTTTAGCATGAGATATTTTTGTGTATTTCTAAACTTCGAGTTATTATTATTAAAAAACAAAAAGCATCAAAATATGAACAGTACGTTGACCTATTTCCCAACTTTTTTTATTTTAATAAATTCAATTACTTTGTCTCATATTTTCAATGCACCTGCCATTTTATCACCTTAAGGTTGAGTGAAAAGAATGCTTGTTGCATTAAGTCTACCTTTGTGCACATTTTATGTTGCATAAAGTTCGAATAAATGTAAATATAACTGATGATAAATATTGTACATTTGGTTCTGAAAAATTCTTGACCGTCATCTGCCTAGGCTTTTCCCGCTCTGGGGTCGGCTTCCAATCTAACCAGATTCAGCTGAGTACCAGTGTTTTACACGGAACGATTGTCTATCTGACCTCTTCAACCTAGTTACCTGGGCAATCCGGTAGCCCTTGGTAAGGCTGGTTGTCAGACTTTCTGGCTTCTGACTACCCGTAATGACTACCAAAGATGTATAAATGACTGCCGGGAACCACAATCTCACCATCCCACGATCGACCTGTGTGACTTTTACTTAGCCACGAGGTCTCCACAAACTCACAAAAATAACAACTTTATTTTTTCTTTACTTCATGCTAATCGACACAGCCGTTTTCAAACAAACGATTATATGAACAAACTGACAGTTAAATTCGCATTTATGATATAGGTACATAAGTAATAAATACTGGGATATACCTACTGTTCTAAATGGATTTGGATGATTGAACTTTATCACGTAATCTTTTCAACAACAAAAAATCTTTACAAAAAAAGCCTTCGTTTAAAAATCATGATTTATTTTTATGTTACAATATAGATTAATGTCTTTAGATTGTATCGGCTTCGCAAACAGTTTTGGAAGTTAACTAATAGACCGTATAATTACGCACGTGTGCTTTGAAACAAAAAACAAAGTCAATACACGTAATTAATCTCGATGGTTACATGTACCGAGTTTAAAGTACCTTCGTGATTTTTTATTGATATTTTTCAATGGTAATGAGTAATGAGACATCATTAAGTAATGTAAAGCTTTCTTTATGCCCCGTAATTATTTTAAAGATGACAACTTATGTTAAATATTTGGTATGGCACACACATTCATAACTTATAAAAGTAGTATAGTCATTTGTTCGAAATAAGCTGAAAATAAGTAAATTTTACAAAAGACAGCCCCAAAAACGCCCGCCCGTCACCACTTGTCTGGTCAGCAGCAGTCTTTCAATCATTCGCACCTTGTGCACACATTCATACAACACACGGGTCTTAGTCAAGATGCAAATTATTAAGGCATATTGAGCTACCATTTTTCTATTTACGTTTCGGCCGAATTAATACTGTGAATAATAAGATACTGTGAATAATACTGTAGGTATGTTATACGAGTATAAATAAGCATAAATATATTTTTACTACCGAGGTGGTACATATTTCGGGCGCGCAGTGTACGCACCTTGTTATAAATCCTTGAACATCAAGTCCGAGTCAAGCATAACGGTGAGGACCAGTCGAGTTATTAGCACGTGATACCAGCGATACGGGAGGTAAGCTGAGGTGTAGGTATAGGATATTTCACAAAAATATATAATATATTTTATAAATTAAAGTTATGGACTGTAAGAAATATCTGTATCGTAGGAAATTCTAAACTGTACATAGAATATTCTTTTTTAATTTTTAATTAAATACCTATTTACAATCGATACCGAAGCCAAAAATATAGTTTTTAGGATTTTTGTCTGTATGTATGTCCGGGATAATCTCAAAAAGTACTGCATGGATTTGCTTCAAATTTGGCATGAATGTAATTAAGAGGTCGGGTCAACATATAGGCTACATATTATCACGCTATCACGTACGGGGGGGGGGTGAATATTTAATCACCTAATGCCCACGTGGACGACGTCGCGGGCAACAGCTAGCTATTCAATAAAATATAATTATGTTTTGTTACCTTCTCTCTACAATGAATCATAAACACCCCTGTTAAAAACAGGACAACTAAAAGTCTAAGATATACTGTACAGACTCCAGCAGGTCAACCTACCAGATTGACCCACCAACCCGCATTGAGCAAGCGCGGTGATTAGCGCTCAATCCTTCTCCGTGGGAGAGGAGGCCTATGCCCAGCAGTGGGACGATAAAAGGGCGTAACCGAGCTTCGAGCAACAGGAACTTAGGGCTTCTAATTTTGAAATTCACACGGTTCGAGTGCTAGTTAAAAAAAAATACGCGATTCTCACGACCGACTTTCCTATTACTGCCTCTTTTCTCGATTTATAGCAATTACCGGATAGAAATTAAGTACTCCACATCCTATACACGTTTGACGACCAGATGGCGTGGTGGTTAGTGAACCTGCCTTCCACGCTATAGGTCGCGGGTTCGATTCCCGCATAAGTCAAACATTTGTGTGCATGAACATGGGTGGCTTAGTCTGGGTGTTTCTATGTATAATATGTATGTATTTACAAAAGAAAAGTATATAAGTACGTTTATCAGTTGTCTAGTACCCATAGTACAAGTTCTGCTTAGTTTGGGACTAGATGACGTTGTGTGAATGTTTGTTTGTTTATTATATGTATTATTATATATACAACACATCGATTGATTGCTTAGCGTAACACGTATTATTACCGAGGCCTGGATATAAACAATTTATTTATTTCTGCGCCACCTAATTCACACGGTTTCAAATGTACAGACGCCAGCACATCAAGCTACCCGAAACTGTCAAATTCCCAATCGATTTTGAACGTTGTAGTTCAGCAATAAGGTTGAAATTCCATTAAGGTTTGACAGACTGTTGTAGCCTGATGCGCTGGCGTCTGTACTATAATCACTAAACGTCCTAAGGTTTCCTCTCACTGGGCTGCAGGTTGTTCGTAAGAGATACCGTGGCCCTGGCACACAGGGATCTCTAGAAGGACTATTGTGGGTTTTAGTCAGTAAGAGTTTGACACTTTCTCCAGCTGCACCCTCAGTGGGAGGAGTCATTAAATGATTACTCAGGAAAAAAGAAAAGACTCACTGGGCTGCGGGTTGTTCGCAAGAGTTACCGCGGGCCTGGCACACAGAGACCTCCAGAAGGAACATAGTGGAGTTTAGTAAGTAAGAGTCTGATACTCTCTCCAGCTGCACCCACAGTGAAGGGGTCATTTGATGATTACTTACGAAAAAAAACAGACTTCCCTCTCACTGGGCTGCGGGTTGTTCGCAAGAGTAACCGTGACCCTCGCACACAGAGACCTCCAGAAGGAACATAGTGGGTTTCAGTCAGTAAGAGTCTGACACTCCCTCCAGCTGCACCCTCAATATGAAGTATCATTTGATCGCGGATCTGTGGGCGGTGATTTTGGGTAGCTCATCGTTCGTACGTCTAAGGACGACAGGCCCGTGTCGGCGGCGCGTTCTGTTCCACGCGCTCCTCGAAGAGATTTCAGCAACATAAGAGGGGCCCCTTAGGTCCAGGGTCTGCCTGGGCTGCGGGCTGTTCGCAAGAGTTACCGAAACCCAGGCACACATGGACCTCCAGAAGGAACATAGTGGGTTTTTGGTAAGAATCTGATACTCTCTCCAGCTGCACCCTCAGTGGGAGGGGTCATTTTGATAATTTAACACGAAAAAAAATATTCCCCCTCATTCCACGTGAAATTTCGTCGAAATCAGTTCAACGGTTTCAGAGCGAGATATATTCTTAATTATATTATTATGTATTTGTTGTTAATTAAGTGAAATGGCTAGTATACAAATTATATTAGTCTAGAACATGCTTAATCGCCTCTCACACTTGACCGTGAAATTTTATCATTAGCGAAGCAGAGCACAACGAAAAAATTAATTCAATAAAACAAATTTAAATTCGTATTAATTTACTAAAAGTTTTAAAGTAATTTCATCCTTATTGCCCAAGACATACGACTTTCAATACATTTTCTTGATATCAGATATAACTTTGCAATAAAACAATTAAGATATTTTCGACATATTCTCGTTTGAAATTGAGTTTTATGTCTTAGCCGATAAAGTCGTTAATAGAGTGGGCGGTCAAACAATGGAATTCCCTAAATATGAAGAAAGTTATAAGAACAATCGACACAGACAACCTAGATATTGTTAATTATAGACTACTTATAATGACCACTACTTTTTAATTGGTAAAACAACGTATATAAAAGCCAGCACATCAAGCTACCTGTCACATTTCCCCAAACAACTTTGGACCATATGCTTCAAAGATAAAGTAGAAAATCAATTACGAAAATTTGTCAGATAGTAGCTTGATGTGCTGGCGGCTGTACTAGTACTAAGCTATGCTATGTTGGGGTCGGTTTTCAGTCTAACCGAATTCAGCTGAGTACCAGCGTTTTACAAGGGCCTAGGCCAATCTGACCTCCTCAACCCAGTTACCCGGGCAACCCAATACCCCTTGGTCACACTGGCATCAGACTTACTGGCTTCTGACTACCCGTAACGACTGCCAAGGATGTTCAATGACAGCCGGGACCTACAGTTTAACGTGCCATCCGAAACACAGTCATTGGTGTCCAAGATATACTTAGAAAGTACATACAAACTTAGAAAAGTTGCATTGGTACTTGCCCGACCTGGAATCGAACCCACGCCCTCACACTTGAAAGGCTCTTTAACCACTAGGCCACCACGACTTACAACAGACCACTATAACTGACCCCAGACAAAAGACGATCCCATAAAAAACCCCGTTAAAGACTCGCAAGTCTTTAAGACCCCGTGAAAACCCGACTGCCAACGTATTCCCATCAAAATGTAATCATAATAAAACTTATAATTATCAGTGGACATAAATATGATACCAAATTAGGTTCAGAGGACCAAACAAGTTTTAAAACGACAAGAGGAACGGGTTCTAGCGGTCTGACAGACTGTACTTGGGAATTGGGGCCAGGAAACACGAGGGAGCGGTGAAAATTTAAAAGGTGAGCGTGTGAAAATTTAAAAGCACAAGCCTTTTTTCGTGGGATATCATCAAATAATCTCTTCCGCTGAGGGTGCAGCTGCAGGCTTAGCATGGCGATTTTATATCTATTCTGGCAAGAAAAGACAAAGCTCTTTCTGTCAATGTCAACATGTCTTCTGCCCGAGCATGGCGCGACCTGTCAACTCGCATATAATCACTTGTAGCCTTATGTCATTCGAAGAAAAGAAAAATTACTTCAAAAAATGTCAAAAGAAATTTTACGTCAATCTGTCACTTTTCTGTCATTATATCCAATCTCCGGTTAACAAGACTTGTTTCTACGGTTGCCATGCTAAGCCTGCTGGAGGGAGTGTCAGACTCTTACTGACTAAAACTCACTATGTTCCTTCTATGGTCCCTATGTGCCAGGGCCACGGTAACTCTTGTGGGTCAATAAACTTGGTAAAATGAAAAGACACCAGGACATCAAGCTAACCGAAGTTTACGCTTTAGTGATAAAGTTGAAAATCGATTAAGGAAGACAGGTTCTAGTTGCTTGATTTGCTGGCGTCTGTACCTTATACTGACATAAGAGCAATTCGCTAATTCCCGTCCGCTCGCTGACTCCATAGCCCCACAACCCGCTCCTTATTTGTCTACAAGCGATCGGGTACAGTTACCCACAATATTATCTAGACGCTCACAATAGGTTTAATCGTGCGATACAGTCGTGAGGTACAGTCGGCGACAGAACCGTTCCCAAGTATTATTTTTGGTATGAAAATCGTGATGATGAGGTAAAATCTGTGTTTGAACTTAATTTTTTGGATGTTTGATTTGAGGAAATTATTTGAATTTATATTTTAAAGGATCTTTTTACTATATTTGTAGTGTTTTTTTTTATTCATTGTGAACACGAAGAACATAGGAAAAATTGCATCTAGAATATTCTAATCATATTTTGCCAGTAACGTTAAGCTAATAAACACTGCCATAAAATATACATATAATCTATACATCTATGCATGTATAATAAAATCTTACAAAAGTCAAAACTGTACATTGAATATTTTTTTAAAAGAATACTTGGGGCGTGATCTACAATCGACAGCCAAGCCAAGTATATAGTTTTTGGAATTTTTGTCTGTTTGTCTGTATGTATGTCCGGGATAATCTCAAAAAGTACTGCATGGATTTACTTCAAATTTGGCATGGGTATAGCTAAGAGGTCGGGTCAACATATAGGGTATAATATTTTAATATGTACGCGAACGGAGTCGCGGGCAGCAGCTAGTAGACATATAAAAAATGAATGAAAAAACAGTATAAACACGTTCTTACATAAAAAAATATTTTTCCAAGTTTAAAAAACGAACCATTTGAAGACTTCCATGATTTCTCCAATCAGATAATTCCTAACGAGTTCGCATTACGATCGGAACCTCTTTTGATTTCGAACTACAATTCTTATCAGCTGTGATCTTTTTTCAAACTTTATGAAAGTCATCAACGAGTTTGGATAGTAAAGAACCAGTTTTTTAACGCGATTTTTGGTCGAATAATTTTGCTTGAAGGGACTTCGAGCATCACAAATATGAGGAGCAGAGTTTTATGTAGGTAGCTAGTATATTTATTTATTAACTTATCAAAACTATTTGTTAATGTGGTATTGCATCTGCCTGGGCTGCGGGTTGTGCGTAAGAGTTACCGTGACCCTGGCACACAGGGACCTCCAGAAGGAACATAGTAGGTTTTAGTCAGTAAGAGTCTGACATTCCCTCCAGCTGCACCCTCAGCGGAGGCGTCATTTGATGATTTCCCAAGAAAAAGTGGTTTTTCATAACAATTTGTGAGATACATATTTAAAATTTTGTGTTATTTATCGTAAAACTTACAGCTAGAAGAAACAATATTTAGAGTTAAATAATATGACATTTGAAAGCCATCTTAAAGTTGTCATAAGTAGACTATAAAAAAAATGTTATTTAAAATATTTTTGTAAGAAAAACTGTCATTTGACGTTATTGTTAGTGTTGCCAGCCACATGTATTACGCATATGATATTTGAGGAACACTTAACTTTGATGGTAATACCTATATTGATACGTCTATACTTAAATTATAAAGCTGAAGAGTATGTTTGCTTGAACGCGCTATTCTCAGGAACAACTAAACCGATTGGAAGACCAATTCTTTCTTAGGAACGTGCGAATTCTCCTCGCACACAGACAAAAAGTATTTCATAGCCTCCACTGACATTGAACTAACGAGTTACTTCAGTTGAAAACTAACTAAAAACTATTCAAGTTATCCACTTTTTTTCGAACTTATAAATCCTGCGCTATTATTATCCAAAGCATCGATATTGAACTTCTTATTATGCTAGCGTCGCATGGAATTATATAATCGAACGTCAATCATTCTCAATCGGTGTCGAACCTTATAAAAATATTAATTTGTGATTAATTCTAGACAGGTGCACATTCAATAGGAGTTGCTTCGTACTTCTATTTAAATGACAACATCTATGTACAGACGCCAGCACATCAAATTACCCAAAAAATGTCAAATTTTCCCAATCAACTTTGAACCATATTATGCTTCAGCGATAAAGTTGAAAATCTATCAAGGGAATTTGACGGATTGTAATAGATTGATGTCTTGGCACTTGGATTCTCACGTTGAAACCCTCGGAACGTAGGAGCCTCCTTGCAAAAGGACTCAAAGTCTGGTTTTTATATCGCTCAAGGATGAAGCATTACCATTCAAGGTGGCAATGCTGCCAACCAGGGTACACTACCGGGTGGCAGCGATGAGGATGAGTTTTTTTGTCGGCCTGTATTATTCATAAGTATGAAATTATCTACCATATAAACTAACTGTAAATTATTCGTAGGTGTTGAAACAGACCCTTTGCATCGTCCTAAGATCCAACAATAAATTCGACAGAAACGCAAGACAAAAAGCCAGCAATATCTCAAGAAACCGTTATTCCAAAAAACAGTAACAAACCGAAAACTAATTAAGGCATAACGTATAAAACTTTAAAACAAACTGTATTACCGAGTTTAAGGTCAATGTACAAAAACAATGGTTGTTACGCATACGTCGCGCGCCGGCGCACTGACACTGCAAGGGCAAATGGTATAATGTGTTAGGTAATAGCCAGTCCAGTGATGGTGGAAGTAATTTTTGTGTAGCATCAGATAGAAGATAAAGTCATTCATTTAAAGTTGAAAATCAGCAATTTTGAAGGTCAATTTTATAAAAGATAGTCCCCAAAAATGCCCGTCCGTAACCACTGCCTATGTGTTATCGCTGGGAAGAAGAAATGGTGGAACAAAGTCCCCAGCAACACAATTCTGTCTATATGGTTCGATTCATGGACTTTTATAGGATCTGCTTCAGTCACCAGTCTAATGGGATGCAGATAAGTCTACGTACTTTACATAAATGTGACTGCCTATCTGACCTCGTCACAACCGTGTATTGTTTTTGTCCTCTTCAATCCATAATTTTGTTGCGTCAACAAATGATTTTTTTCTCTCTACTTTTCTTTATAAATATTATGTTGATATCTTTATCGTTGCTTACTAGCAGCCGCACGATTGGTCCGTGGATAGATGGGCATCCTGACATGATGAGTTTCGGAGGGCAGTTTTCGGAGCAGGTTGTCCAAGTAACTGGGTTGGGGAGATCACATAGTCAGTCTTAATTAACAGTCAATGAAAAAGAAAATTTACTCAGCAGCATCCGGTAAAAGCTAGGCAGATGTTGATGTTTATCATCAACAACATCATTAGCCAATAATATTATATTAACATAAAAAAATTGTTAGGGATCCTGGACCTTATATCCGAAATTGCCAATCCACCATAAAGCAAGCGTGGTGATTAACACTCGTTCCTTCTCTGTACACGAAGAGCTCTGCGCCACATACCTTGCCAATACACCTTCTAATAACCTAAAAAGATTATACAGTATTATGTTACGTCATATCCATACAACATCTCGGTATCATTCCCCGGTACTTGACCGGTATTTATAATCTAAGACAGGGTGTTAAGAAGCTATAAATGACATACGAATAAGCTTATTATCGGACATATGGGCTTCATCGATAATCCTGAATTCTAGCGCGTGTTACGGTACAGGTGCTTTGGCAGTATAGGAATGCTTGCTGATAGTATGATTACGATTATTAATATTGCTGTCTGTCTGTCTGTTGTAATACTTTTTAGTGTAATGAGTGGATGGATTCTATCAGCCTACTGCACTTATCCTAATTTTTATTTGGGGTTGGCGCAGCTTGTTTTCTTCTTCCACACTCTTCGACCTGCCGTCATCATTTTTTCTAGCCACTCAATATCCATACCATGATAACCGAATTACACGTCGTTTTTCGGCTATCGGGGCTACTTCAAACTTCCTTTTATATAGGTAATCATTCCTTACCCTATCTATTCGCGTAACACCCACATTCCTCTTAACATTCTCATCTCTGCTGCATGCAGTTGTCTTTCATTCATCTCATTTGTGGGCCAGCACTTACTGATTCATACAAGACATACTCTTACAATTGGCGGATGGATTTAATCTGGACTCTAAAGTCTGAAAATCACCAATACGTATTGAGCACGGTGATTAAAACTCAATCCCTCTTTGTCTTTTGTGAGAAGAGGCCTGTACTTAGCAACGGAACGATAAACGAGGAGCGATGGCTGATGATGATGATAAATCATGATTAATAAAAAACTGAGTCATAAAAAAGGGCGAAAATGAAATAAACACTACCGCAGATAAGGTACTAAATAACAAAAATATAATAACAAATTTCACAGCAGCTAACACCCGTGAAAATACTATTTCTCAAAGCCGTAACAAATCAATAAAATTGCTCATTATTGATATTGCATAACCAAACATCCATCTTTGAGGCAAACGGTTACTCATTCAGACCAAGTATTTATCGATAAATAACTACACGCATTGTATAACGGTTGTTTTATAACCGACGTTATTGACCGATCATTTCTTTGTTATTCTGTTAGCTAATCGAACGTTTAGAGGTTACAGTAGTGTAGGAATTCGTTGCACTGGATTTCGGTCACGGGATCGCGCGGGTAAGGAGATTTTCGTGGATACAAACGCAGCGATGAATTGTGAGTTAATTAATACATTAGATATTAAGTTTGTATTGTTGTAGAAAATGAATAAACTTAAAAATATAAAAAAAAAATCTTATGATAATTGTAAAAATGAAGTGTCTATTTTTGTAGATTAAGGGCCAGTTTCACAGGTTACGGATAGCCGGATAGTAGATAGTTCTACCAGATAAATACAAAAATGAAACAGAATTTGTATTAAATTATCTGCCAGATAACTGGAGATCTGGAGCTTATCAGCAAACGGTGAAACTGGCCCTAAAACAAGTGTTCTATGTAATTGTTACAGAAAAATCAACCACTTTGCATGCAACCTTATTTTGTGTTAAAATCTGTCAATGAAAATGCATTATATTTTGATAAACAATCAGTTTGATTTTAGTTGCGATTCGTCACATACATATTTAATTTACTCCACCGCTGATCGCTATGTTAAACGCCATGACAAAATTTTGCCCTGTCGTCGCGTCTCTGCCTCTATCTGTAGATACCTTAATCTAAATTACAGTATAAACAATTTATTGCTCTCATACCATCGCTTATCTTATTGTAAAACTGGGTTTTCCTGTCGGTTAACCAAAGTTTAGTTTAACGGTTTTAACCGCATACGGTAGCAATTGCGTTTATTTATGTGTAACACACAGTTTGGGAGATGAGGAAGTCTTACCTAATAGATTTGTCTTATGAATTTCTGGAAGTGGTCCAGCAGTTTTAGAGATTGCAAGTTACATACGAACTTCCTATTATCTCCTTATGACATCAGGCATATTCGTCCTTTGTGTTCACTCGTGGTTAAAGAAATTTGAATCTAGGTGTGGTCTATTTCTCTCAAACAAGGTTCAATTTTCGAAAGTTGCAATCTCATCTATTGCATTAATAACGTTTTCTCTCTCTTCCGCAGATGTGACTAAACCCACCATGGCAGCCACAGATGGCCAAGTAGTGGCCGCAGCTTCACGCTGGTGCGACGAAGGCAGCTACCTCCGAGAGTTCGCCATCAAGAACAGACTACCAAGTGTCGCCAAAATCATCAAAGGACAATATGGAGGACTTGGCGTACCCACACTCCCAAGCCCTGGACTGCAAAGCACAGCACTCCTTGTGTCTGCAGGAAAACGAAAGAAGATCATCGCTCAGGCAATCAAACTTAAAGAAGGTAGACGGATGGTCAGTGTTGGACCTAGGATAGCTATCCCCGAAACGTACAAAGGGTACTTCGAATTGCTAAGTGAAGAAGGCCGGGCTGTAAGGTGCATTGAGTCAGTATCTGAACTGGCTAGAAGAAAGCTTGATGATGGATGTCTTGTTAGAGAGCCAGTGAGAGTTATTTGTGCTAAAACAGACTTAGATGGTAACGTCACCGCTGATGGAGCGAGGAATCTACCAGCTGGAGAAATTATCATGCCGAGAGGAGAAACGTTTTTAGGCAAGAATAAGTATTTGAAATGCACTGATGCTAAAGGTGACATGGTGTTATTAAGTCTGGACCAGAGAGGTAAATTTTCGGCTGTTGCTAAAGAAGAGAATATTAGTGGAGTGCACACAGCTAAGACTTTACTGACAAAACGTCTGCCTATAACTGTGAGGCTAGTACACGGAACTCCGCCTAGAGGGCTTAAGAGTGCCAGCCATTTTGTTCCAGAATTAAGACTGCTGTCAATGTATGAAGAAGAACATGTCTTCGCTCTCCCGCTCCCAAAAGAAGGCAATGCATTAGTAGCACTACCCTTAGCGGCACCACTTAAAATGCAAAGATGCAAAAATGAGGAACAAATAAAAAACTTCATGGAATTCTCTAGACTAGTGGAAAAGTGCAATCGTTTGTTAGTAGATGTCGTGGACAGAATACAAGTATTAGATGGAAAGTTAGGTGATCCGAAGAGACTTTTGAATGGGCCCTTACATGCTCCACCGTTAGTCAAAACTGGATATTTTCTTCGACGCAGTGCATCTTCTGATACAGCTAACCAACACAAACATATGTCACGTCACAATCATATTTACAGCAGTCATCGAGACGAGAACAGTATCCCAGATGAGTACGATGAAATAGACCAAATTTATGACTACGTCAGGGGCTTCGCTCCACTTCCTAAAAACATTAAAGCTTCATATTCAAACGAGCCATCTCAACGACACGAATCTGCTCCAGCATCGCCGGCAGCAACGCCTATCCACATGCCCCTTATCACAGAAATAAAACCAGAACCACCGCCAATAGAAACCATTCCCACAAAGAAGCCATTAAACATCCAAAAAGCTGAAAAGAGAACTAGAAAAGCGCCTGCACAAGTTAAGGAAACTCCAGTCACTGTATACAAGGAGAAATGTTCCATAGCACCGGCACCTAACCTGCCTAAACTATACATCAAAAATAGTGTGAACAGCAATAAGAATAGGATGGTATTCCGTCAAAAAAGTACTTCGCCGACTAAAGAGGCCCCTAGTCCCGTAGCTAGTCCTATACGACCGATTAAAGGTGACTCCCCAATTTTCAATATAAGGTATAAGAGTTTATCAAACATACATCAGGCTATGGAGCTGGACGGAACTTTAGATTCCAGTCATTCTGGTGGGAGGACGTCTGGCGATTCAGGGAATGGTCCCAAATTGCCGGAGAAGAGATCTAGAAAGTTAAGCAGACCGAAGTCACTGACGAATCTGGTTTGGGAGCTCAAGGGGTGCCCAGATCCAGATAAACCTAAAACTAGAATTAAGAATGAAGGCTACAAGAAGATTGGTAACAAATTGTCTTTGGGAGCTCAGAAGAGGGTGCCGACGTTGTATCTTTAAAATTTTGGTAAGTTTCTCTTCACTATTCAACATTTGACTGACACGAGCTTTATTATATTCGTCTATTAACAATTAAACATAATATTTATGATGAAAAGAAGATAAAAGGTAATTTATTCAAGGTAGGCTGAAAATCAAAACTCCACACTTTTTTTGGTGGCACTTTTTTGTTTTAGTCAGTGACTCCCTTATTACAAAACTTAAAAAGTACCGCCTTATGTGCTAGCTTTAAATCATCTTCTTGAACAAAGTTAAATAGACTAAAGGCCAGTTTCACAGGTTACGGATAGCCTCTATCTACCAGATAAATTAAAAAATAGAACAGAATTTGTATGAAATTATCTGCCAATTAACTAACTGGAACTTATTCGTAGGTGGTGAAACAGGCCCTAAATATTTTAAATTTTATTTCCAGATAAAAAGTCACTGATCCGAATTTTCTCATAAAATTACACTTCACTACTATCGATAACCGAAAGAATTCCATTTGAATACATTTGATGTGGAAACTGTCCTCAGTATTTAACATCTGATTTAACTTGAGAATGCAAACTTTTACTATCTTATAGGCATGCAAGTCAGAGGTCGCGACCTCAAAGTACATTGCATCTTCTATCTTACGATTAGCTTGTTTGTTTACTAAAATTCTGTTCATATGTAGGTATAGGTAAATTAAGTTTCTGCATTTCTTGGTGTCACAATTTTCTATTATTCGGAATTTATTTATTACTAGCTTTTCTGTCTGTGTCATCACTCATATTCTACGACGAAAAAATGCCAATTTTTCCCAATCAACTTTGAACCATATACTTAAGCGACAAAGTTGAAAATCTATTAAGGAAATCTATCATCATCATCTCAGACATAGGCCTCCCCTTTAGATCTCCACACATACCTGTTGGAAGCGACCTGCACCCAGCGTCTTACGGCGACCTTTACAAGGTCGTCTGTCGTCCATCTTGTTGGTGGACGTCCTACGCTGCGCTTGCTGGTCCGTGGTCTCCACTCTAGCACTTTTCGACCCTATCGGCTATCTACTCTGCGAGCAATATGGCCTGCCCGTTGCCACTTTAGCTTAAATTAGGATTGTTTATTTGCGTGATTTCTTGCACAAGCTAAAGTAACACAGTCATAGTAGTGAGTAAATACTAGTTCTATTTCAAAAAAATATAAGAAACTTCTTCTCCGCTTGCGCGAAGTAGTTTCCTCGAGACGCAAGCAAAACCGCTCGCAGAAACTGTCCTTACTAGCCGGCTATATAATATTAAGTAAAATCAACGTAAAATCAGACTCAAATTCATTGGCCCAAAGTTTACAACACCATGAATTGAAAATCACGTCACATCTCCTTAAACTATGTAAAACACGTATTATCAATTCAATTACACGATTCACGTACAAACAGACATACAAACATGTGATTTCTATCATAAATCGTAGTGTTGGCAAATCTTTGGCGCTTTTCTGCATTTACACAGTCACTTGTTTCGATAAATGTTCCGATGGGTGTCAAATAGTCACTCAATGTGTTACAAGTAGTCCGAGAGTTGGTGAACATTATTTTGTAGCTACTGCCTCGTTAGTCTAGCACTCATATGGGAAAAAATGCATATATGTATCTTTACTTCTATTTATAGCATAATTAACTTGAATTAAAATTGATCTGTTATTTCTTTGAAAAAGGCAATCTTTACTATCCGTCATAACTGCTGGACTATATCATATAATTTTCTCTACTACTCGTGCCCAAATTATTCACAATGTCCATAGTGATGATGGCATCCAGGCCGATTGTGATAATCGACATTTAAATAGAGAAGAAACTTTTCTAACGTACAGACAACGCACACGTATGCACATCAAACTACCCGAAACTGACCAATTTTCCTTATCAACTTTGAACCTTGTCCTTCAGCGATAAAGTTGAAAATCTTTTAAGGAAATTTGATATGTATTTGATATATATATGAGCTTGATGTGCTGGCGTCTCTACTATTATCGATTCACAGTACCGTTCGTCTTACACAAATGTGTAAACACATTTCTAAATGTCACAAACGCATCGTGATATGCCAAGCACAGATTTCCTATAAATTGTGAAAATGAAAACCTCAGTGCATCAGTATCGAACCTTAGAATTTTGTAATTCTAAATTCTTGTATCGAATAGGTTATTCCGATTTGTAATTAAATTGTGTAGTTACATGCTGTGATTTGTTATCGATTGTAGTTGTAATTAATGTTTAAGTTCTTTGCGCTAACAACGACGCGACGTTTCGCCGCCAAGTTACAGACTAATTTACGTATTCTCGAATTCGCGGGAATTCCGGGATCTAAAATTATCTGGATTTGATATTAGCCATACCAGTCCGAATATCCTATCACTAATTATGACTGACGAGATTATGACTACAGAGTACAGGGTTTATGAGTACAATTACATACATATATACAGGGTGTTGACAAAAGATACTTGACTGTTCTTATGAATTAAATTCTCAAGAAATTTTGTTTCCAACATGACAATAGACAAAAGGTTATCTTACAATTGTTTTAGGTAACAATTATGGTGAATATACAATTATGCATGCATTCTTGTGCAATATCATACTTGACTTTGTGTATAAGATTTTGTACCAAAAAAAATGTTTTATAAAAACGATCTTAATAGCGTATGTGGCCAATTTGCTGAACAAATTTAAATGAAATTGATTATTGAGATCCTTTATTTATTACTGGTATAATGCAAGTAATATTTAGTGAAGAAAAGTATTTAGAAGTCATCTATACAACTAATAATTAATTAGGTAGCTGATTCGGTCAAGTATAAACTCTTTTGTCAATTTGGCTAAGCATCTTAATAATGTCACTTTCATTTATTGTTCATCATTTATCATTTTTCATCATTTTTCATGTTTTAGTTGATAATATAATAAAAATAAATATACAGCTAGATGTAAAAAAATCTGTGACGTCATAGTTTGTATTTTCAAATAAATTACATAGAGAGTGAGAGTTTTTGATAGTTCAATAAAAGTATTCAATTTGACTAGTTATCAACTACCATATTATTATAAAATGTAGCTTATTACCTACTAATATCTTATTAGCTTAGCAACTATTGCAATATGAACTTGCATATCTACCTAAAAACGTCTATCACACACTGTAACCTAAGCTGATCAAGCGGTATATCCAAGGCGTACAATAAAAAGTCTAGCCAAAATATTAATTGGCTAACTGTGTGATGAAAACCTATTAGCGTGTATCTTGATTAAGGTTTTTTGTTGAAGTTATTGACCGGGCGACGCCGCAGGATGTACTTAGCTCATCTAAAGATTGAATGCAAATGGTTTTTATTGGATGTAGCTATGACTTATGTACCAATATTCGATATATTGTTACTATGTGGTTCATTTTATCAATCTTGAAAGAGACTTCGCTATTTTGTAGACATATTATACATATATATTTTTCTTTATACATATTTACTTATACAATTGATTTAGAAGAACCCAAAATTCACAACAAGTATGCACGCACATGTATGCAATTTGGTTTCATGTCACCGGGCTTAAAACAAAAATTCATAGCAAATTGTGTCTTCGCATATTGTAGATATACTGCGTTAAATATAAATATATAATATACACAGAATATAAATATATTTCAATGCGTAAAACAATATATTTAATTCTGTTGGATTTATATCGTTATGCGTATTTTAATCTACGTCACTTTTCATTGTGATATTTATAAAGCCTGAGACTACTACTTTTGCACGCGGGTAAAAAGTAGCTTTTAAGTTATTCTAGTATCTAAATTATATTACGGGCAAATCCCAACTAAATCCATTCAGTAGTTTTCACGTAAAAGATTAACAATCATCCATCTATCGATATCTAGCGATATTGTAACATAATACATCGTGTTACATGTCATTTAGTTAATTTAAAATGGGTGTTACATTACGAAAAAGCTAAAACTTTAATAGCCAAGGACATAAAACATGGAAAACAAATTACCTGATGCACTAATGACAGTTCACCCATAACGTCATCATTAACCACGACGATATTTTGATGGCACAAGGTCAAGGTCAATCCCTAATGTCGGCATCAATTTGCCAAGTTTTACGCGACTAATTTGCCCGTAATTGAGCCACGCCTGTGTAGTCAACGCCTATTTTTGCCACGAAGACCGCGCCTTCAACATCATATTTTTCATTTCACTAAACACGTTTAATGGTAATTGCTTGGATTATTTTAGCTGCACGATACGTTTTACGGTGATGGTTTTTCTTTATTAAAAATGCAAATAATTTCGTTGGAAAAATACGCGAATACTTTTTTTCAATTTACGTTCCGGTTTTTTAATACCTAGTTTAAATCACCCTGTATATATTTTAAATCATCAACGACCCCTCCCGCTTAGGATGCAGCTGGAGGTAGTATCAGACTCTTACTGACTAAAAACCACTATGTTCCTTCATTAGGTCCCTCTGTGCCAGGGCCACGGTAACTCTTGCGAACAACCCGCAGCCCTGGCAGACACCCTGTATATATTTGACAGATTATGAAATAAATTAGATTTCTAACTTCAGAGGCATATGACAGGTTGCTAAGAACATCTATTGCAGACTGTTATGATAACGTAGTAGTCTGCTTGGTAACCCATCAATTTCATATGCAGCTTAACATCGCAAAGAAAACCTATTCTATCCTTATTCTTCGAAGAAAGTTAAAGATACGAATAAGAACAGACGCCAGCACATCTACACATACTACAATCTGTCACATTTCCTTAATAGATTTTCAACTTTATCATCGAAGCATAAGATTCAAAATTGGTTTGAACAATTTGACAGCTTGATATGCCTGTACCTTCAAGATGCGGAACAAAAACTGTCCGTCTAGTTTTTGTGGTACTAGTCCAGGCTTATTCAATGTAAGGACATAAATAAGTCTTGAATTATGTATAGATTGGACTAAGAGGTGCTTCTCACTTGCAACTTAACAGTGAAGAAAGAGAAAAAACATCATTAAAATCTATAATCTACAGTATGTATAGAAATATTTAAAAGCTGAAAGACTGTACTAGTTACACCGATTGCTGATAAGTTCCAGATAGTTTATCTGGTGGATAATTTCATACAAAGTCTGTTACATTTTTTAATTTATCTGGTAGATAGTGGCTATCCGTAACCGGTAAAATTGGCCCTGTGTGTGTTTGATTGAATGTGCTTTCCTTAGGAACTACTGGTCAATAATTGGCCCTCTACATTATCCAAACCAACTGCCGACAGAGGTCATCTTAGTCCAGTTGGTGTAAAAATCTACCGTCTAGTAGACATTGTTCGGACGACAAGATGTGGCCGGAGTCAAGTGACTTTGGACGACTTTGGTCGGGAGCGCATCCATCGCGACATAGTCCGTAGTCGGCCCCAACCGTGTGGAACGCTGTCGGCCGACAGGAGACGCGACCAAGGTCACCTCTGTCAGCGGTCGGTTCGATCGTGTAGAGTACATTTTACTTTTAAGTAAATATCATTATATATTTGTTAATTAAAGTTTAAGACATTTGGCCTTTTGCAAAGCGTCAAATTGTGTTAGTGGTACTCTAGACTTTAAAAAGTGGTGAAAGTAAGTGTGCATGAATTTCCTTTTCCTAACTGTCACGCATGGAATATTCCTAAGTTTAATTTTGTTCCACTAAAAACATAAATTAATGCAACTGGAATCATTATCGTTTGTATGAAATAATTAGACAGAACCATAGTACATAAACGACGACACATCGAGCTAACTGAAACTGTCAAATTTTCCCAATAAACTTAACACTATGTATAATGCTTTAGCGATAAAGTTGAAAATCTTTTAAGGATTTTTAACACATTGTAGTAGCTTGATGTGCTGAGCGTCTTTACGTATATCATCAGTCTTCTTTACTTCCATTAGCAATATACTGAGGAATAATTACAAAAAAATAACTAAGCTAAGTAACAACGTGGACGATCGATCACAAGCCAACGCTAGGCAAGGTCGGTCAAACTCAAACTCAAAATCATTTATTCAAACTTGGCTGTAAAACAGCACTTTTTGAACGTCAAATATTACAAAAGACAAGGTCCGTGGAAGGGTTGACACATCATGACAAGTTCCTCCATATTTCGGAAGGCACGCTAAATTGGTTGGTCCCAGCTGTCATCCGTACAGCTTTGGCAGTCGTTAGGTAGTCAGAAGCCACAAAGTCTTACAACCAGTCTTACCAAAGGGTCTCGTTGCCTGGGTTACTCGGTTGAGGAGGTCCGGTCTGGTTAGACTAGAAGCCGACCCCGGTATACCATGGGAAACGGCTAGGCAGATGATAATGACTTTCTTATAAGTATAACAATTTTATAGGTATATCAATTTTTTACTGTTTTTTTCAAATCGCTTCCATTACAAACACTTTTTTGTTTCTTAAATTACAACTTTTTACATACCTCCAGTAAGTGATCAGCTGTCAATATTGATACATAAATGCTAGATCAAAGATCTTTGAACTTGTTACCGATTTAGTAATTAATTATACCAAATCAATTACTAAGTATGATGTAGTAGTTTTTTTTCTAAGTATAGCAACATTAATGAGTGTATCTGTCAATCTGATTTTTAATCTGTTATGATCGTTCGAGCGGGAACGATTTGCTATCATGTATTTGAAATAAGTACCTAGATTTTTTATTAAAAAGCTTAGCATAAGCAATATTTGAGAAAAAAAAAACAACAAGAAACTATAAACACTGTTGCTTAACTTCTTAGCTTACCTTACTATGCACAGACGCCAGCAGATCAAGTTACTACAATCTGTCCAATTCCTTTAATAGATTTTTAACTTTATCACTGAAGTATAATAGAGTCCAAAATTGATTGTCAAAACTTGACAGTTTTGGGTAGCTTGATGTGCTCTGTACTTAGAATGTAAAATCTAAAGATATAAAATGGAATCCCTATTTCCCTTGGTCACGCTAACACACGTGAACGGCTGGACCGATTTTAATAAAATGTTTAATGACTTTTTATCCGGGTATGGAAAGCAGTTCCTGCGGGCAACGGGTGGAACCACTGTCAGCCATTAAGATTTTTTTTTTATATAAATGTGACTGTTGTATGGGATAAACATATGTATATATAAGTTGATAAATAGCATATTTTAAAATGATGTTATAATAAATTCCTCCATATTTTTACCTTCTATCATAACACTAAAAACTATTTCAAGCGAATAAGTGTACATCACCCTTTACCTGTTAGAGTTCAGTGAGCACCCGTGGTGAGCACGCACAAAAAACGCAACAAAAACGCTTCAAAACTTTAATGTAGATAGAACCTTTTTAATATTTATTAGTAAGCAGTTTCATGTAAGTGTGTGAATGGCTATTGCATTATGTATCGAGAAAGAGTAAATAAATATAGGTACTTACTTTATTGTCAGTTTAATAAAGCAATAAATTATTGTTCCAATTTTTTGCAACAATTTTTAAACACACGATCAAAAAGAGCGGTTGCTCGGTTTCATTGAAATCCCCAAAAAATAAATAAGCTCTCAATTAATAAATATAATATAATAATATATTATTTTCCCTCACACATTCACACAACGTCATCTAGTCCCAAACTAAGCAGAGCTTGTACTATGGGTACTAGACAACTGATAAACATACCTACTTATATACTTTTCTTTTGTAAATACATACATGTTATACATAATTAAGAGACATCATTAATGAGTGCTTAAACTATATTATTCACCACTAGAACTAACTATCAATCATCATTATTTCAATAGTTGACTTTGTTTTTAAGTAAGGGAAACCATCAAGTGACTCCTACCGCTGTGGGTGCAGCTGGAAAGAGTGTCAGAGTTTTACTAACTAAAACCCACTATGTTTCCTCTGGTGGTCCCTGTGTGCCAGAACGGCGGTAACTTTTGCGAACAAGCCGCAGCCTCACAAATAATTATGCTCTGGTTGATCTGTTTCATTTAATGATTTCCTACGAAAAAAAGCACAAGTTAAATATTATCTATGTATCTATACCCTCACTCTCATAGTCCGATGGGACGGCAATCTGTCACGACCGTAAAGAGATTAGGCGCAGGACCAACATTTACGTGCTCTCCGATGCTCGGGTGTATGAAATAATGTACAACTGTAATATTCCTATTTAAATCTCTCTTTCAACGCTTGTAACAACCAGACACAATAAACCTACTTTTCAAAACAATCTTTCATGATTACACGGAAAGATAAAAAGTACTAGGACAACATAGAATGCGTACATATCATCTAAAAGCAACCATCTATCACTTCTAGCCACCTTACTTATCACAGACAGCGTTAAAATAACCATTTATGCGCTTCCCAGGTACCAGGCGCGCATAAAAATTCAAGATGTACTGAGAATCTGATTGTATCTTAGTACGGCAACAAAAATGCTACAATCTTAGCTACGAATCGCATTATGCAAGCCAATAAGATTTGAATTTAGATATTTGCCACAATGTAGAATATTACAGAAAACTAAGGCTATATCCGTATTTAAATGGAGTTATGTGTATTGGCCACAAAAATTCGCGGGAGCAGTATAATTCAGACCATAGTATTGCCGTCAACAAAAAAGTTTAATTACTTTTATTAACTCAAATGTCTTTATGTGTTGAAGAAATTAATACTGACATCAGTCAGTCTGCTTTAGGAAAAATAATGGCTTTACCGTGATACCATCTGTTTTAGTGAATATTCTTAAAGTTATTTTTTCACTTCTCTTTCATTCCTCTCTTGTCAGCCGTCATTCTAAGATTCACTCCCTTCTCATTTATGTCATCTTTCAGACAATCAATCTCTGCCTCTCCTTCTCCGTTCATCTACATTCATACCTCTTACATTCTATAAGTAAAAAAAAAATTGAAGACTCCTTTTGACTTGGCCTTCTTTAGTTATTTTTATTTTGTGTCGTAAAAGTATTCCGTCTTAAATTTTCGGTGGGACTATTTCATCTCTGCACTGATAGTCCATTATGGGTGAAATGGCTCAGCATTCTAATTGTACCGTAGTCTCTTGACGGTAGTTGTTAATCTAGACGTGATTTATACATGTGTGAGTGACATATGACTTAGGTAGTCCATATATGTGTGTGAAAATAAATTATATGACCATGACTTATAAAAAAAAAGTAATAAGTTCGTCTTTAAGTTTAGCCTAAAATATTGGACACGTATTTTTTTGTTTCTCCCACTAACTAATACTGACTAGGATACGACATGTTTAAATTTCGTGTTTCGTCACTTTTACGCACTAATACTAATACTATTATAAAGGCGAAAGTTTGTAAGTATGGATGTATGGATGTTTGTTACTCTTTCACGTAAAAACTACTGAATGGATTTGAATGAAACTTTACCACAATATAGCTTATACATCAGAATAACATATAGGCTACTTTTTATCCGGGTATGGAAAGTACTTCCCTCAGAAAGCGGGTGAAACCGCTGGCGGAAGCTAGTTTTACATAAATGTGACGTCACAAGCCCCCACTGCGGTACTTTATAAAATAATTGTATACTTAAATGAATACTACATAAAAAAATTACAGAGTAAACGAATTGAAAAAAGTGAAAATTGGTTTTGTGTGTTTTCATTCCTGCTGATTGATCTTAGTTATTTTTAACAAATATAAAATTATTTAAAATTAAATTAAAACTGCATAAAAAATAATAGGCTAAACGGATTAAAAAAGAGATATTTTTTGGTATTTTTCATACCATTTGATAACATAACCATAACATGTCAATAAATAGGTATTTTTAAACTATTTTCTTTATTTTTTTATTAATTCTTCCTTTGTATCTCTTTCCAGGTCCGCGTATGTCTAAACGACAGGCGTGTGCGACCAAAGTTTTGTGACAAACGAACAAACAGTACGACCACGACAACATTTACCGCTACATTTTGAATTCACGTCACACTTCGGCGAATTTCGGCAACGATCGGGCACGAGACGGAGACAGCATGAGCAGCGAGACAACGATATTTTGGATAAAAACAAAAACGAATCTATTGATTGTTGAGGTTACTAAAAATCACTATTGGACTGTCATTATAAAATGTATCCTGTTAGGGAGATAATAAGGTATATTTTCACAGTATTGTTGCTACAACAACACTACATACATCGCCATCTAGTTCAAAATGGAAGTACTAATAATCCTGCATCACATAGCAGAGTTTTCAACGTCATTCAACATAATATACAAGAAGCCGATATCGTTAGTCGAGACAGTAGCCCGGCAGACATAGCACCCGTCTAATCGGAGGCTCCTTCCTTTACTGCGGGATTTGAAGACCTTTACTCCCTGGACTTCATTTCAGCCCCAAAGTGACACTAGATGGCGATGTATGTAGTGTCGCTACAGTATCATTAGTAGAACATTTGCCTAAATTACTGTTTTCAAAAATAATTGTTGATTTATTAACCCGCATGTATATTAAGAGATATCTTAAAAAAAACTAAATAAAATCTGAATTGTCTTGCTTGTAAAATGAAGACCCGAAGTGGCGAAGTGTAAATTAGGCATTAAAAATTGTAATTTTGTGTTTTCATAACATTTCTTTTTGTATTAATTTGTAATAAAATACCACTAAAAAAAAAAAAAACAGTTTAAGTCCTGTCAAATGTATATTACGCAATATTTTTTAACAATCGATAAAATATAGGAAGAAATGTTACGACCGTGTGAAAATGTAAGAGAAATTAATAATTTTTATAACGAAAAAGAACTTAATTTTGATCTCTTAATGAATAATTATTTATGAATGTAATGCCATATTAAAGTATAATACTTCATTGGTGTTCGTTATTAGAGTATAAGGGGGTCTTTCATCGCAATGTGATTTCTTCTATAGTATAATGTACACACGTCAGGTCAACCTACCCAAATCTGTCAAATATTAACCTTCCGAAATTGTGATAAGGTTGCTAATCTATAAAAGAAATTTGACAGATTTAGTTAGGTTGATGCTGGCTTCTGAGCCAACTAAATTACTTACAACAGCGGCTTTTTTCGCGCGTAATTGCTTGGTTTTGTTACGCGTGACACATTTCATCTGTCAATTTTGGCGCCCTTACGAAACGGGTGAAAAATCGTGAACCAAGGAACTATTAATGATAATTTTATCCAATTACAATATGGATAAATTAATATAAAACATACCGTTTTTATATCAACACTAAAATATAAAGAATGAGGTACCAAGAAAAGCGAGGCTTCAGTAGACAGTCAACGCCATCTAGTTATTGAATACAGAACTAAGCTAAAAAGATGGCGGACTATTGTATGCATGTAGGAAAGATTATTCTGCCTGGAAATAAAATTGATGAAAGACCCTGACACGGCTCATGATATTCTTAAACATAGGTTAAGTATTAATAATGGTTTTTGGGCGTTTATAAACGTCATTTTATTAACTCTGATTATAAGCAACTTTTAATAATCATGCCAAAAATGGCTGGAATAAAACTCGTTGATTAAAATGGATGATAAGATGCTTGCGTGTCGGATAAGTCAAATTAGAAATCAGATTCACAAATTAAACTATGAATTAAAATCATGAGCCTATTATATTAATTAGATAAAGATTTCTCTACTACATTTTAACGTTTTAAAAAAAATCCTTCCGTCGATGCAAACCAAAAATGCGAGGTGCCTTAAAAATGCTTTTTCGAAAAAAAATATCTTTGTAATATTAATGTTTTTAGTATTAAGGGAAATAGTCACAAATATCTTCGATTTTTTTTAGGTTTTTTTTTAGTAATAAGTACCTACCGGTTATGCAAATCTTGATATGCATTTATTCAATTTTTTTAATAATTTTACAGTCATAGTATCTCTTAGGGCACGATAATGTTGCGTTTTTAATAATGTTATATTTTTTTCATTATTTATTATAACATACCTAAAGAAAACATTAATACATCATGAGGTAACTTTTTTACAAGATCTACCATTTATGTGTATTAATTATTCATTGTAATCTATATTTTTTAAAGTAAAGTATCAGTTCATCTCACTTTGAATTCAAAACTGCCAATCCGATTGAGATGTAATTTTTAGTAATCAAGTAGCCTTGCCACTGGTTTTACCAAGTAACACTGTCATGTGTTTAGCATAGGCAGTATAATTCCTCGCCTTCGTCACAATTACAATCACTTAAAAAGATAAAAAATACTATTTTTTTTAAAACAACATATTTGTCATGTGTAAAGGAATAAAAGTAAGTAAAATAAAGTAAATCTTATATCATTATATTCTCGATATAAAAAAATTATATAGCATTATTTAAAACGCAAATGACATCCTTTTAATTAATAAGCTGTTGTTTTGTTTTTATTTTCATATACAAAAAGAAGTAAAATAATAAAATTTTATAAAAGTAGCTTTGAGATTGTCTTTCAACCAATTCTTCTAAAGAAATAAACACTCAAATAAACATAATTTGCTTATAATATTTTTTAACAAAAACTGTCATGGCGGATTTTTTCTTATTTATATGAAAATAAAAACAAATCAACAGATCTTAGATAAGTCCACATACTCTTTATGGATAAATCTCTCGGAATTTCAAAATCGATTTTGATATTTCGATACGATTTATCGATTATGAATTTTGTATTCCAAATATTGTTCTCGATAGTAAGCTAGGCCACCACTTTATGATTCCTAGGGTATGTTTTATTATCTTTAGAATAAGTTTCCATTCAGTGTTATGTAATATCAATCGATATTGTAATACTTTACGATAAATAAATGAAATGATATTGAAGATTTTGAGTTTTTTTTTGTCCCGTCAACAGTTCTTTTACCCGACACCAGCACAATCAGTACTATATCTGTTCAATTTCTTTAATAAATTATAAATTTTATCGCTTGAGCATTTGATGGTTCAAAGTTGTTTGGGAAAATTTCACATTCTCGGGTAGCTGAAAGGGCTGGCGTATGTACCTACTAATTAGCGCCTTATAGGAATATTAATTTCAGTTGCTTTGCCTATGTACCTGACAATACTTGTAATACTGTAATAAACAGCTTCAAGTTCCAATTCTGTCTGCTTATGACGTCACTTCTCTAACAGCAATAAATAAAACATACAAATTAGTATAAGAATGCACTATTTCCTGATAAATATATTTTTTTCTAGAATATAGGAGACGGTAAGCATATTAATAACAAGATATATTATATTTTCTTTCCGTTCCTCACAGTATGATTACACCTATACAGCGAGATCCGATAGGACTATCTTGTTGCCTAGGGGACTAGGTTGAGGAGTGAGGAGGTCATATAGGCGGTCGCACCATATAAAACCCTGGTTCTCAGCTGCATCCGCTTAAACTGAAAGCCGACCACAATATTGTTTGGGAAAAGACTAGAGGATGACTTTTATGGGGAAAATGCTTTGACAAAACTAGAAGCAATTACTGTTACCGGTAAGTAACCATACATAATCAATGGTAAAATTAATCCACGTATCAGGCCAAGGTAAATGATTGGTATAAATAAAATATAAAATCTAAAAATGGCAACACTTATGCAATGAATTTAAATGGGGAACACACTGGCAATACTTCGTGACCTTAAGATAAGTGGTGTTGCGAGGTAAATGATGAGCATAGGAAATTATGAAATGACGGAGTTTTTGTTAATATAATGAATCATTCTATGAATTGAGTTTTTTGTGGGACATAAGGTTGAGGGGTTTTACGTGTGACCCGGTTTATTTAAAGACAATGAACTTAACGGATGACCGTATGTTTGTTCGTGTGTATAGTCATGTCTTTTGATTGGAAAAATTCTTTTGATGCATGGATCAATATATTATAAGATATATAGCTTTTTTTCGTGGGAAATCATCAAATGACCCCTCTCGCTGAGGGTGCAGCTCTTACGAAAAACCCGCAGATAAGATATACAGCTGAAATCAAAAGGCAGAATAAAACGACCATACATATTTAAAAATTATTATATTTCTACTTCACTCTACGTTAAATAAAAAAGCTTTAACTAATGATTAATTTATCTATGGTAAATAAAAATTAAGGCCCCCTAAATGGCCTTCATCCCTTTTCCTCTGCTCTTGTAGTCTCTCCTGATCTTTGCCATCAATGCCTAAACCTAGTCTTTCGATCAGTTTCTCTCCTTTATCTCCATGTAACTCTATAAACTGTCTTCGTCTCTTCAAAGCCACATCGGGATCGAATACCCAAGCAGTCTTATCATGGATCACTGGATGACCAATGAGGTTCGTACGAATAAATCCAGCTATAGGTCCTGTGGGACTTTGCGCTTCTGCTTGTCGGTAAAACAGGAGCAGGCAGAATGACAGCTGAAAAAAAAAACTTAACTGTCAAACGTCAGGTTGAGAAATGGCGCGAAAATGTGGCGTTTCTTTTTCTTTGTTGTGCATAAATTAAAATGGTTTTGTGTCACATGTCAATGTTTTATTTCAAAATATGTTTTGTATATTCATAAAGTTTGCTGTTAATAATTTTAGAACAATAGTGAATATAAACTAGCTCTTGCGACCTGTCACGCGCCAAAAGGCCGCCATTGCATTCCAACGTCCCATTAAAGCCATATTAGTTAATCATTGCGGGTTGCTCAATATATTTAAAGTATCTTGGAACAGTTTTATGTAGCAAGCAAAGCTTGTTTTACTCGTATCCATATTCATTGCAAGTCAAAGTTCAGATAACTATGCATAAATATGCTTATAACATAAGGATTAGGGATGGTTATAAAATCCTCCTAATATTTGAAACGCGAAAGTTTTTATGTTAGGATGGATGGAGGTTTGTTACTTTTTCATGCCAAAATTACTGAATAGATTTTGATGAATCCTAGAGTCAAAGCTGAAATATCAGAATAATATGTAAGCTACTTTTTACTCGAGTGCGGGGAAATAGTTCCTCCAGGGCACGGGGGAAATCGCGGACAGAATCTAGTTTATTACAAAATAAGCCAATTCCAGTGTTATATCTTTCTCGTAAACGGTTGAATCGATACAGATAGAAAAGAGAAGGTTGATAGAAAATTACTCAATGCACGAGAAAAACCGTGGAAAACAAATAGTTTAATACCACAATCATCAAGTCAGCTGACAAACGCACAAGTAACTATCATTATGGAAATAAAAAAATGACCAAAAAACCTTTTCTTATGCTAATGAAATAACACAAACAACATCATATTGATCGAATCATTTGATATTCCAAGGTGAACGTATTAACAAACACAACTTTCTCACTAATACGAAACAAAAAAAAAACCAGATCACATTATGCACAAATAAAAAAAAACTTTTAATTCCCGCCAAAAAACCTGTCAAAATCACTGCGTTCCGTTCGGATATTATTCTAAACGTATACTCACTGTTATTAATTTGTACATTTTTAATTTTGTTTGTTGGAGTTAATGACTAAGCTGAGTGGCGCGTGAACGTAGACTGGTGGAACAAGTTAAATGTAACTTTTACATATAAAGCAAGGCAGTTGCGTTGATATCGTTACGTCACTAGGATTGGGTAACGAACCTTTTTTTGAGTAGGGTGGCGGAGTGCCACAGTTTGAATACTGCCTGAGTATTTTAATTTTGTATGAGAAGAGAACCTATGTATGTTTTATGCCTCGTTTCATTTAGAAAAAATAATGAAATTAAAAGTTTCCATTTTGTTTTGCTTTAAGAAAAGGGAGCGATGTTTACTTATGTTACGTTTTTATACGTGCTATTTAGCTTTTGACGCGTTGAAAATTAATCTCTCTCCTTGATCTCCGAAAATAAAAGATTCCGACGAATTGAGAGCCTCCTCCTATTGTCGATATCGTTTAAAAATATTTTAAATGAAGTTAGGAAGCATCAAGAAAAAGAAGTTTCATCAAAATTAATTAGAATCAATTTTGTCATTATAACAATTAAACACAAGCCATCTGAATATGCACTAAACAATAGGTTAGGTACCTGTTCTATAGAACTACGTTATTGCATTGAAATGCATATGTTGCGTGCCGACAATACGGCGTCCTACCTTTATTAAAGTAATTGTCTTATGTAATCATCGCCGTTTCTCGTGTGTATTACACGATTCATTCATAAAAATAAAGCTTCGTATTATATTTGTACCATGTTTATCTGGCTTCAACCGTTGTATAAACAAAGACGACGAAGCATCGAATAAATAAGTCTAATCAATTCATCTATTTTTATAAGTCAAATGTTTTGAATTTTGTCCAAAAAATATTTAACAACTTTAACTTTACTGTAAAAGTGCATTAAACCGAGCAGATTCGAGTACAATTTATAAAAAAGACAATTAAAAAAAACTACCTACACAAAATCGCGTTTGTTGTTTGGTATGTACACCCTAATATTATTCTGACGGACAGAGCAGTCTTAGCGATAAGTGTTCCATTTACACCCCTTTGGGAAAAAAGGTCGAAAACAATACACAACTTTGAAAAGAAAAAGACAAAAAAGTTTATATATCGGCCACCATACTTCTCTTATCCCCAACTCTGTTTTACCGACACTCCCTGACATTTGCCAGTCGCCGGTTAGTATATTGTATACTCTTTGTCGCCGGTGGTCGCCGGGAAAAATCAATAATTTCAACAAGTCCGTGACGTTCTTTGCAATCCTTGTTCGAAGTAAAATAATATTATTATTTATTTATAACAAAATGATGCAAGAATATGATGACGATTTCTTCTTTGAAGAGGATAAAATGTATGTATTGTATTTTGAAAGTATTTGCTTATTTTTTGTGAAACTCCAACGGAACGAGAAAGGTTTAATTTGTTGTTCTGCGTTTTTTATTGAATTAGGGACTTTTAACGTGTGTGTTAGTTAGTCCTTCGTAATATTTTTATTTAGTATTTGGTCTATAATATAAGTACCTATAGATTTTTATATTGTATTCTACATTTTTCGTTCCAAAATTTTTCGTGGTTTTTTTAAATATTGTTATCTTTTAGATAACAAAAAATGATGGTTTGTAACTACGATTATAGGTACTGAGAGATACAAGATGTTTAAATTCGGAAGCAGCAATATAGTTATCAGAACATTTTCATAAAGTCATTATCATTCATAATTTTTTCCAAATTGATTTTCTTATCTTTTTCTTAACAATGCTACAGGTGGGATTCAAACCATATAAGGGAAAACTTCGCCTTTAAAATAAGGGTGTTTTCATGAGTGCTTTTTATGTTTATTTGAAGTTAAATAAGTAATTACTTAGTTGTTTGAAGGTCTGTAGAATGCATTAGGTACCTATGGTTCATAGTAGATAACCAATATTATTAAGTGTTTTCACGCAAATATTACAAAAATGACCCTTATATTGCAAAATGAGTAGCAAAAAGCGGATTTTGTGTTTTCCATATCCAGATGTTTTATTCAGACTGCTAAAGATGTAGGTACTATTTTCAATAAACCCGCGTCTAAGCCAACCACAGATAACACGAACTAAACAGTTGTCTAATGTCTATAACTTGGTATCGTGTCGGAAATCGTAACTATACAAAATTTATTCCATACTCGATTTTTTTTTGTTTCATAGTTACACTTTTTCTGTGCTACTATTGTTTTCTTTATGAACAAACCTTACTTAGAGCATTTAAACAACAGGAGATATCATTGCCGTGGTTTTCCGTTGTTACAAGAGAGGCGTCGCCAATCGTATTAGGTGTATTGTTAGCTTATGTTTATCAATTATGTTCTGTTCTGTGCACGCTTAACGATATGATCAAAAATGCATCAGTGAACGTAAAGAGAAGTAAAACTAAGTATGTGTAACTGGCCCCACGCACAATAATTGACGGAATTTTTCGCCTACGTATGTTTATGGTCACGTGTGTGAGTGATTCCGCCATTCCGGTTGTTTAAATGCTCTAAGTAACCATAACTCATGCGTTTGTCAATATCGGCACATCCTTATCTGTAACTTCCTTTATTTTGCAGCACATTATCAGTTGTTTGAACGAGTTTGTAAACTTTAAGGTTTTGTATCGATTTTTGCGATCATGTGGCAACAGAACAGTCAGTTTTATATATTCAATGATACGAGGATTTGTCCCCAACTTCAAGCTACTATACATAATATGTTTGAAGACAAAATGTGTGTACACCTTTTTTTGTTATGTATTTTTTTTAACGTGCTGAAATTTTCCATTTACTGTAGTACTATCTGGTACTTAGACAGTTATATTATTAAGTATATAAGTTAAGTAAGTAATTGGATAATCAATTATGTTCCATATAGGTTTTAAGTTGTACCTTTAGTATTATAAAATGAATAGTTGAACATTTATTTTGCTTTGTTTTAAAATTCGAGTATTTTTTGTTGCGTACCACATTAGTATCTTGTGTTTAAAGTAATTTTAGTGTTAGCAGGATTTTTTTTTTGTGAGCAGTTGATAAGATAAGAAGAAAAATTGAACATCTACGAATAATTAATCTTTACATTGAGGACGCGTCATTTTTGACAATATTGTCGTTAATAAGTTAATTAAAAAAAAAGAACTTAATTTTTAAAGTCAATCCCCTTCGCGTTTTTGTATAGTGTTACACTAGAAGAATTAAATGTTATAAAGAAATTAATTTATCTTTTTTTTTATTTTTATTATTTTTGTTCAGCAAACCAAATGGAAATGTTTCCAACTTGCTAATTTCGGTTGAAGAAAAGTGAGTAAAAGATTTTTGGATTATTTTAATGTTATTTTTAGTTAATTTATTTATTTTAATGTTTGTTAATTTTTATTTAGTGCTACGTCAATTGTTGAAGATATAACAAAGGATGTATCGGAGATCAAAATATTTGAAGAGTAAGTAACTATGTATTTTTTTATATATACATATATTTACTTTTTCATAAATATTTCTCGTAACAAATTACTTTGATTCATTATCATGAAATTGCCTAAATTGACTTTTTTGCCCAAAATTACATTAGCAGTAACATATTCAACTGCTACGTTGTTACGGGTTCGATTTCCAAATTGCATAAAAGGAAAACTAATTTTTTGTATATTTATTCAGAAAGCCGAAGGATGAAATTGTAGAAGTGGATACAGAATGCATTTTCAACGATCTTCGCTACGAAAGATACACGATACAGCATCAAGATCTCTTGTGAGTGAATGGACCAGTAGCCGCCATGTTTTTGTATCATCATCCTCCTGTCCTTATCCCAATTATGTTTGAGGTCGGCGCAGCACGTTTTCTTCTTCCATACTCTTCTATATTCTTTCTAGCCATATCGACTTTCACACAATCCAAGCATCGTTTCTTCGGTCGTCCCCTTCCTCTATATCCATCCACGTACATGCTCATAACCTTCCTTACAACATGATCCTCATTCCTCCGCATAACATGCCCTTACCATGTTTTGTCACCGACGTCCACATATTTTTTCTTTTATCGGTGCCAATTTTTATTTTAGTATACATTGTATATCCTAGAACAGTATGTATTTTTAAGCTATACAGCTTGAACTACGCGGCAATTAGAGTCAAACTCATTACTACATTTTTGTAAAGCGGCTACACTATTTTAATGAGCTATTTTCTTTTACAGGTATAGTTTCTATCGCTAGACTGTTAGATTTTAAGCGAAACCCTATTAAGTTAATGTATTTGTGCTAAAAATTGTACGTACTTTAGAACCTAATTGTCTAATTTAGTGTAAGCTCTATAGCTATTGTTTTTGTTGAAGCTAAAATAAACTATTGAAATGCACCAGTTATTTAATTTTTCCAATACCAAGTAGTTGTGTGCCAACAGCCTACTATGTCCATGTCCAGGTGAATACTCACCATGTATGAAAAAAAACTTCGTTCCCGCAAACTAAGACGAAGATAAAACATATTGAAATTTTGTGTTACGTCACTTTTAGGCACTAGCTTTACTTAAACGTGACGTCACACGCTCCCACTCCCGAACTTTAGTTACATTTTATCTTCGATGTTTTATTAAAACAAAAAAATACGTTTAAATTTGTTTTGCTCATGTAATTAAAAAAAAAACTGAGTAATTAGGATCACTTTTTCAACCTAGTCCCACCTATTGATATATTCAATCTAGAAATAAGCAATTCCTGTCCCCATACAAACTTAAGGGCCAGTTTCACCAGTTACGTATAAGTTCCAGATAGTTTATCTGGCAGATAATTTCATAGATATCATGTTCCATTTTTTAATTTATCTGGTAGATAGTGGCTATCCGGAACAAATATTATAATAGTAATTAGTTTCTTGCACAATGAAGAGTTCTTATAACGTAATTTACAGACGATATATGTACTTCATGTACGATAGAGGATATATGACGATATTGTACCTTCAAATAATATATTACCAACGAATATTTTCAGGGGTATGACAGTAACATCAGGCAGTGTGGTGCTAAGCAAGGATGAGAAGAACCTGATAGGAATCAGTATAGGTGGAGGGGCACCTTTGTGTCCATGTTTGTATATCGTACAGGTACAGCATTTTGACTTCTCCAATAAATTAAGTCTAGAAGAGTTCTCGTCAAACTTAATGGGAACTTAATGCGAACCTCGCAACAAATTTCCTTGCTTAAGTACGTGCATGTGACACCTCAATCTTAGAAAACCAGTTAAAGTTACCTTTTTTACTGTGGGAACTCATCAAATGACCTCTCCCGCTGTGGGTGCAGCTAGAGGGAGTGTCATACTCTTATTGACTAAAATCAATTTTGTTTCTACTGGAGGCCTGTTCAAAGCGATAACCCTAGCGAACAGTTCGCAGCCACGACAGGTCTCGGTCCTACGGGGCCCCTCCGCCCATAGATACCTTAAAAGTGGCTTCTCGCGATGTCCTTGAAATCTAAAGATAATGAAATCTTCGTCTTTGTAAATTCGAAATATTATTCCAGATATTCGATAACACTCCAGCCTCAAAAGATGGGACATTACAAAGTGGTGATGAGTTGGTCGGAGTCAATGGACAATCTGTGAAAGGCAAGACCAAGGTTGAAGTAGCTAAGATGATACAGTCGGCTAAGGTAAGACATTTCGGAGGAAAATATCTTGTAGCTACTGATCGCGAAACTGTATATGTTTAGTAAAATCTCAACTATAGGTTTAGTAGCATATTAATTAAAAAAAAAATTATATTTATATCATGTAATTTTGAATATATTTTATTAATATTATTCACATTAATATGTACAACGTAATTCCAAATAAAATATAAATTAATATATACACGTAAAAAAAACACCTTATTAATAAATTGCGTCAAATAATTCCTCCTCATCGCTGCCCGCCGGGAGTGTACCCAAAAGGCTGGCAGCATTGGCACGTTGTATGGCAATGCTATATCGTTGGCCGAAATAAAAGCCAGCCCTTGGGTCGCGGGAAGTGTCATGTATATCTTAAAAAATATTGATGTTTAAATGAATTGTCTCTGCCATGCGCTTGCCATTTAGAGACCCGGACTTTTGGGATATGAACATGGGACCGAAGTCAACACGCTGAAAGACCTTTTGAGGCAACTTTAATGAAAGTATTAGGCACATATAGTAATAGGGAAATAAACAATGAAACTCAGCAACATTTTAAATAATGTATTCATTCATATTTTTGTCTGCTTGTTTGATTGTGACGTGTTTTTGGGCATAATTCTTGCGTCATTCAATATCGAACTCAAAATCATTTATTCAAACTTAGCTGTACATTAGCACTTTTTGAACGTCAAATATTACAATGACAGCCCCCAAAACGTCCACCCTTCACCACTTCCTATGTGTTTTTGCTGGGAAGAAGAAGTGGCGCAACGAACTCCCCAGCAACACATGTCTGTCTGTTGGTTTGAAGAACCTTTAAACAATATTTTTTCATACACAATTTGTATGATGTAATTAAATATATATATGACAATATAAAGAAATTTAAATACTTATGTAACACACGCGGGCTAACACTCAACCTTACACCTAGCTACATACCTTTATGTAACTCAAGCATTAAATATATTTTATAAAAATGTGCAATAAATAAAACCAATTGTTTACATAAAATGGTTGTCTGAGGTATCCAGTCAAATCATTGAAAAACAGCTTCTAATTTAGATATCTTGCCGTCACTGCTAAGGTAGTTAAACTACAAGCCCAGCTACATTTTCAAACCAATGCCACCACAGGACGAAGTAACAATAAACTATAACAAGCTCCACGCTGATCCAAAGCAAGGGAAATCCTTGGACATTATAATGAAGAAGATGAAACATCGTCTGGTAGAGAACATGTCGTCAGGAGCCGCGGACGCACTAGGTCTGTCACGCGCCATACTGTGCAATGACACGCTAGTTGCTAAGTTGAATGAGCTGAGAGAGACTGAGACCACTTATAAGAGGCTCGTCGAGAATGCTAAAAGGTACGTAGGAAGATTTAGTTATGTTTTTTTGGATTTGCCTAAATTTGAAATCTCTCCCAAAGTTTAAGGAACAGAATTACATAACATTTCTTTTTTCCGCGATTTTATCTCGTTTTTCTAAATGTCGTGGTGGCCTAGTGGTTAAAGAGCCAACCTCTCAAGTATGAGGGCGTGGGTTCGATTCCAGGTCGGGCAAGTACCAATGCAACTTTTCTAAGTTTGTATGTACTTTCTAAGTATATCTTGGACACCAATGACTGTGTTTCGGATGGCACGTTAATCTCTAGGTCCCGGCTGTCATTGAACTTCCTTGGCAGTCGTTACGGGTAGTCAGAAGCCAGTAAGTCTGACGCCAGTCTAACCATGGGGTATTGGGTTGCCCGGGTAACTGGGTTGAGGAGGTCAGTTAGGCAGTCGCTCCTTGTAAATCACTGGTACTCAGCTGAATCCGGTTAGACTGGAAAGCCGACCCCAACATAGTTGGGAAAAAGGCTCGGGATATGATGATTTATCTTGTTTTTCTGAAGTGATTTCTATGCAGTTTTCGGGACACTATTTTGATCTGACTCAAAAAAAAAGGTTCTTATTTTGAACTGTATGATTGTATAGTACGGTCGCCAGCGCATCGAGCTGTATAATCTATCAAACCTCAATAGATTGTCAACTTTATCGCTGAAGCATGTAGTTTTAAGTTGACCGGGAAAATTGGACTGCTTCGTGTAGCTTGATGCGCTGGCGTCTGTACTATTGCTTTCTGAAATTATTCTTCCAGGATGCTTAAGGCCTACTTCGATCTCCTCCAAACATACAAATCTGTAGGGGATATATTCGCTGCCATAGGAGTTCGGGAGCCCCAAGCTAGGGCTTCTGAAGCTTTCACCAAGTTTGGGCAATACCATAGGCTGTTGGAGAGAGATGGTATTAAAATGCTGAAGGCTTTGAAACCCGTAAGTGTTGAATATTGCTGGTATCCAGATCTGTTCGCCTTTATTTGCTATTTTTGTTTAAGCTATCGAATCATGGTTTTGACTGAAAATATTGAATAAAAATTGATTTTATTTGTAAATATTTTAAATGAAATCCTTACATTTGTTTTTATTTTGTTGGAGCTATCATTTCCAGTTCCATTTAAAATAAATGAAAAAATATTTCGGCTTACAATACTTACAAACGTACCTAGAGTTTATACCTACCTTATGCTTATGCTGCTTGACAAAGACCCTCAGCGCCAAGCTAAGAGTTCAGCGATTAAAACTGACTTTTAATGTTGAATTTTAAGTATGTCATGGAGTCGTGACCGTGGCCTACTGGGCACTTTTTGGCTTGTCATTTATTACGTGACTGTGGCGGTCAAAAGGTTAAAGCCTATTCTGCTTAAATGTTTCTTGAACTTTTGAACTCTGAACTGTCTTTTCTTTCAAACATTATCTTCAGATCCTAGCAGACATGGGCACATATCTCAACAAGGCTATACCTGACACAAAACTGACGATCCGCAAGTACGCAGACACCAAGTTCGAGTACCTCTCCTACTGCCTGAAGGTTAAGGAGATGGATGATGAAGAGTATGGGTACAATGCTCTGCAGGAGCCGCTATATAGGGTGGAGACTGGGAACTATGAGTATAGGTGAGGGGTTTTATTTCTAATGATTGCTTGAAGATCTTTTTTACCCAAAGCGGGACTTTGGATGATCTCAGGGCAGAATTTTGATCATTTTCAACGCATGAGTGTGTCAATCACCAATTTCCACATTCCTGGCTGCCCTGTGGAAGTGTCTTAAAACCCACAAAGGGAATTCGATCGAACCCGAGGTCCTGTGTATCACAGTCGCACTATGTCACCGATGAACGTAGCTATTTGTAAAAACACAGGGTTTTCCCCGCAAATTTCCCCGCATAGTCAACCCTTTGAGGTTTTTAGAAAAGTTACTGAATATTGCGTCAAACGTGTTCGGCTACTATTTCTGCACAGAGCATATTAAACATCCACTGACGCCAACCACAACAAATATAATATTTCCTTTCCCCAAAATTCCCTATTTTTTTTTCTTTGGTTGTCATCAAATTTAGTGACCCCTTCCACTGAGGGATATCATCTATCATTTATTTATTTATTTGATTTACACGACATAAAAAGCCAATTACATAAATCGAAACAGGAAAGAAACTTAACTAAAGTAAAATCAATACATGCAACAAAAATACAATTATAAACTGTCTTCAATGCATTTTAGACATATATCCATAATATGGGCAAACTTATTATTGAATATGTCACAATAATACTCTTACTGACTAAAACCCGCTATGTTCCGTCAGGAGGTCCCTGTGTGCCAGGGCCGCGGTAACTCTTGCGAACAACCCTTAACCTCAGGAGTAATAATACTATACTGGAGCCTAAAATGACTTAGCTTTTCAGCAGATAGTACATCTTCGTTTCAGACTTATTCTCCGCTGTCGCCAAGACGCGAGGACGCGGTTCGCTCGCCTGCGGTCCGACGTGTTGGTCAAGCTGGAACTGCTGGAGAACAAGAAGACTCAGGACGTGGCGTATCAGCTGCGCCGGTTTATACAGGGGCTTGCCGTTTATCATAAGTGAGTTTGTTTGTGTATACCTGTTACTTTTGTTTCAGCGGTTTTCGTTATGTTTTGAGAAGATTGGTTTTACTTACTCGTAGGAAGTGTGGTAGATGGAAGGTGTTTAATAAAATTCTTGCTTTGTTTCTTTATTAAAAGGTAGCATCTTTATAATATATGGAATCCTAATAAAGAATTGAGTATTCAGTATTTAATATTATAAATGCGAAAATTGTCTGTTATAACAGACTGTATATCTGTCGCTCTTTCACGCCTGACGGAACCGATGTAACGTACTATATATTTTAGGCCTTAAACAGAAAAATGAAGAGGTGTCCTACAATCTGACCTGTTGGTAAGCTATTGATTAGCTTGTGTTATGAGTGCTAACAGAACTGACAAACTACACATACATTAATCATATTATGTGTTTATAAATAAAATTATAAGACCCAGACCACAGCCAACAAGCATGCTCATCACACAAATGTCGACCGTACCTGAAATCGAATCCAAAGCCGCAATCAATCAGCTCGACAATCCACCGTGGTTATATTATGGTCATCAACATTACAACATACCTCTTTTTTTACCTTTTTCTTTCATTGTAACCAATTACTGTAAATTTGCAGTGAATCAGTGGAACATCTAAAGGACAACGCGACGCTGTTCCCTGTCGAAGTGGATCTCTCTCAGAATGCCTTCCAGTACAAGTCTACTGCGCAGATTATTCAGGTAAATCTTTCATTTCATTTTAATATACGGGATCTATACTGTTCCGTATAGACTTGTACGGGGTCTCCCGCGGGTACTACTTACTACTACTTTTCCGCTTTTGGATAAAAAATACTCTACATGTTATTTTGATATACAAGCTGTGTTGATGCCAAGTTTTTGCCTGAAAGAATAACAAACACACATCCACCATCATCACCACTGCTGGCAGTGGGACGATGAAAAGGCTGTGCCCAGGCACAGGCATCCTCTCACACAGAGAACGATTGATGGTTAACGACAACGCTTGCTCATTGCTGGTTGGAATTATACATCTTCTATCCTTACAATCGGGCGATTATTAGGATAATCATAATATTCCAAGAGCTTGAAAATACCCTATTTAGGACCAGTTTCACAGGTTGCTGATAAGTCCCAGATAGTTTATCTGGTAGATAATTTCATACTAATTCTGTTCCATTTTTGCATTTCTCTGGTAGATAGTGGCCGTAACCGGTGAAAATGGCACTTAAAGTTGCTAAGTTAAGCACCATTTTGAAAATGGCACTTGTTTATTTATTTATGAATTTTCGTTTTATTTAATCTAGAGGCTAACGTTACGCTATGGTTTTGAAAGAACTCATTGAGGCCATGTTTCTTATAATTTGAAAGCGGAACAAATTATTTTTTTCATATTCAAACTCGTATATGTGCAAAAACATGTGTGCATAATATACAGTGTGATGCTCTTTATAGGTGTTACTGGGTCTACTATAAGATACTTTAAGCCAAAGCAACAACCTTGTTTAAAGGATTTTGTTCTTATATCCATATTATCCCCACAGGACGGCCAAGAAGAGGACGAAGACTTGGAATTCGGTAAAGAAATCCACGAATACCATGATATAGCTGACATTGACAAAGAGCCCAAACTCGTCAACCGCCGTCAGATCAAAGACAATGACGATACAGAGTCGTCAGAGCAACTGCTGCCAGACTTCAACAACGTAGCCCTGAATTATGACAAAGTGGACAAATCTGACAACATGGACAATCTGACGCTATTGACAGAGTTGGGATTGGCTGACACGAATGTCCAAGATGACTTTGGAGACTTCCAGAACGGATTGCTTGATGAATTTATGCCCAAAACTAGTGGGGAAGAGAAGAATGATATTTTTGATGATTTGTTAAGTGATTTTAGTAATTTAAATAAATAAATGTTTATGATTTTTGTGTTTTATTTTTTTGTAGCATGTGAATGGTGATTTTGAAGATGGGAGATAGATTAAAAAAATAACCGTCATCTATTTTTTTTATTTTTAGGAGGCATAAGGTTGTTGGCTGTAAGTAAATAAAACAATCAGGAAAAAATAATAATTTATTAGCAAACAATAATAGACGAGGTTGTTTATTTTTGATAATTTCTCTAAAACATTTGTTGATGAACCAGTTTTAGCGACTGGCAACTTTCCTTAATAGATTTTCGATTTTATTGCTGAGGCATATGGTTCAAAATTGATGTGAACCTCAACATATTCAGTTGGGAAAAGGCTAGGCAAATCGTCAACGCTTGTATGAAATAGTAGTGCTTTCGAGTAAACTCAAAGAGTGCTCTCCGGTCGTGTCGGAATGCCTTCCCATCGGACTTTGAGCATTGCACCTGTGTCTGCGCAAATGCTTGTAGACTATAATGTGTCGTGCGCAGCTAGCGACCGCCGCCGCCGTGGCCGACGATCGGTCTGGACGCCATTAATTCTTTGAAACACGCGTCAATCCGCCGCGCTGGTTTAAAAACGCTCAACTACTGAACGAATATTCGTGCGATTTTGACCAAAACATTCGTGAAAAAGGTCGCTAGTCATTGGAAATACAACTATAAAAGCCCTATTTTTTTTAAAAGCTTTTATTTAACTTGCAATGTATGTATGTTACGGTGGATTCTTTGAACTCAATTTTGAAGTAGATATCTTCAACCGATTGAGCTGAAATTTTGTATACACATTCAGTTTGGATAACAATGCACGATATTATATTATATAACGTCATTCTAAATCCAATATGGCGGGCCAAGATGGCGGCGTTTTTCTTCTTTTTAGACTGTTCAAATAAAAGCGTTTTTAAAAAATAAGTTTTTTCTTTTATTTTTTTATCTTTAACACAAACTTACTGACTATTTATAAAAGCTTATCTTAAGAATAACAACACACCATCAGTCTCCTCTTTTCAATTGACATACGAAAATTGCCTAACAACTTGCGGCCGGAGCACGGGATTCTTACCGTCACTCATTTCATCCCTTATTACATAGCCTTGAGCCTGCACCTTTGGTTTTAGAGAGTCTAATTTTTCCTTCAACGCAGTAAATTGCGTCGCCGCAGAACTCTTGGCCAACTCATATGTAGAAGCTGCTGAATCCTTGATTATTTTTAACTTTGACATGGTATTGTCCTTCAGGTCTTGGAAGTCTAGAAATGCGTTTGTTGCGTGAATGATGAGAAGGATACACTGGAACAATTTTGTTGGACTCATAATAAAGTTCGCATAGGAGCTGACAAAAACACGGAAAAAATGTAAAGGGCACTACTACAAACAAGTTAGACAGACATTTGACGCGTGTTTAAAGAAAAAATTGTGTACAAAATTATTTGAAACACGTGTCAAATGTCTGTCTAACTTTTTTTTAGTAAGGATAGGTCCTTAGGACTATAGGACTCGAGCTAAAATCGAAACAGTATAAAGGTATGTTTTGAAGAGTTTGTTTGTTTGCTTGCCCATTTATCAAGGAAGGCTATTTACCCGGGTGCCTGGAGTGATACCATGGCACGCGGGTAAAACTGCTGGTGGAAGAAAAAACAAGAAAACAAAAAAAAACGGCCAAAGGGCCATAAACAAACTGTTTGCGCTTCCCTTAGGAACTACAAATGTGATTTGAAAAATTATTTCAGCATTCGGTCATCTGCCGAGGAAGAGAGAGGCTACTTTTTAACCGAGTGCATAAAGAAGTTCCAACGGGAAGCACGTCAAAACGCTGGAGGAAGCTAGTTGATTATTAGATTTTACAGAACATTTTTTTCGAACATATTATAAAGGTAGTTCGCAAGGGGTGTGACCTTCGCTCTTCTCCCACTAGAAATATTGTAGGTATTAGGAAACCTGCTGCTTAGGTACAGAGACCAACAGATCAACTTACCCGAATGTGTCTTTCATCAATCGAATATTAACCTTCCGATATTATGATAAACTTGAAAATCTATTAAAGAAATTTGTCAGATTGATGTGCTAGCGTCTGTACCTACATAATGTGTGCCAACTTATACATAAAGCAAATCAATGTTGTTATAATAAACTCACCAAGATATAAGCCTTCATGTTGATACCAGGATGTTCACAGAAGCACTAGGTCCAGCGCACAACTGCCCCTTAATATAAACTAATGCTGACAACCCATTAAATAGACCTGCAGCCTTATTCTGCACGATAACGCTCGTTATTACGATTGAAGCAGCGATATTGTTGTACTATCGCCTCGATATTGTTAGTCATGAAACGTTGGTGCGCTGAACTGACACGGCAGATGATGTCCTGGTTTTTTTTTCTTCATAAAATCGATCCAACCGTTCGCGCGTGATGGCATGACCAAGATGATAGCATAAGCGTGATTCATTTTTATATCGATGTATATAAAAAGGTCTAACTATAAATACATAGTGCAACATAAACGGACATCATGGGATCACGTAAAAATGTAAATCATGTAAAAATATGAGGAAAAGAAAGAAATTCATCATTATTTAAAACTTAGACAAAGCTAAAACAGAATAGTAGAGAAAACAATAAGATTAAAATAATGTGAGCGGCTAAGCATAAAGTTTTATTTTATTTATTAAAATAAACAATGGCGTGCTATTTGAATAATGTAATAACAAGGCATTTTAAATTATAAAAAAATAGAATTCTGTATTTGCTGCAATTTGCTACGCCACTACTTCTACAATTTATTATTTCAAAAATACCTAACGGTATATATACATATATCGTGGTGTAGTGTGTAAGCCGATCCTCCATAGATGTATAATTAGTATTAAGCTTATGTTAGACAGTATAATATACGCCTTAGTCAAGTCAACACGTCTCATTATTTAAGACCTGTAATGTAATCCCCCACATTGCATGGTGACCCTGCCAGGATAGCCCCACATTGCAGTGGCTAGTCTAAGCTCGTACCTCTCATAAAAGGCATCGTCGTTTACCTAGCCCTGGATGCAGCTGAGTACCAGTGTTTTACATGAAGCGACTGCCTATCTCACCTAGGTACTCAGCATCCTGATACCATAAGACTGCATCATCATCTCTCAAGCCTTTTCCCAACTATGTTTTAGTCGGCTTCCAGTCTAACCAGAATTAGCTGAGTACCAGTGTTTTACAAACACACGCACGAGGAACATTTTTCTGAATACAGTGTCAAAATTGATTGATAAATGGAGCAGCAATCAACATTTTTTATTTTCGTATGATGAAGAGTGGGATCATAGTGGGGACATCTTGCTATCTCTTTCGCACATGCGTGATATTATAGCGGTGACGTCGTTGTTATTTAACTGTTTGACTTTCTACTGGTTTTGAAAGGTTTATAAATTACTTATTTCTCAACTAGATTCCAATTTTTTTTTTCTGTTTTTGGTTTCGTAAAATGTTACTTTTTCAATTAAAAAAAAAAACAGTCAAATACCAAACTCAAACTCAAAACTCAAAATCATTTATTCAAACTTGAAAACGTCAAAAATTACAAAAGACAGCCCCCAAAACGCCCACCCTTCACCACTTCCTATGTGTTATCGCTGGGAAGAAGTGGCGCAACAAACCCTATTACTAAGCCTCCACAACCTGCTATATCGTTTACCTTCATCAGAATAAACCTCCAAAGGGAAAGTATTCCATACATTGTTATCAAAATTCCGCTCACAATTATTTGAATCACTCTCTGCATGACAAAGATGGTTTCACATGAAGATTTATAGCTGGTTAATAATGTCGTGATGTAACTGTTATGTATTACAGCTTTGTTGTTGTTATTTGGGCACCTAGTGGTGGCCGGAGTTAAAGGAAATACGTGTATATTAATCCTTTCTTAGCTTTTTTAAAGGCAAATATTTTACTGTGAGTCTTTTTAATTTTTAAAATGAATGAGAGAATCTATGCTTAAACTGGCTGCAAAAATTTATTTCTAAACTGTCAAATTTTGCCAAACAACTTTGAACCTTATGTATCAATTTGACAGATTGTAGTAGCTTGATGTGCTGGCACACATTCTGGCTGGCTGGTACATTCGTCTTTTTTGTCTAAAAATAATTAGGTGAGTGTGGCAATCGACTAATTCTACAATTATTGTATAAATTGGTGATTAAATCAGGTTTACTAAAAAAACTTGTTTATTTTTAATTGGGGCAGATTTTTTTCATTATTTTTTAATTTTTATTCGAGTCATTATAGATTAATAGATTCGAACGCGGAACCCTCATTTTAACATCTTGAGCATTGTGTCAACGCAGTCTATGCAAAATTCCATTTGAGAAATAATGTACAATTTCAGTAATCACTATATAAGTACATAAATGGACGTTTTATTTATTTACTAGCTGTTGCCCACGACGTCGTCCGCGTGGGCATTAGGTAAAACCTTCACCTCCCCCCCTCCTTACGCGATAGCGTGATATGTATGTATATGCCTATATGTTTACCCGACCTCTTAGCTATATTCATGCCAAATTTGAAGCAAATCCATGCAGTACTTTTTGAGATTATCCCGGACATACATACAGACAAACAGATAAAAACTATATTTTTTGATTCGATATCAATTGCAGATCACGCCCCAATTATTCTTTTAAAAAATATTCAATGTACAGTTTTGACTTTCCTACGAGTTTATTATAAAATATCTTTATATAGATACCTATATAAGGCCAGCAAGATTCTTCAACCAGTGTCGTGTATATAAGGATCGTAGGATTCTTTTAAATAAATCAAACCCATTCTTAAAATAAAATATATTATTGAACCAATGTTACAGCTTAAAAAAATGTACGCTTCAGATAGTTAGCTCTAATCCTAGTTTATAACTAATTAATGCATAACAAAAGTTTTTATTTTATCTCTTGCTATCCGTACTTAATCCGTGCTTTACCTCTAGATAATATGAACTTCAATTGCGATTTTAATAATTATTCGAAAAAAAGCTATAGAAAATTAATTTCAATTTACATCGTGTGAAACTTAGCAATTTAAATATTTAACAGAAAAAAAAACACGTAATTAAATTACACAAAAATATACAATGTAATTTTTATTAATAATGAAAAATTTGACTATTATGACAATCGAAAAAATATTGAAAAAAATCTTTCCAGCGTTATTATTTCACTTTGTCATAAAAACAAAATTTATAAGTAAAAAAAAAAAAACTTTCTATTGTCGCCGATTGGCATAACAGCCACAGTGAATATTTTATTAACCATTTGACCGCCACAGTCACATGTAGATGACAAGCTAAAAAGTGCCCAGCACGCCACGGTCACGACTACATGACAGACTTTTATCGTTAACAATGTAATAGTAAGTTTTAATCAATATAATTCCGTACTGACTAAGTACTGTAATGTATGTATTTATGGATGAATTCTTAGGTTGGCGCTGAGGGCACGTCTTTCTTTTTTTAACGTGACGGTCAAAAGGTTAAAGAAAAGAAAAACAATTCCTGTACATTCAAAATCCAGACTACAAAAATATCGACCTAATTTACACCGTTCAAAAAGTATCTACGATATTAACATTTTATACTTATAGGTACATTATTGCTATTTCATAATAAGTAATTAAACGGTGTAAATTATGAGGAATTAATATAGTTTGGTCAAACTGTAGTTTATATCCAGCTACACACACAAAGTTTTCTGGTTTCTATTTAAACAGAAAAGGGCAATATAAATGTTTTAGACCCCTCGCCCACGGCGACTTTTTGTAGGGATGCTGTCGCGCGTAGACATTGATACAGAATCGAAGCTGTCGCCAGCTGAGTGTCCTCGTCCAGGGGACCAGATTCAGTCTCCATATAGACAGTTACACTTATGTTCGGTTCACTCCCTCCCCCCTCTGTTCTTTCTCCAATGTCATCCAACGCTGTCGCTCGTTTGTATCGATACAATCACGACGCAGTAGCGCGTTAGTAGCGCCTTTCAAAAGCGACTACCACGCGTTACAAAAAGTCGCCGTGGGCGAGGGGTTTACAAAAAAGAATAATTAGTGTAATATTTTTTTAAGTTGTGGGTTTGTCAGCATGGCGCGATGGATATTAATAATATCGGGACACCAGCTATTGATTAGCTTGTGTTATGGGTGCAAACACAACTGACAAAATACATATACTTTACACAGATATATTTATAAATACATATTAAAACACCCAGACCACAGCCAACAAGCATGCTTATCACACAAATGTCGACTGTGCCGGGAATCGAACCCGGAACCCTCCGTAACTATTACGCCAACGAGGTCGTCATTATTGTAGCTGGCAACCCCATGCTGGCGAACCTTTTACTCCGTTAACTTTGACAGATTATATAAGTGTATTGTAGTAACAAATAAAAAAAAACTATAAATTTAACAAAAAAAATAGAAAACTTAACTTCCCGTGCCGTTACCAATACAATCAATATTTTCACTAAATATGAAAATTGTATATAAGGCAGAGTGAACATTATATTTATTTTTAAATTTTACTTCACTATTGAAATACGAAAGCGAGTTCTAGTTGACATGCTTTAAATACATACATATTTATACAATATTTGTGTATCAGTTTTGTGGGGATAATGGATTTACGATTTTTTTGGCTTATTGCAATGTGTTGCCTAAGTTCCATGTATGGTCAGCAAAAAAATCCTTTAACACAATCTAAATTAAAAATCTTTTCCTAGGCTATTGGGGTCTAACAGAATGCAGCTGATAACTAAAATTTTACATGGAGCGACTGCGTATCTGACCTCATTAACCTGGGCAACCCGATAGCCCTTGGTAAGACTGGTTATCAGATTTTCTGCCTTCTAACATACCTTCAGTACCTACTAAAATCGCTTCATTCAAGTACATTATTTTGGTTGTGTTAATGAACTTTTGTTGCTGACTGTACATATTTTTTTAAATATATCTAGGTCGGAATAAGTAAGGCTAGTTAGCACCTTCTATCAGATTCTATGGTTAAAATATTGTTTAGATAAAAATACACAATGACTTTCCAGGTATTTTAGTAGATTAATATAAAATCTTTGCTCTTTTTAGAAATTCACTATAATACTAAAATAATAATGTTATTTTTTTGTTTATTCTTATTAAAAATCAAAGATTTTTTTATAAACCAACACTGTTTTAAAATCTCACCGTATTATGCTAGTTTTTTTTTTTTTATATTTAAGATTTTTTAATGTTTTTGATCTAAGATACGATAAAGCTTAAAACAATTGTGTTTTTATAAAAGTGTGATGTATTTATTTTTAAAAATGTGTATATTTTTAAAAGTATTTATTTTTTGCGTATTTTTTTTTTATCAATTTCAAGACGATTTCTGACTCTAATCTGTATATACCCGGTTATTAATAAATATAATGTCCATTATCCCCACAGATCCTGCAACAAAGCGAGTAGCTATACAATACCTATAGATATCACAAACATACAACTGTAGTGCACCGCATTATGTGGCCCAGGACTGCAATTGTGCCAGTTCATCATCGTCCTCTGTAATGTGACAGAAAGAACATAATTTAGTATTCTCAGGTTGATTTATAAAGATCTATCTGGGTTTGATAGTCCAGATCAGGCAAAAACCTAAAATTTAATTCATTACACAATTCAAAGATATGAGAAATAAATATAAAATTAAAATTCAATTATTTGATTACCATTCAATTAAATGATTTCTGCAATCCAATTAACTGATAACTCACCAGCCCGATTCAACCTGCTGAGCTTGGTTTTGGCGTCCACGGTCTTAAATAATCTCAAATGCAAATAAATGTTTTCTTTCTTCTAAATAACTGATTACCATAATGCATAGATATTAGTCATCAGCCTGCTTCGACTTGATGGACGTTTGTTTGTATTGCACGAGTTCAGAGGTATTTTGCTACACAGCATCCATGTGATTACTCACAACCTGATTCAACCTGCTGGGCTTGTGTTTTGCGTGCACGATCTCGAAAGTGATTACCGTTTAATTAACTGATTACAACTATTAAACTAACTGATTACTACCATTCAATGAACAGATAACTCATCAGCCTGCTTCGACTCGCTGGACTCGGCCTTGTCAGAAGTTCAAAGGAAGGCATTTTATTGCTCAGAATCTCTCGAATTTTCATTCAATTAATTGATTACAATTAACTGATTACTTACCAGCCTGCTTCGACTTGCTGGGCTTGGGTTTGTCGTGCACCAGTTCGGAGGTCGGCACGTCCGGCAGTTTGTCCGTCGGTACGTTGATACCAAGCATCTCTTTGTCCAGATCCTCCTGGAAATGTAACAATAGCGCTTTAGTTAAATGGACAGGTAATATAAAACTGTATTGTGTACAAAATAAATTGTATCCAAGGCTGACTATTGTGTTGTGACCTATCAAGCTACTACAATTTGTCAAATTTCCTTAATCGATTTTCAACTTTATCGCTGAAGCGTTATGGTTCAAAGTTGATTGGGACAATTTGACAGTTTCGGGTAGCTTAATGTGCTGGCGTCGATGATATGCATTAAAAATTAGGGTTAATTGAAAACTATATTTTTTAAGGGCGATTTTTATACTTCGTTATGAAAACACAATACAGTATACCCAGTCTCCTGATTATCTTTTTTATCCTGATTTCTTATGCATGGGTAGTTTTCACCAAACATTATGACGGCTCAGAACATTGCGTGAGCTACTAAAAACATTTTAGGCATCAGCGGGTACCAGGATAGCGCGAGGGGCACGCACATTTTTATCGCCGGAGTTTATCTGCGAGCCGCCATTAAGCTTGGCGAGATCAATACATAAGTGCCAATAATAATTTTCCATACCTGTTCCAACTCCTCAAGTTCCTTCTCGAGTTCATCCTCATCGATATCGTTGGGGAAGGCGACGTTGTTGCTGATGGCGTCTGTAATCTCCCGCGAGATGTCGTGCTGTTCGGCTATGTCGTCCATTATGTCGTGTACCTTGTCTACGTCACTGTAAGTGATAGAGAGAAAAGATGTGTTATGTGAAATGGTTATCAGATGCTAATATGTCGTTAAATAATATCATATTTTATGGAAAATCTATTCATTGCATCTAACTTTATTGACTCATGTAGAATCTTTCTATAACAGTACTTAGCTATTCTCAAACTTGGTTTGACCATGTAGGGTAAAAACAAAAAGTATTTTATTGACAGAAGACTGAAATCCAGCGCTTTTTCTTCAGCCCAAAAACGCCTTCCTTTATCACTTACAAGGCGTTGATTGGGAGTATTACATTCTTATATTTTCTGAAATATTTTTTCCTAAAATTAAAATGGAAGATTGTTTTATCCTCCATATTGATCAGAATCTTAAACAACAACATCTCCTGTGTATGAATGCCAGTAAAATTTTGGCCCACAGGAGACACATATGCTCAGTAGTGTCGACTAATTTGACAAGAACTATAAATCAAGTATATAATAAAAAAAAACAAATGCTAACATATCCTTATGCGCAAGCTTCATAGCGTTAGCCGCGTCGCGCATAGTGTTCAGCACTTGGGCGTTGGTGTTGGCGCCTTCCAGCGCTTCCCTTTGTGCCTCGATCTGTGTGAGCGTGCCATCGATCTGTGTGAGTTGTTTCTCGTAGCGCTTCTTGCGTTTTAGAGCTGCGATCGCCGCTGGAATATGCAGAATACTTATGTAAATAATAGAAAATTAGGAATCATTTTGCAGGCTCACATTTTTTGGGGAAAACAGTGAATTTAGTATTATTTTAGGTATTTTCGGCAGTAGCAAAGTTGCTTTGTGGATTTTGAGAAACTTTCACAAAGCAGTCTAGAGTCTGCATGTTGGTGATAGGATGTGGTGTCGGATTGTTGTCCCATCGGACTATGAGAGTGAGAGAAAGAGACTGCACTTGTGCACACATGTCTGCCCATATGTTTGTACACTATAATATGTCCTGCGCAGCTGGCTGATCTCCTGAGAGAGAAGGGCCGCAGTAGCCAACTATCAGACTGAACGTATTACTGCATTACTGTGAGAATCAGGTACCTTGGTCTTTGTTACACTAGATACTCTTACACTGGAAGATGAATCAGGCATAACAATGAAATGTCAAGCCAGGTGACAAGTTCTAGTTATTTCTACAAATGACTAAAATAATAAAGGGTATTAGTACAATGGCTTGTTAATGACAAATCTGATAGATTATGTCTGTGTTAGTATGAGGTCATCAGCGTTATTGATATTATACTGTTTAAGTGAAAGCTTGGGAGAATACATAGGTTTTTTTTTTTAATTTGGGAATGTTTTAGGCATACACTTTATAGGGGCCAAAAATATATTTTTTTATAATTTTTTTTGAAAATATGTTACTTAATGAAATACCTATTTTTTTAATAATGTATTTATATATCATTTTTTTTCAATCCAATACTTTTACAGGTAGAGCAACAGAAGCTACATAGTCCTAATAACCTTGCTCTCATGTATTTAGTTTCACACAGAACATGATACTATTATGATAAAAAAAATATTCTCAACTATTAAGTTCTGAATGATATCAAGATGTGCTAAAAATATTCAATAGGAATATTATTTTGTCCTGATTTTACTGATATAGTCTTGCCATCTGTCCAGGTACACCCGGATTTGTCCTAGTTTAGAGGGCATCCAGAGAGTGCGACCAAGTTTTAAAAAATTTATAAATAAAAGAAAATTGGGCCACCCGCAGTTGATATTGGTCCGGCTTTTGGACTCTAAAATCCAGGGTTTTCAAGAACAAATATATATACGAAATATTATTTTATTTAATATCTTCAACCAATCTTTCTGCTAGTGTTAAAAGAATATTCAATGAAAATCTAGGTAATAGAAAAATATACTACAAAATTACAAAGGATTGCATATATTAACTAAACATTTTTATGATTGCAAGTTTTTATACAGTTCATGCTTGTCGTAATTAGGTTCATAGCAGGATATTACCACACTTGATTACATCTCTGTAGTTCATGAGTCAGGAATACCAATGAAAGAAAACATTAACTGATTTTTGTTGCCAACTTAAAAAGATTGTTAACCTTGATTATTAGATATTATTTAAACATTACTTTTAGAAGCTGTGAGCAAATGTGTTCAGCAATATTAAAACCAGGATACAACTCTCAATCACAGATGATAAAGGATGTACCAACGAAATATTTAATTTGTCTAACAATTAATTGATAAACAAGGTCATATACCTACATGTCAACAAAGAATTGAGTTGGTGATTGCGAAAAATTATGCGTGCTACGAATGTTAAAGTTATCGATGTAAACTTACCTCGCTTGTTCTTAGTGCCGTTTTTCCTAGCTGTCTGTATTTCTAATTCGATTTTCTTTTCTAGAAAATCCTGTTTTTTAAGCAACAGCTCTTCGGTCTCACGTAATTTCTGTATCGCTTCATGTGTCGACGGACCCTTTTCTTCCTTCTTTCCACCGAATAATTTACCAAGAAAACTCATTTTGAACCTTCTATTATCCTAATAAATGCTAAATAAACAACACGATGCAAAAGATTATTCACTAATTACGCGTAAAAAGATGAAATTAATATTTCGATTCAGATTCTTTTACGGGAGTATGCGTCACCCAGGTGACAATCAAAGCATAACACTTGCCCAGAGTAACGTGTTCTTTTTTTACGGCGATAACGATCGATATAAATAAATTAAGTTTATTTCAGTGTTTTTTGTCAAGTACTTTAATGAGTAAACAATATTAAGATAATTTAGTTGTCCGCAAAACTTGAATAACAAAATAAAATGAACTTTTTAGGCCAAGAATATACTTTTTCAGATTAGGTTTTGAAATGCACTATGTCATAGCTGTTATGTCAAATTCTGATTGATTGATCTTCGTGATTTTGTTGGTCATTGTTTATAAAGAATCCCTAATGATTTCAATCATTGGTTATTCAGTTTCACTACTTCCAAAAAGTTATTCATATCTTGTAAAACAAATTACGTTAAAATGTTAAGTAAAATAAAAGATTAGGTAAACCAGTTTCAGAACGAAGCTACTTTGACAGCAAATTGTTTTGAATTTTCGTGTTTGACGCTGTCACTTGACAGCTTACTTCATATTCGCAATTGCACTGAGAATTGCACGGAAAAGTTGTCATCATTCGGCAAAAACTCGCCTCATGTGAATAAAACAATAAATTCCTTTGAAAGTACTGCATTATTTGTACTAAATCTGTATTAAAAACTTGAAGTGATCTTCAAAAATGGTTCGCGTAATAACTCAAGAAACTTACGATGAAGTGGTGAAGGAAAATATTGACGAATTTGATATGACTCCTGACGAAGCTATTAAAGAGGCTGTTGCCCAATTTGAGGCGCAGGTATGAATCCTAAAATCCTTTTTTTTTAAATGAGCAAATATTTATAGTGAAATAGAATAGTTGGTCCATTTGTAAGTATTTGATCATCGCCATTAAAATCGAGTTAGTCACGTACCTACTTCATTAATTCAGATGGAGGGTTTGAATGATCTAATCATGGTCTTATAATTCACGATGTTCTTACTCCTTTGTTACAGCTTATTAGTTGGACATATTTATTTATCTGTATGTCATAATATTTTCTGATGTTATTGGGGAACCTGGTGGAATAGTGTTGATGCACACATTAAAAACTCCTTTGATGTTCAATGCCGTTACTTACTAAATAATTAAAAAACCGTCAATACTTCTTATATTTAATAATAAACAAGAAAATTCACTATTCCAACTTTCTTACCAAAAAAAATTGATATGAAACTTTACTTTATTATTAATGTGAATTATAATCACACCACATAAAAGTATATATTTTTATTTCCCACTCCATACAAATGGCAAAAAGAATATAAATTTATTTACGAAAACATATAAAAAAGGTATAAATATTTAAAAGACAATAATGACTTAACGAAAACATAAAATTATGCACCAGACAAAACGGCTGCATAATATTCATACAAAAAAAATAATTGAAGAACTTATATTTTATATATTTTTTGTTCCCAGGGTGTGGATCTATCCAACATAATAAAAGATTTGGCTCTCGGATCGGGAGACAACCATTTGGTGTCAGAAACAATTGCAAAACTAAAGGATCTCTGTGCCACTAAGAAGTATAATTCGGATGCAGTTATGAAAGAATTGGATGTGTTAAAGGTAATGTCAAGGTTTTTATTTCCAAAAGAACTATTACAGGATCTTAATTTAAATAAGCGTAATATGATATGGTTTAAAATGTGTCATTGAACATCCTTGGCAGTCGTTACGGGTTAGCCAGAAACCAGTAAGTCTGAGCCCAGTCTAACCAATGGGTAATGGGTTATGAAACTCTATAATGTTAATTAAATGCTTTAGGACTGGTTCCACAGGTTACGGATAGCCACTATCTACCAGATAAATTAAAAAATGGAACAGAATTTGTATGAAATCATCTGCCAGATAAACTATCTGGATCTTATCAGCAACCTGTGAAACTGGCCCTTAGTCTTTTTTCTTCTTCATTGATCTAATGATATTTAATGGTCCAAGGAAAAAAATCAGGTATAGTTGTTGTCAAAGTGAATGGCAACTTGCAGCAAACTAAATCCCCAGGTAAAGGTATACCCATCTAGCCAATACCCCCTCTGCCACCCGCTGATACTTAACAATGGATTCTTCATAGTGATTCGCACAATTTTCCAAGCCACTATAAAGTTTAGTGAGATGTAATTTATGAGGTAGTAAGTTTTCAGAGCAGTTAAGCCTTTTTTTCGTGGGAAATCATCAAATAACCCGTCCCACTGAGGGTGCAGCTGGAGGGAGTCAGACTCTAACTGACTAAAACCCACTATGTTCCTTCGGGAGGTCCTTGTGTGCCAGAGCCACGGTAACTCTTGCGAATAACCCGCAGCCCAGGCAGACATTTACATAAAGCTGAAGAATTAATCAATAAAATCTAAGTCAGGAAAGTCATATCAGATTTTTTATCTTGCATACAGTAGTTGAATATCTTATAAGGTTGAATAAATGACATAAGGAACTAGAATAGATAATGACAGCATCTTTTCCAGTGAATTGTAGTAGGTATGCATCTATTATTAGATTCGCTAATTATTCAGAGAGTTACAATCAAGAAATCTGCTAATGTATTAATTTAAACCTTTTGTTGCTAGAAATAAGGTTGAAAAGGTTCTACTTCCAGCTGGTGCGAGGTGTTTAATATTTTTATATATTCTTGACTCCTGCAATAATGGGTAAAACATTATTTCCAGTTGTAGTTCCGGTGATAGCAAATCAGTCAATGATCGATAAATTAATTCAATATCAATCCCGCAAAAAATCTAAAATAAAATAATTTTTACAATTCCAGTCAGAATGTCAAAAAGACATTGCCCACCGAGTTCGTGCAGGGAAGGAGGGAGCATACAAAGTTCTCTTAGACCTCCTTTACTCTCAACACAGCAAACTGTATGAGGAGCTTGGTGATAGAGATACCAAGTTCATGATAAGTGTGCTGGATGCAATGGCAGCTTTGATGGAAATGCAGCCGGATTTGTTAGATGCTAAAGGCATTGATTTGATTAAGAAGTAAGTGTTCTATCTTTGTGCACCTGGGTAAACAGTAGCCTATAGCCAGTCTCGTTAAATAGCCTAATATTAAAAAAAAAATGTTTAGTAGTTCTTTTGATTAGAACGAACAAACATACATACAAATATCATAATAATACGATCAGAAATAATAAATTTAATGTCTATGAATAATATTTCTAAGTCAAAATATTCCCCCACCCCCACACTTAATATGCAAGTGTAAGAAAAAGAAACCACAGAATTTGAGACACTTACAAAAAAAATAAAAATAACTGTTAGCCACCATGACATAAGCTATTCAATGGTTCACCTTGACTAACCGAGCCTACGTGAAAGATTTCCCAATATTGTATCTATATAAAACTAACTTAGGTCATTTCTACAGCATTCTAGATAACGTAGAAAATGAAGACATTATAATAGCCACACTGAAATGGACCACAACTTGCTGCATCAAACACGAGATGAACCGACAGAGATTATTTGCTAAGAACATTGCTGAAAACCTTAAACTTCTACTTAAAGTAACCGGAAATACTAAAGTGAGTATAGAAATGTATCCTGTTTGAGTGAAAAAAGAAACTAATTAGAATAGAATAGAATATTCTTTATTGTACACCATCAGGACAAAACAAAAATAGGACAATACAAACAAATGTGATGATTGTAATTATTTTTTTAGTTATGTAATTAATTTTTATTCAATACAAAAGAAAGTAATCTCTCTGTTATCTCGGTTCAACGTGAATATGAAAAAAATCAAACCAAGAAAAAATCTCAAACATATATTTTGTAATTAAAATTAAAAGCGACTATTTGTGCTAAATGGAATATCAAACTTAGCTTGGCTCTTCTTGGCGGGGGCACTACCGTGCACCCAGATGGGCAAGATATTTGATAATTTTGTTTTGACACAATTTAATTTTTTGTAATATAGCAGAAATCACTATGAAAAATCGATTTTTGAACTATTCATAACGATCATAGATCGACGGTGGGCGGGTCCGACGCACACTAGTCCGTTTTTATTTTATTATAAAAGAGTTAAGAATTATTTATAATAAAATAAAATATTTCATATAACTTTAAATTTATTATTTTATTTTAATTTAGTTTTGTCCTCATTTCAGCTACTAAGTGAAACATTACAAGTAATAAGAAAGCTAACACTAGACGATGACGTCAGAGTAGAATTTGGAAAAGCTCACGACCACGCTAAAGAGTTGGGCGCTCAAATGTTGGAGCCGCTAACTAACTTGTTAAAAGGTATGTTTTCATAGGACTATTATTTTTTAATATCTTCTGCTAGCATTGCTGAAGAAGGTGAATCTTCGCCCTACTAGATAAATTGTTCCAAATCAATGTATGGTTTATTAATTTTGTAAAGCATCTTTAAATAATTTCAGTTTAATTTATCGTTTTGAACCGATTTTTTTTATTGATAACTAGCTTCCGCCAGTGGCTTCACCCGCGTCCCGTAGGAAACTACGCGTAACCGAATAAAGAACCCGCTGTATATGCTATCTAACACTGAAAGATTTTTTCAAATCAGACCAGTAGTTCCTGAGATTAGCGCGTTCAACCGAACAAACAAACTCTTGTGCTTAATAATATTAGTAGAGATATAATCGAAATGTATACAGCTTGATGAGAAAATCTGTGTCATCATAGTTTCTGTTTCCATACAAATTGCATACAAAGTAACCGTTTTTAACACGCTTTTTTAAATTTCAATAAAAGGGTTAAATTTTACTAGTATTCACCTACAGTATTATTACTGGCCTACTGTATTACTGCTGCCGTAAAATTACAGACGCCAGCATATCAAGTTACCCGAAACTGTCACATTATCCCAATCAACTTTGAACCTTCTTCAGTGAAAAAGTTGAAAATCTGTTAAGGAAATTTGACAGATTATATTAGTAGCTTGATGTGCTGGCGTCTGTACTTTTATAAGGATTCACGTATTTTTTTTTTTATCTGGTTAAAATGCCTCCATTGTGAAGTTACGAATTTGTACCTTGTTTCCACAGAAAACACAAAACCCCCTCTAGTATCAGAACTAATGCTGACAATAGCGAGTCTGTTGGTCCGTCACGAGCTGTGCAAGATGGTGAGCGATTGCGGCGTCTCAGTACTCTTCACGGTGCTGGCCGACAACTATGACAACGTCGGCGTCGTGCAACAGGCTGATAAATTGTAAGTAACTTAACATAAATACCTAAACTTTAACTTGACCTTGAGATGTGACCTTGACCTTGAAGTGTGACCTTGACTTTAAGGTGTGACCTTGACCATGAACCTTATTGCCTTAATAGATTTTTCAACGTTATCGCTTAAGTATGTGGTTCATAGATTGGGATTTTTTTACAGTTACAGTAGCTTGATGTGCTGGCGTTTGTATAACAATAGCGAGCCGTTTTCCATTTTTTAATTTATGCGGTAGATAGTGGCCATTCGGACAATGGGGAACTGGCCCTTAATCCCAAGTTTCGGAATAGCTTTTTTATGGAGAACGATTTGATTCTTAATTTTATTTTTGAATGGATTTGAATTTAAACAATACGTTTTGTGACTATATTTTATTACACTCTTGTGCTTAAAAGTTTTAAATCGATGTGCAACTGTTAGAATGTATCTGTGCTTTGCCCCTAACGGCATGTGTTTTTAAGACTACTTCATGACTAATTCATAGACCTTTAAAAACCACACATTTTCTCAGCAGATTGAAAATGCGATCTCAAAAACAGACACCTGTCATTGTCCAAAAACAGTGTCTTTTTCTTCACTATAATTTCATTTTCAATCAAAGATCGTTCGTGTATCAACTCCGCCCTTAATTTTTCCGTCTCTATCGACCTCTTTTGTAACAAACTCATGCTGTCATTCAGATCCCTCACTTCTTCTATCAAGGCGACCAACGAACCTTCTCTACAATTCTCAACATTCGGCCTGATATTTTTCGTATTCAACCTCGTTTGCGCTACTTGTATCCTCTGAGAAACCTTCAACATTTCTTCATGTAGCATTTCTAGAATATTCTCTGTTTCCACAATCTTCTCCAGTGTTATTTTCAACTGGTTTTCTAGCTCCGTTTTTACTTGTTCCGTTCTTGCTATTCGTTCGCTTAATGATTTGTTGACCTTTATGTCTTGGGAGCGAAGGTCACGGGAGGTGTTTATAAGAACTGCGTCCACTTTGGCTCGTAAAGCCTTTGATTTGTCGATAGTGACCTTGAATTCGTTTAACGCGTTTATCGTGTGCTGTTCCCATGATGGCACGTTTGATTGACCTTGAAAAATATATATTTCGGTTAGTGTCAAAAATTCATGTTAAAATCAAGACAAGCTTGGAGTTGTATCTGTACGGAATTCAAAATAGAAACCTATGACTTAACCTATTTGCTAACAAAACAAGTACTTCGAATTATTTTTAAAATGAAACGACTCAAGCAATTTCAAGGCTAACAAAAGGCTTTTGTTTGCCTAGTTATTTTCATCTCCGAGATAAACCTACGTATAATTATAGGACTATATGTCTTCCTTACCTTCCGAGAGCCTGGTGGCACCAGCCGAATCCTTGACATTAACAGCTTTCGTTTCCAAATCAGCGTTCTGACTCTCATACTTAAAAGCCAAGAACTTGTCACTCCAATCCCTTTCCAACCAATTTTTGGAAGCCACGTTCATATCTAATTGATACTCCACATCTCTTAGCAAATCTCTATGCAGTTTCTTGACATTTTCTATCAGAGCCGACTCCGTGAATAAATCTTCTTGTGGTTCATCGTATATCAAATCAGATTGCATTCTATTCCTTCTCAAATCTAAACATTCTTCAGTTATATATTCCGGTATTTTCAAAGTGTCCATCGCATTTTTTAACTGCTGCCTTTGATTTTCCAAAACGTTGATTTCTGCATCCATATCTCTGATTGCTCGTTCTAATTCGGCCTTCCAATAGTTTATGTGTCTGGACCTATGTTTCAATTGATCGGTGCTATCGCTAAAGTCTTCGCAAGATGTCTGATTGACTTTAATAATGCTGTTTTTGGTGATTGCTGTGTTTTTATCGGTAGTTCTTATGATATCTCCTTTTAAGACTTTTTCGTTATGTTCGTGCCATGTTTTTATGGTTGATAAGGCGTTGTTTCGGTCGCCGAAGGAAAGGTAGTCGCCTTTTTCTGCGGTTGTCATTTTAAAGTTTTTTCGTTGCTTTATTTGGATGATTCGTCGATATGTACTAGCAGTCTCTCACTGTGTTGTTCTTGCAAAATGTTCGCCAGAATGAAGTTGTCTTGTATTCATGTTATTGATTAAACAGATGGCTGTTGTCATGGTAATAAGTAGGGTGTTGGTTGGTGGATAGTGAGTAAGGGTCTTGTTTATTATTGTTTGTTGACACGCGATTGAATACCATAGTTAAAGATTCGATGTTATAACCCTTTTAATATGTGAATCGCTGACTTAATACCACCCCTGGGTCTTGAGTTTGATTCCCGGCTCGGGTTCAAATTGCTTTTTAGGTTTTAAGAAACTTTTACAAAAAGCAGCCCAGAGTCTGGAAGTTGGTGATTGATACAATCGCACATCCTTCGGTCTTTGAGAGTGAAGGAATAGAGAGTCTAAATGTTTTCTTATATTTGTTACAGAATAACGGCTTTGGCGGGACACGATGACGTAAAGCGAGACCTTGTCAAAAGTGGTATAGTCCCAATCGTGGTGTCGATTCTAAGCAGGCATTCGGTAAGTTAACAACAAACTGTAAAACAGTATTTATTTATAACGTAGCAATGCGGCCAGCATTTTGGGCACGATCCCCGCTGATAGCGATGCGGATACATTTTTTGATTCATTGTTTTAATTTCCTTTATTTGTGTACGATTAATTTTTGGTTTAAAAAGAAAACAAAAATATAGCCTAAGTTAGCCAGTTATTAATCTGAAGAATGTTTGTTCTCTATTAATTCTGATAAATCTTTCAGTGAGAGAGGCTTTATAACACAAGCTAATCTGTAATTTATCTGGGGTGAATTGACCGTGTGTGAAAAAGCTTGTAACTAATGTACCTATGTAAGAAAATCTTGGAATTTTTATTTGACGAAATTTTGCACACGCTCTGTGCTCTGAAGACAATACATGACTACCTAAGAAACGTCACTACAAATTCAATATGGCAGCCTCCCCAAGATGGCGGACTGGTTGTTTGAAATTTGCGTGCAAAAAGCGTGTCTTTAATTTTTTTTATCCAATTTTTTTTTGTATGCTTATTTGTAATATATTTCAGAGTAACGCATCCGCCACGGCGCTGACCCTGAAGTGTGTGGCGGCGCTGTGCCTGCGCGAGCCGGCGCACGGCCTGCAGTTCGCGGAGTCGGGCGCGCCTGAAGCTATCGTACATTGCATGAAGGTCCATCCTGATGATGCTAGTGTTCAGGTCTGATATTTACTCTCGATCTTAAATAACAGCCGCACATATTTAAAGTTAAAATAATTATAAAGAAGAAATATTTGTTTGTTTCTTTGGATGGAATAGGCTCCGAAACTACTTAAACAAAAGAATTTTCAAAAACATTCACTGTTGAACATAGGCATTTTTTTATCCGGGTACGGGGACGCGAGAGAGACTGCTAGTAAATTATAATTAATTAACTTTTAAAATTAATTTTCTCTTCACAGAAAAACGCATGCTGGGCCATTCGCAACATGGTAGCGAGGTGTAAAGACCAGAACGTGAAATTTCACGAGCTGGGAGTCGAATCCCTTCTCAACAGTGCTTTCGAGAAGTTTGCAAACGACTTCGGCTTCGATATAAAGTCGGCTTTACGGGATTTAGAATGCGATGTTAAGTTGGACGAGCAATGGACTGGGAAAGGAGTGCAATTGGAATATTGATATAAAAAAATCAAGAGAACATTCTGGAAGGAATTTTGCGAGCCGCATTGTCGATTTTTAACCGCCTGAGTCGGATTTATCCGACATATAACCCTGTTTTATACATACATACAATTTCTGAACGTATTTGATGTACGATTTATTGTTCTGCCGAGTGCCGAGCGCTGGAAGCACGCCAACTGATAAAAAGTCGGGCGGAAAAGGTTGATATCGTTAATTGGAAATATAAGGGCCGGTTTCACAGGTTACGGATAGCCACTATCTACCAGATAAATTAAAAAATGGAACAGAATTTGTATGTTTATCTGCCAGATAAACTATCTGGAACTTATCAGCAACCGGTGAAACTCGCCCCCTAAGAATCGGTTTATAAGAGCACTTTCACACTGATTATGTCGCGCGATGATTTTGACTGGCGAAGTGTCACCGCGCAGAAAATCCATTAGTGTGAAGTGTCTTTGAAATTTTATGCCTAACTTATGGTAGGTGCATAGCCAGTTTATTATTTGGTGATTAAGTTTTGTGTTCGCAAACATATGGTAACATCGATTTTTCTTTACAAATGAGATTGAATATAGAAGCATAGACGAAATTTTTCGTATGTATCGTCTTGATATTTTTTTGTGCATATCTGCATATACCAGAACATGCCTTATTATGTTAATTAATCTTTAATATGCCTTGCTTTAATATGCCTTGACCATTAGCTTGAAAATTCTAATTAAAAGATCATTTAACGATCACAAATCTATAGAATACAATAGACTGATTTTATAGTTCTTCAAAAGTGAAGTTGATGTGGGTCTAAAAAGGCATGTAAATCAATAAAAGGCAACAGTTTTTCTCTTCTATGCATTCCCGAATTTAATTTAAAAATCTCATGGTTTTTTGTATTAACAGCTATAATTACTTATAAAATTGTATTTAGGTTGTGATAGATTTTATATTATTTTGTACTTGCAACATCTAACTGAAATTAACACACTATGCTTTAAAATAAAACAGCCAATTAATAAAAAATAATTGTATTTATTATTACGAAAACATTCGAGTAACATAATCACAATAATACACATGTATTTGAATACTAAAAATAAAAACTTTATTATTGTACAAATTTGTGCTGTTTTTTTAATTCCTGTTTTATTCCGATAATTATAATCGGATATTCGGATATACATATATTTACCTAGTTATTTTTTGTTTCTTTTCATGTAAATCGCGGTATTCCAGGGGAGGTTTTCAGGGGGGAGGGAATGTGAAATTCGTCTTCAACATGGTAAAAAAACGAAGTCTAATTGATAAACGGGTGATTAATTATGAATGTGGGCTTACTTTAAATTTTTTCACACTTTAGTTTTAGTTAGTTAAATATGTATTCGAATATCCGATCATATGGATTTTAATTCGCAACTGCCTACCTTTTGGTGTAATAACGTATACCTATAGACCGCCACAGTCACGTATAGATGACAAGCCAAAAAGTGCCCAGCACGCCACCGTCACTTCTAAATGACAGATTTTTAAGGCCTTACGAGTACTTTTTTCTACTAAGGCCCTTAAAGTTCAAAATTAATAGTCTGTTTCAATCGATATCATTCCTAACTCACTACTTTTGTAGGTATTTATTGATGAATTCTTAGCTTGGTGCTGAGGGATTTTCTTTTTTTGACGTGGCGGTCAAAATGTTAAAATCTCAAATGCAAATTGATAAAATAAAGCATTACAGAAATCTAATTAATATATTTTACACATACAAAAATACACTAACATTAATAGATAGAAATTATCAACAAATATTCAACACAGCTTGATATCACTTATATTTTGTTTGATCATACATTATATGTATGTATTTCTTAATACATAGCATTATTATACATTTAAAATTAAGACACGTATAAAAATACAATAAGCTGACATTTAACGAAGTTCACGCCAAACTTGTTGGCGGCTCGCATATAAATTCGAAACACTGGTACACAGATGTGGCGGATACTCGCACACCTCCGCCACCCGTCTTGAGTGGCGTAACTATACTATCTGGGGCTCGTGGCAAATCCTTTTCATGGGGCCTTATTAGTTGAAATTGCCACAACATTCTAATAAATTGAAATTATGATGGCGTCCGGGCCGATTGTCAGCTATGGCGGCCGTTCTCTTTTAAGCGAGATGTGTGAGTGCACGCACATTTGCGCAGACACAGGTGCACTTTCCATTCTCCCACTCTCACAGTCCTCAGGGACGGCAATCCGACACGACCGGAGAGAGATCAGGCGCAGGACCGACATTTACGTGCTCTCCGATGCACGGGTGAATCAATCACCAACTTCCAGACTCCAGGCTGCTTTATGAAAATTTAATTATGTTCTTTCGTTGTTTCACTTATCTGAGATTTGAGTAGAACTAAAAAGAACTCAGAGTACAATTTTGCCAGCACATCAGGCTACCCGGAACTGTCAAATTTTCCCAATCAACTTTGAACCATATTTTATGCTTCAGCGATAAAGTTGAAAATCTATTATGGTAACTTGACAGATTGTAGTAGCCTGATATGCTGGCGTCTGTACAATTTTGCCAGCCCTGTCACTCTATAGTTACACCACTGCCCGTCATGTTCCAAGATGACATTTTTTTTGCTTGGCATCTCGCAGTTCAGCCTAGAGAGACTGTTTACTGCTTAACCGGACATAATCCCTGTGGATGCCTAGAATATAAGGCCTCCAGCCAGGGGCACCAAAGATGACATAAAGTTTGACACGAACTTATGCTACTAAGTATGACACAAAATATCAATTAAAATTATTTGCATTTCATGAAAACAGTGTTTTCAAATAATTGTAATATTTAAAAAAAAAACTTACATTTATTCTAAATGCAATTGTTTTCACTATGATTTAAAATTAAAAATAAAAAGATTTAAAAAATGCTCTGTATTACTTGGAAGCATTGATATCGTTCAGAATAGAAATAAAGGTAATAATCTACTTTGTACTGACATTTAGGTGGTTTTAAAAATTAATGTACATTATCAACCTGATGTTACGCGATTTCATCACATTTTTCACCAACTGCAAAAAAGAGAATCCTAGTTTGACTTGTAAGATGTATGTATGTTTGTCCGAGATTTTCTCACGTTCGACTGAACCGATTTCGATGCGGTTTTCGGAAATGTATTTCTTACATTCAGCAGCTTGTATGATAAAACAAATGGATATACTTAATATCATAACCATAACCCTGTACATCACGATTTGTCGGTGACGTAACATAAGCAGACCGCTTAACCGCGCGGTCGTACTTTGCTCTTGTAAACAGTTTGAGTGGATCTCATAGAAGCCAATGCGAAAAAATCGCGTAACTCAAGAAAACTTTGTATAAGTACAACATTAATACAAAAAAAAACTAGTCCATTGAATTGCTACATTTTTAAGGAGAACGTAAAAACCATTTCAACCCCCACTTTCAAGATGGCGGCCGAGAACAATGACAAGGGGAGAGACACCACGAAAAATACCCTATACGTAAAAAACATCCCTCCACTTACTACGCAATCCCAAATGTAACTTTTCAATGGACTACTAAAAGTATCAAGACATACAAACAGACATCACTGTCAAGACATTCTGTAGTGATGTGCATTCTGCAGAAAAGTATCATAGTTCCACTTGTTGTAATACATTATCTTCTGGCCGTTCATAATCGTGTGGATCATTATTTTTGAGTTGTACTCCAAGTTTGTTAATAACTGAAACGTAAAAAAACAAAATTATTATTAATAACGCTCTGTGTGAGTGGAGATCTGTGCCCAACAGTGGGACGATAAAAAAGGGGTGACATGACTGTAGTTAAATAGTGAAAAGTGACGCTGTTGGACTCGATTTATAAGATAAGCAAAATTAAGTATTGCAATGTGAAAGGACATGTCCGCTTTTTGTATGGACGTTGGTTTTTTATTCCGAGTAAAATTTAACCAGCATCAATGTTTATTCATATAAAGACGACAAAAATCAGGAACTTAGAACCACTGAAATAATATTTTTAAACCCCTCCATTTTACAGAAAATTCAAAACTTAATAATTGAAGTTATTATTATTCTTTTAATTGCTGGCAACCCTTTAAAAAGGTAGTTTTTATTTAAAGTATCGCCACACTGGGATAATGTTTTATTTGACTTTAGATTATAGACATATAGATGACTAGATGTAACCATGAGACTGTAGGCAAATGTGGAAATGAGAAGCATATATACGAAATAAGTAAGAAAATTGAGACAAAACATAATATTCTCTGTCGCATTCGGCGTGCCGGGTGTTGCTCGGCCAACATTTAAAAGTTGGCCCAAACAAAGTCCTGGATCTCTATCACCGAGAGGTCGACTCAGATCATTTTTTGTGTTTTAGAAAAGTTTCGGCAATTAAGTTCTAGTTTTAGTGTATATAATTATGAGAAATAGACTCCTGTAGTTGAGTGTTTAGTGCATTTTGAGTTTTATAGTGCTGTCTCATGTGCAGCCACGTGGGTGCTCCATCCATAGGTATTATAATCTAAGTATTTGACAGAACAAATTATTTATCTGTCACTGACAATAGAGATGGGTCAACTTACGATTAGACTCGCTTCAGGTTGACTTGAATTGAAATTCATGTGATTCTGTAGTTTGATAGTAACAATTTTATTATTTTATGTATCAGGTATAAGAGAAGACCATTTGTTTTCTGAACCTATTTTTCATTAGAAAATAGATAAAATAGTAGAATAAACTTCTCACATAAGAAATCAAACTTGCATGCGGTGTTTACCTGTAAAGATTGTGCATTTAGTTTTTAAGTTTTGATTTTATTTTATCTGTGTACCTACATATGTATCACTGAAACAATAGCTGGTAAAACTAAATAAATAAATAAACTTAGTGGATAAATCAATTTCATTTGCAGGAAAAATCGATTCTTCGATTAATTAATCGCACCCCTATTGGCTCCCCTGCCGTTACAGTATCGTTCGTCCGCTATAAGAGTGCTTTATTATTATCATTGCGCTTTACTGATTTTTCCGATTTAACTGACTTGAGCTTTTCACAACTGATTTTTCCACTTAGCACATGATTGTTTTATAAACCTGTGACTAACAATTATGATTTTTCGTACCGATATTTGATATTGCACGTGACGAGTATTAGACCATTTATTGAATTTATTTATTTCTCAAAAAACACCAACATTATTGTACTTAATCTTATTTCGTTAGTGAGTAGCAGACAGTATAAAACAGACATCTTGCTAGCTCGCCAAACAAGAAAAAAACATATGTTTATTTATGTATATTATTTACAGTACGAATCGCTTGCATGAGAACAATAAAACACTGAAGCTTAATATTAAACAGTTTTAAATATAATTTTCGAAAGGCTTTTCACCCACTCATCTTGATTTCCAGTCGAATAAAATCTCAGTTTATATCAACAATGGTTCTGATCGGTAGATAACATTATTATTCATTTTCTTCGGCTGATTATAAGCTCTTATGTAGTATGATGAAACATGCATTTCTTTTTGACTGGGGTCTAAGTAAAATATTGTAATTTACACGTGAACAAACTCGATATCCTTGCGCAATTCCATTTGGAAAATTGTGTATTTTCTTTCTATGTTCTGCTGACAGTTAGTAACTGTCATAAATTGACAAAGAAAAACTGTCCTCCTATGTCAATTTTACTTTTTTTTGGGGCGCGTTCGATTTCCTAGCCTAGATAAATCTTAAGGTTTGTTAGTTTTAGGAGTAAATTCACACTATATTGAAAAAATATTTTTTCGGAAATTGGAGGGCTTTAAAAATGTTTGATATAGTCAGAAGCCCTAAGTTTTGACATGTCTATTCAAATATATATACTTTACCGTGGTTAAAATTATTCAATAATAAAAAACCATTTCTGGACATGTCCTTTATTAATAGCAGATACCAGTCAGGAAAGCAATGGGCACTGTTTTGGCAATGTTTAAAAGATCTTTGAATTCCATCATTTTATGGCAGTCCTTACTCCGTTTCTGAGCTATTTTTTTGGCTAGTAAATAAACTGCAATAATTTGTGTGCAAGTAGTGATTCCCTTAAAAACAATATTAAGGACCAGTTTCACAGGTTACGGATAAGTTCTAGATAGTTTTTCTGGTAGATAATTTCATACAAATTCTGTTCCATTTTTTAATTTATCTGATAGATAGTGGTTTTCCGTAACCCGTGAAACCGGCCCTACGTATTTATCTTCCCAAGGAAATAACTCAATATTTGAGAGTTGCATAAACAATGTAATCCTAGTTTTATTTCACCATAGATTTGAAACAAACAACACTTAATGAGAAATTTCCCTCATAGATTTTCAACTTTATCGCTGAAGCATATGGTTCAAAGTTGATTGGGAAAATTTGAGAGTTTCGGGTAGCTTGGTGTGCTGGTGTCTCTTTAGAGATATTAAAATGCCATTTGTGTGTGTGTGTGGTCAGTGTCACCTTACCTTAGGCGTCAATAAGAAGTACTGCGCATTATCACATTCCGTGGTCACCTTGACGAGCAGCTCGAACATTTTACGTTCATTTATGGGGTCCATGCCTTGGTTTATTTCATCCACGCATCTGTAACGAAGAAAATACGAAGCTTTTTTAACTTAGTAGTATCCTAGCTTCTTGGGTAAAGTCCAAATAATAAGTAAAATAAATTTTAATTCGGGGTTTACCCAACTCTGGCTGGATAAAGCCACTGCAGTGAGTCGCTGTAACGTCAAGTCATCAGATATAAAGCGGTGGATAACGCTCTCAGACTGTGCACAAGCGGTCAATTGCTGTAACTACTGTCTATGTGACATTATGAATGTCAGTATGTGTCATTGTGTACGTCATTATGTTTATCGTTGTGTATGCCAGTAAGTGAGTCATTATGTATGTCAGTATGTGTGTCATTGTGTATGTCAGTATGTGTTACCTGAAAGGCACGGTGGTGAGTCGCTGTAACGCCATCAGATATAAAGCGGTGGATAACGCTCTCTCGCCGCCGGACTGTGCGTGACGCGTCAGCTGCTGTAACTGTTCCGAAGCGCGGAAACGCACGAGAATCGCTATGCCGTATTTATCGTAGTCCTCCTGCAAGTATTTTAAAAATATTTTTGGTGTTAAATAAGATCATCAGCCTAGCCTTTTCCCAAGCTATGTTGCGGTCAGCTTCCAGTCTTAACCAAAACAACAACAAAAAGTGAAATTGATCCAGACGTTCATGTGTGATGGCGTGACCAAGGGAAATATAAATAAAATATTGAATAATTTTCATACATAAACTAACGGCCGAAATTAATAACCTATCTATCCATTGTTTTGCTTCCTAGAGATTGAATTTTGATATTAGCCCCATATCATTTGTGTCAAATTCCTATCTCTAGTAAGCAAAACAACGGATAACTAACGTTATTTCGGCCGTAAAACAGCGAGTTAGGCTCCGTCATCCAGTGAATGTTTCAGAACAGCCCTGTTTATATTGCTTGATACGCATTACATACATAATATTAAGTTCATTATGGTGAGATTCGACCGAAAGTGTTCGCGCACAATTTTTCACGAACAAGGTTTGTATCTGTACGCGTCAGCGCGAGTCCACTGCTAGCAAGTATTCCCACACGAAGGTAGCAATTATACCGACTTATTCCGTGCGAACACTAAGAACTGTTCGCACGGAATTTGCTACTCTTTGCTAGAGCGAAGTCCTAGAGAAGCATTTGTGTGCGTCACAGTGCCGCACACCGGTGGAACCGCGCCTTTACACGTGACTTATTAAATGTTAATCACATAACAATACTTTAATACAATAGTATCATTTATTACATACAAAACACAGCGTATACTCACATCGCTTCCACCTTTCTCCAGTTTTATTTCGCCAGCGCAGCCCAATTTAGAAAACATATCTCCAAAATTTTTATCGATATCCCGGAGTAGATTTTCTAAAGGCGGCAACCATTTTGATCTGTAATTAAAAAAATATAGGGTTTAGTTAGCACTCTTTTAACCTTTACACCGAAAAAGACGTGCCCTCAACGCTAACCTAATAATTGATCCATAAATACCTACAATATAGTAGTGAGTCGGAATTATATCGATTTAAACCGACTATTAATTTAAATCCGTCATGTAGTCGTGACCGTGGCCTGCTGGGCACCTTTTGGCTTGTCATCTATACGTGACTGTGGCGGTCAAAATGTTAAAGGTATATGTATAAACTGTTGTAACTTACTGAATAGTCGCCATTTTCTTCTCAAGAATTTTGTTCATATCACTAGAGTTACTGACTTCCGATTTCAACCTCGATATTAACTTTTCTCGTTCTTCGTACTCTTTGATTACCTTTAAAATAATAAATACCTGTTTATTTTCGTTTTTTTTTTAAACGGATATAGTGAATGTATTCCACAACGTTATAATATAACCAGGTCTATTTTTAAGTATGAAGGTCATGGTGGCTTGGCGCTTAAAGCTGCAGTCTCTCAAGTACGAGAGTGCGGGTTCGATACCAGGCAAGTACGGTTACTTTTCTAAGTTACTTGTACTTTCTAAGCAAATCTTGGACACTAGTGACTGATTAAAGGTGAAGAAAAACATCTCGACGAAACCTGGACTATAAAGTCTGAAATCACCAACCCGCATTGAGCAAGCGTGGTGATTAACGCTCCTCTGTGTGAGAAACGGCCTGTGTCCAGCAGTGGGATGATAAAAAGACTGATGATGATGATGATGACATACCTGCTCATCCCCCTTATCCATGCAATCAACTCTCGTCTGCAACTCGAAACAATGTTCTTGCAATCTCGTAATATCAGACGGCAGCACATCAAAGTCCTCCTTATAGGGGAAACTATCGTCAGTCGGCAGTTTGTTGTTGCAACTCTTCTTAGCTTCCACTAGCTTCTCTTTGGCATTAGATTTGGCGCGGATTAACTGGTTCTCGATATTTTCTAGAGTTGCCTGTTAAAAAAAAACAGCGATATTAGTATTGCCTTTTAAATAGTAACGTTATTCCGCCATATTATAAAACGTAGTTAAAAAAGTACCGGCTTAAGTATTAGATTTACGGCCGAAATTAATAACCAATCTATCCGTTGTTTTGCTTACTAGAGACAGACAGATGATGATAATTATATTTACCTGAACATTCCTCAATTCATTTTTCAGCTCTCGCAACTCAGTTTCTTGTTGTACTATACCGTTTCTGTAGAACTCCAGTTTCGCCTGAAAATAAAATCAAATTATTAAGTTCATTAATTTTTGAAGACAGCAAATATTTAATACAGGTCATAACAAAAAACGGTCGAAGGTCGAGGATCTCAAAACGAGATAACAAATTATTTTATTTTCTTCTTTTAAATTTTTTATTCCACATAACAGCTTCGAATGCGTGTTAAAAGCATTCCGTTCATCTTCTCTTATCTATAGCCTCAGATAAAATAAACAAACAAGTTGTAATAAACATTCAAAATTATTGGCAATGTCATTATTTCAGTATTTTCGGGTCCCGCAAGATTAAGAAATCTTCCTTTGGCCTCAAAATCCTTTTTTGGAAATAAAGAACATAACGACTTGTCGGACAAATCGTTGTATAATAGAATTTCAACTTTATTGCAGAAGAACTTTATTGCTAAAGATTTTTGAATATCTCTGGAAAATGGAATCATTTAGCGTCTGAACATAATACTGAGACGTGTTTTAAAAGCAAGTTTTCTTTAAACGCGCTAGCCTATGAATTGCCTTGATAGTCTAGTAGTCGCAACTGCAACCGCTGAGCAGAAGGTTTTGAGTTCGATTTCGATTGTGGGTTTTAAGAAACTTTCACAAAATGCAATCCTGAGTGCACCTGTGTTTGCGCAAATATTTGTGCTCTATAATATGTCCTGCACAGCTTGCTGATCTCTATAGAGAGAACTTTTCGCCTTGGCTGACAATCAGTCTGGACGCTGGGGAGTTTGTTCCACCCTTTCTTCCTCCCTGCGATAACACATAGGAAGTGGTGAAGGGCGGGCGTTTTGGGGGTTGTCTTAAGTGCTTATTTTCGGCCTACTTTGAATAAATGACTTTTTATCTTTTTTTACGCTTTTATAGTGTGCTCAAGCCCGTATTACGCATTCAAGTGCAACTTTTCAACTTGACAGCTTGTCAAATAAAATTGAATTCAAAAACGCATTTTATGCACTGCGCTCCGTATTTGGTCAAACCAAACGACTTATCAATACAGTCGAGGTTATCAATTTGTTTAATTATGAAAATAATAATTCGAAAAAAATACTCTAAGGAGTGGTAAGGTTCTTTTTTTGTAAATTCTGGTATCAAGTACAGGCAGGTACACAATTTTATCATTATTTATAAAACAATAAAGCAATTAAGAGGCAAAAGATAATTTAATTACTGGAAAAGCAAAGTCTTTTCGGTTTGATAAACATGTTTTTATGCTGACATTGAAATTACTGACTAATGAATAAAATCTACCAGCGACAGGCAGGCGTACAGACCCCAGCACATCAAGCTACCTCAAGCTGTCAAATTTTGTTAATAGATTTTCAACCTCATTACAATACCGGAAGGTAAATATTTGTTGGTAAAATTTGACAGATTCGGGTAGGTTGACCTGCTGGCGTCTGTACATTTTATAAAGGCTGAAAACTTCGTTTCCTGTCTAACCGGATGCAGCTGATGCCAGTGTTTTACATGGAGCGAGGCTTAGGCTTCATCATCATCATCAGCCTATCGCAGTCCACTGCTGGACATAGGCCTCTCCAAGTGCACGCCACTGAGATCGATTTTCGGCTTAGGTTTAGGCGTGGCTTAATAGCTTAACCTTATTGCACAGCTGTTACTTAGCCACGAAGTCTATTTCGCAAATACTTCGCTATTAGTTAGAAGACGCTGAAAGACCGCATGTGTCTCTTTTCGTGGGAAGTTATCAATGATCCCTTCCGCTTAGGGTGCTCAGCGGAAGGGATCATTGGTGCAGCTGGAGAGTGTCAGATCCTTGGCTTGGATTTTTGGCTAAAACCCCCTGTGTTCCTTCTGGAGGTCCAGGTCTGAGGGCCAGGGCTACGGTAACTCTAGCGAACAACCCCACAAGTGCCTCACTCCTACATACTTGCTTATCCCATTTCGGGTACAAGCATTCTGGTAATATTACCAGAAACACGCGTTTTACAACTCAAATATCCGTTATGCCATCGAAAAAGCTATAAATGATGCCAAACCGGTAATTTGGGACGGACGGATAAATTTGTAATAAAATTAAGGGCACTTCAGACGGCGTTTTTCAATTCTTTGATTTTGATAAGAACCATTGCATATTTAATTTTATTTAATACATCTGAATAGACAATGTGGTAACTTCTTTTTTGGATTTATGTCACATTTCACGAAGTCCGAATAGCCATTATCTACCGAATAAATACCGAAGTATGAAATTATCTACAAAATAAACTAAATGGAACTGGTTCGTAGATGGTGAAACAGACATTAAATTATTTTAGTTTAAACAGTAAGATATGCAGGCATAAGGGTAACTTCCATTTTTCGTATAAGATACTGATCCAGGCAATTTAATTACATAGTAATGGCAATTTTTTTTTATTAATATCCAAATACCTGGGCATTAACTAAAAGATGTTAATTTTCAAATAATTTTAAGGGCCAGTTTCACCGGTTGCTGATAAGTACCAGATAGTTAATCTTGCAGATAATTTCATACAAATTCTGTAATTTATCTGGTACATAGTGGCTATCCGTAACCTGTGAAACTGGCCTTAAAAGAATGTTGTCACAATATTTGTCTCTCGAAATATCCTAATGGATATTCAAACTTCGAAAAGAACCTTCGGTCTGAGATAACCCTTACACATGAAACAAGCGCCGTCGTTCGTTCACTCGTATCCCTTTAAATAACAGTCTACACTCAGATCTCATAATTAGATTGAAACCTTTGAACGGATACGGCCGACAACAGAGGAAATATGAGTTAAATAAAAGATTTAATTATGAATATTCCGCCTCTTGCAAGACAGGTATGTATTGTGTTTTTATTTTTAATTGTGTGTTGTTAATGTGCTTAAGTAGCAAATTTTTCCCATAAAGTATTTTAAGGGTCTGAGAAGAGCTCGTGGCTAAGTAACAGCCGCACGGGTTGATCAATCATAAGGTAAAGCAACGTATGGCGCGGTTGGTCCGTAGATGGCTGACTAGTGTTGTCATTAGTTCAGTCATAGTTCTCAGTGTTTGGGAAGGCACGTTAAATTGGTGGATTCAAACTGTTATTTGTACATCCTTGGCAGTTGTTAGGGGTAGTCAGAAAGCAGAAAGTCTGACAACAACGTACGATCGAAATGCGTGTCATGAGCATGCTTGTTGGCTTTGGTCTAGGTGTTATAATATAAGTAAAGTATATGTAGTTTATCAGTTGTGTTAGCACCCCATAGCACAAGCTAATCAATAGCTTACCTTGGGGCTAACTGATCGTGAATGTGAAAAGGTGTCCCGATATTATGTCATACGAGTATATTTCAGTTTTTAGTGGCGGGATCAACGCACCTAGCTGCCTTGTCGGCCGGTGGGGTAGTGGCGTACCCCGGGGTGCTGTTACAGCAGTTCAAAGCTAACGATACTATCATACACCTCGATTTGGACAACGGATCATGGATCGGTATGTATTTAAAAGAAACTTAGTAGTAACTAGTGACGTCCAGACCGCGAGCCAGCCATGGCGGCCATTCTCTCTAAGGAGATCAACCAGCTGTCCGGACATGTTATAAATGCCTGCACAAGCAATTGCGCACATACAGAGGCATGACTCTCTATTCCCTCGCTATCATAGTCCGGAGTCATAGGCCGGAGAGACATGACATTTACGTATTTACACGGGGGCGTATCAATCACCAATTACCAGACTGGGCTGCTTCATGAAAGTCTCTTGAAACGCACAAAGTGATTTCAGACCGACCCGGAAATCGAACCCGAGACCGCTGTGCACATCAGTCGTTCTATGCGACTACTAGACGAGGGAAATAGAGAGTGCGCCTGTGTCTGCGCAAATGCTTGTGCTCTATAATATGTCCTGCGCAGGTGGCTGATCTTTTTAGAGAGAATGGTACCTAGCTGGACGCCATCAATATTACTTTCGCATATTTTTCTTTGATATCCGTACAAAAATTTAATTTAACGACGTTTAAGCATACATTTAACGATTATATATTTTCCCAGGTTCAGTCCACGGCCTGGCAGGCATCCCAAGCTTCCTAATGCCATTCGTCATGCAGTACCAAGGTCGAAAATTCGCCTACATTATAAGCTGTATACTCATCATTATAGGATGGATATTCACATACGCAGCAACTAATATCGGAACACTTATTATAGGCGAATGTTTCCACGGCTTAGGAGGCCACAGTCTACTAACCATCAGCTTCCTAAGCATATCAGAAATGGTGCAACCGAAATATCGCAACATATGTTTGTTATTCTATGGCACGGCGCAAGCTTTTGGCATGTCAGTTGTGGGCATTATTGGGAGATATGTCCATTGGAAGACGGCAGGATTGGTCATGTCCTGCCCGATTGTTTTGTCGTTATTGATCGGATTTACTTGGCCTGAATCTCCGTCTTGGTTAGCTTTTAAAGGAAGATATGAGGAGTGTGAGGTGACTTTCAAAAAACTCCGAGGGACTGATAAGGAATCTTTGAAAGAGTTGAACGGTCTACTCAATCCGATGAATGAAAATTCTGAAGTAAAATCCAGTAGACGAAATTGGATTAAGAATCTAAGTACCACGTTAACTAGCAAAGATTTCTATGTACCGTCTTTTCATACTTGTATTTTAATAAGTGTCTTTTATTGGTCCGGGGGTTCGGCAGTGATAATCTATTCAAGCGATATTACACTTAATGCCACTGGCAATAAGAACGATCACATAAAGTTTATACTAGATCTAACATTTTTTATAGGCTACACTGTGACCACGATTTTGCTCAGATATTTTAGCAGCAAAAAAGTTTTATTATTCAGTATGTTTGGGTCTTCTTTATTTATGATTTCAGCAGCTATTGTTACTTATATGCAAAGTGTGCATACAGTTGCAAAAGATTCGATGTTGGGTGCATATTGCATAGTGGCTTATATGGTATTTTTTAGTTTGGGTTCAAACGGTGTAGGTTTTACTATAGCCACTGAATTAATGCCTGTAAAACACAGAGGTTTGGGGGGTTGCCTGTTCGTCATATGCACATGTATTTTCCATTCATCTGCCTTAAAGTCGTTCCCATACTTATGCGTTTATATACACATGTGGGGAGCGTTCTTAATATACGGTTTGCATATAATTGTCGCTGGTTTGATAATTTGTATGTGTGTACCAGACACAAGGAATAAAACTTTGCAAGAAATTGAGGAGTATTATAATGTTGGTTATTTTAAAGTGAGTAATAATGTTAATGTTGATTTGGGAGTGCGTCAAAGATTTTTGAAGGGTGATGGTTATTAATTTATTGATGAACTAGTTGACCCAGCGAATTTATACCGCCGGCGACTGGCGATTGTTTAATTTTTCTTTTGGTCTAATTTATTTTTTAGTTTTTTTTTTTGGTTTTCTCCTTTAGAACCTTCAAGATATGTTCTAAAAACAAAGAATTAGCGAAAATGGTTGCTCTCGAGATTTAAGGTTAGAAACACATTCGGCAATACGTTTTTGTGTTATAGAAGTTGTTAAGGATGAAGAGAAATCGAAACTAAGATTTTCAATAAAAATGAATATTTGTAAAGTTCTAAGTAGTCAATTACATTGTGATAGCTTAGAAATTAATTTTCTTAAATAAAGTATGTTTAACTGTCGTTATGTGCCTTAATGATTTTTTTTTAACCTTGTTCAATAAACCTTTAACATGTTCCCTTAAAAAATATTCCCTTTCCTTTTAATTTGACGACCTCGTTAGCGCAATGATAATCAAGCCGGACTGCCGAGCTGAGGGTGCCGAGTTCGATAACCGGTAAGGTCGACATTTGTGTTATGAGCATGTTCGTTGGCTAGACCACAGCCAACAATCATGCTCATCACACAAATGTTGGTCAATCGAACCTGGTGTTATAATTATGTATTTAAAAATATATGTGTATAAACCTTATGTAGTTTATCAGTTCTGTTAGCAGCCATAACACAAGCTAATCAACAGCTTACCTTGGTGCCAACCGACCGTGTGCGAAAAAGGTGTACCGATATATAAGAAAAAAATCTTACCTTCCAAACTTCCCCATTCGTAATTTCCGTACACAATGTAGTCATAGCGTTCTTCAAATCAGAATGCAGCTTACACTGTTTGAGTACGCACTCTTTCTGTTTCTTTCTAGTGCGGTCTCTCTCCTGTTGTATGTCGAAAGTCGGCTCCGTTTCCATGTCTTGCACCTTCCTGGTTTGCACCCGGATTTGGGCTTGGATTGTTCGCACCTGGAGGGAAGAATATGTGTTGTAATATAAGTATGGCAAGTACATCAAATGACCCCTCCCGCTGAGGGTGCAGCTGGAGGGAGTGTCAGACTCTTACTGACTAAAACCCACTATGTTCCTTCTGGAGGTCCCTGTGTGCCAGAGCCACGGTATCTCTTACGAACAGCCCGCAGCCCAAAGTATCGCAAGTACCAATGCAACTTTTCTAAGTTTGTATGTACTGTCTAAGTATATATTGGACACCAATGACTGTGTTTCGGATGGCACGTTATACTGTAGGTCCCGGCTGTCATTGAACATCCTTGGCAGTCGTTACGGGTAGTCGGAAGCCAGTAAGTCTGACGCCAGTATAATTAGATATTGGGTTGCCCGGGTAACTGGGTTGAGGAGGTCCGATAGGCAGTCGCTATCCGGTTAGACTGGAAGCCGACCCCAACATAGTTGAGAAAAGGCTTGGGAGATGATGAGATTAGTTTACTTACTTTCTCAACACCTTCATTGATAGCTTTCCTCCTCATATTGAGCTCGTTCAAGTTGCTCTCTAGAGTTAGAAGTTTCTTGTCAAGCTCCTGCATCTTAGTCTTGTGTCCTTGTGATTGTTGTTCGAATATCGATAGTCTGTGAGAAAGAATCAATCATTTATTCATAAACATCCTAATACTATTATAAAGGCGAAAGTTTGTAAGTATGGATGTATGGATGTATGGATGGATGGATGTATGGATGTTTGTTACTCTTTCACGTAAAAACTACTGAATGGATTTGAATGAAACTTTACCACAATATAGCTTATACATCAGAATAACATATAGGCTACTTTTTATCCGGGTATGGAAAGTACTTCCCTCAGAAAGCGGGTGAAACCGCTGGCGGAAGCTAGTACGTAATAATTATATATGTTACGGCTAAAACCCGAAGTGCGGCTACACCTAGTTTTAGCCGGTTAGAATTAGGTGTAGCCACTCACTCTTGGTTACACCTAGTACTAGCCGATTGTTTTCGGGTAAAACTAGGTCTATCCTTCATCGTGCCGGTTAAAACTAGGTCCAGCCATTCCCTGTTGGGTAAAACTAGGTCTATCCGATATCATTCCGGCTAGAACTAGGTCCGGCCATTCCCTAAATATAAAAGTGTTATTTATAATTATAATCATATTCTTTAAATTATAAAATACAACAAATTGTATGTTGTTAAAAAATTCTGATTGTTCCTATTATATAAAAATTATACTCCTAATATTTGGTGTTAATTAAAACAATGTGATTTTAAGAATAACGAAACTCTCTACGTTTCTTATTATTGGGTGTTTTTTTATATCTAAAAAGTTCTGCCGATAGCATGCCTGCTACAACTATTTACAGCCAATCCCTGTTGGATAAAACTAAGACACGCGCTGCTGCTGCAGACGCTGTGAGTCACACTCGCTAGGAGACCTGCAATAGATCAGCAGCACCTGGCGCTCTCAACCTGCAGAGCCGCGTGTCTCCACCCCGCGCCGCTGCTGCAGATGCTGTGAGCCATGAGTGTGAAGGCGTGACGGGGTACGCATCTAAGTTTTATCCAACAGGGAATGGCTGGACCTAGTTCTAGCCGGAATGATATCGGATAGACCTAGTTTTACTCAACAGGGAATGGCTGGACCTAGTTGTAACCGGCACGATGAAGGATAGACTTAGTTTTATCCAACAGGGAATGGCTGGACCTAGTTGTAGCCGGCATGATGAAGGATAGACCTAGTTTTACCCTAAAACAATCGGCTAGTACTAGGTGTAACCAAGAGTGAGTGGCTACACCTAGTTCTAACCGGCTAAAACTAGGTGTAGCCGCACTTCGGGTTTTAACCGTAACATATACAAGATGTTAAAAGTTTGGTAGAATGCTATGTTTTGTTAATTGACATACAAATTATTGAGACCTTAGATCAGAACGTGGACTTCCACCCGTGACCACGCCTTGCCTTTTCGGCCGAAACGTCGCGTCGGGAGAAATAGAGGGAGCGTACATGCCTTTACAATTTTTCATCGCGAGTAAGACCTGTGTGTTGTGTTTAATATGTGTACAAATCGCGAAAATTTAAGAACATTATAATAAAATAATGCATTAAGAGTAATATTGCAATTTGTTGAAATCCACAAAGCAAAGGGAATCGAACCCGAGACCCCGTGTTCAGGAGTCGCGCCATACGACTACTGGACCAACGAAGAACTCTGCATGTGCACTCCACAATCGTTTGTCCAAATCAAGTTGATAAAGCGAGTCTGCACTTGAAAATAAATAATTTAGACTATTTTGCTGATCTTGGCCTGTCTATACAACATGTATATAATTTATGGTTTTCATATTTTAATACCTTTTTAATATTTGGATCTGCCTACTTGTAAGATCTTATCTCATTTGACCTATGTTTATAAATAAAGTATTCTAATTCTGAGTCAGAACTTACTGCTTATTAAAATTGCCGATCTCTTCAACATCCACCGTGTTGGCCATGAGCTTCGCCTCCCGCACCTCGGTGGTGGAGACAGACTTCTCGCCGCTATACGCCGACACGCGGACAGAGAATCTGTGGTTCTCTGTAACAAACAATTCTTCTTTATTGACTCGTTGATATGGCTGGACACATTTTTTCTTCTCAAGGTAGTCAGTTAGGAAATGCCGACCTCATCTCGTTTTTATAAAAAATGTGTTGACGTGTAAAAGTGTTGAGTTCAACCTATTTGCAAAATAAATCGACGGCTCCTAAGTATACTGAGTCAACTATACTTATAAAGATTTTTTTTTTTCCTGTACATGTAAATAGAAAATGATTTAATTATTGTTAATACACAAAAAAGTGCAATTTTCAAAATTTGTTAGTTGACTCAGTATACTTAGGAGCCGTCGAAATATCATTTATCATTCTCGCTCAAAACCATGTTCTATCTCTCTCTTTCTCTCTTCTCCTCCCTCCACACATACTATCATTCTCTCACCCTCTCTCTGTCTAAACAAATAGAATAGCAAGATAAAAAAAAACAATAAAACACTCAGATACAGAGCATAAAAGTTTGAGTTTGTGAGTGGGGGGTTTGTGACGTCACCTTTCAGTAAATTACCGCCTAACGGTGACGTAACACAACAATTTCAATGTGTTGTATCTTCGTCGTTATTAGTTTTTGGAAGATAAGATACATTACGGTTCCAATATTTTAGGCTGAATTAAAAAAAAAGTACTTATTACTTTTCTATTTTCTGTCTCTTTTATTCTTCCTCTCTCTCTCTCTCTTTACTTATATTTTTATAGACCGGTTTGCTTATTATGTTATTGACCATCTTATTTCATATGTAAATTTTTCCTGGACTAGAAATCAGACGACGGATATCAAATTGCCGTAAATACCATAGAAATAGTTCTACGGCTATACGGACCGGCCCAGATCAGATTCGGATCGGACGTAGTAAGAAAACTCTCTAAGAAAATAGGTAAAGAGTAGTTCTATTCACTTACCGGTGAAAAAGAAGTTGATATTAGCAGGCACGTTCTCACTGTTCCTGTATGTATGGTCGTTGCCTATAGGGATGCGATGCACCGCATACTGCTTGCACAGGTACCGCACTATCGCGTCCGGCGCTGTTATTGTGTCCACCAGGTACGTGTAGAAGCCTAAGTATCTGTAATATTTGTTTTATATTTTAACTAGTTTTCCACGGCGGTTTCACCTGCATAATACGGTAGATGACCACTAGTCAAATTCATTACTTTTATTGAACTGTCAAAAACGGTTACTTTGTATGCAATTTGTATGAAAATACTAAGGTATGAGGTACGTCACAGATTTTTCACATCAAGCCGTATACTTATTTCGGTTATATTATCAATTAAAAAAATTTAATAATGTTCATTTCAAATCGCTAAAATGAAACTGTCATTATTTTAAGATGTTTTAAAAATTGAATATGATAAAGTATTTTATTTTTGACCTAGTCATCGTCGTTTTGAGAAACTTTCATAAAGCAACCCGGAGTCTGGAAGTTGGTGATTGATACACCCGTGCATCGGAGAGCACGTAAATGTCGGTCCTACTTGTGATCTCTCTCCGGTGGTGTCGGATGTCCGTCCCATCGGACTATGAGAGTGAGGGAATAGAGAGTGCACCTGTGTCTGCGCGAATACTTGTGCATGTATTATGTCCTGCGCAGCTGCGAAGATCAGCCAGCAGAGCAGATCTCCGAAGAGATCAGCCAGCTGCGCAGGCGCAGCCCTGGCCAACGCCATTTTTTTATACATTGACGCTCATTGCCGAACAGAAACAAACATTAAACATCTTACCTCAACTGCTGTATATTATTCTGAGGCCTATCAACAGGTCCGCCTTGACTGCATATCGCGTTGACTCTCTTCAAGCCCTGTTCTACTCGAACCTTCTGTAGGAATAAGTTCATATCCCGGCTGGATTCGAATGTGAACGCCACTAAGTCACGACCCGATACTGTAGATTCTAGGTAACGAGCGAACTTAGGGTCAGTGAACCTTATCTGTGAATAAATAAAGTATGTTTTTCAGTGAATTGCTTTATTATGTATTTAATTCATCGTAAGACTTTTTATCTTCACACTGGTGGGCACAGCGATCTCCTCTCACACAGAGAAGGATTGAGCGTTCCACGTTCCACCTAAGGGCAGTAGACAACTGTGAGTTTTAAGGCTGCGGGTTGTTCGCAAGAGTTACCGCGGCACTGGCACACAAAGTATCAGAAAAGAATGTCACAAAAAGTCTGACACTTCCTGCTTTATAATAACTAGACACAACAGTGTACCGAAAAGGGGGTATACATCCGAAGAGAGGTCATTCTACTCATAATACTGAACTAAATTCAACAGGATATTTTTTTTTCAAGGCAAAGTTACATTATTTGCACGCAGAACTTATGTTTTTTTAATAATACCGCTAAAATAAAACATCCAGTATTGACGCGTGAAATCAGCTGTTAAATTTTTGCGAGCTTTTAAAACAGATCAGTTTAATCGATTGGATTTCTTTAACATTCCTGAAACAATTTCATGAGCCAGTCTTCTTAGCATTATGGTATACTGAAGTGTGTGAAGGGCTGCCCCTTACACCCTGTATAATTGACACTATATGCATTTGTTATCAGCACATACCTCCAATAACATAGGTTCATGCACGGGCTGTTGGAACATGTCTCTGTTCTCTCGCAGCCACACCACGGCCTGGTACGTATCTTCGCTGTAATTCCGCAGGACATTTAAGCGCTTCACGTCTACGTCTTCTAGTTTACGTATCCTGGGAATTGAAGAAAGCCGTGAAAATTAAGGAATAAGTCACATGGGTGCTATAGAGATTGTTTTGTGCGGTGAAGAGTAAACAAGTATTTATTTTCAGACCAAGGTCTATATAAACAATTTAAATGAAATTAAAATTAAAAAACTATCATTTTTCTAAACCTATGGCTGGCTCAACCCAGTGTTTCTGGTAAGGGCAGTCTAATCTGGCAGCGATCATGGCCGTATGGCCCGCCAAAATTTTTAACTGACGAACCCGTTAGCGCAATGGTAACCACGCAGGACTGCCCAGCTTAGGGTCCTGGGTTCGATTCCCAATTTGACATTTACAACCCAGGTTGACATTTGTGTGTTGAGCATGCTTGTTGGATGGACTAGAACCTGCTTTCGAGATTATTAAACCATGTCTCACATCCCTAATAAGGCAAGGCCTTTGAATAAAAGTTAAATTAAAATTAAGGTAAAAGGCAATTTTCTTTTCTATTTGTGGCCCTCGCCTCCAACACCCCCCTCCCCCCCATTAAAAAAGTTTATATACCGCTTTATAAAAAAAAAAACAATTTGTTTGCTCACTTGTTCTGATAAAGTCTGATCTGCGGCATGATGTTGTTCTCCAGATCGTATTGTATTTCTAGTCTCTGCTTCTTCAAGTTGTCTATGGCAGCATTAGTCTTTGTTATGGGTTTGTGTAGTTCTGCTAGCTCCATCTTCACTTTTGTTTCTGGGAATCAATTTATAGACAAATTAACAAAACATGCTTAAAATTTTTGAAAAATAAAACTCGTCATCCCCAATCTTCTCCACCAGCCTAATTATGATTAGGCATCAATAACAAGTTTCTCAAACTTAGCTTTAGCCTTCTGCAATTCGCTTTACCCATTGCAGTAATGTTCTAACTTCCCTTGATAAACAGCCTTTTAAATTTATTAAAGACGCTCACCATCCCAATTTCGGCCTCGAGCCTAGCTTTTCCCCAAATTAACCTAACATGCTTAATATTTTTCAGAACTAAAACATATCATTCCCTAATCTTATCCACTAGACAGACTAGATACGTTTCTTCAACTTAGCTCAAGCTCCCTACAACTTTTTTACTTCCCTTAGTAAAAGTGTTCACCTTTTCTATTGGTAAAAAAAAAACTAACAAAACTCACCGTCCCCAACTTTCTCCACGAGCCTAGTCTTATCCATAACAAGTTTCTCCAACTTAGCTTTAGCTTCTTGTAACTCTCTCTCTCTATTCCGGTAGCGCTCTAACTTCTCTTGGTAAGAACCTTCGATTTCTTTCAGTTTGAACTCTTGAGTTCTGACGGAATTAATCATCTCTTTTACTTGATCTTTTGTAGCGTAGATTTTTCTGTTCTATTAGAAGAGAATTTTAGATTAGAAAATATAATATATTTTTACTTGCTGACGCGACAGCCTCCTGACAATAACCAAAGGGGGAAAAGTGAAATCAGTCCAGCCGTTCATGCGTGATGGTGTGACCAAGGGAAATAGGATTCATATCATAAATTATTATTTACAACATTATGAAAGATAAAGTTCTAATATAAAAATTGAATTTAGAACTTCAACAGAATTGTTTTTGTTATTTATGAAATCTTATTTCATCCCTCAAATATGTTATGGCCCGGCTACACTCTCAGTCTTGCCTGCGCAGTCCGGTTTGTGCATTCATGACTGTGCAAAAAGACGGAACACCGTGTAGTGGCCATACGGTGCACAGTTAGTTTGCACGAGCTTACCGCTCGTGCAAACTAACTGTGCAGTCCCTAGTTTTGTTTTGAGAGCTCGTCAACCGCGCGGCTTGAATAACCGGCCACACGTTCAAGTAAAACCGTGCAAGTCAAGTTTGCGCAGTCCAAATCTTCAGCATGTCGACGATCGCACAAGCCGCGCTTTCAAGACTGCGCGAGCTACCGTCTCGCCGTCCGCACGCGCGCGCTTACCTGCGCAAACAGGTTTGTACAGGCATGCTCGCAGGCAAGACTGAGCGTGTAGCCGGGCCATTTGAACCACAGGAACATCATTGTTCAAATATTTATTTATTACATGAAATTATGGCAGTCGGCGTAAGTGTTAATAAATACTCACAGCAGCCAATTTATGTTGCTCCATCTTGCTAATCTCACTTTTAGCATTATTTATAACTTTCTCAAGTGGTTCCACCTTACTTTTATGCGAGTTAACAATCTTCACCGCTTCTTTCTTGTCATTGGTTAAATCCACAAATTTCTTCCTCAACTCATCATATTCTAACCACAGTTTCTTCATCTCACATATTTCTATTTGTTTCTCTATCTCTTTGCGTTGTTGCATTGCGTCTATTACTACTTTGAGCCTAGAAAGATATTATGTCATGTGATTTTTTGCCATTGTTGTCTTGGCCGCCAAGTAGTAATTAATTAAAAGTTCATAATGGAGAGGAATACTGTTTGTAACTTTGCTAGAGAAGAATAAATCTTATGTGTTAGCCTGTAGGGTTTAGGTAGGGGAGGTTTCTAGCTAATATTGGTTCACTAGTTTTTTTTTCGTATTTGTACGATTGAGTCCTACGAAGAAGAATGGGCAAGAACCAGAAGCCACTCTTTTGAGAAAGGTTTGCTCTCTCTCTGGGTTTTTTTTTTGGAACCATTGCCCATTTGAAAACCAGTGAAGGCTCAATATAACCATTATAGCCATTCCGGAGATGAAAAGAACAACCCACCAAAAACAAATAAAGCAGTTTATTGACAAGTGTAGGTGAGGGAAAAAATATCGAGGAAACCTGGACTATAAAATCTGAATTTGCCAAACCGCATTGATCAAGCATAGTGATGAACGCTCAATCTGTGTGAGAGGAAGCCTGTGTCCAGTAGTACCTAGGTCGATAAAGAAGCTGATGATGATGAATAACAAGTTAATATTTTAAAGGCTACTACACACATGCCGGCGGCAACGCCGCCGGGTTTGTGCCGAGCGGATGTGCTCCTTTGCTATACTCCTTTGTGTGGTGGCCGGCGGCGGCTTTGAATACCGTCGGGTGCACGGCGGCTTGGCCGGCGGCTTACCCGACGGCCCTGCCACTGTGTGTAGGAGCCTTAACAGTACAGACAGATATTTGATGTATAGTTTCATAATATATAATTAATTTGCATACCTCTCATTCAACCGTATCTGCTCTTGCATAACTTGAGCATTATTTTGTAGTTTAGTAGACAATTGTTTTTGCTGTGACCGGGACTCAATAAGCTCATCCAGTTGATTCACACTTTCTTGACCTCCGACGGCTGAGAGGGTGCTTCGCAGCAGCTGTTGGGGATCCATTTTGGAAAAATCCTGGACTCTATCTTGTGGGAGAAGTTGGCAGAGGTTGTCTACCTGCGGATGTTGGGTTTTAAATGTTATTGTGTACTTTTAATCCTTATTAATATTTTGATAAATGCGAAATAAACTCTGTCTGTCTGTCACGCTTTCACGCCAAGACTATTGCACTAATTTAAATAAAATTTGGTATACGCATATTCTAGAGTCTGAGAGAGGACATAGGCTACTTATTATATGGGGGCGAGAAGAAGATGCCGCGGACGGCGGATGGAACCGTGGGGATCAGCTACCTTTAAAGAATTTTTTTAAAAAAATTAACTACATTCATGTTCAAAATTGTGCAAGTAGCATGGATCCAGTAGATAGCACTGTGCATATTTTTTAAAATACTTTATTTCTATGCTTTACCCAACATATTTAAGCACGTTTTATGATACCATACACGTGCACATACAAAACACATCAACCTAATACTTTAGACGAGTGGGGTGCCCATTGAATAGATAAAGCATGACATCATGCACATTGAACAAAATACCTACCTCTAATACGAGCAATAGGTATTCTATTTGTTACACTTCTATAATGTGACATGGGATTAAACACAGTCATAATTAGTGAGCTGATATTCGGATGCATATATACACTAGCTGTTCCTGCTACTAACTAATTCCCGCACCCGGATACAAAGTAGCTTAAGTAGCCTATGTCCTTTCGCAAGCTCTAGACTATGTGTCTACCAAATTTTAATTGAATCGATCCAGCCGTTTTGCTTGAAAGAGTAATAAACGTAAATACATATGCACTCAGAAACTTTCTCATTTATAATATTAGTAAGTTAAAACGCACACTGTGTTGGCTACTATGGTGTGAACTTTTGTATTGAAAAGTCCCGGAATTTTGGAATTGATAAACTTTCGGTATACACTCAAAATGCTCATATATTGATGGGGCGCTTAAATTTAACTTCAGTTATATAAAAGAAGCAGGTAAAAACAAGGGCAGAAGCTATTAAGAATATTAAGGGCCAGTTTCACAGGTTACGGATAGCCAGATTTTGAATGAAATTATCTACCCGATAAACTATCTGGAACTTATCGGTAACCAGTGAAACTGGCCGTAAGAATAATAACGCAAGTAGGCAAATCACACAATATTTGACTCGGATCTGACTTGACATTTGACTCTACCAAAGTAGATAGAGACATTAAACACTCATGAGATTTAGTAGGCATTGTCTCAAAATGGATGACATCATCCAAATGAACATATTATTTGTTCATTTAACAAGCCATTTGAATAAATTCCATTGCTGCATAGAATTATGTATGGCTTATATGTATTTATTTATGGGGGTTGAGCAAATATTACTTTACTGGTACATAAAATGAATGCTAGTATTAGACCCTCTCCAGTTGCACATGGGTATAAATTATAAATCCCTCTTCCCATCAGTGGAAACTCATGAAATTAATTTTAGTAGTTTTAAGTGCATCCCGAACAGACAGATAGACGTGAGAGAGGAGTGTGTTTTATCACTTGAAGTGATAGTTATTAAATAAGTGTAGAGTTTGTTAGCTTAAATGCACTAATCACAGAAATGACTTGTCTGATATGAAAAATTATTTCATTGCTGGATAGACCATTTATTGACAAAGGCTAAAGGTTACTTTTATATCCAAGTAGTTCCCACAGGAAACAATGAAAGCTGCATGTAAATGCAATGGATACATTGATAAACAAGAAATCTCACTGACCTGTATATTAAATGATGCTATGAGATCTTGCACCTGCTTCTCCCGGACTGTCTTGTGGTCGATTGACCACTTAGACACATCGGATAGGTCAAAACATCTGGAGATGATGACATTCCGCTGGCCTGGTTGCTGGTACAGCTCTATCTCTATCGTAGCATTTTGACAACCACTTCTCACATATTCAGATATCTAAAATAATATAAGTCATAAATTAGTTAGTTTATAAGAAATTTGGTAGTAATATAATTTATGTAAGTATAACCATGGCTGTCTTTGAACATCCTTGGCAGTCATTATGGGTAGTTAGAAGCCAGTTAGTCTGAGGCCAGTCTAACCAAGGGTTATTGGGTAGCCCCGGCAACTGGGTTGAGGAGGTCAGATAGGCAGTCACTCCTTGTAAAGCACTGCTACTCAGCTGAATCCGGTTAGACTGGAAGCTGATCCCAACATAGTTGGGAAAAGGCTCGGGAGATGAAGAATAACCATGGTCTGCACACACAGTGCCAGTGGCAGTGCCCGAGGCTGTGCACACGGCGGTATTCAAATCCACCACCGGTCACCACACAAAGGAAAGGCAAGTAAAGTAAAGGAGCGTAGCCGCTAGGCATAAACCCAACAGCATTGCCACCTGCATGTGTGTAGTAGCCTTTAAGGAGCTCAGTATGTGGTAAGTGGATGATATTTTTTTAATGCACAAAAAAGCCTATAGCTTGATTCAACAGTTCAATTAAGTAAATAAAACGGCAACTTACTCATCATGAAATAATACAATGTTCTATAATTTAAAATTTAAATAATATAAGAAGATAGGATGAATGTAAACTCACTTTCTTTGCCCGTCCAATAACACTGGTCTTGCCACATAATCCCAAAATGATTGCGCATACAAATGTAGACTTTCCTGTCCCATTTGGACCGATTATCAAATTCAGTGAAGTACTAGGGTATAGTTCTACACTCTTGTATGTTCTGAAAATAATAAAATGAAGAATTGATAAATTATAAAGCACTATTACTACTCAATCTCCAAGCGCTACTACTTTGGGTAAGTAGCTAATGATTATTTTAAATTAAAACCTATTTTACTTAATATCTGTTTGTCAAAGGTAACATAATATATTAGAGAGTTCATTTACAACATTATATTACAGTGGGCACTGATTTTCATTAGATTTTCAGACAAAACATGGATGGAATGGAATGGCAATTGATTTAAGCACACATAAACAAACACTGTGACTTTGAACAATGCCAATACTGATATAATTTGTATAAATTAAGTCAGACAAATAAATCAGCTAACAATATAAATTCAACACAAAGCACTAAAGCCTTCGTAATGGCCATTATAGAAGTTCCAATAGGAAAACATGTATATAAATATATAGCTTGAGACGTGACTCATTTTTCAGCCCAATCTTTATACATTCCCAATTAAATAATCAAATAAATATCACGGTCACAGCCTAATCAATACAATAGTCGCCAAAACACCAAATAAAGATATCCCATTGTTCAAATTACGAACACGAATTGCGCGCGAAAAACATACTTACACAAAGTTTTCAAGCGCTATCCTGTAAATACAGCCGGCTTTTATATTATTCGTGTTCTTTACTTTCGACATTTCACACTCTAAGAATCATAACTATCAAAAATACTAAAATATGCAAATTATTTGTGAACCGACCGTTTGGGTTACGGAAATAACAAAATACCGCAGCCGACGTATGGCAACAGAGACACTTTTATTTCGCGTTTTTTATTCAAATGACGTCATAATCACAATAAGGCAGGCACTGACACTGACAGTTTTAGTGAAGTGGACTCTGATAGTGGACTGAAAGTCAAAATGTTCACGTATAGATTTAGTATTTGTACGGAAGAGACTTTTTCATTATACCTAATTACGAAGTAGAGAATCAATCAATTAAACAAAAACACATTGGAGTAGACTTATCTTTTTGACAATGTGATGATGAAAATGGACGCTGTGTATCAATTTTTTAATCCGTTTATGTTATGCCTTTAACCTTTTCAACAAGAAATAATTTATATAAAGTTATTAATCTTGTAATTAGAATAATGTGTAAGGTGCAAGGAATAATGTGTGTTGTAAGGGACAGTCCATCGCAGACTGATTGACTGAGGAGCTCAATGTACCCCACATTAATATTTTGAATCATATTTAACTCGATTTTTTTATTATATTTTATCGATTATTCAGTTTTTTTTTTCTTTCTTTCAGTGCCAAACTACATTCTATGTATGCAAAACGTTTTTTTTTTAATAATACCGTTAAAATAAAAAAAATGAAAAAGATTTTGAAATAATCGTAACGATCGACGCTAGAAATCAGCTGCAATTTTTTGTGATGTTTTAAAACAAATCAGTTTTATTGGTTTTTCATAACGTTCCTGAAACAATTTCATGAACCAGTCTTCTTAGTACGGTACATATACTGAACTCAACCCATCTGTTTGCGTAGGGCTGTCCCTTACCTGCATAATATGTATGACTGTATACATTTTAATAACGAATTTACAGTAAACGTTTCATATCATTACAAAGGTAATCATTACGTAATCTCTAAGCCTTTCCTTTCATTGAGTAAATGTAGGAGTTGGTAGAAATAATATACAATGTGACAGTACAGCGATCAGCCCCAATAATCAACCAATAATCAAGGCCCATTCAAACGTCATGTATTGTAAGAAGAGGTATCTAAAGTAATCTGCAATTTTGTTGAAGTATCCTGCTAATCATTTAAAACGCGTTTTGTACATCTATTATTAGTAGGTATGTGACTTCCAATTAAACTTATTGTCTACAGATATATACATACCTGAGTATTAAATACGTGACGTTGGATTATTATTGCATTATTGAATTGGCGGGTATTTTTTTAGTTACGGTTAGAAATTTGTACATTTTGTATGCAACAGAGAAGTCGTTAATCTCATTTTGTTGGATGTCGACTTTATTTGTTATTCAAATAACAAGGCATTTCGCATAACATATTTAGTAACTTATACTTTGCAATTTTCCCAACACTATAATAAAGTTGTTAGTAAAAAAAATATAACGCCGGCCGGTGTCGTTGGCCATATTTTTACAGCTTGCAACCCGAGAAGAATAAATTGACGAATCGTAGCGTTCTCGGGCAAGCAAGAGCCAAACAAACCGATTCCGACCGATGTGCTCGTCTGTCGCTTTGCCAGGTGTATGCGCGTCTTGTGAATTTCTATCGGATGTTTGTGAATGAAAACAAGCGAAAATACATGTTTTCGTGGATGAATGTGCGCTCAAACGGCCTAGTTATAAAATATAACGAAGAACCAATAATAATTAATGTGTATTTATGTGACAAAACAACGTTTCCCCCCGTGTCTAAATTACGAAGAGGGCATTCATGTTTATAAATATTGATTTGTTACATATCGTGTTTTCTAACGATTTTATTGTGTCTAGAAACGTGAAGTGAGATGTAGGGAATATAATATCGTGTAAAAGTCATTAGAATACGAAAATGCAACAGTTAGTCCAGACTTACACGGAAGCGATTGATGGTGTAATCTTGTGTTCCATTTAATTGTGTTATTTTTGTGTTAAGTGCGTGTTTTTATGACAATGGAGGGGACTACAGAGAAGGATTGTTCTCCGTTATGGAATCTGTACCAGCAGATCGTGTCGGAAATGAAGGTAGGTCACATTGGTTGATTTCCTTTGTACGAAGTATGAACCGGTTGGCCGCCCCACATTTGCTACGAAGCTGTCCCGGTAAACTGCTCGCGTTGAACGAGCTATGTTTGACGCTCCGATAATTGCTGATCAGTTATTCTGTACGATACTAAATAATTTTATATGTGGGTAGTACCAAAAAATAAATAAATAATAAAATGCCATATTATTATTTACTATTTACTTACGCATAATAATTTAAATGGATCACCCTTCTTAATTATAATTAAAGTGGCAAAAATCATTCACAACTTCTTCCAGATAGTCTGAATAATGTTCCCACAGCACCTGCCATATGTATGCCCCCAATATTGTACCACCAATATATTTCTAGGGTGAAAAATTTAATTCCTCAGTAAGTAGGCTGATTGATTTTCCAGCTACATTATTATAAAGCATGTGGTAAGAAATGCCTTTTACCCACAACCAGTTTCTGGCAGTAAATACACCCATGTCCTGTGGGAACCACGCACCCAGATAGAAAGCAGCTACAGTCACGTATAGATGACAAGCCAAAAAATGCCCAGCATGCCACGGTCACAACTACATGACAAACTTTCAAAGTAAAAATTAATAGTCAGTTCAAATCAGTTCAATTGATATAATTCCAAACTCTACTATATTGCAAATATTTATGAATGAATTCTTAACTTGATGCTGAGGGCATGTATTTAATTTTTCAGTGTGGCGCTCAAAAGGTTAACACACTTTCTAATTCTACACATATCTCCCTTTCTTATCTTATTACAGTACAACTTACTAAGAACTTATTAGGCGTTTCGTATTTTTTTATGTTTATAAGTGCTTTGGACTATCTGTTAACTTATAACATACAAAATAAATAAATTAGATAATCTATGAATTAAATTTAAAAAATATGTTCTCTTTGATAATATTAATTAAATTAATACTGACATAAAGTCAGCTTTAAACTTTTCAATTACCATATCAAATAGCATCATTAGTTACACAAATATTTGTTGTTTGCATGCAAAGCCAATTCACTTGGAGTAATAGCTAATAACTAAATTAAATATAGGTAAACTAGTTTCCACCAGTGCTATAACCATTTCCTATGGGAACAACTACCCGCACCCTGATGAAATGTAGCCTATAGTTATTCTAATCTATGATGTTATATTACTACAAAGTTTCATTTAAATCCATGGGGTAGATTCTACGTGAAAGAAAAACAAACATTTTATTGTCTTTTCAGCTGAAAGATTATTTCATGATTTGTGATAATTTTATTCAAAGCATACAGCCTAACAAGGAATGTTTTGGCCCTGGCACACAGGGACATCCAGAAGAGTTAAGAATCCTCCAGCTGCACTCTCAGCAGGAGGGAGAGTTATTTAATGATTCCCCACGAAAAAAAGGGAAGGTTGAATATTTTTGCAGTGGTCTGCGACTCTAGGAGCATTTTTGGGAGAATCTCTATTGCCCTTTGTAGTCCCTTTTTGATAGCAAAAGTATAAATTCAAAAGCTACCCATCGAAAGATGTATGATGCCTTCAGTAACGACGAGTCATCTCGTGATAGGTTAGGTAAATTTAAGTACTTGTCCTAAAGATCATAGTTATTTTCGCAGCGTTTCGTCAATACAACCTTTCACGACTACTCTTTACGATCAAAAATAGTTTAGTGTCTTATAAACTATGTTTGTGGCTCAATTACAGCCACTCCTTGCATATATTATATATGAAACCACCCTTGTGGTCTTTGGTTCATAAATCCCCTATGGACGAAGCACGATAAGCGTCAACTACCTACTAGCGCAAAATACCTACTTAGTGCCCAAATTCTTCGTACGTAAGTTTGGCAGAAGAAATGCTGTGAAGACCTCCATTTTAAATGGGATAAGGTGAGGAAGAGAATAAAATTAGATTTGTTTTCAGAAAGCAAGGGTTTTGCTTTTCTCTTCTCCTTGGTCTTGGATATTGGAATAATCGACGAAAATCAGGTAGACGAACTCAACTCATAATTTATGCTATCAGAAATAATTGAATGAAACTTCTCCCTCTACGTTACGATAGATGGCATATCTCATGTTTATTTTTATTGCTTAATCCATCTGTGTTGTCCTGGATTATCTTCTAAGCCATTTAAACAAGTACTTAGGTTGAGGGCATCACATCTAGGGAGCGAAGATGACCGAGATTGAAAATATAGAAACGAGTACACGAAAGGTAACAGCGTCTAATTCTTCAATTGCAACTCTAGCAGTATATGACCTACAGCCGTGTGCAGACGTGTGTATTCTGATTACTTTAAGTCTGCGTCGCAATATCCTATACAAGGTCATTAAGCTAATCAAATGCATTTGATGTGCGGAGCATCTTAATTGTTGCTTAAGGCTACATGCTACGAATGCCTGAATTAAACGTGTCCAGTCTTAGACCACGATATCTGTTGGGAGATTATGTTTTTCTTACAACAAGGTAACGTCACCCTGGGCTTGGTTTTTTGAAGACATGATTGGAAGCCAGAGGAGGCGTTCGTTGCTAAGTCGTTGTAAGTAACAGCCGCACAGGATGATCGATCATAAGATTAAGCAAAGCGTGGCACGGTCCGTGGATAGGTGACGGTTCCTCCGTGTTTCGGAAGGCACGTTAAATTGGTGGGTCCTAGCTGTCTTTTGGACATCTTTGACACTATTTACGGGTAGTCAGAAGACAGAAAGTTTGACAACCGATCTTATCAAGGGGCAATAATAGGAATTATTTGAAAGACCCGGACATGAAACACAAAGGGCACCAGAATCCAGAGGTGAATTTTGGTCAGTAAAACAATCTGACACGTTTCTCCGCTACATCCAGGCCTGGGCTTGCGATGCACCTCGACTGTTTGTTTAAATATCACGCAGACATTTAAACAAAATAAATTGGCCCCGCTAAAATATTATGAATTGGCAAATCCGAATACTTACCTACTGACTGTTCTTATTGTGCAATGCCCCTTACTAAATCAATCAATATTGTTATTCTTCAAATAAACCGCACCGGTATAATATTGCCCAGAAATAAATATGCAGTAAGTGTTTTGATGAAGTCACACATTCTCATTTAGTTATTTGCAATAATTATATCATCGGCCAAGGTTATCTAAAGGTTAAGTTTGATATTAGGTACCTATTTGGTCGAACTTTTTATTTTAATGACCAAATGAGTAAGCATTTTTGTGTTAGCTATAGAAAACATACAAAACAACTAACTCAAATAAAGGTAAAATAATTGTTATTATTTGACTTTTATTAGTGACGATTTTAAATGATAAATAAAGGTTGATCTTCTGGGACTGTGGGTTATTCGCAATAGTTTCCGCGGCCCTACCAAAACCTCCAGAAGGAACACCGAACAAGGTTTTCTTCAGTAAGAGTCTGACACTCCCTTCAGCTGGACTCGCAGCGGGAGGTGTCATTTGATTTCCCAGGGTAAAAAATTAATGATCTTCAAGGTCAAGTCGCGGTCAGTAGTTTTTGGATGGGTGACAACCACAAGCGTGACCTATAGTTATCATATTCCAATTCATATAACTCGACGTTCCAAATACTCAAAGCCTAAAATAACACGAGCTGATTAGCCATAATATGTAATACGAATTTATTAATATTTAGTTGATAAGCCAAACTAAATAAGCAGTTCCCGCCGGATATCAGTTTCCTTTTGAATTTAAATACTTGTCACTAATTAGAGGCGTGCCGACAACCGGTGACTGCTAAAACCGTCACTGAATGATAATAAAATAAAAATACATTCATTGATTAAATACTTACCTTCTTGTTTCAAAGCAAAGCATTGAAGAAGGAGGTTTCAGAAAGAATAATAACGGATCAGCCAGCTACGCAAGACATATAGTACAGTTGAGCAAGCATTTTGCGCAGACACATTTGCACTCTCTACTCCCTCACTGTCCAAGCCCGATGGTTTGGACCGGAGAGAGATCAGGCGCAGGACCGGTATTTACGTGCAAACATTTTCATGAAGCCATAATTTTTTTTCAGTGGCAAATCATCAAAATAACCTCTCCAACTGTGGGTGCAACTGGAGTGTGTGTCAGACTTTTTACAAACTAAAACTCACTTTTATCCTGCTAGAGGTCTTTGTGTGAGCCGCGTTAACTCATAGCTCACAACAATCCGTCAGATATATGTGATCTTATTTCTTCAATAATTTCCTTGACACATCTCTGCTTAAGCTTATGAGGTAAACGTGATGATATACCTATTTCTAAAACCATGGGAAGACATTCAATCCCTAGCAAGGCAAGCGTTTGAAGTGATAAGCTCTAGTATTGTGTCTAGTTAGCAAAGTTAATCTGACGCTATTCAGACTTGTACACTGTATCGTGGATCAGGTAAACAACATAGGTCAGCTATTCTGTATCAACAGACCTGGGAATACCTATAATAACATAGTAAAGAGGAAAGATTTGTTTGTTTGCAGCAAATGGGCTTCGAAAGTATTGAACCGATTTGAACAATTATTTCACTGTTGGACGTACACTATCCTCGGTGAACATACGCTATATTTTGCCCCGAAGTTTTCCCGGGAGTAATGCAAGCCAGGACAGCATAAATCACCTACCACCTACGCAGGGTAGCAAAAAACGTTAGCTACTTATGCCATCATAGCTCCGCGTTATAATTGGCACAAGCATTTCAGAATGATTAAGTTCTCGGTAACGTCTATTCACTTCTTTTTCAACTTACTCCATGTAGTGATCTATGAATATTCTAATTTTAGACTGCGAGTCTCGATGTAACCCAATTTCCCTTCCCATCTCTATAGGGTGTGAAAGGCGGACACCAGATACCGCGTGATCATAATCCAATATATTACTCGTAGAAAACCTCATTCACTTACACACGTTTTCAAGAAACGTTTACTGACTTCGATTATTTGACTATCCGGAACCGCCCTATTGATAAATCTATACTAAAACGTCTGAAAAATATGCGTGGAGACCTAGACATCCTAATAAATAGTGATAGCTCACACATGGATTTTTGTTCACGGCGTTACTTACGCACCTGTCATTAACTGTTAATCCAAGTACATATTAGGTACCGTACTTTTGGCAGAGGGGAAAGCACGGCAATGTCGTCTCCAGTTGGTGAAATGCTCTAAGTTTAGCAAGCGTTCTCAAGTTGTGTCCTAAAAACGGATACATTAGTACTTTCCAATACAAACAGACTGTGACTTTACGTGTTTAAACCGAAGTAAACGTGTGCTTATCTAAATTGTATTAATTTCTATCTGTTTGATGATTTCTGTAATCTTGTGCTTGTTGTTTTGTAAGGTAAGAAGTGTTTACTTGATTGTATTATATTTTTATAGCTGTTATGCTATCGTTTTGCAAAATGAGCTCTCCCTTGTCTCAAAATTCTGCCAATTTTGATCGACCATGATTTGTGCTTGCTCTCAGATTAATTAGATCCTAACTACCCAAATTAAGTTAACTAGGTGACCATAGTATAGTAACATTGAAAAAGTGGCCATTATATTGAAAATAACTATAATTAGTCCTAACTTTCAAAAAAAGGTGCAAGATACGTCATGATTTTGCACAAAAATACTTGCATTCGTGGGTGATTCGTTCTAAGCAGAGTTCTATTCGTAAATTGCGTAATAACAGCTGTATTTTAACTATTGCTTCATTGAAATATTAATCCTTAGTAACGAAACAAGCATTGTGTTCACAGTCGGCTTGTTTCGTGTGGAACTACAATTAAGATCTAATACATTGACTCAATACTGTTTTATTTTTATTCATTTAGCCTCTACGTTTCGCAAATTGACTTCTTAAGGAGCAGTTTGTAGAACAAATTGTCCGTCGGGAATGTTATTTTCTGTTTCTAGTGTTGTTTTGGCAGTTTTCAGGGTACTTTGAAGAGGTTTAAATAAGTAACATGACTTATTTTCGTTTGGTTCACATAATTTTGAGCTATCTGTTTGCTTTCCTCTTAAAGAAATATTGAAATTTACACAATATCTGTTTCTATATGAAATCTACATCTAGATTTGTTTACTAATGAGAAATTCAAGGTATCAAGAAATAAAAGAAAAACAATTCTTTAACGCTGACTAGTCCAAAAAAGGGAACCCTTAATTAGGCGTAACAGCATACAGACTAGAAGACCTGTCTAGACAGAATATTAGCAAAATATCTCACGCTATTGCAATTTGTTATCAAGGTCCTGAGTCGTTAAGTTTAGGCAGTTAGGCAGTTAGTGCACTGCAACTGAATGTCTGTCGAGTTTTATTTTGGAGAGAAAAACTTTTAACCCAAAAGAATGGAAGGGTTTTAGCATTAAAGAGGTCTTTGTAATGGAATAAATCCAGTACCTGTTACCACCTCTCGTATTTCTGCGGCCAAGGCCCGTGGCTGTTTTTCAGCCTTGAAACTAGCTTTGTTGCTGGGTTGCCCTTTTGATGTAGACTTCATTTACTTACGTCATAAGTAAGCGGTCACCCACAGAAGCTGTTGTTGCTACCCTATAACATAAATAAATACTGCTTATGCCCATATGTGGAACACTTAACATGGAAAGGGCCACGCAAACCGTGCGTTATGGTGACCACATATGTAAAGATACATCCCACTCGTTCAGAACGAAAAAGGTAAATATTCTGTCTGCTTTCTACGGCTATTAATGGCTTGTCAGTTTATTTACGGAATGCGTAGGAGTTTATGTTCGAACCTTATGTTTTAGCATGGACATCCATTTTGTAGAGCGGACTTTCTCGAAAATTGACCATTTTAGCATCCGTTCCTAATAAAGTATACCTACATTATATTTGTGTGATGATTTATTTTCAGCTTATCAATGCAACACAGTCAACATATTCAATACCTACCTACTATAAATCAAAATGAAGTTGAATAAGTTTAAAGGAAAAGCCAATTCAACATTATATACTAAAATGACCTCATCAATGACGTCATGTCTGGTTCGATGATGTAGTGGTTGCAACAATCTCCAGTCTTGTTGACGGTGTAATAACTTCGAAATCGGTGTTGCTATAGTATCAATATATGCTTAAGCTGTCCTGTAAGTGTCATTCCTACACATTGACTCTGTACTTATTTCTATCTATACCATCTATCAGTTATTTAAAAACACCTCCCCCTTAACGAGTTCACCGAAACAAACCCGCTGTGTAGCAAAACGTATGATTAACGGAGAAATAAATTATACATCGCATGCACTATTTACTTTAACAGTTGCTTGTTAGCACGATACATTAGTTATTGGAGTCGTTTATCGTCGAAACAGGTTAATTGGGACTTGAATTTATTTACTAATTGATGTATGCACTTCCTGTGTCTTAAGATATAACTTTGAGAAGATTTGCCTTGTGTGTCTTTGAATGGTCTTGTGGCTCAGCCACTTTTGTTTCATCTGTTAAAGTTACTTTATCAATGGATCATCTATCCCCTACATCTTCGTGTTTCGGAAATTATATCAGTAAGATTTTATTGGTATTCACTAGACGCCCTAGACACACAAATACAAGTATTAAATACTTTGTTTATGCCAGTTTAATGAAATGATTAACATTTCCAATAAACAAAAACTTTCTTTGTTCACCCCTGTTCCCGAGTCACCTTGACCTTTCAGAAGGCAGACGCAAAGGGCACACGATGTATTGGACGACTAGACATCGGGAACGAACTCGCGACAGTCCCGGTGCGGATAATATTGAATCCTTAAGAGATTTCAAAGCTTTTATGTTTGAGAAATGCTTGATGTTTAAATTTTTATTGGAAAACATAAAAGCGGTCTTATCGATTTGTGTCTTGGTGTTCAATTGTACCATGGCAACACAAAAGATTTACTTGATTAACCTTCTATGGAACGATTCTAATATTTTTACTGTCAAAAAATACAATACAAAAATTGGTTATGTTGGCGTTATTGTTAGAATGTGTTAAAATACTGATTCTGCGAAATCAAGAAGTCGTGACGTAATACCTTCATCTCTTTTTACGACACCAACAGAGGACGCCGCCTAGCTTATTCTTTGTAAGAATTTTATATTCTTTCCAAATGTGTTCGCTGTTGAAGAGGTAGCTCTTACACTAAGCGTTAGCGGAAATGCCGACTGCAACACGTGCCACCTAATAATATACGACGGAAATATCAGCCGTTTGTCGTGGACAGTTTATTGTGATAGGCGGTTCAACATGGGCGTTTATGAACTATTGGAGATTTTATGGTTGATTAATGATCCCTTAGTTTTAGAATATATGTATGTATACTGGTGTGACTGTATGTAGGCGTAATAGTAATGAAGGTTTAGCTTTAGGTCTAGGAGGACTTGCATATTTTGTTCTAATTGTAGTTTTTCATCGGCCATTCGTTGCTCTCATTTATATTTTAACTGCAAAAATTGTCATTGATTATATACCTGCAAAGTGTGGGTGTTATTTTGGCAACATATCTTCTACCAAAACCAATAATGATGGCGAAAATTTGCACCAGAGTAGGAAGAAATCTCACCCATAAGCAGTTATTTCATGGTTTGCAGCGTTCCTCCCAATGGCCATACGGCACATACACTTCAATGTAACGAAGATGCTTTTAATTACTTTTATATCTTTCTTCGTCACGCTTGGAATGCCTCAAGTTGCTTGTTGCAAAACTCACGTAATTCAGTTAATTGGTTCACCAAACTAGTTTGATCCATCCGCTTTTTGTAACAAATAACCAGTTCTTATCATGAATTCTACGTCAATTTTGAAGATACAGTTGTGTCGAGGACTATTTGGGCTAAAAGTTTTTGTTGCAATTCATTTGCATTAATGTGTTGTTTTCGGTCGCTGAACCCCGTTTCGTGGCTTTTTTACGAGAATTTTTATTTCCAGAAATATGATTTAGTCTAGATTCTATATTGGTTAATGATTTCCTGGTTTTGTTTGCACTGCTCTACTGGTTTTTGTTACGTGTGCGTTGCATTCCTGATCTGCTCATGTCAGATTATCTGATGATTTAGGGTTTTTGAGATTAGATTTATTGCTACCGTATTACTTCTGTGCTAGCTCACAATCTAACGTCTAGCTTTTGTTACAACAAGGTCATATGTTTGATACATAACTGGAGCATACATTTCAGAATAGATATTAGATTACTTAAATTATTATCTTAGAAACATGACATTTATTAATTTAGTTACGTTTTTTCTTTTCTTCCTAGTTTCATAACAACTCTAGTGTAAAAGTGGGCCGTTCTAAGCCACAAGTCAGAATCATAATTATGTCTATTACAGAACTGAACTCCGCCTACATTTCATAAATATGCAACTTTGACAATTATGTCGACGCCCCCTCTCAAGAACACAACTATAGGCCCTAAATCATTGAATATGACGTCATAGATGTTTTGAAATAAATTGTTAGCGATTCGGAAGTATGCCATATTCATTAATTTAGTCTCTATCCAGAAATATGAACAGGGGAGCAGCATAGAGTTGAATATTACCTAAACGGGAGCCCGTTGCGAGTAAATGCATTTCAGAAGATAATATAATATTTTGATAATAATATATTGTCTATTCATGAGAATGCATGTAATCACATTTCGCACCGAAACAGACTAACTAACTCGAATCCATTAAAAGCTTGTTACAACACCGTACTACTCCATAATTAGCTAACAACGTTTCCATATACCATTTTCCTGGAGAACAGACGTCAAAACAATTACTAGACTAACTGCAGAGCTAGACAATAACTAAGCTTATATTCCGAACAATATTTACTCTTCAACTTAGGAACCCAATTACAGGCAGCGTTTGAAACTAGGCAGACGATGTAAGTAGGTGCAATCGTTAGCAACAAAGGCGTAAGTCGGCAACCTATTTCTATTGTCTGCTGCATCGTTCTAGTTTGAAACCGGTGCATGTAAGCTTCAGAACAGGTTATGTCTCTACGTCTGAACTTTAGAACGGGGTATGCACTTTAGTCTATATGTATTTGACCCTGGCAAATTGTGTTTGAAATAAGAACGAGAAATGAGTCTGTAATGTTCCGTTTCTCCAATTTCACTAAAATATCCTTTCATTTTGTGATTTCTTCTAACTCCTACCAATTCTTAATGGACTATAATCCAGATTTGATGAAACGTCTTTGTTACAAGCTATTCCGTAATCCTAAATTGGGTGTCCCCAGACATCATTACTTCAAGTACTAAGACAAACACTCATTAGTAATTGCTGTCTGAGAATTTGAAGGTACTACTTGAATGTCTTCTTAGGTTGTAGCAAAAGTTGCCTACAATAGTTGAAAATTATTATCTTTCGATCCTGAACTTGATAAAACCCACCTTGACCGAAAGACATTATGGCTAGTCCTATTGTCTGTGGCTATGTCTCGGTTAGCAAACCGGTGTCATTTGTCTTTGGAACTGGTTGTATTTAAACCTAACATTATTCAGCTTGACCTGTTGAATGTTAGCAAGATTAACATTGTAATCTTTGAAGTAGTCTTGTTGGAAGTTTTGATAAGGAATAATAGAATTAAGAGGAGCTTAAATGGACCACATCTATATTTGAATGCCAGCTGAGCTTATTGTCTTTAAGAGTGCTATATAATAACTAAATCTGTCCCACTGTGTAAGCAAAAAATGATTCCATGCTTTCATTGCACAACTCTTCTAAATTAAATCTTCGCAACCAAATTTAACTAAATGCACAATATCCCTTTATTCCTTAAGGAAAACTCAAAAATATCAATAAATATAAATACGTCAAGAAACTTCGGCCCAAAAACCCATTGAATTTAAATAAAATATTCGGAGCTCGGAAAGTGTAACAGCAGTCGTTGCCATGATAGTCTATTGAATATACTAATGGCTTGGGGTGTAAGCAGGGGTGCGTATTGATTTTTACTATGCAAGGTTAGGGTTACGTCTGCACTTTCGGTTTTGTTCGCAGCTTCGTTTACTTTCGGCCGTGTTGGGTCAGTTTTCTGACACTTATGATTTTGTAGAGCATAATTTGCATTGTTTGCTGAATGCTGGTTCTTTGGCCCATCTTTGGCAGTAACGGGTGACCAGAAGCCAGAAAGTCTGATAACCAGTCTTAGCGAGAGATATTGGGTTGCCCAGGTAATTGGGTTTAGAAGATTAGATAGGCAGTCGTTCCATGTGCCACACTGATATTCAGCTGCTTTGGTTTGACTGGAGCTGACTCCAACAAAGTTGGGAAAAGCCTTAAGGCCCTGAAAAATATAGGTCCCCAAGGATGTCTGAAAGAAAATTTTCATCCATCAATCAATCAATGGTGTAGTGATGACTTGCGCAAGACGGCTGGCAGGAGCTGGATGCGAGAAGCCGAACATCGATCTCAGTGACGTGCACTTGGAGAGGCATATGCCCAGCAGTGGACTGTGATAGGTTGATGATGATGATGATGATGATGAATCAATCACCAACTTTCAGACTCCGGGCTACATTACAGATGATCAATATTTGTTTATTTTCGAGTCATACCATTGTGATTTATTTCTTAATGGCATGCTCGATCATTTCGTTACAATGCATTAAGTTTTTGTCATCATTCATTGTGCAAATGTTCATTTGCTTCAATTCGGCGTATCAATGAATCGAATTTCGAGGAAAATCGAGCAAATATATTTCGTTAGTCGTCAATATATTTTGTAATCGATTGAATGCTACTCGAAATTGATTCGGTTACGTGACTATTATCGTGTGGATAGTCGATTTATATTTGAAACGTTCGTGCAGTTCAGTATCTTTTCATGAATTAGCTGATAACTTTCAACACAATGGTTTTAACTGAGTTATGGCTGTAGGGTTTGTGCGTTTTAAACTTTGTTTTTTATCTTCGAAATTAATTCATTTCTTCAGATGCTTTTTTGTTTTTTCTGCCATTGCGTTACGAATAATTTGTAAAGTTTTTTTCTCTCTTATCATCTTTTGCTGCAATGCGTAACTCTGGGTTCAGAAAGCGTGAAGGTTTGTATTAATTTTAATTATATTACGAGTATAGTACTCGTTCTGGTGAATAAGGTATTGCGTCCGTAATAAGTCGTGGTGGCCTAATGGTTAAAACGGCTGTCCAGGTCAGGCAAGTTCCAATGTCACTTCTATGTTACACCTATGTTCTTTCTTGAGAATAGGTTTGATCACCAGTTGATTATATACATATAGGTGAATCAAAACATTAATAATTACCTATTGACCAAGGTTAGTGATTAACGGTCATTCGTTCCCTGTTTGAAAAGAGGCTAGTGTCTTGCAGTGGGACAATAGGAATATTCTAGAAATAAAAACGGAAGTATTGCTGCATTCTCCCTTTGTATTATAACTTTAATAAAGTCTGATGGAGAATAATCGATGGTAAAGCTATGAATGAAGTATTGCTTGGAAAGGTATGAGTGCATTTGTTTTATCATCATCATTATTAGAATTGACTTCACCATTGCTTCAGTGTTATTGAAAGGATTGCCTTACTTGTTCATCTACGTCTATGTCGTCAGATCTGAATAAGATGATTCAAGGTTTTATGAAGCTTAAAGCTTAAATGTCATGATCTCCACAATTTATGTTGTATTGAGATGTGATATCATCAAATGACCACTCCTGCTGATAGTGCAGGAGTGAAGAAGTGTATAACTTTTACTGACTTAAATCCCATCTTTGTTCTTTCTGGAGCCCTTGGTGTACTAGGACCGAGGTAACTCGTTCATACAATCCCACAGCTATAGGGTAGCCTATAGGGTAAAAATAGGAATTGAGAGGCTGTTAAAATCAGAATAAATTCTAAATCAATAGCAAAACAATCTTTGCTTAAACTTTGTGTTTGTAAAAATCGAACATTTGTTCATACGTTTTCGGATGCTAAATTGCTAATATAAGATTCATCTTGTTTTGGTACATTTCAAGGCCGTGTTGGCTATGCAAAAATGACCGCCAATGACTTGTTTCACATTAGAATATTTTGAGCATGTATTTCTAGCACTAGTGAGTCATTAATCGATTCAATTTGCAGTATAAAATCTTGTGTGATAATATTTTTTGAATGCAATGGTTTACTTTGGTTTACGGTATATTTTTATATTGAAAAAGGAAAATTTGTCGTTTTACTTTGAGCATTAATGTTAATCAAGCCTTTTCGATACAGTTATGAAAGCTTTTCCGATCGGAAAATTTGTGTTCTCATTCAGCTCTTTTCATGTGTTAATTTGAATATTGTTTTCGTTTGTTGGTAGAATTTATTTTAAAGCAATAAAGTTTTGGACATATTTTAATAGTTGAAACATGTTATTCTAGATAGTTCTATATATACTATTTTTCTACTGTAACTTGTGACTGTGATTTTATGTCATGCAGTGAAGAGTGCCTAAGCTCAGCTTTAATTAATGACTTTCTTACGAATAACTTGCCATTCTATTGGTATGAAGATTTTTGTATATTGTTTTCACAGATTCAGACATGATCTATAAAGTCTCACAAACTTTAGTTAATCTTTTACTAATATTACATATAAAGCTGAAGATTTTGTTTGTTTCAACTCACTTATCCCTGGAACTGCTGATCCGATTTGAAAAAATCTTTAATTTTCTTTGATTGGGAAAATTTTACAGTTTCGGATAACTTGATGTGCTGGCGTCTATCATATTAACAGGTACTATTCTAATATTTAATGGTTTATTGGTAAACGCATATTTCAAAATCTTGTTCAGTAGCTACATATGCGTAACTTAAATGAATACACACTTACCTCAACGTACAACGTACCTACTCAAACTTTTAAAGTAAAATACCCCCAAGTAATATCATAAAGGCTTTTAAACGAAAGTCCAGAACTTCCCCGTGCATTACACTCGACGCTATATTATACCGTGAACACGTACGTAGAACATACGTGACTAGACTTCTATCGGTCCCCGGTCGGTGTTTCAAACCTCTTCTAAGCGACTATTAGTTTGGTTTATGACTAGTGTTGTTGGATCTAAATGGTCTTTCCGGCAAGTTTTGGCTTTATTTTTTTATTAGGCACAAATGTTTTGTAGATCAGAGATAGGAGAACTGGTCAGAACGTGGCTTAAGATATGGTCCAAATCTGATAACTACACTCAAGAACAGCTGAAATAATGTTGTTAACGAATTCGCGTTGACTTTAGTGCTACATACTTATACATAGTTTACTAGCTGTTCCCTGCGGTTCCACCCGCTGCCCGAGGGATCTAATTCCCGCACCTGGATAAACAGTAGCCTATATCCTTTCTCAGGCTCTAGACTATATGTCTACCGAATTTTATTAGAATCCGTTCAGTAGTTTTGGCGTGAAAGCATGACAGACGGATAGACAGTCAGACAGACAGACAAAGTAACTTTCTATTAAGGATTATATTCGGCAATTAAGCGGTAGGTACTTTCTTATTATTAGATTTCAAATATGCATCATTAAGGATGAGATCTTGTTTTGATAATATCAAGAAACAAAACACACATTGGGTATTCTACTAATTCAATAAGCGATGACGTCTTCGGTGTTATAATACCGGTTTAATCTGTAACGTAATCCACTTACGTGCGTACAAACATACAAAACCAAACATGACAATATAAATAAATAAGTACCTACCAATACGATGTTATTCGATTTTGTTTGAGTAACACTAGATGTAATGCCACCTCCGTGGTAATATTCAATAATACGTTGTCGCTGTCAAATTAAATTAATCGATTGATTTTTGTATTTGAAACTGGATTCATGTCAGTGAACTTAGCAGATCATTGTCTAGCAGATCATTTTTTTTTATGAGTTCTTATCGCATGCACATGAGTTCTATAGTTCCTGATACTTTTCAGGAATAGTTCTGCCGTTTTCAGCTGAAAAATTACACTTCACAAAATGATCTGCTAACTTCCCGTAGCAGATCATTTTTCAGGAAACTGAAAAAAAAACGAGTTTTCATCGCATGAGACTGAGTTCTATAGTTCCTGATACTTTTCAGGAATAGTTCCGGCTTTTTCAGTATTTTTTTTTAATTTTTGAAAATTAACGTTTTTGTCCTAGAAAAGCCTAAACAAAGTCTATAAAGTCCCATTTTCTGAGCTCAATTAAGTCTTGGATGCTAGAAATCATTTGTTTTGGATAGACAGATATTGAAACTGTAACGTAGAACTTGATTCAAAACCGGAACTCTCCTAAAAATACCAGCAGAGCATAGGTGAATGTCTGAAAAGACGAAATATCTCATGTTCAGAGTAAAATATTTTTTTTCTGTTTTCAAACTGTTTCTGGGGGCGGGAACTGTCATGTTCTGAGAAGATCCATATCCGCACTATATTATAAAATAGAATTCAAAACGGGAACTCTCCTGAAAATACCAGCAGAGCATAGGTGAATGTCTGAAAAGACGAAATTTCTCATGTTCAGAGTTAAATATTTTTTTTCTATTTTCAAACTGTTCCTGGGGGCGGGAACTGTCATGTTCTGAGAAGATCCATATCCGCACTATATTATAAAATAGAATTCAAAACGGGAACTCTCCTGAAAATACCAGCAGAGCATAGGTGAATGTCTGAAAAGACGAAATTTCTCATGTTCAGAGTTAAATATTTTTTTTCTATTTTCAAACTGTTCCTGGGGGTGGGAACTGTCATGTTCTGAGAAGATCCATATCCGCACTATATTATAAAATAGAAATCAAAACGGGAACTCTCCTGAAAATACCAGCAGAGCATAGGTGAATGTCTGAAAAGACGAAATTTCTCATGTTCAGAGTAAAATATTCTTTAACTATTTTCAAACTGTTCCTGGGGGCGGGAACTGTCATGTTCTGAGAAGATCCATATCCGCACTATATTATAAGACAGAATTCAAGACCGGAACTCTCCTGAAAATACCAGCAGAGCATAGGTGAATGTCTGAAAAGACGAAATTTCTCATGTTCAGAGTTAAATATTTTTTTTCTATTTTCAAACTGTTCCTGAGGGCGGGAACTGTCATGTTCTGGGAAGATCCATATCCGCACTATATTATAAAATAGAATTCAAAACGGGAACTCTCCTGAAAATACCAGCAGAGCATAGGTGAATGTCTGAAAAGACGAAATTTCTCATGTTCAGAGTTAAATATTTTTTTTCTATTTTCAAACTGTTCCTGGGGGCGGGAACTATCATGTTCTGAGAAGATCTATATCCGCACTATATTAAAAGACTGAATTCAACACCGGAACTCTCCTGAAAATACCAGCAGAGCATAGGTGAATGTCTGAAAAGACGAAATATCTCATGTTCAGAGTAAAATATTTTTTTTCTGTTTTCAAACTGTTTCTGGGGGCGGGAACTGTCATGTTCTGAGAAGATCCATATCCGCACTATATTATAAAATAGAATTCAAAACGGGAACTCTCCTGAAAATACCAGCAGAGCATAGGTGAATGTCTGAAAAGACGAAATTTCTCATGTTCAGAGTTAAATATTTTTTTTCTATTTTCAAACTGTTCCTGGGGGCGGGAACTGTCATGTTCTGAGAAGATCCATATCCGCACTATATTATAAAATAGAATTCAAAACGGGAACTCTCCTGAAAATACCAGCAGAGCATAGGTGAATGTCTGAAAAGACGAAATTTCTCATGTTCAGAGTTAAATATTTTTTTTCTATTTTCAAACTGTTCCTGGGGGTGGGAACTGTCATGTTCTGAGAAGATCCATATCCGCACTATATTATAAAATAGAATTCAAAACGGGAACTCTCCTGAAAATACCAGCAGAGCATAGGTGAATGTCTGAAAAGACGAAATTTCTCATGTTCAGAGTAAAATATTCTTTAACTATTTTCAAACTGTTCCTGGGGGCGGGAACTGTCATGTTCTGAGAAGATCCATATCCGCACTATATTATAAGACAGAATTCAAGACCGGAACTCTCCTGAAAATACCAGCAGAGCATAGGTGAATGTCTGAAAAGACGAAATTTCTCATGTTCAGAGTTAAATATTTTTTTCTATTTTCAAACTGTTCCTGGGGGCGGGAACTGTCATGTTCTGGGAAGATCCATATCCGCACTATATTATAAAATAGAATTCAAAACGGGAACTCTCCTGAAAATACCAGCAGAGCATAGGTGAATGTCTGAAAAGACGAAATTTCTCATGTTCAGAGTTAAATATTTTTTTTCTATTTTCAAACTGTTCCTGGGGGCGGGAACTATCATGTTCTGAGAAGATCTATATCCGCACTATATTAAAAGACTGAATTCAACACCGGAACTCTCCTGAAAATACCAGCAGAGCATAGGTGAATGTCTGAAAAGACGAAATATCTCATGTTCAGAGTAAAATATTTTTTTTCTGTTTTCAAACTGTTTCTGGGGGCGGGAACTGTCATGTTCTGAGAAGATCCATATCCGCACTATATTAAAAGACTGAATTCAACACCGGAACTCTCCTGAAAATACCAGCAGAGCATAGGTGAATGTCTGAAAAGACGAAAAATCTCATGTTCAGAGTAAAATATTCTTTAACTATTTTCAAACTGTTCCTGGTGGCGGGAACTGTCATGTTCTGAGAAGATCCATATCCGCACTATATTATAAGACAGAATTCCAGACCGGAACTCTCCTGAAAATACCAGCAGAGCATAGGTGAATGTCTGAAAAGACGAAATTTCTCATGTTCAGAGTAAAATATTTTTTTTCTATTTTCAAACTGTTCCTGGGGGCGGGAACTGTCATGTTCTGGGAAGATCCATATCCGCACTATATAAAAAGACAGAACTCAAGACCAGAACTCTCCTGAAAATACCAGCAGAGCATAGGTGAATGTCTGAAAAGACGAAATATCTCATGTTCAGAGTAAAATATTTTTTTTCTAATTTCAAACTGTTTCTGGGGGCGGGAACTGTCATGTTCTGAGAAGATCCATATCCGCACTATGTTATAAAATAGAATTCAAAACGGGAACTCTCCTGAAAATACCAGCAGAGCATACGTGAATGTCTGAAAAGACGAAATTTCTCATGTTCAGAGTTAAATATATTTTTTTCTATTTTCAAACTGTTCCTGGGGGCGGGAACTGTCATGTTCTGAGAAGATCTATATCCGCACTATATAAAAAGACTGAATTTAACACCGGAACTCTCCTGAAAATACCAGCAGAGCATGGGTGAATGTCTGAAAAGACGAAATATCTCATGTTCAGAGTTAAATATTTAAAAAAAAAAGCCCCCAGAAACAGTTTGAAAATAAAAAAAAATATTTAACTCTGAACATGAGAAATTTCGTCTTTTCAGACATTCACCTATGCTCTGCTGGTATTTTCAGGAGAGTTCCGGTCTTGAATTCTGTCTTATAATATAGTGCGGATATGGATCTTCTCAGAACATGACAGTTCCCGCCCCCAGGAACAGTTTGAAAATAGTTAAAGAATATTTTACTCTGAACATGAGAAATTTCGTCTTTTCAGACATTCACCTATGCTCTGCTGGTATTTTCAGGAGAGTTCCCGTTTTGAATTCTATTTTATAATATAGTGCGGATATGGATCTTCTCAGAACATGACAGTTCCCACCCCCAGGAACAGTTTGAAAATAGAAAAAAAATATTTAACTCTGAACATGAGAAATTTCGTCTTTTCAGACATTCACCTATGCTCTGCTGGTATTTTCAGGAGAGTTCCCGTTTTGAATTCTATTTAATAATATAGTGCGGATATGGATCTTCTCAGAACATGACAGTTCCCGCCCCCAGGAACAGTTTGAAAATAGAAAAAAAATATTTAACTCTGAACATGAGAAATTTCGTCTTTTCAGACATTCACCTATGCTCTGCTGGTATTTTCAGGAGAGTTCCCGTTTTGAATTCTATTTTATAATATAGTGCGGATATGGATCTTCTCAGAACATGACAGTTCCCGCCCCCAGAAACAGTTTGAAAACAGAAAAAAAATATTTTACTCTGAACATGAGATATTTCGTCTTTTCAGACATTCACCTATGCTCTGCTGGTATTTTCAGGAGAGTTCCGGTGTTGAATTCAGTCTTTTAATATAGTGCGGATATAGATCTTCTCAGAACATGATAGTTCCCGCCCCCAGGAACAGTTTGAAAATAGAAAAAAAAAATTTAACTCTGAACATGAGAAATTTCGTCTTTTCAGACATTCACCTATGCTCTGCTGGTATTTTCAGGAGAGTTCCCGTTTTGAATTCTATTTTATAATATAGTGCGGATATGGATCTTCCCAGAACATGACAGTTCCCGCCCTCAGGAACAGTTTGAAAATAGAAAAAAAATATTTAACTCTGAACATGAGATTTTTCGTCTTTTCAGACATTCACCTATGCTCTGCTGGTATTTTCAGGAGAGTTCCGGTGTTGAATTCTATTTTATAATATAGTGCGGATATGGATCTTCTCAGAACATGACAGTTCCCGCCCCCAGAAACAGTTTGAAAATAGTTAAAGAATATTTTACTCTGAACATGAGATATTTCGTTTTTTCAGACATTCACCTATGCTCTGCTGGTATTTTCAGGAGAGTTCCGGTGTTGAATTCAGTCTTTTCATATAGTGCGGATATGGATCTTCTCAGAACATGACAGTTCCCGCCCCCAGAAACAGTTTGAAAATAGTTAAAGAATATTTTACTCTGAACATGAGATATTTCGTTTTTTCAGACATTCACCTATGCTCTGCTGGTATTTTCAGGAGAGTTCCGGTGTTGAATTCTATTTTATAATATAGTGCGGATATGGATCTTCTCAGAACATGACAGTTCCCGCCCCCAGGAACAGTTTGAAAATAGAAAAAAAATATTTTACTCTGAACATGAGAAATTTCGTCTTTTCAGACATTCACCTATGCTCTGCTGGTATTTTCAGGAGAGTTCCGGTGTTGAATTCAGTCTTTTAATATAGTGCGGATATGGATCTTCTCAGAACATGATAGTTCTTGCCCCCAGGAACAGTTTGAAAATAGTTAAAGAATATTTTACTCTGAATATGAGATATTTCGTCTTTTCAGACATTCACCTATGCTCTGCTGGTATTTTCAGGAGAGTTCCGGTGTTGAATTCTATTTTATAATATAGTGCGGATATGGATCTTCTCAGAACATGACAGTTCCCGCCCCCAGAAACAGTTTGAAAATAGAAAAAAAAATATTTTACTCTGAACATGAGATTTTTCGTCTTTTCAGACATTCACCTATGCTCTGCTGGTATTTTCAGGAGAGTTCCCATTTTGAATTCTATTTTATAATATAGTGCGGATATAGATCTTCTCAGAACATGACAGTTCCCGCCCCCAGAAACTGTTTGAAAATAGAAAAAAAATATTTTACTCTGAACATGAGATTTTTCGTCTTTTCAGACATTCACCTATGCTCTGCTGGTATTTTCAGGAGAGTTCCGCTGTTGAATTCAGTCTTTTAATATAGTGCGGATATAGATCTTCTCAGAACATGACAGTTCCCGCCCCCAGAAACAGTTTGAAAATAGAAAAAAAATATTTTACTCTGAACATGAGATTTTTCGTCTTTTCAGACATTCACCTATGCTCTGCTGGTATTTTTAGGAGAGTTCCGGTGTTGAATTCAGTCTTTTTATATAGTGCGGATATGGATCTTCCCAGAACATGACAGTTCCCGCCCCCAGGAACAGTTTGAAAATAGAAAAAAAATATTTTACTCTGAACATGAGATTTTTCGTCTTTTCAGACATTCACCTATGCTCTGCTGGTATTTTCAGGAGAGTTCCGCTGTTGAATTCAGTCTTTTAATATAGTGCGGCTATGGATCTTCTCAGAACATGATAGTTCTTGCCCCCAGGAACAGTTTGAAAATAGTTAAAGAATATTTTACTCTGAATATGAGATATTTCGTCTTTTCAGACATTCACCTATGCTCTGCTGGTATTTTCAGGAGAGTTCCGGTGTTGAATTCAGTCTTTTCATATAGTGCGGATATGGATCTTCTCAGAACATGACAGTTCCCGCCCCCAGAAACAGTTTGAAAATAGTTAAAGAATATTTTACTCTGAACATGAGATATTTCGTTTTTTCAGACATTCACCTATGCTCTGCTGGTATTTTCAGGAGAGTTCCGGTGTTGAATTCTATTTTATAATATAGTGCGGATATGGATCTTCTCAGAACATGACAGTTCCCGCCCCCAGAAACAGTTTGAAAATAGTTAAAGAATATTTTACTCTGAACATGAGATATTTCGTTTTTTCAGACATTCACCTATGCTCTGCTGGTATTTTCAGGAGAGTTCCGGTGTTGAATTCTATTTTATAATATAGTGCGGATATGGATCTTCTCAGAACATGACAGTTCCCGCCCCCAGGAACAGTTTGAAAATAGAAAAAACATATTTAACTCGGAACATGAGAAATTTCGTCTTTTCAGACATTCACCTATGCTCTGCTGGTATTTTCAGGAGAGTTCTGGTCTTGAATTCTGTCTTTTTATATAGTGCAGATATGGATCTTCCCAGAACATGACAGTTCCCGCCCCCAGGAACAGTTTGAAAATAGAAAAAAAATATTTTACTCTGAACATGAGAAATTTCGTCTTTTCAGACATTCACCTATGCTCTGCTGGTATTTTCAGGAGAGTTCCGGTGTTGAATTCAGTCTTTTAATATAGTGCGGATATGGATCTTCTCAGAACATGATAGTTCTTGCCCCCAGGAACAGTTTGAAAATAGTTAAAGAATATTTTACTCTGAATATGAGATATTTCGTCTTTTCAGACATTCACCTATGCTCTGCTGGTATTTTCAGGAGAGTTCCGGTGTTGAATTCAGTCTTTTTATATAGTGCGGATATGGATCTTCTCAGAACATGACAGTTCCCGCCCCCAGAAACAGTTTGAAAATAGAAAAAAAATATTTTACTCTGAACATGAGAAATTTCGTTTTTTCAAACATTCACCTATGCTCTGCTGGTATTTTCAGGAGAGTTCCGGTGTTGAATTCTATTTTATAATATAGTGCGGATATGGATCTTCTCAGAACATGACAGTTCCCGCCCCCAGAAACAGTTTGAAAATAGTTAAAGAATATTTTACTCTGAACATGAGATATTTCCTCTTTTCAGACATTCACCTATGCTCTGCTGGTATTTTCAGGAGAGTTCCGGTCTTGAATTCAGTCTTTTAATATAGTGCGGATATAGATCTTCTCAGAACATGATAGTTATCGCCCCCAGGAACAGTTTGAAAATAGAAAAAAAAATATTTAACTCTGAACATGAGATATTTCGTCTTTTCAGACATTCACGTATGCTCTGCTGGTATTTTCAGGAGAGTTCCCGTTTTGAATTCTATTTTATAATATAGTGCGGATAGGGATCTTCCCAGAACATGACAGTTCCCGCCCCCAGGAACAGTTTGAAAATAGAAAAAAAATATTTAACTCTGAACATGAGAAATTTCGTCTTTTCAGACATTCACCTATGCTCTGCTGGTATTTTCAGGAGAGTTCCGGTCTTAAATTCTGTCTTATAATATAGTGCGGATATGGATCTTCTCAGAACATGACAGTTCCCGCCCCCAGGAACAGTTTGAAAATAGTTAAAGAATATTTTACTCTGAACATGAGATATTGCGTCTTTTCAGACATTCACCTATGCTCTGCTGGTATTTTCAGGAGAGTTCCCGTTTTGATTTCTATTTTATAATATAGTGCGGATATGGATCTTCTCAGAACATGACAGTTCCCACCCCCAGGAACAGTTTGAAAATAGAAAAAAAATATTTAACTCTGAACATGAGAAATTTCGTCTTTTCAGACATTCACCTATGCTCTGCTGGTATTTTCAGGAGAGTTCCCGTTTTGAATTCTATTTTATAATATAGTGCGGATATGGATCTTCTCAGAACATGACAGTTCCCGCCCCCAGGAACAGTTTGAAAATAGAAAAAAAATATTTAACTCTGAACATGAGAAATTTCGTCTTTTCAGACATTCACCTATGCTCTGCTGGTATTTTCAGGAGAGTTCCCGTTTTGAATTCTATTTTATAATATAGTGCGGATATGGATCTTCTCAGAACATGACAGTTCCCGCCCCCAGAAACAGTTTGAAAACAGAAAAAAAATATTTTACTCTGAACATGAGATATTTCGTCTTTTCAGACATTCACCTATGCTCTGCTGGTATTTTTAGGAGAGTTCCGGTTTTGAATCAAGTTCTACGTTACAGTTTCAATATCTGTCTATCCAAAACAAATGATTTCTAGCATCCAAGACTTAATTGAGCTCAGAAAATGGGACTTTATAGACTTTGTTTAGGCTTTTCTAGGACAAAAACGTTAATTTTCAAAAATTAAAAAAAAATACTGAAAAAGCCGGAACTATTCCTGAAAAGTATCAGGAACTATAGAACTCAGTCTCATGCGATGAAAACTCGTTTTTTTTTCAGTTTCCTGAAAAATGATCTGCTACGGGAAGTTAGCAGATCATTTTGTGAAGTGTAATTTTTCAGCTGAAAACGGCAGAACTATTCCTGAAAAGTATCAGGAACTATAGAACTCATGTGCATGCGATAAGAACTCATAAAAAAAATTGATCTGCTAGACAATGATCTGCTAAGTTCACTGACATACTGGATTCGGCGTTCGAAGGGAGTATACCAAGTAAAATGGTGAGAGAAATATATACAGACGCCAGTACATCTAGCTACTATAATCTGGTCAAATTTCGTTAATAGATTTTCAACTTTATCGCTGAAGCATATTGTTCAAAGTTGATTGTTAATATTTGACAGTTTCGGGTAGCTTGATGTGCTAGTGTCTTTACTTATATAATATTTGATCTTTTGGCAGCTGATCGTGGGGAAACAAAATTATAAGATCGATATTATATTCTTAGATCGAAACAGGGAAAACGCTGAAAATAAGTTTTAACCATATTGGGATATTAAATATTACGTTTGTATAGGTATGTAGTATACATATATTAACGTGTATTTATAGATAATTTGCTAATAACCATGATAAACATAAGATTCAAATTTTATTTATTCAGCGTTACCCACTCAGCAGTACTACATCCGTGGATGACCATCGAAACATTCAACGTAATATGAAACTAGAAAGGAAATCAGTCTATAAACTCACAGAACATTTTGAAATGGAAATTTCTCAATCTCTGACGCTAATTCATAAATCTTTAGTGTTAGAAAGTGCAAAAGTGCCGCAAAGAAAGTACCATTATATTTACGCAGCATGACTTTAAGATAATGGCGTCATAATGGTATCATTGTGTTTAGATAAGACTATAGTGGGGAGGCTGTTTGAGGTACCATTCTCGTGTATGGAGGTCTGTTCCAATGAGGACGATAAACTACTTTAACTTATCGATGTCTGGTCAGATAGAGGATAATTTTTATTGCATTATGAGGGCAATACAGTCAATGGGCATTTTAAGGATTTATACGGTTACCCACGACGTCGTTCGCGTGGGTATTAGAATAAAGACTCACAGCTGCTCTCCCGTAGGTAATAGCGTGATCATATGTAGCCTATATGTTGACCCGACCTCTTAGTTATATTCATGCCAAATTTGAAGTGAATTCATGCAGTACTTTTTGAGATTATCCCGGACATACAAAGAGACAAAAATTCTAAATACTATATTTTTGGCTTTTATATCGATTGTAGATCACGCCCCAAGTATTCATTTTAAAAAATATCCAATTTACAGTTTTGACCTTCCTACAATTTATTATATGTATAGATAGTGCGTGTGGGTTGTGCCCAGTGTGCAGTTTTTCTTATCCAGGATTTCTGAATAATTGGTGTGTGTTTTACACCGAATTTTTTCTTAATAAGTATACCTACTTGTATCTAAAGTCTTAAAATCATACACAGTGTTGACTTGCAACTAACAGCAGACTTGTTCTCTGTCACATGGGATTGAAATATCTATGCTAAATATACTTTATAGGTATCATGATGTACATACCAATACGAGGAAAAACAGACGTAATATTTTTGATGAAATTAATAAAATAATAACATCCAAATTAGACACAGTAGTTGGGGCTAGTTCTGTATTTGATCTAATTCAGAATGTAATGAATAAGGAAACCTAGCTTAACAGGAGGACACAAATTTGTCTATAGCTTTCCTTGATAAATGGGCTATCTGACACTGAAAGAGATTTCGATCTAGGAGTTCAGATCAGATTTGAGCATTCAAAGCGAACAAACAAACTCTTCAGTCTTATAATTTTAGTGTAAATGAACACTTAACACTGAATTGAATATTTAAATTGATGCAATGATTCCTCTAATTGCATTGTGCTATGTTTTTTGTGCATGTAACAGCAAAATTAGTTTATCACGAATTTGTAATGCCTTATACCATTGCATCAGATTAAGCAATATTGGTCTTGAATTTATTTACGTAATCGGAAAAATTGCAATTTTATTACTTCACGTATAATTAAAGGTCGTTGGAATCAGAAATATGCATGGAAATAACAAGTCAGAGGCCTTCACAAAATCACAATTTTATGTATGTACGATCTTCCTAAGTCTTATGCTATTTGGAGTTTCTAGATCTTTCTGTTTGTGTCTTAACCAACAAAACTACGAGAGACCTGGTTGGTCTTTTAACAGACCTAATAAAGGAAGAATTGAATAGTTTTGACGTGATGGAAATTTTATTTGGAAGTATTTAAACCTCACTGCGCTGTTCGTATGATATTCACAATAGATTCTTGTCTGTATTAGAAAGAGATTTTCGTATAAAGTGTGCTGGCGGAAACTGATACTTATAAAATACTCAAACAAAATAACAAATCAATTTCAAGAATGATTTATTTGAACATGGCGCTGAACTTGATTCATTCGAATCGTACTCAAAAGCTAAGATTGACGTCCAAATGGATTTTGATGAGTTTGTCAGTCACTTCGCTTTAGATTTAATGCTTTTTGGGCCAATGATAACTGGACTCCAATTCAATTAAGTGTTTTGAGAGTGGAGACTGAAATGTTGGCTAAACCTTGAAGATTCAATCCTAATTAGGAAACTTGAGAATTAAATTAAGAAAGTTGTATCTCAGATATTGATCTTGAAATTGTTTTGTGTTTCAATGTGCTGGTTTTTGAAGGCATCTTACTCGAGAGAATATTGTTATTAAGTTTACAACTTGACCTGTAAAAGACGAGAAGAAAATTTCTAGCTTCTCATTAAAGCCTTTCAGATAGATATTTCTACGATGACCTATTAAAATTGTATCGTCTTTCTCATTATTTATTGAAAGGTTTTCCTTGCCCTGATGACCTACTTTCTACTTTGAGTTTGTGTTACCTTTGGTAACTATGTACTTATTTCACTTTAATTTATTCTACTGTTGCTATCGAAAGGAATCGATATAAAATTAAATCAAAAAAGGTACTCAAGCTAAAAGAACTTCGTAGATGTTGCCAGCATTTTAGTATCGAGTTTTAGTGTTATATCTATATTAAATCAATTAGGTTTGTAGTTCGATGCAATCTTCCAATTGCTGTTTGAACTGGTACGCCATGAATGGGTTCTGGTATTTTAAGATTTGGTTTTAATATTGTTGGTATAGTGTTTTTTTGATTCCTTTGTTTCCATGTATTTACTTTGATTTGTGTCTTATGTCGTGTTTTTTTTTATTGCAGGTATGTACTGAATATTTGCCGTGATGTCAATATTGTAAGGTAAGGTGTTCTCGAAATTGGTGTCCAAGATATCATCTAGAGAATAACGGGGAGTATGGAAACTTAATAAGTCAATCGAATATTCTTCTATGTACTTATTATGTATGCCTTATTATGTATAATTTGAGCACCATGTGATTTGGTGAATAAGCTTGTTTTAAATAATACTCTAAATAAATTATTTCAATTGTATTGTAAAAAAAATATTACAAAACAAACTCAACTAAACTTTGACAAGATACAATTACACAATTTAAGCCGGACACTTCTACAAACATTGCACTTTTGCTAATCCTCCAATCCGATTACTGCATGCGATACGGCTGTTAATACTACCAGGCATGCGTTGCTCCATGTACTAGCGCGGTATAATTACTTACCTTCCAGCCGATCGGCTTCGGGCCGTTTGCGGTCTTTCTTCTCCCTCCATTTAGGCACATTTAAGTACGTCGTGATTGCTGACGCAACGGAGTACGCTGTGAGAGTAGTAGCTATTTTATACTGAGTAAAGTATCTGTTACGCAGTTATTATTTAAGAGGAATCTGTGATACTTCCATGTATTTTTCTGCACGAAAATCTACTAGTCTTTTCCTGATAATGATGAAGGGAAAACGTAATCCTAGTTCGGCTTACTGTCAAAGAATTCAAAGGTATTAGGTTGAGCGTCCACTAATTAAAGGTGCTAAATGATTATACGAACGATGCAATATTACTTAAAAAAGACTCTTGTACACAATTTCATGTTGTACTTTTAGTGTAAACGATGATGGGAATTTATATATATTTTGTATAAAAGGACCACGTAAGACTTGGTCCTTCTATTCCTATTACATTGTAATGATGATCAAGTATTTAATTTCCATGTCGGTTTGCTGAAAGTAGATTTGGAATAAAAGAGATTTGGTTGTGTGTTTTGCAGAAAAGGTCCCAACTGAACATCGACCCAATGTTTCCATAGCAACCAAGGGTGAAAAGATTAGGAATTTCCTAACAGCAATGTCTTTGAAATCGATTAGAGGGCTCCTTCTTTGTCTGACAAACAGCTCAAACCTACACGGTGTTCTTAACTCGCTTTTAATACGTTTATTGTGAAGCTCGTCCGTGGGATATCGGACGCACCGTTAGTATTTACAATGGTGTATGGTAATGTGTAGTTCCGTGGTTCAAAACTGTGCTAAGGTCAGATCCGGGAGATACTACAGACATAATTAAGCCAAAATGAGGTGAATAGGAACTATGCCTGGAATACCTAAGTAAGTTTCATTTGTGTAATGGCTGTTAAAAGGATTTTATAGCTGATAGAGAGAAAGCATGAGAGAAACTACGATTTAATTGGAAATTTATAGACATGCGGGCGTGAGATTACAAGCATGGTTAAATTAAAACATGTTATTTTTTCTACGCTATCGACGAGGCTAATTTTCAATTTTCGTTGCCATTTCGTTACCTCCTCTGTGGTAATACCAATTTATTATAGTTCGGCTAGCTTTATCTGTACTGACATTATTCAAGCCTTATCATCTAGCACAAAATCCAATATTTCATCACTTATCTCTCTGGTAGCTATTCTCAATTTTACTTTAAGGCAACCTTTTACAAGTATTTTTTTTTCTTTAAGGTTTGGCTCTTAGTATTTTTAGGCGATATCCTGTGTTGTCTAGTAACTGGGATGTAGAGTTTTGATGGCAGTAACTGCCTCCTTGGTCTAGTAGTCGCATGCTACGATTGCTGAGCACGGCGTCACGGGTTCGATTTCCTGGTAGGGTCGAAATTGAAAGAAAGAAGAAAGAAAGAATTTTCTTTGTGGGTTATAAGAAACAGACCGGTGATTGATACACCCGTGCATCGGAGATCACGTAAATGTCGGTTCTGCCCCTGATCTCTCACTCCGGTCGTGTCGAATTGCCGTCCCATCGGACTATGAGATGATGTGTTGCCGCAAATGCTTGTGCACTGTACGAGAGAACAGCCCCCATGAACGACAATCGGCCTGGACGCCATTATAACTTCCATTTATAGAAATGTTACTCAGCCGAATTTGCGAAGGAGATATAATTGGTAGAAATAAGCCAGATGGCGTTCTTTTAGAAAATCTTTAACAAAACAAACAATTCGCCTAATCAAAGATACGGCCGGTCATACGCTGTAATGCCGTTATGTCTCATAGCGGTAATTAGTAACGCTTGTGTGGCGATGAACGCACACATGCATATAACGAGTGTTTATTTATAAATGTGTGCATGGTGGAAGTACTTGATAATGAAGAGCATAGAGTTTTAAAAAAAACTTTTCTATTGTATGTTCTAGTTAAATTCAATGAAGATATGTTCTTTGTACTTTTTCATTATTATCACCAGTAATTTTGATTGATCAACTGCGAGGAAAAGGCCTCTTCTCATACAGGGAAGGAATGAGCGATGATCTCCTCGCTTACTTAATGTGGCAATGGGGATTGTCGATTTCAGACTTTTTCAAGTCCAGGTTACAATGCAAGTACATAATTATAACATAGAGAGTTACATTGGTAGAAACCTGACTAAGCATCGAATCCGCATACTCGTAATTGAGAGGTAGATGCTTAAACTACTAAGCTACTACGAGTTTTTGTAATTGGAGATTAATAAAAAAAAAACATGTAAATTGTGTGCAAGTTTTGGTTTTTTGAAACGGCCGTATAAATCTAATAGATAGTCAATTATTTAAAGATACTGATGGTTAGATTTGATCGTAATTTCGTAGATTATTTTATAATGATTAAAGTTTGGGTATTCATTTTTAATGCAATAAATACGACATTTGTAAGCATTTAATAGGCGAAGTTGAAACAGTTCAGAATAGATTTGCTTTCGAATTACCACAGGATGTCCTTGATTATTTTTGGACACGCTCCGAACCCTTTTAGTTATTTAGGAAATGTTTGGTAAATGTTTCTGTGTTTGGATTTTGGGGATACATAATTTTCTGATAATACTCCGAATATATCAATGTATTTTTCTTTATGAGTCGTTATAATGGAATATTAATTTTATCTTTTATCATATATGATATATAAACATACAGTATATAGTAGGTTGGTAGGTATAGTAGGTATACAGTATGATAATAACCACAAAGCAAGTTAAATATGTTTGTTATTGAACTCTAAATAATTAATTTAAATTGAAAGTCTGTTTGTGAATTTAATTATCATTTTCAATAAATAAATAACAATGGAAATTATAATAATTATTGCTCATTTGAAAACATTAATCATAGCTATGATTAATACAACTGAATATATTTTAATGAATGTTAATTAAAAGCTGAATCTTTCGGAGCTGGACGCTACAGAAACGGCTTGCGTTATAATTGATATTGTATCATGAATTTTACTTGTAAAGTAATTAAATAATTGATTGAATTACGACGGCGACTCGCTGCTGTATAACTTGATAACGGATATTCATTTGGCCTCGTGTGTTACATGGTGCAAAATTTCACACTGGTCCTTAAAGTACACGCGACCACGTTAAGCTACCCGAAACTGACACATTTTCCCAATCAACTTACAACCATATGCTTTAGCGATAAAGTTCAAAACCTAATAAGGGAATTTGTCTGATTTTAGTAGCTTGATGTGGAAGTAGAAGGCCGACGATATATGGATTGGCTGCAAGCTTACATCGATAATCTACATCGAAAAAACTATTTAATCGAAAATGTCAAAAGAATGTTTCTTCTGAGATTACTTCAGACAAGAGTACAGAAGATGAAGAGATGTTGCCCTGACCCCAAATGCTAGTAGTAGTTCCGTGTTACTGGAAAGCAACCTTGCTTTCTTTCTAACGCTATTAGAGAGATTAATTTAATACAATTTATGGGTACAAATGACATTATGCCGTGTGCAAAGTCATATTGTGTTAATGCGCTGAGTTTAATTCATTATTATTAAGGAAGATTCACGCAAATTACTGAAGGTAGTTATGGACGAATGGAGACAAATAAGAATACAAATAGTACAGACGCACACAAAGCTACTGCAATCTGTCAAATTTCCTTAATAGATTTTTGACTTTGTTGATAGGGAATAATTTACAATATCAGGTAGCTTGATGTGCTGGCGTACAACATCGTTTATTAGATAAGTAAGTCCTAGAGTAAGTAGATCCTAAAATCTAACTATAATCACAAAGCCGATTATCCTATTTTGTTTCATTACATAAAACCTTGAAAATCCATTAGGACTACCTACAGAATTGTGGTACAGAACCAATATTAGTAGTCTTTAGTGAACAAAATTGGTACTTTATTGTAATACTTCTGAACTATCTGTTTCGATTTTATTTCCACGCTAGTGTTGGAATAATCGGCTTTCAATAAAACTCTACTTTATTGTGCAAACGTGTAAGCACGTTGGTTAGCTTTTTTCATATTTTTTTTAACATTGAATTTTATATCTACGTAACCATCTTCTTGTTTTTCTCAAGTTTTTCGATAGCAGTCTTCCGAATCCCAAATGAGTCTCAAATGTCTTTCTTTAGCGGCAATTCAAAATTCTGTGATTCTCTTTACTGCTGACGACGAATTATTTGGGATTATTTCTCAGTCACTGTTTTTGTAGGAAATTGCCTTGTAACATCTCCCTTTACGCTATCAAAGTGATAACAGTACATGCAGTACAGTTATATTATGATTATCATCATAAAATATTTATGCCAGATAGTCTTCGAAGTTTTATGTTAACGAGCAGTTTGCTCAACGATATCAATCTTGATTCTCGATCGATCTAGCTTTAGTCTAGTTGGCAGAGATTACGTGGTAAACCGTTAGGCAAACAGTATCCAGATTATGTACGCTAGGTTCTAATATTAATCTGTATTATAAAAGGTATTGCTTGTCAGTGTTACGCGTAAAATTTGCTTTTCATCTTCCATTTTGTAAATCTTTACGGTTGCCCAGAATTGGTATCTCTTTGATTTATGAGTATGACTTGTGTGTGTGGTTCGATTTGGTTTGACTTAATTATAGCATCCAAGTTAGGGGCTGAAGTCAGTCTAGTGTTGTATTTTATGACAACCAAAAGTTTGTCCACATTTCCATTTATTCTCAGGCTAAGTCCGTCTATACAAACATACCAAAACACATGTGTGGTCTACGTTATTCGGGTTACCCCCTAAAGGTGTAACAGCCAACAAAATTGGCATAGCCATAAACCGACACCCAATCAAACGAACTCCGATTTACAATGTGCCTAACCTACTTCGTAGGTTATTCGCGAAATTGTAACCGATCGTGCTTGCCAGCAGTTTGTGCAGTTTAATTTCGTATCTAAAATATTTTGAGTCATTGCTTTGGGTTACAACTTAAGGAGAATAATGTGTGTGGCATAATACTAAAAGAGTGTTGCTGTATGTTTAACAGTTTGTGAGTTCATTGCAACTGCTTGTTTGTTTTTGTTTTTATTTTAGAATACTTAAACTGTTCTCTTTCTAAAGTAACAATAACGACGTTCTATTAAGCAATGTGTGGCAATATGTAATTCTTGTTTGAATCAACAGCAGTTTTAAGCTGATTATCCTCTGTATCTATAAGCTCAACCGATATTATTTTGCATAGTGATTACACCAGTTCTCACCCATAAAGACTATACGCAATCTAACCGTATTCAGAGTAGAAAATGACCAGCATAAACAAGAATGCAAGTAGGTGTGTCTACTATCGCGAATTGCACCAACACGGTTGCGATATTCGGATCCCAGACACCTAGTGCAGACGCGGCGTCTAGTTGACCTGACAAACAGGTTTCGTTGGTCCCTGATACTCATTCACCGTAATCATTGAGATTTTAAGTGTTAGTCTCAGTTTATGTAATATAATGTTTTGTGTTTCGACGGTTTCAGTTTTTGCTGGGTATATGGCTTTCAACATTTTGGATGTGGAAGAATGTTTTAGTTCCGATATTTTGGGGGACATTTGTACGCAAAATTCGATAAAGTATAAAGTCATCATTGTATTTATCTTTTAATACATCTGTATTATCAATACCAACCTTTATCTCTCAGATATTTATTACTATTCCATCAACCTCGTCGTTGAACTGTAAATTGAATAATTTGCATTTAAAATTGCTATAAGAATAAAATATAAATTGAATACAGCAATACATTTTCTGGATGAGGCGTAACTCTGCGTTGTTAATTAGAAAACGCTCGTATTTTATTCCTTATTAAATTAATTAATTTTCTCACTGTTTCCATCGTGAGGATGTAATAACTGTATTAAGAACGGAGAATGGCCGTAAAACGTTTTGTTTCGAGTGCTTGTTTTTATGTAGGCCAGTAATATTTTATGGTGTTATAATTTTGTTCAAGTTCAACAAGACTTAGTCAAGTCTTCATCATTCGCTCAATTTACGTTATAAGTTTTAGCATCATCTTTGACAATATCGTCCTAATAAGTAGTTTTGGCATATTATTTGTGAATGCCATAGTCATAATGGCAGAATTTCTGGAGGAGCTGGAAAATATACTAAAAGATTTAGGTTATGTTTTGGGGTGGGTAGGAGGATAGAACTCAGGATAAACTTGGATAAATGTGAAATCAAAGTCAAGCATGGCCTAGTTCAAATATAAAATTAATTTTTGATATCAGATATTCGTGATAATTACCTTACACTTATTTTGGATCTGCTTGGTTCCGAAACAATTCAAATCGAGTACGCTACGCTTTTTGATGCAAAATAATTATAATTTATAATATTTCGCGAAACGTTTGAATTATTAGAACTTTTGAATTCAAAGTTTTACAACAAAAAACAGTCTAAATTAACTTCGTGGTGTTAGTAATGTTAGTTTGAATTTCCGCTATCAGTCATCGCATTCATCTTAACAAGTGACCCACAATTAGGATTTTAATCTCAATCTCGTTGAAGATTTAACAGCTTAATCTAATTTCGGGACGTGTTTCAACAACAGTTTAGTTACGTTGGTCAGTAAACCAAGGCTATCAATGCCAACGACTTCTTTGAGATTTTTGCCTTCAAATATTTAATTGCTCGTTAATTTTTGATTTATTTGAGTAATTAAAAGCAATAACTGTTAGACATTGATACTCTCGTCCCCTTAAAAATTCGCTAATTGTTTCCAGAATAGGAGCTAATATTTCAGCGAACAATATTAGTGTTGTGAGACATCTTTTTACAAAAATAATCATGCCGTCAGAAAATCTTCACATCTATGCAAAATTCATGTAAATGAATGTAGATCCCGATGATATTGTGATTCCAAAGAGGATGCATAATGCATTTTACGTTGTCGCCCGTCCCTTGATGAGGAATTTAATAAAGTGTTGTAATCGAGACCCTACGTTTGACGTTGAAACACGCTAACCCAGATCTCTTAACTCTTTTAATACTTCCGCAGAATAATAAACAATTCATGTACCGCAATTTTTTCTCGGTTATATTCTGGAAGATCACAAGATTGGATCCATTCAATAGCTTTCTTGTAGCATTCAGTAGTACCTTGATTTTTAAGACCTTAAAGTCGATATCTTTTTTTAAATGTTATAGAATTAATGTTAATCTGCACTAAGCCTTCGGATCCTCTATGAGATACTGAGTTAGTTAGAAGGATTATTGCACAAGCCTCGTGTCGACAGCTATTCCTGTGGGATTAATAAGAAATGCTGGCGGAACAACTTTGACCTAATTACAAATGCCTACTACTAACTCGTGCACGCGTTGCCACCCAACTATTTGCAACACCTATATCCCTTTTCTAGGTCCATCTAACTCATCTGAGTTCCTAAACTTGATATCATATAGTCCAGTCGTGTCGTTTGTGATCAACCAAAAAACCTCACAAATAGGATGTAAAATGACATTAATTCCATCTCATGAAAAAGAAAGAAAAGGAAACGCGTCTTTAAAGAAAAAGCCGTCTTCAGCTTCTTATATGTTTGTCGTAGGATATTAGAAACGTTATCGTATTCCGCGATCCGGTTCAATAATGGCGCGGGTCGCCGCCCTGCATGTCGGTCGAGGGATGGGGCGAGTACAGCTGATCGGGGGACGGAAACTTTCAGTTAGTTATGTAATGGCCGAGTTTTGGGCGGTAGAACCTGGTGTAGCTGAGGTAATTGGTAATTCAACTATAGGACACGTTAATGATGAAGCACTTAATATGATAATATATATTTAATAATATATTTATAAGTATAACACCAAAGTAAAGTATAACTGGGTGTCTATTTCAATGTAACATTGTCATCTAAATACTTTGAGATAGTTATCTATTTGGTGAATCAAGTATTTTTTTATAAAGATACTCCATTACCAGCACTAGCTACTTACTAAAACCCTTTTATTTCGTAAAGGTAAGAACTAACGGAGGCTTGAACTCCAAGTAGGTCACTCCCTCACGGAAGTCGACCACCTGACAATACGGCTCCCAGCTAATTGTTTCTTTAAAAGCTATTCATGCGTGTAGCAAAGCAAGTACCCGATGTTCATTCCAGTCTGGTTAGACTGTATGGCGACCCAAACGTTAATGGTTTCAATATTGCTAATGAAAGCTGGCAATTAGTAATAATAGTATTCGATGCTTAGGATGATGTTTTAGTAGTTAATATTATCCAAAGGATTCCAATCGAAATGTTAGCACAGAAATTGAACATGGAAGGTATGAGTGTGAACCCATTCAGTTTGTTTATCGAATACAAGGTTATGCGACCACAAAATACCTTAGATTGAACTGAGAAGATAATTTAAACTTGATTATCGTAGCCTTTTTGCGGCTAGTTGCCCCGTTCCACCCCGCAAGAAACTAACGGGTCGTGCGCTCATTAGCAAATGCAAAGCACGCTGCATCATCGATGATATGACTAGTTTCCAGCTCAAACAAATATGTTACTACGTTTACGTTATTGGTATTAACGAAATTATGAGTGTGATTGCTAATTGCCATATTAATAATTCGTTTATCTTCAGGATGAAATTCACCATGTTCCGCTTCTTCGTGTAACACAAATAACATCATTTGTAGATTATAAGGTTAAAATATTTTATCGTTAATAGCTCCATAGCTGGGTGCATGTTTGTCATCGGGAGTTCGCAGCGAGCTCGGAATTGCTTTATTATTGCATTAGTTGCGCCGGGAGATCGTTTCGTGTAGCCACAATTTCGGTTTGCTTTACTTAAAATAATTTGTGTCCCCTGTATTTATTTACATTTCATCTTCCGTCTTGATGTTATCTACTAAATTTTATGAGTGGTAAATATTGTGATGCCTGTGTAAATTCTTTTAGTATTTCAATTTACTTTTACGTTTAATGTTATGTACTAAACGTTTATTTTCTTGGATTAATATTTATTGTTGTTAAGTAATAGTTTTTGCTCATTGTGTTTTTAATTTCATCCGTCTTCATGATTTTTGAACTTTATTTATAGAAATTAAACATTTTCGTTTTCATTCAGTTTCTCACATTGCCATTTTACTTCTAGGCACATTTTTTGTCTTTTTTGTTAATATAATTTCTCTCATAGTCTTTTATTTCCCTAAGTTTGTTATAGGAAATGTCTGAATCCTCATCATCGTGTAGTCGCCCTACTCCGTCATCAGTTAGTCGGTAAATGGGTTGCGGTGGCATGTTGCTAGCCGTTTACAGTTCTGAATTGTTTTGTTGCTCTGTTCCTTCAACTGAACTTTACTTGTCGAATAAATTACTGACTATTTTAAACCTCAATCGATTTACGCTTAATCTTTCTCTGTTTGAGAGGAGGCCTGTACGTGAGCAATGGGACGATAAAAAAGGCGGTTTTGAACCTGATCAAAAGATTTTAATTATTTTTGATAATTGCCTCTCTCGAATATAAACATTTAGGTCCTTAATAGTCTTCACTATTTCTGGACCTATGTATCCTTAGACATTTAAAACTATAGAGACTACTATAAATCGTACAGCAAAACCAAATAACCTCGTGCAAAACCGAGGTGGGCAGCTAGTAATACGATATAAATAACCAAAGATTTAATGCACCATCACTGTTTTTCACTTTGGCGTGTCTCAACAATAAATCCGTTCCACACACGCACAAACTAACCACACTTTTACTAACGCGTAAATAAATCTCCCAATCGAAAAAACCCAGACTCTTCTATAGCAGTTCAAAACAATTTCACTATTTCTGGACAGTATCCAAGATTTGTAAACACAAGACTTCCGGTGTTGCCATAAATTGTATGAATTATTGTGGCGTCTGGTCAGTGTTGCTTCTTATAATGTAAGACTGGGTTAAAGTTTGCTTTCATATATTGTTTTGTTGAGAAGGTTACGTGGAAAGTGTGGTGTTGAGTATTCTTTTAAAGGTGTTGGTTCATTTGGTGTGTGTTTTGTAAGAATCAATGATGGGCCAGTTGCATCATCAGGGGTACTTTAGAACATACTTTGTTTTAATTGTAGTGTACAGACGCCAGCACAAGCTACTCGAATCTGTCAAATGTCTTAAATATTTTCAACTTTATCGCTGAAGCATATGGTTCAAAGTTGATTGGGAAAATTTGACAGTTCCTGTATGTATAGGCAGCTTGATGGTGTCCGTACAATGCGTAAAATATACAATTGGAAAAACACGAGTTTCGTTCTTAGGACGAAGAATGATTCAAACTCAAAATCATTTATTCAAACTTGGCTGTAGAACAGCACTTTTTGAACGTCAAAAATTACAAAAGATTCAGAAGAAGATTCAGAAATAAGCCACTTTTAGCCTATTAAGAAATAACTCACTAAGGTGTCGGAATGCGCATCGATTACATCATACTGCGGAAATCTGGGCTCTTCAAAGGTTTCAGTTTGGACTACTAGCTCACTTGAAGGTGGGTTTTAAAAATAGCATTCTTGTACTAATGTACGGACTAGGGTTCTACGAGTAGGTTCACCTTTATCAATTGGGACGCATTGTCATAAATTAATTGCTATTTTTGTTTTAGTCTTTTTGACTTCTTATGTCGATTACTTTATCCGTCAGCATAAGCAAAAATAACATTATTTCAAGCAAAATCTTGGTTTCCAATTATTCATTTGGGACTAACAAAACACGTTCATATTCAATATTATTATATGTTATAATGCCACCTGCCACCAAAAGATCTCTGATATTAAAAGCACTTGAATATTCCACAAATTTTCATCAAAACCTACTCGATTATACCTTCCTATAGCGACGTGAGATCTTAACACCGAAGGTACCCTTAATATCACTTTAATTACGGCCAAATTGCCACTTTGTTCCATACCACTTTATGAATGGGAAATTCGAAGTAATTAAGTCAAACCATTTTAGCAAAAATATATTTTATCGTGGGGGGAACGTCAAGATCGATTTCGAAGGAAATATACATTAGGATAATGTCACGGATCTCGGAAAGGGACATGGATGTTTTCTGGTTGGAGTTGGAACCATTGATCATTGCTATAAAATTCGATGCCTGAGCTTTTTTTAAGTTGCTCTTACACGGATCCTTAAACAATGGCGAATATCTTTCACAATCTGATTTCGTCAGCGGTTTCACCCGCCTCTTGGAAACTACTCCCCGCACTCGGATAAAAAGTTCTCAATAAACACACTGAAATAATTTTTCAAATCGGTCCAGTTCCTGAGATTAGCACGTCCAAACAAACTTGAAGAGCCTTTTCATTTTTGTATAAATTTTGATCCCTGATTATGAATAATATTAAATTCAGGGACCTATTAACATTACTACTGATGTTAAATAGCTTTGAATACGTTTTACAATACGAAACTAAACAGGTGGTTCAGACACAAATCGTTCCTATAAGATATTTTTCCCTCGCATGTTTTCTTAAAGATTTTTATCGTCTCAACATAAAATACGATGTGTCTTTATAGAATTTTATGAGCTTTACTTGTTTGCTAGGTTGACGGCGTCCCTAGCAAATGCTCCTTTGCTTTTGAAAATTTAAGCTTGTATTCCCTTGTGGAGTTAAATAAATAAGGAAGAGTACATGGAAGGTACGAATTAAATGATATTGCACGGCACGTTATTAAAGACCAAATAATTCTACGAAGATTATTTCCGGATTCTGTTAGTTCAATTTGAAACGTTAAATGAGAGACTGATTTCTTGATTCTATTATATTCACGATTGGATTCATATTTATTTTTACTCTTCTTGTTACAGGTAACGCATTTTTCAGTACTAACCTACCCACTGTTACTAGTGAAACTTTCAGGTATACGTAAGTAGTAGTAGACGAGCGGTGCAGTGTCAACAAACTATACTTTTGTTGGAACCTGACCATTTTTATTAGTTAGAGTTTCAACTTAGCAGATTAACTGTTATTTATTATCAGGAAAATGAACGGAAACTTTTCTAATCAAAATTAAATGTAAGTTTCACATACTCAGTGGTTTGTCAGTGCAGTGATTTTATTCTCATTATTTTCCTATTTATTGTCTACCGATTTTGTAAAAATAATATGAGATTACATCAATCCATCTAACTAGTCGCGTGCAATCTCATCTAAATCAATGTCAATGGCAGGTTCCCACGCATCTTCTATACACTAATCATAGTAAATTGTTCTGCGCTGTGTGAAACTCCGGTCACTGGTCACGTTTTAGAAATTGTCTCTTTTACTTGTCTTTCTTTACTTTCGGTTTATTTAAAAGTAATTTTAAAATCCAGCTTATTTTCGCGATCAGTGTTCGGTTCTCCAAATAGTCCATTATTTGGGTTCTATCTTCAATTTGGATCCATGAATGGTGTATGTAGTAGATCTTACTGGGTAGCTTAGCTTTCAAAGTGCGAACAAAATTTTAAGTCATGCCCAAAAATTTATTTGAATGTGACGTGTGGGATTTTCGCTAAGTAAACAAAGATATGAAGTATTCTTTTGATTAATGCTCATTCTACCCAGACTTGTGCACACAATTTGACGGAGCCTTGAACCTAATATTAGTTGCCGTAAACGTTATTTCGTACAGAATTCCTACTCATGCAGCTGAAAGCCGTTCTTGACTTTGATGGCTACACAAACTTAGTTTGCATATATGGAGATAAATACGAAGAACTCGTATAAGCTGACGTATGTATCCATCCTTCTTTTGTTAATCCTGCTGTACTGCAAAGCTTTCTCACTTGACGTACATGATATATCCTTGGATTAGCATCGTGTCTGGTATTTCTATTATGCAATGTCTTAAATGATGTTGAGTATAAGGTGATATGGTACACGTTAGAGAAGCCGCCGCCAATAGCAGAGGAACATGATGGTTATTATCATCATTTAAAGTCATGGCCATCATCATTTAAATACCAAAAGGCTTTTTAATTTCATTCTATTTGTTTACTTTTTTAGTATACACGAAGAAAACTGTCTTTGTTTCTTATTTTTCTATAAAGCGCCCTCAATTTCCTCGCTGCTATAGCTTCCGTGATTTAAAGCCTATGTTGTCTCATTTCCACTAGACGGTAAATTCATTCTTTACTATACGTCGTTGCTTTCCGTTTGTTTATAGCTAATACAAGATTATTGGATTTTTATTGCAGTATTTCATGAGGACTAGATTGATTTGTGGATTTGGGTACGAAGTTGAAGAAGAACAGTTAGTCATTCTAAAGTCGTACACCTCAATATTGATCGGCCTGCTCCACTGTTTTTGATCCACGTGACATTATCATTCACAATGTGAACAATCCTTATTCCCTTCATCGACCTAATCGATAGATCAGAACAAGCAAGTCGTGCATACACGATCCGTGTGATTACGTACTTGGAACATTGTCTCATGTACGTCAACATTCGATCGTGCATGCGAGTCCAAATGATGCAAATCACACCGCCTCAAAATTTACAATTCCAAACAATACTTCATACCAAACTCGCCTTTATCAGCATAATTTAAGACTTAAATTCCCATAAGGATATCATCGATAGACACTTGGGATGTGGATCCACTTTCCTTGATTGGTAATTCGATCGGCGAGTAGGGAAAGTGCAGGAAATGAAGCCGATGAACCTCAAATGTGTCTTCGGTGACGTCAAGGGGACGTTTGAAGGGTGACGTACAAGGGCTGTAGATATTCAAATGTGGTTGATTCGATTTGCCGACCTAATAGGGCCATGGTTGGCGAAAAAAGTTTTTTTATCACATTTCATATTTCCCTGATCTATTTTTGTATCATTTGGAATTCTCGGCGGATAGTTTACACTGTATTATGTAAAATCAGTAGCTCAAACTATTATCTTTACAACGGAAGCTAAAATCCCGCTATCCGACATAATATAAACCCAGCTATTCAGCCAGTAATACAGAATTTAATTATAACTCAATTTTGCTAGCGGTTTCACAATTACTAAAGCGAAGTTCATTCTGGATAAATTTTTAATTTAGTCTTGTGATAATTTAAAGGGATTATATGTATATAAAAAAGAACTTTGACACCTGCTGACGACTTTTAAATCTTGTGATATTATAGCTGGTATGGATTTTGTTTACAAAGAGAAACTGGCTGGCTTGATAACATTTGATACACAATCTTGTCCTACTGTTCACATATTCTCGTTCCGTATGCTTCGGTAAGGAAGTTATATTCGTAACAATAGTAGGAGTCAATTGAGCCACGTCTGGCCACAAACCGCGAGACTGATACTAACGGGTTTCTGATATTTGATATTTTGGATTTCGCTTCAAGATATTGATTTAAAGTCACCGTGTCTGCGAAAATTTGCTCCAGATCAGAGTATAAATAATATTGAACATGATAAAAAGAGAAAGGTACAGATTTCTAAGTATAAGATTACCACAACGATAGATTGTATAGATAATTTGGCTAGAAAGGGGATTAATACTGAGATATGAGATTTATAAAACAGTATGAAAGAAAATCACATCCCGTATTCTGAATTAATCGGGATAATGCCAAGAGGAATCACGTTAGTCTATAAGCGGTGAAAATTATTATATTTTTTATTATAAGAAATAACTACCGTCCAACATCCACAAACAAATTTAAACAGGGTACGCCTTTGAAATAAATATTAAAGTCAACAGTTTCCAAGGTTTCGGTTACAGCGCGGTGTATTTAATATCGCTGTACGTTTAATATAAATGTATGGGTAGTTCTGATGCAAAGATATTGCAACTGTACTGGACTGACCTCGAAAGCAAGAACCATTTTGCTTGCCGTTTTAAAATTCATAGAAAGTTTGCAAGCATAAATATTCCATGTTGTCTAAAAGAAGGAGATACAAAATGCATCTGGCAGGACTAGGACGGACTTGACTGATTAATGGGCCAATCTAAAAGTTAGCCACGTTGTTGAAAAAGATTAGCCTTGAAACTTGGAACGATCCATTAGGATGATAAAAATTGTCAGAAGCCATTTTAGTAATAGGTTTTTGGGTTATATTTAGACGTAGCCGTTTCTAGGGACTAGGGAACAAATGCTTGTTATAAAAATGACCATATTCTACGTTATTGGTTCTCAAATGACTTTGATGTGGACTATCAAAGAATCAAGAATTACGCCTATTTTGGTAAAACAGGCTTTAAAAGTAATTCCTTAGACAATGACTGTTAAAGCTGGTATAATGGCTTTATAATCGGACTATGATATAAGTTCCTATATTCCTGTGTCCTATTAAATTGCGTTCAATGAATTCCGATATAACCGTTGAAAAATACCATACGTGCGAGCAACAAAATAATACGCCCCAGTAAAATCCTTCATTAAAAACGTTCCACGTTTTATCTGAACAAAATTGCAGCTTTGTTTCAATACAAATAGCAGCATTAAATGGATGAGTTTCTATTCTTTTGTGTCCTTTCGCTTTTCTATTGTCTTTGTGTATATTAGCATACTGTACTCGTAGCCCGGGGTATTATTTGTCTCTGGATACTTATGCATCAGAGAAATGATTCCAGCGTTATCAATAGTCATCATCAGCCTTTTTATTGTTCCAGTGCTGGGCACAGGCTTACTTATGCACGGATTCTTCAATATGTTTTTCTTCATCTTTACTTTCTCATTGGTGTCCAAGATATAATTAGAAAATCTATATCATCATCATCATTGCTATGATAAAAGTTTCTCAAAGATATGTAGCACTATTGAAGAATTTTAAAGGCTCGAGTCAAATTGTATACCACACATTTACAATTAAAATTGAAAACCCTTGAATGAAATTACACTTTACCCTTAAACAATTTTTATCGTTGACTCCAAAAACAACGTTTAGTCTCGAATCTATCAGGCTCAGTCAAAGCAATCTCATTCAATTGGACTTGCTAACAAATAAGCCTCTCATTTGTCGTAAGATCTCCCTTTTACGGTCTTTCCGAAGGTAGAATTAAATTTGTTCAGAATGGATGATAAGAATTCTTTGCGTATGTTGTATTATCATGGCAATTTTTCTTTTTGGTGTCAAGGAAAATTGGATTTGTCAGTTACACAGCTTATAAAAACATTTCTGCGTGTGAAACAAAATCTTGCCTACCTTAAAGGATATCATAAGATGATACGAATTCACACAGGTCTCGCTTTTTCTTAATTAAAGAAACCTGAGTTTCACCATTTTAAAATTCGAGCCAGCTACTGTACGAGGTAAATTAAATAATCGTTAAAAAGCCGCAGTGATCCAAAAATACAAAACGAAGCTCTGTTATAGCCGCCGTAAAACCGAATTTGTAAACGAAGAAAATGGCCATGCTGTCTTAACAATACACCGTGTGGATTCAAACAGCGCGGATTGAAGAAAAACATTGATTTTGGTTCACTGTCGCTCGAGTTACGTGAAAAATCTTCATGATAACAATACTATTGTTTACTTCTTTCTTATTAATTGAAATCAATCTAAAATAATAGAAATGTTCTATAGGGTCACGCAATGGGAATATAGTGTCTGTTCATAAATTGTTGCCACTTTTTATTCGCATGCATTTAAAAGTCGAGAAACATAAGAAAAAACAGCTTCTCTCCTACTTCATTTTAGACCAGACAGATTAACATATTTTTGTCCAGACGCAATAAAGTGGTCTGCCAAAATCGTACAGATTAATGTTTCAAGCGCGTATTTCAGAAACTGTATGAACAAATTACACAATTGAACGAGAAATTGAGGGGTGATCCGAAAATATTCGCGTTATCTCAATTGAATTTGAGTACGTTAACCCAATGTCTTAGGAGCATCGAACTCATTATTTCGTAGATATTCGCGATTAAACGATATGCTTTGTTTGTTTTTCAGAATTTTTGTTTTAAATATCGTGGGAAGATAGCTGGAAGGTTAATGAGCTATGGATTGTTTTAGATTGAGTCGTTTGTTATACTTTTAATGAACTCGAATCTTGAGGTAGTCCTAAAAAATGGTCGATAATAATTTGGCATAAATGTCAGCTGATCATCAAGTCACCAACGCCAATGCGTGTATCAGAATCCAGAACTGCGTTTCTCCTAAAATATTCCACGAAAGACTTCAAACAGAACTGCCATAATTCTCCGTCCCCATAAACCACCATAAAGTCCGCAACCATTTACCTATCGAGCGACAATTTTAAGCAGATCACGATCCACGGACTCTCGGGAATAGTAACCGCTTGTTATTGCTCGTAAATCGCTGGCAATGTAAAGAGCTGTTCGCATAATTCTCTTGTCGAATGCTTACGTGACTTTCGGTTCTATTGTTATTTTTGATCACGAATGCTAGGGAAAGTCTTTCGTGACATGCCTTGGATGTGTTTGAGATATTGTCAGAGTATATGACATGGTATTGATGACAATTTGATCTATTTACAAGGAGAAAGACTGGGGCTATCATAGCGTATTGTTTTTGGCGATGTAATTGGAGGATATCTAAAGAATAATATTTCTGAAGATTTATACTTACTGAATGGACAGCATTTTGATCGTGGAAGATAAAGAAAAATTGCGTTTGATTATACGAACCAACCATTTACTATTTTAGTTTTCGGGGTTGCGTACCCAAAAAGTAAAATGGGCTAAGAATTCTATGTCCGTCCGTCTCTCCATCTATCACTAGTCTGCGAACCGCATTAGTTAACATTTTCATAGGCATATAATGGTAACAGACGCATGCACGCTTCAAATAGTCCTAAATTATAATTAATTCATTCATTTAAAAATTATTTAAGGAGGGCCATAAAAAATACATGATGATTTGTTTGGCGGCTTTATAGATAATGGTACGGAGTCGGGATCCATCCATTAAACAGAATGTTACCCATTATAAAATGGCTCTTCTTATCTAATGGGAAACTGAAACCGTTGAACTTTCCTCGCAATATTCCAAGTATAATAAAATTCGAGACTTAAATTATTCAAGTTTTCCTTTGAGGACCTAGGGCGATGCCAGCGAAGGTTGTCAAAAGCAGTATAATTATATTTATAAGAATAAAAAATCTTACCTTAGTTAAACGTGATATTTTACCTCGCACGTGAATTCAGACGTGGTCTTAAGTGGTGCCAATGTACCTGATGTTGTTGCACTCTGCTGAAGAGATATAAGTTGTACATCTCAATGTGATGGATGAATGAACATTGAAAATGATCTTTAAAATACTCCTGCGATTTTAAGTGCAATTTTATGTATAATATTACAGAACATTAGAACATTTTTGTTCTAAGTTTCGTAACATATAAAACAGAAAAAAGGGTTTTTACAAAAAAAAAAACCAAGCCTACTTATAAATACTCGGCGTTAATGCGAACTTCCTTCTTTTTCGAAAGTCGGTTTAAAAGACTAATGGCATGCGGCAGAAACTATATCAAATTGTGATATATTTGTAATAGTGGGTACATAGAAATAAGTCTTCTGATCATTGTACGTTGCATGTCGAGGGTCAGTCCTAAAATATACAGCTGTCTGTGAAGTTCGTGTTTGATTGCGCTCCCGATATTCCACGTAGCTCCCATATTCTTCAGTGGCGACGAGGATGGGATGATTCTACGCGTGATTCGTGAAATAGTAAATAGTTAATAAACGAAAACAATAATATCAAACAGAAATGTCGATTGGGAAAATCGCAGAGTTCAAAGTCCACAGTGACGATTGGCGGTTGTACGTGGAACGTGTAGAACAATATTTTCTAGTTAACAAGATTCCTAACGAATTACAAGTGGCTACGTTAATAACAGTGATGGGAGCGGAGTGTTATGAACTTTTGGTCAATTTGTGTACGCCAGTTAAACCTACAAGCAAAACGTTTGCTCAAATTGTTGACGTCATGGAAAGACATTTGCAACCGAAGCCAAGTGAGCTGGCGGAGCGGTATAAGTTTCGACATAGGAAACAGAAGGAGGGTGAAACTATATCGGAATACGCAGCTATCTTGAAGAAAATGTCAAAAACATGTGGATTTGGGTCCTGGCTGGAAGAAAGCTTGAGGGATCAGCTAGTGTGTGGCATAACAAATGAAACCATACGACAACGACTGTTCGCCGAATGCAATTTGGATTTCGGGAAGGCGTACAAATTGGCGGTTAGCATGGAAGCAGCGGAAAAAGACGCCGCGGCCGTTGAGGAACAAAGCGGATCGAGAAGCGAGGGCGCCTCTGCGACGTCGGTGACGTGTCAAGCGATGTCAACGGGCTCGCGGCGGAAGGGTGCGGTGGCTGGGGCCACGCGTGACGTACGCGGAGCGACAACACCGTTTGATAATATGACGTCAAGTGGACGGTGGCGCGGCGGACGCGCATCAACAGCGCCCGTACCCATGAAGCTGGGTGAGCGTGCGCAGCAACAGCAGTGTCGAGTGTGCGGCGCGCATCACGACGCGAGCAAGTGCAAGTTCGCGCGTTATGTTTGCCGAGTGTGTAACCGGGTGGGACATTTGCGTCGTATGTGTCCGAATTTAGCAGAACACAATAAAGTAGATATGGACATCCACACTATAAGAGATACATGTGAAAGTGATGGCGCGGAAAGCGATGAGGTAATATTTGTAGATATGTGTAAGCTATCAGCAATTCAGTGTAGTCCTATTTATGTCGAACTAAATGTAAATGGTATTAATATTAAAATGGAATGTGACACTGGCAGTGCGGTGTCATGTATAAGCTGGGATTGCTATCGCAGATTGTTTTATGATGTCAAACTTAAGCCTAGTAATTTAACACTAAGGTATTATACCGGTGAGCTAGTAAAACCCCTTGGAGTTATGCAACCATCAGTGAAATATAAAAGTTGTCATAAGCAGTTAGATTTATATGTGGTTGAGAATGGCAAAACACTTCTATTAGGCCGTCAATGGATGGCAGAACTAAAAATACAATTACCTACAGTAACCTATGAATGTAATCGTAATGATATTGTGATGTACAAAAACAATGTATTTGATATTAATGCTTTCAGTTCCAAATATTGTGAAGTGTTCGCGGATGGGTTAGGGAGGTTCACCGGCGGCACGGTCAGCGTGTGCGTGCGCGACGGCGCGCGGCCCGTGTTCATGCGCGCGCGCCCGCTGGCGTACGCGCTGCGCGAGCCGGTGGAGCGCGCGCTGGACCAGCTGCAGCGAGACGGCATTCTCACTCCTGTGGAGCGTTCGGACTGGGCAACACCCATCGTGCCGGTCGTTAAGAAGGACGGTAACATTAGAATTTGCGCAGATTATAAATTAACCTTAAACAAAGTAATAGAAGTTGACCGTTATCCGTTACCCAAGGTAGAAGAGTTACTACTTCGGTTGAAGGGTGGCCGGCATTTCAGTAAAATTGACCTTTCACAAGCGTACGCTCAATTTGAGCTGGATGAGACAAAAAAATACACGGTCATTAACACTCATAAAGGATTATTTATGTATAATAGGCTGGTGTACGGGTTAGCATCAAGTCCGGGTATTTTTCAAAGACATTTGGAGCAATTGTTTGCAGATTTGCCTCATGTGGGGGTGTTTTTGGATGACATCATAATAACCGGACCCACGGACGATGCACACATGCGTAATTTATGCAAAGTATTTGATCGTTTAAATAAATATGGACTCAGAGTAAAAAAAGAAAAATGCGTATTTTTTGCAGAATCTGTGAATTATCTAGGTCACACGATTAGTAAAGAGGGGGTTCACACCTGCCCAGATAAAGTAAAAGCCATAGTTAAAACGTCAGCTCCTACGAATATTTCTGAACTAAGGTCTTTTATTGGTATGGTGATGTATTATGGAAAATTTATAAGAAATGTTAGTACATTATTAGCGCCTTTATACAAGTTGCTTAAAACTGGAACGGCCTATAACTGGAATCGGGAATGTGAAGAGGCGTTCAGTAAAGTGAAGCATTTATTAACATGTAGTGAAGTACTTATGCACTATACACCTGAGTTACCTATAATTTTAACGACAGACGCGAGCAGTGTCGGTGTAGGTGCGGTGATATCGCACACAACGGCAGAGGGGGAGCGTCCAGTGGCTTACGCGTCCCGCGCGCTCACGCAAGCCGAACGGGCCTACTCACAAATAGATCGGGAGGCACTCGCTATTGTGTTCGGAGTTCGCAAATTCCACCAATACCTTTATGGTCGTAAATTTATATTAAGAACCGATCATAAACCTCTGACTTATATTTTTGGTGATAAAGTTGGTATTCCAGTGATGGCCGCATCTAGATTACAGCGATGGGCGGTATTATTGGCTGGGTATACTTATGATATTGAATACGTTTCTTCGAGTAGGAATTGCGCTGACGCACTATCGCGACTACCCTACAAGGAGGGTAAAGAGAATATGATAGTACAAAACGAAAATACTTATGTTAATTTCGTTGAAAATTTTTTACCAGTTACGAGCCAAGAGGTTAGGACAGCGACGGCTGTAGATAAAGTGTTGAGTAGAATTTTAATTTATATACACTCTGGGTGGCCGTCAAACTGTGTAGATGCAGAAAGTATCAAACCATATTTTATGAGGCGTAATGAGTTATATACCGAATGTGGTTGTATTATGTGGGGTTACCGTATGATTATACCACCTTCACTGCAGAAAAATGTCTTAAAACAACTTCATAGCAGTCACATGGGAATCGTAAAAACAAAAAGCTTGGCTCGTAGCTATGTGTGGTGGCCTCATATTGATGCAGACGTTGAAGCACTGTGTAAACAATGTGAGACTTGTGCAGCAGAGGCGGATGCGCCGCCGCGAGTCCCAATATGGCCGTGGCAGTACCATGCGCGGCCCTGGACAAGGATTCACATCGACTTTTTAGGGCCCTATAAGGGTCATACTTTCTTGATTATTGTCGATTCTTCTACAAAATGGTTAGAAGTTTTTGAGATGACACGAACTAATGCATCAAATGTTATTAAGGTCTTGAGAAATACATTTGCAAGATTTGGGTTGCCGGAGGTATTAGTTTCTGATCAGGGCCCACCATTCACTAGTATAGAATTTAAAACATTCTTAAAAAACAACGGAATTAAACAGTTTTTTTTCACCAGCATATCACCCATCATCAAACGGGGCTGCGGAAAATGCAGTCAAGCTATGCAAGCGGGCTATTAAGAAAGCACATAGGGATTGTGTAGATGTCGATACCGCACTGCAAACGTTTTTGCTAGCATACCGGAACACTGTGCACAGCACTACCGGAGAAACGCCGGCCATGCTGTTACAGAAACGTCCATTACGCTCCAGACTGGATTTACTGCGTACTAATCTGGTCACCCAAGACAGAGTCCATCAAGCTCAGAGACGGCAGATGGAGTTCGCGGGGGGAACAGATCGCAGGTTCAGGGAGGGTGATCCAGTTTGGGCTCGAGAGTATGGTGTTAGTGATAGGTGGGTGAAAGGTACAGTGGAGCGGGTAGACAGTGCTCGTAGATACTCTGTGGTAAGGGATAATGGTCAACCGTTAATAAGACATGTAGATCAAATGCGCCGCAGGTCACGTTTATCTGATGTTACCTGTCCGGAGACGATGGGCAATACAGATCATGGGGGAGAGAGTGTGGTCATGCCAGGCAGCGAGGGGTTAGAACGGGTGGTAAAAGTAGGCTCACCAAAGGCGGCCGCTAGGAATAAGGAGGAAAGTTCGAATTCGGACATTAATATTCCGGAAGATGCTATGACTAATGTACAACCACAGCCCCCGCTACCTCCGCCGCCGGAGAAGCGTTACTCTAAACGAATACGTAAACCAGTAGACCGATTTGTTTAAGTTATGTAATTTTATAAATTGTTTAAGTTAGAAATATAATTAAGATTAGTTATTAACGGTTGTATTGTGGTGGAGGTGTGATATATTTGTAATAGTGGGTACATAGAAATAAGTCTTCTGATCATTGTACGTTGCATGTCGAGGGTCAGTCCTAAAATATACAGCTGTCTGTGAAGTTCGTGTTTGATTGCGCTCCCGATATTCCACGTAGCTCCCATATTCTTCACAAATAAGCAAACCAGATTAATTTAGTTACGCTAACTATAATGTGGACCGATACACGTACCGATTGGGGCCCATCATCGTCAAAGTTCAACATTTTTACCATAGGAAGTCTTTGTATAATCTACTACAAAGGTTCTAACAAAAAGAATAAAAATAATTTTATCCTAGACTCAAAGTGAAGCTCTTGCGTAGTAATCGACTCTAGTTTCCAGACCCGAGGCCTTTGTTTTTGATAGTTTCTTATCCATTGCTACCGGATATTATTCGTCTATCAAAAATATGTTCTTCAGGAGCCTCTTTTTTGTTGAAAGTATGAACAGCTTGGATTTCTTTTGTATTTGGACTTATATATTTATTGGTTGCTTAAAGTTTTGTTATAACATGATTGTTAGCTACGGTCATTGGATTGAAATATAGAATTTGGTTTTCTTTTCTAAACATTTCAATCATTCCATAAAAAAAATATCGATTTTACTACAATCATTTATTTTTTACGTCTCGACTGTTTGGTATACATGTTTCATGTAATGGACAAGATAGTCAGGCTAGCAAGACTTGTTCTTGTTGTCCGAAGACAAGTTTTATGTTACCACATTTATTCACGATTTCCATGAAAAAGGATTTTTCTCATTAAATTTTCATTAGATTAATAGTGCTCATTCGGCAGAAATGTTGTCTGTCACTGCTACTGTCTTGCTGCTATACCTATTATTTACTTGCTCTACACTAAATTCAATCGTGTTCAGAGGTCACGGTACTCTCTACACAGTAATTGTCCTTCCTGAGTTGAACCACTTAAGTCCAGTTATGGATGTCTTTGGCACACATGCGCTTGGACAGACTATTCTAGTAGTAGGTCAAGTTAGTACGCTTGTTGTACACGAATGTTTGTTCAGAACAATGATTGGGATAATTATGAGGTATTGTAGCTTGAGAATGTACCAGATGATTGAAGGCTTAATAGTGGACTAGCTAAATACGCTTACGAAGATGTTAATAGTGTTTTACAAATTAGATTTTCATGACATAGTATGCACAAAACAGCAAGCAAGACTTTTAATGATTTGGTTCACGATAAATCCGTTAATTTAGCTTGAAAAGAATATACCTAGACACTTATTCTTCCTTATAGACCAATGTTTCATAATATATTTGTTTTTTTCATAATTATTTTCACATTTATGGAAATAGTTATGATAAATTATAGTCATAGGAAGTGACATGATGATCATTAGGTATAGCCGATAATGGTCTAATGCAGGATGCTACTTATCACTTCCCGATGAATACTCCCACTGAGGATTTTGACAATATAACAGTTGGTGTCGTTTAGATTTATCATCACTTGCTTTATTATTCACGTTCATAAGTAAGAACCTATATGGTCAAGCTTTAGTGTATTTTACGGAGTTGTAACTGGGTCTTTTATGATTATGATTTAGTCTGCTTTTAGAAATTATCTTTCAGCTAGTTGTATCCGCAGCTTTAGAGATTTCTTTACCTCATTTCCTGAGATTATTGTGAATTTCGTACATAAAACAAATGAGACTCATACCAAAGTTAGCAGAGGCTAGGAACGGCTAGTTTTCTTAATAGCTCATCTTTTTCTAGAATAAAATAATTTCATCAAAAATCATCATTACCTTCAATAATGAATATCGACAGGCGATTAACGTCCATAGCGGTATTGTTTTTATCTGGTCAGCAGGAAGTCGTCGGAACGATCTCATAACTGTCGATAGAGATGTAGGATGCTGCGTCTTGACGGAAGCGCGTGTACGTGAAGCAAAAACTAGCGCCGTGTCGACGACCCGCTAGTGATGGGATGCACACAACCGTTACGGTGGGCGTAGTCGGTGTTTTTTCTGTTGTGGTTTTATCTAAATTTTCTTTTATTTGAAGTTGTGAGAGAAAGCTCTGAAATATTTTTAAAGTCGAAATGGTTTTAAGATAAATTTATTTAATAAACAATGCTTTATAAACGATGAGGAAAAATAGGTATTTATTAATATATCTGCAAACTTAAGTAACTATAGACAAATTAACATTACACATTTTTTGTTTCAAATTAGTTAAAACTCTTCGTTAATTACCAGGTCTGTTAAGAAACTTCGGGCAGAACGAACTTTTTTTTATGAATTTTTGACTGGTATCAGTTCTCACCAATGCAGTCACATCATGTTTCCTTTTGCAATTAATTTAGATTATATTTATCACACCTTGTATTCTATCGGTATCGTAGCGTACCATCACTATTGCGGTTGGTGCGTGACAGCGGGTATCACGATCTTAACCACAACATAAGCTGTTACAGAAAACCCACTTATTCCCTAAATAAGGAAATTCAAAAGACATCCAAATACCTGAAGCTCTTTAAAAAATAATATGTCTTTAACATCAAAAGTATGTTGATGATTCTTAGAAAATAAAAACCTATACCGATTTCATGGAACTACTCATGGACTCGGATAAAAATCCTATAGCCGACCTCGATCAACGAGCTCTCTAACACTGCAAGATTCGAACCTAGTTCATTAGATTAGCGCGTTTTAGCAAAGAAGCGAGGTCTTCACCTTTATAATATTAGATGAGATTAACTGCCTGTAAGGTCCTATTGACCTAAATGTGTGTATTAAATTTGCTTATAAGTATATTTTTTTCATTTGCCGGGTGTTTGATGACAAGATCCTGTTATTTCTCCTTCTGCATTCCCTGGTCTATGTCATCGACTCACCGGACTGTAGCCACCCGTACATTAATGTTTATGTTGCTTAATTGATGATTTAACATGGATTCAACACGCTCCTGAAATAATCTATCAGTAAAAAAGTCGTGTATATCACCCGATTACCGTTTCAAGCAAATTACATGGCCTAGTAATTTGTCTTTAGTTGACTGATTTGTACGTTGTTACAATGTGCTACTGCAGTAATTGCATTTATTTTGTGCCTTAGAGGATGGAAATCATTTTGTCTATCCTGTCTAGTGCATGTATTTTCAACATTTCATCTTCATGTTTTCTTCTTTCCTTTAATCTCAGATATATGCGAATTAGGATCAAAATATACAAGACAGGCCATTTCATAAACTGTACTCTCTCTTAGTGAGTTATTTGAGTGTTAATAGTTAACATTCCAAAACATGTCTCTCATTGCTTTTATTATCGAAGACTGAAGTTAACTTTCCCACAATCTATTTTCATTTTTTATGTAACAATAGCTGCAAAGATTTTCTCACAAAACATTTGTGCTCGGACTGAATATAACCCTCAACTTGATATAGCTGAAGTAGTGGTAACTGTTGTGGAAATATTAGTCTAACTTGTTGATAATAACGAATTAACAGGAACCTTTATATTTACCAAAAAATCTGTCACGCTCATTTGCTCCCAGCATTTCCTATACCCCAAACATTGCACAATATATCAGAGCTATAGGAGTGCCCCCCTCAAATGTATGGTCTACGGTGGGGTGACACAAAAGCATGGATGTATGGGAGAGAGTGCTTTGTGCCAGAGCATTGGCCTGTGGACGCTTTGTTTCCGAAAATATATATCGAGAGATATTTTTTCAACGTATGCATTAACGTTGCCATGAATGTACCATTTGATTCGTAGTGAAGGATGAGTCTTGGGACTTCATCTGTCTTTTTCAAACACAAATGTATTGTTTCTGGAGACAGGAGCTACTGTGTTTATGTTAAAAGCATTTTCATTATTTCTAGCAAAATGTTTGTAAAATACAATAAAAATAGTTTTGAAGTCGCTAATTCCATGTAGATTTGGTAATTTGGAAAAGTCAATATTTATAGTATCGACATCATTAATTCAAAACATCGCAGTAATTCATTCTACGATTCAAGTTGTTTGAAAGAATTTGAAATACAGCTAACTCAGAACTTATTCCACGTCTTGATCGTCCGAAACAGGACATACAACAACAGGATGGTTTTTATGTGGTTTTTCCACTTGATTAACCACATCTGCATAACATTATCTATCTATACAAACATACACCTGGTTCTGATAATAATTATGATATTTAGTATTATATACTCTTCATAATAGCCCCTTTTAATAAACCATCAGCTCAACACATCAACGTATAAAAGCTCAGTGTTAATGAATTATGTCATTCATAGCAGCTCGCAGATAAAGCGTTCATTAATGGGCGCTTCAATTTAGGTTAATAACGCAGTGTTTAAGGTCACTCCTGAATTAATTCGGGGGCTAAACTTCTTAACGACCGGTCTGGTCAGGAGGGCAAACTAAATTATTATGTTTCATAGAAGAAGCATCTATTAAAATCACAGAAAAATGTCATAGCGTTTATTAGGATTTATAGGTGACAATAGAATTCAATTCAAGGTGTGATGTTCCTTTTGAGTTATATCCTTTTGAGTTATATATAATAGTCGTAGGAATAGAACAGTGTCTAAATGAATATTTAAAAATAAACGATAACCAGGTCGCCGGAAGACGCTGGATGCAGGTCGCCTCCAACCGGTATATCTGGAGATCTAAAGGGGAGGCCTATGTTCAGCAGTGGACGTCCTATGGCTGAGATGATGACGATGATGATGAAACGATTACCAGTAGTTAATTTTAACATGATTTTATTAATATAGCGAAAGCTTTTCTACAGTGTTTCCATTGGTTCCAGTCAAACGTATCTCGTTTAATACATTATTGAAAATGTGGTCTACAGCTGGCTTTGTGGGGTAACCGTTGAGAATGCGGTGAGCTGGCTCACTGTCAACAACAGCACCTGTGCCAGACATGATTTGATTCAAGTTAATGTTACCTTTATCAACAGCAAATGTTTCTTCTTTCAAGTTTAACTTATTTACATCAAGTAAGTTTTTTAAAACGATGAAGCAATTCGAATCCATCGTTTCAAATTTGAATCATATAATGACTGCCATCTTTATAATCTCCACAATAAGCATCAAACTGTTCATAACAGAGCGAGAAACTCTTGAAAGCCATTACGAGCCTTCCCCAATACAATAGTTACATCCTAAATGGCTTGGCAAAGTGTCAAATGTAAGTGTCGAGTGTACCATTGTAGTGCAGCGTGAAACTTGTGTCGCTAAGCTTAGGGCTCCTTGTGAATGCTGTCTATATCTGTTACTTTGGCTTTTATTGCTATTATGAGAGGGGTTCGTGGCTAAGTAACAGCTGAACTGGTCGATCGATGATAAGGTTTATTGGTGCGACTGGGTCGTGGATGGCTGACCATCTTGTCATGGCGAGTTCCTCCGTTTTTTTAGGAAATCACGTTGAATTGTTCGGACATTTGTGGTAAAAATGTTTCAAGATAATTGTCTGCAGCAGGGACCGACCGTTCTGCAAACGAACACCAGTTGTCTAGTTTGTTACCTTTTTTATTAATTGAGCACTTACAATTAGGTCAGTCCGCTAATTTGATACACGCTCTGGAATTGAGTAATATGAATGAATATAACATAAGTATAGAAGGGACCTGGCAATGTGTCAAATATGTCGTGAGTACGTTTTCTAGTACTATACGGAGCATTAATAGTAAGAACTGTAGCGAAATAGCTAAGAACGACGATCTATAAACAACTTACCACCCAGACTTAGAAAATCTAGCTGAAGTGTTTGAATATAAGGCTTTGGTTAAACATTTATCGGAAAATGTATAAACACAATAAATTTCCACAAGAGTCTTTGATTTATATAAAGTAGAACCACAGAGTCTTGTTTCCAATACCCTAGACACGAATGAATAGCTTGTAGATGTACAAAGCTTTGCGGAGTCCCATTCGACCTCGAGAAGCAACAACGATGTTCTAATTTAAACTTCAGTGCTTGTACCTACTATTCTGGACGGGGACTAAGAACTAGCACAAGGCTAACTATAGTCCCAACTCTCTAGTTTTACTCAAAACATACTACAGCGGCTGGGGATGATGCTATTCAGAAAATTTATTCCGATTGCAGATGAAAGTCCCTTGAGATATTTCAAAGCATTGAATTCTGTAGTAAATTCAAATGTGGTTTTAATGATGTTCCTAGTAATATCGTTAAACTTAACGAGATACCATTAAGTAAATTATAGAGCGTTTGCTCGAGTGACATAAATATATTTCAGTCTGGGTATAGTAACGAATCTAGTACGATAGCCAATACTAAATAATTTATCTTCCAAAAAAAGCTGCAAAATTGACACAATAGATAGTGTCGTCTTAAAATTCGTTTAGTGATATAGTTTCTTCGGAGAAATAAGTCAATTTATCAATTAGTCAATTAGCTGATAAATAATGGGTGAAAATCGACACTAATGTCTATTGTCTGGGAAAAATCCTTGAAACTCTAAGAATAGGTACTTGACTCACAAAAATAATAACAAAATTCCTAGCTATATGGATGCTATACAAAATTAAGTGACGTGTTGTGAATAATAAATGTCACCTACCGCGGCAACTCTTTGTGTGCCCATCTGACGGCGTTACACCAAATTGGGCCGTAAATGGAGTAAAAAAAAACATCCTTTGTTTTTCGTGAAGCTTGCTTCATTGTTTTCTGGTAAATTTTTTTGATGAAGTACAGACGCCAACACATAAACCTACCCGAAAATGAAAAATTTTCCCAATTAACTTTGAACCATATGCTTCAGTGATAAAGGTGAAAATCTATTAAGGAAATTTGACTGAGAAAAACCTGTAGATTATTATGTTCATTCTCTCGGTCAGCCTTCCATGAAGTTGGTTACAAAAGTTGCAACATTGAAAAGCAGAATACGTTTCGCCTGTGAGGTTTACATTGTACTCTATCTCCACGTATAACTTTCATAATGACAAGATATAAGACGAATAACAGCTCTGTATATTCATGATTCCCTGACGCTGCATTTTTGGGCAAAATGAAATTGGTTGCATTTCAGAACTCTAACGATTTGTGCTTCTGACCTTTAACTCATTGCCATTAATAATCACAAAACGACGTATTTCGCCGTTATCTTCAACATCTCAATCTAATTTAGGACATAACTCTGTGTAAATTATATGACACCAGGACTCACGACACAGACAGCAATTTGCAGAAATTCTTAACCTTTTGCCACCTAACGCCGTACTTCAATAAATTCAGAACCTAATTGCTCCGTCCTCCTTAGGTCTTTATAAACTACTCCCCAACAATTTGTAGTATACCTTGTATAAGCCTGCTGACTTTCCACCTACCTCCATAAGGGAGGACCGCGTGTGACCCAATGTATTTAATTGCTAGTCCACATTCGGAATCCGTATTTGGACCCCTACGGTTGTCTTGTAACGGAATTGCAAGTTCCTTAGCTGTATCTCTCAGTGCCTTTTTTGCTGTTTCAAGAGTTTCGACCTTGTTTCGCTCATTGAATCGCGACGATATTAAATTGTTTGGATATTGTTCTTCGAAATTGTATATCTTATTCAACGTGAGATCTCTGATGTGTCTTTTATGCTTCCTAGAAAACCGTATTCTGATACTGTTTGGATTGCAAAACATTGTAAGGGCATCAAAGTTCAAGATCTATACTTAGATTATTTTGAAGAGTTTGTGTTTGCTTGAAGCGCTGATCTCAAGAGCTACTGGCCCTTTGGTGTCCATTTATCGAAGAAGGTTGTAGGCACCTACATATCTGGGTGCGCGAAGTAGTTCCCATGGAACGCGGTTGAAATCACTGGTGGAAGTTAGGGGGATTATCATAATTTACCGTTAGTACAGACAACGCCAAGGGCTCCAGTGCATATGTCACTAAACGTATTTTATGACATTGGATCTAGGCATAAACTCTTAAATAATATGAAACTTAGCGTGTTTTGCTTAAATTACATCAAGCCAAAACTTGCCAACTTAAGTACTTGCGAATTGGCAGGTTATTAATATGCGGCCGCAACTCAACGTTTTGCTCGTGAAAACTATTACGTGATTAAAATCAGATTTACAACGTCGACCGTACCATCTGGTCTCGGTACTGAGATTTACAACAGACATAGTAGCGCAAGTAGTGGGTAGACTAACGACTCAACTCGCTTTATAACCAATAGGATTCGCATAAATTATTATCATCGGATGTACTAAATATTTGTTGCTTATCGGATATATTTCGTTTGTTGTATCAATAAGGGTTTCGCACGCGAGGATGTAATTAAATGTTTTCTTTATTGGTTTGTTTGATTTTGTTATTTGTTTTGGGTTCCGCGCTGGATATGCTAATTGCGAATACGTGATTTGCTTGCCTAAGTGATTGAAGAACTTGTTGGAACATTTCATTGTATTGCTACAACGTAGCTTTAACATGCTAAACTGGAAATGTATTAAGTGAGCCGTGAGAGTGAGACATGTAATGTACGGATTGCGTGCTGTCATTTGATTTAATAATTTCTTTTTGAACTTGTCTTGTACAAATATTACGCGCTCTTTGCTTTGTTTACTTACTAAGCGTGTCGCACTAGCTTTTGCTCTGTATTTTCCGTCAATAGTATTTACCGTAATTTGTGCCTCTGGATAAATTTCTCCATACAATTTTAGCGTCTTATAACTACCATCATTTCTACTGCAATTGCAATTTCACTATTATGTTATTAGTTTTGTAAGGCAATGTTTGCTTTTCATTTCATTGAGTAATTTTCAGTAATTGTGAGCATGCTCTGTGAGCGACCAAGCCATTTAGAAATGAACTTGAAACAAAATATTTTGCACGCTATATCCAGTGTTCAAAGCGCGAATAAAACCCTTATATCGGTCACAAAAGTTGTCAGTTCGACTGTGACGTAATACACATAACGGTTGTACGCGGTCGGACAGACGCTTTGGCGCCGCCGAGGCTGGCATAGCGGTGCTGTGACCCTTTTGTTAGGGCGTCCAAGTTTATGGGAGGAGCGGTAGAATGATGATAATAATAATGGTGTCTAAGCAGATTGTCGGCCACTGCGGCTTCTCAAAGAAGATCGCTCAGCTGCGCAAAATATATTATTTTGTACAAGCATTTGCGCACATAAGAGCACTCATAGTCCGATGGGGCCCAACACAAACAGAGATGATGACCGTTTTTTGGCAATATGCGTAGTCTATTAAGGTTATGTCTCTTCTATGATTGGTTCGCATTTGCATGTGTTATGCAGACAATGAATGCTCTTTAGTTTTGCGTCAAATCCAGAAGCATTAAATTGAAATTTTAAGGCATATAATGTCTGTTAGCTTAGCGGTAGTGGTGCACATGGCAAAACAGACGCGTGATGAGTCTTACAAGTTATAAGATCTAGTATAGATTGAATTTAATAGTTCCGTAACTATCATTATAGACTCAACAGGAGACTTTGATGATGGTTATATGTATGTTTCACAGTAAGACACAGGAACATGTTATGACACTGTAAACAAAAATGATCCCAACATTCGCATTCAACTCATCATTTGCGCCACATGGAAAGATATAATTGCACATAATTTGACGTTCAGGACCGTCGTTTATTTTAATTTAACGGGTAAGTACGGACACCGCTATTCAAAGCAGATTAGCATATAATTCTGTAGAATACTAATGATAAAATTTAATTTCTGGGATAGAACTGTCACAGACTTTACTTTATTAGAAATATTGTATTTTATTCAAATTATACCCAAAATTCACAAGAAGTGGGCAAAGTACCGTAAAATCTTACCGAAAGCCTGTTACAGCAATATGAAAATATTGCTATAGTTATAGATTTTTAGATGTCTTTCATTGATGTGGTTATGAATTCTAGGTTCTCAGGCCATTGCCAACATGACGTGACAGCATAGTGGAATCCCAGACATGACTTGACAAATAAACAGGCTGTTTAATTTTCCTAAAATGGAAGATTTGTAGTGCACACTGCGCTATGTTCAACAATAAATTCCCACTTCACACAAGCTTAGGCACTTTGACACCAATGTTGGAGCAGTTTCGATAGCATGTAATTTCCTATTGTTTCTCCTTGAACAAAAGTTATCGCATTAATCTCGAATTATAGATGTTTAGTGTTATTGTAAGCTGTTGTGTTCGATAGCGTGGGTAGTTCGCAATCTTGTTAAGTAGTATTTATACAAGTACCCTCATTAATAAAAATGATTTTATTGATTTTCATTTCATTGATTGACATTCATTCCTTAGACGTAAAAATCTCACGATTTCGTTCATGCTCTAAATCGTATTTCAATTTTATATTCTGCGTCTAATTCTAGTTTCTGAATAAACACGCCGATATATTTCCATATTGATTGATTGTAACTAATAATAAACGTCATGAAATTACTGCTATATCGTCTACGTATAACAATTTGACCCGATTCCCTTCACTCTATAGCTTGTGGGAGAACACTCTTGATTTCTTGTGATTCTTTGTATACAGATGGGCGTGAATTTAATGCGTGTTTCTTTTCTTTTGTTGCAGGTAAATTGAGTGTTAAGGTGACATTGATGTCTTCTTTATCGCTGTTAATTTTTTTTGCGGCTGGTTGGTGAGTTAAGCTTTTAAGATTAACCACAGTATTAAATGGCTTTGTTTAGAAGTCATTGTGGAGTCTTAGAAGAAAGAGCTGAAGATGTTCAAATGTAACCACCAATATTATGTACCTTCCGAGACAGGGTCATGATATAGATTGTCATCCATCAAGGGACCGACCGCGTCAAACATTGCTTAACCTTATGATCGGTCGATCTGTGTTGCTGTGATATCAGAATAATCCAACTTACCTACACGAGTCAGATTCGTTCACTGACCTACAATCGAAATCGATTTCAACTCCCTACACTACATCAATGATAAGTGACGTCACAAACACCCACGAATCATTGCGTGTCTACCTGATGCAACGTATGGAAGCTTCATAATTTACTAAGAATTATTCCCTTCCTCCTTGTCGTGTAAAAACATCGTCCTTTATAAGAAATGTAAAGGAACTGTCAGTCAGTACCGTGACCGCATGTATTATGAATTTGAGGATTACACAAGACTTCCCAGCTGGTTTCCCTTGTATCAGTTTCATCAGACATTGATTGTGTTAATAGCAGTTTCACTAAGGGCGTTCGCACACAATTGTTTTGTATATTGCCATTATGCTCATGAAATTATGATTCCTTCCTTCTGGTCCTTTTCCTTTGGTATCTTTCAGAGATATACACACACTAAATCTCTTTATGCCTAGTTTATGTAGGGTGACATAAGCCAGCAAATCATCAAGATCTCAATGCCTATAGTCATAGACTTACGTAAAAACAATCTCGTTAAGATGTCGCTTGGCCTTCGTCATTGATTTTGATTGCAATAATTGCCAACACATTATTAACTTGCAAAGTACATGGCTTGTTACCTCATACATTCACTCAAGTGTACAAGTACTGCATCAATGAGAGCCCACACATAGAAATTTACATATCCACCGCCGTGAGCGTTTCTTACGACATTTCCGAAAACAATAACGTGGTCTCGTTTGTACTTTGTCTTCATTAGTAATAGTGTCATAGAATAATTTAGCTATCACGCTTTGCCGCGTTCTGAAGGCACTATTCTTTTTTTTATATTGGCAACCCGCAGTTCAGCCTAGGAGGCTGTTTACTGCTTAACCGGACAGGGAAACCACTATTCGCATACCCTTAGGTAAATAAGCGCCTATATTCATCTCCAATGTTCCATCCATGTTCATATCATGTATATGTTCATTCAATTGGTCCATCATCCACCGTGAAAGCTTAACAAACACACAATCTCACATTTCCATTTAGAATATTAGTTAGGAAGCCAGTGTTAGTCTTTGACGATACTAATTATAATGTACTCCGTGTGGTAGAGCACTTACTGCTGCTGTGCAAATCGTATGTCCGTTCCGTTTCGTTACGCCGCGCTGGCTCGCCGAATTATTACGAAATGTGTAAGCCAATGTGAGAACCTAAGGATTTCTGTGTTGGAATTTTATAAGGGAAATATGCACAAGGATAACATTTTGAAGTATAAATCCATATCTTCCATGAAGAGCTGCAAGGACAATTTCTTTGGTTTCGAGATTGAAGCTTTTTCTTTGTCTTAAATCGCAAAAATAAGTAACACATTGATCAATAAAGTATATTTAATTCCTAAAAATCACTTACTATTGAATGTACTTGAATATTGTTTTCTTATGTGCCGGGACCAATATTACTAGAAAGTATAAATAATAGATTTGTATTCTTATAGTTTGTGACAATCTCTTTACAGCTACATTCAGAAATCGAAATCCAGAAAAACCTAGAATTTAGAATTCGTAACATCAAAGCTTTGCTACTTGGAATTTTCTTTTACTTGAACTTGAACTTTAGTCGAGCGACTTTAGTATAATGTTCGATCTTTTCTCATGTTCTCGGAAAACCTTAGGTTTACCTGAAGCGTACTCATGTATCCTTTACTTTATGAAAGGGTCGACCCTCAAAAGGGCAACACAGGTAAAGTTACATTTCGCATGATTACGTACACGTTAGAAATGTAGATAAAAAGAGATTCGTAACTCTTTTTATCTACATTTCTACAACGATATTATTAGTAGGAAATATTACAATGTTCCAATTAAGAGCCTCGTGTAAGATATTGAGGATATAACACGTAATGAATACAAGGAAAATGTTATACTAAAGCTTGTAATGTAAGAGTTTCTCAAATTTTCCCATTTCACAGAGAAATAGACAGTACCGTAGGCTTTCGGCAGTGGCGTGCAGTGGGTTCTGAGTAAGGGTAGGCCAGGCTATAAATGTAAAAAAAAAACTCACCAAATTATTCAGTGTTCAAATCACGATGAGAGTTTTCGTCCACTTCACTTCAAAAACTCACCAGTTAACGTAAGATTCAAAACACGATTATTATTCCGTCCAGGCAAATGTTAGTTATGGAAGAATACTAGAAGTATTGAACAGAATGCAAGGAAAACAATACAATTTATTTGTGTGTATACAACCACACAGCCAGTGAAATGTTTCATAACTCTGAGGATTGAGATGACGAGTACGAGATGAATTATTGTATTTCTGAATTAGTTCTCGTAACTCCGGTACACATCTACCTTTAGACACAACTTGAATGTTATCATTATACGTTAGCTGTGAAAACTTACTGCTTTTAATCTCTAACAAACACACATTGTCAGCACAAACTTCACAATCTAGGACCATTGTTACGTAAACAAACAAATAAACTTTAATATTTACACTACTTGAAAAACGAATTACTTAAAACTCACTACGAGTAAATTAAAAATACAAAACAATCACTATTCAAAAATATTCGCGCGATGATCGCTAGTCACAGAAACAATATGGCATCTTTGAAAAAAATAATAATAAACAAACGCCCCAATAAAATACTTCTAAATTAAATTTCCATCATTGCATAATGTCATGTTCAAAAATGATGTTTACATTATTTTTCGGATAACCTATACAAATACTAAACACTGACAGAAACAAAACACACGGAGTTGCCGACACTAAATAAATAAAAACTGCCGCAAACTTATTAGACCCGGTGGTCATTTTGGAAATAAATATTTATTATTATTATAATAATTATTGGAACTACGAAATAGGTATGACTATTGAGACAATTTTTGTGGTATGTTTTATAATTATTTTCATATTTTTAATATGGTTTTTATTTATTTGTTATAAGGAAATTATCGTTTATATTCTGTGGGTTTTTATTTATGAAATTGGCAACATTCGTCATTCTGCAAAGCTCTTCACTTTCATTCATTTAAAATTTGTGGCATGACCATTGACCAATCACGGCCATCTCCCGCGCGCCTATTTTTTTACATGTGTGCCGTTCATATACACGAAAACATGAACACACATATGCATAAATTTATGAATGGATATTCATGATGGATCAAGCAAATACTATCTAGCCGCACTTTACAACTTTCTAAGATTTAGTTATGTTTACTGTGTTCAGTGTGAGTTACTCGAGCGCGACGCGACGCGCTGTTGCTATTGCTATGAGCATTTTAGTAGGCATTTTTTATTTTTCAATATGTTGTGTTTTGTTATTATATAATTGTAGAAAATGCATTTGTTTTATTTATCCGTTGTTTTGGTAGGGTAGGCTTAGCCTATGGGCCTATATAGAGCGCACGCCCCTGGCTTTCGGTAATTATTGTTTCCAGGGTAACGCAATATGTGATCGAAAATATAAGACGATCATTAGTAACAAACAATAATAAGATGATATTGGAATTGTATCTCTGAGTAGTTAAATATCTGGAAGACGCTAAAGACGTGAAAAGGTTTCATGATGTACTAAGTCTGAAAAGGCTAGAAATTTATTTTTTGTCTAAAACTCTAGAATTTAACCTGCTTTATGCGACTGGTTAAGTTCTGAACTGGCAACACACAGTGTTATTTTAATCAAAACAAATATTTTTATTAAATGACCTATTTCCTTCTTACTTCTTACTAGACTCTACAATATGTGTTTATGTTCTGAATAGCTCATATAGTGTACATATTTCCGGGTTTTGTAATTTCTATAGACTGATAATTTCATTAAAATTTTCTACACTCGAGTTATTTTATTCCCAAGTACAAACGTGTCACAATGCTTCATCTATACCTAAACATACTATTTAACGCTGTCCTGCACACTACTCGTGACTGTACCACTTGTGTCAACACCGACGCGTTCCGAATAAAATAAATATTTGCTTGATTGTGAACGGGTTCGATTGTACCTAGTTCTGTCTTTGTTTAGTTTATGTCATCAGTTTTAAAATGTAATTTATCGTGTAGAACATCTACTTCAATTATTTCCGAACGACGAACATGCGTTAAAGATTCCTCTACATTAAATATGTCCATTCAAAAGACACTTTAAGTACATTTCCTATAGAGAAAATATTACCGATTCTCCGAAACACAGGCGGTAAATTTTCTTCAACATATAAAATTTATTAGTTAACATCGCGAAAAAAATGAGGTCCCTTTTAAACCTTTGTAACACAGCTAAAGAATACATTTTCAGGGACGCTGTCATCGTGACAAGGCTGGAAGTAGTATCGACGATCGATATTCTAAGAATTAAGTATTCATAAGCTCACCTGCCAGTTTTCGCTTTAGGATAAAACAAAAGTTTCCCCCAACTAGAGAGTTACGGCAACCCTCTAAGGCTGGAATGTTTCTATGTCTCTATTATATCAGTTTTTAGACATTATTTTGAACATCTGTATCAATAATTTCTGTAGTGTACGCTACTTAGTTATGTGATGTGGGTTAGGCGTATGGTGTATGGGAGTAAGGTAGTCTTACATGCTACGAGACGATCGGATTTGTTCGCAATGAGAATTCTATGCAGTAACTTACATGCCAAGTCTCTAATTTCGATTCTGATTAGTTTGCAAACTAAATTTAATATTCTAATTGTTTAGCCACCGACATTTCCTTAATTCAATGTAAACCTATTGCTGTTTTCGTCTTCAATAAAATCGTATCGCAGTCGTGTCGTTACATTCAAAATAATATTTTCCTAGCGTGTAGTAAAATAACCCGCGGCATGCCATTGCATATTCATACATACTGTTGACTTTGTTGTACGAGTTTTTGGGCCTTTTGTAAGGGAACAATGCTAAGGACCATTGTGAACACTTGAACTTCTAAGAATGTCTAAAAATATAATCAAAAGAAGAGGGAACTTTTTGTATCAGTAGCTGTCTGATGTAACTTAAAAAGAAATTCAACGAGTTCAACATTTTACGGAAGCTTTAGACACTCTAGTGTCTAGACATGTACTTAGAGCCTTTTGAAAATCTGATCTTGAGCCGTCTCTTTCTAAAAATCTCACGGAGTAATATGAATACAAGGAATACAGATGATATTTAAACGTGGATAGTCTCTAAAATATCTTATAGTCTGTCTTGTTAAAATAATGTCCTCTGCAATCTTCTCCCAGATTTTATAAATTTAAGTCTTGAATACCAACAGGAGCATCATAGACTCAGCTATAACTACAACAATTGCTATAACTAAGATCGTCACGGTATCACCCCATGTCCAGAGCTAGTTTAAGATGATTGCTCCTAAGTAGTAACACTACTAGCCCTTGACATACGACCAGTATAATGAGCTGTTTCCTCTAACTGGTCTCACGGCGTGAGATGATAGTTGACACCCCCCATTGTTTTTATTACAAGATATATAGGACATGGTATCCTATTTTGCAACTGTTAAATCTACTTGGTAATAGTTCCGTCAGGTCTATACGTTCTTTAATATACATAGTTCTATATTGAATTCATTGAATCAAATATTCTGTAAGTTCAGATTTGCCCTATGAGTAAGGTTGTGTTTACCTAAAAAAGTTACTATGCTACTTTCCCTACAAAAAACGATTAGTCCAGTTGTTTTTTCATCATCATCGAATTTTGTGTCTTCTTTATCTTGGGCTATCTAAAAGATAGTATTTAATTATGCTCAAAGAATCTAAATCCTTTCCTTGAAAGACCTTACAAGTGCCGACCGTCCAAAGCCGTTCGTGTGCTCAATATGCTACAAAAGAGGATTTTGAATACTGCAATAGATTCAGAGCAGGATTATTGACATTAAACCATACTAGGAGAAGGAGATCAGAAATCGTTTAAACTTCTATTATATTGAATCGTTAGGGTAGGTCCAACTAAAATAGGAACTCTAATAGACCCCATTACATCTACATTACGAATGATTGCATATTATAACGCTGTTGGTGACGTCAAAGTCAAACTACTCTTTGTTGTTAGTACAAATGTACCGAGGACCGTAGCGTAATGACCGCATCCAATCAGGTATGCTGGGATTGTATAATGTGGTCCCATTTCATGTTCAAGGTGGTCTGGACATTCTGTAGCATATAGAAATGTTGTGTCATGTTTCCGATTAGAGATTTTTGTAGGCTATGGCTTTAATAGTTTTATTGGTGTTATGCCTTTAATTGAATTTTTGCTATCGCTTTTTTAGTGGATACCCAAACTTTATGAATCGTCACTAGCTTAAGCATTGGCCCTTTAAGGTATGCAATACTAGCTCATCCCATCAAACTTTGGCAGCCGGTCATAAATGGGCGACTTTGCCGGAGGGCGTTTCAGAACACGATGATCTCTTCGGAACTCACCCTCGCCGTAACGTTATCAAAAACAATTCACGTTATAAACGGATGCCAAGATTCAAACTTCTAACCCATTCAAAACTTCTAAGATAATACTGCAAACTTCAGAACAGCTTTGAATGTCTTAACTTTTTTAAAAGAGGTTAAGAGTACAGTAGTATCAATATCAAACCTTCTCAGGTTTCTGCTTAACCTATTAAATACACAGGGAAGGAGGTTAAGCGAAAATTAAAAAGTTGTTATTTGATATTTGCTTTCTTTTAACGGTACGTTTTTTTTTTAAACTATACACGAGATATTAATATCTTTGGACTGTAGCAATTAATTGATGGCCTTCATAAATGTGAGACTATGATCTGCGGCTTTCGTAAAGGTTATGAAGAGCAATTTCTAACAGAAGCTACATAAAAACTTCGCACTAAGAGGGAGTGAAGCAAGCAAAGTGTAGACTTAAATAAAGCTTACGCTAAAGTCCAGATTATTCGAGAATCATCCCAAAAATCCAGATATATAAAACACAGACTTGTTTCTGAATCCACTTACCATATGTTTAAGATCTGAAGGAAACTAAAATTCGGTTTTATCTCCATAAAATGGATATTTCGTATTCAGTTTTTTACTCGTCGGAACCTAATAAAATTATTCCCAAAGGATTTGGACTCGATCGAATAAAATGCTGGTTTAGGATTGTTTAAATCGTTATAGTTATCGTCACGCAAAAGTCTGAATCCTCAATAAAACCAGCCATCACTAATAAGATTGGCTAACTTATTGAATCAGGCGTTACTTTGCGGAAATCCATTACAATTATAATAAGATTGGCGTTGATAAAGAATATAATAATCATCACACTTCAGTCATAAAATAAGCTGAATACAAATTAATAGATGTTATCTGAATGTAGAGGTTAAACAAAATTGACCACATCCGCCAATTTCATGTTCTTCAGAAAATTATTCGTCCATTTCACTAATTAAGTTTCGCTCGCTTTGTTAAGTAAACTCTTTAAAGTTCAGAACACTGAACTAACGGAGCAAGCCTTTCACCATGCAAATGTTCCAAGTTTAATGTAAATTTACCTCAGTTTTCTACAACTTGGGCATAAGAATAAACAGCTGATGTGTCTTAAAAAGTACCGACTTTTTGATCACGAAACTTTCTAAATATATCATTGTTACCGCCTCCAGTTTGTACTGGCGTTCGGCCAAAAGTATCCAACACAAGGTCTCTTATAGGAAGAATAAATTTGGATACTTGACCCCATTGCTTTGATGGACGTCGGCTGATTTTAAAACTGTATTTTTTATATATGCGTTTATTTGTTTGTGGTTAGTCCTTTGCGTCCATTATTTATGTTATCTTCTGTTGCCATGTGATCTCCAATTCTCTTTAATGAGTACTTAAACATCTGTATAGGTTTTTTGTGAATAGGCCTTCTAATTATTGAGAAGTAGTGTAATGTGCAATTTGTTGGCCCAGACTTCTTTAATCAATCAAATACAGAAAATTCAAATATGTGACAGATTAGGTTAATTTTTCTTTCAAAACAAATTTAAAAGAAAAAGGTAAATCTCAACACATATTTTGGGCTATCGGAAACACAGATTTATACAATAGACTTTTATCCCGTGCCTTAGTTACTGTGGCATACGACAGGTCAATTTTACTCGTTTCATTTTCCTTTACTGAAATATTCAAGCAGCTCTTCTAATACTATGTAAAACGGATCACGTCTCTTTCCCCTAGTATTAGATATCGAATGCATTTGACAGATCTGATATTTAGACTTGAGACGTTGTAATGGAATGTCATTGATACCTTTATTGATATTATACAGCTGAAGAGTTTGTTTACTTGAATATATTTTTTAATTGTATCTACTCTTGACTAGGTCTTCAGATTTCTACAGTTACTTTTAGAAAATCGAAGTCTCATTGAACAGTGAATAGCATCTAACAACTGGAGCTCTGTACTCAGACACTCAGTGTCACAATAGAAATGTCAAGCAATAGCGATCAGTCGAGTTAGTCTCGTCTCTCTCAAGGTCAAATCTAATATGAATGAAAGTGGGTCAGTGCGTTACAAGTTGTTTCATAACTTGGATACGGGTAATAATGTTGTTTTATATGAAGCTGATTAGTTCAGGCAGGTATATGTCTAACCAATTTTAGATCCGACTGATCTGTTGTATGTCTGTTAGCTTATTGATGCAATAAGAATAGGCTTTCAATGTGCTTAGAATTCAGGGTTTTTGGACGTTCTAATTTAAATGTTATAGAGTCAATCTGCTTTGACTTGTGAAGTTATTGAGAAACTGTTTTTTCAGCAATTTTGATACTCAACCTTACAGACACTGATTTCCATAGAAGACGTATACTAACTTAAGAATAATCCTATTCTTCATTATCATCAATGATATCTTTACTTCATTACATTATTTGAGTATTTTCATCCATAACTTAAGCCTTACAATAAACAGCACAATACTATACAATTTCAGTATTGAAGTGCCATTGTATAGTCTGCGGAGAAATATTTAGCGTTTGTTCAGCGGTTTCTTAATAAAGGGCTATCTTCTGATCTGTGAGGTACGGCCCGAATTTCACAATGAACGACCTACGCCCTGGTTGTGGGACGAGTGGGGATGTGACCTGTCGATAGAGGAAATTATCGATGGATTTATGGTTTAAGGATTCGATTTTTATACATGAACAAATAAAAAACTTAAACAAATAAAGTAAAACTATAAGAACCACCTGATGAAGCAACTTAAACTTGGTAATGTTTTTTTTCTTTCACTAAAAAGAAATGAAACAAAAGACATATAATGTCTTTTAAATTTTTATGTAAGAGACAATGACTACATCTAGATAGACCGCGAAATTCCCAATAATAAGAAAATCTTACATTCCACACACGAAATATGTGTCAAGATATCAGAATGTCAAATTATTGTGTCGATATTCTAGTCACGTTCACATCACTACGTCTGCCTACGATACATTCACTATGGTAACGAGACATACAATATTGAACTTTAATGGCGAAATAATACAGATAGCATTTATATTGAGTTGTAAAACAAGAGCCTCCGACACTCAATTTTGAACCTTAGCTTTCATAAAATAAGGGTATTTTATACCTAGTATGTTACGATCGGATAAAGCTTACATCGCCTACTAATACGAATTCGATCCGCAACACGTGGAAAGTCTTATGTGCTATAATAAATCCGTTTGGAAAGTTTAAAAAACTGAAGATTTTCAACTATCAGTAAAGAAATTATTTGTAAAATTCCGCGGTATCTTCCATAGTAATTATAAGAAGAAATAAGTGTGAACTTGCCGCAGGGTTATCTTCAGATTCTACTTATATATTTAAGGTTATACATATATCGATGATTTATTTCAGAATGGTGTTTAGAAAAAGCTTGCTTAAACTAACGTATTCAAAACAACCCTCACAAAATTCGTAGCCGTGTTTTTGTCGACACATTTACTCGAAGAAGTGTATTTTTCAGGTCTTCCTACATTGTGAACAATGCAACCATTTTTCTCTGTCATTGTCACTCTTTTGTTAAAGCATAGTCATTAATCTATTCGTGTATGTTTCATGTTTGTGCCACTGGATGTATTGTTAGTAATTATGAACAATGTTTAGGACTAGTTTCCGCCATTGGTTTCACCCGCATCCTGTGGAAACTATTCCCCGCACTCGGATAAAATTTTGATATAAATTTTAAATTGGTGTAGTAGTCCTGTGATGAGCGATTTCAAGCAAACAAATAAACTCTTCAGCTTATACTATTAACATATGTAGGTGAGACAAGTTTCTTCCCAGATGAAAAACAGTTTGTAGCTAAGGTTTTAGTGAATTATTTGAAAGGTATTGTAACATTGGATCGTCGTGTCAGTATATACTAATACGATGTCATATAATACGAAAGTTTCGCCTGAAATAACACGTGATCATAGCAGAAGCATTTTGGTTTCAGCGTCCTCCTAAAATCACGCAGGTAGTTTTTTTAACAGTTGAACGAAAACCAATAGACCGTATTCTTTTGTTTTCAGTTAATTAAACTGTCAGCAACGGAAAAAAAACGTGTTTGTACTTCACGAAAGCCTTTTTCGTTTTTAATTTTGTAGTACCCATGTTTTTTGACTGAACGCGTTCCATTTACTCTTCAAGCTTTTCCTTTATTTTTAATTTCGCTTTCATCAATCTTTTGTTCCACTTTTACCTATAAAAGAGCTCGCAGTGCTCCGGTTTAAAGCCTATTCATTATTATAGGTCTACCTTTTAAGACCCTTTAAATATTACAAACGATTTAGGTCAACCTGACCTGGTGACAGTAGGGTTGACAAATTGATAACATATGACAGAATAATCTTAATATCCAAGGTTGTATTGATATGAAAGATCATCATCATTCTCCTGCTTTCATTCCGATTTTGTTTGGGGTTTGTGGACTCAATCTTCGTCTTCCATACCTCTTTGTCTGACGTCATCTCACAAGTAGCGTCTTTGACAGCCATATAATCGTTTACACAGTCTATATTTACGTCATTTCTTTAATCACTTCCTTTAGCTTTTCCAGTTCCTATATAGATTAATTTCAATTTTTTACCAACAGCCTTTTCCCCTCTTAAATTTGCGTTTACGTGGACTATGATATATACTAAAAAAAAGTTCAGAAATGCGTGTTAAAAATAGGCACTCTCGACAAAACTGTTTTGCTAGCAGCCCTATTCTATCCCTGTTTTTGTTTTTAATTGCGTCGAGTGAGCGTTGCGTCTACGTGAAGAGCTCTCTGTACAAAACGAGAGCTGCCGGGGATTAACGTAAATGCCCTTAACGTTCAGCCATCGTCAGCGGAAAATTTTAGACTGATGTGTGAATATTGTATGCGTAAGGGTTTTTTAAGGTGAGCTGAAGTGTTTAGGGTTAGCTTTGAAGTGTTATGAATGAATGACCTTTTGTGGTTATAATAAGCATTTTTTTAATGTTCTCTTGGCAGTGGTCGAATTACTGAATTCTGTTTATGTTGCTGTGTGAAGTAGAAAGTTTGCAGTTTCAAGCTAGGAACGAGATTTTTAATTAGGTTAATTGCTTTTGGTGTTTAGTTTCTTGTAAGCTATAGTTTGCAGCTGTTTTGTGAAATAAATGTACTAGATTGTTCAGTACTATCGAAAATCTTGACTTTGATACAGGACTAGAACTGTTTTATATTCTCTGAATTGTTACCGTAGCTGTTCTATTTTGCCTACTACTGATACAATAACGAAGACTTTAAACGTATTGAAGATTCTCTTAATGCATCCTTCGTCTTCTAAATCGAGATGCCTCATTATAATCGGGAAGCTCATTTTGTGACGCTATCATTATATGTTTTTTTTTTAACGTATTTTGATCTTATATTAGCTTCTTTATCTTTGGTACGTATCATACTTGAGGAGTTTAGATGTTATCTTGCTATATTTATATTTTGGGTTTCACTTTTTGAGGCAGTTGATGCTTTACCCTGATTTTCGCCAGCGTGGGTGTGCGCATCGCGGGTATATATTTTATCAAATCAGATCAGTGAGAATGAGTTCAGCGACTTAAAACAACAAACGCTTCAACAAGATAAAGTCTGCGGTAGGGAAGTAGGAGTAACTATACAAGCTGACCTTTTCCAATACAGAGCTAATCTGATAATGAAAACTCATGCACAGAAGCAAAAGTTACTCGCTTTTAACTCAATGAAATTTGAATACCAACCGTTTCTGCCTTTGAAGCGAAATAGTTTCCATTCAGTAAGCGTTTGCAATAAAGCATGAATTATTCCTAAACGCTTTCCATATTTCCCCACTTTGCAGCCATAATTCTATTCCAGTGGCTCCCCTGTATGAAATCTAATATTGTCTTTTCCATTTCCTAGTTTACTTTGTTTGTTTCATATTGTTTGTTCTCCTAAACATTTGTTTTTGATTTATACATTTCTTTGTTACATTGTATTGCATCCACTTTAAATTTTGCATTGCTCTTTATTACATTACAATCTGAATTTATTTCAGTATATACTGATGTTTTTACTTTCTGGGAAAGGTTTGTGCAACCATGTTATTTTGTTCCTCCTTACTACTTCTTATGCAAAAACGATTAATTACTATGGCTTAGTCCGATGCTTATCTTGTGGACACAAGTGATGGAACACTGTTTTGTCCTATTTTACTGGATATCAGATTATCTCGTTATTGCATCTATGCTTATGCTTAGCAAGCAAATATAATTACGTAGTTAGTTCGTTGTAGTACCTTCCAGATGTTTTCAAAAGTGCAGTCACTAAGTTTAGATTAGAGCTACAGAAAAAAATTATCTTAAACATTTATTAGTAGAAAGATTTCACTTTAAAATCTTACAAATGCAAACCTAGGAAGTTTGGTAGCTCATTCATTAGAGCTTAGTGCACTAAAAGCCATCTTATAAAAAATTAAAAAGTTTTCTCGCACATCTCATAATTAATTAGCTTTGCAATGCAAACAGCATAGTCAACGAGCTACTCAACTTATGTGAGTGAATATTCTGAATTTGAGCATAATAAAAAAAAAACTAAGTGATAATATTACATCCTTCACCCTAGCCCCATGTCTATTTTCGAAATCTTTGATTGCGTCCCCATGATCGGCGCCTGAACTAATTATGTTCTTTAAATAGCTATGGGAAGCGTCTGTTTTTTGTCGAAAAACTTTCCTTTTAAGCTTTTTTGTCCGTCCTTTCAGTCTGATTGGATTGCTTTAATATTAAGGGTAATCCAAAAATGAACTCTGTATAAGTATTGCAGATTGGACTCTGATTATCTACTGATACAGTTGTATTTTATTAACTCGTTGACCATTCAAAATCGGAGAATTTCATCAGACCTAATAGGTTACGAATTTTCTATCTCATATTGTAATCCTACCCTTCGAACCCATAACATAACAATATCATGTCCTTTTAGATGGGTTCGTAGGAAAAATAAGCAATTTGTATGTGCCCCAAAAACGTCCCTATCCACAACAATTATGAACACTGCTGCACCCAAATCAGATATGATTTAACTGCATCAAGTCACGCTTGTGTCAACGTCCTATTTATATCATTATTTGTCGTATGGAAGTTCAGGACGATGTCGGACTTAACTCCATAGTCTGAAAGGTTTATTAGAGAAATGTTTGAGATATATAAGTACGGCATATTCATAGAAATGAGCTCATACTGAGGCTAGCTTAAAAGTAGAATGTTATCGCTCAGTTGTATATTAGGCAACCTACAGATATTATTTCATTAATTCAGACTTTAAGGTTCTTCATGGTCAAGCCAAACAATTTTTCGTGGACACGATTATTCTATAAAAGAAAAAAATCTGCAGTTGTGAACTGGATGACAAGTGCTTTGTCTGTGTCAGTGGACATCCTTAAAATCTAGTTATGCCCATCGTAGATGTGTCAAAGTCAGAAGCTGAAATATTTACGCTTGTAATTACTCCGCCAACCATACCCATGGCGTGTCTATAAGGGGAGCTAAAGTTCCTTACATTTAATTGGTAGGGGAGTCAAATGTATGTTATGACATGTAAGTTGTGGTATCGATGTGAAATATGTGCCGGGAACCTGTCAGTTTTGTTTATGGGACACAGGTGGGTACGAATGGTACTGAACATGGCGGTTTAAGGGGATTTTGAACAATTAAATGCTCTTTGTTGTCTTGAGCGACTGCTGTGCATGGGGCCTCATTTACGCTTTGTGGATTTTAAGAAAATATGATAAGAAGCCAGCGTGTGATTGATGTTACTCCTGTGCCCGGTCGTGTCGGATTGCTGTCCCACTCGGACTATTACGAAGTTGGCGGATCTGGTCACGCCATTACTGTAAATTATAAATTTTTGGCTACATTGGGAGTGTTGGTATCCTCTGCAATAATAACGATGATATTTTCTTTTACAATTTTTCCTACCACTAACATGTCTTTTAACATGTCTATATCTTTCTTATAAGTTCTTTAGTCATGTCTTTATTGTTCCTTGGAAATGCCAATTTTATCTTCATGTTTTGCTTAACCGTTTCAAGAGCTTTAGTTGCGTAATTTACAACTACCATTTCTATTTACCCTATCAATAAAATTATCATATATCATACTCTTACTTCACCCACGTGCTATGGTTCAACAAACTCGTACAATTGTGCGTGGTTTAAAGTAAACAGAGGCACGCGCACCTAATCTTGTTTCGTTCTGTCAGCGCGCTAGTACAAACGTAATGCGTTTTTATAACGTCTCTGTTTAGTTTTACATTATGTGGATCAGGGCTGTCCGTTTAAAAAGATTTATTAATGTATTTTTTGTTCTCTTCATGGATGATTTGCTGGGTCTCAATAAAACTGATAGATAATCGTTTTTTAACCGACTTCCAAAAAAAGGAGGAGGTTCTCAATTCGGCCGGTATGTTTTTTTATTTTGTTTATTTTTTTATGTATGTACACCGATTACTCAGAGGTTTCTAGTCCGATTTGTGTAATTCTTTTTTTGTTCGATGCAGTATACTTGCCATTTGGTCCCATAAAAATTTCATCCAATTTGGTTCAGTACTTTTTATTTTATGAGCATTTGTTTGATTTATGTGGATGATGTGTATGTGGATGATGTTATAAAGTGCCGGTTAATGAGAATTTCCCACAAACTTGAGTTATGATAGAAGGTATGGAGGGTATAAATGGATGACGAAACAGATTTTAGACCTGATACTAAAAAGATAAAAATATTTTTTTTACAAAAAAATAAAACCGACTTCAAAAACACTGAAAAGTGAAAAAAAAAACGTCTTTTAAGTACATCGCTCTAGAAGTTGGTGTCAAGAAGTTGCAACTGTAATACTGTATTTATTTGGACACCGACTTCTAGAGCGATGTACTTAAAAGCTTTTTTTTCACTTTTCAGTGTTTTTGAAGTCGGTTTTATTTTTTTGTAAAAAAAAATTATTCATACTACATGACTTAAATTATTCAAACCCATTTTGGTCTGTTGGTGAATTCTTTCTCCTATGTTTTGCTTAACCCAATAGTATCGATATAAATTGGATCATATTGGGTACGCTTTTATTTGATATAACGTGTTTCAATCCAGACTCATTGGATCCAATTTGACAACCCTAGATTTAGTTTACATTAGAAACTGTTCCTATTCCGTCATTATTTTTGTCTCGTCGAACGGTAAGTAGGGTGTTTATGTTAAAGTATGGTATTACCATTACGTTTTTAAGATAACATCATTGAACAATTGCGGATAGAAAAGCCTAAGAAAGTAACGAGTGTAAAGACTCAATACTAGAAATTGCTTATGTGGTTTATGTAAGTTGTCTGAATGTCCGCTACAATCTCTATCTTACATATAGTAATCGCAAAGCTAAAGTTTGTTTGTTTGTTTGACTTCTTGTCCAATTATTGAAATTATTTCGGGGTTGGCCATAGCCGTATATATGTATAAGGGTGCTCGAAGTAATTCCCACGGGATGCTGGTGACACAGCTAGCGGGGCTTGTTTTAAATAATCATAATCTGAAACTGTTTAACAATTATTTCAAACATTAACATTTTATCATCTACTATAGTCATAGAATACCACAATAATAGAAACCATACTATAGATTTTGGATTTGTTTACTGAACCCGAATCGTGGCTGACTAATATCGAGTATAACATCTACAGTATTATAGAAGTCATTATCAAATACAGCATGGAACCAAACCTAAACGTCGTTTTCGACAACAAAGGCATGAAGAGTAAACTCACGAGCCATGTAATGACAGCCAAAGTTGTTGTTCCTCAAACATTTGGACATTCGGTCAATGACCTAGTCGAAGCCATAAATCAGCAGACTAACATAAATGTCAGATGAACAGCCTAAACAGATTTGCAAGACTGTATGGAGGAAGTCAGTGCTGATATCATGCTTAATGGCCGTAGAAACGAGCCCAAATCGTTGCGAAAAGTATTTAATCGTCACGCCTCTGCCTCTTGCGTTGTTAAGGAGTATTCTTCTTTTGTTTTTTCGGAAGTAATCAAATGATCGTCAAGGAGTAGTTGGATACAAAAGTGTGATGTAATAATGTGCTTTGAATTATAAGATCACGTGATGTCATGTCTGTTTTGCAGTAATAGATATAGGGATGTAGCAAATTCCACCGAAACCCGTTGGGGAGAACGAAAACAGCCTTTTGATGTACAGACGCCAGAGACAGAGAAACTGTAAAATTTTCCCAATCAACTTTGAACCATATGCTTCAGTGATAAAGTTGCAAAATCTATTAAAGAAATTTGACAGATTGTAGTAATGATGTGCTGGCGCCTGTACTAATAAAAAGAAATACATAGAGACCAAAGAAATTTTCAATTCTTTTGGTAACAGCCTGCGCAACTTGCCTTCAGGCGGCCAGTATTATTGCTTTGGTGAATTCCTTGTCTAGTCTAACGTTGTATACCTGCCTACCATCCAGTACTTAACTTTCGCTAATAGTTATTTAGTAGTTCAATTACCCACGAACCTTTCTAACACAAACCTCAAATATATCATCCCATTAGACAGGCACAATTACGTTTACGTTAACGACTTGTGCATACACCTCAGCTACTGTTTACAGAACGTCGGTTACACAATTTCGAGTCTACGGACTTGCAAGTTTACGTTTCGACCAAACAGTTTATATTGGCGGTGTTTTCGTAGCGTTGAAATGGTTTTATTTTGGGGTTATTTAGATGCTATAGAGTTATGACTAGGTCATAATCTGGTGTGATGTGATTTTGTGGTTGTGGGATATGTAAACATTGGTTAATTCAAGAGTGTTTTTTTATACAACCATACCTCGATCCATTGCTCTATTCATCTCTTCGTGCCAATTACACTCCTGGATCTTGAAGGTAATTGTAGACACTACAATAAAAATCTTTCATGAATCCATTGTCCTTCAAGTTCTTTAACAATATGTTTCTGCTGGTTGCCATATCGCCACAGTTATCTCATTTCAGTACTTAAGATAAGACAAATAAGAGGTGGCCCAGGGCTCTTTACACTTTAAAACTTTTGCTTGCCACCTTCCTCAGTATCGTGAGAGTTTCACTCAACATTGTAATTAGCCAAGTTAAGTAAGTAAATTTTAATTTCATTAGAATCTTTTGCAACGCTGTCACAGTGTCAATGTGTTTGGCACAGACTTTTCTAACATTTCCTCAAACACCCAACAGTCATTAGATATTTTATGGGATCAGATAAAATCAAAAAGAGGTCACCACCTGTCCTTCCGTATCCGTAATAAATATAAGATTAAATCTGTGGCAGTATAACATTATATTGCACCATCAATTTTTGCAGTTTAGCTGTGTTTATGATCTTATTCGTCGACTGTGTGACGTGACATCCTGTTCCATCTTTGATTAGAGTTCCATCGTGCAAAGAAACCTAAGGTTTTATTGGTTTTATAAAAGCCTATATTCTATCCATCACAATACTTGTCTTCAATTTGTTTGCAAACATATGATGTTTCTTACATATGGTGAGTAGCCGTAGTTTTATCATGATGTAATCTCGCTTATTTTAGTACCTACTGTCAATATTATCTATGTATTTGTTCAAACATCAAAACAAACACTACTGGACTGTATAAACAGGATTCCTCTCAAGAATTTGAATTGTTGTTTTCAGTTGCTAAGCAGTCTAGACAATACAAAATAATCGTTAACGTTTCTCTCATAATCGGCCAAGAATATCCAAATACTTCTTTTGTGGAGTGGTCATTCTGGCTATACAACTTCCTAAAAATAACTGACGACCACCAACTTCATCGTCAAAGCGACCTCGACATCTTCATTCGCAATCCCCACATCAAGGCCTCACTAAAGGTTCCTTTTGCCAACTCTAGCTACGTTGATTCCCCTAACAAGGCACGGCCGGGTCATTGACTTTTATAGCATCACTTACACGGTACGGTGACGACGCGACGTGCGATTTTCATAATAACTAGGTCAGCTGTATGGAAGTAAATGAATTGTCGTTATTGTCATGTGTGTGTTTGTTTGTAGTTTCTCTTTTGAAATCACAGGTTGCAATATTTCCTATTTGTCTATTATTCTTATTCTTCTTTTTGTGCATCCGAGTAATTTTAGTGACCATCAGTATTCGTGCATGTCTTGTCATTTTGTTGAAGAATCTTTTTCTTTATATTTTCGTGTGTGCTATGCATTTTCGTTAGGTTCGATTTTCTCTTAAGAAGAAAGCAATATCTATATTTTTTGTACATACTCTATCCTAGTTAAAACGCTAGAGCAATCCCCTTTTAAGACAAAAGTCACAACGGCTACTCCGTTGTCACTTTTGTGTTACCGCTGTCGTATCGTAAAGTGTAATGGCTGTCGCGTGACACCCAGATATTATTACGGCTGAACTAGCTTTAGTCGCCGATTGTGACCCCTGGGCCTTAATACCGGGATACAGAAGAATCCTACCCTTTTGGATCTTTGGCCTTGACGACTACTTTATATGTCTTTAACATGTTCCTCGGTATTACATGTAGGGCTTTGTGTAGTTAATGTTTAATGTGGGATCGTATCGTGCTCGTATCGGATGTTGTAAAAAAGCCTTTGTTTACTGCATGAACGTTCTACCTTAGTTTGAAGAAATCTTTTGTAAGAAGTTAAAGGCCGGTGCATCATTATGACTTTACATAATAGAATGCGTGAACTTTAAAGATTTGCTCGAATTTCAAAAATAATTTGCAGCATGACTCTTCGTTTTCGAGTTATAAGGGGCTGATAAAATTGATGAGAGGCCCTTGCTATATACATATACTTCCCGAATTAGAATGTTATCATCACACTCTTCGGTATGATTGATATTCAGATTTTTAACTTAATGTTCAGCATAATGATACCGTATCGACCAGTCAATCACGCCTACGTTTGGTTCCAGCGCATGACCTGTCCGCTGACCGTGGAAGAACACTTCATCATCATCGTGTCGTAATCGTATCGTCCTTTCTAAAACCGTAGCATGTGACAACCATTATCATGCTTCAAGAGCTTTCGGACTGTCCGAACCGTGGCTCAACGAGTGAGTTCCATATTGAAGGGTTGAATCCCCCCTCGCTAAGAGGGTTAATTGTTCGTATTAAAAATAGAATTTTCCCCAGTGGGAGTATTTTGGTGCTGTGGATTGTGTTAAGTAATTAATGTGGTTTTGTATATTTGGTCCTTTGGTACGGGTTTCATTGAAAAAGGTGTTGCTGGGTTCCGATTTCAAAGTAATGTTAAACAAATAGGACCTTTCATCTTTCAACTGGTCATGTTATTTTGATTTATTAATTTTGGATGTACAAAGGTCCTTTGATTCTGATTCTGTTCATAGAGTCGATGCGTTATGGTAGAAAGGGTATACGGGGTGTTGGTTGAATTTGGAATTTGCAATTTGTGTAGCTATTTATGTGCGATGGTAACGCATTATAGATCGAACTCAAGATCAAGGTAGTCAGTTAGGAAATGCCGACCTCTCTTGTTTTTTCAGCCTATTTGCAAAATAAATATAATTTATCATAACTGGTGCTATTGGGATGGGGTCTTCATTAACTTGAGCTACGCTATAATTTTCTTAAAGTTACTTATCTAACGCTCAATCCTTTTCTGTGTGGGAGGAGGCCTGTGCCAAGCAGAGACGATGAAAAGGCTGCTGATGATGAACTCACATGAAAACTAAGACAATAATGAAATTCAGTATGTCCTAAAATGTACAACATGATATCCAAGTAAGAGGACTATCTGCTTAGCAAATTAGTCGTATAGCCCAGCATCCCACACTATAATCATACATAGCAACTTACTCAATAGTCCTATATGTAGTTGTAACTCGTTCACAGCAAGCCATAAACTTTTCTAAAAAGGTTTGCTACACTTAGAAAAGAGGTTACTGACCGCTGCCACGGCTATAAGGCTTTTATACAACCTCCTCTACCTACCAACATGTATAGAACTTTTGACACATGTTTCAATTGACCCCTCATGGTTGATCGGCTTCACGCATAATTACGTCACTGATCCTAAATCAACAGCGATTAGGGGTCATACCAATATTAGCAACAGTATGGGTATAATACGTTTCATCAACGATTGTGGAATATAGGAAGTGTGCTTACGGTTATATTGGGTAAAGCTTTTGATTTTCGGAAGGGTTTATAAATAAGGGCGTATCCCATTGTGTTGTTTAATATGGCTGGAAGAAATAAAGATTAGGGGATGGATTATTCATAGGGCATTAGATCCATGGATGATCTATGTATATTTTGTTTTGGGAATGGATAGACATGGGAATAACTCTATTAATTTTCATCCTCATGGTAGAAAGAGATATCAGTACAAGACTAACAAACAACTTTCTTCTGTTGATACCCTAAATAGGGATGACGGTCAACAGCTGATAACGTTGGAAAAACTGATAATAGAATTTACATACAACCTTGTTGATATTTCTCACGGTTCACAAATTCGTTTGATAAATGTATATCGTACTGGATGACGAGCTGTCAGTCAGATTATAAGTGTACAATTTTGAGGGTCAATTTCCAGTGATCGGGTACCTTTAGATATTCCACGATTGACGCATATCGTTTACTATCTAGCTGGATATAATTTGGTGAAAATCTACTAGTTTCACATAGAAAAGAGGAATTGCAATACACGCCTGATAGGTAGGTACAGCTAGTTTTATATAAAAGCGACCGAACACAAGAGGCTTAGGGACATCGGAACATGGACAAATCCACTGGATTTAGTCGTCCTCGGTTCAAAGCAGCGCTAGCTGTAGTGTATACCTTCCTTTACAATAAAGGTTAACAAACAAATTGAATACGAACAAAAACTTCTAGCAACTCATTCTTAGAAGCGGTAATTTAATCTCTGTTGCTACGTGGATTCTTTTATTATTTTTGGGCTTGTTAAGGGTAATATATTTTTTCGTGATTGTGTTACTGATGTTCCTCTATTCATCAGCATCATCGTCATCTCCATCTCAGCCATGGGATATCTCATTTCTGAAAAAATAGCCCCCTCCTATTGATTTTCTATAGGACCGGTTGGAAGCTGACTCTATTCTTCCAGAGCGTAAAAGATGGACACTAGAATTTATTTTCAGTATAGTAAAATCAAATGATTAAAATTCTACACCAATAAGAAATTATTTACATACGGAACCCTTACATTGCTGGTTTTAAGTTGGTTGCTAAGGTCCGAAATATCAAAACCTTTTTTTTTGTCGTTGTCATGAAGGTGATATCGGTCAGACAGATGTCTGTAGATTCCTAAATTTGAAAAATGACCACGACTGGTACGCAAATCTGGCTTGGTCAGATTTCTAAAGTAGAAAAAAACATTTTAAAGGTTCTTGTTCAGGTATAAAAACTCTGGCCGGTGCCTAACCACTTGCAGCGTTTAATTATTTGAAGAAAAGTGCATCTTTTTCCTTCAATAAACTTTGGGGAATTTCTATTTTTAGAATAGTCTAACCTTCAAACAAGTAAAGGACATTTAAAAAGATAATGATCATCAGATTTGCATTAATGTCTGAAGATATAAACGATTGCGTCTCAATTTTGATGGAGTTTGATTACGCCCACGGGAAAACAGAGCTTCGTACGAAAAATTGTGGGCGGACGATATTATTATCGGGCCTGCCCACGCTCCTGTTATTTTTAGCTTCAGGTTATTAATTCCATTCTGGGAAACATTTATTTCATTTCTCTAATCAAGGGAAAAATAAGACTATTTGTCTCTTTGCTTAGTTACCACGGTTTTTTCCTTAAAGAGATTTTCATTGAACTCGTTAGAACTGAGTAAGAATAAAACTTGCCTAAGGACCTAGGATTTCTTTTTCCTGAGCATAAACTGCTGTTATGCGATACGAGTAAATTGGAAACGTGGGAAACAATTAAACGTAGCAAGCTGCGTGCTTATCGCTCTTTTAAATGTTTACAACCTATTTGTGACGTTATTGCGGATAATTTGTACATGCAAATCAATTGCTTAGAAGTATATTTCACAATCAACATTCGAGCCTAGTCTTTGTTATTGACTTAATAGTCTTCAGTCATTAACATTCATGACTTCATTTGTAGTCAACGATGAGTGAATCGTCCCGTCCCCATTCGCGAATCTGATTGTTCCCAAATTCTTGTTTCGCAAACAATTCGATTAAAACCAATGAGTAGTTGAACGAACGCGTCATCTTCATTTTGGTTAATGTAATCAATGACAATGTCTTTAATTAATTCATTGTTTTGTTCGTAGATTTTATTAGAAGTGATTTGGCATTCTGTTGCGTTAAATAGATTTTTATTTACGATGTTAAGGGCAAGTCAAGGTATATTGGATGGAACCTTGAAATTATTTGGTATATTGCTTTTTAATAAGTCTTTTGGACAAGTGAAGGTCTTCAGTAAATTACTGATTAATTTACTGAAGTACAGATGATTGCCTCATGTCATTGTAGAAACATATGTACGCTTATTCAATAAATAAGCGAACAAATTCAGTTCTTGCAAGACAGTCGTTTTTTTCTGATTAATGTGTGGGGTATACAATAGTTAATTTATGAAGTCTATAAGTCTATATCTATCGGTATGAAAAGAATTACCTAAATATTCGGGTGTTTTTTATTCACCCTGTCAATCAAGGAATTGGTTAGTATATTATCTTCGTATACAAGTTCTTTTCAATGCTTTTTGCTTATGAAATAAGAAACTAGTTGTATGCATAGACCGACAAGCGAGAATCTACTCCTATGTTGTAATAATGGAGATTGTTGTTTTAAAGTTCATGTACAGACGTCAGCACATCAACCTACCTCAAATTTCTCTCAAATTTCTTTAATAGATTTTCAACCTTATCACAATATCAGAAGGTTAATATTGGATTGGTAAAATTTGTCATAGGTACGTCTGTACATAATAAATAATAGTGTGTCTCCGAAAAACAAAAACTGTTTTGCATCTGCCGCTTCTCCGGATAAGAAATATTATCCTCGAAATCAGCGTTTTAAGCAAGTAAACGAGTTCATCCTTCATATGTACAGTGAAACAATTACCAGCTATCCGTTCACCTGTACTTACAAATTGCTCCCGTCCGTCCATTCTGTGACCACCTTGAGATACATTTAGGCTTCTGTTTGGAAATCTCGATTTAAGGATTAAGGTTTTAAAGTTGTAAATATAGTTAGAGATTTTATGAATTCAGAAAATTTCTGTGAACATGAATTTAGATACTTAAAGCTTGGTGATAAGGTTGGAATGGGAGAAGTTTTTAATGCTAAAACGCAATTGCTAAAAGCAATTTTCATAAACGTGCCTTTGGATGAAGTAATAGAAGATAACTTATTCTCCCTATTTCTGATAGATGAAGATGCAGTCTTCAAAGTAGTAGTACCATCATGTTATTCTACATTGTTAAGCCAACTATACAAAATTGACCGTCCTGCGCAATAAGGTAAAAATCTGCTATCGTTCTGAGTTATTGATTACATAGTTGTGGGAATGGATTTATAGGTTACCCTAGCTGAAATAAAACCACAAAATAATTCAAACATACATTTTGCCCTCTTGTAAATCCTAACGGACATTTTATTAAAATACACGTAGTACAAGAGCAAACAATCAGGATAGCTCTTATGTGATTGATTGCTGTTACGTTATCCGCAGGCACTAATGTATTGGCATTACCAACTGATTGATAAATGGCTTACAATGTGATGCGTCAATATGATCATTTGTGATCATCACAGTTTCAATGATTTTAGGTTTAACTATTTTATCCATGCCTGATGTGGTTTTATAAATCATTTACCTAATACTTTCAAAACACCAGTCTCTCAACTATAAGAATGCGGGTTCAAGCAATTACCAATGCAACTTTTCTGAATTATATATAATCTCTAAGTATATTTTGGACTGATTAAAATTTAATTAAATTTCTTGAGGAAACTTGTACTATAAAGTCTGAAATCACCAACCCGCTTTGAGCAAGCGTTATGATTAACGCTCAATCCTTCTCCGTGTGAGAGGAGGCTTGTGCCCTGCAGTGGCACGATGAAAAGGCTGATGATGATGACACTAGATAGAATCGAATACACGATTAGTGTTGAGTACTTGGTCTTGATTGGGTTTCCGTATGGAAGTTTGTGTATTCCAAGTCTGAATTGATGTTCTATAGACGTATAGATACAGGATAGTAACCAGAATCACATAGCCTATTTTATCGTGATGCAAAATGTATTTGGCCTTTAGCTAATGTGAGTTTTTCTTAATTTGTTCACAGAACAGCGCACCGATGTGGGAGGAGTTTATATCAAAAGCAACGAAACTCCACTCAGCATTGAAGTAAGTTGAACATTTTTTGTATATGGTATACATTGGGAAAAAGAATAAAATACTCACTATTCTGATTGTATGTTGGTAATATTGAAATAAAAAAAAATGTTTGTAGTCTATCTGTTCCGGCTAAGCTTTGAAATGGCTGGACCGATTTTCACGGCACTTGTTGGTACGTAATTGTGTAACTTTGGTGCGGAAAGTAATCACACGGGTGAAACCACGAGGAACAGCTAGTTTCAAATAAATAAGGAGATCGGCACTTAAAAAAGAAGCTACCAAGCCTCAAGTTTACGATAATAAAAGCAGTAGGACAGTAACTACTAACAATAAGAAAGGCCAGCAAAAACTTAACCTCAGAACATCAAACCAATTGGAATTTAATACATTTTACTGACCTTCCAACCGCCACAGTCATACAGCATACACACGAAATATAACCCCCTCAATACATTGCAATGTAACCGAAGTACAGTCAACGACAATTGAGTGGCTATTGACTCGCAAATTGACAATGATACGGCTGCATCTGATCCGATAATAAAAGATTTATTGTTATGTGTGTCTTGTCCAGTAAATATTTCATTTGTAAAGGTCACGGCTGAGGTCCGGTATACGAGATCGATTTGACATTCGTTTGATGTAGGTTTTATTACAGTAGCAGATCATTTAGCAAGTCTTAGGGCCAGTTTCACCGGTTGATGATAAGTTCCAGATAGTTTAACTGGCAGATAATTTCATACAAATTCTGTTCTGTTTTTGAATTTATCTGGTAGATAGTGGCTATCCGTAACCTGCGAAACTGGCCCTTAGTATTTTTGAAGAACTATTTAAGTGGTTTCATTCGCATCGTTTTTCCTGACCCAAAATGCCGGGATACACGATGCTAGTATACTAAGCTAGTTTACTACTGAATTGTCATGGCGTGCTGTCCTGGCCACCGTTCCATGTGTCCCTATTGACATATCCCACTCTGGTAGGTGTACATGGAATATGTTAGTTCTGTTTACATGAGGTTAAGATTATTTCAAGCTAATGTTTGACTGAGGTGACCATGCGTGGTTCCGGCCACATGAAGCTTGTGAACAAGTCAAGATTGTAACTAGTTTGATAGCTTACTGACTGTATCTTGATATACTAGCTTGAAAAACTACCCTCATGTAATTCCGGTTTTAATAAATATCATCGTTTAGACTAGACTTGAATCTCTCTGCCTTCGAAATCGGTGCAGCGGTCTGTTATAGCTTAACAGAAAGAATATTCGCATTTACAGTAAGAAATAACCTAGTCATTTAAAATTCAGTTTTGATGAAAAATAGCTTCCATCCTTGATGTAGATTTGCAACAAGAACATAAGGATATCGATCTCAAATCCGTTTTCCAATTTGGCAGGTCAGCCCTGGTTGCGATAGCAGCGTTCCTGGATGCATTCCAGAAGATTGCAGACGCTGCCACGAATGCTAGAGGTAAGTTATATTTGAGTTTTCATTATTTTATATTTACCCTGTAACTTAATCTATCTTTGGACATGGATTTTCTATTACGAGAAGAAAAAGAAAATAATTTGAATCGCAATCAGATTTTGTAATTAAAGGAAATCTATAAAAATCATACTTCATCTGAAAAGACTTTCGTTCATTTTATTTAGCTCTTATGATGTTATATACATACGAGATATAGCTAAATAAGTCAAATTTAAGAGAAGGGGAAATATGGGACGTATAAGGAAGTTCAATAATTAGCACACGATAGGCAGAAATGGGAGGAGATATATCGACAAGAGACGGGCTCTTAAGTTAAAGAATTAGATGTTATTCAAATTCAATTTTAAAAGAGTCATCTGCTATATCAAATGATGCATTTTAAAAGTAGAGGTGATTTGCAAACACTTTGAATAATTATACATTTTTTGTATTCAGTTGAAGAAACAAGTGGTTCTAAAACCGGCGGTTAGTTTTGATACTCATTTTTAGTATCCATGTTTTTAGTATAGAAAAAACAAAGGCAGCAATTTTATGAAACTTATTTATTAATAGTAGTAATCTCAATAGACGTTTTTTGACTTAAGAACTATCTGAACTGAGGCTGAACAGTCTGACGTCGCCTGAGTTGTAATATGGAGCGAAAGAGGGCAGGAAAGAGATTGACAGTTAGAAATAAGATAAAGATAATAAAAATATTTTTGACATCAATGTCTGTGACGCAAAATTTGAAAAACTATCAACCTTTAATCCTGACCTTTCAACAACAAGAATGATAATAGTTAAATATACTTATTAGACTTAAGTTAGGTTAATCTTAAAGTTTACGGTTCTCATGACGCATTTGATTTTGGAAAACTTGGGCAGGATTTATGAGTAAATGCAAAAGAAATGGAAATACGTAGTAAAAAATTGATAAAAAAAATATCTTCAGCAGTGAAAGTAGCAAATCAAAAACAAAATTATTGAGCAAAATTTTCATTTCCCTTTGTATAAAAAAAATATAGCATTTCCTGAAAATATTGTAACAAAAATTTCATTACCGCTTATTATGGTTAGATATAGTATATTGAGTCATGGACGAGTCTTATAAATGCTAATAGTGACCTAAATACAAACAGTTTTGTCTAATCTTTACATATTATGCTGAATATCTCACTTTGGCATTGACTATACACGACAAAAAAAATTGTACTTCAAAAGAGAATTTGCATTTCTACCGAAAATCTGATTTAGATTAGGTCACTATACGTCAAGATAAAAGTAGCTTAAGGTACAATAGTGCTCCTAATCCAGTCCAGATATTCGTATACTTTGCTGTAGACGCCAGGAATGCCTTCCATGCCACAAGGGACGGGTCCAAAACTGACAACACCGACGACTTCAAAGGTCCTTCCATCTTCGTACATGAGGGGACCACCGGAGTCTCCTTTGCATGAGTCCTTGCCGGTGACACCTCCGGCACACAACTGACCTTGCCATAAGGTCACACTGCGACCAGGTTGACTGTAGGCGGGTTGGCATGTCTGAAAAAATAAAATAACATGTTGAGATAACTGACAAATCATCGTAGACAAAACATCTATCCGACCTCGAAGAATCTCAAAATTCAAATGCGTCAAATAAAATATACAGAGTGATTACGTACATCTTGGCTAACGAATGGCAGTTCAACATGAAGCTTGACGTTGCTGAAGGACTGCCGCGAGCTGACAGCGCCCCAACCGGCGGCGTATAAACTGAAGTTTTGAGGAATATTCTCTGGCAATGTCAAGTCCTTGGTGGGTAAGCAAATGGGGCGAATAAAGTCTGAAATAAAAAAGACAAGAATATTATACCAGAGGTCACAAACAGTTGTGATTTCCTTAAAAAAAAACACTAGGTTCCCGACGATAGAAGTCCTTTAACTATAGAAAATGACATTACAATGACTATAGACGATGACATTGATGTTATTGCATATATTAATATTAATATTTTGTCCTGTAACTAAAGTACTAATTAATAAGAAAAGCATACTAACCTGTGAATGGAGCATTCTCCTTCAGTCTCAACAAAGCGATATCGTTCCTCTTCAAAGCACTGACGGGGTTGTACTGCGGGTGAGGAATGACCTTCTCAATCTCGATCCTTGTCACGCCTTCAGTACAGTCGACACCACCGGCTTCTACGGGAGTACAGTCTTCACCTTCGTGGGAAATGTCGTATTCTCCCAAACGCACTCTCCGGCTGGAAAGAGAATTTTGATGTTATGTACCGTTTTGTCTACATGGATTGGTAAATTTATTGTTCGAAATGTCACTACTTTTTCACTTTCTATAACAGGATTAATCAATGGAAAAACATATCGTTTTATTCACCTACAAAGGAAACAAATCATTCTATCACAACACTAAACTAGGTAAGAATAGGTGTCTACTTACGGTGTGCCAATATCAAGGACAGCTCCGGCGACACAATGCCCAGCTGTCAGGACGTATTTGCCGCTGATAAGAGCTCCACCACAGAGCAGTTTCGTGACTCCCAGCTTGACGTACTCGATCATGACCAGCCAAGGGTACTGGTCTACTGTAGTGGCTGTACCTCCTGGAATGTTAATGATGCGGGAATAAGTATTATTTAGTATAGGTAGTCTGTTGGTTACTTCTTTATTACTTTCAGTTAAAGATAAATTATGAACTTCTCCCCTCCCTTGTCTTACGGTTTACCCTAACAATCTCTAACCACCCCTCATCTATTCAGAAAAAAAAATAACATGCCCGCATGCATTTCAACATTGTTCTGTAATAAAACATTTGTTCCTACTATACTTAAAATAAAATTTCACTTAACCACTGAATCAAGTCATACATTTTTATTCAGTTCGAACCCAAAAAAAAACAGAGTAGCATGCATAAGCATCTTCAAGTATACTAACCCACAATCTTGTTCCCCACTCTGCTGTCTGCACCACAGCATCCTGAGCTAGGATTTGGAGGGAGGGCAGTCATTTGGGCTTCACAGTTGCCTGTAGGCACCACGACTGGGTTGCGATTTGGAGCTGGTCCGCAGCAGACGCTGTATTGTTCTGGACCTTCGCATCTGCGTAAGAAAAACATTCATTTCTTTAAATCATAATCTGATCTGATAAGCAATAGAGTAATAGATTCTATTACGCATTTGACTCTCGGTTTTAGTTCGCAGATCACGAATGTGACTTACACTTCTTTTTTGCATTCACCACCTTCAAGCTATCATCTAGTCTTGTGTATTTTGGTTATGCAAACCAAACGAATGTGACTTACACTTCTTTTTTGCATTCACCACCTTCAAGCTATCATCTAGTCTTGTGTATTTTGGTTATGCAAACCAAAGTATTGTTATAGCTTGATCAAGTCTTACAAGATTAATGTCTAAAAATGTAAATATTATCATCTGACCTATTACATATTTTATCAAGCTTGCTTCGAACTCTCAATAATAATTATATTTCAGTTACCACGTTGAAGCTTTTATCGGAAACAATATGTTTTCCTCAATTATCTTCAGAACCTGTCCAAACAGGTTATTGATAAAACGTTTATGTTTTACTGGTTTAAAGAGTACTTAATTATCAACATGCCTTAATTGTACCAACAGTTAGTCATTTGGGTAATTTGATATCTTAATGACTAGACCACCTCTTTGTTTATTTATACAAATGAGCATGCAGATACGGTGAAATATCACAATGACTTTTTTTTACGCAGATTTCAGGTTTGATCCATCAGATTTGAACAAATTGTGACGATCTTCGTAGATGGAATTTGATCCAATAATAGTGCTGTCTTATTCATTACAAGCATAACTTTTTTTTTTTCAGAGTATGAAGTTTTGAGAGACATGTCAACAATAATGTAATTTCTCTAAAATTCCTAGGTAAATCAATAAAGTTGAAACCTTGACATTCCTATAGTAGTCTGGCAGGTTTCTTTATTATTGTTGCAATGTTTCCTCGTCTGCCTGTGTGTTATTAATTGTTATTACGTCATCAATTCGTACTTTAAAGGATCCTCCTATGTAATACTATAAAGATTTATATAATTATCGCACCTACCTAAGCTAGATGATCAGAATTTTGTATATCCTAAAATGTATTTTTTAATAATGTTAGTTTTTCTGTTTTCGGGTCTACTTAAAACAAATAACTTGCATAGTTGGCTTGTCTAATAGTTTTACGTTTATCTAGTTTATATTAGTTCGAGATTTATATACTAGTTACTAGTATTAAGTAGTATACCATTATGAACATTATCAAAATCTTGGCTACTTGACTTTGCTTGCCTTAAAATTAATATGAAGTGATGTAGTTCCTTACTTTGACTTTTGCACATAAGCGATGCTCTCGGCAGGCACAGGCGGTTTGAGCATATTGGCAAGATGCGGACAAGAGTACAAGCTGATGCATTGTCCATATTTGCCTTCAGGCGTGAAGCAGTTTCCTTGCTGCGGCTGAGGCTGGGGCTGAGCTTTAGGACAACATACCTGAAAATTAACAGGAGAATATTAGTTTATGATTAGGAGTAGACCAGCCTGCATTGAGCAAGCGTGGTGATTACCGCTCAATCCTTCTCCGTGGGAGAGGAGGCTGTGCCCAGCAGTGGGGCGATAAAAAGGCTGTGATGATGATGATGATGAGGAGCAGAAAGATTTGATGCCACAATTGAGGAAGATAGACTTTAAGATTAGACAAATTAAAAGTGTTAAGTCACAAAACTTTGAAGGTCTAAGAAAAGATGTTATTAACATCGGTTTTAATGCCTTTAAAAGGACATTTGTGATTTTAGATTTACGTTTTAAAACATCGAGGAACTCGCATCCTGAAGGCAGCACCGCCAGAAAAGTCGTCATACATTTGTAATCTAGAGGGGGATTTCTAAAATAAAAGTGAAATGAATGCTCAGAAAACGAAATCAAAAAGGAAAGTATAAAGAGCTTGATCGATGACTCTAAATTCATTGACCTTTCGTCTCAAGGGGTGTCAGTCAATGGATTGATTGCTATTTAGAGATAAAACCATTGAAGTCAATTTAAAATCCTGCCTTATTGAATTATGGCTCCAAATCTCCGAGCAAATTTGTTGGTTTGGTTATTGATAGTATTGTATTAGTACTGCATTTAAAATGGAAAATAGCAAAGATTGATAAGGTGTGGCTTTGTGTTTTCAAAAATGAATAGTTTGATGTTTATTTTCATATGAATTCTTTATCATTGTATTTATCGTTTCCTTTTACCTAAATTGTTTTGTTCATTGATTCTCTTTGAGCTAGCGAATTTTAAGTCAATCTGTCGTCAATCTCTCTGGTACTCACTAATGGTGTAGTTCCAGCATATCCACATTGCGATTTCTTCAGCAGATCAACATCTTGGCTGGTCCGATCCTTCTTGGTGACCAGAGCCAGCAGAACTTGACAGTTGTGTACCGATATGCACTCGCCACTGGCCCCACTAGGCGTCTGGCAAGGAGATTCTGGAAGAAATAGAAACATAGAATTAAATTACTGAACCAATTTGGGAATTGGCTAGAGAACACGAACAATAAATCAGAACGGTACAGAAAAAATGTATTGAACATATTTGAAAACAATTGGCACACTTCAGTTAAAGAACGATCATATTAGGAGTATTACAGGCAAACCTTTTGCTAAAATAAAAAAGTCGATTACGATAAATGTTTCAATATCAGCAAAGAATATTGCGCTGTGTAAGATAAAGAAGATACTGTCAAATATAACAGGGCAATAATATTTATATAGAAGACATGTTCAAAGTGACAGAATTATATTTGTTATTGCTAAGTCGTGTTTAGAGGTCGAGTATTAAATTAGTTTCTTTTTATGTTTTTTTTTGTATTGACACATCAATAAAGAATAACATTGCAAAATAAATGTTAGTGTATTTAGAAAAAAAAATATTCACAACGAGGGCTTAGGGTTTGAAGAGTATTAATTTTGCAGTTTTTTTTATATTTTATTTTGGTGTCAAATCTCTGGAATCTGGATAAGTATTTACTTTTTTAATTCTGTATTGGTTTCAATCAGTTGAACGCTTAATATCATGTTCTTCGGCTGTTTCGTTGATGTTGTCCAGTATACATAGATACTTACTTGATGAGATATTTAGGTATTTTTGTAGGAGAACTTAAAGAACATAGAATTTTTCTTCTCACTTCAAGTTGCACCTCCGCATTTGTTTGACATGTTTTTTGAACGAACTTTAATTAAATCAGGGAAATGGCAGAATAATATAGCAAAAGACATATGTGATAAGTAAGTAAGTGAGGTCTTAAACCAGGACCATGATAATAACAGTGGCTTGATTAGATACATATAAATGAAAAGACCGTTGTAGAAGACGTAAAGAACGTAACACTTGCGATATTTAGTCCCACTTACCAGAAGTTTCAGTTTCCGGATTTTCTAAAGAATATATACACGTAAAATATTAAAGATACTGTAGATGAAGGCAATGATATATGTCAGAGACGTTTGAACGCAACAAGCTTTGAGAGATCAGTTCGCACCTTTCCAACAGGTAGATTTTTTACTAGAAATACTTATTTTGGCTCAAAGTACGAGGTCATTTGAAAATATTCTTTTTAGAGTTTTAAAGGATTTTGGGTGTCTCTAAAAATCTAAATCAAATTCTATGTAGGATCCATGAAGAAGTAATCCGTAGGTCCAAAAAACTTACCGCTTGTTATTTCATCTTCGGTGTTTGGCGGTTCTATAGTATTAATGTGAATAATTTTGTTAACGTTCACAATGAAAAAAAATATATATCCTAATTAATGACTATTTTAAGGCTTTACGATGTGTTTTTATGTTGGTAAGGATATTAAAATGTATACCATGAATTGCTCTTTTTGAGTATCGATGTGTGTATCGTTGAATTGACTATCATATTTTTCTTATTAGTGAGTACGTTGTAGGTAAAATTGGATTTACGAAGCTTAAAAGTTCTTGTTTTGTTAAACTTACCTGAAGTTTCATCTTCGATACTCGGCGGTTCTACAGTGATAACATGATTAATTGTAATAACGTTCACAATGCAAATATACACGTAGATATGTTATCAACACGGAGGAACTCGTCATAACAAGATGCCCAACCTCGGACCGACCGCGCCAAGCGTTGCTTAACTTTATGATCGATCGACTTGTGCTTTTACTTAGCCACGAGCTGTTTGTTTTATGAATCAATCTTGGGTAAGCTTAGGCTTACAATGTTTTTTAGTTGGTTTTAAAATATACCCGGATGTAGGTACAAATGGACTTCATACATAAGACTAAAAAGAATCATGTTTCGTCGATCTTACCTGAAGTTTCAACATCGGTATCTGGTGCTTCTACAGTATCAATATTGTAAATGTTAATAACGTTAACAATAAAAGTATACGCGTGTGTATCAATGTTTTTTTTTCATTAAGTATTTACAAGCTTAGGGCTTGACAATGTTTTTATTCTGATAAGTATATTAAAAACTATACTCAGTTCAGCTATGAATTCTCCTCTTCATAGAAAAAAGACAAAATTCAAAAGACGTGAAATTGATTATATTACGAACTACGATAGAAATAGTAAAGTAAGTCAAACTGAATTTCTTAAGAGTAAAAATTTATTGGTTTTATTAAACTTACCTAAAGTTTCATCTTCAATATTCGGCGGTTCTACAGTATTAATGTCATTGATTTTAATAAGGTTCACTATAAAAATCTTCTCGTAGGTATGCATTATTAATGTTTGAATCAAATATTATAATATTTCTATATCATGGTTCATTTACAGTATTCGATTCGATTATTCAATAATAGTTTTCTTATTATGAGACACGTGAAACACTTCTAAGTATTGTAACATCTTATCATACCAGGTTCCTGGTAAACTAATTTCTTATTTCTATGGCGAGAATTCCACAAAATTGTGTACGACTAATAAATTTTAACACGAGTTCACAGCTAGCATGAAGTTTTTAGCAGAAATAGTGATGTTTCACGCAATTTGTTACTGTTTTGTGGAGCAAGTAGATCAAAAGAAATTGGGTAGTAAGAGGTCACCTCTATTACGACGTGTGAGTGAGGTCAGTAAAAATTATTACGAACTGTTACAAAAAAGTAAAACCAGTTAACCTAAGTTCAGAAAAATAAAAATACTCAGTTTCAGAAACTTACCACTCGTTTCAATTTCCATATTCGGCGGTTCTAAAGTAATTCAAATCACAAAAGAGAGGAGGTTATTAAGACCACGATTTGTAATAAGGTTGATTATGTTTTCGACAGTCATTCATATTTTTGAGTATTTATTAGGAAAGACGTGCAAACAATGTAGATGAGAATTAAGATGGGATATTAGAAACTGCGATAGAAGAAGATAAGGTAGTACTTAAAATTTAAGTTCTTCAGCTCTCAAGAGAAAAAGATCCTTGATAATGATAAACTTACCCGTATCAGTATCATCATCAATCGGCGTTTCTATGGTATTAAAGTGATTTATTTTAATAACTTTCGCTATAAATGTGTACGCATTTAACAATGTTATTTTTATATCAATTCTATGTAAGGACTTGTGAATTTTTTTGATCTCTATCTGAACCAACAGAGGTTGTCTTGTTTTTTTTTCTTTCATACGAATCTTCTTACAAAAACAACAATTACAAAGTGAAAACGGTCCAGCCGTATACGCGTGATGACGTGACCAAGAGAAATAGGGAGTCGTTTTGATATATGTACATACATATATGTATAAGGTCTAACAAAAATAGTGCACCATATTTTTACAGGTCATCTAGTATGTAAAAAAAGTTGAATGACCTAGGGGTCAACGATAGCGGCAGACCGGAGTTATGCTTAAGAACACAATTACAATTTGGCAAATGAAATGATAAGTTTCATAAAATATGGTATTGTTTTCATGACTTCTTTTATCCTTAGCTAGTACTAAACGAACTGTAAAAATATGGTGCACTAGTATTGTTAGACCTTATATGTATATTGAAAATCCTAAAGTGTTATTATTTAAACAACTTACCAGTCGTTTCAACTTCTGTAGATGACGCCTCTACAGTATTAATATGATCAATGTTAATAATGTTTACTATGAAAATGGCGTGTACATTTTCATGTATCGGTATTAGTTAAACCATGTTTTAAGAACTTTTGACAAGAACATTAACAAGTATATTTGATCCCAATATTTTATATTTAACAGGGCGAATCTTAATTTTCTTTTGGTTTAAAAAATTGATATTATTGTTATATTTAATTGTGAAGATAATTTTGTATAACGGAGACATTTTGGATTAATAAAATTAGAAAAATTAAAAAAATATTCTGGGACAATGAATCGTTTCAATTTTATATCTAGAAGTGACTAATAGAAGCTTTTAGAAGAAAAACATAGACATAAAATCATTGTAATACAAATAACTTACCACTAGAATTAGGTACAATAGTTGGTGGTACATCGGTACTTGTAATGAGGGTTTCTGTAGTCTCACGTGCTGGCAACTCTAGAGTTTATACGTCAGTATTGTGTACGTGTAAGTATTGGTATTGTGTTACTTGTACTACATAATATAATTTTAATAATCTCAATATTTGCATGAAAATAGCAAAATAAGGCTAACCTGAATCCTACCATACATTTCTTTATGTTTTTGTGTTTCCATATTTGCAAATTAAATTGTATTCTATTCTATCCTAAGCTGGGCCATTTTTCATTTTAGAACAATTGAAATGAGGTTGATATTAGTGTTGATTCTGTTTACCAAATGACAGTTTACAACTTAACCATAAAAAGATAATGATAAAAAGTCATTTATTTAAAGAAGGTCGAAAATCAGCACTTATTGAAGGTCGATTTTACAAAAGATAGCCCCCAAAAATACCCCCCCTTTCACCTACTTTCTATGTGTCATCGCTGGGATGAAGAAATGGTGGAACAAAAAGTGGTGATCTTATGACTTGCAATAAGTTAAGTATAAGAAAAAATATATATGTTTGACTTACCAGTAGTTTCAAATTCAACATCTAGAGAATTAAAAGATTTGCAAGGAAATTTAATGATTATTTAAACAAATATATGTATTTCAACCCTACATCATAAGCTTCTGTAGTTGTAAGTAAAAAGTCTAGAAAGGTCAATTTTGAAAAATTTATATAGCATAATCCGAATGTATGTTTGTTTATCAACGATCAAATACCGACTAAGACGAAATTCGTACCAGAGACAGACAGAACCCTGGAGATAGTTGTTTGAAAGACTTTATTGTGACAGCGAGAAACAGTAATCTTGAAAGTAGAAACAAAATTCAATTGACTAACTCACCCCTAGTGTGTGGTTCAGGTAGAATGGTAGACTCTTCGAGGTCTGGTTAACAAAACATCATGTCTTTACTAATATTATAAAGACGGAAGATTTGATTGTTTGTTGGAGTTAAATAAGCTTAAAAACTATTAAGTGCTACGTACTACTATCCCCTGAATACAGGCTATTTTTAATCGGGGTACGGAAAGGAGCTCTCCAGGGCCACGGGAAAAAACGCGACTTTCTGCTACTGTGTCATAAATACTTTCTTTGTAACTACATACATACGTTAAAGGAATTACCCACAAGCAGAGCGTTGATAATATTTTATTTATAATGAATAAAGTAATTTATCATGAAAGTTCAATGCTGTGCAGTATACCTACTCGTTGTGTGCAATTAATGGATTATTCAGCTGTCAATTGTACCAGTTTCCTTAAACAAATAAAATAATAGACGCAGCTGTGTGTGTTTTTATGACAACTTTTACCTCGAAATGTTTATAATTTATTGAATTGACTCGTAATTGTTTAATTCAAGACAATATACATATGTATATATATTTCTACTCAAGTGGTCGATAGGTCAGTGTATTTTTCCGCCTTATTTTAAGCAGGAATAAAAAATATTGACATCTCGTCGTACATATGTACATATGTCAATAGTATAATAATGGCGTCCAAAACGATAGTTTTCGGTCACGACGGCTGTTCTATGAAAGGAGATCAGCCAGCTGTGCATGACATATTATGATGCCCACATTTACGTGTTCTCCGATGGACTGGCATATCAATCACCAACTTCCAGACTGAGGGCTGCTTAGTTAAAGTTTCTTAAAACACACAGAGCTATTGCGATTCGACCAGGGAAACCCGTGCACAGCAGTCGGCTATCTTATGCAAAAGCAAATCTTACGGAGATCGTGCTCAATATCATCAAATATCGAATATTTGAATTGAATTTCTGGTGTTAAAGTAACTTAAGTAAAAAAAAATATATTTAATACCTAGATACATATAATAAAGAAAATACTCACAATCTTGGCGATTGAGTACCGGTTGTGTAGTCGGACTTTCAACTTGATTTGCCGAATCGTCTTTTTTTATAACACCTAGTAATAAAAGAGTTTTTAGCGATTTTATTTCATACATAATCTATCCGCCTATCCCTTGGGGTTGACTTCCAGTCCAGCCGGATGGATGCACCTGCGTACCGGTGTCTTTATTTGACCCATTCAACCCAGTTACCTGGGCAACACGATACCCCTTGGCAAGACTGGTTGTCAGACTTCTAACTAGCCGTAAAAACTGCCAATGATGTCCAAATGACATCCAGGCCCCACCAATTTAACGTGCGTTTCGAAACATGGAGGAATTCGTCATGATAAGATGGTCACCTATCCACGGACCGGCCGTGTCAAGTGTTACTTACTGGCTGTTACTTAGCCATACAAGATTGAATATTTTAATTCATACACATATATAAAACCTTCTCTGTGTAACATTATCATCATTTATAAAAAATAAGTTAATAAACTTTAAAATTAAAACGTAATAAAACTCACTTTTGTGTCCGTTTGTAGAGTAAATCAATGGTGGTATAATTGAGTGTACTGTTAAAATAATATTTTTCATAAGAATACTTATTTAAAAAAGCACCAAAGCAACTGAAGATTTTGTTTGCTTGAATGCGTTAATCTTCTGAACTACTGGACTGATTTGAAAAATTCTATCAGTGTTAAATAGACCATTTATCGAGGAAGGCTATAGGCGCACGGAGATGATGCGGGTGAAACCGCTGACGAAAGCTAGTGTCATAATAAAATAAACACTTACGGATTTGCCCAGGTCTAAAAACTTTCCAATAGTGATCTGTCGATAGACAATAAAAAATGATTCAATAAATTAATTTGAAATGTAACTAATGAATCAGAACTCGTAATACAAATTAAACTTACAAAGTTTTCCCGGTCGCTTGTTGGTATTTTCTGTGAAAATATTATGTATTTTAACAACGGCCTTATAACTACTGTAACAATAATTAAAGTCATGGGAGGGTAATATACTGACGGTGTGCTGACGTGCGTTCAATGTGGTCGCACGTTTACTGGTACTAAGAAAATTGGCTATGTTAGTCATTCTGGGACGCACCGTCTAGCTGAACATTAGGATGTTCTGAACATCCTAGCCTATCAGTAAGCAGCCGCTCTGTAGCCGAATGCGGCAGTGAGGCTATATAAAAAATATTGATGAATTCAATCAAACTCACCGATCTTCGTCATGAAACTAGGTAGATAACTTGAGAATCTCGTCACTATACCTCCTGTCAAATATAATGGGCAATTTTTATCGTTATTCCAAATAAAATATTGAAAAAAGGAAGAATGATCTTAAATACCAGAAAGTGACAAAAACCAGAATATTACCAGCCTGAAATAAAAAGGAAAATTAGAAGTTCTAGTTAAATCACGATTTGACGAAGAATGAAAATCAATTAAAGATTCAGGATCTACAGCTGTTTTTGGGAGAAAAATAAAACAGCTTTTATATGAAATAACAGCTGATTTCTTCACTTCGAACAAATCCATCAAAAACTTACCCATGGGTTTGATGACTACAATTTGTGGAATATCGATGAAAGTATCTGTCAAAAAACATTGATATGCTTCTCATCCTCAACTACTAGTTATTCTAACTATCCATTTAAAACTGAACTTATATATATAATTTTAATTATAGATAATTTTATAGATAATTTTAATCTCAATACTTTTTTATCATTTTCTATGTATCACTCACCATCGATTACAAACCCATTCGTTTCATCTGGTTCTAAAAGGTCGATAAATATAGATTGAGTTTTAGTTATTGTAATTCTTATTGTTAACATTTGTTTTTAGGTATTGTACTTCTTTTTGATATAAGCTTCTTTTAATGTCTTATTGAATGAATCTGCTATTCATAAATTTATTGTTATATGTGATTATGTACTGAGAGGTAGACGGTATCACAACTACTTTCTACAGCTATCTATTATACAGCTGTTCAATTTATGATCCTACTGTTTCATCGACATAGACCTCTAATTTTCTATAATTTTTATTGTGTTATGTTTATTTAGCTTACCGTTCGGGTTCTTTGGTTCTGTGAAAGAGGAATAAACAAATAGGTCATCAGTTCTCCTATTGGCTTTGTTTCCTAATCGGTTTACGTTAGTTTCCTAGAGTCATGGTGTAAAGTATAGGATTTCATTGTTTTTCAACATATGCGGTGAAAATAAGTAAGGAGTTCTTAGTGGTCAGAAGGGGTTTACCCTCTTTATTAGTTTTATCTGCTTTTTGTTCTGACAACGCCGAGTTGTGTAGTGTAGTTCATTTGAAATAAATTTACAAAAATAAGGCTTTGAATGAAGTAAAGATTTATTGATCTTTGAATAACAAGTTTTGACATACCATTCGCCAATATTGCTGGTTCTGTCAAAGGAAGAAAAATCATAAGCCTATGCTGATTTTTCATAATGGTAAATTACTGCAAGAACAACTTACCCCCGATAAGTCTAATTTTTTGGATGAAACGGCTGTCTGTAGGGAAAACAATCCATTTTAATAAGAGGAATAAGTTAACAATACTTTGGGATTATCAGATGAGTGATATACGTCCTTGGTCGATGTAGACGAAAGTGGTTATATAAAATATGATGGTTTTACAGTATACATAAACACTGCACCATCGATTTTAGATGTAAAATTCTCAAACTAAACACAGAGCCAACTAAAATGACTCATGAACTCCCTTTCGGAAGAGGTTGAATGATTGGACAATCAACCTACATTATTAACTACTGCTTTAATTGTTAAACATTATTAATTTCTAATTTTTACTGTTGAAAACACTAATGGAGAAGCTGAGGTTTTTGTGTTTGTTGGAAAACCATGTCTTTGTGTGTTCGTTTTCTGTCTGTTGTGTCTGGCTTCCCATTCGTTTTATTTTATTGGTTTTCATTAGTATTTTTATGTCGATCTTTATGATTGTCAAAATCTTACTTATCTCGTATCTTCTTAAGTTTTATTTTATTTCTGTGTATTTTGATTCATGTACACTGATGACGAGTAGATATCATATAAGAACTAATTTATTAGTATTTAGATGACATTTCCTGTTACTCTAAAAGATAATTTTATGGTAAACATAGTGATATAAAATAAATCAAACTTAAAATGTAATTTGACCTATACTTTTAAACAGTTTGACAATTATGTTGTTATCTTATGCCATTTTTTTGATGACCGGGTCAAATAGCTTTATACTTCTCAAAGATTACTTAATGGGTCAAAAATTTTGCTTAAGAATGTAGTTTTAGGTCATCTACGAGGTCCGCTCAATTAGAATTGTACGATATCTTGTTTTAATCTTTTGCTCTAAGATTGTACACTTTATCGCGATATGTTTTTCTTTCAAGAGAAAGATTAATGTCGATATAAGCATAATCGTCATCTATATTCGTATCGGGTTTATTTACTTGATGTTTTATAAATAAAATTAATAGCAGCTGTTTCATATCTTCGTTAATGTTATTAGTTTTCAGTCACCCTTGTCCACTGCTATCGTCCGATAAGTAATTATGCGTGTAGACTAGGCTTATGACTAGTTTCTTCTGATCCTGTTCTAAAGGGCAACAGGTTCCCGTGCACTTTGTTTTTTTTTATTCTATTTTTTTATTTCGTTGTTTTGTTTTTGAAATAAGTTAGTTTATTGTGATAATTGTTTGTTAATGTCATGTCTTTGTGATTATTTAAATTCATAACTTTGTTTAGTTTTTTTTTAATACTAGCTGACTTAGCTCATACCGCTTCATATCCCGTAAATCTTTCCTCACCCTCTACAAATATTGTAATGTAAAATCATCCAAATCGGACCAGCCATTCTGGAGTTTATTGACACAGTTCCATCGTGTGAGTGTAGGTATACATGTTTTATATTGAAGACTTGTATCTGAGTTAGGCCATTAAGCTAGCAGAAAATTGAATGTTTTATTTGATTTGTTATAAAACAATATATTTAATTCGATAAACATATTATTACTTATATATAATATTATTTCCTATTTGTAAATACATTTATTCTAATAAATCATCCGTATGATTATATTTGTATACTTTTAGGACTGGTGTTCGTGTATTATGTTATAATACGTATCTTAATAAAAACATTGATTATAGTTTACGATAACAGTAAATAAATAAACAAAAATCTAGGTTTTAGATAAAATGACGTAAATTGCAGAAAGATATAAAAATATCGTTTTCAATTTTGTCCTCACAGTGGTAAATATACCATTTTCCTCATACTTGTTTATGAAATGACGAAATGTCTGATATTTTGGGTTTTGTGAGTGATGAAAAATTTTGATATTACGTTGTAAGTAAATACCGCTTACGTTATAATAAAAAATTAGTTTTTGAACTCGAACTTGTTAAGGAATAAAATCTTATAAAACATACAGACTCAGGTGGAAAAAAATCATTTACTAAAGTTATTTACTACATATAATGAAATCATAGATGTAACTAATTGCAATGATATGAATAACAATTCTGGAATAATTGAATCATCTGCCTGCATACAAAGTTTAAAGACTAAGAGTTATATAAGTATAGATATCAATAATCTAATGAAGTCATAAGGTCATGCTAAGATACTATAGGAAATACAACATATTAGATTTTCTTTTATGAAAGAGATGCGGCAACTCTTCCAGAAATATAGCGCTGTTGCTGATGTTGAAATGTTTGAAATATTGCTTGCCAGCGGTACCGTTTTCTTCAAATAGTTTGGTCTGTCTATGATATTATTCCGCCTCTCATTTGGGCAGTACTTGTTTACTAAGAAGTCATTAGAAGATACCTATTTCAGTGGGAAATCATCAAATGACATGATGTAGGGAGTGTCACACTTTCACTCACTAAAACCTATATTGTTCCTTCTGAAGGTCTTTGTGTGCTAGGGCTGCGGTAACTCTTGCGAACAGTCCAGTTCCTTCAGCCCCGGCAAACTAGAAGCCATCCTGAGTTGCAAAATAGAAACATATACATATGTATCACTCATTTGTTTATGATAATGTGCACTATGTTAGTTACTTATGAACTTCGACATAGGTATCTCCTGCAATTTGTGAAAACCCACTGGCATGCTCGTTATTTACTTTATCGTTATCATTTGTGGTTATCAAATGTGCTTCATTAAAGACAGGAGTTGAAGAATTGACGTGCCTGAGGTGCATTTCAACTGCAAGTTTATCTAACTTATGCTTAATCAGTACTTGAGTTTTCTGTATAAGATGTAAAATCTTGCTTTTATGTCCATTATCACATATTTGTGTTTTAATATCTTAATTGTTGAAAACTTGACTAATAAAATAGTCAATTAAGGCAATTGATTTGATGCGGTTAAGTTTATCTTGTGTGTCTTTGTAAAATTCGAATATGACGGTAAGGTCATAAGAATCGTTGACCCTATACAAAACCTTTTTGGTATTTCGAAGTTCGATCGGCCAATGAAATAATTTATGGGATATCACGGAAAACTTAAGCGGATATTGCTTCGTTGGTGTTATTATGGGTACATAATTTATTTATTGTTTTCCTGAGTATGATATCAGATCTGTTTTGTTGATAACCATGTTTGGCTCGTCTTTCATGTTTTAATTTTTGGTAAGATCTGCATTTTGATATAAAAAGTTTGCTTTTTGACCGTGTATTTTTAATTTTTTTCTTCATTAAGCTAATATAAATATATAAATTTTAATGTCTGTCTTTATTGTAACAATACAGTTTTCATACAATAACAGTTTTCTAACAGCTTTCTACTAAGTGCAAATGGACATTACAACACCAAAATGTAAAGAATTTTTTTATTTTGTTCCGCCTAATCTTGGAAATCATCGCTGGACCTAGTTTACGGGTCATTCGCTGACGACTAGTCCATGTAACAAAGGCAATTTTTTATCGAGTGCGAGAAACAGTTCTGATGCTAGTGAAACCACAGGGTGAAATTATTCATAATAATCTTCCCTTTATGTCTTGGTTGACCCTTTATTCATTTTCAAGTTTGTCTTCATTAATATAAATGTGAAGGTACCTGCGTCATATACTTCCTCTCATTACATGTAACGCTTACTCATCAGCTAAGGACATTCCTTGAAACTACCGCAAAGAGGTAAATACCCTCTAGATATCAACTTCGCTATGTTTATGCAATTACTTAACCGGTTTCTTGTACTTTTAACTTCGGTTTTTATTGGCGTTGTTGTTGTTACCTTATTGATATTATGTTTGTTGTCTTTTAAGATGAAATTAGGTTTCAATTGATTCATTGTAGGCATATGCACTTCTTTGTAGAGACGCCAGCACATCAAGCTACCCGAAACTGTCAAATTTTCCCAATAGACTTTGAACCATATGCGTCAGCGATAAAGTTGAAAACCTATTAAGGAAATTTTACAGTAGCTTGATGGGCTACTAGTAAACAGTTTCGTGGTAGGTAGCTTGATGTGTTGGCGTCTGTACGTTGTAAATGCTGTCTGGATTATTTTTATTAAAAAAATATCTTAATTTTTTAATGTTAGTTGACCTTTGAAGCCTCTTTTCTGCCAAACATTTTATTTTGTTTAAGTTTTAAATGTCTTTCTTCCTTGTCTATAGTTAATGGTAGACACACCTAAACATTTACGGTTAAATCTGAAATATCCTTTTATTTCTCTTACTTACCCAATTCGCATAAACATGCTTAAATCGTCACTCTCACTTCGAGAGGCTATTACACTACCTAAAGAACATCCCATGCCCAACAGTGGACATCTTTGTATAAAACCGGTAATGAGGATTACCAAGCTAAAATAAATATATTATATAATCGGTAGCAAAATCCATTTAAATGGCTCATGTCGCTTCCATGTTCCATTAAATTGTCAACAGTTTGGCTTGTTCAATAAAATCGATTTGCTAATATGGTTTTGCTTATGGTTACATTAACGAATGCCGTGTTTTTGGGCTCGTTATGAAAAACTAGATGGCTTGTTAGATTTATTCAGGTTTAGCTTAAATCTGTTGGGGTTAGTGGAATAGCTACTTTAAGTGTTTGTCATTAAGGTTTCTAATCTAAATTGATCATCGTTTGGCCTGTTGTGGAACAAAATGTTATGTTGGATATATATTTATATGTTACTATAACAATTTTAGTGTTTATATGTCTTAAATATTTGTAAGATTGAGATTTAATCACCGCATTTTGTTAAAAATTACAGCATCATTGTTTCTATAGTTAGGCACTGTTATTATGTAGGTATATTATTATCATCTTATGGTTTTATTAATAGTATGATAAGAATTAAATTTTTGAAGCAATTTGTGTGATGTAGATTCGTTTATTACAAAGCTAATTAGATGAAGCAACTTGTTAAAATACTATTATAATAATCGCTATAACGATTAATAACTTTAATGATGTTTGATTGAAAGTATTTCTTTTCTTATCACTATTTAATGAACTTATAAAAAATAATGTTAAGAGTAGCGTTATTCCTACGATATTTAAATAACAATAAGCACAAAAAGTCATATTTTAACAATAGGTACCGCTGTTGAAATAAAAACTATTTATGTCCATATTACGTTTGGGTAAAACCCTGCCATTCAGGCTAGGATAAACTCGAATCTTGAAGGTCTTTGCCAATCGATACTTTAAATAAAACATATAATAATGCCAACATGGTGATGTACCAAAAGTCCGTATGTACACAAATTCGCACACAATGCTACATCGAATCGAAAAGACGAAAAAACATCAACAAACTTCCTTAATAAAAAAAAATGTGGGTAACATCAAAATACTCACGTCCATTTACAAAGCAGGCAGTCGCAGCAAAAACGGCAAGGATAAACAATTTCATTTTTATTTGTTTTTTTTTTTATATGTTATAAAATAATCACCGCATACTTTATTGAACACTAGCACAAAAACCCGTCCGCGCAGGTCGGTTGTCAGACAAACTGTGGTCGCTGCGACGAACCTAAGCTTAATATGTTGTGCGACTGACCATCTCACATGGATACCGAATGTCACTAGTCCCTCAAGCAATTTCCGCCTTTATTTTGTTAAGTATACAGTTCATAGTTGCTTGCATATAGATTGTAATGATGACGAATATTTGCGCAGAACTGGTCTCGTAGCTAGTAGTGATTTCCAAGTCGTTCTCGGAATGTCCCATTATTAGTGTTCCTCTACGGTCTGATAGATTTATGAGCATTGATATTATTATCAGTCTATGCATAATATTCTTTAATTGGGGATACCGTATGTTTGTTGATTTGACTTTTCACTCACAGGTTTATTTATTGTATCCGTATCGCATATCGTAGGTCTATAATTTCTTAAGCTACCTACTATTGTTTGATAATACCATCCTTTTTATTGAGATGAAAGTTTGAAAATTTGTTAGGTTGAATCATATATGTAGTTAGATGTATTTAATGGATTCATGGTATAGACTTCTGATCTCAGTTATCCACCTATATAAGGTTATTCTTTAGGGTGTTCATCAATACGTGCCGAATAAGAACGTCAATTTAAAGGTGCCCAAAAATTTGGTTGAAGAAACTTAGTTTTCTTTCACCGTGTAAATTTACAATATTGTTATCAATAAATCTAATCATACAGGACTTTTTTATAAAATTGAGTGACAGATGAAAAGTGTTGCGATGTCAAATCCCTGCACTGCAGGTAGTCAATTGCTCTGGGGATGTCAAGGATTTCGGGCATTGAATATACGCCAAATAAAACCATTACATTTTATTTGAAACAATCGGACGATATTCTTCATCCTTCCTTGTTCCCAAATGATTTGGGGTCGGTTCAATATGTTTTCCGCTTCCATTCTTCTTTATCAGCCGTCATACTAACAACCACTCCCTTCTTATTCATGTCATCTTTTAGGCAATCAATCGATCCCTTCCTTGGTCTACGTCTAGCTCTTCATCTACGCCATTCATACTTAATACAACAGACGACCTGTATTGAGTGGTTCTAAAAACATTTGCTCTAATAAAATTGTTAATTAAATAGAAATTACTCATACACTGATGCTAATGCCAACCACTGTTCCCTTTAAACCGCAAGACGTCAAGTCATTTAACGACGAAGTCAATCCTAAGATAAGGTACATTATAGGTATGGTCGTGGTGACCTAGTGGTTAAAGGATCTCAAGTAACTTTTAACTATAAGTTCTTTCTAAGTATATCTTGGCACCAATGATTGAGTGAAGGTGAAGGAAATCATCTCGAGGAAATCTGGACTATGAAGTCTTATATCACCAAACCGCATTGAGCAAACGTGGTGATTAACGCTCAATCCGTGTGTGAGGGAGGCCCATGCCCAGCAGTGGGACGATGCAAAAGGCGGATGATGATAACATAGGTGCTTTAAATTGTCTTCTGAATTTTACAGTCTCTTCTCAGAAAATTATTTCTCATATTCATTAGAAAAGGAAAATATTTCTAGGATGTTGTGAATGTGTTTTCGCGTTATTTATGTAGTTTTTGTATCAATGAATATGTATATTTATATAAAGTGGCCTATACGTTATTTTGACGTTGAAAAGTTTCATCAAATCAACTCCGCCCTTTACACTTGCAGAAGTCACAACATACACTCACAAATTTTATCCTTTATAATATCAGTGTGATAACATTTCAATATTTTGAGAGAGGGGATTCAAAAAAGGATGTCCATCTGAAGATTCTGATGGGTTTTTAAATATTGGAATGTAATATAAAAATAAGTATTAAATGATCAGGTAAATAGTCTGTTTTCCTCTTCTTAACCTGACACAGATTTGCATATTTTCCTTAACGGCTTTTTAAAGCTAGGAAAAAATAAGAAGAAAATATTAATACGGAGTTTTAGTTGCTTGTGTGACTGTGACTAAGGCTTTCTGTTAGTTCAGCAATTTTTCCTTCTAGTTTTATTCATTTTTTATTACCGTTAAGCTCGATGATTACTCTAGGGCTAAAATTATATTTTTCCTTTGCGTCAACTGGATCCGTTCTTGACTTAACTGTTTTTCAAATTAAATTTAATACATAGTTACTATTGGTCTGGCTTCCATATTAAAATACATAATGGAAACAATCATGTCTAGGAAATAGGATTATCAATATAATATGAACTTTTATGAAGTTAGGGATATGGTGCATAACTGATACATCCAGGGGTTAGATAAAGCTACAATTTTAAAGTTTCATTTTCTTTTCGACTAAAGGGATAAAATGAACTTTTGCTGAAAGCTCGGAATATATTCACCTATACAAAAACACGGTGTTTGTTCAAAAAAATATATATTTTATTAACATGTATGTACCTATTGTATTCTCTTTTTAGTCTTCCTTAATTTTAGTTTGAAAAAAAAAAAACGAAGTTATTATTGTGTTTTCCATTTTAACAGGATAAAAATTTATCTGAGCTTATTAAAGCCTATAAATACTATCTCTTATTTGCCATTTTATTCATTATCGAGAACTGTCGCAATGAGTACATCTTACACACACATTTACGATACATTTGAAACCTTGTCTTTTGGAAATACGGTTGAAAATTGTATTATACAAAAATAAAAATACTTCATAGGGAAAAAGCACACACGGAAAATCTTAAAGGTTAATTATTGTTGTGAAATTTTGTTTTATGTATCAAAATAACAATTTATTAATGACATATGAGTCACTTTAGTGAGCTATATTTACCCGTATGAGATAGGTATACCTACCATTATCGTTGGTCCCCGACAAAGTAAATTGGCAATTATTGTTAGATGATAACAGCAGGTTCAAAATCAAGATGTCTTTCTACAATCCTAAACGCTAGTAGAAACGAAAGAAAAATAGAGAATTGATATTTCAAATTGGTAAATCACACAGAGTCACAATTTAACATGCCCTCCGAAACATGGAGGAACTCTACAGGACAGGATGGTCGATCGTCCACGGACCGACCGCGCGAAGCGTGGACCTGATGATAGATCTCAACAAACCGACTAATATTTTGAAGACTTTGAGGAGTGGGAGTGAAAGATGGACAATACCAAATATCCAACAATTTTAGATCGGTTCAGTAATGATTTCATTCGGCACTCTTCCATTTTATTTTCCGAAATTTAATTTCGTGTAAAAGGTACCTAATGAAAGGCGAAAATGAACCGACTGATATCACCTTTTGATTAAAAAACTTGCGTTGCGAGCAATCGGGAAGCCCAATCGTCTCTTTAATTATTAAAAAATATATAGCTGCTGTTTTATTTCTGTTATTGTTAATAAATATGATAGTGTATCGTATGGTCTTGTACTTCAGTCAATTCGTGATAAATGCGATATCTACTTCATAAATTATTGTCATAATATGTTGATGCACCTTCATAAAATACAAGGTAAATTATGTTGACATCCACGGATGGTTCGGAATCAGTTTTTTTTTAAATATATTTTTTAAGAACGTTAATATTTTTGGACATTGAAAAAAAGACATTGACCGGAGCTAATCGCAAATTAACAGCCGCACGGGTCAACTGATCAAAAATCGCTGGATGGGGACCATCTTTGTCATTAGGAGTTCTTCTGTGTTGTGGAAAAATATGACAATGGCTTTGGATATTCGGAATTCAATTCAGAGAGGAATTGTGTTCCACGGTTGACTGTGGTCAAAAAACATTCCGTTGAACTGGAAGACGAAACCATCATATTTGGGAGAAGTTGTTTTGTAGTCTGTTATAAAAATCACAGTTCTTCATCATACTCGTATGTATCACTATGTAATGTTCTCCCTAATTAATTACTTTTTTCCTTGTTACAGGTGCAACTAAAGAGATCGGCACAGCTTTGACGCGCGTCTGTCTACGTCACAGAGCTATTGAGACGAGGATGAAGACGTTCATAAGGTAAGGTGGCATGGGTTGTGACGTCATTGTACTGAATTGTACCACAGTATAAAGATTCCATATTCTTACTGTGATGTGTGAAGAAATAATTAGATGTTTACCGGGGTTTCATTCTTAGATTACCGGGAAAACTTCTTTCATCTTCTTATAAAATGTTTGTTATAAATTCTTCGATCTTCCTCCTATGTTTCTTTCGCGCCTATCATTTCAGCTGTTATAGGGTTATTGCAATACTTTCCATTAATTATATTAGTAAGGATAGAGATTACATATTGCATGGGGTTTCATCTGCTGACATCGTTCTCTCTCGGCCCTTTTCCTGAGTGGAACATGGAATGACCCTGTGGGTGCAGCTGGAGGTGGTGTTAGACTCTTATTGAATAAAACCCACTTCTTTCTTCTGGAGGTCTTTGTGTTCGACCACCTATTGATACCATGCTATCTCCCCACCTCATCAAAATCAGTTCAACAATTTGGTGCGTAGGTTCTGGTTCTTTTCGCAATACCAAAATTAGAAGTTCTACTTCAAATTCAATAGACACTACTAATGAAGTTTTATTCAAATTAAATTGTTTCAATTTGCATTTTCGGATGTCGTACGTTTTTGCAATAAAACCGGAATAAACAAAGGTTTTAACCTATTTCCTTGACGTCAGCTTGACCAGTATATCTGACGTCAGAATAGACTTTATGACGTCAGAATTTACGCCTCTAATTTGCGGTTTGCTTAACACTTATTCAAATACAAATGTTATGCTAAGTCATGCTTGTAGGGTTGGTAGTGGCCATCCCTCCATTTACGAAGCTGCATATGCACATCGTTAGAGAAGCTCGTGGCTAAGTAACAGCCGCACGGGTCCATCGATCATAAACCAGAAAGTCTGACAACTAGTCTTACTAGTATATCGGGTTTTCCGATTAACTGGTTTGGGAAGGTCAGATACTGGTACTTAGCTGCATCTGGTTAGACTGGAATCTGAGCCCATGAAAAAGGCTAGGCAGATGATATCATCAGCGTTGCATACATCTGCGATCTATTAATTTAATTAGTAATAATATATTAGTAATTAGTAATCACACTATAGCTTGGCGCGGGGTAGTACGAGTTAAAAGAATACTATTATAGGGAAGTCTGTAATTCTTGTCTCCTTCCTTACAAACTATGAAAAATATCACTCAGGCTATATCGATCACTACTCGTACTTATTACACATTGCCGATTTCACGGCAAAACTGAAACACCTCATTACCGATAATAAACACTTAGTTAGTATAGAAAACAAAACACTGGTATATAAAGACTGATGTGCTGGCTATTCCAGTTAGTTTTTTTCCTTGAAGCCAATTTATCTGCTAAGACAAAGGAATCAACTTCTTGATGTAATAATATGTTATTTTCTTTCTTATCTTCCGTTCGCTTGGTATAAACTCGGGTCTTGTATGCTTGTCAACCATGTATCTAGTCCTTACTTGATGTCCAGACAGACATGGGACTGCAGAAACGCCTGTGTGGACATATATTTAGACTATCTGCGGGCATACAGTTTTGGTCTACTACTTCGATTTCACTCGCGACTTCGGTCACCTATATCCGCCCTCAGGTCGCAACTTATGTTTGGGCCAAATTCCATCTCCATTCGTTAAGACGTTTTTTGGGGAAAACTACTGCTCCATTTTATATGTACCCGCGTAGTAACTTTGGATACACAAAAGTCAGCTTAAAACACCTTAATAGTATCATCATACATAACTCAAAAAAATAAATAAACAATATATTTTCCTGTTCTGCACAGGCCGCGTCATTGCTCGTTCGTCGACCGAACGCTATGACCTCGCTCACTTAAATTTTATTGTTCAGATAACTTGACTCTTCTTTATTTGATAGATAAACGGGTTTTACTCAGCTGCATTTGCATACCGTTACTGTTTTTCCCTGTGTTCTATACAATACAACAGTGATGAAAAAATGTCCAGCCAGCTTAAGTTCTTCAATATGTGCTCGGCGCGAATGTTGACTCAATATGATATTGTTAGCTAGATTTGATGTTCCCTGATGAAATGAGGTCTAAGCCCCGTAGTGGGGGACAGTAAAAGACTGACGATGATGTTGATTATGAGATGAGACTATACTATCTTAACTAATGAAAAAGAAGGTGACATATGACAGGCAGAAATGTAAGGAACTAAATTGACAAGAGCGAGGCCCTTAAGTTAAAAAGAAAGTAGCGTCACACCTTCTCCCTGAAGAGACTAACTGCTCCCCAGATTTTTTATTTCTGACGAAAATGTAGGCGTCACACTTTTTCCGCATCCGTGAGATTGTCTTGACTAATTCTACTAATACTAATTCGACAAAAAATCTTTTCCAGCGTCCTGATGGACACGCTAATAACACCGCTATCGGAGCGGGCGGATGAATGGCGTCGCGGCGCCTGTGCGACAGGCGCGCTGTCCCGCGAACACGCGCGGGAGTGCAAGCGTGCTCGCGCGGAACTCAGGCGCAGGGTGACCGAGGCACAGCGGCACGCGAGGAAGGCGAGGCGAGCGCCACCTGATGCTAAGAAGAAGGCTGATGTTTGTATGCAGGTGAGGGTTGAAAGAATAATATTAGAGAATTGTTCTCGTTATGGTATATTACCGACTCGCGGTTGAATCAAGGGTGGTCAACACGAAAATATTCCTTTTGATTCTTGAACTTTGTCACTAGTTCAAAGCATAAACTGGTAGGTATTCTGATACTGAATGTGAAATTCACGAGATACAAGTCTTTCAATCGTCCAGTACATCTATAAGTACTCGTAGGTACACATATAAAGCGCCTGAAGTAAAACTAGCTAAATTAGTTCAATAATTAATTCTAGCTATTTAAAATAATACAGGAGTTATAACGAGTGCCCAAAAAATCTAAATAAAAGCTTTCTATATATCTTTGGGCAGCGTAATTTCTTAGGAGTGTAAAATGTCTAGGTCTTTTATTGTTAAGTGGTATTACTGCAATAGTTACAAATAATTTTGAAAACTTTATTCCAGGATATACAGGAACGTAAGCAACAGTTGGAAGATATGGAGGAAAAGGCGGTTAAGGCCGCACTCATTGAAGAACGAAGCCGCTTCTGTCACTTCGTGTCTCTGCTGAACCCCGTTGTGGTAAGCTGATTCAGTTCTTATGGCTTGGAGATAGAAACGAAATTGCTTTATAACCTTTTAGATGGATATTCTGGCGTCCTTTTGTGCCTAGAATAGCATGAATTTAACCTTTGAAATTTTGACCCCAATTTGAAATTTCTTTCCTGGAGCCCAAGTGTAAGAAAAACTTCGTTCTGTTCTAGAAAATTCTCTTAAACATTTCAAAGATAGATCTTATATACCTACAGAATAAATTATTACTAATAATGTAGGACTTCTTAATTATCCGTATCGTATCGGTACCATCGGCACGGTATTAAGATCTTCAAATGTTTTTTTTTTGGGTAGTATATTGTCAGATATAAGTAAATGTGTTTTTCCAGGAATCTGAAGTGGCAATGCTAGCGGAGGTTGGTCACCTGCAGGAGGGCAGCGAACAGCTCATCAGACATACAGCCGAGCCTAGGACGTTACCTGCCGCCAGTTTACAGGTAATTTTTATATTTTTGCTTGATTTAGTATACTGCCATTGATTTCGTAATATTTACCCTACTATAGTTTTTATAGTAAGTACTGAATTCAACTTAAATAATTTGGCTTTATTCTCGATAAGTTTGGCAACATAGCTTTTTATTAAAATAGCAGGAGTAATTTCATTATGCTGCTCAAATATCATTCTATCTCTGGCATATTTGACGAAATGTCTCCGGCAAAAATATTTCTATATACGAGTATAAATTAAAGTGTCAGCACATCAACCTACTTAAACTGTCAAATTTTCCCAATCAACTTAGAAACATATGCTTCTGTTATAAAGTTTAAAATCTATTGAAAACATTGATAGATTGAGATAAATTGTATGCTGGCTGAACCAATAGATTTAAGTTTTAAATATGTACTTTCTAAGTTTGAGGGCCTACCGTATAACATAAAATTTGCTAGGTTAAATCACGCCTTTAACTAGATTTTTTGTATTTCTGTTGATACGAATTTCTGGATGGAGTGGATTTGGCGGTTTTTCTCCAGAGAAACAATTTTTTAAGGCTTATTTACAATTAAATCTTTTGATAGTATCAACTGAAAAAGGGAAAAGGCTCGGGAGATGATGATGTTTATCAACTGAAATCGTAAGACCAGATAATTTGGGAAATATCAATCGAATAATGATGTATCTCCGTTCGTCCCCAGGTGATATGCGACATAAAGTCGTGCTACAGCGGCTGGGCGGAGAGCGGGTCGGCGCCGCACTCGCCGTCCGCGTCGTCCCGCCTCGGCAGCCGCAAGTCCTCGCTCACCTCTATATCGTCGCTCAACAGCCAGTGCTCGGATCATACGCAGCATGGTGAGTTCATTAACGTTTCCCCTGGTTGGAAGCCTAAAAATCTTTAGGTACCCACAGGTAAGCCCGGTTAAGCAGTACACGGCCTCCTAGGCTGGACTGCAAGAAGTCATATAAAAAAAAACATGAAGGTTTATGTTTCTTTTTAGGAGTTGAATAAATCCCCGTTGTTCTAGGAATAACTTGGTAATATTAGGCAAAGTTACACCTTCTACTTGATTAAAATGGGATCTAACTTTGGTCCAAGCTACAACTACTTTTTGTAGTAATAGGGAGATATTGTCAGTTGTTTGTAAAAAGTATTCATCTTATAAAGAGACACGTACGTTGTACAGAAATGTGTAATCATACATTTTATTTGTTTTGTGTTGTTTTAAAGTTTTGGGTTATGTGATGTCCCTATTTTAATAGATTCTGCCAAAGAATCAAACTCGAACTCAAATTAGTTTATTCAAATAAGGCTGATACAAAAAGCATGTTTGTTTTGACATTCGAAAGAAAAGACAAAACCAAAATGCCCACCCTTTACCACCTCCCATATGTTCTGGCTGGGAAAAAGAAGTGGCGCAACTAACTCCCCAGCAAAAGATGTTAGTTATCAGTAATAGGTCCTAGAACCTTCATTAAGAAATACAATTTTTTGTAATTTCCAGGAGTATCGGGGTCCACAGTAAGTTGCTCGACCCCGATATCGAACGCGTCATCCGCCGGCGCCATCCCGGCACCTTCCAGCGACTCGCAGCACTGTCTCACACAGGTACGGCTGACTGCGAGTGTCGTGTCTGTGGCTTTTGTAGCATGCTTGGTAAATTGTAGCTGTGATAAATAGTGTTGGTAGTTAGAGAATGTTCATGTCAAAAAGTTTTCTTTTAATTAAAATAATGGTAGATATTGAGTTTTGAAAATCTACCATTTTAGTAGCTTTTTTTTCAAATTTGTGTAACGATTCTTCTTTTAAATATAAATCAAAATTAGGTAGCTTGCTTATAGTATTTTAGATTTTATGTAGCTTTTTGCCACAAAGGAGTGTTGGAAAAGAGAATGTTAAACATTTTCCAAGTCACAAAAACTACCTAAGCGGAGAATATCTGACTTAGCTCTAGAGTAAATTTTGCTTATATGTTTTATGAATTTGTTGCTCAAATTTTTATTTTATTTAGTTTTGTTTTGCTTGTTTAATTTATGTTGGCGTTATGTTCTGTTGTGACGTAGTCCGCGTTCCGGCTGTCGAGCGTGTGCAGCGCGGACTCTGGATTCAGGTCTCAAGACGCGCTACAGCGCCGCTCGCTCTACGTTGATAATGTAAATAAATATATTACAAGCTCTAACAAAACTAGTGCACTATATATTTACTGGTCACCTACTAGATGCTAGGGATCATGTTTACCACAAAAAAAGTTGAATGACCTAGGGGACAATAGCGCGTTCATAGAGACCGGCGATATTTGTGACGAGTACAATTACAATTTTGTGAATGTGATGATAAATTTAATAAAATATGCTATTATTTTCATGACTTGTTTGGGATGAACATGATCCTTAGCATATATTAGATGAACTGTGAAAATATGGTGCACTATTTTGTTAGACCTTAAAATATGTAATTTGATAATTACAATATTATATATTTTTAATTTATACAATATATTTATAAAATTCTACAAAAAGACCCGTGGCAGATGGTGCCACAATTTTGTGATTGAAGTGCGTGTACGCATGTTTAGTGGACTGTCGATATAATAGTGTCGAGAAAATACTGATTATTATACTACTACATAATTATATCAACATTGAAGGTTATCAATAAGTTGACAATAGGTTAAAGTCGTGGTGAACTTACATTATTTGTTTAATCTTTTAAAACCTTTAATTACTATAGTTAAAAAAACTTATCGTAACTTATCTTATTACATATCTTTACGACTTTGTGACGCCACTCATATGCAACTGTAAATGCGAAAGAGATCATAATGTGCTATGTCTCAGTTGTACATGTCATTACATCGTCTGCCACAGTTTTTTTTTGCGTTGACTTGGTTGACTTGCGAAAATTAGGTAGGCTATAGGATATTCTTTACCCAGATGCGCGGAGTAGTTGTTACAGGATGCGGGTTATTCGATATTTTTTTTATCAATTTTATTCTCTTTGTAAGACGAATCACTATACATATTTTTACGAGTATAGAGTCCTGTCTTTCTGTTCGCGATAAAATTAAACACACCTACAGATTTGAATGTATTTTTCACCAATAGACAGAAAGTTTAATTTGTTTGTTAATCGTACGAAATGCCTATAAATTAGTTTGATTATAATATCTTTAGGGTTCGGACAATCAGAGCGTCAGCAGCGAGTGCATCACGCAGGCGAAGAGCCACATTGATGACGAGCACGCGGACACACATGACGTCATCAGCAACGCAGGTATGTATACCATAAGATCGGTGTAGGCTCTTCACACACAGCCTCGCGGCGGCGTGAGCGTATCGTATCGCGATACGCGCGTACCGCGAGCATGAGCAATATTTTTTTTTTCTTGCGAACTCATCGAATGATCCCCCCGCTGAGGGTGCATTATATTTCTTTTTTTTAATAAGATTTTATTAAAAAAGGTGTTAATCCCTACAACATCTATCTCAGAAACTATATTATATACTATTTTTATATAAATGCCGAAAACTGCATCTTATTTAGTTGTATCGTAATGTAAATAAAAAAAATAGTAAACCTACATAACAGAATTGAAAATAATTATTGCATTATATCTCATGTCAAGTCGCGACACGAGCAGTTCGAAGCAATATTAGTACACGACTAAGGCCAAATAAGCGGTACTGCGCCTACTTGTGTCAGGCCTGCCACGCCTACTTAGCACTTCCACTTTAATTCTCTTGTATAAAGTCAAATATTTTATAGTTTTTCTTTTATTGTCAGCGTCGGCAACTTGGCCGGATTTGAAGGACACGGCGCAATTCGAGAGGGCTGCTTCTGCTATCATGGGGGGCAGACCACATACTATTTCAGCTGGTGAATATATTTCTTTGATAATCTTTATGTTGTATATTTTATTGTGTATTGTTAAGGATTCAATTATATGAGAATACAAGGTTAGTTATGTTCGTTTTTAACTGACTTGAAAAAAAGGAGGAGGTCCTCAATTCTTTATGTTTTTTGCCGGTAGGTTTCTAGTCCGATTAGTGTAATTCTTTTTTTTTTGGTCGATGCAGTATACTTGCCATTTGGTCCCATAAAAAATTCATCCAATTTGGCTTAGTACATTTATTTTGTGAGCATTTGTTTGATTTATGTGGATGATGTTATAATCGTTACTGCGTATTACAATAAAATAGAAGTGCGCATATAAAAGAAATATGCATGACGATAATTTACGTTAAATATATGAACTAACTAAGAATTACAAATTCTTTAACGGTTTATGGCTGGTTAATAAGAATTTCCCACAAACTTGAGTTATGATATAGCAGCTCATCATTATCATCATCATCCTCCTGCCCTTATCCCAAGTTTTATTTGGGGTATAGTTATAGCAGCTCTGGAGTGTATACATGGATGACGAAACACGATTTTGACGCTAAAAAGACAAAAATATTTTTTTTACAAAAAATTAAACCGACTTCTAAACACTGAAAAGTTACAAAACTTTAGTGTTTAGAAGTCAGTCTTTATATAATAATCAATTTCTAAGTGCTAAAATGATGAATAATGTAGCATTATGTCGATGACATCAGTTTTTGTAAGTAGCAAGTAGATATTGGTAGAAGGAGATACATTTTTTTTTTGTTAAATAGTTTATATTAAAGAAAATAAAAATGTTGTTGTAACTTCGGTTAGGTTACGATGGAGCTGATAATGTCGTGCAAGGATAAAAGTCAAACGTTCAAAAAGCGATGGATGGATTGTGTGAAAGACGATATGGCTACAAAGAGTGTTATTTGAGAATAAAAAATTTGCGCTGATCCCAAATAAGAAAGTGGGATTAGGGTAATGAGGATGGTGACGATGTTGGCGCTACCATTGCGTGACGTACCGTTGCAGCGTACGAGCGCGGGCACGTGCGCGCGGCGCTGTGCGCGCACACGTTCTCGCGCGCGCCGCCCGACGCGCCGCGCGACATCTACGCCAGACCGCCGCTACCCACCGTACGTACGCTGGCTCATACGCCTTATATGTATATTTTACTCTAATAATAATAACTTCCTGATCAATTATCAACCACGGCTGCCGTTCTCTCTAAAGAGATCAGCCAACTACGCATGAAATATATTATTTATAATGCACAGGCATTTGTGCAGACACATGTGCACTCTGTATTCACAACGATGCTACGACCGATAAGAGATTAAGACCCGGATCGACATTTACATGCTCTCCGATGCCCGGGTGTATTAAACACCAACTTCCAAACTCCGAACTGCTTTATGAAAGTTTCTTAAAAGCGATTTCGAACCTGAAACCCTGTGCTCAGAAACCCCGACTACTAGACCAACGACTCAGTAAATTTTAATCTATTAACGGTCTAAAGTCAAAATTATATCACATCATTTTAATGATATATCTACAGAGATGCTCGTCACTAGAACGTCCGGCCGTGCCCAACAAATCCGGCAACGCGAACACTTGCCAACAGGAGTTCAAGCCCACGAAACCCTCGTCTTTACCGCCACATCTTACTAAAGGTAAGCATATTTATATTTTTGGAACTTATTTGTATTTCCGAGGCAAGGACACACGGGCCAGCGCTGAAGACCGGCGCTGCTGTCTTGCGCTTGCGTGCACGAGACACAGCATTTATGCTGAGCGCTGTCCCTTTCACACATCTGCGACGCAAATGCAGCGTTTTTTTTTTCATGTCCCTAACTTTAGTTGTCCCCTTTTTGTTTGTTGTGTTTGTGTCGTTAATGTGCTGAATAAGTGGTTTTTCTTTCTTCTTTCTTTCTTTCTATATAACAATATAGCTAGCCTTTTCCCACCAAAGATGAAGTTAGCTTCCCATCTAACATTTTACTTGGAGTAATTCCCTATCTGATCTCCTATAATCCGGACAACCCGATACCGCCTAACAATACGAGCCAAAGATGTACAAATGGTAGCTGGGATCTGCTAATACAATGTTCTTCTTTAAAACTCTCATTCAAGGGTCTTTTCTTACTCCTAAAGGATAGGTAATTACTATCAAATGTTTTATGAGCAAGTTTTTTTTCCGTACAGAAATGCCACAAGCCCTGTACGTGAATATGTCGGAGTTGGCAACACTGGCGGCGTCGCGTGCGCAGCACAATGCCGAACATCCGCAACAAGAAAAGGTATGTTTTTTTAGGTATACGTGAAGGTAAATGTGAAGAAATTTGTCAAATGTTAGTCTTATAAAAAAATGCATTTAAACAAATTTTAAACAAGGAATAAGCCGTGATGGCCTTGTGGTTTCCGGATCAGGTAAGTACCAATGCAACTTTTCTAAGTTATATGTACAGTCGCCAGCACATCAACCTACCTCAATCTGTCAAATTTCTTTAATAGATTTTCTATCTTATCACAATACCGGAAGGTTCATATTCGACTGTTAAAATTTGACAGATTCGGGTAGGTTGTACTGTACTTTCTAAATATATCTTAGACAGCAATGGCTGAGTCAAGGTGAAGGAAAACACCTCGGGGAAACCTGGACTTTATAAATTTGTAAACGCCAATCCGCCTTGATTTGACGTGGCTATTAGCGCTCATTCCTTCTCTGTATTAGAAGAGGCCTCCTGTGCCCTGCAGTGGGACAGTAGAAATGCTGATGATGATGATGAATAATACAACTAGATTTTTATACCATTTTATTTGTTAGTACAAAATTATCGTACATCAGTCAAAAATACATAAACAATATTTAACCGAGTCGCATCAATCTAAATTTACGGTTATTACTGTAACACCTTAGTGATTTGACATACTATTTAAATTAAGGATAATTTTTGAACTATCTACGTCTTGGAATAATTTAAATATATTATCAAACAAATGTATACAAATGTGTCGTCTTGTTTATTAAAAATATGCATCATTTTAATCGACATATACAGTTATATTGATGAATCTACAATACGGTAGGCGACAACTAGTCAAATTCAATACTTTTATAGAACTGTCAAAAACGATTACTCTCTATGCAATTTGTATGAAAACAAACTATGACGTCACAGATTTTTCTCATCAAGCCGTATACTTACTTATTTCGATTAAAATTATCAAAAAAAAAAATTAAAACAATTTTCGGTTCAAAACGATAAATTAAACTGTCATTATTTTAAGATGCTTTACAAAATGAATATGATAAAGTATTCTATTTATGACCTAGTCGTCATCCCAATTCCTAATTGATGCGTCACAGTGTCTTAATTTAACCCTAAACTATATGTAAATTAATAAATATTAAACATTCGCATGTTGGTCGTTTTGTCCAATAAGTATGATGGTTTCTCCCGCCTTTGACGGTTTGATCTGCAAACAAGAATGTCATCAGGTTTCACTCCTTGATATCATAAGTGGCTTCTAACAATTTCTGCAATGATGTAGAGGGTTCAGGCCTGCGACAAGGATCGATAGCTCACTCGATGTTTTATACAACGTGAGAGATGTGTCTTTATAATAATGACTATTTTAAAATACATCGATTAGAACGTGATTTTTTTTTCAGAGATTGCTTTTAATTTTTGCTTTCTCTACATGGATGATTTTATGGGTACAACTTTATCGTTTAAAGCAAAACTAAAGGGGGAACTAACATTTGTGAATGAATACCTAACCAAAGTTTCTTTTCTGATATTAAGACTTGTATTATTAATGACATGTTCCACGACAAAGTAAGAATCTACAGCATAATTACTACTCACAGTTTCTCCCAATTGAACTTAGCAGCTAAAGCTTCGGAAATCTGTCCCTCCTTCAGCTGTTTCTTGACCACCCTCTCAACTAAACGAAGTGACGAGAACATGTTTTGTACGCTGGACGGCTGACGATTTCTGGATGTTGTCTGGAACACGGAAATTTGGATTTAGAATGCATTTATCCCTTACATGAAGTAAAGCCATATTTACTAGTGAGTTTGTCCCAGCATTTCTACTTCCCAACGATGGGCCGATGTTTTTGGTGTAGACTCTTCTAAAATTTATTGATTTTAAGGGCCACTTTCACCGGTTACGGATAGCCACTATCTACCAGATAAATTATTTATTAAATATCTAACAGATGAACTATCTGGAACTTATCAGCAATCGGTAAAACTGGTCCTAAGTCTTCTTTGAATAGATGATACTTTATCTTTTATCTTTAGTATTTTATAGTGATAATACCCTCTTCTGAGAGAAGTAATATTAATATGCAGTAAGAAGCCTTACCATAATCTCGACAGTGTCGAACAGCTTGCTCATCTCTTTCTTCTCCCTCTCGGTGAGACCCGGGTCCTCCCAGTCGAAAATCTCACTTTCCTTCAGCTTAGTTTTGATTTTTTCCAACGTTATCGGTGGTTCTTGGTCGTGGATCTCGCCAGATTTGTACGCCGCTTTCAGCTCCATGTCTTCTAGGGGACTGGAAGGAGGTTGATTAAGGTGGTAGGGTTAATGGACTTTTTGTAAGCAGGGTAAAAATATTCTTAATGAAAATGTCTTAGTTATACGTACGCTAATTCTAAAAATCATTTTAGACGCGTCTTTACTTGATGTAGTAAAAAATATTAAGTGTCGACCCAATTGGCGCAGTGGTCACCATGCCGAACTGTGGGGGTCTCCTGGGTTCGATTTCCCTTACGATCAACATTTATGTAATGAGCATGTTTGTTGGCTGTGGTCTAGGTGTTATAGGTGTCTAACCAAGGGGTTTTGGGTTGCCCAGGTAACTGGGTTGAGGAGGTCAGATAGGCAGTCGCTCCTTGTAAAACACTGGTACTCAGCCGAATCCGGTTAGACTGGAAGCCGACCCCAACATAGTTGGGAAAAGGCTCGGGAGATGATGGTCTAGGTGTTATAATATGTAAATGTAAATGTAGTATCTCAGTTGTTTTAGCACCAAAAACAAAAACCAATCAATAGCGTTTCCCGGCATCAAACGATGATGTGGAAAAGGTGTCTCAATGATGATAATATTAATGAAATTTTTTATTGTGATTTTTGTGTATAGTAGAATTTCAAATAAATGATAGAAATAAAGAATCGATTAAAAAAAGTATATCCTTGATGAAGAAGATTTCAAGAAAAAGTTCCTTTAATAATGACTTCAGATAAAGAATCTGGGCAGGAGAGTTTACTATTCCTGAGTACTTTTATCTCAACAATAGATTCTCAGTTTTGTTGTGTCTCTAAACCGATCAGAAATTATGGGTTTTACGTTCATTCAACTGTTTCACTTCAGGTTTTAAGTCACGGATATTTGCAGGATTACATAACAACCGCTAGGCACGCTACGTTATGGGTTTTTACCTAGGATTTTAACTAGTAATGAAATGGCGATAGCGTCGCAATTTGTTCTTAGAAAACTACTAAATTAACTATCGGCAGTATTTTCATACTGCATACGGATTTAGATCGTTAAAATTCCGATAAAACGGACGTATTTGGAGCGTTTCAATCAATTTCTTAGAAAATGTTTTAACTCACCATGATTGTATGCATTGGATGTTTACAGCGATTCTGAAAAAATAACATGTTGTAAGTTATCACGGGTTTTTAATGCCATTATGATATGATATGCGCTAACAAACATAAAAAAGATACAAACATGTCGAATTGTGAACTTCCTCCGTTTTGGGAAGTCGGTTAAAAAGCGAATATTGGAGTATATGCTATGCTATCAATTGAGGCCTAGACCATTACCTAAACAAACAATAAATTAATGCGTTATATATTGATTCATGGTTTGACATTTTTGAGCAAATGTTATTGACTACGGCCGTTTTTGCTGTTAAATAAATAAATGGTTATCAAATTAATTCTGAATGAAATTTATAGTGTGTAAACATAATGTTTGCTAGTATTATCGAGTAATTTTTTTCGCCCAATTAACTGTAAACCATATCACATTTCTTGCATGCTAGTTTTAGAAATTGTGAAATAATTATATACAGTTCTGTTTGTTAAATTTCTGTTAAGCATTTAAGTGCTGTATTTTCATTACTTTGTCAATATTCACTGGTTTCGTGCTGTGGAATAGATTTATAACATCAAAATTACGTAAGTAAGAAATGATCTGACCAAAAATCGGTAGGTACATTTATCCTGGTGTGCAAAATAGTTCTCACGGAACGCGGTTGAAACCGGTAGTGGAAGCTAGTATCAATAAATATTTACACTTCATATACTCGTTTATCCAGTGTCAAATGCCTGCTTTATCGTATGATCGTGATAGAACTATTATTACCTACTAGCTTCCGCCAGCGGTTTCACCCGCTTTCTGAGGGAAGTACTTTCCATACCCGGATAAAAAGTAGCCTATATGTTATTCTGATGTATAAGCTATATTGTGGTAAAGTTTCATTCAAATCCATTCAGTAGTTTTTACGTGAAAGAGTAACAAACATCCATACATCCATACATCTATACATCCATACATCCATACTTACAAACTTTCGCCTTTATAATAGTATTAGGAATAGGAATTAGGATAAGGATTAGGATATTAGGATATGTAAGAGCCGTGTAAAGTCAACCAAACATAAATAGTCGCTTTTCCTGAAACTTCTTTAAACAGCTGTAATGTTTAAGGAAATTATTAAGTTTAATGATTTTTTTTTTAATAACTTCTTGTTATTCCTTATCAGGGACGATATAGGGCTCGCAGGCGGCTTTTCCACTAGTTTCTCTCTTGAGCAGCAAATTCAAAATCATTTATTTATATAAGGCAGATAAATCAGCACTTTTCGAACGTCAAAACAAAAGACAGCCCCCATAACAGACTACCAACCCTTTTCCTTCACAAATATTATTAAGTGCCAGTTTTACAACGTCCGAATAGCCACAACCTACCGAATACATTCAAAGATGGAACAGAATTTTGTATGAAATTATCTACCAAATAAACTCATTGGAACCTATTTGTGGGTGGTGAAACAGGCCCTACATATACTTGAATTATAAAAAAATACTCATAATTGTCTTAGGTTTTCACAATCACTATACTATAAGGTGATAAGAAAATTATTTACGTTTTGTTATTGTAGTTTTCTTCAAGAAACTTCGCCTTTTTACGGTAATCTTTACGGTTATCATGCATGCACAACAAATTAAACGAAAATTCAATTCACAAAAAATATAAAAGATCGGCTTATGTTATGTGTACTTACAGTATGTTGACTAATATTTTGAAGGCGGCAGTAACCATGGCTAGTGCAATTGAACGCGAGGTAACGTTAGTTAGGCAGGCGGCGCGCGACTGGTGCTGATGTTACGTCACGTCACATTCTCTTCCAGTTATATTGCTTAGCGCTCATTGAGATCGTACGGTGTAGGGGATCGACGTGACTTGATACTTGACGGTTAGATTTTTTTTGAAATGATTACAGTAATTACGTTTACTTTTGATCACCTTTTGTTATTTTCTTGCCTAGATTAGACTGTAGTCTTCAGTTCAGGATTATTGGATTACATTAAGTTTTTTATAAATAACCTACTTAGATTCACACACCAATCTGCCAAATTTCATATTTTCAACTTTGTCAAAGCAAAATAAAACAAGCATAAGGCTCATAGTTGGTTGGAAAATTTGACGGGTAGCTTGATATGCTGGCGTGTACATCTTGTATTTTAAGTCCCTTAGTTAGTATAAGCGTAGCACGCTGGAGGACCTGGCTTCGAATCCCGTATTAGAGCCGTGAAAACTTCTCCGCGCATACGACTGAAAAGAAACCTTTGGCCTTCTTCGATAAATAAGCCATCTAATAGTGAAATATTTTTTCAAAGTAGTTGCTAGTATTCAGTTTTTATACTCGTACTCTTAGGACTTTCTATCAGCAATAATTCAATAATGTTATCTAAAAATGTATTTAGTATTAAGTAATTAGTATGTATTTCATCTTAAAATGACTTCCATATTCATTCAAGTATCAAGACCAATACATCGCACTTACTACACGCACGCCTGTAAACATATCATTGTTCCAAGTATGAAAACTTCGTTCAACCATCGTGCACCTTCGTACTCACATAAACCGCACCATAACAATATCTGTTTGTATTATGTGTGACATTGTTACAATGACAGTTGTGTATAGTACACCCTTTGGGATTTCGGATTGCGTATCATAACATTTGACTGTATTGGGAATGTGTTTTCGGCTAATTGCTCTTGAATAACGATGTCTTGTAAAACGATTTTTGATAAGTTTGTCTTTGATTGGTTTCGATGATTGTATTTTGTTTTAATTACTGAATATGCCTTAGACATATAATTTCCAAATATAATATAGTAGTAAAAAAATGATAGTAAGTTCTTATTAAGTATCTTTTTGATTGGATTATAGAAACCAACCTGTCGGCGCGTCGGATGGTTGGACTAAGGGTACAGGGTTCGATTTCGTTCGTTACGGTCGACATTTGTATGGGGTTTGGGTGTTATTATATGTGTATTTTTAAATATATTTGTAGTATGTATAGTTTATCAGTTGTATTAGCATCTATAACACAAGCTAATCAATATCTTGCTTTAGGATTGACCGACCGTGTGCAGAAGATGAAGACGTTGCTATTAGTGTCAAAATGTGAACTTGGATAAGTGCAGTTCAATTCCAATATGAAATCATCATAGTCAGCCTTTTACCGACCTACTGTGGGGCATAGTCTTTCTCTCACACGGAGAAGATTGAACGTTAATCACCACCCTTGCTCAATGCGAGTTGGTGCTTTCAGACTTTATTTATAGTCCATATGTCCTCGATATATTTTCCTTCACCTTTTTATCAGCAATTGGTGTTTCAAGACAGACTTAGACACTACATTCTTCTATAAAATTCATGATACAATATCAAGGCATTTCCTTAATCATTCATTGATTTCTTTTATTTCAGGTGTGCTCAGAAAGCAGTGCCAGCGAATCGTCATTAGAGTCGTCTAGCGGTTACGGCAGTCAGGGTGCGTTCGCTGCCGAAGATCATGCGCTACAGCATCAAGTGCAGCACCCTGATGGTGAGCAATTGTAGACCTTATATAGTAACGTATAGGAATGTTTTTAGATCGGTGTTTGTGTTGAGGAGCTAAGTTATGGCGAAGTAACGGTATCAATCAGAATCTTAACCTTTTGACCGCCACGTCAAAAAAGGAAGACGTGCCTTCAGCGCCAAGCTTAGAATTCATCCATAAATACCTACAATATAGTAGTGAGTTCGGAACTATATCGATTGAAAGTGACGGCGGCGTGCTGAGCAATTTTTGGCTTGTCATCTATACTTGACTGTGGCGGTCAAAATATTAAAGTAAGAAGAAATTAAACTATACAAAATAATTGCTTTTGCTTACATAAAGAGTAAAAATAAAGCAACTCCAAATGTATTTCTACTGTTGTCAATGGGTTAATAAGACAGCAATAATTCAAGGTTTAATTTTTATGAGGAAACCTAAAGCATTCCAGTATGAACAATATGTAATTGAACTTAATATTCTTATTCTTGGCTATCATTAAAATGTATACTGCGACTATATTTTTGTAACGTGTCGTAATACTTGTCTTTGTATTTGCTTGGTTCGATATAAAATAAAATCCAAAAAGAAATTATTAGTGTTTGTTTTTATATTACTGATATTCGCCATAATTCAGTTCCTTCTATAACTGTTGTTGAGTGATTTGAATGTGTATATTATGTCAATGTAATTAAGGTTGATATTAGATTAGCAAGTTTGTTGTGTGAATGTGTTTTTTAGATGTTTGTGATTTGTTTTCACTTCTCTGTTTTTTTTTTTATAAGTTATTACATTTTAATGTTCTTTTTTAAATTATTAGTTGAACAAATAATCTCTCAAAATAAGGGAATCCAAATGTTACCATGGAAAATGGCAGTCGTTAAGGGTAGTCTGAAGCCAGAAAGTCTGACAACCAGTATTGCCAAGAGGTGTTTCGTTGAGGACAGATAGGCAATTTGCCCAATGTAGAACCATTTACTCAGCTGGGTCTGCTTATACTGGAAGCTGAGTTGAGAAATGCTAGGCAGGTGATGATGATCTTTGAAATAAAGTCATCTTTAATCATTAATTTTGAATCAAGAATAGACATTCTAAACTCACAATTATTTTTTTACAAAGGCACTTATTTATAAATTTTATTTTATGTTGTAACCACGCTTTGCATGCAATTTTCTTTTGCTAAATCAGTCGAGTCAGAAATCGTGACACTGCGCCGCGACAGCGAGGCGTCAGTCGCAAGCGCACGGGAGTCTTTCTCCATATCGCTCGGCAGTCTCGAAGAGGCCGTCAGGTCTTTGGACGAGGCCAGTGAGACCCCGGCCTTCGCTACCATTGGGAAGAAGCCCGCTGTGCCAAAACGTAGACCCGTTTCTATGACTGGTGAGAAATTTTGTTACAAAATGGTGGCGGTACTGCTAGTATAGTATTTTATAAGGCTAACAGGAGCTAGATAATGAAGGGGCCTTAAAGTACAACTCGGTAATGAGCGATTGTCGCGAGAAACGCACGGCTGTCGCTTGTCTAGGGATAATATTTCTATATGCCCATACGTTGGGCGCTACTGTCGCTAGCTGCGTCTCTTGGAATTCCGGCTTAATGAATATCATCTTTATTACGAACGGTATATTAAACTGCTTCATTGTGAAACCTGTAATTCAAGAAGTCCTTATACTGGAGTTTGTACCAATCACAATCGATTTTTAGTCAGTTATATCTAGTTTTAGTCAGTTTACTCTTAGTAACTTCATTCAGTATCGGTCCTTTGTAAAGACAGAATATCCGTAGACGGAACTAAGAGGTAAGTTTCTTGCGCTTAAATTAGCACGAGTGTTTTTATTTTTTTTAAGGTTTTGTTATTTTAGTTGAAAATTACACTTGTATGTGTTATTGTAAATGAGCATGCGCTGCGATGATTTTTTTTGAAATAGTGTAATTTTTTTTTTATTGTAGACATCACAGTGAACGTTTGTTCTTTCAATATCTTTATCATCTTTTTAATCAATGGTTTTGAAACTGATTGAAATATTTTTTAGATTTTAATTATTAAAATTAGTACCTACCTAATGTACTAATTTGACATTGTTGGTATATCGCTGAAATAAATTGAATTAGTGTTAATTGTTGTTGTATGTTGTAGCATCGGTGTGGTCGCGTCGCGGCTCATCATGCTCGCTGGGCAAGCCGCCGCCGCCCGTGCGCCGCTCGTCGTCCATATCGCGGCCGCACCGCCCCGCCCCGCAGGTCAGTGCCGTGCTACTCTATGTTGCTTGTTGAATTACGTCAAGAATTAACAGGCCGATTGTCGGCCACGGCGGCCGTTCTCTTTTATAGAGATCAGCCAGCTGCGCAGGACATATTATAGTGCACAAGCATTGGCGCAAATACAGGTGCAGTCTCTATTCCCTCACTCTCATAGTCCGATGGGACGGCAATCCGACACGGACGGAGAGAGATCAGCGCAGGACCGACATTTACGTGCTCTCCGATGCACGGGTGAAAAAACAAAAAAAAACCTACTAAAGACTTTTGTGCCCAGCATTGGGATGATAAGAAATCTGATGATGATGATAGACCAAACATTTTCTATAGCAATTCTACAGAACTCATACACACTTAAGGAGATACTACGATGAAAGTGTGAAGGGGATAAAAACAAGTTAACCCTCTTCAGTGGGATGATAAAATTATAATATATAATATACTAGCGACCCGTCCCGACTTCGCACGGGTGCAATGCTGATACTAAATACACTACAGAGAAATTGTAAACGTTGTAAACAAAAAAAATTTAATTTATTTACGACATCACATTAGATTAGAAACCTCAAAAATAACAGTACTTTCCCACTATTTAATGGATGTTATTATACATATAAACCTTCCTCTTGAATCACTCTATCTATTAAAAAAAACCGCATCAAAATCCGTTGCGTTGTTTCAAAGATTTAAGCATACAAAGGGACATAGGGACAGAGAAAGCGACTTTGTTTTATACTGTGTAGTGATGTAGTGATGTGTAAAATATATGTAGTTTATCAGTTGTGTTGGCACCCATAACACAAGCTAATTAATAGCTTACCATGGGGCCAACCGACCGTGTGTGTAAAAGGTGTCCCGATATATTATATATTAATAATTTGTATGTCTCTACTAGACCACGGGACTACAGAGTCCCGGATTTTTAGAAGGCGAACGTGGGGCCGAAGCCAACACGCTGAAGCCCTTTTGAGACAACTTTAATACATGTAATGGTGGCACAAAATATTATTATTATTATATAATGATTTGTTAACAAATAATTGTTGTCCACAGAACAACCAAAGCCAGCTATGCCCTGACGCGGACAACCTGCCCCCGCCGCCCGCCTTCCTCCTGCAGCCTGATGCAGACGCCGCCGGTGACTATGACTGTATTGAGCTTTTTGCACTTTTTTATTAGTATTTTATTTATATTAGTCTATAAATATAAAATAGGTGATTATTATATGAGGAAGTTTGAAAGTAACACCGATTGCCGAAAAATAATGAGGAAACCGGCTATCATATTCATATTCTTTATTGCATTCCATAATGTACATAAGGTGGAAGATTATAAAATTATTGTCACAATTATGGACCCTGATGGGCACAGTAAGTTAGAAGAGAGGAAGACATATATCATGGTATATACCTAAAGCAGAAAAATGAGGATCATTGGATCAGAGAAAGAGGAAGACCAAAGAAACGTTGGATGGATTGTATGAAAGTCGATATGGCTAGAAAGAGCAAGTCGATCGATCATAAGGTTAAACAACGAATGGTGCGGTCGGTTCGTGAATACGTGTCCTTTTTGTCTTGACTAGTTTCTCCGTGTTTTGGACGGCACTTTAAATTTGGATGTCCCGGCTGCCATTTGAACATCTGTGGCAGTCGCTACGGGTGGTTAGAAGCCAGACAATCTGACAACCAGTCTGACCAAGGATTGTCTAGGTAACTGAGTTGAGAAGATCAGATTGAAAGTTGCTCCATGTAAAACACTGGTGCTCGGCGGCATCCGGACTGGAAGCTGACCCCAATATAGTTAGGGAAAAGGCTAGACAAAAATATTAGTTATAATCCTTAATTTTGCAAACTGCATTGAATGAGCTTATTTTTATACTACATGCACTTCTTAGAGTTGAGTAGGAAACACGAGCCTGCTTGATGCACAAGCTGGATCACGAGACACTTATAATTTCTGGCCAATTTAGCTTACATTATTTTCTCGATGCCAGGATTCCAGATGACATTGATCATCATTATTACAAGAAAGGAATGTTAATATATATAGAGTGAGAACTACTGCGTGAACTCGAATATAAGGAAGCCTATAGCCTTCCTCTAACACTAAAGAATTTTTATCAGTCGTTCCGGAGATAACCGCTTACAAATAAATACCTCAGCTTTATAACAGTAGATATACCGGTACGACCCTTCTTTCAGTGTTAGATCCATTTATTGAGGAAGGCTATGGCTCAAAGCAAATTGGCGGAGGCGCGGCAATGATCTAGCACCCAATAAATCAATTTAAAATAAACCTTAACTCCAATGACATGCGGTTGATAACGACACACAAAGCGAAAGCCTGCGGTGAGCCGCCAAGCGGCCACGAGAGGAGACGCGCGACTGCCGTTTTCAACCGTATCTCTAAGGAATTAAGGTTTATTTTAAGTTGTAATCATAAAATTGCACGAATTAGTTCCCACGGGATGCGGGAGCAACCGCTGTCCGAAGCTAGTTTTAATATATCTCACAGATATGCAGTACCCCGTGAAAATTCACCAACCATTTTCTTTCCAGCTCACATCAATGTAGCCGAGACGGTCAAACAGCTAACCGAGCTAAAACACATGCCAGCATCCCCCGGCATCGTTCGCCGAAGCTTGCAACAGTTGCAAAACCAGAACCAAAATCAAAACAACGCTAATCCACAATCTCCTACGACGCCATCTTTATCCACCTTCCAGCAAGCTAAGAGCAATTTTTCTTCGTCAACCAGTTTGAACAGCACTGGGAATTTGAACCCTATTTATGGGCAGACAGGGCACAGAATCATGGCGTATGTGGAGAACTCCATGTATGTAAGGAAGAATAGCTTGAATAGTTCCAATTCGGATTTGTTGAATGCCGGTGAGTTTACCTGACTGATAAGAAGGTTGTTGTAGCTTTGTATATATCTTGTTACGATGAAATTATTCCATCATCAATATCTTAATCATACTCAATACGGTAGATGACAACTAGTCAAATTCAGCACTTTTTGTGAACTCACGTCAAAAAATCGGTTATTATGTTTGCAACTTTTATGAAAACTATGACGTCACAGATTTTTGAAATCAAGCCGTATGCTTTTTGGATTGTATTGTCAATGTAAAAATGAATTAATTTTTGATTTAAAACGATACGTGAAACTGAGAATAGTTTCCGACATAATGAATGTGATAAAGTATTTTTTTTTTATAAAATATTTTTGACCTAATGATGTATTCCAATAGTCAATTCTTTATTAGCATTACATTTTACAAGATAGAAACATTACAGACCCTCTAGGGCACAGAATAAAGAATTCAGTCAAGTCTAAAACGGCTTTGATACAAAACTAAATTTTAATCACTGATTCGCAGCGATCTACGGCGAAACTCGCGGATCTCCGCACGGCTCATCGCCCTCGACGCCGAGCTACGGCGAGAACAACTCGTTCTCTAGCTTCGGGCCTAGAGTCTCTAACGAGTCACATTACGGACAGACAGGTAAATTAATTATATAGAAAAAAAAATAACATTATATTTATTTAAAATTATTATATATTTTTTTTTAATTAATAAATATTCGCATGCCAAGACAAGTGACAACTTTAAGCACATTATGAGTGTGTGATTGTATTATTATGCTACATGCTATATGCCTCGCGCGTGTGTGTTGGTATATGGCAAATAGGTAAACCTATGTTTATGGCAAATAAATCATTCTATTCTAGGTATATAAAATGTAATATTGAGTGTTACCAAGGGGCATAGGGTAATTGGGTTGAGGAGGTCAGACAGGTAGTGGCTTCACGTAAACCAATGGTACTCAGCTGCCTCCGGTTAGGACTGGAAGCCGACAACAACATAGCTTGGGAAAAGGCTGGGGAAATTATGATAAAATTAAGAGTTATAAAGTAGAGGTTGAAAATCAAAACGTATATTGAGAGATCAAATATATTTTTTCATCGAGAAACATTTTAAGTTTAAAGTATGCTCTCTGTACCAAAAACAGTTCCAGCCGACGATTCAGAGCTAGAAAACTTCTCTTCTATTAAAGATTTCTTTTGACAAAAACATTCTTCATGCACAGGCTTCAAAATGCAGCAAGAAAAGAAATACGGTAACAACACGATCTACGCGCAACCGTCGGAAATAATAGCCGGGTTCAACAACATGTCGCGACACGACACGCTCAGTCCGCTAGCGCTGCGCAAGAACATCGCCGCCAGGTCACACAGTGCTGACAGACATCATCTAGAACGTGAGTACTTATATTATTAGAAAAAAGTGAGAACCTCTTTATTGGGAAGCCGGTTAACCTTTTGACCGCCACATCTAACAAACGAAAGACGCGCCCTCAGCGCTAAGCTAAGAATTCATTCATTAATCCAATATTGTAGTGAGTTCGGAATTATATCGATTACATTTCAATATTGATTTTTAACTTTAAAAGTCAGTCATATAGTCGTGACCGTGGCGTGCTGGGCACTTTTTTGCGTGTCATCTTTACATAACTGTGGCGGTTAAAAAAAAAAGGTTTAAAAAAAGTTGTGGAGGCCTGGTGGTTACTGCTATATACAATAACTACATAAAATACCACTACCACTTTCAGCGGCCGCACCACCCATATAGTATATTGGCCGTTGCATCCAAGTATGAGCATGTTCATATGTTTATTTAGTAAATCCGTCTAGTAAAGGAGGTGCCTACATCCTGCATTCAACCAAAATACATATATCTAGTTTCTTTAAGAGTTGTAATAATCATTTTATAATTTAATTTCTTCTTCCCATATGTAAAAGTATTATACTCCATCATGGTATATTCCAGAAGGCGGTCTGATCGCCAGCTTGAGCGCGAAGCTGTCGCCCGCGTCCCCGCGCAGTCCGCGCCGCGCCATCTCTAGCATCGCGCCTGCTGATCCGCCTGCTAAGGGGAAAGGTATTTATAATAATAATTAAATATCGGGACACCTTCTCACACACGGTCGGTTAGCCCCAAGATAAGTTACGATTAGCTTGCGTTATGGGTGCTAACAAACTGATAAACTTCATATATGTACTTTACACATGTATGTAATACATTATTATAATACCCAGGCAACAAGCGCTCATCACACAAAAATGTCGACTGTACCAGGAATTGAATCCGGGACCCTAAGCATCGGTCACCTCATTCGGCATTTATTTACTCAAAAGATGTTCAAATGATAGCCGGTATTCACCAATTTTTGATGCCTTCTGATATAGGAAGGAACTCCTCATGACAGGGGTCACCCAGAGACTGACCGTGCCAAGCCTTGCTTAACCTTATAATAGATCGACCCGTACGTTGACTACTTAGACACTAGTTCTTCTATCTCTTTCTCTAATATGTACTTGATATCGTGTTACCACAGGAACAGTACCAAGCGCGGTGCAGCCGGCGTTCCTGGACAAGCTGTCGGCCACCATCCAGCAGCAGCGGCGGCAGCTCGACTCCACGCGCGCCAAGAGCGTGCGCGACATGATCAACGCGCACGCGCAGGTGGGTACTGTAGAGAGTCCACTGCGTTGGCTGCGTTAGAGGTATCATGGTGGTGTTCCAAGATAACTCCAGACGTACTTTACTTGAAGTATATATTTTTGGCTTGAGGATTGACGGACGACTGTCTGTCAAACTAAAGACTAACTACTTTATTCTTAAAACTATTCTATTCCGGCCTGTTATAAAATATAATGTAAGATGTAATGAGGTTACATCTCTAGAGTACACTTCGTTATTAATTGATTTTTGTATCTGCAGCTTGTGATCTAAGACCTGCGCACGCGCAGTACTGTTTAATTAATAATTTATCTGACGTGAATTATTTTTTTTTTTTTTAATGGCAATCTGCCGTAGACTACGGCAATTTATGCCAGACTCGCAATTAAGTGTAGTGATGACTAATGGGTTTCACTCAATTGCTGGGGAGTTTGGTATAACCAACCCACATAGAGCAAGCGTGGCGATTAACGCTCAATCCTTCTCCGTGGAAGAGGAGGTCTGTGCCCAGCAGTGGGACGATAAAAAAGCTGTGATGATGATGATTGGTTTGACTTGCTTCTTCCCAAAAAAAATACATAGGAAGTGGTGAATGGTTACCGCTTTGGCAGCTGTCTTTTGTTTTGAAAAGTGCTGATTTATCTCCCTAATAATTTGTATAAATGAGTAGGTATAAATAATTATATATGACTGCGAAATTTCGGCTTCAAGAAGACTCAAACATACATACACTCACAAATATTCGCCTTTATAATATATATGTATACTATGATGTGCTTTGTATTCGCAGCCGGACCCTCGAATCTGCCACACATCGCTGATGGAACAAATTAAACGCGGCGCAACGTTGCGTCGCAACAAGCACTGTAACGACAGATCCGCCCCTAAGATACGCTAGGTAATGTATTTATGTATGTTGAACTATGTAGCTAACTCCACCGAACACCTCACTATCTTGTGGAAAAGACGGGCCAGCTCTAGTGTGGAGCTGCGGAAGGATTTGTATTCCCTTGGCAACGTGCGCAAGTGCGAGGAGACACCGGGGTGGTTTTAGCCGGTAACATTCCCGCACTGACGCCTGGGTAGAGGCGGAGGGAGTCCATGATTTCCCCCGACAAAAGAAAATGTAGCTGACCCCCTGAACTTCGTGCCGGGAAACTAGGAAATTATCAAATGGACCCCTCCCTATGTGCAGCTGGAACGATTATGAGATTTATACAGACTAAAATCCACTTTCGTTCCTTTTGGAGGTCTTTGTATACCAGGGCCTGTGACTAGCGCGAACAATCCTTCAGCCGTAACCGAACTTCGTATGTAATGTACTTACGTATTAAAAAAAAAACCGGAATTTCAGAATCGAGTATTTATTGTTTCCGCAATATGTATATTCATAAATTGATGGAGAGTTTAAAATTAGGTCCTTCAAGCAAATTTTAAAAATAACTTTTCCTCACCATGTTATAGACTAGTTACACTATTTCAATATTTTTTTTGCCGAATATTTACTTTAAGAAAATATGCATCCAACTATTTTATGACTCATAATGCCCTCTTAAATTATTAAAATTACACACATTCTTATATTTTTCAACACTTTTGACCAAATAATCGATTTTTAATTGAGCATCTTATCCATTACATTTATAGCGACAAAATTAAAAAAAAAATGAATTTAAATACAAAATAAGCTACAATAAATATCAACATAGCAAAATAAACATAAAACAGAATTTTCCTCAATCCAATTTTAACTCAGTATTCCCATATTGAAGAGTGTGTAAGAAGCTATGTGTACTCGATGTTATGACGTAGATTTCATGCTTTATTATCTTTTGGGATTGAAAATTCCATGGCGGGCCTTCCCATAAAACATATAGAAATTGAATCATAATTGTGTAACCTCATGTTAACGGATCGGCCAAATCAGTTCAAATGAAAGAAACCACATTCGTACACTGTTGCTGGATGCGATTTCAATCTTAATACTGATATTATAAAGATAAATTTATTACAATACAGGTGTTACAGATATGGTTTAATAGTTCAGCCATCCTTTATGATATTCATTTGTTAAAGCATCTTAAAATGATCTCACTTTCATTTATCGTAATCAAAATAATTAAGAGCTTGTTGTGACGTCATAGTTCTTACTTTCATAGAAATTGCATAGAAAGTAACCGATTTTGATAATAAGAAAGAAAGAAAGAAGATAACTTTAATTACGTGCTCGTGAGACATAAATACATAAGGACAAATTGTATAAAATTGATATATTAAGGGAAGAATATTTAAAATTAAAATTAGTTCAATTAATTAAATAAAAAAATATTCAGTAAAAGTATTAAATTTGACTTTTTTTGTTGTTTAACTAACGTATTTACGTACATACATGTATGACTATGTTTGTAAGTATAGAATGACGTCACAGTATTGCAAAAAATGTTGTGCGACACCACAAAATACTAATTAGTAAAAACCGACTACTGTTGATCCAATTAGACAGGGCGTAAATATGTTTTGATGTTTTGTTAAAATTACTCATGTTGTTGACCAACAAACAGATTATTTTGTGAGTGTATGTTGACTACTGCCTGGGCTGCGGGTCGTTCGCAAGAGTTACCGTGACCTTCGCACACAGGGACCTCCAGATGGAACATAGTGGGTTTTAGTCAGTAAAAGTCTGACACTCCCTCTAGCTGCACCATCAGTAGGAGGGGTTATTTGCTGAAGCTATACATCTTTATTTTACCTATATTCTTTCACTTATTTATTTATTCTTTTTATCCTTAAATATTATGTATTATATTTTGATGTATGTACGCCGTAAACTGCCCGTATCCAATTCTTCTACTGCTAAACTCCATCCAGATATTGTCTGGAAGAAATAGCTTTTTAGCGTTAAGACCGCCAATTGTACTGTTTTTGTGTTTGTTGTTTCCTGTGTTTTTTTTTTGTTTGTTGTTTCCTGTGTTTTTTATTATTATTATGGTGTACAATAAAGAATGATCTAACTATCTGCATATGTTACAGACTAGTTTCGTATTCTCGAATATTCTGAAATCCCGGAACTTACTTAAAAAAAATACGTTTCCATGTTTTTGTAGCCAAAAATTACTTTAGGCAAATATACATACATCCGAATATCCGATCACTGTTTACGACTAGCACATGCGTAATGAAGGATTGGATTTCCCGTTATTTACATACGAAATTGATATAATAGTATGATGTATGTGTACCTATTTGTAATAATAAGGAAGGTATAATAACAATATATTAGAAAATGTATGTTATGAAATTATGAATTAGTTCCTACATAAAAGTAAAGAAGAAACAAGAATGAGAGGAATCGTATGTGTTTTTGTATTTTATGAAGCTGTCTTTGTTGTAGGCTAATTTGGTTGAAGTTTTTATGGACAGGCAGTGGTAGTAAACAGATTGGCTGTTACTCGTCGTAGTAAAAGTTTAAAAGTATTATTTGCCTTTTTCGTGGAAAATCATCAAATGAAGCCTAACGCTGAGGGTGCAGCTGGAGGGAGTGTCTCTTACTGACTAAAACCCACTATGTTCCGTGTGCCAGGGCCACGGTAAGTCTTGCGAACGACCCGCACCCAAGGCAGTAGCACACATACACTCACAAAATAATCTGTTTGTTGGTCAACAACATGAGTAATTTTAACAAAGCATCAAAACATATTTACGCCCTCTCTAATTGGATCTTTAGTTTGTTTTTACTATTTAGAACTTTGTGCTGTTGCAAAACATTTTTTGCAATACTGTGACGTCATTCTACACTTACAATTTTTACTGACTAAAACCCACCCACCCTATTTCTGGAGGTCTATGTGTGCTAGGGCCACGGTGACTCTTGCGAACAACCGCAGCCCGGCAAGCTTTTTTATTTGCCTTAAAAATATCATTTAGTTTATTGCGTTCTATAAACTCGTATGAATCTAACATAGTTGGAAAATGCTCGGGGGATGATGATGAAACTCATGTATGATTCTTCTGTAGCCCTCCGTCCTAGGAAAGCGGTAACTATTTAAAATTGTCCCTATTTTGGTAGGTAGTATGGTAAAACCGCACGTAATATTTATGTTATTACAAAATGTGATGATAATAATGATTCATAGATTCTCTGTTGACGAACGAGAAATGACCTTTGACCTAAAATTTCTATAATGAATGACTAATTATGAAATTGTACAGTCAAAAGTGATGAACAATTTCCAAAATAATATTCAATTTATATAATTGTATTCAAATTCCTCGCTGACATGTTTTACGTCATTCTAATTAGTGCACCTAATTCATTATTGTGGCTTTACCGGGATATCTTCTTTTTGACGTAAGTCCGCTTAAGGAAGACCGAAAACAAGTTGTATGTACCTATATATATCCTTAAACCGACCGGTAGACACCTGCCTAAGTTAAGCACGGTGTTATTTATAGAGTTCATACAAGTACTCAGAAATGGAACAGAATTTGTATGATATTATCTGCCAGATAAACTATCTGGAACTTATCAGCAACCTGTGAAACTGGCCCTTAGTGTACCTATTTATTATTAAAATATGTTATTTTTTTTTTCAATATGTTAATATGTTAATTTTTAGGTGACAGATTTTTTTGCAAAAATAAATATGATTTTTATGATATTATGTTGATCATTTTTTTTCTTTCATTGTTTCAGGATGAGAGACATCGAAAAAATAAACACTTAAAAAAAAGTTCACCGGACATTACAAGTGAGTATGCGATTATGATATCGAAATTTCGAGAAATATTGTATACACAATAATTATGACGAGAAGTTTCACTATGGAAAACGGAAAGCGAAATTTTAAAAACATTTAAAGTTTTAAACTTTTTTTTAAATATCAATAGTAAGTAAGAATGACACCGAGTTTCTATTTTAACATATTTGCAATAGAGATGTGTGTTTCTATAACTATGTAGGTGTTCAGACGCCAGCACATCAAGCTATCCGAAATTGTAAAATTTTCCCAGTCGACTTCGAACCTATTGCTTTAGCTATACAGTTGAAAATCTATTAAGGGAATTTAACAGATTGTAGTAGCTTGATGTGCTGGCGTCTGTACATATTGTTCACGCTAGAAAGCTTCACGTTTCCTTGTGAAGCTACCATAACAGTAGTTACAAAAACATAATTAATTTTGATATTATACTGGTAAATTGCGAAACCATCTCCCGAGACTTTCCCAACTATGTTGGGGTCGGCTTCCAGTCTAACCGGATTCAGCTGAGTACCAGTGTTTTACAAGGAGCTTGCCTATCTGACCTCCTTAACCCAGTTACCCTGGCAACCCAATACCCCTTGGCTATACTGGCGTCAGACTAACTGGCTTCTGACTACCCGTAACGACTGCCAAGGATGTTCAATGACAGCAATGGAAAATTGCGAAAATTTTCAAAATAAAATTTCGTATTCCGTGTTTTCATAGTGAACAGTATCCTTAAAAGGATTGAATTCAGGACAATAGCGTATAAGATTTTCAAGATATTATAAAAAAATTAATAGTTTTTAAGAGAAATAATATCGATTTGTTAACATTGTATTGATACTACTCAACATTTTTTTTTGCTATTACATTATTTTCTATTATAATCAACCGATTTGATAGACTTAACTGTTGTCCATAAGCTGTAAAGGACTTTGCAATGCGTCGATTGCTTTCAACAATGACTTGGTAACTATGAACGTTGCCATAAAAAAAAGTTGATGACAATCAGACGTGTCAAATTCTATCAATGTTCGTGTTTTCTAACAATTTGTAGTATACTATATTGTAATGTGAGAAAATTCTTTGAGAAAATATACACTAACAACATATCTTTGACTTGAAAATGTCTTCTTAGTAAAGAGTGTTTCATGAATGCGATTTTAGTGAAAAAAATCTCATTTTTATCGAAAAGTTTTTGTCTGTGTTTTTGAATAATTTACAAAAAGATTTTGATACAATTGTGTTGAGCACAATTTTATTTAGTATTTATAATATAAAATTAATAAATATTCTGTTACTTTAAATAAAATTAAACCTTAGTATTTTAAGACTATCACATAATCCAGACACATATCTTTAAAAACTCCCAGACAAGCGACAAATAAATAAAATAATCGCATCCATGAAACCGCACTTTAATTGAGTGTCTGAAATATCTTTGCGTACTATACATACATATATGTCACAATGTTTATAATATATTATACATACATATATATTTAAATATAGCGTTTTATAGATCAATATTGTAGTTTTTTAGGTAGACAATGTTTTTCACGCTATATGTAAAGAAAAATAGCTTGTACACATGTAAGTTTCAGCGAAATTAGGATTGCTTATATGTTACCTAAATAACTCTTATGTATTAGGTAGCTATCTATCAATAAAAGCGTGGATGTTTAAAGATGAGGGCTAAAAATTCTTTGGACTAAAAAAAAAATACATAGTTTTATATATATATCTTAGAAACTATTCGCTCGTTTGTTTTTAACTTTTTCTATATAGTTTGCAACGAGCAGTACTGAATGCTGTATGTTATAAGTTTATATGTAAACTAGTGTAAGTGTGTTTATAGGTATGTAGGGTAGATGTTCACATATCTAAGTTGAGTTGATTGAACGTCCATTTATATGTCACCGAATTAACTTCCTATGTAATGTGGCTGTTTTAGTGGAAATTGTTATTGGCTAAACTGGTTTCGATTCGTAGCTACAGTGGTGTTGGTTTTCGTTATGTGACATGTTCTTTGTGATGAAGAAATATATTATAGAGATCACTCTCTAACATGCCAGCGCTTTTACCAGCTTCTTAATGGAAATACTTCCTGAATATTTATAAAAAGTAGCCTGTATGTTATTCTGTTGTTATAGTCTATATGACTGCTAAATTTCATCTAAATTCGGTTCCATTCATTCTCACAAAATTTCACATTTATAATATTATAATAACTTTCTTAAGTTTGGTTTGCTATGCTACAATTTAGCTTAAACCCTTCCTAGGGAAATCAGATTTGGTAATAAGATATTTTTTTAAGCAGTATTTTTTTTTTTTTTTATAAAACATTATGATGTGCAAAAATTACTTCATAACTGAAAATCCGTTATTAATTTGATGTATTTTTAAACTATATACGTAATGAGCTGAATAATTAAGGAAAATTACAAACTTTCTTAGCATTAGTTCGCAATGGAATGCAATATTTTCCGTTTACTTTTCATGAGTGCAATGACACGCGCTGAGTGAGGCGTTTGGTAGTTAATAACTGGATTGAAAAACTACCAAAAAATGTAGTAGGTATTAGTACACAAAAATATCATTTTGTTATTGAAACTCTTTGGTTGAATCTCAAAAAAAAAAAAAGAATTTAATCTAGATATGATCAATTAACTCCGTATATTAATAATCTTTAACACAACCATAATAAATTTTATTGAATGCAGAACAAAATTAAATCCTATCAATGGGTCAGTGGCTTTAGTTCACTTACTAGCTTCCGTCATCGGTTTTACCTGCGTCCCGTAGGAGCAACTCTGCGCACCTGGATAAAAAATGGCCTATATAACCTTCTTCAATAAATGGGCTATTTAACACTGAAATATTTTTTCAAATCGCACTAGTAGTTGCTGAGATTAGCACGTTAAAAAAAAACAAACTCTTCTGCTTTATAATTTTAGTATAGATTGTACACTTTATGTACTGTCTTTACTATAGTTAAAGCTCTTCGAGAAGACGTCAGTTTTGAATTTTGAACTTTACTACAGTTTGAATAAAGACTATAATAGAAATGTTTCTCTAAAATGACTACGCTCTTAAAAGCAGTAAATTTCCACTAAAATAGTCACATTAGAAACTTCCGATTTACTAAACTATTAGTTAAGAAGATACGTATGTAATTGATATATAAAAAAAATGGTGAAAATTATAACAATATTATGTCCCCCAAACTGTGTGTTTTATTTATTCTTGCTCATCTCCCAAACACCTGTGTATACTAAAATACTTCTTAGTAAAATTCTACAGTTAAATAGAAATATCTAATACTGCTTGTGAGATGACGGCAGACAGAAGAGTGTGAAAGAAGAAAACCTACTGCGCCGATCTTAAATAGGTACATTTTGAGCTAAAAACAGAAGCATGATGATGGATGAAATTGAAATATCGGGAAAATTTGTAGAAACAGAACCTCTGTGCTTTTATTGGCTATTTTATTGGCATGTCGCGGAAAGTATACTTAAATTATTATAAAAAAATCAAATTCCTCAATCGATTTTTCAAATTAATAATATTTTTTTAAACGTCTCGTACTATGGCTCAAGGTCACCAGAGTTTACATAGTTATAATTCTTGGTTCAGTCTAAAGATGGCGTTACTCCAGTTATTGCTACAAACCGTGACATCACTAAATATCCCATGAGATAATGGGCACCATTAAATCTATTGTTTTCCTCACATTTCATTGTATGCATCAAAACATCGGATCTGTTTTTGAGGATACAACATTATCCAGCAATTGTTTCTAATAGTCCGTTGTTTTCTGCCTACTTTGATAAGATGCATTAGATCGGCTGATTGTCGGCTACGGCGGCCGTTCCCTCCATGGAGATCAGCCAGCTGCGCAAGACATGTAGAGCACAAGCATTCGTGCAGATACAGATGCATTCTTTATTCCTTCACTCTCATAGTCCGATGGGACGGACGCACGGGTGTATCAATCACCAACTTCCAGACTCCCGGCTGCTTTATGAAAATTTCTCAAAACCCACAAAGCCATTTCGACCTGACCCGGGAATCGAACCCGAGACCCCGTGCACAGCAGTCGCGCTATACGACTACTAGACCAACGAGGCAATTATTTGTTTACTTACATAAATGACGTAAGCTTTACGTCATCATGGCATAACGTATTACATGTAAAACGTCACAGATCGTAGTTTTACACACCATAACATCATGCACGTTTTTTCCACTTTTAAGTTTTATTATCTGCCTAGAATTTTCCCCATCATACAGAGCTGGACTCCCATTGTGACTGGTATCAACTGAGCATCAATACTTTTACTTGGAGTTACAGCCCAAATGAACTCTTCAACAGTTAATCTACCTTTTTGTATACTATGTTCATATACTATGTTCTCTAAATATACTGGTAAAGTGAACAATACGGGTATAGCTTGCATATTTATGAACATAAAAAAATATATAGTTTATCTCAATAGCTTTTATAAAAATAACTATTTTACATCAGATTTCTATGAAGAAAGTAAACCTAACAATAATTACCAACATTGCAAACCTGGAACTATTCCCTATTATTTTAAAAAAGTAACAAAAAATATTCTTAACCCTAAGCCCGACAGTCAGAAACTGTCACAAATAAATTGTAGTAGTCCTCAAAACGATGTGACTGTAACACTCACTCCACAAACACCGAGTCAGTTTTTTCGTGTATAAACACATCACAGTTCTGCACCAGAATATAAATGGACTTATATCAAAATCTGGTCTTCTGACATTAGCTCTTGATAATGAAACAAATCCTATAGATGTATTGTGTATCACTGAGCACAATATGATAACAACTGATAAAAATATCCTTAGCATCACTGGCTATAACCTGGGATCTTGTTTCTGTCGGAAAAACCGTCGTGGAGGTTCTTGTATTCTACTTAAAAAATCGCTTGCATTCACCCCAATTGAAGAAATCAGAAAATATTCTATAGAAAATATCATCGAATGTTCCGGCATCGAATTAACTGAGCATAAAATATATATTATATGCATATACAGACCACCTAGACCCAATTTGGAAGATTTAAATAAATTTTTCGTAAACTTTAGTAACCTTCTAAGTAGATTTTGCTACAGTAAAAAACGGATTATAATTTGTGGTGATTTTAATATAAATACACTAAACACAACTTATGATTCGACTGAATTAAAACAAATTGTTCATAGTTACAATCTGAAAGTAAGTATAAATGAACCAACGCGTTTATCAAGTCAAACATGCATTGACAACATTATGTATAATATTAGAGGATGTACAGCAAAAGTAATTGAATTCGCATTGTCAGACCATACCGCTCAGTTGCTTAGATGCCCAGTCAAACCTACTTTCCTTCTTAAATCCTGGTATGTGGAGAAGCGAGATTATTCCACAGATAACATTAGGAAATTCAAAGAATATTTTGATTCACTTACATTTAACGATGTTTATGGTCATACGGACCCGAATCTAGCATTTAATGAATTTTATGAATTATTTACTCTTATTTATAATCTTTGTTTTCCCACTCTAAAAATAAAAATTAATAACAATCACCGGCCTCAATGGGTTACAAAAGGTCTAAAACTTTGTTGTAAGCGCAAACGACAGTTGTTATGGCAATACAGAAAAAAACCCACAGAGGAAAATAAAAATAAATTCTTAACTTTATCAGCACGGTTAAATCGTATCATTAGGTTAACTCAGAAATCTCGAAATGACAATTATATAAATAATGCTAGTAGCAAGTCACAAGCCACTTGGAAAATAATAAACGCCACTAAGTCAGATGTACTACCTAATCAAATTCAACAAATTATTGTAGATGGTAATATTATAAAGGATCCCGAACTAATTGCGGACCATTTCAATATTTTTTTCGTTGATCAATCTAATAACACCATGCATCAACGATCAAAATGTAGTATTCCATATGAAAAAGACTCAATATTTATTCACCCAACAATCCCAGAAGATATCTATAAAGTAATAAGAAACTTATAAAATACAAACAGTACAGGGTATGATAATATATCAACGAAAATTTTAAAACATGTTGCCATTAAACTTGCATATATTCTGAGTTACATAATCAATTTAAGTATCACGACCGGTATTTTTCCAGAAAAACTTAAACTAACACTAATAAAACCTTTATTCAAGAAAAATGATAAAAATGACATCAGCTGCTATCGTCCAATAGCGCTTGTGCCTGTTGTTTCAAAAATTTTTGAAAAGGTAATTTATGATAGAATTAACAATTATTTTGAAAACAAAAACTTATTTTGTAATGAACAAGTTGGTTTTAGAAAAAAGAAAACGATCGACATGGCGATATATAAATTTCTAAATATTGTATTAACTAACATGGATAAATCTAAACAAGCATGTGCGTTATTCATGGACCTCACAAAAGCGTTCGACTTTGTGGACCATGAGATACTACTAGAAAAACTATATGCCTATGGTGTGAGAGGGAACATGCATGACTTGATTAAATCTTATTTAAGTAATAGAAGTCAAGTAACTCAGATAAATAGAATATGCCCATTCTCTAAGCAAGTAATAAACTACTCCTCAGCATGCAGAACAGTTACATCTGGCGTGCCACAAGGTAGCGTGCTTGGACCTCTCTTGTTTATCATTTACGTCAATGACCTGCCTAAAGCTACGAAGCATAACACGGTTCTGTTTGCTGATGATAGTACAGTACTCTTCACAGGAGATAAAAAATCTGATATGGAAGCAGAAATAAACATGACTCTGCAGAATGTTGTAAACTGGCTAACATCAAATAATTTACGTATTAACTTAAGCAAAACTAATTTAATGACATTTAGAAGCAGATCTAATAAAATATCAGGTATGAACATTAACTACCAAAATCACAGGGTTCAAGAAGTTGATGTTGCAAAATTTTTAGGCCTGAACATTGACAATACCCTAAACTTTAAACAACATACTGAATCACTCTGCACCAAACTGAACACTTATTCATATGCGTTGTTTATGCTCCGGCGAACAGTCAGTATCTCAACCCTTCTTACTGCATATCATGGCTATGTTGCGTCTCTTTTAAGGTATTGTGTTATTTTTTGGGGTAATTCTACTGATACAGAGAGTGTATTTAGAGCTCAAAAAAAGTGTATCCGAGCCATTGCCAAAATAAAGCAGACGGATAGCTGCAAACCATTTTTTATTAAATATAATGTCCTTACGCTACCATGTATATATGTTACGGTTAAAACCCGAAGTGCGGCTACACCTAGTTTTAGCCGGTTAGAACTAGGTGTAGCCACTCACTCTTGGTTACACCTAGTACTAGCCGATTGTTTTAGGGTAAAACTAGGTCTATCCTTCATCATGCCGGCTACAACCAGGTCCAGCCATTCCCTGTTGGATAAAACTAAATCTATCCTTCATCGTGCCGGTTACAACTAGGTCCAGCCATTCCCTGTTGAGTAAAACTAGGTCTATCCGATATCATTCCGGCTAGAACTAGGTCCAGCCATTCCCTGTTGGATAAAACTTAGATGCGTACCCCGTCACGCCTTCACACTCATGGCTCACAGCATCTGCAGCAGCGGCGCGGGGTGGAGACACGCGGCTCTGCAGGTTGAGAGCGCCAGGTGCTGCTGATCTATTGCAGGTTTCCTAGCGAGTGTGACTTACAGCGTCTGCAGCAGCAGCGCGTGTCTTAGTTTTATCCAACAGGGATTGGCTGTAAATAGTTGTAGCAGGCATGCTATCGGCAGAACTTTTTAGATATAAAAAAACACCCAATAATAAGAAACGTAGAGAGTTTCGTTATTCTTAAAATCACATTGTTTTAATTAACACCAAATATTAGGAGTATAATTTTTATATAATAGGAACAATCAGAATTTTTTAACAACATACAATTTGTTGTATTTTATAATTTAAAGAATATTATTATAATTATAAATAACACTTTTATATTTAGGGAATGGCCGGACCTAGTTCTAGCCGGAATGATATCGGATAGACCTAGTTTTACCCAACAGGGAATGGCTGGACCTAGTTTTAACCGGCACGATGAAGGATAGACCTAGTTTTACCCGAAAACAATCGGCTAGTACTAGGTGTAACCAAGAGTGAGTGGCTACACCTAGTTCTAACCGGCTAAAACTAGGTGTAGCCGCACTTCGGGTTTTAGCCGTAACATATATATATTTGAAGTTGTATTGTTTGGAAGAAACAACATGCACTATTTTAGTAAGTTAAAAAGCAAAAGACTAAATGGTAATATATGTATACCAAAAAATAAAACAGCTTTACTCAATAAAAGTATATTTTGCATGGCACCTCGCCTATATAATCATCTGCCTAGATCGATACTTGAAGTCAATGAAATTAACATATTTAAGAGGAAAATAAAAGCATTATTACTGTCAAAAGCGTATTATAGTGTAAGTGAATACTTAGAAGATAAGTTATAACTTTTGGTTTTATATACATGTAAAAGTCCTGTCCTTAAATTTTGATGTATTTTTAATTTAAATTTTTTGCAAACCTATATGGTAGGATATGGTCAATGCACCTTTTGTATATTATTATTAAGATCTCCATGTACCCATATTCGCAAAAATAAATAAATTTGAATTTGAATTTGTTTCTTCTGTGGGATAAACATCAATATTGATGATCTCTCCCGCTGTGGGTACAGCTGTACAGCTGCAGGCATTGCATGGCAACCGTAGAAACAAGTTTTGTTTACCGAAGAATGGACGTAATGACAGATAAGTGACAGATTGACGTAAGATTTCTTTTGACATTTTTTGAAGTAATTTTTCTTTTCTTCGATCGAAATAAGTCTACAAGTGATTATATGCGAGTTGACAGGTCGCACCATGCTCGGGCAGAAGACATGTTGTTATTGACAAAAAAAGCTTTGTCTTTTCTTAATAGAGTAGACATAAAATCGCCATGCTAAGCCTGCTGGAGGGAGTATCAGACTCTTACTGATGAAAACCCACTTTAGTTCTTTCTAGAGGTCTTAGTGTGCCAGGGTCGCGGTAACTCTTGGGAACAACCCTCAGCCCCGGCAGAGGTAATCTACCCTTTAGTGGGATGAGATGTCAGATTGCTTATAAACCCAGTCAGGGGTATACACATGTCAGGTAAGACCCACGAAGGCACTCGGTGTGACATAAAGAATCACACTTCCGCGGATAGATGGCGCTAATAGTAGTTTTTCCTTGGATCGGTCGACTCGTGTGGCCGTTACTTACCATGTTCAGCCGCTAGCACATCAAGCTACCGAAACTTAAATTTTTACAATCAATTTTGAACCATAAGCTTCAGCGATAAAGCTATTAAGGAAATTTGCCAGGTTGTAGTAGCTTGATGTGCTGGCGTCTGTACCATGTACGTGCGTAGTAAATATTATGATGCGTGGTTTTCCCATACAGTAGGTATTTATCGTCATCATTGAAGCAGACACTTGAAGCACTTTCTATGCGATTAACCACAATGAGATAATTAGGTATCGTATTTGTTTAATTAATCAGCTGAAGTTATATAAAGGGCCTATTTCTTCATGTCTACCATCACGTAGACACTGAAGGATCTAATTAAACCCTTGCATCATTATAAAACGTCATTTAACGTCACTATTTTGTAACCTTTAATAATACTAATATATTATCCCCAATTAGGTGTAGTCGCGTGTAATTATAATTAGCATATAATTGTATAATATATTAGCTGTTGCCCGTGACGTCGTCCGCGTGGACATTAGGTGATTAAACCTTCACCTCCATATAATATGAAGTAAGATAATATGTAGCCTATATGTTGACCCAACCTCTTAGCTATGTTCATGCCAAAGAAGCAAATTCATGCAGTACTTTTTGAGATTATCCCGGACATACATACAGACAAACAGACAAAAATTCTAAAAACTAAATTTTTGGATTCGATATCAATTGTAGATCACGCCCCAATTATTCTTTTTTAAAAAAAATGTACACTTTTGACTTTTCTACGATTTTATTATATGTATTATAGATTGATAAGTCATTCAAACATGTATTTACTCACGTAGCAGATTATTTTGTTCGCGTCTTCGTCCATCAGATGCAGTTGCTAAGAGGAAAACAGCATCCATCGTTTAATGTACGCATTCCATACATAAGTTGCCAGTCTTCCTCGAGATTTTTTTTAGACTGAAGGTATATTCCGCACATTAAGCTACCTAAAACTGACAAATTTTCCCAATCAACTTTTCATATGCTTCAGCGATAAAGTCGAAAATCTATTAAGGAAATTTTACAGATTGTAGTAGCTTGATGTGCTGGCGTCTGTGCCTTTCCTAAGATATTTAGTCAAGACCTTAAAAATCCTTCCGATTGATAACAATGAGAGTGATGGAATAAATGGGGTTTTTTATTCTTGCTCTATAAAATATACCTATATAAATATCTTTTGCATTATTAATTTATTTATGACAGAAACGCGCTTGACCACTATCTCATGTGTGGTCAGCAATGTGATGGAAGATGGGGCGCGCTTGCCCAGAAATTGCAGGCTCCCAGTGGCTATAGGGAAACACTCTTCGTTAAAAATGTTTAAATTACCGTACTTAATTCATAATTCAATTAAAAGCATAAAATACATAAAGCTAAAACAATATAATTTATCTCTGTAAGTTTGTGGTTTACTGCAATCATTTCCATATAATTCTACTCAACGTAATGCATTTTACGAAATTTCTACATTGTAAACAGGTTCATGTTGTGACGTAACGACCAAACAGATGTTAGATGGATTTTATAACAAGAAAGAAAGAAGATTGAAGTTTGTAGGCATGCATAGGCATGTCATCCAGTCCAATCCAACGACTGGAAAAAAATCTGCCTCTGCCTAGCCTCTTTTCTAAGCTACACATGTTGGGGTGGGCTTCCAGTCTTAACCCGATGCAGCTGAGTGCGTTGACTCATGCGGCTGTTGCTTAGCCACGAGCTCCTTAATCTATCAAACCCAGACCCCTTATTTTAAAACATAGTCTTTGCTTAAGGACTAGATTTAGACCACTATCATTTCCCGAGCCTTTTCCCAACCATGTTGGGGTCGGCTTCCCGTCTAACCGGGTTCAGCTGAGTACCGGTGTATTACAAGGAGCGACTGCCTATCTGACCTCCTCAACCCAGTTACCCGGGCAACCCAATACCCTTGGTTAGACTGGTGTCAGACTTACTGGCTTCTGACTACCCGTAACGACTGCCAAGGATGTTCAATGACAGCCGTGACCTACAGTTTAACGGGCCATCCAAAACACAGTTTACCTACCTGTTTATCTGCTGCCATGTAACATAAATTCTCAGTATAATTAAACCGCAATTTTAATTAAATAATAATATTATTAATCAATATTATTACGCGTGACGTCGGTATCAGTGATTAAAATTTGTAATTAAAAGAAAAACAGTTGAAAGTGAAAGAGGTGATTCCCCTACATGCTGATACTCGTATAATTGTCACAATTTCTATGATTCCTTGCAATGAATCAGTTTGTTTTGCGTCTGAAGAACTTTTTGTAGGGGGTTTTCCTGATGACTTACATATTATAATTACTTAGAAGATGTAATATTAGGAGCTGGTGGCTAAGTAACAGCCGCACGGATAGATCGATCATCAGGTTAAGCAACGCTTAGCGCGATTGGGAATTGCTCCGTGTTTCGGGAAGCACGCTAACTTGGTGGGTTCAGGCAAAAAAAGGAAGTTCCTTTCCACTGAGTGTTGATGGCATCCAGGCCGATTGTCGGCTACGGCGGCCGTTCTCTTTTATGGAGATCACCCAGCTGCGCAGGACATATTATAGTGCACAAGCATTCGCGCAAATACAGGTGCACTCTCTATTCCCTCACTCTCATAGTCCGATGGGACGGCAATCCGACACGACCGGAGAGAGATCAGGCGCAGGACCGACATTTACGTGCTCTCCGATGCACGGGTGAATCAATCACCAACTTCCAGACCCCGGGCTGCTTTATGAAAGTTTCTCAAAACCCACAAAGCGATTTCGGCCCGACCCGGGATTCGAACCCGAGACTCCGTGAACAGCAGTCGCACCTTGCGACCACTAGACCAACGAGGCAATCAAAGTCAATCTGAGTGTAGACTCAAAGGAAACTTTATTACTACTACTTTTTTACTTTTACTTTATTACTTTCTATAAAGTAAATTATAATAAACATTGTGGCTTTTGCCCTCCAGGAAAATCATGAGAACTAGGTTTGTATTACACACAATACATAAACGATTACGTGACATTGATTACGGATTCATTTCCGAGAAACAACGGGGACAAATATTGTATTATCTCATTTATTATGTAGGTGATGGTAGGGAAAATGCATTGTATTGTTACTATAATCTAGAGAATTTAATTTAAAGAATTTCTATATAACCTTTAGGGAGTCTTCATCATCAGCCTTTCTTTTACTGTCTCACTGCTGGGCACAGGACTCCTCTCAGATATAGAAGGCCTTTAGGGAGTAATTATTTGAAAATAAATTAATATTTTATTTTTACTAAGATAAGTCGCAACAGTACCTAATGGTGTCCAGACCGATGACCGGTCACGGCCGTTCCCTTTTAGAAGATCAGCCAGCTACCAGGACATAATTGACAGAATAATCGGTAAAAAATAAAAAAAAAACCTTAGAAAAATCCCAGTGAAATATGGTTCAAAATAAGGTGATCAATGCACCCTATCAGTCTGCGGAGGGCTGTCCCTTACACTCAGTGTACTAAATTCAATAGTACTAAATATAGAACATGAATATCAAACAAAGTATTCTGCTTTGTTTATTCACATAATGCATTTTTGCATTAAATGATGACTTATATTTTATAATGCAAATGTGTTTGGAATTCCCAGTTTAAGGCGACATGTCTCATCGATTCTAGCTAGACAGGTTGACGGCTTAGTTAGGCATCAGCAGCTTAGGAAAAACCCAGCGTATCAGAGATTTATGAGAAATTCCTTTTACCTCGCGGTTGCGCCCGAGTCGCGCTCGCGCACCGTGGTAAAAAGTGGATAGCAACCATTTCCAATACCAAACAGACTCTCTGCTGAATTTTATCTCAATTGGTTGAGCCATTTTAGCACGAAAAAGTAATAAAACAAGTATTGCATTTATAGTATTAGCTTTTTTGCGTTCGATTCCCAGATCGAGCTGAATTTGCTTAGTGAGTTTAAAGAAACTGCCAAAAAAGCAGCCCTGGAAATTGGTGATTAACTGGACAGCACGTAAATATCAGTTTCGCTCCTGATTTATCTCTGGTTAGGCCGAGAGAGTGAAGTTATAGTTGATATAAGCTTGATAGGTTTAATCAGCTTATTAGATGACATTTCAAAATTACATAGGTCAGCAGCTGCAGTGTTCTCTGACGTGTTGAACATTGTTGCTATGAAAAACATTTAATCAATTTAAGTAAACCACACTTATATGCAGCAAATGATGCACAATTCAGGTGATTCTAAGTCAGCAATTAATTACACAATTCAATTGAAAACTAATATGTAATGATACTGATTATTTTAGAAGGAAAAGGCGAAATATATAGGTACCTACCTACAACCACAATAAGAGCTTGATATTATGTATTGTCTCTAAGCAAATTCTAGCTATTAGCTTTTATGCAGTAAAAATATTCGTCATCACGGTTTTTAAAAATGGATTATCATTTTTGATTGTTATATAATATAGACCTTTTTGTTTTATTGTCTACCTCGTTCGAGTGTTTGTGACTACCTCGTTTGTCTAGTAGTCGCATAGCGCGACTGCTATACACATCTTCTCGGGTCGGGCGGAAATCGCTTTGTAGGCGGAAACTTTCATAAAACAGCCCGGTGTCTGGGATTTGGTGCCCAGTCCGGTTAAGCAGTAAACGGCCTCCTAGGCTGAACTGCGAGTTGCCAGCATCAAAAAAAAAATGGAAGTTGGTGATTGATACACCCTGCATCGGAGAGCACGTAAATGTCGGTCCTGCGCCTGATCTCTCTCCATTCGTGTCGGATTGCCGTCCCATCGGTAAGCTTTATTCAGTAAGAGTAGTAGGTATATAATATCTTACACTGAGGGGTCAATGACGCTTTCCTTTCTTCAAACAGGGGATTTTCCGCAAATAGACAGCGCTTCAATTTAACAGCGGAATTATCAATTGTTTTTGTTATTTCATTCAAATAGAAAATCGTCACTAACTTCTAAGAAAGCTTAGTAAGACGTTCGTCAGTTTATTTGTCTTTAGGTCTACGTCACGATATAAGGAGCATTTTATTTAGGTATAGTCCACTGAGCGAAAGCCGTGTGCAAATGTGACGCCGTACCTATATGATATTAAAATATTATGTCGTCATCTTTGAAAGCTGTCACAATTAATGACCGATCAAATAAACACCTTGAGCTTATAATTATAAGGTTTATAATTCTTTAACAGGTGTTCTAAATGCCACGCGTCGAAGACCGCATTGTACCTATTTGTATGTTTTTCTGTCTAAAGCGCACACTTAATGAATGGAACGAGTTGTATGACGCCCCCTTTAGCGCACAAATACCTAATCGCGACAGGTCTGTTTATTATTTATTAAAAAAATGAGAAGTTTATCTTCCTTCGTGCATCGTAAATCCTTGCCGTTTTAATATTTGTATGTATGTATATCAATATCAAGCTACCTGAAACTATCAAATTTTCCCAATCTACTTTGAACCATATGCTTCAATGATAAAGTTTAAATCTATTAAGGGAGCTGTGGTTGTAGTAGCTTGATGTGCGATGGCGCCTGCAAAATTTATAGACAAAATGTTTTCTTTTCTTTACCGTATCCAAACTTTTCGGTGGCTCAGGATAATATTTTTTCTAATTCATTTCCATGTGCCGTGTCCTTCAAGTAAGAGTGTCAGTCAGGCAAGTATCAAAGTAACTTTCCTTTAATACCTTTGACTCCTGATGGCATCCAGGCCGATTGTCGGCTACGGCGGCCGTTCTCATTTATGGAGATCAGCCAGCTGCGCAGGACATATTATAGTGCACAAGCATTCGCGCAGACACAGGTGCACTCTCTATTCCCTCACTCTCATAATCCGATGGGACGGCAATCCGACACGACCGGAGAGAGATCAGGCGCAGGACCGACATTTACGTGCTCTCCGATGCACGGGTGAATCAATCACCAACTTCCAGACTCCAGGCTGCTTTGTGAAAGTTTCTCAAAACCCACAAAGCGATTTCGGCCCGACCCGGGATTCGAATCCGAGACCCCGTACACAGCAGTCGCGCCTTGCGACCACTAGACCAACGGGGCAGTCTTTGACTCCTATTAGCTGTATAAAGGTGAAAGGAAACATCTTACAGTAATTCTGTATTAAAAAGTTTGAAATCGTCCATTCGCATTGAGCGAGGGTGGCCCGCGCCCCGCTTTCACTGAACTATCGTGCGAGGTACGAAATGTTGACGTCATCAGCTTCGTGAATAAAATACTTTTTGATGTCTTTCAAAAGATCGGAGAGACGAGTTTTGTTTTGTGGCCACAATTTTTTAATTCCATATCATAAAGTTAGACACTGGAATTACGATCTTTTAGACAAATATTAAATTGGGATTTTCCATTTATTTATTCAAATTTGCATATTTTCAGACCAAATTCTGTTTTAAGAAATTATTATAGACAGTTGTTACATTTAAGAAATTATATTTCTCAAATAGGTTCTTAATCGCCCTCATAAAATTAAATAAACAATTATAAATGTTTGGCCAAGGCGGCGGCCGTTTTCTTTAATGATAGATCATCCAGCTGCGCAGGACATATAGTGAACACGCTTTGGGTAGACACAGGTGCACTCTCTATTCCCTCACTCTCATAGTCCGATGTGACGGCAATCCGACACGACCGGAGAGAGATCAGGCGCAGGACCGACATTTACGTGCCCTCCGATGCGACTCGATACGACAAACGAGGCAGATACCATCTCATAAATCTAAGAGGAAAATGCTTTGTTTACGATTCCAATCAAAACAGTGCTATCGAGTACCTATTACTGAATGAAATGATTACATCACTTCAATATCATGAAATATATGATACATATATTAATTGATTTTATAATGTGTTGTGTACTGACGTAGCCAAACATCACGGGGAGCCTGTGATTGGTCTATTTTGTTTATACCTACGTTTTGAATTGTGTTTCCATGTTTTCATGCCGGTGAGGTCTTGAAATGCTTAGTATATATTTCGATGCTATGAACAAAGTAGCTCAGACGTAGTAGCTGATTTGATGCGTTTCATGAAAAAGTTCGTTGTGAAAGTAAAAAAGTGCTCAAGAACTCTTCCGAGTAATTTTTAATTTTGTATTTTTAAGTTCGTTTTTTTTTTTTTTTTTTTTATTTTTTATATAAAAATATATTAATAAATACGATACATTTTTTTGATAAAAAATAAAACAGTTCTGTTGTCAATAAAGATTTTTTTTTATAATATTATTATTTTGGGATTTTTTGACAATTATGTAATACCTAGTTAGATAAAAAACAAATTGTGCGTTTTGTTTGACGCGTACGTATTTGAATTACGAGGAAATCACAGCATATACTACGCTTGGGAGTATTTAAACCTTGAATGACATAGGCCAACGCGCTCATTCGCTCATTCGCTCATCGCACCTCGGGTTGTCCGGTCAACTATACAAGGGCTTCCTTGGAGTTGTACCGACAATCTCATCCTAAAAACCTTTTTAAGGTCAGGATATTAAAAGTTCCTACATTTTTAATCAACGTAGAATTTTTATAACAAATACGAGATGGCGTCGATTGTGCTGTGTGTGCTTACCTTTAGTGTCTTTACTTGTGGAGTGTGGAGTGCTCAATGGTTCGCAAATGGTGAGTTATCAGGTTAAGTTTTTTTTTTTTTATTAAAACTCTTAGGAATAATGGATACCTATGTACTTACAAGAAACTACTTTATTTGGAGTTGTAATGTTAGTTCAATAACATTTAATTTGTATATACATTAATAATATCTATCATTTAAGACAAAAGTTTAAGTATACTAAGTTAGGTTAAAAACATTCTACAAATAACGATGTTAAAAGTTCTTCAAAGTTAAAAAATTATATTTTTTTCTGTACGCGTCGTTTGCATAATTTTTATCAACAAAAATAAAAGAAAAGTACTAATTAAAAAACTGCAAAAGCTCATTCAAAAACATCATTCATTATGTAATTCAGTAAACACGTAATTCATTGCTTTCACCGAACACTCCTATTTTAGGTGTTGACAGAATAAGATGGCGCCTATTGGCTTGTCTCGACCAATCACGATGCAGCCCGATAACATGGCCGCCAAACTTTATTATAAAACCACACCCTTTATCTTGTTTCTTTTTTTAAAATCTTTAATGTACCAAATTATATTATATAACTAAATTACTTTTTTTTCTTCAATATTTATTCATGTTAATTTTAAATAGCTTTCTTAAGTAGTTATATTTTTTTGTACAGTTAAGACTCTTGCGCACAAGGCGCGTAATTATTAGGTAGGTATAGGGAAATATCATTCGCTGGTAATTCCCACATTGATTTTTGTAAATAATTTCCTCAGTAGTGACGTAGTCTAACCGCCGATTGTCGACTGTCTGCATATGTGTATGTGTGGTACGCGTTTTCCTCTATTCGATTAAATTAATTGCTCGTGCGCCAATTTGCATTGAAAAAAAAACCCCACTGATAAATTTCACTCAGGCAAAATAATGATGTACGTCATTGCTATTGTATGTTATTGTCACGCGAAAATAGACGTTATTCAAAACACTTTTGGGTGCATTTTTAATGAGCATAAACAAAAAAAACTTTTTTAGTCCTAGAGGTAAAAAATAAATAGCTCAGTGAAGTTCGAATAGTAAAACTACGTCACAACAAAATTTACAGGAAGGAAGGAACTAAAACCATTAGGTATATTATATTTATTGCTGCAGGTTATAAAATTAACGCGCATTCGATAATTGGTTTGTTTACTCAATATAAACTGCATTCATTCATAAAATCCTGGTAAAGTCTTTGCTTGTATTCGTCATAACATACGCATATAACTGATAAATAAGAAGCTTTCGTAATTATTTATATTTAAACTAAACCTTTAAATATTTAAGTTATTTTATTATAACATCAAATAATGGGTGTATTAATGAGTAATTATTTATTAATTAATTTCTAACCCAACTTATTACAACATTGAATAAATATATCGAAAAAATTATATTATTTCTATAGGTCCTACCTATAGACTTCATTCAATTTCAGAGCAAAAATAATTTTCTAAAACGATTTAAAAATAAACAAGGTAAATTTAATTTGCCGAACAAAATTATTTGCTTGTAGGTATGGTATTTTCTATAATTAATTCATAATGAATGATATTTCGTAATTATAACATCGTACAAATAAGACAGAAAGTTGAAAATCTATTAAGGAAGTTTTACAGATTGTTGTAGTTTGATGTACTAGCGTCTTTACATAACCTATTATATCCATTGGTGTCAATTTCTCATTTTGTATTTTATTCTCAACTCTCTTTCTTTGTTACAGAACAAGAAAAGTGTGGTGTAGAAGCGAGTTCTAATCTCGTCCACCACAATCCCTGGTTGGTCTACATCGAGTACTGGCGTGGTGATACAGACACGGAGATCCGATGTGCTGGTACCTTAGTCGATAGCCGCCATGTTGTCACCGCCGCTCACTGCGTTAGGACTCTTAAGTTCAGTCGGTAAGGATCATATTGCATGACAAATAATAAGTCCAATTCTTAAAGTTCTTTTTTCTGGATTTACTTAAATTACTCAATTTTTAGTTTCTTAAAAGTTCTTTCTTTGAAGTTCGAACTTATGTGAAAATACAAAAGCTAGATTACGCTCTTTGAAGTTCTATGCTTTTATTTTAGTTTTTTGTAATTTTGAACTTTTTTCTTCTGCTAAGCTGAAGTATCATAGTTTTAGTTGCTATCCTAGTTATAATAAATACATTATTTCCCAGAAGACAAGATATGTATGTATATGCTCATGTTTTATTAATTTCTTTTCAGTTTAGTCGCCCGTCTTGGCGAATACGACTTATATTCTAAACAGGACTGCGTTCGAGGGGTGTGTGCCGACCCCATCGTCAGAATCGATGTGGCTGACATCATCGTACACCCAGAGTACAGCAACAGGGAACACGACATCGCTATCCTGAAGCTGGCTGAAGATGCTCCATATACTGGTATGTACATATTTTAAAATACTTGATAAAAAGTAATTAGCAAACAGTCGCTTGGAGGGTGCATGTGGTCTCGTTTGATTCCCGTGTCGGCTTAAAATTGCTTTGTGGGTTTTAAGAAACTTTCACAAAGGCAATTGAAAATTGGTGATTGATATACTCCGTGCTTCGGAGAGCACGTAAATGTTGGTCTTACATCTGATCCCTCTCCGGTCATGTGGGATTGACATCCCATCGGAATATGAGAGTGAAGGAATAGAGACTAAACCCGTGTCTTTCTCACCTAGCTAATCACCTCAGAGAGAAAAGCCACCATGGCCGACATTCCGTCTGGACGCCATTACTAAATTACCCAGTTTTTAAATCTAGACACAAAAGGTCAAAAGAAACACATTTGTCCAGTCAAATTCCCTCCACTAAAACTAGTAAACTTGAAAACTTTCTAAGATAAGCTTCCTACCTAATAATAACCTCAATTTTCTTGATTGACAGATTTCATTCGCCCAATCTGCTTACCTTCCGGAGACCTTGAAGAAGACACACAATTCTTCGCAGCTGGTTGGGGGGAGATCCCCCGAAAAGGCTACTATAGCCATGTTAAAAAGATCATTCCCCTACCCCTTTGGACTAGGGCTGAATGCAAGGCGGCTTATAAGTATAACCATATCCCTGATCATGTGATTTGTGCTGGTGGAGAAGATGGTATTGATACGTGCAGAGGAGATTCAGGAGGTCCTTTGACACGCGTGAGGGACACCATCGAGCTATGGGGAGTCACCAGCCACGGAAATGTCCAATGCGGAACGAAGGATTCACCAGGCATCTATACAAACGTAGCTGACCACTTGGATTGGATTCTAACGGTTTTGGATTCGTAAATTGAAATGAAAATGGCTGTGTTTAAATGATTCTTCTTTTGTAAATAGAACTACTATGACAGCAATGTGATAAAATGTAAAAAAAAATATATTTAAAAAAATATATATCTACTTAAGATTTAATTTAATCCGATTGTGTGATCTCTCAAATTACCTAAATAAAAAGTACATTGTATTGTATTTATTTTTTAATTTGAATGACGTAACGTAAAATATAATTTGCATTTATTTTTATATAAAATAACATTCCATGCCAAATATAATTTACAGTCTTGGTTTGTCACTGGATGACTATATGTGGACTATATGTATATGTATAGAAATAGTTGAGCGTATATTTTAAGTTCATAATTTAATTTGATCAAATTTACAGTGCCATAAAAATGTACAGTCACGTAATAATGTAGTTTTATATAAAAACATATACCTACTGCTATGTGCATAACAAAGACAGACTGCTAGCGATAATCGATAGAATACTTCTTTGTTATAAGTTTCATTGCTTGAACTATTAATACAATTAATTACTATTTATTCATGTTCATTGTTCAGATAAATTATTAGCCGATCATTTATCATTATCATATGTTTATTTAATTTTGAGTTTACAATTCTGAAACAGGCTGATAAATTAACTTTAGCGTGTAAAGTATCTATCTAAAGTAAAAACCGAATTTAATGAAAAGTGCCTTACTGTAAATACCTATGTTAATTTAAGTGAAATTAAAAAAAATTACGTGATTATGTTAGACAACAGAAAGTAAATAGCAATTCTTAAAAAGTATTTATTGTTTTTTATTTACTCATTACTCATTTAGTGTTCAATCCTCTGTAATGCTTGCCTTCTCTCACACAGAGAAGGATTGAGCGTTAATCACCACGCTTGCGAGTGATTTTAGACTTTATAGTCCAGGTTTCCTTGTGATGCCTTCCTTTATCTTTAATCTGTCATTCAACCCAATTCGTATCCGTATTATACTTAGAAAAGTTGCATTGGTACTTGCCCATCCTGGAATAGTACCCGCATACTCATACTTGAGAGGTTGATGCTTTAACCACTAATAGACAACCTGCAGGCTTAGCATGGCGATTTTACATCTATTCTATCAAGAAAAGACAAAGCTCTTTCTGTCAATGTGAACATGTCTTCTGCCCGAGCATGGTCCGACCTGTCAACTCGCATGTAGTCACTTGTAAACTTATGTCGATCGAAGAAAAGAAAAATTACTTCAAAAAATGTCAAAAGAAATCTTACGTCAATCCTTCACTTCTTTGTCATTATGTCCATTCTCCGGTAGACAAAACTTGTATCTAAGGTTGCCATGCTGGCATTAGCCTGCTGGTCTTGTATACTAAATAAATTTCTAATAAATATCTAGCTTCAAAAAAGATGGGAGATATTTGTTATGCAGGAAACCGTAAGAGCGGTTTCACATTACGACGGATCCGAACTCGATCCGAATCCTCGAAAATATTTGGTAGGTAGTTTCTCATACGGCCGAAATTAATAACCTATCTTTCCATTGTTTTGATTAATAAAGATTGAATTTTGACATTAGCCCCATATAATTTGTGTCAAAAATTCCTATCTCTAGTAAGCAAAACAACGGATAGATTGGTTATTAATTTCGGCTGATAGTTGAGAGGCTGGCGCTTTAAGGACTAGGCCACCACAATCCCAATTGTCATTCTTTGAATTAAAATGAAACATGTAAACCTAGATTCGCTTATGACGTAACAAATAGAACAAACAATACTGACGCAATACTATATTATGTTTGATAAAATTAACAATTGCAGTAACTATTTGTGTCCCTTCTGAAAACAATCGTAGGAAAATACTCTCAAAATTAATTTATATGGAGTTAGGTGAATTTGGGACGAAATTTGATTATATAAGCCTTAATTAAAAAACATTATTATAATTTGATGACGATCAATAGAGCGAATGACGTCGTTCAGACATTCTGAGTTCTGACCATGTCTGACTAATATTATTATCAATGTGAAAGTAATTCTGTCTGTCTGTCGCGTTTTCACTCATGTATAATAATTTATTTTAGTAGTAGTTAGTAGTAGTAGTAGTAGTAAATATGTAGAGTACTTTTATAAGCACAATAGCTAAAAATTAAATATCGTTTTGAACCGAAAATTGTTTGCATTATTTTTACTGATAATATAATCGAAATAAGTATCTGTGACGTAACAGTTTGAATTTTCATACGAGTAACTGTTTTTGACAGTTCAGTAAAAGTATGTATTTGACTAGTTGCCATCTACCATATAATGAAAAGGCTAGGCAAATGCCAAATGTATCAATAATTATGTAGGCTAATAATGAATGCCTAAAATAAATGAAATGACATAAATTGATTTTGTGGTTTAATGAAATACTAAGAAAATGTTGGTTTCGCGACACGATAATTATTTATTACAATGAATAAATTCATACGTCTGTGTTTATGTTATGTGACGTATATTATATGATATTGAGAAATATTTTAGGTTAGTTACAACTGAGACAAGAAGTCGTGGTGGCCTAGTGGTTAAAGCACCAGCCTTTCGAGTATAAGGGTGCGTGTTCGATTTCAGGTCAGGCAAGTACCAATGTAACTTTTCTAAGATATACGTACTTTCCAAGTGTATCTTGGACACCAATGACTGATTAAAGGAAAACATCTCAGTGGTGATTAACGCTCAATCCTTCTCCGTGGGAGGGAAGACTGTGCTCAGCAGTGGGATGATAAAAATGTGGGCTGTAATGATGATGATGATGAGCTCATATGATCAAACTATTATGCTTCTGCTCCTAAACGCATAGGTCACGCATATGGCGTGCGAAGTTTCCTACCTAGGTATCTAAGGTCAGTAATTTTTTTTTACAAAAGGTGGTTGCGTTTTACTCTTACAGTAAGCTATTTAGTTTGTTTAAAAAAAAAGAAACTCATTTATATACATACGTGTGTAACTCGTACTCATGTATACGTAGTGTAATTTAATGCCCCTCTGTCATATCAACTCTGTATAAACGTGGACTTGCGAATATTCGAACGTGATCTGCAGGCTTAGCATGGCGATTTTATATCTATTCTATCAAGAAAAGACAATGATGTTTCTGTCAATGTCAACATGTCTTCTGCCCGAGCATGGCGCGACCTGTCAACTCGCATATAATCACTTGTAGCCTTATGTCGATCGAAGAAAAGAAAAATTACTTCTAAAATGACAAAAGAAATCTTACGTCAATCTGTCACTTTTCTGTCATTATGTCCATTCTCCGGTAGACAAAACTTGTTTCTACGGTTGCCATGCTAGGCCTGCTGTATAAAAAAATTATATCGATCATTCTAAAATACATATATGTAGAAGATAATTTTATCTACCAGGATGCAAATGCTACTTATATAGGATTAACATAATATTGCGCAATGTTATGATTCTAAAATAATAACTCATTTTAAGGAAAAGATTTGCGTGAATCAAATTCATTTGCACTAATACTCATAGGTGGCGCGACCCATGCTGGGTGCAAAAACACAGTCACACACTGGTCATCAATATAGAATAAGATGTTGTTTTGCAAAAAAAAAAACGGTATATTTCTAGAAAAAAAAAACTGAAAAAAGTATACATACAAGTCGGCCATATAGTTTTTGTATCCGGCGTTCGAATATTAAAATTATTACATAACTACCTATTTTAATTTATATATATTTTTTTAATTTCAATTTTAATTAATTTTAGATAAGTAATTTTAGTTTTAATATGTTTTATGCATTTTCTGACATCATTAGGTATAAATTGAAGATAAATTTATTTCTGAATAAAATTATTATTAAAATATCATTCATTCATGAACTATTTAAATGTCATTCATTATTACTCGTACGAGTATACACAATTATTCTATCTATATAAATATTTTACTACCATAAAAGGCAATGTTATAAAATATTGTCCAAAATTGTACGACCGTTGATAATTTTTGACTTTTGTTTTTGTTGTTGCCACGTTTGATGATTCATTATATATGTAAATGTTTTAGTCAATAAACTGTCCGTCACACTGCACTCACAGCGAGAGGCGTCATTTGATGATTTCCTACCAAAGAAAAGATAGAATTTTTATAAACCACAAAACAAAAAAATTTCCGACACATAGTTTTATTCCATACATGCAGTCAAACCTTTGACCAATGATTCAGCATATGAGGTAGGTCATGGAATGCCCCGAGTCAACTCAAAGTGACGTTCTAGAGGGTCAGTACATTTCTTCAGTTGTTCAGCTATGAATCAAACGATGAACTCACACATAAATTTTAGAGTTTACGCAAAATACAGGTGTATGAACATACGTGCGCGGATAGTTTCGTTAGTATTTTCATGTAGGTAGCTAATTTCTATATATAAAACTGAATCCCTTTTTCCCTTGGTCACGCCATCAGCCGTGAACAGCTGGATTGATTTCACTTTTTATTTATTGTGTTTGTTATTGTAAGGAGAAGGTTCTAATGACGTCTTTAGGGTCAACTTGATCTAGTTACATACCATGTAGATAGATAGATAATATTCTTTATTATGTACAACAATTTAAATAACAAAGAAAAACTAAATATTGAGAGAATTGGAGGTCTTATCGCTAAAAGCGATCTCGAAGAAATAACCATAATGCAGGTTGATTATGGTGCACCGTCGTATGTTTTATGTAATATAATATATACATATCCCATTGAAAACTTTGCTTATATCTTAATAATGATAGAATAATGATGATGATATAATACTGTTTTGTGCAGCCCAGGGAAATTTGATTTTGGTGCACGGCTGACGTCAGCCGTGCGGCTCACGCGCATGTCGCGGGTTGTGAGCCACACCTTTCGAAATGCCGACTTTAGCCCGTCTCCGTAACAATGTTGCAATTTCAGCAAATATTTCTGTGGGGGGACCTTTACAGGAGCTGGTGAAATTCCACAAACATAGTTTTGATACTCCATAATGATAGAGTCCAGATTGACTGTCGGCAACGGTTGCTCTAGCCCTTTCTCTCTAAGGAGATCATCGAACTGGGTAGGGAATATAATAGTGCACAAGCATTTACGAGAACAAATAGGTGCACCCTCTATTCCTTCTACTAGGCCACTAGCAACCCGACACGTCTAGAGAGATCAGGCGCAGGACCAACATTTACGTGCTCTCCGACGCACGAGTGAATTGTTCCGGACTTCGGACTGCTTTTGTGAAAGTTTCCTAAAACCCACAAAGCATTTCGGCCCGACCCGGGAATCGAACCCGTGACCTCAGGCACAGCAGTCGTATCATGCAACTACTAGTCCAATGACGCAATGGATACTGTACCATATGTTTCAATAAATATTTTTATCAGTAATGTAAAATAGGATAAACGCCAGGTTCATTTAAACTCGACTCGGAAAATGGATTAATTAACTTCTTGTTTCAACTTTATCTTAACACATAGGACTATGGGCTTTCCCTATCGTATAGGTTAGACCGGAAGACTGCTTTACGCAATTTATTAACTTATTTCGCGCAACCTATAAAAATTATAATTATATATGGCTATATTTTATTACTTTTTTTACCATTGAAAGTATTTTCTAAAAACTATCGCCCAGTTTTTATATTTATTTACGGACATACATACAGACAAACCGACAAAAATTCTAAAAACTATATTTTTGGCTTCAATATCGATTGTAGATCACGCCCCAACTATTCTTTAAAAAAATATTCAATGTACAGTTTTGACTTTTCTATGATTTTATTATATGTATAGATAAGTATTATATCTTCGTTCAGTTTTTATATAGCTGTAAGTCTTCCTCATTGTATTATATAAATAATTTATCTATAAGATTATAGATACATATACTACCTATAAAAATATGTTGGAAATAGAATAAAAGACAGAAAGCCAAATAGGTTTTCACTATTCTTTATAATATTAGTTTAAATATATTTTTATGTCAATATTTTACTTTAGTACTATATTTCTGCCTGGGCTGCGGGTTGTTCGCAAGATTTACCGTGGCCCTGGCACACAGGGACCTCCCGAAGGAACATAGTGGGTTTAGTCAGTAAGACTCTGACACTCCCTCCAGCTGCACCCTCAGCGGGAGGGGCATTTGATGATTTCACACGAAAAAAAAGTACTGTATTTTCGTTTTTGGCCTAATTTAGGTAGATTTTTATTTTTATCATATCACCCGGTCTTAGCATGGAAAGTACTTTCGTCACGATCGTCACGGAATATTCAAACATGTTACAATTATATGCGGTTTTGGTGATGGGAGTCGACTAGACTTTTCCTGTACTTCCAGTAACAGGATTTAGTATAAATAAGGCATGACGGATTGATTTATGTATCACTATTTGAGGATAATTGGGAAGAACACAACGTTATGAACAGAATATTTAAAACAAATTATTTTTTACGCAGAACTGCATCGCGGTGTTAAGATTTTCGGCAATTTAATCACCCTAAATGTGATTTTTTTAAATTATATTTTTTTGTTTGCGATTTTAATCACATCTACATATGTATCGATTATTAGTGTTGTTATCTTGTGCTGTAGGAGTTTGGACTTTTAAACTGACGAAAGGTATGTTGCGTGTTTTAATTTTTTTATAAATTTATCGTCATTTTTTTATATTTATATTTTTTTTACTTTTGATTTCTTTCTTTGTTGTTAATGAATAGTTTGGTAGATAGAAATTAATTCACAATGACGTTTATATGAGTCAATAATGACGCGTGTTGCTATCTATTTAATTGCGGTTTTCGATTGTAAATAATGCCTAATTTATATAATACCACATATTATTATATATTAGTCATCGTAACTTTCATCAACTATTGTATTGCTTACATAACGAAAAACACCTATACAGTGTATGAATGTCATCATCTCCCGAGCCTTTTCCCAACTATGTTGGGGTCGGCTTCCAGTCTAACCGGATTCAGTTGAGTACCAGTGTTTTACAATGAGCGACTGCCTATCTGACCTCCTCAAGCCCGATACCCCTAGGTTAGACTGGCGTCAGAGTTACTGGCTTCTGACTACCCGTAACGGCTGCCAAGGATGTTCAATGATAGCCGGGACCTACAGAATCATACATCAATAATTTCATAGACACGATTAACTGGCGCGCCGGCCTATAGGTCAATCAAACTTGCTTGAAGTAATTTTCTTATTTATGTTTCTAGGACCAACTTGCGGCGTCGAAGCAAGTTCTAACCTGATTCATCACAATCCCTGGCTGACTTATATAGAATATTGGAGGGGAGAACACAGGAATAACATCAGATGTGCTGCATCCCTGATCGACAGCAGACACCTCCTTACAGCTGCACATTGCATCAAAACTCCGAAGTTTACCAGGTGATTATTACCTATGAAATATATTTTAACCTTTTGACAGCCATAGTCACATATAGATGACGGCCCAAAAAAAGACACGGTCACGACTACATGACAGACTTTTAAAGTTTAAAATTAAAAGTCTGTTTCAATGGATATAGTTCCGAACTTACTACGTACTATATTGTAGGTATTCGTAAATATAAATGATAATAAATTCTTATCTTGGCGCTGAGGGCACGTCTTTCTATTTTTTGATGTGGCGGTAAAAATAATTTGCTTACTAAGATCCGCGAATCTTTGAAAGCTTTTGAGCCATTTTTAAAGATGGAAGGACCAATTTTTCATTTGGTCCTTTCGACATTATCCTGATATATATTCATATTATCTTTATATAAAATTTCATCATTATAATACATAAATAAAAATCGAGCTTAAAATATTGCGTCAAAAATTCCTCCTCATCGCCATCCACTGGAAGCATACCCAAGAGGCTGGCAGCATTGTCACAATTTTATTTTAATTTAAATCAGTCAGGTACATACAGGTATCAACAGCCATGGGAATATCCGAACGGAAAATGAGAGATAACTTTAAATTAGTTAAACAAGTGTAACATATGTATGTTAATGTTTTACCTCCTGTGAAACAGCATCCAACAGGTTACGGGAAATATAATGTTTCCTACTGTTACGATACGGATTATGTATTGTTGTACTTAAGTAATCTTAATTAACCTTGAGACCTTGTTTCATTAATCAAAGACTAAGAGAAGACTAAAAAAAAAGAAAACATATTTTAAAAAAAATATTCACCTTTTCACACTAGTTCGGTTAGACCCAAGCTAAGCTATTGATTAGTTTCTGTTATGGGTGCTAACGCAACTGATAAATTACATAATATACTTTACATACATACATAGGTATATATTTAGAAATACATATTCTAACACCCAGACCAGGGTTAACAAGTATGCTCATAACATAAATATCGACTGTACCGGGAATCGAACTCTAGACCCTCAGCTCCACAGTCCAGTGTGGTTACCATTGCGCCAAAGGGGTTGTCAAAAAATTATTTCATATGCCAAATTTTAATTAATGTCCTACAAATTTTGTGATGCATCGTAAATGCATGAATGGCTTAGGTTAAGTTCTAGGTCAGCAACCTTAATTTATCTATACTAATATTATAAAAGCTGAAGAGTTTGTTTGTTTGTTTGTTTGAACGCGCTAATCTCCGAAAATACTGGTTCGATTTGAAAAATTCTTTCAGTGTTAGATAGCCCATTTATCGAGGAAGGCTATAGGCTATATACCATCACACTAAGACACACGGGAGCGGAGCAGTAACCAAAGATGCGGGTGAAACCGCTGGGGACAGCAAGTTAGAAGTATCTGAAACGTCAATATCATAATGTAATACTTGCATCAGTAGGAATTCCCTTTATTTTATTTATAACAATATTTATGTATTTGCGGTCAACTCTCATACGACATCTGTATATTAATAACTAATTATGTTTCGGAAATCCCTTGCTTTTCAAACGAGTTAGGAGATTAATAGCTAATTTATTGGGATTTTGACATGAGCTTTCCTATATCACCAGGTAAAATATTCCATTTCATTTATACATTCATCCTCATCTCCCGAGCCTTTTCCCAACTACATTACGGTCGGCTTCCAGTCTAACTGGATTTAGCTGAGTACCAGTGTTACAAGGAGCGACTGCTTATCTGACCTTCTCAACCCAGTTACCCGGCAACCCAATACCTCTTGATTAGACTGGCGTCAGACTTACTGGCTTCTGAATACCCGTAACGACTGCCAAGGATATTCAATAGCAGCCGGGTGCCATCCGAATCACAGTCATTGGTGTCTAAGATGTACTTAGAAAGCACATACAAACTTAGAAAGTTGCATTGGTACTTACCTGACCTGGAATCGAACCCACGCCCTCGTACTTGAGAGGTTGACTCTAACCACTAGGCCACCACGACTATTTGATTTGTACAGTGTCTTTAATTTTATATTTTCTTCTTTATAGGTTAGTAGCACGTCTCGGTGAATACGATTTGGCTAAGCAAAAAGACTGCGTTGATGGAGTGTGTGCTGATCCCATCGCCAGATTAGAAGTCGAAGACGCCATCGTTCATCCAGAGTATGATGGAAAAAACCATGACCTTGCAGTTTTGAAGCTGGCGGAAGATGCCCCCTATACAGGTAATTGAACCCCATCCTTACTTACATTATAAATGAGAAAGTAACTTTGTCTGTTTGTCACGTTTTCACGTCAAAACTAATGAACTGATTCCAATAAAATTTGAAAGACATATAGACCACAGTCTGAGAAAGGACATAGGCTTCTTTTTATCCAGGTACGGGATAAAGTTCCCTGGGGCGGCAGGTCAACCACGGGGAACAAAATCATTAATTTCAAATTAAGCTGATAAAACAGCACTTTTCGAACGTCAAAAAACAAAAGACAGCCCCCAAAACGCTCACCGTTCACCTTATACCGTATGTGTTTTACTGGGAAGAAGAAGTGGCGCAATAAAGTTCCCAGAAACACATGATCAGCTAGTTCTAGCTAGCTATTCTGTTAATATGAAAAAAATCTGGTCCTTCGAATTGGAGAACATTTGGCCTACATTCAGATTATCTCATGCTTTCTTTTTATTCACAGACTTCATCCGCCCAATCTGTTTGCCATCTGGAGAGCTCCAACCCGACACCGTCTTCGCAGCCTCAGGTTGGGGCGAAATTCCCTTAAAGGGCTACTATAGCCCCATCAAGAAAGTCATCCCCTTACCTTTATGGACACGAGCGAAATGCGAATCCACATACGGAACCCTCAAGGTCCCGACTAATACAATCTGCGCCGGTGGTGAAGAAGGCATTGATACCTGTAGGGGAGACTCAGGGGGTCCTCTTGTGTGGATCAAAAATAAGGCCGAGTTGTGGGGGGTGACCAGTGCAGGGAATAGTCACTGCGGAACCTTGAATTCTCCTGGTATCTATACAAACGTGGCTGATCATATAGAATGGGTGAGAGATGTAATCTCTGGAAATTACGTGTATACCCCTAAAGTAGATTTTGATGTACTATAAGTTATTTTCTGTAAATAGATTTAACCTTTTGACCGCTACGTCAAAAAAAGAAAAATGAGCCCTCAGCGCTAAGCTAAGAATTCTTCCATAAATACCTACACAATATAGTAGTGAGTTCGGCATTATATCGATTAAACCTTAATATTAATTTTGAACTTTAAAAGTTTGTCATGTAGTCGTGACCGTGTGCTGGCTTTTTGGCTGGTCATCTATACGTGACTGTGGCAGTCAAAAGGTTGAGTAAGTGAAAATATAAAAAAAGCTTTAATATAATAAGAAAAAAGTGATAAAAAGTGCCACTAACTTAAATATTATAGCACTAAGTTTTGAAGTGTTAGGAATAAAAAATGTTTCTGTTAGTTAAATTTTGTTAGAAACATAACAGATCTAAGTCTTTCCAACTAACTCATGTTTCAAGCTATTTCTAAGTATTTTATAAGTGCAAACTTAATATGTTCCTATTTTTGTCGTAATCAACGATTATTATGTAAATGTGCCAAAAAAAATATTGTAACTACAAGTTCCTAATAATGTACGTAGATTTAAGTTATTTATTGAAGAATACATTTTATTTTGAAGTATAACAGTAAAAGTATTTTGATTTCTCTTTTTCCCCGGGCTCTCATTTGTACAGATCCCAAAACATCGAGCTACCTGAAACTGTTTAATTTTCCCAATCAACTTTGAACCGTATGCTTTGGCTATAAATTTGAAAATCCATAAAGGAAATTTGACAGTTTGTAGTAGCTTGATGTGCTGGGATCTGTAAATCTTTGGCGAAGTCGGAGAGTATGGCAACCAGTCTTATGTAGGGGTATCGGGTTGCCCAGGTAACTGGGAGGTCAGACAGGCAATCGCTCCACGTAAAACTGTACTCACCTGTATCCGCTTAGCCTGTAAGTCAATCGAAACATAACTTGGGAAAGACTAGGCCGATATATACATAATAATGATAGGTAAATACTTTCTTTAGTGTGAAAAATAAATCTAATGATATAAGATAATACAAGTACACCATTATTATAAGATTTTATGACCACTGCTTTCATAAAGGGGATTAGGTAACTGAAATTTAAGCAACTAAAATAGGTTGTGGAAATGAAAAAACACGAGTATATTTATCTAACATTTATTCGTTTCATATCTAGATCAAAATTGTATAGAAACGGAACAACATTATGTTTAAAATGAATATTATAATCAGTCTTTTTGTAGATATATTTTTTAGCAGTTACCGCTACAATTATATAAAATTCGACTTAAAATAGAGGCTGTTCGCTTAAGGAGTGACTTACAATGCAACCACTAGTCAGTTATATACAAGGACCAAGTCTTTAGGACCCATTACTTAGGTTCAAGTCGATAGGACTAAGTCCTTAGGACCAAGTCCTTAGGTCCAAGTCCTTAGTAACAAGTCTTTGTGACCCAGTCCTTAGGATCAAGTCTTTGGAGCCAAATCTTTGGGACCAAGTCCTTAGGACCAAGTCTTTAGGACCAAATCCTTAGGACCAATTCTTTAGGGCCAAATCCTTAGGACCAATTCTTTGGGACCAAGTTCTTGAGACCAAGTCTTTGTGACCAATACCTTAGGACCAGTTTTTCAAAATATGATTGTTACGCTCCGAGCTCTATTTGAATAATTATGACATATTAATTTGCATTTGAGATGTAATTTAATCATGGTCATCATCAGAACTTTTATTGTCCCATTGCTGAGCAAAGTACTTTTATAATACAGTGAATTATTAAGGATTGCTTAAGGTGCATTGGTGATTTCAGACTTTGTTTATTCATTTATAGTCCAGGTTTCCCTGAAATGATTTCCTTCATCTTTCATCAGCCATTGGTGTAAGCTCGTATAAGTATAGAAAGTGCATATAATTTAGAAAAGTTACATTGATGACTTGCCTGGAATGGAACCCGCACTCGTAATTGAGAAGCTGGTGTTTCAACCACTAGGCCATCGTTTTGAGCGTTAACTCACTATGCTTGCTCAAGGCGGAATAGCGATTTTAGGCTCTAAATTAACTTAAGTAAAAATATATAATTTTTTTTTTTATGTTTGCAATGCAATTCTTATACAAGAACCAAATAAGATCTCATTCATATAATAATATGTCATTCAACAATAAAATAAAAATAAAGTACTTATTAATACTAATATTTAAGCAAAGGTAGGTATTTATGTCGTCATTCATAACATTGTGAAATATGAAATATTATTTCACTATTAGTAAAACAATCGAAGGAAAAATATTTAAATTGATAAGTTAAATTATAATTTAACTTTATATTGTATGACGAAACGAATATTATCTTCAATTTAAAAAATAATGACTAAGATATTTGATACAAGAATGCAGTAGTATTTTAATGTAAAGATAGCCTATAAAAGCATCTGGTTGATGCTTTTTGTGAAAAGGATGGGAAGTGAATTGAAAACCAAACGAATTATTAAAAAAAAAACACTATTGTGGTTCCTGACAAAATCCTTGCTTATTCCTTTACGATTTTTTTTTGCAAACATGGTCATTATGAAACAGTGTACACACGGCTAATCAACATAACCAGTTTGTCTTGGACTCGCTTTATATGGTTTTTCTACGAATTGAACGGTCAGTTTATACTAGTTTTGTATAGCTTGATGTGTTGGTGTGTGTACATGTGTTTTACCGTGTAAAGTACGTCACGAGTGATTAATTCATTAACAATGCACTCCTTATGCGAACATTCGTAAATAGTAAAATACATGGCTAAATACAGTTTTTTTATTATTACTATAGACAATTATTTACAGAGCAACGAACTTGGATTAATTAAAGAGCGATTTTGCTTTGATGATAATTGGGTATTTTTTTTGTACTCAACTTTTACTGTTAAGTAAAAAAGTCTAAGGGCCTGTTTCACCACCTACGAATAAGTTCCAGTTAGTTTATTTGGTAGATAATTTCACACAAATTCTGTTCCATTTACGAATTTATTTTTATTTTATTTTATTTTTATTTTATTTTATTTGGGAAACAAACAGATACAATACCAATTATAATAAAGAACAATATAAGAAAAACATTATCCAAAAGAGTTTCCTCAAATTATTATACAAATACAGTAATGACTTCGGACTTAGAAAAATAAATAAAACTTAATTAAATTTGGATGACAAATATGGCCGAATACAATTTCGATACTTTGGTAGAGAAAGGTGAAAGATATCAATACAGTTATTTGAGTCAGAGTTAATTATGGCATTATACAGACTACAGGATCTTTTAACAAATATATTTTTACCATAGTTTGTACGTGAAAAACTGCTATGGAAGAGAGATCTCCTACGCGTATTGGATCGTGGACATCCAAAGCTGATCTTGCTAAGAAGATAAGGGGAGTCCAGTTGGTTTCTGATTATTTTGTAGAGAAAAACTAGATCACGTTCTGCACGACGCTCCTCCAAAGGCTCAAGATCAAGTTTATAATCAGGGCCCAAGTTGTATCGCCATATAAGGTGTTTAACAAATTTATTTTTAAATTTGTTAAACACCTTCACCAATTTGTTAATCTACATTTATTCAGTAGATAGTGGCAATTCGGATATTGTGAAACTGGCCCTTAAGATTTTATAATGTGTTAGATATAATATCGCTCTTATAAAAAATACCAAGTCCAAAAATATCGTACAGTTATTAATTTTTCAGTAGTATGCAGAAATGCAGACAAAATCCACCAGACATTTTCTAAAAAATCCAGTCATTATTTACATTATTCAATTTTTATAAGCTAAATGGCTCGTTGCAAACTATTTAGTAGTTTTAAGCTAAACTAAACTAAAAGCTATTTTATCGATATTAGCCGGCGAATGTCAATAAAAATCTGGCTGGTAGATTTTGTCTGGATTTTATTTTTTATTTTTACATACATTCAATTCAGATGCGTTATTTGGCCATTAGTGAAGGAATTATTATCGTGAAAAATATTTCCTTATGTCAGCTCATTTTTACAAATTTCATATAATAATAAGTAGTCATTTCAAAAATCCATGATAAGGATCGTATTTTTTATTTTAGGGTATTATTTATCATTTGGTTATTTTTGATATCATTAAAAATTTGATGATAGCAAAATATCCAGTAGTCTATAGAGCGATTGTGACTTTATTTCATAATCGAATAGATAATAAAAAAAAATATTTTATTTTTAATGTTAGCTTAGTTAGTGTTGCAGATTAAATTCAATAATATTTGAATTTAAGTAACTTTTCATTTTAAAATTAAAACATTAATATAAATATGCTTAAAGGACTTCAACAAACAATATAATATATTAGGAAATTCAACAGGCTGCTCACAGCAAAATTACAATTAAAAATTAATTGCATTTTTAGTAGGTACTTCAATTGTAATTTTACGTGAAATTAATTTACCTATAAGGATTTATATAATTATAATGTACTTATAAAATTTAAGTAAATGTGTTTATGTTTCTGATGTCGAAAAACGGAGGTTGATACGTAATACTGTGATTCACAGTAATTGGTATTGCAGTGTTAATAATATTGGAATAAATTTTCTTACATTTTATTACCATTGTATAGGAAGAAAGGGGGAAAAATACGTTATTTTTGGCACTATTAATAATATGACGTAGGAGTTTGGCACTATATAGAGAATAACAAGGCAATAATAATGCCTTGTTGCCTTGTATGGAATTGTTATTTGATAAATGGGATAATGGTTTACTTAATTTCTCTTGATATGAAAAAAACCCTACCTATTTAGGTAGTTTTTTTCTTTCTAAAGTATTAAATAAAAAAACAAAAAATAAGAATACAGAGAAATAAGTATTTTGTGACTAATATTTTACTCAAATTCTTGAGTACAAACGTAAAATATTCATATTCGTCATCATTTAGTCAGAACGGCAGTTAATTCGTTCAGAAATTAATAACTTCCTAAATATTCCATTTTCAATTATATGTAGGTAACGGAATTTCTGACATTAATTACAGGAATTTAAAAAAAGAGTTTCAATTTTACTCGTCAAATATCACAATGACTTATGCCTTTTCAAAACACTTCGCAATAGTTAATACTGGTTAGTTTGACGTAGGGTTATTCCCAAAACCTTGTACGATTGAGTTACAGCGTCATTCGCTTCCAAGCACACATCAGTTGTATAGGAACTCCTAACTGCGATGCGACCCCGCGCCGCTTAAATCGGCAGTCTGCGTTGCGTCGCGAAAAATTGCGTTGATATAAACAAATCGATGTCAAGACCAAAAATTTAAATTTTAAGATTGCTTTAAATAGAGAATGTTGCCTTACCACGGTGTCTAATTTTAGATGGCAGAACAAATTATACAATAATATTAATTAATTTTCTATGGTGTCTTATGGTGAGATTCCACCAAAATGGTTCGCGAATACTTGGTCGCGATAACAAAAATAAGTACAGTGCCAGCATGTGTTCACATAAAATTTTTCCAATATGGCGATATTAAAGTAATTTTCCTAGAAGGAGAAATTATCTTTAAATACATATATAGAAACGTGAAAGTGAAAAAATACATACATATGTTCTAATGTTATACTTCAAAATATTCTCACATGTTATCATTAAATGATACTGTGTTAAAAATATAATAATGCTTCTGTTTTATACCGTCACACTCGTATATTTATAGCATTTTAAACCATTTAAAGACAATCACCAACATCATCATCATCATCCTCCTGCCCTTATCCCAAGTTTTATTTGTGGTCGGCGCAGCATGTTTTCGTCTTCAACGCTCTTCTATCTGCCGTCATCTCACAAGTTACATTCTTTCTAGCCATATCAACCTTCACACAATCCATCCATCGTTTCTTTGGTCGTCCCATTCATGTTCAGGACCTTCCTCCCAACATAATCCTCATTCCTCCGCATTACATGCCCATACCATGCTAGCCGGTTTCCAAACAGTTTTTCGGTTGAAAGCCGACCCCAACATTATGTAGTTGGGAAAAGGCTCGGGAGATGATGTCTCATATGTTTATAGCGTTGACACAGCAGTCACGTCGGTATATAGTTTCCATGAAATGTACAAGCTTAGCTCAAAAATGCTACCACTGTGACGTTATGTGTAAACACCCTTAAACTGACTTTGTTTACGGTAAAAATTAGAGTGAGTCGTTAGAGGTATTTTAAATACCAAAATGCTTTGACGTTCTCCTACAGATGTATGGTTCCACGGCACGTTTACAAATATTTTGCGATTCATTCGGTACAACATTTTATTACATATGTATTTTCAAATTATTATTCATGACCGACGTTGACCTGCCCGGTTTTGCACGTAGATAAATGACGTAAGGACGCCATCACATCAGGCTATAACAATCTGTCAAATTTCCTTAATGCATTTTTTGATTTTGATTTTCAACCTTATCGCTGAAGCATAAAGTTCCAAGTTGGTTGGGAAAATTTGTCAGTTTCGGGTAGCCTGATGTGTTGGCGTCTGTACTTGATTTTCTTGATTGACGGTCTTGGATGGTGCTTCAACAGAAATGTTGGGAGCTGCGCAGCCAATCAGCTAACTACTGACTCCAAGCTACATTGACCGTAGTCAATACCGTCTTCACCATAAGGGCACGGGCACATGGGGCCCATGTCCAGGGCCCCCATTTTTTATAATATTAAGTATTATTTTCGGAAGTTTTTCAAGTCTGGTCCTTTGAGACGATTGAACGATTTTGAGAAATTAAAGAATGTTCCTCCATGTCTAGTTACCTATGGTGCGGGGTTCTGCAGACTTCTGAAATTTATATAAATGCGTCTATTAAATTAATATTTAAATTATTAGTAACTGAAAAAATATTAAATAAAAATCTACAAAGAATTCTTTAAATAAAACCAGCAGGCTTAGCATGGCGATTCTATGTCCATTCTATCAAGAAAAGACAAAGCTCTTTCTGTCAATGTCAACATGTCTTCTGCCCGAGCATGGCGCGACCTGTCAACTCGCATATAATCACTTGTAGACTTCTGTCGATCGAAGAAAAGAAAAAATCTTTTTTACGTGTCAAAAGGAATTTTACGTCAATCTTTAACTTATCTGTAATTATGTCCAATCTCCAGTAGACAAAACTTGTTTCTACGGTTGCTATGCTAAGCCTACTGAGATTACCGCTTTCACGTAAACTAAGAAACTATAGTTTTACAATATTAGTGAATATTTATGTTTTTATGGATACTACACTACTTACTTCTTGGAACACTTTTTAGAGTAGACTTTGATATGCTATCACTGTCCTCAGATTCTGAACACACTTGAAAACTGGTTTCTGAAATAAAAAAAAAGACAATTTGATTAGTACTAAGGGTACGTATACGTAATAACTTTTTTTACTAATTTTTCCTATTCGAATTTGGAATATTGACGTTTGAATATTATTCTATATTCAAATTGAGCAAAAATAATTATATTTTGTATTTTTTATTTTAATTAAGGTTTAATATGAATAACATAAGACAGGTCAAAAGTTTTTGAGAGAAAATTATATAAAAATAACCAACTAATTAAAATACACTAAACTCCAAATTGAGCTATTAGAGATTACACTCTATTCAAAATGTATATAAAATCATTACAGAACATGCGTGAGGTGTCAAATTTCGGAGAAGCAAATTTATCTGACGGGCACAGTATCTACTACCTACAAAGATATCTTTACCTGTATCATATCTATGTTTAGTGTGTCGACTGGGCAGGTCTTGGTTCTCGACGTGACCAAACGTCCTGAACCCGACTGCGAACTGGGCGTATGGACTTATCTCGTACAGCTCTGAAAAAATATAAATTACTGTATAAAACACAACTCTTTTTACGTATGTACATACGCCAGCACATCAGGCTACTACAATCTGTCAAATTTCCTTAATGGATTTTCAACCTTATCGCTGAAGCATAAAGTTCAAACTTGATTGGGAAAATTTCACAGTTCCGGGTAGCCTGATATGCTGGCTTCTGTACTAGCTTTTTAGAAGCGCAAGCGATCTCATATGTTCAGCTAGCACTTCTTCGCGAACCCGGTAAAAAATAAATGAGCTATCTTGCACTGAAAGAATTTTTCATATCGGACCAATAGTAGTTCTTGGAATAAGCGCATTCAAGTAAACGAAGAAATAGTACACTCGTCCGCTTTATATGATTAGCATAAATTAGATTCAACTGATTCCTGGGTCAGGCCGAAATCAATTTGTGGGTTAGAGCCTTTCATAAAACAGCCCGGAGTGTGGAAGTTGGCGATTGATACACCCATTTATCGGAGAGCACGTAAACGTCAGTCGTGTGCCTGACCTCTGGTCGGTCATGTCGGATTGCCGTCTCATCAGACTACGAAAGAGCACCTGTGTCTGCGAAAATGATTGAGCACTAATATGTCCTGCGCCGTTTGCGCAGTTGACCCCTTAAAGAGAACGGCCGCCGTGGCAATCGGTCTGGGCACCACTATTAATAGAAAAAGACTTTAAAAAAAGATGTCGGGTTTCATCGAAAAGCTCTTAAACATTATACTAGACCCTCTCTCTCCTTCTGTGCCAGAAACAATTGAAGCCGGCGTATCAAAGCTTGGTACAAAGTTATCTCCACTTAACTACACACAAAGTTATCACCGCCATAGAAACAGTCTATCCCGTTATACAATTCTATGAAATACGACTTATTAATAATTATTACTTATACATATTTAGATAATTTATTTCTGGATCATGAACAACGTCATTATTAAACGTACTAATTGATTGATTAAGTTTTTTTTAGTTTTCCTTAAAGGTTATAAATGGACTTGTTATCTATAAATAAGTATAGTTAAATTGACTGCCTCGTTGGTCTAGTGGTCGCAAGGCGTAACTGCTGTGCACAGGGTCTCGGGTTCAAATCCCGGGCCGAAATCGCTTTGTGGGTTTTGAGAAACTTTCATAAAGCAGCCTGGAGTCTGGAAGTTGGTGATTGATTCACCCGTGCATCGGAGAGCACGTAAATGTCGGTCCTGCGCCTGATCTCTCTCCGGGTGTCGGATTGCCGTCCCATCGGACTATGAGAGTGCGGGAATAGAGAGTGCAACTGTATCTGCGCGAATGCTTGTGCACTATAATATGTCCTGCGCAAAAGGGAACGGCCGCCGTAGCCGACAATCGGCCTGGATGCCATCATCGTTAAATTGGTTCTTATCTCTTGTAAATGCTGATTCCTGAATCAAAATAATCTCCCGTATTTTTGGGATATTTTATACATGTAGGAGGTCACGTCAGCACGGTCATGGCTCAGTTAAATGAGTCTGTTGCCACCCGGCAAAATATATTATATAACTCAAAGGTGTGAGTGACTGACATAGTGATCTATCAACGCACAGCCCAAACCAGTCGCCAGATCGGGCCGAAATTTGGCAAGCAGGTAGGTGTTATGACGTAATAAACTTTGATCAATTCTATCCCCAAGAGGATAAAATAGGAGATGAAATTTTGACAATTTTATACTGATTGGGCTGAGATTTGACAGTATAAAGAAGGATTTTGATAAATTCCACTCCTAAAGGGACAAAATAGGGGATGAAACTTACTACTACAACTATACCTAATCAATAATAATACTTTATAACGCGAAGCGAAGCCGCGAAAACCCCCTTTCTCATTTTGGTTCCTTCTGGAGCCCTTTGTGTACCAGAGCAACTCTTGTACCATAGTAATTAATCTTGCGAACAGCCCACAGCCCTTGAAAGCCTATTGCTGACTTTTCTTCGAGGAACGCGTGGGACAGAACGCACTGCCGACACGGGCCTGTCTGTTTTCTTGGGATATCATCAAATGATCCCTCCCACCGTGGATGCAACTGGAGAGAGTGTATCTTACTGACTAAAATCTATTTTTGTTCTTCCTTCTTTTGGGTTTTAAATTTTAAGTTCGCACTACATTTTCTAAACTGCACAATTAAGTAGTTGCCTAGCAACTAGCAACAAAGCGTTACCTGTAACATATCCGGTGTTATACGTCATCAATTATCGATACTTATTAATTAAGTAGTTGTTGCTATTAATTATCCTCGATAAACCGCACTCGTGCGGACTTTGTGACGTCCTTACTGAGCCGTGTAATGACGGATTTGTACGAGTTAATTAATAAGATTTCCTGAATAAACCTAATTGTGTATTGGTACTTATTTATTGTACCTATAGTTTTAAGAAGAACCTTGAACTAATTATGAACATTGTAGATGATAATTACTTATTATATAGTTGATATAAGTAACTTAATGTATATAAATTACGTGTCACGTTGTTTGTACGCGATGGACTTCTAAACTACTAAAACGATTTTAATGAAATTTGCACACAATGCACAGTTTGATCCAACTTGTAAGATAGGAATAAGAAAGTCCCAATATTATTTTTTTGCAAATTATTTTTATAATAATAGATTACACCAAAAATGTAGACATGTCGAATTGAAAACTTGCTCCTTTTTTGAGAAGTCGGTTAAAAATCTTAGACACTGACATTTGCTAGTAGGGTTTATAGAGTTATGTAGGTGATAGTACCTATAGCCTTTAAAGCCCCTCTCATGAAAAATACTTTTCATTCCCTTATAAAGCTTATAACAACCGTAGGGCTTTTATTTAGTTAAGAAATCCTCATGACTCTGAACGATCATAAGGTTAAGCAACGCGTACCGCGGTCAGTCTGTGGATGGGTGACCATCATATCATTACAAATTGCACCGTGTTTCGCAAGGCATAAAGTTTTATTTCCTTTGAACTTACCATGTTTACTATTATTCCTCATGTGTATAGGTGCGCTGTATATTCTGTTCTGAGCATTCATTGCGTTTTCTTTGACGTTGGCTAAGTTTGTATGTGATGTGTTGGCCGTCAAGTTGCCACTCTCGGATTTGTTGTCAATTGTTATTGAGTCTCTGTATTCTGTTAGGTTGCCAGCCCTGGAATTAATTAAGAATATTAAGAAAATAAGCCTGAAAATTAAGAATAGATAATATTCCTCACACATTCACACAATGTCATCTAGTCTCTAACTAAGCAAAATTTGTAGGTTGTACTATGAGTACTAGACAACTGATAGACGTAGTTATATGTAGACTTTTATTTTGGAAACACATACATATTGTACATGGAAACACTCCAAACTGACTGAAATTCCAAACTATATTGTGGAATTAGGACCAATTTTTCTGTGTCAATTAATAAAACTGGTCCTTTTATACGCCACAGGTTTAGTAAAAGGGTATAACTTTATTCAAAATCAGACGAGAAATAAATATTTTAGTCGATTTTTAAGCAGCAAGAAAAAGGCAACACTGATGAAGCTACCTCTGTCTCTTGACCAGGATGTAGATACAGCTGAGCAGGCAGATCGTGAGGAGGATGGAACTGCAGATTATCACCAACATGTTCAAATCGAACAGCTCTGATGGAGGTCCCACTTCGCCTGGAAATAAACATCATTTCCACGTGATATATTGAAAATGGTGATAGAAAGAAGAAAAACTTTATAGCAATTTTTTTTAATTATATTGTTTGGAATCAAGTAGTTATGAAGAAGGCGCACATTAAAACGCGTTCCACACGATTCAAACCGAGCGCCGATAGAGGTGACCTTGGTCGCGTCTTCCATCGGCCGACAGCGTTCCACGTGGTTGGGGCCGACCAAGGACGCAGCCTGTTGAGATGCGCTCCCGACAAAGGTCTTTCAAAATCGTTTGACTCCGCCCACATCTGGTCGGCCGATCAACTTCTACACGGTAGATTTTCACACCAACTAGACCAAGGTGACCTCAGTCGGCGGTTTAACACACTTTTGTGCGGATGCTATTTAGTTGTAATGTTCAAAATGACTAAAGGCAAAATATAAAAGGTGGTTCACAGTAAAATAAAACCTCACCCTGTATTCTGTATAAAACTGGCAATATCAAAACAAGTAGACTCTCTACTCTAAGAACTAACAAGAAAAAGTTAAAATCTTCACACTTACTCCCATCCTCATTCTTGGTAGCATAACTATAGGTTGTAGTGACACTGCCGGCTTCGTTGGTAGCAGTCACACGCAGCTGGTACCACGAGCCGGGCGCCAGCTCGGATATCGCGAACGTGGGGATCTTCGTCTGGTAGAGGGATGAGAGGCTCCATGACGATAGGTCTGAATATGGCTGCGGGGAAGACGATCAGTTTTAGTCTGGTTCCTAGCACAGATGCCAGCAGGTCTACGCGAATCTGTCAAATTTTACCAATCCAATATTAACCTTTCGGTATTGTGATTAAGTTGAAAATCTTTTTAAGAAATTTGACACATTGTAGCAGCTTGATGTGTTCAGCTGCATCCAGTTAGATAAGAAAACGATCCACAGCTTGGGAAAAGGCTAGGCAGATGATAAGCTCTATTAATAATGACATTGTTAGTGGAAACTTCCAGGATGACTGATTAGTTGTTAGATTCCGACAGTCTCCTTCAAATTATGTATGTCGAGTTTGGCTCCCATATTCAATTAAATTTTGCTATAAGTCAATTCTTTGTTTAACGAGCAAATTTTCACCTGGTAAATCAATACTAACTATGCTGGATTAAAACTCTTTGACTAATGGCTAATTTCAATAACCTAGTAGAAACAAGTTTTGTCTACCGGAGAATGGACATAATGTCAGAAAAGTGACAGATTGAGTAAGATTTCTTTTGACATTTTTTGAAGCATTTTTTCTTTTCTTCGATCGACACTGATCGACATATGTCTACAAGTGATTATATGCGAATTGACAGGTCGCTCTATGCTCGGGCAGAAGGCATGTTGACATTGACAGAAAGAGCTTAGTCTTTTCTTGATAGAATAGATATAGAATCGCCATGCTAAGCCTGCTGTAAGCAAATCAATAGATAGATAGGCTATTGAAATCGGCACTAAGACTCTACTTCATAATCCTTCTAGGCTAATGAAGCAATGTAAATTCAACCTCACCATATTATTCCTAGCTCGAATCCACGCCCTGCTGCCGAGCGGGCGGTACTCCACGTCCAGCGCCGTGAGCGCGCAGCCGCCGTGCTCCCAGCCCGCCAGCTGCACGTACATGTGCGACGCGTTGCTCCACAGCCACTCGTTCGTTGACGGTGGTATTGGTACTGAAAGCAAGTAATCAAGGATTTTGGAAATCATTTAGAGAACTATTATGTGTTAAAAAGTTTAGGCTTTACATATGTACTGCATTTAACAGGTTATCGTTAGCCTTTTTACTATCCCAGTGCTGACTGGATACAGGACTCTTCTCTTACAGTCATTGCCTGATTAGCCTGCTCGCTCAAGGCAGATTTGTGATTTCAGGTTTTAAACATAGATTGGTTTTCTCAAAATGATTACCTACACCCCTAATCAGCCATTGGTGTCCAAGATAAATAAGTATTTGAAAGTACGTATAACTTACTGAACCTATTGTAATTTTGTAACATCTTTTATGTAACTGTATTCAATAGCAAATAAATCCTTTGACTTTGACTTTGACTTTAGTTACATTGGTACCTACTTGCCTGGCATGGAATTGAACTTACTTAAGCGGCTGGTGCTTTAACCACTTTCATCGTCCCCATCACGACTAATAATAGTACAATATAAAAATTGCAAATTCACATAAGCAGCCTACAAGACGAATTCAAAATTCAAAAACGACAATTTAAAAACAAGAATTTTAACGACTACCACCATTTTTCTTTCTTCTGAGGTATATGTGTGCCAGGCCACGGTATCTCTTGGCAGCAACCTCCCGGGCAGAATTATAAATATATATGATAGACCCTAAGTTGAACATGGAACTGCAAGCAGTGGTCCAAACTAATTAAAAATTATAAATCACTCACCTCCACCCAAAGTACTGACATCCAAATAAGCAGGCTGTGAGGTCCCAACTTTGTTGGTAGCTGTGATGCGCAAAGAGTACTTCGTCCCGCACTTGAGACCAGTTAGGACATGTTTCTGTACCCCTGATAAGTTGGGTAGCTTGTTTGTGGGCCACGCTTCTCTCCACGGACTGTTAGCTTCCTTCCATGTCAGGCTGTAACCTGAAACGGTTTTAGGGGATAAGAGAGGGTTGCCGCTTCGGAGACTGGATCATTTGGTAAAATTAAATATTGTCTTTTTTCAATAGGAAATCATCAAATGACCTCTAGCTGTGGGTGCAGCTGGAGGGAATGTCAGACGCTTACCGACTGAAACCCACTATGTTACTTCTGAAGGTCCCTATGTGCCAGGGTCACGGCAACTTTTGCGAATAACCAGTAGCCCCGGCAGGTCAGAATACGCCGTAAAATCTAATCGAAAAATACTTACTAATCTTTTGGCTTCCACTCCTGTTGTTGAAAGAATAATAAGGCTGTTCCCACTCCACCAGTATGGAGTCCTTATACGGCGTAGCGCGGAGTATCGGTGCCTCAGGTAGTGGTAACACAATGACGGTGTACTCCACTGAGTCAGATCCGTACAGGTTCTTGGCTAGGCATGTGTAGTTGCCGCTCAGAGACTGGTCTATGTCTGTGAAAGGGATTCAAAGGTTATTAGTAGTCTTTTTGAAAGGTATTACAAAAATATTGCAGACCTATGTAGACTTCAAATATTTTTAAAGAATATTTTGACTGAATAATTGAATTTCATTTGAGTTCACCTTTGTTAGCTGCAAGATATGATTGTTTGAAGTAATTTCGTAAAATCTTATTCCTTAAATATTCATACCACTGTTTTTGCAAACCTTCTTAACAAAACACGTAAGACCTTTAGACCATTTACATAACACTTCAAATCACCTACAAGAACTAGGGGTGTTATTAGACTCATAGATCGACTGTCGATAGATGTCATAAATCGATGTTAAAATGGAATGGTCAATATCGATCGACAGTTTCCGCCATACTGATCGCGCCGACCACTCAATTCTAGAAACGATCGATCGATAGGTCTAGAACACTCTTAAAACTCCTAAAACAAAAGCAATAATAAAAATAATCTGTTACTTAATACTGTTGACTTAGCGCACGAGGTTGTCGCCATGTGGCATGTCGACACGGCTATCATCGTGCCGATCGTCGTTATGGCCAATGGTCTAATGGCCAAGAGCCTCGATCAACATCTGAAGAAGCTCTCGTAATGTGGCTGGATCAAGGGACTGATTCAGAAGGCAGGACTCCTTGAAACGGCACGTATTGTGAGGAGGTTTCTGTCTCTGGGACTCTAATCACCGGTAGCTTGGACCCTGTTCCCGATATCCGTGGCTAACTGTTTTTTATATTAATATTTAAAAATGTAATAAATATGTTTAAAGAATAAATAAATGAAAGAAAATAATCTGTTACTAAAAAAATAAAATCACTTACTATTAATAAGTAGACTATCATCATGGTTCCTTGTAAACCTTGGATGATGTGTGATGATGTTGTGCTTATGGTACCACACCGTGCGGGGAGGGGGGGAGCCCACACACTGGCACACGAGCAGGAGGGAGCTGCCCACGCCTACTGATACCGTGCCACCGAGGGATGCTACTCCTGCTACCACTGGAAGAATAAATTGGCACTTCAAAACTGGAGGCAGGAATGCAGCTCAATAAGAGGTATTTATACCAAAATTGTATCTTTAAAAGCAAATTGTCGCGTTCATTAAAAGTTAAACAATAACTTTGATAAAATCTGAAGCAAATTTTGACTTAGATATTCGCTTCGAGCAAAATAGGTACATGGTGGAAGCATAGGAAAGCAGCTTTTGCAGCAGAAATAGTAGAAGAAATTTACTAATGGCATGGGTAATCAACTTATCGTAGTATATTGTATACTCTTTGCAACTTATGTCAAACCCATTTCTATGAAGATTATTCGTTTTTTTGTCTAGTTTCTGATAACTTTCTTTAAAAACTCTTTTGCTTTTATAATTAATCTTAAGTTACATATTTAGGTTGTTAATTTTTTTTTGCCAAAACCTATTAAGCTGTGAATTCTAGATGACGATAGAAACGTCCATTCTCCCAATATAAAATCTTAGGAATTTTGTATTAGATTCACTTTGAGTTTAGTTTGTGATAGTCAAAGACCCTCTTTCTATAATTTACTCGGCAATGCTTAACATAAAACTTAGCGGTACCAAAAAGTTCTTCATAAAAACCAACCTCGATGTGTAGGAGTATGTGAAACTCTTCTAGTAGCGCTCCCCTCCCCCGCGGCCGTGCTGGCGGTGACCCACGCCTCGTACGTCCTGCCGGAGACCAGCTCCTTCACCTCCGCCGTGCTGCGCCCCTCCGCCTCTATGCGGAGCGTCTGTGGCGGACCGTTGCTGCGGTAAACTTATATGCTGTACTAGGTGTTACTGATGAGTGTAGGGAGATTGATTGGAATCTAAGAAAAGGGTCATGCTGTTATCAAGCTCTTTTGTGATGGTCTGCTGTTAGACATAAGCCTGAAGATTTATCCTTTCGAGTGATAGGACTCTAGGAATCGGTCATTAATATCTGTGACTTTAAAATTGGTCTACGGTTGGTCATAGCCCGTTATCTTATGAGTGTGGGCCACATTATCTGGTGCCTAGCTTGTTTTAGTTTAGAAATTGATCCACCATTATCGTATATGAAGGCAAAAGTAAACTTCAAGTTAGGGTTATTTCTGCCGGAGCTGCGGGTTTTTCACAAGAGTTACCGTGGCCCTGGCACACAAATAACTCCAGAAGGAACCAAGTGGGTTTTAGTTAGTAAGAGTCTGACAGCTGCAACCACAGCGGGAGGGGTCATTTGTTGATTTCTCACATTAAAAAACTAATCCTAGTGACATTTTCTACTTCTCCTTTGTCTGAGGAGTATTATCGATTCTAGCCCCCAAGGCTATGCTTGCGTATCTAAAGACCAATAATTATATAGTTCATGAACTTTACATGCATATCAAAGTGTTGTACTGACCTGGACGTAGGCTTTACGTAAACCGTGTAGTGAAGAAGCTCTCCATTAGGATGCAGTGGTTTCTTCCAACTGATTAGGAGTGATGATGATGAGAGCACCAAGACTTTTATGTCTGCCGGTGGACCCGGTACTGGAAAAAGTAAATGATAATTATTTTTAATTTATTACTTATTTTTTTACTATACACAAATGTAGGATAGATATTTATGTCGCAGCCTATTGGTTGAATAGCCGTTCAATCAAACATTTAGACCTTTTGAAGAAGAACTCTTTTTCTGTTTTGATAAATCATTAGTATCTCATGCCCTAGGAATTTTTGGTACTATAATAATTTTAGTTTTTTTTTCGAACAAATATGAATACATATGAAAATTTCAACTGACTAATCATGGTTCATGAGATACACTGTTTTGATATACGGATAGATGAACAGATGGACAGCGAAGTCTTAGAACTAGGTTTCCATGTTACCCCTGGGTAAGACATCCTAAAAATAATGTATGAATGAAAACAAACTCACCATCTTGCAATGTAGCACAAACAATAGGGTAAGAATAAGGACCAGCTCCAAAGTTTGAGAATCCAGCAACTTTCACGGTGTAGTTAGTGTACTTCAGCAGGCTTTGTAGGTACAGCTCGGTGTGTAACGACGTCTGGTTCTGCCAGGCTGCTTCTGCAATATACTTCAACTATAAGATCATTATGTTCACACAAATCTTTAACTTATGCGGGAATCGAACCTGCGTCCTCTAGCGTGGCAGGCAGATACACTAACTACTACGCCATCAGGTTGTCAATCTTCAATCAATTGATTAGTTTACATTTGTTTATCTACTAGATATTTTTCACATGTTAATTACATTTTTATAATATTTTATTAAACTGTTCCAATTAATACATATACTTCTTGATCTCAGAGTTCATGATCTGTCTCTCTATCTGCTAGAACACACCCGTCTGTTTGGTTTTGATTGTCTTACAATACACCAAACAATTTTTGTTTTTTGTCACTAAAAATAATTAATGGTCCTTCGATACGCGGACCTATATGGACCTACTTGAATCTATATAACTATAGAAAATAATCTTCAATCGTGTTTTAATTACCAAAGCACGGATACTCTACAAACGAGTTGTCATGTCCAGAGACACACATTCTTCAAGAGATCATTCCAAGTTAAACTATATCATTACAGGAATAAGTTTCAAAATGTCTTACCGTCAGTAGCAAAAAGTACAGTGTAACCAACAAGCGAGTTGCCTTGCCCAGGCATGCCGATGGGCTGCCATCCGATCCTTAGTGATGTTGATGACACTGCCGTACACTCTACGGAGGATGGAGCTTGTTCTGGTGCTGTTGAATTTAAGGCTTATTAAAGAAAATATGTACAGACGCCAGCACATCAGGCTACAACAATCTGTCAAATTTCCTTAATAGATTCTCAACCTTATCGCTGAAGCATAAAGTTCAAAGTTGATTGGGAAAATTTAACAGTTTCTTGTAGCCTGATATGCTGGTGTTTGTACGTACAAAACCTGACCGAATGAAGTCGTAAGAAATTGAGAAAACTGTTTTTCGTTTTTTTTTTTCGTTTTTATTGAAGTTCGATCAAAGATTTTGTTGTATTCATTGTTTGTAAAGGAGTCGTGTTTCTTATTCTAGGTATAAGATTTTCCAATTTAAGAGTGCTTTTACTCTGCCAGCATGAAAACTATTGTAAAATTTGTTCATGAAAATTGAGTCTATAAATAGATTTTTGCTCCTTGCTTAAAAGTGCCTGTTTTAAAAAATACTCCGACTTACTGCGAGTCTGACACAGTAAATGGAAAATAAAATATTTTATTTAATAGTATATTGTCTTACCTCCTTCTCTAGTATCTTGAAATACGGGCAGTGAAAATGGTCCAGAGCCGGCATTGGTGAACGCTGATACAGAAACGGCATACCTATAATGTTGATGATGAAAGAATATGAATTAGAAAATCTTGCCCGGATGAGACGAGTGTTGGCTTCTGACTATTAGAAACTGTCTTAAATCAACAACTGGCTTAAAATACGACGGTTGCATATAGATGTGTTCAAATAGTTTGACGCCCATCGACCACAGCTTATCGTTCAGCCCGGACTTTTAATGAAACAGAGTAAATAATGATGGGAATAAGTACCTGGTATTCTTCATAAGTCCACTTAACAAAGTTTCCTGCTTGCCTGACAGCTGTGACACTTTGATAGTTCGCGTGTCAGCTTCCTCTGAAACTAAACGACCTGAAGTCAGTGTAATGTCTACGATTTTGTAATGTTTAATTTCATAGAACAGTTTAATTATAATCCAGTGACTGTTTAGTACTAATACGACCTATACAACTACTTGTTCTTCTGTTTTCCGGATTATTCTGTCTACCTATGTAGTTAATCTGAAGCTCTGTGTTCTAGAAAGGTTATCTAACATAACATCACACATACATATTTGTTACCTAAATGTGGCAAGCGATGCTTGTTATTATTTATGCTTAGTCTCCCTTGTGAAAAACTCCTCATTTTCACTCCTTTATTTATATGTATAGAATTTATTCCATAGAACAATGAAACCAATCGTCTCCCAGCCGTTGAAATGAAATACCATTACGTACAAAATTCGTCGTCAAAATACAAGCACAAAGTTTTACGTACGTAATGGTATTTTATTACATAATGATCACTTCCCAAACTTGAACAGACTTGACCAACTTCGTGTGAGCGGTTCTAAATAAAAGGCAGAAATGTGCAGCAGCTCTAATTCTGCGGGTATCCACATGCCGTGATTAACATTAGACGATGTTTCTGCTTGTTAGCCCACCTATCATAATAAAAACAAAAGCCAAACATACCAGACCCAACGCTTTGAGCGACAGCCTTCACATGGTACCCCACAATGACTCCGTTGTGTGTGTCCTGCAGCGGCGTGGACCACGACACATACAGCTCGCCCGGGTTGTCTGTCTGTTCCACTTGCACGTTCACTGGTGCTGATGACGGAGCTGGAATTGTTTGGAAGTATGTTTAAAGCTTGTGCACGATTTCGATAGTAAATCGTAGACTTTTGATTGAAATGACCCCAAGCTACACGTAATGGACCCTTTGACTATCAAGTGTTGGTTCGTACGCTTGATTAAGTCTCAAAAGCCAATTTCTCGAGCCTCTATATTATAACCCACAACGCCATTTATACCGGACGATTCGGACCCGGGACCCTGTGCATGGCAATTTCGCTTGCTTTCACTGCGACCAATGGGTCCGTTTCATGAAGAAAAGGATCTTGAAGATAAGGACGCTGATTGAAGTAGATCGTTTTAGAAGCTGTATCATCATCTTCATCCCAGCCATAAAACGCCCACTGCTGAACATACACCCACCCCCATTGGCGTCCAAAAAACCCAGCATAAAGTGAACTACTTCCAGCGTCTATCCACAATCCATATCAGATCATCGAATCGTCGTTTTTTCAGTTCTTCACCATCATAAAATAACATACATACCTTCTTCGTGTGTAGTAAAGTGTACTGGTGCCGTATAAAGTGAGACGCCAACTTGGTTGCCTGTAGCAACGCGGACGGCATACGGCGTGGCTGGCCGAAGGTTTTGGAGTTCCACTGTTTGACGAAGTTCTTGTTCTTTTCTGAAATACGATGATATAAAAATTCGTCCATCTTTTAGAGGAAGTGGGACCTAAGCTTCTAAATCAGGTGTAGGGAGGAATATTTTAAATTTGATAGGTTTTTTAGAATCAAAATGCTGCTTTTATTATCTTGTCACGTTATCTTAATTAATAAAGCAAAATATATACCTATAGCTATTTTGAATAGTTTCGTGATTTTTCCTCTATGTTAATTTTAAAAATTAGGCAGGTAAAAATATAAATTATTTTTCCTTCCTTGTTTAACTTTAAGGGATACTAAGGTGATTAAGCAATCTATGCTTAATTATTAAGCCGCAAATTTTCTTATCATTACGACACTTGATTGGAAATCTATATGGATATGGTAAGATACATTTGTTGAAAAATTGCCTTTTCTTTTTTATTAAATTTAAGCAAAAATAATACCCAACATACCTCGTAATATTCATAGTAGTAGCATGTTCCCAAACCGCATCGCTGTAGTGTAAATGTGAGTACTGCAGCGTGTAGTGTCGTGCGTGCGCTCTCAGCGTATCCCGCCACGACACTGCGGCCGTACGCGAGCGCACCGTCTCCACGCGCAAGTCCGAAGGCGGAGTGGGGGGCTCTGGAAGCGCGCTATTGGTTAGTTCAATGTTGTGAGAAAAACGTTCGTTTTTTGAAAAGTGATTTCTTTACTACACAACAGGACTATAGAGTCCCGGATTTTTAGAAGGCGCACGTAGGGCCGAAGCCAACACGCTGAAGCCCTTTTGAGACAACTTTGACTCGACGATTTCTTTTATTATTAGTGCGTTTCTATAGATGGTCTTGTAAAAGATGAAGGATGTGATAAGAACTAGCTTGTGTAGGTTCATCAGCATCCTGGAAAAACTGGAAATATCCACCTAGCCGACTATTGTAATGCTCCTTTCCAAAACTTAATCGGTTCAGTCGTTTTCAGACCAAGGAAACAAAAAAATAAAGTTTGCTATAAGAGTTATATAAGGCACCTAAATTGCTACGTAAATACTCGCTTACCTAAAATAGTGAGATGTACTCCAAAACTGGCTGTGCCATATGGATTGGTAGCTCTGCACTGATACAGTCCAGCGTCAGCTGTTTCAGAATACTGCAGGTTGATGGTACTGACTACTCCGAGACCAGTTTTTGTTTCTGATATCTTTGCCCTGGAAGAAGAATAATGGTATATTGTTATTGTATCGTCTTATTGATCATTGTGGTGTTAGAAATGCTTCTAGGCCTTTCTAACACCAAATTTAATTGAAATTCTGCCACTAGGCCTTGGCAGGGTTTCAGTTAAGATATAATTATGTAAATCAAAGTCCCCTTAAGCAGAAAATTTTAATGCTTTTAGCGAAAATATAGTTTTAGTAGGTACCTATAATTGATAACATTACTCACATTATTATTTTTATTGATTATATCTTGATATATCTTACCTTTGATTAATAAAATCCAAATTATTTCCATCGTGAGTCCAGGTAACCCTGATAGGCTCGTCACCCAGTGGACGACATTCTAGCGTCACTGGATGACCGAGTCGTGACGTCACGTTCGTTGACGAGGCTTCAAAGTGGACTGGTTCTGAAATATTGGTAAAATAATGTATATTAGAGTAAACAAATGAAATTAAAATGAACCTTTAAAATACATATTTTTTAAATGATGGCGTCCAGACCGATTTTCGGCTACGGCGGCCGTTCTTTCAAAGGAGACCATCCAGCTGCGCAGGACATATTATATTGCACAAGTATTTACGCAGAGACAGATCCACTCTCTATTCTCTTACTCTCATAGTACGATGGGTGGGACAGCAATCCGACACGACCGGAGAGAGATCAGGCGCAGGATCGACATTTACGTGCTCTATGTATGTTTTAAATCGGTACTCACTATTAACACTCATCCAAACAGTCTTGCTCAATGGCTGACCGACTCCATTCTCCACGTTACAGGAGTACAATCCTTCGTCTGTGAGAGACACCTCCTCAATGATGAGGGTCCCGTTAGGCAGGCTGAGGATCCCACCACCGGCTAGCTCAAGAACTGGCTGCCAGGTGCCGAGGAGAGCTGTAATTAGGATTATTAGTTGACTTCATGGACTTTTTTTTTTCTTGTACGTCATCATCAAAAAGAATTGTTGTGCCATTAGTTGAGCCATTTAAAGAGTGTTGAGTGTAAATCACTTCGTATTTAAGTTTTTGATTAAGTTTTAATTACTGTTTTGTGTTTCTGGATAGACCACAGACCACTTTTTTTGTAAATGCTAACTTCATAATTACCATCTTTCTTCATCCAATGCACTTGAGGTTGTGGGTAGCCGCTGGCACTGCATGACACCGTGCCTCTTCTACCGAGGAGAAGCGATGAGTTGTTCGGCTCATCCAGCCATTTTGGAGCCACTGGGATCGGACGGTGGAATACAGTGAAAATGTAATAATAATATTATGAGAGATAATTTCTACCATACAGGTTATTTGTTCTAGCTTAGACCTTTAAGAAAACTTCTTTTATTATTTTTTTTAATAAAGAGATATTAACGGACCGGTGGACAGACGATCTTGTAAAAGTGGTAAAGAAGACACTGCATAGCCATAACACAAAACCGCCAGAAGTGGAAAGATTTGGTAGAGACCTACACTCAGCATTGGGTGACTAAAGGTTGCAGAAGAAGAACGGACCAGTTCTTTGTTTCTACTAGCGTTTACGATTGCATAAAGGCTTCGCGGCTAAGCTCCGAACTTTATCTCGCGGTTATGTTAATTTCAACAGATATATTGTTGCTATGTCTTTATCTAAGTTTATATCAACTAATTCCAAAATACGGTTCCCAAGATTTGGTTACGATTCCTCAAAAGTGAACTTTGTTTATATAACATCTGTTACCTTTTATCTTTTATTTATTTATATAAGTCGTGGTGGCCTAGTGGTTAAAGAGCCAACCTCTCAAGTGTGAGGGCGTGGGTTCGATTCCAGGTCGGGCAACTACCAATGCAACTTTTCTAAGTTTGTATGTACTTTCTGAGTATATCTTGGACACCAATGACTGTGTTTCAGATGGTACGTTGAACTGTAGGTCTCGGCTGTCATTGAACATCCTTGGAAGTCGTTACGGGTAGTCAGAAGCCAGTAAGTCTGAGGCCAGTCTAACCAAGGGGTATTGGGTTGCCCAGGTAACTGGGTTGAGGAGGTCAGATAGGCAGTCGCTCCTTGTAAAACACTGGTACTCAGCCGAAACCGGTTAAACTGGAAGCCGACCCCAACATAGTTGGGAAAAGGCTCGGGAGATGATGATGTTACCTTTTATATATAGTTCAGTGGATCTATTGACCTTCGCTACATGGTTGGAGGCAACACATGTATATGTGCCGCAATGTTCTAACGATACTTTCTTGATGACCAGCGCACTGAAGAGCTCTGAGTTTCTTTCTACTACCTGGAAAGTGATGAGATGTAATTTTATTTTAAACCATTCACAAATGGATTGCCTTTCCAAGATACAAAGAGACTTAAATTCTTTGGTTTGTTAATTTAGATTTAAATATGAAAAATAGTGGTGGCCTAGTGGTTAAAGCACCAGCCTCTCAAGTATGAATAAATAAAAAACATTAAAACTTTTTTTTTAAGTTAAACTTTTTACGTATATCTTAGACATTAATGACTGATTAAAGGTGAACAAAAACATCTCTAGAAGACCTAGAATAAGTCTGAAATCGCTTTGAGTAAGCGTGGTGGTTAGCGCTCAATCCTTCTCTATGTTAGAGGAGGCCTGTGCCCAGCAGTGGGACGATGAAAAAGGCTAAAGGTTACTTTTTATGCCCCTCACAAAAGTTATCTGGTTTTGGTTTTAGAACAGAAGAATACGATTAACTTAATAACAGCAAAACCTTCATTGATAATTACTAGTTGGAAAACATCTTTAAGCTTATCCACTTTACTCGTGTACATTAAATTTCTTTAATAGATTTTCAACCTTATCACGATACCAGAAGGTTAACATTCGATTGGTAAAATTTGACAGATTCGGATGCTCCTGTTGGCGTCTGTAGGTATACCATTAATTATTGTTTTCTTACCTTCAAACCGCTAGAAATCCTTTTGCCATCCTTCAGCCACTCAAAATGTATGGGCAGATCCCCAGTTCTCACATTGCAATAAATGTTGACGATTTGCCCCTCCTGTAGATTTGTCCCTAGCAGTAGATCATCTAAAACTGGCGCTTCTATCACTTGTATTTCAAAAGCTCTTCGTGCCATTTCTCCTGAAGGACTGGTCACTATGCAAGTATAGATAGCTCCGTTGGATTCTTTAGATATTTCTGGTATGGAGAGGATTCCATTTATGTTCACGCTTGGAGCGTTTCGTCTTGATTTTCGTTTTTGATGGGATCTCTTGTAGCGAGATTGGAAGATCGCGTTTGATGTTAATAGCTTGCCTTGGTATTCCCAATCAATTTTGCTGGAATTTACAAAGTCATTTTTTTATCTCTATGACCAAAGAAGAGATAAGTCGTGGTGGCCTAGTGGGTAAAGAGCCAACTTCCCAAGTATGAGGGCGTGGGTTCGATTCAGACAAGTACCAATGCAACATTTCTAAGTTTGTAGATTGGAAGCCGACCCCATCATAGTTGGGAAAAGGCTCGGGAGATGATAATATGATGACCAAAGAAGAGATAAAATAATACAATAGCGAGCTATAAATGGCGGAAAAAAAAATTGTTACCTTATTGGATATCCATAAAATGGACATCTTAAATTAACTGATTCTCCGCTTTGTACTTTGATTGGTGGCAAAGATCTGATATATGGTGGTCCTAGAAAAAAGAAGAAATAAATATTAAAATTAATTGATATTAGTATAGGTTGACCGCATTTAATTCAGTAAATATAATTACGGTCTAATAAAAGCAGGAATATGATCATTTTTGCGACATAAATACGTGAATATAGATAAATTTCTAAATTTCGCTTAATTTGATTATTTTGTCTGAAATATTTGTTGTCTTTCTTGTGTTTTCTATTTTTTAGTTTTTATTATCCTTTGAATTAAAAAAATCCTAAAAAAAATTCTGCTGCTAAATCAGCTCACCCACCATATACATCAAGCCTGTTCTCATGAGAAGCCAGATGGTCTCCCTCCCTGGCCGTGCAGGAGTACAACCCTCCATCTTCCACTCTTACCCTGGTGATATTCAGCTGCGTGACCACCGAGTTGTCTGATGTCATTACTTGGCCTAGTGCGTATCTGTGAATGAGGAGTTTTTGGAATCGTTAGTAGAAGTTCTTTATCAGCTTATTAGATTTCTTACAGTCTTATCCCCACCCTAAATCGAATGAATAGACTACCAGACGGCGTTGTACTTTGCCTGCAACGCTGGAGGTAGCGGGTTCGATTTCCAAATAAGTCAAAAATTTTACGTATGAACATGGACGTTTCATTGAGTCTGGGAGTTCCTTTGTATGGTAGATAAAAAGTGAATTTAATTAGACAAACTTACTAATATTTTGGGGGTTTTAAATAGTACATGTCTTGGTTCATATTACTTAAGTCATGTATTACCTAGGATCCGTGTTACTAGACACGACGATGCCATCCCTCTCCCATACAAACTGAGGAGGTCGGTCTCCCGTCGCTGCACATTGCATGCTGATCTGAAAAGTTTAAAATAATCCTAAATTAATTTTAACATACGACAGAAAGTGAAGAATAACGTACAGACTAGCTATTTATTAACTATTAGATTTATTTTATAATAATAGACTAGCTTTAGCCAGTGGTTTCACCCGCGATCCGTCGGAAAGATTCTAACAAAATGACGTTCAATCAATCATAAGGTTAAGCAAAGCTTGGTGTGGTCGGTCTATGGATGGGTGACCATCTTGTCATGCTAATTTCTTTCCACATTTAATTGGTGGGTCCCGACTGTCATTTGCACATCTTTTTGGCAGTCGCTACTAGTAGGCAGAATCCTAAAATTCTAATAACGAGGAGGTCAGATAAGCAGTCCCTCTATGTAAAACACACTGTATCCAGTTACACTGGAAGCCGATAGCTTGGAAGAAGGCAAGGCAGATTTTAAGCTGCATCAAAAATGTGTATATATTTTTCTGTGATAGCTCGACTGAAGAGCAATAATGTTGAAGTTTTTTATTACCAACCAACATATTGTAGAAGGGTACTCACATCACCACCTGGTGTGACAGTTCTTTCAGTGAAGTGTTGTGTGATGACAACTCTCATATCTGATAGCCTTTTTCTTCTATCAAGACCTGAAAGAGACAGAAAATACAAATTTAACAAAACGCCTCTTAAATCTGATGAAACGTGTTGTATCTACATCGAGAATTCGTTGGACAAAAAAAAAATATTTCATAAAGGGCTCTATACTGGTAGATAGTTACTAAAGAAATATTATATAAAAGCAGTGGGTAATATAAACTTATTATCAGACTTGATATGACAGAGGGGCATTATATAACACTTTGTATACTATAATAGTGTTTAGTATTAATTCGATACGGTATACAATAAAACATAATTAAAAAGGTTTTTTTTTTTCAAACAAACTAAATAGCTTACTATAAGAGTAAAAGATACACATTAGAAATATGAAGTCACAACATAGCTAATATATAAATTGGTTGAGGACCAATTTGATATGAAAGTTATTATAAAAATCGATTATTTAAATTTTTCCTGCAAATCCTCAAGCGATACTTTTTCAGTGGGAAATCATCAAATAACCCCTCCTGCTATGGGTGCAGCTGCAGGGAGTAACAGACTTATACTGGCCAAAACCTAATTTTGTTCCTTCTGGAGGTATTTGTATGCCCGGGCCGCGGTAACTCTTGCGAACAAATACGCAGATTTTTTTTTCATTGTCTTCTATTGTTCCTAAACTAACTTAACAATCAGAAAGTCATAACCATAAAACTATAATATAATATAATATTCCTCACACATTCACACAACGTCATCTAGTCCCAAACTAAGCAGAGCTTGTACTATGGATACTAGACAACTGATAAACATTTATATACTTTTTTTTTAATACATACATATTATACATAGAAACACCCAGACTAACTCACAGCAAAGTAAAAAGATCACTTAACCAAAAACCCTAAAGGAAATGATACGTTAAGGCAGTAAGTGACGTCACAAACTACCTAATTTTCATAAATTGGTGTCTAGTTTAGTCGTTGCTAGGCGACAGTTACGTCATCAATATAGCACTGGTATACATGATGGGCGTAAAACGTTGATTAGATACTGTCGGTCTAGCTAGTGGGATGTACACTGCGGGACAGAAATATTGGGGCAGTTAAAATGGTACAATTTATTGACATAGATTTATAATTTATATTAGATTTTAAATTTATCTGCGTAGCTGTGTGTGAGGCGTTATTGTATTTGTCTTAACCGAACTGTCAACTAAGAATTCGAAAATTAAAATGTTTGCCTTTATTTATTAAGAACTGCCTCAAACTTCGTACCGTCTAACAGTCTATTATCAGAGATCTTTGTACCGCCGAACAGCCGATTCTGTAAAAATTGTTTCGTTTTTATTTCTTTTTCAGGATTTTTTGTGTCTCCATAGTACCATCGTTGTGCTTCAAGAAATATTCTAAAAAATAATTAGTAAAATCAGCTCAGCTGCTCTCGTGATTTGCTTAGTTACATATTCACTGATTATTTTTATTTATACTACAGACTAACAAGGTTTTAAGAAAATACATATATGTATTTTTTTAATAATAAGAAATGGAAACCGACTCCAACATAGTTGGGAAAAGGCTCGGGAGATGATGAGATGATGAATAGGAAATGTGACACATTAATTACGAATAAAAAATGGAATAATTTCGAAAACGGCTATAATTTATAAGTTTTCTTATCATTAATGTCGATGATTATTTTAAACTCTTCTGAAACTGTAAGCTTCCAATCTTTCAACAAATAATTTTATCGACTACGTTGACCTAATAATTCGCTCTTTAAGTGTAACTAAATATAGTTTCCGGGATCATTAATTGGCAGCAAATGTGTCTTCGACAAATCAGTCTGGGCTTATTGCCTTTAGCGATAGACGAGAATCGCTTAAAATTTGAGATAACTACTATCCTAGGCATAGATACAGTACTCATAGTACCTATCCATTTTTTGATTTTCCGTTTATATGATGCCTCATCATCTGCCTAACCTTTTTCCAACTTTGTTGAGGTCGGCTTTCAGTCTAACCAAATGCAGTTGAGTACCAGTGTTCTACATAGAACCACTGACTGTCTGACCTCCTCATGTATAGACGCCAGCACATCAGGCTACCCGAATCTGTCAAATATTCCCAATCAACTTTGATCTTTATGCTTCAGCCATAAAGTTGAAAATCTATTAAGGAAATTTGACAGATTGTAGTAACTTGATGTGCTGTACAAATGACAGCTGCTGAGACCCATAAAAATTTATGTATAAGATTTTTTTTGAGACAAAAGTTGTAGGGAATATAATTCTCAATTGATAAAATAACATCATCATCAGCCTTGCTATCGTCTATACTTTTACTTCTTACATTTTCACGTTTAAGCGCCTGAACTGGTTGATATCAAAAGGTAAGGAGATGGACTGCTTATAATCCTGGAGCGAGGCGCAGTTCTCTCGATATGCCGACGAAGTCCCGGGAGAATTCTTATATGATAAAAAAACAAATGAAAGAATAAACATTGAAACACCCCGTTATAGTAATAAAAGTTGACACAACAGGATTTCCTGCCGCTGACCTAATAAGCTCTATTTATTAACAAGCAATGCTGCAATGTTTTATTTTTTCATTTTCATTTATTTTAATTAGAATTGCGACTTCTAGAATTCTAGTTTTAAAACATATTTCCGTCGTAGTGAAAAGTTATTTGAAAAGATTTATAAGCGATTAAAATTTTTAGAGTGCAGTTATCTATATACGTATCATCACAGCCTTTTTTATCGTCCCACAGACAGTCTTTTTCAAGCATTGTATGAGGCCTAAATAATTTATAAAAATATTGTTGTATTTGCTTATGTCGTATCCTTGAGGGGTGATATCGTTTTGGTGTTTGAAATATTTCTACGCTGCGCTCCGCTTTGGTGGAGTCTGGGGCTAAGTGCTTACTGCAATATGAGATGCCTCCAGCCTTTGACGTGACGTCGAGATGTCAATTGATGGCTGCTTAATTGCCTAACATAAGTTCATCGTGGGTTTGGTATGTGTTTAGATAATTAATTTAATTGAGAATCTATCTGTTTCCCCCATTTCACCTGCATCGTCAGAGAGCTACTTCTAGAAGCAGGATAAAAAAGTAACTTATATCATTTCTCAGGCTTTAGACTGTCTTTTTTTTCGAGGGAAATCATGAATTGACCTCTCCCGCTAGGAGACATTGACTTGAGTATGTTCATTCTAAGGGTCCTTGTGTGCCAGAGCTACAATAACAGATAGTCAGTCTCTAGGTGGCTCTGTGTTTTAAATATTAGTTCAGTAGTTTTGGCGTAAAAGTACGACAGACATATCCAACAGAAGAGCAATTTAACGTGCCTTCCGAAACTCGGTGGAACTCATTACTTATTACGGACCGACCGCGTCATGTGTTGCTTAACTTTATTATTGATCGACCAGTGTGGATCTTACTTGGCCACAAACTCCTTAGTTAGCCACGAGCTCCTCATTTAACCAAGAGCTCCTTATTCAGCCACGAGCTCTTCATTTAGCTACGAGTTCCTCAATTAGCCACGAGCACCTCACTTAGCCATCTACTCTAAACATTTACCAATATAACACGATTAGAGACAAAAAAACTAATAAATTTTCCGATAACATGTTCTGGTCAGCCATTAGCGTTTAGTAGTGACGTCACACATCAGGTACCTACACGCGAATCGTTTACGATAATTGAAGTTTGCGGTCTAGCGGCTAAGCGTCGGCTCATATGCCATGATGCGTTTGTCGGAAATGGACAGGTCGGCGTCGCTATCGAAAATCCAGGTGTTTGATTTGAATTTTCGATATTTGCATGTGTGTGTGTTCGTCTGGCGATTTGTGGATTTTGGCGAACAAAATAATAATATCGATTTTCTAGCTAAAGGCGTCTCAAAGTTTTACAGGATTTAGAGTACTCGTAATATTTGCATGGATTATTAGGAACTTACCATTATTTATGGGAATCATATTGATATTAATTCTGACTTTTTTACTTATTCCATTTAATTGTCGTCATCTTATTCCATGTCCATTTAACGAGGAAGGCTATCGGCTTTTTATCAGGGTGATGGATTCAGCTGAGTACCAGTGTTTTACAAGGAGCGACTGCCTATCTGACTTCCTCAACCCAGATACCTGGGCAACCCAAAACCCCTTGGTTAGACTGGCGTCAGACTTACTACCTTCTGACTAACGGGTGAAAGCTAACATGCTTTAGAATACACCCTAAACACCATTACAATAAATAAACAACCAAAACAATAACTTGACGATATAGAACCTCCTTACCCCCTTAAAAAGGGAAAGAACCTTTTCAGCACAAAGCTCATTGCGCAAACTATACGGAGTTAGGTGGGGTACACACGTTCGTCGCACTCAATTCCGACATTTGAGTCGGCTCCCGGAGATAAATAATGGCAATAAATAATCTGGATGTGACACCGGCCGTGTGGAGAGGGCTTTACTTCGCGTCACCGATTGTGAGTGGCTGCCTTTTACACCGATTGCGATATTTTCTTGCTATTGTAGTTTTTTAATATGTTTTTGCAGAGTGTTAATGTACAAAAAGAAAAAAAAGTTGAAACTACGCATTAAAGGATTTTTTTATATTTTTTGTGCATAATTAACTTTGCGCATACCTGTCACACCTTTACAAAATTGTAATGTACTTTACAAATTTTTATGGACACTACTTGCTAACTAGATGAAAGTCTTCATTAGCCTAGACTTTTCCCAACTATTTGGGTATGGGTTCGACCTCCTCACCCGGATAACCCGATAGTCCTTGGTAAGACTGGTTGTCAGACTTTCTGGCTTCTGACTACCCGTAACGACAAACATTTACAAATTTAATGAGCCTTACCGTGTTGTACGGAGGAACTCGTCATGACAATCTACCCATTCACGGACGTGCTGTGCCAAGCGTTGCTTAGAATTACAATCGGTCCACCCGTGGGGCTGTTACTTAATCACGAGCTCCATCAAGCTACCCGAAACTGTAAAATTTTCCCAATCAACTTTGAACCATAATGCTTCAGTGATAAAGTTGAAAATCTATTAAGGGACAAATTGTAGACAAATTGTAACCTACTGCAGTTGGCGTCTGTACAAAGGAATATTCGTATAATTTCTATCAGTGTTACGCTTCGGTGTAACACACGCCCCCATTTATTGGAACGCCTTTTGTTGTCGGTCGGTAGATGGTCGTTTGTTTTGTTTAACGTATAACCGTAATGATTCATGGGGTACGCTCCGACGCCCCCATGAGTTGTGTAATTCACTTGGTTTTGTCCGCCATGGGATTAAACCATGACGGGTTGGGATAGGTTTATGGCTAGCGTTTTAGAATTTTACGATGCTCAATGTTTGGTATGGTTTTTTGGTTTTATTTGTGTAGACGTATTAATTTTAGTGATGGGATATGATAGAGGATTTTGATTTTTTTCCATCATGGAAACGTTCTTTATTTTGTGTTCAAAAATCTTCACTTGTTTTATTTGTATGTCTTTTGAGACTGCCTCATTGGTCTAGTAGTCGCAAGGCGCGACTGCAGTGCACGGGGTCTTCGGTCGATTCCCGGGTCGGGTCGAAATCGCTTTGTGGGTTTTGAGAAACTTTCATAAAGCAGCCTGGAGTCTGGAAGTTGGTGATTGATTCAGTCGTGCATCGGAGAGCCCGTAAATGTCGGTACTGCGCCTGATGTCTCTCCGGTCGTGTCGGATTGCCGTCCCAACGGACTATGAGAGTGAGGGAATAGAGAGTGCACCTGTATCTGCACGAATGCTTGTGCATTATAATATATCCTGCGCAGCTGGCTGATCTTTCATAAATGTCTGTCGTAAGGGTTTGTTACCAGACCTATCGATAGACCGTCAATCGACGCCTTCAATCGATGGTAGAATGGATTGGATGGATGCTATTAGTATGGTGGAAACTATCGATCGACATCGACCATACCACTTTAGCATCGATTCGTGGCATCTATCGACAGTCGATCGAGTGGTTTGGTAACACCCTAAGATAAAAGATAAAGATAATATGTCGTTTATTCAAAGTAGGCTGAAACTCAGCACATTTTGAAGGTCAGTTCTACAAAAGACAGCCCTAAAAACGCCCGCCCTTCACCACTTTCTATGTGTTATCGCTGAGATCTTTATTTTGTACCTACCTACGTTTTAAAAATAAAATGAATCCGATTTATAAATAGTAGGATAATCTTACTTTGATGAGGTATTTCTGAAGATAAATTTAGCTAGATTTATATAAAATATTTTTGTAATGGAAAGCCAAATTCTTAATTTATTCTGTGTAGGTACATAACGTACGTCGTAGGTGGGCACATAATATTATTATTTTGTAATTATAATATGAAAAACTTAAACTAAGTTTAATAAAGTCATATTGGTCTAGAAGTTAAAACACTAGCCTCTCAAGTATGACAGTGCGGGTTCGATACTAGATCAGGCAAGCACTTATGCAAACAAATCTTAGTTAAAGGCACTGTAGAAAGAACTTTTATTTATATTTTCTTTACAAAACTTAATTAAAATATTTACATAAAAAAAAACATAATTAAAAAAAGGCGTCAAAAAATTCCTCCTCATCGCTGCTCACTGGGAGTTTACCCAATAGGCTGGCGGCATTGCCACGTTGATGTTGAAAGGTACTTGCAAAGTATATCTTGGACACCAGTGACTAATTAAAATTGAAGGAAAACCATCTCGAGGAAACCTGGATTATAGAGTCTGAAATCACCAACTCACATTGAGCGAGTGTGGTGATTAACGCTTAATCCTTCTCCGTGGATCGTAGTTTGAAATCACCAACCAGCATTGTGCAAGCGGTGGTGATTAACGCTCAATCCCTGTGTGAGAGGTGGCTTGTGCTCAGCAGTGAGACGATAATAAAAAAAGCTGACTGTGTACTCACTAAAATAGAAAGTAATCCAAACCATTATTTGCAGTTCACCGATAAATAAATAAAATGATCGTGCTCCGCTCTGATGAATATCCAATTTTCTTGGCATATCCATTGAATCTCGCCCATCATGTAAATATAGAAATATGTCAGATATGTAATATGGGGATTGAAACTGTACGTGTTTTTCTTTGTATGTTTGACAAAGCAACTTTTGGAGCCATGAGACAAGAGGAAATGAAAATAAATGAAATGAAATTATTGAATGTAATGTCCTGATTTTGCTTTTGTGGGATGTAATTAAAAAATGTATCTTAAACTACTGTTGGATTTCAGGGTTGTTCGCAAGTGTTACCTTGGCCCTGGCAAACAAAGACCTATTCCTACAAGGAACTAAAGTGGGTTTTTGCTAGTAAAAAAATGTCTGACATTTCCTCCTGTTGCACCTATATCAGGGTCTATTTATGATCTGTCTGGGCTGCGGGTTGTTCACCAGATTTACCGTGACCCTGGAACGCAGGATCCTTGAGAGGGAACATAGTGGGTTTTAGTCAGTAGGAGTCTGACACTCCCTCCAGCTGCATCCTCAGCGGGGTCATTACCACCCAGTTAAAAAGGACCACCGAGCCATCTAGTTCACATTTGCATAGTAGGCCTTTTAAAGAAAATAACCGATTTAAATAAAAATTAATACTTTTTAGACCAACAACCTATTTCAAAACCACAATTTTATTATTCTCTTCATAATATTACTAGCGGTCGCCCGCGGCTCCGCCCGCGTGGATGTCGGTTATCGCGACAAAAAGTAGTCTATGTATTGTTCTGATGTATAAGCTATATTGTGGTAAAGTTTCATTCAAATCCATTCAGTAGTTTTTACGTGAAAGAGTAACAAACATCCATACATCCATACTTACAAACTTTCGCCTTTATAATAGTAGTAGGATTATCTAGACATAAAACGCTAGATTTTTTTTTATTTAGTGGCCGCACCTAAATGTCAAAGCTCATAGCTTCTCGACCGATTGCACACGACGTAGAGTCGGACGCATATATGTGAGAATATTGTGTTTGCAGGCTATACAGGATGATCGGAATATACTAGGATATGAATCACCTCTGTATACATTTGGTGGCGTACGATTACTATTTTTTTACCCTAGATTGTAGGGGTTTTATGCATTTAATATTCGTCGTGTCAGCCAAAAGACGTCCACTGCTGGACAAAGGCCTCCCCCAAGGTTCACCACTTCAAGCGGTCTTCAGCAATCCGCATCCACTGCTTCCCGGTGACCTTGGCGAGATCGTCCGTCCATCTAGTGGGGGGATTGCCCACGCTGCGTCTGCCTTGTCGTGGTCGCCACTCGAGAACTTGTCAGCCCCATTATTTAACATCGTATGTATTAAATACTTGGTTTCGACTCCTTAGAGAGAATTGCCGCTGTGTCTGGCAATCGGCCATGGATGTCATTATTATTAGTCAATAGTTGTTAAGAAATTTATTTCTTTATTTAGCCAGTCTAACCAAGGGGTTGCCCGGGCAATTGGGTTGAGGAGGTCAGACAGGCAGTTGCTCCTTGTAAAACACTGGTACTCACCTAAATCCGGTTAGACTGGAAGCCGACCCTAACATAGTTCGGAAAAAGGCTCGAGAGATGAAGTTGTTAAGAAATTTATTTAAAAAACACAGATATTCCACCACGTTGGCTAATTTTAATCCAGTAGTCATTGAAGTATGTTTTGAAGATTATCATAACTTTTCCTGTCTTTGATTATACCTATTTAAGACTTGAAGCTGTTATCAGCCATATTTTAAATCTGTAAAATAAACACTTTGAAGTTTATTTTTTAACAAATCGCTACCAAAGATAAAATTTTATTTAAAAAATAAGTAACATAAAGCTACGGCCTTATCCGATACAGGTATTCTGAATTTTTTATAGCCAGTATAAGTTGACCTCTCAACAAATCTTAGTTACATAGTAAGAGGGGTTCAACAGAAATTGGATCATCAAACGATTTTCAGTGTTTTGACAATTCACTGGTCTGAAATAATGAATATTGAGTTTCCTGATAGGATCTGAAAAAAATGGAGTACAAACTGTAAATAAATGGGTTTTATAAATATAATACTATTTTGATGCCTAACAGGGTTTTCATTTTTTCGAATTTTGGCTCATATCGTAAGGGCGACAAACAATTAACAACTACCGTTTCAAATTGTGTGTGTATGTTCCTTACTTCTTCACGCTTGAAATGACTGAACGGATTTATATGAAACTTGGTAGTAATATAGCTTATACGTTGGGCTATTATAAGCAAGTAGCTTTAATTCATAATTTTAGTCGTGGTGGCCTAGTGCTCAAAGCACTAGCCTTTCCAGTATGAGGGTGCGGGTTCGATTCCAAGTCAGACAAGTAACGTCTCTAAGTTATACGTACTTTCTAAGTTAATCTTGGATACCAATGACTGATTAAAAGGTTAAGGAAAACATTTCGAGGAAACCTGGCCTATAAAGTCTGAAATAACCAACCCGCATCGAGCAAGCGTGGTGATTTGATTCATAAAAAAATCAAATACAAAATTATTACGTCATTATTTTTGGTATTTCTATGGCGCCTAAAAGAGGTTTTACTAAATGCCGCGAATTATAAAGGTCTATTGACACATAATCGGTCATGCTCACCTTGCATACGGGCGCGGGATATGTAATTGAATATATTACGTTTCCTGAATACTAAAGAGTTTGAATAAAATATAATAAATCGGTATATTTAGCGAGGTTTCGTAATTTCAAACTTTTACGTGCCTTCCGAAACACGAATTCATCTCCCGAGCCTTTTCCCAACTATGTTGGGGTCGGCTTCCAATCTAACCGGATTCAGCTGAGTACCAGTGTTTTTCAAGGAGCGACTGCCTATCTGACCTCCTCAACCCAGTTACCCGGGCAACCCAATACCCCTTGGTTAGACTGGCGTCAGACTTACTGGCTTCTGACTACCCGTAACGACTGCCAAGGATGTTCGATGACATTCAATGACATTAAATGATTTCCGAAACACAAATAAACTCAAAACGCCAAAATGGACATCCATCCATGGACCGACCGCGCCAAGCGTTGCTTAACCTTAATGATCGATTGACCCAACACAGCTGTTACTTATCCACGAGCTCTAAGAAATACACTCCAAAAAATGCCATCACATAATTTCGAAATAACCCTATTCATATACGATAGAGCTGAAAGGACGAAATTGCGGCAGCCTCTGCCGGTCGCCGCAAGAGGGCGCTGCTGCCCGGTCGCTTGAATAATTCATAATTCTGCGCATCTTCGGCTTTACGCAAGCCTTGAGTGCAACGCTGCCTTAAAAGTGAATGGGTAAGTTGAATATTAGGGTTTTAGACTAGAAGATGAGTTGGTATGAGAAAGGGGTGGATGTGTTATGCATTAAAAATAGAGAACAATGTTTTCTGCTAACAATAATAATATTATGACGTTAGTCGAGCAACTTAAATATCCTGATTTGTGTTGGTTATATCTTGATTTGGGCTGCAGGTTGTTCGCAAGAGTTACCGTTGCCCTGGCACACAGGGACCTCTAGAAGGAACATGATGGCATCCAGGCCGATTGTTGGCTACGGCGGCCGTTCTCTTTTAAGGAGAACAGCTAGCTGCGCTGGACATATTATAGTGCACAAGCATTCGCGCAGACACAGGTGCACTCTCTATTCCCTCACTCTTATAGTCCAATGGGACGGCAATCCGACACGATCGACATTTACGTGCTCTCCGATGCACGGGCGAATCAATCACCAACTTCCGACTCCAGGCTGCTTTATGAGACCCCGTGCACAGCAGTCGTGCCTTGCGACTACTAGACCAACGAAGCAGACACAAAAAAAAAATACACATATACGACATATACCTTACACATATCCCATAGGCATAGCATAGGTGAATATTTTGCAAAAAATAGATAACATATATGTATATAAAATCCAATAGATTTTATTAAATTCTGGGTTATGCATTTCCCTGTTCGCGTGGCACGGATATGAACTGAGGGCTTCTGGTTCAATGGAGCGAAAACTCCTGACTGTATCGACTGGGTTTTTTTCCTACATATTTATCAAACATTTTTTTCTACTTTTTCCATATGATTTTTCAACGTGACATCGTTTTAATGAGGGATCGGAAGGATAGTGTTTTTTTTATGAACTGGTTGGAATTTTAAGGTGTATTTTTGCTGTTGCTTTTAGGTACAGACGTCAGCACATCAACCTACCTCAGTCTGTCAAATTTCTTTAATAGATTTTCAACCTTATCACAATACTGAAATGTTAATATTCAATTGGTAAAATTTGACAGATTTGGGGAAGTTGACCAGCAGGCTTAGCATGGCAACCGTAGAAACAAGTTTCGTCTACCGGAGTTTGGACATAATGACAGAAAAGTGACAGATTGACGTAACATTTCTTTTGACATTTTTGAAGTGATTTTTCTTTTCTTCGATCGACATAAGGCTACAAGTGATTATATGCGTGTTGACAGGTCACACCATGCTCGGGCAGAAGACATGTTGACATTGACAGAAAGAGCTTTGTCTTTTCTTGACAGAATAGATATAGAATCGCCATGCTAAGCCTGATGTTCGTCAATAAAATGATACACAATTGTCAGTCAAACTTTAGATCCTACCTTGATAGCACAGCTTAATTTCTAACTCACATCACAAATACCTATTATAAGGTATTTATGATGTGAGTATATTTATGATGTCTTAAGTCACAAATATACATGAACGACGGTACAAGTGACGTCACATCGCACCAAAGGGTATGTTTCCGCAACACGCATTACCACAACGCCGTACATTGCTCAGTACCGACCGTGGTTAAGACGGGCTGCGGTTTATGGTTAATGAACACATTTTCTCTGTTTCTGTGTGTATGTCTGTTTGTTTGTTTGTTTTTGCTGTGTATTTTTAATGAATAAGTAATGTAGGGTATTTAATAGTACACAAATTTTCCCAATCAGCTTGGAACCGTACCGTCTGTACCTACTTACATTATTATATAATCCACACATTTTATGAACTCATAGACACCATCAAGACTACAAAAAAATGGGGTAATTAGATGAAAGCCTAGGTCCAAAATGAAAGGATAGGTACAGGTTTCCACTGTATTTTTTTTTTTGGATGGATAGGCAGAAACGGAGACAAGAGACGGTTTGGTTGCCTGAAAGACGACAAGAATAAAAAGGGAGTAGATACGTATGGAAACAGATAAAAGCGCTTACCTCAAGTTACTCGGGAAAGGGGAAGAAGTGGAATTTATTTTTTTGGAGCTTCAAACATCTATGTAGATGATGTATTTTACATAGATGTTCCTCAATGTAATCTTACATAGATGTACTCCAAAAAAATGAGGAATAGGCAATTAAATTAATTCAAATTCAGCATTCAACTCTACAGTCATATAAGGTTAGGATCATTTGACTGTCTTTCCAAAAATATGAAACGTCGAAGAAATAACACCAATAACAATACGTTTCAAGAAAAAAAAATAGTTATTACAACCCTATGTTATTTTCCACATCACCGCCTCTTATATCTGCCTTGTCCGTTTGTCCGTTCAACACGATCCGACCGGCTTGTAAATTGGATATCACTTCCTGACTACTAGACCGTTTCATAACCGAAATGTGCGCATCAATATATGAATGGCTGTTATTTTCTGATATTGCTTTTCAGGTCATCATGTGGAAAATCATTGTTTTTATATTAGACTTCTGTCTGTGTCTCTCTCTTTCTTTCTTCTTTGTTCTTCTGTGTGTGAAGTTGTGATTTTGTTAAGCCCAGTCTATTCCTCCTTCTTAATCAGAACACGCCAAATAGCTTTGAGCAAGTGTAGTCATAAACAGTCATGTCTTTTCTAGATATAATACAATATTCCTCACATATCAACTCAACGTCATCTAGTCCCAAACTAAGCAGAGTTTGTACTATGGGTACCAGATAACTGGTGAATATACTTATATACCTTTCTTTTGTAAATACATACATATTATGCATAGAAACACCCATTCATAATAAAAATTATTACCTGCATTTAGCAAGCGTGGTGATTAATGCTCAATCGTTATCTGTGTGATAAGAGGCCGGTGCCCAACAATGAAATTTAATTAAATCATTTCCAACAGCTCAATCATTCTCGCAGAATTTTCTGAGGCTGGTTCACAGACTGATAGAAACTAGTGACTAGACAGATAATAACATTTATCGTATGTGATAGTCTCCTATCTAAAAAATCATTGCTTTATCCATACTATTGAGACACTCGTCAACCTTCTCTGAAATAACTTCAACAAACAGTAAAATGTCAGAAAACATTTGCATGAAAGCTTCAAGCAAATCCTGCATTAAAACTAAAACATGCCTTCAACCAAAGAGTTAACCAAAAACACATTCTACTGAAACGTGCAGTTTTAAAACATACGTAATTTCGTTGGCGAGAACTAGCGAAAGCTTGGTATAAAGTGATGGACGAAATTTCACAACTCTCAGTGACCAGAATCGTGGAATGTAATACAGAATAATTGGATGCTACGTATTTTTGAAACATAACAAACTTATTTGAGGTTGTGCAAGCGAGGATGATGTTCGTATTTTATTTTCATTTTGAATGGATGAGCTGTTTGATTAAATTAAGGTTTAGGCAACTCTTAGAGATATATGTTCACAGTTTTTTAAGTTTATTTGTGTGGAAATAATGCTGTCTTTGGATATGAATGAAAGAGGATGATAAATGAAACGATCGATTGTATGAAAGACGATATGGGTGCCAAAACTGTTACTTGTGAGATGACGTCAGATAGAGAGGTATGGGAGAGGAAAACATGTTGCGCCTAATAATAATGAATTAAGATAAGGAAAGGGGAATGATGATAATGTTGATCGTATTATCGTTACTAATAATGACGTTTGAGCGATATTTTCAACCGGGAATGTTCTTGAAGACCAGCCAGCTGCGCAGGATGAAGTAAGCGATAACATAGGTGCACTCTCCGATCTCTTACTTGCCACTACAATTTTGGTTAAGGGATTATGATTCAGTAAAATTTTGCGCAGAAAAATTTGCATTTTATCGCATTTTTCGTTCCTTCAGTATAAATGGTTTTACATTTTCAAAATCTACAATATAGATATGCACTCTCTCACTCATATACAATGATTCCACATACTGAGACACAGTGAAAACAATTAATAAATACTTCCACTTCTCTTATCACACTACTTGACTTATTACAATTTATTTCTTACTAAAAAAAATCTCTTAATTGAAAAAAAAAAACTGACAGAAACTTTCCTAAAACTAACTGATGTTCCTTTGTGATTGAATAAATCCTCAATTAAGCCTATAGATAAAATAATAAATCGGTCCAATTTTATGACCAATTAAAACCAATATCTCTTAACAAGCAGAGGGTAGGCGTGGTTGAGTAAAATTCATGAGGTAATTCCCAACCTATATTGTTATCGATGGGAATTCAGTCTGAATAATAATCCTAACTTCCCTCGAGTAAGCGTGGTGATGAACGCTCATTGTTTCTCTGTATGAGAAGAAGACTTATGATGATGAATAATCCATACTAATATTGTAACGTTGAAGAAAAATTTGTTTGTTTGCCTGAATATCTCAGGAAGTTAAGGACTGTTTGGAAAAATTCTTTCACGGTTAGATAGTCCATTTATCGAGGTAAATTTTTATGTGGGAGTCCCACAGGGCACAGATGATACTACTAGCGGTAGTAAGTCTGAGATAAACTTAAGTTAAGATTTTGTGAGTGGTGATCATCATCATGATCCATCCCGCAGTGGGTGCAGCTGGAGGTATTGTCAGACTCTGGTTTACTAAAACTCACTATGTTCCTTATGGAGGTATTTGTATGCCAGGGCCACGGTAACTGGCGCGAACAATCCCACAGAAGAAACTAAGGATTGCTATTGTTGTGAGATTGGAAGTTTCCTTACAAATAAACAAGAAGTTTTGTTTACATCAGTATTATTTTCTGTCTTCTCCGTGTTTTATAAGTAGTGAAATAAAATAAAGATGCATAATAGGAACACCAGACAAGACCGCGTGTTTCTCTTTATTTTCAACCGAGTTCTTCCTATATAATATTAAAATAAAATGTATCTTAGGGCTTAAACACAGATCCTCGGAACAGCGTGATGCGAAATCGCAACGTAGGATATTTCATGCGGCTAAGATCTCCCTTCCGAAATTTTGGGTGATCGTTCTTTCTACGACCTTCAACCACGCAGAACATAATATATATTATACTAGCTTAATTTTTTTTTTGTACTGTCACTATCACTGATCAGAAGCTAAATAAAGAAAATTCTCCCTCATCATAATCAGCCTTTTTATCGTCCCACTATTGGGCACAAAACACCTTTGATATAAAAAAAGGAATTATAATATAGAAATAAATAAACTAAAAATAATATTTTCGACGAGATCTAACATCACAGAATTGCATAATGCGAATCTATTAGTTTTTCGTCGAACCTAGCCCGCATCGTTGTAATGAAATCTACTTGTGTCTAGATATCAGAATATTTTCAGGCATAATTATGTTATTATATGCCTTAATCCACTCAAATTGGTTCACTAAAAAATCCACACCAAAATGTAGAACCTCCTCCTTTTTTGAAGTCGGTTAAAAATCCAAGTAAAACATTATAGTCATTAGAATGTTCTAAAACATACATGACTCAACACCTGCACATTTAAAGCCATCTTCATTAACTCAGGCAGGTAAAAACTCAAGAGTGTTCCGTTAAAATTGTTTTCACATTATCTCTGCCGTATTTTCCCACCAAATGCGAGCAACGCAGGACGTGCGGCAAAATTGCTCTGACGTTTCCCTAGATCATCTAAACAACAGCAGGCTTAGCATGGCGATTCTATATCTATTCTGTCAAGAAAAGACAAAGCTCTTTCTGTCAATGTCAACATGTCTTCTGCCCGAGCATGGCGCGACCTGTCAACTCGCATATAATCACTTGTAGCCTTATGTCAATCGAAGAAAAGAAAAATTTCTTAAAAAAATGTCAAAGGAAATCTTACGTCAATCTGTCACTTTTCTGTCATTATGTCCATTCTCCGGTAAATAAAAAACTTGTTTCCACGGTTGCCACGCCTGCTGGACTTACAAATCTCTATGCGAATAAGTCTGTCAATTTAAGCACGGGACGCGAGGCTATATTTTAGGTCATATCGTTACGCATCATCATCCTCTCCAGTCGTTCTGCAAGTTTTTATTTGGGATCAGCACAGCATGTCTTCTTCTACACTTTTCTATCTGCAGGCTTAGCATGACAACCGTAGAAATAAGTTTTGTTTACCGGAGAATGGACATAATGACAGAAAAGTGACAGATTAACGTAAGATTTCTTTTGACTAATTTTGAAGAAATTTTTCTTTTCTTCGATCGACAAAGAGTCTATATAAGAGATTATATGCGAGTTGACAGGTCGCGCTATGCTCGGGCAGAAGACATGTTGACATTGACAGAAAGTGCTTTGACTTTTCTTGATAGAATAGATTTAGAATCGCCATGCTTAGCCTGCTGCCGTCATTTCATAAGTAATATTCTTTCTAGCCATATCGACTTTCACACAATCCATCCATCGTTGCATCGGTCGCCCTCATCCTCTTTCTTCAAATTGTTACATAGGCACACGCGAAAATTGAAGAACTTAAGCGTAAACTTGATGTACACATACGAGTATCAGCGGCGCCCTTTACTTTTGGCAGAAGGGAAGCCACGGCAATTGCGTCTCCAGTTGGTTAAATAATCTAAAAACGTTTTCCAGTCACCGAACAAAATGTCTTAACAGAAATATCTTAAGCATTTCGTGACCTAAATTTTATTTGGAAATAACCGGCATTTTTTGCATGAACGGAGTTAAATTGAAATGGAGAGAGTGAAAATGTTACAAAAATGTTTTACGAGAAATATGGAATTTTAGACCGTTCATACACGACACCGCACTTTGGCGCGGACGGCGGCGGCGGCGGCGGCGGCGAGATCATTTCGTAGCGGTCTTTCATGCGGCTAAGATTTAGGTAGGGTTCCATACCTTTTTGAATATCGAACACTGATGGCGTCCAGATCGATTCTCGACTACGGCGGCCGTTTTCTCTAAGGAGATCAGCCAGGTGCTCTCTCTATTCTGGTGCCTCAGTCTCATAGTCCGATGGGACGGCAATCCGACACGACCGGAGAGAGATCTCTACTTTATAAAGGACTGGCTTCTACCAGAGTTTTACCCGTGTCCCGTAGGAACAACTCCAAGCACCCGTATAAAAACTTTAGTCTTTTTTGATAAATGGGCTATCTAACACTGAAAGAATTTTTCAAATCGGATCTAATAGTTCCTGTGATTAGCGCGTTCAAGCAAACAAACAAACTCTTCTGCTTTATAATATTAGTAAAGAAGAAATGCGTGGTTGCGTGATATCTTGTGTGTCAAATATCGCTTGATCGCGCGTTTTTCTGTGCAGACAAGCGCAAGCAAATGGAACCCGCACGACCATGCGTTCTGCGCGGTATTCGTGAGAATAATTCGAGCTGATTTCATAGAAGCTAAAATAAAATGAGATCTGCTTTTGCTCCGTGAGTTGGTTCGTGTGTGGATCACCTTAATGCAAATTCAATGTACTCCTGGTTACGATTCTCGAAGATTAGGGGCTGTTTAATATGGAAGGCGGTGTCAGTTCAAAAAGTTATGCCCGTCAAGCATGGCAGTGAATATAAAAATGTTACTTTTCCGTTGAAGTTGACGAATGAGAGAATATTTTTGGAGTCAATGGTCACGTTTTTTTCTAATCCATTATGATGTAATTGTGATTTAACTAAAATAATTTTCATGACTTTTTTATTAATAGATACAGTAAGATCTATTTTGAGCGTTATTAAATTTAGATAATCGGGAACAAGTCGTTCTTAAACGGTAGTCATGATTTAAGTGAATACAATGTCATCATCTGTCTAGACTTTTCCAAAAAAAAAAACAGTACCAGTGTTTAACATGAAGCGACTGTCTATTTGACCTCCACAACCCAGGAACTGGTCGTCAGACTTTCTGGTTTGTACTACCCGTGGTGACTGCCAAAGATTTTCAAATGAAACTAATTGAACGTTGCCGTACGAAACACGGAGGAACTCATCATGACAAGACAGTCATCTATCCACGCACCGACCAAGCGTTACTTAAGCTTATGATCGATCTATCCTTTCGGCTGTTACTTAGCCACGAGCACCTCATACAATTTTATAAAGTACAGATGGTTTCGTAAACAAAGTACAATCAGTACAATCCCAGTACTTTTGCACTAACTATTCAAAAATAACATTTAAACTAGAACAAGTGCTCCATCTTATTAACCAGACACCACTCTGAGAGGTGAGAATACAAGTTACACCACTCCTCAATTTTTCTTTCTCCTCAAGAAAATCCCGCAGACCACATTCATACTCCTGCCGTTGACCTTTAAACCTTCACTCGAGGTCTGAATCCTAAAGGCTAAAGGTACATTCCCGAGCCACTTTGGCCACGCGCCACTGCGATCAGCCGCGTTTGACTGACGAGCGTGTCTAATGCGTTAATAGTCAGATTTAGATTGTGTACTATCGCGGACACTCGCTTGAGCACTATAAAGTTTATTTATTCCTTTTTAGGAAATGAATATAAGCACTGCCTGTTTTGGTTCTTATTTTGGCAGTGCTGCAGAATATTAGCGTAAAAATTTGATATTGATTGGGTTGAAATACACCGGTACTAGAGCACCATGTCCAAGATTACCCACAGACGCCTATAGCTGACATCACTCGTTCTGCTATATATTCCCAAACTCGGCACGCGACTGCTCGCGACAAAAGCGTAGCATGGAAACGTCCCTTTACAGTACTATGTACACAATGCACTGACTAACAAGAAAAGTTTTAATAGACGCACCGTGGTCCACGCTTCATTATTTCAAAACACCTATTTTGACAGCCAAGTTGGAAAACAGTACTTTAGAAGTTAAAGTGTTTTCGGAATATAAAAGTTGGTTTTATTTTGTTTGAGTAGAGTTTTTGGGAGTTGGGGTACAACGCATTTGCTTTTTATGGGGTACATTAGGTATGTTCTTTTTCCTGTGGGTGATTTTGGGAATTTTATTTAAATAAGTGGTGTTTATGCAGAAATAAAAAAAGACAGATTTATGTAGCTATGTAGTATGTTTGGATGGCAAGATTATATTGATAGAACAATTTGAATACTAAATTTGGATTTCTCAGTGCTTATATTAGAAGCAGATCTCGATATAAATAAATTGTTGACAAACGATGAAAAGTGTTACCTTTCTTTATTTCCCTTAAGCTTCAGCAGGCTTAGCATGACAACCGTAGAAACAAGTTTTGTCTACCGGAGAATGGAATTGACAGGACGCGCCATGCTCGGGCAGAAGACATGTTGACATTGACAGAAATAGCTCTGTCTTTTCTTGATAGAATAGATATAAAATCGCCATGCTAAGCCCGCTGGTGCATTAACAGTGAAGGTTGGTATGATGATTACATTATCTATAGCTACAATTAGAGCCTCAGATTTGGACACAAATTCTCGATTTTCCGATCGAAAAGCCTTTCAAAAAGCCGTTTGGTAAATTTATCTAGCATATAATTTCGTACAAATATTCTAATACGTAAAGAACCTAGAAGATAAATCCTAGCTAGGAGAGCAAAATTTGGGATCACTCCCAAGCATTTCTGCGAAATATTATTTAGAGTATACCTACATTATCTGAACTCATCATCTCCCGAGCCTTTTCCCAACTATGTTGGGGTCAGCTTCCAGTCTAACCGGATTCGACTGAGTACCAGTGTTTTACAAGGAGCGACTGCCTATCTGACCTCCTCAACCCAGATAACCGGGCAACCCAATACCCCTTGGTTAGACTGGCGTCAGACTTACTGGCTTCTGACTACCCGTAACGACTGCCAAGGATGTTCAATGACAGCCGGGACCTACAGTTTAACGTGCCATCCGAAACACAGTCATTGGTGTCTAAGATATACTTAGAAATTACATACAAACTTAGAAAAGTTGCATTGGTACTTGCCCGACCTGGAATCGAACCCACGCACTCATACTTGAGAGGTTGGCTCTTTAACCACTAGGCCACCACGACGTTATCTGAACTCATATGGAAGTAAAATACAGTATCCATCTTTATTTTCTCATCCGCCATTAATATTGTATGTTGAATGTTTGTAGTTCCAGTTTGAGTAGCAACCTCTTATGTAAGTTCCGAGTTTGTGTATGTGGTATCATCCTGTTATATATTTACTTAAACAACATGTAATATAAACGTTCTGGGAAGATCACCTCAATTTGTATATATGTAATAACAGCTTTACTTTATATGTTTATGTTTATGTAAATGTGTTTGTATAATATGATGATATCATATGATAAGCATTTCTAGTGGCCAGTTTTTGAGGGAACTTCTATATACATATAATAAAACAGTAAAAAATCCGTGTCTGTACAAATAATATATTGACAAAAATAATAACTGAGGGGGGTTTAGAAAAAGCAATAGAACACGAATCCGAAAAAAAAATTATGTCTGTTTGTCTGTATGTCTGTTTGTCTGTTTGTTTGTACGCGCTAATCTTCGGAACCACTAGACAGATTTGAATGATTCTTTTTTTGTTGTATAGGTGTTAGGTCGGGGCAACATATAGGCTATAAATTATCTTGGAAACTTGAACACCTGATGCAGAACAGCAACAGACCAGCTTAACTATAAGAGATAGAGAAATGCTGCCATAGCAAAAACTGTTCCACGTGATGAGCATTTTCTTCTGCGAGATAAAATTTGAAGATCTGGAACAGCTGTTTTGGACCTCCTAAGGCCCAGCTACACCATTACACATATAGAAATGGCGTCTTAGCAAAAGTTGTTCAGCCTGATGAGCACTCGCTGTTGACGTATAAAAATTGAAGATCTAGAACACCTTCTATGGAACTCTAAGAGCCCAGCTACACCATCAAACATATAGGACTGACGTCTTAGTAAAAGTTGTTCGGTCTGATAGGCATTTCCGGTTGACTTATAAAAATCTAAGATCAGACACATTTGATGTGAAGAACCTCCCTTTTTTGAAGTCGGTTAAAAACAACATCAGCTGAAAATACCTCAGCGCGGTGAAAGCTGTAACAGTTTAGGACTGCGTTTCGTATAGACGCCAGCACATCAAGTTACCTGAAACTGTAAATATTTTCCAATCAATTTTGAACCATATGCTTCAGCGATAAAGTTGAAATTCTATTTAGGAAATTAAACAGATTGGAAATTTGACTTTGGTAGCTTAATGTGCTGCATCATTGAAGATTCCGGCCAAACCCCCAATTTTTTTTTATTTTATCGCATTAATATTCCTTCGTTATTTTTTTACGTTATTTCAGTTTTTAATTTTCTTTGATTTTTTGAATTGACACGGTAGCCTGCCAGGTTATGCAATAGAGCAGACGTTTAGATTTTTAAGGATCAAGTATCTTCACAACAAAACTATAACTATGCTTACCAAAAGTTAAATTGTTTCCATTGTCCAAAGAAGCTAAGATTCATCGGATCATAAGATCACTAAAATCCAACGAAGAGCTAATTTAAGTGTGGAGAGGCTTGATGCTGTTCGAGGACATAAGGCTGCAACTCGCACCGTTGAAACCTTTTCGGATCGAGAATTACGCCCGCGTGTTCAGCGTATTTACGCTTCCACATCCAGTTCTCTATAAAGAGACTAAATAAGCGTATGTTGCGCCACTGACCGCTGGTTCGGAGAAACCAATTACCGATACAGAATTATGCTTGACTTCTCAGCGTATTCGCACATCTACTAACGCTTATGAAAGCAGTAATTAACCTAATGCACGACTAATTTCTGATCGAGATTATCATACACTGTCCAGAATGATGGCATCCAGGCCGATTGTCGGCTACGGCGGCCGTTCTCTTTTATGGATTTATCAACTTTTTTATTTATTTATTATCAAATTTAAAAATTTATCAACCAGCTGCGCCGGACATTTATTACAGTGCTCAAGCATTCGCGCAGATACGGGTGCACTCTCTATTCCCTCACTCTCACAGTCCGATGGGACGGCAATCCGACATGACCGGAAAGAGATCAGGCGCAGGACCGAAACACGTGCTCTCCGATGCACGGGTGAATCAATCACCAACTTCCAGACTCCAGGCTGCTTTATGAAAGTTTCTCAAAACTCACAAAGCGATTTCGACCCGGGAATCGAAACCGAAACCCCGTGCACAGCAGTCGCGCCCTGCGACTACTACATCAATGAGGCTGTTCAGAATAAGCACATAACGAAATATTCATAAGCAGTTAGAAAGTGGAAGAGACGTATAAAATTGAAGATCTGGAACAACTGTTATGGTATTCCAAGCGCCCAGCTACACTGTTAACTATTGGGATTGACGTTAACAAAATGTTCAATTTGAGGCATTACAAAAAGAAATCGTCTCGCGCATCCTGTTGTTTTCCCGTCCTCGGACTCATAGAATTCGATATCAGACGTTTCAAATCTTCGATTTTGACGGCCCTGTAGTCGCTGGCATAAGCGACTGGATCCGCGTACGAAGTCGCGGGCAGAAGCTAGTTAAATAATATGAAGGGCCTTGAAAGCTGAGCAAAATATGTAAAAATACAGGCGGTAGATCTGAAGGCATAAGGGGGAAACACCATGCAGCATAGCTCTATCATTTACATACTCTGTGAAATTGATGCAGACATATCTATTACTAAACAGACATATAGGCACACATACTCGCGGTATATATTGATCTCGCGGTGGGTTCAGCGGAAGGGTGAGTATAAATTTTACTAGATAAAACTTACCTATGTTCATTCTGAAGTACTCTGCTGTCCCATCCATGCCATGCCATCTCCCATGGTACCTATAATGGCTGCTCTAACGTATGAAACCATTTTGCAGTCCAGCAGGACTAAGCCCTAAGCAGCATTGTCACAATCTTTAAATCTCGCTAAAATCAATTTCAACAGATAGTATTAAACCAATATGACATCATCTTGGTATAATACAGGATATGGAATAATTGAACATGAATAATTGAACATGTTTAAGTAAACAGTTAACACGAATCGAACCTCATCATCATCATACATATACAGCCTTTTTATCGTCCCACTGCTGGGCACAGGCCTCCTCTCCCACGGAGAAGGATTGAGCGTGAGTCACCACTCTTGCTCAATGCGGGTTGGTGATTTCATACTTTACAGACCAGGTTTCCTCGAGATGTTTTCCTTCACCTTTTAATCAGTCATTGGTGTCCAAGATAAACTTAAAAAGTACGTATAACTTAGAAATGTTACATTGGTACTTGCCTGACCTGGAATCGAACCCGCACCTCGAAAAGCTGTTGTTTTAACCGCTAGGCCACCACGACATTTTTCGAACCTCTGTCAGTAATCAATTAATTGCAACCCACTAACCCGTTCCTTTGACATACATTCACATTAAAATTTCCAAATTCAAACACGTGGAATCCGGAATCGCTTTCAAATATCACTTTGTCAGTTTCATTACCAACATTTAGTATTCCGTTTGGGCAGATGAGTGAACTTATAAAATATTCAGTTACTGTGTAGCTGGCCTGTATTTGCCGTATTTATGTACCTTCAGTTTGTATTTATGGGGAGTGATGTAAATGGTTCAGGATTAATGAAAGGTGATTTTGATTTTGAGCGTAACGGTGTTTGTTAGTGTGGGTGGCATATTGCATGATCCATATGTCAATCTCATGATTTAGGGTTATTAGATCACCGTTCACCTGTCGATTGATGACATGAATTGGTTGAACAATGCTAGGTAGACGTCGATCGATTGTTTCAACCATACTTATCGCCTCGATCAATCAAATCTTTTTTACATTTTAATCACAGTTGGTTTTTAAACCCCTTTATGTTTTCTTTTGCGGAGTTAGTATTAAATTGGAGTAGCTTATGTTTTTTGTTAAATTTATGGTTACATAATAAAATGCATATCTATTTAAAAAATGTATTTTTATGGGAATCAATAAATCAATGATAATAAACATGGTAAGTTAATTTTACTTATAGGATGTTAAAGGTGTGGCTTGGTTTTAGCCAGCCATGTATAAAGATAGTATTTATACTTTCAAGTCCGCTGTCATTGAATATCCTTCCCTGGCAGTCGTTACGGGTAGTTAGAGACCAGTAAGTCTAACGCCAGTCTAACTGCCTGGGTAAGTGGGTTGAGGAGGTTAGATAGGCAGTCGCTCCTTGTAAAATACAGACCCCAACATAGTTGGGAAAAAGGCTTGGGAGATGATTTATACTTTCAAGTAACAAAAGAAAAAAATACCTAACAAAGAGTATTCTAACAAAATATTTAGTTTCATCACCACCCTTCAATTTTTCCTTCAGTAAATTCGTTAACAATACTGATTGACAGGGCAACGTTAGCTTGAAACAAAGATGCTTCATAAATCATCGGCTGTTGTTATTGCCATACGTTAAAATATAACAAAAGGTCCAGTTTAACGTTTTTGTGATTAGGATTTTTAAACTTAAATTCCTTAAGTTGTAGGATGTACTGAGGCCACTGTGAAGTGGAAATTATTTTAAAAGGGTATGTCTGCATCCCATTATTGATAGCCTCTTATTAGATTGGCATCTTACGTTTTTTTACCTTTCCTTATACTAATGTTAATCTTAGCTGTAGAATTATACGGTGAAATTGGAAGGACAGTATGTAACTTTCTCAACCTACTGTAAATAAAAATGTTAAACTATTTAACTGTAAAATAAGTTAATACAAACGAATTCCGCGGGAACAATTTTTAGATTTCACATTAAATATTGTCTTTGACAGTAACGAATCTTTCTATTAGTGTATGAATTTTCTAAATCGACTCATTAGATCCAAAAACCTCTAGAACATCACGAACTCACTCACACTTAAAGCTTTATTATTACAATTAATAGTAAAAGAATAAAGAAACGAGTCTTCTTAGATTTACAACAAAATGGAAGATTGTCAACGACTGGAGCTTCTTTCCCATACTTGCTGTGTTCACTATTGCTGTATCATCGATGTAAATTAGCGTTTCAGCTTTCGTTGCAGCCGTATTTTGTTAGGTTCGTTAGCCATTGAGGGCTAAGCTTCATTATTCTATGGCATTTCCAAGAATTTATAGGTGATTTTCAGCTGAAAGGACGTATTTGTCGATGTTAGTGCTAATAAGCGTTGATCTGGATTTGGTAGTAAGCCTTCACTAAATCGATTATATAAATTTTGCTTTAACAGAATGACATAAGGTATTTTTCAATATTTTTACTTTTTACGTAGACTTCTTACTAATACTATAAATGTAAAACTGATTTCAATTGTTATGTTTTCTTAAAACTGCTGATCCAATTGATGTGAAGACAAGTGCTTCCAAGGTTATGGTGATGATTTTTTATACTATTGATCGTTAATCTTATTGCGAACGAAATCACGGGGTATATCTAGTCTTTTATATTTCCTAATTAACTTTTGTACTTATTTACCTGTTTTAATTAAGTTTTATAAAGCCTCTTCAAATAATTAAGTTTATTTAACTGTATTGAACTCAATCAATTGATCCCTTCGTTACTGTCTCATTAATGAGGAGTTGGTAACTACTGCGTCCAATTATATTAACGCCTGATGTCTGCACTTAACACCTCTGCCTTGTATCTGTTTCTCCATTTTTTTTTGGACTAGCTGGTTTTGCGCCCGCAACTACATCCCAAGGGAACTATTTCCTATTTGGTAGCTAAAAACAGCCTATCACAATTTTTAAGGATCTATCTTATCTCCATAGATGTAATAATTTGAAAATATCATCTATGCCTAATGAATTTTCTGCGTCTAAGTTTAACAAACATTCACAAAATATACTGTATTACAAAGTGCACGAATGATGTACCTACTTTTTCATTTAGTTTTATTTGGTTATTGAGTTTACTCATTAGAAAAAAAACATAAAGTAACAATCGGGACACATCCGAGAATTGTCGGATTCAAAGCGTCTTAAGAAGTATTCTTTAAAGTAAGCTTGGCTTTTAAAATTTTGGCAATAAGGAGTCATTATTTATTAATCTTTGGGAGACTACAACCATTGTTATGATTAATTTTAAAATACATATTTTCAGACGAGTGTAATTATAAGGCACAACAGTCATTTTTTAATTTAAAAACCCACACAAAATAAATAGCAAATGACAAAAATACCCTTTCAGAAATCATCCATGTTTTTCGGTTCTTAGAAATAAACATTTACTACGCAACGTACATCACCGAAAAGATTATTTTGCAAATGAAACCGCCGGGGACGTTGTATACACAGCAATTTTCAGCTCCGCTGGGCCGAATAATGTTATTTATCTACTCAAATGACAGGATTTCGATATAAATAAGCAACATTATTTGTGTACAGATATCGCAAAGTATTGGTTTGATAAATATTTAGCATCGTGATGGATTTTAGGAGAGATTTCTTTTTATTTGTGGGCTTGCAATTTGTTTTAAGCCTTAATTTGGAGTTCGCTGTTTTTAGATGACCCAGTTTTTTTTAAAGGTAAAATGTGGATGTTTGTTTATAGGATACCTAATTGTATATGATAGCTTCCGCCACCAGTTTTATCCGCGCATACACGTGTGCAGGTATTATTTTGTTTTATTGTGGCGACATTAACAGATACTTTGCTACCTAGCTAGCGAATATATCAAATTTAAAAAATCGAATCGAACCTTCCGGTAATGTGGTCAAGTCAAAAATCTATTCATGAAATTTGATTGATTGAGGTAGAGTTTGTGCTTAAATTAATTCTGTTATCGGAATCACTATAATATCTGGAAATTTTTAATCATAAAAAATACTTTGTATAGTAAACATTACTTATTAAGAAACCTTTCATCAAATTTTATTAAAAATCGTTTCAGCAACACAAATAAACACAAATCCCAGTTAAATCGTAACAAACAAACCTACATCCATATAAATAATGTAGTTAAGGGTATGTGCACACCATGTTTTTTAAACGCGTAGTTGACGCGCGTTTGTAGCGAAACACGCAAGTCAGTTGCAGCCTGTAACTGTGGGATGAAAACGCGTGTTTAAAAAACGTTGTGTGCTCAGGCCCTTTTTTTCGTTAGATATCATCAAATGACCCCTCACGCTGATGGTACAGCCAGAAGGAGTGTCAAACTCTTACTGTTTAAAATCCAATATGTTCCTTCTGAAGGCCCAACCCGCAAAACCAACCAGCAACCCGGTGAAAACCCGCAGTCTTGGACCTTTTTTTTTCGTGGAAAATCATCAAATGACCCCTCCCGCTGAGTGTGCAGCTGGAGGAGGAGCTGGAGGAGTGTCAGACTTTTACACTGACTACCTGACTGACCACTATGTTCCCACTATGACTCTTGTGAACAACCCACAGCCCAGACAGACCCTGGCCCTAATGGGACTAATGTTGCTGACATCTCTTAGAGAAGCGCGTGGAACAGAACGCGGCACCGACACGGGCGTGTCGTCCTTAGACTGCGGACCATGAGCTACCCACACTCACCGCCCACAGACCCGCGATGTACACTGGACCTTAGATACATAGTTAGCGTGTTTTAGTAGACCATACATCATAAAGATAATATTCATAGTTTGTTCTTACGTATAATTTGTGAATGGCCCACTTTTATAGAGTTCTAGTGTAAATGCCATTCTCAGTAATCCGTATGTTGGGTTCCGTTCTTATTTCCTTCCGTACTAAGAAGGATTATTTGTTGTACTGTTTGTTCGTAATCCCCTGTTAATTGGCATCTGTTGTATTCTTTCTTTTAACTTGTCAACTCTTTGCAATGAGTATTAGGAGTTAACGGGAATAAGCGCCATTTGGAATTTCTTGTCTGATTAAAATTGTGATTGTTTTTTTTTTTAGTTTGTTCTTAACATTTATTGTGATTTTAATTGCGATCCTTTCGTCAGCGATTTTAGAGAACAAACTGGGAGAAAACATATTTAAGGTTTTAGAAATGTTTTCATCGGTAAAGTCCAAACAACAGCCACGGTATCAGAACATAGCTGTACTCATCACGAATAGCAATTGATTATAGTACTGATTTTGATTTGAAAAGTTTTAGAAGAAGAAGATTTTTACATTTACTTATATAAATATTTACAATTCTCTACGTTAGTACAAACGATGTTACTTAGCTACGAACTCCTGGTGATGAACTTAGAATAACAGAATTAATCAAGTTATGCCTTAGAAGCTCCTGGCGAAGATTATCTGAGAATTTCGCAACATGCATAAAAGAACTTAAATGTACCTTTGAATAGAAAACAATTGCTTGACATGATCCAAAAGCTTCACTCTTCAAGTAAATTAACTTCATTAAGAAATCTAAAAAACTAGAATTTTCTTTTTTAAAATAAATTGGTGGATCTGCATTGAAATACGGGAAAGAGCATTAACACTGACAAATTCCGGACAGATTTGCTATAACTTTCAAGTAGCCACTGCAATTTGCCGTAAACACATTACGTGCGCCATCCATCACACAAAACCCACTTCTATCTCCCACACATAAAGTCTAATATCCAACGCACCATTTTTAACGAACTCACCCAACAGAGTTTTAACTCTATTTTGTGGAACATAAAGTTGAAATTACAGTGTGTTACACAAGAAGACGTTTTAGTCCGTCTGACGCGGATTTTGTTTCGAGATTTCGTTCCGTACACAAAGGGTAGGAGAAATATTGCTAGCTAAATATGAGAAGACAGCTCTGTTGTTTGTTACCCAAATATACGGCAGCGGGTTTAGGGTTGCCAACAATATTCTTTGTTTTATTTTTTTTCATGTACGTTTTTGTTCGTGAAGTGGCTTTAAGAAGGGAAATAGGCATTAGAGTGAGGGCGTCTCCATAACTTTCGCTTTGCGAATACGGTGAAAATTTTCGGCGTTTGAATCAGGTTATCAGATTTTGGTTTGTTGATCTTTTGATGGGGAATGACAGGTCATCATGCCATGTGATAGAAATAGGCCAACATTTGACCAATTTCATTTGATTGAATAAACCCTATTTTACGTGGAAGTGTCAGGCTCCTATTGACTAAAACACTATGTTCCCTCTGGAGATCTTTGTGTGCCAGGGCTGCGGTAACTCTTGCCAACCACTGTCAGGCCCGGGAGGGTTTTTAAACCCATAATTTGGACCCACCTGGGCCTTACCCCATAGTTTAAAATGTATTCGTCACTTCCTAATCAATAAAGCAGTAATTTTTAAAGTTATAATTTTAATTAGTTTCTATCGTTTGTTCAAATTACTAAGAGCCCTAGTTTTCTATGTTAGACTCATTTGATACTGTTTATTTAGTAGAACATAATGATTAAAAAAATATATCTTTTTGTCAACCCTATGAAAAATAAACATTACCGTGAATATAAACTTTCAAATACACCGTCAGCAGTCTAAGGTTGCGTTGTAAATTTAATTCAATGGGACATCATCCCGTTCCTTATTACAGCGTTAGAGCGAGACAGACATATTATCCTCAGGACATGAGACATTATGGAAAAATATGTGAATTTCAAAGCAGCCTTCAAACCCTAGTTTTGCAGTTCGGAAAATGGTACACTAGGACCTCGTTGGCGCAATGGTCAAAATTCCGGACTACCGAACTGAGGGTCCTGGCTTCGATTCTCGGTGCGGTCAACATCTGTGTGATGTGCATGTTTGTTGACTGTGGTCTGGGTGTTATAACATGTATGCTCTCATAAAACGAGTGAATCGATTGCGTTTTCTTTAAGATATTTTTCGTGGAAAATCATCAAATGACCCCATCGAGGATGCAGCATGACATTTTTCGAGTAATTTGATGTGCTGACGACTGCACCTCTAATTTAATAATTCAATATTAACAAGCGATTCTAATGCTCTTCCCTTCGAACGAAAGTTCACGGTAAAAAGACTGTACCGTAAGGAAAAAATATTTTTCACTTACATCCACATTATCTCCATCATAATATATCAGAACCTTTTTACAGATTAGCACGGAGAAAATTTTATAAGAAAAGTAATACAACACCTTTCTTCTTAGATGGTAAAAAAATATTATAGGCCCACAAAGAGCCGCCTAATTTTGCCAAGGAAAAAATTCATGCCGATGTTTAAATTTTCAGCGACTACTAAACGTCTTGAATATTTCAGTATATACTCAGAATGGGAACAGCTGTCGTAAACTTGGATCTTGGATAGGAAGCGCTGGAAGGTTCTCGAATTTTCTGGAAATTTTCTCGTTCGAGAAAACTGAAGCGGGTAGTTTTTAAAAGCTTGTTGGAGAAGTGAGATTTCAAGATTTGCAAATTTATTATAGAAACCTTAAGAGCCAGTTTGACAGGTCACGGATAGCCACTATCTACCAGATATATTAAAAAATGGAACAGAATTTTTATGAAATTATCTGCCGGATAAACTATCAGGAACTTATCAGCAACCTGTGAAACTGGCCCTAAATTAGTGTTCAGGTTGTATGAACTTATTAACTATGATGTTGTTGTATGAACTTCTACAGCAAGCTTTTGAAAAAGATCAGGTGTATTCCTTTCAAGAGTATCTGCAGTATTTTTATGCACAGGCACCAGCACATCAGCCTACCTCGATCTGTAAAATTTCTTTAATAGATTTTCACCCTTATCACAATACCAGAAGGTTAATATTCGATCGGTAAAATTTGAAGGATTCGGTTAGGTTGACCTACTGGCGTCTGCTACCTCAAACTGTCAAATGTTCCCAATTATTGGATATTATTGGATATGGACGCAGGTGAGACAAAGAAAAATTATACATAAAAGTAATATCCTGAAATTACAGTTTTTCAGGAAGCTAAAAATGTAAGTCAGCTAGTCAGCAACAATATGTAAGGTAATAATGCAGTATTATAAAAACTAAGAGTACCCAGCTTCGAAGATGTGAGGTCAAAGTTGCAATCAAGCAAAGTGCTCCTTGTAGTATGACTATGCGATCATATACAATGGGACAGTTTTGTTTATTTAAAAAAAAATGACATTGTTCGGATTTTCGGATGCGTATTTGCCTAAAGTTTGAGTGTTGGTTATTCTTGAATGAAATTAAAACTTTTGTATAGTATCGAACAATTTACTATTTAATTTTACACTCGAGAAACGATGGAAGGATTGTGTGTTGATATGGCTAGAAATAATGATATTTGTGAAATGATGGCATATAGAAGAGTGTGGAAGAAGAAAACATGCTGCGCCGACCGACCCCAAATAAAACTTGAGATAAGGGCAGGAGGACGACAACATGGTAGCTTTGTGACAGTGAGAATTGAAATGTTTGAAATAACAATATACGTAATGTTAGTACAAACCAATCTCAAGAGGACCTCGATGGTGCGATGGTTACCAAACCGGACTACCGAGCTGAGGATCCCGGGTTCGATTCCCGGCACGCTCGACATTTGTGTGATGAGCATGCTTGTTGGCTGTGGTCTGGGTATTATAATATGTATTTATAAATATATATGTGTAAAGTATATGTAGTTTATCAGTTATGTTCGCACCCATAACACAAGCTAATGAATAGCTTACCATGGGGCTAACCGACCGTGTGTAAAAAAGGTGCCCCGATATATTACATATAATATAAATTAAAAAAAATGATAATTTTAGTAAACGCAACTAAAATGTACATCATGCACGTTCTGAGCCTTCATTAAAGAAAAGCCCAGGCGATAATTATCACTAATTTATATTCTTACCCTATCGCATTTGTAGCGAAGCCAAAAAGTGACAAAGTTAGACTCTATGTAGGTCACCCAAAGCTTAAACGCTCCAACCGATTTAGGCAAATGAGGTAACATTACATTTTGTAATTACTTGGGACATTATACAGTGTGACGTCACGCTAAATTCAATATGGCGGACGATGTATGCTCGTGAAATTGTAATATGATATTATCTGTTTGTGAGTGTTGGAATTACTTTTGGGTGGTGATGACGGCATTTTGACGGATTGAATATGTATATACGTAAATGTGTGCTGATGTTTTGTAAATATGCTCAGCTGTATTTTCATGATCCTCTGCTTCTCTTGTTACCTTTAAAAATCATTATAAGTTTTTTTCTGTTGTTTGAAGTGGACAAATGTGTGCGTATGTATTTAAAAAAATACATTTTGGGGTGGGGTGTATAACTTTCATCATCATCAGCCTGTTTGTCATCCCACTAATGGGCACAGGCTTCCTCTCACACAAAAAGGATTGAGAGTTAGTCACCACGATTGCTTAATGCGGGTTAGTGATTTCAGAGCAGTACAGGTTTTCTAGAGATGTGTTCCTCTTCCTTTTAATAAGTCATTGGTGTCCAAGATATACTTAGAAAGAAGTACATACACCTTTAAAAAGTTGCATTGGTACTTGCCTGATCTGGAATTGAATCCGCACACTCATACTTAATAGGACCAGCTTTAAACACTAGACCACCACTAGAGCGGTTTAATACTACGTCGTATCCGAATCCGATCAGAACCCGTAAAAATATTTATCACTACAAAATCAGATGACGGAGATCGGCTCGATTGCAAGTTTTGTTGACTTAAAAGTCTAAAAATGGTTGAAAATATAAATCTGCGCCATTTTGCTGCACAAAAACACGAAAGGTGTCTATCAGGCTCGGAACTTCACACATGCATACATTACAAACGACAGAATGTTTCAGTGGCATATCGAAGATGTCATAGTTGCAATCAGACAAAGTGCTTTTTGTGCATTGCCTATGTTTTGCACTACAGTGCGTATGTTTTGAAGTCGACTGATTATAGAGCTATGAAAAGAATTATTTTTAGTTTTTGTTTGTTGATAGAAATTAGATAAACCTTTTGATGTTTTTTTTTGGTTAAAATAAAATGTTTAAATAACTTTTTTATAGGTACTGCAATTAGTAAAAAAATAAAATGAAGTAGTTTATTAAAAGCAGAAAATGCGTTTTGCTATTAAAGGTAAGTGAGCCATACACACTAAGGTATACTTATGCCTTGTGGCTCCAAGAATAATACATTTTATAAAAAATGTAATTCTTATCAATTAAATTTTTGTCCAGTATAATAATATCCAATCCTATTATCTATATTAATAAAGAAAAAAAAATATGGTTAAAAATGTATTTTCCCTAAAATACTCAATTCCTGGCCACCCTACGAACATCGGCGTGAGTGATAAATGTGTGACACACCGCGAGACACCGAACATCGCTACACCTGTAACGCTCCCTAGATGGCGCTGTAACCAATCTTCATATACACAGTCTACGAAAAATTTCCTCTCCTTGTTATGAAGTCTGAAATTCACGACGGCGTGTTTGCAATTATTTGATGATAAGACTTGAAGTTAAGCTGCGTGAGGCTGGTTTTTGGATGGGTGACCATCTCCAGTAATAGAAATGTGATTGATTTTGATAAATTTTAGTGTCAGTCAAATAGTATGTACTTCTTTGTAATTTTATTTTTGTAATAACTTGTTCTGAAACTGCATAAATTAACACAAAAAATAACATTTTGAAAGTTTCGTACTAATTTTAATATGATTAACGTCACGGGCATCATTACAATAGTAACTAAATATTGTGACTATTCTCGTATAAGAAGATCGCATACTCTCAAATTATTACAAAATACTACTTTACATACTTTTTTCTAATTATAAGATAAAATAAGCAACAGAATAGGTTTATGGACGATTTTTTTTCATCTAAACGGATACTTACTTTTGTATTACCAAAACTACAATCTTCGAATAGTAATAAACTAAATGCGAAGGAATATGTTCTAAGACCTTCAAGGTGAAAAGTGATGAAGTAGGAACTAAATTTTATACGTAGTATAAGAATAAAATTGATCATGTAATTTATATATTTAATTTAAGCAACCACACACATTTGTTATTATTATATTTTCAAATAATGTCATCAAAGAAGCTAAAAACTGATAGATTTTCATTTCAATAGATTTTCACTTCACAATCTTTGAAACTCAGCCCCAAAATTTTCATGAACCGCAAATGGATGAAAGTTCAACAGAATTGAAGGGAGAATTTCCTTAAGAAATCGCCCCCTAAACTTATACAGCCTTCCTTGAGGCGACAGAGGTTTTCAAAAGATTGAAATAAATTAGAAAAATGTTTAATTCATAAAATTAATGTCGCGAAGAGTTTAAAGGCTTTCAGTCAAGTCGTGGAAGTCGAAGATTTCGAATAAAACTGGAAGGGATGCCAATAAAGAATTTTTATGTCTTCCTTGCTGTTGACTGGCTGTTTTTACAAAGCAAATGGTTTTCACAGCTTCAGATAGAATAGTTTCCTCTGTTTTGATATTTTTAGGGTACCGTTCTAAAGAATGCTAAATAACCCTTTAGTTTATTATTACTAAGAACCTTTAGTAAAAAGGATCGAGGATTGAGGAAAAAAAGTCGTGGTGGCCTAGTGGTTAAAGAGCCAACCTCTCAAGTGTGAGGGCGTGGGTTCGATTCCAGGTCGGGCAAGTACCAATGCAACTTTTCTAAGTTTGTATGTACTTTCTGAGTATATCTTGGACACCAATGACTGTGTTTCGGATGGCACGTTAAACTGTAGGTCCCGACTGTCATTGAACATCCTTGGCAGTCGTTATGGGTAGTCAGAAGCCAGTAAGTCTGACGCCAGTCTAACCAAGGGGTATTGGGTTGCCCAGGTAACTGGGTTGAGGAGGTCAGATAGGCATTCGCTCCTTGTAAAACACTGGTATTCAGCCGAAACCGGTTAGATTGGAAGCCGACCCCAACATAGTTGGGAAAAGGCTCGGGAGATGAACCTTTAGTAAAAAGGATTCATGATATTATTATAGAGGGGCTTCTTATGAAAGTAGCTAAATAATAAGCGCCAGCACATCAAGCTATAACAATCTGTCAAATTATGTCCTAAATAGATTTTCAACTTTATTGCTGAAACATTCGGTTCAAAGTTTACAAGGAAAATTTTACAGTTTCGGGTAGCTTGATGTGCTGGCGTATGTGCATATAGGAAGCGTGCTTTTAACCCTCGATATAAAGTAGAGGTGTGTCTATCTGTGGCACTATAGCTTTTAAACGCATGAAATGATTTTGATGCGATCGAATGACAGGGATTTTTGACATTAAGGGCCAGTTTCACCGGTTGTTGATAACTTTCAGATAGTTTATCTAGCAGATAATTTCATACAAATTCTGTTCCATTTTTTAATCTATCTGGTAGGTAGTGGCTATCCGTAACCTGTGAAACTGGCACTAAATATAATAAATTACGTAGGTACGGAACTCCTAGTGTGGGTGTCAGGCTTGTGCGCGGCCATTTTATGCTCACATAAAATACTTGATTGTCTTATTTATCGATGCTAGTGAAATAAGTGTCGTGCATATAAAACGAGTAGACCTTTCTTTGTATCTCTTACTTAGTGTATTTTAAGATTTGTTTTGTATTTGTTTTGTAGTTTGTATCTTATCGTTTGTGTCTGATTAGATTTTATGATGTAGTTGTCTTATTGAGATTGATTCTTGCTGGGGAGTTTGTTGCGCCACTTCTTCTTCCCAGCAAAAACAGATAGTACACAAAACACATAACATATTGTAATATTTGACGTTCAAAAAGTGCTGTTTTACAGCCAAGTTTGAATAAATGATTTTAAGTTTTTTGAGTTTTATTGCATTTCTTATTACATTTTTTGTTATTGACAACTCACTACTCTTAGAGCCAGTTTCACAATGTCCGAATAGCTATCTACCGAATAAATTCAATAATGGAACAGAATTTGTATGAATATATCTACCAAATAAACTATCTGGAATTTTCTGTAGGTGGTGATACAGGCCCTTAGTAGTGATGTCTATTGTTTTCAATCAGATTTTTATTCATTATCGTAATCCTTTTTTTTTGTAAGAGTAGGGAGTTTCTCCAGTTCCTCTTCCTAGCAAAAACAAATAGGAAGTGGTTGTTATCCTGTTAGTTGATTTTGAGTTTCTTTTTTAGTTTGAGTTTGACTTTTTTTTCGAGTTTTGAATTCTAGCCCTGTTGATATGGATATTTCACTGCCGCAAAAGAATCTAGTGTTTATACAAGAAGAGAACCCACGCTGCAATAACTTATATATAAGAACCATCCAGCGAAACTACCACACAGACATAGCTCTGAATATTGAAATTTCCCGCCAACTTCCGCGAGTTGCCGACCTGACGTTTGACAGTTGCGGCCCGTAATTAAAACTGATTTTTGGTACGACATTTTCGGAGTTCCAATCCGACAATATTGGCTTTTTCGGAGACATCGTCGCTGGTGAATTTTTTCATGTCGATTTTTTATATTTTAAAATTGAAGTTTGGTTTTTGTTTGACATTGACGTGAAAGTTAATGAATTTTCTAATGTTGTGCTTGGAAGATTAATTTTGTTATCGATAACTGATGGGATGGGGCATTAGTAGATTAGAGTATGATTAAAATTTTTGCTTGTTTTGTATATTTCATTTTTCGAAGTCGTGGTGGCCTGCTGGGTAAAGAGCCAACCTCTCAATGAGGGCGTGGGTTCGATTCCAGGTCAGGCAAGTACCAATGTAACTTTTCTAAGTTTGTATATACTTTCTAAGTATATCTTGAACACCAATGACTGTGTTTCGGATGGCACGTTAAACTGTAGGTCCCGGCTGTCATTGAACATCCTTGGCAGTCGTTACAGGTAGTCAGAAGCCAGTAAGTCTGGCGTCAGTCTAACCAAGGGGTATTGGGTTGCCCGGGTAACTGGGTTGAGAAGGTCAGATAGGCGCTCCTCGTAAAACACTGGTACTCAGCTAAATCCGGTTAGACTGGAAGCCGACCCTAACATAGTAGGGAAAAGGCTTGGAAGATGATGATGTACATATATTTTATTTTTCCTTTTTCCTCTCTTTTCAAACTATATCGTCTACTAAAAGAGTCATTTTGGGTTGGTATTCAAGTATTTTTTCTCTAAGACTTGAAACTGAGAGAACAAAATTCCTGTCTATTCTTCAAACAATTATTCTTCGACACTGCATCTAGACAGAACATTAAGAATTTTCTTTTAACTCAGAGTACATTTCGCAAGATGCAATTAAAAGCATCCTAAAATGCTCTTTGAGTAGTAAATTCATTTTTATTACTCTCAATCGTCTGCATTTACACCGTCTAATAACAACAGGCCTTAGTAATTTGGAATATTATTAGAGATAAATGTAACGGCTTGTCGCGCAGATAAAATTTAAAGACCCTTGTCAAGGACTGTAGCGAATTTTAACAGGTCGAGATAAACAAATTGCTTTGAATGCGGCCCACTGTTACACCGAAGTGTAATAATAAAATTAAGTAGGTACATGACAGCAATTATAAAAATTGTAAGGTATAACCGAAGGTTAATCATAAGACAATCTCTAAAAACATATTTTTCTATCAGATACACTTTTCTGTTCAGTTGGAAACTTAGTACTACTACTAGTTTCTTTGAAAGCAATATATGTATATCGAAGATACTAAGACAATTTTGATGGCAACCGTAATGAGAAAAAGTGACATGCCAGAAATGTGACAGTAACAGGGTGTTCTCCCTTGCTGCTGCGGCTGCGGGTTGCTTGCAAGAGTTACCACGGTCCTGTGCGGCAAATGTTTTTGACATTATGTACAGAAGCCAGCAGGTCAAACCTACAGGAACCTGTAAATATTACCAATTGAATAATTTGATGGTTGAAAATCTATTAGTGAAATTTAAGAGATTGAGTAGGTAAAGTACATTGATAAGCTGGCATCTGTTCACACACATTTTTGATACAATCAAGAGTCAGTGCCATCGATTGGAAACAAAACCGATCAAGAGTGAATTTAGTTTCCGACACGTACTTTACTGTTATACGATTCTAAGAATCGATAACCTCTCAATCGAGTCTGAATGTCATATAAGACACGATTGGTGTTCGAGAGCTTATTGAGAGCTCCAATATTGTGGCCAATTCAGTTACGAATGATATTCCTGTGGATCTAGAGATGGGCACGACCAATTTTCTATGAATCGATGAAATATCAAATCGTGCTTCAGATATTTTTGTTAAAGTAAAAATTATGGTATGGAAATGTTTCTTTAACTGTATTTATGTAAATGTTAGTAACATACATACTTTTATGATTCGTTTAGTAAGAAACCGATTTAACGCGATTATATTTTTCACTGATGGTTAGTGGTTGCAAAAGGGGGACTGCGAAGGATCTTGGGTTAGATTTTTAGGTTGGGCCAAAATCGCTTCGTGGATTTACAAACTTGCACAAAGCAGCCCAGAGTCTAGTAGTTGATAGACCGTACATTGGACTCAGAGAGCGAGGAGAGGAGACTCATTGGGCTAGAAAGCAGCCGCCGTGGTCATAGTAGGTATTTTCCGTACTGTTGGGCTTCACATACAAAATATTATGAGTTGATTTACAATCTCTGACTGGCTCTCTTTGATTTTATAGTAACGTGGCTGTACTTACGATAATAACTTATCGCAATAGAAAAATTCTCACAAAAAAAATCTAAATACACTCTACATACACCAAATAACACTACGGTGTGACAGTCAGAACCTTTTGAGGTAAAATTTAATATCGTATATTTGTAAGGAAGGGTCGCTTCGATTGAAATGGTTTTATTGTGTTAATTATGCAAGAGAGTGTAATTAAATTTCGTGGCGTGTGTCAGTAATGTATTTGAGCTCTTTGACTATGATTATACTCGTTCATATATGCAATGTTTGATGTTAAAGTGAATGGCGAATTTGATTGTAGGTGCCTTGTTCTGGCAACCTTATTGCGTAATGTGTATAGGAAAATCAACCTTATTTTCTTAGTAATAAATGCGAAAGTAGCGATCCCTTTTTGGTATGGTTTCAAGGTAGAACTGTTTAAACTGTGTAGAGGGCATTAGGTAACAGAATAGACTGAAACTTTTATGAGGAAGATTCAAAATGAGAGTGAAATGTATTAAGATAGTCTAGATTGTCAAAATCAATATTACATAAATGTAAGAAAATATATCGATTCAACCGTCAATATCGGTTACGTCGAAACAGAAGAAAAAAATAATTTTTTTTGCTACTCTGCACACTTAGATAAAAAGTAGCCATCTTTAATAAACTGACTATCTTATACTGAAAGAATTTTTAAAATCAGTCCAGTAGTTGGTGAGTTTTGAGGGGCCAAGTAAACAAACAAAACTGACCCACCACCTTGTGGGAAACACAGCTGGAAAGAGAGAGAGAGAAGAGAAGAGAGCACATCAGAAATACAACATAATGAGTCAGTTTCATTATAATTCTTTTGACAATATAACAAAAAGAGAAAAAAACTAATAATACAACCTTAAAACTCGCTTTTACAAGACACAATTAAAAACCAGGTTTTCTTCTAAAATAAAAAGCAATATTACTTAAAGCATGGCAACATCTCTTTGTCCCAAACGACCGCCCCATTCGCTACTTCTCGCAAATTGTCACTTTACCAACTGTACCTTAACAAGCTAGTACAATAGCGTGCATAAAAAACGGGCCACTTATTTGTTTTGTCGTTAGAGAAGGTACGGAGTTTGTTAAGGACGCTGATCAATTTTGCATGCCCTATTGTGTTTAAGATATACGTAGGCAGTGTTTTGTTATCATTGAAGTCGTGGTGGCCTAGTGGTTAAAGCAGCAGGCTCTCGAGTATGAGGGTGCTGGTTCAATTATGTTATTTTAGAAAAGTTATAAGTACTTTCTAAGTATATCTAAAACACCAATGATTGATTAAAGTTGAAGGAAAACATCTCGAGGAAACCTGGACTATAAAGTCTGAAATCACTAACCCGCATTGAGCAAGCGTGGTGGTTAACGCTCAATACTTCTCTATGTGAGAAGAGGCTTATGGCCAGCAGTGGAACGATAAAAAAGGCTGATGATGATGAGGCAGTATTTAAAATTAGGGGTTACATGTACAGGTTAAGAAAGTATTTTGTTGAATATACAGCGTCACTTTTTTGTCGGCTTACAAAGGCAGCCCAATTCATGTATCCAATAACTGAAATAAAAACACCCTTGTCTCGTAGAAAGAATGATCTACTCGGTACGTGCACTGGGTATGTATTCTCTACAGTTTGATAGGTAAACATTTTTAATAGGGTGTTTCATAATGTAATTTAACTATTTATTAAAATAATTATTAACAATACAAAAATAATAATCGCATACATACGAACACTTTTGTAAGACGACAAAAAATTCACGTTGTATAATTTATGAAAAAAAAAAAACAACAGAGTCTTCAGTTCAGAACTCTTCAAGCTAAATGATGCGCCGTCTCCAATCAACAGACTCACGGGAATTGTAATCCCCACCCAGATATAATGACAGTGATTGCGGTCAGATTTATTTTAATCTTTTGTGTCAAATCTGTACGGATGACATAAACATTTTATTTTTATGTATATTATACTTAGAAAAACTTTTGTAGGTGTAAACCAATAAAAACTTTATAACTTAACATAAATTATATTAAAAATTAGTTAAAAAAAATGGAGTAACGCTCTTTATATTACCGCATTTTATTTAGAAGTAAGCAAATTATTGTAAAAAAATTGTACATATTGAAGTAACAATAAACTATTTATTTATATTTAATATATGATTCCTTATTTTCTGTGGCATTTTGAGGCATTAGCATTTTCATATATATATTTTTTAAATATAAAAATCAAATAAAAATATTTTTTTTTAATATTTTTTTTTTGCAATACAAAAAAAGGAATAAAAATATGTTATTGTATGATTTTTTATTACATACAAAACATTAAAATAATTTCAGCCTATGATTGTTTATAATACAAAAAAGGTTTAATAGAAAACCTTTTTCAAAATAAACAAATAGTTTTCTTTTTCAAATCACAAAATAATCAAAAAGTAAATCCTAAACAAAAAAAAGAGCACTGCGTCCTTAAATTTGGCCCAAAGTGTAATGGGCTCGTTACATCCCGAGGGCCCTGCAAACACGAGGGTTCCCGTTTTTCTTAGAGGTCTCAATTTAACTTGCCTTTGTCACAACCCTATACGCTATTATTATGAGTCTTTACTGATTAAGGGACAGTTTGAAAGGAGGCAAAATAAGAGGGATTGAGGAATGAAGGCTAGCTATAATACTGGTGGAAAATAATATTACCAATGGAGCAAGAAAAAAAAAATAAAAAAAGCTTTAGCGTCGTATAACATGCGATATGTAAACTTGAATTGGTTAAATAGTTTATTAAATACTTTGAATCTTTGGAACAACTATATTTTTGGTATTTTTTTTCGCGCCCTATATAAATTTTGTACTAAAACTATGTTGCTACCTCTTTTTAATATTACTATATACGATCTCATCACCAAAAGATTTAAATTGAAGGCTAAGCAGAGCACTTGATTATCATGCGACGACCAGATGGCGTGGTGGTTCGATTCCCGCATAAGTCAAACATTTGTGTGCATGAACATGGGTGTTTGACTTGGTCTGGGTGTTTCTATGTATAATATGTATGTATTTACAAAAGAAAAGTATATAAGTATGTTTATCAGTTGTCTGGTACCCATAGTACAAGCTCTGCTTAGTTTGGGACTAGATGACGTTGTGTGAATGTGTGAGGGATATATTATATTATATCTAAGCTTTTTACAAAGAAATTGACTTTAAAATAAACTCAAGAATAATATACATAGTACATACAATTACAACAAAAGCTGTACTTCAAACTATAGCCGTTAACTGGAACAAGCAAAGGGAAATGGGTCGGAAATTGAAAAACGCTCAATACGACTATGACAGGCGTGTAATGAAATGCTAAGTTCCCTTCTATAAAAACTTATTTGCGTGGAAATTATTATTGCTGTTGGTTTTCTGAGGAGTATTGATCATGATGGGGTAATAATTTGTGGGAGTCAACCCTTCTTTAGCGGCATGTGATCCCAAAATAAAATAATTCATAGTTCGACTCAAAACTCTAGCTGCCTAATTGTCTAAACACACTATGCCGAACGTACGCGACCGAAGTTCCGCGGCTGATTTTACGTTCCAACGTATTCGGCTGATATGACAACCATAAGTGCCGAACTTACGCGGCAGAAATTCAGTTGCGCAATTTTGTGTGTATATTGTGTTTCGAGCGCTGTTGTGGTGTCGTGTCGTGTTATCTAAACAGCCGGACAGACAAATGCAAAATATAATAGTCGCGTATAATGTGTGTTCTACAGAATACGTTGCCGCCGAATTTCCGCTGAACTTACGCCCGACTGAAGTTCGGCTGTACGCTATAACGTGACGTAATTTCGGCATAATGTGTCGCCAGTAATTCAAATAGCATTGCAGGCGTAATCATGCCGAACTTCCGTCGCGTATCCTCGGCATAGTGTGTTTAGACATTAAGACGTATACATAAGACGTGGTTTTAAAAAGTACCGATCTTATTGCTAGGTTTGGACCATTCACTTTGTTCAAGAATATGTTCAAATCTATCACTAAATCTGCTAAGTTTTTAAGAGACCACGTTTTATAGTAAGGTGGTTTGTTTCAAAATACACTAAAGGTCATATCATCATAAATTATCAGCCCTTTTATGGTCCCATTGTCGGGCACAGGCCTCCTCTCACACAATGAAGGATTGAATATGTATTTATCATAGCTAAAAATGTTTTAGAAGTAGGTTAAGAATCAAAGAACGTTCATAATCGGCAAACTATTTCAACTTAATGATATAAAAATTGACATAAGAACGACTTGATTATTTTTTTCATTAAAACTATAATGAATTTCATCGGTAATGAGGTCGCAAGCCTGATTTCCAGTCGCCATTTTCTTGGGAAACTACAGTGCGATTTAAAGCAACTACGTATACACTTCAGCGCGAAAATCCTACACGATCAAGCCCGTATTAACGAAATACAGGAATCCCTTTAATCTACATACCCTTTAATTCACCAAAAGGATCTTCAAACGTTCGCTGATTCAACACATAAGATATCCTTCAATGATAAAAGTCTAAAATGCGGTCCTCGTTACGGTAAAGTTATGAACAATGACTACGTGCTACGATCATTAGTGAACAAAAAATGTCTATGTATTGTCGTGTATAATGAGCATGCGTGTCGAGAGCAGACTATAGAAATTGGAAAAGGTTTTTTGTGATTTCTATGAAATTGTGAATGGTGTTTGATGTTCTATGAATAGATGTGGTATGTGTATTGATTTCGGCGTATCTAGTTTTTTTATTGAATTTGGCCCTTTTAAATAAGTATAGATGGTAGAACCATAACAATTTGACACTGAGGTTGATTATGTCCTCATGTTAAACACAGGACAGCTTCGAAAGGTTAGGTTAGGTATTTTCATCTGATGAGATATTTTTTATCTTTTAGTATATAAATGACTATTTTATTTATTTATTAATTAAAATACTTTTTATCCTTTAGCATGCTTGTTGACTGTAGTCTGGGTGTTATAAAATGTATTTATAAATATGTGTAAAGTATGGATATGTAGTTTCTCAGTTGTGTTGGTACCCATAACACAAGTTTATCAATAGCTTGCCATGGGGCTAACTGACCGTGTGTGAAAAAGGTGTCCCAATATTACTAATTTATATTTATGTATAAAAGACAAAACAGAATTAACATGCGAACAAAATCCTTCACAGCGCTCAAAAAGCAATTAAAACAAAACATAATCAAGGCACCAATAAATCTGTAGAGAGTGCCAGTTATAACAAGTTTGAGTACTCCGGCGACTTAATAATTGCCGAAGTTTAACAGTCAGCTTACGGAGGTCGGTATACTGACATAGTTTGCGCTTACACGAGTTTAGGTTAAGGATTAAAGGGCTTAGTAAACAGGAGAGCAAGAATTTCAAGGTCATTCATAATCTGAGATCAGTTTTTGGTATAAGGGCGACTTTTTTCTTTCAGGCTAGGAGGCTGTGTACTGCTTAACGTCTTAACCGCCACTGTCATGTATAGATGACAACCCAAAAAGGGTCCAGCATGCCACGGTCACGACTACCTGACAAACTTATAGGAAGTTTCAATCGATGTAATTCCAAACTCACCACTATATTGTAGGAATTATGGATTACTTCTTAGCCTGGCGCTGAGGGCACGTATTTCCTCTTTTGACGTGGCGGTAAAAAGGTTATCCATTCTCAGGAGTTATAAGGTGCGAGTACAATCCTGCACTTTCATTTGTTTCTTGAAGAGACTTGCAAGCCATTTTTAGATTGGAGTAGATTTATGTAGAATTTAGATTTTTTACTCCATTTCCAAAACCCTCCCTATAAAACACTGGTATTCACAAGGCCGCTTAACTAGAGCCTCTTGATATGGTCGAGGCTCTTGGCCATAAGGCTATTGGCCGTAACGATAATCGGCACTATGACAGCCGTATCGACGTTTCACATGGCGACACCCTCGTGCGCTAAGTCGAGATACTTCATTTGTTTTTTGTTCTCAGCTCTCACGTTACTTCAGCAGGCTTAGCATGGCAACCGTAGAAACAAGTTTTGTCTACCGGAGAATGGACATAATGACAGAAAAGTGACAGATTGACGTAAGATTTCTTTTGACACGTAGAAAAGAAATTTTTCTTTTCTAGTTATAGCGACTTGACAGGTCGCGCCATGCTTGAACATAAGACAGTCATGTTGACATTGACAGAAAGAGCTTTGTTTTTTCTTGATAGAATAGACATAGAATCGCCATGCTGAGCCTGCAGCTTATGGTTATGAAGTAAGAAATTCCCAGACACCTGATATGACCATTTCCAGCCATTTCAAAAATACAGACAATCCCATTCACGTCTGAATGTTGTATGGTACCATTGTGTTTTGGAAAAAACAGGTTTCGTCGCGTATTTCGTACAAAAGTGTATTGTTCCGTGTTCATATTTAAAAAGTTTTTTTCAATACAAATGTACTGACTTTCCATGTGTGCACGGCGTAAAATATAAAAGTTTATGAGCTAACACAGTTTTAGTTGTGGTTCGTTTTAAAAAACTGTGAATTTTAAATTCTAGGTCCTTTATTTTTCAAAATCTGGCTTTGTATTTTTTGTTACCTTTACCTTACTTATTTTTATGCATATTTTGAATTATGTCGAAAATAATATTATTAAGACGATTAAAAATTACCTTTCAAAGAGAAACGTTTAAACCAATTATTATGAAATGTTATAAAGAAATATATGAGTTTCTGGAGACTAGTTTGTTTTTTCTTCTATTTGCTACAGGTAGTTAGAGGTCCATATTTTATGGGTAAACCGGGACTCTATTACTAAGACTTCGATGTCCGCTTAGTTGGCGAATCTGCCTGTCTGTATCTCATGAACCGCAATAGTTAGTTAAAGTTTTCACAGATATGTATTTGTGTTGCGACAATAACAAAAAAAAACAAATACTGAAAACTACAACAAAATAAAATTTTAAGTGGGCTACCATACAGAAAACGTGATTTTTTTTTTCGATATTAATAAAGCGCTTGAAATATCCCCAAAATATTCAATATATTAATCACTCAAAAAAAGTAATATCTAATATTTAAAATAAAAATTTATCCACCAAAAGGCATTATTTTGTGGCCGTCTTATAGATAATAAAATGCCCAACTCGCACTTAGCCGATTTTTTTATACGCATGTGTTATCTATCACTCATGCTACGAATGGAACTACGGTCAAAACTTAGTTTATGAACCTTAAGTACCTAGTTCGAATTAATTAATTCTGATCTTAGAGGATTAAACTTTATAAGTACTGTTGACACAAAAGTTAGGGATAGCCGACGACATTGTTGTAAATCAAATACATGCCCTTGGGTATGGACGTGAATCTATAAATTTTCGGCCTGACTTTTACAGTTGCCGTTTCCTCTAAGGAGATCAGCCAGCTACGCATAACATATTATAGTGCACAAGCATTTGGGCAGACACAGGTGCACTCTCAATTCGCTCACTCTCATAGTCCGATGGGACGGCAATCCGACACATCCGGAGAGAGATTGGGCACAAGACAGATATTTACGTGCTCTCCGATACACGGGTGTACCATCTCAATCATCAACTTTCGGACTCCGGGCTGCTTTTGTGAAAGTTTCTTGAAACCCACAAAGCGATTTCGGAACCTAAGATAATATGCTCAGCAGTCACGCTGTTCAACTTTTGTATTGTTTTGTATTATTCAAGTTTGTATTTGTATTTTGTATTGCAGTGAGTTGCGCGAAGACATTGCTAAACGTCAAAACACGGTATTCAAAAATAATCCTCGCATAATTCGATATTAATCCTAAAAAACCTAACCGGGTTTATGCTAAAGGTTTCATATGTAATTCAAATGAAAGTAAGTTCTCGATTTTTTGTTGGGATTTAATAATTGGACGGAAAAACCCGTCATAAGTATTCATAACGGTGGATGTTATTGAATTTGTTGCGAACCAGTAATGGGGGCGAGAGTCTCGTCTTACTGTTCAACAATACAACCTGGTAACCAGCGTTTTTTTCGCTACCGTTCCATTTTTGTATGTATGAAAACTGATCTCGTGGGTGGTTCGGATTTATTTTATTATTCTACATTTAAATATTATTTTATCTTTCGGTTTTATTCAAAAGTTAGAATATCTTTTTGTATTTAGATGTTTTTAAAGTTTGGATTGAAATAAAATATACTAGGTGTAAAGGAAAGTGGGTATACCTCTGAAGGGAGGTCAATGTACTTGTAAAACTGAACAAATTTCAACAGAAAAAAAACGAAATTCGACAATAATTTTCGAAAAAAATATCGAGCGTTTCATAGAAAGTTTAAACTTGCAGTCTAAATTAATAAAGTTTGGATGCCCAATTTTTGTATTTTTTTTTTCATTGAAAAGCGTTCAATTTTATGATTACAGTGACCTCCCTTCGGATGTATACCCACTTTCAGTTACACCCTGTATTATTTCTGTGGTCAATTTAAAAATTGAACAAACCTTTCAGTCGCTAGCGCATGAGTTGGCAAGGATTTTGTCTTTTTTAATGACAATAAGTTCGCGCAACAGACTTAAAAAAAATAGTGGTCCTTTTATGTGCTTTTCGTTAATCGATGGATATATTCCTTGAAATATGGTCTGTTTTCTCCTAACGATTTTTTCCAGGTTACGTACCGGGGTACTGTAACAAGTTATCAAAGACTCATAAACCAAATTACCTCTATCTACAATTTGGCGACCATATTTGCTATTACCCGACCTTCAAAGGCAATTAATTTATCGAAAACTCCAAAACCATGTACACAGGGCCACACAAGTTTCACAATATATTGTAGGGACGTATGTAACGTTAATTAACAGACACTGAGTGGTGTTGGGTTCTCTTAATTAGTAAAGTTTTGGGCAGCGGTCACCTAATCTCAGGGAGGGTCAGACAGCAGAAATAGGTACGTCTATAGAAAATATTCACTAGTAAAGTCCTTTTGGGTTCCGATTTTCAGTTTGTGGTGTTTTTATAATAATAAATAAGCCCGCAGGGCATCTGAGGCGGATGTCGGGGAGTAGCGACCCCGCGGGTACCGAGTGCTCCAGGGAGAGGATACTGTCCCTCACCTCCGGCTTGCCGGAGTGAACCCTGAAGGGGGATAGGTCTCCCGCCTCTGGCTTGCCTTCATTGGCCGTCCAGAGTGGAGTCGCTAGAGCAATGCTCGGAGGGTGAATGCCTCGGGTAAGTGGCGAGTGGGCACAGAGATGCTGGACCCTGGCTTGATGCCGGTTTTAAGGCGCGTGATCTGGGTAGAAAGCCGGCCGGGGCAACCTCACCCTTCAGCCGCTCACGTCCCCGTTGCCCCCTTGTTGCGACTTAGCGACTAGTTCCCGGGGGCCCGGTAAGTGAGCTGGCGAGTCTCCTCCTGCCATTTTTACATGTATTTATTACATTGTTATCGGCAGGGAACTATTCCCATAGTTTTCCCTTCCCTAGTCCACTAGCATCCCATCACAATAACCCAAGTAGATTTTCTTCCATACTTAGCAATAGTTTAGCACAAACCGGGGGTTGTCCTTGGGTACACTTCTATAGTGTATACAGGGATAATCGTCGGTTTTGTGTCACCATTACATATATTAAAGTTGTCTCAAAAGGGCTTCAGCGTGTTGGCTTCGGCCCCACGTTCGCCTTCCAAAAGTCCGGGACTCTATAGTCCCGAGTACATACAAGAGACATACATAATAATAATAAAACTTTATTTCAGACCAAAATTACAGTCCATAAAAAAAAAAAAACAAATTACGAGATAAACAATAAAAAAAAAAAAAATATTTTAAATATCTGAATGACGCTGAATGAGACGTCATCCAGTGCCATATAATGGGACTCTGGAATCTGTCCGCAACGATGCACACGAGGCTGTTGGAGCTGTCGCGCACTCGCCGCATCAGGGATGCTATCCGTGACCTTATCAGTGCAAAAAAATCTGGCACCCTTCTTTCCGCAAACATCCCGGACGCACTGCAAAAGCGCGGCAGCCCCAGCATCACCCTAAAAGCGTTGTTGTACTGGACTCGTAGAGCATTGTACGAGCGTTTGGTGTAACTGACCCACAGGGCGCACGTGTACAGAGATTGACAGTACGCTCTGAATAGTGTGATTTTTACATCATCTGTACATCGCGCAAACCTGCGAGCCAGCATGTTACACCTCACTATTAGTTAGCATTAATATATAACTTAACCTATAGATATAGATATATAAGGCGTGACAAAACTAGTGGACCATATTTTTCTAGGTTATCTAGTACATGTGGGAACCGGCTGACATGGTATGGGCATGTAATTTGGAGGAATGAGGATCATGTTGTGAGGAAAGTCTTGAACATGAATGTGGATGAATACAGAGGAAGGGGCGACCAAAGAAACGATGGATGGATTGCGTGAAAGTTGATATGGCTAGAAAGAATATAACTTGTGAGATGACGGCAGATAAAAGAGCGTGGAAGACAAAAACATGCTGCGCCGACCCCAAATAAAACTTGGGAGAAGGGCAGGAAGATGATGATGATTATCTAGTAAATGGTAAGGATCATGTTTACAACAAAAAAAGTCATGTAACCGACAACATATTTTATTAAATTTAATATAACATTCCCCAAATTGTGCGCATAACGCCGTTCTCTATGAAGGCGATCGGTTGTTGACCCCTAAGTCATTCAACTTTTTTATGGTAAACATGATCCTTAGCATGAACTAGATGACCTGTAAAAGCACTGGTTTTGTAGCACCCTATATAATACAGTGATGGCCTAATGGTTAAAGCGCCAGCATCTTAAGTATGGGAACGAACAAGATCCTTGGCATGTACTAGATGACCTGTAAAAATATGGTGCACTATGTTTGTTAGACCTTATGTACATAGATTAAAAACACACTTTCGTCAGAAACGATGAAAGTAACTTCAGACAAGATCAGAAAATAAAACGACGTCAGACGTCACATAATAGCACAGCGTCCCGTTTCACAGAATCAATTTACCTGTATCTACATTCTACTGAAAATTTCCCATAGGAAATAAGCTAAGTTTGAACTACCAAATTGACTTGGAAGTGGCGAACGAATAACAAAAGATATTCTTGGATGATCGCTTTATTTGCTGTCCTAGGTGAGGTAATATGCGATGCGAAGCTATTAAAAATATAGGTGATGATTATGAAAATCTAAGTCATGGTGGCCTAGTGGTGAGAGAGCCAACTTATCAAGTATGAGGGCGTGGGTTCGATTCCAGGTCGGGCAAGTACCAATGCAACTTTTCTAAGATTGCATGTACTTTCTAAGTATATCTTGGACACCAATGACTGTCTTTCGGATGGCACGTTAAACTGTAGGTCCCGGCTGGCATTGAACATCCTTGGCAGTCGTTACGGGTAGTCAGAAGCCAATAAGTCTGACGCCAGTCTAACCAAGGGGTATTGGGTTGCCCGTATCACTGGGTTGAGAAGGTCAGATAGGCAGTCGTTCCTACCACTGGTACCTGGCTAAATCCGGTTAGCCTGGAAGCCGATCCTAACATAGTTGAGAAAAGGCTTGGGAGATGATGTATCTAGTCTTTTGATTTGGGTGGGTACAAAAATTAAAACTTAGTTCCAGTAGTTCCCGTCTACTTACATGCGTAAGAGCAATTTTTCAACCACCCATTGCATAAAAGGCTACTTTTGTTGCGAAGACCGACATCCACGCGGGCGGAGCCGTGGGCGACCGTTAGTTAAAATGATAAAATTACTTTGTTCAGGTAAGACAAAAAGTAAAGTATTCGTGGCAAATTACATGATCATCCAGCGACATGTTATGAGTTTTGGTAGAACTTGCATTTTTTTTTAATTTCTTATTGTTCTCAGAATAGTAGCAACGTAGATACTTTGTAAAATTGGATATTGAGGGATTTAATTTTTCATTAATATACAGAATGCATTTCTGCGAATTCGTTATCTGGATAAAATCGTCTGCTATTGTTATTTGGTGAAATTCTGTTTTAATGTCTTCGTAAAGGAGTTTTTAATTTTTAATTAATTTAAAATAATTTTGAAGGGTACTTTGACAGGATAAAAATTCTCGGAAATGGCCGTGCACTTTCAGAATCGTGTATCACTCGTGCGCACTTAAAGATTTTTATCTTTTAATCAGATGTCCATCTTAATGCATAAAAATCCTCATAATCGTTTTAAGTCCAAAAATTAAGAAAATATTTCTCCACGAATAAATTCCACGAAAAAAACTTTCGAAAAGGTTTCGAACAAATTTCTGAAAGTTGAAAAATTCCAAAAATTCCGTTGTACACCCACTAACAGTTTTGCCGTGCGAAATTTTTTTGCTAACTCATCGAGCTTAAAATTCCTAAGGTTTTTTCGAACCATGAACGACCTTTAAGAGATAAATTTTTACAGGTGTCTCTGATTTATGTCAAAGACATTTAAGGGCAGGTATTTTGAGAATTTTATCCTCAAGGCCTTTGATCATTCCCTCGGATTCTGTTCCGCTATCAAGATAAAGGTATCAAAAGGTGACAATGGGTTCCGTAAAGTTTTTGGGACCCTTTCCGAATTTTCATTTGCTCGGCTACAGTGAGGAAAGTTGGAGTCTCGAATTTCGCAAATTTAGGAAATTTAGTCGTCCCTTGTTTTGTTGTTCAACAAAATGTGTTCGATAACAAGATAAAGGGGGTTTTGTTTATTAGATGAAAATGAAAATTTATTGTGACTTGGAGAATTATGTTCAAAATGTTTTGTGTGTGCAGTGCTGTTTCAAGATGTTCATGTTTTTGGGCTGCGAGTTGTTCGTAAGAGATACCGTGGCCCTGGCACACAGGGACCTCCAGAAGGAACATAGTGGGTTTTAGTCAGTAAGAGTCTGACACTCCCTCCAGCTGCACCCTCAGCGGGAGGGGTCATTTGATGATTTCCCACGAAAAAAAAAGATGTTCATGTTTTTAGTTAGATATTATGACAAAAAAGTTTGACGCGTGTTTAAAATCATTTTGGATACCATTTCTTCTTTAAACATGTGTCAAACGTCTGTCTAACTTTTGTGTATTGATTTCCTTACTTATAATTAGTATGTACGTCATCTTTTCATTCTTCCTTCGCTTTTATTTTTGTGTCCAAAATGCCTTAAAGAAACAAATAAATAATTTTATGTCTTGTTTAAAATTTTCTCCTTGTGTGTCGGTCCCGTCTTGAGCAAGTTTTATCCGTGTTTCTTACTAATTCAATAAGCAGCGAGAGCTCCTTGGAGTCTTAAAACTGTTTAATTTTTATTCTGTCTTCATAAACGGTGCACTTGGAAGTTTTCATTTATAGTGGCGAAAATCTTTTGTTTTTATAAAAATGTTTCTGTTTTTTAATGTTGCTTTAGGGGATTTGGGAAATTGGGATGGATTAAAGTCTAAGGGCCCGTTTCACCACCTACAAATAACTTCCAGTTTATTTGGTAGATAATTTCATACAAATTCTGTTCTATTTTTGAATTTATTTTGTAGATAGTGATTATTTTGGACTACTATTATCTGGCATTTAATCAAATATTTTTTGGCAAAATTATATTTAAGCATCTGAAGCACAAGAAATAGAAATATTCTGTGGCTCTTTTTATCAAGTCACCAATTTATTGTAGTTTATTTTGGTATTTCAATAGATGCGTACATATGAACCACGCTTTTTAAAGCATTGAAGCCATTTTTAGTTCCAGATATTTTTATATAACATCTCTCAGCTTGTCAAGATGTTTGAAAGTGGTTAAAAAAATCATTCACATGAAAGTGATACAAGAAAATGTAACAAATTCGACTACGAAAACTGACTGCAAACCAAAATGATCAACATTGACACAGACTCACAACACTAAAGTGCATTTAGCAAAACTGAACTTGCAATAGACGGATCACAGACTACTACACTCCACGTTCCAGTGCATCTGCATCTGCAGTGCAAAGCGATACATCTGCTCTACCGGGGGCCTTTCCGCGTTTCATCATCAAACCCTAGCAAATTTTGAGCTTTGATCTTGCTACGCTGCTAACTGTTTAAAGATTTGATCTATCACTAAAGCCTTTAATGTTGACTCCAACGATCCTGACGGCGCAATGGTTACCACGCCGGACTGCCAAGCTGTGGGTCCCGGGTTCGATTCCCGGCACGGTTGACATTTGATGATGAATATACCCTAGTAGTCGGTGTTTTTAGGGTTACTGATGGGCGGATAGGCCCCGAGCTACTAGAGCCATTACAAGTCAAAGTATTTTTTTGCTCTTCAGTGCTTTTGGAAGTTGGTCTATAAGCAATGCATCACGTACATCGTGGTAGTGTGAGACCCACCCAAAGCAGAATATAGCTAAAACTAAACGGACGTAACACTAAAGTGTTTCCGAAACTCCTTGAGTTCGAGAACATTCTAAGATGTTTGCTTTATCTCGAAAACAATTACTTTCTGGCTATCGGTTTTGGATCGCGTCAAGATGGCCGACCGAGAGAATTGAAGATCAACAGACTAGTTAAGTTTACAACATCTGAAGTGTAATTCGGTTTGTTATAAGAGGATTTTGTGATGTTCACGAGATAAATGTGTTAACATTTAATCTTGTTGTTGTATTATGAATGTGGGAGTTTGTTTGTGTGGATTTCCGAAGATCTTGCTGTTGCTTAATCAATATCTATTGAACGGTTTTTGCATTTCGAAACAAAAATATTTTATGATGAACCAGGTAAAAAATATTTTCTTTTATATTTTATTCATTTGGTAGTCGAAATAAAGTAAGAGGTAACAGAAGTCTGTCAACTACATATAAGTACCACACGGGTTAATAATAGATAAGTTATAACTTTTGGTTTTATATACATGTAAAAGTCCTGTCCTTAAATTTAGATGTATTTTTAATTTAAATTTTTTGCAAGCCTATATGGTAGGATATGGTCAATGCACCTTTTGTATATTATTATTAAGATCTCCATGTACCCATATTCGCAAAAATAAATAAATTTGAATTTGAATTTGGGTTAGTTTCCTAAGCGAATTGATCATTGTGCCTTTTGAATTTATTCATCATCCTGCTTTTGGCTCTGGCACCAAAGACTCACAATCAAAATTAACTTAGTTACATAATTAATAATAATAACTTAGTAACATTATGAAATATAGAGGCCTGCAATTTACCTACATAGAGAAGGAATGCTTTTCCGAGTATATATAATGAGCATTAAAATTTACTGCCGGTTATATCTGGGCTCTAAATGGATCCATGATTGGTCCTAGCTATATAATAAACCACTGTAACACGTTTCAAAACATTGTAGAAAGCAAATAAAATATATGAGTATTTTAAATTTCAGTGGCTAGCATTCAAAATGCTTCCAATATACAGACGCCAGCACATCAAGCTACTACAAAACAGTCAAATTTACTAAATGGATTTTCAACTTTATCGCTGAAGCGTACAGTTCAAAATTGACTGGGAAAAGACAGTTTCAGGTAGTGATGTGCTGGCGTATGCAGGTATGATACACACTAGAATTCATTTCATCGTTACAAAAGCAACTTGGAAACTCCTTGTGTGTATGAATATTTGAAGCTATCGCCTAGTACTTACTCAGGGAGATATTCCTCAGGTCCCTGATCTCGAATCTGCAAGAAACAAAAGACGGTTTATTTTTTATTTTCTTCCAGTAGAGGGAGTCGTAAAAGCAACGGTTTATAGTGCACTGAAGTTTAAGAATATGCTGGATTCAAAGTTGGTAGTGTTCAAAATTCTCTATAACAATAGAATAGTAATATTTTCAATGCATCTTACGGCTGTTATGATCTTAAATGCGAATGTAACTGAGGCAATTAAGTTTTATTTTGAACAAAAGTGCTTTTAGGTGTTTTTGTAAATGTTACTAAGTATTTTTGTTCTTGTTCCGCAGTGTGGAGTTTTGGTTGGACATTTTACAGCCCCAACCGTTTATCGTTCCATTGGACTACGAGGAAATGATGCGTTCACCCTGTCAGTGTGACTGCGCAAATGCTTGTGCACTATATCCTGCGCAGCTGGTCAATCTCCTTAGATAGAACCGTCGCTGTGGCCAACAATCGGTCTGGATGCTCCCACTTCTGAGCAAAGATCCTCCTACGCACCATAATAATAGGACGACTCCGTTGGCGCAATGGTAACTATGCCGAACTGCCGAGCTGAGGGTCCCGGGTTCGATTCCCGGTACAGTCGACAGACATTTGTGTGATGAGCATGCTGTTCCGATAAAATATGTATACGTGTCAATTATATGTAGTTTATCAGTTGTGTTGGCACCCATAACACAAGCTAATCAATAGCTAACCATGGGGCTAACCGACCGTGTATAAAAAAGGTGTCCCGATGATATACATTCAGAATTTTACATATTTAATGTTGTTCATCTATCAACCCTTATCTCCAGGGTCAAAACAGCCCAATCCTTTTAAAAGCGTTCCAAACATAAATTTGAATTTTCAAAAACTATAACAGAACACATTAAACAAATTCCCCAGCGTAAAAATATTTTTCTCGGCTATTAGAACTAAGTAGTGTTTCATGTAGTGAGAATGCGCCTTAAAACAAACATTTGCCGACTGAAAACACTGTTTGCGCAGGTAGTACTATAAATCTGGATTATGACCAGTATGCTAGGTTTAGACTGCAGTCCGATAAATTAGGCTCAAGCTTTGTCTTAGCGGAGAGGGTGGAGGGGGGTCGTATGCAGGATATTTGGAGGGCGTTATTCTAGTCTATCCTTTTACAATTAAATGCGAAAGTAAACTCTGTCTGTCTGTCTGTGTGTCACGTTTTCACACCAAAACTGCTGAAATGATTTAAATAAAATTTAGTAGACGTAAAGTCTTGTCTGAAAAAGGGTATAGGTTACTTTTTATCTCGGTGGGGAAAGTAATGCCAAAAGTAAATAAATTGTAAAAATTTTAGTTTTTCTATCTTTTGAATCTATAATTCTATATTTTGAAAGTCCAGATTTCCTTGAAATATTTTTCTTGGCCTATAATTAGTCATTAGTGTTCAAGATATTCTTAGAAAGTACATATAACCTAAAAAAACGATTGGTCATTGCCTGACCTGGAATCGAACCCACACACTTATACTTGAGAGTCTGATACTTTAAAGGTGCCTTAAAGAGAACAAAGTAAAGTTTATACAGGGTGATTTTTTTGTTAAGGGTGCCTTTAACAGAAAAAAATATACAGGTTGAGATTTTTCTCATGTGACCGGACTCCGGATTTCTGTCCAGTTCATGCTCAGTGATTACATGGGACTCAAACAAATATAGCGAATGAGAGAGCTCTAATTACGTCTCTGCAGATCCCCTTGGGGAGGACGACGTGGTGGTATCTTATTAAACTGTACCGTGGCAACATTTTAGCAAAATAAATAACTTGTATAAATAGTAACTTATATACAGGCTGGTTTAAAATATTTATAGACGTAACACGTCGCCACGTCATGAAGACCTTGGTCACTCCCCAAAATATTGATAACAATAAAAACTAAAGTTGCAAAGCTTCAACCTTCATTAGCGGAAATGTGTTTTAATTCTGCAAATTTTACATATTTACTTCTAAAATCATAAAAGTAAGTCTTTTATCTATTCAAGTATTATGTGCTGATTCGTAAAAAAACCCTGTATACTTTTCAATTAAAACAAATGAACCAAATGATTTTCTCAACGTTCTTTTTAATTCCATTGTTTATTTCAAACCTTATCACCAAGATAAAAAGGCCATGCCTACTACTACTACCCGCCAAGGTAACCTCCACTTCTGTGCTAAATTTCATCTCAATCGTTTCAGCCATTCTAGCGAGATAGCATCATAGACAAACAAACTCACTTTCACATTCATAATCATATCAGTAAGAATTCACAATACTGCTTAAAAACCATAAATGACAAATATACATTTTATGTATACGACGTATATTATATGTTTATGTATATTTATGTAACGTCATGTAGACAAAATACAAACTTGAAAGGCGATGTAAAATACAGATATTAAAATTGGACACAAACACTGTCTTTTACGAAACGGTACGAACAAAATTTATGTGCCTTCTTTAAAAGTATGAAACTTCGTGGCCGCATGGCACACCGTAGCGTAATCTGTGAGACATCCCATAGCTTTTTGCTGGTCTAAAAATGTCTAGGGAATAAAAGATATTTGTTTCAAATCCTTAGTCATTATTAAGATTTGGATGGATTTGAAAAAAAATATTTATATTATGGATTTTTACTTACATAAACGGGGAATTTTTTTACCTATAATTATTAAAGTGCACCTCTGACAAAAAGCAACAGTCATTAATAATATTTGTATTATTTTTTACAGAATAACATAGTATTAGCTTAAGCTTATCAAATGGATTAAGTAAATTAAAATTTAATTTCATTAAATGTTAAAATAAATATTTTTTTCTAAATTAGCGACAGACAGCTTTCACGACACACATAATATAGCTTTTAAAGGGTACATAGATCTAATTACGTCTACATAATTATATTAATTACACACTAAATCTTTCTTCATTAATCTTTTTAACTATTGATGAAAATTACACGAAATTCCTTTGAGTAGTTTTTGAGTTTATGGCGAACACACACAGTGCCATGTAATTGAGGACTTTGTTTGATTATTATACAGAGAATTATTTGAGATCGCCGTCAATATGTAAGATATTAGAAACTACTACGTCAAAGCAAAATATTGTGACACTACGGTGTACACAGAACTTGTAGCCATCTTATAACTTGGCTCCCACTGAAGCGAAACGTAAACATATCGAGACAGTAAACATGTCCTGCCATGTTCGGTAGCATTCGATTCTACCGAATATTCGTTTTAAATCGATCCCTATAATCGTTTTAGGAATTCGCCGTGTTGTGTTGTTGACTTTTGGCGGAGTTTAGCGAATGTGGACTTATGGTGGAAGATATATAGTCATTAAATGGTATCTTTTGAGATATTATTATTTACTAACTTTTCCCCACGGTTCCACCTGCCTCCCGAAGGACTTTTCTCTGACTCTAAACTACATTTATACCAAATTTTGTTTCAGCGTCAGGTGTTCACGTCACGAGTCACGCGTGATGGCGTGACCAAGGGAAGTAGGTTTTTTTATATATAGATATATGTATTTGTTTTTCAAAGTCATTATAATTTTAACTCTGGTTGAAGCTAATTATAACAATAATATGGCGGTAATTTTAGGAACTTCTAAATTTATAGCGTTCAAGAAAACAGACAAAACGCTTTAAAATATCAGAAGGAAGGAGAGAAGAAGGTATAGATTTGTATTTTCGGACAATTTAGAAGAAAATGCTAATATTGACAATGTCCTATTGTTATTATGCATACTTTTACGGTATCAGAGTAAGAAGCTAATTGAAAAAATATAGACATAATAGCAAAAAGTTGTAGGAAATATTTATTTTATTTAAAGAAAATAAATTTTGTATACGAACGATATAAAAACACAACATTAAAGAAATAATTTACATTGTTAATACTTATTTCTAAAGAAAAGTTCTCTAGCTTATATGCGAAAAGAATGGCATTTAGAGCGTCTACAAAATTCTGCTAAAATTCTTGTCTTTCGTCACACTATAGAACAAAGTCTAAATTTAAAAATAAATCAACAACATATTTTTTACCAACGATTTATTGCAAAAACATTTTTTTTTAGTTTCCTATTCTCGACTATTCCACTATCAGCACACCAACTAATCGCTATAGCACGCTTTCAATCCTCAATCTAAAACAACCTTTACAAAAGCGATCACTATCCCAAACTGACCCTTCATCAATTAAAGGGGTCTTCTTTATTGAAAGGGGGTCTAGCTATATTGAAAGGGGGTCTTTCAAAACTGTTTCAATGGGCGTTGGGATTTAGTTAGTTCATCGTGATAACACGTAAGGTGTTGATTAGGGTTTTAGTATGTATGTAAACTAATATCTAGAGAATGTTTGATATTGAATGACTTGATAAAGTTTTAGAATTAGATAGGTTATCGTAAATCTATTTTATAGGATATAATATAATATCATAATAATATATAATAATATATAATAATATCTGCACGGATCGAACGATCATAAGGTTAAGCAACTTTTGGCACTGTCAATGCGTGGATGGGTGAACATCTAGTCATCATGACTGTCTCCGTGTTTCAGAAGGCACGTTCTATAGGTGCCATTTGTACAAGCCTGATAGAAGCTAAATAGTCTGACAAGCTGTCTTACCAGTTGCTCAGGTAGTTGGATTGAGGAGGTCAGATAGGTAGTCGCTTCATGTAAAATACTAGCACTTAGCTACATTTGGTAAGGCTGGAAGCTAAACCTAACGTAATTTATGAATGGGCAGATGAAAATGAACTGATGATTTTTTGTGTTACACATTTTGATAATCAGATATTCAACTATAGTTAATAAGTAGTCTGACACAAATAGAGACCTCTACAAGAGCTAATTATTACCACCACAACTGTCAGACCGTCTCACCCTTATACGCCAACTAATACATATAATAAAATATTGAATACCCCTCATAGTTCTGTCTAGTACGTCGCACGCTTCGGCACTTAGACCCCCTCAGGTATTCCGTAAGGCGCAGTAAATGCATATTGACAATTCTGTCGCCAGCTTTGCAGCCAAATCGGTGAGGCACTCTATATCGTAGGTGAGGAGCTCAGTTATTTAGAGAATTCGATTCGAAGGCTGTGAGTTCAAAGATTTTTGATGTTCAGGTATTTTTTATTTTTGGGGGTCATTTTGTTTAGGTTGTGTAGTTTGAAGTTAGGGGCTAAGTAATGGCCTCACCTCACGTGGGTGAGATGAACATCTACATATATGTATGTCAAAACGGTGTTCTTCCGTTTTTCGCCAGACACGTTATTTTGATGGGTCATTTTTATCATGATCTGTATAGACGCCAGCACATCAAGCTACTACAATCTGTCAAATTTTTACACTGAAGCATATGGTTAAAAGTTGATTAGGAAAATTTGAAAGTTTCGAGTAGCTTGAAGGCTGGCGTCTATACATTTTTGATAGTCGTAAGGTATTCAGAAGCCAGAAAGACTGATGTCAGATAGGCTGTCGCTCTATGAAAAACATTCTCAGCTACAACTGCTAGGACTGGAAACCCACCACATATTTTGGGGCTGATTTTGTAGTTTTTTTTTTAACTACTGAAATGAGAAAAATATATGGGATTCATATGGGATAAAATTATGTAGATGATGATGAATGATATTAGGAATTGAATCGATAAAACTGTGTATGTGTGTGTCTGTGTTATTTTATTTATGCGAATACAAATACTGTTAAAAAAATATGAAAATAAACTTACTTCTTTATGTTTTGCATTGCACTTAATAAGGCTTCTTCGTTGTATGATGAAAATGTACCTGAAACAATTAAAATTATTCATTAAATGCGAATAGAAATTATTTATTCATTACGCAGATACAGCTGCACTCTCACATATGCCAATGGAAGTGATAAGCGATGGATGGGTCTGCAATTCTGCAAGATCAGGCGCAGAACTGACATTTACGATGCACAGGTGTATCAATCACCGACTTTTCTTAAGACTCACAAAGTAATTTCATCCCGAACTGGAAATCGAACCCGGGACCCCGTGCACATTACCAGATATGCTAAATGTTTGCAGGAGTCACCGCGGCCCTGGCACACAAAGTCCTCCAGATGGAACACAGTGGGTTTGTGTCAGTAAGAGTCTGACACCAGCGGCATCCTCAGCGGAACGGGTGATGACTTGTCACGAAACCAAAAAAAGACCCCGTGCACAGCAATCACTCCATACTACCAGGTACTAGACCAACAAATGAAACTTCAAATAATAGCAATATGACACAAAACCAAAAATTAATTTGCAAAACTTTTTACTATAAACGTGAACATAAAAGCAACTCCGAACATTATGTTCAAGAGAATCGTTTCATTGAATTACATTATTTTACGTTCAAACAATATTTTGATTTAAAACACTTCAAAGGAAAAATGAAGCCAAATGCTTTTGAAAAATTTGATTTAGTTTAACATTGAAGAAAAATAAATTGATGATTTTTTTTGTTCCAAAACTAACTGTGACTAGCGGCTTTATCTTTTTGTTGCTTTTTCTGTCATTAGCTGCCGTTGAGAGTGCAATTGGAAGAAGTGTCAGACTCTTACTGATTAACATCCACTATGTTCTTTCTGGAGGTCTTCGGGAGTCAGGATCGCGGTAACTCTTGGAAATATAACCTTTATTGAGAAAGGCTGCGCGAAGAACTTACCATGGGGAGACAAAACCGAGGGCAGAAGCTTTGTTTTAATATGTTGAAGAATAAAAACTCACTACATGACGAATGCATTAAAAACATCATAGAAAGGACAGTCGAAGGAAAAAGGGGAAGGGGTCGGCCGAGATATAGCTACATCAGACAAATTAAAGAGCTGGTGAAAGTTAGGACGTATCAGGAAGTTCAAGAGTTCATATGCAGAAATGGCAGCTGCACCGACAAGAGCTAGGTTCTTAAGTAAAAGAAGAATTTACAAACTGTATATGATCTTATGAGATCATAACACTGAATACCCCATTCAAAGAGCGATCGTCTTGTAACTAAGAGAGACATATCTATACTTATATTATACAGAGGAAATATTTGATCGTTTGTTTGTGTCCCGGCTGTCATTGAACATCCTTGGCAGTCGTTACGGGTAGTCAGAAGCCAATAAGTCTGACGCCAGTCTAACCAAGGGGTATTGGGTTGCCCAGGTAATTGGGTTAAGGAGGTCAGAATAGGCAGTCGCTCCTTGTAAAACACTGGTACTCAGCTGAATCCGGTTAGATTGGAAGCCGACCCCAACATAGTTGGGAAAAGGCTCGGGAGATGATGATGTTTGTGTGGATTCAATAGGCTCCGAAACTATACGAACGATTTGAAAAATTCTTTCACTGTTGGTAAGCTACACTATACCTAGTGTATAAAAGCCATGTTTTAATATGAGTACAGGAAGAAATTCCTCCAGCAGGCTTAGCATGGCAACCGTAGAAACAAGTATTGTCTTCCGGAGTATGGAAATAATGACAGAAAAGTGACAGTTTGACGTAAGATTTTTTTTGTCATTTTTTTAAAGCATTTTTTTTTTCTTCGATCGACATAAGTTTACAAGTGATTATATGCGAGTTGACGGGTCGCGACATGCTCGGGCAGAAGACATGTTGACATAGACAGAAAGAGCTTTGTCTTTTTTGATAGAATACATATAGGATCGCCGTTCTAAGCCTGTTGTAAAACCACGAGTAACTGCTAGTATATTGATATTTCAATGGCAATCAGCCCCAACATCTGTCTCCGTTATAATATTATCACGTTATATCTCTTCGCCGTGAATAGTTTATCGAAAGGTCACAGCCTATACGCGTATTTGCTGACAATAGGTCGTATTGAATTTAGGGGTTACTAGCTGTTTACTGCGGGTTTACTTGCGTTGTCGTAATAATTTCACTTTCGGTTGTTTATATTATTTGTACGAGTCATGTATCGTACAGGGCTCGTGCCATGCTCGTCCGCATACACATCAGCATTTTTATATTACATTGTTTTAGTCAAACCGCAGTATAAAGCACCAGAACACTTGAAAAGTCATATACAGCTGTACTCACCACATCAACATAGATAATATTCGTTACTTGGTAGTGAAGTATATAATAAATGGATGTTTTTTGACTGTGCCACAATCAGCAGCGCATATAATTATAAAGATTTCTTCTCAGCTTATTTTGTGTTCAGTGTGTTGGATTAAGGATCTTTCATCTAACAAAACAGAGTTTTCTTATCTCTTAACTTGAGATGTTTGGAGATGCGGAACTGTTTCAAAGAGGTATAACGGCTCTAGAAGGTTTTTTTGTCTCGGAGGGACCTCGTAGGACCAAGGAGTTGTTCGCAAGACCGTGGCCCTGGCATACAGGGACCTCCCGAAGGAACGTAGTGGGTATTGGTAAGTAAAACCCACGAACAAACTTTTATGGTTTTAATCATTTAAAGTCTATACTTCTCTTCTACCTTACCCACAGCGGAAGGGGTCATTCGATGATTTACTTACTACGTACAAAAGAGTCATTGCAATTTGCCGATCTTACAAAAGCATACGAAGATTAAGGATTTCCATTACAAACGAACAGACTCATATTCATATTTATATAAGTAGTTAGGAATATACTCGCTAACATAAATGTATACCTATGTATACATATTTACACGCAAAAGGTTAAGAGGGTAGGATTAGAAGCTTTTCAACTAAACCCCCTGTTTGTAATGTAAAGTTTGAATGGATTCTAGATTATTGTACAACTATTTCGCTAATAGCTAACGATGTGAAGTAGTCTAGCTTAGGAAATTCCTACTTATATTATAAACGTGAAAGTTTGTATGTATGGATGAATGGATCATCATCAGCCTCAGTCCCACTGATGGTCACAGGCCTCATCTAACACGGAGAAGAAGAGCGTTAATCACCACGCTTGCTCAATGCGGGTTGGTGATTTCAGACATTATAGTCCAGGTTTCCTCGAGATGTTTTCCTTCATCTTTACTTAGAAAGTTCATATAACTTAGAAAAGTTACATTAGTACTTGCCTGAACTGGAATCGAACCCGCACACTCATACTTGAGAGGCTGGTACTTTAACCACTAGGCCACCACGACTTGACTGGATGTTTGATAAAATTTCACATTAAAACTACTGGATGGATTTTGATGAAACTTTACAATAATATAGCTTTTGGACGACCACGGTGGCGCAATGGTCACTACCGAGCTGAGAGCCACGGGCTCGATTCCTGGTACGGTCGTCATTTGTATGATGAGAATGATTTTTCGCTGTGGTATGGGTGTTATAATATATGTATTTATAAATATATATGTGTAAAGTATATGAAGATTATCAGTTTTGTTGGTACCCATAACACAAGCTAATCAATAGCTTACCTTGGGGCCAACCGACCGTGTGAGAAGAAAAGGTGTCTAGATATTTATACTAATAATATAAAGCAGAAGAGTTTGTTTGTTTGTTTGAGTCTCTCAGGAACTACTGGTTCGATTTGAAAAATTCTTTCAGTGTTAGATAGCCCATTTAACGAGGCATTAAGGCTAGGCTTTTAGCCGTGTGCGTGGAGTAGTTCCAGTGAGTTAATTTATTTATTTATAATTTATTCTAGGCATTCTCTACCAGTCAACCATTAGGTGGAGGGGAAATAGAAATGGCAGGTGCTCAGAAGTGAAGTAAGTTAATATATATCAGAATAACTTATAGGTCATTTTTTATCCATGTGCGGAAGGAAACTAGTAATAAAAGTTTTAGGCGTAGGAGGACAGTTAAATATATCAAATAAATACGAGCCATCAATCAATTATTTATTTCACACAACACAACACTATCGTATTAACTTTAGCTCATCAAATATGAAATAGTTCTAGTCCAATAATATCAAATAATGATACTAGCTTCCGCTGCGGTTTCACCCGCTTACTGAGGGTAGTCGCTCTATGCAAAATACTCGACTACATCCAGTTAGACTGAAAGCTGACCTCAACATAATTGGGAAAAGTCTAGGCAAATGAGATATATGTGTGTCCCGATACTAAACCCGAACACCAATTTCCAGACTCCAGGCTGCTTTATGAAAGTTTCTCAAAACCCGCAAAGCGATTTCGGCCCGACCCGGGAATCGAATCCGAGACCCCGTGCACAGCTGTCGCGCTATGCGACTACGTCACCAGCGAGGCAGTTGACCGTAACAACTTACTATTTCCAGACATTTCTATAGTATATCTACACATTTTGGCCTTGATTTTATTGACTTAGTTATCATACCGTGATGGTAAAGGATGCAAGAATGATAAAGCAAGTTTATCATTTCTGCTACTTTACTGCCCACGCGGACGACGTCGCGGGTAGCAGCTAGTCAATATACAATATTCAATACAATATTCCTCACACATTCACATAACGTCATCTAGTCCCAAACTAAGCAGAGCTTGTAATATGGGTACTAGACAACTGATAAACATACTTATATACTTTTCTTTTGTAAATACATACATATTATACATAGAAACACCCAGACTAAGTCAAACACCCATGTTCATGCACACAAATGTTTGACTTATGCGTGAATCGAACCCGCGACCTATAGCGTGGCAGGCAGGTTCACTAACCACCACGCCATGGTCTGGTCGTCTTAGTAGTCACTTACATAAAACAATAATCCCTTGTTATATTTGTCACAATTTATATTTATGTGACACGTGTCAGAACACTTGCGAACTGACGGGCTAAACCGTTTGTCAAACTAAACTGATATATCGGAATTATGGAATTGCTGCGGCATTACCGGGATTATATTGTCAATACCGTACAGCGATATGTTTTATTGCTATCCCGGGATTCGGACTAAGTATGCCTGATTAATGCCCCCGGGAATTTTCTCCGGGGAAATTCTTTTTCATGTAATATAATGTTTCGTGTGTGCTTGGCGTTGGGTGTTTTTCTGGTAGATAATATTGTATTATTCATCTTTCTGTTGATTTGAAAATATTTTTGTTATTTGATGAAAATAATTTTTAAAAAGTATTTTACTAATGATTCGTGAACTTTTACTCATTGCTTTCGTGTAAATATATACAATTTGAAATATTATGTACAGACGATAGCACATCAGGCTACTACAATCTGTCAAAAGTTTGGGAAATTTGACTGTTTCGAGTATGTATCTATCTGCGTTTATACCTGAATGAATAAATTATGAAAATACCTATGAATAAATTATAAAACAATTCTGTCAATCCTCTTTCAGGTACCTATGATCTATACTAATATTGTAAAGAGGAAATATTTGATTGTTTGTTCATTCGTTTGAATTGAAAAGATTCCAAAACTTCTGCATCGATATGAAAAATACTTTAACTGTATGAAGCTATCACCGGGGAACATAGGCTATGTTTTATCTGTGCACGGGAAGTTCATGTTTTATTTCAAATTTTAGTTCAAGTTTATAATAATTATTCAGACTTATGACAATATGTATATTTGGCTTTATTGAGGAGAGGATTGCAGTAAGTATATGAAAATAAAAATAAAAATCAAACAATATGCGACTCGTAACTTTTGTACCTAACACTATACAATTAAAAATTTATTCAACACATCAAAATTAAAAAAGAACTCACAGAACTGCAACAAATCATCTCCCGAGCCTTTTTCCGAACTATGTTGGGGTCGGCTTCCAGTCTAACCGGATTCGACTGACTACCAGTGTTTTACAAGGAGCGACTGCCTATCTGACCTCCTCAACCCAGTACCCGGGCAACCCAATACCCCTTGGTTAGACTGGCGTCAGACTTACTGGCTTCTGACTACCCGTAACGACTGCCAAGGATGTTCAATGACACCCGGGACCTACAGTTTCACGTGCCATCCGAAACACAGTCATTCGTGTCCAAGATATACTTAGAAAGTACATACAAACTTAGAAAAGTTGCATTGGTACTTGCCTGACCTGGAATCGACCCACGCCCTCACACTTGAGAGGTTGGCTCTTTAACCACTAGGCCACCACGACTTACGACGACCAGAACTACAACAAATCTCTCCAATTATTTCCCCGGGCAATTGGAGTAGCAGATCTGTCTGGATAATTATCATCATGTACCCTCGTCAGGAGGAACTGACGTCGGTATGTCGGGACGTGATCCCGGCTTAGGAGGAACACGGGAAAATATTGCCCATGATTATATTATGCTGAAGAACTGTATAAACCATGGTTTTCGACGTGTCATGAGGAGTACCAAGGTGAAAGGAATTTCTATAAGATCTCAAAGAATCCACAGTTAAAATTACTCTAAGATTAAGGCTATATGACAAGGTATGCTAGGGCTGTGGGTTGTTCGCAAGAGTAACTGCGGCCCTGGCACACAAAGACCTCCAGCAGGCTTAGTATGGCAACCGTAGAAATAAGTTTGCTTTACCGAAGAATGGACATAATGACAGATAAGTGTCAGATTGACGTAAGATTTCCTTTGACATTTTTTGAAGAAATTTTCCTTTTCTTCGATCGACATAAGTTTACAAGTGATTATATGCGAGTTGACAGGTCGCGCCATGCTCGGGCAGAACATACATAAGTATGTATGTTGACATTGATAGACAGAGCTTTTTCTTTTCTTGACAGAATAGATATAGGATCGCCATGCTAAGCCTGCAGAAATAATATGGTGGGTTTAAGTTAGTAAGAGTATGATACTCCCTCCAGCTACACCAACAGCGGGGGAAAAAATAGGTAAACTCTCTATCAAATCATATCTTATATTAATAAACAGTATATAATAATTGTCCATAAAGGATGGTTATAATTATTATATTGTGACCTTGGAAACTAGAATCAGGATATCTAATGAAAATGCCAAAACAAGTTAACTTTGTGATCAATACTCATGCAGTCCCTGAGTTAAAACTAAGAGAGAACTAAGACTAAAACTAAAGCCGAATTAAATTTAAATACAAATTTATTTGTAAGAAAAACCCATTCTACACAGTCCAAATCTGTCCAAATGATTGATAGGATTTATCTCTCACACGTAAAACTTCGTAACACACGTATAAACATCTTAAAAGCGATCAATCATGAAGACATTAAATGAATTTTATATAAATATAAAATATAATTTTAAAATATTCACACATTTCTAACACACTATTTTGGAGTGCTTGCTACGAAGACCTACGTAGCCGTCGTAGCGCCGTAGCAGTTTCGTAGTCTCGTAGCTGCTACGAAGGCGTTATTTATTTAAGAAAATGTTTTATAAAACTTTAGGGCTGCAGCGTGTTGTTTGGAAGATAATTTTAAAGGGAAATTCTTAATTTTATTTCTTAGTACAGTGGAGATAGTTTTTAATTTTACTTGTATTTAATTTTCTAGTTTAAGGCTAACTTGTTTGAGTCAGTTTTTATTAGATAGTGAGGTTTTGTGCAAGAGATTTGCCATTTTGTAAGATTTTATTTTATGTATTTCCAATTAAGCTGTGAACAAAAAGTTTAATCTAAACAATAGAGAAATATGGTACTCAAACAAAAATCTCCCAAGACGAGTCACAATTCTCCATCATCATCAGCCTTTTTCAGTCTCTCTGTAGTTCACTAGGCCTCTTAGCATAGAGATAAGGAATGAGCATTATTTACCATATTTACTCAAGGCTGATTGGAAATATGAAATTTTTATCCCAAGTTTTCTCAAAAATGTTTACTTACACCCAGTTATTGGTGTCTAAGATAAACTAAAAAAGTACTCATAACTTAAAATAGCTACATTAGTATTGGCCTCACCTGAATCGGACCCGCTTACTCGTACTCGAGAGGCTGGTGCTTAACCAGTAGACAACCACAACTTTCCACTCACCATCTACATATACATATCAAAAACCCAACATCATCAAAGAAAAAAAAATCCCTAAGACCAGCACATCATCATCATCAAAGCCTTTTTATTTTCCCACTGCTGGGCACAGGCCTTCTCTCCCACGGAGAAGGATTGAGCGTTAATCACCACGCTTGTTCAATGCGGGTTGGTGATTTCAGACTTTATAGTCCAGGTTTCCTCGAGATGTTTTCCTTCACCTTTAATCAGTCATTGGTGTCCAAGATAAACTTAGAAAGTACGTATAACTTAGAAAAGTTACATTGGTACTTGCCTGATCTGGAATCGAACCCGCACCCTCATACTCGAAAGGCTGGTGGAACCTGCTGGAACCAGTAGACCACCAAAACTTTCCACACACCAACTACATATACATATCAAAAACTCAACCTCATCAAAAGAAAAAAAAATCCTTAACACGACCACAAAAATAGATGATACAGCTACACTTGTTAACCAGAACAACTCCAACAAATGCACTGAATAAATCATGAAGACTAGTTTTGATCCGCAATTATTCCACTGCACTAAAATTCATTAGTAAATTGTAGGATAGCATATAAATATTTAGCAACGGTTCTAATACATTAGGCGGTAGACGTTCCCTTGAATTATGTATTAGAGGCTCGTGTGAGAGGCGGGAGGGATGGCCTATTCTGAAAGTGAACATAGAATTTGTGGGAAACTCTAGGTACCTATCTCTTTTGAGTTCAGTTATCTACTGATAAAATTTTAATGTCTTTTTTTTTTCTTGGGAAATCATCAAATGACCCCACTTGTTGTAGGTGTAGCTAGAGAGAGGGGTGTGAGACTTTTACTGACTAAAACCTACTCATTATGTTCTTTCTGGAGGTACCTGTGTACCTACAGGGCCTTACCGATGTTGCTGACTTCTCTTCGAGGAGCGTGTGGATCAGAATGCGTCGCCAACACAGGTCTGTCGTCCTTAGACGTACAGACGCCAGCACATCAGGTTACAACAATCTGTCAAATTCCCTAATGGATTTTAAACCTTATCGCCGAAGCATAAAATTCAAAGTTGATTGGGAGAATTTGACAGTTTCGGGTAGCCTTATGTACTGGCGTCTGTACAAACCGTGAGCCACCCATAACTCACCGCCCACAAATCCGGGCCTACGGTAACTGGGAGTCGTCCCTTGAAATGCAGCGCCACATTCTAATCGAATCCGGGACCTTCGGTTCAGCAGTCCATGGTGACCATTGCGCCAACTGGGTCCGTCCATTATTGCTGGATAGCTACATACCTCTCTTATCAAACTTTTCTAAGTTATATCTCTTGTCACTTAGACCACACTTCACTCGCTGACTTTTACATATGGTGAATAACATATACGTTTATTTCCCCAGTAAATAAAACAAGAGGGCTGATTGTGATTGAGAGGGGATTTGCAAGGGATCCCGCGGGGTATTATAGTTATGTACACACAAGAATACATGTAAAAGCATCTTTAATATTCCTAAGTAGTTCTTTCTTTAGGCTACCTTTGAGTCTCATGGTGGTTCTCGGTACATTACGAGTATTTTTGATTTGATTTTTTTGTTGTTGTGAACAATGAATTAGTTAATGGTTACTGCTGTAAGATTATAGCTATGTATGTTATATAGTTATAATCTCGTGGCTAAGTAACAGCCGCATGGGTCGATCGATCTCAGAGTTAAAAAACGCTAGATGGATCCGTGGATGGGTGGCCATCTTAACATGACGAGTCCGTCTTTTGCAAAGCACATCAATTTCTGGCATTTTCAGATTTTCAGACTTTCACTTAGCATGGCGATTCTATATCTATCCTATCAAGAAAAGACAGCTCTTTCTGTCAATATCAACATGTCTTCTGCCCGAGCATGGCGCGACCTGTCACCTCGCATATAATCACTTCTAAACTTATGTCGATAGAAGAAAATAAAAATTTCTTCAAATAATGTCAAAAGAAATCTTACGTCAATCTGTCACTTTTCTGTCAGTATGTCCATTCTCCGGTAGACAAAACTTGTTTCTACGGTTGCCATGCTAAGCCTGTAGGCCGTGGCAACTCTTGCGAACAACCCGCAGTCAACCTACCTTACATCTTAAACCCCACATTTTCCTACTCTCTTAGAATTTGCACCATCTAAACAGTACCTCCCGAAAACAAAACACGACGCCAAGAATGTCAGTTACCAAGTTCTGATAATGAGAAGTTGGTGTAAACAGCTGGCTGATAAGTCATTGTGTGTCTCAACAAAAGATAAGTTTTGCCGAAGTACGGACCACAAGCGGGAGAGACGCTTTATGATTTTATACTGCAACTTTAGTGTGTAGCAAGTTTTGGCGCGGAGGATGGTGTCAAATTTTATTTTCTTGTGTCTTGAATATAATATTTTGTACCGTTGTGACAATTTATAGAGAAAATACGTGTTGTTAATAATTGGCGACAAAAAATAATGTAAGAATTATTTTGTAAGTTAATTTATTTATGTTAAAATGCATTTAATTTAATAAGTTCGATTACACCTTAGCTAAATATAATAAAACTGATGTCTTTGTTTGTACAAACGCCAGCAGGTCAACCTACTCAAATCTGTCAAATTTCCTCTTTCGTTTCCCATGAATTTTCCCAATCCACTTTCAATTATATGCACCAGCGATAAAGTTGAAAATTTATTAAGGAAATTTTATAGATTGTAGTAGCTTGATGTGTAGGCGTCTGTACTATATTTGATTTCAAGAACGCGCTTATATCAGGAAGTACTTATCGCGAAAGAGTATAGAAAAATAATATTGTGTAGAAAGAAAACATTGTTTAACGGTTCTTCAAACTTACAAACAGACATGTGTTGCTTGGCAGTTTGTTGCGCCATTTCTTCTTCCCAACAAAAGCACATATGAAATGGTGAAGGGTGGGCATTTTGGGGGCTGTCTTTTGTAATTTTTGACGTTCAAAAAGTGCTGTTTTATAGTCAAGTTTGAATAATTTATTAACCACTATAACATGCACAGGTATTTCATAAAATAGACCCTAAGCACAAGGTTTGACATAAATTCTAAGTAAAACATAAAACAACAATGAACCGTGTCTTATAAGAATAATTAGCTTAATGAACTAAGCTCAGAACATACAGGCGTTGTTCAAGAATATTATGTATGCCGTCACTCAAGGAAGCTGCTATTATATATATATATGTTAAATCCAAAACAACCAGTTAATATAATACATTTGAATCGAGACATCCAAGAGGTCGTGGCTAAGTAACAGCCGCAAGGGTCGATCGATCATAAGGGGGCTTAGCCATGATGCCTTTCTACAACTATAAACGCTAGTAGAAACGACAAACGAATATTTAATACATTTTTTATCGTTTCTATTAGCGTTTGCGATTGTAGAAAGACATCTTAGCCACAGGCGTTGGTTAAGCAACGCTTGGCGCGGTCGCCGGTTGGACCACCTTGTCATTACAAGTTCCTCCGTGTTTAGGAAGGCACGTTAAATTGGTGGGTCATGGCTGTCATTTGTACATCTTTGGCAGTCGTTACGGATAGTCAGAAACCAGAAAGTCTGACAACCAGTCTTACCGAGGGATATCGGGTTGCCCAGGTAACTGAGTTGAGTAGATCAGATAGACTGTCACTTCACGTTGAACACTGGTCACTTAAGATTGGAAGCTGAACACAACATAGCTTGGAAAAAGGCTAAGTAGATGTAAGTGGTAGATGAATTGAATCGAGATATCAATTAAAATAATTCATAAACAAACTACAAGAGCATTAAAATACGACCAATTTATCAGCCGACTGAAAATCAATTAATATTACGCGGCAAATAAAATAAATGAATGGACGATAAGCTTTGGTTCGTAAATGAAATGAAATATATATCATAGATTTTTTAAGTGCTGAAAAGGGAACGAGAATCTTTTAAGCGGATAGTCTATTAAAAAAGAGGAAAAATGACTTTGCTGTTAAATTACTTTTTTTCGAAAATAAGAAAAACGTTATCAATTAAAAATAGGTTCGATTCCAGGTCAGACATGCACCAATTTAACTTATGTATGTTAGATATGTAGGTAATTTCTAAGTCTATCTTGGACAATAATCACTGATTTCAGGTGAAGGAATACATCTCGAGGAATCCAGGCCAATAAAGTCTGAAATCAGCGAATGGAATATTATAGCAAAAAATTATAAACAACTAGTTGTTTCCTGCGAGAGAACTACTTGATAAAAAATAGCGTATGTTCTTTCTCAAACTCTTTGCTACATGCCTTCTGAATGTTATTTAAATCGGTTCAGTAGTTTTGGCGTGACAGACAGATAGACAGAGTTACTTTCGCATTAAAATATTAGCTAACTAAGCAGTTCCACTATTTTTTCTAAGAACAAGCATAACATCAGTTTGACGTATAAAGTGGTTTATGTAAACCAAAAAAAAAATGTACAAATCTCCCTTTACAATACAAACGTGAGCCATCAATTTAATATTATAATACCTAGAATGTTCTGTGTACGTATGGAGAGGGAATTAGGCAAATGCAATCGGATTTAGTTCGCAAATCTGTAGTGCGCAGCTGTGCACCTATAACTGTTGTAGCTTCGGTTGTGTGATACGTAAATTGTATATGCAATATGCATGCGTGTGAAGCCGAAGAGATCGTATCGATAAACTTACAAATGATGGATGAGTTTTATATTAGACTAGCGACAAACACGCACGGTTTTTATCGCGAACTTCTTCCTGCAGGCTCAGCTTGACAACCGTAGAAACCAGTTTTGTTTATCGGAGAATGGACATAATGACACATAGTGACAGAATGACTTAAGATTTTTTTTGACATGTAGAATTTTTTTTTTTCTTTTCTTAGACCGACATAAGTCTACAAGTGAGTATATGCGAGTAGACAGGTCGCGCCATGCTCGGGCAGAAGACATACTGACATTGACAGAAAGAGTTTTGTTTTTTCTTAATAGAATAGACATAGAATCGCCATGATGAGCCTGCTGCTATCTTTCGCCTGCGAGCACGAAACGGCATTTATGCTGAGCGATGCCCTTTTCGTACATTTGCTACGCATTTGTTTGCATTGCGTTGCGTGCAGCTGTTATATGTTGTATGTTATATGTAGCAACGATCTATTCCACCTCATAAGCCAAGGACTCTAGTAATATAATAATAATAATATAATATCCCTCACACATTCACACAACGTCATCTAGTCCCAAACTAAGCAGAGCTTGTACTATGGGTACTAGACAACTGATAAACATACTTATATACTTTTCTTTTGTAAATACATACATATTATACATAGAAACACCCATTTTTAGTACTAACAGTACTAAAAATAACTACAACCTACAGATACAAAAAAGTCAAGGTTAGACCTTAATTTACTCTCCTATGAAGTTACTGAAAATTCAGCTAAATAAAACCGTAAAAAATAAACCAAAATAACTTTTTGTCCGCACCCCACATACCGTGGTACTCATAAGAACCAGTTTTTTCCTCTCATTCGTCAACAAAACAGCAAAAAACAAGTTTATGACGTCCGTTTGTAGGTCATATGAACTTTGGTACTGGATTTGATATAGCAATACACAGAAGTATCATTTTGTACAGACGCCGGCACATCAGGCTACCCGAAACTGTCAAATTTTCCCATTCAACTTTGAACCATAATGCTTTACCGGTAAAGTTGAAAATTTATCAAGGAAATTTGACAGATTGTAGTAGCCTGATATGCTGGCGTCTGTACATATGTATATCTACTGTATTAAAAAAAATATATAACGTATAATAAATATCACGTGTTAAATAATATTTATGAGATAGACTGTGGTATAGTATTATTTTTCATTTTTTTTTTATTTATACTCAAATTTTTTTAACAAAACACGACCGCGCATGTGCGGGGTGTCAATTGCCAAGAGACAACTAACATCAAAAGGACAATGTTATAACGCGGCTTTCAAGCGTAGTCTAAACTCGTTTGATATAAAATCAATCTTGCCACTTATTTTGCTTTTAAAATGTATTTTATATGAAATAAAAGGTAGATTAAATAATAAATTCAAAAATGGAACAGTCTTTGTATGAAATCATTTACCAAATAAACTAACTGGAACTTATTCGTAGGTGGTAAAACAGGCCCTAAACTTTATATTATGGTCACAATATAATTATGTAAATTTCATAATAAATTCAAAGGAGACAGTGAACCTTCTGTCTATATATTTACAACTTGACCCACTTGCGATGTGTATTAAGTTTATTTGCCCTCATAATGTAGTAGGAAACATAAGTCTTATTGTCGCACTCATGTTGCACTCATAAAAATATGTTTTTAACATGAAGGAGAAATATTATGGAGACATTTTTTAATAGGTGTCGTGGTGGCCCAGTAGTTAAAGCACCAGCCTTTAAAGTACGAGTGTGAGGATTTGATTACGGGTAATGCAAATACTAATGTAACTTTTCTCAGTTATACCTACAGAATATGATAGCGTATCAAGCTACCCGAAACTATACAATTTTCCCAATCAACTTTAAACCATTAGGCAGCAGCAATAAAGTTGAAAATCGATTTAGGAAATTTGACGGATTGTAGTAGCTTGATGTACTAGCGTCTGTACTTTCTAAGGTAATTTTGGACTCCAGTGGCTGATTAAAGAGGTGGGATCCCCCAACTGCGTTTGTTCAAATTGCTTCAAGCAGGCTTTTCGTTTTTTAAATTATTGTTATTTATTTCAATATTTTGAGTTTTTTGTAATGGGTAGGTAGTCGTTTCGGACCATGAGCTGTTCGGACCATAGTCCGAAACACATCATATAATTTTTAGAATGTGTCAGTTCGGACTACAATAGGAAACAGTTCTCTTTTTGAAAAGGTGTACTCAGATAGATATTCGCAGTTATTTGACCATACATAAAAGATACACGCGAAAACAAAACACAATAGCCGAAAGAAATAGAGAAACATTTTACGGCATGGTCGCTTTCAGACAATAAATTCGAAGCTTAGCGCCTTGCAAGTCAAATTTAGAATAATCCCAAGCTGTTTGATAATGGCTGCAGTGTACAAATGCTTTAGTGAATTTGGTTTTTCGTAGTATCCGTGTATTTTTACCGGGAGTCGTGGTGGCCTAGTGGTTAAAGAGACAACCTCTCAAGTGTGAGGGCGTGGGTTCGATTCCAGGTCGGGCAAGTACCAATGCAACTTTTCTAAGTTTGTTTGTACTTTCTAAGTATATCTTGGACACCAATGACTGTGTTTCGGATGGCACGTTAAACTGTAGGTCCCGGGTGTCATTGAACATCCTTGGCAGTCGTTACGGGTAGTCAGAAGCCAGTAAGTCTGACGCCAGTCTAACCAATGGGTATTGGGTTGCCCAGGTAACTGGGTTGAGGAGGTCAGATAGGCAGTCGCTCCTTGTAAAACACTGGTACTCAGCCGAAACCGGTTAGACTATAAGGAAGAAAAAGAAGAAAGAAAAAACTAGCAGCAATATTGTGTGCATGTGATGCGTGGCAATGATGATTAGGTTGTAAGGAAAGACCTTGCACAATATGGATGGATACAGGGAAAAAGGACGATAAAAGAAACGATTGATGGATTGCATGAATAGCGATTGGGATGGAAAAAAGTGTAAAGTACTAGATGACAGCAAACACAAACTCAAAATCATTCATTCTTGGTTGCAAAACAGCACTTTTTGAATATCAAAAAATTATAAAAGACAGCCCCCAAAAACGCCCACATTTCACCACTGCCTATGTGTTTTTGCTGGTTAGAAGAAGTGGCGCAACAAGCTCCCCAGCAACACAATATGTCTGTCTGTATTAGATTTTCAACTTTATCGCCGAAGCATAAGGTTCAAAATTCACAGTTTAGGGTAGCTTGATGTGCTGGCCTCTAGTCACATTAACTTTGACTTTATAATTTTAAAAATTAAGTGATACGATATGTTTTTGAAGTCTTAATAACAATATACAAACTGACTGTTCCAATTAAACTCATATAGCTATTATGTTAATATAATTCGTCCGCACGTAAGCTGTCATGTTACGTAAATTTTCGTGTTCATACGGCATCAGTAATGCAGTGACATGCTTAATTTATATGTATGTATTTATAGTTATTATAATGTTCTATGGATAACCTGATCGGTAATACCTAATCTTATAAACGCAAAAGTAACCGTTTGTCTGTTTGTCCGAATTTTTGTAAATATTAAAGTATTTAAATTATTAATATAAAAAAAATATATTGTCAATTTATTATTATTATATGAGGGCACGGCAGTACCCCAGCCAAGTCTTAAGTATTTTTTTCTTATTTAAGTAGTTAAAATAAAATTAATAAATATGAATAATAAAATTAAAATTACCGACCATTTTGACCATATACCATATCGACGACCAGATGGCGTAGTAGTAAGTGAATCTACCTGCCACGCGGGTTCGATTCCTGCATAGGTCAAACATTTTAGTGTTGTATGTATGTTTGTTTGGTTTAGTCTGGGTGTTCCTATGTATAATACATATGTATTTACAAAAGAAAAGTACATTTGTCATAGTACAAGCTCTGCTTAGTTTGTGTACTGTATCTGTGAACATATGAGGTATAACTAATAGAAGCAATTAATTTTCATTGAATTTCAAATCCTAATTGTTTCTCCTATATTACGTCCAAATACTCAACGTTAGCACATTTGTAGGTGATTCAGCAAGGTACAGCCGTATATCTCGAAACCAGTGGAGCGAAGACTGACACGGATACCTATCGGTACGGTATCTGCTATTAAACTTTATACAATATTGCAATACTGACGAAAGCGTACAAGTTGGAAGTGAACTGTTTAAAAATAAGGTATTTAGAAGAAAAATATTAATGACTAGCGGCTACCCGCGACGTCGTCCGCGTGGGCATTAGAGTTCTGGGGCTGATTTTACTTTGCAAAGTTTGGCTGACATTTGACTTATGTTTTCATATCACAACAAAACACACGCGTCGTTTACTAAGACTGGACATGCAGGTGTGGCCTCCCGCTGCTTCTCGCTCTGGTCTTTGTCTTAGATTGAACTGAACTTCGAAGGTACAAAATGTGTATGTTGTTGCGGAATACATTCTGAACCTATGCTCGTATATAAGAATGTACATATTATATGTCGTCACTACTTCAAATAATATTGTAGTCACTTCGAACTTACATTGCAGGTCGAACGCGTCGAGGTCGATAAAGTTGGTTTAGGCACTAAGTATGCGCTCTTCATCGCTATTCTAGTAGTCGCATAACATAACATAACATAATAATTGCTGTGCACGACGTGGTATCGGGTTCGATTCGGTCGAACCAGGTCGGACCAAAATCGCTTTGTGAGTGTTAGGAAACTGAAAAAGCAGCCCGGGCACTGGAAGTTGGTAAAGGATACGGTGGAGCAAACGGTGGGGATGTGCTCTGCTTGGGCGGAGCACCACCGTGTCCTCACAGCGGCGAGCTTTCGCATTCGGCCCTGGTCCAGGCCATGGTCCGGGGCATGAAAGAATGGGAGCGGCCGCCTCCTTCTGCGAAGCAATTATGCTAGCGAAGGAGGCGGCGGAGTGGTTTAGAAACAGCACCGCTCATTCCAGCCGAAGCGGAAAAGCTGGTACTGGTTTCCTTTTACGACCACTTAGAGTCAGAACAGCAGCCAGCCCTATTCGAAGAGATCTGTTCTTTTCTGAATCGTTTCCAAGAGATTGACCTTTTCTCTAGAATTATTTAGTCATACATATGTATGTATTTTTTATCAGTAATCGTTCGTAAAAATCAAATAAAACTACTGATAAACCATGCTGCTTTGTTACGTGTGGTATACTGGAAGCTTAGCTAACATTACCCCAGACTGATATTGTATGAAGAAAGTACAGCACTCCTTCTTTGATCTTAAATGACTAACTTACCCAAAGACAGATTTTTTTCTCTCATCCTCTGTCCCCGATTTTGAGTGTTATCTTGGAACATGAATAATCAAAATTAATACTTGTGACTACGATTGTAGACTGGAAGACACCCCAGTATAATTTAATTTTATGAAAATAAAACTATGAACTCCATCTATGATCAGCTATAATTACTAACAATGTCAGATTGTCAAATTAGATTGTTTTGAAAAGCTAAAGATGGCGTTAGGTTGAAACTTGCCTTAATACTTTTGTCTTTAAATTATTTTTATCTGTCGAAATAACATATGTAGCATGTTTGGGTATATACTTTGAACTGAAAAATAAATTTAAAATTTTTTAGCCCGGTTTAATTGTATGAAAAGCTTAACTCCATCTATGACAGTAGGTAATAACTATTTACACAGCTGGTACAGTCAAATTTGCAAAATGTGTTGTAATTAAAAAGATATAGATGGCGTCTAGTTAAAACTGACCAAAAATGCTTTATTGCTCATCCCCCTTAGTTAATAGCGTTATAATATATAGCCTATGTGTTATTCTGATGTATAAGCTATACTGTGGTAAAGTTTCATTCAAATCCGTTTAGTAGTTTTTACGTGAAAGAGTAACAAACATCCATACATCCATACATCCATACATCCACACATCCATACATCCATACTTACAAACTTTCGCCTTTATAATAGTAGTAGGATAAGTTGTAATTTTTTCATAATAATGTGTATTGTCGTGGTGGCCTAGTGGTTAAAGCACCAGCCTTTCGAGTTTGAAGGTGCGGGTTCGATTCCAGGTAAGGCAAGTACCAATGCAACTTGTTTTAAGTTTACTTTCTAAGTATATCTTGGACACCAATGACTGTGTTTCGGATGGCACGTTAAGACAGGTACAGATGCCAGCACATGATCCTATCCAATACTGTCAAATGCTCCCAATCAAATTTGAACTGTATGCTTCAGCGAAAAAGTTGAAAATCTATTAAAGAAATTTGATAAATTGTAGTAGCTTGATGTGTTGGCGTCTGTACATTTTTAAATTTAAAAAAAGCAATGTTTCACCTCAAATGAAATATGACCGTTTTTTTTAATATAATGGATTCGCATTTTGATACTAAGCAGAATCTATGCTCATATCACTATGATTTATAAATTAAATAATATAGTACTAAGAAACATTCCGAGCACCAATTAATTACCGCTTAATTGCCAGCCCCACTCAATTTCTAAGAACACTCTATATAACATATGCAAGCATTGCATAACATTCCACAACGCAGCTGAATAAGGGGTGTTCCACAAACCATTACAATGAACAATCTGTAGAGAAACTACTATAAAGACACCCTGTATACGCCAGGTGGCGAATTGCCAAGTCTGCTGGAAGATAGAGCGGATCTAAGGTCTTAGTGGTTTAGGTTTAAGGATTGGGATGACTGTAAATAATTATATTAAAAAATGCGTTACATTTACAATAGACTTGGATTTCCATACATTCGTATACAGACGCCAGTACATCAAGCTACAAAAATTGTAATCAATAGATTTTGAACTTTATCGCTGAAGTATAATGGTTAAAAGTTGATAGGAAAAATTTGACAGTTTCGGGTAGCTTGATGTGCTGGCGTCTGTACAAAAAACGGTTTAAAACAGAAGGTACAAGAACAAATGAAGATACAGTGTATTACTTTTGCTACCATCAGTATGTCGATAATTTTGTAATTATACAGCCATAGAAAATATCAGAAAAATAAACGAGCATATAAAAAGATTGGCAATAAAAAAATTACAATTGCAACCTGTCCAACAAAGTTTCACGCATTCAGACAGTAAAATTACTTAACAATCATAGCTGATCATTAAAAAAATTTTATCCATAACCATCTTCATTTTTTTAATAAAATATTCTGAACGTCGATGTGGCCTAATGTTTAAAGGAAGCTCTTTATAAACCTTCCAAGTGTCTCTTAGACACCAAACGTGGACTCATAAGTCAGATATCGCCAACCCACTTGATGAAGCTTAGTGGTTAATAATCATTCCTTTTCAATAAAAGAAGAGGCCTGTACCCTGCAGTAGGACACTAAAAAATCTGATGATTAATTCATTCTAAAAAAAGTTTCTTATTATTTCTTCCCTCTCTTTAATGTGTTACGAAACTAAGTCCTACATTTAACTCACCTCGTTCCAAAACGCATTTCAATTTTGGAACTAAATGTCATCAAGTGCAGCGATGTCTCATTCGTTGCGCAATGTTCTATTCCGTTTGCCTTGCCAGAAATATGCAATATCACACCTCTGGTGTACCGTTAGGGCTGTTTCAGACTTTTGGTTTCAGTCTAGGCTTTTCGTACTACATTATATCGTATACGCGCTTAATCAGACGCTTCCAATATTTTCGCGTATATTTCGGCATATTTTATCAAACATTGATAAAACGTATACTTAGCAACAAAAAATCACACAAAGATATGGACGAACTAAAAATAAAAGTGGGTACAAAGATTACAACACAAGATAAGAGTACCTATAATGGCGCGGTGCAGTGGGTCTATTTTTTTTCGTGGGAAATCGTCAAATGAGGTGCTCTGGGCTGCATCCCGCTGAGGGTGCAGCTGGAGGGAGTGTCAGACTCTTACTGACTAAAACCCACTATGTTCCTTCTGGAGGTCTATGTGTGCCAGGGCCACGGCATCTCTTACGAACAACCCGCAGGTGCAGTGGGTCTTAAGTTTGCACCGGAGTCCACCTCAGCATATCAAGTAGACTACCAGACGCTAGTATTCTGCTGCATCCCTAATCTACGTCTAACTAAATAAATCTAGGTCTATGACCTTCCAATAATTAGCACAATCATCATCATCATCATCATCTTAGTCTTATTCCCGAAGAGAGTAGCTCAGTGTCTTTACGAGAAATTTGTCAGATCATCAGTCTACTTCGTTGGTGGCTAAAACGAGCTTAGACGCTCGCAGCACTCGCTAGTCTGAAACCATTGTCAGTGTACATGGGATGGTTTCCAATGAACTATTTGCAGCAGCAACGGTGCTGACGATCGCTGGATCAAATATTTACGATCGTTCGGGTTGCGTTCGGAACTTTATGCTCTAGATTGTGTTTTGCGACTGGGTTTTGTAAATTCGGAATGTATGTGGTATGCTGATTTAGAAGGGGGATTTATGTTTTGTGAAGATCACAGCGAAGTAAATCTATTAAGTCGTTGTATTACATTCATGCCATTGATGTCATGGTATCTTAAATCTTGCAATATGCTTATTCAAATCAAACTAGAATAATCATTAACTGAAAGAAAGAAAAAACATTTATTTACGGGAAAATGACGCATATAGAAGACAAGAATATCACTATCACTACATCACTACATAGTATAAAACAAAGTCGCTTTCTCTGTTCCTTTGTCCCTTTGTATGCTTAAATCTTTGAAACTACGCAACAGATTTTGATGTGGTTTTTTTTAATAGATAGAGTGATTCAAGAGGACGGTTTATATGTATAATAACATCCATTAGCTAGTAAAGAAGTACTGTTATTTTTGAGGTTTCTAATGTAATGTCGTAAATAATTACATTTTTTTTTAGTTAACAACGTTCACAGTTTTTTCTGTAGTGTATTTAGTATCAGCATTGCACCCGTGCGAAGCCGAGGCGGGTCGCTAGTATATAATAAATACGAAGAAGAAGACCGACAAATAAATAGACGAGACATGATAGAAAATAGATAAAGGGAAAGGACGGCCGTATATGGAGCAGAGTCTTAGTGCTGGTTGTCTGCAAAAATGGACATTGAAGTGGCGACTTCATTGGTGATCAAGAATAAAAAATTGCATACCTTTATTACAAAAAAGAAACTACAAAATGTATGGTAATATAGTAAATTACTATCTCAACCATAGAAAGTCTACTGCTGAATATATACCACCTTCATTTTACAAAAACACCCGTTGGAAGCGATTCAACAAGACGAACTACATACAAAAAGTACTTTTAAGAGAGGATTTAAATGAACACCTATAAGTATCAATCGTTGCTTGTCCGAAACCAAAAATCAACTAGGCACCTAAATTCTAAAACATTTTCAGCCTGTCAAACTAAACCAGGGGCTTAAACCAGACATCTAGCATAAATAAGTGCCACCAATTTGTTCTGTAAACGTCAGTGCGTTCTAAATTTATGCGTAGGCACAATTACTACGCAAACGAAATTAGACAGCGTACTGGCGGACTGTCGTAGTGGCGTATTGCCGTACTGGCGTACTGTTCTGCTACAGCTTAGCGCGCGCTAAATATTTCGAGAGTCATTTGTTTTGAGGAATTTGTTTTAGGTCCGAGCTTGACACATCATTACGTTGATTTAAACTTTCATGGTCACTAAAATATGAATTATTTGTTACGAGATTACTACCATGTACCTTTTTATTGAGTTCCCGATATTTCGGCACTGTTGCAAGCGGTAAATATCGGGAACTCAATATCGGTCGGTTGTTGACTGCTGGAGCCATCGCTACCAACCGCTTAAACAGTTGATTTTCTACCGCAGTTGAATGCAACATTTTTTCCGAACTTAGGAGGACGGAGAGCTGTCAACTGCTCTGGCGCAGTCAATGGCTCGAGTAGTCTGTGTTTGCCTCGCGACCGCTCAAGCAATTGACGGCTTATTATATATATACATATATTAGGTAAGAAATAATTGAAAAATCCAAATAAGTATTTGGTACAGCAGCCAGCACATTAACCTACCAATTTTGTACTGTTAACTTTTTTAATCAATCTTTCATTTTTTTTAAATAGATTTTCAACCTTATCGCATTACCGGAAGGTTAATATTCGATTGTTAAAATAAGGAGGATTCGGGTAGTTGACCTGCTGGCGTACAATAAATTTTTAAAGCTGAATACGAATTACGAAAATAAATACACCAATTAGGTACGTTATAATGTTATACTTAAGTAAATAACAGACAAAGTAGCAATTTAAAAAGAATAACGATTATACCATGAACATTATAACTGCTTTTATTTTCTTTTACACTCAAAAACTCAAAGGAAAATGAGGAATACAGCTTTAAGCGTAATAAAATAAATCATTAATTACTCTTAAGCGGCTGTTTTTAAAAATTCGTACGCCATTCCTATTATATCCTTTTTCCAAATTACCAAAAAGAGTCATCATCATCATTACAGCCTTTTTATCGTCCCACTGCTGGGCACAGTCCTCCTCTCCCATGGAGAAGGACTGAGCGTTAATCACCACGCTTGCTCAATGAGGGTTGGTGATTTCAGACTTTATAGTCCAGGTTTCCTCGAGATGTTTTCCTTCACCTTTATCAGTCGTTGGTGTCCAAGATATACATATAACTTGGAAAAGTTACATTGGTACTTGCCTGACCTGGAATTGAACCCACGCACTCGTACTCGAAAGGCTGGTGCTTTATCCACTAGGCCACCACGACATTTTTGAGTATATACTTATCCCAAATTACCAAAAAGAGTAATTAAACAAAAATGTTAATTAATCGTAATCCTAGCATTAGGATTGTTTGATTAAATGATAAGTGTATCCTATAATAACACGGGGATTATCCTAACTAACTGAGATTAGCGTCCTCTGATTGGCCCGTTGCCGGTAGCGAGCGCCGAAATCCGGTCCGAAGCGGTTTAATCCAGATATATGCAGTTCTACATAAATTTGAGATTTAGCCGTGTTTGTAATTTCATATATAAAACTGTATCGATTGTTCTGCAGCGTTGAATATTTTGTGAACCGTGTTTTTCACGCTGTTGGTTTTTATGTGCTCTAGTTTTGTATTTTTTTGTTTTTTTTTTTTTTCATAATGTATATTGCTCATAACGGCTTTTATTGGGCGCGAAATTGTGTATTGTATTTATGAGAGGTGCTATAATGGGTGTCAAATAATTAACCTCAGGTTGATACCAATATACCAATCTGCCTCAGGTGTCCAGTAAAACGTAAAACTTCACTGTGAGTAAAGATTATCAATGAAATGAATCCAGATAAAATTCTTTACAAAATCCCTACCATTTTTGTTCTTTGAGCTAATAATATCACAACATCTAAGTGTAGAATATTTATATATGTACATTTATACTGTCTTAGTGTTAATATATAACCCTGTAAACAATAACAAATCAACCTCCAAACTCCATAACTTCATCATCTCCACGGTGATTCAGTAACGACCGCCGAAATCCGGCTCCTGCTGGATCTAACCAGATTTATGCAGTTCAAACCGGCTTGAGACTTGAGACGGCGAATGCAAATGCGGATTTAAAGGTACATCAACGGCGGAATTGTTCGAGTTTTATGTTGATCTCTTTAAGATTTTTGTGGTTAGGTATATTTTTTATGGGCTAGTAGTAAAAGTACTAGCATCTTAAATACGATGTGTATGTGGTTCACTTCCAGGTCAGTCAAGTAAAAACTTTCTAAGTTACACGTAATTTCTTAGTATGTCTTAGAAACTAATTACTGAATAAAGGTAAAAAGAAAAATATCTCAAAGGAACCTGGACTTTAAAGGTTTGAAATCACAAATCAGCATTGAGCAGGCATGGTAATTTTAAGGACAAATCCTTTTCTGCATGAGAAGATGGTTCTTTTTGTCGGAAATCATCAAATTAATAACCGTTCCCGCTTAGCTGAAGAGAGTGTCAGGCTCTTACTGACTAAAACCCACTATATTCCTACTGGGTGCCAGGGCCACGGTAATCATTATGAACAACTCGCAGCCCCGGCAGAATGAGAAGAAGCCTGCGCTTTGCAGTAGGCCAATAAAGAGGTGGAAGCCACATCTTTAAAACTAGACTGAAACAAATTGTAAAGAACTAATTCCAGGTAGATACTACAATAGCTACCTAGTTCAGAGCAGCATATATACAGAATTTTTTAGACCGAATTCGTACGGCTGTCACAAATGGTTTTCATTGCAGATAGAAAAAGCGAACGTGCCTGAAATTCGATAGTTAGATTTTTAGAAATAGGATTAAGTTCAAACTATGACGTAGGTGTAGTTTCTATGGCGTAAAGTCTAGATGACATATCCTCTATCAGCATTGACCCTGCTAGAAATCCTTTTTTGTGTCACCAAGGGGCTAGGTTTACTCGAATTAAGACTATGTATTTTCAAGCGTAATCTTTACGTATCATTTAATACGAGGTCATATCCTTTCACCCTTTTTATCAACTTTTTATATTACTCGAGTGTGTGTGTGTGTGTTTCATTTCGGGTCAGGCTTTCTGAGTATAACTTAGACACCAACGGCTGTGTAAAGGTCAAGGAAAACATCTCATCCTGGAAAAGTCTGAATTTACTAACCTGCATTGTGCAAGCGTGAGGATTAAGGCTTGATGCGAATGAATGCCACGTGAGCTTTGTTGACGAAGCTCTCGTATGAAAAAATGATCTTAACTTTTTAATAGGACAAATATTGCTATTGATATAAAAAAAGTTCGTACCACATTCTTTGATTATTTTAGCAAACTGGTATTTAACAACCTACAACAAAATAAGAATGATAAAAGTCTTTTCCTAGGTATCAAAACTTTTCTAAAAAAACAATGCTTCACAGTAATTCAAGGCAATTTTTCGACAATCCGCTTTTATTCAACTCCAAGAGAATGGGACCTTCAAAAACTTTTGACAAAGGGTGTTTTATGAATACTTGAACTGTTTTTTTTTTAATTATTTTTGCTTTTGTTCAGTACTTACTTATAAGTTGTTCTAGTTAAAAGTTGAAAAGCAAAGTTTTTTTTTCAAGTGCTAGGTAAAATTAAGAATTGTTTTTCGATTAAAATATTGGCATTTATTTTTATTGGTAAATCATTAAAGGGCCTTTTTCGCTGTAGGTGATTATGGAGACTGAAGTGTGTATTACTGCGAAGTGTGTATTATGTTAATCATACGGTATCAGATATGGTAATCATTCCTTAAGGTTTATAACTCACAGCAATAATTGTAAAAAAATGTTTTATTCAATAAAACTTACCATTATGATGTAATCTCCAGCTTTTTAATCTGCAAGCAAAAAGTTCTTTGTTAGAAAAAATGACTAACACTGAACACACTGAACTAACATTCAAAATTAGTTAAAAATAATGATGATGCTTATTTGTAATAATCATTAGTCAGCCAGCTTCGCAGGACATTTATAGTGCACAAGTATTTGCGCAGACAAAGGTGCGCTTTCTATTCCCTCATTCTCATAGTCCGATTGGATGGTAATTCTACACGACTGTTGATAGATCAGTCGCTTTTACTACCTTTCCGATGCATGGTTGTATCAACACTAAGATCCAGACCCCAGGCTCAATGATGGCGGATGGTGAAGATTTTATCCACAGATAGACCCATAAACTAATTTCGACCTGTACCCGGAATCAAACACAAGACCCAATGAGGGTAACTTGATTGAGGAGATCAGAAAGGCAGTCGCTCCTTGTAAAACACTGGTACTTAGCTGCACCCGATTAGACTGGAATCGACCCCAACATACCTTGGGAGAAGGCAAGGCCATTGACCCATCTAAAATACAACAAACTAAGTATCCCAATATATCTAAAGTCTAACAACAAGTAAGTAATCGCAATATTTGATCTAGACGCTAGGTAAATCCTATTACAGGCAAAGTCGAGTTTGCAACTTTTTCCAATCGGCTTACGGATGGTACTGTTGTGCAGAAAAGTGTTAGCGTTCGAGCGTAACGGATTTTATTTTATAGTCCATTACTTACTTTTGAATGTGTTTTCGGTATTGCAACGATTTAAAGTATACACTAGCTTTTCCTCGCGATTGTACTTACATTTTGTGTCAACTATTTCTTGCACTTCATCTACTAGCTGATATCCCAAGCTATGTTCGGGTCGGCTTCTAGTCTAACCGGTTGCAGCTGAGTACCAGACTTTTACATGGAGCGATTGCCTATCTGACCTCAACTAGTTATTTGGGTAAACCGTTACTTCTCGGTAAGACTAGTTATCGGACTTTCTGGCTACTAACTACCCGTAACGACTGTCAAATATGTCCAATAACAGTTAGGACCCACCAATTTAGATATTTTTGGTAACTGAATTAAATTTTTTAATCGTTCTTTACCTGTATTCACATACATTTATTGTTTTTTTATAAGTTTCACTGATTTAGTTGCTAAAAAATAATAAAAATCTAGTATAATAAAATATCTAATAAATAAAATAATAAAAAATAAACACGAAAAAGTCTTTAAAGATTACAAGTATCATACGATTACACAAATACGATTACATATTTATATTACGATTACAATACTAAACTCTTTATCGTCTGTCTGTACATTACCCTGCGCTAGCTCGCTGCTCTTACGTCCAGTTTAAATCTTTACATAGACGAGTATCGAACCGCCATTCTTACGATGTCTTTGTGAACTTTATTACTTTTTAAATTGAACCTTTATTATTATTCGGATATAAGCTAAGTGGAGGTCAAACAGGATTTTGTTTTTTTTTTGTATGGCTTCTCGCAGTTCAGCTTAGGTGGCTGTATACTGCTTAACCATTCTTTCTTATGGGAGCCTAGAATTTAAGGCCTCCAGCAAGCTTAGCATGGCGATTCTATATCTATTCTATCAAGAAAAGACAAAGCTCTTTCTGTCAATGTAAAGATGTCTTCTGCCCGAGCATGGCGCGACCTGTCAACTCGCATATAATCACATGTAGACTTATGTCGATAGAATAAAACAAAAAATTCTTCAAAAAATGACAAAAGAAATCTTACGTCAATCTGTCATTTTTCTGCCATTATGTCCATATTTCGGTAGGCAAAACTTGTTTCTATGGTTGCCATGCTAAGCAGCGGGAAATGGCATTTCACCTACTGCGATTTTTTTAGGTAATACCGACCGTCTACAGCGTTTATTGACCATTTAGTTTCTGAGAAAAAAAGTATATTTAACTATACGGATTCAACAAAAGTTTTTTTCCTGTCTACCCATAAAGTCATTATGTATAATAAAATGATGACAATGAACTTTAAAATGATTTAATAGCATTAAAAGCTTAATACTTCCTAGAATTGAATAAGCCATAATCTCCTTTCGTATATATTAATTCAGTTGAACTCAAAAGTATTCTACACTCATATTAAAAAGCGGATTTTTTTTATTAATATTTGTGTATGTTTGTAATGAATAAATTTAAAAACTGCTACAGCCGATTTCAATAATTCTTTTACTATTGGAAACCTCCATTTTCACTCAGTAACATAGGCTATATTTTATCCGGGAACAGGTAGAAATTTCCTCGGCTAAAACCGCTGGAAACAGCAAGTTTGTAATAAAAAGTCTCGCCCACTTTTCAACAAATAATAATAATATTATCTCACCCAATTGATCCCAAATTAAATTGAAACTGAAAATTAAAAATGCATTATGCATTTCAATCCTATAATTGAATTCACTTCAGAGTCGAAATAATTCACCTCGGCCCGGCGAAAATATCGGATGCATTTTTTTTTAAGTTCACACAAAACCGTTGACATGAAACTCCATTACTTTTTATTTCACTTCACATCCTCATTATAATATTAAAAGTACTCTATTCGAACATCAAACAAAAATAGACTTTAAAACAAATACACTAACTTTCAATTTTGCATGACGATAACCTAACAGGAGCAAACAGGCCACTACATTGTCACACACACAAAATAGTGCGTTAAACTTTGATACATAAAGTTTAAATTCTATTGAAAGTTTGTTGCTAAGAAAACGAGAACCTAAGGCTTGGCTTTTGGAATTTGCTACTCAAATTTATGCTTTATGTAAATAGAGATAAGGTAGAAATTTGTACTTACATGTTTGTATGATATTTCGTAGCCGGTGCGTCAACATTGGGCAAGTCATGTGTGTTGGGGACAAGCAACGCATCTGTAAACAAACAATAAACTATACTATAGTATGTGCTATTATATGATATAGAGTGGCATTTACAATACCTGTGTGCCGAGCTGAAACAAAAAACAGAGTGTACACAGATACATATTATCTGCTCCATATTATCGTTATAGTGGATGTCATAAAAAATATGGAAGGAGATATTTTATGTTATACTTCATGCTGAATTATATTCAATAGGGAATATGCATGAAAAAAATATTATAACAGGTCATCTAGTACATGCTAAGGATCATGTTTAATACAAAAAAGTCATGAAAACAACTACATATTTCATTAAATTTATCATCACAGTCGCCAAATTGTACGCATAATTCGCATAATAAAGTCTGTTTGACTGCTAAGTCATTCAACTTTTTTTGTGGTAAACATGATCCTTAGCATGTACTAGATGACCTATAAAAATATGGTGCACTAGTTTTGTTAGACCCTATATAATATCAATATTCCTAATATCTATCAACACCCTACTTCTTATATACAGATATCATAATATTGTATTATCTCTCGAAACTTTTCGAGTTTCCAACGAAAAAGTTCAGTAATAGGTTCTTAGGAATCTGTTTTGGAGGCCACAGTATTTCATTACTTCAAAACCGACAACTCGTAACAAAAGAAAATAGAGGTGCTTACTAAGTTACTTCTGTCATTGTTGTTCAGAAAAGTTAAATAATTTACTTTTGTTGGATTGATCTTTGTTTCGATATCTTTACTTAATATTAAAAAGCTGAAAAGTGTGTTTGTTGGTTTGATTCACTTATCAATGAAAAATTATTTCTATGTTAGGTAGCCCGTTTATTGAGGAAGAATATAGGATACATTTATCGCATGGCGATTCTATTCTATCAAGAAAAGACAAAGCTCTTTCTGTCAATGTCAACATGTCTTCTGCCCGAGCATGGCGCGACCTGTCAACTCGCATGTAGTCACTTGTAAACTTATGTCGATCGAAGAAAAGGAAAATTTCTTCAAAAAATGTCAAAAGAAATCTTACGTCAATCTATCACTTTTCTGTCATTATATCCATTCTCCGGTGCACAAAACTTGTTTCTAATGTTACATTTTTATATAGCTTCAATCCACATACAATCCATTGGTCTAGTACTTTATGAAAGACTTAAGTTTCGACGCCGGCACTACAAGCTTAGTACCTTCAAGCTAGTCAATCTGTCTTTCCTTAACAGATTTTCAATTTTAGCGCTAAAGCTGATTAATTAAAAAAAATACCGATTCAGGTAGCTTGATGTGCTAGCGTCTGAACATCAACTGAGCAATATTAAGATGTACGATGATAGTAACAATAACACAACATTTTTTTTTTCCTTGTATTCAAACCCCTTTAAGAATAGGTGGTAGTAAATTTGGATATAACATTTTCTGAAACCAGTATTGAGACCAAACATCTTTCAGTAAAATACACCTTCTAAGCTTCAACATATTTTTTTCATTAAAGAATATACCTTACAAGCATATTACATCTTCATCTCAACGGTCTACTTTCACAATATTAAACCTACCCTCTCATTGTAACAGGTACTAGCTAACGTCAAATATAAATAAGATATCTGAACATCATCTCCCAAGCCTTTTCCCAACTATGTTGGGGTCAGCTTCCAGTCTAACCGGATTTAGCTGAGTACCAGTGTTTTACAAGGAGCGACTACCTATCTGACCTCCTCAACCCAGTTACCCGGGCAACCCAATACCCCTTGGTTAGATTGGCGGCAGACTTACTGACTTCTGACTACCCGTATTGACTGCCAAGGATGTTCAATGACAGCCGGGACTTACAGTTGTCCAAGATATACTTAGAAAGTACATACAAACTTAGAAAAGTTGCATTGGTACTTGCCTGACCTGGAATCGAACCCACGCCCACATTTAATAAAATATTAAATAATTGAACATCCGAATAGAAAAAAAAAATATTCTAAGTACATAATTATTACGACAGCGAAATGAAAGTAAACCAGGACAGCTTAAGGCTGCGTACTCATCATTCAAATAAAATGAGTCCACCATAAGAGGCCTCATTACTTGGCACTGAGATGTCATAAGTGTGAACCTACCCTAAACAAATCGTGTACACCAGCCAAAAAAACTCATACGCAGAGCAGAAAAAGTTCTTGCACAAAACAGTAGGGCAACGTATTCAGTCTGTTTGCATATGGACGTTGCTCTATGTTCATTAAAATGCATGAAGTGACGTCATTGGGGGACAAAGACTAGTGGTTGCGGTGTATTGTGCCTATGTGTGCTAGTCTCTGTGAGGCATTTGTGTGCTAAATTTGTGTATGTAGGGAGATCGTGTTTGGTGAAGACAAGCTGGTAATTGCCTATTTATTATTCTTTGCTTTCTTTATTGTTGGGGTTCAAGCGATCGCTAGCGGCGTTTGCTTTTGTATTTCCCATAATGTAAGAAATTTCATTTATGATAGTTCGTTTCAGTACACAGTGCTAAAACTCTAACAATGACGACTTTTTTTGCATATTTATTTAAACTCAAATACGAAGCTACCAATAAATAGCTGTTTTCATAAAAATAACAGAAAAAGTACTTCTGACCCAACCAAAAGTTTTAATCAAAATCAATCTAAAAAAAACGACTTCACAATACACCTTAAAAGAAGAAAAGTTTTCTGGCGTTTTCATGACTCTAGTAGTCGGTGTCTTGAAGCTGTTATTTAAGTTGCCGAATTGTGAGCCTCCTCCTTTTAAGAAGCATGTTGATCAAAAAACTAAAGCATTAAAAAAATAACACACCATTTTCATAAATTCATCACGCTTAAACCGCAAAGTACTTAACGCTAATCGCACTTAAAACAAAACTTTAACACATCTGGTTTCTTTAATCTTTGAAAATGTGCTTTTATCACTACGCTCTGAGAGATTCTTTTACGATGTGTAATAAAAACAAGTTGCAGTATAAAAAAACAGCGCTTTTTAAAGTTCAAATGGTTCCGTATGCTATCTCATATAACGGACTGTATGTGAATGTTTTAATGTGATGCCAGTGAGTGTCAATATGTTTTTTAGCCGCTTGAAAGCAAAAAACACTATTAATGTTAATGAAATTCCTTTTTGCGCTTTTGAGCGCTATTTGGGCTGATGTAACGTTCTTCCTGGTTATTAAAATGTAAATGTGGGTTAGTTTTGTTTTTCACCCTTTTTTTGGGAAATCATCAAGTAACTCCTTCTGCTGTGGATGCTGCTGGAGGGTGTGTCAGACTTTTATTGACATACATATACCTTCTTTTGTTCTAACACTAGTTTGTCTGTGTTTATTAGATCTTTTTTTTGACCCCTCCCGCTGAGGTGCATCTAGAGGTAGTGTCAGACTCTTACTGACTAAAACCCACTATGTTCCTTCTGGAGGTCTCTGTGTGCCAGAGCCACGGTAACTCTTACAAACAACCCGCAGCCCCAGACCCAGGCCCTAAGGGGCACCTCCCAGTATTTATTAGATATACCTTTACATGGACTTAGATTTACTAAATTACTAATTATAATCCCCCTCATTATAAGCTTAAGGTATTCAAATCATTACAGAGTCAGTAGGTATGAAATTGTCAGAAGCATGCATTTACTGCCAATTAGATGAAATAATTAATAACGGTGCTTTCAACGTGTTTAATTGGTCCACATAACAAGCTGTTAGACAGTTCTGCTAAGTAGTACCACTTTAGGATGCTCGATTAGTTCTGAATTACCTATGTACTAGGTTATATTATAGCTAAGTATTATACCTACTTATATAAGTCATGGTGGCATGGTGGTAAAACACCAGCCTCTCAAGTTTGAATGTGCTGGTTTGATTCCAACAGGCTTAACATGGCTTATGGAGATCAGCCAGCTATTTTGGACATATTATAGTGCACAAGCATTCGAGCAGATACAGGTGCACTCTCTGTTCCCTCACTCTCATAATCCGATGGGACGGCAATCCGACACGACCGGAGAGAGATCAACGCAGGACCGACATTTACGTGCTCTCCGATGCACGGGTGAATCAGTCACCAACTTCCAGACTCCAGGCTGTTTTATGAAAGTTTTCACAAAACCCACAAAGCGATTTCGGCCCGACCCGGGAATCGAACCCTAGACCTCGTGCACAGCAGTCGCGCCTTGCGACTACTAGGCTAACGAGGCAGTCAAATCCCAAGAAAACCTAATTATAAATACCTAGTTGTATTACTTCGTTACTATTTCCAGTCTCAAAGGTAAATGCGAAGAATTCCATTCACCTTCATCCAAAATTGGAATACAAACGGAGACTAAGCATCGCGCCCTTAATCACATACCCAATTTGAGATTCCGGGACCAATCCCCCCTCTATTTGTATTCGATTAATGCTCGAATACAGGGTGTTACTGAAATATATCGCGAACATATATCAGCGTCATTCCCTCAAGAAACGTATGAAGGAATTGACGTGAAAAATGACTAGCATTTATTATGGAAGGGAAATATAATAACGCGTTTTTTGAACCACCTGTGTATATTGGGAACTAACGGGTTCTCGTGTTATTATTGGTTGCTATTAGTTACTTTGGCGGGTTAATAAGACTTAGGTATATTAGTAAACTTGCTGACCAGACAGACGTTGTCTTGTTTTTTTTTTTTCATTTCATATTATCCAGCCTATCACACGTAGTGGCGTGACCAAGGGAAATAGGGATTCATTTTTATAGTACAAGGTGTAAGGGACAGCCCTCCACAGACTGATGGAGTGAGTTCAGTATACTAAGAAGACTGCTTCATAAAATTGATTCTGGAAAATTGTGGAAATCCAATAAAACTGATTTGTCTAAAACCTAAAAAAAATTAACATCTGATTTCACGCGTCGATCGTCACGCACGATTATTTCAAAATTCATTGTTGTTCTTTTTTATTTTTAGCGGTATTATTAAAAAAAGTAAGTTCTGCGTGCCAAGAATGTAATTTTACATTGAAAGAAAGAAAAAAAATCGTAATAAGCGAAAAAAAAAATCCTGCGATTAATTCCAGTGGAATATGATTCTAAATAAGGAACTGAATGCACCCTATCAGTTTGTGGAGGCCTGTATCCCTTACACCCAGTATAATATATGGATATAGAGAACTTAATATATAACTCGTATCTGCTTTATTCGTCAGCATTTATTAATCGACTATGTATGACGTATCAAAATCCTATTGCTATTAATGTACTTTGACAATTCCTATCGCTTTGCTTATCATAATCACCCGTAGTTCGGTACAGGTAATCAATAGAGCACTTCAATCAGGTATGTATATATAATTTGAGTGGTACACAGCTATGAACACACAACTCTATATAGATTGGAATTACATTGCCAATTAGTTTAGTTTAATTGATGACGGTATTGAAAATTCCTACACACATCAATTATCTAAGATTTGGATGACCTTTTGTGACTCATCAGTATTCCTCGACTGCGTTCGAGCGACTTTTGAAGAGCTCGTGGGTAAATAACAGTATACTTAGTCGTGTACAAGTGCTTTTGAATATCCTCACAATCTGTGGTATAGTCTATAAGACTGCCAAGTGTCATCAAAATTCATTCAGTAGTTTTCGCGTGAAAGAATAACAAACATACATCCATTTTCATAAACTTACACATGAATAATTAGTGAAACAGATCCACATAATCGAATTTAGTGCAATAAATATGTAATACAAATAAATAACATGAAAGCAAGAGCGTGACGTAATTCACATAATTTTATTATAAATATGTATAATATAAAATATTATGTTTGATATAACAGAAATTTCTCAGTAACTTGATAATAATGTAACAAAGTCAAAACTTATCAAAGACCAATTTTGGAACCTCAAAAGGATTTGTGGGATATTACAACGTTATGTTCGACACAAAGAGATGTTGCCACGAGATAATATAATAAGCACGTATATTTACTTATACAAAATTAATTACATTTTCGTATGACAAGCCCGCTGCGTTTTTTTTTTGTTGATGAAAATTCTATCGCTTCATATTTAGGATTTTTGGAGTCATCAACTTTATAAAAACAGGAAATTTTTGTGGTACAGACTCCAGCACATCAACCTACCCCAATCTACCTAATTCAACCGAAAGCATTGACCAAGCGTGGTAATTAAGGCTCAATCTTTCTCTGTGTGAGAGGAGGCCTGTGCCTTGCAGTGGGACGATAAAAAGGCTGATGATGGAAGCACCCTTAAATAGGGGTGAAACATGATTTTTGGCCGCATTAGTTTACCATACATTATTTCTTAATTATCTGACAATCCGAAAAAGTATTGTATTAATAGATACTATTTTAAGCCATTAGATAAAAAAATATAACGTATAAAATAAAGCTTAAAAACCGAAGATAAAGCGAAATTTTCCCATAATCTGAATCTTTCAAGAGTATCATTAATTCCACGCATTCCGCAAACATCAAAGGGGACACTGCACCGAATTGCAATAATATTCTTCCGTACAAAATAATATTGTGGGAACGTACAAGAGTACTGCCATCTAGCGGTGGACTCATTAAAATTTGTTCAGCTCGATGCATTTATAAGTACGGCTGTAAACAAAGCTTGGGTTTTTTGTGTAGTAAAAAAAAAGGAATATATTTTTTTCTCATTTTGACGTTTCTATCCGTCATTATGTCGGCTACAATTTGTTTTGTTTTGTTGGCGAATTATGGCGTCGGAATTGGTACTGACGATTGGTATTTTTGTAATTTTGTTTTTTGAAAAGGTTTTTTTAAGTGACTTGGCTTCGAATTTTTTACTTCTGGTTTTTAAGGTACTAACATTTTGTATAACTTTTTGGTGTAATATACTCTTTATGAAGTTAATACGCAAATATTGGATTTTATGTAATGATTATTGTCAGTGTGTAATTTATGAACGATAAAAAAATCCTGTTATTCTACTGTATCCTTAACTTCTGCAAAACCTATATTTCATAAAGTTATATACGGCAAAATTTATACATAATATTTTGCAAATTAGTTGAAATTAACTTTTACACGTTAATACATGTTCATTTTCTTTAAATAAGACGATGATGAGTTGTTAAATTAATAGTTGAAATTAAATAAATAATTAAGTATCAATCAAAAGATTAATTTTTTCACGACTTTTTTTATTTGATTTTTAAATAAATTCCGTGCCATAAGTCAAGAATATTCTTTAACACTTTATATTGTCTTCAAAAGAGAAGAAATAAACACATTTTTTGTAGCAAAATATTTTATTTCTATAACATCGCCAACAATTTGTCTTATTCACAACAAATCAGCTACAATTGTAGTCTGGACGTCTCTAAATTGAAATCCAAATTCAATTTGTGATGAAGAAGAATGTTGTTTTGAAAAATAGCTGTGGCCGCTACACTGACTGGCGGTCTCTACTTGAGAATTATTTTTTGGTAGTTAATTTTTGTTTGATGGGTTAGAGAGGTGAAGTTTAAGAAAGAGTAAATTGCCAAAAAATCTAAAATGAATATTAATGAATTTAATAAAATATGCGACGCTCATAAAATATAGCATGGGATAAGGGAAGCGAAATGATGGTAAAGCCTGCTCAGGCTGTGGGATTGTTCAAAGGAGTTACCTGACACTGGCACATAAATCCAGAATGAATAAAAATGGGTTTAAGAGTGCATATACCGAAAGTTGGCAACGTCGCAAATAGCTGTCAAATATTATATGAAAGTAAGGCATATGGCTCTGTAGTGCACTAAAACATTGAATAGGAATTGCAATTAAAACACTAAATTTGATATTTTAAACGTTTTAGGTGTAAAAAAGGAACATGGAAAGTTTTCAAATACGTTTTTTACATATCAAACTATATAATCGGTGTTACGATTTTAATAATTGCATTCTTTATTAACTTTCTTAGTGCACTACACAGCATTATTTTATGTTTTCATAAAACATGTAAATATTTGACAGCTATTTGTGACGTTGCCAGCTTTTGGAATACGTGCCCTTAAGTCAGTAAAAGTCTGAAGCTCTCGCCAGCTGCACCCATAGCTGGAGTGGTCATTTGATGATTTACCGTTTAAAAAAAAACAATAATAGGTAGGTGGGTAACCACAAATAGCTCCAAATCGGATAACAGTAATTATTAATTTAATTTTACAGTTTATTATGTATCTTCCAAAAAAATATTGCGTATAAAAATGATTGATTGATTGAAAAACCAAAACCAAAAGCTTGCTATCAATGACAACTTCAAAGCACTGATGATATATGTACATATTTCGTTAGAATTACCTTTAAAAAGGTTTATTTTATTTAAATATTCAAACAAACAACTGTTGGTCTCATTCGCTTTGAAACACTGATACGTTTATAGTTATTTTAGGAAACCAAACAAAAAATATACATGTGTGATAATGAGTCACACTCGTTTCTGAAAATTATACAAAGACCCCACTCGTGTGGGCGGTGAGTTTCGGATGGCTCACCGTCCGTACGGACCGTCTAAGGACGACAGATCCGCGTTCTGTTCCACGCGCGTCTCGAACAGATGTCAGTAACATCTGCAGGGGCTGCGGGTTGTTCGCAAGAGTTACCGTGGCCCTGACACACAGGGGCCGGAAGGTACAGTGTGGCTTTTTGTTCAGTAAGGGTTTGACACTCCCTCCAGTTGCATCCAAAGCGGGCGGGTTGATTTGATGACTAAACAAGAAAAAAAAGATCTCACTTATTCTTCACTCATTCTCGCTTCTGCCAGCGGATTTACCCGCGTTTTATAGGTACTGCTTCAGTGTATGTTTTAAATCACCCAAATTGAGCAAGCGTGTTGTTTAACGCTCAATTCTTCTCCGTATGAGAGAAGGCCAGCCGTGGTAAGATAAAAAGGCTGATGATGATAATTTTGATTTCCATAATTTACTTATAATTTGATATTATTGATTACTATAATCTCAATAGATAGCGATAAGAATGAATTTTTCGACGCCTTTTAGTTATTAATAAAAATATTTCTTCAGAATATAATATATTGGTTCCTCTATACTTTTTCACTAAATAGCTATAAATTATTAGTTAATCCTTCTATTCCTCGAACAGCACGATAATCTATAATTAATCCCGGCTGCTAAATTAGGATAATGACTGAAAATTTGATGGCATTTCCATTCCTTCTAATTAAAAATATAATAACAAATATTGTAGTCGAGAATGTTTTTAACAAATACTTTAAAAATCTAATCTTCTTGAAAGGGTATTCTGTTCTAGAGGTAGTAGGATTAAAGCATACGAATTACTGGTTTTCAGTTCCCCCTGTTTAGCCCCTAAATAGCTGTTGAAATAGCGGGTTTCGTCTAAACAAAATGACGAGCTACAGTCAGTATTAATGTCATAAATTCTTTGAAGCAAATATCATTTAAAAATTCCTTTACCACGCCTTTGATGTTGCAAAGATCCAATGGAAGAGCGTTCTGAGCTCATCACTTAGGAAACCTTTATAAAAGATTCTTTCAGTTAACTGTAAAGGTATGTTTAGACTGCTCCACATTACATGACACGCTCAGCTTTATAAGTAACTGTTAGTTCATAATTGCATGAGGAAATAAAATTGATTACAGTAGTAGTAAATGATTCTTTAGTTAAATGTGACGAATAAAATTGGATGTCCTTCCAAAATAAATTTATTTTTTATTTATTTATTCATTCATTACATTTTGGGTATTACATGATCATAACATAATTTGCCTGAAACGGCGTATGAATTTTATATTAATTTTACAATAACATGCACTAGAATTATAATGAAGACAAAAAAAAAACTATTTAAAATAATGTCACAAAATAAAATATTAAATTACTATTTTATGCTACAGAATTATAAAGGGAAAAAATACTATTACCTACATTATTTTTGAACTTCAAGATTGGTATATCTCCAAACCCCGATTTGCTAGATCAAGACTTTGTTTTGTCTGTTTTTTAGACTTCAATTTGTATGAAAAGTTGTATACTTACATAAAATATAAAAAAACAAGATTACAATTTTGAAAAAAGAATATTTTGTGGATTATATTTTGTGGACCTGTGTGTCCTGTGAAGTGTGAACCATATTAAAATTAGGTTAAAATTGCGAATATATCTTGAAAACCAATATGTATCAATGTTGGTGAATATAGTGACCATTATAATAAAATCAACAGTTTGTTAATGCGTACGTCACCTATTAATCATCCTCCAACCCTCATCCCTGGAGTACGATGAAAGAATGACCCACTCCAAATTATTAAAAAAATCCCTTGACGGGTCATTTATTCCGAGGAAAAAAAAACATCATCCTAGCTTTTGGGTTTGGTTTCTTCCAGTTTAACTAACCGACTGTAGCTGAGTTTCAGATAATTTTACCGACAAGGTTACCGACAATATTATGTGTTGTGCTGTTGCTGTGATGGGGTTGGCTTCTATTCTGAACTGGATGCAGCTGAGTATCAGTGTTTTACATGGAGCGACGGCCTATCTGACCTCCTCAACCCATCTTACACCTCTTGGTAAGACGGGTTGTCAGACTTTCTGGCTTTTGACTACCCGTAACGACTGCCAAAGATGTACAAATGGCAGCCGGGACCTAAAAATTTAACACGCCTTCCAAAACACGGAGGAACTCGTCATGACAAGATGATCCACAGACCGACCGCGCCAAGCATTATCTAACCTTATGATCGATCGACCCTTACGGCTGTTCCTTAGCCACGAGATCCTCATTTCCTAGACTAAGGACCAGTTTCACAGTTTACGGATAGCCACTATCTACTAGATAAATTCAAAAATTTAACGCAATTTGTATAAAATTATCTGCCAGATAAACTATCTGGAACTTATCAGCAACCTGTGAAGCTGGCCCTAAACGTATTAAAAAGTATTTCAGTTCACACAGCATGAATATTTACGCCTGACGCTAATACCTCTCCAGCAATTTGTGTCGCAACTTAAACTTAGCTTTACATTTTGTGCAAGATGACAAGCGGTTAAGCCTTTGTTTCTTCAGCTAAAGCCGCCATATTTTCTTTTTTGTCTCACTTTGTAGAAACAGTTTGTCTTGCTTCCTCGGTCTAATTGAGTTCGTTATGATTTGCGGGTAGTTTGTAGTTTTCCATGATAGTTTTCGTGGCGTTCTTCTTAAATGCTGCTTCTGTTGTTTTTGAAGTTTTGTCTATATTGATTTTGTGTTAGCGAAAATTGTTTTTAGTGTTTCGTGTGTGTTGTTTTCCTTAGTGTTAGCTTTAGCTTGAAGATATTATTAGAGCATGGTGTTCTCATATTCAGGCGCGTGTCGTCTGCAGTTGCAATCGGCAGCTCGCTTCCAATAAGCACTTTAATGCGCGGACTAACATAAAAAAAAGATCATTCTGTTTTTTGGGCAGTGGTTTAAAAATACCAGTAGATCACAATTAAGTTTGAAATAATTTCTACTGGTTAAATAAGTAGTAACTAATAGAAAATAAAACGTTTTTCTAATATAAAAAAAAACCTTTTGTCAGTGAATTTTTGTATTTTCAGTGACCAACAAGCGATAATGATTCCAGAAAATCATAATTCAAATCATAAATAACCTAAGCGAAAATTAAAAAAATACGTCTAAGATAAAGAACCGACCCTAGTAATCAAATTTAACAGAACAACTGAAAACCTACCAAAACTCCAATTGTGTACGGGTATTTGGTCGTGACGTCATGTACGAAAAATCATTTAAAATGAAGCATTATGAAAGGCACCAAACACAAATGGGAAAGGCAAACTTAATCCCAAATTAATTTCGCGGCATAATTAAAACTTTGAACTGGCTTGCAGAATTGAAACGCTGTCATTTCAGTCTGGGCTGTTATGGAAATATATTTTATGAATAAATATTAATAATATACATACATATATGTACGTTTATGTTTACCTGTGCATTGTTTGGAAAGTTCAAAAATTGTAGATTGCTTTTTAATAAATTGGTTTCTGTTTTTTTTTTTTGGGAATCGTATTTGTTACGGAAATTAAACAAAAAAACAAACCCATAAATGTCTTTGCTGGCCGATCAGTTCTAACTACTCTGCCTTTTATCAGTTTACTTCAAGACATTATGCATGTCCCAAGATAATAATAATTTATCGGGACACCTTTTTACACACGGTGGGTTAGCCCCATGGTAAGGTATTGATTAGCTTGTGTTATGGGTGCCAACAGAACTAATAAATATATATAATTATATTAATTATAAATACAAATTATAACACACCCAGGTATTTAAACCAAAATCTTGTCCTTTAAGGATCTCTCATAAAAATATAAGACACAGAACTTCCCTTTCTGGTGTGTAGTTGTGATGGATATACCAGGGATATACCAGGGTTGCAGGATTGTTCGCAAGAGTGACCGCGTCTCTGGCACACAGAAATATCCAGAAGGAACAAAAGTGGGTTTTAATCTGATATTCTCTGAGTCCGGTTGTATCATCAGAAGATTTCCGTGCATCGGGGAGCACCTAAATATCGTGTCGGATTGCCGTCCTATGTACTATAATATGTCCTGCGCAGGTGGCTGGTCTCCTTAAACTGGCCTGGACGCCATCATCATCATCATCTAAGGGATTTTATGATTCTCTACTCAGAAAAAACAGGTTAAGTCTCCTTCGGACTCTAAAATCTAGAATTTTTAATAAATGACTCACTTATGTTTAAAGCTGTGACAGATGCGATGAACATCAACACCTTCCCGATCATAGCGGATGATTCTGAAACAAAAATAAAACAAATATAATTATTTAATAGTTTATGTAACAGTTAATAAGACAAGTAAAATAGAACAATCAAGTACAAAGGCACAGGTTATTTCTTAAGAAATCTATTCCAGCAGGCCCGCTATGGGAGAGTTAGAATAAAAAGAGATGAAGACATTTACATTACATTATATATAGATTTTCATAAAGCAGCCCGAAGTATGGAAGTAGGTGATTGTTACACCCGTGCATCGTAGAGCACGTAAATGTCGGTCCTGCGCCTAATCTCTCTCCGGTCGTGTCGGATTGCCGTCCTATCGGACTATGAGAGTGAGGGAATAGTGAGTGCACCTATGTCTGCGCAATACGTGTGCCTGTGCACTATAGTATGTCAAGCGTAGTTGGCTGATTTTCTTAGAGAGAACGGATGCCATGGCCGGCTATTGGCCAGGACGCAGTTCTAATTACTTTGTCCTCATTTTAGAGGCATTAAAGTAAGATTTTCTTTCCTTAGATGAAAATAATACGAAAAAAGAACAGAATGCAAATATTGGCATCGTGAACTTTCAGAATTTTACAAAGAAATCCATGTTTTTCTAACTTCTCAGATGGATGGATATTCATAAGTTGCGGAAATGTTTCATGTTGTTTTTGCATTGAAAATAACTTTTCTTGCTACTTTGCTTCTTCAGGGATAAATGTTATGCAAGCAAGATTCTTGTAACTTCGATGTTATTGTAAATTGAAATATTTTGTATCGGTAAAATGTTTGCAAGTTGCGTAATAAAACATATTTACAAGGAAGCTGTACATAATGTCGCAAGTTTTGAAAAAAAAGGTACAGTAGGTCTTAAACCAGTTTCTCTAGTACTCTTTAAAGATCTTGACGCAGCGTTTATTATTCCTGTCACCAGAAAATGGAAAAAGTATAGGTATAATCTCTTATGAAAAAAAAAAATATATCAATATTTTCGGCCAGTAGGCTACAATGAGTATGTTCACAATAAAATGTCTAAAAGAGGTTAGATCAATACAATACTAAAAGTTCTTTTAAATCGGACGATTCGTTTCAGTGTGGTAACCATATTCTATGGTTTGTTATGCAATGCCAAATTTGAGAGCACTTAGATTTACCTAAAGTCGATAAATATTTTGTTACTAAAGATGGTGTCTATAATACCTAGCTCAGATATTATATGAGATTAATCCCTTCCCAAAATACCTTGCTAAAGTATTTTTTCAGTAAATAAATTCAATTTTTTTCTGAAAATATTGCTAATACCCTCTTCAAGATTTTGCTCAAACACGCTATAGATAACGATAAAATCTTTCCTTTATAATGGTTTGTCAGCAAATATTACGAATGACTCTCGACCATTCGAGATTAAGACTTCATACCTCGTAAAATTCTCTTGGAACAGAGAAATTTCAAAACGCAAAACATTCGCAACATCCATACAAAATCCTTAAAAGCTTAACTTTTCCAATATAACGTTGAATATCAAAGTAAACAAATGTTACATTGAAAAATCTTGTACTTGAAAAACTTTGAGCACGTCTTACCTCCTAAAGTAATACTTAACACGCACTTAAGGGTCGCTTTTGCAAGACATCACGCTAAGTTGGTAGAACACTTGATGTAACTTGAGTTAATGGCGACAGGACTTTTTACTCTGATGGAAAAAAACTCTAGGAATATTTTCTTGGCTTAAAAATTGTGGTCAGAAATCTTTGACGTGTTTTGACATAAAGGAGAAGATGTTTGAGGCTTTTCTATTAATTTACGAGATGACAAAAAGGAAAATCGTGTAATCTGTTAAGAATATTGTTAGTGTCGTTAAGACTGTCATTAGATGTTTTCCCCACTTTATTCAATGATAAGATACTTTTTTTTGTAACAATAAATACTACAAGATTATTTTTTTCTGTATCCCTTAAAAAAACAGCTGATGATGTTGTAGCTTCTTAGTAAGTATATGAACATTTTTTCTAGGTAAAAAGTACAGTAAGTTTATTACATACTAGTTTTGGTCAGCAACTTCACCCGCGTCCCAAGGAAAGTACTTCGTATATCCAGATAAAAATCGCCTATAGCCTTCCTCAATGAATGTTTTTTTTAAACTGGACCTGTAGGGCCGTAGATTAGCCCGTTCAAAACAAAAAAAAAAAACGAACTAGACGGCCAATAAGGATAATTTAATATTATCCTTTGCTTATTCATACAAAGTCACCTTATTCTCAAACTAAGCAGAACTACCAAGGGCACTAGACTACTGGTTATACATATGAATACATACATATATCTGTAATTTTGTTATTCATAGACGTACTAAGTCGTATGAAGTTCTTTTATGTAGCTAATAAGTGATTTCAATAATGGAATCCAAGTCATAGATAAATACAAAGTTACGTGGGTAGTAATTTCACTACACACATACGTAGAAATTCAGTTCTAAGGCAAAATAATTAGTGATGGATTACCGAAGCGTCAATATTGAGCGACAAGCAATAATTAATTACAGATTTTAATCATGTGGCACGTGTAATAACGACCTCTTTCATCCACCAACCTATCTAGCAAAATTTTGATGCCAAATATTATTATGAAACATAAAGCAAAATTTCAGCTGTCGGATTTAGGAGAACAAATATAATTTTCTGTACGATTTTTCACAAGGATTACGTCATACGTGGTCCTAACTTTGGTACTTTTACGCTCGTACCAAGCAACCCAATTCCTTGCTTTATGTCTCAACCCGCTGTTGCGTCAAATAAAACATTACGTCTAGATATAAGTTTCAAGAGCGGATGTGACTAGTCAACGAGACCTTTTCGTTCCATTACTGTCTCAACGTTTCTGGTTTCATCTTACGCGTTTGAGAGACCTACTTATGATGGATGGCGGGGTATAGCATTTTAGTGGTGGACCTCCCCGTCTAAGTTTTTAGGGTTCCATCCGAATATCTATTACAAAGTCGAATAACTTTTGTGAGTTGCAAAAATATGAATAGTTTACGAAATTTTAGTAGGGGTGTCACAAGGTTCATGCTTCGGACCAGTTTCTTATTTCAAAGTTTTATTGTTATTCTTTTGTACTTTTCGTGTTCTCCAAGAAAAATATTATGTTCACGAAGTTTGGAGCTTCGAATGTTGGTTTATTAAAATACTGGGGCTTCTCGTAATTTACAAAGATCCAATTAGGATCATTTTTACGGGCGGTAAACACTCAATATTTTCGGAGTATCTTGTTTAAATATTATATATTTTTCACTGATTTTAAAATATCTTCATTAATATTTACAGCTTTATTGACCTGTATAAGATATACGCTTAAATTGAATTATTTATTATTCTCTACTATACCATGTATACCTCTAAGAAGTTATTTTTTCAGTCTATCAGTCTGTAACACTAAAGCTACTTAACGGATTTAAATAAAATTTGGTATATAGATAGTCTAGAGCCTAAGAAAGGAAATACATAGGTTTAGTTATCTTCGGACCCGGGAAGTAGTTCACTTCGCCACCCGGATGGAACTACGGGGAACAACTAGTCTGTTTTGGACAACACACTCAGACACTCATCCATCACGAATATAACGACATATTGAAAACAAATTGAAAGCCTGCCGGGGCTACGGATTTTTTACAGAGTTACCGCGCCCCTAATACACAAGGGGCTTTAGAAGGAACAAAGGTGGGTTTTGATTTTGTAAAAATATGACTATTGCCCCCACTGCAGCAAAAGCATCGGATGGACAGCCCTAATTGATTATTTTCTATCTCAAAAAGGAACATAGAAAATCATACATCAAGAATATAAAATAACCTACGCTATCCAGGCAACCCACATCCCTGGCAGGCTTACATTTTGAAGATGGAGAAACTGGCTTTCCATATACGCTACAGTCGATATATCTTGGGATTTTTTTAGTTGTAACATTAGTGGCGAGATTACTGGCTTTGACTAGACCGAAAAATCTTTCGTTAACTGCAAAGCTTAAATTTATTTCAGTTGCTTTTTCTTGACACGTCTGTATATTGAGGTACATCACATTTTTTATCAGCAATAATATATCTTGTTAAGATAACTACTTAGCTCTTTTATTCCCCATTAGATTACCCGAAATACACGCGGACAAAGTCTCGGGCGACCAGCTAGTGTATCATACTATATGAATAGTTCAATGACACGTTCATTAAAACGATGCGCTAATACGGTTATACATTTTTAAATAGTAATCTGATTAATTGGTGCATCATTCATTGTTTAATGCTATAATTTTGAATATGGAGAGAAGGAAAAAACGTTTACTCTTAACTTTTCTATTAAAATAAAAATATCAAGCATAAAATCTGTATTTTTGAATACTTAATAAGAAACTTAAATGAAAAAATGAAACAGACTATTAATAATTATGACCTTGAATGGTCTGTATTAGTTAATACTATACTAGTTTATAATTATTTAATTCTCCGCTTATTATATACATAGTTACTGCACTTTTTAAAAGCGTTCATAAAGCACATATTTTTTTCTTATATAAAACACTAGACCCATTCAATTTCAAATTTTACTTTCCCCGTGCCCTCGCCACAGCATCTCGAACACTCATGTTATAGTTTGATATCTTTTATGATATATAATAAAACTAGATGATATAAGGCGGGTCAACTCGGGTTGATTTTACGATCTCGTACTTATACTTTCATGTCGCTATCAATTTTTGTCTTTATGTGACGCGTAGCTATGTCTAAACCGAGGATGTTATTGGGATGAGTTAGTGGACTGTCTTTTGGGTATGGTGTTCTATTTTTCAACATTAACCCTGCTTAATAATAAGGACCTACCCTTATACAAGTTTGAATATAAGACCGATGTCATTAATTTGCTTCTCAAAATCATTTATTAAAACTTGGCTGCAAAACAGCACTTTTTAAACGTCAAGAATTACGAAAGGCATCCCCCAAAACGCCCATCCTTCAACACTTCCTATGTGTTTTTTCTGGGAAGAAGTGGCACATCAAACTCCCCAGCAACACATGTCTGTCTGTAGGTTTGAAGAAATAATAATTTTGGTTGACAAACTTCCTTGTGGAGCCGTGGGTTATTGGCAAAAGTAACCGCAATCCTGGTATACAAATACCTATAGAAGGAACAAAGTGGATTTAAGTCAGTAAGAGTCTGACACTCCTTCCAGCTACACATCCCAGTTACCTGGGCAACACGATATTCCTTGGTGAGATTGTTACCAGCCTGTCTTACTTGACTTACTGTCCAAGTTATACAAATGTCATCCGGGACCTACCAATTTGACGTGCCATCTGAAAATGAGAAGATGGCCACGGACTACTCAAGCGTTGCTTAACCATATAGTCGATCGATCCATGCGGCTGTTACTTAGCCACAAGAGTCCTATAATATATTATGTATACGAGTGTTGTTCTTCGATATTATTTCATTAATTCACTAGTTCCAAGGATTGTTTAATATAGCTGTCTGAATGTTGTTTTACGTTAATGTATCTGCAGGCTATATCTTGTTTACATCAAGCCATTAAGTTTAAAAATCTTTAACTCAACTGAAAGTACGTTAGTTAAAAAGAGTTAAATAGAGAGAAGAATGAGACTAACAGCTGTCGGATGATAAAACAGATAGTTAATGTACAGAGACCAGCACATAAATTTTCTACAATCTGTTAAATTTCTTTAATAGACTTTCAACCTTATCGCTGAAGCTATAAGGTTCGCTGTCAAAATTAACTGGGAAAATTTGTCAGTTTCGGTAGCTTGATGTGCTGGCGTGAACCTACCGGAAAGCTTGATCCAACCGTCTAAAGAGAGGCTCTTGGCTATTAATCCATTCGCTGAAACGACTATCGGCACAATAACTACAGACTCCACATGTCAAATCTCGTAAGCTAAATAAAGATTATTTCAAATTATTAATATACCAAAAGTACAGAACCAACCCTAAAACAAAAAAAAAATACAAAATTACTCGCAAAAACCAAACAGGCGATAAGTGAAACTGCACCCTTTGGACAAGTGATCATGATTAATTGCCCTCTCATCAATAACGTTGTCAACGGGTAGCGATTAGCACTAGATGCGGCATCGACGCGACACCGCGCTTGTTTCTACGTTAGCCCGCCACGACTTGCGCTTCGAGAGTTGGGGTTTTTTAGGTTTGTTTGAATAAGAAATACTTTCCGCTTAAAGACGACAGCTGTTTTAGACGTAAACTAGGAATTGTTATTTCCACCATAGTTAAAACGACAGTATAATCAGGTAAAGGTTTGAGCTAGGTATACCTTTTTTTTTTCGAGGGGAAATCCTCATGGACTGTCCTCCACCTGGGGAGAGCCGGAGGGGTGTGCCGGACTCTTACCGGCTAAAACCACCCCTGTGTCTCCTCGCACGTGCGCGCGGGGCCGCAGGAATCCAGATTCTTGCGCAGGAGCTAGGTATACCTAACTTAACTTTATAATATACTAGCTGTTACCCGCAGTTTCACCCACCACCCTAAGGACCTACTTCCCACACCTACATAAAAAGTATTAACTGTCCCTTGTTCCTCTGACTCTAGACTATGTGTCTACCAAATTTTGTTTAAATAGATTCAGCCGTTCACGCGTGATCAAGGGAAATAGAGAATCATTTTTCGCCGGTTTAAGCATTTAAGCAGAAACAGGTGCACTCTCTATTTATTCACTCTCATAGCCCGATAGGACGGCAATCCAACACGGCCGCAGAGAGATCAGGCGCAGGACCGACACTTACGTGCTCTCCGATACACGGGTAAGCTACTCTCTAACCAATGAGGCAAATTTGAAATCATTATAACAACGAAACAATACTATAATATTTCTAAAGAAAAATATTGCAGAAGTAATCGTCTCCCTTGAGTATAAATGACATGAATATTCTACGACTTCTGAACACATTATCGCCGGTACTTAGGAAAATTAATACACACTATTCCCAAAGGGTTCCGTCCATATGAAACCACGTTCGTATTAATCTGAATATGTAGGTACAGAACCCTCGACGTCACTTTTTCTCTCTGTTTTTTTTTCAACGATGACACTTTTTTTCACGCAAAAATGTGTTAACGATGTCCCCACATGTGGTTGGATTTATCGAAATATTTCGACGTGTTTTTCGGTGAAATATGATTGAAATTGTTCTCTCGAAAATCTGTCGTTGTCAACTGTATTTATAGACTAGTTGCAGATAGCGTCGTCGCCTGTATTTCTGGGCCAATGATTTTGTAGTCATCGCTTCACCAATTCTCGGAAATATGAATTTTTATATTATGTTTATATTAAAAAAATCTCGATATAACACTTTACGTGTGAGAAGGTATACTGAGCTGAAAATAACGAGTCTCTCTGGTCAGCAGTAATTTGTACAGACGCCAGCATATCAAGCTACTGCAATCTGTCAATTTTCTTTAAAGATTTTCAACTTTATTGCTACATCATATGATTCAAATTTGATTGAGAAAATTTTACAGTTTCATGTAGCATGATGTGCTGGCTTCTGTACGCCTTTGACAGGAAAGCTCTATGTAAAGGGCGGGTACTCAGCAGTTTAGTTGACTGGAAGCCGATCCCAAAATAAATAGGAAAGGGCTAGGCAAATGATGGATTCAAAATTAATATTTCAAACTCTTAAGGCTTTTCAAGGTATAAATAATAGCTTATGATCATACATACTTATTATATGTATGTAAATCTAAGTTTTAAAAACCTTATATGTATAAGTTAGAAATTCCTAACATCGAATAAAACTTAACTAATTAGACTTGAAGTGATATCTAAGTTCTTGCTCATGTATAGAGAATGTGTTAAGTTAGAACCAAGTTGGAACTAAGTAGACAAGTTGCTTGAGTGGCACAAGTGTTTACAACAAACTTTTATTTGGGATACAGTAATGTAACTGCGACCTAATTATATTGACGCGGTGACCTAAATTATGTACCTAATTTTTCGAAGTATGTTCATTTATCTTTCTACAGACGCAAGAAGTTGTGGTGGCCTAGTGGTTAAAGCAGCAGACTCTCAAGTATGAGTGGGCGGGTTCGATTCCAGAAGGCTCAGCATGGCAAACGTAGAAATAAGTTTTGTTTACCGGAGAACGGACATAATGACAGAAAAGTGACAGATTGACGTAAGACTTCTTTTGACTTTTTTGAAGAATTTTTTCTTTTCTTCGATCGACATATTGACTACAAGTGATTATATACGATTTGACAGGTCACGCCATGCTCGGGCAGAAGACATGTTGACATTGACAGAAAGAACTTTGTCTTTTCTTGACAGAATAGATATAGAATCGCCATGCTAAGCCTGCAGGTCAGACAAGTACCAATGACTGATTAAAGGTAAAGGAAAACATCTCGAGGAAACCTGGACTATAAAGTCTGAAATCACCAACCCGCATTGAACAAGCGTGGTGTAAATCTAGCTTTTGTATGTAACATACATATGTATAGGTTATTATTGTTGTAAAAGTTCTTGAATCTGAATAAATTTTATTTTATTATTTTCTTCTTCTTTGTCTCTTCCCACGTAAGGTTCAGTCGATTGTAAAGTAAAACAAAAGATACTATACAAAAAAAAAATGACAACTGCGTACAAACAGAATTATAGTTCGGAGCTCACCTAGTTAGCTTGCAAAACTATTCTAAAACTAAAAATCAAAATGGGAACCCACACAAAAGTCAAACTTTACAATAATAAATCGTAAACCCGTGCAAACTATACGCCATACGGAATTCGTTTGCATAGTAACAAGTTCAGAGTTGGCCGTTCACGATATTTGGATCAAAGTTCCTTAATTAGCCAACTCGTGCTATCCCGCACATCTGTGACTAATAGTTCGGTTCGTGTCTACGAGATGGTGGTTATTTCGAATTTATTTGTTAGACTTGTTGTATATTGGAAAAGGGTTATTGACGCATTTTTTGTTATTAAATCAGAAATAGACGTAATCGACGATAAATTTGGAATCCGTGGAGATAATTACAACTTTTTAAATCTAGTAGAACAGGAGACTTTCAAAGAACATAAAAAGGAGGCACGTCGCACAATATGACGTCACCGCTATTATATTGCGCATGAGCAACACAAATAGCGAAATATTATCCCCGCCGTAGCTCTCACTCTAGAACTCTAACTCAGAACCTTTTTCATAGGAAGTCGTCAAATGACCTCACCCGCTGAGGGTGCAGCATGGTGCATGCTGCACCATGAGGGTGCATGTCAGACTCCAATTGATTAAAACCCGCTATGTTCCTAAAAAAAGTAAAAAAAGTCGTGGTGGTCTAGCGGTTAAAGCACCAGCCTTTCGAGTATGAGGGTGCGGGGTCAATTCCAGGTCAGGCAAGTATCAATGTAATTTGTTTAAGTTATACGTACTTTCTAAGTCTATCTTGGACACCAATGACTGATTAAAGGTGAAGGAAAACATCTCGAGGAATCCTGGACTATAATGTCTGAAATCACCAACCCGCATTGAGCAAGCGTGGTGATTAACGCTCAATCCTTCTCTTTGGGACAGGAGGCCTGTGCCCAGCAGTGGGACGATAACTAGGCTGTGATGATAATGATGATGATGTTCCTTCTCTGGCTTTGGTGGTGAAGGTCTTTGTGTGCCAGGGCCACCGGTAGACGCCAGCAAAATCTTCTGTTAAGAAATTTGACAATACTGTATTCTATTACATGAGTGGGTGTTAATTTAATGTTATTATTAATTAAGAGCCTTAAAGCCAAGTCAAGGAGGTTGTATGGTTTTAGGTAATCATCAAGGGAAAAGTGATATGATATAATTATATTTTTAGAATTTATTTCCTAGTTAAAATTTGAGTTTCCAAGGTTGTGTTTTCATTTTATTATCGTCAGCCTGTTTTATTTTCTCTCTCCTGCAGGCTTAGCATGGCGATTCTATATCTATTCTATCAAGAAGAGACAAAGCTCTTTCTGTCAATGTCAACATGTCTTCTGCCCGAGCATGGCGCGACCTATCAACTCAATATAATCACTTGTAAACTTATGTCGATCGAAGAAAAGAAAAAAATCTTTTCTACGTGTCAAAGGAAATCTTACGTCAATCTGTCACTTATCTGTCATTATGTCCATTCTCCGGTAGACAAAACTTGTTTCTACGGTTGCCACGATGCGATTTTATTAGCATTTATTTTAAAGTACCACAACTTGTATAAAACCACAATAAGTTATCATAAAGAACTAAAATTCAAAAGGTCCGTTCAAACCACGATACCTAAACAACTTTTTGTTGGTTAGCAAAACTAAATACCGCTGAAGTTATTCGCCAGGTGTATTGAAAGTTGCTTGGCTCGGAATATTACCTCTAAGACCAGTGCCATCAGTTGACTAAGTTTCGGAGAGCTGGTTTTAAGTGTTTTGGAGCTTAAAGTTTGGAATTTTAATGGGTTTAGTGTCTTTTATTTTTGCGGATTCAATTTGGTGATTTCTCTCAATATTTAATACACTTTTTGGAGTGTTAATTTGACAGCTTGTCAGATTTTTATATATATATATGTTTATTTTTATTAATTATTCCATTAGCATTTTAGCGTCACACAATTCTTCCTCACTGCTGCCCACAAGAATTGCACATCAAGTTACTATAATCTGCAAAATATCCTTCGTAGATTTTCAAATTATCGCTGAAGCATAATATGGTGCTTGATTGATTGGGAAAATTTGACATTTTAGGTAGCTTAATTTGCTGGCGTCTACGATTACTCCTATGTTTTTCAATACCATTACCTATACCTACCTACTACCTACTTCTATAATTCTATTCTACGTCAGATCCTTTACACAAAATTTGAGAAACTTGTAAAGTCATTAGCCGCGTTTAGTCCGGCGCTGACGCAAATATTGTTAGTACTCTAATTAGGAAAGTTGATACTTTCTGGAGATTCAAAGGTGTGATTAAACTGTTTGAAGATAATATTAGTTTAAGTATTATTTTGGATATAAGGTTAGATACTTTTTTAACGTTAGGTGATCTTTGTTGTCTCAAATAGTTTGAGATTGGACTTGTTTTTGTATAAATCTGGTTCTTCAAACCTAACAGACAGATGTGTTGCTGGGAACTTCTTCTTCCCAACAAAGACAAATAGATATGGTGAAGGGTGGTCATTTTGGGGACTGTCTTTTGTTTTGATATTCGTAAATCTTTTATACCTATTTCGTTATAGTTTATTTCGTCAAAGATACACGACTGTGTTCACTGAACAATCCTTTCACCGTAACGGATTACTGAACATAGGATCCCAGATTCGATTACCGGTACTGTCAACAGTGTGATGAGCATGTTTGTTGCCTGTGGTCTGGGTGTTATAAAGTACTTGAAGTGTATCAATTGTGTTGGCACCCATAACACAAGCTAATCAGAAGCTTACCTTGGGGCTAACCGACCATGTGTGAAAAGTGTCCCAAAATAATATAGTTATAAAAAAATTCACAAGTTTCTTAACTATCTGTTTCTTATCTTGTCATGTCTTGTTAATCGCCTCATTTAACCTGCAAAATTTCACTATCCTGCTTTATTCTTTTTTCAAACTAAAAAAACAAATGACTCCTATTCCTTGAATACCTTCACTTTAATCAACCTTTGCTTCATCTTAAAACTAAGTTAGGTTTCTACATAACATTAAGTTGTCTACAATATTTCAAGTAAATAGACGAGATCTTATAACTTTATTGAAGTATGTACTAGTTTATGTCGTAACGAGGCTTGGAGCAGTTAACGAACTGGATACGAAATTACTTCGTGTCTTCCCTTCTGCCGCATGTAAAGTTTGTTTGTCGGGTTTTCGTGTGCTAACTTCACTATTTGTATCGTTGTCACACCTCCCTCGCGTATATCGACAGCATTTTTTGCATGGAGATTATGCTCATGGCAGTTCCAGTTGTTTGGATGTTCTAAGTAACGACGTAAGCGACGAAGATGTTACTTGCTTAATTAGGCGACGTAAAACTTTATCGTTACGAGTAGGTAACATGGAATGTACTAGGCTAGCATAAGTTAATGGTAATTACGTATACAAAGTTGATACGACAGAGGGGCTTTCCTTTTAACTGCTTATACTAGCTACCATTTTCAAGCTCTGTACCAAAAATCTATTAAATAGGAGCAGTATTGTAGTCGCAAATGATTTTTAAGTTTTTGCCCTGTTTGAACACGATGTATCTTTTCTAACAGCTGATTATGTCTAAACGCATAGGACAGGGCGCAGGTCGTGCGACGTTGCCGCTTTATTACCTACCTAGGTATCTAGGGTCAGTAAAATTTAATTACCAAGGGTGGTTGTGATAGTAAGCTATTTAGTTTGTTCGAAAAAAAAACTAACTTCATAAATGTTCACGTACAATAATATTTGACTTTTACGTAAATCGCACCCACGACCTTTTGCGTGGTAGGCCACCACTAACCACTACGCCATCTGGTGGTCAAATTTTTAAATTATTCAGATGAATTACCTGACCAAATTAGTTCCACAAAAGACCAACAAATGCATGTAAAAGTTCCACAAACTCATTACCCTACTTTAGACCACCTTGTGACGTAAACCGTTGCCCAGCTAATTAGGCAGCGTGATTTGCAGTGCGACGTAAGCCCCTAAGTTGAACTTTTGCTTATTATTATCTGTGGCTAAGGTTTATGTTATGTTTATATTTCATCAAAATGTTTCCTTCACCTTTAATCAGTAATTGATGACTAAGCTGTACTTATAAAATACATATAACTTAAAAAAGTTACATTGGTACCTGCCTGATCTGGAATCAAACCCGCCCACTCCTACTTGAGACTTGAGAGGCTGGTGCTGTAACCACTATCGTGTATTTTTAACAGTGTAAGAATTTCCATAGCGTTCCCAAATTCCTTATGATAATTACTTTTGAATGAAGAAAATCAAACATTAATAGGTTCGATCTAAATAAATGTTAAAAATATACCTACAACTTATTTGAACCGGAAAAGAAACTTTGTCAAAACATTGCTATACTCAAAATAAGTCCAACAAAATATTTTCTTTTGCCCACAAATTGTAGACGAAGACAAATTTCCATGTTTCCGATTATGAGTTTTAATATTTATTAGAATCACACACTGTTAGGGCTGTGGGATTGTTCACAAGAGTTACCGTGGCCCTAGCACACAATATGCTTCAGACAAAACAAAAGTAAGTTTTATTCAATAAAAGTGTGACACTAACCTAAAAAAAAATTGCGTGCCCGGCAAGGTCCATATTGTATCTTTTAACTTATTTTTAACACATGGAATCCAATAAATAATTAAGTATTAGATCGCGGGTTCAATGCCCGCATGAGTCAAACATTTATGTTCCTATATAAAAAAATATATATAAGTGTCGTGGTGGCCTAGTGGTTAAAGAGCCAACCTCTCAAGTATGAGGGTGTGGGTTCGATTCCAGGTCGGGCCAAGTACCAATGCAACTTTTCTAAGTTTGTATGTACACCAAGGACTGTGTTTCGGATGGTACGTTAAACTGTAGGTCTCGACTGTCATTGAACTTCCTTAGCTGTCGTTACGGGTAGTCAGAAGCCAGAAAGTCTGACAACCGGTCTTACCAGGGGGTATTGAGTTGTGCAGGTAACTGGGTTGAGGAGGTCAGACAAGCAGTCGCTCCACGTAAAACACTGGTACTCAGCTGCATCCGGTTAAGACTGAAAGCCGATCCCAAGATAACTTGGGAAAAGGCTAGGCAGAATGATGAGTATTCGGACTCTTTACGCAACACTTATTGAAATAAACATCACAAAACAATAGGAAGTTTCTAAGGCCGAGCATAGATCGATGCTCACCCACGCAACGTAATAAGGCTTTAAGTGAAACGAAACTTCTTTTATACACACCTGATCCAAGACCTTTTTTTGGAGTTCGTTAAATAGGTAAGACTTAGGGACGTGGTCCCGTATACTTTTTTGATGGTCATATTATTTCTGTTTTGAAGTTAATGCTAATAAATAAAGTGCAAGAGTTTTTTTAATTTGAATTTAAATGAAAAAAATATATATATATAACTTCGAAATATATTACACTAGAGTACATAACATAGATGAATATGCTTTATTAGGAACACAAATTACTTCAATTTTCTAAATAAATAAAAAAACTTTTTTGTAGATTTTTGCTCTTTAAACTGATTATTAGGTGATAATTATAATGGGCGGTCTTCTATCGCTGATAGTGACCTCTTCCGGACAACCGTTAGAAGGATAGAGACGCTATCGATAAGAATATAATCTATAATATTACTGAATCATTTAATCTGCCTTTAAGAATACAGAACCTATACTTCTTAGTATCAAATACACAACGTCGTGTTCTGTAACAATTACACAAATCAAATCTAAACAATTTGACGTTTTGACCTTTTCAAAAGACCCCCTCAAGTTTCCTAGGAAACATTCCATCAAAACAAAATTCCACAAACTTATAAAATGCCAGTTACAATTCGTAACAATAGCACTGATTGAAACTTCACAGAAATTAATTTAGTAAATAAACTTCCGACTACATAGTTGTTTACAGTACGGGTTTTTTTCGTAAAATTGATTACTTTGAAAGAAAATATATTGCCTGGAATGGACAGCTACTAAAAGGACCTTTAGACCCAGAATTATTTATTATTCTCCGTCATTACTTGGAGTCAACAAACGACTGTAGATGGATTGTGTGAAGCGATAAAGCTGGGAAGAATGTTACCTGCTTGAAGACGTTAGAAAGAGAAGTACGGAAGAAAGGGATATGCTTCACCGAACATGAATAAAAACAGGATAAGAACGGGTAGATGATGATGATAACTTTAATTAACTTTAAAGAAGAAATCGATACTTCAAATCTTAGTATGTAGACATTTCATATCTTTCCGAAGCTTGGAAGCTTTTTTTGGTGGGATGGCAGAGGGTGCAGCTGGTGAGTGTATCAGACTTTTACTGACTAAAACCCACCATGTTCCTTCTGAAGGTCCCAGTGTGCCAAAGTCACGGTAACTTTTGCGAACAACCCGCAGCCCTAGTAGGCCTCGGCCTTACGGGGTCTATTGTAGTATTGTTTGAAAGAATTACCTTACTACTTTACAAACGTCTGTGTCTTCAGATGCACCCACAGCGTACGTCATTTGACTATTTCCCATACTCAAAAAAAAAATATATTAAAATTACACAACAACAATTACAATACATAGAAGATATAAAGAGGGATATCTACAAAACACTTGTCCTTTTTCCTCCAACGCCTAAAGAATTTAAATAGAAAAACATTCCCTTAGCATACAGGTAAAAAACGTCAAAAACATACACGTGTCACAACTTGAAGTCAATTTATACCCAACAGGTAATGAAAAGTTAAATAAGAAATGTTATACCAAATAATGGTACGTAAACATTTAAATTAGTATTTCAAACTTAAAAACAGACTTTACTCACAAAGAATTGGATTAAAAATACTTCAAAGTTTAATTCTTAAATCAAAACAAGGCATTTCCGAAAGCAAAAGACAAATATATACAAAAACAACTGGCCATTCACTGCTCCGAAGTCGAAAAAGAAATATTAAAAAGATCATCTGCCTAGCCTTTTCCCAAGCTATATATGTTGGGGTCTTAACCGGATGCAGCTAAGTACTAGTATTTTTCAAGTAGCGACTGCCTATCTGACCTCCTCATCCCAGACTGGCGTCAGACTTACTGGCTTCTGAATACCCGTAACGACTGCCAAGGATGTTTAATGACAGCCAGGACCTACAGTTTAACGTGCCATCCAAAACACAGTCATTGGTGTCCAAGATATACTTAGAAAGTACATGCAAACTTAGAAAAGCTGCATTGGTACTTGCTTGATCTAGAATCGAACCCACACACTCATAGGCCACTACGACTTTTTTATTCACGGCTACGAAATATAAATTTAATATTAAAAAGTCAAAAAATAAATATTAAAAAGATAATACCTTCTATTGAAACAAAGTATTATTTATCTTCAAACTGTTTCCATAACAAAAAACTTGAGTCAAATCGTAATAAATGTCTCGGTAACATCCTATAAATTTGAAAATGGCCAATTTCTCTTATTACGGAATTTAATGATTTTCTTGGGAATGTTTTCGGTTGTAATAAATCTTGGTTGTCTTGTGTCGTGTGTTCAGTAAATAAGAACATTGGCTATGCTCTCGCGTCTTGTTTTATACTTTAGCGTGGTAAATTTAAATTCACTTAAGACTAATTACATGTTAGAATAATGAAGGTATCAGTCGTAAGTACACGAAGCTACTACAATCTGTCAAATTTCCTTAAAAGATTTTAAACATTCTCGCTGAAGCATATTATCATAGAGGGCTAATTGCTCTAAGCGACATTTTTTGCTATATTGAGTTATACAGGGTGTAACGAAGAGAGGGTTTATTTTTTTATTTCAGTCGAAGGTTGTTCATATTTACGAGTAAATTGACCTCCCTTCGCATGTATATACCCTTTCCGTTACACCCTGTAGGTATACATACATATTCGTAATCAATATTTTTTTCTCCATCGTTTGATTTGTCCTCATGATTTCGCAAAATGTAGTATAGATCAATTAGCCTTGCAACCGTCGAATGGTTCAAAATTGATTAGGAAAATTTTACAGTTTCGGGTAGCTTGATGTGCTGGCGTCTGCAATTATTTAAAATGGTATAAACAATAAAGTAAGTAAAAGAGGTCAGATAGACACTTGTTCACGTAAAACACAAACACTCAGCTGCATTCAGATAGCCTGGACGCCGATTACAAAAAAACTTGGCCGATGATTAGTACCAGCATCTACCAAGACTGACTACGACACTATAACTTCACCAGCATGAGTTGGACACTCATCTAGTCTTTTGTCCGTTACTGGAAATGTTTACATTGGAAAACTGGACAATCTTAGACCAAACGTCATAGCGGCACCATTCGTGTCAATAAAGCCAATGAGGCAATTAACCGTATAATTAATTAGCATAATTAAAGCAAATCTTCGGATTCAAATTACACAATTACACATAGTCCCCTTGAAATCCCTTCGCACAATAAAATGGTAAGATAAAATCAAAAAGCGTTGTTCACAGAAAGCAATAAAGATGCCTAGAGGGTATAATAAAATTATCGGCGGAACATTAACTTTAAATCTTAGTAGAACATTTAAATAGCATTTTTATTGGTTCAATCGCCACTCTGGGATTGTAAGGAAAAATATTTTGTTCCGCAGACGAGATAAGATTGCATACTAATTGTGAATGTACGAGTTAAATTATACAGTCTTTTTGAGATGAGATGTTTTCTTCGTCTTATCGTGTTCAAGTATAGTTACCTAAAACCCTAGCGTCTAAGTTTTCTCAAATCTGATGGCTTCTGACGTTGAAAGGACCTGAAAGAAGCCTGAAGGGGCTACGGGTGGTTCGCAATGTTCGCAAGAGTTACCGTGGCCCTGGCATACAAAGACCTCCAGATAGAGCACAATGGATTTCAGTCACTAAGCGTCTAACAGTCCGCTCTAGATACACTATGAGCGGGAGGTTCTTTTGATGATATCCAACGAAAAAATCGGCCTCTGACACAGACTATCAGCTAACAGATGAATATTTTGCGTCTCAGGCTGTAACTCAGGGTGTAACTCCCCCCTCTCAACTTCCAAACTCACAAAACGATCACAGCCCGTCTCGAGAATCGAAGACCCATTACACCGCTGTCACTCTTCGGACCAACGGGACAGCTCTCATCTAAAACCTACACCTGTTTATTTTATAGCCTTTGGAGTTCCAAAGCCACAGTCTATCATTCAAACAACCTAACAGCCACTGTATTTGGTCAAAGGTGCAGAAAACAAGGATACAAATAAAGAATTGATGAGAGATTTCAACTGTAAATAAACTTTCAAATCTTTTCAAAGGGAGTTAGCTTCAGTCATCCCTCATTATTGTCTCCAATAAAGTCCACGTTTCTGTGACCTAGTTTCAAGTAGAATAGGTACTAGTGTGCACATGAGACTATCCAGCTTTGTCCTTTACCTGTCTCATAGTTCAAGCGATAAACGCCAAACATCAGGTCAAAATTGTGTCACCAAAATATATTTCTTTTAAATCTATTTACTGTAGGAAGGCTTACAAACTAATAAAACGATAAGATAGTAACATTAGTTTAACACAGTTAACCTCACATAGATACAGGGATATTCGTCGGTTTTGTGTCACCATTAAGTTCATTAAAGTTGTCTCAAAAGGGCCACACGTTTGCCTTCTAAAAATTCGGGACTCTATTAGTCCTGTGGTCTAGAAGAGACGTACAAAAAAGCCCTCATATAGTTAAGCTGACATAAAATACATTGAAGACTGTCGAATATTTGTGCAAAACAGACCTAAATTTAAATCAGACCTAGAAGCCTAGTAGTACCTAGAAGCTTTTAAGCAAAAAGAATGAAAGACATTATTATTCACACTCACTGAATAAAAATAAAGCCAAAAGCAACATAAACCAACATTAAGTTCCATACCAGTCCCAAAGACAAGTTACCGCCGAGAATTCTAGAAACTTAACCTACTTACCTAAAAACGTAACCAATAAATACGGGGTATCTCCTAACCGATTACAAACGAGTGGTTGATGCAAAAACCAGAAATAAATTTGCGAGCAAGACGGTGAACGGATTCGAGAGGGCTCGCTTAAAATTCAACCGCCAACGTTACTCTGGCTAAATTTGTGGTCCTACTAAATGTCCTCGAATGTTTTACGCGTAAAACTGTTTTATTGGCAAGGCTAAAACTGCTATTGATGACAATTTGTCATTGATATCTTGGTCTAAGTGAGTTGGTTGGAGATGTTGAGTTTGCTTTCAAAGTCATAAAGGACATTATCAGAAAAAGATCTAAAAAAAGGCTACGGTTTCATGGGTCAAAGTTTGATTCTGAGCCTTTCATTCCCAATCAATCTTCAATGAACACTTTTACGAATTGCCATTAAAAGATCTTATAAGCAACGTGACTCAAGTCAAAATGGCGACATAAAAACGATTACGAGTTTCTTAAGGATCGAGTTTTATTTGTTTCATTGTAAACAGTTTAGGTAAATAAAAACTGAAAGTATTGTGTTTACTTTTGCGAAAAACATTAAATAAACAACGAAAGACATTTGTTTTTATTCGGAAATCATCAAATGCCCCTTTCCCTAGTTTTCCTTCCTGGTGAGGGTGTACCTGGAGAGAGTGACAGACTTTTACTAACTTATTGAATCAGGCGTTACATTGCGGAAATCCATTACAATAAATGTTAGAAAAGAATATCAAGTTTTAATTCCGCGCAGGCGAGCAGGCGTAGCATGGCAACCGTAGAAACAAGTTTTGTTTACCGGAGAATGGACATAATCACAGAAAAGTGACAGATTGACGTAAAATTTCTTTTGAAAATATTTTTTTTTTTCTTTTTTTCGATCGGCATAAGTTTACAAGCGATTATATGCGAGTTGACAGGTCGCGCCATGCTCGGGTAAGAGCTTTGTCTTTTATTGACAGAATAGATATAGAATCGCCAGGCTAAGCCAAGTTTTAGAAAACGTTACTGCAACGTTTTCTAAAAAAAAAATAGGCCGTCTAGTAGCAATGTTGACGCAGTAGTCAAAAAATTCAACATCCTTTATTCCTCTTAGTAAGATAACCTCTAAAATTCGAGTAGTCTTTCCAAATTTTAAGGCACTTCATTAAAGAAGAATACCAGTCCATTGAATGGACAAAACGGAGAAATAAAAGTGAGCACTTAGCTTCAAGCGGTGGATAGTTCCGAATAGTATGGACAGCTAAGATTGAGCTAAGCCGGACCTTGGCACTAGGCCAGCCAAACGCCGGAATATGCTAATCTTAGGTCAATACCATACAATCACAAATTGTGCATTGGAATCGTGACTAGTAAAGGCATTCTGAAATTTGAATTCACAGGGTTTATCATGACCTTGAAATTCATATGAAAATATATATGTATAATATGAACTAGCTGTTCCCCGTGGTTCCACCCGTGGCAAGAGAGAGCTTCATCCGAAAAAAGGTAGACTAGACTATATGTCTACCAAATTTTATTTGAATCGGGTTTGTAGTTTTTGAGTTAACTATCATCATCTCCCGAGCCCCAAGCTATGTTGGGGTCGGCTAGGCTAACCGGATTCAGTTGAGTACCAGTGTTTTACAAGGAGCGACTGCCTATCTGACCTTAATTAATTACATACAAAAATACCAATATTTCCTGTGTATTGAATGTATAGAACTATAGATCAGGTATTGTTGTTCCTATGGAGTCTTTTCACCGTTTCGTTTTTCTATACTTTCATTCTATTTTCTCCATACCAATTTGTAGAACACGTAGTAAGGGCTGTGTCATTTAAATTCCATGGCAGCATTTGAATTGGAGATTTTACAGGCCTTAATCTAAAACCGACGTTAGATCCCAAACGGTGGCTGTTAGCCTGCTAATTAAGAGTTTCGTCTAAGTAGACGATGTTCTTATCGACTGGGGGATGGTAAATTGCGAAACATAGGTAGTTTGAATTGTATTTAATTCAAGAATATATTGCAACGCTAAAAAATGTGAAAGTAACTCGGATACTTGAAATTATTTTCTCATAGACAGTGGCCGAGTTTATGAAACCACGATAAAGATTGGACAGGAGATTATGGATAAAATAAAAACGAAGACTAACAAAGTAATTGAATTAACTCTCGAAATAGAAGAAGTAACAATACCTGTACCAAGAGTTTTTTCAAATCTATACTAATATTATAAAGACAGTACAAAATTTGCTTAAGTGTTAGATAGCCTATAGCATGAAAGATTACGATAAAATCGTTCAAGTAGTTCCTGAGACAACGCGTTCAAGTAAACAAATAAACTTCAGCTGTATAATATAAGTAAAGCTTTGTTGAAACTTTACCCTACTGCAGTGAAGATGGAATACCAGCGTCCTGCGGTATCTTTTCGGTTAAATGTTCGAGATTCAACAACGGATCCGTACCTAGCGAACCGCAGAAACTCGCTTTTGTTTGTATTGTCAGAATACTACATAGGTACTACATTCTCTACTGAGTATTCATTACTGACAACGGAAACAGTGTTTTACTAAATCTTATTAGTCTGTCAAATTTTCCCAATCAACTTTGAACCATATGCTTCAGCGATAAAGTTGAAAAGTCTATTAAGAAAATTTTACAGATTGTAGTAGCTTGATATGATGGCCTCTGTACCTCATATTAAAGACATACCGAGCGAGCCTATTTAAAGATTGATTGAAGAAGCTTAAGAATATATTTTCGTAAGTAAATGTATGCCCCTTTTTGTCTCATTGTAGGTCTTTATCTTATGTGTGTCTGTCCCCTTTGTAGATAACAATTTCCTATCAGGAAATAATTAAGAGTAATAATTGGGCTTAATAATTTGGTTTTTCGGTTCTCAAAAGGCAACTTGATAACACATTCCGATCTAGTCGAATGACGTCTTTTTTTTAAGGTGCATCTGACGGGAGTGTCAGGCTATTTCTGACTAAACCCCACTTTGTTCCTTCTCTGTCTTCTCTGTCTGTGTGTGCCAGAGCCTCAGTAACTCTTGCTAACAACCCACAGCCCCAGCAGGAGCGCAGTGATATCTCAGTTAAAAATATTGAGATTTGGAGGTTACTTTCAGGCAAAAGTAAAATAACCAACAAAAAGAAGGCAATATCATAATTGACATAACAGTTTTCGAACTACTCACCAACAAAATCCTAAAGACCTTTCGCCTACTACTTAGGTTTACCAAAGCGAAGTTATTCTAAATTCTCTTCATTTGAATTCCACTGCTGTATTTGAATTGTAGATTTTACAGGCTTTAATCTGAAACCGACGCTGGATGTCGTCTTGAGCCCCTTATTCTGCTAATTAAGGACTTCATCTATGCAAATGACTCTCGATCGTTCCCTTATCAACTATAGAGCACGGAGGGTGGAATTTGGGTCAAAATTGCATGCACGATTTTAGGTTTTGGGAGGATAATGTGATGTTTTGTCTAAATTGTTCAAGGGAATTTGAGCTTTGTGATCAAGCTGTTTTCGTAATTTATGTGCGCTCTTTGAAGTTACTTCGTATATTATGTCCCAGTTACCTTCTAAAGATTTGTGGAAAGACTTATCCGTCCTAATTGAGGATTGGGCGAAGATGACGTGTCTTTGATTTTATAAATTTTATTATGTATTATATGTATAGAAGACATTTTTAATAGTACGAGTTATTGTTGGTACAACAATGCAACAGTGGCAATGCTGCCAGCCTATTGGGTACACTCCCGGTGAGCAGCGATGAGGAGGAATTTTTTGATGCCATTTTTTTTTGTGTAAATATTTTAGTTAACTTTTGTAAATAAATTGTAAATATGTATTATGTAGAACTTAAAATACGATGAATAAATTTAAACACAATGCAACTTTTCTAAGTTTGTATGTACTTTCTGAGTATATTTTGGACACCAATGAATGTGTTTCGAATGGCAAGTTAAACTGTAGGTCCCGGCTATCATTGAACATTCTTGGCAGTCGTTACGGGTAGTCAGCAGCGAGTAAGTCTGACACCAGTCTAACCAAGAGGTATTGGGTTGTCCGGGTAACTGGGTTGAGGAGGTCAGATGGGCAGTAGCTCCTTGTAAAACATTGGTACTGAGCTGAATCCGGTTAGACTGGAAGCCGACCCCAACATAGTTGGGAGGCTCGGGAGATGATGAGTAATTGTTGGTACAGTGGTTCTGACCAGGTCTTCAGTTCAATCCTCGCGTTGGGTACGGCCTATGTTTCATATTAGGCTTATATTAGGTACTTGCCATATTATTAAGTAGGTACGCCATTTATATTCTTAGAAAAGTTTATACATACAGAACGTTAAAATTTTCTGAGATAAGTTTATTTTAGTACTTAGAAAAATAACGTAGAAATATTTTTACAGTGCGTATTTGTTTTATTTTGTTCATAACATTTATCGGTACAAGATTAAAATTCTGTTGAAGATATACAAAATTATTTTTCCAAGTACAGACGCCAGCACATCAAGCTACAACAATCTGTCAAATTTCCTTACTAGATTTTCAACCTTATCGCTGAAGCATAAAGTTCAAAGTTCATTGGCTGGCGTCTGTACAACTTTCCTCTAGAAAAATTCATCATATGTAATCTTTAAAATTAATCAGTGGTGTCTAAAATCTCTTTAAAGTCACATAAAATATTTTTATTTTAAACATAATACAATAATATTTTCAGCTGCAAACGGCTTAAAGGAAAACGGTGCTGCAATCCCATTCACGATAAAACGCTTTAAACGTGTAATGTGTTAGCGCTGCGACAGATCGCCCCATTCACGTCTGCTCCAATGAAGTAGTGTTTTAAATGTTCTATGACCTACTTGTGTGTGTGGGTGCATATTGGATTCTAAGAACTAAGTTATATTACGCTTCTATCTCCTCTATAATTATTCGTGATGATGATGATGGCATCCAGGTCGGCTACAGCGGCCGTTCTCTTTTAAGGAGATCAGCCAGCTGAGCATGACATTTTATTGCATAAGCATTCACGCAGATACAGGTGCACTCTCTATTCCCTTACTCTCATAGTCCGATGGGACGGCAATCCGACACGACCGGAGAGAGATCAGGTGCAGGACTGAGACCGGATGATGCGGGCCGGTATGTCTAAATCTTACCTATGTATGTCTACATTGTACAGACACCAGCACATCAAGCTACCAATCAACTCAAATCTCCGTCTCCATGAAAAATCAACATAAACCTCTCGAAGTCGATTAAAAAGCCGCAAAATTCATATTGCATCAAAATATACATATACAATGAAACTTTTATTATTCCCAGAAGCACACTAAGATAACCCATCTAATACAATCGCTGCATTTACCACGACATTCTCAATTCAATTGTGATTGAATTCACATCGCATTACATTGCCCGCTTAGTTCCTACGTGCCAGACAGAAACACGTATTACGCCAGTGATGGACGATTATAGCAGCGATCGTATCGACGTACTGTCGTAAACACATATAGGGTACAATGTTTTAATGTAAAACAGTTCAATGAAAAGATTTTCCGAAGCTTTTTGGCATTGCGTTTCGTTTTTGTATTTGGCCTTTTATGAGAGCGTCGTTTGAGTTCCATTATTGTTTTTGGATAGTGGCAGATTTTTGCTTATCATCGTAATGTGCCTACAGACGGCAGCACATCAAGCTAAGAGGTGACATGTGTGCCAATGGACTGATCATCAAGGATGCCGAAGATCGTGCGAAGTGGAGGCGAAGGAGCAGGAAACCCGAAAGGTTCGACCGCGGTAACGATCGGATGATGATGATGATAGCAGCACATCAAGCTACTAAAGTCTGTCAAATTTCCTTAAAATATTTTCAACTTTATCGCCGAACCTTTCACTTTGATATGGTTCAAAGTTGATTGAAAAAATTAGGTAGCTTGATGTGCTGGCGTCTATACACAGTACAAAACTCTTCATATGTTATAAATAGCAAATTATACAGCATTTGTAACAGCAAAAAAAAAACTGCTTTCTGAAAAAAAAAAACTAACCACTTTTTTACCCAAAGCGAATCTAAAACTTCTCTCTACAATGAGTAACTGGGGAATAAATTAATAAACAGAATTATTTATGCATAAACTTGATATTTAACTGGTGCCCTTAATAAACCTTTGGGGTACAATAAAACTAAATAACATCCCCCATTTTACTAGTCCCCATCAAAGTTACAGCTGTTGTAAGCCCCCATTAAATTTTATTGCATCATATTTTAATTTGAATTAAATTTTATTATCATTGAAGCTAATTTGGGTTTTATGGGGTACCTACTATGTTGTTGAGACTGTGTGGTTTTTAATGCAAGAAAAAGTAGGTCATATTTAGTTAAGAATCATCTTAGCGAGAACTGTTAGGTTACATTACATTATATATTACCTTAATATATTTTATTCCAGGGAAAAGGGAATTTTATCGAGATCCACCCTTGGGAAAGTCCTTTCAAAGTATTTTATTTTATTCCATTGTATGTGAACTATGTGTTTTCTAAATATATTCTGTAAAGATGCCAGCATATCAACCTAAATTTAAATTTCTTTAATAGATTTTCAACCTTACGGCAATATCGGAACGTTAGTATTCGATTGGTACCTGCACCATCACTAACAAGGAATAGAACTTGCCTTTATACGTATAACTAGTTTCTGCGATTTCAGTCGCGAACTTCTTCCCACATCAAGATATAGCGATTACCTTTATTTCATTCTAATGTATCAGCTGAACTGTTTTGTTATGGCGTAATTTCTAAAGAGGAATAAATATATCAAAAAGTCTTAAACACTTTAATGTTTATCTGAAACGATTGAAATACCACCACTTACACCGTCACCTTTAAAAGATAAACGATATCTATTAATTATTTACAATATACATTATCATCTAAATCAATACAGAAGTATGAAGAGAAAACAGTAGGCAAACAAAAGAAACAATACATGTACAGCAGGATTAGCATGGCGATTCTATATCTACATATGTATTCTGTCAAGAAAAGACAAAGCTCTTTTTGTCAATGTCAACAACTCGCATATAATCACTTGTAAACTTATATCGATCGAAGAAAAGAAAAATTTTTTCAAAAATGTCAAAAGAAATCTTACGTCAATCTGTCACTTTTCTGTCATTATGTCCATTCTCCGGTAAACAAAACTTTCTACGGTTGCCATGCCTGCTGGTTAATTTACAATATGAGAGAAACAAATGCATTTTCTTCTCGCACACTCCCAAAATCCAATGGGAAGGCAATCCGACACGCCTTGGGAGAGATCAAGCGTAAAATTGACAGTTTCACGTGCACTCTGAGCCATGGTTCTCGATACGGTAAAGAATGGTCCCACTTAACCCATCCAAAGTGTAGCTAAGTTGATAATCCTTATGGCTTAAATATTTTAGGCACACCCAGTTCTAATAAAAACATTCCTACAAAGCTTAAAAGAGTAATACTGAAAACATGTGATATTTCTTTGTAGCTTTGATGAAAACTCTTAGTGGGCGTAAAGGTTATGAAATGAAAGGTTTTCTTTAAAACCCTTATGTTGTGAATAAATAAGTATTGTCATTGGTTTCACTTATATTCTAAGATTTATTTACACATAAATTATGTTTTACTATTTTCAACCTTAGTTACCTAATCACAAAGTTCAAAATCGATTGCTTGTTCGATCATTGACTGGTGACTTAATTTCTTTTAGTATACACCTGTTAAATATTCCAAGTAAACTGAAAGGTTTTGTTTATTTGCGTTTTAAAACAACAAGCAAATGAAGTTTCAGTCTTCTAGGTACGAGATTTTTGCTCTCTTAATCTATACTTAAAAATAAAAGGCTGAAGAGTTTATTTGCTTCAGCGCGCTAATCGCAAGAACTTCTGGACTAATTTGAAATATTCTTGGTATTCATTCAGTATTCGTTCGTTGTTTACAAAATAGATTGGGAAAATTATTTGTATCAAATACACAACCAATTATTGTATGAGTTTTTCATAAAATAATGTGTAACTAACAGAAGACCCATGATTATAATTCAAGCTTTTCATTCTATGTCTCCTCTCGTCATTACATTGCTACCAACCTCAATATTATACCACATAATTTTATGATAATTTCATAAGAAAATGTCTAGACTACGACCTTGAAATCCATCGAAGGTCGTTTAAGTAACCAATTAACTAAAGAGCACAATAATTTGTTTACTCTCTAGTAATATTGGCAGAATGAATTTATTGGAACTTAATTACATGACGACAGGAATATATGGTGGAATGACTGCCTCTTTAGTCTAGTAAACGAATGGCGCGACTGCTCTGGATGGGGTCGTTTTATTTTTATTTTTTCGTGGGAAATCATAAAATGAACCCTCCTGCAGGCTTAGCATGGCAACCGTGCAGCTGGAGGGAGTGTCACGACTCTTACTGACTAAAACCCATTATGTTCTTTCAGGAGGTCTGCCCGCAGCCCAGGCAGATTTGCATGGGGTCTCGGGTTCGATTCCCAGGTCAGGCCGAAATTGCTTTATTGGTTGTAAGAAACTTTCACAAAAGTTATAAGTTAGACATACACATGCATCACAATGTATATATGTCAATTCCTACTACAGTCCTACGCCAGAATTCCAAAAGTTTTAAATTTAAAAAGTAATTATTTTGACTGTTACCTTTAACAATATCATTAATTTCCTTCTCTTTCTTATCATTTTCCCATCCATCAATTCCTTTTTTGAAATTATCCCAATCTATCCCATCTATCTCCTTACACCCATCACTCACGTAGCTTCACCTTACTCGTATGTTAAACTTATATAGAAAACCCCACGAGAATGTAAAACAAAGAGCCATATTTAACTTTAAACCCCAAAAGATTTGCACATGCTTCTAACAAGTTCCAATGTTTTCTTTGACCTTGAAAACTTTCTTTGACTCATGCTACTTTATACATTTCGTTTGGGGAATAAACAGGTCTTTATTTAAAGCTTCCGTCTGGTTTTAATTTTAAATAATTTACCACATCCATGTTATACATGACAACCAGACTTACCAAGGGGTATTGGGTTTCCCAGGTAACTGGGTTGAGGAGGTCAGATAGGTAGTTACTCCACGTAAAACACTGGTACTCAGCTGCATCTGGTTAAGACTGGAAGTTGACCCCAACATAGCTTATGAAAAGGCTAGGCAGATGATAAATGTTACACATGGGTAAAAGCCAAGGAATTTGTCTAAGGAGATATGAATCGATCAGATTAAGGGCCTGTTTCACCACATACGAATAAGTTCCAGTTAGTTTATTTGGTAAATAATTTCATACAAATTCTGTTCCATTTTTATTTTAATTGATGTGATAGGTATAGCTATTCGGACTCGTGACTGGCCCAAATAATATTAAGTGCTTGTTTCATTACTGATGTATATAGTAATATGTTGAAGAGCTCAGGGCTAAGTAACAAGCGGGTTAATCAATCATAAAGTTAAACAAATATGTCGCGGTCAGTAGGTGGATGGGTAACCATCTGGTAATAACGAGTCTTCTTTGTTTGGGAAGGCATGTTAAATTGTGTCATTAGAATGTCTTTGGCTATCTTTATTAGGTAAGCAATCTCCAGGAAGTCTTAACAAGGGGTATCGGATTGCCCAGGTAACTGAACTAAGGAGGTCAGATAGGCAGTTGTCCCTTGTCCACTATTAATTAGATGCAAATGATGAATTAAAAACAACAAATTTATTTTGAAGAAATAAGAAAGCAATCCCTTCAAATAAAACAATCTAATTTGAACTAACTTGCAAACACATACAATTCAAAATCCTTAAATAAAACTATTGTAACTAGGTCAGCAGGGATACCTATTGGTACTGGTATACCAATTAATTGGTTTGCAACGTTCGGTCGGCAATATCTCGCTATGTGGAGGCTTACAGTCAACCGCTCAGTTGGACTGAAAGCTGAAGCTAACGTATTTAGGATGTTACGACACATTTCACTGATAATAAAGTCGGTTTACGTACCAAACTTGAAATTAGAAAAGGCAATGAGAATAGGATAATAGTAACACAAAATTTTAAGATACATAAATTGTAAGAAAAACTAGTGTACCATATTTTTACAGGTCATCTGGTACATGCTTAGGATCATATTTATCACAGAAAAGTAATAAAAACAATTACATATGTACGTCAAATTGTAAGTATTCTTACGCATAACGCCGATCTTTATGAACGCGTTGACCCCTAAGTCATTCAACTTTTTTTTGTGATATACATCATCCTTAGCATGTACTAGATGTATGGGTATTCTTATTAAGTAGACATTATAGCAACGTACACAAGAAAATTCTATTTATCCCATCTGTTATGAATTTTTAATATAATTGCATCAATAAAATATAATTGTCAAGAATCACGTACCAAACTATAATGTTTAACGTTTTAACAAAACGGCTTCTAAATTGGATTATCTCGTGAATGTCTTTAACGACAAAACTATTGAGTAGGAGAAGTCGAAAAAATAATAGTGTTACACTCCTATACCTATCTTTTATTTTATTCCTTCTCTTAATCTTTCTGATAATCCCACCTAGTAAAAGTCTTTAAAATAATACCAAAAACACGCACATTCTAAGTCACGATTATATTAAAGCAGCTTCATATCAATATTTTCACTAAATTAAACTTTTACGATGTAATTGTATATGTATAAAATACTAGAATAACATTTCTTTGGTTAATTAAAGCTATTCTTTAACAATATTACTTTAAGTAATAATCTCGAGTAAATTGGCACCCAACTGGGACTCTGAATTTATTTATAATGATCTCTGCTGGGCGCCAATTTACTGAAGATAATAATATACATATATATTTATTTATTCTCGTTAGTGGTTTTATACATGTAATACTGTACAGTGCACAATTTAAGAGAGTATTTTTAAAGCGTATTAAAATTTCAGCTATAGTAATAGCATTAAACAAACAAATCCTTAAATCCTCTTACTCAAAGCCTTACCTGAAAATCCAGTGGGCAGAATCACATTTTCCACAGTATCAAAACAACAAAAAAGACAACTAATCAACGTCAACACACGAAAGTTTCACGAAAAATCCAATATGTCTGACATCGCGAGCGAAACTTTTTAAATTTCGAACTTTATTTCGCGGGGACAGCGATACACGACACACGTCTGCACTGTTCCACGTCCGCCAACGTACTGAAGGGAAACATCCACGTCAAGCCACTGCAAGATTACACATTCTGCCAAATTACTCAAATGAAATTTCACACCATCCTTATTCGAAGGACATAAAGGTTATTTTCGAACGTTGATGAAGTTTGGCACCAGCATTGATGATTCCGAGATACATTTTGGCAGTATAACGATATCTTCATATGGACATGCACAGTAATTTGTGTACGAATGGGTGTTTTGAAGAAAACGCGTGGAATTTTAATGTTAGCAATATTGTATTATACGCGTTAAATGTACTAAAAGCGTTGCAAAGTTTGTATATACAAAACATTTTGTGTATTGTCGAGATAATGTCGGAGATTTGAACGCTGCCAAGGAAGTTGTTACATTACGTTCAGATACCAGCACATCCAGTTACTCACAATCTATCAAATTTCAACTTTATCGCTAAATCGTATTATTCAAAGTTGATTGTGAAAATTTGACAGTTTCAGGTAGCTTGATGTGCTAGTGTCTGTACATTTGGTTCCGCAAAGCAAAAGGACCAAAAACTGCAGCCTTTAAATCTGGTCCAAGTTTTAACCCGACTACAAAAATATATGTAAATGCCCAGAATGAAATGCATTTTATGCGCATTTTAACGAGTTTTACCATTTGCTGATACCATGCCTGATGTGACCTGATTTTTTCGTGCTCGTCAAAGAACTTGGGGTCATGTGGTCAGACTTAGCATTTTGGTCCTTTGAATTTTAAATTTTGTATACTTTTTGTTTCTATTCCTTTGTCTCCCAAATTTTTCAAACTCCTGCTTTATTAAGATTGAATGTCAAATCAACAACATGTTTAAAAACGCCAGCACATCAAGCTACTACAATCTGTCAACTTTCCTTAATTGATTTTAAACTTTACCGCTATAGCATTATGGGTCAAAGTTGATCGGGAAAATTTAACAGTTTCGGTAGCAAAAAAATTGTTTCTCTTGTCTGTCACTGTACTCGTAGAAACTGTTAGGCGTATGAATAATAAATAAAAAAAAATGTTTTCAGTAATTAAATGTCATTTTTTAATGTGAAAGCTCAATAAACTTTAGAGTCCAATTTGTTCATCCTCATGCCTTATCCAAAATTTTATTTGGGGTCGGCGCAGCATGTTTTTTTTCTTCCACGCTCTTCTATCTGCCGTCATCTCACAAGTTACAGTATTCTAGCCATATCAACGGAGGTCAGACAAGCAGTCACTCCACATAAAACACTGGTACTCAACTGCATCCTGTTAAGACTGGAAGTAACCCAAACACAGCTTGGGAAAAGACTAGGCAGATGAAATTTTCTACATAATGAGTATTCGTATTATAGCCTTTTATATTCACCAAATATGACGGAACCAATATGCCTGATACTTTTGATTCAAAGGCTTATTTTAAAAGTTTATTCTCATAAAACTTTTCGCTTTGTCTCTAGGGCATTTCGCGCCGAAAGTGGGGCAGTGAGGCAGGGAGCGCTTGGAATATTTCAGTGAAATAAATGGATTGGATTGATGTATTTTCAACATTATTTTTCGACCGTGTAGTAAGGTGTAGTATAATCTAGTTTAGATAAAAATGTATGATATTTTCCGTTTCCACATAATATGTTAGATAAAAATTGTTAATAATGTATTTCTATTCAACAAGATCAACAAAAATCGAAAATCGATCTGAGTGGCGTGCACTTGGAGAGGCCTATGTCTAGCAGTGGACTGCGATATGCTGATGATAATGATGAAGATCAACAACTATTTATTCTTATTGTTGCATTATTTTGTCAATTTTAGAGCTGTTATTAACTTGTGCTAAATTGTTTTTGAGACTATAACTATGTATACTATAATAATGTCACACATTATTAAACTCAATATTCTATTCCTTCCTGGCTTTCCGTCTTATACAACCTTACGAAGTTGGAAAGCTACGCAGTAGGTTATTTCTTATAGCTATGTATACTAATATATAAAAGTCTTGGTGGCCTAGTGGTAAAAGCGAGTATGAGGGTCCGGGTTCGATTCCAGGTCAGGCAAGTACCAAAATAACTTTTCTAAGTTATACGTACTTTCTAAGTTTATTTTGGACACCAATGACTGATTAAAAGGTGAAGGAAAACATCTCGAGGAAACCTGGACTATAAGGTCTGAAATCACCAACCCGCATTGAGCAAGCGTGGTGATTAACGCTCAATCCTTCTCCATGGGAGAGGAGGCCTGTGCCCAGCAGTGGGACGATAAAAAGGCTGTGGTGGATGATGATGATACTAATATATCCCCTAAACATAGGCTATGTTTTATCTAGGTCCGGGAAAGAAACAGCGAAAAACTGCTACTTATAAGATAACAATAAAATTAGTACTTACATTGGTTTACTACACATCTACTACCAGAACACAGGTACTAGTCAGCAATCTTAGTTATTTACGACCAGATCAGTATCACAAAGTTGCTCGGTTCCCTCCATTCCTCAGAGGCACTGATTTTACGACGATTGCTGTTTGACCTCCAAGGTCCTGGGGGAAACTAACTTCGCCCTCAGATGTAACTCGCAGAAATTACAGGTTACTAAAGGAATGTTTGAAATATTTGACAGAAGTAATGGATTGGAATGATTGAGTGTAATTTGAGCCTGTTTTATTGGCGTTTCAATTGTTTCTGGGCATATTGTTAGAGGAAGAGAAAGCGATAGTTTTAATGAGTACGTATTACGAAGTAGGCGGGGAGTAGTTTGCTTGGGACACGGGTGGAATAGCTGTACAGATGCCAGCACATCAAGCTACCCGAAACTGTCAAAATTTCCAAGTCAACTTTAAACCATAAATGCTTCAGTAATAAAGTTGAAAATCTATTAAGGAAATTTGACAGATTGTAGTAGCTTGATGTGCTGGCGTCTGTACGTGCAAAAAAAAAAATTCACGCACACACACACTCCTATACAATCAGGATTTAACTGCTGTATAGCATTATAACAAAGGTATGTTGGTATGCCATTTTTTAACCTGAAGTTTCGGTCGAATTGTACCGACGGGGGTCGCGGGTGGTCTGATGACAGCTAGCGGCGTCTCCGTAAAGCGCGGCGTTTAACGACTACCCTCTTTTTTTGGGAAATCATCTAATGACCCCTGAGGTTGCAGCTGGAAGGAGTGTCAGAAATACTGACTTAAAGCCACTAAGTTCCTTTTGGAGGTGCTAGGACCACGGTAACCCTTGCGAAAAGAGAGAAAACCATTATTCATTAGTTCACCAAAGTCGCGAGTCTGGCATAAATTTCGTCTTCAGTAGATTACCATGAAAAAAAATATATGTAAACCCTCGGACCCTTTGTTCAATTCATCATCTGCCTAGCCTTTTCCCTAGCTATGTTGGGGTCGGCTTCTAGTCATAACCACACGCAGCTGAGTACCAGTGTTTTACGTGAAGCGATTGCCTACCTGACCTCCTCGCCCCAGTTATCTGGGCAACCCTTGGACACTACACTGGACAGTGTATTAATATAGTATGCATATAATACAACAAAACTAATAAATGGACTGTCGCCCACAGTGCAGCGTTCTAGTAACTCATTTGCGTATATTGCACCGTCCGCATATAGGTCGCGTGTGTATTGCGCAAATACTTTTCTTTTAGGATACAATTGCAAACATATGGAGAAGTGGAGTATATTGGATTTGTTTTGAGTTTTCTAGGCCAGTGTAGGTTTATTCTGTAATGATCGAGTTTAAATTGAGAGCTAGGATACACTTTTCTTGGACTGCGGGTTGTTCGTAAGAGTTACCGTGGTCCTGGCACACAGGGACCTCCGGAAGGAACATAGTGGGTTTTAGTCAGTAAGAGTCAGACACTCCTTCCAGCTGCACCCGACGTTTTCCTCGCGATGAGCTCGTGGCTAAATAACAGTCGCACGGGTCGATTGATCGTATGGTTAAGCGAAGCTTGGCACGGCTGGTCCTTGTACATATCTTGTCATGACTAGTTTGCGTGTTTCAGTAAGCACGTTAAATTGGTGGGTCGCGGCTGCCATTTGAAAATGGAGCTATAAATAGAGTGAACTCAACAATCAGACACAATTAAAGGCTATTGCAGAAATGAGAACATGCTAAAAAGGTGACACCACAAAAAAATTAGAAACACCGACCAAATCGCACCCTTAACAAAGCTACAGACACATTTAATTACTTTAGGAACCACTTGACACAACCTTAGTCCACTACCCATCCCCTAAATTAGGGTCTGAAGCGATACATTTACCCTCGGAACCATGCCTTAACAAATAATGGTCCTAAGCTCCAAATGCATACACGAAAATTGCGCAGACTATGTTTACTTGGCAAAATGAGTTTTGTAGTTAAAGTATGTATAAGACAACGGTGTTTGTTTTGTGTAAATAATGGGGTTGGATTTTTGTAGACAATATAAGTGTTCCATACACAGATATGTAGGCAGTGTTTTGTTTCTTCTTGGTGCTATTGTTGTGGTGGAAATTGAAACTAGGCACTTTTTAGGTGAATCGTTCAATTTGTGAAATTTTGTGTACTAAGGAAAAATAATAATGTTTGTCAGTGAAAGTAGCAATACCTACAGTTGGTTAAAATTATGTTAATATTATATAAAAGGAGGAGTTTGCTTTAATAGTAAAAAATTGCGGGAATATTTTTTTGATTCATGGGACGAGGTATTGTATATTGGCGTCCAGATCGATTGCCGGCCACGGAGGCCGTATGCATTTACGCAAACACACTCTCTATTCCCTTACTCTCATAGTCTACGATATTTATAATGATAATCTATAATGGAACGGCAATAGCACCCGACCGGAGAGAATCAGACGCAAGACGGACATTTACGTCCTCTGATGCACGGGTGTAACAATCAACAACTTCCAGACTCCAGGCTGCTTTATGAAAGTCTCTTAAAACCCACAAAGCGATTTCAAGCCGACTCGGGAGTCGAACCCGAGACCCCATTCACAGTAGTCGCGCTAAGTGACTACTAGACCAACGATATTGGATAACCAATAACAAAATCGATTTGAATTTTTCGATAATAATATTCTAAAGCGCTCTACATATACATTTATACTTAGTGTCCCATAACATTGAGTCGTACATGTAATTCTGTAGAGATAGCTAATTCCCACGTACTAACTGACGCGGTAAGCGCCAGCGATAAGATTTAGAATGCACGTTTTAACTCCTGGAATTTCGAGGTTATTTTAAAAAAATCTCTCTTAGGATTTTAAAGGGACCTGAATTGCTGTTTTTGACCTGATATCGTGGAGTTTTTTTTAATGCTGAGCAGCATTTTTTGGTCGATGATTAATTACAATGACGCTTAATAGACGTTGATAATATAGATTTTGGATCTTGATGACTTAAGTCTTCGATTTTTTATACATTATATCATGATATTCCTTACACATTTTACACAACGTCATCTAGTCCTAAACTAAGCAGAGCTTGTACTCATAGTACTAGACAACTGATAAATGTGCTTATATACTTAACTTTTGTAAATTCATACATATTATTATACATAGGAATACGCAGACTAAGTCAAACACCATGTTCGTTACACACAAATGTTTTACTCTTGCGGGAATCAAACCCGCGAACTCTGGCTTCACAGGCAGATTCACTTATTACTACGCCATCTAATTATAAAAACCTTTATCTCTCGAAGAAGCAGCTTTTATAAGAATAAAAAGGTCTTAATTCTAAGTCATAAATGATTCGGCTACCAATCTATTAGTAATTTATTTTTATTTTAATATTACAGGCTAAATCAGCACCTCCTTTTTCCAACTATGTTGGGGTTGGCTTCTAGTCTAACCGGATTTAGCTAAGTAGCAGTGTTTTACAGCCTAAATATTTCAATTTTTATTAATTTGTTTTTGCCCCTTATCACTGTTATAAAACCTTTTAACGTTAAATAAGGTAATCAGATACTGAAATAATATAAGTTAAACTAGATGAATTACAGGTAGGTACAGCACCAAACTGAATAGCAGATTACTGAAAAGTTTCCAGTACCAATAAAAAGTCTACGTTTTGAACTGAAAATAAGTTCCAGGTAATCGGAAACACCCGTGATCAATCAAAGTCTGAAAGGCCTAAAGCCTTGTAGATATTGATTGATCAACACTTGAGTATCAATCTATCTTATATGGGGATTGACGGCTGGTTTCCTTCTATCACACATATTCTTTGTTCAAGAGTCGTGGTGGCCTAGTGGGTAAAGAGCCAACCTCTAAAGGGCGTTGGTTTGGGTTCCAGGTCAGGCAAGTACCAATGTAACTTTTCTAGGTTTGCATATACTTTCTAAGTATATCTTGGACACCATGACTATGTTTTAGATGGCACGTTAACCTGTATGTCCCGGCTGTCATTGAATATCCTTGGCAGTTGTAAGGGGTAGTCAGAAGCCAGTCCCATCTGACTTCCTCAACCCAGTTACCCAGGCAAATGTTTGGACAGATGCCTTCTTACTCTAAAGGTTTGAGAAAGTTGTCGGACTTTCTGCACTCGATGGTCGTCAGTCATCATTTTAATTACCTTAAATGGTATATGATAATTAGCTTACAAAAAACTGAAAATACTAGGTTAAATAAAACAACTCTGCTCACACCTATAACAACTCCAAACATCACAGACGTAACTACAAACGTATCTGAAGCATCGTTCAAAACTTTCACATCAAACTTTAACAGCTTGGCTTCAAATGTTTGCCAAACAACCTCCGAAGATTCCATCGACAACTATTTGATCAAACATTTGACAAATCCTTCTAAAGGTATTTGTACAATCGAATAGCTATCTAGCTGGGAATTACTTGGTGTGTTCCCGTATGGACCTGCGTTTGATGCTTATTCAGTTTTTTAACTGACTTCCTAAAAAGAAGAAGGTTCTCAATTCCACTGTGTATAAACAATTATTTTAGTTTAAGCTTTGTCAATATAAAAATAATCTTTTCTAATATAAAAATAATAAATTTGGTTTGTGAAGTAAAATGCAGATAGGTTTTTCCAGTTAATACTCGTTACCACCAGTTAATTACTTAATAGACATTTAATACAGATGAAATAATGGGTAATAACTAAATACAAATATTATTGGAATGTATTAGTGAATCTGCATTTTAGAGAAGAAAAAATCATAGAAATATAATCTATACGTACTTTTAAAAGAATTTTGTAACTACTTTGAGAGACGAGTTTTACGCGAAATCAATCAATTCATTCTAGAAACAAAAAAAAAACAGTATACGTTAGCTGGTGGTATGTATTAAATACCGAGTGGGGAACAAACCGTATTCCTTCTCGCTTGCGCATCGATTGCATTGTTTCACGTCAGCTTAGATTGGTTCGCAAATTGCCGGTGACCCCGTGCAGCCTTTACTTACGTCCTTGTAGTTTTACTCATACTTGGCAGAATAATAATCAAGATTAATTTATTGTAACCTAATAAAAATTATCAAGAAAATAGATAATGGAAAATTTGGTAGGTACTTATTTATTTTGTTTCTAAGCAGTTATTATAAGCGAGGACTTGTAATCTATGACTTGTTTCTTTTGTTTAGTTTTTATTATTAAAAGCTTTTATTTAACTTGCAATGTATGTATGTTACGGTGGATTCTTTGAACTCAATTTTGAAGTGAATCTTCAACCGATTGAGCTTAAATTTTGTGTACACGTTCAGTCTGGATGACAATGCAAGATATGTTATATGACGTTATTCTAAATCCAATATGGCGGACTATAAAAGCGTTTTAAAAAAAGTTTTTTCTTTTAATTTCTTATATAACAGCTGTAAGTCTTCCATAGTGTATTAAATAATTAAATAAATAAATTATACATAATAATATGTATATGATATTTATATGAGCTATGGATAGGGCTATGCTCGGTGTTTCGCTACGTGATCGAATCCGAAATGAGGAGATCCGTAGACGAACTAAAGTCACCGATATAGCCCACCGGATTAGCAAGCTGAAGAGGCAATGGGCAGGCCATATTGCTCGCAGAGCAGATGGCCGATGACGTCGAAAAGTGCTAGAGTGGAGACCACAGACCAGCAAGCGCAGCGTAGGACTTCCACCAACAAGATGGACAGACGACCTTATAAAGGTCGCCGGAAGACGCTGGATGCAGGTTGCTTCCAACAGGTATGTGTGGAGATCTAAAGGGGAGCCCTATGTTCAGCAGTAGACGTCCTATGGCTGATGATGATGATGATGATGATGATGAAACATAATCTTTCTTCTTAATTTAATTCTTTATAAAAAGGCTGATGATGAAGCCAAAGGTTCAGACAATATGGAAACGAGTTAAATTAAAACAATATTCTGTACATTATAAAATAGTTCGTTACAAACTGTAATAGTGTGTTCCAAAATGATATGGAATTCTGAAAAGTGATCATAAATATGAAAACTCGGAAGGACAATTTCGACTACTAGGAAGCTGCTATTTTCTAGAAACTTCACAGAAATAGCTGCAATGGGGATACAGTTTTGTATTCACTACGCTATAACTACGTCGAATTAAACTCTAGAACAACAAAAACCGACGTAATTATTTATTTTTTACTAAACATACAAGATTTCTTCTGTCTCAAATTGGAGGTTCTTTTTCCATGGCAAATCATCAAATGACCTCCCTGAGGGATATTAGCAAGAGTTACCACGACTCTGGGACACAGGGTCCTTCAGAAGTAACGTGTGGGTGAAGTCAGTAACAGTCTGATACTCCCTCCGGCTGTACCATGTCAGCGGGATATCGTATGATATTTTCTCATGACAGAAAAGTCGTGGTGGCCTAGTGGTTAAAGAGCCAACCTCTCAAGTGTGAGGGCGTGGGTTCGATTCCAGGTCGGACAAGTACCAATGCAACTTATCTAAGTTTTTATGTACTTCCTAAGTATATCTTGGACACCAATGACTGTGTTTCGGATGGCACGTTAAACTGTAGGTCCCGGCTGTCATTGAACATCCTTGGCAGTCGTTACGGGTAGTTAGAAGCCACTAAGTCTGACGCCAGTCTAACCAAGGGGTATTGGGTTGCCCAGGTAACTGGGTTAAGGAGGTCAGATAGGCAGTCGCTCCTTGTAAAACACTGGTACTCAGCCGAAACCGGTTAGACTGGAAGCCGACCCCAATATAGTTGGGACAAGGCTCGGGAAATGATGAAAAAAGGTTGCGTCTCCTTAAAAAGACAAAAAAAATGCAGCCGACTTGAGAACGTCTTCCTTTTTTGAATGTCAGTTAAAAATAAAAGACTAACATCGATAGAAAACACATTCGAACTTAGATCCCAAGCAAGCCACTAGATACAGAATCACGTGCATTGTTTGCTGAAGTTAAATCAGTTCGAAAATTGCTATTGAACTTCAACATAAATTGCGTCGTACGATATTAAGGTATGTTTGCATCAGACTGTTTATAGTATACATATTATAGTATCGGGACACCTTTTTCACACACGATCTGTTAGCCCCATGGTAAGCTATTGATTAGCTTGTGTTATGGGTGCCAACACAACTGATGAACTACATATACTTTATAAATACATAAATATTATAACAGCATCTAGACCACGGCCAACAAGCATGCTCGTCACAGAAATGTCGACCGTGCCGGGAATCGAACCAAAAGCGTGGTAACCATTGTGCCATCAGGGTCGTAATTTATATTATAATATACTTCAACATAAGGCTAGTTTATTCAATAATATTACAAACAGGAATTATTTTATTGTTAGTTTGTTTGGATTGGATAAGCTCCCAAACTACTTGACCGATTTGAATGATTCTTTCACTGTTGGGAAGCTACATTATTCCCAATAAATATAGGCTATGTTTTAACATGGCATGGATAAATTTACCTAGGGACGCAGAAGAAACTGATTTGAACAAAAATCCGTTCGAGTGGCCAAAATTCATGCACATGTCTAGACATTCAAATTTTAACAGCTATAGCTTGGGTGGAAAATCTTCAATAGGGTGCAGCTGGAGCGAGTTTTACTGGCTAATGCTGATTTTGTTCCTTCTGCAGGTCTTCGTGTGCAAAGACCACGGCAGCTAGCGCGAACAACCTTCAACCCTAAAACAACAAGTGTGATACTTTAAAATGTGCTGTGATCATTACTTTTCGCACTAAATCTAGTCACCCTGATCCAACTATATAAACTACGTACAGACGCCAGCACATCCACCTACCTCAATCTGTCAAATTTCCTTAATATACTTTCGACTTTATCGCTAAAGCATATGATTCAAAGTTGATTGTTTCGGGTAGCTTGATGAGCTGATGTCTGTGCAATGTCATAGTCTAAACTTAGCCTTAGAACTGTTTGGTAATACGGTCGTGATTGCTTTTCGGTACACTGTTCGACTTTAAGCTGCCAGTAAGAGATTTTATCAAGTAATATATGCAAGTAATAAGCGTTATGAGTTGGAAGCTCTAGGATCAGTTTTGGGTAATTGCGGAGTAAAGGACCAGTGTTCAGTTTTGTTTCGAAGTTTTCTAGATTTATTATAGAAATATAAATTAATTATCAGTTTCTACTGGTCATGTGTTGCTAGGGAGTTTGTTCCGCCACTTTTTCTTCCTCACAAAAACACATAGGAAGCGGTTAAGGGTGGGCGTTTTGGGGACTGTCTTTTGTTTTGACGTTCGAAATGTGCTGATTGGAATAATTTCTATATTTGAATTTGATTTTTGATAATAGCCTATGCTTACCATAGATAGTGTAGCTTCCAAACACTGAAAGAATTTTTCAAATCGGTTAACTATTTTGGGGCATATTCAATTCAAACAAATAATCTAATCTTTCCTCTTTATAATATTAGTAGGTATATTTTAAATCCTATACTAGTTAGTTTTCTTAAGAACATATTGAAAAACGAGTAACTGAGCAGATATTTATATATACTAGCTGTTCTGAACTACTTCCCGCACCCGGATAAAAATTAGTTTAAGTCCTTTCTCTGACTGATTTTAGCTAAACGTCTAACAGTGCAAAACGTCTTATGAGCAGTTAGTCTAATTAGCAAAATGTCCATGTAGCAAAACGTCCAACTAGCAGATGGTCTTCTTGTTTGTAATTGTAATCTATATACTAACTCCCATTAAAGCCGTGGCAGATATTTTTATAGCACCTTATGTTATAGGAGTTGTATAATTTTTACTTCACATTAAATAGTAATATTTGAACATTGTTCTTTTTTTTGTGAACTTTCATCAGATTTTCTGAAACATTTAAGACTGCGTTTTCTCCACCCCTTCACAATTTACAAGTACCAATGAAAAGTGGTATTTTCTAGAGGGAAATTTACGTAATTCATCTGAAAATTTTGCATGTATTTTCACTCTCTTCCGAATATAGGAGCCACGTACAAGTTTTACGACGTAAGAGACGACGAAAAATAAAATCTTAAGTGCTTCTCTCGCTAATCCGAGAAAAGGAACGAACAATGGTCGATTGCACCGGTTAACTAAGGTTAAAGGCAACTCAAGATTTATTCTGATAGGAGATAACAATTTTAATACACTACTCGTTAAGCGGCTGGGTCAAAGGACTGATTCAGAAAGCAGTGCTCCTTGTAACGGCACTTATTGTGAGGAGGTTTCTGCCGTTGGACCCTGGTCCCGATATGGGTGGACAACTCTTTTTTTATATTTTTTTATGTTTTTTTTTATATTAATATTTAAAAAGTTAAATTATGTGTTTATAAAAAAAATGAGATAATACATATTATCGAATAAAAGTAATGTTATGAAATCGTCATTCTATGTATCAATAATATTTTAGCGAAAATATCTTTTTAGTCTCTTTTCCAGAAAAGGAGAAGGGCGAGATTGTACCCACATTAAAGAAGTGACCTTCACGATGCAGTTCATGTTTACTATAATTAAGACTTAATAAGAGGAATTTATAACATAATATTGAGATTTTACAAGTCCGGAATTAAAAGTTAGAAAATATTTTTATTTACTTAAAAATAAGTCATTTTCTAGTTTTTGAACGCACCTCGTTCGTATAACATTCCAACCTACTCTTTAAATGATTAATTATCTTACATTTACAGAGGTTTAAAACTATAATTATTTTTAAAAATAAAATGTAAAGTAAAAAAAAAAACATACAGAAGTTAATATTAAAAATGCATTTTCATTTTTTATTATAAAAATGCACAATGTTTTACATAACGATTATTTGTGATAGCGTAGAATGAAATGTAATACTGTCAATATGAGCTAACTGACAGAGTCAAAACTAATTGTATTCTTGTTGCCATTTTATGAAAATCATCAAGAGAAATGGGAGTTAAACTTCTAGGTGTGTCCCAAGAATTTTCATTTTTTTTACAATGAGAGTCTACATAATATCATAAGGGTGCGCACCCATATGATATGTATTTATACAAAACATGATATGATATTGTTAAGTACACTCTTCCAGATTCGTTTTAGGTTATAATCTTTTAAGTCTAATATCTTTTTTCTCCCAACTTCTACGACTTACTGCCCATTTGCTTTCTTGCTAGTTTCATATAGTTCTACAACTAATTACACGTTTCGATACTGCACGATGCTTCTAACAGTGGGTCCCATTTTACATGCAATCTCGCCATTCTCCTTTGTTAGTACCGTCATTGAGACGTACAATGCACTTGTTTTGGTCATTAGTGATAGGAACGAAAGTTTAATTATCTTTTTCCCTTTAGAATATTTATAATTTGTATGTTTATCATCATCAGTCTATCGCAGTCCACTGCTGGACATAGGCCTCTCCAAGTGCACGCCACTGAGATCGATTTTCGGCTTCTCGCATCCAGCTCCTGCCAGCCGTCTTGCGCAAGTCATCACTCCACCGTGCCTGAAGACGTATGTTTATAATTTTCTAATATTATAATGTATGTGAGAGAAAATCAAAAAACTTGAAATATATTCGAACCAAAAACTGTTCAAAACTGTTATAATTTATCACGTGTAAAATTTAGTATAGCATAGCGGTCATAACTCAAGAACAAACAAAACACCGAAATTCTAACTAACGTTTAAACAAAGTTTATCTAACGGTGCAATCAGACTATCGCGATAAAACTTTATGATCCGTATTGTCCGACCAATGGAAGGAAAAATAATGCCATATTATATTATAACCCGGGCGTTTTTGCACGATTTTCCGGTAGCACTCGAAAACCTCTGTTTAACGCGCGATTTCATTCTGACCTCTTGTCCCACGAGCGATACGATACAAAGCGATGCGATATTGTATATGATATTTTTGTATATTTTTTTTTTATTGGAAGTGTCTTTTAGGTTTTTAGAAAACCTTTACAAAGCACCCCGATGGCTGGAAGTCTCTTCGGCCTTGCCGGATTGCCATCCCATAGAAAGTCAGAATATGTCCTGCGCAAATGGCTGATTTACTTCAAAAACAGCCGCCATAGTCAGCAATCGGTCTGGACGCCATTATCTGTTTACTACAGAATTGTAAAAATATAATTAAAAAATACAGTATCCGCAGTAGGGTGATACATTTTTGTGCCATCCAGTTGCTGTAGGTTTTTTATTACTCAAAGCTGCAAGAAACTATAAATTTACTGTCGTGAGGTAATTTTCTTTAAGCATTTTAGAATCATGATTGGTGTGATAGAATTGCATGTACAGACAGCACATCAAGATATCCGAAACTGTCAAATTTTCGAAATCAACTTTGAACCATATGCTTCAGCGATAAATTTGAAAATCTATTTAAGAAATTTAACAGACTGTAGCAGCTTGATGTGCAAGCGTCTGTATCAGTCACGTACCACTCTGACTAAATTGAGCCTGGATTAATTACTGTTTTTTTAAAGAACAGCAATTAATAGGTCGGTGGTCAATATATAGCTCACACGGGCTGCTTATCTGTCTATAATATTTTTAGCCCTGCTTCTCCACTCACGTAGGACATGTCCTAATTGTTTTAGGTTCGTTCAGAACCAAGGTCATTGGTTTGTTATGTTCTGTTGTACTTAATTTCTGTTTTGGTTCCGTATAAAAGGAAAATGATCGTAAACGGTATAGCGAAGGTCACGAGGTTGAGGTATTAAAGGCACTTCTTTATGTTTTTTCTTTGATAAGTGGTTGTACTTTGACAATCTTTGAAAGGTGATAAAAGGGATTTGAGAAATTGTTTTTCTCTTTTCTTAAAATGCGTTTGAAAAATTATAGTTACGTCAAACCTTCTATATTTCATAAGCGTATTATAATTTTGTATACTAACTTAACTAATTACTATGCTTTATAAGAATAATAATATATCGGGACACCTTTTCACACACAATCGGTTAGTCCTAAGATAAGCTAGTGTTTATCTTGTGTTGACTGAAAAACTACATATTATTATACTTTTGCACCAGCCCACAGACAACAAGCAGCTCATAACACAGATCCTGACTGTACGAATCGAACCCGGGACATTCAGCTCGGCGGTCTGGCGTGGTTGCTATTGCGCTAACGGGGTCGTCAAATATATTTACCTTGAAAATGATAGTGTCCGATTCTTACTGACTAAAACCTACTATGTTCCTCTTGGAGGTCCCTATGACCCAGGGCCACGGTAACTCCAACGAACAACCCGCAACAAAAGTATGCAACAACGAAAATAACGAATTTCCAATAAGGTATTGAAAGAAAATATTCTAGGTCATATCGAGAATAATAGAGGATATGTTTCCACATGAATGGTAGCTGCGAAGTCTAGGAAATAGGTCATTATGAGCTCCATGATTCACTGGCAACCTGTGGCTTTACGTTTTACTGTTGGAAATCTATACGTACGAGTATACTAATATTATAAAGCAAGAGTTTCTACTGGTCCTATTGGTCCGATTTGAAAAATGCTTTCGGTGTTAGACAGCCCATTTATTAATAGCTAAAAGACAATAAGCTACTTTTTAACTGGATACGCGAAGAAGCAACGATGAGACGCGGGTAACAGCGAAGGCAAAACTTATATATAAACTTATACATATACTGCTTATCATATTAGATAGCCCATTTATCGACATAGGCTGTAATAATTTCGCCATGGGTTTTAACATGTCTCGTAGTAATTTCTTCGTTTATCCGGTCAAAAAAAGGAAGCCTATAGTCTTTCTTAATAAATGGGCTATCTAAGACTGAAATACATTTTAACATCGGAGCAGTACAGAGAGTGTAGTACAGATTATTTGATTCTAATTATCTAATAGTTTTGCATTTACATTCGATATCCGACAACACGCAAAAAAAACAATTGTTTTCGTCTTAACAAATCACAAACTGATTTTGAAAGTACTACTATAGCCAACGTCCCAATTTCTTTACTTACTTAGCTTAAGTACCAAGTCCATTTGCGTCCCAAAGGACCAAGTTCGAGAAAAAAAACAAAAAAACCGGCCAAGTGCGAGTCGGAGTCGCGCACGAAGGGTTCCGTACCATTATTTATAAAACGGACAAAAAATCATGTCTGTTTAATGGGAGCCCCCCAAAATATTTATTTTATTCCAGTTTTCAGTATTTGTTGTTATAGCGGCAACAGAAATACATCATCTGTGAAAATTTCAACTCTCTAACTATCACGGTTCATGAGATACAGCTTGGTGACAGATGGACGGACGGACGGACGGACAGAGGAGCGAAAACAATAGGGTTCCGTTTTACCCTTTGGGTACGGAACCCTAAAAAGATCCTTCGTGTTACTAAAAACTTTCCAATCACATTAAGTAAAGTAAACAGAAAATGGCGCCAACCGTCAAATCACGCTGTCATCTTGTCCAAACTAATTCAATTTACGTAACACTCAACAGAAGTAATCGATTCCATTCCGATATGGCGATTAATACGATTTAGAATCGAATACTCGACTCGACACTTCCGCGAAATGTTACAAATCGATTTAGGTATTTCAAATTTGTTTATTGAGGTTGTGTTTAATGGTGGGTAAAATGGTGAATATTCTGTATCTCTTTCTGAGATTTAAGGGGGAGGTTTGGAAAATTGGTCAGCACTTGAAAGTGGGTTAAATAATTGCCGCATTTTTTTCTATATTCCAAACCAACCTAAACCTTCTGGAAAAATTAAAACTTTCACATTTATAATAATTATCATCTCCCGAGCCTTTTTCCCAACTATGTTGGGGTCGGCTTCCAGTCTAACCGGATTCAGCTGAGTACCAGTGTTTTACAAGGAGCGACTGCCTATCTGACCTCCTCAACCCAGTTACCCGGGCAACCCAATACCCCTTGGTTAGACTGGCAAATAATTATCAATGGATTATAAATATCATTGCAATATTATTTAATGCTATTGTGCTGAAACTGACTGAAGAATCTCTGGCTAAAATTTCGTACTGCTGAATTGTGCTACGTTGTGACTACGGCGTAGCACTGACGTCACGGCTACGCTGTTGTCTCCATTGGTTACGCTCTGTTTCGTAGCAAGTATTATAATTCATTATTACTTTGAAGATATTGTCTTTAATTTGGTCTACTACTGATGATACGCATAGAAGATACATTATTTATAATATGAAATTAGCATTTACCTATAGGTACTAAACTTTCTAATAAGGGCTATTGCGTATCAAAATCGCCGCTAAGGGCGCCTGTGTAGCGAGTTCTTCGAAATATCAAATATCGCTGTTTGTGAGTTGCCTGGGTTTATTGCTATTTGGATTAATATTGCGAATATTTAGCAATAAGTTATATTGATGACAAATGTATGCATGGACTTATGTAGGATACCTTTTTTGTTCGAGCGAAACGGTACTGCGCAACGCTTTGGCGTGGCCAATACGCTCAATCAACAGTTCTATTGTATAAAATATGATTTAAAAAAAAATTGTATTGCCCCCCTTAATAACAAACTTTGACTGTCTTACTGCAGGACCTCATTCCACAGTGAGGCAATCGGAGAGAACAATTAAAATTGCCCTCATTAAAAATGCTTAAATTTTCTGAGTAGGTAATTCGATATTTTTTCTATATAATATCTATATATTAAATTTTCAAAAAAGATTAACTACCGCCTACTTGATGTTTTATGAAAAATCTATCTTTCTACAGACATTTAAAAAACTATGGCCAAAAAAATACCAACTTTTAATATTTTGCTTTGTCTAAATAAAGGATTTATCAAATAAATTATCAGATTTAGAGCCTCTTTCACCGCCTACGAATAAGTTCCAGTTCATACTAATTCTGTTCCATTTATTTATGAATATATTCGGTAGATAGCGGCAATTTGGACAATGAGAAATTGACCCTTAGTGTAAATTATTGCAATAAATGTGACCAAAAAAAATACCAACTTTTAATAGTTCGCTTTGATTGTCTCATTAAAGGATTCATCAATTAATTTTCAGATTTAGAGCCTTTTCGAGTTTCACCACCTACAAATAAGTTCCACTTTGTTCATTTGGTAGATAATTTCATACAAATTCTGTTCCATTTTTTAATTTATTCGGTAGATAGTGGCTATTCGGACAACGTGAAACTGGCCTTAAATATAATATTATCGAAATAAATATCATAATTAATATACGATGCACACACTTGCTTAACCAAAATTGCTCAAATCAGCCACTAACTCGATCAAGACCACACTAATACAACTCCAAACTTGAGATAAACTGAACTAGTTATCAATGAGTTTAAACCAGTTAAACTATAACTGAGTTATAACTAAATGATCGCTGCAGTTACGTGCTAAGTTAGCGTTAAGACTCAGGTTACGTCTTAATTACTTATTCGATTGGAGGATCTCACACTACCATTGTTCATTAAAAATATAATATATATTATATTATATTTCAAACTAAAAAATATATAATAATATATTTTTAGTTATATTTTTTTATGTAAATTAAAATACTTATTTACGTAATATCTATTTTAATTTACATAATATATTCTTAAGTTTTTATTTTAATTAATTTTAAATAATAGTTTAAGTTTTATTGTAATATTATATTTTAAATTGAAGAAGTTGACAATTTTAAATTATGTTAATGACAAATAAACTTGAAATCAAACATATTTGTGTAAAATACATATGCATAACTTTAGTTTAATTTACTTTTAAAATTAATATATTGAAAAAGAATGCTAATTTAATATACTTCGCAAAAAAATATAAGTTAATATTTTAAACGAAACACTTCTGAAATATTTAACTTCATAATGTCTTCAGCAGGCTTAGCATGGCGACCGTAGAAACAAGTTTTGTCTACCGGAGAATAGACATAATGACATAGAAAGATTTTAAGACGACGTAGACCTTTTAAGACGTAGAATTTTTTTTTTTCTTCGACCGACATAAGTCTACAAGTTTTTATATACGAGTGGACAGGTCTTGCCATGCTCGAGCAGGAGACATGTTGACATTGACAGAACGAGCTTTGTCTTTTCTTGATAGAATCGCCATGCTAAGCCTGCTGATGTCACTATATTTGTAAAAACTACCTACTTACTTTTTATACTTCTAAATTCAAACGACGTGTCGGCCAGTCTACATTTCAATTAAAAACGCAACGTATAGTGTGTGTTTCGCTTTACTTTGAGGAAAATCGTTTGTCTTACCAGACGGAAGTTCATTAAGGTCTACATAGTACAAAGGAATCGTTCGTCTTGGGTTCAGTAGATGAAAGTGAACGATTTTCAAAGGTATGTAGAGATAAATGTTTGATTATATAAAAGTTAAATTATATATAGTCTTTTGAGTTATTTGACCTCGTTCGTGTTAAAAAGCAATATTGTTATCAGATATTATATGCAAAGGTGACATGATTATGATTGACAGAAAGAAAAGTATGGAGGAAGAAAATATGTTGCGCCCACTCCCAATAAAATTGGAATAAGAAAAAATACATATGTTATGAGACTTCCCTGCACTGCCGTGCCTTGCGTTACGGAAATATAAAAACACAGCTTTACCAATTGTTTATTTGCTTGAACGCGTTATCTCAGAAACTACTAAACCGATTTAAAAAAATTGAGGTAGATAGCCATCGCAGCATAACGTAGTTTCTAAACCAGTGGTAGAAGGTGATAATTAAATTTTTAAACACTTAAAATTTCATAAGGTCATAAATAGTTTTAAAATTATTAAATTCTTTGGAATTTTAATAATAATGTTGAATCGTCTTCAAAAACCACAAACTTAACATTTGGCATTTGCAATTTCAATTACACTCGACTTTGCCCGTGTTCATATTGGGATATCGTATTTAGTTTCATTTAAATTTTATTACTAAAAGTACTGGAAAGTTCGTTTTTTTTTAAATTTTACTATCACACATACTTAAATGGGATCATCATCATCATCAAAGCCATTTTATTGTCCCACTGCTGGGCACAGGCCTCCTCTCCCACGGAGAAGGATTGAGCGTTAATCACCACGCTTGCTCAATGCGGGTTGGTGATTTCAGACTTTATAGTCCAGGTTTCCTCGAGATGTTTTCCTTCACCTTTAATCAGTTATTGGTGTCCCAGATATGTATATATACTTAGAAAGTACATACAACTTAGAAAAGTTGCATTGGTATTTGCCTGATTTAGAATTGAACCCGCACACTCATACTTAAGAGGCTGTCGCTTTAACCACTAGGCCACGAAGACTTAAATGGGATATTTTTTTTTAAGTTTCGACTCATCATCTCCCGAGCCTTTTTGCCAACTATATTGGGGTCGGCTTCCACTCTAACCGGATTCAGCTGAGTACCAGTGTTTTACAAGGAGCGACTGCCTATCTGACCTACACTGATACTCCGCTGAATCCGGTTAGACTAGAAGCCGACCCCAACATAGTTGGGAAAAGGCTCGGGAGATGATGACTGCCTATCTGACCTCCTCAACCCAGTTATCCGGGCAATCCAACACCCTTGGTTAGACTGGCGTCAGACTTACTGGCTTCTGACTACCCATAACGACTGCCAAGGATGTTCAATGACAGCCATGCAATTTTTAAGTTTCGACTGAGAGGCGATACAAATATCGCCGGGCCAGTTAATAGATTGTAGCAAAGACTCGCTGACACTTCCCGCGACCCAAGGGCTGGCTTTTATTTCGGCCAACGATTAAGCATTGTCATACAACGTGGCAATGCTGCCAGCCTTTTGGGTACACTCCCGGCGGGCAGCGATGAGGAAGAATTTTTTGACGCAATTTATTAATAAGGTTTTTTTTTTACTTGTCATATATTAATTTATATTTTATTTGTAAATACATTGTAGCAATAAGGTAGCGCACTATGAACGTGCTTACGGTGACCACACTTTGGGTTAGCGCCAACACTCATCGAGCTCTTGCAATTGTTGCAGCTGCACCAAGTCCGGTTTAATTGTGGTCTGGCTACCTCCCTATATAAAAAATATCGATTTTGTTTATCGAGTGTCCGTTTTATGAGGAGTGATTTTTTTTTAATGTTAATGGGACTTGATTTAGTATTTCAGTGGATGATAATTAATATAGTCTGAAGTAAATTTAATTAATCATCCGCCTAGTCTTTTCCCAAACTATGTATGTTGGGATCAGCTTCTAGTCTTAGGCTGATGTAGATTTTTTTACATGTAGCGTCTGCTTATCTGATTTCCTCAACCCAATTATTCGGAAAGTTCTTTGGTGAGATTATAGTATACTTTCTGACTACCCGTAACGACTGCCAAAGATGTTCAAATGACAGGCGGGATAAAACGGTGCAAAAATTAAAGGTGAAGGAAAACTTTTCGAGGAAACCTGGTCTTGTCTGCAATCGCCAATCTTTGAGCAAGCGTGATGAAAAGATGCCAGTGTCCTGCAGTAGAACACATAAACGCTGATGAAGGTGATGGTGGATAACTTTTATTAAACCGTAAATCAAGGCAATTATCCTTTCAAAAATAAATTTTAATAAAAATCTCCTAATCCCCTACTAAGTGTCACATTACTTAATTCGGAACCCAAAACCTCCACCTTAATTACAGAAGGTTTAAACAAACAAGGGTTGAAAACAAATTTGAATTTACCGCTCGTAAAGTAAATTATTCAAGTATTTGTCAAAGGAAATCGTGTTCTACGATCGCATTATTATCTTGGTTTTCAACAAGAGGTTTTGTAATAGCTTTTGGTAATAATTTCTTAAGTTGCTAGGCTATATTTTATACGTCAATAAATTAAAATCAAGCATTCATTGGCCGAAAGCTAGGTACAATAAAATATATCTCTACTTAAACGCTATTATCAGATATAAAAATCCAATATTCTTTGACAAGATATCTGTACGAGCAAATCCGTACATTTTGCATTGTTTAGTAATAATGCTGAAGCTTGTACTCATAATGCGGCGCATCGCGCGTATAAATTCGATTGACACTTATTTAGGTACCCACAGGAAAGCCCGGTTAAGCAGTACACGGCCTCCTAGGCTGGACTGCAAGAAGTCATACAAAAAAAACGCAGTAGCATTTGGAGCAGAAAAACATCTCTGTTTCAAACGTACAACCGTCAGCACATCAAGCTACCCGAAGCTGTCAATTTTTTCCAATCAACTTTGAACTGTAATGTACTATTAAAAAAAATGACAGATTGAGAAGTCTGTACTATCAGCAAATAAAACTGCAGGTAACAATAGGGAATATGCATGAAAAAATATATTTGCAATCTAACTAGTTTATCAATAAATATACAAAAATAGAATACTAACTGTGAAAAAAATATCGATATCAGTAGAAAAACAAACGAGATATAACAATTTTAAACAAGTATACCTGTCCCTCTCACCAAAACGCTATATTCGATAGGTACACCTTACGGGCGTGTGTAGTTGTGACGTAAATTTTACACTCGGACTTCTCTTTCTTATTAGCAGTTTTGAAGCTTTATAACTTCTTGTCGATAAATATATTTTAAAAATTCTTTCATATTTATTTATTACGTCTAAACGTGTATTAATTTAGTGAATAAAAAAATTACATGCATATTCCCTATTTGTCTAAAAAAAGACAATCGAGATACTAGTTCAAATCATACCATAATAGACATATCTCAAATTCCACCACGACCTAGTTCAACTCCTATTCTATTCAATTCCGAAAGCCTTCATCAGGAATTCTTTTCATAGCGAACTAGCCTATTAAGGCATACATACGTACGTGGGATCGAGTAGAACACAGATTTTCATAGAACAATCGGAGAAACATCTCGGGTAGATGGAGAGTCCTAAAATTGATGCCAATACTGAGGTGCGTTCAGAATGCAGTAGTGGACTGGTATATTTCTTTTATGTTATCTCTAGCTGACCCAGCAAAAAACTAGCCTAATCGAAGCTCAAAATCGGTTCAGCCGCTGTCGAGATTTGCGCTTAGTAAGACATTCAGCGATTCATTGTTAAGGGAGATTTAATATAAGAACTGACTCGTAGTTTAGTACAGACGCCAGCACATCAGGCTACAACAATCTGTCAAATTTTCTTAATAGATTTTCATCCGTATCGCCGAAGGATAAAGTTCAAAGTTGATTGAGAAAATTTGACAGTTTCGGTTATCCTGATGTGCTGGCGTCTGTACCTATTCGCATAGGCGACTGCTGTGCTCATCGGATGCCGGGTTCAAAGCTCATGTCGGGCCGAAATGTTGTTGTTTGTTTTGAACATAAACGTAGATCGATATACAGGAAAGGGATGACTAAAGGAACGATGGAAAATCGATACAGCTATCTTACTTATGAAATGACGACAGATAGAAGAGTGTTAAATAAGAAAACATGTTGCACCATCCCAAATAAAAATGAGGATAAGGGCAGGAGAAATGACATTTCCACTTACTTTCTCACCCGATTACTAGAAATAATTATCCAATTTTACTAAGCAAGTGCACTCGCCCATCCAAACGCGCACTGAACCTGAGTTGAATATCGCATGTGACGTTCTACCTCGCCGCAAACCCACAACGGCCCTCACACGGCAGGCCGCAACTCGCGCCAGTGTCGATTTGTTCCAGTAATAGATATGGCTCGCTTCACTCACTAATTCATTTTTCTTTAGGAATTTATGCTTGTTAGAGACTTGTTTTAGCATTGTGTGAGTAACATTAAGCGATTGGAAAGGTTTTGTTTGGTCTAGCTGTGGTCAAATTATAGATGATCAAAGTTTGCTGGGGAATTTGTTGCGCCACTTCTTCTTCCCAGCAAAAACACACAGGAAGTGGTGAAGGGTGGGCGTTTTGGGAGCTGTCTTTTGTAATATTTGACGTCAAAAAGTGCTGTTTTACAGCTAAGTTTGAATAAATGATTTTTGATTTTTTTTATTGTTTATTGTGAAAAAGTAAAATTGAGCTATCAAAATATTCTGCCTGGGGCTGCGGGTGGTTCGCAAGAGTTACCGTGATCCTGGCACGTAGGAAACATACTCCAACAGGATCATAGTGGGTTTTAGTCGAACGCCTATGTCCACATCGTTACGTTATGGGGATAAAATTATAGAATTTCATAAAAAAAAACATGGTTATAAAAATATACACAATAATATGACACAAGTATTTACATATAAAAAAATACTAAAAGCCGTCAAAAAATTCTTCCCGTTCGGTGTCAACTGGGAGTGAGTCTCAGATGCTATATGCGCGGAATGGCAATAATTAGAACACAATTATTATCAAAAAACAATCTTCATAATTTCTTAAATTATTTTTTTAAACTTATCTAATCTATACTAGACCTAATCCATACTAGACCTGTTTCATACAAGTCTTTAATTCGTCATTAACACAAGCGAGTCAAGTTCCCAATTCAAATGCTCATCAGACCTAAACTGAAATTCATATGCGGCATGCACCGTCCATATTGTTTGCCACCAACTGTCACGGACGGCGATTCGTACCCGAATTAATGTGTTAAGTTTTTTTACGCTTTTTGCGACCCCATGCTCAAAGGACCCCGTTTTAAAAATTCCGGGAGATGAAAAGCTATTCCTGATGTTGTTTAGTTGGCAAAATTTGTTGATGTGAGTCTTTTTTGTTTGAGTAATGTTTGCCATGTTCTGGATAGTGTATTTGAGTGTTTTGTGCTTTTGTTTTTGAGGTTGGAAGGTGGTCTTGTTTTGGGTTTAATTTCATTTTTATATTTATGAGAATCGCAAAAAGTGGTGGCTTACTGGTTAAAGCACTCGCCTCTCAAGTACGAGTGTGCAGTTTCGTTTCCAGGTAAGGCAAGCACTAAATGTAGCTTTTCTAAACTATAATGTTCTTTCCAAGTCTATCTTAACGAAAGTCTATCTGAACGAAAACATCTTAAGGAAAACCTGTACTTTAACTAAATTCGCCAATCCGACTTGAGCAAGCGTGGTGATTAACGCTCAATTTCCTTCTGGGCCAATTATAATACAAGCTGATGATGATCCTATTTTACTACAGTAAATTATATACATTTTTTATTCACATAAATATTTACAATGTATTTACAAATAAAATATAAATTAATATATACAAGTAAAAAAAAAAAAAAAACCTTATTAATAAATGTCGTCAAAAAATTCTTCCTCATCGCTGCCCGCCGGGAGTGTACCCAAAAGGCTGGCAGCATTGCCACGTTGTATGGCAATGCTTAATCGTTGTCCGAAATAAAAGCCAGCCCTTGGGTCGCGGGAAGTGTCAGCGAGTCTCTTGGAAATATCCTTAAAAAGAATATGGTGGGTTACTGGCTATATATAAAAATTTTACAATTCTGCAGTTTCTTCGTTTGTTTGCACGCGCTAATATCAGGAACTACTGACCGATTTTAAACATTCTTTAAGTGTTAGATAGCTCATTGTTGAGGAAGTCTATATATGACCGGGTACGCTAAGTATTACGTAGTATCACGAGGCGCGGGTAAAACCGCTGGTGACGGCTATTATTATATGCCATGGCTGCCAAACATGGTGTTAACCACAGTTTTCCTCTAAATACTGCGTAGTTGCGTTCAAAATTGGCCCTCTCTCAATTTATTTTGGTACATTTACTTCGAATTTTATCATACAATTTAACATAATATAATTATATTAAAAGCCCAGAAAGTCACAATTATTTTTGTGGTTTCTTCATTATGGAAGTCTTTGGGACATTTCTTGGAAGTCCCAAATTGAAGGTTATTTAGGAAATACTGGTGACTATCACCAATGACTAAGAGCGGTTTCGAACTATGTCTAATCCGAGCTCGCGTTATATATTAACGGATGAATGGCTATGGCTAGTTCGATCCTTCAAAAATCTTTTTCGGAATGAAGATTCTAGAATGACGAAAAGAAATCAGAAGACAGCGATCAGATCTAATATACAATACCATAGAAATACATAGTTCTACGGCTACTAAGGACCATATATTTACGGGTCTGGATTGGACGTAGTGCGAAACCGCTCTTACGTTGAAAAAAAAACATTATTGTGAAAACTCGCACTTTAAAAGCCACGATCAAGCACGGTCATTCACGCTTATTCCTTTTCTGTATGGAAAAAAATCTTGTTACTCAGTGGACAGTGAGAAATGTCTGGTGGAAATGGAAAACATTTCAATGAAACCTGGACTACAAAATCCGAAATCACCAACCTGCTTTGACCAAGCATGGTGATTAATGCTCAATCCTTCTCAATAAGAGGAGGCTTGTGCCTAGCCTTGGTAAAAAGGCTGAAGATGATAATGAGAACTCAGCATAGAACTTTACCATATATATCAGCAAATACGCACATTAATTACATTCCAAGCCCTGCGTTCAATTCCGTTAAAATTACACACCACTTACCCAATATATAGTAGAATCCTATATAGATGCAAATTGCGGGCAGCTGCGTTTCGCCGCATCTGAGCTGCTATTACGGCTCGACCTAATACGTGTGTGTTATACGATTCAGTAGCAATGCGAATGATGTATTTACGGGCAAAAGTATGGTGGGTATTTTTTTAAGTACATTGTGGTATGGTGGAGCGAAAATTGTTCACAGTCATCGATATTTTTTTCTGTTATAAAAAAGTGAAGAATATTTTTTAGGTTATCGACACACATTGTAAGTTCTAAGATGAACTTATATTTTTTTAATTTACTTGATTTTTCCGTCAAAATTTTTATCTCAATTTTTAATAGATCTAATTGCATAGTCAAATTAAAATATAATTTTTGACGCAACTGGTCACCATACCTGCCTGTGAAATGCCAAGCTGAGAATCCTGGGTTCGATTCCCATAATACCGTAATACCCGGTCTACATTAATTTGTGTGATGAGAATGTGTAATTGTTAGCTGTGGACCACCCTTGGTCAGCGTGGGTTAGCGATTTCAGTCTTTATACTCCAGGTTTCCTCGAGAAGTTTTCTTTCACTTTTACTTTAGTCATTGGTGTCCAAGATATTGTGGTGCAGCGTGCGCGGACCAACCTGCTGGAGCGCGCACCGCTCACTCGCGCGTTGCGCACTCTCAACACGGTGGCTGATAACATGGACATATTTAACTGTACACTGAGCGAGTTCACAAGGGTCACTTACTGTGTAGTATGTAAGGAAATTAGTTAAGGAAACATATTTTTAAGTTACTTTGTCGAATTAGGTTAAGTTAATCTGTAATGGCAAAAGTAAATATGTGTCATAAATAAATAAATAAATAAAAATAAATAAATAAATATTATATTTAGAAAGAACATATAACTTACATTGAAAGTTACATTGATACTCGCCTGACGAATCGAACCCGCACATCCATACTTGAGAGGCTGATCCTTGAAAATTCCGACCACCGCGACTAATACTATTATCTATTTCTCATACTCATTCTAATAATAGCTTACTATCAAACTACAACTTTAAGATCGCTCAAAATGAATATTAAGAAAAGAGAATAAACTACATTAATTAGATATTACTACAAAATCGCTTTGAGACAAAGGGAATTACGATCCCAGAGAGCGAACCTCTTCTTTACACAGAAGCACTTTCACAAGAATAAAGGACTTTTATACTTACATTAGAAATGCTTCTAATGTATGCATTTGTGTTATTTATGGACTAGACTATGTCCCTGGCTTTCTAAGTTTGTATGTACTTTCTAAGTATAGCTTAGACACCAATGACTGTGTTTCGGATGGCACGTTAAACTGTAGGTCCCGGCTGTCATTGAACATCCTTGGCAGTCGTTACGGGTCAGAAGCCAGTAAGTCTGACGCCAGTCTAACCAAGGGGTATTGGGTTGCCCGTGTGACTGGGTTTGAGGAGGTCAGATAGGCAGTCGCTCCTTGTAAAACTATTTGTACTCAGCCGAATCCGGTTAGACTGGAAGCCGACCCCTACATAATATGTAGTTGGGAAAAGGCTTGGGAGATGATGAGATGACTATGTCCCTGGTTTCCTCTAAGTTGAACAGTGACTAAGATTTTTTGTTATTTTATTTATGTAAACTAGTTGGTGTTTTCTGAAGGAGACCGGAGCTAAGTAACAGCCGCACGGATCGATCGATCATAAGGTTAAGCAACGCTTGGAGCATTCGGTCCGTGGATGTGTGAAAAATTTTCTGAGGAAGCGAGGTACGTAAAATTGGTTGGTCCCAACTGTCATATTAACATCTTTAGCAGTCACGGTTAGTCAGAAGCCAGAAACTCTCACAACCAGTCTTATCAAGGGTTATCGGATTGCTTGGGTTATGAAGGTTTCAACATTTTACACATACATATTATGTCTTGATTATTGACTGCCTCATTGGTCTAGTAGTCGCAAGGTGCGACTGCTGTGTACGGGGTCTCGGGTTCGATTCCCGGATCGGTCCGAAATCGCTTTGTGGGTTTTGAGAAACTTTCATAAAGCAGCCTGCAGGCTTAGCATGGCGATTTTATATCTTGATATTCTGTCAAGAAAAGACAAAGCTCTTTCTGTCAATGTCCACGTGTCATCTGCCCGAGCATGGCGCGACCCGTCAACTCGCCTATAATCACTTGTAGCCTTATCTAAAGAAAAATTACTTCAAAAAATGTCAAAAGAAATCTTACGTCAATCTGTCACTTTTCTGTCATTATGTCCATTCTCCGGTAGACAAAACTTGTTTCTACGGTTGTCAAGCTAAGCCTGCAGGAGTGTGAAAGATGGTGATTGATTCACCCGTGCATCGGAGAGCACGAAAATGTCGATAGGGTCCGGTCCGTGGGATCCGGTCGTGTCAGATTGTCGTCCCATCGGACTATGAGAGTGAGGGAATAGAGAGTGCAGTATCTGCGCGAATGTCTATGTCGTCGCCGTGTCCGACAATTGGCCTGGATGCCATCATGCCTTGATACCAAAGATAAATTTTATCACCTCACTATATCCCCAAAATCTCGCCATAAAAAAATTAAAATCCACCGCAACTAGGTTAAAAATAAAACTAGTAAAAGGCTAACATTTTGCGTCACTTAACCAGTCCAATAAAATAGAAGCGTATGTACCAATTCGTAGTAATTTCGGTAACAGAATTGGGTCTGGTATCTCTCGGCGCTGCCATGCGGGCCGACCGATATTCCCAATGATATGGCCTGCGCCCCGAGCGTATTTATATCAGAAAGTTTACTTGAACGTAGAGGGTAATTTGTTAACATAGATTTTTTTATATTTCCTTTAAGTACCTATTTATTGATTTATTTTTTGACGATCCCGATGGCGCAATGGTTACCGCGCCGGACTGCCGTGGTCCCGGGTTCGATTCCCGGCACGGTCGACATTTATGTGATGAGCATGCTTATTGGCCGTGGTCTGGGTGTTGTAATATGTATTTATGAAAAAAAATAATATTTGTGAAAATATAATTATGTGATTTATCAGTTGTGTTGGCACCCATAACACAAGCTAATTAATAGCTTACCATGGGGCTTATCAACCGTGTGTGAAAAAGGTGTCACGATATTATTTATTTATTTTAACTGCCTTTGTAGAAGCAGTGGTCATTTTCTCCATTCAGTTCGATTACTAGGTACGGCTGAAATATGGTAGGGTTTTAGAAACTTTCCTATAGCAGCCTGAAGTCTGGAAGATGGGGATGCTAGACCTCTGTATATGGTAGGGCACGTACAGCTGGCGTGCTCAAATTCTGCTCAGTAAATATTATTTGGTCAGTTCTTTCCAATCACCAGGTAAATAGCTATATAAAATATCTGGCTTGCACAACTTACTTGTCTCTTGTCTCTGTTAATTTTTCCTCTTTTTCAAACGAAGACAAGTCAGATAGTCGTCATTATCCATTGACATCTTTCCTTTCCTTATCCAACCTTTTTAGAGTTAGCATTACAAGCTGGTGCCCGTGTGCTTGATGTTAATCACGCTGGATTGTCGAGGTGAGGTCCCGGGTTTGATTCCCGGTCAATATTTGTGTGATGAACATGTTAATTGGCTTTGGTGCCGAGTGTTATAATATGTATTTATAAATATTTATATGAAGTGTATGTAGATTATCACTTGCAACCATAACCCAAACTAATCAGTAGCTTACCTTGAGGCTAACGAACAGTGTATGAAAAGGTGTCCCAATATCACGATATTAAAGTTACACTTGGTGCTAAACATATCACATAATGACATACGATTATCCACTCTACTAGCCCGCTCAACTCACCCGATGCAAACACAGCACATCGCTGTAACAACATGTTATCTAGGCGGCGCGGTCAAGCGTTCACAGCGGAATGAATTTCCACCAGCAGCTTGAGCTTAGCTCCAGTTTGCGCTGAATTTTTGCTATGAAACAAGCTTACAATTTATGATCGTGTTCGCTAAATTGTTGCGTAGTTTTTGGGTTTACAAATAAAGTGTAGAAATGAAAGGATTTTGTATGTAATAAGCTGCGGATAAAACTTTTGTTATACGTAAAAAATGGATTTTATGTTATGGTTAAGTAATACACACGGCTTCTCTCACTATGCGTATTAAAAGAGGTTTATTAGTACTTACTGCTACAGCTTACTGTTCTCTTGTTCCCTTTCACTGACTCAAACCTACTTTGTTCCTTGTGTAGTTCTTTATGTGCCAGGCCGAGGGTGGTAACTCAGACGCACAATCCCTTTAACCTTGATGTTATTTTGATTCATTTTCTTTCGTGGGATATCATCAATGGGCTGTCTGCTGAGGGTGGGTGCAGCTGGAGGGAGTGTGAGCCTCTTACTAACTAAAACCGACTATGTCCCTTCTGGAGGTCCTTATATGCCAGGGCCATGGTAACTTTGACAAAAAATCCCTCAGCCTCGGTGTTATTATAATACGTTTTTGTTCATGGGATATCATCTATGATACCTCTCGTTGTAGGTGCAGCGGAAGGAGTATCAGACTTTTACTAACTAAAACCGACTATGTTCCTTTTGGAGGTCCCTGTGTGCCAGGGCCGCAATAACTCTGACAAGCAATCCCACTACCTTGCTGTGATATTTTTCCCAGACATCCCACTCTAGATGCATCTAGAGAGAAGTCAGATTGTTACTAACTAAACCCCACTTTTATTCTTCAGAAGCCCTTTGTCTACTAGGGCTGGTAACTATGCTTTTGTTGTAATACCTCATTTCTCCTAATACGTTAATAACCAACTACAACTTGTGTAACTCGGCTAACACTGTAAATTCACACTAATGTATGTAGATTACAACAGCATCATTAGACGTTGCTAGCGTGATGACGTCATCATCCATGCATTGCTTTAATCACAGGGGAGCTTGTTGTGCTTCTGAGCTTACCTTGTAAGGGTACGTTTGAGTAATTATTGCACTTTAATAATTTAGTAGTTAATTAGTCAAGATGTTTAAAAAAGTATTTTGCACGGAAAATTAATTATAAACCTTACTTCATTATCCTTCCTACTCGTAATAATTATGAATGCGATAAAAACTCTGTCACGCTTTCGCACCGAAAATACTGAACCGATTTACATACAATTTGGTAGACACATAGTCTTAGAGTCTGAGTCTATTTCCCGGGTACGGGAAGTAGTTATCTCGTGCGACGGGTGTTTATAAATAATATTTTTTGATAACATTTTGGATATTATACCTGTCTAGTGCTCGAGATGGCTTATCCATTTTACTATTAAGCAAATTAATAAAAATTGTAATGAATACCAAATTTTAATGTGAATAAAACATAAAAAAGAAGACTAAAAACCAACCACGGAATTATGCAAAAGATAGACAAAATAGTATATTTATTACTAGCGACCCGCCCCGGCTTCGCACGGGTGCAATGCTGATACTAAAATTATACATAATTATAAACCTTCCTCTTGAATCACTCTATCTATAAAAAAAAACCGCATCAAAATCCATTGCGTAGTTTCAAAGATTTAAGCATACAAAGGGACATAGGGACAGAGAAAGCGACTTTGTTTTATACTATGTAGTGATATCTAGTCTAAAAAAACACAAACATAATATAACGACCAACGACAGATGGCAACCGAGAACTTTGAAATTTACAAATTAGGAGAGCAAGCCTAGACTCTACAATCTATCATTCATAACGATGACCTACTATTTCACAAGCGTATTACCGCCAAATCTTTTTGTTTTTTTATTGTTAACCGACTTCAAAAAAAAGGAGGAGGTTCTCAATTCGGCTGGTATGTTTTTTAAATAAGTATCACCAAGTGACCCCGCTGTGGGTGCAGCTGAAGGGAGTGTCAGACTTCTACTGACTAAAACCTACCTTTGTTCCTTCTACAGCTCTTTGTGTGCCAGAGCCGCGATAATTCTTGCGGATAACCTTAACCAAACATCTTGGTTTGGTTTAAAAAAACTACTAATGAGAAGGAGCTTACCACAGTTTTGCCCTTTTTTTATATAAAAACAGTTGCCACCAGCGGTATCACTTAAGTCCTTTAGAAAGTATTTCGTTCACCAGAATGAGAAGTAACCTCTCGACTTCCTCGACTGAAAGATTTTTTTTCTTCCCAGTAGTTTCTGAGATTAGTACGTTTAGGAGAACAAACAAACTCTTCAGCGTTATAATATTATAATGCTACGTGTAACTTTCTTACGGATTCCACTACCTATATTTCGTTACCAAAAACCACTTAGGGCCTTACTAAAAAAATGTTAGACAGACGTTTGACACGTGTTTAAAATAATTTTGCAAACAAATGATTATTTAAACACAGTCATGTCAAACGTCAGACAATTTTTTTTATAGTAAGGCCGTTAATACTTATCGAGAAAATACAGATAGATGTGGTGTAGGAATTTGTAAAACGATTTTATATATTATGTAGCGACAATAAAATATGTATTATTTCCATACAACTCCATCATCCACCTGCACACCGTTCGGAAAATCACCCTCTGTTTCTGCGCAGTCAATTCAATGGTACATGACTTGAACCAACCGTACGTAGTGTAACCTATTCATGAATGTAAGGTGACAATCAAGCAGGACACAAAGCCGCTCCACTAATTGGAAACTGTGCAACACCAAACGGATGGTCAACATGGGTGACATACAGTGCACGACAGAAATATTGAGCCAGCGAGTCATGTTGTCGAAAATCGATCTCAGTGGCGTGCACTTGGAGAGGCCTATGTCCGGCAGTGGACTGCGATAGGCTGATGATGATGATGATGAGTCTTGTTGCTGAGTTAGGTTTTTTTGTTAAAGAGGAGCTCGTGGCTAAGCCACAGCCACATGAATCGATCGATCATAAGGTTAAGCAACGCTTGGTGCGGTGGTTCCGTAATCAAAAAGGTTTATTTATCATTATCAAATTGTATGTTGGGTAAAACTATTGCTCGTTAAGTTTCTATAATATTTACAAGTGTCATCTTTATCACCAGTATTTGAATTGTCCCCCTGCATAGCACAAGTATCTTCTTATACAGAGAAGGAATAAGCACCACGCTTGCTCAAGGCAGAGACTTCTTCTAGTCCAGGCGTGCCTAGGCCTTACAGAGCCCTCCAAATTTTGCAGACTGTTCTTCGAGGAGCGCATAGATCAGAACGAGCCCCCAACATCGGCAGAATAACACCCTTACTTATTCTTATTGCAAGCAAAACTCTAGCATTCAACATTTTTTGTCTATAGCAAGATGCGCTCATAGAAATGGGAAACTAATCTCATTCAAAAATATTTTAATACCGGTCCCCATTTTCATGCCCGACAGTGTAATGGAGGAATAGGATGACCCAGTTTTTCGGTGCACAAAAGCCTCTTTTATATTGCACTGAATACTAGATTCGGTAGCCTGCAAACTACTCAGAGTATTTTTTGTTAATTCCTTTACACGGAATATTTTTTCGACCAAATATTTTTGCGGGGCTTTGTAAAGTTTATCTTATTACGGCAAGTTAGGGATTAAATTCTATTATTATTTTGTCGACTGGTTTTCTGAATATTTTTGTTATAATTATGTAGCGACATAATGATATCTAAATTGAAATCCCGTTAGTATTTCTGGCTGATTGCAGAAAATATTGATGTAATAGTAACTTTCAAATTTATTACAAAACTAGGTCCTTATTTTTCGTGGGAAATCATCAAATGACCCCTCCCGCTGAGGGTGCAGCTGGAGGGAGTGTCAGACTCTTACTGACTAAAACCCACTATGTTCCTTCTGGAGGTCCCTGTGTGCCAGGGCCACGGTATCTCTTACGAACAACCCGCAGCGCAAGCAGACCCTGGCCCTGAAGGAGCCCCTCCTATGTTGCTGACATCTCTTCGAGGAGCGCGTGGAACAGAACGCGCCGCCGACACGGGTCTGTCGCCCTTAGACGTGCGGACGATGAGCTACCCACACTCACCGCCCACAGACCCGCGCACAAAACTAGGTTCTACCAGCGACTTCACCTATATAACGCGCTTTGTGGGTTTTAAAAAACTTATACAAAAGCATCCCGGTGTTTGAAAGTTGGTGATTGATCCGTGCATGGAGAACATAAACGTCAGTAGGCAGTAGGTTCGACTGTGTATGTTTACATTCTGATAATGTTATAAAAAAAAATATGCTAAAATGTACCGAAAGCATGCTCGTGTTGTTTCTAGCTCTGTGTAAGTTTATTGTAAAAATTATGTTATCTCTTTTTAAATCATAAATAGTGAAACATAAACTTAAAAAAAAAACAGAAACAAATGAAACTTAAAATAAAGTTACAAAAAATTATTACTGATCAATGTAACAAATTAAATTTTTATATAATTTATAAACTATCCAACCACAGAGATTGCATCAAACTAAAATATTTGAACTTGTTCCAAAATTCAAATGGGACAAATTGAATTCCCCCAAAAATCGGGACGCCGAAAAAATGGCAACACGAACACACGAATGAAATATTAATGTTGCCATCAATTCACCGAGTTTCACCTCGGATGATTTAAAAATTTAAAAACCAATGCTATTTGGCCGGGAGCCAAACGAGGTACGTTAAGGGCCGTAAGAGTTTCATATGATCGTGAATACTAGAAAAAACTGCTTCCATGCAGTTTGCTATCTAACTGCCGCACTCAGAAATGTCAGTAAGACATTTTTGTTTTATTAAATTACAGTGTTTGCTTCAAAGGTGGCCTAGTAGGTAAAGAACCAACCTCTCAAGTATGAGGGCGTGCTTTCGATTCCAGGTCAGGCAAGTACCAATGCAACTTTTTTAAGTTTGTATGTGTACAAACTTAAAAAAGTTGCATTGGTACTTTCTAAGTATATCTTTAACACCAATTACTGTGTTTCGGATGGCAAGTTAAACTGTAGGCCTCGGCTGTTAATGAACATCCTTGGCAGTCATTATGGGTAGTCAGAAAACCAGAAAGTTTGACAACCAGTCTAACCAAGGGGCGTCGGGTTACCCAGGTAACTGGATTGAGGTGATCAGATAGGCAGTCGCTCCAAGTAAAACACTGGTACTCAACTGCATCATGTTAAAACTGGAAGCCGACCCCAACATAGGTTAGGAAAAGGCTAGTCATATAATTACTTAGTCTTTGATCGTTTTTGTATACGGCTGTAAATATGTAATTAGGAGAAAATAAGAGCTTAGGATCATGACGTTAGTTTTTAGAACAAATTAATCTTCTAAATGGTTTGTGTAAAATAAAATGTGTATTTTAAGCAAGTCAGCAACTTTTACATATTATTAAACACGATGACGCATACATTTAATTTTATAATAGTTTTGTTGAAGCGCCTCTTAAATTAGGAATAGCATTAAGTCAAAGATTGTAAGGTTTAAGCTATTAACTTATTATCAGGCGCTTAGAGGTCTTCATCATCATCATCACAGCCTTTTTTTTATCGTTCCACTGGGCACAGGCCTCCTCTCCCACGGAGAAGGATTGAGCGTTAATCACCACGCTTGCTCAATGCGGGTTGGTGATTTCAGACATTATAGTCCAGGTTTCCTCGAGATGTTTTCCTTCACTTCACTTCACTTAAAAAGTACGTATAACTTAGAAAAGTTACATTGGTACTTGCCTGACCTGGAATTGAACCCGCACCTTCATACTCGCCTTCATAAGGCTGGTGCTTGAACCACTAGGCCACCACGACTTCAAGACTTTTAGAGGTCTTGACCTTTTGTAATGTAAATGTCATTTGTTTACCGGAGACTCAGATTAATGAGAGATTGGATATAATGACAGAAAAGTGACAGATTGACGTAGGATTTCTTTTAACATTTTTTGAAGTAATTTTTCTTTTTCTCGATTGACATAAGGCTACAAGTGATTTTATGGATAGGTAATATTAAGTCCATGATTTTATGCGAGTGATCAGGGCTCGGCATGCTCGGGCAGAAGACATGTTGACATTGACAGAAAGTGCTTTGTCTTTTCTTGACAGAATAGATATAAAATCGCCATGCTAAGCCTGTTGGTGTCTATACAGTTAAAACTAGAAATATCACGGAACATCAAAATATTTTCCTTTATTTCAGTACCATCGTATGTTGTGTAAAAATCCGTTTCACGTAACGTAATAGTATATTCATGGCCGAGTTAGAATGCAGGCGCTAGTTTATGGTGATATACATTTTAGAGAAACCAGTATTTTCTTGTTTTAAGTTTCTTATTGTAGTACTGCATGGCTTACGCGGGTCTGTGGGCGGTGAGTTTGGGTAGCTCATCGTCCGTACGTCGAAGGACGACAGGCCCGTGTCGGCAGCGCGTACTGTTCAACGCGCTCCTCGATGAGATATCAGCAACAAAGGAGAGGCCAGGGTCTGTCTAGGCTGCGGGTTGTTCGTAAGAGCTACCGTGGCCCTGGCGCACAGGGACCTCCCGAAGGAACATGGTGGGTTTTAGTCAGTAAGAGTCTGACACTCAACCCAGCTGCACCCTTAGCGGTAGGGGTCATTCGATGATTTTCCACGAAAAAATAAAATGTGTCTTTTTTTCAATTATTTGTGATGAGGCTTGAGCACTTCTGTGCTAAGTCTGGTGTCGACTTGTAAGGTTTGTTCTTGCGCTCCTGTGTATAGACCTGATTTTACATTAATGATAATATTATTCCTTCGATCTTTAGTAAGTCCTATAAACTAGAAATTGTTCAGATCGTCTTATGTCGTTGATCTTAATTTAGGGTGACTCTAATCCGGAGCTGCGAAATCCATTGAAAGAGTTTCTCGGTAGCTCTTTTTTTATTGTATTTGTACATATATAGGCAACTATACTTCTGAGCCGTTTGGGATTGAAACTCTCGGGCCGTGGGGTCCGAGTGCACACCTCCTTTTCAAGGACATTTCGAAGAGACTCGCTGACACTTCCCATGACCCAAAGGCTGGCTTTTATTTCGGTCAACGGATAAGCATTGCCATCCAACGTGGCAATGCCGCCAGCCTATTGGGTACACTCCCAGTGAGCTGCGTTTAAGTTTTAAATTAAGTTTTGTAAGTAAATTGTAAATATTATAATTTTTTTTACAAAATTGACAAAATAGGTTGTGGAATAAAAAGAGATCTTTTGTTCTCTGAGTAATATAATAATATGTTATTATATTAAAGCTAACAAACAAATTACGCAGAACAAACGTTAGAGAACTATACACACATAATCAGAGCGCTGATTACATTTCTCCCTGCGGAGAACTTGGTCCGACTTCAATGAATTCTAAATGTTGTACAACGATTAACTGGCAACATTAATCACAGAAGAAATGTACTGTTTTTGTTGTTGTTTTTTTTTTATAAATGTATAAGATTATACATATAGGTTCGTTAGTTTGTGGTTACGTGATTTCTTCTTCGAAAAAAAAATGAGAACGTCAAGATACGAAATTTAAATTTTACCATCACGAGAAATTGATGAATTTTGTCCTACGTGTGTTTTAGACATATCTAGGGGGTTATTTTGCCTGAGAATGGGGAATTTAACCAAAATCTTTGGCTAGAAAAGGATTGATGATTGATGATCATAATTAAACAAGTATTATATTACAAAGATTAAATGAGTCCATAAAAAGATTTTTTCTTAAAGAAACAGTGTTCGTTTGTATGTGACGTTTTGACGGTTAAACAACTATTACCATAAATCAATAAAGCATTTTACCAAAGAGGGCGATACTACTCTTGGACAATGACTATATTCTAGTGTGCCAACACATTAAATTTCCTTAAGTAATAGTTTTTCAACTTTACCGCTGAAGCTTACAAGTTCAAAATTGATTAGGAAAATCGACCTACCTCAATCTGTCAAAATTTATTTAATAGATTTTCAACCTTATCACTATACCTGAAGGTTAATATTCGAATGGTAAAATTTGTCAGAGTCGGTTGGGTTGACCTGCTGGCGGGTGTACCTAAAGTAATATTTACTCAGAAATCAAAAAAAAGTAATCAGCCAATATTTGTATAATCTACATACACGCTGAACATATATACATATATTATGTACATCCATACCTGATTGAGCTTAATATCCAAAGAGCTTATTTTCACCTACAGTTCAAAGGGAATTATTAATTTTCCATTTTCACAATATCGCCGGTGTACTAGTGTTAATCCCTTTGTGCTATAGCGAGAATTAACGATGACGTCATAATATTTCAACATAATTTTGATATACCAGGATTTCAGTAATTATATTTACAGAGTGTAATTAAAAGTGTTTCTTTTTTTAAATAAACACTTTTAATTACACATCCTTGTTCGTTACTATTATTCACAGTTTAGAACCCTCTATCCGTCTAAGGCATTGCACTAAATTGTTTTTTTTTTATGTTTATATTTTAGATACTCTCTTTCTTACAAGGGATGTCAGCTCAAAAACTCAAATTTGTTTATACAATTAGGCTGATAAATCAGCATTTTTCAAACGTCAAAATCCCCAAAACGTCAACGCTACACCATTTCCTAGTTCCATCATAACCTAATCTAACCAGTTGATACTGGTCGTTACCGTCAGCCTTTTAATTTTTCCACTGAAGGTACAGACCACACAGAGAAGGATTGAGCGTTAATCACCAAGCTTGATTACGGCGAATCGGCGATTTTAGAATTTAAGGTCCTGGTTTGCCCGATGGTTTCCTTCACCTTAACTTAGCCACTGTTATCCAACATAGACACGAAAAGTGCATTATGCAACTTAGAAAAGTAATATTGACCTAACCTGGGTACGATCTTGCACAATCTCTCCTTTAAACACTACGCCATCACGACTTTATTTATTTGTACCATTTCAAATAAGCAAAAACATTTACAGGTAACCCCAGAAAAGTATTTTAGCAACATTCGTTAACCATATTCTTTGTTGATCCATAAAGTGAGTAACATTACTCAACCACATCGGTCTATAAAGTGAAAAATTTCGTATTCAAACCTCACAATAGAACTTTTCAACAATACCACTTATCGCGAAAAAAATGTGATCAAATCATAATTTTCAATAAACCCTCAAGATTTCAATAATAAACGATGTTAATCACCACTCAATATACACCCTTATTTCTCACGCTATAAGTCTCATAATCACTCAAAATTTTGTGCGAAAGTGCGTGGTTTTTCAATGTGTGGAATTAAGGCTCTTAGTGCTATAGAAATTGGGCTTAGTTTGCAACTAAGCCTGATTGGAACGAAGCGTTTGGTGTAAGTGTGAGCCCGCAATCTGCTCAGGTGCTTAAAACGGTTATTTTTGAGGAAACAGCTTTCGTATTAAAATGAAAATGTGCTTAGTTTTAGTTGAATGTTCAAAGTTTTTAGTAGTTCTGCAGTTTGTTTGGGTGAAATTAAAACACATCATTTATGTCAAACTCATCTAAGTAATACTAGAAATGGTTAAGTCATCTGCCTAGTCTTTCTCCAAGCTATGTTGATGCAACTGAGTACCAGTATCTTACATCGAGCAACTAGCTACCTGACCTCCTCAACCCAGTTACCTAGGCAACCCGATACCTTACCCTTGGTAAGACTGATCGTCAGACCGCTAGCTTTGGACTAGCAGTAACGTCTGCCAAAGATGTAGAGGTGACAGCCGGGACTCACAAATTTAACGTGCCTTCCGAAACATGGAGAGAGAAAAATTCTCAAAAAGCGTGGACAGACTCCCCATAAGGTGGACGAACGATTTTGTCAGGGTCGCCGGGGAGCGGGATACGAGTCGCTAAAAACGCGCTAAGTGACTCCTTTGCCCAGCAGTGGACGTCTTTTGGCTGAAACCAACGACCGAACAAAAGCTTTCGCAACCTGTCCCAATGGGACTTCCACAGAACTAGTGGAAAATAGAGTGATATAATAAACAGATATGCCCTGCTCATCCCTTCGGGGAAAACTAAGCTCGATAGCATAATATAATATTGTAGGGTATTCACAAAACAAGCGAAATTATTCCAAGTACTAGTTGCGTTCTAGTGTCGGAGTTTAGCTGGAGTTTATATCTGTGTACACCTGCATAGCTCTGCGGAAATATTGTTTGCATAGCCTTTGTGTTATGTGGATCAACTAGAATAGAGGTATGAGATTTTACATTTCTAGGAACTTGGTCATTTATGATGATTTAAGTAAGGTATTCTTAGTGTAAGGATCTGTTTTTCTTGATGTTAAATGTGGGGTATAAGTAATAGTTGGATTCGCTTTTTTAAACAATTCGCTAATTACTAACTATTGATTGAGTTAAGGATGACCAAAGAAGGGAATTATCTATCAACAAAAACATAAATTAGAGAAATGCATTTTAATTGACAAAAAATACGCTTAAAACTTTCAGGGTCAGGTTTCACGAGGTCCGAATAGCCACTATCTACCGAATAGATTAAAAAATGGAACGGAATTTGTATGAAATTATCAACCAAATAAACTAAGAGGAACTTATTTGTAGGTAGTGAAGCAGGCCCTTAAAATACCTAGAGATCAAATAATGGCCCTCCACAGTATCATGCACGTCAATAAATCAATTAATTGTACTAAAAAATAACACGAATAAAAAAACAGAATCCATTGCCACACTCAAATAGCCCTTTATCCAAATCCGACCAGATCTACCCGTGAAATATCGACAGCGTGCTCCGAATATAAAAGCGGTACTCCTTACATTACCATATCGTTTGACGTTTGAAAGCCAATTTTATTGCTTTTCCTATCAAAGGGCGCAATGGAATTTAAACTGTCCATTAGCCCCGGTTCGAATGCGTATTTACATTGGCAAATGATGAATACATGCATAGTTTGTTTGTGGCGCAGGATTGGAACGGTTCAAAAGGGTCATTAAGGATTGGAATGGGTGACAAAACAAGGGCTTTTGGGGTTACATTTTAATGCCCTGAAAAGGTTTATAGACCTTTGTTTAAACCGCAAACAGTACTGAGCACTATTACGCCTTAATATTCAAATTTTGTTCTATTTGAAGTTCGTACGTCATTGTAAGAATCCATCAGCACGCTTAGCATGGCGATTTTATATCTATTCTATCAAGAAAAGACAAAGCTCTTTCTCTCAATGTCAACATGTCTTCTGCCCGAGCATGGCGCGACCTGTCAACTCGCATAATAATCACTTGTATACTTACGTCGGTCGAAGAAAATTTTGTTTTCTAAGTGTCAAAAGAAATATTACGTCAATCTGTCACTTATCTGTCTTTATATCCATTCTCCGGTACACAAAACTTGTTTCTACTGTTGTCATGATGAGCCTGCAGCGTCAGTTATTTCTACCTGACACATATTAAGCTGGACTCCCATTCGGTGCAAACTTAAGAGACACACCTTTGTACCCCTTTTTTCCGCTTTGTTTGCAATATCCTTGCGTCATATCTTTTTTTATTTTTTTTTGTTGTTGTATTATGCAAAAATCATGTTATGAACCTAGAAATTAATAAAATGTTATCAAAGACTCAAATGTTTATAAATTCCAATCTGGTTTTACAAAATTGGAATATCACGTAGCCAATTACGAAATTAAAACAATACCTATAGCAAATAGCCCAGATTTAAACACAACGAAAAAATAAACGAAGGAAATCCTCCAAGCTTGAAAGACTTTAATGATCATTTGCCTTCGAAGCAATATTCCAAAATAGCACATTTGCACATTATCTTAACTTTTGTAACAACAAAGGGGAACAGCCGATACCCAGCAGATTCAAAAAACGGAAGGTAGGGTAAAACAGAGTATTCGGAAACTCGTTTCGGAAAAAAAACCGCGCTAAGCACGAAACTGAACGCGGACAAAAATGCCCTAGTTTCATTGAATTGTTTGGGACATACTGCTGTTGAAATTGGAGAATATTCTAATTTATAAAGCCAGCTTAATTCATGCATTTTTTTAAGGTACAAATAAATGATACCACTGTAATATGGCTTCTAGGTGTCATCTCCAATGGCAATGGACAGAATGTCACTACAGTGTTTCGCCTCTTAAACAAGTCAAAAATAAATACACTTAGAAGTTAGGTGGGCTCTTGGTTCGAAATGCAACATGCGTCGACCGGCACTGGCATTATCGCATCTTCCCAGTAGGTTGTGCAGGTGTGCCAGTGCTGCTTCTCCAGAGACCTCCAAATTTCGCATTATAGTCACTTGGCTGGTTACTATAATTTTGAGCCAAAACGCGGGGCGGGCCATGGGGTCCATGGGGCTTGAGGAATGTCCTTGCTGATAATAAAAATAATATGTAAAAGTCCAGGTCAAATTTAATAAAAAAACATTATACAATGACAAGTTTTTTGAACCAGAACTGTTTTTGGTGGTGTTAGAGTAAGAAGCTAAGAAAAAAATTATAATTTTTTTATTAGTTTCCATCAGAAAACCAATTAAGACCATTTTGAGAGATCACCATTTTTAAAAGCCATGTGTAATATCAGTACCACGTCCTCAGTTTAAATAAGTCCATCTCAATATTCCCTTTGAAGCCATTACTTTATAACGCTCCATTCGGCTCCTATTAAATTCGAAGTAATTTTTTGCTGCAAGAAAGTTCCTAATATACTCGAAAACTCATTCTCACATTCTCTGATGAGGTGTTGAAAATATGAGAATTTGTATAAAGAAGAATACTTTATCATAATGATTTAAGTATATTTTTACTTGTAGGAGAGAAGCCTCTTTGGATGATGTTTGCGAGATTCTCATCTTCATATTGCCTAAAAGCCATCCTCCCACCGCCATACTAGTTCTTAGCTCTGAGATCTTAGCAAGGAACAACTTTCCTTTTCTTCGCAATTAGTCTTTCTAACAAATCCGCCACTCTTCTCAGTTGCTTCTTTTTAGTAATTTTCAACCAACATCCAAAAAAGGAGGAGATTTTGTACATACGATTGTATGTTTTTCTTGTTATATTTTTTTTGTTTTTGAAAGTTAAGTGATTGAATGCAACGTTTGTCTGGGATTACTTCCCAATCTCTGTCCTTATTCAGGCTCTGTCCTTTTTCAACTTTCACATTTATGTATAGCATTAGTAAAGATTACAAAACATACATGACACGAATAGCAATGAGTGAATTTTAGGGCTGATAATCCAAACCAATCCAATTACATTTACCATTCAGATAGTATTTAAACTTATAGCAATCAATCTCATAGCAACAAGATGAAAAGTAAATAATCTGTTCCCAATCCTTCAATCGTTCGTGTTTGGTTTTCTCAAGAAACATCAAAAACAAATTAAAACATCCACTTGAAACACGATCCAGCTCTTAGTCCACTTGAAATTGAAAATCCTGAGGAACTTGGTCAGAAATTGAATGAAGCGGAAGAAACAACATTTAAACTTTGTTTTAATAAGACGCCTAATGCTAACAATCCTTACAATGCAAACATTCGCTCCATTAAAGATTTGGAATTTGAAATATCAACATTTTAAGCAAACTTGATGAATTCTCTTACCGACTCCTCTATAATATCCATTACGAGATCCAACGGACGAAGTAAATCAAACCTTAAGTGATTGTAATAAGAGCTTATTAAATATTTCACTAACGGCAAAATAATTGTTAGCAAAATTGAAGGCAACGGAATCAAGTTTGCACCCTTTGATAACCGACCTCTTGAATGTTGGATCTTGTGACTTTGTAATAAGGTTCCAAATCGCATGTAGCTTGTACAGGAGTGGCAATGGTTAGTTGGTGGTGTTATACGAATTTGTCGGTTTATCAGGGCTCTGCTTAATAATGTATGCAGCCTCGCCGCAATACAAACGCCTTTGATTTGTCTCCTCCCGTTTTGAAAGGAATAGGGGAATCGTGTGAGCGGTTTGGGCGAAAAATTCCAAAATTGAAAAAAAAAATAGAGAATCGAAATAAAAATATACAGATTTCGTGCCTCTGTGTGACTATTGAGCACATAATATACTGAATCTACGGAATTAAACAAAAATATGGCACTGATTTAAAGTGGTAATTCCATATGACTCACCCCTAATTATAAGGAGTAGTTTATAAATCTATTCTAGTAAGAATAATCTTCAAAACTACTGAATACATTCCAAGAAAATTTCACGTATCAAAAACGATATTATTCAACATATTCTAAGCAATTTGTGTTTCAAAATTATTTAAAATTTCGTAGGTACAGACTTTGAACCATATACTTAAGCGATAAAGTTGAAAATCTGTTAATGAAATTTGACTGATTGAACTAGCTTGATGTGCTGACATCTGTACAAAATGAAGTAATAACTAAAATTGTAAAAGTAGAACATTTCTCTAATGATACCCAACAAATTAGTCTCATTAGTACGTCAGATTTTACTGGAAATGTTTATTTAGAGGAATTTGAATTTGAGACCGTAATAGCTTTAGGTCTGTGAACTTTGAAAGGATTTCGTATTAGATCAGTTAACATCCATAGCTTGGTAATTTACGGCATAAAGTTGGTTGGACAGTTGAGGATTTTTCTTATAAGGACCAGTATTTCCTGAGATTAGCACTTTCAACCAAACAAATAAACTCTTTAACTTTGTAAAATAATTAGTGTAGATTTTTATTTTTAATCTTTTTTAACCTTGAAGCTAATCATTTTCCCTAACTTCTTTATCTCTTAATTTCACTATTAAACATCATCTTCCAAAATACTCACCTTTACACGACCACCGTCACTATGCACACCATCTACCACCACTATGGACCATCGCCACCTCTAAATAATACTGTCTATAGTATCATTAATTTTGGCTATATATCGTCTTTCACACAATCCATCCACACTAAACTTCTCAGCGGTTTTATCGGTCTCCCGTAGAAACTACTTCATACACCGGATCTTTAACACTGAAATAATTTTTCAAAAAGGACCTCTAGTTCCTGAGATTAGAGCATTTAATCCAAACAAGCTGCTCTTCAATTTTGTAATATTAGTATAGAGCAATGAACTTAATGACCCATAAGCTAAAATTTCCATTCATCCTCTTCCAAATCACCCTTCGACAAAAAAAGAATCTTCCAAAAATCCCCCCTCGTCTTTTCGTCAACCACCGTCACAACACACAAGGACCACGGCCACCTCTAAATAACTTGCTTGTTGAATAACTTATTCGTCTCTACAGTATTCAGCTTGTACTCATTATTTGAATTATGGATGAGTCGAGACACGCCGTAACGACATGCAGATTAAGCCCGCAATATGGAAACAGAGGGTGGGAGGTAGATGTTAGAAATGTGGAGCTGGTAATTTGAGAGTAGATGTGGCGTGACATTTTCTATAAAAGCGTCATTATTGTTACAGTGTTCATCACTTAGGAACTATGAAAGCTTCTAAAATCAATCTCAACGTTATTATAATACGTGTACTTAAAAAAGTGTTACTTACCTTTAGCGCTAGTTTTAAACTATCTTCTTGAACAATGTTAATGGTCTAAAACTAGAACTAAAGCCGCTAATTTTTAAGACCATGTTTTATAAGAAGGTATCTGAGTTTCAACTGATCTGTTTTATTTTATTTAACTACATTAGACTTCGAACCAAAACAGATTGTTCTTCATCAAGGATCCAAGTACTATCAATGTTATTAAAGCTTACGTAACTCATTAGTGATTTTAATGACAGAAAAACTTCAAGAATATTTTTATTCTATTTCCCTCAACCTTTATTTTATTCTAACCAGACCTACATAAACCAAAATCGCCATCATACACCAGACCATCTAAATCAAGGAAAGAATCTGTGGTCGCAATCTTCATCAATAAGAGAACTATTAATAAAGGAAGACTAGTCAAAAATACTCTTTATTCAAATATTTCTATTTATCTTCAATCAAAAACAAATGAATGCGACACATCACCAGCTTACCAACTCCTGTGAACATCACGTTTCCACGGTGTCTCCACATAATTTATTCTACCTGCGATCCCGACACAGTTTGAGTTTTGACTTTGGACAGATTCATATAATTATGTTCTTGTATATATGTATGTAGAAAATTTGATTTTGGCAAATATTTGAAGATAAAGTTTTGAACGCTGTTTATGTAAATTGAAGTCATTTAGGTCTTGGTTTGAGGTCTGATTAGTGTTGTTTCAGCGGTGTAGGCAAACATAAGGGCCAGTTTCACCGGTTACGGATAAAGTCTCTGATAGCGTATCAGGAACTTATTTGCCAGATAAACTTAAGCTTTCGGTTTCACAGGTGTCGGATAGCGATATCTGGTAGATAAATTGTAATTAATGGTAAAACAAACAAAACATCCTTACCAATGGAATCAGATTGCTTGGTTAACTGATTTAATTGATGTAAAACATTGGATCTCAGCTGCATTTAGTTAGACTGGAAGCCGACCCTAAAAATGTTGGGAAAACATAGTTCTTCAAATCATACAGAGAGTTTGTTCTTTCCAGTGATAACACATAAGGTTAAGGGCGGGCGTTTTTGAGGCTTATCTTTGGTAATCCAACTTTGGTAATTAAACCTTAAAAAAATGCTGATTTCAGCCTACTTTTAATAAATGATTCATCTTTATCTTTTGTCTCTTAAAAACTAGGCAGATGATGATTGAACTATTCAATAGAAAAATATTATGAGCATAATCAAAATCATCATGAGGATCTATCTTATGAACAGGGACCAAATTAATTTCTGGAATACAATAGCACCAAGTGCAGACAAATGTAGCTATGGATGTTATCCTTAAAAACAAAACAATATAATTAAAGAAAACCAGGTCATTTTAACTAATAATCTCTTAAAAGAAAAGTCAGTTAATTAGACAAGAAACACGAAGATTATGGGATTCAAAGGGAATGCCAAATGTTGGTACAGTGGATACAAAGATAATTCATTCTGATTGTGCGCGGTGCTGATCAAAGAACAAGTAGCTAGGGATTAACTATCTGAAGATTTCGTAATTAAATAATGTAATTAACATGACCTAGTTTTTTTCTGTGTAACAATATGTATACCACCTCGTTGGCGCAATGGTAACCACGCCGGACTGCCGAGCTTATGTCCCGGGTGCGATTCCCGGTACGGTCGACATTTCTGTGATGAGCATGATGGTTGACTGTGGTCTGGGTGTTATAATATGTATTTATAAATTGTATATTTGTTTAAAGTTTGTGACTGTCGTTTATCAGTTGTGTTGGCACTGATGACACAAGCTTATCAACAGCTTATTTTGGGGCCAATACACCATGTGTGAAAAAGGTGTCCCGATATTTACATTATTACAAAAAAAAACTTGTTATAAATATATAGAAACTAACTCCACAAAACATTTAAAAGAAAAGTAAATCTTTTCGCTGTAGAAGTCGGTGGCTAAACTAAATAACAACCTCGAAACAACGATTTCTAGAGCTAGAAAGTATGACAACCAATGTTACCACGGGATAACGGGTTGCCCAGGTACTGGTTTGAGGAGGTCACATAGGCAGTCGCTCCATGTAAAACACTGGTACTAAGTTGCACCGGTTAGGCTAGAAGCCGAACCCAACATAGTTACGGAAAAGGCTAGATGTATGTATGTTCCATATTCACAGACAATGCTGCAGCAGGACCTACCTGAATCTGTCAAATTTTACCAATCGAATATTAATTTCCCGATATTATGATAAGTCGTGGTGGCCTAGTGGTTAAAGCACCAGCATTTTGACTATGAGGTTGCTGGTTCGATTCCAGGTCAGGCAAGTACCAATGTAACTTTTCTAAGTAATACGTACTTACTAAGTTTATCTTGGACACCAATGACTGATTAAAAGGTGAAGGAAAACACCAACCCACATTGAGCAAGCGTGGTGATTAACGCTCAATCCTTCTCCATGGGAGAGGAAGCCTGTGCCCAGCAGTGGGAGTATAAAAAGGCTGTGATGATGATGATTATGATAAGGTTTTTTTTTTTTTAATTAGCCTGTGTTGTCCCACTCCTGGGCAAAGGCCTCCCCACTTTGTTTCCACACCTCCCGATCTTGAGCGCATGCCCACCAATCACGGTGGTAGGCGTCGAGGTCATCCCGCCATTTCTTCCAAGGCCTTATGATAAGGTTGAATATCTATAAAAGAGATTGACAAATTTAGGTAGGTTGCTGTGCTTTCGTCTGTGCAGTGGTAAATAATAAATCAGCCTTCTTATATTTTATATCCATTATCGTCGTCTTTATCCTAAAACCGACACAAGCAACACATAATAAGCTTTTATTTTCAAACGTAGCACGTGTTTCAATACATAATTAAACGAGCAAATTAACTAATACTCTTAAGCTTAAAGCTAAAGGTAGATGCAGGAAATAAACTGGTATTCTTCGGAGCGTTATTTTGAAATCCCAAATGTAGACGGACTGGAAGTGGCTTAACTAATACGGGTTTAGATTATGTTGGTAAGAAAATAAAAGAAGGAAAGATAAATACTTTATTCTTCGCATTTTTTTCTATTTATCTAGCTACATTGAAGATTGACTGTGCGGTAAAGCAATGTTTAGCAAGGTCTTTTCGTGGATGGGTTGGGTAACCATCTTATCGTGACGAATTCCTCCATGTTTAAGAAGCCATGTTAAATTGGTGGGACTCGGCTGTCATTTGAACACTTTTGGCGGTAGTAATGGGTAATTAGAAGCTAGAAAGTCTGACCACCAATCTTATCAAGAGCTTGCTCGGATGACTGGGTTGAGGTGATCAGATAGGTCACACATGACATTAATAAAAATATTCAGCTTATTCAGGACTAGATGAAAGGTTTTTCAGAAGAATAATGCAATTCGGTATTGTCATTATTACGTAGTACGTACGTTAGTACGTTCTATTTTTAGCTAAGTAATAGGTCGTGGTAGCCAATTGGTTAAAGCACTTACCTCTCAAGTATGAGTGCGCGGGTTCGATTTCAGGTCGGGCAACTACCAGTGCAACTTTTCTAAGTTATGTGTACTTTCTCTCTTATTAACCTGGACTTGAATGTCTGAAATCACCAATTGAGTAAGCGTGGTGATTAACGGTCAATCCTTCTCTGCGTGAGAGGAGTATGAACCCTTTAAAGAGTACAGTCAATAGTTTGATTGAAAATATTTCTAAGTTACTTGTATTTAAACACAACAATATTATTTAATGGTGCACTCTTTTATTTTCCCTGAAATGGTTATACTACAGTTATAGTTGGTATATGAATATTCTTTCTGTAACTGCATGCAGGATGCAGTTTTCTGCTATAACCGTAAAAAGGACAGTATACATGTAAATGCAATGAGAGGAAACGGTTTTAAAGAAGTAGGTATGTTGCAATAGTTTTTCTATTATTTAGATATTATGAATAACATATTTCAATAGATATTAAGAGGAGCTTGTAGCTAAGTAAACGCCGCACGGGTCTATCGATCATAAGTTTAAGCAACGCTTGGCGCGTGCGGTCCATAGATAGGTGACCATCTTGTCATGACGAATTCCTCTCGTGTTTTGGAAGCCACACTAAATCTCTCGGTAAAGGTTTCGGCTGCCATTTATACGTCTCTGGCAGTCTTTTGTTTTGACGTTCCAAAAGTTGTCGTTATCAGCCGCAGCAGCAATTTGAGTTGCGAAAATTGGTCCTCTAGTTGCCTCAAATGAAAATAAAAATCTGAACCTTTTTGGCAAATCCTCATCCCTGAAATCCTCAACTGCAATAAAAACTCAAGATTTTACGACCATGGCTAATTTACTACTGAGACAGTCCTAGTGAATAATGAGCCTGAACGGGAATAAATTTAAGACCTGACGCTCGACTGCTAACCATAAAACTAACGAGCCATACATCACATACATTAAAGGCGACCATTTACAACAAATTACACCCTAATACATATTCAATAACCAGGCTATTACCTATCAGTATTTCATCCACGGCTATCTCTAACCCTTCCATTCCGCTTAAAATTCTGTCGACTTGTTTCAATCTTCGTCGAACAGGTGTGCAAAATAGCCCCCATAATGGTAGTCTGTTTTTGTTACGTCACTTCGACTTCGCTTATGTTTTTAGGGTGAGCGAATGTTCAGTAAATTCTTGTTTTATTTTATTTTAGTACTAATTTTGTTAAGCGGTTTTGGAAATTGGAGGATTTTCGTTTTGGAGGTAATACTTTTGGAGGGATATTCCAAGACGGGGTGGGATTTGGATGGAAAAAATCTCGTGTGAAACATTATTACATTATAAGAAAATAAGGTGATTAAGACCATCTTTATGATATACTTATTTTTTGGTAGAAATTGTGGTCAGTTTAAGCATTTTAATTAGAGACATTATAGGTTGAAAAAAAAATTACTTTGTTTACTAAATACTTTTAGTAAAACACGTTACCATGTAATGTACTTCCTAATTGACACAATAAACTATTTTTGTATTTTATTTTGTTTTAGAACACAATATAAAATGGCCTTGACGCCTTTAGTATTCTTGGACAATATTAGGGTAGTAGATAAATGAAAAACAAAAATAAAAATTAAGAATCATTGCACTAGATAAATATACAATAATGAAGTATATACAAAAATATAAAATTAGGTAGACAACGTAACAAAAGCTACATTTACTGTAGCTACTAGTAAAATTCCATTTTCATATGAATATAGGTAGTTCGTTATAACAATATCTGAATTTTGCCACAACAAGATATAAAGCACTGAATTTCATACATACAACGTTATAGTTACCATCCTGCCTAAGTAATCGGCTTTTGGCATCCGTATTGCAGTTCTGCGAACCCCATAAATACAGCAATACAAACTGCTATTGTAAGGCCTGTGAGGTTGATTATTCTGTTTCCGCGAAAATTTTGAATACAAACCAAGGCTGACTAAACATGGAAGCAATGGATTTTGGGTGGCTTGGTGCCCGTCCAGTTTACAAAGACAGGCCCGTGTTGGCATCGCGTTCTGTTCTATGCGCTCTTCAAAGAGCAGTCAGTAAACTAATCGGGTCCCTTAGGACCGGAGTCTGCCGGGGCTGCGGGGTTGTTCGAAAGAGGTACCATACCCCTAGTGCAAAAAAGGCTCCAGAAGGAACATAAATGGGTTTCAGTGAGGAAAGTCTGATACTGCACTCACTGCCTTCATATTTGGAGGAGTTATTTGATGATTATCTATCTACCTGTCCTGTCGGGGCTGCAGGTTTTTTGCAAGAATTACCATGGCCCTGGCACAAAAAGACCTCCAGAAGGAACATAGTAGGTTTTAGTCCCTCCTGCCGCACCCTTAGCGGGAGGAGTCATTTTATGATTTCCCACGTAAAAAAAGCCCTTTATAAAAATTAGCACTTAGCTTATAGGTAGCTGAGAAACATACTCCAGTTTTCCCAACCGATTACAATTCTCACTTACATTTACAACCTAGACCTCTAAAGCCTCTTGATAACTATTCTGTACCCAAAATACAACTACAAATTTTCGCCAAACTAAATGCAGCACACAGCTCTTGCATTTCAGAGATTAGGCAAGCAATTTGCAAGCTTACTTGCGAACTACTTTAAACTTGGTTACCCCACTTCATAGCTGCAACTGAAACTATCTTTTGACAAAAAAATCTCCGAGACTTTTTCTTGAATACATCCAGATTGTGGCTTATTTGCATTTAGAAGTGTTTTAAGATAAGTAGCAAACTTCTTGTTGCTGTTCTCTAGGACTTTGTGTTGTAAGCAATAAGGTTGGTTTTTGTTTAATTTGTAGCTCGTGCGTTGGTAGCTTCATTCACTTTGAGCTCTTTTAGCAATGCTTGAAATAGTGCTGAGCTTGTTTCTGATTTGAGTTTGAAATCTTTTCGGATACAATGTTGTGAAGTTTCGCTGTTAAAAGATTTTGGTAGACATTTTTGTTTGCATTGAAATCCAAATTTTTGTTATAGATTTTTGGAACAGTGCAGTCAAAATTATGATTACCGGTCTGTTTAAATTATAAGCCCTTATCATTATCAATACTCAATAAAATTCTTTATTAGCATTCCGTATGTTATAAATATGGTACATTGTAAGATAGAAACAATGTGGCCCCGGTTGGGCACAGCTTAAAGAAATCAGAGAGCTATGCATTAGCTCATTATTACCTACATCATCATTATCATTTTCACCATCATCAGTGTTTTTATCCTCCCACTGCGGGCCACATCCTCCCACAAGATTTCCTCTCACAAGAAGAACCACTGAGCATAAATAAATTACCACACTTGCATTATCATACAGAAAGCGAATAGAGGATTATTATCTAAGATCCCTTATTTTAAACCATCATAAGCATTCTATCATATTACTGTTACCTTCATACTCTCTTTTTCCAACCACAGCAGGCTTAGCATGGCAACCGCAGAAACAAGTTTTGTCTACCGGAGAATGGACATAATGGACAGAAAAGTGACAGATTGACGTAAGATTTCTTTTGTCATTTTTTGAAGAAACATTTCTTTTCTTCGATCGACATAAGTCTACAAGGGATAATATGTGAGTTGACAGGTCGCGCTATGCTGGGCCGGTGATATGTTGACATTGACAGAAAGAGCTTTGTCTTTTCTTGACAGAATAGATATAGAATCGCCATGCTATGCCTGCTGCTAAATGATAGAAAATGCCCATAGAATACTTTTGACCGATCAACGAAAAAAATTATGTCTGATTATCTGAAAAGCCTGCACATCAGAACGCACAAATAAATAACACGAGTATATAATTGTACAGAGTTCGTCTCACCACATATTAAATTTAATTCGCTCACGCAATCTCGCTCCGTGTTCATTTCGACCACAAATAGGAATATTAACCAACTTTATATTACCTACGTAATATTGGCAATGTTCTTGTTTCGTTCTTTTTTGGGGTTCCGTGAACAATGTGAGTGATTTATTTTTAGCTTTGGTGATTGCTTCAACATCGTCATCTCCCGAGCCTTTTCCCAACTATGTTTGGGTCGACTTCCAGTCTAACCGGATTCAGTTGAGTACCAGTGTTTCACATGGAGCGACTGCCTATCTGACCTCCGCAACCCAGTTACCCGGGCAACCTAATACCTAAGCTTTGGTGATTGCATCTGGCGTAGAATTTCTTGCATTTTTGGAGCTCCGTATCATAAGCTGTTGATTGGCTTTTTTGGGTGCCAACACAAATGAAAAACTATGTATTATAATTTACACATATAAAATATACTTATAAATATGTATTATAACACCCAGACCACAGCAATAAGCATGCTCATCACACAATGTCGACAGTGCCAGGAATAGAACCCAGAACCCTCAGTTCGGCGGTCCGGCGTGGTTAGCTTTGCGCCAACGGGGTCGTCAAAATCTAAAACAATTTAAAAAATCTTTAAATATACCCTCCAATTTATTACCTACTCACACAATCCTTTCTTTTAGTCAATATCTATATTTTCCGACTTCAGTTCAAAGCAAGAAAGTTATCAAAATCCGAAAGTTTTTACGTTCCATTTGACAAAGGACTTTACATAATTACTCATGCTTATGCCATAAAGCATAATGCAAACATGCATAATGCGTTATTATGGCACAGATTAATACTGCACGTGATTTGGTGAACGTGACTGAGATAAACTAGTTTTAGTGGGGATGTTCGCTATTATAGCACACAAATTGGATAAAAAGTATGACACTATAACAGAAGCTTAGTAGAGTGACGTAACTTATGATCCGTGAACAGCTGTACTTAGCCACGAGCTTCTTCTTCGCTGCGGGTTGTTCGTAAGAGATACCGTGGCCCTAGCACACAGGGACTTCCAGAAGGAACATAGTGGGTTTTAGTCAGTAAGCGTCTGACACTCCCTCCAGCTGCACCCTCAGCGGGAGGGGTCATTTGATGATTTCCCACGAAAAAAAATAATATAGAATATCCATATACATATATACTTTTTTTTCTTTCTTTCTTTCTATAATAGGTATCCCTCTTTGATTTCCAGGTATGTAAAAGGACCATTTGTAAGGATCATAACCATCTTGTTGAAGACCGTCCTATGCTGGGCTACGTTTTTCGCAAGGGTTACCGCGGCCCTGATACACATGGACCTCCATTAGGAACATAGTGGGTTTTAGTCAGATAGAGTTTGACACTCCCTCTAGCTGCACCCTTAGCTGGAAGGACAATTTCAGGTCGTCCCACGCTGCGTTAATAACATCTTAGTAGTTTCTTCTTAGTTTTAATATCTAGCACATAATGTTCAGCATAAACCGTCACGACAGACCACACAAATTTCCCATAAAAACACATCAATACATAATTTACATCAAAAACTAAACGACGAACAAAAATACGAGAATAATAATTTAAGCACAAAAAAACCTAGCACACAATGGCGTTTTGTTTTCATATAAAACAAGCTAAAAAGTTTGCATCTGATGGCCATTGTGCGTCCACACAAAAGATATGCATGTGATGTGCATATGAGATTCAGTTCTGTTAAGGCCTGGGTACACGGTTCAACATATTGTTGATGTTTTTCAACTTCGAATTTCAAATTGGTAAGGTCACTGTTAGGTAGTAGATAGATAGCGTAGGAGAGGAGGCCTGTGCCCAGCAGTGGGACGATATAAAGGCTGTGATGATGATGAAATAGTACATGGAGATACAATGATAATCGGAGCGACTATCTAAAATTCTCAACCTTTAGGTCATCCGATATACCTTGACAAGAGTGTCGGACTTACTTGCTTGTGATTACCTGTAACGAATGTCAAAGATGTTCAAATACAGCAGGGACCCACCTATTTAAGGTACTTTTCGAAACACAGGGGAACTCATCGCAATATCCAACCCCGAATCATCCGCGCCAACGCCAATCCATCGACACATGCTTGTCAACCACGAGCTCCTCTTCCACAGTTAATCCTTCCTTACTAATATTATACCTACATTATGTATGTAGTTTGTCGCGCCTTTACGCCAAAAGTACTGAACGTTTTCAAATAAAATATGAAATCAGAGCCTATATCGTTAGAAAGTCTAAATCCTTAGAAAGGACACAGGCAATTTTTATCCATATGCGAAAAGTAGTTCCCTTGGAACAGGACCCACGGGGAGCCAGCTAGTCTATTATAAAGCTAGAAGGTTTTAGTTAGTCTGCTACACAACTGCTGGTTGGCCTTGAAGAAAACTTTCAGCGTTGGATGGCCCATTTATAGATGAAGGGTACTATTTATCCGAGTGCTTCCAGAGAAGGAAGTTAGTGTAGTCCTCGTGGAAGTTAGTGTATGATATTTCTACTTCAAACATTATTATAACCTTTGTTCCTTAAATAAAACAGACAAGGAATAATTTAAGAAGGCAAAATTACATGTAAAATTACCTCCTTCATTATTTTCTTCATGGAAATTATATTTAATTACTCATGCCAACAGTTTATTACTCCCTAGAGAGCGGGTTTTATTATATAAGTCATAAGACTTTATGAATATTACGTCAAATTTCATACCAGGGTGCATCGTGGAAAAATATTGCTTTTTCTTTTAAGAAAACTACAAGTACAAAGGCACGCAGTAAACTACAAAGAGTTATTATAAAAAGATTTTTAACGAGAAAATGTTAGGCTAACTGGTTACAAGACTGAGATATAATTTAATGAAGTTAGGTAGTTTTTTTTATTAACTAGAATGACATTTTAATATTAAAATAAATATTATAATGAACACAAATAAAAAATTAAAATAAAACAAAGCTACATATTGCAATTTTTAACGATCATAAGGTTAAGCAATGGTTGGCGCATTCGGTCCGAGGATGACCATCTTGTCATGACGAGTCCCCATGTTTCGGAAGGCACGTTAAATTGGTGGGTCCCGGCTGTCATTTCTACATCTTTGGCAGTCGTTTCGGGTAGTCAAAGGCCCAGAAAGTCTGACAACCAGTCTTACCAAGGAGTCTCGGGGTTCATAGATAACTGGGTTGAGGAGGTCAGACAGACGCGACACCTCGTAAAACACTGGTAGTTAGCTGCATTCGGTTAAGATTGGAAACCAACCCCAACATAGCTTGGGAAAAGGCAAGGCAGATGATGATGATGACTTCAATTTTTCTGTTTTAAAATATAAAGAAAAATAAATTGTCTTCTGAAACTATTCCAGGAATGCAAGCTATATCAAAAAGGTTAGTCTAAACACAAAATTTAATATTACACGTTGAACTGTGTGTTGTGAAACAGAACGCTTGTTACTTCTGGGAATACAAGCGTGTTGCACAAACGCGATGTTGGTCCGTGAGAGCCTGCCTTAATAATGCTAATATGAAGCCTGTGTTTTAGATGTTTTTGTAATGTTAGGAATTGTATGTCAAGTTGGAGAACTTTTATTATGCATTTGTTATATTGGTTAATAGGTATAATAATAATGGTTCCGTACTAGCTTGGACCCTGTTCCCGATATGACCGTGACCTATTTTTTATATTTTTAAATGTTTTTATTTTTTATATTAATATATAAAAATGAAAAAAAAATATGTATAAAAATAAATAAATGGTTCCGTACCAAATATCTTTCTACAACTACTATCACTATTGCGAAGACACAGATGCACTTTCTATTCCCTCAATCGGAGAATGGGAGAATGAAAGAACAGGTATAGGACCGATATTTACGTGATTCACGGGTGTATCAATCACCAACATCCAGACTGTGGGCTACTTTTGTGAAACTTTCTTAAAACCCACAAAGCAATTTCGGATGGTCCCGGGAATTAAACCCAAGACCCGTTGCTCAGCAAACACGCCATACGACTACTAGATCAACGAGGAAGTCATTGGTAGGTATAATACATCTATTCGTTGTTTTTACTTTTCGGTAGGTTTTTGAATAGCTGTGCGGTTGCAGCGCGTTAGCGGCGCGGCGTGGTGGCAGCGCGGCTGCTGCGCTTCAACCGCAAAAATGAACTTTTTTTAATATAGCATTAAAGGCGCTTTTAAATTAGCCGCAATGAGCCGCGCGGCCCGAGCGCAGCTACCGCAATAATCAACCTTTGTACTATAATTAACGCGTAAGTTTGGATGTTTACATGTGTGGATGTGTGTGGATGCTTGTTGCTCTTTTTTGATACGTGTGATGATGTGAAACTGTAAAGGCACAAAGTGCCGCGTGACTGCAACGCTGCATATTTTTATAATCGTAGATGATAAGACCACACCTCATTATGTGAACTTAGGTCAAATATGGATTTGAATTTTCCGCACCTCGTCGTGGTATTCACCTTCATTATCAAAACATGTTCCATATTTTTTGGGTAAAATATTGACAAATATTTATACATACATATGTAATGTTTTTGCGTATTTGAAGATAAAAAAAATGGTTTATTGCATACTAAAATACACATAAATTATTTATTTAAAAAAAATAATTCAAAGAGACATGAAGGTCCTGGCACACATGAACCTCTTGAAGGAAATTGTGGATTTAGTCAGTAAGAATCTGACACTCCCTCCAGCTGCACCCACAACGGGAGAGGTCATTTGATGATTTCCCACGAAAAAAAAGGGAAAAATATGCGGCACAATCACGCAATACGTCTCTCACTGAGATTAATGCTGCTACCCTACACAGAAAGATGGGACAGGATTCCCATCGCTAATTTTCATATAGCGCGATAGCTGATTCTAACTGGTAAATTCAAAATTCGAATTTATTAATGTTAGTCGTATTTTTAAACTGAAATCAACACGAAAATTAATGACGAGCCCGTCGAAAGTACCAGGCGACCATAATACCGAAGTAGTAATATTCAGTAGCTTCTAGTTCGGACGTCGCGGCGGTAATTACCGCGGAAGACGCAACGAACAACTAATCTAAGTTGGATCACAACCGACGCTAACGGCTTGTAAAGGGGCGTTCATAAAGAAACCCTAATCTTTTTTTCGAACTTAAAATTTCATTTATAATATTAGATTTACAGGGTACAGGCGTTAATCTATAGAATTACAAGTTGAACTTTTGTAAAACTCTTGCGAAGGGCCGCGGTATCTCTTGCGAACAATCCCGCCAAAGTCCAGCTCTCTTTCAACGACGCTCCTTTTCAACTGGATCTTAGGTTTAATATGTGTGTCCCTTCTCCCCCTTCCTATTGGGAGGAGACGTGAGGGGCCTGCCGTAAGGCGGGCATTCGCCGGCGGGGGACTGGACGCCATAGACTCCCAGGCCCCCTCCACTTAGGCGAGGTCGGAGTGCCGCTGGGTATTTTTAGTGGGTATACCGGTGACTTTACCGGGGAGTCCCACATCTCACCCCTCTCCCGTCCCCCAATGGGGAAGGGATGCGTAATAGCACTTTTTCCCAGCGCCAAAAAAAAAGGTTTAATGTGTGTCAAACAGCACAAAGAAATTAATGAACAGACGCCAGAACATCAAGCTACTACTGTAAAATTTCCTCAATAGATTTACAACTTTATCACTGAAGTATTATGGTTCAAAGTTGATTGGGAAAATTAGACTTTGGTAACTTATATTGGCGTGAATGTTCTAATGGTGTTTGTGAACATTCCCTTAGACATCGTCTCCCTCTATCCCTACGTGAGTTTTGATAACTCTTCGGCACCCTTAATCATGTCCTTGCAAATGAGTAAACTATTGATGAGCAAACATTGGAAGAACTTTAACAGAGATGAACTTTGTTAAATTACTTTCCAAACTTCGCGGGTAATGCAAAAATAAATGATGTTATTTTATATACCTACCACTTTCTGTCAGCGGTTTCACTCATGTTTAGTGGGAACTACTACTAGGATTTGAGACCTAGAGTCATCTCATGATAGAACTGGTTTTCAGTAATTTCCATTTAAATATGGTAATCAAAAAGTACCTATAACACAAGTTACCCTTACTTGTTGTTATTTATAATTTTTCATCATCATTGTCATCATTGCCAGCCATTTTTATTTTCCCACTACAGAGCCTTATCATGCAGATAAGGATTGAGCGTTAATCACTACGCTTGCTCAGTGCGAATTTGTGATTTCAGACTTTTTAAATCCCGGTCTCCTCAAGATATTTTCCGTCATTTAATTATACATATTTATACGGTTAATTAGTGTCCAAGATATTCTTGAAATGTACATAATTACATAGAAAGGTTACATTAGTACTTACCTCACCTATAATCAAACCTGCACTCTCGAACTCGAGAGGCAGGTGATTTAATGACGAGGCCGCAACGACAGTATAATATAATAGTTTCGTTATTCTAGCATTTGAGCTATTAACTGCCTCGAAACTTAAAGATTTGAATAAATTTTCCGTGAGGAAAGTCTAATAGTCTTTGGTTAGAACCCCATATTTTGTGATGCAGGATCTCTTGTGTGTTCCTAGATAGTAAAGACGTACTGAGAGTAAATAAACATATATATTCAAGTAAAATAAGCGTCTACAGTAAACCGACATAGGTTCTTAATGCGCGGAGACTCGCCCTTTGAAGAAGCATTTGAACAGCTTCTGTGATTTGCACACACGCATTTCTGAAACAAGTGAGATTTCATTAAAAATATTGAACCTCCGCCTTCAATCAATAATTTTGAAAGAAAATAAGAATTTGCGTAGACAGGTCCACTCTCTTTTCCCTCACTCTTGTAGCCCGATGGGTCAGCAATCCGAAACAACCGGAGAGAGATCAGGCGCAGGGCCAACATTTACGTGCACTCCGATGCACGGGTGTGCCAATCACCAATTTAGACAGACTCCATAGTCTGGAGTCTGTGCTGCTGCTTCTGTGAAAATTTCTGAAAACCCACAAAGCAATTTTGGCTCGAACAGGGAATCGAACCTGAGTTATCCCGCTGTGGGTGTAGCTGGAAGGAGTATCAGATCTTTATTCACTAAAACCCACTTATGTTCCTTCTGGCATTTGTGTACAAGGGCCAAATAAATACGAAACATACTGAAGCCCCGGCAGTCCTCTGCCCTAATACTGCCTGCTGATTTTGCTGTCAGCTCTTCGACCCTTATACCTTACCTCGCTTGAAAGGTATGTGGGGTCTGTATATTATGCATTCAACATCATACTTACTTCCCCCTCATTACTCCTTCTAATCCTCAAACACTTTGGTCTTTTACACAAACATCTTGTCATTCTTCTGTTTTTCGCTGAAGTTCGCATTCTGGTACAGAGTGAATTGACTCTGTTGTTGCATGAACAACTTGAACCTGGCGAAAATTTGTTTCACTTAACTTAATTTTATTTATAAATATATTTTTTTTCTCCTCGATTTATCGATACTTTGTCTAAATGAATATAATATAATATATATCCCTCACAAATTCACACAACGTCATCTAGTCCCAAACTAAGCAGAGCTTGTACTATGGGTACTAGACAACTGATAAACATACTTATATACTTTTCTTTTGTAAATACATACATACTATACATAGAAACACCCAGACTAAGTCAAACACTCATGTTCATGCACACAAATGTTTGACTTATGCGGGAATCGAACCCGCGACCTATAGCGTGGCAGGCAGGTTCACTAACCACCAAAGTGAATATTCACAGGCTTCAACTAATACATTAACAGGCAAGTAACTGTCGTAATTCTATTCAAAGTATGTTTCCTTCTGAAGTTGAGACAGAAATGTCTTTAATTATGTAGGTTACTAGGTAGTTTTATAATGAAATCCCTTCCAGCATCAAAAGAGAAGTTTTATAGGTAGACATCTGTTACGATGATATAAACAAAAGTTTAAATGATAATCAATAATTTAAAACAAAACATGATGATGATCCGTTTTTTTTTTGGATATACCTATTACAACACTAAAGAAAACTTAATAAGAAGACTGAACTACGTACCCATAATTTGATAATCTTAATCATGAATCCTTTGTATTTAAAACTAAAGAAATAGAGGTTAGAAAAATTTTGATGCCAAAATATCGCAGCCATCCTGAAAATAACGTATTCACAAGGACCGTATGTAAATATTATCGACCAAGACAGTAATACTGCCTTTGTGGTAGCCAGACTTTTAGGGGACCGTTTCTCATTTAGAAGTTTACCTACTAGTTGGGAACTAGTACAAGCCAACGTGACTTTTACCAGTTTCGAATATTAGATAGGACGCTGCTTATTAATGGTGAAGGAAAATGTTGTTAGAAACCTGTAGTTGTTTATACTTGTGTGGTTCATGTAAAAGAGGTCTCACTGTCGATTTTAGTAACGTGTCTTTGTGTTGATTTGTCTACTAGATACATTTGTGACATAAGCTATCACTTCACATAAGAATCACTAGTAAGCAAATCAAAGGATAATGTATTAATGAAATTTCACAGTTGGATCTCTTCTATAGGTACCTATAGATCTCAAAAGCATAAATAGGTACAAGTTTCTAATAATATGGTCCTTGTTGGTTATTCATGAAAAGTTATTGTAATCCAAATATCCAAATATATAAATAATCTTACCCTTACCTCAAATACTAGTGTAGGCACAGCATGTCTATCTCTTCCACAATAGTCAATTTTATATTACGACTAAGTCAATTTTCAAAAACTCATCTTTCATCATGTTTAAAAACACCTCTTTCATAAAGTTTTACGACTGATCTTAGGAACTAAATTTTTTAACTAAAAGTTAACATTATCCTAAATTCTAAATTCCATCTATTTAAAGCTTAAGCTATAATTAATCTTCACAGTAAATTAATCAACGCCAAAACACTAAGCAGAAGCAAAGACCACAAAAATCGATAACCAATGACCCGATATTAAACAAAGCATTTACACTAACAAACTTAAATATAAATCTTGCAGTAGTGTGAGTTTACGTCGAACAAGACAAACTCAAACAAGCAATTAAACTCAAGCCACTGTAGATTAATTATTTGTTTGGCCGACAAACTGCGCTGGATTGTTGCGGTCTACCACGGTATGGGGCGAGACTTTCGGCTGCGGAAGTTGGGAGCGAGTTTCGCTCGAGGTATATTATAATGATGTTGGAATCGTAGTAAAGTGGTGTGAACGTAAGAGTTTGGATTGAAAGAGTGAGTGTTGCAAATTGACATGAACGTGAATCGTAGTGGTGGCCTATTGGTTAAATCGCTAGACTCTCAAGTATCTATACTAATATTATAAAGCTGAAGAGTTTGTTTGTTTGTTTGAATGCGCTAATCTCAGGAACTACTGGTTTGATTTGAAAAATTCTTTCAGTGTTAGATAGCCCATTTATCGAGGAAGGCTATAGGCTATATACTATTACGCTAAGACACACGGGAGGGGGACCGGAGGGGGAAACCACTGGGGACAGCTAGTATTATAATAGGTCTCGAACCTGGACAATACTAATAATAAGTCTGAAATCACCAACCTGCATTGACTAAGCGTGGTGATGAATACTCGATACTTGAACGTGAAAAAAGGCCTATTTTCAGCAGTGAGACGATAAAAAAGACTGATAATGACGAAGGAGAAGTTAGAAGACTATAATAAAAGTAGAAACAAAGAGATTTGTAATTAATGGTTGAAAGCATTTCAAATTGAGAGCAAAACTAAATTTATGTAGCATCGTTATTGAAACAAATTTAACTACACAAGGCCATGGTAACTCTTGCTAAAAACTTGCAGCCCCAGCAGACCTGGATCCTACTGGTTCCCGTATTGCTGACTTCTCTTCGAGGAGCGCGTGGAGTAGAACGCATCGACGCGGCGACACGTGCTGATCCGGGCCTGTTGTCCTTAGAGGTTTAGACGGTGAGCAACCCAATCTTCTTAGCTTCACATTATCTTTCGATATCTTCTAGAATTATCACTATTCAACCCAAATAATCGTAAAATCTCACTCATTATCTTCGAGTTATGATCACCAAGAGTAGGAGCTCCAACAATTTCAACCACCAACTTTATATTATCAGAGTTCGCAAGTTGTCGCGTTCCATCGAAAGTGTCGGTAGTTTTGTGCACAACAATCACTTTGTTGGTACAATAATTTGCTGGAGAATTATATTGTTAGTTATTAGTAAATATTTGCTTGCTTATTTATTCAGTTTAATTGGCTATCGTGGACTTTTGTTCTGAACTTTATTTATTTTGTAGTGTTAGGACATAATATACTTAACACTTTTGCTGGCTTTGTTGTAATATCGCTTTCTATTTTTTTATTACCTACTGCTGTAATTTCGCTGGACCTAACACAATATATGTCATGTTTTAGTCTTTTAACTGGTTAGTATTATTCAACTTAATGATTAGATTGCACATTGCAGCTCTTGAAAACCACGAAAGATCAAAAAGGAAGAAGAAGAGAAAAAAATATATAAATATAATTAAGTTAAGTGAAACAAATTTTCGCCAGGTTCAAGTTGTTCATGCAACAACAGAGTCAATTCACTCTGCACCAGAATGCGAACTTCAGCGAAAAACAGAAGAATGACAAGATGTTTGTGTAAAAGACCAAAGTGTTTGAGGATTAGAAGGAGTAATGAGGGGAAAGTAAGTATGATGTTGAATGCACAATATGCAGACCCCAACTTATCTTCGCCCAACGTATGACATATGGTTCTAAGAGCAGTCAGCAAAATCGACGAGTCCTTTAAGGGGCAAAGCCGGGGCTGCGGGATTGTTCGTGTAAGTTACCGTGGCCTCGGTAGACAAAGGCTAGAAGGAACATAAGTGAGTTTAAGGCAATAACGGGCTGATACTTTTTCCAGCTACATCCACAGCGGGATACCTCAGGTTCGATTCCATAGCCGAGCCAATATTGCTTTGTGGGTGGAAAAGGCTTGGCAGATGATCACTTAAATAGCAGTTAGTTTTATTTTTAGTATTCCAAAAAGTACCACTTGAATATTCACTCAACATTCTATTATTCTAACAAAGATTTCATTTCATACCAAAGTCTATATTATCGTTCAAACCCATATCATTCCAAAAACTTTTATTGAAACATGTACGAGCAAAGAGTATTTTAGTCCCGCGAGGTCGGGACACACCATCCGTAAAATTGGATAGCTGCTGCCTCTTTAAATCGATGACCTAATTTACAATGGTAGCGAGATTTTTTTTTTGTTTTTCACGTGTCTACTGTATCAATCAATTTTGGAATTGAATTTGGATGGAAAAGCGACGATGGGGCTCTCTTTGAGAATTTAAGACATGTTGCGAATAAGAAATTTGGAAAGTGTTTTTTCGTTTTAATGTCTTTGGTCCGTGTTCAGATGCCTGCACATCAAGCTACCCGAAACTGTTAATTATTCCCAAACAACTTTGAGCCATATGCTTCAGTGATAAAGTAAATCTATTAAGGAAACTTTACAGATTGTAGTAGCTTAATGTGCTGGTGTCTGTACACATAATTATCATTCTCTACCAGCGGATTTCTGCGGTGTTTTTAGCGACACGAGGGACTACTAATTGCACCAGGATAAGAAATAGCTTAAAAAATCCTAATTTGACTAATGCGGGAATATCACGCGCGACCTCCGGCTTGGCAGCTAATTCACTTTCAATTTGACGTCAAAAAGTGCTGTTTTACAGCCAAGTTTGAATAAATGATTTTGAGTTTGAGTTTGTACTTACACTCTGTACTACTACGCCATCTGGTCGTAAATTTATTAATTTATCGTAATGTTTTGTTACCCTGACTACCTTTATCAGCAAGTCAAAGCCTAAGCATTATAAAAACTTCAAAACTTGTATATCCTTTCTCAAGGAGTTCCGCACCAATTTTTCGCTTGACTGCGCGCTCAAAGTAAATGGTTGTTTGAACCGATTTTATACGAAAACTTTCACCGTACAAGTTTTCTACCATTTTGTTAGTTTAATAGACTTTAGTTTGGATCTTCGCTATTATTTCCAATAAGTTAATTCACTTTCTTTTGTGTATATTCTTGCTTCACTGGTTAGGTTTGCTTTGATGAGTATAATATTGTTGACTGCTGAATGAGTGCAAGGTTAAAAGGTCTGAGAATTAAAAATTCGGTATGTCTTTTTTATATTGAAGCTGATTTGCTTTCTATATGTAAGTATCTGGGGGCACGGCAGTGCTCCAGCCAAGTTTCTATGATACTAATTAATATAACGAATAAATTGTTGTTAGATACAGTAGGTCTAATCAGAATTATATTTTCACTATTTTGTATGTATTATTTATACTATGTGTAAACCTTTCTTACTTTGTTACAGCTTTACGGTAAAGTAGCAAGCAGGTAACTTTAGGATGAAGTAGATACTTGAATAAATTTGTTTTTGATATATTATTGGGAAGGAATGCAAAAAAACAAATGATAGTATTCTAACATTTAATATTTTCGAAATTTTATTTCTATAGTAAATCGAGGATTTACATATTAAAAAATAAACGTTAAACAATCAGTCTTTTTGAAGATAATTAATTTTTCATTTTTTTTTTCATTTAGATTTTTACTACAATAATATCATTTATGTTTCTCTGACTTCAGACATTTTGACAAAAAAAATGTGTATTTTAGTAATGGAATATAATAAAATAATCTTGATAGAAATTATAGAAATGACTATTAGCAACAAAAATGGTTATCTCTCACCATTGCTTCTATTAAAGTTGTCTCAAAAGGGCTTCAGCTTGTTGGCTTCGGCCCCCACGTTCGCTTTCCAAAAGTCCGAAATGATAAAATTATGACGTAATGTTTGATATTTTTATTAAAATCTTACAAAAACTACAACTAACAGGAAACAGTAGTATAGCAGAACAAAATATATAAATGTATGTCATTTTCTTTAAACAAATTGTATAAAAACTAATATAAATGATTTTTAATACTTTTGTCTGAAGACAGAAAAACCAGATATTACTAGTATTTCTAGTACATTCATATGTTTTACATAATATTACTGATCAAAGATGTAAATTAAGTGTTTAAAAATATTGTTACAGTGTAAGAAGACTTGGCAGTAATTTTTCATTATGTTTATAGGCCTTACTAGACGAACCATGGTAATGTAAACATAATATTCTTACCAAGTGATTATATTATGTAGAATAAAATCGAAGAATTTATTTTTAGCTCCTTTTTAATTTATATTTATTCTCGGCCAAACCAGGGCAGTTCTGCAGACCTTCAAATGCAAAAAAGTTGCTTAACTTGGTCATGTAATGATGAATGATATGCAGCAATTAATGTTGAAATTAATAATGATGGGAAAAATAATCCTGGCAATGGAACTGCTGTTTGCCAGGATTATGAGAGGAGAGTGGAGAATAATTGCCAGCATTGAGGATCTGTTTCAAGATAGGAATAAGTTGGCTGAGCTGACGTCTCCATTAGTAAAAAGCTACCAGTACCTAGCTCTTTTGTATAAGGTTTTTTTTTTTTTTCAAAGACATGTTTATAAGAATTTTACGATCACATTACCTCTGGTTATAGTGAAGACATAGAAGTTAGTTTTTATAAATTCCAGTTTTATCTCAGTGAAGAAATTCCTATTTTCTTTATTTACATTAAAAATGAATACAACAAATATGATCCTACTATTTTATTATTTCTTTATAAAAACTTACGCTAAATTAATAAAAAACTCAAACAAAAATTGTTCTTTGTTCAATTGTTACAATAACATGTTTATTGGAGATCAAGACTTGACTAGAGTTGATACAAATCAGTATTTTGTAATATTTTAGTAGCAGTTTTGCAATTCTACTAATTTGGTAGAAAATGAATTAAACTAAGTTTTTCTTAAAGTGTTACTAAAATGAAGACAGGAATATTGTTGTCATATTATTTTTTAAACTTAAATTAATAAATAAGGAGTCGTTTGCAAACAGCTTATTAATAAAATTAACATGTAATATTGACTAGAATTTACTCTTATTTTTCATAGTTATACAAATAATACTGATACAATCCTTAACGAGTAGGTTTTAGTGACAAATTGAGTAAACAAGTTGATATGAACACAACCATTGTAAAATTACTTAAGTCCCAATTTTGATTGCCTCAGCTACCTATGATGCGGTATCCTGCACGCTTCTAGAAAAAAAAAAGAATTTAGTAGAGGATTTATATTTTCCACAAAAGGCATAAATTATATAATATATTTAGTTACTAGTGTTTTTTTTTTTGTTAACACATACTTCTACTGAATGCTGAATACTGATGCCACCACATCAAGCTATTGCAATCTGCCAAATTTCCTTAATAGATTTTCAACTTTATTGCTGAAGCATAATGTTCAAAGTTGATTGAGAAGATTTGACAGTTGCGGGTAGATTGATGTGCTGGCATTAGAACATTACTAGTGTATTTTGTTAACACAGACTGCCATAGCATTCACAGTCTAAAGATTTTTTAATATGTAGTCGGGCTTCGTTTCGAGTGTAGATAAATAAAAGTCATTTATGTACGTGACTGTATAATATAATGCACACACGACTACTGTATATACATACATGCAGTGGAAACAGATTTAAGGCAATATTAACAGAACTATTTATAATGGACGTGAACTTTATATTTAGCGGCACGCGGGCGGCGCAAGAGTCCGTAAGACCACAGAGCGCGTGCGTCGTTCACCGCGGTAGAATGCTCACTGACTAATGGCGCGCGCGGCGCTAGCCGCGCGGCTGTAGGCTAGTTCGGTTCGCGCTTAGTACAAGTTTTTTTTTTTTTTTTTTTTGATATGACCTCTTGCAGTTCAGCCTAGGAGGCCGTGTACTGCTTAACCGGGGCTTAGTACAAGTTGGCGCGCGTCTTATTTTATAGGGGCGCGGAGGGGCAATCAAAACGGTGCGCGCTACATCCTCCCCCTCCAAGTCAGCGGAAACGTTTGGAGCTGGCTTGGGAACAGACTTTCGAGGTCTAGCTTTATTTCTATTCCGAACTACTTTATATTCACTCACGCGAGGTGGAAAGAGGCTAGCATGGCACTGGTCGCGAGATTTGTTATCCCTATCAACGATTTCGTTCGTGGGCGGGGAAACAACCTTTCCTATGTGAAACGGTCCTTCGCGACGCGGTGCTAAATTGCTAGGAAAACCCTTGCGATAACAGGTTCTCGAACGACGGCGGTTTTTACCTGCAGCTTTCATGCTGATATCCTGCTGTCGCTCGATTCGTCGCTTTGCTTCTTGCAGGCGACTCGCGAAATTCTTTAAATACGGCGTAATTAGCGGCACGTATTTCTCTTGGTCTATGACCGTTCTTAAATCATGGGCTACGTCTACCGGGGACCGAAACTGACGCGCAAAAGTAAGAAAGGCAGCTGTATGACCGGTACCTTGAGTGTTCAAGGCGAATCTGACAGCTGGCAGTGCTTCAGGCCAACGTCGATGTTCTGGTGCTAATAACATAGCCAGCATCTCTTTAATTTCCCGATTCTTACGCTCTGCGGGATTAGCCTGGGGATCAATTGGCGTCAAATTCTGATGCACTCCGAGGACGTGCATAGCCTTCTGCATTACGGCTGAGACAAACATGGTACTACTGTCGGAAATCACCCGACGAGGAAAACCATATCTTAAGAAAACTTCTTCAATTAATACTTTAGCGCAATTTTCTGCGTTGGCTTTGGCTAACGGGAATAATTCTACCCATCTGCTTCCAGTATCCTCGATGATGAAGACCCATTTTTCACCCTTACTACCCTCAGGAAGTGGTCCAAATAGGTCCATTGCGAGGACTTCAAATCGATGCTGCGAAGTAGGAGTTTGCGGTAGGCCAGCCGGCTTAGTTGGATAAGGAAGTGTAGGAATAGAGGTGGTGTTGCCCGTATCGATCCTGTGTGGGGCAGAGGGCGTTAGCCCTCCCCCTGCACTGAAGGCATCAGTGCTCTTCTTCAGGAGTGCAGCCGACCTTACCCTATCAGCTGATGAGTTAGGGACACCTTTGGACTCGCGGAGAGTCATCGTAGAGCTAGCCACTACGCTATCTTCGCATTCGTATTGCAGATCGAATTTGCCTACATCGCGTAAGGAGAACCGATTACTATTGAAATCGAGTACCATGCCAGCGTCCTGTATGAAATTCATACCTAACAGTGACTCTGTTGCTCCCGGCAGGACTATAAAGAACGTATTAATTGCCACTCCCAGCACCTTAACAATGACTGAGGCAGTTTCTACAACTTGAACGCGCAGCGTTCCATCCGCAAGCTTAAATTCAGTCTCTACACTTGAGAACACTTGGCCATGGGCTCGCAAATGTTTTGTTAAGCTAACACTGGCCACGGATTGTTTAGCTCCCGTGTCCAATAACGCAGTACCTTTAGTACCGAACACTTCTATATGAAACAACGGACGCACACGCGGTTTAATAACAGTATTGCACATCGACAAAGACTGGAACGTAGATGCAGTTGTCGACGGGGTAGAGCGCTTTTCTTTGCACACGCTGCAGTTTGACCTAATGACACCGGGCGCACCGCATCCGAAACATGTTTGGGACGGGCGCAGCACCGGTTGTCCCGCTGCAGCTGGTTCGCTCTTCACTGGGTCCGGCGTGGAATTATTTTTATTTAATAATTTGCGGCACTCCTCCTTCTGATGTCCGAACATTTTACAGAATGAACACCTTGGTCTGACCCTGGCTTGAGGGGTTCTATCAACTGAATTGACCGTAGGAGGGTACGATGATGGTGACGCATGATACAGCGGAGGGATCGGGGCAGCAGTAGCAGGGGCTGCTTTTCTCGCAGGCGTAGGAGCTTGCGCCTCCTCGAGCACATCCTCCACTGAGCGCGCATGCTGGAGTAGCTCGGAGAATGAAGAAAACGAATTTCTCGCTACTCGTTCGCGTATTCTTCTACTAAGAAGACCGTACACCATATCCAGTTGCACTGGATTTTCAGGAAGGGTTCTTGACGGTAACTGGGCAATAAGTGCTCTTACTCTGCACACGAAGACATCTGTACGTTCTTCACCTTGCTCTCGACTAAATATCTCTCTATATATTCTGTGAGGCGGAAGGCGTGGACCGAAAGTCTGACCGAGTAAATGAATGGCCTCCTGCCAGGTTGCAACCGAATGCCGAACACCCTGCCACCAGGTGGCTGCAAAATCTGTGAGCAGCATTGGCAGGCCTCTTAATGCAATGTCATCCGTAACGCCAACACAGTCTTTATAAATTTGTACAGAGTCGATGAATGCACGTACATCGCCATTCCCATTGAATCTCGCCGAGCAATTAGAAAGGTTTGTACTTACAGGCGGGTGCGGCGCGCCCTGTGTAGGCGGCGACCGTAAGGCTTGTAATAAAAATACCAATTGTTGGTCCGTCATGACCACGGGTGCAGGCATTGGTTGTTGCGGCGAGGCGACGGGCGGAACATGCCCGTGCTGCGACATTCCAGAGTAGCCAGGCAGTTCACGCCCGTACAGCGGTGGTGGTGATGGGGCTGAGGCGCCGGCGGACGCAGGGCGTCCAGCCAGCGGCGGCGTCGACGATCGCACGTCAACGAAAAGCGCGCCTCCATCCGAAGTGGACGGCATCGAACCGTCAAACACCTGCTCACCAGGCGCAGAGTACATCTCTGCTGGTACTGGCTGCTGCGTAACTCGCGAAACACTGTTTGCACGCGACCGTGTAAGCACCATGTCTATAATTCGCACTTAACGAAGTGCAAGGACAAGTCCACAACAATAGGTAGGTATAGTCCGCACTGTTCGTACAAAACGCGTAAATACTAATAAAATAAACTAAATTCTTACGCGAAACTAAAATTCTAACTCTAAGCACTATTTACAATAACGTTCGTACAACGCGAGTAAGTAGTCTCTTACGTAACAAAGTAACAATAAGAAACGAAATATTTACAAAAAAAAAAAAGTCTAAACTCGCACAAAGCGTCACTGTACACAAGTGTTCACAATATTACGACTTGTAACACGACTATCCTAGGTAACCTAAACTTAAGCACTAGGATGATTAAACGTAAACACTAATATCAAGTTCGTAAATATTGGTATCACTAGAAAACTCGGAATGTTCGCGAAATGTTCCAACAAATAAATATGGCCGACGAATCGTTGCACGAGAATTCTAGGTAAATGTTTGTAATAATAAGAAGTTAACACTATTCTACACTAAATATATACTAATTCAGTCACTAAATAACACAAAAGTTCAGATAATCTGTTCACTGTGTGCCTAAAACGTAACGAGACTGCGGGGGGCGCGGTCGTAGGTATATTACGTCACGCGAAGAAACCCGAGAGAGTCACTGTTTTACACACACAAATCACTGTTTTCGAGTCTATACACAGAGTCTAAGTACACTAAAACAATCACTTGTACATAACAATGTCTAAAAAACAGTTGTTTTACTCGAAAAACGGCCGCACGTCGGGCGCCACATGTAGTCGGGCTTCGTTTCGAGTGTAGATAAATAAAAGTCATTTATGTACGTGACTGTATAATATAATGCACACACGACTACTGTATATACATACATGCAGTGGAAACAGATTTAAGGCAATATTAACAGAACTATTTATAATGGACGTGAACTTTATATTTAGCGGCACGCGGGCGGCGCAAGAGTCCGTAAGACCACAGAGCGCGTGCGTCGTTCACCGCGGTAGAATGCTCACTGACTAATGGCGCGCGCGGCGCTAGCCGCGCGGCTGTAGGCTAGTTCGGTTCGCGCTTAGTACAAGTTGGCGCGCGTCTTATTTTATAGGGGCGCGGAGGGGCAATCAAAACGGTGCGCGCTACAAATATATTTTTTTTTTTAATTCAACATCTTTAGCTCGTTTTTTACAAATTTCAAAGCTATATTATGGGTAGGTACAACATGTTCATCACTTCTTTTCTTCTGATTGACAAATAAAATGGTACTTTTTTTAGGGTTCCGTATTGTAATTACGTATAGAAGCTTAAATATGGTACTGAACTTACTTCTTGGCGCACTTTTAAGTGTAGTTGTTCGCGATACGCAGTCGCTTTCTTCAGATTCGGATCGCATTTGAAAACTTGTTTCTGAAAAGATCAAAAAACTGTATCAAACCAAACATCCATCGACCGGGCTATCATCGTGACTGTATTGTTGTTCTTTACAATTATGAAAGTGACATATCCACCAACATCCATCGTCATTCGTTAATGACACTGGCAGCTATACGACGATAAGTGCAATATTACTTTTAAAAGAAGATAATTGACAGGTTTACTATATCCGTGCAACGTTTGGATCGGCGCGACTGGTGAAGGACCTACAGGAAGAGACTGCGAGCAACTTTTGTGGATATTTCTTTAAACCAAGGAAGCAATTTCGGCTCGACCCAGGAATGGAACCTGAAATCCTATGCTCAGCAGTCGCGCCATGCGACTACTAGACAAACGAGGTGGTCAAATACTTTAATATAACGACCGCCAATAATACTCGTATAGACATTATCAAAGAAGTATTCGTAAGAAAAGTTTTGTCACTACCAATTAATACAAATTTTACGTGACGATAACCATGTTAGACATGCTAAAATGTCAGAATCTTTACCATAAAATTATTTAAAGCCATACAAACCACTATCGTATCTTGATTTGCTGTTACCGGGCAGGTGAACTCTGCTTGGCACTTCTTGGTTGTCCACATGCCCGAATGTACGGAACCCTATCGCGAACTGAGCGTAAGGGCTTATCTCGTACAATTCTGGTAAAAAAAACATAGCTTACTAACATGAGTATATTCTTAGAATATCTAACCAACCGGAATCGTCTGCCACTCAAAACGCGGGGTGAACAAATGGTGATAGCACACTCGAGTATTTTGGATCACATCGTCAAACACAAGCATAAATTTCAAGCACACATGCAACTACGGGTATGAGCGGCACTCTTGTAACTTAGGCAGATGAAAAGGTACGGCAATGGCGTCTCAAGTTGCTTAAATAGGTAATTTAGATACAATTACTAAATTATGAGCCTTTTTTCTAATTAAGGCCTTAACTATAGTGGCTGTCGGGGCTGTGAGTTAGTCGTAAGTGCTACAGCGGCTCTGGCACACAAAGACCTCTAGAAGGAACATTGTGGGTTTTTGTCTGTAAAAGGCCGATATTTCCTCCAGCTGCACGCACACCTGCCCTTACTATAGTGTTGCTAACACTTTGTTATTCATGTCAGTGGACACACTGACTGGTCTGTTGACGTTAGAATTCTAGAATGTTTTAATTATCTTACCATGTTTATTGTCAGCAGTAAGATGGACAGGCGTGCTGTACACCCTGTTGTTCATGTCAGTTGGCACACTCTGCGGTGTGTTCACTGTCACGTTGCTTCGCTCTGACTTGCATTCTGCTGTCAAGGAGTTCCTGTACTCAGTCAGGTGCTGATGGCTGAAAAATTTGAAATCTATATCAAAATGTTAGATTATTTATGTCTCATGTACCATATCATATCATAAGTACCAATGCAACTTTTCTAAGTTTGTATGTACTTTCTAAGTATATCTTGGACACCAATGACTGTGTTTCGGATGGCACGTTAAACTGTAGGTTCGGCTGCCATTGAACATCCTTGGCAGTCGTTACGGGTAGTCAGAAGCCAGTAAGTCTGACGCCAGTCTATCCAAGGGGTATGGGGTTGCCCAGGTAACTGGGTTGAGGAGGTCAGATAGGCAGTCGCTCCTTGTAGAACACTGGTACTCAGCTGAATCCGGTTAGACTGGAAGCCGACCCCAACGTAGTTGGGAAAAGGCTCGGGAGGTGAGGTGTACCATATCATACCTATCATTCATCGCTTCATACGTCATTTAAGAAGTTATTATTTTTGGGCTTTTAAAGATCTTATTTTCACCAGCGGCTTCATACACCTCCCGTAGGAACTCCTATACGTACCCAGATAAAAGGTATACCCTACCCGAATAAATGGGCTATCTAGCAGTAGGTATAATTTTTTTTCAAATCTTTCGGTTCCAACTGCGTCCCGTGAGAACTACTTCGCCGTCAAACCAAGTCCTTCTAATAGCTCTTGAGATCAGCGCGCTCAAGCAAACAAACTCCTCAGATTTATAATGTTAGTAAAGATTTAGTGTACTTACTTATGCCTCTTGACCAGTATGTAGACGCAAGTCAGCGAGCATATCATGAGCAGTATTGAACTGCAAATTATGACTAACATGTTCAAATCGAAGAATTCTGATGGCAGTCCCACTGATTCTGAAAAAGAAACAGAAAAAATCTGTTTAACCCATGATAATGTTATAACTAAAGAAACAAATATTATAGAAACATATGAATGTGCGAACATATGAACTCAGTTCAGGCTATTAACGGTGTGCACAAACACACGTGTGAGATACTTACCTACTTTCAAGTTTCTGTTGGATATACCAATCACTAACTTTAAACAGACATCATCAACAGAAAGCATAATATCAGAATCAAACAACATCGAGGACACCTAGACTTGAAACAAAATCGTTTGCGTCGACATCAAGACGTGTCCTTGTCTGCGTTGAAGAAAATATTCATCCTATCATAGGGTTAAAGTATTCTTGTCTTCTTGGAAGAAAATATTTAATACTTGGCTGGGGCGCTCCCGTGCCCTCAGATCCTATCTTAAGATTAACAAATTATCAAAACTGAACACAAATTAAAATTCCAATAAAAGAAGCAATTACAGAAGAAAGATTGGCAATTTTTTTTTCTAGCAAACAACTGACCTCCATGCACAGTGGTAGTAGCATAACTGTACAATGAGGTGGTGACGCCGGCGGCGTTCTCTGCGGTGACGCGCACGTGGTACCAGTGCGCCGGCGACAGCTCCGCCAGCGCGAACGAGTTGGGCTGCGCCAGCACCGACGGCGGCCCGTAATGGTTCCAGCTTTGGTCCACAGCCGGCTGGAAGTAATAATATTATTCGTGTTAACATTTCCATATTATGATTTTGTATTCATTTAGAATTTAGAGTAATCCCGGTTGTTTTTTTTTTAAGAAAACTTGATTTCGTTTGTGCATAAATTAGATTTTTTATAAAAAATTAAAAAACAACGAAACACTTCGAGAAAAGGTAGGTGCCGTGGCACTTGACTCGTCTTGACGAGTCAGATCTGTCTACGTAATATCTACTTATGATATTGGGTGTCATCGGTTTTAGTCCAAGATCTATATTTAGAGCGTTGCTGCACTAGTCACGACGATTTGGTCATTGGTGGGTCTGTTATTTGTACATCTTCTATTGGGGACATACTTGCTCAGCACAATGAATTAGACCTATTTGCCGACGGATTTGTACATTTATATAAGAAATTTAAATTAATACTAGATAAGGCCTTTCATAGTTTTTGATGTTTATAAGATGTTTGTAAAATTGTGAATTGTTTTGGGAATACCTATTTTTGGAACATAACTACCTATTGCATTAGGCGAAGCCTGTAATTAAATAATAGTGTAAGTTTTTGTTGAATAAATAAATAAATAAATAACAATCTTCGGCAGCCTTTACGGGTAGTCACCAGAGCCCAGAAAGTCTGACCACCAAGTTTTGCCAAGGAGTATCGAATTGCACAAGAAACTGGGTTGAGTACTGATACTCAGCTGCAATCCATTACACTGGAAGCTAACCCCAACATAGATCGGGAAAAACCTTCTACACACACAATCTACTGATCTGGTACTCACAATTCTATTCTCAGCCTTCTTCCAAGATTTTGCACCATACTCTTTATAGTCCACATCGAACCTCGTGATCTCACAGCCGTTGTCGTCCCACCCGCTCAGCTGAATGTAGATGTGTGTCGCGTTACTCCAGAACCATTCTGTACTGGTTGGTGATATAGGGACTGGAAAGTAATTGAAAGGCTGTTTAAAATTTTATTCCATTTAATAAGCTTTTATCATTGATAAGCTGGAAGCCGTTGAGTTTTTTTGGAAGAACTTGTGGAACATGATTAGATACATGATAGACTTGATGAGTGTCTAAATCAGTCAAATAAAAAATATCATACACTTGCTAGTTGATCTCTCCTTGAAGTCTAAGCATTCTGATCTAGCCCTAATTTCCAGATAAGCCAAAATATAAAATATAAACGTAACGTAATTAAGAGAATATATATTTAAACGAAAAACATCTGGACCTGCCATAGTCAACAAAATTTGTCCTAGAACAGGCATTGCATTTATCTACATACATACCTCCACCCAAAGTAGTAGCATCAACATAAGTAGGCTGCGAAGAACCCACACTGTTAGCCGCGGTCATTCTCAGCGAGTACTTCGTGCCACACTTGAGACCCTGCAGGGTATACTCCTGTGTACCCTGCAGGGAGGTGCCCTTGCTGGACCACGCGTCTTGCCAGGAGCCGTGTGCTTCTTTCCAGGTTAGGTTGTAACCTGAAATGGAGTGTAATGAATTAGTAAGTTATTCTACAAGACGACTGGGAGATATTTTTGGGTCATTTTGAAAAGAAACTAAAAAATTGGGTGATCCTTTTGAGGGATATCTTGTAAAAACACAAAGAATGCTTTTGGATTTTTTCAATGAAGGTAATATTATAAATAATAATCATTTATATCAAAAAGCTGAGTGAGTCTAATGGCTGCTAAATGAGAGTATTTTCAGAAATTAAAAAAACTACCGAAGCTAAATACATTACAATAACAATGAATAAAGTAACTTACTTATCTTCTGATTCTTCCCTCCAATCTTTCTTGGCAGATCCCACTGCAGATGTATAGCGTTCTTATGTGACGTCACGCGGAGACTTGGCGGCTCTGGAGTCGGTAGCACTGACACCTCGTAAGAGACGGAATCTGAACCGTACAGGTTCTTGGCAAGGCACGTGTAGTTACCGCTTAGGGATTGGTCTATGTCTGTGGAAATGTGCAATGAATTTGGTTAATTTAGGTACAAGTTAGAAGAATATTGGTGACTGATTTAACTAAAGCCTTTGACATGCTAAAGCATTATCAATATAGTATTGGAATAAGGTACTGAAAATAGATGGATGATGGCTTAGTGTCAGAATTAGTGGCTTTTGATTTAGGTGCGTAATTAACTTTAGAAGGCCATTATTTAAATTTTGAGGATGAGAAAACAGCGTATTCGAAGGTGATGATTTAGGTATAAAAAATTACCAAATTTCATTAAAATCAATTTAGTGAAATTTATCAACAGCCATTTTTTTTTTAATTTTGTTATTTAATTAAACAGCTTTAGTATGCTGTCTTCTCACTCTCTAGTCTTCTAATTTTTAGAATTTTTGAAAAAATATGATGCTTTGAATTTTCGACAACAACTTTAATGTGCTGTTTTCCAACCCTAGATGTTTTCTGGTTAACAACACTGTTGGAATAAAAAAATAATTATAAAAATACTCACTATTAATAAGCAAGCTGTCATCATGATTTCTCGTAAACCGAGGATGGTGAGTGATGATATTGTGCTTGTGGTACCACACCGTGCGAGGAGGAGGTGATCCCACACACTGACACACGAGGAGAAGGGAGCTGCCCACTCCGACCGAGACTGGGCCTCCTAGTGACGCTACTCCCGCTACCACTGGAAATTATGAAGGTAGATATAATTAACAAATTCTATGGGAGACTTGAGGTCTTTTTAGAAGGAGTGATTGTCATTAGTATTTTGATAGATTGTCTCCGAAACCATTCTCGCACAATTTCAATTATTGATGTAATATCTAATTAATGTGCAGTTATTAATAATTTAATCTGTAAGTTAAAGGATACGCCGAAGATCACTGCCACGTGGGATGTGAAAATATTTTCTTATTCAATTACATATCAACTCATGGATTTAATTGTAAAAGCAATAGCACCTTACCTTTTTAGACGGATATTAGCATGTACTCTATTGAACTAATCTGCCTCTAGACAAACATAATAAAGCTGTATCTTTTGCTAAAACACACCAATCTCAGGAGCTATCATACGGGTCCCATTGAAAAATGTTAGGTATTCCAATGAATGAGGAAGACTTTAGACTACTTTTTATCTGGATGGTCGAAGCAGTTCCAATAAGACATGTGCAAAACTGATTGCTGAAGCCAGTACTTTATAGAACTCATCAAAATATTCTATATACAAAATTTCAAACACTAACCTTTAGAACTTAAATCAATATGAACCCTATTACTCGGAGTGCCTTCTCCCACAGCAGTGTGAGCTCGTACAAACACTTCGTACTGTCTGCCAGTGGACAGGCCTGATAGTGGAAACGTTAGGTGACGCAAACTTGTCTCTTGGGTTGTTTCTACTCTGTAGCTTTGTGGAGAGCTCGTGCTAGAAATTAAAGCAGATACTGTCAATTTTAATCATTGTGTACCTTTATTGTTTGTAATATTTAACTTGAAAAAAAAACATAAAAAGGCCGAATTGAGAACCTCCTCCTTTTTTTGGAAGTCGGTTCAAAATGAATTGAGCTTTGTATCTTGAATAGTGTTTTTGGAGTCAAGTTCTTTTTTGTTCTGCTATCTATAAGCAATTTCCAATTATGCAGTAGGTTTAGATTATTTCTAAAGTTTGATAAAAAAGAAAGAATTGTAAAGAAAATATTTGACAAAGTCATCTACATACATAGATATTACAAGACAGGGAAAGATATAAAAGCGATAATCTTTGCATAAAGGAAAGTTTAGCCACACGCCAGCAGATCAAGCTCCTGCAATCCGTCAAATTTCTCTAATAGATTTTCAACTTTATCACTGAAGCTTATGATTCAAAGTTGATTGCAAAAATTTGACAGTTTTTCTGTACATCGTTTTTTATAACGACACCTTGAAGCTTAACTTACCTAGACACCGGTTTGACATAAACAGTGTAGTGTGAAATGTCTCCGTTGGCCTGTTCTGGTCTCTTCCAGCTGACGAGTAAGGAGGTGGGCGATGACACTAACACTTTTATAGCAGAAGGTGGACCAGGTACTGGAAGCAAACGGGTGGAATATTAGATTAGGTCACCATTCAAATATAATACATAAGAAGACAAATCTTTTTTTTTATGGACAAGAAAAATGTCATAATATCGTTGTCTCACAACAATACATATATACAAACTTAATATCTAATTAACTAATACAAGTACCTTAACTAAATATTTAAAGAAAGAAGGAAAATGCTTTTGAATGCTTGATTGAAGACGCATACATGATAAATACGTAGCACATAATAAGTAAAAAGCATGAGGGGCTAGTATGCGTCACAACCACGCAATAGTAATGTGAAACGGAGAATACACATCAAAAAATAAACATTCATGATGTCACAACCAAACAAATCAATCTAGTTATTGAACACTTGGCTTATGCCGGTGTTGTTAGTTGAAATCCCAGCCGAAGAAAAACAAAGAAATAAAAAATATAATAAATTAATAATACAAACTACGTACCTACTAAAACTAATAAAGTGCATCAAAAAATCTTATAGATATGCTATCGTTGATTGGTGGGGAGAAAATAAAACAAAAGACAACATAAAAAATACCTATTTCTAAAATTAAAATGGAAGTTCTTCAAAAGTATTTAAAATTACCATCTTGCAGTGTTGTACAAACGATAGGGTACGAGAAGGGTCCCTGTCCGTAGTTAGAGAACCCCGTCACCTTCACCGTGTAGTTGGTGTACTTTAGCAGAGCCTGTAGATATAGCTCCGTGTGTGGCGAGCTTATATTCTGCCAAGGTCCATCTGGAAGCAGAGAAGAATATAATTATTGGACAGCAATTGAAACATTTTCTTCTTCAGCCTTTGGTGGTTTCCTTATCCATGAGGCATGATGCGATAAGCACATTAAATTAGACTTAATTGCTTTTAGTCAATATAGACAACAAAATATAGAATACATAGATATGATCAGCAAAATTAAACAGGTTACAATGAGGTTGAAAGTCTAAGAATTTTAACAGATTGAGGTTGAGGTGCTGGCGTTTATACAAATTCTACTAAACGAGAGTAGGTCACACTGCCGTCAATACTTGCACAAAAATTGTTAACGTTCTAATCTCTATTTGCACAATCATTGCCGTACAATGATGGCATCCAGGCCGATTGTCGGCTACGGCGGCCGTTCTCTTGTTTATGGAGATCAGCCAGCTACAAAGAACATATTATAGTGCACAAGCATTCGCGCAGTTACAAGTGCACTCTCTATTCCCTCACTCTCATAATCCAATGGGACGGCAATCCGACACGACCGGAGAGAGATCAGGTGCAGGACTGACATTTACGTGCTCTCCGATGCACTGGTGAATCAATCACCAACGTCCAGACTCCAGGCTGCTTTATGAAAGTTTCTCAAAACCCATAAAGCGATTTCGGTCCGACCCGGGAATTGAACCCGAAACCCCGTGCACAGCAGTCGCACCTTGCTACTACTAGACTAACGAGGCAGTCAAATGCCGTATAATATCACATCAATTACCATAGCCCGTACTACTTAAAAAATCTCTTACCTTCAGTACTATAATATACGGAGTACCCCAACAGTGAGGTGCCTTGTGCTGTGATGGGCTGCCACGCGACCCGCAGTGATGAGGACGACACACCTCTACACTCCACTCCTGAAGGAGCCAGCTCTGGGGCTGGGAATGATGGTACACCAAGTGAAAATTAAAGAAAGTTATAGGCAGACTAGCTTTTGCCCGCGGCTTCGTCTTTGTTAAGAAATATGTCTCTACTAGACCACAGGACTACCGAGTCCCGGATTTTTAGAGGGCGAACGTGGGGCCGAAGCCAACACGCTGAAGCCCTTTTGAGACAACTTTAATGTATGTAATGGTGACACAAAACCGACGATTGTCCCTGTATATACTATGGAAATGTACCCAAGGACAACCCTCGGTTTGTGCTCAACTATTGCTAACTATGGAAGAAAAACTACTTGGGCTATTGTGATGGGATGCTAGTGGACTAGGGAAGGGAAAACTATGGGGACTATGACCCCTGCCGATGACAATGTAATGAATACATGTAAAAATGGCAGGAGGTAAGAAGTATTATTATTATTTAGGCACAGTTTTAACATTCATCTCCTACTTTATCCCCTTAAGGGAGGAATTTATCAAAATCCTTTTTAGGGAATACCTAAGGTTATAGTAGCGTTATGCAAGCAAATTCTCAGCCCGCTTTAAAATTGTAAAATTTTCAGCCAAACAGATATTTTTTTTTATTATCTTACCTCCTTCTCTTGTTGTCTGATAGACTGGTAGAGAGAATGGTCCATTTCCCGCTGAATTAAAAGCGCTTACTGACACCGCATATCTGAAAAAGTTAGGACCTCCTTAGATCAGACAACTTGAAGGCTGAAAATTAGTCTATAAACATAATTGGATATTTGACTAGGTCAAAACTAAAATCCATTATGATATTAATTTGGTAAAGTATCTTAAAATAGTGTCACTTTCATGTATCCTTTTGAAGGAAACACTATTGCATTTTTATCGATAGTTTAAGTAAAATAAGTATAATGGCTTGATGTGAAAAAAATGTGACGTCATAATTCTAACTTTCATACAAATTGCATAGAAAGTAATCGTCGTTGTCAACTATCCTATTATAAAGCTTTATACAGAACCCTCCCTAAGGTTACAGAAGATAACAATGCTATGAAGGATGATCTATTTTATGTAGGCTCACCTCATATTCTTTAGCAGTCCACTGAGAGTGGTTTCTTGTTTGCCTTTTCTTGACATAACCTTCACCATTTTAGTTTGCGTGTCGTTAGGAACTGTGAAAAACAAAATTGGATGAACTTAAAAAAAAGTGCGTAAATAATAAAATATTGAGATTTTACCAATTCTGAGGTTACTAATATCTTTATAGCGCTCCAAAATGAACAGACACCAGCACATCAAGAAATTATTATCTGTCAAATTTCCTCAATAGAATTTCAGCCTTCTCGCTGAGGCATATGGCTCAAAGTTGACTGTCTGATATGATTGAAACAAATGACATTTTCAATTACCTCGACGTGCTGGCGTCTGTGCATCTATGTAAGTTTACATTAGCTGGTGAGTTGTTACAAAAATATAAACGACCTTTTTGGGCAAAGTAAAGAATAATTATGGGAGTTCATACAAGTCCACAATATTCTTATCCACAAAATCAACCGGGATATGTTTGTAGTCTTCTATGGCGAGTCTTCTATATAGTGACGGATTATCTCACCTGGATCCCCACTAATCCTTGGCACAGCCTTCACATGATAGCCCTGGAGTTGACCGTTATGGCTCTCTCGGGGTGGCGGCAGCCACGATATGATGAGCTCCCCTGGATTGTCAGTTTGTTGCACTTGTACGCCTAGTGGAGTGGACGACGGAGCTGGAAATATATTTACAGGAGTTTCTTTATTTTTGTTACTTTTTTTTTATTTTGCCATAACCGCAGCATATCTCCATAACTGCAGCTTATGGATCACGGTGCTGGAAATATTTTTACAGTAGTTTTTTTTTTTATTTTTCTTACTTTTTTTTTATTTTGGATGCGGGAGGCTGACAAGGAGACGAAAACAATTTAGATATTTTTACTCCAAAACTGCAGCTATGGATTTTTTTAAATTTGATTTTTGCGATACTGCCTCGGTAAACTTAGGTACTAGCGGTATATACAAAATGCTGCGGGTTACCGTGAAGAGCTACCGTGGCCCTGGCACACAGGGACCTCCAGAAGGAACATAGTGGGTTTTAGTCATTAATAGTCTGACACTCCCTCCAGCTGCGGGAGCGGGAGGGGTCATTTGATGATTTCCCACGGACAAAAAAGGTATATCCAAAATGTTATTTATGAACACTTTGGCTGTGTAAGTCCACGAATGCAAGTCTAAAGGTATTTAATTTTGGATGATAAAATAATATACTTATATTTGAAAGAAGTCTTTCTTACCTTCTTGCTGAGTGCTAAAATGAACAGGTTGCGTATACGGACTGAGGTCGACCTGGTTGCCAGATGCGAGCCTCACTCTGTAGTCCATTGCTGGCTGAAGATCCCTCAGTTCTATGCTCTGACGTACGTCGTTTTCTTGTCTGAAATATGTAAAGAACTTTTTCTTGATCATGTTCATCTACATATACTAATAATAGCGACCAAACCGATTGCCGGGGTAGCGATTCTCTCTAAGGAGATTAGCCAGCTGTTCATAACATATTATACAACATTATACAACATATGCACAAGTATTTGCATGGACACGGGTGCACTCACTATTCCCTCACTCTCATAGTCCTCAGGGTTTGTAATATGATACTGGAGAGAGATCACAAGCACGACTGACAAACTTTCAGACTCCTTGCTGATTTGAGTTAGAAAGAGTAAGTCACTTAAAACCCACAACGCGATTTCGGCCAGCCCTGGGAATCGAACCCGAGACCTCATGCATATCAATCGCACTATGCGCCGACTAGACCAACAAGGCAGTCTATGCGTATGCTATAATTATAATAAAACGAGAAGTTTGTTTATTTGCTTGAACGCGCTGTTCTCTGGAAATACTTGACCGATTTGAAAACTCTTTAAATGTTATAATATAGCTCATTGATTGTGGAAGACAATAGATTACTTTAAAAAATCCCGACCTTGTAATATTAATACTTTTAGCAGTATCCCACATCATGAAGTCGTTCGTCGTGTACTGCATGGTGTAGTACTGCACGTGGGTACTGATGGTGTCCCTCCAGGATAGCTTGACGGAGTTGCTGCTCACTGAGTCTACCTGCAGGTCTAGAGGTGGCGTTGGTGGTTCTGGAAGTTGAAAAATTTAAGTTTTGGAGTTTAATTAGGTGTTTGCTTGATAAAATCAAATAATTATAACGTGGCAAAAAAAGAAACTGATTACTAGACTTATAAAATGTCTCCTCTTTTTATTTTTTTTTGTAAAAATAGCCGAACGAGTTGAGCAACGGCTGGGGAGGACAGTCGGGGGTTTGGTGACAGTCTTGTCATGAAGTGGCGAAATAAACACAACTACAACCTCTAGGCAACGACTTCTAGAGCAATGTACTTAAAATATTTTTTTTTGCTTTTTAGTGTGTTCAAAAGTCGTTTTTTTTTAAAACGTTTTTCGTTTTTTTTCGTTTTTCGTTTCAAAGTTCGTTCAGAAAACTTTTTCATCCAAAACAATTTATTTTCCCAACTGGGTATATCGGAGTTGATTTACATTCAAATGAAAATAACCTAAAACAACCTATAATTACCGTTTAAGAAATACCTTACCAAGAATGTTTAAATGCACGTTGTAAGCGGCGACGCCGTACGGGTTGCTGGCGCGACACTCGTACGAGCCCCCGTCTCTGCTCTCCACGTAGTTGATATTCACCACGCTGTTCAAGCCATTGTGTGTCATGGTTTCTGATATCGTAAGCCTGGAAATTAAAACCAGGAGAACTGTGATTTTTAAAATCATAGTCACAAATGCATATTGGAATTTGAAATGGGTGAGAGGTAGATTAAGACCAAGGAAGAAGGAGAAAGACGAAATGGTAAAGTAGGGAGTGGATAGTAGTATGACAGCTAAGAGAGACGAATGAAGTCGGAAAACATATTGCGGAAAAACCAAATAAGTTGGGCGTAGGTCAGTAAGGAAAAGAGTCAAAATTGCACTTATCATGGAGGCGATGAATCAGCGCGTGAAATACAAATTGCTTCGATAGACTTTACATAGACCATTTAAAATAATGTCTCTTTCGTTACCGACATAGTTACTGTTACAGAGTTCAAACACAATAACAGTATCACGAAATATCACAAAATTTCGTGATATTTCGTTCCCGCTAAGGGTGCAACTGAAGGGAGTGTCAGACTCTTACTGGCTAAAGTTCACTATGTTCTTTCTGGAGGTCCCTGTGTCCCCGGGCCACCGTGACTAGAACAAATAACCCGCAACACCGACAGGACACGAAATAACACTCAAGGTGTAAAACTGTAATGCGCTCTACACGAACTTTACTGAATATGGTTACAGCGCCATCTATTATTTTGCTGGCATACTATGCTTAAGGGATGGTCGGCTCGACAGAGAAGGAAATAAAAATAGGTTGCGCTTGTTTTCCCCTTTTGGTACGTTAACTGGGCAAAGATACAAATTCTGTTGAAAAGTGATAGATGGCGCTGTTACACCAAGATAAACTACGACACAATAAGATTCTCAAAATAATAACTTACCTGGAAGATGTAAAATCAACGGGTTTTCCATCCAAGGACCACTTGACCCTGATCGGGTTGTCCCCTAAAGGTCTACATGTCAAGGTCACAGGTAGACCCATCTTCGTTGTCAGATTAGCGCCGACAGATTCGAAGTGCACCGGCTCTAGAAATAATTTGGGAATTGAAATGTTTGTGAAGGATGCATGCATACGTTGGTAGTTCCGAATTGAGACTGAATTTTAAATAAAGAATGTTTTTTTTTCACCCAAACAAGTGGTAAACAAAAATATCGACTAACAAGCCTTTTCTTTTATGTCGTTAGTACTGGCTGACAACAATACATGTCGATAAAATATTGACATTATCAATCAATATGATTGACTCGTACAATCAAGGGGTAAGTTGTAACAGGAGATTGTTTGCCTCTATCTTCTTTCATGGGTTATTTATGTATGATTATACTAGAAGTTCCCCGCAATTTCACTCGCGTCCCAAGAAATATAGGTACTACTAGCAAATGGATAAATAGTAGCTTATATCCTTTCTTAGACACTAGACTATTTGTGTACCAAATTCATAATTAATATCGGTGCAGTAATTTTGGGACGGACAAACAGAGTTACTTTCACATTTAAAATATTAGTAAGAATGACGATGATATAATTGAGTTCATTCAAAATCTCAATTAGATACTTTTTTACATCATTTAAATATTTGACTTCAATTTGAGATGCGTCTCGAGATTTTTCTCTGTCATTTTACACTCGTTTTGTTAAATTTAAAAATATAAAAACGCGAAAATAATTCAAGTTTCTTTTTAACTGATTCAGTTAAAATCTAACCGGTTACTACATCATTATCATGTAGTTAGGCGAACTATGTGTGTTTTCGATGTAACTAGTTCGCGCTTCTCGCTGCCCCATCCTCCAGATTTTTTTCAAATCTGATCTGAAGTTCCCAAAATTGGCACATTTAACCTACCAAGCAACCTAAATCTAACCCTAATCACGACACCCCTCTTCTCCTCCTAATCCTAAGTTAAAAATTAATAAATCCATTAAACTTACTATTAACACTGATCCAAAGATTCTTGTTCAAGGCATCTCCGACCCCATTCTCGACGTTACAAGAGTACATGCCTTCATCGGAGAGCGATACCACTTCAATGATAAGAGTGCCGTTAGGGTAACTCATTATACCTCCCCCTGCTAAGTCGAGGACTGGTCGCCATATGCCGAGGGTGGCTGAAACAGTGAAAGCGTAGATTGTAGCATAAATATAAACTCATCTTCATCTAGGCATGTAATTATTTTGTAGCTATTGGTAGCATTGTGTGATTCGTAAGGCACGTGAAATTGGGTTCCGTCTCTCATTTGAACATCCTTGGCAGTCATTACGGGTACTCAGTAGCATGAAAGTCGACAACCGGTCTTATCACGAGGTATTATTAATGAATGGGGTATTGGGTTCCTGGGTAACTGGGTTGAGAAGGTCAGATACTGAGAAACACTAGTACTTTATTTACGTCTCGTCTCTAATAAGAACTGATAATAACTGATTTGTTTCTCCAGATACGGCGATCAATTTTCCGCAAGATAGTCGATACGGAAATTGGATTTTCCATCCATCCAGAAACCATTTGATAGTATTCAAGAGATACGTTTCCCTTAAAACCCCACTGCCTTTCAGAACAATAGTAAACACAAACCGATACCTCCTCTTGTAATACATACATACAATACAGCATTGCAATACACTACGCCTCGCTATCCTAACAACAGAGAAACGCCAACTATCCTCCCCTAACACAATTTCAAAAATCCCAAAAACATTGAGCACGAGATGTCATTCTTGACAGTCACGTTAGCGAAGTTCCATACATCCAATAAACAATTTTAATCTATACATATAATAAAATCGTAGAAAAGTCAAAAACTGTCCATTAAATATTTTTTTACTAGAACAATTGGGGCGGGATCTACAATCGATATCGAAGCCAAAAATATAGTTTTTAGAATTTTTGTCTGTTTGTCTGTATGTGTGTCCGAGCTAATCTCAAAAAGTATTGCAGGGATTTGCTTCAAATTTGGCATGAATATAACTAAGAGGTCGGGTCAACATATATTACGTTATCACGTACGGGAGGAGGGGGGGTGTTTAATCACCTAATGCCCACGCGGACGACGTCGCGGGTAACAGCTAGTAAATATTAAAATTTTGTATCTTTTGGATATTTTTCCTTAAAAACTCTTCTATAATCCGAAATATTAGTAAATACATACCGTCCCTCTTCATCCAGTGTATCTGAGGCGCCGGGTAGCCGTTAGCATTGCAATACACCACGCCTCGCTGTCCTAACAGCAGTGAAGTGTTTGTTGGCTCTTCTATCCATTTCGGTGCCACTGTGGGGGGAAATCGTTTTTTGGTTGAGTTTGTGACAAATATTGGTGAATTTGATACCATTCTTTAGTGAGTTCTAAAAGTTTTTGTTGTATTTAAGGGTTGGCTCATGATTATTAAATACTTTTTTATGGGAGTCATAAATAACCTATCAGCATAAACAATATTTAAGTCTATAGACGGCTGAAATGGGAGTCTTTCTATAGTTACTTGTGGAGGTATATCAATTTCCTATCTCATACTACAAAAGTCTTAATTTCTTCAGTCATTTCGCTACAAGGAATTGTCATTCATAGCCTACGTACCATTAATATACAAATCTGCAGTCTGATTCACTTTGCCAACGTGGTTGGTTGCTATGCACGTGTATTTCCCACAATGTTCCAAGGAAACGCGTTTTATTATCAGAACACTGAACAGTTCTGAACTTCTTTCTGTTATCTGAGAATATAAAAGATACATGATTAATAATACAAGAACTTGCCTACAACTCGTCTTCTGTGTACCACCTAGCTCTGTGTCAAACCTCTCAATCGCTTCACGCGTTTTGGTGTGAATGTATGTATAACTCAAAATCAGAGTGTCTTTCGCGTTTTACAGCAAGGATTTTTTTATTGTGACGGTGAGTTCGTTTCCTATCAGTTGAAATACTGTTAATGAAGTTATACTCATCTCTTCCGTTTTTGTATAGTAAAAGACTACGTGGACGTTATTTTTTGACACATCATTTTAAAACTGCTAAAGTTCATTTAAATTCAGAGTTAGCGCCCTGTGATTTTGTCTTGTTTATTTTGTTGTGAGTGTCAATATTTTACTTCAAATCGATTGATTCAATAATTCAATAGTATAATTATTGAGCCAGTTGAGTTTAAAAAACTCTAATTTAACTACCAGTTCCATGCTTACCTTCAAACTAGGAGGCAGTTTCTTCCCATCTTTCAACCAAGAGAAATAAATAGGTGGATCTCCGCCTATAATGTTGCAAGTTATTTGAACTATCTGTCCCTCTTTCAGACCAGTTCCCACGCGGAGCTCATCTAACTCTGGTGCTTCTACTACTTGGATTTCAAATGATCTGGAAAATATTAAAGTGAGAGTTTTGTTAGATTGTTTATCCAATGAAGACGAATTGTAGCATGATCCAACTCTGATAGTTGATTCTAATGACGCTTGCAATGGACCTCATCAAGCTAAGCATCTGACTCTCTTGGGATTGTCATCTAGAACTTTGGAGGATATTTTAAGGATAATTTTTATTAAGAAGATGGTCAATCTTTAATGCCTATCATCGAGGATTATAATTCTTTTTTCACAAATACATAAAAAATAATCCCTACTTCCCTTGGTCAACGTTATCACGCGTGAACAGTTGGACAGATTTTCTTTTTTTTGTTGTGTTTGTTATTGTTAGGAGAAGATTCTTATAAGAGAAAATAAAATCAGGACAATGTCTGTCAGTCAGATTTAAATGGTCCATGCTTACGTACTACAGAGTAAGATTAATGCTAGTAATTGGATTTTCAAGGCCCAGTGTCACAGATTGCTGATAGCCAGTATCTACCAGATAAATTCAAAAATAGAACAGAATTTGTATGAAATTATCTGCCAGATAAACTATCAGGAACTTATCAGCAACCGGTGAAACTGGTCCCAACTTAATCTTCCTTACCTCCTAGCCATCTCTCCTGAAGGACTAAATACAATACAAGTATAGGTATCCCCATTCTCTTCCTTAACAACCCTTGGTATGTTCAGGACCCCATCACCTCCAGACTCGTACAGTTGTCGCTTTTTACGTTTTCTTCTCGTGTTCTTGCTGTTGTTGGATGTTGTGGCGTATGTTCTTTTGTATCTTGAATGTTGAGGTAAGGCTGAACTTATAACCTTCTTACCTTTGTGTTCCCATTCTAGTTTGCTGGAAAAGATATTTCTGTTAATTATTACCGACGCAAGCACATGAAGCTAGCCAAAAATTGACAAATGTTCCCAATCAACTTTGATCTATTAACTTCAGCGATAAAGTTGAAAGGAAATTTGATAGATTGTGTATTCTAATCTTCAACTGCTACAAAGGTTGTCTGGAAGAAATTGCTTTTTAGCGATAAGACCGCCAATTGTACTGTTTTTGTGTTGGTTGTTTCCTGTGTTTTTATGTCTTTTTCTGACCACGGGACTATAGAGTCCCGGATTTTTGGAAGGCGAACGTGGGGCCGAAGCCAACACGCTGAAGCCCTTTTAAGACAACTTTAATATTATGTAATGGTGACACAAAACTGTTTTTATTATTATTATGGTGTATAATAAAGAATACTCTATCTATCTATCGCTTGGGGTAGCTTGATGTTACAAAAATGAAAACCTTGCCTACGCGATATAATGTATACTATTTTTCGTAACAGTTAACTTTGAAGTAACTTAGTTATTTTTAAATTTATTTGTAAATTTTTGGTGGTTTTAAAGCTTCGGGGTACGAAAGTTTTTCACTATTGTAATCTATAAACACAATACTACCTCCCATTAATGCCGTGGCAGATATTTTTATAGCACCTTATAATAATATTTAGTTAACTAATAAATCCGTAATTTGTGTTAATAAAACGATTTATAATAATCATTTCATTTTTTGATTTAAACTTTCATGGTCACTGACATTTGAATTATTTGTTACGATCACACGTCATGGCGCTTGCAACAGCGCCGAAATATCGGGAACTCGATAAAAAGATACATGCATACATAGCAATCTCGTAACAAACATAATATTTACTTATATATTTTATATAATATCCCTCACACATTCACACAACGTCATCTAGTCCCAAACTAAGCAGAGCTTGTACTATGGGTACTAGACAACTGATAAACATACTTATATACTTTTCTTTTGTAAATACATACATATTATACATAGAAACACCCAGACTAAGTCAAACACCCATGTTCATGCACACAAATGTTTGACTTATGCGGGAATCGAACCCGCGATCTATAGCGTGGCAGGCAGGTTCACTAACCACCACGCCATCTGGTCGTCAGATTAAATTAAAATAAATAATTCAAATCATTTAATTTATTTTTGTACACACATCATGTACCCCTAAATATGTTGGCAATGGAATGAAAACAAATTCATTGGAGCTATGCAACGCAATTAGCGTTTTCATCTAAATTTGAATGAAACAAAATTGTAATGATTATCAAATGGGCCTAGCAGCTTGAATGAGGATTATACTGTTCATTGAACTAATCAAACAAATACATTTAACTGTATATATTATAAAGCTTTTAATACGGTATTCAAAGCAAATACCAATTTGGTCATTGATGATGGAGTTGGCGAGCTATTTGGATATCGCGTAATTGAATAGCATTGCATTGGATTTGCAGGCGTTATTAAATTCAAATAAGCCTTTAGTTTTTTACATTTTAAAAATCTGAAATCCAATTCATAATTTTATATATCAAAAGTTGTGGTAGACTAGTGTTTAAAAGCATTAGCCTCTCAAGTATGAGTGTGCAGGTTCAATTTCAATTACCAATGAAACTTTTCTTAGTTATATGTACTTCCTAAGTACATCTTGGACACCAATGACTGAATAAAGGTGAAGGAAAACATCTCAAGGAAACCTGGACTATTAAGTTTGAAATCAACCCGCATTAAGCAAGCGTGGTGAATAATGCTCAATACTTTCCGTGTGAGAGGAGGCATGCGCCCAGTAGTGGAACGATAAAAAGGCTGATGATAATGATGATGAAATTCGTACAATGATAATAGGTGAAGAAAAACATCTCAAGGAGACCCACACTATAAAGTCTGAAATTACCTGCCTGCATTTAGCAAGCGTGATGATTAACGCTCAACCCTTCTCAATGTAAGAGAAGGCCTGCGTCCAGTTGTGGAACGATAAAAAGGCTGATGATAATAGAAGAAAGAAAGAAAATACATTTATTCACATGGACATAACGCATAGACAAATACAAACAATAATACAAACAAAAACGAATTAATAATAAAATAGAACTACAGAAGGCAATACACAATAGTGGGGGAAATATGCGTCACATCCACGCGGAAAGGCCCTTGCTCAGCATGTTGCTGTCACTCTGTTGGACAGAGTCTCAGCGCTGGTTTTCAGCAAATATAATGATGATGAAATTCATACAAACATTGCAGACGATTAAGAGCTGTAAAACCCCCCTGATCAAATTCTTTTAGAACTCTAGTAGAACTTTCAATCAAATAAAAGAAGAGAAGCTTAGTAAGAGTAACTTATACCTGATAGGGTATCCGTAGTAAGGACACCTTAGCTTCAGGGGTTCCCCACTTTGAACTTTTATAGGTGGTAACGTCCTGATGTATGGAGGACCTTAAACAAATCAAACAAACAAATTAGCAACAAACTCAAAATATGTATTTGGTTGTAAAGGTGCACACGCCAGCACATCAACCTAACTCAATCTGTCAAATGTCTTTAACTCTTTGACCGCCACAGTCACGTATAGACGACAAACCAAAAAGTGCCAAGCACGCCACAGTCACGTATACATGACAAACTTTAAAATTAATAGTCAATTTCAATCGATATAATTCGAAACTCATTACTATATTTAATTGTACATACATATGCACAATGTACTTATGATGAATTCTTAGCTTGGCGCTGAGGGCATTTCTTTATTTTTTTGATGTGGTGGTTAATAGATTTTAACGTTATCACAATACGAGAGGGTTAATATTCGATTGGTAAACATTAACAGATTCGGGTAGGTTGACCTGCTGGCGTCTGTATAATAGGTGTTCTAATTAGCAATGTAATTATATATGTTTAGATAAATGGCCTTTTTCAAACGTTGCAAATTTGGCGGCTAATTGCTATCGAGAATAATTTTATAGAAAGTAAAAAGTTCTGAGTATTTTTATACTAAAAACTATATAAATTCATGATTATATTTAAACCTATAATATGAATAGAAATAACTGGTTTCAATTTAAAAGGGATTTATAGATTAAAAAATAGAATAATTCAAATAACGATTAAATAAACAAAAGCTGTTTAAATCCTGTTTTGATTTTTCTGAAATATCGTTTAACGTCACCAAAAGATAATCTAAATTATTATATTGTATCTTATTTCATTATTATTTGGTTCACAATTACCTATGTTGTTGTGACAGGGTGAATAGTTAAACTTTAAGCCTTATTATCAGATCTATAAAACACAATTTGGAATACAAACGAATGACTATGATTATAAGGGCCTGTTTCTCCACCTACAAATAAGTGCCAGTTAGTTTATTTGGTAGATAATTAATTCATTCAAATTCTGTTCCACTTTTGATTTTTTCCGGACATTGTGAAACTGGCCCTAAATATTCTTCAAATAGAGGAGTTAACAGAATTAACTATAAACTTATAACTATAAATAGTTGCCGAATGACAGCGACGCGGAGGAATACTTCGATGCCTGACGTGTATGTATGTACATATATATAAGTATGTTAATTAAGAGATATATATATATTTGTTTCTAATTATTATAAATAGTAGTTTTTAGTTAAGTTTTATTGTAACATAATGTATAAAATTAACTGAATAAATACATATAAACTTAAAACAATCTTTGAACTCACCAAAGACATCAACTCTAGCTGCATGGCCAGTGCTGAATTCTCCTTCGAAAGCCAAACACGCGTACAAACCACCATCTTCTACTCTCGACCTCGATATGTTCAGCTGAGTAACTACCCCTACTCCTGACGGTGACATCATTTGACCTAGTATATACCTGAAAATGATGAAGTGATTTTAATAAGCATTTACGTCTTCTTTAATGAAAGAAAGCAGAGAGAAAAAAAAATACAAAATATTTATTCGCATAGGTTATGAAGGACACACACAGAAGTTCAAACACCAGCACGTCAAGCTACCCGAATCTGTCAAATTTACCCAATCAAATTCGAACCATGTGATTCAGAGATAAAGTTGAAAATCTATTAAGTAAATTTGACAGATTTTAGTAGCTTGATGTGCTGGCGTCTGTACATCAAAACTAAACATAAGCAATGGAAAAATAAGCGTCAAAATCACGCAAAACTGTCTTAGGTCAACATATCTAACTCGTCACGTAGATATTTTCCTTAAGGAAGAGTTTTGGTCGAAGGGTGTCGTGTATAGAAAATTCCGAGGACGGATACGCGACGCCACGCGGCGTAACATGACGCCGACACTCTAGTACATAAGTTTTTATATTTTTGTATTAAAATTTATTTGTATTAGTTTAAAGATATTGATTTGTTTTTTATGGGTCTTAGTTGCCTAAAATTATTTTATGATTAAATAAAAAGCAGAAGCCTTATGTAAATCAGTGAAGAACCATACAGTCCTTAATTTTCAGTCTTTTATGAATAGTAGTTCAACTAAGGCTAATGTAATGTAAGTAACATGCCTTTGTTGAAACTGTAGCTGTTAGTAAAAATAAATGTTCAAAAAACTCTTTAAGACCCTCCAATTACCTAGCTTTTTTTAAAGATGAAAAAATATATTACCGAAAATAATCGCTTGAAACTCAGAGGGAATGTTTGTTCAGATAGACCCAAAATAAACTACAGAAGGGTTAATATTTAAATTGGACCCTATTGGTATACCTACAACAAAGCGGATACCAATTAAAAAAAAGAACTAACTCTGTATTGCCAATATTATGTTTGACGAAAAATATTGTTTTGAACTTTTTGTAAATAAAATAATAAAAAAGTTTTCGCTTCACAGTTTAACTGGAATTGTTGATTAAATTAAATTTGAGGTTTTATGTCGTACCTAAATTTTGAATTTTTACATTGGGTAATATAATTTAGCCACATAATATTATTAGAATTTAATATTATAAAAATGTTCGATACTATGATTTAGCTAACATGCGAAATTAATTTTAGATTTTAATTAGAAAGTTATACTATAAAATTTGTTCAAAAATTTGGTCGTCTTTCTGTCTTCCATGGGATATGGTCATTATGTTTCCAAAGTGTTCATGCGACAAATTATTCAAATATGTTAATTGTCGATACGATTTATTGCGTAGGTAGATAAAATGGAACATAATTGTAATTTGTAAAAACGTACATAGTATACATATGAGGACATACATAGGAACACCCAGACCAAACCTACAAGGTGGCAGGCAGATTTACTTACCCGTAAGCTAACTGGTCGTCTATTGAAACAATCTACACTTGAAATTATTTAAATATTTCATTTTTCTCGTAACAATATAAAAAATTATCCTATGAGAAAAATATTTTTTCATTACTGCTCAATAGATACAGAAGCTACATAAAACCGCAAAAACTCACAATAAAGATAAAAACTCAGAAAATCAAGTTCCATTTGACCTACCTCATAGAACTTCGGCTCAGAAATCCAAGTCAATACAAATACAATATACATAGAAACATACACTTGAAATGTACAGTCAGATACATAAAGGGATCGACATGTTGATTGAAGGGGACTTAAGCCCTTTTGACTTGGGCATTCCTTGAAAATGCCTACGTCTAGCGCAGTAGACGGTGAATGATTGGCGTTTCAAAGGTACGAGCATGACCAGTCTATCGAGAAATGTATGGATGAGGAAACGTCAGTGATTTCAGAATTGTAGCTCTATTTCTTATTAAGCCATTGTTTTAATTACCATGGCTGTCTATCTTTTTATGTATCTACTCTGTATTTTGTTTTTGTAAACTTGTATGTAAGTATGTATGGTGAGTGGGGTCAATGAACTTGTTTGAAATTCAGTACAATTTTTGTTAAGTTGGCTGACTTAGTTGTAAGCATAGTCACGGAAAAGTACTAGAAGAGTAGAATTGCAAAATCGGACTTTAAATGTATCGACATTATTTAGCTTCAAAATTGAAGACATTTCTAAGTTCTTATGAATTCTGTATTTTAATTTTGTTTTATATAGAATCGGTTCTTCAAACGATACTAACAGAATTGTGTTGCTGGGGAGTTTGTTCCACCATTTCTTCTTCCCAGCGATAACACATAGGAAGTGGTGAAGGGCGGGCGTTCCTGATGCCGTATTTTATAAAACTGACCTTCATGAAGTGCTCATTTTCTTTGTTTTTTTTATGAATTTGCAATGTTTTCAACGCCAGAAGGAGTATTTTTTTGTAATTACTTCGTGACACTTGTCCCCGTATTCAGGTCAGTTGTAGAAGCTTTATTACCTTCACCTTACCAAACAAACTCGAATACATATTTATTATATTAATTATCTCACCTTTGATCTGTGTTAGAAGTTATGACAGCACCATCCCTTTCCCAAATGAACCTTGGAGGTCTATCTCCTGTTGCTGTGCATTGCAGACTTATCTGAAAATTATATTAGTTTAAAAAAAAAAAACTTGAACCAGTACACAATTAAAACACACGTACGTCAGAATTCGTCATAAATAAAAATAGAATAGAAAAGAATATAATTTTTTCTATAATTCTCTTGTAACTCACCTCTTCACCGGGAGTAACAACTTTTTCACTAAAATGCTGAGTGATGATAATATTCCCAGATCCTAGATCCCTTTTATGTCTTATAAACTGGACTTCTGAAATTCATAACAAAATTAATTAAGCTCCGTTTTTCGTAGAGAATGTTCCATTGTTTGCGTCAAAATCCGCTGATTCTCGCTTAAAGAATTTTAGTTCGTGGATTAAAGATGGAGGAAACAAAGGCTTTGGTTTTGAATATCTGTGTAGCCTAAGTAATATTATCTGAAGAGATAAATGACCAAATAAGTAACTATCAACTGGGTCAAACAAACAAACATACAAACAGAAAAAGTCTTTAGCATTATAATTTATCTATGATGGCGTCCAGGCCGATTGTCGACTACAGCGGCCAACTGCGCAGAACATATTATAGTGCACGCACATTCGCGCAGACATAGGTGCACTCTCTATTCCCTCACTCTCATAGTCCGATGGGACGGCAATGCGACACGACCGGAGAGAGATCAGGCGCAGAACCGACATTTACGTGCTCTCCGATACACGGGTGAATCAATCACCAACTTGCAGACTCCGGGCTGCTTTATGAAAGTTTCTCAAAACCTATAAAGCGGTTTCGGACCGATCTAAAAATCGAACCCGAGATCCCGTGCACAGCAATCGCGGCTTGCGACTACTAGACTAACGAGGCAATCATTTACACCTAATTATAAAGCTGAAGAGTTTTTCTGTTTGTTCGTTCGTTCATTTGAACGTGCTAATCGCTTATACTATTTGAAAAAATCGTTCACTGTTTGATAGCCCGTTTATCAAGAAAGGCTATTGACTTTTGAACGAGTTAGCAAAGTAGTTCAAGCAGAAAACTAGTTAAAATTAAACTTACGGTAACTTGCAAAACCATTAGGTTCTTGATGTCTTCGATTGGTTTTCCTATGTTTGTTTGATCTGTAAAAGAAAGATGTTTTAATGATATGAATGACAACATTTCAGAGCATTTTTGAATATCTGGACACCTTCACAGACGGTCGGTTAGCCCAAAGTAAACTATTGATTTATGATATATTAGCTTGTGTTATGGTGCCAACACAACTGATATACTACATGTACTTTACACATTACATATTTATAAATAAGTTATAACACCTAGACCACAGTCAAAAAGCATGCTTATCACACAATGTTGACTGTTCTGAGAATTGAACCCGGATCCCTCAGCTCAGTAGTCTGGAGTGGTGCCATTGCGTCAACTGGGTCGTCACTCGGAATACAGACGCCAGCACATCAAGCTACTACAATCTGTCAAATTCCCTTAATAGGTATATTGTCAACTTTAGCGCTGAACCATATGCTTCAAAGTTGATAAGGAAAATTTGACAGTATCGGGTAGCTAGATGTGCTGGCGACTGTACTATAAAAAGAATAAGCATTTTCAATGTTATTTTTACGCCTCAAAGGAAATAATTTATTTAAACGAAATCAATAACTTCTGTACTTGTTTCTTCTATTTTTAGACGCTAATCCCAAATTAAACTCTTAACAAGTAAGACTTTAACTGTTGTAAAGATGGATTAAACTTTAACATAAATAGAACAAACTGTCTAGAATGATTTGTCAGAAATGTCACTGTTATAGAGTTTTACAAAAACAAACTAAAAAAGAATTTACAATGACAAAACTATGTATAAGGGCCTTACTACAAAAAAGTTAGACAGACGTTTGACAGGTGTTTAAAATGATTATGTATACAAATTTCTCTTTACACACGCGTCAAATGTCTGTCTTACTTTTTTATAGTACGGTCCTAATAGTTACACATATACATAGGTACGAGTAGGAGTTTTTTTTCGTGGGAAAACATCAAATGACCCCTCCTGCTGAGGGTGCAGCTGGAGGGAGTGTCAGACTCTTACTGATTAAAACCAACTATGTTCCTTCTGGAGGTTCCTGTGTGCCAGGGCCGCTGCTAACTTACGAAGAACCCGCTGACCAAGCAGATCTTGACCCTAATCATGATTTATAATTAGACGAATACTATCGCGGAATTTTTTTTTGACCTTTTTAAGGTGAAAAATTCTGTAGTACTTTATATTGATTTATCTTGAAGGATTCAGCCAGCGTTTGCAATGTAAACACAAAAAAATACTCTTTAAATACGAAAAAATAAAAAATCAACTACCTTGGAAAATAATTCTCAAAAGCAATAAAGATGGCTCATGGATATGGAAATATGAAATGAAATACCAATTACGTAAAAAGAGAATATAATATTATGATAGAAGATTTATACATGCAGGGATCGAAAACAGTTTCAGTTAAAGAACTACTATCATAGGTACTTCATATAATGAGCTACAGTATGTTTACGTAATGTCCAAAGCCTAGTATTCAAGTAGCTCCTAGAATAACAAACAAAACAATATGTTGCGAGCCCCTGACTATAAATTCAAATTGAGAGCAAATTATGCAACGGCACAGCCGCACCATGTACGGTAATTTCATTAATCTAAGTTTAATTTATGCATAGTTAAGTTAACTGCTGTTAAACTGCGCCAGTTAGTAATTATATGTACTTTGTTAAGGTTTATTTTGTTTGGTGTTGTACATTCTAGGGGAAAATTTGGGTTTTTAGAGCTTCGGGTTTTGAGGTTAAAATTTTTCAGTTTAATTTTATAGGTTAAGTTGGAGTGAGATAAAGAGCTTAATAATAAAGTTTTTAAAGCTTATGAAATGTCATGGAAACTTTTTAATACTTAATGATTGTTTTCGCTAAAAGGTTAAGTGAAGGTGAAATTTGAACACCCTTTACCGTTACTTGTGTTTCAGTTTCATACCAAAAACAGCTAGATTACGGCCATGTTAAAGGTCAAAAAAAGCGTATTAAAAAAAAACATGCAATTATCTTATCATGGACTTATGGAATATCGCACACTTGAGAACATGACACACTGCAGACAGGTGGACTGGACACACGGCGGGATAAGGCTCAATTTAAGGTCATTGGACCCTGTAGGCCTGAGGCCTGCTGGGGCTGCGGATTGTTCGCAAGAGTTACCTGGCATATAAAGACTTTCAGAAGCAACTTAGTGGTTTGAGTTAGTAAAAGTCTGATATTAGGTACCTCCATCTGCACACTAAGCGGAAGGGGTCATTTCATGATTTGCGACCAAAAAAACAAGGCTCATAAAATTTCATAGTGAACCTCTCTCTTCTGATTCCCTTCTTTCCTCGAGAAAATAATCATAGGTGGTAAAAAACAACTAGTTAAATATTTCAAGAAGATTTCCACAGTCACCCCCATATTAATCAGTCAGGTATTTTTCACAGTAAACGCCACGACAGGAATAAATCGACTGTCAGCCGTTCACCAAGTTTAACTGACACTCGATTACGTATCGCCGGTGAAATCAGTTCTAAATCGAACAAAAATAAAATGTGGAGTATTGCGTACCTATCTCCTATAACTTGGGGTAATTTTTTTGATGTAAGCTTACTTGCTTTTAGTTCTGTATTTCAATTCCGAGTAGGGACTTGTTTGATATTCAAATTTGGATCATCCCAGAAACTAGTAGTTCAAGTTAAAAAAATATATAGGAAGGAAGGAAAAATAAGAAGTTAGTTGTATACCAACTGTAACCTAATACCCTTTGGTAAGACTGCTTGTCAGACTTGCTGGCTTCTGACTATCTGCCGTCTTTTTTTTCTTAATAAGAGATTTTTTTACTATTTGCAGTGAACTTTAGAAGTTCCATTAATGTTCATAAATTGGCTATATTATTTAACCAGTCTTACCAAGGGGTTGCTCAGGTAACTGGGTTGAGGAGGTCAGATAGGCAGTCGCTTCACGTCCACACTGGTGCTCAGCTGCAGCCGATTAAGACTGGAAGCCGACCCCAACAAAGCTTGGGAAAATGCTTGGCAGATGATTTGCGTCCATTTTTAATATAGTTGCAAACAAAATAGTTAAACAAAAATATTTTTATGAACCACAATATTGTATTGCAAAACAATTATAGTGTATAGAAATATAATTCCAATAGAAATATCTTTCTAAATATACGGCGTTCACTTGATATTGATATGGGCGGTCGTGCCAATGCATAGTAATGTGGACTACAGTGCAGCAGTTACAGTACTAACATGCTTGCTTATACCGTGCAGACGGGATACTTGTCGGCAACTATGTGGCGACAGAAAAGTTGCTGGTGATTAAATTGTTGGTTAGTGAAGTTGAGGACTTGATTTAAATGTTGTTAATGGTTATTAGATCACGTTACAATTAAGTTTTTTTAAAGTAATTTAGTTCCTAATTGTATACGCAAAAATATACATATTATTAACTGTTTTAAAAAAGAAAATTCAGTTTGATTAATTTACAATTGATATTATTATGAGAAATTATCAGAAGTTCTTTCTATTCGATTCAGATTTCGTGTTTTTATACATTATTTTTGTTACATACAGTATGTAATGGAAAGGAGTATACATCTAAAAAAAGGTCATTGTACTCGCAAAACTAAACAAATTTCAACACAAAAGAGAATCGTAACTATTACATACGACTCTTCACACAAAATTAGGCTGACAGTTCAAATTAAATTAGAATATAATATCAAAGAGGTGACAAAAAAAATTGCCAATTTACCACTCAGCTAGACCAACTATTACACATAGTCGTCCAAAAAATCAACTAACGAATCGAGAAACTTATAATTTTAACAAATAAAGTGTCACAATGTTTGTGCGCGATGGACTTTTAAACTACTTAACCAATTTAAATCTAATTTGGACACCGTGTGCAGTTTGATCCAACTTGAAAGATACGTTAGCTTACATCTTAATTTAAAGTCGCAATATCATTTTATTGCAATTTTTTTGTCTATTTTAATAACAAAAACCTTAACAACAACAACGCGTGGCTGTATCTGCCTGCCAAAAATTTAGACAGATGTTTGACACGTGCTTCAAGAAAAAATTTAATACAAATGTATTTTAAACACGTGTCAAACGTCTGTCTAACATTTTTGTAGTAACGCCGAAAGTGTCCCGTCTACCCAGCCGTATAACAACAGCGAACAGTTCCGTAACTCGCACTGATGTATTTAAGTTATACGATGCAAAATTTTGATGAGTACACTTTGTTATTAGTTTGTGTAATAACTGAATGGAACGCAAATAGGTTGTTCTAGAACATTGGAACTGAATGTTAAGTATACACTATGTTACATTTTGTAGCGGTACTATGTTCCTTTTTAATAATAATTTAGGTAGCTTGTTGTTGCAGTGTAGTTACTTCGTCGTCGGCCTAGTCTTTTCCCAAGCTATGCTGTGGTAGGCTTCCAGTCTAAGTGGTTGAGAAAGTGCCAGTATTTAAAATTACATATAAAGACCTTGGCTTTTGAAGACATTTTTAAGGTTTTATTAATTTTCTTAGTCTTGACGCCGATGACACAATGTTAGGTACCACTCCGGACTACCGAGGTCAGGGTTCCCGGGTTCGATTTCCGGCACGACCGACATTTGTGTGATGAGCATGCTTGTTGGCTGTGGTCTGGGTATTATAATATGTATTTATAAAAATATATATGTAAAGTATATGTACTTTATTAGTTGTGTTTGCACCCATAACACAAGCTAATCGATAGCTTACCATGGGGCCAACCGACCTTGTGTGAAAAAGGTGTCCCGATTTACTTAATCATAATAGTGTGTATTTATATTAAAAGCGAAAATACTTGTCGTCAATTAGGATATAATTTTTAATTTAAAATAGTTTTAAATTAAAATGCCTCTTACTCAATTGAATACAAAATAATAATTGTGTATTAGTTAAACGTCGCAATATAAATATACTTACTTTGACTTGTGAGTATTTTGTTCAACTGGATGCATTTCCACCATACCTGAAAAAGAAGTTAGATACATTAACTTCATTATCGTCAAAATATACAAAAGACATAATGTACAGAAGATACTACACCTCGCATCACATCATAGCGACATGATTGGCGCGAGGAGGCATTGCTCCGAGGGAAAGCCCCGCTGTTGAGGCAAATTTCCGCACAAGATTATTAATTGACGAAAACTTTATATAGGGTGACTGGTAATTAGTGACCGATATTTAAACACGTGATTGTACTCATGATTACAAACAACTTTCCCGAAGAAACTTTTTTGTTTTTTTTTTTTATCATTACAGCAAAATTCAAATTTCGCGCGCGCCGTCACCCGATCAGTTGTTAGCGGCGAGGCCCCGCGCCAGCGCTATAAGTAATTATGCAATAGTAAAAAATCACGTGTTTAAATATCGGTCACTAATTACCAGTCACCCAATATATAAACTATCGTTCATCGTTTCAAATTCTATTTGGGGTCGGCGTCGTATGTTTTCTTCTTCCACACACTTCTATCTGCCGATTCCGTCATCTCACAAGTCACATTATTTCTAGAAATATCGACTTGCATACAATCCATCGATCGTTTCTTTGGAAGTCTCCTCCTACTATATCTATGCTCAAAACCTTCCTCACATCATGATCCTCATTCGTCCTTGTCATCATATAAAACAATAACCTTTTTGAAAAGCATATCTGAACTCACATATAGACATAGACAAGGCTCCAGGGAGACCATACGGCTATTCATAGCAACGGACCGACTTCACAGAAATTTAAACTTTTTATAGCTCCCTAGAAGCAAGTAAGTCTGAATGGATAACAGTTTCTCTATCGACTAGAACTTTAATTTATTCAAAAGATAGAAAAAACTAGTTTTTTAGAATTTTGAATCTTTCCCGTCCGTAACAGAAAGTGTGGCTAGCCTTTTACCAACTATGTTATATGTTTTACTAGATGCAACTGAATACCAGTGTCTTTTTGTAGCGATTGCCTATTTGACCTCATCAACCCAATTACCTGGGCAACATAATACTCCTTGGAAAGACTGGTTGCCTTACTTTTGATTTCTGACTCTCCGTAACGACTACCAAAGATGTATAAATGACAGCCGGGACCCACCAATTTAACGTGTTTTCCAAAAAACGGAGGAACTCTTCATAATAAGAGGGTCACCCATCCACGGACCGACCGTGCTAAGCGTTGCTTAACCTTATGATCGATCGACCCGTGAGGTTGATACTTAGCCACGAGCTCCTCAAAACACAAGCCTACATAGATAAAAATAAGGCTTGGAAAAGATAGGTATTTTTTCAACGCAAAGGCCAACATCATAAACCGCCGGAGCCAGGTTTTAAGTAAAAAATAAATGAAAAAGGATAAAACTAGGATCCTGCAATTTCCAAACGGTTTAGTTTAAAAGTACCCACTAGTGAACTAACTCCCAATGCACTACAAACTTTCCGTTGCCTGCGGTTACCGCTAGTGATGTGATCGAATAACTCGAATAATTTTTGTTTCACTTAGTCGATTTTTATTCGATGTTCGTTCGATTTTAGTAAAGGAGTTTTTTAACTTTTAAGAAGAAGTGGGACGGAAAATAAACTGTACCAATGGGAAATTGGTGTAACTTTTTACTTGAATGTAGGACTCTTAAAATGTACTCGACATTAGAATGTTGATGATATATTTCGAAATAGTTAGGTAATATTAGACATTAGCAGCCTTCTTATTGTCCCACTACGGGACACAAGGCGTTCTTTTTGATTGGCAATGTCAGACTTTAAAGCCCAGGTTTCCCCAAGATATTTTCCTTTACCTTTATTTTAGAAAGTCATGTACAGACGCCAGCACATCAGTCTACTACAATCTATCTATAATATATATATATAACACTATTTTGAAACAATAAAGTATTATTATTATTGTTTTGTATGTGTTTTTCCGACCACGGGACTATAGAGTCCCGGATTTTTGGAAGGCGAACGTGGGGCCGAAGCCAACACGCTGAAGCCCTTTTAAGACAACTTTAATATTATGTAATGGTGACACAAAACCGACGATTATCCCTGTATACACTATGGAAATGTACCCAAGGACAACCCCCGGTTTGTGCTAAACTATTGCTAAGTATGGAAGAAAATCTACTTGGGTTATTGTGATGGGATGCTAGTGGACTAGGGAAGGGAAAACTATGGGGACTATGACCCCTGCCGATAACAATGTAATAAATACATGTAAAAATGGCAGGAGGAGACTCGCCAGCTCACTTACCGGGCCCCCGGGAACTAGTCGCTAAGTCGCAACAAGGGGGCAACGGGGACGTGAGCGGCTGAAGGGTGAGGTTGCCCCGGCCGGCTTTCTACCCAGATCACGCGCCTTAAAACCGGCATCAAGCCAGGGTCCAGCATCTCTGTGCCCACTCGCCACTTACCCGAGGCATTCACCCTCCGAGCATTGCTCTAGCGACTCCACTCTGGACGGCCAATGAAGTATTATTATTATTATTATTAATCTGTCAAATTTCCTTAATAGATTTTCGACTTTATCGCAAAAGCATTATGGTTCTAAGTTGAATGGGAAAATTATACAGTTTCGGGTAGCCTGATTTGCTGGTGTCTGATGTCTGTACATTAGTACATACTGATATGGAATCAAATTCGGACACTCGCCCTTGAGAGGCCGGCTTTCGTGAAATGAATCTTCAAGAAATGCTGATTCTCAGCCTAGGTTTAATGAATGACTTTTTATCTTTAAATACCAGGCCAATACGAATTATCACATAGTCCTCGATAAATTACATTCGCTATTATGCAGTTGATAATAACACTTTATTTTTAATACCCAAAATATAAATAATAAAGCCACAGGAATTCACTACCCATAAACATGCCAAAATATATCATAAACCAGTGTTATAAATTATTCGACTAAATCAAATTTTCGATTCGACTGTCCGCAACACTATTTCCTCCCGTTAAAGTTTCCCGCTTCCGGACCACTAATCCATACCAAACTTTGTTAATAACTACGCCAATTTAGATTCTATGTACATAGCAATAAGGCAGTGGGAGTAAGTAAAATAAAATTTTGTTAAAAAAGTTTCGTCGTTGCGTTTCGCTGAAGTTCGAAACGAATTGTTCAGCGCCTTAATAAGTGGGGATTAAATATTTTCAGATTCGCTTTTAGCAGGAGTTTTTCGAACGGTTTTTTTTTCTTTTTTGTGTTGTGTTTTTTTCGCTCAAAAAACGGGATTTTTTTAAAGGGTTTTTATTTTCCCATGAATTTGTTTTTGAAGTCGCTCTAGCTCAAAGTTGTTCAGTTTTTCGACTGTGGATTTAGGTACCGTCTGTTTTCATGATGCTTGTGTACCGTTTAAATTTGGAATGTTTGTGAAAAGTGTTCTTTGCTTATTTGGTAGGCAATATACAATTAGGTCAAGTAGTGAAATGTTTGTTGAAATGATAAGATCTGTTTTTGTTATAAATCACACAAAAAACACGATATAAATAAATAGTGAAGTTTATACCATTCAAAATCAATATAAAGCTCTAGTTTCTGCCGATTTCTCCGCGTCCCGTGGGAACTACTTCGCACACCCGGATAAAAAAAAAACCTATAGCCTATATAGTACCTACTCCTCGATTGATATGCTATCCTACACCAAAAATATTTTTTTCAAATCCGTTCCAATTTTTTTATATAATATTTTTCTGAGAATTATCCGTTCAAACAAACAAACAAACTCTTCAGCTTTATAACTTAAGTAATAGCTAGATACAGAGGATGTTACTAGAATAGATAACACACCATCATCATCATCTACCGAGCCTTTTCCCAACTATGTTGGGGTCGGCTTCCAGTCTAACCGGATTCAGCTGAGTACCAGTGATTTACAAGGAGCGACTGCCTATCTGACCTCCTCAACCCAGTTACCCGGCCAACCCAATACCCCTTGGTTAGACTGGCGTCAGACTTACTGGTAATTACTTACTTAATAGATAACACACCTATTAACAAAAAAAAAATCTTAAGGAGTCAAGAAAAGTAGTAATTATTGTCAGTAATATAAAATAAGAAAAAATAGAAACAATATCATCATCACAGCCTTTTTATTGTCCCACTGCTGGGCACAGGCCTCCTCTCCTCTCCCACGGAGAAGGATTGAGCGTTAATCCAGACCAGATAAACAATATTGGTAATTAAAATTAAAAAATATGTTATTCGTATTTTAAATTTTTCATTTATCTCAAGTATACACCGGGTACCTACAACTACCTATATTCTATAGTCTACAAGCAAACCCGCGAACACCTCTACAAACGCATGTGAAATAGTGACGTCACAGTCTACTCCCGACACTGAGCAATAACTCTTACCGTCACCAACAGACAGTCATGTTCAAAAGTTTTGCATGCATTGTCCCCATTCACGGAGTTTGCAACTAACTGTACCTGACAATCTCACGGACTGTTAGTCGGTCCATACAATATTATTATGAAATTTACATAAACATAACATCACACTAGTATCACCTGTGTTAGCAGAAAGTGGTACTACCATTATTTACCATTATACCTCGTTGGTCTAGTGGTAGCAAGGCGCGACTGCTGTGCACGTGGTCTCGGGTTCGATTCCCGATTATGAGAAACTTTCATAAAGCAGCATGGAGTCTGGAAGTTGGTGATTGATTCACCCGTGCATCGGAGAGCACGTAAATGTCGGTCCTGCGCCTGATCTCTCTCCGGTCGTGTCGGATGTCCCATCGGACTATGAGAGTGAGGGAATAGAGAGTCTACTGTGTCTGCGCGAATGCTTGTGATCTCCATAAAAGAGAACGGCCGCCATAGCCGATAATCGGCCTGGTTGCCATCACTACCATTAATTGCATTATTTCTGTTTACTAACTTTTTGACAATCACGACAAGCCAAAAAGTAAAACTAAAGACTAATAGCCAGTTTTAATCGATATAATTCCCAACTCACTTCTAAATATATTGAAGGTATTTATAGATGAATTCTTAGCTTGGTACACTGAGGGCATGTCTTTCTTTTTTTGACGTGGCAGTCAAAAAGTTAACAGAGAGAAATAAACTCAAACTCAAAGTCACTGATAGATACAGTTGAAGGAAACCAATTTGAGGAAATATAAGAGGATTGTTTTGAAAATGGAAGTGACAAAATGAACTTTGAATAGTAGCCATTCCTCCGTAAGCTGGCTTGTCGTAATAAAGTACGCATTTAATCCCGAATTTGGATCACTAAAGTTCTACATACGATAAGAATCGCAACAGTTGAAGATTTATTAAAGAACGCAGGGTTCGGTTTTTTCTTGCCCATTTTATCAGTCATCTTTCCAGTTACATATCAACTTACAAACTACAATGAATTGGGCTTAGTGAAGAAAAAGTTTAACAAAATAATAGACACATACATACATTTTTTTTTTGTTTTAACAAAACATTATAAAATACTGAGATAAAACGCACTTAAGTTCGGGAGTGGGAGCTTGTGACGTCACTCTTAAGTAAAATTAGTGCCTAACAGTGACGTAACACGAAATTTCAATGTATGGTATCTTCGTCATAGAAAGTCGTCGGAGAAAGGACAAAATACGTGTCCAATAATCTAGCTTAAAAGACAAGACTGACTAATTAATTAATTTTATTCGTCGTGTAAAAATTACTTTGTAATTTCAAAAACCTTGATGCCAAAGCCGACTGAACATCAATACACTCCCATTTCAATAATCCCAATCAGACAAAACTCCAGACAATTGAAATGGCTCAACAGCAAAAATCCAATTTGATTCACAGCAATCCATGCATCAATTAGAATCGACTATACCCGTTTGGATCAATTAATTAAGAGAAAAAAGTAAGAAAAATCGCGAGTTCGCTCACTGCGAACTGTTTCCGGACAATCTACTCCACAATTTTAGTGGAGACGGGCTGAATAAGTTTATTACACTGCTGGACAGATTAATTTGGTCAGCTTGTGTTTTTTTTTCTATTTTTTAATTTTAGAGTTTCACTTTTGGGATTTTGTTTGGTAACTAAACCGCTAAGTGGAAAGATTTTCAAAAGACCTATACTCAGCATTGGGTGACTAAAGGTTGAAGAGGAAGAATATTTTTGGTCAAAAAAATTTTATAAATAAACTGCAAAAAACTAACTTGACTAACTGTAGTGATATTGAATTTTTATGTAAGTAATATAGAACATATTGCAGGTTCAATAAAAAGGTTTTCAAAACAGAACAAAAATATTCCTCTGACGACTGAAATTTTAAGGCGAGTCGTGGTTTTTCATGTTCATACTCGTCACAATGTTAATTGCCGGGGTAATTTAAATCGGACTTAAACCAGAAAAAAAAAAACATATTTTTTTACACCCTCATGTCTGTGTCTAATTTTTTTCTTGTTATATGCTACATCAAAAAAGATAGATCAATAAAAGTATAGAATTTGACTAGTTGTCAACTACCGTATTACATAATTAAAAGCATTTCTTACTATAGGTAAGGTTTTTTTTTAAATTCTCCATTATATAAAATTTCTATAGACGCGATCACCAATCTCTAAACTCATCGAAGTAATCGCAACAAAATCAGCATCGAACTAACACAGTTGCTCTTTATTCGAATACACCAAAAAATTCACACATAAACACAAAACTAAAACTAAGAGAGTTTCTCTCAATTTATTACTTAGCTACGATATATTATTTTAATATTTATTGTCTCTTAGAAACCATTACGGGTTGATTTACAACAGTTGAATGTTGAAATTTCTATCGCCGTAAATTATTACAAAGTTATTTAATATGCTGTTTTGCTTTGTATTACGTAATTTTGTTTTATTGTCTTGTAATTTTACTTTTCCATTATATTACGGTGGATTCAATGCTTGGATAATTATTTACAGATGAATTAATTTTCATATAAATTTAGATACACTGCTATTGCTTGTTTTAAAGTATGTCAATTTTTTGTTTGTTTCACAACAAATTTTGTACAGAAGCCAGCACATTAAGCGACTTCAATCTGTCAAATTTCCTTAATAGATTTTCAACTTTATCGCTGAAGCATTTGGCTCAAAGTTGATTGGGAAAATTTGTCAATTTCGGGTAGCTTGATGTTACTGGCGTCTGTACAATTTATTTCAAAATATGAATATTTATACATTTAATAATTTAAGTATATATTTTTTATTACTAAACGTAAACCAATACGCGAGAAGCGCAAGAAATGTTTTTTATTAGTAATTATATCTGAAAATTGTACCAGCTGCAAGTTTTCCTAATAAATAAAAATAAAATTATTTATTTATGTGTCTGGCCCGACAGATGTCCTAGCTTAAGTACTTTTTTACTTTTCTCTCAAAGCAATATTTGCCTGCGCGAATAAATAATGCAAACAATTATTATTATAATAAAGACCTTTATTTTATCTTTACAAATCGATAGTGTTTCATTTACCGATTCGACCATCGCATGTAACCTTGTATAGACTTCATTTCTGCCCCATTATTCTTGAATGCGAGTGTACGAATTGAATATTTGGTAGCTCGAAACTGGCTAGCGAATTGTTACCAAACTTAAACTAGCTAGACGTACTCTATTTGCGATAGTGCAGCGAATACGATTATTAATTTGAAATAACATACACACTCACAATTTACTGTCGTGGTGGCCTAGTGGTTAAAACACCAGCCTTTCGAGTATTAGAATGCGGGTTCGATTCCAGGTCAGACCAATGTAACTTTTCTAAGTTATACGTACTTTCTAAGTTTATTTTGGACACCAATGACTGATTAAAGGTGAAGGAAAATATTAATAGCCACTGTCTACTAGATAAATTCAAAAATGCAAAAGAATTTGTATGAAATTATCTGCCAGATAAACTACTACTTCTCAGCAACCTGTGAAACTAGCCCTTAATATAAATTTCCTTAATAGATTTTCAAGTCTATAGCTGAAATAAAGTTGATGAGGGAAAATTTAACAGTTTCGGGTAGCTTGATGTGCTAGCGTCTGTTCTTTTCCGCAAACTCTTCTTCACAAATAATTATATTCCTACTGAGAATTTCTTAGCTAATACAAACAAGAATCTTTCCCTTTTAGAAAGAGTAAGATGAAAGCAAGATAATAATTAATTATGTAACAATTAACAATGAAAATAAGCTCTCAGAAAAATTGCTGAATAATTCGTGTGCCTACAAATAAATAAATGAGCCATAGAAACATTGCGTAGCGGTAGAAATAGTCCGAACATTGAATTAAAAAAAAATATATTCCTCCAAAAATACATAATTTAAATCTTAATAATATATATCAAACTTCGTGTCACGTTGCTTGTTTGTAAAATTATTGAACTTAAGTTAGACTTAAATATGTATACACATTACACACATATAAGTAGACATCTACTTACCGAACAAGTTATGTTTGGCTAACCTTTTTTTTTTTCTTTTTTTCGTGGGAAATCATCAAATGACCCCTCCCGCTGAGGGTGCAGCTGGAGGGAGTGTCAGACTCTTACTGACTAAAACCCACGATGTTCCTTCTAGAGGTCCCTGTGTGCCAGGGCCACGGTAACTCTTGCGAACATCCCACAGCCCAGGCAGATTGGGCCTTTATGTTAAGATTCCACACAATATAGGAATGACGTGCTAAAAATAGCCCAAATCACTATCTTGTCCATTTAATATCTCTTCCTCCATTTCTATCATCAATAAAATCGTAATCAACACCAATAATGACTGTGCCATATTTTTTGCTAGCCAGTGTAATTACGAATTAATGTCTGATAGCGAAATACGGGCGAACAGTTCGGGAACTTTTGATAGCAGTGTACGTACAAATTGCACTTTGAATATGTTCGCTCATTTAGGTCAATGGAACTTGAGGAGTTTTCCATATTTTTGTATGAACCAACCCGCATTGAGCAAGCGTGGCGATTAAGGCTCAATCCTTCTCCGTAGGAGAGGAGGCTCGTGCTCAGCAGTGGAACGATAAAAAAAGGCTGTGATAATGATGATGTATGAACCTGCTTCTAATTTAAAATTTAAAATTGGAAGTTAGCAATGGTTGACGATTTCACTTGCCTGAAGGAACAACTACAAACTACAGTCCAAATATTTGTTTAGCTTTATAAGCTAAGGGTATTTAGTCATTTTACTTTTAAAATTGTTTTTTTTTTTCATGCAAGAAAGTTGAGCATCACTTTTCTAATTAGTGTTTTGGTTTTACAATAAATAGACTCCAGAAATGCACACCAAAATAAAATTCGTTTTAAACATCATCGGCCTAGCCCTTTCCTAAGTATGGGGCGACAGCTTCCAGTCTGACCAGATGCAGCTACATGCATACATGTGGTGTGGTGTATGTATAGATTTTTACATAGAGCGACTGGCTATCTGACCTCCTCAACCCAGTAACCTAGGCAACCTATACCTATAAGCCTGGTTGTCATACCTACTGGCTTCTGACTACTTGTAACTACTGCCAAAAATATCCAATTGACAGGGACCAATGTAACGTACCTTCTGAAACACGGAGTAACTCGTCATGACAACATGGTTACCCACCCACGGACCGACTACGCTAACGACCGACTCGTGCAGCTGTTACTTAGCCACAAGCCCCTCTATCCTTAAATACTAAACTATTTCATATTATGCAAGTGTACACAAGTTATTCTAAGCTAGCTTATTATTAACGACCTGCAGGCTTAGCATGGCGATTCTATATCTATTCTGTCAAGAAAAGACAAAGCTCTTTCTGTCAATGTCAATCAAAAAAATTTCATCAACAAATGTCAAAAGAAATCTCACGTCAATCTGTCACTTTTCTGTCATTATGTCCATTCTCTATTCTCATTCTCTGTTTCTATGTAAAATATGTAGGTATTTACAGAAGAAAAGTATAATAAGTATGTTTATCACTTGTCTAGTACCCATAGTACAAGCTCTGCTAAGTTTGGGACTAGATGATGTTGTGTGGATGTGTGAGGAATATTATTAGATATTATTATAACTGCTTGGATAACGCTCTGATTAAAAGTAAACGACTACAAACTATGACACTTCTCAAGTCTGTTGGACATGAACTGAGATAAAATTCTCGTAAATATTTGAAGGTGCTGTAAATCCAAGCTTATGGTCTCCGAAGGATCTTAGTAGACAGTTGTTAAGATAGCACATTTTATTTTTATGGATTTCGTAGTAAAGATTTTGTCAATAGGGTATTTTGAAAATCCGAAACAGCCTCCTTAAAATATTAATTACGAACCAATATACATATTTCTTTTATAACAAAAAAACTACGTAACTCAATTCATATGGTAAACTTTATAATATAATGGCTTCTAGAACAATAAAATTGTCGGCAATGGCGGCTATTCACTCTAAGAAAATAATAAGTTGCGACAGATAATTATATTATATTGCATAAACATTTGCGCAGACACATGTGTACTCTCCCAGTACGATGGGTCGATAATCCGACACGACTGGAGAGATCAGGCGCCGAACCGACATTGACGACGTCCTCTACGATGCACGGGTATTCAATCCACAACTTTAAGACTCCTAACAAGAGCTCCTTTCGTGAAAATTTCTTGAAACCCTAAAAGCACTATCGGCCCGACCTGGGAATCGAACCTAAAACCTTATACTCAGCAGTCATGAAAAGCGATTACTAGACCAACGAGGCAGTTTATATTACATTATATGTATGTACCGCCCGATGATAATAATATTAAAATGATGAAACTTAGGCATAAAAATTATAGTGCTTACATTTACAAATGCTGACGTGTTTGCGTAGCATGGCAGTGATATAATAAATAACGCTTATCATTTCAGGTGCGCTAGGCTAGTGGAAATCCTGACATGCATGGATACATTTTCTTAATTTTACTTGATTTGATTTGAAAGATTCTCTTAAATAGACTCACAAATACATAATATATGTAACTCGAGAAAGATTATTGTGTCTAAGTTTTTTTTTCAAATAGCTCTTTGGGTTTTTCTTATGCTCTTGGCTTGTGTGACTCCATTACCCTCTTGCCCTTATCCCAAATTTTATTCGGGAACGGCGCAGCATGTTTTTTTCTTTCACACTCTTCTATCTGCCGTCATCTCACAAGTAACATTTTTCTAGCTATAATAACTTTCACACAATCCAACCATCGTTTCTTTGGTCGTCCCCTTTCTCTATATCTATCCAAATTCACACTCAAACCTTCTTCACAATCATGTTCCTCATTCCTCCGCATTACATGCCCTTACCATGACATGTGTCATCATCTCCCGAGCCTTTTCCCAACTATGTTGGGGTCGGCTTCCAGTCTAAACGGTTTCGGCTGGGTACCAGTGTTTTACAAGAAGCGACTGCCTATCTGACCTCCTCAACCCAGCTACCGGGGCAACCCAATACCCCTTGGTTAGACTGGCGTTAGTCTTACTGGCTTCTGACTAACCCGTAACGACTGCCAAGGATGTTCAATGACAGCCGGGACCTACAGTTTAACGTGCCATCCGAAACACAGTCATTGGTGTCCAAGATATACTTAGAAAGTACATACAAACTTAGAAAAGTTGCACTGGTACTTGCCTGACCTGGAATCGAACCCACGCACTCACACTTGAGAGGTTGGCTCTTAACCACTAGGCCACCACGACTTACTACCATGACATGTGTAATAAATTAAATAGGTTACAATGTAATGCAAAAGAAAGGGTATGTACAGACGCCAGCCAGGCCAACCTAACCAAATCGAATATTAACCTTCCAGTATTGTGATAAGGTTGAAAATCTATTGAAGATGAGGTAGGTTGATGTGCTGGCGTCTGCACCTCATTTTGAATACCAATTTTATAAATCGGTTAGTGATTGACCTTGATTGGTGGGGACTGTCAAAAGATTAGGAGGCGTGGAAACAAAGTTGCAAAGCCTTTGTCCAGTAGGGGGATAGTACAAGCTAAAGTGATTATAACATACAGACAAACATTAAATAATCGAACGAACTGTATTTGTTCCAAAAATAAACACCTAATTGAAAAACAAAACAACACAAAATAATTACTCGGCAACACTTTTCTTGCTAATCGCCACTCCGGGACATCTCTATCCCGGGGGCGGCATTAATAACTCCGTTCATTACTCACCATAATTCCCGGGATAGTCCGGGGTGTCAACGCTAATCCCGCGAGCCCGGGACCACGATGTCGCATCACTGGGAACAATGGTTTGTTAATTAGATATGAATTACAATTGATGACTAATTAAGCTTTGTGTATGTATGTAGTTATGTTGATCCTATTTGTAGCTAGAATTAGTGAGAGCTCAAGTTGTTGGTAAGGGTTGAGATGCACTTGGCAGGTATGATTAAAACCTTCCATCTTCAGGGGTTTCAGGTAGTCATATGATATAAGATTTTATTATATGTATAGATTTTTATCTTTTCTAATTTATTCGTACCTTTTAAGTATATCTCTAATTGGAAATAAACATAGCACTTTTAAATCTAAATACATACAATTAACATAAATATATACAAGCTTATAAAATACCTAAAACTAATATAATAATAATACAATAAAACCTCTACAAAAATATTGCGCGTTGTTAGGCGATATAAGTATTTCTCAAGTATGAGTATGCGAGTCCAATTTCCTTAATAGATTTTCAACTTTTTCGCTCTTTTTCGCAAAGTTGATTGGGAAAATTTGACAGTTTCGGGTAGCTTGATGTCCTGGCGTCTGTACTAATGTAACTTTTCTAAGTTACGTTTTAGACAAAATGAGCGTATGATCATTCCTTAACACGAGGAATAAATATATACATATATTGCATCTATTTAATTTATGAAAATCAGGTTTAACTTCTGCTTAAATGAAAACTGTCAACGATAAAGATAACACTATATTTACCTATTATAATTATATCTATAGATACTAATATTAGTAAGTTTACGTGTGTTTTTTTGTGTGTTAATTGGCTTGCTAGAACTACAGAAGCGATTTCTAATTTATTCAGAAAGGCTATATTCTTATACATTGGCCACTTTTTATCCGGGTGCGCGGAGTAGTTCCCACGGGACACGAGTGGAGCCGCTGTTAGAAGCTAGTATTGAATATTTTATATTAAAATCTGGTCCGGTTTAATCGATGAGCTAAACGAAATGAGTAAAACAATATTGTTTTTTATTGAAAATGTTGATGGATTTTGATAAAAAAATATTTACAATATATTTTTCTACAATTTACTGTTGGTAGGAAATACCAATTATTTGGTTTTAATAGTCGGTGGAATTTAGTTCGATAAAAAATAATTATTTTTATGAAAACACTTTGTATAAAATATTTGCAGTTTTATAAAAACAATATTTTTTGTAATATTTTTTATACGAATTGCTGTTTGATATCGTAAGAATGGATTTCTTCTAGTTCTATGTCAATAGTTGATATCAGTAATACGCGTTTAGACTTGTATCATTTTCAAAATGTTTTGAAATTGAGGAATAGAAGGCCCCGTAGGGCTAAAGTGTGCCGGGGCTGCGGGTTGTTCGTAAGAGCTACCATGGCCATGGCCCTGGCACACAGGGACCTCCAGAAGGAACATAGTGGGTTGTAGTCGGTAACAGTCTGACACTCAATCCAGCTGCACCCACAGCGGAAGGGATCATTTGATTTCCCACGAAAAAAAAAGAAAAAACATCTGCAGAGCAAAAATTTTATTAAATTAATTAAATTACATAAGATTTTGTCATTTTTTGTGAACTACTCCGGATTAAAAATTGCTTCTAGTCATTCCCCCCCCGTACTTGATAGCGTGTTAATACATACATATGTAGCCAATATGTTTGACCCGACCTCCTCGTTATACTCATTCTAAATTTGCAGTAAATACATGCAGCACTTTTTGAGATTATCCCGGACATACAGACAAACAGAAAAAAATTCTAAAAACTATATTTTTGGCTACGATATCGACTGTAGATCACGCCCCAAGTATTCTTTTTAAATAATGTTCAATGTACAGTTTTGACTTTCTTACTATTTTACTAAATGTATAGATTTATAGTGTCACTAATTTGGTTTAATACTGTTGCTAAATTATCAAAATGCAACGAAGTTTATGCAAACTGTAAGTTAATTGAGTATTCATTTAAATTACGTTATAATAACAATGTTGTATTCGCAAAATGTTTACTTGGTTAAGTTTCATAATTATACGGAAAATAGTGCTTTTTTAAGGTAACTTTTGGCTTTATTTTCATCTGCCTAGCCTTTTCCCAAGCTATATTGGGGTCAACTTCCAGTCTTAACTGCATGTAGCTGAGTACCAGTGCTTTACTTGGAGTGATTGCCTGTCTGACATCCTCAACCCAGTTACCTGAGCAATCCGAAACCCTTTGGTAGACTGGTTGTCAGAGTTTCTGGCTTCTGACTACCAGTAACGACTGCCAAAGATGTACAAATGACAGCCGGGACCTACAGTTTAACGTGCCATCCGAAACACAGTCTTTGGTGTCCAAGATTTACTTCGAAAGTACATACAAACTTAGAAAAGTTGCATCGGTACTTGCCTGACCTGGAATCAAACACACGCACTCATAATTGAGACGTTGGCTCTTTAACCACTAGGAAACTATGACTTTTTGTGTCAGTTTTAATACTATTGACTTCTGAGTACGAATAACGACTGCCAAAGATGTACAAATGACAGGACCCACCAATTCAGCGTGCCATCCGAATAATGTAAAAGATTTTCCTTAGCAACATCTTGTGGATTCCGTAACCCAAAGTTCTGTCCCATAGGAATTTAATGTTCGCTCACTAAACCCCGCTCAATATTCGTAACCTATTTACTGAGCTGATAAAATTTAACACATCCGATCCACACGACAATCTTCATATATCTACTACGTATTATTGCATAATGGTATAAACTACATGACTACAATATGGTACTGCACTATTTTGTAGTGGCTGCATCATTGGTCTAGTAGTCGCATAGCGCATCTGCTGAGCACAGGATCTCGGGTTCGATCCCGTTGGGCCGTTCGTCCGGTTGGGCCGAAATTACTTTGTGGTGAAATTGATGATTGATATGATGATGATGATGGCATCCAGGCCGATTGTCAGCTACGGCGGCCGTTCTATCAGCCAGCTGCGCAGGACATATTATAGTGCACAAGCATTCGCGCAGATACAGGTGCAATCTCTATTCCCTCACTCTCATAGTCCGATGGGACGGCAATCCGACACGACCGGAGAGAGATCAGGCGCAGGACCGACATATTTATTCATATATTTACTACGTATATTGCATAATGTTATATACTACATGACTACAATATGGTATTGCACTATTGTACTGATTACATCGTTGGTCTAGTACTCGCATAGCGCGCCTGCTAAGCACAGGGTCTCGGGTTTGATTCACGGGTTGGACCGAAATTACTTTGTGGCTTGTGGGCTTTAAGAAACTTACAAAAACCGGAGTCTAGAAATTGGTGATTGATACATCCGTGCATCGGAGAGCACTTAATGTCGGTCTTTTGCCTGATCTCTCTCCAGTCGTATAGGATTGCCGACCGGCGAGAGACCGGGCTAGGAGAATGAGGGAATAGAGAGAGTAGAGAATAATGTTCAAAAACCCGCAATACTGAGCAAACTACAGGTCATCTAGAACATGCTAAAGATCATGTTTACCACAAAAAAGTCATAAAAACCACAACATATTTTTAACTCTATGAAGGCTCTCGATCGTTCACCCCTAGGTCATTCAACGTTTTTGTGGTAAACATGATCCTTAGCATTTACTAGATGACCTGTAAAAATATGGTGCACTAGTTTTGTTAGACTCAATATATACCTACATCCCAGCTTAATTTACTTAACAAATGAACAACGAATAGTTCGATAAATAAAATTTAACACATGCTTCCAACACGAGAATTCCAAAACATCTATAACATGTGCAGACACCAGCACATCAAGCTACCCGAAACTGATAAAATTTCCCAATCGACTTTGCACCATATGCTTCAGCCATAAAGTTGAAAATCTAAGCTTGATGTGCTGACGTTTGTACTAGATACGTAGTATTATGTAGGTTCGTATCGTATCTGCCATAAACAGACGCTGGGAAAGTTAGCGGAATTTAATACCTCACTCCCAATTTAACATTTCGACGCTTTAGTGTTCTTACTTTGTCAGTTTTCGCGTTAAATATTGTGTTGAGGGTGCATTGGGAGACTTGTTTTTTATTCGAATACCCTACTGTGCTAAAATAGGATTATAATAGCCTCACACCAAAAACATAGTACACATAAGACACATGGTCTGAAATGTGAGCGTTGATCAATGAGCATTACTTGTCTTATAAAAAAGTTCTTTGCTATAATTAAAAAAACAATAAAGACATCGATAATGAAATGATTCTTTCTTTATATTATCCCTTACGGTTTAAAAAAATCTAATTAGAAAAGTCGCAGTGGCTAGTTGAGGGTTTGATGTACTTTGTATGTACTTTCTAGGTATATCTTGGACATCAATGACTGATTGAAGCTGAAGGAAAACATATCTAGGAAACGTGGACTAACATCTAAAGTCTGAAATCACCAACCCGGATTGAGCAAATATAGTGATTAATGCTAAATTCTTCTTCGTGCGAGATGAATGGTAGGACAATAAAAAGGCTGACAATAATGATAATCAGTTTTTTTTTAAACAAAATGAGAAATATATTTTTATCGCGTCAATAAAAAAAACTTCAATAAATATATTTTTTTTATCATTCATTTGAATCGGTCGCTCCCATATTTCTGGCATGACAGCTGAATTGGACATTCAATCGACGACCGATTTGTAAGTGCTTTCATTCACAAGGGAATAAAGAGTATGTTAGATGTTACTCGTCCGAGGCTCGGAGCCGGAAAACTTTGTGGAAATTTGGTCCTTAGGGTGCTGTACCACAAAAAACTCCGAAGTAGTGGTATATTTGATAAATATTGTGGCGTTTTGTCAGTAAATTTATCAAATATTACTTCTAACTTCATTACTTGTATTATAATAAAGTCTAGTAGTTTCTTTTCGCTTTATTCGTAACAAATTCAGAAAATCAATAAGTGATTTTGTAGGATATTTATTATTCTGTATAAATTCTAAATGTTTTTAGACTGTCGAGACTTTAACACATTATTTACACAACAATTGGTGATGGAATTATAAAAACAGGTATGCGATACCTCTTTTCTCTCGACATTTCGGTACCGTATTCCTTTATAATTAATTACATCGCTATCATTTTGCTATTCATAATTATCCTATTTGATGTTTCTTCAATATGACAAAATATTTAAAATAACTAATTTAAGTACGGCGTCAAAATCCGTAAACTATAAAACAAAAATATTACCAATATATATAAACCTCAATGCACCCCCAACTTTACAGGTACAGTCGCGAACATAAAACTTTAAAGCCAATAAAACGGGAACCATCTCCAACACAGCTGATAAGCACTTTTTTATTTAACTGTACCGCTCGACCGATATACTGCAAAGTGAATATCCGAAGTGTCTCGAGCGAAAAGTTTTTATACTTATGAAGGTTCATTTTTTAACGGGCAACACTGAGTTCTAGCACTTTTGGGAAATAGTGTTCTAAGGAATGGGATATTGGAGTGTTTGAAATTGGATTTTAGGAGTTTTTGGCACAGATTCAATGAAAATAATATTTTTGGAGAAACTAATGTTTACAAGATTAGTTTCTTTTAAAGTAAGTACAATGATAGTATAAAGCGGAATCTTAAAAAAATTAGGTAATAACCTAATCAAAGTCTTTACTTCTTTCCCGATATTATAATGGGTGAAAGATCATAACAGACAGTAGTGACGTATAATTTTAAAGTTTGGAAAAATAAACAAAAGAATATGCAATCATCTGAATCACGCCACACTCATAATGATATTATGAATATTTGGATGTTTGTTAAGCTATCTCAGAAACTAATGAACGATTTTTGATGAAATATAGCAGTGAATAAAATAGATCTAATCAGGATATAGGCTACTTAGTTGCTGGAGGTAGATCCACAGGCAGAAGATATCAATATAAATGAAAGATGAGAAGGTATTAAAATTTATTACCTTTGGTACTGCCCAAGTATATGCGTGTGGTCTTCCTTCCTATGAACATTCACAGTGATTCCATTGCCTGAAACAATATAAAGTACGAATTAGTTATTTTATTCGTTTCCCTCATTTCAGTCTATTTTCATACAAAAGTTAAAGTTTGTGTCAATGAGAGTTAGGGATGGTTTTTTTTTATACGCGGAAAACCATTGAACGACCCCTCTTACTTAATACCTAAGTAAATATAAGTGAATTTAGGCTCAATAAATTAGTCAAAACTCTCTATTTTGAAGTCAACAAAATTTCCAATTCACTTAAATCAGATCCCATTTTAAATTCACTTTTAAAATAAGACAATAGGGTATTTGACTCTTTTTTTTAAATTATTCATATCAAAAGTAACATTTTACAAAACCAAAAACAGAAATAATTTTTGGAATCCGTTGAGAAATAAGTAATTTATAAACCTTTCAAAAGTCAAACAGTTAAATAACAGAAAAAGGATGCACATACAAGCTTGTGACGTCAACGCTATTTGATCACGCATGTGCAAAAGAGATAGCAAGATGTTCCCACTATGATCCCACTCTTCATCATACGAATATAAAAATGTTGATTGCTGCTCCATTTATCAACCAAATTTGACGCGTTTTCAGAAAAATGTTCCTTGTGCGTGTGTTTATTTGTTTTGCTAAAAATGTTGTAAAAAATCAAACACAGTCAAATACCCTATTTATTTAAGAGCAATATCACTTATTTTTATGTATTTTAAAGCTCTCATACTATAAAATAGTCCCTCGTCTCAAGACGTCAAATAAAACAGCGAGGTAGCTTAAGTGTCACAATTAACGATTTGAAATTAGAATCCAAAACAATTTGAATATAAAGGCAACGTTTGTTTTACGCACGCTCGTAAAGGTTTAATTTGTTTTACGCCCTATAAAGTTTAATGACGTTACACTTAAGATTATAAGTTATTGGTCTAGTGGTTATTAAGAGTTAGATTATGATATGAAGTCCTATTTAACTTGATAATTTTGGTAGTATTTTTGATACGAAATAAGATATACTGTTTTTTTTTTGGATTTTTTTGGGCCATTAATTCGGTAACAAAATATTCACAGCATTGTATAAAAAAAATAAGGAATTTCGAGTAAAAAAATATAATTTAAAATATAGCATTCAATCGGTTCAAAGATTGTCGCGCAATTTGCAAATAATCTAGTACCTATTTAATTCAGTAGGTACTGATAGGTAATTAAATATCGAGACACATTTCATAAGGGACTAATATTGAATTGCGCGACAAGCTTTTATTATTTTATTTATCATTTATTGCAAGTAACAAGACTCATAGTGTTAGTAACAATATACTTAACAAACTATGTTAGTAACACTTAAACTAAAACACATACATATAAATTGTGACATCACAGCTGCAAGGTGACAGGCCCTGCTGATACCCTGCAGCAGTTGTTCACAAAATCACAATCCAGCCTACTTGCTATCATAGACAGGATGCTGTTAGTGCTGTCCCGCACCCTACGCACCAGAGATGCGCACCGTTTCCGCATCACCGCATAGAAACAATCTACGTGAGCTTCAGCGAACATCCCCGATGCGCTGCAGTAACGAGGCAACCCCATAAGCACCCTGAATGCATTATTATATTGGATACGAAGGGCGCTGTATGATTTTTGAGTATAGTGTCCCCATAGACTGCATGTATAAAACGACGTGCAGTACGCACTAAATATAGTGCGCTTCACTTCTTGAGAAGCACGCCTGAATCTGCAGGCAATCATATTTGCTCTCACACACAGCGCCCTCCGCTCCCTATCAATATCATCATCATCCTTGAGGCCAGTAGTCAGTATATGACCTAAATATTTAAATTTATGAACCCTACTAAGGGGTATACCACTCAGTTTCACTGAAGGCACTGCTTCTGGGTATTTACCCCCGGCCCCAAAGACCATGAGCACACTTTTTTTAACATTATATGTCAGGCCATGTAGGCTAGCAAATTGCTCACAAGTGGCCACGAGCGCTTTTAATCCGCAGATTGACGCGCTCAGCAGCACCATGTCATCGGCGTAACTGATATTATTACAACACACGCCATCAATATGACACCCGACACGCCTGCTGCTGAGCTCGCCAATCAGATCATTAACATATAGGTTGAAAAGCACAGGGGAGCACAACCCACCCTGCCTCACCCCACACTCCAACCCATATGATCTAGACAGAGCACCAGCCCATTTCACATTATTGACTTGGTTTCCATACCAGTATTTCAGAGTATTTGTAATCTCTGGTGGAACATTTACTTCTTCCATCTTTCTCCATAAGATATCGTAGGAAACCAAGTCAAAAGCCCTACTCAAGTCGAGAAAACATGCGTACACTGGGGTGTGGCGATCCGTGTAGTACTTCACGGTATGCTTAACACCCAGTATAGCGCTTTCAGTGGATAACCCAGAACTGAAACCAAATTGGTTATCGTGAACACGTATATGCCTGCTTAATTGAGCGTTAAGGACACCGTCAAATACTTTTGATGTAATGGTGGCAAGAGATATTGGCCTGTAATTGTTCTTATCGCCCATGTCACCAGTTTTATTTTTGACGATGGGCACCACTGTTGTTTTTATCATATCACTCGGCATGTAGGCATGACCCAGACAAAAAGTAAAAAGCATAGCCAACACTCGTGGCAAATGAGGACCAGCAAAACGGAGATGTTCAATGCTGAGACCGTCATGACCTGGAGATTTTCCTCGACGCATCTCGCTAATTCTATTTAAGAGCATTTTAGCTGTTATTTTAACTCCTAGGTCTCTCCGCGGCTCAACATTGAGCGTCGACCTAGATGGGCCTAATGGTGATTTCACACTAAAATGTTTACAAAGAGATCAGCTATTTGTCCAGGATCATTCACTCCATCGACGCACACAGGGAGGCTAGGCTTGCCCTTTAGTCTATTGGTATGTTTCCAAAAAGATCGAAAATCTTTCTTTGAATGCTGTGCAGCCAGAATATCCATTTTTATTTGAGTCTCATGATCTTGACACCATTTCAACCGTGACTTAAATATCTTTCTAGCTTCACGCATTTCTTCAAATATACGTCCCGATGACAACATACCACTATTAAGCCAGCATAAAAATTTACGTCTAGCATCCCTGTGAGCGCCGCGTATTATCACATAAATTGTATATTTATAATGAGGTTATAAGTTGATAGTTAAAATTTTTAATGAAAGATTACATTCTTCTTATTAGACTGTTCAGATAAAAGCTTTTTTTAGAAAATATTTTTCTTTTAATTTTTTTTTAAGATACGATTTTGGAAAAATATAATATAAAATCTTAACCAAAATACTTGATTGTTTTACTCGATAAAAGAAAATACTGTATCTGTATCTTATGCTACAACCAAAAACAAATTGTAACGTTCACTTGCGCAAACACAAAATAATACTTCCCTTCCGCAGAAAGGCCTGAATCGCAATACAAACAACATTAAGGCCTAATTATATCAACTTAACGCAATACTAAGTCATAAATTATAATTACCACATACCTACCTTTGCAGAGAAAATTGAGAAAAATGCTTAGTTCCTCCGCTAGTCATTACTGCTAATGAAAACCGTGCTTTATGTTCATTGGTATAATGTTTATTTTCTTATGAATAACAGTTTGCGGGTAACACTACCGTACCTTTTCATATGTAATTTTTATTTTTTATTGCTGATTTATCCCCGGTCGGTCACATGTTCGGTTTTTTTAAGTATCTTTAAGCAGATTGAAATTGCAATAATTTTGAAATAACTTATAGTCCGAGCTAATGCTATTAATGAACAGACACCAGCACATCAAGCTACCGGAAACTGTAATTTTTTTCTTGTCAACTTTGAATCATAATGCTTCAGCGATAAAGTTGATCCTTCTCCGTGGGAGAGGAGGCCTGGGCCAACAGTGGGACGATAAAAAGGCTGTGATTCTTCGCGCGGTGGCTGGAACCACTGGCAAAAGCTAGTATAATATTCCACAGTTGGGATGTGGACTAGGTCATAAATAAAATACTTTATCATATTCATTTTGTAAAGCATCTTAAAATAATGTCAGTTTAATTTATCGTTTTGAATCGAAAACTGTTTTTATATTTTTATTAATAATAATTTAATCGAAATAAGTATACGGCTTGATGCGAAAATCTGTGACGTCATATGTGGTGTTTTCATACAAATTGCATAGAGGGTAACCGTTTTTGACAGTTCTAAAAAAGTATTGAATTTGACTAGTTGTCCGCATCCCTATTATAACAAAGACTTTTGGCCAAAACACTAATGATAATAATTGATGTCAATGCTCCGAAAATGGGGCAACGCCACTCTTTTCATACCAGTCTCAATACAACTTGTTAACTGGCTAGCGAAAATTGAAATTTTCAGTGTGAAATTTCATCTCTTTCATGAATGAGGCCTCATTAAATGGCGGTGGGGCACAAATTGCAATTTATTGTTCTAGAAACGACATAAATTTGTGTTGTTAAGCGGTTATTTTTCGCTATATTTGATGTTGGGCTTTTTTGCTTTTAATTTTGTGATGCTTTTTTTTCGAAAAAAAAATGCATTAAACTTTTTGTGTTGGAAAATACGACAATTATGAATTTAAATTTAAAACTCGAAACTACAGACGCCAGCACATCAAGCTACCCGAAACTGTAAATTTTTCCCAATCAACTTTAAACCATAATTATGCTTCAGCGATACAGTTGAAAATCTATAAAAAAATAGACAGATTGTAGTAGCTTGATGTGCTTGCGTCTGTACCATCTTCCCTTCATTTTTTTGTAGGATAACTTTTACGAACCCTAAACGCGCCATATAACTTCCCACTCAACGCGAATGAACGAATGAATGAAGGACTTAATGAACGAATGTGTAAAGTGAATGAAAAAAGCCTCAAACGAACATGTCTTGCCATCAAGCTAATGATGCGTGCTTATTAGCACGCTCGATGTAGCGGATCCGCTAAGTTTTTGTGGTAGATAATGTCTAGTTTTTTAGGGTTCCGCAAGGGAAAAACATTTTAGATTCATGTATTTTCTTAAAGGTGGATGTTAAACTTAGAAGTAACCTGTTTTGTAAGCTTATGTATGAGCAATGGCTGGTCGTTATAATTTACAAAAGAAATATAAAAATATGATAAATGCATCGATCTCAGTGGCGTGCACTTGGAGAGGCCTATGTCCAGCAGTGGACTGCGATAGGCTGATGATGATGATGATGTTAAAAAATGCATGAAATAAAATACTCGCGTTTGAAGAAAAATAAATCAAAGAAATTTTTGCAATAGTAAATTATCAAAAAATCTTACAGGACAAACTGAGAACCTCCTTTTTTGAATCCGTTAAATACTTTTCCTGAATGTAACAAATAGTTTACTGACAATGACTGATTAAAGGTGAAGGAAAACATCTCGGCGAAACCTGGACTATAAAGTCTGAAATCACCAACCCGCATTGAGCTAGCATGGTGATTAACGCTCAATCCTTCTCCGTGGGAGAGGAGGCCTGTGCCCAGCAGTGGGACGTTAAAAAAGGCTGTGATGAACAAATAGTTTTCCGAAAAGTCCATCAAAATCAGTTCAGCTGAAAGTGAGAAAATCGCGGACAAACACACATATACATTTACATATCAAACTAAGAAATCGCTGACAAACACACATACACATATTCACATGTCAAACTAAGAATCTCTTTTTGTGAAGTCGCTTAAAAAATTGGAAATTCCTTTTAAACATTAAAAAATCAAAATCTCGAAATAAAATAGAACATTCTGGAACGACGGAAAACTTATTGTTACCCCACTTAAGAAAGTGCGAAGCAGTGCTTACCGTAAAGAAACAACTATTTATGATGAAATGTTTTAAAAGGGTCTTACATTAAAAGCTCTATTAATACCGTCTTTTATTTAAGTCGGATGATATTCTATTGTTTTTTTTTTTTTTTTTTTTTTTTTTTTTTTTTTTTTTTTTTTTTTTTTTATAAGTATTTACACTTTATTTACACAACAAAATTTAAATATTTACATAAAAAATATATACATATATATAATTAAAAAATGGCGTCAAAAAATTCCTCCTCATCGCTGCTCGCTGGGAGTGTACCCAATAGGCTGGCGGCATTGCCACGTTGGATGGCAATGCTTATCCGTTGGCCGAAATAAAAGCCAGCCTTTGGGTCACGGGAAGTGTCAGCGAGTCTCTTCGATATGTCCTTGAAAAGGAGGTGTGCACTCGGACCCCACGGCCCGAGGGTTTCAACCCCAAACGGCTCAAAAGTATAGTTGCCTATAAGGCTACTATATTTGCGCCGTTTGAGGTTCTCTGCCTCCGATGCGGCAGAGCCAGCATAACACGCCGTTCCAGAAAGGTGAGATGGCGCCAGAGTGTCGACGCAGGTTGCGTCCCATACTAAAGACCTACCCATCTTCCATGGAAATAATGACATACCGTCTGGTCTCTTACCATCGTCGCGTACCAAGCCATTTGGTTCTAATACGGCTGGTATGCCGACGGCAACAAGAGCACGACGGATGATGTCATTGATGTTCGCATGACGTGCTATGCGGCCCGCGCTTCGGCTGCACGACAGGCCGTGGTGCCCGAGGCCGCTGACAGCTTCACCACAGGGGCAGCGATGAGGAGAGCAGCAAGGGGCACCCAGACGCAGGCACACGGCGAGCCTGAAAGTGGTGTCATCAAACATGGTGCCAATGTTTGATGACGGAAGTGCATGAAGCCAAAGACCCGACTCCCATTCCCCCACAGCCAGCAGGCGCGCTCGCTCAGCAGAAGAATTGGCAGTATTGATTAATTCATTCCGAATAACTCTGCAGAGCGGCTCATCCCACTGTCTCTGGGAGGAAGGGTTAACGGGTGGGTCAGTATTCGGGCAGGTGATTTTCCAGGCCTCTATAGCATCAGTCAAGCATGGTACCTCACAGTTGACCAGTGTGGAAGGTAAGATTTTCCTGGTCAATTGTTTGGTACCATGAACGGAGGATATAAAGGCCGGTAAACTTATACTAGAAATTTTGCGGACGCCAAGTCCTCCCATACGGATGGGAAGAGAAGCCTGGACCCAGGCTCGGTCGTCCATCGCCACATTAAGAATAGATGTTAATGTCTTACGGATAATTTCGTCGAGTTTTTCTAAAAGATTTGTGTGCTTCCAAAGGCTGGAAGCACGCAAAAAGTAAATTAATTTTGGGCCAAAACAACAGAATCTGATGATTGTGAGGGCTGAGTGCATGTTAATTTGGAACAGCCTTTCCGAAATATGATTAAAATTTTGTATTTTATCCTGAATAAAATTAGAAAATGAATTTTCAAATATTGGGGAACCGAGGAGGCAAAGAGAGCTCCTGTCAATTAATTTAATATTAGGGGCTATGGTATTAAATTTTGATAATGTGTCCTGTCTGTCAGTACCGTCCGTTACAAATAGTTCGCATTTCGAATAATTTAGGTTAAGTCCTATTTCCTGAAATTTGTTTTGTAGAAAAGATAGATCGTTGAGGACAGTGTCTACATTACCTCCCAAGGTTCCGTCATCAAGGTACCAAACATTAAATTCTGAATTTAGCTGCCGAATAATTGGGTTTATAGCTAAACTGAAAATCACGGGCCCGAGGGGGTCACCTTGCTGACAGCCAACAGAAGATTCCAAAAGGTTGTCCTGATATAATAATTTAGAAGGATATCTGTAACATTGCCAAAGAAAACTATAGATTTGGGGTAATTCTTTTTTTGTTTCTGCCAGCAAGGTATCCCTGTTAACTGAATTGAAAGCATTCTTTATGTCAACCTTCAATATAACCTCTCCTTTGCCATAATTTAGATAGGTCGACAATGCGTGCACGGCAGCTTCGCAGCCCCCCTTTGAGCCGTAACCCAACTGCAAGGGCTGAAATTTTTCCGAAACACCCTCGCTACAAAATTTTGAACAGATCTTGGCTGCCAGACGACGGTAGGTAGTCCCTACGGCAATTGGACGAATACCGCCATCCCTCTTGCGTAGAGCGCAAAGGTTTGCTCCGTATAAGATGTCAATGACGGAATCGTCCACTTTGCCGGAGAGCATGAGGTTGGTCAAAGCTGTAAGCTCCTTCAGAAGTGACTCACCAGCTTCCCCGGCACTTGGGCAGGTAAGGTCCTTGAGGTGTTGTGGAGTCAAGCCGTCGAGGCCGCCTGCAGAACCACTCCTGAATGAGCCTATGGCTGTGACCAGATGTCGACCTGTAACTGTGAGGGTATATGTGTCCGAATCAGGAGGATCGGGAAAAGAAAGGTTATCTGATGGGGCAGGGTGTTTGCTCTCCAGAGCAGAGAGTGTATCTGGAGAACACGGTGCCATCACATCACTGCTGAAGAGAATCCTCGCTGCACCACTTATGTCACCTTCACTTAACTTGGATTCTACCAAGTGAGGAATGGTCCTCAAATAGGTAGATCCTGCAGTCGGTAATTTAGAGTCGAAATTATCTTTGACCGAAACATTGCAATTGTCTTTAATTTGGGTGGTTAAGGATTTTTTGGATGCCAAATTCTTTTGAACATGTAATATCCGATAAGGGAAGGTGAATAAATGCTCCCAAGCACGTTGAGAGTTCTCCCGTGCAGCCAGGCGAACACAACCTGCCAAGTGCTGGGCCACCAAGGGCCTGGCGCCACGGGGAACTCGCTTTAATATCGGAATTGTGTTTTTGAATTTTGAAAGTCTTTTCCAAAATGGTTCAAAAGTTGATGCGTCTGTGGGTGTCGTTAATGGAGTCAGGGTGGGAGGAACGGCACATTGGGATTTGTGTATCTTCCCAATGTGCACGCTTAAACCTCGCTTACCTTTAAAGAACCGTGCTTGGGGGCACAGCGGGCATCTCTGCAGGGCATCCAGCGAAGTTGAAGATTGGCATGCACTTAGGTGATCACTACCATCACTGAGCATTTGGGTGCCTCGTTATTTATATAATTACACTTAAAACTATTAACACAATGAAATATTTACAAAAGAAAAACCTTAAATAAATAAAAACACAATATAAAACACAAAATGAACAGATTGTCAAATTGACGTCGCCAATCAGGTGGGCGCCGCATATCGGCGCAGGCCTCACCGGCCAGCACCGACCGGCCTGTGCCGCGCCGTGGCTGCTCCTCCGCTATCCAGATGAACGCTATTATTCTTGAATATCTGTTGGAACCTTCGCAGTTCTCACGCATAGATTTTAACCTCGGCCAAGGGATTTGAAATATCACGGTGTAATGTGCCCGTTTCTTTATTGTATTTATTTTCTCCTTTGAATGAAGTTCCGTAGATGTACGTAATGAGGAAACGGATCTTTTCAATAAGAATATATATAATTAATTGGAAAAATATTTATTTTAGATTTTTCATTGACAACTTCATTTTATCTATTTTTATTAGTATATCTATTTATATTATTAGAATATCTAGTTTTAAGTTTAAGTTTTAAGGAAAGATATCAAAATGGTATCTTTCCTTCCTTGCTTGTGCTTGTGTACGTGGGCGGGAGGGCGGTATTGCATGTGCATCCTGCACCCAATGCTGAATTTTTGTCTCGCGGAATTAAAACTAGATATTCTTTTCTAACATTTATTGAAATGGATTTCCGCAAAGTAACGCCTGATTCAATAGGTTAAAACAAGATTATTAAAAAAAGAAAATCTACAAATATACCAGACAATAATATGCGGAACCCTACATCAATAATTGGGGCTACTCACAATACTTTTGTAGTTTCGCAGCTAGTTAGGGTGAAGGCTTTTTTTCTAGTTGATTACTGAGCTGAGTAATTGCATGAAAAGCTACTGTTGTGTATAAGTATTAGTTATGCATGTGACTTTGTCGGTTTTTGTAAGGACTTCAAAAACCGCGAATGTTTTACTGTAGCACCAATTTGTTAATAGTACAATTTAATAGGGGAAATAAAAAAAAAATATTATTATGGGAACTTTGGAACTGGGAATCTGGGTATTGGGAACTACCTTTTTGAAAGTTTGTCAATAAGAAATCTAATTTGTTTTTTTTTTTTTGAAAAATCATAATTCTAACACACCTTAAAATCGTACCAGTATATCCATTAGGTACATTTTTATAATAAATTATTACGAAAAGAAAACAATTTTCTCTTAATTAATTTAAGATGTTCTAATTTCGCTTCGGTATAAAAGAAAATTATCTGTTACAGGAAAAATATAATCCGATATAGACCAAGTAATCTCCGGTAACGAAAATAAAGCAACCAGCTAAATTTATATATCTTAGACCCAACGCAAACTATACATATATAACCTAACTAGCATCCAATGCCGCACGGTTCAATCGATCATAGGGTCGATCCATGGATGGGTGACCATCTTTTCATGACGAAGGCATTCTAAATTGATGGGTCCCGGCTGTCATTTGTAATTCTTTGACAGTCGTTACGGGTAGTCAGAAGCCAGAAAGTCTGACAACCAGTCTTACCAAGAGTATCGGGTTACCCAGGTAACAGGGTTGCGGAGGTCAGACAGGGAGTCGCACCACATAAAGCACTGGTACTCAGCTGCCGGCTAGGGCAGCCGATCTCTTTTAAGGAGATCAGCCAACTGCGCAGGACATATTTATAGTGCACAAGCATTCGCGCAGATACAGGTGCACTCTCTATTCCCTCACTATCATAGTCAGATGGGACGGCAATCCGACACGACCGGAGAGAGATCTGGCGCAGTACTGATATTTACGTGCTCTCCGATGCACGGGTGAATCAATCACCAACTCCAGACTCCGGACTGCTTTATGAAAGTTTCTCAAAACCCACAAAGCGATTTCGGCCCGAACCGGGAATCGAACCCGAGACCCCATGCACAGCAATCCCGAAGATGATGATACATAGAACTAGAACACCAACAATTTCCCCAACCAAATTGTTCATCACAAACCCACACACAAACAAAATACTTAATTAACAATATAAACAAACAGTACAGCAACAATAATATTACTTATGTAAGGAACATCGTTACAAACTAATGTTCTTTAGGACGAACGCTCACAGGAGTCCGCGATCAAATATGTATGCAGCCTTAATTGAAGTGTTTGCCTAATGTAATGGAAATTGGTAGGTGTACGTCGTAATTATTTGTGGCATGGCTTACTAGTACAGAATAGTGGTTTCTATTGCAGAATATACTATTTAGATTATTCTAGAATAACCCGTGTCATAAATATTAATAAGTAGACTATTAAATAAAGGAGCACCGCGGCCTAGTACACAGATAGAAGGTCAAAAGTGAAAAGTGGGTTTTAGTCAGTAAAAGTCTGACACTCCCACCAGCTGCACCCACAGCGGGAGGAGTCATTGGATTCCATTAAAAAGTGTGGTGATTTTCCATTAGTCGATCTCCCTTTTTGTCTCCCAAAAATAATACCAGCAGGCTTATCCTGGCAACCGTAGAAATATGTTTTGTTTACCGGAGATTGAATATAATGACAGAAAAGAGACAGATTGACTTAAGATTTCTTTTGACATTCTTTGAATAATTTTTCTTTTCTTCGATTGACATAAGGCTATAAGTATTACATGCGAGTTGACAGGTCACGCCATGCTCGGGTAGGAGACATGTTGACATTGACAGAAAGAGCTTTGTCTTTTCTTGACAGAATAGATATAAAATCGCCATGCTAAGCCTGCTGGGGTTACATTCTAGGCTACGGTAGCTTTTCAAAAAAGTTCAGGCTTCTTAAGGATATAATGGCTTTGATAATCGCATTAAGTAAAAGCAAAATTAAATTCTAATTTCAATTAGGTTCATACTAGATCCTCTTCGTTGTACATTAAAATCTCTTTAATACAAACTCCTAAGTCCAACAATCTGCTCTAGTTCAAAAGTAGCCAAGACACTGTTTTATGTTTTCCGAGAATCTGTTACGTGACCGGAATTTAAATACAAAGCTTAAACGAAAGGCAATCTAGAAGCGTTTAAAAATAATACCTTATTCTATAGTTTTAGAAACAACAAACAGATTGGTTTTTTTAAGGTCTCGTTTTTTAAACACCAGTATCTCCAGAATGAGTTTCATCATCATCATCATATCAGCCTTTTTATCGTCCCACTGCTGGACAGCGGCCTACTCCCACACAGAGAAGGATTGAGCGTTAATCACCACGCTTGCTCAATGCAGGTTGGTATGAACGAGTGTGCGGGTTCCAATATTATTAGACTTTGAGATTTTTTTCTAAATTGCTTCCTAATTCAACTATCATCACTAGTAAAAAGTACGGTATGATAAAATAATAATAAATTCTTCATCATTGTGTAAATAAGTGTGTTAAATAAGTGCTATGCAGATTTTTTTTGACTGCACGGGATCTCGGGTTCGATTCCCGGGTCGGACCGAAATCGCTTTGTGGGTTTTGAGAAACTTTCATAAAGCAGCCCGGAGTCTGGAAGTTGGTGATTGATTCACTCATGCATGCGTGCACGTAAATGTCGGTCCTGCGCCTGATGTCTCTCTGGTCGTGTCGGATTGCCGTCCCATCGGACTATGAGAGTGAGGGAATAGAGAGTGCACCTGTATCTGCGCGAATGTGCCTGCACTATAATATGTCCTGCGCAGCTGGGTGATTTCTTCGAGAGAATGGCCGCCGTAGCCGACAATCGGTCTCAACGAAGGTTTTGGTCAGTAAAAGTCTGACACTCCCTCCAGGTGCACCCACCGTACTTGGTCCCGTTGGAGGGGTCATTGAAGATTTCCCATCTCAAAAAAAGCTACAACAAAATATTGCGCCATAAAAAAAAAACAAAAGCCGATAAACAAAACACAACAGCCTGTTCAAATGCACAGTGTCCGTCATTCCTTTCCCCCAAATGTTGTACCTCGTAATGGGCGTTTCTAGTCCATTAGCCTTATAGCCTGTGTATCTTGCCCCTAACTTGTACGTCGACCGCTAATTGTGCTTCTTAGGGAGAGGGTTCACTTTCTGTAGACGCCATTTTCATGGACTTCTTATTAAATTTCTTATAGCACGTATCTTTGGTAGGTAAGGATAATTTATTAGCAGTAAGTTGTAATTTTTATTTAAATGAAGGTATTTTATGTCACTTTTAATACTATTGATGAAAGTATTTAGTAAATTATTAAAAGCTTTTGTTTGGCTTTGAATCTGTCTTGGTTATGTATGGTCGCCAGCACGTTAAGCTACTACAACCTGTCAAATTTACCTAATAGATTTTCAACTCTATTGCTGAAGCATAATGGTTCAAATTTGATTGGGAAAAATTTACAGTTTCTGTTAGCTTGATGTGGCGACTGAATATACATACATTAATGTATATTCATATTCTTTATTCTGTATTCATATTATTAAGTTTTGCATTAGTTTCTTTGCATATATCTGAATAAGTTGATTCTCAAAGCAACTATGATGGCCAAACATATTTTTTTGGGTTTGTTATTGTATCCTTAAATAAATGGTTTTATGTGTATTGTTTTAATCTAATTTAATATAATCTTATCCTTCAAAAAGAATTCCCTAATCACACAATTAGCACCTACTCTGAAATAATTCGTAAAAAAAAGTTTTCTTTACAGCAATTTTAACATCGTAAACTTAAATACTAAGCTTAAACTTAACTACCCAGTTCATTATACACATACACAGCACCGTACCCGACTTGACAAACATGTAGGTGACATAGGACACTCTGCCGAACCCTTTTCAAACGCACGCTCTATTTAATCTTCCTGTAATTACATACAGAATATAATTATGTTTTGTGGACACAACTAGAGTGTTTACGTGCTCATTAAAATGGCATTAACGTATTGACCTATAGATTCACTCGCATTTGATATAGGGACATATTCACATAAGGAAATGATTGCCTCGTTGATCTAGTAGTTGCACAGTTCAACTGCTCAGCACGGGGTCTCGGGTTCCATTCCAGGGCCGAAATCACTTTGTGGGTTTCAAGAGATTTTCATAAAGCAGCTTGCAGTCTGAAAGTTGGTGATTGATAAACCGGTGCATCGGAGAGAACATAAAATCGGTTTTACGCTTGATCTCTTTCCTGTCGTGTAGGATTGCCGTCCCATCGGACTAGAGAATAAAGTGTGTACGTGTGTCTGCGCAAATGCTTGTGCACTATAATATGTGTTGCATAGCTGGCTGATCTCCTTAGAAAAAACAAATTTTAGTTTTATGTCCCTAAGGTGCGCTGACACCAAAAGAATCAAATATCCTAAAATTAATTGGTAAAAAAATCCAAATAAATGTTCTGTTTAAATTAAAAAAATATCGATTCGTTCGGTCTAACAAAATAACCCTAAAGAAAAGTTGAAGCCTAACTAAAAATAAAAAATAAATCTAGCGCTCCCAAAATTCTAAACAAACCAATAGATTATGCAACACCTACATCCATTTCAATTTATAATGAACTTGAAACACTGTAGGACAAAAATACAACCCAGTGTACATACGTCATTGCAAAAATATTGGCACACGTGTAAGTCAATATGGCGTCGCTTCACCTGTCACATTACTAGCCACTCACGATATTAGTCGGGCAATTTAAAAATGGAACGTTATGTTTTTACCTATGTACGTTCTGGGTAGCTATGAATTGTATTGGTGACATTTGTATTTGGAATGACAATTGAAGAGTTGACTAGGTCAAAAATAAAATGCTTAAATTTAATAATTTGTTAAAGCATTTAAAAAAATTGTGATGCGAAAGTTTGTTTTAATTTTTTTATTGTCTATATAAGCAAAGGACATAGTTTGATGTGAAAATCTGTGACTTCATATTTTTCCTGTTCATATTATTGAAAGTCACTATACAGACGCCAGCACATCAAGCTACCCGAAACTGTTCAATTTTCCCAATCAACTTTGAACCATATGCTTCAGTGATAAAGTTGAAAATCTATTGAGGAAATTTGACTGATTTTAGTAGCTTGATGTGCTGGCGTCTGTGCAATAATTAAAAAAAATGGTTACATTAGTAATCTTTTAAAATGAATAACTTTTTTAATCACATTTACAAAAGGTTGAACGATTAACCTTATACAACGCGTCGGCGTTGTTCCAATTAAAAAAATATTTTTCCTTAAGATTTCTCTGGAGAGCTCTTATCTTATTAAACAGAAACAAACCTCATCTGAATTAACGAAAAAAAGATGATAGTAATCTATCATAAAAGGGTAATCCTTAAAATATATTGCTGGCCACGGCGGCCGTTCTCTCTAAGGAGATCAGCCAGCTGCGCAGGACATATTATAGTGCACAAGCATTTGCGCAAACACAGGTGCACTCTCTATTCCCTCACTCTCATAGTCTGATGGGACGACAATCGAACACCGCTCGCCGGGATCATGCGAAGGACCGACACTTACGTGCTGTCCGATGCACGGTGGTATTATTTACCAACTTCCAGACTCCGGGTTGCTTTATGAAAGTCTCTTAAAACCCACGAAGTTATTTCGGCCTGACCCGCGAATCGAACCCGAGACCCCGTGCACAGGAGCCGCGCTATGCGACTACTAGACCAACGAGGCAGTCTAAATATAAAAAATATAACTTAGATACAAACGATGAAAGTACAGACAAAAATAATCCTCCTTTGTAATAGAAAAAAATATTAATATCCGGTGTTGCCAGCTAAGTGTTTCCGAAAGAATTTGCATTTGTTTATCGAAAAAATTCAAAAAAATAAGTATTTTATCCACGTAGCGAAATCGAGGGCGACCATGAATATTTCATGATTTTCTTTTCAAATTTTAGATATTTGTTGAGTGACAATCGGTCACAGGTTTTGATTTGTGAGCATGAATTATTGAAATCGAAATATTTGCGTAATTTGATTTTCGAATTTGAACTGTCAATATTTCAATCATCATCATCATCAGCCTATCGCAGTCCACTGCTGGACATAGGCCTCTCCAAGTGCACGCCACTGAGAATAAAATAAATATTTCAATAAAAAACGGTAATAACTTTGGCACATTTCTTAATAGCCTCTAGCGTATCAAGCTGGGTGTTCATCGAACTTGCTCTTCAGTTCGTTCTGATGTGAAATATACAGACGCCAGAGAACCCGAAACTGTCAAATTTTCCCAATCAACTTTGAACTATATGCTTAAGCAATAACGTTTAAAATCTATGAAGGAATTTTGACAGATTGTAGCAGCTTGCTTGTCACTTTTGCTAGAATATCCTTCTTTTTAGCAGCTCCTAGAGCCTTTGCCCCAATGAAAGGACCAAAATTGAGGGTTTATGTTAAGTCCAAGAAGATCAAGTCTTAGCAGCCTTGAACTTGGCCAAATTGGCATCGCCTCGTTTGGAGTCTGCCAAGTTCCAGCGCTCAGCCGTTTTTAATACGTATCTCTCGACATCAGCGTTTTTATGCATACCCTAAGGTACGAGGTAGACCATTAATATACAGCTAGAACAGGATCACCGAACGCTGAACAACCAAAGTATCAAATAGTCGAGACGAACAGCCATCAATGGCTACTCAAATAGGACCCCTCAGGAAATCTGAAATCTAATCACACAAGTTTTCAAGTCTTATTTCAAAACCTTACATTGTATTATAGAGGACGTTCTTACAAAATATGTAGAAAATGAATCCAGGCTTCCTTCTTAAGAACTGCGGTAAAACAAATTCACCAAAACAAACAAAACCAAGATAAACCAAGAAAATAATTAGACCGCTAATTTAATTAAAGAAAACTACTAACACAAGTTGAACAAGAAAATCTCGATTACTAAGATCAAATAAAGACCTGGATTTAACCAACAGAATGGTTGGTACAAACTGACTAGCATGGCTTAGTTCGTCCGTGTAATTATGAGCTACCAGAGAACCGACGTGAACTGGTATTAACCGGAATTAACTGGATAAAACAAGATTGTGGGCAATATGGCGGGCCTGGATTTGGCCGCAATCTTAGGCTTGCCTTGGAATGTGGATGTTGGATGTGGTATTTGTTTATTTTTTCTTTTTTGCTTTACCATACTTCCTTACGCTCATTAGTAGTTAGTACTTCAGGTTTGCGCCAGTTCTCATTGGCCAACGATAGCGGGGCGAGCCCTTATCCACTGCTACTATATCTCGGTGCATACCCACGCCGCTCTTAACCTTTTTTTTTTTTATTAATGAAAAATGTCTCATCATAAAAGTCGTGGTGGACTAGTGGTTAACGCACCAGTCTCTCAAGTATGAGTGTGCTTGTTCGATTCCAGGTCAGGCCAGAACCAATGTAACTTTTCTAAGTTACAGACACCAATGACTGATTAAAGGTCAAGGAAAACATCTCGAGGAAACCTGGACTATAAAGTCTGAAATCACCATCGAGCAAGCGTGGTGATTAACGCTCAATCCTTCTCTGAGAGAGGAGGCCTGTGCCCATCAGTGGGACGATAAAAAGGCTGAAGATGACTCATCCATTTTTTTCTGACGCCTAGGTAAGTAGGTGAGAGTAACTGGCATTTGTTTTCTTCTTACATTTCAATTATCTCTCGCCTGTGCTTAGATTGAGGCGACGAAATTCCACTTTCGCTTGGATATTTCATTTTTTCAACGTAATTAGATTTTTTTTCGGTTCATATTATACTGTAATATACCTGCCCTGGTTTTGGGGTAAATTGTTATACTTACAGTAAGTAAAAATAACGCGATTTTTGCTGAGTTTGAAAAAAGGAGGCATATTTTGCCCTGCTGTGGGACTGAAGAGAATCTAAGCTGAATGGAAAACATACGCTATTAATTTCATACGTACGTACAGACGGCAGCACATCAAGCTACTCCAATCTGTCAGATTTCCTAAATAGATTTTCGACGTTATCGCAAAAGCATAAGGTTAAAAGTTGATTGAGATTTGTCAATTTTGGTTGGTAGCTTGATGTGCTGCCATCTGTACATACCTTCCTCAACAATAGCAAGGAATCCATCAAGGGATAAGCCTGTCAAGTATGGTAATCAAGGTATAATATTACCTTACTTATGTTTGTTCAGGTCCATGCTTCGATATCACGATATATTATGATGAATAATTTATTGGTCAACGATTTTTTGGAAGCAGTTCTGTAGGATTGCAGGATGCAGGATTTTTATTGTAGAAGTCATAGCGAAATGAAAATAACTTTTATATAAGTAATACTCAGAAGTAATTTTATGTAACATAAGATAGAATATTACGGATATAGTAAAAATCAAAGTCGTGCAGGTGGCCTAGTAGTTAAAGAGCCAACCTCTCAAGTGTGAGGTTCGATTCCAGGTCGGGCAAGTACCAATGCAACGTTTAAAGTTTGTATGTACTTTCTAAATATATCTTGGACACCAATGACTGTGTTTCAGATGGCACGTTAAACTGTAGGTCCCGGCTGTCATTGAACATCCTTGGCAGTCGTTACGGGTAGTCAAAAGCCAGTAAGTCTAACAACAAAAGTAAGAAAAAAAAAAAGATGGTATGAAAACTTAATTTATTTTCTTGTAATAATTCTTTCTAGCAAATAAGTATTTCATTCTGCTTACTTATTAGAATTAAAATAGATAACAACATATCTATTTTATATATAATAGATATATACTAGATAACACTCATACACAGCAAGACAAATTCACGATACAAACACACACACAAACATACGTATTTTCTTCTACAATCACCTTTCATGACACCTATAAAAAAGTGAATGTTTTTATTTTGTACACAATATAACACCTCGTTTATGCTGTTGTTTGTTTATACAAATTGTTTTCATAAAGAAAAGGCTTTAGACTATTCTACAGCAACAAGTATGGCTGTGTTTACTGAAGACATAAACTTGTTTTTGTTTAACAAAATAATGTTATGTTAAAAGATAATACATAAGTCGTGGTGGCCTAGTGTTTAAGCACCAGCCTCTGAAGAAAGAGTGAGCGGGTACTGATATAACTTTACTGAGTTATATATACTTTCTAAGTATATGTTGGACACCAAGGCCTGATTAAAGGTGAAAGAAAACATCTCCAGGAAACCTGTACTATAATACAGTCTGAAATCTTTAGACCGCATTGAGCTCTGTATGAGATTCTGAGAAGAGACTTTGAGCCCAGCAGTGGGACGATAAATAGATATGCAATGATAATAATGGCCTCCAAATTGATTGCCAGCCATGGCGGCTGTTTCTTTTTTAAGGAGATCAGCCTGCTGCGCAGAACATAAATATTATGACACAGATGCACTCTCTATTCCTTCACTCTCCTAGCCCGATGAATCTGCAATGCGATACAACAAGAGAGACATCAGGTACAGAACGAAATTTACGTGCTCTCCGATGCATGGGGGTGTCAATCCAACTTCCAGACTCCGAGTAGCTTTTGTGAAAGTCTCATAATTGCTATTATTAATAATACATTTCCTCATTATTTCCTCCATTCCCAAGTCTGCAAACTTTTGTAACTTATCGAAATGTTAATACGGCGTTCGTCCCATTAGGAAAAACTATGAAACAAAAAACTAGTTTAATTAAAGAAACTTACCAAATTGTCAAAACTATTTAATTAACTGAACTGAAAAGTAAGAAAGTCGCGGAATCTAGTTGAAAATGAAATATGAAACTTTTAATTAAACTTTCCTTGCTTTCTTTCAGACAAGTCAAGTTAAGGCGACTACATAAAAAAATCTGTGAGCAAGAAATAAGTTATGACGTATACTTTGAACTAATAATTTCTTTTTATTAATTTTCAAAGTAAAGGTCAATTTTCTAAAGTCATCTTCATCTCCCGAGCCTTTTCCCAGCTATTTTGGGGTCGGCTTCCAATCTAACTGGATTCAGCTGAGTACCAATGTTTTACAAGGAGCGACTGCCTATCTGACCTCCTCAACCCAGTTATCCGGGCAAACCAACACCCCCTGATTAGACTGGTTGTAAGACTTTCCTAAAGATGTACAAACAAAACAACTGCACGGGACATTATATTCTTTGATGATCCACAAATTAAAGGTTAAGCTAAACTTATTTAAGAAACTAGCTGGGTCATTACGACGGTCAAAACCTATAAAAAACCAACAACATCAAAAAATATAGAAACCTCCAGATAAGCCAGCATTCCATATTTTTTTTAAACGTATATACATTTATTTTTCACCGTACCTACATTTTAATTCACATTATTCAAACTCATTGAACTACTAAAATATACTAAAGAGGCATGAATGACGTCGGAGTGTGGATAGTAGATGTCCACATTTCACTGCTTTTAGACACAGATGTCGTAAACTCAAAATCATTTATTCAAACTTGGCTGTAAAACAGCACTTTTTGACGTCAAATATTACAAAAGATAGCCCCCAAAACGCCCACCCTTCATGACATTATATTTCTTAATGTCATTACATTTACTGAGAAATCTTTGCATACCAACGTACCGTTCTAGAATCATCCATACCGTTCCATTTCACAAAAGATCGCCTTTCTTATCAAGTAACATAAAACGATGTAAAACTCAAACCCCATTAGTTGGTAACGTGTCGGGTTTTCAAAGGGTTCAGTGATATCGTTTTACCGTCAATTTGTTATATTTTATTACTGGCTTTCGAGAGAGTTCTTAGTTCAGGATTGTGTGGGACTTCGGCGTGATCGATTGAAATGGTCCAAATTGGAAAATTTTCTGTAAATTGTGTTGGGGGGAAAAATAGTCTCTGTATCTACAGAGGCTTGCACATCAAGCTACCCTAAAGTCTCAAATGTTTCTAGTCAACTGTGAACCATATACATATTTCAACGATAGAGTTAAAAATCTATTAAGGAAATTTGTTAGATTGTAGTAGCTTGGTGCTGCTGTCTGTACTTTAACTATGTAAGCTGATAAAATGACATTTGTTTGTTTTAAAAAAGTAAGCTATACATATTCTTTTGTAACTGTATTTTATATGTATCTATTCCATCACCGCCTATCTCGTTGTATACAATTAGAACTGGTAAAAAGAAAATATTTTTTTAAAATTTAGTCATTTTTTAAGTTTCAGCAAAAATTGCTTACTGAATCATACCAAAAAGGCTGAATTATTTTCGATGCATTTTAAAATAAACTTTTACTTTATGAAACAAATTATTATTTTGATGTTATATTTTTATCTTAGTATTAAAAGCAAGTTTCTCTTCAAATCCACATAGATAAGTCGTGGATAAAAGTAAGTTTGTGAAATTTTATTACTTTGGCTTTCTGTAAAGTTCTGAGTGCAAGATTGTGTGGCGTTTTACCGTCCTGTGATTGGTTGAAACAGTTTTATTTGAACGACGAACTTTGGAATTGTCTAAATTGCAAACTTCATGGTTTTAGAGCAAAAATATATGTTCACTTTTATACTTCGAACGGCTAATATATGTGCTTGCTTGGTCAAGAGTTTAGAAGCCAATAATACATATTTTAAAAATATAAATTTTAACCGACTTCCCTAAACGGAGGAGCTTCTAAATTCCACATGTTATATATACATATTTATTTTTTCTTTGTTCACGCATCATAATATCTCCGTCAATTACAAACAAATTCAACAAATTCTTTTTGTTTTTGAAAGGGTATACTTCCGAAATTATTCCATTATCGTCAGGTCCAGGATTTGCTGATGAAAATCAAGGGCAACTTTCGAAAATTGTAAGCACAAAGTTGACCCTTTGATGTATGTCTGATGACATTACAAAACAGTAAAGGTTCAGTGGTAAATAAATGCTCGATCCTTATGAGTGAGAGTGCCCAGAAGGCTTAGCATAGCATCCGTAGAAACAAGTTTTGTTTACCGGAGATTGGATATAATGACAGAAAAGTGACAGATTGACGTAAGATTTCTTTTGACATTTTTTTAAGTAATTTTTCTTTTCTTCGATTGATATAAGGCTTCGAGTGTTTATATGCGAGTTGACAGATCGCGCCATGCTCGGGCAGAAGACATGTTGACATTGACAGAAAGAGCTTTGTCTTTTCTTGACAGAATAGATATAAAGTCGCCCTGCTAAGCCTGCAGCAGTGGTACGACAAAGAAGTTGATAATGACTAAGGATAATAATAACCATATCAAAACCCTTTTACTGTATCTCATTAAAGGTTAGGAGTCGCGGTGGCCTAGTGGTTAAAGCCCCAGCCTTTCGAGTATAAGGGTGCGGGTTCGATTCCAGGTCATGCAAGTACCAATGTAACTTTTCTAAGTTATACGTACTTTCTAAGTTAATCTTGGACACCAATGACTGATTGAAGGTGAAGGAAAACATCTCGAGGAAACCTGGACTATAAAGACTGAAATCACCAGCCCGCATTGAGCAAGCGTGGTGATTGACGCTCAATCCTTCACCGTGGGAGAGGAGGCCTGTGCCCAGCAGTGAGACGATAAAAAGGCTGTGATGCTGATGATCAAAGGTTACAAGAACAAAGAGATATTGACTAAACATGTATACATAACAAATTGTTGGCTATTATCTCGGTACCTTCATATCTGTCTACCCTCACGTCTAAGACAGCGTGTAGATAACCCGTGTCCGTGTATCCCATTAGGAAGACATGTCGGTCAGATTCCACGATTTACTGTGAGACCGTGCGAGGTGAGGGACACTGACCTTCTATCACACCGAAGCGTAACAATTACGCTAATTTAAATGTGTTAATAAAAATTTGTTTGTCCTCTTAGTATCCTGCCGGGTTCTTTTTTTGGTTTCGCCTACCTCGTTGGTTTAGTAGTCGCACGGCGCGACTGCTGTGTACGGGATCTCGGGTTTGATTCCCGGGTCGGGCCGAAATCGGTTTGTGGGTTTTGAAAAACTTAAATAAAGTAGCCTGGAAGGTGGTGATTGATTCACCGGTGCATCAAAGAGCACGTAAATTGCCGTCCCATCGGACTATGAGAATGAGGGAATAGAGAGTGCACCTGTATCTGCGCGAATGCTTGTACACAATAGTATGTTCTGCGCAGATGGCTGGTTTCCTTAAAGAGAACGGCCGCCATAGCCGACAATCTTCTGTATGCCATAATCATCATCATCCTGCCGGGTTAAGTAAAAGTTACCGTGGCCCTGGCACACAAGGACCTCCAGAAGGAACACAGTGGGTTTTGGTCAGTAAGAGTCTGACACTCCCTATTTTAATTTTATATACATAAGAAACATTGCCACCATTTTCGACAGTAGTAATAAATTTCTATCAAATTACCACTGCGGTGTAACCGACGGCCGCCAACAAAGGCTCTAAGCGAGGCGTGCAGTCAAAATGGAAATTTAAACTTAATACGTATATAATAATTCTGTATTTCAAGTCGTTGTTAAACCACTCGTGTGAAGCCTTTTGTGATAATTAAATTTTCATTTAGAACTGCTAATTGCGTTTTATCTATAGTCATATAATATATATGTATCTCCGTGGATCAGTAGTAAGGCCCCACAGGAGAGTCCGGTTAAGCAGTACACGGCCTCCTAGGCTGAACTGCAAGAGGTCATAACAAAAAAAAAAAAAACTGTAGTAAGGAGAGCTACACTTTTGAAGAAATTCGTCTAGAAAATTCTATAAACTCATCGTATCATATACTGGAATTAACATCCAGTCTCATCGGATGCAGATTGAAATTATGTCTCCTTATAGTTGTGGTATCTTTCTCCGTGGGAGAGGAGGCCTGTGCCCAGCAGTGGGACGATAAGAAGGCTGTGATGATGATGATGATAGTTGTGGCTATCTATCCGATGTAGTTATATACTTGATCAATCAGCATCATCAGGCTTTTTAATCTCCCACTGCTTGGCACAGGCCTCTTCTAATACTTGTTTTAGAAATGAGCTTGAATCACCACGCTTATTTTAGGTAAATGAGCGATTTCAGGCTTCAAAATCCAGGATTCCTCAAGATGTTTTTGATAGGTACCCTTGGAAAGTACACATAACTTTCAGTTAGAATTTACAGAAGCCTAAGAAGCCTAACTTTGAATCGAACCCGCACATTTTGTGTCTTTTTGTTTTAACCACTAGTCCACCACGACTTGCTATCAAAAACCGTGTAACCAAATACTTCTTTGACGCACCTAAGACTGTCAATATTTAAAGAAAACTTAAAAAATTGGTACAAACAGTAAATTATTCGAAATAATTTTTGTATTTTAAACAGATTAAAAGAAAACGTCAACACAGCTGCCGCAGCGCTGATAATAATTTAGCAACCAAAGTTTTTGCCAACAATAATTAACATAGGACACCATCGAGTTTCTTCGACTCTCCAGTTCCAAGCCTTACAAACAAGACGGCAAAAGAAAAACATTGTAAAGAAACCCGGACTTAATAATGAAATAGCATGGTGATTAATTCTCGTTTCTTTTTCTTTCGCCTTTACGTACTTAGACATTATTATTATTTTTTTTTTAGAGAAAAACATATATTATGTTGTTTATACATCCATCTCCCTAGCCTTTTCCTCAGCTATATTGGGGTCAGCTTCCAGTCTTAACCGGATGCAGCTGAGTACCAGTATTCTATTTTGAGCGACTGCCTATCTGACCTCCTCAACCCAGTTCCCCCGGGCGACCCAGTACCCCTTGGTACCATACCTAGTACCCCGTAACGACTGCCAAAGATGTTTAATGACAGCCGGGACCTACTGTTTAACGTGCCATCCAAAACACAGTCATTGGTGTCCAAGATATACTAAGAAAGAACATACAAACTTACAAAAGTTGCATTGGTACTTGCCCGTACCTGGAATCGAACCCACGCCCTCACACATGAGAAGTTGGCTCTTTAACCGCTAGGCCACCACGACTTGATAGCCATAATAAACCCATATTGCTAGAACATGATCAAATTTAAATTGCACACAAAATTGAAGCGAATGAATCCAGTTTACCAGTATTAGGACATGTACGAGGCGTCCCCATTTATCGGGTACAATTCCGATTGTGAACCGTTTCAATTAAACTTTAGCTTGACCTAGAAATCGAATTTGGGACTTCGAAGTTTGTATCCGTACACGGTTTAAAGCAATTAGGAGATCGCTTTATGTGAGAGAATCTTTAGTTACTATTAAAAGTTTTAGTTTCTTTGCTTTCATTTATTTTTAGAACGAAAATATGTTATCATCCGCCTAGCCTTTTCCCAAGCTACGTTGAGGTTGGCTAAATCGGCAAGTCTTTATCGTATGCAGTTGACTACCAGTGTTTTACGTGGAGCGACTGTCTATCTGACCTCCTCAAGCCAGTTACCTGGACAACCCGATAACCCTTTGGTAAGACTGGTTGTCAGACTTTCTGGCTTCTGACTACCCATAACGACTGCCGAAGACCTACAAGTGACAGCCGTCCGGAGGAATTCGTCATGATTAAGATGGGCACCTATCCGCGGACTGATCACGCCAAGCCTTGCTTAACCTTATGATCGATCGACCCGTGTGGCTTTTACTTAGCCACGAGCTCCTCAAACGAAAATATTATGTGATGATACTAAAAACATATTTTCAATATATATATTTTTTTAAATGTGGTTTAAAATAAATTATGTTATATAGTGTCTGCACAAAATCAATCACGCAAAATATTTCCTGGACGCATTTAATAATTACTGTATTTTGAGTATTCTACGAAAACAAACGAACCAGCTTAATTATTATTTGTCATAAATATTGCAATATTATAAAAAGGTAAGTAATGTATTCATTACTGTTCTGTCCAAATTAAGAAAAGTCATGGTGGCCTAGTGCGACCTTGTTATGACAAAACAATGCTATTACCACTAGGCTAGTGATAATAGCACTAGCCTCTCAAGTATGAGTGCGCGGGTTCGATTACAGGTCAGGCAACTACCAATGTAGCTTTTCTAAGTTGTATGTACTTTCTAAGTATATCTTGGATACCATTAACTGATTAAAGGTGAAGGAAAACCATCTTAAAGAAACCTGGACTATAAAGTCTGAAATCACCAACCCGCATTGAACAAGCGTGGTGATTAACGCTCAATCCTTCTTAGTGCGAGAGGAGGCCTGTGCCCAGCAGTGGGACGATAAAAACGCTGATTAAAACCGAGCTTAAAAGATTTGCATCGCAATACGAAAAGTAGCATTTAAAAAAATATCTCTCATCAAACTTAAAGCAAGAAAAAGGATATACCCCTTAATGGCAAGAATTCCTTTGCAAAGTGGTTTTGGCAATAAAAACAGACTATTACGCTATTGCTATCTCTTTGTGGGGGGGAGGCTCACACCCCCCATTTAAGCATTCAGTTGTTTTATTTAGATAATGGATTTCCGTGATAACGTTGTCTTAATTATTATTACTAGAATGAAATGGGAGATATTGAGAAATAGAAAAACCACTCTATATGTAGAGTTGACTTGAGTTACATAAAGGTATGTAGGTGTAAGTGTACTTGCATCATACAAATTGTGTATGAAGAGAATATTGTTTAAAGGTTCTTCAAACCAACAGACAGACATGTGTTGCTGGGGAGTTTGTTGCGCCACTTCTTCTACCCAGCAAAAACACATAGGAAGTAGTGAAGGGTGGGCGTTTTGGGGGCTGTCTTTTGCAATTTTTGACGTTCAAAGTGCTGTTTTATAGCCGAGTTTTTAAATTTTGAGTTTGAGTTTGAAAAAAAAATAGACACTTCTTAACTTTAGGCTTTAGCTGCGGTCATAATTTTGATGGATGACCGACAAAGATTTTATAGATATGGAACTTGTGAGAAACAATACAAATCAATTAACATCCAAAGCAATAAAAAGAACAATCAATCAAAACAAGAAATTTGCTCCTTAATAAAGAAATAATCAAAATTATCAAAGAAAACTGTGCGAAGTTTCTCTTTGTACATTAATTTACATTGCACAAACAAAAAAGTTTCGCAAACTTTTTGATCAATATAATTTGCTACGGATCTCGTAGCAGCGTAGTCGGTGGCTACGCCGTAGCGGGGATGCTACGTGGTAAAGTTTAGTTTACACTTTCCTGACGTTTTAGAAAGCTTCTGATATTTATGTGTTTGTGGATTGAAATTTTATTTTATCGTATATGATTAATTTATTAGGAATATTTCAGTTTTGAGTTGTGGTTTTTTAGCATCATCTCCCTTATCAATTTCGCTGCCAACGTGACGTCATAGCGTTGTTCACTTAATATCTCATCTGCCTAGCCATTTCCCAAGCTGTGTTAGGGTCAGCTGGGTGCAGCTGAGTACCAGTGTTTTACATGGAGCGACTATCTCCTAAATCCAGTTACCTGGGCAAACCTATACCCCATTAATAGTTCATAGAATATCAATTATGTTTATGGCATTTCGAACATCAATATTTTTTACCTAAATTTCACCTTTTCCAAGAAATCGAATATAAAATAAAGCGCAACATAATTCCAGCAATAAAACAAGACTGATTGTTTGGCACTATTTTTATACTGACAAATGTTTTCGCAGTCCAATTTGAATCTTATTCCAATGTACAGTGAATCGATTTTGGGTTGAACATTCTACCAATCAAGATAATGGACAGTACTATGATTAGTTTCAGTCCATCTGCGAGCAAGTATTTCGCAAAAAAGTCAATAATAAAATTGTTTCTTTCGTAGTATAAAGTTTTTGATATTATTTTTATATTTAAGTAAATCTTTGTAATCCATAAAATTATTGAACAACATTACCTTAATAGAAGTGAAAAGTTCTATCATATTAAAAAGGAGGAAAATATTCAAATGCAAAATTCAATACTTATCCATTATCGACACAATCATAAACTTTATGCATTTTTTGGATGAAATAATGAAAGATTTCTTTTCAATAATACTGGCCCTTTTTCCTATGGGAAATCATCGAGTGTCAGACTTTTACTGACTAAAACCCACTATATTATTCTTTCTGGAGGTCCCTGTGTACCAGAGCCGTGGTAATTCTTGGGAATGACCCGCAGCCCTGGCAGGCCTCGACCCTTCGGGGTACAATGTTGCTGACTTCCCTTCGATTAATATTGGGCTATAGATACCATTATTATTCCACCTGCCATCCGAGGAAATGAATTCCCGTACCCGAATAAAAAGTAGCCTGCATCTTTTCTCAGACTGTGTGTCTACCAAATTTTATTTCAATAAGTTCAGTAGTTTAGGCGTAGAAGTGTGACAAACAGACAGAGTTAGGTACTTTCGCGTTTATAATACTAGAAAGTATTTTTCTTGATTTCAACAACAGAACTAAATCAAACATGGCCAACAAATCCCTAATTATCATTACCGTGAAATTCTTAAATAATCCAGTACTAATTTGTGGGCTGTTTAAAACCCATTACCGAATCTATACATGTTCAAAACAAGCCTTATGGCGGTAATTATACCGCGGTAATTGAATTCCAGTCACACAGTGCTGTCATTTACAGTCCGCCTGTAATTTGTGGTAACAGTCAACTGATATTATGTTATATTTGATTGTTTTGTAAGCCTTTTGTTAGGCTGGTGAGTACTGTAATATTGGTTGGGGATTTTAATGGGAGGTTGAGATTTTGGGTTATGGGTGTATAATCGTCAAGTTTATCAGCAGGCTTAGCATGACAACCGTAGAAACGAGTTTTGTTTACCGGAGATTGGATATAATGACAGAAAAGTGACAGATTGACGTAAGATTTCTTTTGTAATTTTTTGAAGTAATTTTTCTTTTCTTCGATCGACATAAGTCTACAAGTGATTTTATTCGAGTTGACAGGTCGCGCCATGCTCGGGCAGAAGACATGCTGACATTAACAGAAGGGGCTTTGTCTTTTCTTGACAGAATAGATATATAATCGCCATGCTAAGCCTGCAGCTGGATTTAGTATATGTAAAAAGTGTAAATTCCCATATTTCGCACGTTTCGGTGCGAGAATGTCTCCGCGACTATCGCGAGCAATAATCGCCATAACATAATCGTAACAAAATGTTTACATTCAGGAAAGAAGTAAAATTGTCGCCCATGTCAACGGGCGAAAAGAGTGAATGTTAAAACGAAGAAATTGTTTTTATATACCTTCAATTATCGTATCTTCGAGAAGAGAAACTCTTTCGTCTAAATGGGCCTTATTGTGATAATTGTAACATCGACTCCCTTCTTTATCATGTAATCTTTCAGGCAATCAATCTATCTTTGGTCTACCTCTGCCTCTTCACTCATTCAGCGTGCGTTTAACATTTTCTCATTACATGCCCACACTATGACAAATGCTGGCCTCTATTTTTTTAATCAATAATAATCTACAGAATTTAGCACATCAAGCTACCCGAAACTGTCAAACTTTCCCAATCAAATTTAAACTGTAATGCTTCAGCGTTAAAGTTGAAAATTCACTTTGACAGATTGTATTAGCTTGATATGCTGGCGTCTGTACTATACATAAACTACTACAAAAAAGGAATTGCCTTTTCACTGTTATAGACAGACAAACTTCAATTTTTTTTCTATATTAATAGACAGTAGACATATCGATTGGATTGTCACGATTGGATACATACATATAACATTGAACATTGTTACTCGATGTTGGTTCAGAGAAATGTCCTATATTGTATCGAGGTTCTAATGATGAGGTTTCACCTAAAGTGAATACGATACCTTGTCGGTTTCCAAGAACTTATGCTGTCATGTATGTTATTGGTATGAACCATTAATTAGTGGTATCTTATATCGAAGGCCTACTAACTCAATAATAATTAGGAATGATATGTGTGAGTTATTGGCTCAGAATTAGAAGAACTGGAAAATATTAGTGACGAAATAATAATACCTATATAATATAAGGTATAACAAAAATAGTGCACCATATTTTTACATGTCGTCTAGTACATACAAAAGTAGGTACACCTAATTTCATACACACAAATGTTTGACTTAAGCGGGAATCGAACTCGCGACCTCCGGTAAAGCAGGCAGATTCACTTACTGCTGCGCCATCTGATAAGTTGTGTGTTTTTCAGTTATAGCCATGATGATGCCGATGGCCGATTGTCGGCTATGGCGGCCGTTGTCTTTAAGAGATCAGCCAACTGCGCAGGACATATTATAGTGCTAAAGCATTCGCGAAGATGCAGGTGCACTCTCTATTCCCTCACTCTCATAGTCTGATGAGACGGCAATCCGACACGACCGGAGAGAGATCAAGCCCAGAACCGACATTTACGTGATCTCCGATGCACGGGTGAATAATAAAGTTTCTCAAAACCCACAAAGCGGTTTCGGCCCGACCTTTGAATCGAACCCGAGACCTCGTGCACAGCAGTCACGCCTTGCGACTACTAGATCAATGAGATAGTTATAATCTGCTATCAGGTGTAGCCTAATGAAACTGTCATTGACGCAGATCCATGGATGCAGTGCAAACGTCTGTTACTACACAAAGCAACATTTTAGGTCCACTAATGGGTGTCTTCACATCGTCTTAAGCTGCGTCCGCATTAAGATTTATACGTAGGAATGTCTCTGTCTAGATAGGGGAGGAACTTGGTTTGAGAACCCGCTTAGCTAAAACTGTTCATATTATCTCTTTTGTCTAGGACATGTGTTATCTTTTAAACTTGATTATATTTTGTTTTAATTTTGTTTAACATTGCTATACGTAATTGTAAATTCAGTTCGTAAGATATAGATACAGAATAATAATTTTTATCCAACAGACTATGTGTATAATGTTCAGATGTGTATTATATTCAGATGCCAGCACATTAAGCTACTAGAAACCGTCAAATTTTCCCAATCAACTTTGATCCATATGGTTCAGTCAATCAATCATGAGGTTAAGCTTGCGTGGTTGCTCCGTGTATGGGTGACCATCTTGTTATGATGAAGTCTGATAACCAAGCTTATTAAGGGTTAAGGAGGTCAGATAAGCAATCGCTCCTTGTAAAACACTGGTACTTATAGCTGAGTCCAGTTAGACTGGAAGCCGACCCCAAAAGAGCTTGGAAAAAGGTTAGACTTTCAACAAATATTGACCAACGATTTTTTTATTTTTATTATTATTAAAATCAACACAATACAGCCAACCTTCATCAAACCGCCGTCTGGCTCAGGCAAAGGTATTCCCATTCAGCCTAATAGTGAGAGAGTTAACAAGCTGTTTCCAACGAAACCTCTTACAATAAAGGTATACCATTAATGTTGCCATCATTTTGTTATCCTTCAAAATATGGCCTTAGTAACCCCTTCTATAATCACCGACACACTTAAATTTCAACCATAATAGTACTACATAAAGCCCAATTTACAAAACTCATTTGGACAAGCACCAACTTTTCGTCATATTGTAAATGTTAGAATTTGAACTCTGTGTGGTAAACGTAAGGTATAATGCAGTTGTATTTTAAAGTTTGTAGTTTTCTGCTACCAAAATCGGAGCCATCATTACTGTTTTATAATGTTGATTCATTTTCGCAGTATTTTTGTGTTCTACTTCAAGTCTAGGCAGAAATGGAAGACTTTTGACTGTAATAACGATCGTCCATTTGTATTCCTGTTTCAAAAGAAAATAGACCTTCCAAAGAGTTGGTAGATCCTGGCTGTTATTTGTTGTGAAAATATTACTGAGTTGTTTCTTTTGAAATAATGACTGAACCAGTTTATACTGAGTTTAATATGTTTAGTGCCTGTTTCACCACCTACGAATAAGTTCCTGTTAGTTTATTTGGCAGATAACTTCATACAAATTCTGTTCCATTTTTTAGTCTATTCGATAGATAGTGGCTATTAAGATATCGTGAAACTTGTCCTTAGTATATTAGTTTTAGGATGAGATAGATATTTTTATTAAACCCTGAAGCAAAAATGGAGTGTTATAAGTTTGGCCGCTATGTTTGTCTGTCTGTCTGTGGTAATGTAGCTCTGTAATGGATGGATACACCTGTACAATTCGACACTTTATTTTTTATTAAAAGCTTTTATTTAACTTGCCGTGTATGTATGTTACGGTGGATTCTTTGAACTCAATTTTGAAGTAGATATCTTCAACCGATAGAGCTGAAATTTTGTATACACGTTTAGTTTGGATGACAATGCAAGATATGTTATATGACGTTATTCTTAATCCAATATGGCGGACCGTCCAAGATGGCGGAGTACCTAGTTATTTTTAATGAATTTCAACAATATGGGTATCAAATCAAAGGGCTTATTGAGAGTGACTTAAAAAATAATTTGACGTTATTCTAAATCCAATATGGCGGACTATAAAAGCGTTTTTAAAAAAGATTTTTCTTTTAATTTATTTGATAAAAGCCTAACAAAATCCTTTGTTAAAATTATTTTACATGATGAGAAGTTTACTTAAGCATGCATCTATGTACTCTTTTAGGATCCATTTTGTAGGTCATTTATTTGTTCAATAAACATATTGTTTTCACTCTTAAATGTTAATATATATAAAAAAAAAACATTCAAAAGTTGAAAGATTAGGATCTATTAGTAAGCTGAAGATTTTATTTGCTTGAAGGCACTAATCTCAGGAGCTACTGAAAATATATAACAGTGTAAGTCTGGCGTGAAAACGCGACAAACAGACAAACATACATAGTTACTCTTGCATTTGTAATATTAGTTAGGATTATGCGTAAATGCAAATATCAAATATATCACCCATCCAATTGATGTTATCGCGTTTGAATTAGATGCATCGTGACGTCAGAGCAAACATAATATATGTCGGTTCAAGATTTACCGGCAGTTTATGTAACTAATTAGTTGGCAATTACAGTTAAATCGTAATACTGTTACTACTTATTATACCGTTGTTGACAATTATCTTGAATAACTGTGTCAGTGATGAGAAAAATCCTTTTATTGAATAGAAATTGAAAATATGGTCTGGTCAAGGAAATGGCCGTGGCAAGCAAAACTCAACCTTTGTCAACTGACCCGTGCACCTCGATCGATCATAAGGTTAAGCAACGCTTGGCGCGGTCGGTCCTTGGATGGGTGACGAGTTTTTCCGTGTTTCAGAAGATACGTTAAATTTGTTGTTCCCGGCTGCAATTTGTACATCTTTGGCATTCGTTACGCGTAGTCAGAAGCCAGATAGGCTGACAAGCAGTCTTACCAAGGGGTATTGGGTTGCCAATGTAACTGGGTTGAGGAGTTCAGATAGTGTCTTAGAAACTAAATACATAAAAAAAGAATAAAAAAATGATAAGCAGTCGCTCCATGTAAGGCACTAGTACTCAGTTGCATCATCAGGCTTAGCGTGGCGATTCCATATCACTACATAGACTGGAAGCCGACCCCAACATAGCTTGTGAAAAGACTAGCCAGGTGGATGACTTCGGTACTTAAAGTCAAATAGTAATAATAAAGAAAAAACAATTATATGTTACACACATTGAACAAAGTAATTTATAAACTTAAACAATACGTTCGTCAGTCCTATTAAAATCTCCGAATTCTCATTACCAAGTGTAATTGTTCGCGACATTACATTGTGTGACCCAAACCGTTCTGCCGGCTGTCGCCGACTGTACCCTCCCTATAGAGCGAAATAACGCGCAATTATGACGTGCGCTAAAGACAGGACCCATATTTTGTTGGGTAAGAGACACTTCACACGAGTTGCGGTCAGCCGCTACTACAAACGGGTCCGGATTTTGAGACGATCTTGAATTTGGAACGTATTTTTTTTTATAAATAGTACTGTATAAAAATTATACTATGAATGTATTTTAGTAAATATTTTTAGACTTTCGCGACTTGTACGCATACACAGAACAACCTTCACGGAGACGCCGCTAGCTGTCACCAGTCCAACCGTGACCACACAATTTCTAACTTTTCATCGCGAGTGAGACCCGTATGTTGTGTATATGTATTGTAGAATATTGTATTGTGTATATAGCCAAGAAACTACCCTTACTTGTAACATAATTTAAGTCATGTATTTCTATTTAATCATGACTTTTAAGGCTTGGTCAGATAGGCAGTCGCTCCTTGTAAAACACTGGTACTCAGCTGAATCCGGTTAGACTGAAAGCCGACCCCAACATAGTTGGGAAAAGGCTCGGGAGATGATAAGACTTTTTACCTAGAACACTTTTGCAATCAACTATTCATACGTGTATATGTATGTATCACATGCAGTATCAGTGTTATTAGATAAAACAGCCTAATAAAATACAAAACTAAAGCACTAATACAAAAAGACAGTGAGCATAACCGCACAATTAATAACACTCATTCAAGCTAAAACAAATCGCACGACTCGCTATCAATGTGAAACCCCCTTATACTATATAGAGAAGGGTTGGCACAAACGACATGTTGTAATGACGGGAAGCTGTGTGCCCGCTTCCGATGTAACAGATAGCGTAATGATACCCACAACGAATAGAAAGGAAACATATTTTTTCATGGAAAACGCTGCGTAGTTAATGTTCTTGTGAGAGTACTTTAATGGCTCGCTTTTGTGTTCCTTTAACTAATTTAGAGGTTATATTGTCATTTTTATTGTGGAGAAGCGTATTCAGTATTTTTCTTTCATCGTATGCCATTTAAGTTTAAGTCAATACGGTTTATTGAACTGTCAAAAACGGTTCCTTTGTTCCTATGCATTTTGTAAGAAAAGACAAACTATGGTCTGAAGCCGTGTACTTATTTATTTAGTATCAATTAAAAAAGAAAAAAATAATCGTCTACATTAGTTTCAGATACTTTTTAAAATTAATATTTTATTTTTAACCCAGTCATTTTCCCAATTAGTGTCATTGTAAAATAGGCAATGAACTTCATAGATTTTTTGAAACAAAACAAGAAAATTAATGTTCAAGATCACAGCATCTATTCATCAGTTATGCTGCCAACGTTGATAGCGAAACGGTCAATTAGCATTTGAGGAGATAAACTCGGCTCATGTAGCTTAAATAATAACAAGCGAAAATCATTTTTATATCCACCAACTACGCCTCTGCGAAAACAAATAAAAACATCATACAAATTGTTTCAGCCATACTCGAGTTTCGATCTTATAATAACTGCAACGGAAAATTACACAGGCTTCTCCATTAAAAAAAAAAACACCGAAACAAAAGACTGCAGTAACCCAAAACAAAATTTATGGCCTGTTTCACAGGTTGCCGGTAAGTTCCAGATAGTTTATCTGCAGGCCTAGCATGGTAATTCTATATCTATTCTATCAAGAAAAGACAACGCTCTTTCTGTCAATGTCAACATGTCTTCTGCCCGAGCTTGGCGCGATCTGTCAACTAGCATATAATCACTTTAGACTTATGTCGATCGAAGAAAAGAAAAAAATCTTAAAAAAATTACAAAAGAAATCTTACGTCAATCTGTCTACTTTTCTGTTATTATGTCCATTCTCCGGTAGACAAAACTTGTTACTACGGTTGCCATGCTAAGTCTGCTCCATGTTTTAATTTATCTGGTAGATAGGGGCTATCTGTAACCTGTGAAACAGGCCTTTAATCTTTCCACACAAAATTACAAGCCATTATTAACGAGAAGCCAATAAATAATACATAGATAGCATAAATTATATCGCCAAAAATTACCATGGTAACCAAAATTTTCGCGCATCGATCAACGCATTTTTGCTCCAACAATACTTAATTATGCACTATGGAGACTGGCAGTTTCCAAAATTTTAATTACTAGGACGCTCAGCAAGCTACAGCCGTTAATTATTCAACAATGCGCGGCCCGGTGGCGATTGTTTTTCGCGAATTGCTATTATATTGCATTATAGCGCGTTTAGGGTTCAGTGGTATATTAAAAGGGCCTATAAACCCTCGGTAATTTCAAAAGACTGCTATTGTAATTATTTAATTGTAATTTTGTAACATGGGAAGTTGGTTAAATTACGCATTAAAAAAGTAATAGCAAGTTAAGAAAAAAAAAATGTTTCTAAAGAAGGTACAGTCAGCAAGATAACGTATGCGAATCTGTCATATTTACCATTCGAATATTACAATTCCGGTATTGTGATAAGGTTGAAAATCTATTAAACAAAATTTGACCGATTGAGGAAAGTTGCGCTGGCGTCTGTACTTAAATATCGCTGAAAAACCGCCTCATTATATGTATATCCAAAATATTCACGAGGAAGTTAAAAAAAATACTTCGATAATCATAATCTGAAACTAATATAGTATAATTTAACATGATACATATTATAAGTTTATTCTATAATATAGCAAAAATAATCACACAAAAAAATATAAAACTGAAATATAAATAAATTAAATGTTATGAAATAAATAAACTCCTATAAATTTTTATCCAAAGTACGGGACCCTCGGTACACAAATCGCACTCAAACTTAGTCCGGTATCTTTTATGTACTTTTTTAATATTTATACATAAGTACGCCCGGTTATCGTTTCGGGCTGTCTGTCTGGCAAATGAGGAGAACTTTTGGCCGTTTGAAATCTGTCAGGAAAGTTTGAAAGAGGGACAGGCTCACGAGTACTGATTTGACGTTTATTTATTACTGTTTTTCATTCTTTGGAGTTTTATCGCTGTCTAGTAAAGAGAAAATTGTGTATTTACCTTACTTTGCTGAAAGGTTTTTGAATTAAGGATCGAAGTTCAGACGTAAATAGTCATTCATACTCCTTTGTAGGTGACAAAAATAAGAACAGAATTTACTTATTACTGTAATTAAAGATCACAAAACTAGAAATGTAATCTTGAGGTAACTTTTCAACTGGATTTCGCCCGGCACACAGGGACCTCCAGAAGGAACATAGTGGATTTTAGTCAGTAAGAGTCTGACACTCCCTCCAGCTGCCCCCTAAGCGGGGCCATTTGATGATTACCCACGAAAAAACAGTTGGCTCTTGAATCTCTTGAAAATCATTGAAATCCATTTGATTTATTAAGAGCAGAAAATACCAAACAAACATAACATAAATAGCTACGAAAATACACTACCATCATCCGAACTAGGTTAAATTGAACATGACAAAAACAAATTAGCATACGCGCAACAAATCAACTACAACAAAAACGAGCATTCGATGCATGCCAATAACAAAACGAAGCAACTTTCTACGATTTCCACGAAACAGAATTTGGTTTTAAAATTTATGGGAACATGGAAAAGGCGTTTTATTTAGAGAATATATTTGCGGAATTCATTAGTGCTTTAGTAAGAGCTGAAGGATAATGGTGGGTTGTTTTTAGTGTCTGAGCTGTTTATATAGAAAATTATTATTGCCCCTACTTAGCTACCTAGCTTTTTCCCAACTATATTGGGGACGGTTTCCAGTCTTACATTATGCAGCTAAGTACCAGTGTTTAATGGAGCGAGTACCTATCTGACCTCCTCCACCCAGTAACCGAGAGTGACACTCTCAGAGTCTGACACTCCCTCCGGCTGCACCGTCATCATTTGATGATTTCTCACGAAAAATAGGGGTCATGATTAACTCGTTTTCAGTGGTAAGATTACATAAATAATATTTATTTTAAGATTAGCGACGCATAGCTGACGCATAGACGCATGTTCCAATTTTTTTTTGGAAATTAAAATTTTATCACCTCAAAAGATTTCACACAAACTTATAACGATTTATCCGAAAATCCTCTAGCGATAACAAATAAATACTTTTCCAATAATTCAGTAACATTATCTCTAGAGGAAAATACGAAAATATTCCACGTACCTCTCGTAGATACTAAAATTTTCATATCATGCAGGAAATTAAAATTTAAACCAATCTAGTCCATAAAAGCTCGCGTATAGTTCCCTTGAGACAGAAAATTATCTAACTTTAGTGTTGGCGAAAATGTTAAATAAACGTACGTATGTATGTACATATGTATGTTTATTTAACGAACTTGACTAGTATAGACGCCATCAGGTCAACCTACCTGAATCTGTAAAATTTTACCAACTTCTGGATACGTGATAAGATTGAAAATTTGTTAAAGGAATTTTAATTAGACAGATTGAGGTAGGTTGATGTTCTGGATTCACTTGTATAGCAAATGCTTATTCTTCAAACAAAATACTCTTTACTGTTAATCCATTATATCCGATTGATTTTTAGAACTAGAAAGAGCGAGTTCTACAAATGCATCTCCAGATTACTTTCTGGGAAGCCCCAGCCACTAAATTGTGAAAAAAAAAAATACGTTAATAATCACATTTTTTAATTTTTCAGCTTGTCATTACAAGATGGTCACCCATCCACGGACCAACCGCGACAAGTATTGCTTAACCTTATGATCGGACGACCCGTGCGGCTGTTACTTAGCCACGAGCTCCTCCACAAGGCATACACCACAACTACAAAAGAAAGGGACAGAGATTGAGGACTGATGGCGAATATACCGATTGTCGGCTATGGTTGCCATTCTCACTAAGTAGATCAGCCAGCTGCGCAGGACATATTACAGTGCACAAGCATTTGAGCGGACACAGGTGCACTCTCTATTCCCTTACTCTCAAAGTTCAATGGGACGGCAATACGACGTGACCGGAGAGAGATCAGGCGCAGGACTGCCATTTACGTGCACTCCGATGCACGAGTGAATCAATCACCAACTTCTGGAGTCCAGGCTGCTTTATGAAAGTTTTGTTAAAACTGACAAAGCAATTTCGTCCCGACCCGGGAATCGAACCCGAGAACAGTGCACAGCTGTCGCTTTATACGACTACTAGACCAACGAGGCAGTCAAAAGAGGCACAACTACGTACAATTATGTTTTGAAAGAAAAAGACAGAGATAGAGGACTATTTATCTCATCTTAATTAACAGAAACATGCTACATACAAACTTGTTCCACGTAGGTTTGGCTTAATAAAAAAAATTTGGAACTCAAAACCTATCGAGGAACAATAATCGTGAGCCTACAGTGACCCACTTGTTGAACTACTATAAAATATTTATAGAACAAACTGTAGTGCAGCCGTACAATATTCATTCCATTCATATTGGATCCCTCGCTTATTGCTCGTGCATATTTGAGAGAGTCGATCGGCGTTAGGTGAACTGCATTTCTCTTTACCTACTCCTTTTGTAGGGGTAATTGTTTTTTTTATTGTTGGGTGTCTTTACTCATTTTGGTTAGAAAGGTCTCGAGTACCATCATTGCCCACTGTATAGGCCTTGATAGGATATTAATAACCTTTTCTTTTGAGATGGGAAAATCATCCAAGACCCCTCCCGTGGTAGCACAAGGGGGTCTAATATTATTGCAATTAAGACCCCCTTTGTGTTACCACGGGAGGGGTCATGGTATGTTTCGTATGACTGTCAGTTTTACTGACTAAAACTATTTTTTGTTACTTCTGGTGACCTTTGTGTACCAGGGCAGCATAGTACCTCTTTCGAGCAATCCTGCAGCTCGGGGGTCATATTGCCGTTGAATGAAGAATGGCAGTCATATTGTGAGAAAGGTCTTCAGCGAGAGCGTGGATGGCTACAGGAAGGGGAAGTGTAAAGAAAAATTGTATTAAACTGGTGAAAAATGATATGGCTGGAAAGAATTCTTGTACGATGAAATTAGACAGGGAAGTTGGATAAGAAAAGAACAATGATTAAACTAAGTGTAGATTTAACATGATAAATAAGTGATCTTTGGCTGCGGGTTGCTTGCAAAAGTTACTGTGGCCCTGGCACACAGCGAGTTCCAGAAGGAACATAATGGGTTTTAGACAGTAAGAGTCTGACACTTCCTCTAGCTGTACCCTTAACGGGTCGGGTAATTTGACAATTTCCCACGAAAAAATAAATAAATAAATAAGGAATTTAGAATTGAATACATTGAATGAAAGATAAAAGAAGGCGATTTTTTTTTTGGCATATCTGTTAATTTTTTATTGTAAATAAGTTATTGAAAAAATAAATTTCACACCAAAGTAATCCTTATCTCGCGTCCAAAATAACCACCACACTCTCAATGTTAAGACGATGATACCCCAAACTAGCAACAAAGAGAATATACGAAAACTTTCATAATATATTTTTTTATCCGTCGATTTACGCAGTTTTGCACGGATTCCTTATGTCTTGAGACAAAAGCCGGATGAATGTACGGCTCCGTTCGCCTTGCCTGATAAAGGGTGAGTGACGGCCACTGGGTAGTACTATGACCACGAATTGTGATAATAGGAGAAACAGGTGAGTAATCCTTATTAAATCTGTACTTCTATACTAATATTAAAAAGCATGTTTGTTAGTTTGTTTGCAAAAAGTATGTTTGAAAAATTCTTTCAATCATAGATAGTTGCCACTGTAACTCTTCTAAGTTATACCTACAGATGCCAGCAGGTCAACCTATCAGAGTCTTCATTTTTTTCAATCGAATATTAACCTTCCGGTATTGTGATAAGTTGATAATGTATTAACGAAAATTGACATATCGAGGTAGGTTGTTGTGCTGGCGTCTGCACTTTCGGAGTGTATGATGTGCTGTCTGTACTTTTTAAGTATATCCTGAACAGCAATAACTGATTAAAGGTGAAGGAACACATCTCGAGAAAACCTAGATTATAAAGTCTGCAATCACCTACCCACAAGCGTGGTGATTAACACTCATCCTTCTCCGTGTGAGAGGAGGCCTGTGCCCAACAGTGGACGACAAACAGACTTATGGTGATTAATCTTTTATAACCAGTATTACCGTACAACATAATTAATTGTTCGGAATGTAGGGCAAGGCAGTGCCCCGACCACAATAATTGATTCAGGCCACTAACAATATTCACTCGATCGCAGTATGTTGCCGCTATATGTGGTTAAGTAACCATATTTCACTAGGCATACATAATAATAATCAGCCGTGGGGCGCCGGCTTAGAATTGCGTCCCCCCAAATCATCCCGTGGGTGTCGTAAGAGGCGACTAAGGGACAAACCGGAGGTCGGGCAGCAGCGTCCTTCGTGTACTAAACACCTCCACTGCGATCGCCAACCCGCCTGCCAAGCGTGGCGAATTAAGGCAATATACCCCAATATGATTGAAAGCACAATAACCAGGCCCCCAGTCCCCGGCAGCTCCGCTATCCCTGGCGCGGGTAGCGGTCAAGGTAACGGCGGAGCAGGGGGTGCTAAGAATCTCCGGAAGAGATCGAGCTACCCACCCCCACGACGACTGGCCCTGGTAACACACAACATACGCACATTGAGGACTGACGAAAGGATCTGCGAGCTGGAAGAGGAACTGAGCAAGTTACACTGGGACATTATGGGGTTATGCGAAGTCCGTAGAGAGGGGGAGGAGACCGTAACCCTGAAGTCCGGTAACTTGCTCTACTACCGGGAGGGCGACCGACAATCCCAAGGTGGTGTCGGGTTTCTCGTTCACAAGTCCCTCGTAAACAACATAATAACCATCGACAGTGTGTCGAGCAGGGTGGTATACCTAATACTCAGAATATCCAAAAGATATTCGCTGAAGGTCATTCAGGTATACGCACCGACCTCGTCACACTCCGATGATGAAGTGGAAACTATGTATGAGGACGTAAGTAGGGCCATACATAGTTCTAAAACCCACTTCACTGTTGTTATGGGGGACTTCAACGCAAAGTTGGGCAAGAAAAGCGGTGATGAGTTGAGAGTGGGGCAATTTGGGTATGGGCAACGGAACCCTAGGGGACAGAGGCTGGCCGACTTTCTGGAGAAAGAGGAACTCTTTATGATGAACTCTTTCTTCCAGAAGCCGCCTCAAAGGAAATGGACCTGGTTGAGCCCCGATGGTTTCACGAGAAACGAGATAGACTTCTTCATGACCGACAAGAAACGGATATTCAGTGATGTCTCTGTGATCAACAGGGTGAAAACCGGTAGCGATCACCGAATCGTAAGAGGCTCACTGAATATTAATGTTAAACTTGAAAGGTCCAACCTGATGAAGTCTACGCTCCGACCTACTCGATCCCATATTCAAAACCCCGAAAACTTTCAACTCGAGCTCTCTAATCGCTTTGCTTGCCTTGAGAACTTAGCTTCAGTGGACGAGATCAACGACGGGCTAGTGGAAACTGTCCGCACGGTAGGATCTAAGTATTTTAGACCCTGCCGTAAAAATAGACCTCAAAAATTGACCGATCAAACCTTAAACCTCATGGCAGAACGACGCCTGCTACAGTTGCAGTCTTCCAATGATGCGAAGTCATATAGGCAGCTCAATAGACGTATATCTAAGTCCTTGCGACACGATCTGCGTCTCTTTAATACGAGTCGTGTTAAAGATACTATACAGCGAAACCAAGGCTCCAAAGTGTTCGCGAAGGATAAGTCTATTGGGCAAAGCCAGATGACTAAGCTGAAAAAGGAGGATGGCAGCATAGCGTCGACCAAAGCAGAGGTTTTAAGCGAGATCGAGAGGTTCTATGGACAGTTATACACTTCGGTCGCAAAGTCCGTCGATAGCTTGGTAGGAGATCCAAGAGCCAAGCTATCCCGACACTATACCGAAGATATCCCGGACATCAGTCTGTACGAGATTAGGATGGCCCTGAAGCAGCTTAAGAACAACAAGGCGCCGGGCGAGGACGGAATCACTTCAGAGCTTCTGAGAGCGGGTGGAACACCGGTACTTAAAGTCCTCCAGAAGCTCTTCAATTCCGTCCTGTCCGAGGGCAAAACGCCTGCAGCATGGAGCAGGGGTGAGGTGGTGCTGTTCTTCAAAAAAGGTGATAACAGCCTTTTGAAGAATAACAGACCCATCACGCTTCTGAGCCATGTTTATAAGCTGTTCTCAAGGGTTATCACGAACCGTCTCGAACACAAACTTGATGACTTCCAGCCTCCCGAGCAAGCCGGTTTCCGAAGAGGCTACAGTACCATAGACCACATTCATACGCTGCGGCAAGTTATACAGAAGACCGAGGAGTATAACTTGCCATTATGCTTAGCGTTTGTGGACTATGAGAAAGCCTTCGATTTGGTGGAAACCTGGGCGGTACTTGAGTCACTCCAGCGATGCCGTATTGACTATCGGTACATCGAGGTGTTGAAGTGTTTGTATAATAATGCCACCATGTCAGTCCGAGTACAGGAGCAGAGTACGAAGGCGATTCCATTGAGAAGAGGCGTAAGACAGGGGGACGTTATCTCCCCGAAACTGTTTACTGCCGCAATGGAAGACGCCTTCAAGCTCCTGGAATGGCAAGGACTTGGCATCAACATCAACGGCGAATACATCACTCACCTTCGGTTTGCCGATGATATCGTAGTCATGGCAAAGTCGATGGAGGAACTCAGTATGATGCTCGATGGCCTCGACCGAGTTTCACAACGGGTGGGCTTGAAAATGAACATGGACAAGACAAAAATTATGTCAAATTCCAATGTTGTGCCCACCCCGGTCTCTGTTGGAAACTCGGTACTCGAAGTTGTTGACTCATATATCTACTTAGGACAAGTAGTCCAATTAGGTAGGTCCAACTTCGAGAAAGAGGTCAACCGCCGAATCCAACTCGGTTGGGCAGCGTTCGGGAAATTACGCAATATCCTTTCGTCCGACATACCTCAGTGCCTCAAGACGAAAGTCTTCAACCAATGTGTGTTACCAGTGATGACTTACGGCTCCGAAACGTGGTCTTTCACTATCGGCCTCATCTCAAAGCTCAAAGTCGCTCAGCGAGCTATGGAGAGGGCTATGCTCGGTGTTTCTCTACGTGATCGAATCCGAAATGAGGAGATCCGTAGACGAACTAAAGTCACCGATATAGCCCACCGGATTAGCAAGCTGAAGTGGCAATGGGCAGGCCATATTGCTCGCAGAGCAGATGGCCGATGGGGTCGAAAAGTGCTAGAGTGGAGACCACGGACCAGCAAGCGCAGCGTAGGACGTCCACCAACGAGATGGACAGACGACCTTATAAAGGTCGCAGGAAGACGCTGGATGCAGGTCGCTTCCAACCGGTGTATGTGGAGATCTAAAGGGGAGGCCTATGTTCAGCAGTGGACGTCCTATGGCTGAGATGATGATGATGATGACATAATAATAATAACAATATCGGACGGGACATCTTTCACACACGGTCGGTTAGCCCCAAAGTGAGCTATTCATAAGCTTGTGTTATGGGTACTAACACAACTGATTAACTCCCAACTACTATCACCACCAAAAATCGTGCTCATCACCCAAATGTTGATCCACTTTATTTTTGATACCTACGGGAATCGAACCCGAAAATCATCAAATGAGTGTGTGAATGAATCCCACTTAGAGTGCGTCAGACTCTTTTGACAAAAACCACCTTTTGTTCTTCTGGAGGTCCCTGTGTACCAGAGCTACGGTAACTCTTTCAAACAACCCGCAGCCCAGACAGAATCCAGGACCCACGGATCAACGGGATCATCTTATACAGTCATACATAGATAGTCTCTATGCTATGTTAGTTTTGGCTAAGCTAAGCTTGATGTGGTTGGTTCATTGATCTTTAGAAACAATTGCGAAAACAATTGAACCTCATTATTTTCGCAGTTGTTGAGAGCCCTCAGAAATCCAAGAGTGAATTCAACTAATTAGCAAAACTAGTCTCTCCATGTAAAAATTAGTACTCAGCATCTATACTGATATTATGACACTGAAGAGTACATTTGTTTGTTTGAAGGCGCTGATGTCGGGAAGTTTTGCACTGATTTGAAAAAATATTTCAGTATTAAATAGCAAATTGATTGAGGAAGGATATGGGATATTTTTTATCTAAATACGTGGGAACTACCCCACGGAACGCGGGTGAAATCGCTGTCTGAAGCTAGTACGAACAGACACATCAAGCGACTGCAATCTGTCAAATTTCCTTAATAGATTTTCAACTCTATCGCTGAAGCATATGGTTCAAAGTTGATTGGGATTTTTTTCTTTTTCAGTACATTTAATAAAGGATGATTCTAAACTGTAAAAAATGTTATCTTTCGTCAATACATCAACCAACTTCTTGATATACTTAAGTCAAATCAAGCTCACGTGTGCTATACATTTTAAGACCCTAAATGCTACTGAGAGCCCAATAATAAACCTGAACTACAAATAGATCCAACAAACAAAAAAACATTTGAGAGAAACAAGTAAACACATTCAATATAGAAACCACTTTAAGACAACGCTATTTGCTACAATTTACACCACACTGCAGAAAACAGTATCGAGAATGTCCTACAACCGATCGGGAACATGGTCACACATCTTCGTAGGCATTGCAAAATGTATGAGGGCGCTCCTATCGGGTAATGGCGTAAATAGCTACGGGCAAATCGCTTTGTAGACCTCAATTCATGGTCACCATAGTCTATAGGTACTTGTATTCCCTGTGTTTCGGATAGCATGTTAAATCGTAAGTCCTGGATTTTTTTTCAACGTCTTGCGCAGTTGTTGCATGTAGTTAGAAGTCAGAAAGTCTGAGGACCAAACTTAACAAAGTTAATAAGTTGCCCAGGTAACCGGGTAAAACAGAGGTACTCATATAACATAGAAAGGAAAAGGCTAGGCAGATGATATTAATCATATAATATTTCTCACACATTCGCACAAAGTTGTCATTAGGTCCAAAACTAAGCAGATCCTGTACTATGGGTACTAGACAACTGATAAATGTACTTATATACCTACTTTTTTTATATACACAAGAACACGCAAATTAAGTCAAACACCTATATTCTTGCACCAAAATCTTTGACTTAAGCGATAATCGAACCCGCGATTTCCAGCGTGATACGCAGATACACTTATTAATGGCGTCCAAACCGGTTGTCTTCCAAGGTGGATGTTCTTTCTAAGAACATCAGCCAACTGCGCAAAACATATCATAGTGCACAAACTTCGTGCAGATACAGGCGCACTCTCTATTCCCTCACTCTCATAATCCGACGGGACGCCAATTCGAAACGACCGGAGAAATATCAGGCGCAGAACCGACATGTACTTACTCTCCGATGCACGAATGTATCAAACACTAACTTCGCGACTCCGAACTGCTTTATGAAAGTCTCTTAAAACCCACAAAGCGATTTTGGCCCTAGCCGGGAAACGAACCAGAGACCCGGTGCATAACAGTCGTGGTATGCGACTACTAGCAACGAGCAGATACACTTAATACTACTATACACGCTATCTGACTGTATTATATTCGAGTAGTGAATAGTTTTATTTCTTTCTACTCCCAAAACAATGTTCTAAGTGAAAAGGTCTTATCGGTTCCTGTAAAGAATAAATGGTTCGGGAGATAAGAATGAAGGATTGTACAGGGGGTGAAATTAGAAATGGTTGGGTTTTGGAAAAGATACGCGATTGGATGGTGAGATTAGAGCTGAGTAGAGCTCTGGAATGTGGCTTTGAAAATATTGAGCATATTTCTAAGCAGTTTCTGCACTCATCGCTCCACGTAAAATACTATAAACAATACTCAGCTGCATCTCGTTAAGACGAATTCAGTAAACCATTAATATAATATCGAAAACAGCCGCGGTGGCCTAGTGGTTAAAGAGTCAACCTCTCAAATATGAGTGCGTGGGTTTGATTCCAGGTCAGGCAAGTACCAATGCAACTTTTCTAAGTTTGTATGTACTTTTTATGTATATCTTGGACACTAATGACTGTATTTCGGATGGCACGTTCAACTGTAGGTCACGGCTGTCATTGAACATCCTTGGCAGTCGTTACAGGTAGTCAAAAGCACAAAGTCTGACGGGCGGCCCGGGTAACTGGGTTGAGGAAGTCAGATTGGCAGTCGCTCCTTGTAAAACACTGGTACACAGGTAAATCCCAGCCTGGACCTGCAGTTTAACTCATACTTGAGAAGTTGACTCTTTAATCACTAGGCCACCGCGACTGTTCTAGATATTATTAGTTTACTGAATTATGTTTACTTAGCGTAAAATGAAAACGTTGATGGAAACCAAATATCCTAAATTGGTCAAACTTACGGAGAAATAATTTTGCCAGTTTCGCCTAGCTCGGACGCTCAGATATTATGTAAATTACAACCAGTATTTTCCAATATGTGTGTATCATTATTATAGTCTAAATTATATTTTAATATTTTTTTGCTTGATTAACATTATTACAACAAACACACTTCCTAACCTAAAAATGGAATTTAAAGTGCAGACGCTAGAATTTTCCCAATCAACTTTGAACCATAATATGCTTCACCGATAAAGTTGAAAATCTATTTAGGAAATTTGACAGCTTGATTCTGGTGTCTGTACTATCTCAAATAAATTAAAATTAAAGCTAAAAAGAACATTACATTAAAATAAAATATATACATTACGCATTGAAGTAGTCAGGAAGTATTTTGTGTAACAAAGGTCTCTTCCGGTATTCACGAGCCGATAGCATACAATTATCAGTCAAAACAAATTTGGTAATTCCTGATTTTTTTACTCCTAAAGTTAAAAAAGTAAAAAAAATAAACGTAAGCGTAAAAATATAAAAGGGATCATCACTTTATTGATAACTAGCTGCATTAGGTGATTAAACATTGCCCCCCCCCCTCCCTCAGTACGTGATTGCGTGATACTATGTTGACCCGACCTCTTAGTTATATTCATACCAAATTTGAAGCAAATCCGTGCAGTACTTTTTGAGATTATCCCGGACATACATACAGACAAACAGAGAAAAATTTTAACTTGACTTCGATATCGATTGTAGATCAGGCCCAATTATCACTACATAGTATAAAACAAAGTCGCTTTCTCTGTCCCTATGTCCCTTTGTATGCTTAAATCTTTGAAAATACGCAACGGATTTTGATGCGGTTTTTTTTAATAAATAGAGTGATTCAAGAGGAAGGTTTATATGTATAATAACATCCATTAAATAGTGGAGAAGTACTGTTATTTTTGAGGTTTCTAATGTGATGTCGTAAATAATTACATGTTCACAGTTTTTTAGTAGTGTATTTAGTATCAGTATCAGCATTGCATCCGTGCGAAGCGGGTCGCTAGTTCTTTTATAAAATATTCAATGTACAGTTTTGACTTTTCTATTCATAATGATTGTATAGATATATGTACAGGGTGACTGGTAATTAGTGACCGATAATATAACACGTGATTATACTTATGATTACGAACAACTTTCCCGTGAGTTTCCCGTATGAGTACAATCACGTGTTTAAATATCAGTCACTAATTACCAGTCATCCAATATAGATGAGGATAACTTTGATAATTATAAAATAAGGATCAGTTTTTTGACGAATTAATTAAAATTAATACAAGATGAAGAGAAAAAAATGTGACCGCACTCTAAAAGCGGTAAATTCTTTAAAAATGTCTCCGAAACTGCTAAGCTTTTCCGTGCAATTTGATATGCAAGTGTTGTCGCCTGATAAATATTTATGAGATCTGGCAACACCCGACACCCAGACGTCGCGGGTGCCTCAAGTACTTTGTAAACTGCTTTACATTATCATACTTTAAACTGCTGTTTAGTTTTATTATAATAGAAGATGGTAGACATGGATTTTTTGGTGTAAACTTGGTCAGTAATAAGCGAATGATTATTTTTAAGTTGTATTATTTTTAAAATTTGGGGACGACCAAAGAAACGATGGATGGATTGCGTGAAAGTTGATATGGCTAGAAAGAAGGTAACTTGTGAGATGACGGCAGATAGAAGAGCGTGGAAGACAAAAACATGCTACCCCAAATAAAACTTGGGATAAGGGCGGGAGGATGATGATATTTTTAAGTTGTAGTTGTAATAGTCTTATTGTTAATGCACTAGCATTTCAAGTATAGGTTCGAATCCCGGCCAGGCAAGTACTAATACAACTTTTCTAAATTATATGTACTTTCTGAATAATTATATCTTGGACACTAGTGACTGATTAAATGTGAAGGAAAACATCTTGAGGAAACCTGGACTACAAAGTCTGAAATCACCAACCCGCATTGAGCAAGCGTGGTGATTGATACTCAATCTTTCTCAGTGTGAGAGGAGGCCTGTGCCCAGTAGTGGGACGATAAAAAGGCTGATGATGATCTTTTTGTAGTAATGTAAGCAATAACTTTTTTTTATTATTATGTTTGTTTGTCTGTCGATTTCGGCTAATCTCTGAAATAACTGCAACGATTATGAGGGGATTTTCACCGACAGACAGTTTATATAACACGAAATAAGTACGGGTACCTTTTATCTACGTGCGGAAAGCAGTTCCGCAGGACAGCAAATTAGCTTGTGTTATGGGTGCCAACACAAATGGTAAATAAATAACATAATAATATACTTTAAACGTTTACATTTATAAATACATATTATAACACCCAGACCACGGCCAACAAGCATGTTCATCACAAAAATTGTCGACCGTGCCAAGAATCGAACCCGGAATCCTCATCTCGGCAGTTCGGCATGGTAACCATTGCACCAACGGGGTCGTCAAGTTAAAAATGAAAAATAATATGTTCAGGGCCAGTTTCACAGGTTGCTGATAAGTTCCAGATAGTTTATCTGGCAGATAATTTCATACAAATTCTGTTCCATTTTCCATCTTATTAGTGGCTAATCGTTACCTGTGAAACTGGCCCTTAGAATTGTAAGAAATAGGTAATATAATTGTAATATATAATATATAGTATTAAGTCTAACTTCTATTGTCAATACACGTCGTATAGTTCGTTATAGTAGTTTGTACGACAATATTATATTGTGATAGCCATGATTAAAACCAGTTGCGCACACAAATTATGTCTGAAATTTCAATACATTGTATGCACACTGTATAGACAAGTTATTTATGTAATGAACGGGATGAATTATGGACAAATGGATCAGATAATTATACTACTACTGTGTAACAAACGCCAGCACATCAAGCTATCACATCAAATCCCAATCAACTTTGAACCAGATGCTTCAGCGATTAAGTTAATAGTCTATTAAGATTTCAGATTGTAGTAGCTTGATGGGCTGGCGTGTGGAAAAAGAAACTTTTATAATATAATATAACTGTTATAATATGAGCTAACTTGCAAATAATTTTGTTATCTCATAGTATATTTGCATATTATTATGTTTATACTAAGTGAAATGTAAGTATAATTGTACTGAGGGAACGACACCACGCACGTGGATGAAAAGTAGCCTAAAGTCTTTGTTGATAAATGGGCTATCTAAGACTGAAATAATTTTGCAAATCGGTCCAGTAGTTCCGAGGATTAGCGCGTTCAAGCAAACACACAATCTCTTCAGTTTTGAAACATACATAGGTATGTATTTTTGACTTCTATAACATAAGTGTCTATTGTTTTACGAGTAGGTGCAGACCCCAGCACATCAAGCTACCTACCAAAATTATCAAATTTTCCCATTCTACTTTGAATCGTATATTATGTTTCATTGAAAATCATTTTGGGAAATTTGACAGATTTTAGTAGCCTGATTTGCTGGCGTATGTACGAACGGTAATGTAAGTAATAAAAGTTAAACATAGAATCAACATTCTATATAAAATTTAAAACAAGAAAAAATATAATTTCTTAAAAACATACCATTAAAACCCAAAGTGAAATAAAATACACGAACTTAAAACTCAGAGACGGAAAATATGCAAAGGCCACATCTCATTCAGCCTTGTCGTTATAATAATCTTACACAACTGAGCCCGCATTCCTAAACATCCAAAAGTTTACGTTCTAAAAAGTTTTTATTTATAAAACAAACGAAGATATAAACTCCTTACTTGTTTTGTATAAAGGCCGGAATTCAAAGAAGATTTAAAAGGGGTTCCTACTTAAAACTTGGTTTACTTATGAACTAAAATTTGTTCCCGCTTGGGAGTCAAAGAAAAATATTGGTAGTAACTTTACTTTATCTTGTTTTATCAGTTTTTTGGTAAATAAAGATGTATTTGAATCTCATACTGGTCTGTGAGTATCACATTCTTGAGTCTAAACTAAAAGGAAACTAACGCTAAACTAAACTACACTTCGGTACAGTAGATATAACACGGTTTCGCCTCTGAATACGGCTAGTTACTGCGCCGTTCATTAGACCTATATTGTGTACCACAATATTGAGTTAGCTGCAGGATATTCGACACGACGTCTGATATATTTTTCTTATGTATGTATGTTGCTAGCTGATTATAGTTCTCTTTGATGTTCATTTTAATGCTGGCTGTAAAGGATAATTGGATTCCATTTTTGAAGGTTGACTCATTTTTTTTTATTTGAAATGTTTTTATTCAAGTTTTTTTACTGCTAAGATTTTACCAAGATCTACATCATCATCATCACAGCCTTTTTATCGTCCCACTGCTGGGCGCTGATTAAAGGTGAAGGAAAACGTCTCGAGGAAACCTGGAGTATAAAGTCTGAAATCACCAACCCGCATTGAACAAGCGTGGTGATTAACGCTCAATCCTTCTCCATGTGAGAAGAGGCCTGTGCCCAGCACTGGGACGATATAAAGGCTGATGATGATGATGATTAAATTGGAAAATGATTAAAATTGATAATGAATATCGCTCATAGCGCTTAGATTCATAAAATTTCAAGAAACGAATCTAACTCTATGTACATATAAATTTTGGTCCTTACATACAAAATTGTACAACAAAATTCTGCAAACATTTCTAAGAACCTACAACACAGTCCAGTTGGAGTTCTACTTGTTACGTAATAGTCGCATTCGAAGAACATGGCGGCGATATGTAGCGCTGGAAATTGTAATATTGACTAACACTACAAACATCGTTGACATTTCATTGAAGGGCTTGTACGGGCAGTTTCAAGCACGCTATTAAAGTTAATTGTACCTATTGAAATATACACGGTAGGAGGGGCTGCATGGGTCGATCGATCGTAAGGTTAAGCAACGCTTGGGGCGTTCAGTCCGTGGATGGGTGACCTTCTTGTTATGACGACTTCCTCCATGTTTCGAAAGGCAATTGTTGGGTCCCGGCTGTCATTTGTACATCTTTGGCAGTCGTTACGGGTCGTCAGAAACCAGAAAACCAGACAACCTATCGTACCCAGGGGTAAGGGTTGCCCAAGTAACTGGGTTGAGGATGTCAGATAGGCAGTCACTCCACATTTAACACTAGTACTCAGCTGCATTCGATTAAGACGACCCTAACACAGCTTGGGAAAAAGCTAGGCAGATAAATGAAATATACACGGTTATAACGAGATAAATTCAATAGTAACTTTTGCATACACATACCTTACACTATCATACTTTTTAGTACAGATATTAAAACAAAAATAAAATAATATAGCAAATTGTTTTGGTGCTGTTACAAATAGCAGTTGCATTGCATCATTGAATATAACATTTTGATAATATTATTTTCATCCAACAAAATATCCTTTTTAGTTTAACAGAAAAATACAAAAACAAGCAAGAACAGAGTTGGTCCTTCTGGTCAATTGGTACAAACTCCTAAATTCACAAGTAAGTGCACAATTTCTGCTTTCAAATGTTTAGCTAAACTTTTCTACAGAGCTGTAAATGTAAACAGGTAAGCTCAAATACTGTTACAGCATCGTTAGCCTTCATTGTTGATGTGTGGATTACTTGGAAGGAAAAATGCCACTTCTTCTTCCCAGCAAAAACACATAGAAAGTGGTGGAAGGTGGCAGTTTTGGGAGCTGTCTTTTGTTTTATGACGTTCGAAAAGTGTAGATTTATCAGATTTTTTATTTCTATCAAGAAAGCGATAATTAATTATAGACTGACTATTCATCATCATCATCTTCTCCCGAGCCTTTTCCCAACTATGTTGGGGATGGCTTCCAGTCTAACCGGTTTCGACTGAGTACCAGTGTTTTACAAGGAGCGACTGCCTATCTGACCTCCTCAACCCAGTTACCTGGGCAACCCAGTACCCCTTGGTTAGACTGGCGTCAGACTTACTGGTTTATAGACTGACTATTAAGAGGGCGTATTAAAAATTGTGGTAGCCTAGTGCTTAAAGCACCGGTCTCTCAAGTATGAGTGTGGTGTTTCAATTCCAGGCCAGGCAAGTATCAATGTAACTTCTCTAAATTATATGTACTTTCTAAGTTTGTCTTGGACACCAATGACTGATCGCGAGGAAATCAACTGAAATTGCCAACCCGCATTGAGCAAGCGTGGTGAATAACGCTCAGTCCTTATCAGTGTGAGAGGAGGCCTGTGCCCAGTTATGGGAAGACAAAAAAGCTGATACTGATTTTAAAATAGCTGACCAATGGGTCTTCTTAACCCATCGATTTTCTAATCTAGGTTTTTTGACTGCATACGTTTGTTTCTGTCTAATGATTTGAGTTTGGACTTGTTTTATATAAATCTGGTTCTTCAAACCTAATAAACATACATGATTGTGTTGCTGGGGAGTTTGTTGCGACACTTCTTCTTGCCAGCGTAAACACATAGAAAGTGGTGAAGAGCGTTTTGGGCGCTGTCTTTTGTTTTGACGTTCGAAAAGTGGGGATTTATGAGCCTAATTTGAATAAATGAGTTTGAGTTTATATCAATTATTTTGTTATTAACACATTCCGAGTATTCTAGACTTCCAAATTACAAATAATTTCGTCCCAAAATTACGTTTTAAACAGTATTGAAAGTCAGTTCTTAATAACATCACAAATATCAAAGGCTTTGTTTGCTAAAATACTCTGAAATCAACTAAATCATGATTGATACAAAGCTTTTACGGCAGACAGCCTTCAAACTGTCATAGGCTTCATTTTATTACAACACAAGCTTATTCTATTGATGGCACTCATGAATTTTATTGTATTTATCGTCATCAAAAAAGTAATGGTGGCCTAGTGGATAAAGAGCCAACCTCTCAAGTATGAGGGCATGGGTTTGATTCCAGGTCGGGCATGTGCCTATGCAACTTTAAACAAATGAATGTAGAATAATATTTTTGGAGTTTAGTCAATAAGTAGGCCAGATACTAACAAAACACATGCTCAGCATGTCACTGTCCGTAGCATTCCCGGACATACATCAGACGTGACACATTGGAACCCTGCTTTATGCACGACTAAATGTATTTAGATTTTGACGGCTTTTTACACATATTTTACACAAAAAACAGGTCTTATTGACTGATATTAGGCTGCTAAAAATGTCAAATTTTCCCAATCAACTTTGAACCATAGGCTTCAGCGATAAAGTTAAAATCTAGTAAGGAAATTTGTCAGATTGTAGTAGCTTCATGTGCTGACGTTTATACTTATAAAGGTATATGCTAGAGTCCAACCATGACCACGGTCGGTGCAACTTAGCCGAAACGTTGGGAAAAAAGCGGTATAGTATAACCTTTGTTGCATAAAATATTAATTATGCAGGATTAATAGAAAAACTCCAATATATGCATTAATACTATTAAAGTAGCTAGCATTATCACATACAAAAATTACTAAGTATACCTACTCGAACATGCAAAGACATTTACCAAAAATTAAATACCTATAAACGTATATCATTTATCACCAAAAAACGACACAAAATAACACAATCATGACAAATTACGCTTTGGAAATGAGCAAAATATCTCATCAGTGCCACAGATAAATCTGTAACCACGTTCACAATTTGCCAACCGTGTTATAGATGGCGTGAGCTTCGTTAGGGCTTTTGTTACTCAACCGTCGCGAGCGTGGTTCCGCACAAATTGCACGTCTACACACGTAGCACCGACGTTAGGGGGTTGAGCAATCATCATGATACCAGCATTCGTGGTTCTGAATTTAGTTTCGAGTGCTTCATTGAGTGTAGAATCAATTGATTTCATACTAGGTCAAAAATGAAATACTTTATCATAAATTCATTTTGTAAAGCGTCATAAAATAATTACAGTTTAATTTGTTTCCATTTTTTTATTGATAATATAATCGAAATAATTATACAGAATTAAAAATGATGATTAACTGTGACGTATGTGTTTGTTGCTGCATGGTACATGGTTTAAAATTGTAATAAACCCATGGACTTAATATTACCTATCTAACAGGACTGAGTACTCGCAGCCTAAAAGCGGGCCGAGCAGGATGTCTAATACAGATGCTCTGTGTCATTTTCTAATAGGGCGACCACAATTTTTTCGTTACGTGGGACAATATTTATGTAAAAGCCGCTAAAAGTATTGAATTTTAAACAATTGTTATCACACGTTAGCAAAATCCTGCTCACTCGCCGGAGTTGCATTCAGAATTCTATGTCGAACTTCATGTCATGGTATAGTGCGGTCGATTATTTTATGAAATCATGACAAAAATAGAACAAACCTATACGTATCAATATCATTTTTTTTAATTATAATCAAACATGGCTAAACAAAATTGTTTTGTGCAATTTTTGTTAGAGACCAATTTTCAAACTTGCTTTAGTATCATCAAAATTTTATTTTTGCTAGTATTTCGAAATGAACTACGAGATAATTTGGAAATAAATATTTTTCACTGTAATTTATTATTTGGAATGAAAACGTGGGCACCCCATTAGCTTACATCGCAAGACAAGCAGCCATCATGACACATTCAATAGGTTGTCAGAGTAGTAAATAATTATATTCCCATCTAAAAAAATATATGCATGGGTTTTAAGAAATGAAACACGAAAACAGGCTAAAAAAGATGTACGTTATAAAATAACATCTAATTAAATATTATCTGAATTCATATTAAAAAGTTAAGCTTAGATTTAATATAATAATTTACTATTTGTCTGAAATAATTTCTACCACTTTTAACCAACTACCACATTTTTATCGCATGGCAAGATTTAGAAAAGGACAAATGGCCTTCCATGTAGCTATCTCACTCGGCTCGTTTTGCCTCCTTCAATCCTGGTAGCCAAAATTGAGTCTTAACACAATAATTTAAGGTGTATTTTTGTAACATCAAGTTTTCATAGAGCTCAGTCCTGTTAGATAGGTAATATTAAGTCCATGAATAAACCTTCAAGATTATAATTATGACAGTGTCATTAAAAAAATTCAACCTCTTTTTATTGTTTTGTTTTTTCTTCTGTCATTGTCTTTTGGTCGAATTACGAAAAATATATTTTCAGAAACTCTTTTTTATTTAATAATTCCGTAATATTCCTCAACACAGACACAGGTATTTTAGTATTTATAAAATTAGTAACGATTTTTAACTAACCCAAATCCCAGAGCAATGAATGGACTGTCTTTTATGTTAAAAGAACCATAACTATTTTTACAATTACGAAATTATTGTCGTCGTATGATTGAAACAAGTTTTAGAAAGTTCAACAACCCTTTTAAATTACGCCTATACCTACGGTTCAGATCTACAGGACATTATCGAGCTTCAGGCAATTGTTTACCGTGCGCCCGCATCTTAAGAGAAGTCGTAGGTAGGTATATGTAAGTACGATAATATAAGTAAGACATTGTGTACGAGGTCAAAATCTATATGAATAAATAAAATTGGACTGTCTTTTTGTAATATTAGAAGGCATTGACTAAGTGTAATATGTGTGTACTTATGCGTACCAAATCATTTTTTTTTTATTTGTCCGTCTGTCTATTTGTTCTGAGTAATCTTTGAAGTTTAGTTTTTAGCTGTACTAATTTTGACAGGACTGACACCGACAGATAGCTTATTTAAAAAAAAATGCTCAAGGTACGTTTTACTCTGGGTTCTGAAAGAAATTTCCTATTAAAAACCTCAGGTAACAGTATAAAATATATTTTCATTTTAATCGATCGTGTTTAATTTTAAATTTAAAATATATTTGATGTTGTCTTTATAAATATATTTGATGTAAATACTTGTATTTAATTTCTTCACATAAATATTTACAATATATTTACAAATAAAATATAAATTAATATATACAAGTAAAAAAAAAAACCTTATTAATAAATGGCGTCAAAAAATTCTTCCTCCAATACTTGTATTATATGTATATTTTTTTTTCTTTCCTTTAATATTGTAAATAGTGTTTGTAAATAAGTTGTAAATATAATTCGAAAATTTGATGTTGTTTGAATTTAAAATATGTATATTTTCATTTTAATCGATTGTGTTTATACTACTTTTTCTGTATGGTAATATACTCAACATTTTAAAAGCCGTAGTGCTTAAGTTATTTTGCGTACCGGGTGAACTGATTAAAGACAAGAGGAAACTTGCAGACGGCAACTTTTTATCCAGGTGCAGGAAGCATGGCCCTTAAGACGCAAACAAAACCTCGGGAAACAACTCATTCTTAAACAAATTACATAATCTTCTTACAGATAATGTCCCAATCCATTTACGGTACGATAGTCATCTCCCGAGCCTTTTCCCAACTATGTTGGGGTCGGCTTCCAGTCTAACCGGTATCGGCTGAGTACCAGTGTTTTACAAGGAGCGACTGCCTATCTGACCTCCTCAACCCAGTTACCTGGGCAACCCAATACCCCTTGGTTAGACTGGCGTCAGACTTACTGGCTTCTGATTACCCGTAACGACTGCCAAGGATGTTCAATGAGAGCCGGGACCTACAGTTTAACGTGCCATCCGAAACACAGTCATTGGTGTCCAACTTAGAAAGTACATACAAACTTAGAAAATATGCATTGGTACTTGCCCGACCTGGAATCGAACCCACGCCCTCACACTTGAGAGGTTGGCTCTTTAACCACTAGGCCACCACGACGATTTGCGGTACGATAGTGTCGTATAGTAATATATTCTGGGCGCTCCCCCCCATCGTAAATACCTAGTTACAGGAACACTTCATTAGAGACGCTTCGAGAAAGTTCGGTAGCTTGTTAGTCTTTGATGTGGTTTTAAATTGAATTTGTCAAATTGAAAGCCTTTGTGATTGTTTTGAAACATGGCGTATATGTTTTTGACGGGCATAATTTAATGTGCGACAATTTAATTTTGAAACAATAGACATGAGTGCTTTGTATGCTTTCGATTTGTTGGAAAATTCCAGGGTGTATGGAAAGGTACTGGTATATTTTGTTTACGAACTGAATAACATACATTTCAATGGTGTTATTAATGCAGAAAACTTAAACAGGCCATTGATACGTGTTTAAAACAATATTTGATTTTCTAAAGCACGTGTAACTCTTTGTTTATCTTTTATATCCAATGATATATTATTATATATTTCAATTGCCTCTACACATTTGCACACAGCCGTTTGCGAGACTAATATCACTTCAGCTATACGAAAAGGAAAGGTTTCAAAGCCACACCATCACGTGTAAAAAGTGGTAACAGTTTTTGGAACCCGTTTGCACGAGGTTTGCTTCTTAGTGCATTATTTAATAATTGCTTTAATAATATCACATTTATAGTAAAAACATCTAAGTGATACATTTTTTTAAAAACGCCTCATTAATGCATAATTCTGACAATATCTCCGTGTGTCTGTCAGACTATTACTTTTTCACAGCCAAAATAATGCTTTAAAAAATGGATACAATCCTAGAGCATGAAGCCTATAACCATTGTACTTATTATCCTTCAGACGCGAATAAAATTACAAATAGCTAGTGACCAATAACTCATCAGCTGACTTTGAACTCATACTGACATCTCCTGTCACAGATGCGCTCACAAACATAGATCTAAAATGCACAAACGCTTACATCCGAAACTGTCCGTAGGTTATACAAATATTTATGCGACGAACGCAACGTAGAACGGCCACCAACGGTAGTCGGATGATCTGACAAAAGTGGCTTGTATAGACGCCAGCACATTAGGCTACCCGAAACTGTCAAAAGTTCCCAATCAACTTTGAACCATATGCTTCAGCGATTAAGTTGAAAATCTATTAAGGAAATTTGACAGATTGTAGTAGCCTGATGTGCTGGCGTCTGTACTACTGGCGACTTCCAAGAAGTCCTTTTGGGTATGCATAGAAAAGGTCTTTATTAACCAGTGGTAGTCCTTTTTTTTGAATGAGAAATCGTCAAATGACTCTCGACCTGCTGTAGGTGCTGTAGCCTTAGCAAGCTGTAGTCTTTTTTTTAATGGGCAATCATCAAATGACAATGATGTGCAACTGGTGGGTCTTACTAACGAAAACCCAGTTTTGCTCGTTTTGAAGCTTTTTGTGTGCCAAGGCCACGGTAACTCTTGCGAACAATCCCATAGTCTACTAATTTTCGCCCTAAAGCTAAGATGATGATGATATTGATGAAGGCTGGGAAAAGCACTATAACATATCGGTGGTAAAAGAGATAAGCAGTATGATGTCCATTCAAACTTGTATGACTCTTTCTTCAAAAGGTCATTTCAGACACAAGCCTACATTGCTCATCCATACTTTAGTATGTAATTTCTTTTTATGTCTGGACTTTAAAAGAGACTATGACCCTTGAGTTTGTTTCGGCGTTTCTTCTCAAGGTAGTCAGTTAGGAAATGCCAACCTCATCTCGTTATTTTATAAAAAATGTGTTGAAGTGTAAAAGTGTTGATTTCAACCTATTTGCAAAATAAATATCATTTATTATTATCATGATGTGAAAGATTGAAGAGTGAATGAGACTGGAACATGGAAGAGAACATGAGACGAACCAGCAAAGATAGAGCTCTTGAAAAGAAGAAATGTATAAAAACAAATCTCGTTACTAGAGACTGCGCAACGGGCATAATATGTGCGAACAAAATAAGTACGAGTATTGCTTAGACGCGTCAGATGAGGTCGGCAAAGTTTGGACGAGACCTGTACTTGTACCCATTGAAACCATCAAAATATTCTAGAAGCACAGTCTGACGAAAACACAAACAAACACATTGATCAACTGGCGCTTGTCACGTTAACTTAGTTTTGTAAGTTGTTAGACTTTGGCGTGATTTTATATTGAATTTGTCAAATTCTAGTTTGATGAGAGCATTGATTGCCGTTTATTTTGATAAAACGCGAAATTTGGGGGGTCAACTTTTGATGTTATTCAACTGATGTTTGGGAGAAGTAGTTATGTTAATTTTTAGTTTTTAACTAAGCGTAGAAATATAGCTTGTAAATGAAAAGTTAAGCGTCTAAAAGCAGGCCTTGAGTTATTTTAGTCAAATATACAATTATCGTATAGGTAAATAAACTTTGTCTAATTTTATTTTTTTATATAAGATAAGGGTCAGTGTTTTACCATGAAGCGACTGCTTATATGACATTCTCAACACAGTTACTAGGGCAACATGATACCTCTTGCTAAAACTGGTTGTAGGACTTTTCTGAAGACTCTTGAGTCCATAACGACTGCCAAAGGTTTAAAATTGGCAGCCGGGACCCACTAATTTAACGTGCCATACAGAAAACTGAGGAACTCGTAATGTCATGGTCATCCATTCACGGAATGACCGCGCCAAGCATTGCTTAACCTCACGATCGAGCTCCTTCCATAACATACATAAAATCGATCGGGCACAAAGGTTGATATAATAAAAATATCATATAGAAAACCTGTTACGAAAGAGAAATGTAAATACAAGTCGTTACAGACTTTATTTAGTTTACTTTCTTCGCTTCGAAACCAAACATACATGCATAATTTCCTTATACCCGTAACTCGTTGCTGTATTTCAGTATAACTTCGGCCCTAACATTTCAGAGGAAAAACAATAATACAACATTATTTATTAATGTACTATTGTAATGTAGAAGATGTGTGTTTTGTTTTTTTTTTATTATTTTATGTAGATTGTTTTGTTTCACGTTTCTGAGTCATGAAGATTAATTTGTAGTTGAAAACGTATGGTTTTTTCTTTGTTATTCGCGGTATAAGTTTAATCTGACTGCCTCGTTGGTCTAGTGGTCACAAGGCGCGACTGCTGTGCACGGGGTCTCGGGTTCGAATCCCGGGTCGGGCCGAAATCGCTTTGTGGATTTTGAGAAACTTTCATAAAGCAGCCTGGAGTTTGGAAGTTGGTGATTGATTCACCCCTGCATCGGAGAGCACGTAAATGTCGGTCCTGCGCCTGATCTCTCTCCGGTCGTGTCGGATTGCCGTCCCATCGGACTATGAGAGTGAGGGAATAGAGAGTGCACCTGTGTCTGCGCGAATGCTTGTGCACTATAATGTGTCCTGCGCAACTGGCTGATCTCCATAAAAGAGAACGGCCGCCGTAGCCGACAATCGGCCTGGATGCCATCATCATAAGTTTAATCAACTGTAACAAATCAAACAAAATACATACATACCGTTGATTTAAACTGTCATAGTCAATTTTGAATTAGTTATTTCGAGATTGCTACATCCACCTTTGCATACATGTAGGTATGAACCTTTTTATTGAGATCCCGATATTTCGGCACTGCTGCAAGCGCCATGATCACGGTGTAAGTGTCGGTGTGATCGGGGACTCTATAAAAAGGTACATGGTAGCAATCTCGAAGTATGTATACAATTCAAAAGTTAATGACGATGACAGTTGAAATCAAAGGTATGTATGTATTTTGTTTGAAAATTTGTTAGAGTTGATTAAAGTTATTACGCGAATAGTAAAGGAATAACAATAAATTTTCATTTTTTCTGTGTTTGTAACAATGTTATTATAAAAAAACTTAAACAGACTTTTTTTTTCTAAGCCAATATTTTCCCACTGCTGGGCAAAAGCAAAAGTTTTAAACAGACGTTTACTTCGTGTTTTGAAAAGTCTGAATACAAAACATATTTAAGCATATACATTATCAAAAATGTTATACTGTCGATATCAAGATATATTGTTATTTATTTATAGATTGTATGAAGCCGTTTACATACATAAAAAAAAATATTTGTAAAACAAAAAACAATCGTATATCAGGACCGCAGTTCCTCGCTTCAGGCAAGACAAGGCTTCATTTCGTTAATATCTTGGCGATTCCTTACTACGTAAAGACGCCAGCACATCAAGCTACTAAAACCTGTCAAAATTTCCTTAATAGATTTTGAACTTTATCGCTGAAGCATACGGTTTAAAGTTGAATTGGAAAATTTGACAGTTTCGTGTATTTTCGTGGTAGGTACAGTTACATATAATGTGGGTATTTATATTGTTATTTTTCTGTTATTGATTTCGGTGAGGACAAAAAAATAAAACATGAAACTCCTTAGGCATTAGGGTAAATATACACTGATATATACAGTGTGTGTTACGTATTAAAGTTAGGGTATTTACGTATTATAGACTTTCAATGATAGGATTTTTTGTAAATATCCAAAATAGAACTCCTCTGCCTTGCCTTTTCCTAAGCTATGTTGGGTCGATTCCCAGTTTTATCCGGATGCAGCTGAGTAGGTACCAGTGTTTCCATGGAGCGACAGTTTATCTCACCCCATCACGTCAAGTTGCCCGGACAACACAATACCTTTTGGATACTGGTTATCAGACTTTTTGGCTTCTGACTACTCATAGCGACTGCCTTCCGTAACACGAAGGATCAAAAATGTCATGTCAAAAATGATCACCGGACCGGCCACGCTGTTACTTAACTTAACCTTAACCCCACGAGTTGCTCAAAAAATAAACAAAGATATTGAAATCAGTTTAATAAATTAGCCAATAACTTTCACATAATCCATCCATCTTTTCTTTGGGCGTCCCCTTCCTCTGTCCTATCCATCCACCTTGATGCTCAAAACCCTCCTCACAATATGATCCTCATTCTTTATCATCACATGCCCGTAGCATGATAGCCGGACAACACATAGAATTTCGGTTACAGGAGCCACTACCAACCTTCCTCTGGAATTTATCGCACGTGAATTGGCGTAGCAGCTTGATAGTACAGATGCCAGCATAGGAAGCTACTACAATCAGTCAAATTTCTTTAACCTTTTGACCGCCATAGTCACGTATAGATGACAAACCAAAAAGTGCCAAGCACGCCACAAAAATTAATAGTGAATTTCAATCGATATAATTCCAAACTCATTACTATATTGTCTAAGCTTGGCGCTGAGGGCACGTCTTTCTTTTTTTGACGTGGCGGTCAAAAGGTTAATAGATTTTCAACTTTATCGCTGAAGCATATAGTTTAAACTTGATTGGGAAAAGACAGTTTCGGGTAGCTCTACGTCTATTTGTAGGTACTAATCCGACAAACCGCATAGCTTCTACATACATATAAACCTCTCATTACACATACATACAGATCATATACCATTAATATCCAAACGCATTTCCATAGCGAATATGAATATTTAATATTCATATTTCTCAAAGTAAATGCATCGAAGTGTACTAATATTGCGGTTAAGCTGTTTACCTAACGCATGTACGTGCTAAGTTCGCCTATTAATATAATGATACAATATTCCTCACACATTCACACAACGTCATCGAGTCCTAAATTAAGCTGAGCTTGAATTATGGGTACTAGACAACAGCTGATTAGTGTCTACTTATATCCATGCCTCGTTGATCTAGTGGTCGCAAGGCGCGACTGCTGTGCACGGGGTCTCGGGTTCGATTCCCGGGTCGGGCCGAAATCGCTTTGTGGGTTTTGAGAAACTTACATAAAGCAGCCTGGAGTTGGAGATTGATTCGCCCCTGTATGGGAGAGCACCTAAATGTCGGTCCTGCGCCTGATCTCTCTCCGGTCGTGTCGGATTGTCGTCCCATCGGACTATGAGAGTGGAGAATAGAAAGTGCACCTGTATCTGCGTTAATGCTTGTGCACTATAATATATTCTGCGCAGCTGGCTGATCTCCATAAAAGAGAACGGCTGCCGTAGCCGACAATCGGCTTGGATGCCATCATCATCATCATCAGACTTATATACTTTTTTGTAAATACATACATCATCATATTACCGCCCCACTGCTGGGCATCAGCCTCCTCTCACACAGAGAGGGATTAAACGTTAATCACCACGTATGCTCAATGCGGGTTGGTGATTACTAACATGTTATACATTAAATAAGTGGTTAAAATTTTAGGCCGCTTTTTATCCGGGAAGCTTGTGATAAATAAAAAATATATTTTAATCATTGAAAGCCGAAACAGTATACTGGGTGTAAGGGACAGCCCTCCACACCCTGTATTAATAAGTCTAGTCTTGTACAGACGCCAGCATATCAACCTACTTCAATCTGTAAAATTTCTTTAATACATTTTCAACCTTATCACATTAACAGAAGGTTAATATTCGATTGGTTAAAGACAGATTCGGTTAGGTTGACCTGCTGGCGTCTGTTCCACAGAGTCTACGACATGTTGAGTTACGTAATAGAGCTGTCTCCGAACCAATTCTTGTCGAAACCTTAATACACTACGATACATGTTAGTTAATATTGATTCTAAGGACTAAACACACAGAAAATCTAATAACACTGAATGGGAATTTCTAAATGAAATTCTTCATATATTCAGACATTTAGCTTCTCTCTGAAACTATTGAACGGAAAATTCATTATACAATTCGAACAGAAAAATATATCTTATAAAGTATGTATATTTAATAACAGAAAAAAAATAGAATTCATTAAAAAATCCTGCATAGATAGACAATATTGGCTGAACTAAATTAACTGCGATTGCAAGAACGAATGGAATTAATGAGTCTTGCAATCAATGTAAAAGTTCAATTCTTATTTTTTAAATTCCGAAGTAATTTGTTCGTGAATTGACATTTCAATTCCTTTAAGGGTGTGGACATAGAATCCGCGATTGGTATTTCAAATTGTATATTATTCAGTATCTTTTAAAAAAGGAAATTGGTTCGTTCTAGGTACCTATTCTTAAAAACCATAGTGAATGGTATCTTTTGTTATAACTAAATTCCTAGTTCTCTCTTATAACCTATCTTATAGAATGAAGATGACTAGAATAATTTGTCGACCCCGATGGCACAATGGTAACCTCGCCGAACTGTCAAGTTGAGGGTCCCGGGTTCGATTCCCGGTACCGTCGACATTTGTGCGACGCGCATGCTTGTTGGCTCTGGTCTGGGTTTTGTAATATGTATTTATAAATATTTAATATGTGTAAGGTATTATGTAGTTTACTAGTTGTGTTGGCACCCATAACACAAGCTAATTAACAGCTTACCTTAGGGATAACTGACCTTGTATTAAAAGGTAACCGGATATTATTATTATTATTTAAAGCAATGTTAAATATCTCTATTGATGGATATCACGTCCATTTACATCATCATCTCCCGAGCCTTTTTCCCAACTATGTTGGGGTCGGTTTCCAATCTAACCGGATTTAGCTGAGTACCAGTGTTTTACAAGGAGCGACTGCCTATCTGACCATCTCAACCCAGTTACCCGGGCAACCCAATACCCCTTTGTTAGACTGGCGTCAGACTTACTGGTTTCTGACTAGCCGTAACGACTGCCAAGGATTTTTAATGACAGCCGGGACCTACAGTTTAACGTGCCATCCGAAACACAGTCATTGGTGTCCAAGATATTCTTAAAAAGTACATACAAACCTAGAAAAGTTGCATTGGTACTTGCCTGACCTGGAATCGAACCCACGCCCTCATACTTGAGAGGCTGGCTCTTTAACCACTAGGCCACCACGTCTTTTTTTATCACGTCCATTTACTATAACGATTTAACTTCGTGGTTCTCTTGGCCCCAATCTGAATTATTTGTATCCCACCGAGTTGGGAATCAATTATCTTCATAACCAGACGAATTCGGAACTGAATGGAATAAGAGATTCTTATTTAAAACCGTTTATTTTGTATTGTTTTGTTATAACTTGCGAGTTATTTGTTGACTTTATAATTGAGCTTGTATTAGTAACAGCTGTAGGAGTTGGTTGAATTAAATTTAGCTACCGTTGAGCAGTAAATGGATAACCAGTGACCACTTATGATATATTGAGAGTTATTTCTATAGCATTGCGTTTGGAAACTAGCGTGGTCTCCTCCCCTCGGGTCGTGAGGTGCCCACGCCATAGGATATATCACTACATAGTATAAAACAAAGTCGCTTTCTCTGTCCCTATGTCCCTTTGTATGCTTAAATCTTTGAAACTACGCAACGGATTTTAATGCGTTTTTTTTTAATAGATAGAGTGATTCAAGAGGAAGGTTTATATGTATAATAACATCCATTAAATAGTGGAGAAGTACTGTTATTTTTAAGTTTGAGTTTTTCTGTAGTGTATTTAGTATCAGCATTGCACCCGTGCGAAGCCGGGGCTGGTCGTATAATATATATCGGGATACCTTTCTACACACGATCGGTTAACCAAGGTAAGCTATTGATTAGCTTGTGTTATGGGTGCTAACACAACTGATAAACTGCATAATAATATACTTTACACATATATGTTTATAAATAGATATTTTAATACCCAGACCACAGCCAACAAGCAAACTCATCACACATAATGTCGACTGTACCGGGAATCGAACCCGGGACCTTCAGCTCGGCAGTCCGGCTTGGTTACCATTGCGCCAACGGGATCGTCAATGTCGTCAACTTTTACCAATATTTTGAGAGTCATTTCAGTCAATAACCTATCAAAATCTTGACAAGTCGGTAAAAATACGTACAGACGCCAGCACATCAAGCTACTACCATCTGACAATTTTAGCTTAGCAGATTTTCAACTTTATTGCTGAAGCATATAGTTCAAAGTTGGTTGGGAAAATTTGACAGTTTCGCGTACAACAAGCTAAAATCATTCACTGTATTATGCAATTTGGATAAAACGAAACGCGCGAAAACCCTGTTAATCACGAGTACCTATATTTGCGTCAAAATTCAAAAGCCCCATAAAATATTAACGTAACAGCCTTACCCTTTTAAGGTCACAAAATCCCAGACATTGCAAAAATTATAAACCCAGAACGCTGTTAAAAAAAAATCGTTCTCATTACAAAATTTTTTTCAGCGTCAAAGATTGAATATCATATACATATAATAAAACAGTAAAAATACCGTGTTTGTACGCGCTAATCTTCGGAACTACTTGACAGATTTGAATGATTATTTTTTTGTTGTATTTGTGTTAGGTCTGGGCAACATATAGGCTATAAATTATTTTGGAAACTTGAACACCTGATTCAGAACAGCAACAGACCAGCGAAACTATAAGAGATACAGAAATGCTGCCATAGCAAAAACTGTTCCACGTGATGAGCATTTTTTGCTGCGAGAATAAATTTGAAGATCTGGAACAGCTGTTGTTGAACTCCAAGAGCCCAGCTACAACATTCGATATCAGACATTTCAAATCTTCGATTTTGATGACCCCATAGTCGCTGGCATAAGCGATACGATCCGCATACGAAGTTGCGGGCAGAAACTAGTAATATAATAATATAATATCCCTCACACATTCATACAACGTCATCTAGTCCCAAACTAAGCAGAGCTTGTACTATGGGTACTAGAAAACTGATAAACATACTTGTATACTTTTCTTTTGTAAATACATACATATTATACATAGAAACACCCAGACTAAGTCAAACACCCATGTTCATGCACACAAATGTTTGACTTATGCGGGAATCGAACCCGCGACCTATAGCGTGGCAGGCAGGTTCACTAACCACCACGCCATCTGGTCGTCTGAATGAGTGAATGAAAGAGCTAGTGAATGAATGGATTAACTGAGCGTGTCCACGATTACTTCGTGTATGGAAAAAAATATAAAAAAACAACAATTGGCACCATTGTTTTAAAGTCTGTTTGTATGCAGTCCGATGACGTGTGTCGGGTGCAACGTCAATTGTTTTAAAAGTTGGTGAATGTATTTGAAAATGAGTTTGTGTTACGTGTTGCAATTTCATTGTAGGTGCCACCTGCCACCTGTGTGTTTTGCATTCGATTTCTGTATTGTATATTATTATTTTGTGTTTGCTATCATATACAGGCGCATCAGGTTACTACAATCTGTCAAGTTTCCTAAATAGATTTTCAACTTTATCGCTAAAGCATTATGGTTCAAAGTTGAATGGGAAAATTTTACAGTTTCGGGTAGCCTGATGTGCTGGCGTCTATACATCTTTATATTGTAAAGATAATTATATTGTAAAGATAATATTATAAAGATATGTACATCTTTATATGTCATTAGGGGTAATCATGCCGTATAGATCAATTAATTTTCGGCCATGGCGGCCGTTCTCTGTAAGGAGATAAGCCAGCTGCGCAGGACATAGTGCACAAGCATTTGCGCAGACACAGGTGCACTCTCTGTTCCCTCACTCTCTTAGCCTGATGGGTCGGTAATAGACGCGACCTGAGAGAGATCAGACGCAGGACCGACTATTACGTGCTCTGGTGTATCAATTACCAACTTCCAGAAGCCGGGCTGCCGATTTTCAAAAATCAGCATGACGTGGAGTCAAAAGCTAAAAAGTCTAGCAACTAGTCTTACCGAGGGGTTTCGGGTTGTCCAGATAACTGGGTTAAGAAAGTCAGATAGGCAGTTGCTGTGTGTAAAACATTGGAATTCAGAAGCCGAACCAAACATAATATGTAGTTTGGGACCAGTTTAATTTAGGCAATTGATAACGCAGGCAACAATTTTGAAAATGCATGCATTTGGTCCAATTAGAGCCAACAGCTTTAATTTACGCTAATTAGGTAAATAATGAGGTATTGATATAATTTTAATAAGTAGATACTAAAATTGAAATTTGGTTGTCCACCAACCCTACACTAATCATCATCATCATCATCCCAAGTTTTATTTGGGGTCGGCGCAGCATGTTTTTGTCTATCACGGTCTTCTATCTGCCGTCATCTCACAAGTTACATTCTTTCTAGCCATATCAACTTTCACGCAATCCATCCATCGTTTCTTTGGTCGTCCCCTTCCTCCTTATCCATAAAATATCTGCCAGCTCTCTTCCCCTTCCAGTCATCGTTCCTACGTTCCAACTAACACACCTCAGTCTTACTTCTCTCACACTTCAAGCTTGCTTCTTACCAGCCCTACACTAATATGATAATAAAAAATATATTTGCCCTTATCCTTGTCAATATTTCGTCAAAAAGATAAGAAAATATTTGCGTTGCTCAATAAAAACATTAAAAAAGGTTGCCCTATTAAGGGAACAAACTCTCTAGTAAATATTGAACGATCCCAAAACTAATGAAATAGAAAATAGGGATACTTGAATAAACATGTTTTGAGCGAACTTAATGTTAAACAATGATCAAAGCTTACTTACAAATATTAATTAAAACTGAGGCAGCGACTAAAATCCATGTAAAGTACATCTTCAGTGAATATCTGGAACAAACAGAGAATTATATTTATATTTACTTATCTATCTATATATATAAAAATTTATTGCTGTTCGTTAGTCTCGCTAAAACTCGAGAACGGCTGAACGGATTTATCTTCGTGGAGGTCTAGGGAAGGTTTAAAAGGTAGAGTAGGGAAGAACGGGAGCGAAGCCGCGCGGACAAAAGCTAGTATTATATAAAGAAGTTAGAGGTAAGGAGATGCTCGTGGCTAAGTAACAGCCGCACGGGTCGATTGATTATAAGGTTAAGCAAGACTCGCGTCTTCGGTCCGTATATGGATGACCAGCTATGCCTTGATGAGTTCCTTTGTGTTTCGGAAGGCACATTAAATATGGTTTCTATGATATCTAAATGACAGTCAGGTCATTTTGAACATGTTTGGCAGTCGTTACAGGTAGTTAGAAGCTATAAAGACTGACGACCAGGGTTTTCTTGGTAATTTGGTTGCAAAAGTCAACCTACTGAGCTGCGTCCGGGTAGACTGAAAGGCGACCTTAACGTATTCCGGAAAAAAGGCAAGGCAGATAATCATTGTCTGCCTAGCCTTTTTCTCTTTCTTGACGATATTATAAAGGAGTAAAGTTTGTGAATTTGTGACATACAAGTAATAGGGGTAATCTCATAATAGGGGTAAATTTTGTACTTTGATTTATCTTTTTCCCACAATATAGTATGGTAGCTAAGTAATTATTCCATATAAGAATTTCGTGAGAATAACTATTTTTATATTAAGTGCTATACTTTCTCATCTGGGTACAGCTTCAGTTTTCATCAATCAAGGTATTGGTTTAAATTTGACGGTACCCCGACATGAAAGTGCAGCGCGTCGTATTTTTTAAAGTTTTTAAATGTAAGATTTTTGCACTGGGGTTTTGGTTTTTAAAATAACATTATATGCATTATAAAATAAATTTGCATTCAAGACTACTAACAGCGATAAAGCGCTGTTTGTTTCGTAGAATCTTCGCTAGTGGAGCATCGCGGTTTTAACATTTCGGCTTACACAAATTAAACGCAAAACTGTTCTTGGAAATGAATTACTGAAATGTAGAATGTATAATTCTTTTTCATTAAAAAAAAACTTTTATGTCTGGATTTTTTACCTATCAAATTTTAATGACCTCTACAGTGGGTGCAGCTGGAGGGAGTGTCAGACTCTTACTGACTAAAACTTACTTTGTTTGTTCTGGAGGTCTTTGTGTACCAGGGCCGCAGTAAAGGCAGGTTCATATCTGACGGAACATGCGTTGCGTATTATCGGTCGCGTAACGCCAGAACAGACAAATGTATAGACAAACACTTGACCGTTCACACTCAACCGATGATACGTTAGTGCGACTGATGATACGCTCGGCGTATTTTATGTCAGATATGAACCTTCCCTAACTCTTTTGAGCAAACTACAAGAACAGCCTACTTCTACTATCTCTCTTTATAAAATAATGTAAAACTTTGCCAATATAAAATAAACTATAAGTGATAAGAGCAAAAACACCTTTCTTTGTGCAGAACACAGATTTTTGTTCATGTTTAAAATTACTAAAAAGATTTAAATATTTAGTAAACACACAATTTAAAGCTTCAGACGGGACATAGGCTACTTCTTATCCTGGTGCAAGCAGTAGTTACCTGGTACCTTCAGGCTACGGGTAGAACCACGGGGAACAGCTAACAGATAATAAACATCTACCTATTTTATTATAAAAGGAATAAATAATAATTTCCCAACTATGTTGGGGTCGGCTTCCAGTCTAACCGGATTCAGCTGAGTACCAGTGTTTTACAAGGAGCGACTGCCTATCTGACCTCCTCAACCCAGTTACCCGGGCAACCCAATACCCCTTGGTTAGACTGGCTTCTGACTACCCGTAACGACTGCCAAGGATGTTCAATGACAGCCTGTACCTACAGTTTAACGTGCCATCCGAAACACAGTCATTGGTGTCCAACATATACTTAGAAAGTACATACAAACTTAGAAAAGTTGCATTGGTACTTGCCCGACCTGGAATCGAACCCACGCCCTCACACTTGAGAGGTTGGCTCTTTAACCGCTAGGCCACCACGACTGATAAATAATAATTACAATCAAAGTAAAATGTGAGCTGAATCAATTTTATGTAGTCAATGTATGAATGTTACAATTTAAATTCAGTATTGGTAACTTTTGCAAACCACTTCGCGATTGTATTGAATAGCTTTTATGACCAAACAGAAATATAAATTGCTGCATTTAATTTCAATACCTTTTTGCTGTTGCACTATTTTTTATTTTTCAAAATATAATATTGTTTTATTATACAGATATTTAATGTAACTGAATATCTCTGGATGTTTTTATATTATTAATACATACAGCTTGTGTCATCGTCCGTACATCCGACGACAGGCCTGTGTCGGCGACGTGTATTATACCACGCGACCCTCGAAGCGATGTCAGCAACAAAGGGCCCCTTAGGACCAAGGTCTGCCTAGGCTGCGGTTTGTTCGCAAGATATACCGTGGCCCTGGCACACATGGACCTCCAGAAGGAACATAGTGGGTTGTATTCAGAGTCTGACACTTCCTCCAGCTGCACCCAGCTGGAGGGGTCATGTGATGATTTCCTACAAAAAAAGCCTATAGTCTTCGTCGAGTTTTTTTAAATACATCCGAGATTTTTTCATCCGAAGTTTAAACTTACATAACAAGTAAAAAATACACTAATAAATTATACACAGAAGCTTTTAGCAGAAAAGGTGAAATTAAAAATTATTAATTAAATATTGCCGTTGAAAAGGGAGCTATATTTAGCATTAAATATCCGTTCCGTTCAATGATCAAAGACAGACTACCCTAATAGATCGTGAACAGCACCCTGTATATATTTTTAAATACATTATACATTATCTTTACGCTGATAAAAACATTCTTTTGATGCAATATCAACTGGCTTTTATCAATATGTTGGTGTCGGCTTCCAGTATAACCAGATGCAGTTGTACAGATGTCAGCAGATCAAGCTACCCGTAACAGACAAGTTTTCCTTATTAACTTTGAACCATGTGCTTCAACGATAAGAAATTTGACAGTTTGTAGTAGCTTGATGTGCTGGCGTCTGTACCTCTCACGTGAACATTTTGTAGGTAGATACTCGTTCCTTATCGAATCGAGTATTCAATCGATACATATTTATAGATGGATTTATCGTTTTGATAGCATTGCTATAGCCTTCAGTTAGCTTCCACGGGGTCGCTTCAAAAGCTTTGTTGCATCTCGACACAAAATAACAACGAACTTTTTATTCAGGAATCGATTTGAATCGAAACTTGGAACTTTGCGGAGTTTTCAATCAAAATGCTTTGGAGGAAGTTATTTTTTTTTTCGAACGTGCTGTTGTAGGGAGGTACTTTTATTTGTTGCTCTATAGATCAAAGCTTTAGGATATCAGATTTGTGAAGATTCTGCTTTGTTTTGGTGTATTTTCCGTAGCTTAATGTGCTGGGGTCTGTATTTATTCAAATTATTTTGAGATTTTGGTTCTCCCACCACGCATCACAGCATCCAAATTCATACATTATTAAAAAATACGTGCTGACACAATATTTGCGAAGTTTGAACAGGTCATTCGTATACAAATGATATTTCGTTTTTATAACATCGATGGCATATCTTTTATCGATTTTATTGCTTGAAAAAAACATAAAACCCTACAATTTATTTGTGGTACGGTTTTGTCGAAATAATGCCGTCATTCTGTTTCTAAAGTCGGGGTGGCCTAGTGGGTAAAGAGCCGACCTCTCAAGTATGAGTGTGTGGGTTCAATTCCAGTTTAGGCAAGGACCAATGCAACTTTTATAAGTTAGCATGTACTTTCTAAGTATATCTTGGATATCAATGACTGTGTTTCGGATGGCACGTTAAACTGTAGGTCCCGGCTGTCATTTAACATCTTTGGCAGTCGTTACGGGTAGTCAGAAGACAGTATTGGGTTGCCTGGGTAACTGGGTAGAGGAAGTCAGATAGGAAGCCGCTCCTTGTAAAACACTGGTACTCAGCTGAATCCGGTTAGACTGGAAGTCGACCCCAACATGGTTGGGAAAAGGCTCGGGAGATGATGACATGATGATTCTGTTTCTAAAAAGGCTGGCTAGTTATATTTTACCTTTGATGACGATTTATTTTTAAATCGTTCCAATATGGAATGTATGTATTTTTTGGATTGCGTTCTAAAAAGTTTATTTATAGGATTTAGATAGTGAAACAGTTTATTTTTAGCATTTCTGCGTATACAGGTTTGCGTGTATTTTGTTTGTGAAATCGACTGATTTAGTTCTATAAAATGTTGCGATGCGAAAAAATGGCAATAAAATTTGAATTGGGTAGTTGACTAGGTCAAAAATAAAATCCAATATGATGTTGATTTGGTAAAGTATCTTAAAATAATGTCACTTTCATTTATCATTTTGAAGGATAAGATAAGATTTTTTTAATTGATTATTTAAGTAAAATAAGTATATACTATGGTTTGATGTGAAAAACTTGTGACATCATAGTTCTACTTGCTCTTTGCAGCCATATTGTTTTTCACACAAAACATCCACCATACGACTGGGAGCCTTTTTTTATCGGAGGGAAATCATCATGGACTATCTTCCGCCTGGGGTGAGACGGAGGGGTGTACCGGACTCTTACCGGCTAAAACCACCCCGGTGTCTCCACGCACGTGCGCGCGGAGCCGCGGGAATCCAGATTCTTCCGCAGCATACGACTGGAAGCCTAACCCCAACACTGTTGGGAAAAGGCTCGGGAGATGATGATGACATTCATCAATCCTTTAGTCATGCCCTTCCTATATATCCAACTCGCCTTTCACCACATTATTAATAAGCTGGAACTGCTGCAAGCAAAAATTTGCAAACAAGCATATCACAACGCTACGTCTTTAAAAAACTGACATAAATTTATTCATGAGTCGCTGATCGCGTTCCAGATAGGTCCCTTGTGGTTTTATCACCGTGTTTACTGCGGGTACGCGGCGACAACGCTGCGGTTACGCTGGTAGTAAAATGGCCGCAGTAAAATTTGTAGATTTTGTTACTTACGGTGACTTTTACGTAAGTCGGATTCAATATAAAAATTTTAGGTATACTTACGTATTATTTTTAATTGACTAAGTTTTTGTAGAACTGTTATAGATGACTTTTAATTTTAAAATACCTTTCTCACTGACTGCGGCGTCTTATCACAGAAATGTCAGCAACAAGGGATAGAGCCAGGGTCTGCCTGCGCTGCGGATTGTTCGCAAGAGATACCCTTGGCCCTGGCACAGAGGGACCTCCAGAAGGAACATAGTGGGTTTTAGTTAGTAAGAGTCTGACACTCCCTCCAGCTGCACCCTCTGTGGGAAGGGTCATTTGATGATTTCCCAAGAAAATAAAAACGGTGTCTTAGCACTGTAGTGATCGGATATTCGGATATATATAAAGTAAATGCATAATGCCTGAAAAGCGATGTTCATATCCTTATTTTTTCTTGGAGTGTAGTTTTTATATAATTTCACTGCACAAACGGTCATTTTTGCAATTTTTTATGAAATATTTACGACATAAATACGCGACAAATGTCTGTCGCGTAATGGCGGCCTGTGGGCGGGGTTTATGAACGAAGACACTTTTTTGATGTCACTGATCATCAGGCATTTTGACAGCGCGTACTAGGCATCTAGACTGTCTTATATCGATGGCTATAACTATACTGAGTTGTTGCAAACAGTAAGTTGTTCGATTCCGAATGAAAACTAGTTATTTTTAATATTTACATCGCATCCATTCTATGACGACAATAACGAAATTAATAACCTCCTAAATAAATTATACCCTACATTACCAAATATACCCTGAAAACAACGATAAACATTTACCCTCTCCTTGTAACATCTAAGACGCCATTGTATTCAAATAGGCTTTAACGAAGTTAATTTACATTGTACTAACGTAATATCTAATTATGTGAGTTGAAAATTCGATTTTGTGCCTTAAGCATTAATTATTGCTATCCTAATTGGACTAGAATTAATTTTATTACGATCACTGTACGGTTTTAGGGAAATTTTGAATAATCCTGACTTCTGATTCGGTTTGATCGACCTTTCTGTAAATTATGACTGGCTATTCCGATTTCTTATCAAGTGGTAATGACAAAAAAATACTTACTCTTAAGTTTCGATTTTATTTAAGATCGTAACATCTAAATAAAATCATTAATATATTTTTACTACTAATAAAGAAACATCTTAGTTTTGTCAGAATATTGATCATCTCAAAATGAGTCATAGACACGTGTATAGAAAACAATGCATGGTAAAATATATCACACTTACATGTATAGAAAGGCGAAAGTTTGTGAGTGTGGTTGTATGTTTATTACCTCTTCACACCCAAACGGCTGAACGGATTTTAGTAAAACTTTACAGTAATATAGCTTAGACATCAAAATATCATATAGGCTACTTTTTAACCAGGCGTGGGAATAGTTTCTATAGGAAACGGGTAAAACCGCTGGCGAAAGCTAGTATTACATAATCAAGTCTCGTCGGCCTCGTAGTCGCATAGCACTGCCTGCAATACAAGGCGTATCGGGTTCGATTCCCGGGTCGGTCTGAAATTGCTTTACGGCTTTTAAGAAACTTTAACAAAGCATCCCGGAGGCTGGAAGTCAGTGATTGATACACCCGTGCACTGTAGAGCAAATAAATGTCGGTCCTGCGTCTGATCTCTCTAAGGTCGTGTCAGATTGCCGTCCCTTCGGGCTATAAGAGCAAGGAAATAGAAGTCGTTCTGGACGCCTTTATTATTATTTTGGGGAAAACAGTTTAAGTTCTTAGCTCTTGGCTAGTTTTTACTGCATTTACGGGCTGGTGCCCAGTAAATGTAGTATGTTGGGTGTGTTTAATGTGTAGATGGATGATGTGGAGCTATCTCATTTTCTTCCAACTGCATAAACTTTCTAACTATGCGACAGGTATTTAGGATTGCAGCTTTTTGGAGCAGAATGTAGGTAGAGTCTTTAATGTCTATTAATCTGAGGCTATGGTGGAGATAATTAGGAATGACACCAGTGGTGGAGACGACTATGGGTATTATATAAACTTTGTCTTGTCTCCAGATTCTGGTAACTTCTTCTTTAAGTTCTGCGTATTTGCTTATCTTCTCACCTATTGTTTTTTGTAAATTATGCGTGTTAGGGACTGCAATATCTATAAGGTAGGTGACTTTATTAACTTTATCCTGCAGGGTTATGTCTGGTCTATTATAGTGGACGGTCCTGTCGGTGAGTATAGCGCGGTCGTAGTATAGTTTGTGTGTAGTATTTTCTAAAATTGTTTGAGGTGTGTATTTGTAGTAGGGTGTGTTTGTGTCTTGTATGAGTTTGTGTTTGAGTGCTAGTTTTTGATGAATGATATTAGCAACCTGGTTGTGTCTGTGTGTGTAGTCTGTCTGTGTGAGTGTTGTACATGCACCAGTGATATGTTGTATGGTCTCTGGTTGTGTGTGGCATTTGCGACATTTGTCGTTAGTTACTGTTGGGTCTTTAATAATATATTTCCTATAGTTTTTAGTGTTGATAATCTGGTCCTGTATAGCTATGATAAAACCTTCCGTTTCCGGGAAAAGGTTACCAATTTTGAGCCATTTATTTGATGCCGTTGTGTCTATATGTGGCTGTTCGAGATCATGCGGGTGGCGTCCATGCAGGACTTTCTTCTTCCAGTCTTCTATCTTTTGTGTTTGTGGGTCAGTTGTGTTGTTGCATTGTGTGTCTGTTTGTTCGTGTAGGTTGAGTGGAGTGTAATTGTGATCATTTATAGTAACAGCTTTGTGAATGTTGCTTGTGGAAGATTTTGTGTGAAAGAATGTTTTGAGTCTACTAATTTGCTTTTGCCAAAGGTGGTAAATGTCTATGAGGCCTCTCCCTCCATTTTGCCGTTTGATGGTAAGCCTTTCTATTGCGGATTTAGGGTGTAGATTATTGTGTTTAGTAAGTGTAGTGCGTGTGTTTCTTTCTATTTGTTGTATATCGGTTTTGGACCATTTAATAACTCCAAATGAGTAAGTTAATATCGGGATCGCGTAAGTATTTAGTGCCTTGATGAGGTGTTTTCCAGAGAGTTGTGTTTTGCATACAGCGGTTACTCTCCGTTTATACTCTGTGTTCAGTGTGTTCTTAATAGCTGTATGGTCGATACCTTTTAGCTGTTTGTACCCTAAGTATTTGTATAAATCTGTTGGTTCCATTGCTGTGATTGTGTCTGTAGTGTTAATAGTGTAGTCGCCTGGTTTTATTTTCCCTCTAATGATGTGAAGTGTTTTGCATTTATCCAGCCCAAACTCCATGTTGATATCTTTGCTAAATTGTGTCGTAGTGTCTATTAACTGTTTCATTTCTTTTTCTGTTTTAGTGTATAATTTGATGTCATCCATATATATAAGGTGTGATATTGTGGTCTCGTCTGTTGTAGTGTGTTTAAGGGTATACCCGGCTTTACAGTTGTGGAGTAGGCTAGACAAAGGGTTCAGTGCAAGGCAAAACCATAAAGGGCTTAGGGAGTCCCCTTGGTAAATACCTTTCCTAATAAATATCTGTCTAGTTGTAATTGTGTTGTTGTTGTGATGTAATTGTAGTGTAGTTTTCCAACGGGCCATAATGTGATGCAAGAAGTCTATTATTTTTGAATTTATTTTATATATACGTAATATTTGAATTAACCACGAGTGTGGGATACTATCAAAAGCTTTTTTGTAATCAATATAAGTACAATGTAGATTTCTATTTTTGGTGGTGGCGTGTTTGTGGACTATTGAATCTATAACTAGCTGTTCCTTGCATCCCATGTGGCCTCGTCGACATCCTTTTTGTTCTTCTGCTATAATGTTGTGGTGTTCTATGTGTTTGGTGATTTTGCTTGTAATTGTTGACGTTATGATTTTGTATATTGTGGGAAGGCATGTGATTGGTCTGTATTGTGAGGGTTGTGGAGAGTGCTGAGACTTTGGTAGCATGTAGGTTATTCCAGTTGCAATAAATTCAGGTATGTTCTGTCGTCCTAAAATTATGTCTGTGATGTTTTTGGCTATAATTTTATGTAATGAGTCTAATTTTTTGTACCAGAAATTGTGTATTTTGTCAATTCCAGGTGATTTCCAATTGTGCAGTTTTGCTGTAGTGTTGTTTATATCAGATTCGGAGATTTCGGTAAATTCCATTGATTCTATTGTACTCCATTTAGTTTCTTCCTCTATTATCCAGCTAGCTTTATCATTATGTTGAACTTGTTCTTCCCAAATGCTACCCCAGAAAGTCTCTAGTTGTTCTGTTGTTGGTGTTTCTGTGTTTGCGTCAGTTGTGGTATCTGTTTGTGTTTTGTGTAAAAGTCTGTAGAAGTTTTTTTCGTTATTAGCAAACATGGCGTTATCGTTTTTGCGTTCTTGTGTCTTTTTATATCTTCTTAACCTATGTACTTTTAGTGCGAGTTTTTGTTTTAATGTGTCCAAGAATTCTTCAGGTTTCCTATTGTCATTTTCATGTCTAGTGTGGGTGGCCATGTTTTTAAATATTGCCTCTACTCTTTTGACTACTTTGTTAGACCGGTTGTTATTAATATATTGTGTTAATCTACCGCAGTCAGCTCGCAGTTTTTCTATATCTCTTTCGAGTCTCTGTTGCCATGATGGTTTGTTTGTAACTTTTGGCCTGGAGCTGCCTGTGTATTCGGTGATTTTATAATTCAGTTCTTCAGAAATAACTAAAGCTGTGCAATAGATTAATGTATGTACGTCTGACAGTTTCGTGTTTTCAGTAATGTATTGATTTAAAATGATTGTGTTAAATATATGTACTAAATGAGTGAGTTTTGGTGTATATTTGAGTTTGGGTAATTTTGGGCGAACTGCAGGGTCCATCCCTGAATATTGTGTTAGTGCTGTTTTAAACTTATCATGCATTACTTGAATTTGTGTGTCTGTTAACTGATTTTGATTGAAATTTTCTAATATCTCTATATCATTTTCTACTACAATGGTTAAATTATCAGTTTGTGTAAATGTGTGTGTGCTTTGTGAGTATGCATGTGAGTGTATGTAAGATTGTGATTGTGTGCTAGGTTGCGTTTGAGTGGATGTGTGTGGTTGTGTTTGTGTGGTGTTTTCTGTTGGCATATTATGTGTTTCAGGTGAAAGATTATGATTTAAGTCTTCTAACTGTAACCGCACTTCTTCTTTCAATTTGTCTATTTCTACTTGAGATAAAAGTTTATTCCTAACTATTGCCCTTCTTTGGTCTGAGATGCGTTGTTCTGTAACATTAATTTCAGGATACTGTCGCGTAAAAAGCTCATGCAATTGTTGCCTGTATGTGGTCATGTCTGTTTCTAATTTAGTGATGTGGAGGTAGGTTCGCATGATAAAGGTGTTTACTTCCTTGCTCCATCTCATACGAACTCTTGGTTTTCCAGCCTTGGTGGACGCGGGCAAAAAGGCGCTAGCCCCCCGCGCAACATTCAAGGCTGGTAAGGGTGGATTAGTGCTGATACTAGTGTTGGGTGGTGATCTAGGTGTAGGGGGTGACGATGGTATTGATGGTGATGAATTTCTGGAAGGTGTATATGATACTGTGCTAGGGCTAAATGGTTCTAATGGACTATCTGTACGGTCTGTCGGTCTGTCACCATCGTCACTGGTGTCGGCTGTAACATCTTTGTCGGTGGGAGCCCGCCTGTTCAACTCCTCACCGCTGACGGATCGCATGCTGTGACACCCAGCGCCAGCTCCAGGTGTGCCCCGGCGATCGCCCCCGGGCAGCGGCCCTAAACGTTTACTTCTTGAACGAGTCTCCATGTTTAATGGGTTACCTTTGCCTTGTTAGCCGTATAAGTTTCGATTGTATACGTGTCCGCCCCCCACGTGGTCTGATGTTCGACACGGACGTAAGGTAGGATTTTAGGGGGCTTATTATTATTATTATTATACATTTATATTAATAAGGCACTCATACAAACATGCCTATCGAAACGTCGCGTACAAAGTCACTTTCAACATTCCTAAAATGAGTACAAGACTCCACTGAAAGATTGATAAAAGAATGACACCAAAAACTATTACAGTGCTCCCTGGAGCCTCAGAGACACTACGAAAAACGCAATATTCATTGTCTATTCATAAAACAAGAATAAGAAAGCTCCGTTGCCGAGTTATACGTAACAAGTCACTTAACCCACGTCAGAAATTATGACAAGTGACATCCGACAAAATAATAGACTGTCATACAGTCGTATTATTTGTATCGTGTCTTCGTAACGAGATGTCCGGCGCCTGCCATGAAAATCATAGCAACGTGTTTTTCTTAGAAATGTTTTTTGCTATGTCTTTTACGTAAGGATTGGTGCTTTATCATTTTTAATGATGTACGGAGATAAAAGTATAGATGTGGATGCTGTTATTCAAATATAAACACGTTCGTTTGATAATTTGTATGTTTATTCTGTTTGAGTCAAAAAAGAAAAGCTCGTGAACGCAACACGTTTTTGTGACAGACAGACTGACATGACGAAATGACAAGGGTCCATTGTTTCACAACGCAGGTTGTATATGTACAGCAGTATGGCGGCCAAGTCTAAAACTCAAAAATGAACGAACCCTTGCTTGACAGACAACCTAACAAAATAATTAACTGTAATAAATATTGCGTACTTATTTTTTTATGGATTGATCCAAAATTTTCCATGGAGGCCATTTTCCTTGTTCAAATATTTTGTAAAACTTGTACCAGGATAATTAGGGGTAAGTACGAAGGTTTTGTTTATCGCGGAAGGAAAGGACATAATTTATGTACGGATGCCAGCACATCAAGCTACCCGAAACTGTAAAATTTTATCAATCAAGTTTGAATCACATGCTTTAGCAATAAAGTTGTAAATCTATGAAGGAAATTTGACATATTGTAGTAGCTTGATGTGCTGGCGTCTGTACACCGTGAAATAAAGATTGCATCATAGAAAAATCTGATGAGCCTATCGAGGTCAACTAATCGATAATTTTGCTACTTAACTATTATAATTTCCATTTCCCAGACCACTAAGATTATTACACTTATATTATAACTAGCGACCCGCCCCGGCTTCGCACGGGTGCAATGCTGATACTTAATACACTACAGAAAAACTGTGAACGTTGTATATAAAAACACACACACATTAAAAAATAACAGTACTTCTCCACTATTTAATGGATGTTATTATACATATAAACCTTCCTCTTGAATCATTCTATCTATTAAAAAAAACCGAATCAAAATCCGTTGCATAGTTTCAAAGATTTGAGCATACAAAGGGGCATAGGGACAGAGAAAGCGACTTTGTTTTATACTATGTAGTGATAAGTGTTTGTGTTACTATGTACTTCCTTCTCTCTATCTTTCTACTAATGCAGGTCCGTATAAGCTAAACATCAAGATTACGTATAGGCTACTTTTAATCTGGACAAAAGGCATACACAGCACACTTTCAAGATACACGCGGAAAACATAAACTTTCTCTAAAGTCGGGTACCTAATAATAAAAGCCCGAACAAAATAATACGTAGAAAAAATTCAACCGAGTAACTACAAGCAAAATCGTAGCGTGTAATGATGCCTGGTCAGATCCTCGTTAATATACAGATAAAGCCGGTAACACATAGCTTCATAGTAGACCTGTATTGAAGCCAACCCTAGGGAAATTATTGGCCGAACACTAAATATGGCACATGATTTATAGTGTGTGCTACCCTTAATTCAGTTTGAATTTCATTGAAGCTCATATTTTGGAGAATTCGTGCTTCGGGTAACCGAAATAAGGTTATTGACACTATAGTTTTTTACTAGCTGTCCCCAGCGGTTTCACCCGCACCTTTGGTCACTGCACCGCTGCCGTGTGTCTTAGCGTGATTGTATATAGCCTATAGCCTTCCTCGATAAATGGGCTATCTAACACTGAAAGAATTTTTCAAATCGAACCAGTAGTTTCGGAGATTAGCGCGTTCAAACAAACAAACAAACTCTTCAGCTTTATAATATTAGTATAGATTTAATGTTCATTCTGTCTAGTCATGTCCCCAGCTGTTGGGGTCGGTTTCCAGTCTCACCAGTGTTTTACGTGGATTCATTGAACCCAGTTACCTGCACAATCCGATACCCCTTGATAAGACTGGTTGTCAGACTTGTAACGATTGCCAAAGTTGTACAAATGGCAGCCGGGACCCACCAATTGAACGTGCGTTTTGAAACAAGGAGGAACTCGTCATGACAAGATGGTCGATCGACCCGTGCGGCTTTTACTTAGCCACGAGCACCTCTAACCAAAAAGTCGTGTGAGTTTTATCCATGTTTTATCTATATGTTATTACTCAAAAACGAAAATTGGTGGGAATGTAACTTGGAACCAGGGGACTTTTTTTGTCTCCCTCAGGGTACGAGAATTAGTTCCCCCGGGACATGAATAAAACCGTGGGGATAGTATTAGTATAGATAAATAATTTTCTGAAAACCTCATCGAAATCGGTTCAGCCAAACGCGAAAAAACCGCGGACATACATCCATTGATACATAAAAACATACAGATGTACATACATACACACTTACGGGTCAAACAGAGAAGCTCCTTTTTTCGCTTAAAAAACGAACTTACAATACCTAGAAAATGAGGCAAAAACTTACTTTCCCACATCTTAACAACTACAATAAAGGAAATAATAAATTATAATTAAACACATTAAGAAATACGCCAATTAAACTATCCATAGCAACGTAGGCAATTATAAAATCAAAAGCTATTATTTTAAACCTTGAAATTACCTTTGGAATAAACAATTCCCCGAAGAATAATTTAATTTCGTAGCAACCAGTAATGTTAATAGGTAGTCTAAATAGCTCAGTTTATGTCTAAACGAATTAAATTGAAACAGTAAGCATTTATTCCCTTATAACATTATAATATAAGGTCTAATAAAACTAGGGCATCATATTTTTACAGGTCATCTAGTACATGCAAAGGATCATGTTTACTACAAAAAGTAAACGTATTATGATCCTTTGCAGTAATTACATATCAGTAAGGTGGGTTTTGTCACACGGAATTAAAAACTAAATATTTTCCTAAACATTAAATAATAATCCTAATATAGCTATTTCTTTTTATTTCAGATAGTATAATGTATGTTACATTAATTAAGCAATTAATACAAGTTACATAAAAAAATCTGTTAAATAATAATTTTCCTAACTTTTACAAATAATATTAATCAATTAATCTACTAAATTAATTAAAATATCTAATAGAAACTTCTATGATCACCAATATTTTTTCACACATTCTTCAAAATGAACCCTCAGTGGTTTGAGGGTAACCAAAAAAATTGAAAATAAACCCTGAAATACCATTCGAAACCCTCAAAAGGGGCACGAAAAAAAAAATACCCAAAAAAAAATCTATCCCCTTCGTATTTTATTCAGCACTTTTATAGGCCCGGCCGGAAGGGTACGAAAGACCAGGGTCCGAATTCTATAATTACATCCTAAAGGTCCAAGGGGGTATAGACCCCTCTTTTTACATATTCATAGGGGAAATTGACTTCCGTTTTGGGGTAAAAGGAACTCGCCGAACAAATCCACTGAAAGTTTTTAACCTTTTCTGTTATATATTTTCCAATTGATGTTTTTTTATTTGTTGCGTTGCAGGGTTTTTGAGTAGGAACGCGAAGAGTTTTCTAGTAGATAATTGATAATTATCATGACATTATTATGACAAAGTCGTGGTGGCCTAGTGGTTATATGTACTTTCTAAGTTGATACTTTCTTAGTTTATCTTGGACATCAATGACTCATTAAAGGTGAAGGGAAACATCTCGAGGAATCCTGGACTATAAAGTCTGAAATCACTAACCCGCATTGAGCAAGCGTGGTGATTAACACTCAATCCTTCTACGTGTAAGAGGAGGTCTGTGCCCAGCAGTGGGACGATAAAAAGGCTGATGATGATGATGTTGACAATTTCACTAATTTGCACTCAAGTTTATATTTGAAAGGCAATAGTTTAACTTTTCTCTCAGCGTTTTTTCGCAATAGTGACACGCTACCCGAAACTGTCAAATTTCCCAATCAACTCTGAGCCATATACATCAGCAATAAAGTTAAAAATCTATTTAGGAAATTTGACAGATTGTAGTAGCTTTATGTGCTGGCGTCTGTACAAAATGACATTCACTAATTACAATATCAATAAGAATTGACATGGTCGACTTATGGACATACAATTGCATGCCTTTCTGTTCCTTATATCACTTAAATTATATCCTTCAACAATTTCTTCAATATTGTCAGCAATTTCTCAACGTCATGAGAAGGTCGTAGCCTAGACTGTAAGAACATTGAGTTACATTTTAATACCTTACTGTAATATTTTTTCTCTGAATACTGTTCAGATAATTTATTATAAAGTTACTAATGCTATAAACAAGAAGAGTTTGTTTGTTTATTTACTTAAATGTACTAGTCTCAAGAACTAATGATCGACACCAGGGGCGCCAGTTGTCGAGGGATGACTCCCGACAACCGTAGGCGCGAATCTGTGGCCAGTGAGATTTGGGTGGCTCACCGTCCGTAAGTCTGAGGACGACAGGTCCGTGTCGGCGACGCGTTCTGCTCCACGCGCTCCTCGAAGAGTAGTCAGCAACATCTGAGATGCCCCTTAGGGTCGAGATCTGCCGGAGTTGTTCGCATGTACCGAGGCCCTGGTACACAAGGACCTCCAGAAGGAACATTAGTCTGGTTTAGTCAGTAAGAGTCCCCTCCCTCCAGCTGTAACCTAAGCGGAATAAGCGGGTCTGCTAAGGGGAAATATTTGAAAAAGTCTCCTAGTGTTAGATAGCCCATTTTTTCAAGGAAGGCTATAGACTACTTATTATCTGCAGTAAACTCGAAAAAAATCCGCTGGCAAGAGCTAGTATCTCATAATTTCAATTAAATGCATTTTCTGATTGATACAATTTTAATTTGTCACGGTAGTCATTTGTTTTATTGCAGCTAATTAAATAAGAAAACGAGAAAGAATCTGTATTACATAGTTGCACGAGTCTATTGATCGAGGTTATGCTGCACTTAGCGGGGTCGGTCTGTAGATGAGTGGAACCGAGTATCCTGAAAAAGACCGTAGAAGGACCATTAAAGTCAGAGTACTCACTACTTAGAATTTCAGCTTGCATTTGTTGGCACTTTAAACTGTAGGTCCCGGCTGTCATTGAACATCCTTGGCAGTCGTTTCGGGTAGTCCGGGTATCTGGTTGCCCAGGTAACTGGGTTGAGAAGGTCAGATAGGCAGTCGCTCCGTGTAAAACACTGGTACTCAGCTGAATCCGGTTAGATTGGAAGCCGACCCCTATTATATATGGTTGGGAAAAGGCTCGAGAGATGAATGGTATGTGACCATAAAATGACACATTTTTAGAGGTAAAAAAGGCTGACAAATGACTGGTTTTGACTGCCCCATTAGTAGTTGCGAAGTACGACTGCTGTCCACAGAGCCTCGGGCTCTCGACCCTCGGGTTATGTTGAAATCGCCTGTGCCGTGCAATCTAGAAGTTGGTAGTGAAATAACGGTGTCTAGAGAGTCCGTTAGCCTGGTTTTTCTCCTGTCATGTCGTAGTGCAGTCGCACGCTTGCTTACTATAAAGGCCACCACCACCAGTTGCTGATAAGTTCCAGATAGTTTATCTGGTAATTAATTTCATACAAATTCTGTTCCATTTTTGAATTTATTTAGTAGATAGTGGCTATCCGTAACCGGTGAAACTGGCCCTAAATCTTCTTAAAATTCATGTCTCCATATTAGACCAAGCAACACCTATTTATTCAGCCAAAGATTAAGTATTTTTGTACAACGCGGCAATGTTGCCAGCCCCTTGGGTACGCTTCCGTTTGATTGCACTGAGACCGGTTTTTTTCGACACCCAATTTCAGTTGAAGGCAAAACTTTATTACAGCTTCTTATTTATGTTTTAATTAGTTATATTGCTCATTAAAATTGTAAAGAAAATCAGGCTGGGGTTGTGGTATTGTTCAACACAGTAACCACGGCCCTAGTACACAAAGGGTTTCAGAATGAACAGCGTTTTTGGTTTAAGTCAATAAAAGTCTGAACCTGCATCCACAATAGAAAAACAAACGAAAAAATCTGTTATTAAAATATCATCTAATATCATAAAAGACGTGTTAGTTACACTATTTGTATTTCAAGAATTGATTGCCTCGTTGGTCTAGTGGTCGCAAGGCGCGACTGCTGTGCACGGGGTCTCGGGTTCGATTCCCGAGTCGGGCCGAAATCGCTTTGTGAGTTTTGAGAAACTTTCATAAAGCAGCCTGGAGTCTGGAAGTGGATGATTGATTCACCCGTGTATTGGAGCGCACCCACCAGCGTGCATTCCAAACAATGGATAAACTCTTCATGACTAGATGGTCACCCATCCACGGACCGACCACGCCAAGCGTTGCTTAACCTTGTGATCGATCGACCCGTGTAGCTGTTACTTAGCCACGAGCTCCTCTGATTTCTCGATTCTTTTTGGAATATGCATTGTAAATTAAATTAACATGAGTAATTCCTGTAATCACAGTATTAAATTATTTATTAAATTGATTCATTGGTTGTCTGTCGGTTGCATATTAATTCTTCTGGGTAATCATATGACGTTCATTTATTAAATCATTTGGTACTGCGAAATAATAAGTGAAGGCTAATTAATTATAAATAGTGGTGTACCGTTCGTTATCGATTAAATTTAAATAATAATAATTATTTTTATTACGTGGGTGAAATATCGAACAAGATATTAAGATACTTTCAATAAAATTATTTCTATGCAGTTTCAACAAATGTGTTATGCGTATTTCAAAACCTTATTTATGAGTTTCAAATAGTTCATGAAACTACACTACATTTAAACCCAGCCATTCGTATATGTATATATAATAGTATAGTATACGTAATATAGCGGGGTAAGCTACTGATTAACTTGTGTTATGGGTGCTAACCCAACTGATAAACTACATAATATACTTAACAAATATATATATTTAATAAATACATCAACAATCACACAAATGTTGACCATGACGGGAATCGAACCCGGGACCCTTAGCTCGGCAGTCCGGGGTGGTAACCATTGCGCCATCGGGGTCGACTTAAAAAAATTATCGCTCTAGTATCAATCACGACTATATCAAGTTTATTGGCTACAATATTCTCGTCAGATTAATTACTGTTAATTATTACAAATCTTATATAATTGCGACAAAGATATCAAAGATAACATTGACCAAGAACTTGAAGGATTTTGACCGGCAATGTGTGTGTGCAATTCAATGCATTACGTAATAAATACCTACCACACTTGCAAAAACCAGATCTCAAATTGATACAACCTCATTACCAGTTTGGTATACCGAGTGCCAACGTTGGACGTACAAAGCAAAAACGCTTTTTATTTGAAAGAAAAAAAAAATGTTTTTGAATATGGAACAGTGCATTTGAATTTGGAAGAAGGTTGAAACTCCACGATGATGGTTAAGGTAGGCAATGGTCCTGATCTTTCAAAATGTCGTTCTCTTTTTAAACGTTTATCGGAGCAGTTCCAACTCGAGGCCCCTTGGGGATAGGGTCTGTCTGGGCTGCGGGTGGTTCGCAAGAGTTACCGTGGCCCTGGCACACAGGGACCTCCAGAAGGAACATAGTGGGTTTTAGTCAGTAAAAGTCTGACACTCCCTCCTCAAAAAAAAACAGGCAAAAAACAGTTCCAACTCCATACCTATGTATAATGTGTGTGTGTTATTGTTCGTAGATGTATTGTATCAATGGTGTACAAACAATAATAATCTTTTTATTTGTTTTTTGTAAATCATCAAATGACCGCTCCCGCTGTGGGTGCAGCTGAAGGGAATGTCAGACTCTTCGGACTAAAACTCACTTTAGTTCCTTCAGCAGGCTTAGCATGGCAACCGTAGAAACAAGTTTTGTTTACCGGAGATTGGATATAATGACAGAAAAGTGACAGATTGACGTAAGATTTCTTTTGACATTTTTTGAAGTAATTTTTCTTTTCTTCGATTGACATAAGGCTACAAGTGATTATATACGAGGTGACAGGTCGCGCCATGCTCGGGCAGAAGCCATGTTGACTTTGACAGAAAGAGCTTTGTCTTTTCTTGGCAGAATAGATATAAAATCGCCATGCTAAGCCTGCAGGAGGTCTTTGCATGCCAGGGCCGCGGTATCTCTTGTAAACAACCCGCAGCCCCGGTAATTCTCAGAAGAACTCGTTCGATGATGAAATACCATACTTATTCTAAGAAATCCAATCAGGAAGTTTTGTTTTTTAAAGGGAAATACATTTTTACCTGTTATTTTACTTTTTTTTTTGTTTTATAGAGTAATTATATATAGGTACAATTGTTTGTCGAGACAGTTCGTTAGTTGGTTATTGTAGTTTATGTGCAGTTGTAGTATCTACTGCTTTATATAAATAACATAATATTGTTATGTAAAAAAAATCTTGTAGTGCAAGAATTTGAGTGACAAGATATTGTTCACACTGTGCATAGTGTATTTAATTAAAAGAGAGAGAGAGAGAGAGAGAAGAAAAACTGTTACATTAATATTTATTATTTTAATCTTTTTATCATTTTTATATAATAAGCCAAGTGGTCAAAGCACCATCCTCTCGTACGAGCGTAGGGGTTTGATCTCAGGTCAGGCAAGTACTAATGCACCTTTTCAATTTTTATATAATATTATGTACAGCACGTCAAGCTATACGAAACTGACAAATTTTCCCAATCAACTGTGCACCATATGCTTCAGCTATAAAGTTGAAAATCGATCAAGGAAATTTGACAGTTTGTAGTAACTTGATAGTACACATAATTTAAGTATATCTTGGACACCAATGGCTCATTAAAGGTAAAGGAAACCTGAACTTATAAAATCTAAAATAACCCGTATTGGGCAATCAACCTTCCATTCTTTGGGGGAGGGGCAGCAGCAAATAATATTAAAAAGTAATTTATTCAAAGTAGTTAGTACAAAAGACAGTCCCCGTAAACACCCAGCGTTCACCACTTCCTATGTATTATCGCTGGGAAGAAGAAATGGTAGAACAAACTCCCCAGCAACACAATTCTGTCTGTATGGTTTGAAGAACCGGTTTTATACAAAAAAGTGGGACGGTAAAAAGGCTGATGATTAAATGATAAGTATTAATAAAAAAAGACATTCATTTACGTGTTTTTATGTATACCTGTGTTTCGGATGGCACGTTAAACTAAACACGTCCTGGCTGTCATTGAACATCCTTGGCAGTCGTTACGGGTAGTCAGAAGCCAGTAAGTCTGACGCCAGTCTAACCAAGTGGTATTGGGTTGCCCGGGTAACTGGGTTGAGGAGGCCAGATAGTTGCTCCTTGTAAAGCACTCAGCTCAATCCGGTTAGACTGGAAGCCGACCCCAACATAGTTGGGAAAAGGCTCGGGAGATGATGATGATTCATTTACGTATACATAAGAACGTTTTGTTGTCTTTCATACTGATCATTATTATAATTGTAGAACTATACAATTATATAATGTGTAGTGTGTGCAGACCTTAGTGTGTCAATATTATTACAATTGCATATCATTAACGTAAATTATGCAAAAAAAACTAGATATTGGTTATAAATTATGCTCATAGGTACAGACGCCAGCAGGTCAACCTCATACAATATGGTAGGACTGAATCCGACTCACACTTGACCAGTTTTCTAAAATCCAACAAATAAATGGCATTTTTTTTGTTGTTAAAATAAATTTATTTAAATTTTTGTTGCTAAAATAGCTTCTATAAAATATGAAATAATTACATGTATATTTTTTTTCCTCGAAAACTCCTAGAAAAAAAAAAAATTTTTTCTACAAAAAAAATATATTTTTGTCATGGACGCATAAGTTTTGGTGTATATAAACAGTGTTCTATAAGCAGTCCTGAATAATTGAGTTTGGTAGAAAAGGTTACTTTCTACTATTAAATTTCTACCATTGCCCTTGGCCAATCTATTTACGTCTAAGATCTAAAATAAATCTAATTCTAATACGAGAGCTAAACAAATTTACATAGAATCCGTCAAATTTACCAGCAGCGGACTCATTCCCGGGAAATTTGAGCTCTCAATCGGATCCAATTGTTATCAAATAGACGTTTATTTGATACAAATAAGCTCTAACGTAATTGTTATTGATCGGACGATAGACTGGTTTCACAGAAGATGCATTGTTAGCACGATTGTTAATAATTTATTCTAGACTAGCTGATGCCCGCGACGTTGTCCGCGTGGGCATTAGGTGATTAAACCTTCACCTCCCTCCCGTACGTTATAGCATGATAATATGTAGCCTATATGTTGACCCGACCTCTTAGCTATATTCATGCCAAATTTGAAGCAAATCAATGCAGTACTTTTTGAGATTATCCCGGACATAATTATGTATGTACATACAGACAAACAGACAAAAATTCTAAAAACTATATTTTTGGATTCGATATCAATTGTAGATCACGTCCTAATTATTATTTTTAAAAAATATTCAATGTATGTACAGTTTTGACTTTTCTACGATTTTATTATAATGTATGTATATGGATTATATTTTTGTTAGAAAAAAAAATTACTGGATAATGGATAAATTATTGAATCAGGCGTTAGTTTGCGGAAAACGAAGACAATTCCTGCTCAGCAAGGTTGGTTGCAGAACTTGCTTCCTTTTTTTCGTGTGCGTGGGAGGGGTGTGTTGCGTCACATCCAGCATCCAATCCTGGATTTTTGTGTCGCGGAATTAAAACTAAATATTCTTCCTTACATTTAACGATACTAGTTTTTTTTCCTTGGTTTCCTCGCGTCCTGACTTCTCTTGGACGAATTTCACTTTTACGGTATTAGAGCCCTCGCAGCACATGAACTGTCGGTCGATACCAAGCTATCCGTAACTATCATCCTAATCAACTTTAAACCATAATGCTTCAGTGATAAAGTTGAAAATCTATTAAGAGAATTTGACAGATGTGCCATAAAATCTTCTATCTTTAAACGAGAAAACTTTTTTAATAATTGAATGATTACCTTCCATAATTTAAAAGAGAACAATACTAAACATCAAGTTTAAATAATTAATTAATCGTCAATAGACGGTTTCTTATCTCAAACTAATAACAAAGGGTACACGATTCCTTTTGATTCAAAATTGGGGCAAATACCGGACAGCTAGACCCTTTCGCCCCTCCTAATTATGAAAACAATAATGTGATAATTATTTACAGCTTAAATATACAACAATGGCGCTGAAAACCGCTTAGGAGTTATGAATAATAGAAGGTGATACGTGGAATGAAGAATATTATTTGCTGGGCTTGATCCGCCACCATGGTCCTATCACCGCTAGCTAGACAGGTAACAAGATCATGACTGTGTACAAATTGATAGACATGTTTTACACTAATTATTAAGTTGTTTAACACTATTTAAACACATAAAACATACAGACATTGACATTTCAAATTGATAAATCACACGAGGGTTTTACAAAAAAACCTCTAATACGCTGTATATTCATTGCTCCAACCACTAGGTCGCATAGTGCGACTGCTGAGCACAAGGTCTCGTGTTCGATTCCCAGCCCGGGCCGAAATTGCTCTGTGGGTTTTAAGAAATTTTCACAAAAGCAGCCGTGATTGTTACAGTCGTGCATCGGAGAGCACGTTAAAGTCAGTCCTGCACCTGATCTCTCTCCGGGCGTGTCCGATTGCTGACCTTGGTCGTGTCTGCTGCTCAAATGCTTGTACACTATTATAATGTCCTGCGGAGCTGACTGACTGCCTTTAAGCTATACGACTGCCAATAGTAGTAGTTGGCATATTGCGAGGGATCTTAATATTACAACACATAATACTCTACTCAGTACAAATCTTTCTGAATAGCTACATTCACAGCTTCTTACCCTTGTACGCGTCGCGAGAAGATCTTATCTTGTATAAAGAATCTTTCCACTTAGATTAACAACATGCGATCGAGATTAGACTACCCTAAGGCCGTAACACTTTATTGTATCACTTTTCTTTATGGTAGCGTTTGTACGGCAAAATTGTTGACCCCCCCCCCCCTATTTGGAGTAGAATTCGATTAAATCCGTAGTCCAATCCAATCTGTAGTGTTTTTTTGTAAAGTAGTATGAAAATGATTATGAAGCTTAACGAAGTATATTGAGACTAGAAGAACAAGAAAAAGTTACCAAATCATGAAACATAAAATTAAAGTACAGACGCCAGCACATCAAGCTACTACAATCTGTCAAATTTCCTTAATAGATTTTCAACTTTATCGCTGAAGCATATGGTTGAAAGTTGATTGGGAAAATTTGACAGTTTCGGTAGCTTGATGTGCTGGCGTCTGTATCAGCCTCTTCAATTCTAAAGATTCCAGGTCAGACAAGTACCAACGTGACTTTCTAAGACTATCTTGGACACCAATGACTGATTAAAGGTGAAGGAAAACATCTCGAAGAAACCTGGATTATAAAATTCTTCTTACCATCCCCTCTTGAGTAAGCGTGGTGATTAACACTCAGTGCCTCTGCATGAGAAGAGGCCTGTGTCTAGCAGTACCATGATAAAAAGAATGATGATGATGAATATTTATTTTAATCTATACATATAAAAATGGAATCCCTATTTCCCTTGTACACACCAACACGCGTGAATGGCTGGGATTGAAGTAAGGTACACACATAGTCAGAGAAAGGACATGGGCTACTTACTATCCAGATGCAGGAATAATTCCTTTGGTCGGCAGGCGGAACGGCTTGAAACAGCTAGTAACTAATGAAATTGATGTCAAAACTATAAATATCTAAACACGAGTGATAGATAACTTTTCACGCATATCTTCCTTCAAACTCAAACTCAAACTCAAAGTCTTTTATTTAACATTACATTAAAAATGTTTCATACGTTGTTCCCAAATATTTCCAGTTCCTGGTGGCCGGTTCCACGCACCTAGCAGCTCTGTCTGCCGGTGGCGTGATAGCGTACCCGAACGTGTTGTTAGAACAACTGAAGGCTAACGATACTATCATACAGCTTGACTTGCATCAGGGATCTTGGATTGGTATGTATTTGGATTCTAATATTTTCCATCAACAAAGACATCTGATGATGGCATCCAGGCCGATTGTCGGCTATTTAAGGAGATCAGCCAGCTGCGCCGGACATTATAGTGCACAAGAATTCGCGCAGATACAGGTGCACTCTTTATTCCCTCACTCTCATAGTCCGATGGGATGGCAATCCGACACAACCGGAAAGAGATCAGGCATCAAACTTACTTTGAAGTAATTATAAGTAAACCTCATGACCGTAATCTGTCAAAAAGCATTTTATATTTGAATTTCCCTTTCCAATCGTCATATTATTCACCATCTTATGCACTATCAGATATATTCTCTGACAGCTTATGTAGGCCGAGCTAAACTAGCACCTACCGATTCTTAAATGGAAAGCCGTTTTCTATTCTTATCGAGACACCTTCCACGCCTCAGTAAACGCGCGCGTCCTTAGCTTTGTAATTCTAAAACTAGGCTGGGACACTGCCATGCCCCTAGAAAAAGTGCAATAATCGCTCTATGATGTAATTTCTCTTTTCCAGGTTCAGTCCACGGCATAGCAGGTATACCAAGCATATTGATGCCCTTCATAATGCAGTACAGAGGCAGAAAGTTCGCGTTCATCCTCAGCTGTGTTCTGATCATCACTGGTTGGACTTTTACTTACATAGCTCAAAACGTCAGTACCCTGATCATTGGGGAATGCTTCCATGGCCTTGGTACCAACAGCCTGGTCGCTGCTAGTTTCCTCAGCGTCTCAGAAATGGTTCGACCCTCATATCGGAACATCTGCATTCTATTGTACGGAACTATACAAGCCTTGGGTATTTCATCTGTTAGTATAATAGGAAGATACCTACATTGGAAAACCGTTGGATTGATCATGTGCTGTCCAGCGGTATTAGCTGTTCCTTTGGGATGTGTCTGGCCTGAATCCCCTTCATGGCTAGCTTATAAAGGAAAGATCAGAGAATGTGAAAGGAATTTTGTAAGACTGAGAGGAACTGATGAAGAATCAAAGAAAGAATTGAAAGCGTTAGTCAATTCACAGAAAGACGAATTGAAGATAAAATCGGTAACGAAATTCCAGGATTTGAAAAATACGATAACAAGCAGAGATTTTTATCTACCAGCTGTTCACACTTTTGTTTTGATCAATGTGTTGTACTGGGGCGGTGGCATGCCAGTAATAATATACTCCAACGATATGATTATGAAAATTTCTGGCACTGCAAACGCCAAAGCCAAATTGGCTATGGATATCCTTCTGTTTATTGGCTATAATATAGCTACAGTCTCCGTCCGTTACTTCAGCAGTAAAAAAGTAATGTTATTCAGTATGACAGGATCAGCAATTTTCATGGGAGGGGCTTCAATGATGACGTATTTAGAAAGAGTGGGGGTTTTGTCAAAGGGGACAGAATTAGCGGTGTATTGTCTAGTTGGTTTTGTTGCGTTACTGAGTCTGGGATCGAGTTGTATAGGGTTTTCTATATCGAGCGAGATAATGCCGGTAAAACACAGAGGTGTGGGAGGGTGTTTATACATTTTGTATATATGCTTCTTCCATTCTTCATGTTTAAAGGCGTACCCTTATTTGTGTGTGTATGTAGACGTATGGGGAGTTTTTCTGCTCTATGCTGTTTATGGAATGTTGTCTATTTTTGTAATTTTAAGGTATGTACCCGAAACTAGGAATAGGACTTTGCAAGAAATTGAAGATTATTATGCTTTGGGATATTTTAAGAATATTGATAGGACTGATGCTGTTGCACCATTTATTAAGTCTGAAATTAATTAGTTAAGTTAATCTACTAAGCTAATATCTATTAAGCTTTATTATTGTGACGATAATAAATATCTATTGTATTATATAACACTACAAACCCGATATTGTCTACCGATGAACCAATAAAACATAAGTTAAATATAGTGATTGCAGTTTGAACTTTTTTCAGATAAATTAAAATTAAGCTTCTTGAAATATTCGTCTGTCTGCTAAGATAAAAACATTTTTTTGGACTTTAAATTTTGCAGACTAACTGATTTGCTTTTTCCTAATTGCATTCAAAATTAAATTTATGCTACTGTGTAAGTACTTTCTCAGATTGAAAGTAGGTATATTATTATAATCATTGGTATATTTATTGCCAAGTTCGAATCGGAATCACGCAATTTTATTATTCTATAAAAAGCCCCCTCCTAAATATGTATGTATTTCATTTGGATATAATAATTTACTTTTAGATAGAGGAAGTAATATACTCATGTCTCACTCCATACTCTGTGAATATTTAAAGCGTCTACCTGTTGCCGTTATCAATATCGAGCAAAAACATCATGTTTGATGTATCGGAGGACCCTCAAATATTTATTTTTTATAGTTTACTAGCGACCCGCCCCGGCTTCGCACGGGTGCAATGCTGATACTAAATACACTACAGAAAAACTCATCATCATCAGCCTATCGCAGTCTACTGCTGGACATAGGCCTCTCCAAGTGCACGCCACTGAGATCGATTTTCGGCTTCTCGCATCCAGCTCCTGCCAGCCGTCTTGCGCAAGTCATCACTCCACCGTGCCTGAGGACGTCCTACACTACGTTTGCCGAGGCGTGGTCTCCACTCTAGAACTCGTTTACCCCAACGGTTATCGGTTCTTCGGCTAATATGGCCAGCCCACTGCCACTTCAGGTTGCTGATTTGGTGGGCTATGTCAATGACCTTGGTTCTCTGACGGATTACCTCATTTCTGATGCGATTCCTCAGAGAAATGCCGAGCATAGCTCTTTCCATAGCCCGCTTAGCGACTTTAAACTTGTGGACCAGCCGTACCGTCAGTGTCCACGTTTCGGCTCCGTAAGTCATGACAGGTAGGACGCACTGATTGAAGACTTTTGTCTTTAGGCACTGTGGGATCGACGACGTTAGGACTCGACGTAGCTTCCCAAAAGCAGCCCAACCCAACTGAATTCTCCTATTCACCTCGTCCTCAAAGTTGTTTCTACCTAACTGCAATGTCTGCCCGAGGTATACATATTTCCGAACAACTTCGAGAACGGCGCCGTGTATCGCAATCGGTTCCGGTAGAACATGTTCATTGAACATGACCTTGGTTTTTGTCCAAGTTCATCCGTAGGCCGATGCGTAGAGAAGATTTAGCCAGGTCGTTCAGCATCTGTTGTAGGTCCTGCAGCGTTTCCGCCATGATGACGATATCGTCAGCAAATCGCAAGTGAGAGATGTGTTCGCCATTGATGTTGATGCCGCGTCTTTTCCAGTTCAGCGTCTTGAACATATCCTCCATTGCATTAGTGAACAGTTTCGGGGAAATAACATCCCCTTGTCTCACTCCTCGATGCAACGGTATGGGCCTTGTTTGCTGATTCTGTACTTGGACGGACATTGTAGCGGCTTCGTAGAGACATCTCATCACTTGGATGTATCGCCAATCTACTTGACAACGCTGCAGGGACTCCAGAATAGACCAGATTTCAACCGAGTCAAAGGCCTTCTCATAGTCCACAAATGCTAGACACAGGGGCTGATTATACTCTTCGGTCTTCTGTATAATCTGCCGCACTGTTTGGATGTGGTCTATGGTGCCGTATCCGCTCCGAAACCCAGCCTGCTCCGGTGGTTGGAATTCGTCGAGTCTTCGCGCAAGTCGGTTCGTAATCACTCTTGAGAACAGCTTATATACGTGGCTTAGGAGGGAAATGGGTCGATAGTTCTTCAGCTGGGTTTTGTCTCCCTTTTTGAAGAACAGGACGACAACGCTCCTACTCCACGCCTCTGGAGTTCTCCCTTCAAACAGGACGGCATTAAAAAGCTTCTGGAGCTCCCCCAGTACGGGCTTACTTCCTGCTTCTAATAGCTCTGTTGTAATGCCATCCTCGCCAGGGGCTTTTCCATTTTTGAACTGTCTCAGAGCGATCTCGATTTCGCCACTGCTGACTTCTGGCAGAAAAACTGTGAACGTTGTATATAAAAACATACCGGCCGGCCGGTACCGCCGCAAACGCTACGTCCCGCAATTTTTTAATCTGTAATATCTTCGAAAATATTCACTTAAATAATACGGTGTAAAGGGCCATATAAATCTATATTAAATGGACAATGTATTCAAGGTATTTAATTGGTTAAGGATTAATGCTATATTGGTTAAAATCGCTTCGAAAATTAGCCATTATTTGTCGTAAAAAGTAAATGACAAAAAAGAGTTATTGTGGGTTATCCATAAGAGATAGACATATACCATCACGGACTTTTCTGTAGACCTTTTCAATGTGTACAATACTTAGTACATTATTTTGATAAAACTCGTAGGGTTCAGCCTGCGTTTGCAATGTAAGCGGAAAAAATGTAAATATTTACGACATCACATTAGAAACCTCAAAAATAACAGTACTTCTCCACTATTTAATGGATGTTATTATACATATAAACCTTCCTCTTGAATCACTCTATCTATTAAAAAACCGCATTAAAATCCGTTGCGTAGTTTCAAAGATTTAAGCGTACAAAGGGACATAGGGACAGAAAAAGCGACTTTGTTTTATACTATGTAGTGATTACAGCATGTCATATCGGCAACAAAAATATATATCTGGGTGAATTTCAATGTTCTTGCTGTCACGGTTAGTGAGATATAGTATGTCGACAGATGGTGAACATGGATAGGATTAAAGCCGGTAAGAAAATCGTCAAATAGTTTTCCTAGGAATACCGAAACATCATATCCCGAGCCTTTTCCCAACTATGTTGGGGTTCGCTTCCAGTGTAACCGGATTCAGCTGAGTACCAATGTTTTACAAGGAGCGACTGCCTATCTGACCTCCTCAACCCAGTTACCCGGGCAACCCAATACCCCTTGGTTAAACTGACGTCAGACTTACTAGCTTCTGACTACCCGTAGCGACTGCCAAGGATGTTCAATGACAGTCGGGACCTACAGTTTAACATGCCATTTGAAACACAGTACTTTAAAGTTGACTGATCAAATATTATCTTACAAAAAGATTTTGTCCTGTTACACCAATGCTCATCAAGTTTCTAAGTGAAGTCTTATTTATTGTGGCACACAGGTACCTCCAGAAGAAACATAGTGGGTTTTAGTCAGTAAGAGTCTGACGCTCCCTCTAGCTGCACCCTCAGCGGGAGAAGTAATTTGATGATTTCCCACGAAAAAAAAGTCTTACTTATTGTGAAAAATAAACACATTGTATTGATATTTTTCCCATATTATTTTTAAGATCACGTCCAAATAAATAACAAAAACAACAACATAGCAACCAGCAACAAACGTAATTAATGTAAATAGGTATCGAAACATTAGGCACTAAACTCGTCTTCAAAGCTTAATTACTGACGCTAAAACGTTTCAAAGCCAACCCTTTGCCAAAATTCAATACGGATTGTTATCAAGTAATTAATACGACGTGAACAAAAGTTGTCAACAAACACTAAGAACTCTGGAAGCCGTCAACGAACTTAGATTGCTGATCAACAAACTTAAATTACAACTTCAACTCACCAAAAAGGCTTCACACTCCAGCTGTCATCACCGAGAAGGCCGAAACACAAAATTCCGATACCGAAAAAAAAAAACACTGAGGAGAAAAGAATACTTTTGTTCGAAAGTTCGAAAAAAGAATGTCACAATTTTCCCGCCAAGATAAGGGAAGGACGCGACCTCCCCCTTCCGTCGTTTGAGAGCTACTGACTGTGGTTGGGCGCTGCATAGGGATGTTGGGAGTTCAAAAAGTTAGGGTAGGTCCTTTGTGGAGGAGGGCGTGCTAGCGAAGTTGACGACACATTTTTGTCACATTGAAATCAAAGCGCTGATCAAAGCGTTCTTTAGAAAGTTGTTCTAAAGGCTCAAAGTCGATAAGGAAATGAACAGGACTGTTTCAAGATTTGATGAGGTTCATGAAATTCTTTGGACTTCATTTTTGATTCTCTTGATTTGAGACATCTTTTGGCAAAGTTTGTTTGTTACTTGTAAGTCTAATACATTATACTGCAAGGCAATACACCGCCTGAGTATGATAGAAGGTTAATCGATTGGGTTTTAATAAACCTAGAAAACCTGACGCTGAAATAAAATCATTTTAATGCATACAAAAAAATACTGGAAAATAAACATTTTACTAGAAACCCTTTTTTTCACGTTAAATAGAAAAACCAGTTCATACCTGCCAAAAATGATTAGAAAGCAGTTAATTAACTTACTTAAACAGCACAACATTAAAAAAAAACTCGCTCATACAATACTCAATCCCGCTCCACTTCCCACAAAGACCCAACCCTTACACCACGTGACCGCATTTTCGCGCGCGACATGGCACATTCAGTTACGAATTTTGGACACAATTTATTCGCGATACCGTTTATTATCGGACATAAATTTAATAGCACAATAATGAAATTTGTGAACTCAAAAGCTCTCGTGCACACTATAAAACTGGGGTCAGTGAAATCCCATTTAAAAATTCGAATACGTAGATCGAAATATAAGAGAAAACAAAATAGTTTTGCGCATTCCATGAAATAGGAAATTGTTTTGTTTGTAGAAAATATGAGGTTATAATAAAGTTTTTTTTTAGAACTTCATCTGTTTTCTTTTTTTATTTATGTATCGTATTTTATTTGAATTACCTACAATTTATGGCTTATATAATTTTTATTTGAAAATAAAAAAAATATTTCGACACTGCGCGTTATAATGAAAGAGGAATATAAGGCTGGATAATAACAGTTAACTGTTAGCAAGGTTCAGCAGCACTATCCTGCGGCATTTTCATGGATGGGAGGACCATTACCTTAACATATCCAATTAAGAGACCACTCTAAGTGGATCTTGTCAATATCTGGGCATATAATGTAATTTTCGATAGACTAGAGCTTCACAATTTACATGAGTGACTTTTTATCCGCGTGTGGAAAGCAGTTCCCCCTAAACCGGGTGGAACGGCAGAAACCGTTAGTTATCAATATTGTAGTTGGTAAGGAGACTATAGTTTCTTGTGGTGAGACTGAAAACGGAATATGTCGTGAAACCTATGTGATATTTGTTGTTTCTGGACGGATTTTGACGAAATCTTATAGAATAGGTACAGCTTTTACACCAGAATCATATCATCATCAGGCTCATCATCATCCTTCTACCCTCCTCCCAATTTTTATTTTGTGTCGGTGTAGGAAAAAGAAATGTATTCTTCTTCCACACTCTTCAATCTGCCGTCATCTCACAAGTAACATTCTTTAAGAATCACATACAGGCTAGGCTCTTTTTGTATGGGTGGGGCGGAATTATTTTGGTTCCATAAGCAAGACCAAATGATCGACTCGTGTCTGGTAATTTCTTCCAAACACTATCTAGCTGATTACCAAAATATCCTTGCCAAGGCAAAACTAACTCTATTAAGCACAACACAAAGCTTAAACTTTAAAATTCGATTTCAGGTTTTAGCAAAATCTGACACCTCCAATTATTGCGCTCGACTAAGAAGTAACAAAGTTAATGTACGCAGTGATAATTCTGTTATAGGAGTTAGAAATGCAAGTTCCATGCGGGCAAACTTGAAGGGCGAAGTTAGTATCTCCGTGTTCGCCGTGACGTAGTTAAATACAGGACAGATTGTATTGTTTAAAGGTAGGCTCTTTAGGTATAGAGCATGTATGAAGAGTATATTTAGCTGGTAATGTTTGTTGTTCAAAACAGTTTGTGCCAGGTTGTTTTAGAGAAGCGGCGCGTTCTGTTCCACATGCTCCTCGAAGAGCAATAAAAAAATTGGAGCAAGAATTATCGCGGCCCTGGCACACAAAGGATCTCAGAAGAAACAAAAGTGGGTTTTAGTCATTAAAGGTCTAACTCCCCATCCAATGCATCCACAGCGGCAGGAGGCATTTGATGATTTCTGACGAAAAAAAAAATCGTTATGTCCAGAAAATTACCATACCTAAATAAAACGCGTCGTTCTTCTTACTCGCATCCATGTTCAACAATTGTTAATGCTGTAACGGTTGTTATATTTTATTATTTGTACCATTTTGGCGCAAAATAGCAATGTCTAGTATGTCTTAAATACTTCAATACATAATAATTACTGATAAATGGCAACAAAAAAACAAGTTGATAGTTTTCTAACCATATAAAAAATGCATAGGTACTTTGATTTTTCAGTTTGAGGAACTGAATTCGGCAATATTCACGTAGACCAGGAATAAGATGAAACCAATTTTATCCGTGTACCTCAATGATTAGTTCATCATCATCCTTATAACAATTTCATTAGAGGTGGGTACAACATCATCTTCCATTTCCATACAAGCTTTTCTCTTGCTATCCTCGTCTGACGAGTGTAATTATTTCGATTACTTCGATTGCATAATTACTTCTTTTTATTTCTCAGTAGTTAGCGTCGTTCGCCATTGTTATCATATTCACAGATTATAATTCATAATCCATAGTATAGACACAACATACCAACATAAGAATACGACTTCCAACATGGCACAGATTAATAATTTTTATCTGATTGTTGCCATACCATTATAATATACCTTTTTTATGCTAGTTACGCACATGCAGATATTACATTATTTTATATTCTATTTATTTACCTTGTTCTATTTATATGTAATTTTACCATTATATTTATTTTATTTTAATCTATATATATATACTACCGATTTGACGTCATCACGTTAGGACGTCGGCTATCGCTGAAAATCAGCGCTGTGACTCTGTCTCTCTCAGGGTTGCAGCATTAAGCTGAGCGACGGCCGTATTGCGTGTTTGCGACGCATATTCTTCCCTTAATTGTCTCAATTTTGTACAATTTGTCCTTATATATTTTTGTGTCACAAGCACGTAATAAAAGTTATTTCTTTTTTTTTTTTTTTAATTATTCCTAGCCTAAAATTATGGAAAACCTAAATTGAAGAACAAGAAATTCACTCATCCCTTAACCATTTAAAAGACCACCAGAGAATATTATGTAGATCATTGAATTTCGTCTTACGAACTCTTACGAGCTATATCGCCTTGGGCTAGTAGATGCATATGTATGAACTCGTGGTCGGGGCTACATAAGATAGCGCTCGATGCTTCATACAATAACAATTGCGTATAATATTAATGCAGGTGGTTTATCTTCTAATACATAATGTATGTAAGGGGTTTGCTTCTGTTTGGTCAGTTTTTCCTGGAAATATTGATGTACAGATATTACATCAGCTAGTACATCAAGCTACAACCTTATGTCAAATTTTCTGAATAGATTCTCGATTTTATCGCTGAAGCATATGGTTCAAAGTTGATTGGGATAATTTGACAGTTTTGGGTACCTTGATGTGCTGGCGTCTGTACATCGAAGTTTTCATCAACTCTCATAACTTCATGAATCATTGAACGTTTAATTTGTAAGCTTTCAGACAAGATATTGTTTTTATGGGCTCATAATTATGACCAATATTCATTCTTCGCTTTTCAATTATATCGCATGGTGAAAATATTGTGTTGACATAGTACATATAAGAGTATATAATTACATATAACACCTTTTTCACATACGGTCGGTTGGCCTCAATGTAAGCTATTGATTACTTTTTTGTACATACTTTACTCAAATATGTATATTTATAAATATATATTAATAATACCCAGACTACCAGTCAACAATTATGCTTATCACACAAATGTCGACCTTACCGAGAACCGAATCCGGGACCTAAGCTCGGCAGCCCAGCGTGGTTACCTTGCGCTAACGAGGTCCTCGAAATACTTATATGTAGTAAATAGCATATCTAGTCTTCGATGATACTTTTACGCAGGTACAAAACCAAATGTATTTTAAAACGCCTTTTTTGGGTTCCGTATCCAAGGAGTAAAATGGTACCCTATTACTGAGACTTCACACATCAGAACTTCGCTGTCCGTCAGTCCGTCTTTCACTCTATCAGTATGCCACTACGCTGTATCTCATGAAACGTGATAGACAGTTGAAATTTTCACAGCAGCAGGCATAGTATGGCGATTCTATATCTATTCTATTAAGAAAAGACAAAGCTCTTTCTGTCAATGTCAACATGTCTTCTGCCCGAGCATGGCGCGACCTGTCAACTCGCATATAATCATTTGTAGACTTATGTCGATCGAAGAAAAGAAAAATTTCTTCAAAAAATAACAAAATAAATCTTACGTCAATCTGTCACTTTTCTGTCATTATGCACATTCTCCGGTAGACAAAACTTGTTTCTACGGTTGCCATGCTAAGCCTGCAGATGTATTTCTACTACTTACTAGAAGAAACTAAATATATTTGCGGGTTCCCTTAAAACATATATACACTATGTTATTTCTTGGCTGCTTATTAAATAATGGTACAGACGCCAGCTTAAGCGGACCGAAACCGTCAAATTTTCCTAATCAACTTTGAACCATATGCTTCAGCAATAAAGTTGAAATTCTATTAAGAAAATGTTGACAGATTGTAATATTAGCCAGATGTGCTGGTGTTTGTACCTTTATATGTGATTGCAACTAGCGCTTGACTTATTTTTTATCACCCTGCAGTTGTGAACTGACAAAGCTTTAAATACCAAAATCTTTTTTCCAATCAGTATGGATCCAGGTTAACTGAATTCAGGAGATAAACTATTCTACCTGTAGCGCTCTATTTTCTCATTAAGAGACTGCGAAAGTGGGAGAAAATAACAATAGAGAAAAACGGAACGTCCGTTCCGACCACCTATCTACAGATTGGATTGATTAGGTGAATATTAAAAGTCGTGTTTCATCATCCATTTATACACTCCATACCTTCTATAATAGCTATCACAACTCAAGTTTGTGGGAAATTCTCATTAACCGGCCATTGAAGATTATAACATCATCCACATACACATCATCCAAATTAATCAAACAAATGCTCATAAAATAAAAAGGTACGTACGTACAATGAAATTGGATGAAATTTTTATGGGACCAAATGGCAAGTATACTGCATCGAACAAAAAAAGAATTACACTAATCGGACGAAAACTCGGAGTAATCGATGTACATACATAAAAAAACATACCGGCCGAATTGAGAACCTCCTCCTTTTTTTGGAAGTCGGTTAAAAATCATGGATCATGGATGTCAGGTTATAGTTGATGTTAGTAGGTCAAAAATATATTTCTGAATCGAAATATCGCAAAATTTTTATTAAAATCTTTCCAGTATTGTGAGTTATGAAAAAAATATTACAAAGTACGCAACACATTAATAAATAAATTTAACGATTTTAGGAAAATGGTGAACGAATTATGTAGACTTCTTGTTACTAAACTTAAAATTTAATTACAAATTCTTGTTACATGAAAATTATTATGAAAAACTCTCGTCAGAAATATTACCTATAGAAAATAAGTTTTAAAACAAAAACCTTTTCCTCAATAAAATTACCTGATAAAATTATTAAGTACCATCAAAAGAAAAAGAGAACTCCACCGTAGCAGCCAATAAATCTTCTCTCTGAAAATACAGACAAAAAAAAAACTTAAAAGACGTTTAACAAATTGTCATTGGGTCCAAAGTTGGTAGATGTCAGATTACCAACAAAGTTACCTATACTCTTAATTAAGCTTCAATTATAGATGATATAGACCTTGTGTAAGAAGCTATAGGGGTTAGAATTGAGTGTGCGGATAATACTGAAGCAGTAAATAGAAGTTGGCGTGAAACTACAAGGGAAGTCGATTTAAGTTTGGCGGGAAGTTCATAATGATTTCATGAATTACAAATCAAAGTTGAGGGCGCGAGGTTTCGCTGACATGTTAGTCGCGGTTTTAGATTTATAGTTGGTTTTCTTCGCTTGAAACTTCTTCATAGAGGTCTTTATACTCGAGTTGGTCGATACACGTGTTCTTCGTACACGTGCTGAGTTTTTTTATAGTGTCTGTGTGTGAGTGTGTAAGCTAAGACTTCCTATTTTTTTTCTTCTGTTTTTTAATTTTTATCTTTCATACTCATAATATGAATATTGTAGCGACACTACATACATTTAATACGGAAGAACAATATGTGACAATCCTGTATCACAAGCAGAGTTTACAACGTCATTAGCGGTACAGCGGGACAGCGGCATACCTTTTTCACACACGGTCGGTTAACCCCATGGTAAGCTACTGATTAGCTTGTGTCATGGGTGCTAACACAACTGATAAACTACATATACTTCACTCATAAAACCCAGACCACAGTCAACAATAATGCTCATCACACAAAATGTCGACCATGCTGGCAATCGAACTCGGGACCCTTAGCAGTCCGGCGTGGTAACCATAGCGCCATCAGGGTCGTCATCATTCAACATATGTACATATATAGAAGAACCCAACCCGAGGCAGTAGCCCACCAGACAAAACACCCGTCTGGTCGGAGGATCCTCCCTTTACTGCGGGACATGAAGACCTTTACTCCCTGATCATCATCAGCCCCAAAATACAAAGAGAAGCTCATGGCTAAGTAAAAGCCGCAAAGGTCGATCGATCATAAGGTTAAGCAACGATTGGCGCGGTCAGTCCGTGGATAGGTGACCATCTTGTCATGACGAGTTCCTCCGTGTTTGACTGATTTACTTACCAATCTATTTTACAAAATCTTTTATTTAACAGTTTTTGCAAATCCTCTTCTCACATCGCAATAAAATTTTCTTACAAGCTCCTTCGATTCTAAAGCTAGATCTACATGAATGATACCCGTTTATTTGCAAACTACAAATAATAATATTTCACTGAGCGTTTCCTCCGTATGTGTGTATGTATGTGTGTCTGAACGTCATGATTCGTCTTAGCTAAATATTTGATTTGCGTCGCGATGAGATTTAACTCGCTCTCGAATTATTAGAGTCTGGTACACACCATGTGGTGTAAGATTAAGCTGTGTGCACATTGATTTTAATAGTTTTGTTTATTGGGATTTTGAATGTGTAACTGTAATATGTTACTGCCAGGTGCTTAAATTATTTATTTGCATACCATAAGTCCTTTACAAATCTTATAACTAGGCTTAAATCTAGGTACAATTATGGACCTTGTTAGGGCACAGCAAGTTATTAACATAACAATTAAAATGTTTGTATTACTATAGTAAGAGTACGATTACTCCTTAAACTACTACAAAATTACTTTAAAAATATACATATTTCTTTATGTTATTGTTTTATACATAGTTTATTATTCCCATATTTTTTAAATAAGTTTTCTGTGCAGAAGGGTTTAGACATTATGATATTAGAAATTCTCATTTAAATTCTAACAATTGTTTTAAAAAATTAACGCTCTCACATTAAAATAATGACGTCATCAATACATTACAATCACCTTTAAAAGCACTAAAACCTTCTACAATCCTAAAAAGAGTGCCACCCTTAAGATCAAAACATTAAAATTTTGCTCTCCCTATTTTCCATCTTACAAATCCGTCAGTCTATACCATCCCTAACACAAGTCGTAGACGTAAGATTATTACATTTCCAATTTTAACAGATCGAGACACGACATATTTTAGTTTGATTTGCTTACGACTGGTTAATTTGCACGGTGTTATATTAAATACATAATATCCATCTGCAATCTGTCTAGGAATATTGCAATATTATTTAGATGGGTTATAGAAAACTTTATTATTATGTAGTAAAAAAAATATATCGTATGAATTCTGAAAATATAAGTAAAGTCCGTGTTACGATTTCAAAGAAGTTTGTTAGGTATTGATTAACATTTGTCGGTAGCGTGTTCTGTTTCCACGCGCTCCTCGAAGTGAAGTCAGCAATATCGGGGAGGTGCCGGACGACCGAGGCTCGCCGGGGCTGCGGGTTCTTAGCAACAGTTGCCGTGGCCTTGGCACACAAAGACCTCCACAAAAGAACATAGTGGGTTTTAGTCAGTAAGAATCTGGCACTTCCTCCAGCTGTACATACAGCCGGAGGAGTGATATTATGATGATTTTCCACGAAAAAAAGGGATTCATTAACATTTGGGAAATGGTTATGGGATCTTTTTATCTCGGTCGTAATATAAGTACTAAGGCATAGATTATCTCTACTACCTATAGTCTGGTATTATCTATTTGGCTGTACCTATTTGTCTACGATCAAACCCATATTCAACACAGGACCAAAACTTAAACAGACAAGAAACTCCAAAACTATTTCCTTATTTAATTAAACACACATACAGAACGGCGATCCCTACAAGTCTACAGAACATATTTTAATTAAAACCAAAGTTAAATCTCTTAATTAGTTACAGAATAAATCCTAGCAACTTTTTTTCTTGACTGGTACAAAAAGACGTCCACAGACGGACTCGCGAAGCTCAACCAACGCAGATATTATGCCGGACATCTCGTAATAAGCTACGAGAAAACTCAATTTAACTTTCCCATGATCTTGTTAATAAAATTTATGAATTACAAATTAAAGTTTGTTTCGTTGGAGTGATAAAAAATAGAGTCGGGATCGAGAGCTGGGGAACTCGAAAGCGGTTGGAATTTGAATTCAAGTTTTGAGTTGTCAATCATAAAGTTTTGAATTAAGAATGCTATGGCCTGCTTTTTATAACTCTTCGTCATCATTGGTTTATTTTTCGTAATGGTGTTTGCAGACTGTATTTTGTCCAAGTTTCTTTAGGAAGCTCTCTTACCTAAAGTCAGAGGTATCCAAATGCGTTCTAGAAACACCTGCAATTACTTTGAGAAAGTCAAAATTCCTGTGTGGGTTCGATGCCAGATCAGGCGAGTACCAATGCAGCTTTTCTTAGTTATATGTACTTTCTAAGTATAATATATCTTAGAAACAACTGATGAAAGCTGAAGGAAAACATCTCCAGGAAACCTAGACTATAAAGTCTGAAACATCAACCCGCATTGAGCAAGCGTTGTAATTAATACTCAATCCTTCTGCATGATGAAGCCTGTGCCCTGCAGTTGGACGATATAAAGGCTGATGATGATGATAATAATGAATGAAAAAAAAAAAATAAAAAAAAATAAAAAAAATGAAAAATAATAATGAATGAATGAAAAATAAAAATGGCAACCCCGCATCCGTCAACTGTCATGTAAATTTTTGCTTTATAATAAATTTATTTTATAACAATAATTTATCAAGTACAAATCACGTAATAGCATGAATAAAACAAGAAAAAATCGCCCTACCATGTACCATTTAACAGAGGTGAACAAGAGCAAAAATTGAAAATTCAGCACTGACATATGTTGACGAGAGCCAGAGCACTACGTGCACAACTACCACCTCCGGAGTCATCGCTCAGCTCCGCCTCGCCGCCGTTGGTCCCCGGATCACCAGTGACACCAACGGTTGCAGTTGCGTCGAGTTCGAGCGACGAATACTTCTCCCCACCGACGTCGCCAACACCTGTGCGTCGGCGAGGAAGACACCGGCCACCGGACGGCTTGAGACCCAGAGGCCCACCGGCTTCAGACAGGGTCTCCGCTCCCGGCGGTCGTGCGCCGCGCATACGATGGACACAGGAAATTAATGAAAGTGTCATGCGCGCGTACTATGGGGCTACAGGGGGGGGAACTAACCTGACCGCTTACCGTAGTCGGATGCTCTCTCTGTTTCAGACGCTTGAACCAACAGTCAACGTGTCGGCGCAACGATTGTCGGATCAGGTGCGCGTTATTCAGCGTGATCAAAGGTTGGATAATGCAGTACTTGATCGGCTTTGCTCTGAAATGCGGAGTAGCAGCGTCACTTCCGCTATACCACAATCCGAGGTACCAGTGCCTGTGGTGTCGCCTCGGAACAATCACATAGTGGAGTGCGGAGATGATGAAGCTACTGTTGCAGGTACCGAGTACAATGAATTATTAAGAAGCACTTTGGAAGCCGCGATTAGTGAGTACCGAACCGTACCAGCTACACAGAGACCACGGCTACCACGCCTGCCCATGCATAGAAAAAATCAGGCACTAATGGGTTCTTTGGATTCGCTACTTTCTAAATTCTTAGAAAAAAGCGAAGACCTAGCCGATACGCATTCGATCCTGTACTGCGGCGCTGTTGCAGCATGTCGCGTAGCAAATGTTAAATTTCCTAATATCTCATCTAAGCGACCTAAAGCTGCACCAGCGTGGCAGTGCAGGATCCAGAGGCGTATCGACGGGGCCAGAGTGCTCATTGGTAAGCTTACATGCTTCAGGGAAGGGAATACTCGCCCTAGAGTGATGCGCTTTGTGAGGCGTGCTTTCACGGGGATGGATATCAATCCTAGAGATTATCTAGCACGCGTTACAGAGCGTATCGACTTCTTGAAACAGAGTATCTGTGCGTGGGCGGGTCGTATTCGGAGATACAGGCGTCGTTCGGACAGGTTTAACCTAAATCGCGCCTTCCAAAGAGATCAAAGATGGGTTTATAGAGCCTGGGAGGGTCCCGATTGTGAAGTGGACGGCACGTGCCTACCAGATAGAAACGCAATGAATTCTTTCTGGCGTAATATCTGGTCGGTACCTGTAGCCCATACTGAGGGTGACTGGATGACGGAGGTCCAGCGTGCATGCGAACCAATCCAAGAAATGGAACCTATTCAAATTAGCTCAGAAGATATCACTAATGCAGTCAATCCAATGCCAAATTGGAAATCCCCTGGACCGGATGGACTGCACAATTTTTGGATAAAATGGTTCCGTAGTTCGCATTCCCGTTTGGCCACACAATTCCAGTATCTGCCGTGCAGGCCCTAAAGTGCAGTATGAGGAAAAAAGCGGTTTCGAGAAAAACGCAAAAAACTTTTTAACACTGTTTTTTTTTATATTCTTTAAGTATTTGGTGCATATTTTTTTTGCTACGAGGACTAAGTGACAACAAAGATGGTATTTACAAAAACAAATGTTAATTTGGTTTATTAGATTTTAATTAAAATCGGATTTTTAAAAATCTTAGCTGTTACTGCACGCAAAAAGTTACACATATGCAGATTAAAATGCAATAAAAATACTTGATACTACAAAAACTTTGATTTTTTTACTACTTTGCAGACTAACTTGCAGCATAAGACTTTCTTTACTGCATTTTAATTTGTGTCTTGAACTAATTGCACATGCAGTATATAACAATCCCAACAAATATTAACGACGTTGAGTAGACGTTATGGTGGCAACTACATGTTATTTAGTATAATCGTATAAACATCATAGGAGCGTTTTCTCGACCGCATTTGGGCCCATTTTATTTAACTTAAGTCGCTAAGAATTTCGTGTAACAGTCATATAATACCTAACTTAGTCGAATAGTAGTTTACACGTCGACGATTTGACAACATGTCCAGTAATGATAGCTGTCGCGTCGTGGATGCGACTTCGAGTCACATAATACGAGCATAATACGATGTAATCGTGGTGTTATTGTCATTTAAAGATTTTTTTGAACGAATTATATTTCATTTAGCAGTGTTTTTGACAGTTGGGTTAATATTGCATTTTTTCTGTTATTTGAGGAGATAAAATCATTTCATCAGTTCTAAACCATTGGGCAATTAAGTTTACTGACTGATGTGAGGAAAGTTTCTAATATTTTTTTTTCCTTTAAAATTTTAATGTTTTCATATATTTTTAGTAACAATTTATTACGTGACTGCGTTACATGACAACTATATAACTTCTCGACCTATAAACTGCGAGTATTTTGTAAATGTGGACGCCATGAAAGTTAATTTAGGGATCAGTAATAAATAAAACTTTTGTTTTAAGTAAACCCCACAGTGACCTATACTTATGCGGATGTTGATATGTTTTTATCAAAGATGGACTTCATCGAAATGATAAACGCAGATTAAATTAGCCGTGGCCATTAACTCATTTCATCGTTAGTTCTCGTTGTTATGGATGTGGTTTCCAGATAGTCCGTGGAAATAGACGGCCGTTACGTTTTGTTTTAACAGACAACAATATACAATGTTTATTAACTTACCGCTTATTTTGGTGCCCCCATTGTAAATATTTTGCTATCTTTAATAATATTCCAGAAAACGAATAATAGTTGCCTCAATTTTTTGTGATCTCCATTATCAGGTCAGTCCTAAACCTTCACTGTTTTGTAATGTCATCAGACATACATCTAAGGGTCAACTTTTTACTTAATACGTGCCTACAATTTTCGAAAGTTGCCCTTGGTTTCAAAGTTTCCATCATCAGATCCTGGACCTGACATTGAACACAAAGAGCTTTGTCTTTACTTGATAGAATAGACATAGAATCGCCATGCTAAGCCTGCTGAACTTCGGCAAATGACCTGCAGGGTATACTCGGAACCCTTCCCATTGTCCTCACTTTCGGCTTGAGTTCTATTGCTTCGTATATGTAGCAGTCGTATTAGCATATTTGTGATACTTTAGGTTGTATAGAGGTCACTCGTAATACTTATGTTCGAATTTTATATACCTAATGGTTACAAATACTACGTTTAAATAATTATTATCCGTGTAGCAGTTGTTTAAAATATGTTTTATAGATATCGTCATGGGCACTATTATATGACGATAGAAAAAGGAAATCTATATGACAAAAAATATATATGACTATTCGGACACATAATGCACCAGTACATGAGAAAGAGTTAGAAAAAATACTGTAAAATAACTTAAATAATACTCAAAGTCATATAAATGTTTGATAATAATATGACAAAAATGTTTGTTAAGAATAAACACTGATGCGGCGCAGACGTCTTCCTTCCTTGGCAGCGATTGACACACGAACACGACTGATTGAGCTAGAGAGATAGCGACAAATTCTGACTAGAACACAGTAAAATATGACCTGTACTGCAGTGAAATTAGTAAAATTGTTCAAGTTACCAATTATAATGCAGTAACAGAGTGTCATACTGCGTTTTAATTAGGATATAACTTATTTTCATCTTTTGAAAATACCGACTATACTGCAGTAAATAATGAACATACTGCAATTTAAATAGTGTAGTATGTGAAATAAACTAGTGATCAGCCATGCAGTATTCACACTGTTGGTACAAAAACTACTTACTGCGTTTTAATTTATATCCCTCAATATTTTCTTTGGGTGTAGAATACAGATTTTTTGTGGTAATATAGATATTTACTGCGTTTAACTTGGCAAAGTGACGGATCGTAGTAGACGTAACGGCTATAACTGTATTTTAGTTGGTATTGTAATATATTTAGACAGTATAAAGTTAGTTACTGCTTTCATAAATTTGATTTTTTAACCGTTTAAAGCATCCTATCAAAAACCTGGTCAGATAGTCATGTTCCTTATAACGTGTTCATTAAGGTTCAATATTCAACAAAAAAATGACAAAAAACCTGTTACTGCGTTTTAGGGCCTGCACGGCAGAGTTGGTTCTAGAATCGGGATCGCCCCCAGCACTCTTAACCACTGGAATAACCCATATGCTCTATAAATCAGGTAGTGTCACGGAACCCAAGAACTATAGACCAATAACGTGTCTACCAACAATTTATAAAATTCTCACCTCCATTCTGAGAGCAAAAAATTATCATCATGTTGAGACATATTCCATCTTGTCAGCCTCTCAGAATGGATGTAAGAATAGCTGCTTCTTATAGATATGGCCATTAACCAGCAGGTTCGCCGATCCCGTAGGAGTCTGTCTACATGCTGGATAGATTATAAAAAGGCCTACGACTCAGTCCCACATACATGGCTCTTGAGGGTGATGGAATTATATAAAATAGATGCAACTGTTCGCGCCTTCTTGAAGTCGTGTATGGGGCAATGGGTGACGGCTTTATACTATCCAGGATGTGGACAGATTCAAGGGAATGACGAACTAATAAGGATAGAGCGTGGTATATTCCAGGGTGACAGTCTGAGCCCGCTATGGTTTTGCTTAGCTCTAAACCCTCTCAGCACTTTATTGGAGGGTTTAGATCTGGGCTTTAAGTTGAGAAGAGGTGGTCATGTAATATCTCACCTCCTTTATATGGATGACCTGAAGCTCTTTGCCCACAACAAATTGCAACTGGTGGAATTATTGAAGGTTACTAAAACCTTCAGTGATGCCATCAGAATGGAATTTGGTGTGGACAAATGCGCAGTCATGCATGTAGAGCGTGGTGAGATTTTGGAGTCACTGGGAACCCAACCCACTGAATCCATAAACTTTAGATCTCTCTCCTCAACTGAAACCTATAAGTACTTGGGTATGTCCGAAGCGTTGGGAATCAATGTGGCTGACATGAAGCAGACGTTAAAAGAACGTTTTTTAGCCGCCTGAAGAAAGTATTCAATAGTCTTTTGTCAGGCGGTAATAAGGTGCGTGCTTTTAACGGCTGGGTCATGCCAGTCTTGATGTACTCTTTTGGCATACTCAAGTGGACTCAGACGGAACTAGACGCCCTGGATAGAAAAGTTCGTACACTTCTGACTGCGTATAGGATGCATCACCCACGTTCATCAATAATGAGGTTGTACATCCCACGAAAATGTGCTGGGCGAGGCTTTTTGAACGCCAAAACTCTCCACAATCGTGAGGTGTGCAACCTTAGGGAATACTTCCTCAAGATGGACATGGGGATGCATCGGGATGTGGTTGCAGTGGACAAAGGACTAACCCCGCTCTCCTTGCAGGTCGAGAACTGGCGCAAACCTGCAGTATTGGATACCAATGACCGCATGAAGATATGGCAAGGCAAAGTGCTCCATGGACGCTTTTATCGAGCCCTGCATGGGCCCGATATAGACTTTAAAGCGTCTGTGGCCTGGCTACCTCATGGTGACCTATTTGGGGAAACCGAAGGTTTTGTTTGTGCAATTATGGACGAAGTAATGATGACCAACAACTACAGGAAATATGTTGTGAAGGACGGTACGGTGGACATATGTCGGGCATGCCGCTGTCCCGGTGAATCTATCCGACATATTATCTCTGGTTGTTCTCATCTTGCTAACGGTGAGTACTTGCACAGACATAATCTAGTGGCCAGGATAATACACCAGCAACTTGCTTTGAAATATAATCTTGTGGAATCGGAGGTACCATATTACAGGTATGTGCCCGACCCAGTTCTCGAAAGTGGTCGTATCACATTGTACTGGGATCGGTCTATCATTACTGATCGGACTGTTATAGCTAACAAGCCTGATATAGTGGTGATAGATCGATTAGAGCGCCGCGCAATGATTGTTGACATCACCGTGCCACATGATGAGAACCTCGTGAAAGCTGAAAAAGAAAAAGAACTTAAATATCTTGATTTAGCTCACGAGGTTGTCAACATTTGGCATGTGGATTCTGCAGTCATTGTGCCGATAGTCGTTTCTGCAAATGGCTTAATAGCCAAGAGCCTCGACTCACACCTCAAGAGGCTCTCTTTAGACAGTTGGATCAAGCGTCTGATGCAGAAAGCTGTACTTCTAGACACGGCACGCATCGTCAGGAGGTTTCTCTCTGTGGAGCCCTGACCGCCGGTAGCTTGGACCATGATCCCAATACCGGTGGGACACTATTTTTATATTTTTAAATGTTTTTTTTTTATATACCTATATGTATATATAGAGAATATTTAAAAATGCAAAAATATGGTAAATAAATAAATTAAAAAAAAAAATGAAAAACAAATCCTAATACAGCACATTTAATTTTGTAAGCTTTGCATCAAATAAATGCAAAATTTTGATATCACTCTAATACCAGATAGAATATCACAGCAGATATAGCAAATAAATTCGTTCCAACAAATGTCTTAAGCTATTCAAGAGACAGACAGACATATCGATAATTCTACGAAGGTAAATCTTACAATAATTCGGGATTGCTCAAACGTTATCGAAGGATATTAAGCAAACGGTTGGAGATTATCTCACCAATCGCCTTATCCGAAACCCAAGACGTTAGCTTTCAAGGAGATACCTATATTTGAAGATATTTGAATTCTGGGCTTATGCATTCTAAAATTATTGTACACGTGAATATATTATCATTTCTTTTCGCAATAATGATTTTTTTTATTGGGAAATCATCAAAGACTTATTTTTTTTCAGTTTCTGAACACCTTTCAAGTGTTAGCCCCAAGATAAGCTATTGATATACTTATGTTATGGGTGCTTACACAACTGATAAACTACATAATTGTACTTTGCTTTTTAACAACCAGATCACAGCCAACAAGCACTCTCATCACACAAAATAATGTTGACGGTACCGGGAGTCGAATCCGGAACATTTTTTTTTTCAAGGGGATGATTATGAAATGACCCTTTAAGCAATGGGTGTAGATGGAGGGAGTGTCAGAATCTTACTGACTAAAACCCACTATTATGTTAATTCTGGAGGTATTTAGGTGCACGAGCCGTGAATGCTTTTTTTGCAATTATTTACTGTACTGTGACAAAAAAAAAGAAAACGCCATACACGTCATCAAAATAAATCTTATTTACGTAGAACAAAATAACACAATACATGCTAAACAGGTTTATTATCTCGTAACACCTTTCCTTAAAGCTAACGGTAACAGTAATATCATCAATATTAACATAATGTTTGGTTTTATGGATTTCCATCACATATAGTACGCTCTAGAGCCATCTTTTTTTTAGTGCATCTAAAGATGGATTTAAAACTCCTTATGAATGTACTATTCATTAACTTTCATAATTGGCAAATTAACTTCATTATCCTCCAAATCTCTAGGTCTAATAAAACTACCGAAATTATAATAATCCTCAATTTCTTGCAAAGTCCTATTCTTGGTCTCTGGTACATATATCCAAATTAAAATAGTACAAATTGCAGAAAATACAGCATAAATAATCAATGTCCACGATAGACTTATACATAGAATAATATGAGGCATGGTTTTAACAGTAGCAACAAACATGATACAAGTAAGAATATTGAATAAGGCTCCACCAAAACCTCTGTGCTTAACAGGCATCAAATCAATGGCTAATGAATAAGTAACTGGATTGAAACCAGAATTACTACAAACCATATAGCCTAAGAAGAAATAGAGAAACAATAATGAGTCACTGGCAACAATTCCAACACTCTGCAGATATGGAACCAGAGCGCAACCTATCAAGCAAATAATACAACCAACCGCAGTAGATAAGACAGTTTTAGTATTAAAAAACTTAATTAGAACAAAAGAAATTAGAGACCCAGTCAATAAGATATAAGAGGTAATGATGTACCCAGTAAGAGCAATATTAGGATTTCCTGTACCCATTTCTATAATGTCTTTTGTGTAGATAAATAGCGCCATGGTTCCACATCCATAAAAATTCGTCAATATCAAAAGCATGTACAAGCTTGGTATATACAAATCTTTCTTCTTTATCTTCTGCACCATTTCTTGTAATTTTGTCTTCTTAGATATTGGTTTTCCCATCGTCTTTTGAGCAGCTATCATGGCTTTCAACTCTTTATTCGCTTCCTCATCGGTTCCTCTCAACCAGACGAAAGCCCTTTCACTCTCTTCAAATTTACCTACGTATGCCAACCAAGATGGAGATTCAGGCCAACTGATCACCATAAACAAGGCTACTACTATAGGAGCACACATAATCATAGCTACCACTTTCCAATCCATAACTGTTCCTAGATTAGCTACTATGAATTGTCCCACGGTTTGTTCAATGATAAGAGATATCATTAACGCAGATCTGTATTTTGGAGCTAGCATTTCACTAACAGTTACCAAGTTGACTATAGAAATGCAGTTGCTGGATAAACCATGAAATATAGCAGATAGAAGGACGGTGTAGACATCGGTTGCTGCAGCTGCTAGGATCCAACCAATCAGAAGGAGGACGCTGCTTCCTATGAAGGTGTATTTGCGTCCTTTTAATTGCATTACTGTTGGCATTAGTGTAGCTCCCAGACCCGAGATGCCGTGCATCGATGCTGAAACAAATGTACGTGTAAGTAAATGATACAATGTCTGCAAAGATTATCCGATAATATCAATAAAGACACTGGATTTTCCTTGATTAACATCGCGTGATATTAGTCCTATAGTGAAAAAACAGTACAGTAAAAATACTAGGTTGTTATTGTTTAAACAATAACAAAAAGGTGACGGTAATTCAAGGTAACTTTGACCTTTGGCTTTGAATTTTGACATCATAACAACTCTAAACAAGTTGTTATTAGATACTAGCCTTCGCCTGTGGTTTCACCCACGTCTCGCGTGGTGACAACTACAGCTTCCACTGTGATAATAAATAGCCTTTCGCCTTCCCCGGTACAGCGTCTAACCCTTAAATAGTATTTCAAATCAGTCCAAACAAACAAACAAAATCTTCAAATTTATAATATACACAAGTTATAGCAAAATTAATACGAGTTATTTCTTACCTATGACGACTACTGACGACCAGATGGCGTGGTAGTTAGTGAACCTGCCTGTCACGCTATAGGTCGCGGGTTCGATTCCCGCATAGGTCAAATATTTGTGTGCATGAACATGGGTTTTTGACTTAGTCTAGGTTTCTATGTATAATATGTATGTATTATGGGTGTTCGACTTAGTCTAGGTTTCTATGTATAATATGTATGTATTTACAAAAGAAAAGTATATGAGTATGATTATTTGTGTGCATGAACATGGGTGTTTGACTTAGTCTGGGTGCTTCTATGTATAATATGTATGTATTTACAAAAGAAAAGTATTCAAGTATGTATATCAGTTGTCTAGTACCCGTAGTACAAGCTCTGCTTAGTTTGGGACTAGATGAAGTTGTGTGAATGTGTGAGGAATATTATTTCTTACCTATCCATGTAAGCGTGTCCAGGTCCGTGTGTATGGTTGTCTCATTGGATTGGAACTGCTGCAATAGAATGGAGGGGTAGGACAGGGATCCGCCCATCGATACGGCCACCAGTTGTGTTGCTGACGCTACGTACATCTGTCGGTAGAAAAGAAACGAATGATTACAATGTTCGATTTTTAAATAACCGATTTTTCAAGGTCGTGGCTAGGTAACAGCCACAGGGATCGACCATAAGGTTAAGCAACGATTGACCCGGTCGGCCCGTGGATTTGTCACCATCTTATTACAATGAGTTCCTCAGTGTTCCAGAAGGCACGTTAAATTGGTGGGTCTCGGCTGTCATTTAAACAACTTTGTCCGTCGTTATGGGTAGAACCCAGGAAAGCTGACAACCAGTCTTACCAAAGAGTATCGTGTTGCCCAGGTAACTGGGTTGAGAAGGTCAGATCTTAAAGCATAAGTCCTTCGCCACTTGTGTCTATCTATCGATCTACTCGCAATAAACTTAAAAACTATAGCCTAGATGTCCATTCGATTTTTCACCAGTAGATAGAATGATTCTTGAAGATTGTTTAGATATACTCTCAAAATGCAGTCGGAGTAGAAGTCGTTTTTGATTCGTCGTTTCAGCCGACAGACGTCCACTGCTGGACAAAGGCCTCCCCCAAGGCCACCTTGCGCGATCTTCAGCAACCCGCATCCATTGCTTCCCGGCAGCCTTGACTAGATCGTCCGTCCACCTAGTGGGGGGCCTGCCCACGCTGCGTCTTCCGGGTCGTGGTCACTACTCAAGAACTTTACTGCCCCATCGGCTATATCTGTTCTGCGAGCTATGTGACCTGCTCATTGCCATTCAGCTTCGCAATTCTTCATTTTTGATCACTCGCAAACAAATGAAAGCCTAAATAGACCGCTATTCGTAATTATTGACTTTAATTTGAAAATGTTTAATGAAAATTTTGTTCTGAATTTTCAGTTCACGTTGCTGTCACCAAAATTAATTATTCAGATAATTCATATCAAATTAATACAATAATATCGTTGGTAGACTAAATAGATTATATGGAACCCAATCAAAATTAATGAAATTTACCTGGAAGCGTGGCCCGAAATCTGACGGGAAAAACATGTACTGTATTGTGTAAATTACCACATGCCTAGCCTTTTACCTAATATGTTGGGATCGACTTCCAGTGTTTGACATGGGGAGACCAGTTACCTGGAGACCTGGAGTAATACTGCTTGTTAGAACGTTTATTTTATGATGGTAAGATAAATAATGTGGTAGTTTCCAAAATCGCAAATGTAAAGTTCAATATTAGACATAATATCACAAAAATCTATGCAAGATTACAGTAAAATTGACAAATGCGAATTTCCCTGAAATATTTCTTCGCTTTTATAAAAATTCGTATCGTATTTTTTTATTTTATCATCATCAGCCTTATATTTTCCGACTATAATTACAATGTATTTAAAATACATTTTGTCATACAAAGAATTTACAAGGTCCCAAGCAAGCAATTCCAATATTGAAAACAAACACTCAAATTTTATTTAATTATGTATTATTAATGACTGATTAAAGGAGAAGGGACACCTAGAAGAAACGGACTATAAAGTCTGAAATCACCAACCCACATTGAGCAATGCAATCCTTCTCTGAAAGTGCTTGTAATTAATTATCAGATACGAGTCGATTATTTTCTCGATTTATCGAACTACCATGGTCTTGCTTGCGGTTTCCTCATAAAAATTATAGACGCCTGCATATCAAGCTACCCGAAACCGTCAAATTTTCCCAATCGACTTCGAACCATACTCTTCAGCGATAAAGTTGAAAATCTATAATGGTTATGATGAGGTATTATTAAGAGTAGGCTTAATAGGGGAGATGATAACTAGTCAAATTCATTACTTTTATTGAACTGTCAAAAACGGTTACTTTGTATGCAATTTGTACGAAAGTTAGAATTATGACGTCACATTTTTTTACTTAAATTATCAATAAAGAAATTCCAATAGATTTTCCTTCAAAACGATTAATGAAAGTGACATTACTTTAAGATGCTTTACCAAATTAAATATTATAGGATTTTATTTTTTCCCTAGTCAATTTGTCTACCCCAAAACTTCCATATTTTTCGTCATCTTTTACCCAAAGCCTTATCTTAAACAAAACAAAACAAACACTGTTCGTTAGCCGATTATTATTTCCAAAGTAAACAACACGAGCTAGACAATACCACAGTAATTACTGAAGCACAACACTACACTTGATTACAAGACAATTATTTGCAAGCAAATGTACTGAGCAAATAACCAGCCATAGTAGGTATGTCTGTATCATACAAGTGTTTGGGAATATCATTGCTTAATGGAGTATCCAATAACATTGAACATCTTTGGCAGTCGTTACGGGTAGTCAGAAGCCAGTAAGTCTGACGCCAGTCTAACCAAGGGGTATTGGGTTGCCCGGGTAACTAGGTTGAGGAGGTCAGATAGGCAGTCACTCCTTGTAAAACACTGGTACTCAGCTGAATCCGGTTAGATTGGAAGCCGACCCCGACATAGTTGGGAAAAGGCCCGGGAGATGAGGATGAATGGAGTATCCAATATTTGAATAAGAAAATGAGTGGGTAAGTATCAGCCTGCATGGGTCTACCGATCAGTTTAAGCAGAGCCCAAGCTCTGCTGGGTGGTGGTCCGTAGATGGATGACCATTTTTCTCTACGTTTCTCCGTATTTCGGAAAGCGTGTTCAATTATAGGGTACCGGCTATCATCATCACTACATAGTATAAAACAAAGTCGCTTTCTCTGTCCCTTTATATAGTTAAATCTTTGAAACTACGCGAAGGATTTTGATGCGGTTTTTTTTCATAGATAGAGTGATTCAAGAGGAAGCATGTATTGTATATTTTATGAAATGGAGAAATACTGTTATTTTAGAGGTTTCCAATGTGAGGTCGTAAATACTTAATTGGCGAAAAAAAAAATAGTCTCCAATTGGCGGCGACTATCTGTCGACCTGTCCCGCTCTGATTTAAGCCAGAGAAAATGGGATGTCGTCGCCTCCTTCTGCAACGTAGTTATGGCCTCTCTTCTCAGCCGTCGTGGTTGAAGTGAGAAGACTCCCGGCCGCCGTAGGCACGGGTCTTTTTTGAGTGGCTCGACGTCCGTCCAACGTTGACGACCGACACTTTACAGAAAGCTTTTCTGACAACCAATTATACTCCGAGTTTTTGTTTTGCCTAGGTACCGATGTTAAGTCTAATCCTATGCAGCTGAGTACCGATTTTGAAATTACAGCTAGGACCCAGCATTTTAATAAGCCTTCCGAAACACGAAGTGACTCTTCATGTCAAGATATTCACCCATCCGCGGACCGTTCGCGTCAAGCGTTGCTTGACTTTTAGATCGATCGACTCGTGCAGCATACAAAAAAATGTATACAATTATGTATAAACTATAATTACTTAGACTTACCTGTTTAGCAAAAGGTGAAAAATTCATCATGGTTTCTTTTTTTGGCTAATTTATTCAAAAATGCGCAGTTCAGTTTAATTAACTTCACTTTTTTTATTACTTGTATTCTTATCCAAAAAATAATTGACCCTTTAAAATAACTATTATCAGTTTACTGATTCACTGACATTCTATTTTAAAAATTGAATAAAGAAAAAAATTCAAAATTAACATTAAAATGTAATCAGGGTAATAAAGTTTTAAATTTGAATATTAATATCACTGTACATAGAATGTTATTACATTATTATATTAATAACAAGTACTATTATCATTTTATAATTTAACAATTATTATAAAAAGATAAAAATTATAATATTTTTATTAAGAACACGTTTCTAGTTTATCAGGTGGTTTAATAAACTGCACTGGCATCACTGCATTTAAAATGCATTTAGGTTGCGTGAGTCTAGCGTTTTAAGGATCAATTTCAGTTTTATAAATATTCATGATTTTTTTCTTATAAGTGTAATTTTCCTGTATTTTATAGGCTTTTCCCGATATTTTTATTGCGTGATTCAAAGTATTTTTTAAGGTGAAAGTCACTTCACTCGCGAGGGTTGACACCCGTACACAATTATTATATGTACAGATGCCAGCACATCAAGCTACTACAATCTGTCAAATTTCATCTATAGATTTTCAACTTTATCGCTGAAAGACATGGTTCAAAGTTGATTGGGAAAATTTGACAGTTTCGGGTAGCTTGACGTGCTGGCGTCTGTACATACACAGAGGATTATAATCAATTGAATTTATAATTAAAATGCATATAATTATAATTAATTATTATAATGATAATGAATATGCATAATATGTTGTTAAAAAATAAAATAGCACTTAAAATACTATTTTTTATCGCTAGTCCAACTGTCGCTTTTTTGGTATTAACTGTGACTTGCTATATTATTGTAGTACTATATATTTGCACCTATTTTCTCAAAAATACTATATTTTTTACAAAAAATAGTGGCAACCGCACGAATCCTTAATTTTCTACCACTCAGAATTAATAATATCGAACTACTGAGTAAGTCAATCAATTCTCAAAAAGTATTATAGTAATTAAATAAATACTAAATAATACATAATATACTATGTAACCTGATCTGAATACATTTTTGATGTTCTTCAATTTTACTAACATATAATTTATTTATTTTTTAAATTATACACATTATCTATACGGAACCGAAAAAATGCATGCTCCACTAAAATCCACATACAAGCACGCCACAATCATCTTACAAAGATGCTGTGTGGCCAACAATGATGATACGGAACCAAAATATAAATGAATAAATTAATTAAATTAAATAATAGCATTCATTTTTGACATTGACAGAAAGAACTTTGTCTTTTCTTGGTAGAATAGACATGGAATCGCCATGCTGATTCTAAATATAAGGTAAGATTCTAAACAGTAGGTAAAGTATACCCGTATCTCAGGTCCCACCTATTTTCTTCAATCATTCATTTTCCCATGAAACCCTAACAAATAAATGGTGATGGCATCCAGGCCAATTGTAGGCTACGGCTGCCGCTCTCTTTTATGGAGATCAGCCAGCTGCGCAGGACATATTATAGTGCACAAGCATTCGCGCAGATACAGGTGCACTCTCTATTCCTTCACTCTCATAATCCGATGGGACGGCAATCCGACACGACCGGAGAGAGATCAGGCGCAGGACCGACATTTACGTGTGTGGTGAATCAATCACCAACTTCCAGACTCCAGGCTGCTTTACGAAAGTTTCTGAAAACCTACCCGAACCGGGAATCGAACCCGAGACCCCGTACACAGCAGTCGCACCTTGCAACTACTAGTACAACGAGGCATTCGACAAATAAATAAACATTCATCATAATATTATTTATGTCATAAAATCATCTCGATCCAAAGAAAGACGCTCCTGATTATAAAATAATTATTTCCAGACCCTTTCGACCAAGATACTGTAGCGCAATCCTTAATGATATCAATCCGATTGTATTTCTTCGTATTTTAATTGTGTATTCATGAGAACGGACTGGTTTGTTCCTATTTCGTCCCATTTTATCACCCACAGCATTCCCACAATTTATTGTAAATTGTTAAAAATAATATTTGCTAAAATGTTTGTTATATTTTTTTAGTTATCTGTACAGAACATAAGCGGTCCTGCAGGCTTATCATGGCGATTCTATATTTATTCTATGAAGAAAAGACAAAGCTCTTTCTATCAATGTCAACATGTCTTCTGCCCGAGCATGGCGCGACCTGTCAACTCGCATATAATCACTTCTAGACTCATGTTGAACGAAAAAAAGAAAAAAATCTTTAAAAAATGTCAAAAGAAATCTTACGTCAATCTGTCACTTTTCTGTCATTATGTCCATTCTCCGGTAGACAAAACTTCTTTCTACGGTTGCCATGCTAAGCCTGCTGGTACACAAAAAGGCTACAGCAGGACAATATACTGAGGGTTTTATTCGTTGAAAGTCTAACAACGCTCCCTCTAGTTGCACCCACGGCGGGTAGTTGCGGGGCTAGTGGGTAGGGAAGCAATTTGATGATTTCTCACTAAAATAAAGTGTATCAAAACAAGGCAAGTCAAAACGGGCATAAGGTGATAAACCTTCACCCCCCCCCCTCATGCATGATAATATGTAGCCTATATGTTGACCCGTCCTCTTAGCCTTATTCATGCCAAATTTGAAGCAAATCCATACAGTACTTTTTGAGATTATCCCGGGCATACATACAGACAAACACAAAAAATCTAAAAACTATATTTTTGGATTCAATATGTAGATGAGATCGGCACAGAATTTTTTTTTTTTTTCAATACAAACACAGGATGTATAGAGTAAAAAAACATTTATTTTCAGACATAAATGTAACATTAACAAACTTAAACAAAAATGTGTCAATAAGTTTTTGTTGCGTGGGACGAAACTCGAGGGGCGTATCAGGAACAAATCAACAGGATTCATATCATAATAATAATAATAATAAGCCCGCAGGGCATCTGAGGCGGATGTCGGGGAGTAGCGACCCCGCGGGTACTGAGTGCTCCAGGGAGAGGATACTGTCCCTCATCTCCGGCTCGCCGGAGTGAACCCTGAGGGGGGACAGGTCTCCCGCCTCTGGCTTGCCTTCATTGGCCGTCCAGAGTGGAGTCGCTAGAGCAATGCTCGGAGGGTGAATGCCTCGGGTAAGTGGCGAGTGGGCACAGAGATGCCGGACCCTGGCATGATGCCGGTTTTAAGGCGCGTGATCTGAGTAGAAAGCCGGCCGGGGCAACCTCACCCTTCAGCCGCTCACGTCCCCGTTGCCCCCTTGTTGCGACTTAGCGACTAGTTCCCGGGGGCCCGGTAAGTGAGCTGGCGAGTCTCCTCCTGCCATTTTTACATGTATTTATTACATTGTTATCGGCAGGGGTCATAGTCCCCATAGTTTTCCCTTCCCTAGTCCACTAGCATCCCATCACAATAACCCAAGTAGTTTTTCTTCCATAGTTAGCAATAGTTTAGCACAAACCGGGGGTTGTCCTTGGGTACATTTCCATAGTGTATACAGGGATAATCGTCGGTTTTGTGTCACCATTACATAATATTAAAGTTGTCTTAAAAGGGCTTCAGCGTGTTGGCTTCGGCCCCACGTTCGCCTTCCAAAAATCCGGGACTCTATAGTCCCGTGGTCGGAAAAAGACATACAAATAATAATAATAATAAGCCCGCAGGGCATCTGAGGCGGATGTCGGGGAGTAGCGACCCCGCGGGTACCGAGTGCTCCAGGGAGAGGATACTGTCCCTCATCTCCGGCTCGCCGGAGTGAACCCTGAGGGGGGACAGGTCTCCCGCCTCTGGCTTGCCTTCATTGGCCGTCCAGAGTGGAGTCGCTAGAGCAATGCTCGGAGGGTGAATGCCTCGGGTAAGTGGCGAGTGGGCACAGAGATGCTGGACCCTGGCTTGATGCCGGTTTTAAGGCGCGTGATCTGGGTAGAAAGCCGGCCGGGGCAACCTCACCCTTCAGCCGCTCACGTCCCCGTTGCCCCCTTGTTGCGACTTAGCGACTAGTTCCCGGGGGCCCGGTAAGTGAGCTGGCGAGTCTCCTCCTGCCATTTTTACATGTATTTATTACATTGTTATCGGCAGGGGCCATAGTTCCCGTAGTTTTCCCTTCCCTAGTCCACTAGCATCCCATCACAATAACCCAAGTAGATTTTCTTCCATACTTAGCAATAGTTTAGCACAAACCGAGGGTTGTCCTTGGGTACATTTCTATAGTGTATACAGGGATAATCGTCGGTTTTGTGTCACCATTACATATATTAAAGTTGTCTCAAAAGGGCTTCAGCGTGTTGGCTTCGGCCCCACGTTCGCCTTCCAAAAGTCCGGGACTCCATAGTCCCGAGATCAAAAAGAGACATACATAATAATAATAATAACTTTATTTCACAAAATGCAGATTTGACATGTTTTATACACTTAAAAACGATTTGAAAGAGCTTTGGTAGTAACACAATACAATGCAAGTCTAAGTAGGTACTGAAATCTGTGCACAATATGGAAAAACCTCTGCCTCTCAAACTAGGTAAACCTGTATCTTGAGAGACAGTGATTCAACTTAAGAAAATGATGCGATAGGTATAAAAGTGGACTGTGTCGGTCTACCTGAGCGATTAAAAATTATAAGCTAATTTAAGTATATTTTGTGTGCATGTCTGTGAGGGTGTGTGTCTGAGAGTGTGTGAGGGTGTGTGTGTGAAGGTGAGTGTGCATGTGTGTGTGTGTGTGTGTGTGTTAAGTGAGTGTGTGAGGGAGGGATATGTAGGTAGTTAGGCAACATACTTTAGTAAGGATTCTGTTTGTTGATAGTCCTGTTCCAATAGCCATTCGGTTAGTTTTGATTTTAATTTGTGTTTATTTAGGTTACTAATGTTTAATTTTTTGTGAATTTGTTTGTAGATGTATGTACTTAATGTGAAGTATTGGTGTTGAGCGAAGGTGGTTTTGTGAGGAGTACTTCGGGGTAGGTTATTTCTTTTTTTGGGGTCAGCTGGAGGGACGCGGGCGTGTTTCCTCATGATAGTCTGCAGAACAAAAAGCTGGCGTACTGAAAGTACTTTGCAATCGGCGTATAATTGCGTAGTCGGATAGCGATAAGGTTTGCGTGACATCACTTTCAGTACGGCTCTCTGCGCTCTTTCGACCCTCAGAAGACTCGTTTTATTTGCACCACCCCATACTGTGATACAATATCCGATGACGGATTGACAGAGTGCATAGAAGACGATCTTCAGGGTGTCCGGCGCAGCCGAGTCTCTGAGGGATTTGAAAATATGCAATAGTTTCATAGATCTATTGGTAATGGCATCGATCTGCTTGTCCCATCGTAATCCACCGTCTATTTGAACCCCAAGATATTTCACACTATTGGTTCTTGTAAGTGTCGGACAGATGCAAGGTGATGATTGATTGGAGCAGGTGTGCGCTGTTATGGAGAAAGAATTGTCAGGTAAGTTGTTTTTCCGGATAGCGAATGGAATGTACGAGGTTTTGTCGCAATTTAGGGTAAGTAAGTTACTGTTGAGCCATTTCGTTATAGTCGTTAATGCGGTTTCTGCGTAATTCTTAACGCTATCCCAGGTCGGTCCGTAGACTATGACTGCGGTGTCATCTGCATACGCAAAGATCTTGGAGTTGGGGATCGTCATTCTGCACAACTCATTGACGTATATTTGGAAGAGGGTGGGGGCTAAAATGCTTCCCTGGGGTACACCGAAAGTGGTAGATATTTCTTCACTTATGGTCTCTCCAATCTTTACTCGCTGGGTACGGTTAGTGAGATAGTCATTAAACATTTTGAGGGTATTACCACGTATCCCCATGAGTTCCAATTTGTGGATAAGTTTGGGGACAGACACTGTGTCAAATGCTTTGGAAAGGTCCAGGAAGATCCCTAGAGTTTTTACTCGATTGTCAAGATTCCTAGCGACTAATTGCGTCAGCTCAAGAATTGCATCTTCAGTTGAGATTCCTGTGCGAAAGCCAAATTGATTATCCGCTATAAGTTGGTGTTTGTTTAGGAATTTTTTTAGACTATTGTTTAGGATCCTTTCCAGAATCTTAGAGAGTGCTGATAAGACCGATATGGGTCTGTAATTGTTGACACAGTTTCTGTCCCCTCCCTTATGAATCGGATGGACAATAGCTTTTTTCAGGGCATCTGGGAAGATACCCTTTTTAAGGCAACAGTTAAGGATATGCGTCAATGGTGGCGTCAAGGTCTGGCGGCAACTTTTCAGGACTAGGGGGGTTATTCCATCCCAACCTATAGCGCAATCATTCCGCAGTTGCATGATAAGGGACTCGACTTCAGATTCATCAACCTCCAGGATTACAAGAGAGTTGGCGAGGCTATTTTGACATGATGTCTTTGGTACGTTTGTAGATTGATGAGATTGGGACAGGATCTTTTCTGCCAAGGTAGTGCCAATATTGCTGAAGAATTTACACACTTCGTTTACGGAAGAGATAGCGTTGTCACAGATATCCAGGAGTTCCACCGGGCTAGATTTCTTCTTGGTGGTATTGGTTATTTGTTTTATTGTTTTCCAAAGGGCTTTGGGGTTGTTACGTGCCTTTTCAAGTTCGCTCTTTTCATGTGCTATTTTTAATTTTCGGAGTAGGTCGTTACAAAAATTCCGGTATCGCGTATAGGTAGTTTTTATAATAAGATTATTGGGATCTTTTCTTGATCTATTGTGCAATCGGTCACGGTTTTGTATACATTTTAATAAGCCAATGGTTATCCATGGTTTAATTATTCTTTTTTTTCTTGGTATTTTAATTTGTTTAGTATGTTTGGTCATTAAAGAAGAGATAATAGTTACGAACATATTCATGGATGTATTTGGGTCAACGATTTTGTATAATGGGGTAAAGTCCGATTTTTCTAACTCTAACTTAATAGCATCGTAGTCTTTGCGGGTAGCTATGTGGAGTGGTTTATTATCTTGGTTTGTGTTAGCGATGGCAAGTAGTAACGGTTTGTGGTCCGTGATGTGTGAATCTAGTATGAGGGTAGTTACGGGTAGGGTAGATTTAACAAAAGCATGATCCAGACAGCTGTCTAGCCTAGTGTTTTGTCGGTGGGTTGGAAGAAGACCGTGGGAGGCATTTAGAATGAGATAGTTGAGACAGCGTTCATCTGTACTATAGGGTTTGAGGTCTATATTTATATCACCTATAAGGAATATGTTTTTATAGGAGGTTAGGCTTTCATAAATACTATTTAAGCTATCCATAAAATTTTCGGTGCTTTCCTTGGATCTGTATGATGGGGATCGGTACACTGCTACAATAGCAATATTCTGGTTAACTATTTGACATCATGACATCATGAATGCTTATTGTTGAGCGATTTCTGCGCGCTCCGATAAATTGTTCTCGCATTAATACTCGCAGATATATTCCCGTTGAGATAGTATGGAGGGTTATTCTTAATTATTACGTCTGGTGGTATATCATTTGCACTATTTAATTTTATGGCCAATTTGAGTTTTGGTCTTTTGGATTTGAAGCTCATCGTCCGTACGTCGAAGGAAGACGGGCCCATGTCGGCGGCGCGTTCTGTTCCACGCACTCCTCGAAGAAATGTCAGCAACATAGGAGGGGCCCCCTATGGCGAGGGTCTGCCTGGACTGCGGGTTGTTCGCAAGAGTTGCCGCGGCCTTTGTGCCAGGAGCCAGAAGGAACATAGTGGGTTTTAGTCAGTAAAAGTCTGACACTCCGTCCAGCGGCACCCATAGCGGTAGGGAATAATAATTTGATGATTAGAAAAAAAAAATGGTATTTTGGATTATAGATCCAAGCTATTTTTTACCCGGTTGCGGATAGTTGTGCGAGACGAGAGTGAAACCACAGCTAGAAGCTAGTATACAATAATACCAGGCAACCTAGTATTAAAAGGATTTACTTGAATGCAGAAAATCCCGTCTGTCTTTCTGTTTGTGGTCCCCAGTGGAATTAACAAACGCGAAGTTTTTAATGAACTTGCCAAGAACTATGAAAAACTATAATAAAGACTTGTTTTGTAAGAAATAAAATATTAAAATGACCTGAACATACTGTACCTACATGATTATAATTCAAAAAATATTTATAACCAACTACCCATGACGCTTTGGGTTCGGATTTATTAAAAACATTAATTAATTAGTGAATAAACAATGATAAAATTAACATAGTTGATTTATAAGACACATAAACTGTTCATTTTAATCGCTTTATGAACGTAAGACTGTGTATTACATTATAGTAGAAAAAATCCATAAGGTAATTAGCTAAACTTTTTTGCAAAAATATGCTTGAAGAGTCACCTTTATTTCAAAGATAATTATAATGATTCTTGTGCAGTGTGTAGAATCGTAATTGAATGACTAAAATTAGAAACTAACTTCACAAAACACTTAAAAAGAAAAAAATAATACTTCTGTCCTGGCTTTAGAAGTCGGTGACTAAATTACAGCCTCGAGACACCAACTTCTAGAGCCAGGACAAGAATCAATTTATTTTTCTCTTTAGACAGTTGCCAGATCAATTACAATAGTGGGTTTTAGTCGGTAAGAGTCTCCCTCACACACTCCCTCCAGCTGCACCCTCAGCGGGAGGGGACAGGATGATTTCCCACGGAAAAATGGACCTGTTTCAGTGTCCGAAAAGCCACTATCTACCGAATAAATGGAACAGGATTTTTATGAAAGTTGATATGGCTAGAAAGAATGTAACTTGTGATATGACGGCAGATAGAAGAGCGTGGAAGACAAAAACATGCTGCGCCGACCCCAAATAAAACTTGGGATAAGGGCAGGCGGATGATGATGATTTTTAAATTATCTACCAAATAAACTAACTGGAACTTATTCGTAGGTGGTGAAACAGGCCCTAACACTCGATTCATATTTATCGATACCCGCAATTGCCCAGATGGAGTAAAGAGGTATAGTTCAAAACCACAATTGGGACGCCAGCGACCACGGAACACGATGATGGAATAAATCGCCAATTTCAATACACGGCTAATGCGAATCGCAATAAATTGTCGCGATTTACCGACGAATTACTGAGCGCGTACTCGCCTATTTATCCGAAATTCCGATTCGCGACGCAAATTATGACGATTACAGTTATTTCGATTGGACAAGGAAATGTGATTTTGTTTCTGGATGTGACATTGTTTTGTATTTGTTTATGTTTCATCACTCTCACGTATGAGCGTGCTGCTTCGATTTCAGGTCCGGCAAGTACCAATGCAACTTTTCTAAGTTCGTATGTATTTTTTAAGTACATCTTGGACACCAATGACTATGTTTCGGATGGCACGTTAAGCTGTAGGTCCCGGCTGTCATTGAACATCCTTGGCAGTCGTTACGGATAGTCAGAAGCCAGTAAGTCTGACGCCAGTCTTACCAAGGGGTATTGGGTTGCCCAGGTTACTGGGTTGAGGAGGTCAGATAGGCAGTCGCTCCTTGTAAAACACTGGTACCTACTCAGCTGAATCCGGTTGGAATGGAAGCCGATCCCAACATGTTCGGGTGATGCATAAAATTTTCAGCAAAAAAATCCTATTTCTTTACATTTTTAACAACCATTTCAAATCTGAGTATACCTAATAAAATTTTCAAACCGCAAACAAATACCTCTTTCACTCACAAAGATTTCGTTGTCACCCTTCTTCTTTAAACTCTATCACTTCACCATAAGGTTGAAAATCGTTTGTTTTAGCTGTAGTATCTAAAAATTCACCTCATACAAGTCGTTTATCACTGGTACGACCAGTGCCTGGCTTAGCTCGAAGTTTACCTTGGTTGCGGGAAACTTAGTGAGAAAACTGAATCATGCTAAGCATAATAATTAGAACTACGTGCAAAATATAAATTGTGGAACGTTACGTTGCACGCTTGCGTTTTAAAGGAAACAATATTTTTGAGATTTATTTCTTTGGTGCTAGTTGAAAGGTTTAAGTTAGATTTTGGTTATTTGTTTTATTTTTTTAGGCAAATGGTGTATTTTTTGAAATTTTACTTTTGTAAAGATCACCAGATGCACAGACGCCAGCATATTAGCCTACCTATAATCTGTCAAATTTCCTTACTAGATTTTTAACTTTATCACTGATTCAAAGTGGATTAAGAATTTTACAGTTTTGTAGGTGGGCAGGTAGTTTGATGAGCTGGCATCTGTACTAACTCACACACGTTAAAGTACGTTTACTTAATCTCCTTAATGTCGATTTTGAATGACTGTGGCAAAAAATATTTTTGATTAAAATGAAACTATTATTATACTTTATTGCACACATAAATACATGTAACACATACAATTTGTAATATGATGTACAAAGGCGAGCTTAACCCAGAGCTGGGTTCTCTAACAGCAAACCTTAGGGCCGGCGCCGACTGCCGGCACGGCACGGTGTGTCATGGCAAAGGATTTTAATACTAATTAAGTTATTTTGAATCTTATTTCAATGAGTTTAGAGTTTATGTTATTTTATTTTGATACCACGATGCCGTGACGTGCCGCAGGATGCTGCGGCATGACGCGACACGCCGCAGGATGCGGCGGCATGACATGTCTTGCTTTTTCATTCCACGGGATGCCGCGGCGCGCTATTGCATCCCGCGAGACGTATGGGTCACTTTGGGGTCGAGGAATTATGATTGCTAGCTAGTTGAAATAAGGTTGAAACTTGTGCAGCATATCGGCGGCATGACATGTCTTGCTTTTTCATTCCACGGGATGCCGCAGCACGCCGCAGGATGCCGCAGCACGCCGCGGGATGCCACAGCACGCCGCAGGTTGCCACTACACAACCTGCCGTGCCATGCCGTGCCACGCCGTCAGTGAGCGCCGGCCCTTAGAGTGATAGAGAGATTCGGTAGGGAAGGGCAAGTCATATTGAGTGCGCAACTTTAATTTTTCAAAAAACGAATTGTTGTATTGTAATGAATACAATAGGGATGCGGACAACTAGTCAAATTCAATACTTTTATAGAACTGTGAAAAACGGTTACTCTCTATGAAATTTGAATGAAAACACCACATATGACGTCACAGATTTCTCACATCAATCCGTATACTTATTTCGATTATATTACCAATAAAAAAATAAAATCAGTTTTAGGTTCAAAACGATAAATTAAACTGACATTATTTTAAGATGCTTCATAAAATGAATATGATAAAGTATTTTATTTATGACCTAATCCGCATCCCAATTATTTATTGTGTGATATTTACAACAAAAAAAAATTGCCGTTTCTAGTAAAACAACATCATTGCTCTACTGAAGTGCAAATTGAAAATTAATGGTTCGCCATTTTGTAGGTTCGGGTGCAACAATTTCAATTGTTCTGTGTTCAAATATTATGTATTTGAATATAACAGGATTTAATGTTTCCGTAATTATCGGCTTTGTGATTTGGTGAAAATAATTCGAACTACTATACCACCTAAAAACTTCTGTAAATCAAAAGATTACTTTTTCCGGAAATACTTACAGCACTTTCAGAAAAAAACTTACCGATCGAATTGAGAACCTCCTTCTTTTTCGGAAGTCGGTTAAAGACCACGCACGCATTTATCTGTCTATCACTCCATCACATTCACTTTCAAGTCTACTTACATACTTGCCGACTTCGACGAATCTTATCACCTTGTTTAAAACTTATTCAGTACTCAATTATTTAAATCATTATCATTGTTTAAATAATCATCATCTGCCTAGTCTTTTCCCAAGCTAAGTTGGGGTCGGTTTCTAGTCTAACTGGGTGCTGAGAACTTTGTTGGTGTTTTACGTGGAGCGACTGCCTAACTGACCTTCTCGACTCAGTCATCTGGGCAACCCAATACCCGTTGGAGGGCGTGTCAGACTTTTGCTTTGTTCTATGAACGACATTAGATGTCATTAGATGTCTGTAATTATAGTAACAAAACTGATAAACTACATATACTTTACACATATAATATCCATAAATACATATTATAACACCCAGACACAGCCAACAAGCATGCTCATCACACAAATGTCGACCGTACCAAGATTAAAACCAGGGATCCTCAGCTTGGCAGTCCAGCGTAGTATGGTAACCATTGCGCCATCAGGGTTGTCAAATATTATTATAAATATTAATACCTACTGCAGATAGTTTAATGAATAAGATCGATGTCTATTCACTGGATTGCAATCAGAAATTCGTCAATACCCGAGTAAAAGGAAAACAGGCTTATTATTATGGTCTCAATAAGCATCGAACTACAAACAGCAGTCAGATAAAGCACAGCCATGATGTCTGTCGAGACTTATCTCTCGTTTTCAACTGTCCAAACTTGTACCTATTGATGTTATTGGAATATGAATTGAATGCTGTTGGACATTGGGTTTTATTTCCTTGTTTACGTTTCGAAAGTTATTTATTTTTTATTTTTTTTATTTATTTATTTATTTATTGCCACTTACATTAACGGTATTAAACCAAACATATAAGTTACGGCTAACATAAAAATCTTATAATATTAACAGGAAAAAAAAAAAAAAAAAAAAAAAATGAAAGACAGACAGTATGAACTTATGAGCTAGGTAGTAGAAATTGTACTGGGTGTGGAAATGGATTCCAGGTATAAAGTTGCACTACGCATAAAACTTGGTTCAGTGCTCGCAAACACGTCTAATGACAGATCAAATAACAAAATATTGTTGATGTGGGTAAGAGCTAAAAATACTGGACTAGTCTTAAGTGTAACGGTACTGGCTTGAGGTATGAAGAATAACGGACGTTGGCGAGGGCGTAGTGTATGTCGGATGGGTTGAGGAATATTAAGGGAGATATGCTGAAGAAGTGAAGGGTTGTTTAGAGATCCACGAATAAGGTAGATAAAATATTTTACCAGGGCTATATTTCTTCTCACCTCTAAACTTTGGTAGGTTACCATACCCAAAATAAATGGGGTTGGATACATATACGGATAGTAACCATACAGTTTAAGGTATAGGTAGCGGATAAAAGACTTCTGAATTTTCTCAATGAGTAAGTTATGTGTTTTTTCATGTGGAATCCAGATAGAACTATTCGATTCTAATAAACTGCGTATGTAAGAGTTGTAGAGGATAGTAATGGCCTGCCGATTGTTGAATACTTTTGTTTGGCGCATGATGAAACCTAAGTTTTTACGGGATTTGTTACAAGTGAGTATTATGTGCTGGTTAAAAGTAAGGCGAGTGTCAAAGTGTGTACCTAGATCGCGCATGGTAGTTACACGTTGCAGCGTGTTGTTATCAAGAGTGTAGCTGTTGAGTATAGGATGAGCGGCTTTTGAGTAGGACATTATCATACATTTGCTGACGTTTAAACTAAGGTGGTTTAAAGTACTCCAATTGTGAACATTGTCAATGTCTTGTTGAAGCGCGTCTGTATCACTAGGGGTTACTATAGGAAGGGCGAGTTTGACGTCATCAGCGTACATTAAAACAGTGGAATGTTTAACATGTCTTGGTAGGTCATTAATTAAAATAAGGAAAAGAAGAGGCCCAAGACTAGATCCCTGTCCAATACCGGAAGTGACAGAGTATAGCTCGGATCTTGCATTATTAAAACTGACATACTGTCTTCGGTCACGCAGATAGTTCGCGATGAACTTTAGAAGTGACTTTGAAAAACCTGAAATTGCCATTTTTAACAATAATACGTCATTGTCAACCCGGTCAAAAGCCTTTTGAAAATCAAAGTAGGCTACATCGACTTGTATTTTATCATTTAAATTTTTAGCTAGTTGATTTGTTGGTAAAATGTTTTATTATGTATGCATCAAATTGAAATATTATGATATCTAACTGTCATGAAAACATGACAGCCATTGTTTTTTTTTATTGTATCTGATAACTATCGCAATATCAGAAAATACCTACTTCTTTATAAAATACTGGTTTCAGCCAGCGGTTTGACCCGCTTCCCATTTGAACTACTCCGCGCACTTGGACAAAAAGTAGCCTTTATCCCTCCTCGATAATTGGGTGATTTTACATTCAGAGACATTTTCAAATTGGTGTATTAATTTCTGAGAATAGTGCGTATTATGAAAAAGTCTGATGTAAATAAAAAAGTCTAAAAAAAAATATCCTCTTAAATTTCCCAAATTTTTCGCAACAGAACCATTCAAAAACCACCTTTATGATAATGAACAATAAATTCAAATTACTCCAAGGCCACATAAACTAACAATTTAAAGAAAACGGTGGGCATAAGCGTAGATCCTTTTTAACCTAAATTGTTTGCGCTTAGCACTAAGTAGGACGGACTGGCGACATCTAGCGGCCGGCTGTAACCGTTTATGACGGTTTGAAAACTGCAGTAGATAATTCTTACCTTATTGTGAACGCAATAGGGTTGGATTTTAAGTGTTTGTGTACATTAGATGGTGTGGCTTCCTTTTGTCTTACTGAGTCTTAGCGTTTAAGAGGGATATCGTGTCGTTTGAGTAAAATAGAATGTTTCCTAATGTTTAAGGAGTTTGTAGGAATGTTTGGGAACAGTTTTTTTGTAGTTATGGTACGGGTAAAGCGGTTTTTTGTTGTTTTTAAAAGCTTTTATTTAACTTGCAATGTATGTGTGTTACGGTGGATTCTTGAAACTCAATTTTTAAGTAGATATCTTCAACCGATTGAGCTGAAATTTTGATTACACGTTCAGTCTGGATGACAATGCAAGATATGTTATATGACGTTATTCTAAATCCAATATGGCGGACCATACAAGCTTTTTAAAAAAAGATTTTTCTTTTAATTTATTATTGGTAACATGGTATTTATGAACGTCTACACTACTACCCGAAACCACACGAAACTGTGAAATCCCAAACAACTTTAAACCATTATTCTAGAGAGATAAAGTTGAAAATCAATTAAGAAAATTTTACGCATGACAGATTGTGGTAGCTTGATGTGCTGCCGTCTGAACATTTGCAGTTGAAACAAGCTGTGCATTTTAAAAAAAACAATGAAAGAGTGTAACTCTTAATACTAACAATAAATGAAAAAAGCATTTTTTTTAAAGCGCGGTCATTTTTCTACTATTTTCCTTAGCACTACGCTATTAGCTTACAAGGGGATGAAAAACAATAGTTTGCGGGCCCAAGTTTCATCCCTTACACAATATAGCTCTTAGTACGTTCGTTCGTTCGTTCAGTCATTCATTCAACCCCCTTAGCGAGTAAGCTTTGTTGTTCGTTCGCTGAATAAGAGTGAATGCTTTTTTCTTTTGTTTTTTTTCGTGTGCATAATTATTCAGTTATGCATCTTGACACCATTTCATTAATAGATGTTAGTAAACTGTAAATAGATATATTATTTATTTATTTATGAAGCTAATAATAATAATAAAAAATATTTGTGGAACCATTACATATATTAAAGTTGTCTCAAAAGGGCTTCAGCGTGTTGGCTTCGGCCCCACGTTCGCCTTCTAAAAATCCGGGACTCTGTAGTCCCGATAAAAAAATATTTTTTTATACAAAAAAAATGTATCTCTACATCTATTATTTATATAGGTACTACGAATAGCCACTACGTACCGAATAAATTAAAAACTAAAATATTCAAATAAACTAACTGGAACTTAGTCGTAGGTGTTGAAACTACAAAATTAGTAAATTATTTTGTTCGGTATTACTTTTGTAGTATTCTCTATACAGAGACAGGAAAAGCGCCAATCATCACACTTGCTCAAAGCAGGTTAGTAATTTCAGACTGAAAGTCCAGGTTTCCTCAAGATGTTTTCCTTTACAGTCACCTTCCACCACCATCCTTACCTTCAGTTATTGATGTCCAAGATTTACTTAGAAAGTACTTAGAAAGTATTGTTACTTGCCCCCCTACATTAGAGACCGCACTTGAGAGGCTGGTGCCTTAACCACTAGGTCACCACGATCATTATTTTGTTCATTAATCTATGTATGTATATGTAAAATAATCCCAATTTTCTTTGATCACGCTATAACACGTGAACAGCTGGACCGATTTAAATAAAATTTGGTAGACACATGGTCTTGAGTCAGACCAAGAACATAGGCTACTTTTTATGCAATGCGGGAAGTAGTTCCTTCGGGCGGCGGGTGGAAACGCGAGGAACAACTAGTGTTAAATAAAAAGCCCGCACCATTTTCCTTCGTGTGTCCTATAGACGTGGATGCATTAAGAGGTATCAGGGATGAGACAATGGCTTTTGTTATTGCTGTGGTTACCTTCTATTGGATCACTCGCTTTGAGCGACGGGGTAGGCAGAGTTCGAGGAACGATTTTGAGTGATTACGTTCTGTTACTACCTCCTTTTTTTAATACGTCTATCAGTTATGATGTGAGACTCGAGGAGAAATAATCCTTATTCTATGCAATATTTAAGTACAAACTGTTTTTAACGGGTTAAAATTCATTTTTTTTTGTAGGTATTACCGTTATTTTATCGTATTTGTAGATGTAATGCTTTGAAGCCAAGTTCTAAGCTAAGCTCGTGGTTAGTTAACAAAGAAAAATTAGTAGTCATTTATTTATAGCTTTTGAGAAGCCAGAAAGTCTTACCAAGGGGATATTGAGTTGCCCAGATAACTGGGTTGAGGAAGACAGATAGACAGTTGCTTCAAGTAAAACACAGGTACTCAGCTGCAACCGATTAGACTGGAAGCCGACCCCAACATAACTTGGTAACAAGATGGCAGAGGAATCAAAATTTTGAAAGATACAAAATAAGTAACATAAGCACCCTTGAAAGAGTAGATTTTTTCTAAGAATAAACACAAAAACATCAGACAGTCTGTACCAGAATATTTTAACAATTTAGCTCACGAAAACGAAAAGTGTGAAAATCAACAGGACTTTTCTAAAGCACCTTGTGAAAAACTACCGGTAAATCAGAGGATTTAACCTAACAGTCACGTGGAACAAACACGACGAACGAGACAGCAATGTACATTAACACAAGACAGACAGAGATAGAACATGACGCCGTCACCATACAAATGTCGCTATTGAAAGTTAAAGTTTGGGAGATGAAAGGAATGTATTTTTGTTGACGCGACTCTTTTTCTTTGATATATTTCTATGCAATTAGGATTTGTATTGAAAAGAAACTACTGGAATTTATGCAAGCCTTTTTTTCGTGGATCTTCCTGCTGAGGGTACAGCTGGAGGGAGTGTCAGACTTGCCTAAAACTTACTATGTTCCTTCTGGGGGTCCCTGTGTGCCAGGGCCACAATATCTCTTGCGAACAACCCGCAGCCCCGGCAAATGTTGCTGACTTCTCTGTTTGACTAGCACCTGTCAGCGGTTTCTCCCGCGTCCCATGGGATCTAAAAAGTAGCTTATAGTCTTCTTCAATAAATGGGCTATCAAATACTAAAATATTTTTAATCGGTAAAGTATTCACTTTTTAATTTTCTGTACTGTTTACGATGAACTTAGAAAGTATATGTATTATAATAACTGAGAAAAGTTGCATTTGTACAGACTCCAGCGAGTCAACCTACCCGAATCTGTAAAATTTTACCAATCGAATATTAACCTTCCCGTATATTTGTTTTATCGATTTAAATTTGACAGCTTGAGATAGGTTGATGTTCTGGCATTCTTGCTGCTGTACTTGCGTGACTTGGTGTCGAACTCGCACACTCACACTTGAGAGGCTTGTGTTTCAACGACTAGGCTATCACGGCATCAAACAGTTATAGCGTACATGAATTTTATCCGACTTATTTTGTGTATCGCCATAACTTATGATAGTTACTGCATTAATCCTTGTCACTGGTCCAAAGATTAATGTTTAACTTAGGATCTCTATGTTAACATTAATGTGTTGCTAGGGAGTTAGTTGCGCCACTTCTTGGTCGCAGCAAAACGCTGAAGTGTTTAAGGGGGAGACTCTTATTGACTGTCTATTGTTTTGACATTCGATAAGTGCTGATTTTCTAGTCTCATTTGAATAAATGATTTTTATTTGAATTTAACATGTGAAAAATGAGTACTCGTAAGAGTAGAGAGCATGTTATTTGCGGAAAGTGGGTAAACCGCACAAAAAAAATATATCCCACAAAAAATATTTTCATGGAAAATGTTGCTAAGACCAAACCATATAGATGGCACTGTTAAAAAGTAATCAAACTTCATAAATATAATATATAATGAGCCCTAAATGTAGGTCTAGTATACACTTAATATCACGGCGAAATCCTTGATGTAATGTATCGGCCACACGGAAAGAGTTAACACTGTCCGAGTCCATTTTGTTACAAAACTTATTGTATATCAAAAAAATAAGTAACATCGAATATATTTTCAAGTTCAAGCCCATATGACGAATAACAAAACGGCCTTGAAAACTCTCTCTGTGCCACCGTTGGCTGTCGGCAATTGCTCTTTGCTAGGCTCGTCTTGGCGAGGACACTCCCGTGCCCCCAGATAACAATAATCTCAAATTGTTCCTATTTTGACTATGTCGTAACCTCCTTATCATTCGCACTTGAACATACATTGTCCTTTAGAGTTGAGTCATTAGACGCAAGAACGGCTCCTTGGGGACCCAAGTTGAAGGTTCTAGAACACCAAACAGCCATAAAAAAGTTTGTTGATGGAACTATGTGGATAGCCATGAGTTGAGGCCCATGGTTTAATTATAATTATGATAATACGGTAATAGGATGACGTAGATAATTATATAGTGACCCCATTCTTAATGGCTACTAAAGAGGTCAGATATATCCTCAACCGACACGGGTTGGGTAAAGCAAAAACATTGTGGAAACCTAGGAAAACCTTCTAAAGTTTTTGCGTAGAAAGGGAATAAGACTATATTTTTTGTCTTTTGTAATATTAGAATTAGTTTTGAGGCTTTAAAAGCGGTAACGGTATACTTTAAATTTTTGTTAGCTGATAATCTTCATCCTAAAAATCCGTGTTTCTCGCACATACATAGACATGAGCCTTTCATTGTCTCACTTTCATCATCATCTCCCGAGCCTTTTTCTTAACTATGTTGGGGTCGGCTTCCAGTTTAACCGGATTCAGCTGAGTAGTTCATCTGACCTCCTCAACTCAGTTACCCGGGTACCCAATACCCCTTGGTTAGACTGGCTTGAGATTTATTGGCTTCTGACTATCCTTTTGAATTGTCTCACTTGATCATGCTGTAAAATATTACGGAGTCAAATTTGCAAAAAAGCCGACCCCAAAAATTACCAACCCTGAAATCTTCGCTTATGAAAAATACCCTAACTAACATAACTTAACAATTTGAACATCCATCATCAAATGAAGCGACTAGATAACTTAACGTCGGCAAAATGAAACGCTTAAATTTCATTCCTAGAAGTTAAACTAGTTGCGAAACTACATGGAACACGTTAACCTGCTTCGGAAAGTTTCTTGCGATGCAATGTGTTTACTATTTTGTGTTTTTTTAGTCTTTTTTTTTCTAAATATTGTTCTACAAGCTTGTTACTTCAGGATCTGACTGGAATATTGGATATGGAAATTAAGAATCTACGTATACGCCGTGGTTGTCCAATGGCTAAAGCACCTGCCTCTCAAGAACGAGTGTGCGGGTTCGGTTCCGGGTCAGATAAGTGCCAATGTATATTTTCGAAGTTATGTGTACTTTCTAGGTATATCTTGAGCGCTAATGACCGCTTAAAGTTAAAATAAGACTTTTTTTTGCTATCAGCCTTTTTACGTCTCACTGCTGGGCTCAAGCCTCCTCTTACACATAGAAGGATTGAGCGTTAATCACCACGCTGACTCAATATGGGATGGTAATTTCAGACTTTAAAGTCCAGGGTACCTCGGGATATTGTTGTCCTTCACCTTTAATCAGTCATTGGTGTCCAAGATAGACCTGTACTGCCCTAATCTAGAATCAAATCCGCAAACTCATACTTGAGAAGCTGGTGCTTTAACCACAAGACAACCACGACCTTAACCCCCTTCTATGCATAAAATTTTACTTCGTTCATTTTAACCTCAAACATAAACAGTAAAGGCTAGATACTGGATAGTTCGCTTTTAAATCGGAATTGAATTCACATTGGAGCGTCTCTCTGTATTCGGGTGAGGTGCCTGGCGCTTATTCGATTTGTTGCCAGTACGAGATTTGAGTTTGTAAGACTTTGACGATTATAATGTTTGAAAAGGGGTGGATATGACAATGTTTGAAGAAAAGATGATTATAAATAATTATAATATGTCATGTTTAGAACTTTATTTTTATGATAGTGGAGTAATAGAAGAGAATCCTGCCATAATAATCAATATTATACAAGAACATAACCACGTTCAACTCCAGAGGGAACATTGGTGTTCCAACTGCACCTTCAGTGGCCATTTGATGATTTCCTTAAAAAAAAAAGCCTGAATAGAAAGGAAAATAGAACAGAATAGACATTTATTTCTAAGTATATGAGTACACACGGCTACACGTCAACTATAAGTATAAGTTGACCGTTCAATTTGTAGAAAAATCATACAAAGCACAGCCAAGACCAACTGATTTTGTATAGCTTGATTTGTACATTATAAAGATATGGTACAAAGAGATTTAATATTAAAAACGCAAGGGTAAACTACTGGAAGAACTTTTCAGGTAAAATTAGTCACGCAGCCGCAGATCGACCGCACCAAGCATTTAACCTCAAGATCAATCAACCAGTGCGTCTGTTATTTGTATTATAATACCTAATAAGAGGAATCTTGCAATACCATGTCAAACCTACAAGAAACAATAAAATCTTCGTTACTGAATGTCCCAGAATGAAATCCTCTCCCCAGAGAACTATTGAATAGAAGCGACTTTCAACTAGCTATACGAATGAAAGTGAACTTAGAAACAACTTTATTAATTGATAATTTATTTATAGATGCAACTAATTGGGATTCTGTAGATGTAAGGCACGAACTTAATGAAGATTATTGAATAAATGTTGATAGGACAACGCGCAAACAAATGAATCTTGTTGCAGAAATGTAATCAAGTTCGGATCTCGTCTTGAATTCGGTCTTAGAGTCATTTGTTCAGTTGGATTATTTGGTTCATCCTAGCTATGTATTTACAGAATGATATTCTAGCTTAGGGCTTAACTCTTTATTAAATCAAATGAGAGCCAGTGTGCTTTCATAATACAAAAGATAAATCCGTGCCTTTTAGGCCTACTGTACATATTATTAACTTTTAGGAGCCCATGGCTTTTTTCGTGGGAAATCATCAAATGAACATTCCCGCCAAGGGTGTGACTGGAGGAAGAATCAGACTCTTACTGACTATAACCCACTATGTTCCTTCTGGAGGTCCCTGTGTATACGATACAAAAACACGATAACATTGAGACTCGGCACTCATTTTCACTTATGCTTACACAGAAGTACATACATATAAACAAGAATAATATGAACAAATACAGAAATTATTTTCAAATAATGATTTCTCAGAAAACACGGAATATCTTCCACAAACCACAGGTCGATTTTCGGAAAATTCTTCTCAATATAAACGAAAAATAAAATATAATTATTCCGAAAATTAATATTGGTTTTTTACTATACATATTCGAAAGTACGACTTTCTGTGAATTTCAGTTCACCGTGACATTAAGCTATTTTGCATGCCTCTAAACTAAAAAAAAATATTAATCGAACCTTGTGTCCTTTATTTTATGACTCAAAATTGTTTGAACAAAATTCAAAAAGCATACAATTTATTTTTAAAAGCATAATCAAAAGAAAACTCTAATTTCATACCGCATGAGCTGGGGGAAATGTATAGACATGCAATGACGCATCCTTTAGCAATACGTCTATCTCTCTCTTACGTATAGTAAAGGATGCGTATGAGCGAGACGAAGTACGTTCATAATCTGTCAACAAGTATACTCTAATTGCACACTCGGGTTGTATTGTAGGGTGACCAAACATTTTGCATACATACGGACTTGTTTCTCAAAGTAGTTACATTCTTTAAATGTCGAAGGATTAATGAGGTCAGTGAGGCAGAAGTATAAAACACTTATACTTGTTAGAATGTATATATGTAACTTATGTCAATTTCACTTTATTTAGCTGTCAAACTGACAGACAAACTGTCAAATATCCATCAACTTTGTACCATAGCTTCAGCAGAAAAGTGAAAAATCTATTAAGGAAATTTGACAGATAGCTTGTGACAGTGCTGGCGTCTGTACAGAGCAAAAATATCATGTTTAATCTAAATTTACTTCTTTAATTTAGACATAACCCTAAATTATTTTTTTTTTTGAATGGCATCTTGCAGTTCAGCCTAGGAGGCTGTTTACTGCTTAACCGAACATATTCCCTGTGGATGCCTAGAATTTAAGGCGTCCAGCCAGGGGCGAACCCAAAAAAACTCTCCTGCATTCAGTTATACTGGAAGCCAACACAGTTGAAAAAAGCCAGGGAGTTGTGTGGTCGGAAGAAAACCCGAGAATTGAACGCTACATACAACTTTGTTGAAACTTTACAATCGAAGTTTGTCTAAGAAAACTAAATGTCGGAATACGTATGCAAAACACGTGTGAAGTTCGTAATAAATCAGTTTGGAAGATATTACTACAAACAAGGTTCGTTTTAGAAAAACAAACTCGAGATCTCATGTTCTAGTCGTCATGACTGAGGTAGGTATCTTCTTTAAGACATTTAAGAAAGTATGATCTAGGCCATTAATTTAATGTTATATTTTTGTAAATACCTTGATACATTAAAAATCTAAGTTTTGGATTTTGTCATACATGGATGAATGTGTTTATTATGTTTGTTACTCTTTCAAGCTAAACTACAAAGTCCCTTGGGACGCGGGCAGCCACGGCCAGAAGCTGGTTGCTTTATAATCTCTAAAAACAATATTATCATATCTATTCGCCATCTCAATAAATTAGTTTTAATCACAGAAAATTATTTGCATAATAAATATTGCAGGACTTGTCCTATATTTTCCTACAGCATGGTCACCCTATCCCGGCAGTATGAATGCACCTCGTTAATTAGACGGTTTATTAGAGATTCAAGTGTTGCACGCTACAAATATACAAGAAGAGGTTTATACCTATCTCTTTATTTGCCTTGACGTGTCTGCTGTATTTTTTTACTCTTTGAATCTATTTGTGTTGTATTTTTTCTCTTTGGCACAAATGTTAATACATTTGTGCTTACTCTGTTTGTCGTAAGAATATTGTGTATAGTTATTAAGTTAATATGAAATATCGGTAAATTAATTTTTATCAAAGTAACTGTTTAATTTTCAGTGTTTTACAAAATGATTTGTAGAAAATACTGAGCTACTATTTTCAAAATGTGTTTAATTGCTGAAAACTGATGCACAATTACACTAATTGGGCTTTGAAAATCTCTTGTGACTCATGATTTTTGAAGTTTTCACATCATTTAGGTCAACACAACTTTGAGAAATGCAGTATTCTAAATAAGGAACATAAAATTATATTAGGACAAAAATTTTAAATTGCGGGATTGTTAGCTAGAGACCCTGGCATACAAAAGGCTCCAGAAGGAATAAAAGTGGGGTTTTAGTCAGTAAAAGTCTGACACTCGCTCTAGCCACCCTCCTTTTTTTCCACCAAACGGAAAAAAATATATTTAAAAAAATACATAATATATATTTATGTACAAATAGCATTTTTATATTCCTACATCGAGTTACCTGTACAGACGCCAGCACATCAAGCTACTCTAATCTGTAAAATTTCTTAATCGATTTTCAACTTTATAACTGAAGGATAAGACTCAAATTAGATTGGGAAAGACAGTTTCGTCTGTACATGAACTACAAGACTAAAACACACGAGTACAGTCCAGACCGCAAGCTTCGACATTGCAGTTCACCAAGTGGAATAGTTAGGAGCAAAACTTGTGAGCAACATCGTACCTGTTCGCCTTAATTTCTCGAGATTCGGCTGAACCAATCAGCTCGCAGGAGAAACTTGGATGTTCTAATTATTTTCAACCAAACTTTGATAGTGTTGCACCTTATACTGGATTTTGATTAAGTCGAAATAGTTATTGGGAAGTCTGTTTTCTATGCTGATATTATAAAGAGGGAACGAAGAGCCGACCTCTCAAGTATGAGTGCGTGAATTCGATTACAAAGCAGGCTTAGCATGGCAACCATAGAAACAATTTTTGTCTGCCGGAGAATGGACATAATGACAGAAAAGTAACAGATTGACGAAAGATTTCTTTTGGCATTTTTTGAAGTAATTTTTCTTTTCTTCGACCAACATAAGTCTAGAAGTGATTATATGCGAGTTGACAGTTCGCGCCATGCTCGGGCAGAAGACAAGTTGACATTGACAGAAAAAGCTTTGTCTTTTCTTGATAGAATAGATATAAATTGACAAATTTCCTTAATAGTCAACTTTATCGCTGAAGTATATGGTTCAAAGTTGATTGGGAAAATTTCACAGTTTCGGGTAGCTTTATGTGCTGGCGTCTGTACATTTACATTGCAAGTATTCGTTCACAAAATACCTCTTATAAAATCTTAGAATAATCACTTACACTCCAATACAATAAAAGTAAAAATCTTTTATACGTATTAAATGCATTTTAAAAACACATAAAAAAAACAGGGAAACACAAATACCCAGTAGGATTGGAAACGGGACACTAAAAAGAGTTATCAAATAAAAAGGCGAGCTATTCAATCCAGATAAAAGGTTTTCAATCCAGATGTCTGAATCTACTCCCAATACTACATACGATGTGGGAATGTCTAAAGCTTTGTGACGCTATGTGTTGAATAGCTAGAATTTTTCTACGAAACGAGGAGATTTTTAGAAAGACAAGTCTATTTTTTATTGAGCTGCAGAAAATATTGTAGTGCTTTCATGAATGAACCATTTATAATCTCATGTTATTCTTGAACAAGTCAGTAATACATATGTATACTAGCGACCCGCCCCGGCTTCGCACGGGTGCAATGCTGATACTAAAATTATACATATAAACCTTCCTCTTGAATCACTCTATCTATTAAAAAAAACCGCATCAAAATCCGTTGCGTAGTTTCAAAGATTTAAGCATACAAAGGGACATAGGGACAGAGAAAGCGACTTTGTTTTATACTATGTAGTGATATTGCTCTCGTAGAGAAAATCTTACATAGGTTTAACAGACCCAGCCACGCGTTGCTGTGGTTAAGATTTTTGTTATAATAATAGACAAATATTTTGCAATAAAATAATATTAAGATGGCTGACTGAAACAGGATAGCTTATCCTGTTCTTTCTTGGATCAAACTGCACAAGGTGCGCCAATTTGGTTAAAATCGGTTAAGTAGTTTAGAAGTCCATTGCAAACTTAAATTGTTTTTTTGTTAATTCAATACACCACATGTTATTACTCTACGACTCCCACTTATACTATGTTCTTGTTATATGAAAAGGTGAAATTCCACACATGTTTCTTCTGGTCCACTCGCCCTAGTAAATAGAAACAAATGAACACAATTTCAAAACGTCCTCAAAATTGCGACCTCAGTCCGCGAACATAGCAGCGAGCACGCGCCTATACCGCAGCGTAGTCTGCGCCGATGCGTACTCACCCTAAGGACGTTCTTCACAGTAGGTACTAGGCCTGACAAATTCAAAACTTACAAAAACTATGCAGCTCACGTAAGATAAGTCAAACTGTGAGGTACTAATGAAATCAAGTCACAAGTGCGAAGTCAACTGATCACAACTCTACTATGTCAATATTATGCTTCATTAGTTTCTGTCAAGTTGTTAATTGGCACGGCTTTGGCAGCCTATTCTCACAAGCAGATTTTTCGCTCGGTTTTTAAGCGCGACATCACTTGGTTCGTCAAGGCGTTGAGATAGGAAACGATTGACAAATTCTGGTGCGGACCATGACGTTTGAAACCGAATGGCAGATTTTTTCAAAATGAGTCGCGCTTATACGCGTGGCAAAATCCGATACTGTGGGAACGCTAAATGAGCTTCTTTTTGATTTCTTCAATAGCAAGTTGACATGAAAACAATGTTTATAATCCATAATAATACAGTAGATACGGTACGTACAATCTAAAATTGAAAATATTCTTGAATACCTATGTTCTTTTTGTCATTCTTCACTATTTCCAAGACAAACGAAGATCTCCTCCTGATGAAAACCCAGAGTGACAAAACCCAATGTGGCAACGGAGACTGGAAGCAGTCTCTGGGAGACATATTTATTATCAAGCTGTATATAAAGTGTGTATATATGTATTATTATTGTTATGTTAAAATTATCTAATCAAAGTAATTAAAAATATATTTTTAATTGAAATGACATCAAAACATATTACGATTTTCAGATTGGCAATATATGTAAGATAATACCTTTTATACGCAAACGGGAACGTTGTAATTACAATATAACGTTTTCAGACGTGTGATCTTTACGAGTTTAATGAAACAATAAATTTCCGAACGTGCAAATATTTTCTTGCCGTTTCCAATTTTATGCCCGACAGAGAGTTATTAATATTGCGATGTTATTTTTTTTATTTTCATTACTTAAATAAATATTGTTTACTTAAATTTTTATATTAATAGAATTCTTTTTGGCTAATATTTTTGTGATAGTTTTTCCGATTAAAACGCAAATTAAATTCATACAGCTACGAGTTTTTTTTCCTAAGTTATACGTATTTATATTCCGCATACTAAAAGATCGAATGGTATAATATAGGAGAGTCGAACTGCAGCAGCTATATCGCTATCAGACTTTTCATAAAACGTCGCGTCGTCTTAAAAAAGTTCCCGCTTTAGTGCTAGGTTTAAACCTACATATTGAATTGAAGAAAGTTAATTGTCCAAACCTAGCACTAAGCCCCGTACTTCTTAAAACAACGTTTTACAATTAGGGGAGCTCGTGGCTGAGTAACAACCACTCGAACCGATCGATCATAAGGTTAAGCAACGCTTCGCACGGCTGGTCCGTCGATGGATGTTCCTCCGTGTTTCGGAAGGCACGTTAAATTGGTGGGCCCCGGCTGTCATTTGGACATATTTGGCAATTGTTACAGGGTAGTCACAATCCAAAAAGTCTACAATCAGTCTTACCTATGGGTATCGATTTGCCCAGGTAACTGGGTTGCGGAGCTCAGATAGGCAGTCGATCCACGTAAAACACTGGTACTAAGCATAGCTTGGGAAAAGGCTAGGCAGATGAGATGTTTATAATAAGGGGTTTAAAAATCTCTTTAAAATATTAGTAAGAAATGAGAATAATCCGCCATTGTAAGTCAGTGTTGCTTACAGTCAACATTGTAATATCCCTTTATCAATCAATTTACATATTGGAGCATTGGCATTAATATTGAACGACATCGAATATGTAATGCGACGGTGTCATGGTTTGGGATGCGTTCCCGTCAATGTGAGATGATTTGGTACTTGTATTTATTCATTTATTGGTTTACGGTTGCAGTTGTGACGTTATTATTTTTGACTGCCTCGTTGGTCTATTGATCGCAAGGCGCGACTGCTGTGCACGAGGTCCCGGGTTCGAATCCCAGGTCGGGCCGAAATCGCTTTGTGGGTTTTGAGAAACTTTCATAAGGCAGCCTGGAGTCTAGAAGTTGGTGATTGATTCACCCGTGCATCGGAGAGCACGTAATTGTCGGTCCTGCGCCTGATCTCTCTCCGGTCGTGTCGGATTGCCGTCCCATCGGATTATGATAGTGAGGGAATAGAGAGTGCATCTGTGTCTGCGTGCATGCTTTTTTTTTACTTTAAATTAATGCTACTGCTGATAAGATTGGCCTCTAGTCACGAAGTCCTGATTGTGCCTGTCGGTTTTTATTTATTTTATCCAGTTTTCATTGCGGATAAACGATCAAATAAGTTTAAATTTTGTTTGATTAGAAGATTAGATCAAAGAGAAGAAGACAGTTGATGAATAATGCAAGCCATATATTCGTCTAATTGATGTCTGAAAAAACTGTCTAATGATTTTTTTCTAATTTTGATATCTTTGCCTCCACATCCGATATACTTTTTTACCTGCAGCCTGCAATTTCACATGAGTCTCATAGGAGATACTGTACGCACTTGAATAAAGCCTATATCTTCCCAAACACCACGAATAAATATAAATTCAATATCTAACGCGCCCACCTTAGCGTAAAGACAGCTTGACTATATCTCAGTGAATTACGATAGCTCGTCATTAAGCGATGCGAATTATACGGATTATTCATGAGCTCGCGCTTGCGGAACTTAAGTGTTGTTCTGACTATACCTATGTCAATGTCTGGCTAGACTATGACGCTTTTGAACCTAGAATGAGTCTCTGAAACTATGTACAGACGCCTGCATATGAAGCTACTACAAACTGTCAAATTTCCTTAATAGATTTTAAACTTCATCGCCTAAGCTTACGGTTCAAAGTTGATGGGGACAATTTGTCAGATTTAGGTAGCTTGATGTGCTGGCGTCTGTCTTTTTTTAAATTAGCATTACAGCATTGGCCCAAAAAATTTAGTCGTTCGTCATCTGCCTAGCCTTTTCCTAAGCTATTTTAGGGTCGGCTTCCAGACTACTAGGATACAGCTGAGTATTTAATATGGACCAATTGCCAATCTGACCTCCTCCACACAGCTATCTGGGCAACCCGATACCCCTTGATAAGACTGGTTGTCTTACCGGCTGGCTTGCTATTACCTGTAACGACAAATGACATTGACAATGAAAGACGTACAATGACGTGGCTTCCGAAACACGGAAGAACTCGTCATGACAAGACGATCACTCATCCACGGACCGAATGCGCCAAGCGTTGCTTAACCTTACGATCGATTGACTTGTGTCGCTGTTACTTCGCCACAACCCCCTTTAAAAATATTTCGTCATTCAAGTAGGCATAATCATTGCTACATTTCAAAATATACATTTACCACAGGCCAACGCTCACAATAAAAACCTTTAACCCTCACGGAACACTCAAAAACCACCCAAAAGCGGCTATGAACAACAATAGACCCCAAAATCACCCAACTTGTGTATAAATAGAATCTGAGCTCTGAGCTATTAAGGCGAAGTATAATCCCCAAAAAGTGGGGACTGTTAAAGAATTTTAATTTTCCCGAATTAATTCTTATTCATTTTTCAACGGGACGCGGTGGAAGACGGTTGTTCGTGGAACATGACAAAACATGATAGGGTTTTGCGAAATTATTCTCTAGGTTGTTGGGTATTATTTTCGGAAGAGAAGGGGAAAAGCATATCCCAACGTTTAAGTCCATATCTAGGAGAACAACTCTTTGTCAGTCTTTAGTTCAGCATTGAACAAACTGCTGATCATCATAAGGCTTTTTATCGTCCGACTGCTGGGCTTAGGCCTCCTCTCACACAGAGAAGGATTGAGCGTTAATCACCATGCTTAAATAGGTGATTTCAGACTTTATATATAATCCAGGTTTCCTCGAGATGTTTTCCTTCACCTTTAATCAACAACTGTAACGACTTGCTCTCTTCAAATATCTGCTTGCTGCCTTAGGAATATTATTTTACCTAGCTTAGCCCCCCCTACCCCTCCACCCACTTCATTTGCCAACATTTGTTGCGCTAAACTTCTCATAGTTACATCTGTATATTGTACGAGACTATAAAATACCCGAGTCTGCTTTTGCCACAGGCAAACTTGAATCTAGACTTAATAATTTGCAAGCAAAGATATCGCTAGTACTCACAGAAAAGAACGATAGAAAAACGAGGTTATCGTAAAAAACTTTTACAATTTTTTTATTATTTTCGTGTCCAGCCGCTAAAAATCTAAGTGAAAAAATTATAACCGCTACAGAACTCCGTGCAGACGGATTACAGTGTCATTTTTATATAGATCTAGGTTTGTTTTTTAAATTTATGTAGCTCCGAGCGCTTCTGTAAGCGATCTCCCAGAGTTTTATGTAACTTGAACTTATTTTACATTGATTGGTGTGTACCTACATTTATTCTTTCTCGAAGAAAGTGTCGGAGAGATTTGAATTTTAAATTGAACATTTTTCGTTCATCAAAATGTTGTACTTTGGATTGAACAGATAATCTTTGAGGCGTCTGATTTTTTGGTGGGTTTCATGATATTTTTGAACTGGTCGTATATATTTGTACAAGTTTTAGGACAAAATCAGCGTCTTTCTTTGTGTTCCGTGGTTAGATAGATATTATGTTTCTATTTCCTATATTTTGTTCCTTGGTTAGGTTTCAAGTGTTTTTGACGTCAAGTTGAAGTGATTTTATTTCAATAGAAATTTCTATTACGATTGATAAATAGCGCAGTATGTTCTTTAGCATAAGATCTATCAAACCTCATCAGATATCAGCAAATGCTTGGAAAAAAATATATTCCATGATACCTAGCCAGTAAGTCTGACGCCAGTCTAACCAAGGGGTACTAGGTACTAGGTTGCCCAGGTAACTGGGTTGAGGAGGTCAAATAGGCAGTCTCTCATTGTAAAACACTGGTACTCAGTCGAAACCGGTTAGACTGGAAGCCGACCCCATCATAGTTGGGAAAAGGCTCGGGAGATGAAGATGACCTAGATTCATAAAGCTTTACTAGTTAATACCCAATACAAGTTAATGATGGTATATAGAAATTTTCAAATGAAGACAAAATCCGCCACACCTGAAACGTAAAAACTTGATCAATCGGCGAAAAAAAGAAAACTTCTTGTTATTTCAAGGAGAACTGTTGCAAGTCTTGTCCCAAAGTATTTTGTTAAACAAATGAGGCGTGCTTAGGGCTGCCTCGTCTCAGAATTTTAATACCAAGCTCAAATTATGTTTGAACAAAAAATATTATAATTCATCAAGATGATGTGATCAGCATAATGGTTTGAAATAGATCCTGAGTACTTTTAAAGTGGTTATTTTGTTGTTCTATTTTTTCGTATTTTTCAAAGGTTTTAGTAATTAATGGCTAGATGGCAGCATTGTGAAATTAATTAAATATAATCGGTAAAGAAACATTAGAATGGAACACGATAATTTGGTTTAAGCTAGAGTTTTGATCAATGTTGTGGTCTGACAACCAGTCTCACCAAGTTGTATCGGGTTGCCCAGGTAACTGGGTTGCGGAGGCTAGGCAGTCGCTCCACCTTACACGGATACTCATCTGAATTGTTTAAGACTGGAATCCGACCCCAACATAGCTTGGGAAAAGGCTAGGCAGATAGATATTGGTCAATTTTGTGCTGGCCATGGTTAATGTACGAGTATGCGGATTCAATAAACAAGCTAGTTAAATATTAAAATAGACGAGACGAGCAAGATAAAACAAAAAAAAATCAACATAAAGATCGTCAAATACGTGTCAAACTCAAACTCAAATTCGTTTATTCATATTAGGCAGATAAATCAGCGCTTTTCGAACGTCAAAACAAGAGACCCACCCTTCACCACTTCCTATGTGTTGTTCACCTCAAACTAATTTTATTTTTCACATAGTCCCATAAAACTTTTCTCAAAACATTGAGCTAGTTACCCGGTTTCAAGGAGTCAGCAAGAAACTCCATATACAATTTAAAAAAATACATAATAGGGATGCGGACTAGGTCATAAATAAAATACTTTATCATATGCATTTTGTAAAGCATCTTAAAATAATGTCAGTTTAATTTATCGTTTTGAATCGAAAACTGTTTTTATTTTTTTATTGATCATTTCATCGAAATAAGTATACGGTTTGATGCGAAAAATCTGTGACGTCATATGCGGTGTTTTCATACAAATTGCATAGAAAGTGACCGTTTTTGACAGTTCTAAAAAAGTATTGAATTTGACGAGTTGTCCGCCTCCCTATTGTTTACAATACTTTTCTTACACTAGAAGATATCCCTGAGAAAGATAATATCAAAATAGTATTTACAGCACTTGAGGCAACAGTAGAGGCATAGAAGATGAAATACAATTCGAGCGATAAAGCCGTGAACGAGATCAATGTGATGTTTGTTAAACAAACCCTCATGCTTCAAACTTGTGAACCTCAAACTGAGGCATGGGAACTAAAGCATTGCCATGCAGTAGACATGTATCCAATCCTATGTAAGTAAGCGAATAGTAAGCTTAATGAAACTGATTCAGTTCACAGAAATACTTTAACAGCTAAGCGACTTACCTTTACATTCAGGAGGGAACTACGTCAGATTTTTGGCATTTCTATGAATTGTCCTATCTACAACACACTTTAGCTCATTATCTGCCAAGCATTTTTTTCTAAGGTATGTTTGGGTCGGCTTCCAGTCGAACTGGATACAGCTGAGTATCAGTAGTTTTCATAGATCAACTGCCATCTTGAAATTTTCGCAAATAGTGTATTTATGAGGCCGTTATAAAAAAAAATAGAGACCTCCCATACCCAATGTGTACATAATGAGCACAAACAAGATTTTTTCTTTAATTTTTATTCGATATTGATAATGGCAACTAAAGTAGCGCTAGGCGATAGAAGCTTTAAATATTCACAGAATATCGATTATACGTCATATAATTAATTTTAAAAATAACCAAAAAAAGAACGACAAAACACTTCAAGAAAAGGTAGGCAGAGCCTTTGCGCTTCGTTTGGCTCGGCTTGGCGGGGACACTACCGTGCCCTCGGATTATATAATGAATAACACCTTAATACAACTCCCATAGCTACAACAGCCATGATTTTTTGGCGTTTTATCTATAATGACATGGAACACTTCGTGCGCGAATTCAACTCACACTTCGCTGCTATTAATTTATAAGACCTATATTATGAATGCCCTAAACTGTTCTATCACCGAGTAAACTCCCAAATAAAACACCCTTGTTGCCATTATGTACTTTACCAATATTAATCACGTGTACTATGACCTCAAAACGGCGCTCTATTCGCAGCGCATACACATTAATTCTCTTTGTTCCAACCCTGCGTGTATTGTTTTGCATTCACAAAGGGGGAGGGGGGCTACTTTTGAATTGTAAATGCTTTTGCATAGTCCACGGTGTAATCATTGTTTGCGATGATTCGGAATTGATGTTCGCATGTTTTACGTGTCTTTCTTGAGTTTGATGGCTGGTTTTTCGTGTAAAAAGTGACGCGAGGCTGTTTCTATGTAAGATTTATTTTATGAATTTAGATGAGCATTTATTTTGATGATAAGTATTTTACATTTTTTTTTTCAATATCTTTACGACTTTCTTCATAATATTGTTATCGTTTTGATTTTTAAAAACGATAAACAACATTTTAAGAAAGTAGAACAAAAACTTTTTTGTAGTACGTACTTACATATTTGTACTTAATACGATAAAGCTAAAGAGTTTATTTGCTTGAATGCATTCATTGCAGGAACTATTGATCGGATTTGGAAAATTATTTCAGTGTTAGATAGCCCATAATACCGAAGTGAATAGGCTTTTATCCGAGCGCGCTAGTAAATATTTCCTAAAAATTCTCATCATTAAAACATGTCTGAACAAAACCAAAAAAAAACAAAACAAAGATTAAAACTACAAGAAATAGAAGTGATAAAATAAAAAAACAAAGACACCGCCACCGCGCTGTTTCAAAAATAAGTAAATCCTCCGTCTACGAAGTAGCAACCGATGAGGAATCTAGTTTCACAAGACGAGTTTCTACGGTTTTAACTATTTCAGTATTTTCTACGTCATGGCGGACAGTTGCGAATTGAATATAGTGAGTTTAGGTTTTTATCTGCAAGAAACTTTTAGTACCTACTTACGTAAATATTACGACAAACGTGACACTTAAAACTAAGTAGAACTTGTACTATGGGACACGCCAGCACATCAAGCTACCCGAAACTGTCAAAATGTCCCAATCAACTTTTAACCATATGCTTCAGCGATCAAGTTAAAAATCTATTAAAGAAATATGACAGATTGTTGTAGCTTGATGTGCTGGCGTCTGTACTTTTATTTTGTTAATCCATACCTACATATTATACACGGGAACACCCAGATTAAGCCAACAGCCATGTTAATGCAATCATCTGTTTGACTTAAGCGGGAATCGAACCCACGACCTCCGGCGTGGCAGCAGATTTACATACTTCTACGACGCTATCTGATCGTCAAAATGCACCTAATCCTTAATCTTAAATAACAAATCAATCAAATTTAGATCCAAATGTTGAATTACCGAAGAAAATATTGAACATTGCAGTGATTTGTTATACTTAATAACAACTCCTTTACATTAAAATATTTCTAAAATCTACACTTATAACATTTCCAATACGGATTGCAGCCGGCCTAGCCAAATTGAGTTTCGCTAAGGAGCTTTCAGCGCTTCATATTTCGTTTATTTTTAAACCCTTACTTAAAGCTTAATTTATTTATTCCATTTATGACATGAGAAATATGTAGACCTCTTTTTATATCAGTAGGGATCCGGACAGCTAGTCAAATTCAATACTTTTATAGAACTGTTATAAACGGTTACTCTATGCAATTTGTTTGAAAACACCACATATGACGTCACAGATTTTTCACATCAATCCGTATACTTATTTCGATTATATTATCAATAAAAAAAATAAAAACAATTTTCAATATTCAAAACGCTAAATTAAACTGTCATTATTTTAAGATGCTTTACAAAATGAATATGATAAAGTATTTTATTTATGACCTAGTCCACATCCCAATTGAGGACACAGCTAAATCGTGCAAAGACAACATAGTGTTAAAATTTGGACTTCTTGCGAAAAATTACGACTAATGCCAGAAAAAATATTGACAGAGGCAAATAACTCGATTAAAGAATGTTTGCTTATCATTTTGGTTGACGGCAAACAAATCAACAGGTACGCTCTTCAAACAAATATTTTATTACGGTTCTTCTACCAAAATAGATATTTTTATTTTTCAACAAACAGAAATATCAAACAGACGCTAATAGGTACACAACAGCCTTAATAGGATCAAATGCGTTTAAGCAAAGCGCAAACAAAACGTGACTCGGAACATAACCTCATTACACTTCAATCATCGAATTCGGGATAACGCGAAACAAAATAATAAACAACTTCAACTCGATGCTCGCTGTAATCGTTTTCAATCGAGTCAGCGTCGCTAAATCGAATTATTCTCGTCCCGCCGCCGTCGCGTACGTCCGCAACTTCGCCTGGGTCTGTTATATTTTTTTTTATCGCTAACTTTTTCTCGGTGTTCCTTTTAAAAAACATGGCGAGCGCGCGAATTTTAAATTTCGATTGTCTTATTGGCTGGTTTTTGCGGCATTGGATATTAATCCTGCTTCGTCAATTCTTGTTGGAAGTGTAATTTTTAATTTTATTTTTAATTAACTTTTTCTTGTTGGTTATTGTGAAAAATTATGGAAATTTTCTTGATGACTGAATAATTAATTGTAATGGTAGTAGATCGCTATCAATTTAATCTACTATCCATGCATTCATCCTCCTTTTTAGTCTTACAAATAGGGGTTAGGTTTATAAGAAAGAGTTTATACTTACATACTAGCTTAAACCAGTGGTTTTACCTGCTTGTTCCGCTTTATGTATATAAAAAGTAGCTTTTCTATTATTTTGATCTATAAGCTTTATTACTGCCAAGTTTCATCCAAATCCTTTCTAGCGTAGCGTTTATACGTAATAGAGTAACAAACATCCATCCCTCTATCCATACAAAGTTTCGGGCTTATAATATTTGTAGCATCTACAGCACTTCATAACGTACAGACACCAGCCCATCAAGTTACTAAAATCTGCCAAATTTCCTTAATAGATTTTCAACCTTATCACAAAGCCGGAGGGTTAATATGCGATTGGTAAAATTTGACACATTCGGGTAGGTTGACCTGCTGGCGTCTGTACCAGATAAGGTCAAAATAAGAAACAGAATTTTAAAAGCATTATTTTATTTGTGGAATGCTAAAAACTCTCTAACGGCTTCAAAAACGCTTGTACTAAATTCCTTGGGCCTCTCAAACGCAGCAAAATGGCCGCCGACATCATAATTCGATGTGCCTAATAAGTTAGGGTATTTCCAACGAAGGACAAAGTCGGGGCTATGAGCTATCTCGTGCTTGAAACGGAGACCCCAAGTTGGCACTGGTGTTGGGATTCTGGAATAGACAGATTTAAGAGTCTTTTAATAAAAAAAATCTTGAAGCCTATTATAGCTATAACCCATGGTTTTTTTTTTTTCGATAGTCAACTTTTTTTACTATCCGTAGATGAGATTACGTACATAATGATATTTAGTGCAGTGGCAGTAGGAAAAAGTGTCAAAGAGATATGACGCAACCAGTCGGGGCCGCGGTATTGTTAGCAAGAGTAATACTAGCACACAAACGGCTCCAGAAGTTCAAAGGTGGGTCTTAGCCAGTAAAAGTCTGACACTCTCTTCAGCTGCACCCACAGGAGAAGTGGTAATTTGATGATTTCTCCACGCAAAATCAGGAAAAGGAAACCTAATCGTTGATATTGAGATATTCTTTGACATAAGATTGCTAGGACAACTGTTTAGCTATCCAAGGCAAGGGGATATCCAAGACCTGAACGTATCAACCGTTTTCGCGTCGTGTTTGCTAACTTAATAACGGCTCGCTGCTAACTTCAGGGCACATACTCTTCACACATCGACCCAGACACGCTAATACCTAAAATCATTTATGCGTTGCGAGTCGCGCGATATTCCGAGCCGCCATAAAGTTTGACACAATTTGTACAACCCACTTACCGATCTAAAACTCTTCCTCCATCCCAATCCTCAAACATCTCCTTATACATCCGCATAGAAGTGGTGATACTCCCACTGATCCAATACAGCATAATATTGTCCAAAAGTTTGTCGTAAGAGAAGTAATTATCCAAACCACCTTCTTGGTCAAATTTATTTGCCGAATCAGTGAACATCATGAATCTATCCAGTATATAGTTAGCGAGGCCAACGGGAGAATCTTCGAGAGCAATTCCTGGAATACAAAGGAGAGAAATTAAAGTGTCTGGTAGCTTGAATTCTGTGCGGCGTTTTGGCTGTCTATATGATATTTGTTACTGTTTTTTTTTAAGTATTGGAGAGCTAGTCAATTTAGATTTTTGTCTGTACAAAAGCCAGCAGGTCAACCTACCAAAATCCGTAAAATTATACCAATCAAATATTAACTTTCTAGTGTTGTGATAAGCTTGAAAATCTATTAAAGAAATTTTCCAGGTAGGTTGATGTGCGTCTGTACCTATAAAATTATCATTATGTTTTTGAAATCGATATAAATCACCGGATAAAAGAAAAAAAAATTAAGTATTTTTATTGAACTGTCAAAATATCTCTGTGCAATTTGTATGAAAATAAGAACTATGACGTCACAGATTTTTCACATCAAGCTGTATATTTATTTTGCTTATATAAATATTAAAAAAAAATCAACCAGTTGTTCCTTAAAAACTTTAAATTAAAGTGACATTATTTTATAATGAATATGATAAAGGATTTAATTTTTGTCCTATTAAATACCCAAAAATATATTATTAATTTTAAACATATATTAATTACGTTAAATTTCTGACGTTTATTGAAATCCGTCACTAATAAAAATTTCAGATTTTCGTTTGGCATAAAAGCCCAAATTTTAATGCCTTCATTATGAAACACTTATTTATACATTGCCAAACAAATAGTAATTTATTAATTCACAATCATCAAGAAGATTAAATTTAAATGAGTATGATATAATTTATATAATTTATTTATTTATTAATTTGTTTGTATATAATTATTATTGACATAGGGCTGGCCAATGCCTTGACCAACGAATCAGCATTGCCATCCAACGTGGCAATGCGGCCAGCCTTTTGGGCACGATCCTCGCTGACAGCGATGCGGATGAGTTTTTTGATTCATTATTTTAATTTGTCCTTTTTTTATTTGTATATACTTTTTTAAGTTTGTTAATATATGTAAATATCACTGTATAAATGTATAAATAAATAATTATTATTTATACAGTGTGATATAAGGAATTAAAATTTCCTACTAATAATCTGTGGCGTTCAAAAACTTTTTTTTATTATTTTTGCGAAACTGAATCAAACATTTTCACAAACTCAGTACAAAACTTACTAACTGTTGATGAATTTATAGCACCCACTTTAAAAACTGGGAACAATACGCAATTTAATTCTGTTTCATTTAGCATTTTTTGCTCCTTTATTCTTTTCATATTTCCACCCTCAAAAGTACGTTTTGTCCGAGCGATACAAAACTACAATACAGCGCAGCATTTTTTTCAAGTGGTTTTTTCTCGCGATTTTCTTAAAATATTGCTTTAATAAGATAACAATACGGTCTTTAGAAGCTTTGTTAGTAAGACAGAGATCCTTCTTAATAGAAATGGTTATTTATGTGTAAATCATCGTCATTAATGGGTCATTCTGCAAAATTAGTACAGATGCCAGCAGGTCAATCTAACCGAATTTGTCAAATTTTACCAATCGAATATTAACCTTCCGGTATTGTGATAAGATTGAAAATCTATTAAAGCAATTTGACAGATTGAGGTAGGTTAATGTGCTGGCGTCTGTACTAATGTTGCGGAATGACCTATCAATGACGATTACATTATTACAGATATATAAACATTTCTATTAAGTAAGCGAAAACTAAAATTAGTTTAAGTAATAATAATATAGTAATATAATAGTAATATAATGAAGAAGAAAATAAAGCGGGAAAAAATATTAAGAACTTTCAGACTTATATGTCTTCTGCAATTGTTTATGATATTACTAAAATCACCTTAAATGCTATCCCTAAACAAAATACTCACCAATTGTATCAGGCTTCGTAGCTTGCAAATGCGCAAACCCAGACTCCTCCAAATAAAACTTAAATTTTTGAGCCAAAGGATACATCCTATCGACATGGCCATTGGCCACAAACGTTGGCCAAAGCGACCCCAAAATCCAAGTCCAGTGCGCATACTTCGAAAAGTTCACAGGAAAGTTCGTATGGAAGCCAAGAACTTCTTTAGGGAAAATCGTGGCCATGTTGGACCCAATAATGTGGCCAACATCACCGCCTTGAACGTAATAGGTTTTGTGGCCAAGCCTTTGCATCAAGTTTCTCATTATTATTGCTATTTGATGCGGAGACAATCCTCGACGAACTGGAGCCTGAAAATAAAGGTTCTTGTAGACTATTTGACTTAAAAAGCTAGATAAAAAGCTGTATAGTGGAAACATAACCTTAAAACAAAATTTAAATCTATTTCAGTGCTATTAAGCTTAATGTATTTTGGAATAAGTACCACTACCAACAAACTAAGTCTAAAAGTTCATCTTTCGCTCCACTAACAAATCCGATTGAAATAACCAAAATATAAGGTCTAACAAAACTAGTATGTACATATTTTTCACATGTCATCTAGATAAAATGTTAAGGATTTTGTTTTCCACAAAAAGTCATGCCAAAATGCCACAAATGCCAAATTATTAGTGTTCTTACACTTAAGCCAGTCTCTATAAACGCGCTCAATCGTTGACCCCTAAGTATTTCATTCATTTTGTGATGAACAACATCCTTAACATGTACAAGATGACTTGTATAAATATGGTGCACTATTTTTGTTAGACCTTATTATAATTCGTGTTTGTCACAAGAAAAACCAACTCCAGTCTTGGTAAAGGGCAATGAATAATCTATCATCTATTTGGTACACATAATCAAATTTTCAGATAAAGCCATTGAGCAATCGTCTTTTATATTTTATATTTTTTTATTATTATATAAAATATAGTTGTCACGCAACAATTAAGAAATCTATTCAAAGCATACTCACTTACCTGAGAAAACCCGAATCCAGGAAGACTAGGTACAATGACCTCAAACACAAAGTCATAACCAGGTCTTGCTGTAGTAAGCAATGGTATAGCTTCGTAGAACTCTCGAACAGACCCTGGCCAGCCGTGGAGAAGTAGAAGTGGAAGCACCTGGTGTGATGATGACAATAAGATGTTTTTATTTAGAGGACTTTTTTATATCGGGACACATTGTCACACGCGGTCGGGTAGCCCCAAGCTATTGATTAGCTTGTATTATGGGTGCCAACACAACTGATATACCGAATGGCAAATAGATATATTATATCACCCAGACCCCAGCCAATAAGCACACTCATCACACAATTATCGACTGTACTGGGTATCGAACCGGGGACCCTCAGCTCGGCAGTCCGATGTGGTTAAACTATCGAAAGTGGAGAATATTTCCACACCGGCATAAAATGTCTTCTATCTATCGATGTAAAATTTTGAATTCAAAATTGGAATATAACAAAAGAAATTCACGATTTTAAGGGAGAGTTTCCCAGGTTACGGATAGCCACTATCTACCAGATAAATTCAAAAATGGAACAGAATCTGCCAGATAAACTATCTGGAACTTATCAGCAACTTGTGAAACGGGCCCTAAATACCTTATCGTACACCAAAACAAGCACCCAAAAATATTTGTCGATACCAACTTTACGTTGACTCAAACCCGATATTTTTCAGTTAGTGCGCGGCACATGTAATCAGTTTTTAGCTGTTCCAATTCAACTGGATCCCGGGATACACCATCCGATTGCACCGGGTAAAATCGTTAGCTATCCACTTCTGAATGAGAGGTACGTAGAAACTGTCTTTAAAAATTCTGAACGGGTAACTGGATCAAAACGTAATCCTCGAGTGGAAATGGGATTGCTTCCTAAAGGTAAACATAGGGAACTTGGGTGGTATATCAGATTTTAAAGATTTTTTGTACTTAATATTGATTTTAGAAAGTAGAGTGTCTTCTATAAAGAAATAAATTTTATTAACTACATATACGAAAATATACGGCTGACAATCTGACTCGTACCAGTAGCATGCTATGAAGGACTCATGAGTTGAGCCACTAAAATTTATAAGGACAAACTTATATGGATGACGTAGTAAGTAGTGAAATCGCCTGCTACGTTGGAGGTCGCGGTTTCGATTCCCGCATAAGTCCAACATTTGTGTATACATTGGTGTTTGATTTAGTCTTGGTGTTTATATGTATTATAATGTATTTATTTATAAAAGAGAATGAGTACGTGTATTAGTTGTCTAGTACACATAGTACAGGCTCTGCTTAGTTTGGGACTAGATGACGTTGTGTGAATGCTCGTACGTGAGTAATATTATTATTTTGTTACCTTTCGAGTAACTACATAAAACTTCTATACAATATATAGCAAAGCTGGAAAAGTTCTTTGTTTGCTTGACCGCTTTTATCTCGGACCTATCCCGATTTGAAAAATTATATCAGTGTTGGCAAGCCCATTGATCAAGGAAGGCTATAGGCTTCTTTTTATGCAAGGAGTTTTTCTCACGGGATGCCAGTGCAAACAGCAATCAGTCGCTAGTATCAATGAAATTCTTGATGTTGACTTACCTTGACATTCTTATCAACTTTCGGCTTTACATGAACATAATGAATATTCAACCCTTGTATATTAGTCCTGTAGTGTTCAAATTGATTGAAGAATCTTTCACGGTCCATAAAGCTGTAGTTGAAAATCCAATAGTTGAAGAACTTAGAGAAGGCTTCAGAGTTCACTCCGTAGGTCCAAGCTGTGTTATCGAGGCTGGATATCTTCGTTTCCTTTTTTCGGTACATTTCGAATAGCCATCTGATTTCTGAGTTCATCTAGTAAAAAAAATAGTCTATAAATTATGTATATTTTTACTGACTAACACATCTTGAGCCTTGGTATATGATAATGTTACAGTTAAAACAGTTTAACAAGGTCCATCGGAGATCGGAGAGTTTGTAGACAATTACAAATACACCAAAATCTCTTTCAGAATAATCTTTGTTTCTTCTCTAACACAAGAACATGGTAAAGGTCTAGAATGCTAGATGTCTTCAAATATAGCTTCAATTCTAATATGTGTTTATGTCCACACTTCAATACCATGTGGTAAAGAATTAGAATCTTCAAACATATTCAATTCGAATACATATGTGTGCTTTGTATGAATAAAAAAAAACTATGACCCTTGAGTTTGTTACGGTGTTTCTTCTTAAGGTAGTAAGGAAAATGACGACTTCATCTCGTCTAAAAAAAAATGTATGACGTGTAAGCGTGTGGATTTAAACCTATCTGACAAATAATTATCATTTATCTTTATCATGAATACATCTTCAGCTGACTACGGAATATCGTTACATGTTTTACTTACTGCATCAGAAAACACAACCCTATAAGGTCTTATGGATGTGTCCTGTGTTCCTGTAGCATTTGGTCCCCACCATTTATTGAGTTCCAGTAGAGGCATTTCTGGTACGGTCACCACATCTACGTAGATGTTGTAGGCAAATATGGATAGACCTATCACTGATACCAATGATATTAATGATGCTACCTGTAATATTAAAGGAAAAAAGCAATTTTTAAGTGAATAATTTAAATAGTTACTTAATGGTGTATATCTAGCTGATGAGCCCTTAATGTACATTCAATGAAGGGCCAGCTATAAAATTGAATTATGTTAATCTGAAATTGATCAGTAGAAATTCTCTGTAATTGAATTGTAATGAAGATCTGATGTTCCATTATAGACCTGTAAACCAAAGAATTCTGGTTCTGAATGATTAAAAAGTTCTAGTGAAATAAACAGTAATTGGTACACAATTCATATTGTGAATTGAGGAAGCAAGTACAAGTAGAACTGGCCAAATGTAATTAAGATTCATCATCATCTGTTTGGCATTTTCCCAAGCTATGTAAAAGTCGGCTTCGCGATCCACCAATTTACATAGACAAGTTCCTTCTGAAACACGGAGAAACTTGTCCAATTGAATTGACCGACCGCGCCAAGCGTTACTTTATCTTATAATCTATTGACCAGTGGGCTTTTACTAACCAAGAGCTCTTCCATAATATTTTTATTAATATAAATAAATGAAGATCGGATTATATCGCTTACATTGAAAACACCGTTGCCATCCTTAACTTCTTTGACTTGTTTCTTTTTAACATCTTTATTAACACCTTCTCCTTCATGTTTCTTATCAGCCTCTTTCTTTTTAACTTTTTTTCCCATTTCACGAGTATCACTAACCACCGGTTAAAATATACTAAACAAAATTACAGTTTTATCTTATCTATTAACTTTATCAATGGTAGAAATGATGTGTTAATCAATAATCGGTTTACATAATTTTTTAATCTTATTGATAACACGAAAGTGGAGCACTGATTGGATGTCTTGTTGTTAATTAAATTATTAATCACTTAATGAGTCTTTATACGTGGGGTCACTTAGTATTTAGTAGCAGTAATTAAACTGAAATAAAACTCCATTATTGATTGTCGACCCCGATGGCGCATTGGTTACCACGCCGTACTGCCGCGCTGGGGGTTCCCGGCACGATCGACATTAAAGTGATGAGCATGCTTGTTGGCTGTGGTCTGGGTTGTAAAGTATATGTAGTTTATCAGTTGTGTTTGCATCCATAACACAAACTAATCAATAGCTTACCATGGGGCTAACCGACCGTGTGTAAAAAAGGTGTCACGATATTATTTATCATCATATTCTAAAGATTCTTTCCGTTTTCTTTCTTTCTTTAAAACTTGTAGCTTAGTCTATTTATATTTTTCTAATCTAAGAAAGCATTACAAATTAAAATTAATACTGTACTCATATTGTCGAAAAATATTTTCCCAAAATTCCAAATATTCTCACAAAATTCTCGCAACACTTACAGAACCGATATTTCGATTGCTATAAGTCCGGTCGACATCAGTTTAGAAGTAAGATATATTCCCGACACATACGCGGTTTTATATCGAGAGTGCAGTTTCTGGGTCATTCGCTTCATGTAGCGAAGTGCAGTGCCATCAAAGGTGTAGGGTGGCTATGGTTTGGTTTAAGATAGAGACGCTTTGACTGCTTCAGTTAATGAAGCTCTCTCATTACACTGAGCAGTGAGCTGCCTAATTGTCAGTGGAGTCTCATGTTCTAAAAACGTGTCTGGCCTGAATCTTTTTTAGGATTTTATAGAAATCAATTACTACATACTACTACTACAAGGGGTGCTGACATGCAATGAATGTGGACCATTTTCTCTGTAAAAATTGGCTTTGTCAGTCACCAGAGGGCACACCAGCGTAGCAATAGGTTGATCCAAGTCCGCTGTGGCCGAAATCGATCAAAATAAAGAGAAAAACAAAGGACAGAGTACTGTAGAGATGTAACCTCATTACATCTTACATTATATTTTGTAACAGGCCGGAACATCAATTAAATATAGAATAGATTTAAAAATAAAGTAGTTAGTCTTTAGTTTGACACTAAGTCGCCCGTCAGCTCCCAAACAACGAATACAGCTTGAAGTTAAATATTAATAGTTTCAATTCACAACAAGATCCCAAATGCGGTACCTGGAAGCCTACATCTTTACGAGAAGAAGATAGGTTTCCACAGTACCACAAAATACCAAAGCCTGGTCACCCTCCTCGCGTTACGTGTTCACTTACAAGTAATAACGGAATGCTTTCACTTTATTCCTGTTTATGCTCGTATCCCGTAAACTGAAGCCTTGAATGAAATACACAAATTATGCTCCTTTGAAGTGACATTATTGCAATTCACATAAAAATGTCTTCATTTCTATCTTGATTGAGGAATGTCTTCAATTGTGTTCTGTGGGAAATGACGAAGAGAGAATTTTTATTCAGAGTCCCAGATACCTAATTTCTGTTATTAGGTAATTTAAACTTAAAGATAAGCTGTTCTAGTTAAGGTCATTATGTGGATGAGTGTGGTTTTTTTGTGGATAATCATCAAATGTGGGTACTACTGGAGGGTGAGTCAAACTTTTACTGACTAAAACTCACTATGTTCCTTCTAGAGGTCTTTGTGTGTGAGGCCGCGGTAACTCTTGCGAACAACCCGCAGCCTCGACAGGACTTGCCAATCCAATGCTTGCTGATTCATCTTCGAAGAGCGCGTAGAACAGCGCCGCTGGCACGGGGAAGAGGATCTTAGATCAGTGCATAGATGAGTGTCTTTCGTACTAATATTATAAATACGAAAATTTGTAAGGTTAAATGTATATTATATGTATGTGGGTATGAAGACTAAGCTCTCTGATGCTAAAATTGCTGAATGGATTTTGAAACTTGGCTGTTATCTTTATTATTAGCTTTAGTATTTTTTATCCATGTCCGCGAAGAAGTTTCCAAGAAGCGGACGAAGCCGACAGTGGAAGATAAGTTCTTTTATAATTAGAAGGTTTCCCTACCTTTGAAAGCATGATAACGTAGTTCCAATAACTTATTCCTATTTTTATAGCTTAAAAACTGGAAACCTTATACAATGTCTCACAATAGTTTGGCAGACTTTGAACCTGTTTTCTTTTCTTTGCAAGATGGACTTTAAGAGATCCTACATCTTTTGCACTATATAAAGAAAGCTTGGCCATGCGGTGGACCTACCAAATCAAACCAAAGCAAGGCGAACCCCTGCATGAGTGTGTCATCATCATCACAGCCTTTTTATCGTCCCACTGCTGGGCACAGGCCTCTCTCCTACAGAGAAGGATTGAGCGTTAATCACCACGCTTGCTCAATGCGGGTTAGTGATTTCAGACTTTCTAGTCCAGGTTTCCTCGAGATGTTTTCCTTCACCTTTAATCAGTCATTGGTGTCCAAGGTAAACTTAGAAAGTACGAATAACTTAGAAAAGTTACTTTGGTACTTGCCTGAACTGGAATCGAACCCGTACCATCATACTCAAAAGGCTGGTGCTTTAACCACTAGGCCACCATGACTCATGCATGAGTGTGTAGGAGTGAGAAATAACGAGAGATTGTGCTGCGAGTGACATCTAAAGCTGACACTAAAAGTTGACCACGACCGCTCTGCAAAGAATTTACGACTTAGAAGAAGACCTCTGTTGCTAAATCAACAACCCAAAATCAAAATTTGAACTCATTAATCCACCATCCCGCAACGATAAAACACAAAATTAAACTAAAATTTAATTACTCAAAATATTTGCAACCACAAATACACTTGGCTTCAGTGAAACTCATTAACTAAAATAATTACTTCACTGCTAATGGCGCTTTAATATAAATTTGTATAATGATGGCGTTCAGATCGATTTTCGGCCATGGCGGCCGATGTCTCTAAGGAGATCAGCCAGCTGCTTAGGACATATTATAGTGCACAATCATTTGCGTGGACACAGTGCACTCTCTATTCCCTCACTTTCATAGTCCGATGGGACGGCAATCCGACGCGACCGGAAAGAGATCATGCGGAGGACCGACATTTACGTGCTCTTCTATGCACGGGTGTATCAATCACCAAATTCCAGACTCCAGGCTGCTTTTTGAAATTCTCTTAAAACCCACAAAGCGATTTTGGTCCGCCAAAGGAATATAACCCGAGACCCCGTGCACAGCAGTCGCGTTATGCGTCTACTAGACCAACGTGGCTCACATAAATTGGTATTTTACATCATCGAAATGAAAATCATTCTGTTCCGTTATGTACAGGGAATTGGAACGATTTTCTGTCTGTTCGTCACAGACTTGAAATGTGACGTCAGAATTTAGAACCTGCATTCGCTACACAGCAGCTAGTTGGTTGTCAGTTAATTTAGACATGGCTGAATATTGGATGTTTGTTTACTAGTGATTGTGAATGTTGATGTCGATAAAGTTGTTAAGTTTTTATTTCAAACAGATTTTTATACCTACGTTCTTAAAAACATAGGTATACGTTTTTAATACTTTAATATGCTATTCGGGACGTCGAGTCAGAAGAGTGTTGTTTTTTCTCTTCATAAGAATCATCTGCGTACTTCAAGAAGAAAAATATTAACGAAATCAGTTCAGCTGTTCTCGAGCTTTCGTTTAGTAACAAATTCAGCGTTATTATAGATATTTTTTTGTAGGTCATTTGATGATGACCCACAAAAAAATACCAAAAAAATATCTTGCCCGTGAGGGCAAAGCTGGAGGCAGCCAGACTTTTACTGACTAAAATCCACTATGTTCCTTCTGGAGGTCTTTGTACTCCCGCGTCCCTGGCAGAACACCACGTTTACCTTGCTCAAGGTAGAAAGCAAAATTAAACAAAGCTAAATTTAAGAACACAAATTAGCAATGCCCTTCCAAAATCAAAATTCAAATTAGGTATTCGAAAAACCGTCAACAAAGAAGTCCGAACAAGATTCAAATCAAGGAGTACGTATACCAGCTGAAATATAACGACAAAAACTGTACCTCATCGATATTCGTGTCCCACTTCTTGCGATCGCAACATTCTGAATACCAAAACGGTTACGACATTGGATTTTAAATTCTTATTAAATTTACACGCTGAGTTGGAAATATTGTACGTTTTCATTCAGTCTTCTTCTATTGTATTATTCTTGGTTGGGTATTAGCATACGTAATTATCGATGCATAACTTATTACTCGCTACGTATCGACGTGTACAGACGCCAGCACGTCAAGCTACCCGAAACTGACAAATTTTCCCATTCCACTTTGAACCATATGCTTCAGCGATAAAGTTGAAAATCTATTAAATAAATCTACATTTGTAAGACCTTCAAAAACGGACATGGGAACTTTTGGAAAGTTGAAAATCTATGAAGGAAATTTTACAGATTGTAGTAGCTTGATTCGTTGGCGTCTGTACATACATGAAACCTCTTCGATTACAAAACAGCATATTCTTCTTTTAGGAGTTCCAAAAGAGGTTTTGTTTAAAGTGCTTCTCATCATTAGAAGTCTTTTTATCGTCCGACTCCTGGTCACACAGGTAAACCTATGAACTAATATTTTAAAGAGGTATAGTGAGTTTGTGATATTGCAGGAGGTAGATTTTGAACTGATTTCGTAAATTCTTTTATCAACAGAAGGCTGATTATGATGAAGTCATCATCTCCCGAGCCTTTTCCCAACTATGTTGGGGTTGGCTTCTAATCTAACCGGATTCAGCTGAGTACCAGTGTTTTACAAGGAGCGACTGCCTATCTGACCTCCTCAACCCAGAAACCTGGGCAACCCAATACCCCTTGATTAGACTGGCGTCAGACTTATGATATGTACATAAATAATTTAATCGAAGTAGAACATATTTTAGATTAAAATCATTTCCCAAAGCCCACACAATTTATATCATAAACGTCTTCACGGAAATCAAAATCTCCCGGCCACAATTTTTCTTCAATAATCACAACACAATTGGATTGAACACCAATTTCTATCAAAGATGAAGAAACGAAAGATTGCAAATAAATTGGTACAGTCACGGTACAAAGATCTTTATTATTTTTCAATCTTTGCCGTGCCGTATAAAAGTCAAGAATAATGTTGGTGTTAATTCTAATACTAGATGCTTTTTTAGGTTTTACAAATCATCCTCACCAGCCATTTTTAATGTATTTATAAGTGTCTTCTCATATAGAGAAGGCGTGAGCGTTAATCACTAAGCTTGCTTCATATAGATTATTGGTTCGACCTAGAACCTCTTTAAGGTCTTTCACCTTGACACAGACAATTACTCTCGAAGATATTCTTAGGAAGTACAATAGAAAAGTTACATTGCTACTATTGTATCTGACTTGGGAACGAACCCGCACACTCGTATTTCTGAGACAGGTGCTTTAGCTACTTACCCACCATGCTATTAGGTAACCTAATTATGTGAACAATACGAAAGCGAGTTTCTTCATTAGCTACCCTTTCACGGTTTGTTGACTGAATCTGCTGAACCGAAGCGAACCTTTGAGACGGTTATAGACTGGTTTATAAATAACGGTACGATAATTGGCTATGGTCCAAAATAAGTCTCAAAAATAAAGAAACAAATATGTTTTGTAGTTTGAAATTGAGTAAATGGCCAGCAATGATAAATCCACACATTTAATGACACTTAAAAAGCCTTATAATTTTTCCTTTATTATGTAAGTGTTAAATAATGCAGGAAAGAGTATTCGAAACTATGTCCCAAGATTCCAAAACAGCACAAAATCAGAGGACCTTCTTAAGGCCAAGGTCTGCCGGGGCTACGGGTTGTTCACAAGAGTTACCATGGCCCTGGCACACAGGGACCTCCAGAAGGAACATAGTAGGTTTTGATTACCCGCGAAAAAAAAAGTCCCCAAAACGGCAAACGCTCTCTCCCGACCACTGTACGATTCTGTCAACAAATCAAATCAGTTGATAATTGAACAAAAATCTTTTACAATTTATCTGAAGATATTTGAATCTTCATCCATTATGAGGATTAGGGGTGTCTGCAGGCTCGCTTCGGCTATACTGATGGAAGGAGCGGATTAAGGTCTTAGGGGATTTGAAGGGTGTGAAGAAATGTGAATACGGAATTGTTAGAAGGCGGGTTTATGGGTATGAAATTAGTGGATGATATGAGGAATACCATGAGCCTATTGATGTACAGACACCACCACTTCAAGCTACCCAAACCTGTCAAATTTTGCCAAACAACTTTACTGCAGCTGCAGCGATAAAGTTGAAAATATATTTAGGAAATTTGACAGACTGCAATAGCTTGATGTATGTACTGGCGTCTGTACAAAAATACAAAATTCACCATTAACGACTCAAAAATGGCTGCGAAAAAGAAAGCAATTTTGCATCTGAGCTTTTTGTAAATCAGTTAAGAATCAATGTTTGTCCACACGGCCTTTTTTGGATCTTCATTGTCCTGCTATATGCCTGTATAGCTGGATGGAGTGTCAGACTTTTATTGGCCCAAAACCCAATCTATTTTGGCTGGAAGATTTGTGTAATTTTTTTATTGGCATTATAAGCATACCACTTGGAGGATTTCAGTTGAGAGTGAAGTGAAGAAAGAGTGGAAAAATATTCTGCGAGCCCTATGTTCCTTATAAGGGATAACAGGATTTCATGGAAATATCGATTATAATGATAGTACTACCCGTAACAGCTTATTAACAGCCCGTCATACCTTGCATTTTCCTCCAAATTACTGAGAAAATAGCTGAAAGAAAACAAAACACGCTTGATCTTACGTAACAATGCTCCGCTCCGCTTATGACCAAGTCCACGTTCTCCCAACGTTGGCATTATGTAGATTAGACGTCTGCTTGTCTTGTCGGATCGAACGAACGAATGAACGAACGATTCCCGTCCCAGTTCGTGAATGATTCGTTTTGATACGCTCAACTATTTGTGCAGTCTGTTTGACTGATATGAGATTGTGTCTATGGTTTGTGGTGGGAGGAATAAGGATGGATATTAAGTTCTTAGTGCGTGTGAAAGAGAAAAGTGTTAATATTTTCAGATACGTGAAAAGTACTTACGAATGGAAAGTGCTAGTTACTGAGTCCGAGAATACTTGTAAAAAATCAAGGATGTAATAAAATTTATATGGTAGAAAATTTGTTGGTTATTGGATAAAATTAAATTATCTTAGGCATTTCCTACGAATGAAATCATAACTAATGTTATACGGGTTTTGTTGAAACTTAGCAGGTATATGGCTTGAACGTCCAAATAATAGGGGAAAACCGCTGGAGGAAGCTAATTTTAGAAATGGAAACCCTTGTGTCATCATCATCAGCCTTTATATAATATCCCTCACACATTCACACAACGTCATCTAGTCCCAAACTAAGCACAGCTTGTACTATGGGTACTAGACAACTGATAAACATACTTATATACTTTTCTTTTGTAAATACATACTACATATTATACATAGAAACACCCAGACTAAGTCAAACACCCATGTTCATGCACACAAATGTTTGACTTATGCGGGAATCGAACTCGCGACCTATAGCGTGGCAGGCAGGTTCACTAACCACCACACCATCTGGTCGCCAAATTTATATTGTCCTGCTGCTGGGCACAGGCCTCCTCTTCGGGTTGGTAATTTCAGACTTTTATAGGTTTCCTGGAGATGTTTTCCTTCATCTTTAATCAGTCATTGGTGTCCAAGATGTACTTAGAAAGTAACTTAAAAAAGTTGCATTGGTACTTGCCTGACCTGGAATCGAAGCTACACACTCATACTTGAGATGCTTACAAACCTTTGTGTATTTCCTCACGTTTATAATAGCAACCATCAATATAACCTAAAAACATCACCTCAAAACTACCTTTAATCAAACAACGGAACACTGGTTTTAGCTGAAGTTATTCAGCAAAATGTCAGGACAAAATAGTACCCGCTCTTATCTATCGTCCAGGACATGACGTATTGTGTTTTATAACCGAGCGCAAAATGTTTGCTACAGCGACATGGCGGCTGAAGGTACCTGGGTACAAGTTTATTTGGATTCTAGTTTGTTCGAATGTTGGTTGGTCAGTGTCAAGCTAAGAATTCATCTATGGTAGTGACTTCGGAATTATATCGATTAAAACTGTATATCTATTCACATAAATATTTACAATATATTTACAAATAAAATATAAATTAATATATACAAGTAAAAAAAAAAAAAAAAACCTTATTAATAAATGGCGTCAAAAAATTCTTCCTCATCGCTGCCCGCCGGTAGTGTACCCAAAAGGCTGGCAGCATTGCCACGTTGTATGGCAATGCTTAATCGTTGGCCGAAATAAAAGCCAGCCCTTGGGTCGCGGGAAGTGTCAGCGAGTCCCTTGGAACTGTAACTGTATATTAATTTAGAACTTTAAGGTCCAGTTTCACAGGTTGCTGATAAGTTCCAGATAGTTTATCTGGCAGATAATTTCATAGAAATTCTATTCCATTTTTAATTTATTTATCTGGTAGATAATGGCTATCCGCAACCTGTGAAACTGGCTCGAAAAGTCTGTTATGTAGTCGTGACCATGGCGTGCCGGACACTTTTGAACTTGTCATCTATACGTGACTGGGGCGGTCAAAAGAGTAGTATTGGTTTCAATTGTCAAAATGTGTTTCAAACGTCAGCTACAGCGAGTGTTCTCTATGCAGCCAGTTTGCGGAGATACAAGTGCACTCCCTATTCTCTCACTCTGCTAGCCCGATAGGACGGCAATCCGATACGACCGAAGGGAGATCAGGCGCGGGACCGACATTTACGTGCTCTCCGACGCACGGGTGTATCAATCACCAAATTCCAGACTCCGGGCTGCTTTCACAACGCAATTTTGACCCGAACCGGGGACCATAAACACACAAAAGCGCTACTATTTAGGTACTAAGGGTTGTCAAATTATACGAACAAAAAACTACTACAATACGCGTGCCGTCGAAAACCTGACTCAAAAGAAGCAATGTTTTTTTTTTTTTTTTTTAACTATAACTGTACTTTTGTCATGAGCGTGTCCGTCATCATCATCATCACCCGAACCTTTTCCCAACTATGTTGGGGTCGGCTTCCAGTCTAACCGGATTCAGCTGATAACCAGTGTTTTACTAAAAGCGACTGCCTATCTCACCTCCTCAACCCAGTTACCCGGGCAACCCAATACCCCTTGGTTAGACTGGCGTCAGACCCACTGGCTTCTACTACCCGTAACGACTGCCAAGGATGTTCAATGACAGCCGGGACCTACCTATGAGTGTGTCCGTATTTTCTTATTTTATCTCTTAGAATATTCTGTTGTGCAAAAAAGTGTTCTTTATTATCTAAAAAATTAACACTATTTAATGTAAAACATCTGTTGAGTTTAGAAGCGAAATTGTTTTCTACAAAATATTAAAAAAGAATGCAATATTACTCTCGTGCAGTTTTATTTAAGTTTTTATTTTTTCGCTGCGCAGGCAATATTCCAGTGTTACACACTTTGCTCCTTTGAGGGGCTATCTTTGAAATTTCTAGAATAACTACCCAGATTCCAAGAATATTTTCTCATAAAAATGGTTGTATTATACCTATTTATCTTTAAATGTTTCTTTAAGTATTTTAATAGGTAGTAAAACAGTTGGCCTAGGTGTTAGCACCACCCACTGAAGTGTAGTCATAATTATGTACTGTCTAAGTTTATCTAAGAGGACAATGACTAATTAACGGTAAAGGAAAACATAGCTGTAGAAAACCTGGATGTCTGTCTAGAAGTCTGAAATCACCAACCCGCATTGAGCAAGCGTGATGATTAATGCTCAATCCTTCTCCGTGTGAGGAAGATAAAAAGGCTGATGATGATAATTGAAAATTGAAACATCACTGTGCAATGGCTAAAATCATAATTATGGCATTAAAGATCGAAGAATAGATAGATTACCTGAAAGATGACATGAAGAAAAACGGTGTGAATGTTAGTATGACGGCTAACAGGGAGGAATGGAAACAGGTTGTCTATATTATAATGTCGTCGACGTCAAATTGGAGATGAGTAGTTAAACGATATTTCGTGCCAAGCTTAATGGCGGCTTTATAGATTGCGCAAGTAACGTTTTAGAGATCGACGGAAGTATGAGACGGTGTGAGCCGTACCCGGAAATATATTGAGAGCTAGCCATTAAGGTAGGTTAACTATCCTATTACAAAAAAAAAATTGACCACCTCAAAACTAATAAGCCCTAATCCCAAGTGTGAACAAAGGTTCCAGTACCCACGACACGAGTAAACCCAGGGGCAGAATCTAGCTACGTAACACTGATGGTTCGGCTGAAAATTTTGCAGAAATTAGTTCGGCACGCGTCGCCGCCTGTAATCTCCAAACTGAATGGGGGACAATTTGCGATGTCACATGCAGACATTTTGCTAACATGAAGCCTTTAAATATTGGGATACGGCGGTAAAATTTAACTTGACATACAAAACAAGAGGAGCTCGTGGCTAAGTAAAAGCCTCCCGGTCGATCGATCATAAGGTTAAGCATCGCTTGACACGGTCGGTCCGTGGATGGGATCTGCCTAGCCTTTTCCTAAGCTATTTTGGGGTCGGCTTCCAGTCTTAACTGGATGCAGCTGAGTAGTAACCAGTTGCCTTGGCAACCCGATACCTTTGGTAAGACTGTTTGCAGACTTTCTGGCTTTTGACTACCCGTAACGACTGCCAAAGATGTAAAAATAACAGCCGAGACTCACCAATTTAACGTGCCTTCCGAAACCGGAGGAACTCGTCTTGACATAACCCTGTCCGCGCTCAATGCACTTTTGGACGCCAAGCCTGACTGCGATTTGTTTGCGGACGACTGGAAGACGATTCTGTCGGTATGTCTGGAGTTCTGTGAGATGAGCGTGTGAATGTTTCATTGTATATATCTGTATATGTCCAGCAGTGGACTGCGATAGGCTGATGATGATGATGATGATGATGATATATCTGTAAATATATAATTTTAGAGCAAATGTTATTGGCTACGGCCGTTTTTGCTGTTACATTAAATAAATGTAGCCGCAGTCTATTGGAGATAATAATTATTGTTCCCATACATGTTGAAGAATACATCGAGCAAGAAGTCCTGATTGGTATTCGATGGCTCCTACGAAGAGAAGCATGGAATTCTTACTAGCCTGGTAACCTATGAAATGTAAACCAAACCTTTAGACTTCACAATTCCTCAAAGCCAAGTCCACCAGAACCTTAAATTAAATGTATTTGCTTTGTCAGTTCCGAAACTGTGTATTCCGCTCACGAGAATCTTAACTCTGTTAACTAGTTCTACCTGGAATTCCAAGTCTGTTCTGTTGGTACTAATTTTGGTAATTATTTATTGGCTTAGCTGAATGGATTTTGGAATCAATTCTCAAAAACAACGCAAAATTAAATTAAAGCATAAAAAATTCATTCGCTTCGCTGTCGCAGCGGGGATCGTGCCCAAAAGGACGGCTGTATTGCCACGTTAGATGACCGCATTGCCAACTTGACTATAATCAATTACACTTTCACTCACAAATATCAAGTATGTATGTTCAAATAAATTTGGTGCTCCGAAATTTGTCAATAGTGACTTACCTACAATCAAAATGTCATAAAACACAGTAACGAATGCTCGCGCGCGTAAGGCTGACTTTGATGAGACTCCTAATGCTCTGTTCAGAATCAGAATCAGTGGTTATTTGAAGAGAAGAATACATTTGACTTTTCTGGGAACTTGCCCATAAAGAAATGTAGGTACTCCATAACATAAAAAAATAAAAATCTACCATATCTACCAAACCATATTCCTTGTAAATATCGTCTCTGGTTGAATTCCACACATAATTATTTCTGGCCACAGCACGATACGTCCACATTGGAGATGACATAATGGCAGGAAATAGGTCATGAAGTTGCTGCCAGTGACAGTACATCTATATTGTCTATGGCGAGCTTCTTTTGTATAAGTTATGGAGTAGGATAAAAATTGATGATAATTATTATCATTATAGGTCTTGTCAAATATGTTTGGTGATCTGAAGACTAGTAGGAACTAAGACAGACAAGACGAAATAAGACCTCTAGAATTATGTGAACATTCTATGACGATCATAAAGTCACTACCAGCCAATATTACAACGGCAATATTAATTTAAAAGTATCATCACAAACAAAACTACCGCATCAACCGCTTCCAATTCCATGTAAATATTGTGTCTGGTTGAATTCCACACATAATTATTTCTGGCCACAGCACGATACGTCCACACTGGAGATGACAATTAATGGCGGGAAATAGGTCATGAAGTTGCTGCCAGTGACAGTACATATATATTGTCTATGGTGTGCTGTTCTTTTGTATCGGTTTCGTAGTAAAGGGTAAGGGTGACGATATTTTGGGGGATTTTGGTTTGTTTTATTGTTATGATTAATTTACAGTAATTATCTGAGAATAACCCCAGTTGAGTGCGACTTCTCTGGTATTGCTTGTATTAGGCTGAATGTCTGCAGGTTTGAATCATATAAAAAAAAAACCTTTAGTTTAGGCTTTTATCAGAATAAAACTGATCAATTTTTTATAATATATAATATTATCATTATATTATCGTTCGTTCGACTTGAAGGTACACCCGTGACACTTGACGACAGATCCATGACACTCGATCATAGATCAGTGACACTCGAAAGTACATCCGTGACACTTGATTGTAGATCCGTGACACTCGATTATAGATCCGTGACACTTGATGGTAGATCAGGGACACTCGAAGGTACAGCCGTGACATTTTATGATAGACACGTGACATTCGACGATAGATCAGTGACACTCGACGGTAGATCAGTGACACTCGAAGGTACACCTGTGACACTTGACGGCAGATCCGTGACACTCGACGGCAGATCCGTGACACTCGACGGTAGATCAGTGACACTCGAAAGTACATCCATGACACTTGATTGTAGATCCCTGACACTTGACGCTAGATCAGTGACACTTGACGCTAGATCAGTGACACTTGACGGAAGATCCATGACACTCCATGGTAGATCAGTGACACTCGAAGGTACAGCCGTGACACTTTATGATAGACACGTGACATTTGACGGTCGATCAGTGACACTCGACGGTAGAGCAGTGACACTTGATCATAGATCCGTGACACTTGCCGATACTTTCGTGATACTCGACGGTTCACCGGTTCACCGGACACTTGACGCTAGATCAGCGACACTTGACGGTACGTCAACCAGCACATCAACCTAACTCAATCTCTCAAATTTCTATAATTGTTTTTCAACCTTATCACAATAGTTGAAGGTTAATTTTCGAATGCTATTTTTCAGATTTGGGTAGTTTGACCTGCTGGCGTCTATACTTGTCTAACCAGAAATCGAACCCGCACGCACATAATTGTGAGCTAGTCAACCGTGACAAAAAGCATACAGAAAACCTCTTCGCTTTAAAAATGAATTTTAATATATTTTAACGCTTTTTCGGGTTGAATAATGACACACAGAGATAGATTTGGCTTCGATTCGTCAGAGTCCCAATTACTGGCATAAAATTCAGCTGAGAATATCAAATTACGATCGAGTTTCTTAATGAAATCTTCACTCCAATTATAATTATAATTAATTTTACTCTCTGTAATTATTTCCTTAATTGTCACATCAATTATTTGAATATCAGCCAACATCGTTTGAAAAACACGAGATAACTAACTAGACCCTTACACTACTTTGATGATGAAAAAAAGCTGACAAGCGTGTATCGGGTATGCCAAAATAAGACTAGCACTCGGGTTCCGTACCACAATTCCTAGAATTTTTTGCAAAAAAATATTTTCTATAGGATCAAGTGTAATCGTAATATTTGCTGGTTTTTTACCAAGTAGGTGGAAACTTGATACTTTAGTACAGACGCCAGCACATCAAGCTACCCAAAACTGTGCAGACAGACTGTGTGTGTGACAGAGCTGGTTAACTACGCATGATTGGAAAAAAAATCACCCACAAAAAAGAAAAATATAGAGTAGATAAAATACATTCGCAACTTTATCAAAATAATTTACCCCACCAAATATTCCGTACCGACAACCAACAAAATTTGACGAAATATTTTTTGGGAAATCTGCGGAACCCTAAAACCCTTTCCATTGATGACAGACAAGTTAATTGGAGAGCTGTATTGGTGTCACTAATGACGTCACCAGCCTATCCTTTGCCGTAACCCTTCAGATAGTATCGAGTCTTTGCGAGTTTCTTGTTACCCTTTGGTTTCCAAGGGATTTGTATCGAGGTCGCTATGTTTTTATGGTGTTAGGTTACCTGAGAGACCTGTTTTTTTGAGTGGTAAACCATCAAATGACACTTCTTGTTATGAGTGTAGCTGGGAGGAGTGTCAGACCTTTACTGGGTTGAGAATGTCAGAGAGCCAGTCTTTCCATGTATACACTGATACTCAGCTACATCCGATGGGACTGAAAACTCAACATAGGAAAAGACTTCCCATGCTAAATTATTGCATTAGCCTCATAGTAGAAACAGTAACCGTGCGTAAGCAAAACAAACCATTCATTTAGACTCCAGCACATCAACCTACCCAAAACTGTACCAATAAAAGTTTTCTCAATCGACTTTGAACCATATGATTCAACGATAAAGTTGAAAATGTATTAAGGAAATTTGATAGATTGTAGTAGCTTGGTGTGCTGGCGTTTGTACACAGTTTATGAGATAAGACGTAAAATAGAACAATCAAGAACAAAGGCAACAACTACTACTACTACTACTGTCTACTTTCAGACCGACAGAAGACAAAATCAGATTTACTAAAAAGTATCGTTGCTTATGAGAAACCGCATAATATCTCTAAAGTAGATGATTGGTCACCCATCCACAGACTGACTGCCGTAACCACTGCTTAACCTTGATCACTTGTCAACACAAAATCAAGCTTCAAATTCTATTATTCTTCAAGTATATGTCGATTTGTAATATCAACAGATTGCTCTTCATTTCCTTTAATAGTTTACTTGCGAACAGCAGCCTCAACTCTCTTCTTTTCAGTTTAAAATAGAAATTAGATGTAGGTACAACTTTCTCAACGATGAACTTCTGAGAGATACACATCTTGCGAGGCGATGTCCTGATGAAGATTGTTATGCTATAGCGATGTAAGGCAAAAGAAAGCTATGACAAACAATCCTAAACTTCAATTGTTTCTCATTAAAAAGAATAATAGGTATATTGATATTTTAAAAATTACTTCTCCTACAAATTAGTTTTTGACGCTAATTTATTGATGATTTATTATATTCTTTTAGTGTATAATATTATGAATCTCAATGTGAGTCATAGTTTCTTTCTGCACTAAATAGGCTAGTTATGGTATTTTTCTAATGTCTGTGCTTTGACCATTAGAGGAGGCCGTGACTAAGTAAAAGCCGCACGGCTTGATGGATCATAAGGTTAAGCAACGCTAGGCACGGTCGGTCCGTGGATGGGTGACCATCTTATCATGACGAGTTCCTCCGTATTTCGGAAGGCACGTTAAATTAGTAAGTCCAGGCGGTCATTTGTATTTACTGAGATAAAAAGCTACTATTTTTGTATTAGGTATGAAGTTGGGACTAGAAATTTTTTTTTTTTATTTTATTGACTTTATATGAACTGACTTTTTATATGAACTTTGATCGTGAGCAAGTCAAATGATATCACGAAATGGATTTTAAAATCAATCGGTTGTAAGTAAAGTCGTAATTCAAAACTATAATTTCGCATCGCATAGCTTTCAAAATCACCTAAGGCATAGTCTACACCGTCGTAACATTTCAAACTTATTAATATTAAGTTATTGTCAAGTGTTAGAGTTTTGCGGTTAAGTTGGAGTTTGCCAACTGTTCACCTAGTCCGTTTATAGTTACGCAAATGAAATATGTATATCCAGCTAATGTTTGTACTTGGCTTAATGTTTGGGCACACAGTTGTCCTTTAGTGGCTAAGTTACGACATCGGCTAAGAATAGAATAGAATAAACAATTTTTTGCACATAATGTAGGTACAATATAAATACAGATGTTAAAAAAAGTTTTTTTTTTATTATAGGTATGATATTGGAAATCCCTTTCCTAAAGATGAACATAGATAATTTTCAAAGTTTTTACATGGAGTATAAAAAGTCAAGTGATATAACGAATTAAACTTATAGTTGATATGTAATTTTGATATAGATATACCTGTTTATGTAAGTATGCAGATCACATCTCATCACATCACACTAATATATAAATGCGAAAGTTTGTGTGTGTGTGTGCGCGTGTTTGTTTTTCTTCCCGTCCAAACGGTTGAACGGATTTTGATGAACCTTTATCAAAATAACATATGGGCTGCTTTTTATACGATTGCGGAAAGTACTTCCCTTAGCATGGCGATTGTATATCTATTCTATCAAGAAAAGAGAAAGCTCTTTCTGTCAATGTCAACATGTCTTCCGCCCAAGCATGGCGCGACCTGTCAACTCGCATTATATATAATCACTTGTAGACTTTAAAAAAAAATCTATTCTAAAGAAATCTTACGTTAATCTGTCACTTATCTGTCATTATTTCCTTATTTCCATTGTCCGGTAGACAAAACTTGTTTCTACGGTTGTCATGCCGAGTCTGCAGGTTCGAAAATGAATTCCTATAATGGTCGGCAAAACAAGAACACAAAAAGAAAATTAAAGCAAAAATAACACAATCTCCTAAAATCGAAAACCATCCAATTTTGGTGCCGTAACACCCCTAATATCCATTTCCTTAGTAATAAGAAAATACAAATTGTATACTAACAAGAGCGAACAAGCTTATTTCAGGATATTATCAAGTTTGCACTGTTCCTAATAAATTACAAAGTTGGAACGAACTGAGTTTTTGAATATCATTAATTTGTAAGGCGCGTCGATTTCAATATTAATCAATGTTGTTATTGTATCAATGTCTCTAATAAGCTCTGGAATCAAGATAAAACCTTTTAGATGGATAGTATACATATATTTTTCAAGTGTAAACTTTAGACAATACGGCAGGTGACAACTAGTGAAATTCAATACTTTTATTGAACTGTCAAAAACGGTTACTTTGTATGCAATTTGTAAGAAAACAAGAGCTATGACGTCACAGATTTTTCACATCAAGCTGTGTACCTATTTCGCTTATTAATAATTTAAGTGTACTGTATTAATAGTTAAGTTGTAGTGGCCTAGTGGCTAAAGCAATTACACACCAGACTCTCAAGATTGAGAGTGCGGGTTCGATTCAGTTCGATTCATTCGAAGTCAGACAAGTACCAACGTAAGTTGCTCTGAAAGTTATAATTATGTACTTTCTAAAAGTATATTTTGGACACCAATGACTGATTAAAACACCTGAACTATAAAATCCGAAATCACCAACCCGCATTGAGCAAGCGCGATGATTATCGCTCAATCCTTCTTTGTGTGAGAGAACCTATGTAGAACCTATGTAGAAGACCTATGTATTTAGAATTCCCGGCGCACGTTTACATTTTTATAACTAGATGGCGTTGCCGCAATTAAATGCACGCTATGGTTTCGTTACATCATATAAGATAGGTCATTTTATAAGTATGATTTAAATGTGACCAAACAAATCTTGTGAACTTGCAATTAATATGAGTGCTTGTTTATGCTACGAGCATAATCAAGTTCTTAATTGTTTTGGAAGAAGGTCGAAAATGTGAACAAAATATGATAAAAAGGCTGACGATGACCATTTTAACAGGCCCTCACAAAACAAGGGTAATTATCAACATGCAGGTCTATTTATGAACACCAAAAAGCAAAGCTGGCGTGTTGTTGTCCGAGACATAATATACAACTTAACTACGAGCAAAAGTTAAAACAATAGCCCGCATGTAGCGCGCTCAAGCATTTCAGAACTTAATTCATAATTCAGAAGTTTAGCGATTTAGACCAAAACACCGTGTATTAAACTTCGTCTGTGTTGTATTATATTTTCTATGTAATCTGATAGAAATATGGAAAAGCAAAGTTTTTGACTGTTTTTTGATTTGGAGGAAGTTTTTAAATGAAGCTGTTTTCTATATAATGATAATGGCTATTTTCTTTTTTTTGGGAGACTTTCTGTTATAGTTCAGCTTCTAAATTTCATCATGTTTTAAGGTAACGGCGGTCGTTCGGTTATCAAGTAAGTCTCTCATCATCTCCCGAGCCTTTTCCCAGCTATGTTGGGGTCGGCTTCCAGTCTAACCGGATTCAGCTGAGTACCAGTGTTTTACAAGGAGCGATTGCCTATCAACTAACTCTAAACAGAGGGAAATTGGAGAATGAGAAATGAAGTTCGAAACTTTTTCCCCGCTGTTGCAGCTGGAGGGAGTATCAAACTCTTACTGACTAAAACCTATTCCCCCTTACTACAGAACGTGGTCTTAAAAAGTACTACCTTTAGTGCTAGCTTTAAACCATCTTCTTAAACAAAGTTAATGATCTAAACCTAGTGCAAAAGCTGCTAGTTTTGTACGCTGGTACTTTTTAAGTCCTCGTTTTATAATAAGGGGGATTATGTTCCTTCTGGAGGTTTTTGTGTGCTAGGGCAATTGACTTCCAAAAAAGAAGTAGGGGACAAATTTATAAGCTTTCAGTATATATTTGTAAATCCTTCAGAAAAAAACCACATAAAATCTTCTAATATATTTATTTTCACGTCACATCCCTTCAATACCACGTCACAGGGTCACAATAATCGGGAGGCGTCAATAATATTCAGATCACGTGCACCGCACGGGAATCGAACGGACGACCTCGAGTTTATTTAGCGTTTAGGGTGCGGGTTGTGGCATAAATCTAATTTGTTATGTATTGTGTTTTTTGATAAGGTTTGAATGGTTGTTTTTATTATTCAAATGTTGGAAAATACTTTTCAGTTGTAGTAGTTCATTTTTGGGGTTCCGTGGCCAAAGGGTAAAAGGTGACCCTAATACTAAGACAGCTGAATTTTTTCATAGCTGGTGTTTTTTTCTAGGCACTGCCGCTATAAAAACAAATAAAAAAATCAATAAGAAAATAAACATTCTAGGTAGCTCCGGTAATAAAAAATCCTCGATATTAATAACGGCAACGAGTAGACGAAATAGAAAGGTCTTTATTTAAATAAAATACCTACCTGGGGCGCCTACATACTTGACTCAAAATAACATTTTGCCTTTTATAAATAATACTACGGAACCATTCGTGCGCGTGTTCAACTTACACTTGGCTGGTTATTTATGAAACTTCCGTTATTGAAAAGAACAAATTAATAAACCTCCAAATAAACATAACTTTTATAAAAAGCTTTAAAAAAAATACAAAACTAGTTATAAAAAATCATTAAAACTTCACAAACTGCCCTTAAACTTAATCTTTCGAATATTCCAATCCCAAAAATACTCTTAAAATATAAATCCAAATCAAATTAAATAATAACACAACACATGCGCGAAATAATACCTTCATATAGTCATAATACGAACGACTAGGTCACATATAATTTCTCAAGGGAGATCCGCTGAATCCGTACCACAGATTACCTGAAAGCGGGTCAGTAGAACAATACTACCTTGTACTTGATGGATAATACTACTATAGTACTACGTAGACTATGGTATGTGGATGCCGTGCTCGTGGCTAAGTAACAACGGGTTGATCGATCGTAAGGTTAAGCAACGATTGGCGCCTATCAGTTCCTGGGTGACCATATGTATATATAGTGCACCATATTTTTACAGCTTATGTAGGTAGTACATACTAAGGATCGTGTTTACCATGAAAAGGTCATGAAAACAAAAACATATTTTATTAAATTTGGCATCACAAGTCGCCAAATTGTAATCGTTTTCTTGGTTGGTAAACATGATCCTTATCATAGCGTTAAAGTGTGGCAGACAGACAAATATTTTAACATTCATAATATTAGTAAGAGTTGTTCTTTCAGCCAAGTTTTCACCCACGTCCCCGCGAGGTCTCACTACTCCGCGAGCCGGCCTTTAGCATAGTCTAAAACTTGTTCGAAATCAAGCCTGAATCCTAATCTTCCTACCAACATTTCTTCTCATTTCTATTTTGTGTATCGGACTAAAAAGTAAAGTTCATATACATTTAAATAAAGGGCAATTAGCAAATGTCTGTTTTGTCGTCTATTGATGACAGGGAAAGCGAATAATCATCATCACCATCAGCTTTTTCATCGTCCCACTGCTAAGCACAGACCTCTTCTCACAGAGAGAAGGATTGAACGTTAATCGCTTGCTTAACACGGGTTGTCAATATTATTTATCACGATCTCAGCTCGGCAGTTCATTAACTCCTTATATATTCAGCAGCACGAATACTTTGCATACCTAATATTTTTATACCTACCCAATTTGCGAGAAACTTAATACACTTTCAATATGCTATATTTTATACCGAGCTGTGCTTAGCGTCGAGTTACTTAAGAAGATATAGGTGAAACAAAAAGATTGAAATATAGATATCTACACATCCTGTATAACGTTGTTTTTAATTTTCTCACACCCTGTACAACGTCAAACATTTTCACAATAATAATTGTTTATGTCCTGCTTAATACATAATAGGTATCTTTCATTTAAAAAAATGTTCACACTTTTTCATTCATAGAATTGATAAGCCTATAAAATCATAACCAGTTGCCTCGTTGGTCTAGCAGTTGCTTTGTGGGTTTTAAGAAAGTCTCAAAAGCTGCCCGGAGTCTTCAATTTATACACGAGGTAGAAGCATATGGGGCAAAGCTGGTTGGGAAAATTTTACAGTTTCGGATAGCTTGATGGCTTGACAGATTGAGGTATCTGTTAAACCTCTAAAGAATTTATATTTGCCGCAGTTTCACTCGTCTAAGTCAAGAGAGCTACTTTTTGCATCTGGGTAATAAGCAGCCTATGTACTTTCTCGGGTTCTCAGGCTATGTACAAACGCCAGCACATAAAGCTACCTCAATCTGTCAAATTTCTTTAATAGATTTTCAACCTTATCTCAATATTTGAAGGTTAATATTCGAATGGTCGCATTTGACAGATTCGGGTAGGTTGTCCTGCTAACGTCTGTACATATTCTATAAGTTGTGTTAGCACCCATAATACAAGCTAATCAATAGCTTACTTCGAGGTTAACTCACCAGCGGGCTTAGCATGGCAACCGTAGAAACAAGTTTCGTTTACCGGAGAATGGACATAATGATAGAAAAGTGACAGATTGACGTAAGATTTCTCTTTAAGATTTTTAAGAAATTTTTCTTTTCTTCGAGCGACATAAGTCAACAAGTGATTATATGCGAGTTGACAGCTCGCGCCATGCTCGGGCAGAAGACATGTTGACATTGACAGAAAGAGCTTTGTCTTTTCTTGATAGTATAGATATAGAATCGCCATGCTAAGCCTGCTGGTTTGAAAAAGGTGTCTCGATATAAAAGAAAATATATATGTATTTGACAGTTTGTCATCAAGGGCTTGGGCCACATGATTCAATCTTAGAGTGTTGCTTAACCACCACTTTTATACTCAGCTTAAACTTCAATATCTTTACTCTAAAGCCACACGAGCGGTTATGTCGACTCGTTGCGCAGAACAACCAATTTTCAGTATCAGTAGGGTTTATGTGAATTTATTTTTATAATGGATATTCCTTTTATGGGTCTTCAACACATAACGGTATCCAAGCGACAGTAAGGAAGGGCATACCTTGCTCAGCTTATTATCAGTATTTAAACGAGTCATCGTGAATATTAATAAAGTCAATATTAAAACTATTCGAAAATTGACAACTAGTGTTAAGAGCCTGAAAATGTCTATTTAAAAAAAAATAGAATTAGATTATGGTTTCATGTTTAGATGAAAACACTGATGTTTTCTAAAGACTGGGAGTAAAGTAAGGAGTGATCTTGCGTGCCATCTTGCGTCTATGTCATCGTAAAATACTTATAATAATACAAATACTAATTATATCTGAAACGCATGTCTCACAATACAGTACCTATTGTGTGTGTGCGCTTGTGTAAAATAAATTATTTTAAAAGCTTTTATTTAACTTGCCGTGTATGTATGTTACGGTGGATTCTTTGAACTCAATTTTGAAGTAGATATCTTCAACCGATTGAGCTGAAATTTTGTATACACGTTCAGTTTGGATGACAATGCAAAATATGTTATATGACGTTATTATAAATCCAATATGGCGGACCGTCCAAGATGGCTAAGTAGTTATATTTTAATGAATTTCAACAATATGGGTATCAAATGAAAGGGCTTATTGAGAGTGATTTAAAAAATAAAAATTTGACGTTATACTAAATCCAATATGGCGGACTATAAAAGCTTTTTAAAAAAAGATTTTTCTTTTAATTTATTTCTTTACAAGTAATTAAAGGGGATACAAATTATTCATATAAACTTTAATAAAGAGTTTATTTTCTTGATAGTTAACATGCCTTAGACTACACTTGGCCTTTACGGTCTTCGGAGGAAATAAAACTACACAAAATCGAAAAGTCTTAAAAGTTTCAATTGCTTGGTCAACCTAAATATCTCGAACGTGACTGCGAGACTCGATATTCAATTTCCTAGTTTGCGATATAACGATAGTATTTTTAAAGTGTTTGTATTTCGGCGACATGACGGCCAGATAGCGTGTTTAACTTTATTGTGGTTTCTTGTAAGTTATTCGATGAAATATTATATCGTCGAACGTTATTTCAGTTATTGCTTTGATAATTTTTAATCTCGTTGGTGTCATTATTTTTGTTTTATTTGTAGTTACATAATAAATAATGAAGTCGTGGTGGCCTAGTGGTTAAAGAGCCAACCTCTCAAGTATGAGGGCGTGGGTTCGATTCCAGGTCGGGCAAGTACCAATGCAACTTTTCTAAGTTTGTATGTACTTTCTAAGTACCATATATGACTGTGTTTCGGATGGCACGTTAAATCATCAGTCATTGAACATCCTTGGCAGTCGTTACGGGTAGTCAGAAGCCAGTAAGTCTGACGACAGTCTAACCAAGGGGTATTGGGTTGCCCGGGTAACAGGGTTGAGGAGGTCAGATAGGCAATCGCTCCATGTAAAAACACTGGTACTCAGCCAAATCCGGTTAGACTGGAAGCCGACCCCAACATAGTTGGGAAAAGGCTCGGAAGATGATGTAATTACATAATAATATGCCATTATCTTTGGACTTGGAGAGGCCTATGTCCAGCAGTGGACTGCGATAGGCTGATGATGATGATGATGCCATTATCTCTCTCAGTTATAATAAATAGTTCCGACTGAGAGCTATCTATACTAATATTTAAGAGGTAAACTCAAAATAATCATCAAGTTTTGGCGCCCAACTGGGACTGTGATCAGAATGTGTGGCCCAGTTGGGTGCCAAATTTTTTTACCCTTCATCACCCACATTGGCTAGAGTCAGAAATGTTCCAACGTAAAGTATAATTACTTCAATAGTTCTGTCTATCTCGTGGCTAAAGCTTTGTTCCACCAACTATTTCTGAAGTCTGGACGTAACTAGGGTACAAGCGATAATATCCCAGGGGCCCTGTAGAACTGTATTGTTACCTAACCAGATAATATGAATTTGAGATGAAAATGGACAAACAATCTGTGTTTCCATTAATTAGTACATAAATGTGTTTGTTAATAATTATACTAAATATGTATAAGGTAATCAGCTTATTTAACAAGTAAGAGTGGAAACTGTAAAATTTATTACATGGACATACAGTAATATATTTTGAATATTATAATTATCATGAGGTAAAATCTTGCAGCAAAGTACACTTACCATATAATTTCATTACTACAATAGAAGTTTAAAACAGATTGATTTCTTTGGAAATAGTGAATATATTATTTGTACTAGATTGTGATGATATTCAGCAGGCTTAGCATGGCGATTCTTTATATATTCTGGCAGGAAAAGACAAAGCTCTTTCTGTCAATGTCAACATGTCTTCTGCCCGAGCATGGCGCGATCTGTCAACTCCCATTTCTATGAAGACAAAAACATTCTATAGCAACGGAGAAGTAGTAGTCATTCTGCGTCTACTACGATTAGTAGACTTTACGTTGAGTTAGCCAAAAAACTATGTCAAATGCACTATTTTTAAAATCGGCTTGGTCGGCGTTGTAGATTTATGTCGGTCGAAGAAAAGAAACATTTCTTTTCTACGTGTTAAAAGAAATCGTACTTCAGTCTGTCATTTATTTGTCACTATGTCCATTCTCCGCTAGACAAAACTTGTTACTATGGTTGTCATGGTAAACCTGCTGAGGGAACTATGCACATACAACTTTACAACTACGCACCCGGACAAAAAATGCCGCCTATAATTTGCAATATTTTATCTCAATCGGTTCAGCTGTTTAAACATAAAGCCATAAAAAAAACAAACAAACTTAATTACCTTACTTAATTACTTAATGACTTCGTAAAACCTTGCGTCACTCCCTTTTACTTCTCTAGTCCTATTATCGTTTGAGTCTTAGGCATAGCGCTCACTTTATACATTTGCACAAATGACCAGCCTCCCTCAGGGCCTATAATGTAACTAGCAACGAGCCGTCAGCCGCTGGCGGATAATTCTCACAAGATTGACGTATCCAGGTCGAATGATCTGCCTTAGTTGTCGGTCGTGCCGTGATTGGGTATTGACTAACTTATTTTTTCTGCTATCCTGTACTAGAATCTGCCTATGATTTCATCAGCCTTCCAAGAGAACTCTATTTTCCTTACAGTAGGCTTAGCATGGCAACCGTAGAAACAAGTTTTGTTTACCGGAGATTGGATATAATGACAGAAAAGTGACAGATTGACGTAAGATTTCTTTTGTCATTTTTTGAAGTAATTTTTCTTTTCTTCGATTAACATAAGGCTACAAGTAATCATATGCAAGTTGACTGGCCGCGCCATGCTCGGGCAGAAGACTGTTGACATTGACAGAAAGAGCTTTGTCTTTTCTTGACAGTATGTAAAGTAGCGTGTAATATATTTAGATATTAAGCTATATATTACTGCATCATCATTCTCCTGGCCTTATCTCAATATCTGTTTGGGGTCAGCGATATGTACATATTGTCTTCTTTCACACTCTTCTATCTTATTATAATAAGAGTATTACGTTCAGCAGTTTGTGTTTTAAGACGTAATAAACATCCACACATACAAACCTTCAAATAATAATAATATACATAGATGTGCGACAGAAATAAGGCATACGGCAACGAGATAAGGCTACCAATTTAAGGGTCTTTAAGATCATCTAGGTAAAGTTCATGCGATGTATTTGGAGATAATCCATTTAAACAAAGCATAAGTAAAGCAAAATCTACATAGTTATGACAAAAGTTGGGGTTGAGAAGGTCAGGTTACCATATAAAACATTAGTGACTGGTGAAGCGACCCCAACAAATTTAGGGAAAGACAACCAGAATCTTTAATGCCAAACCATTTTCCCTTAAACCAGTTCGTCAAAATTTGAACAACTCCATAGAATTTCAAACACACACAAAGAGACACAACTCTCTATCATACAAAAATGATATAAAGCCGAGACAAAATCCCCAAAGAACGTTTCATTTTAAAAACATATGAAATGGGTTTAAACGGGAACTCCGAAACCTGTGAGACTGCGCTAGGGTGTGGATGAATGCTCTAATAAGCAGGCGTACGCTTGGCTTACCAACTAAGCGTTGACGTTCTATGAAAAAACGAGGCAACACTGTATGGAGGGCTGGAATTTTTTACTTTGCAACACTGAAAGTTGTGTCGGCATTCAAAAACTTGTTTGGTAAAATGTTCTGTGTGTTAGATAAATTATCTTTTTTTATGCTGTTTTTTTCTGCTAAAAAGAGTATGTTAAGTATGAATGTGAATGGATGGAGAGGTAGAGGTAGATCAAGGAAGATATGGATTCCTTGCCTGAAAGGCGACATGATTGAGAAGGGAGTGGATAGTAGCGAATGGAAGCAGAAAACATATTTCGCCAACCCCAAATTACATGAGAACAGGGCAGAAAGAAGATTTCGTAGGGTCTGCATCAATTTTTGGTTCAATACTGCTAAAACTTGATCAGTTTTCAATTAATTAATTAGAATTTTCCAACCCAAGGGATAAACAAAGATTGTTGGTTCTATTTTATAAACTGTATAATTAACTAAACTTACAATATATACCTATGCCATTTAGGGTTGACTCGGGTCGTGGGATCCAAATGCACACTTCCTTATCAAGGGTATTTCAAAGCGACTCGTTGACACTTCCCGTTACCCGACGGCTGGCTTCTATTTCGGACAACGGCTAAGCAGACAACGTGGCAATGCTGCCAGCCTATTGGGTCTACAGGTTACATTCCCAATGGCCAATTTTCTGATGCTGTTTATCATATTACTAGCTGTCCCGAGCGGTTTACTGCTCCGCTCCCGTGTGTCTTAGCGTGATGTATATCATTTATAGCCTTCCTCAATAAATGGGCTATCTAACACTGAAAGAATTTTTCAAATCGAACCAGTAGTTCCTGAGATTAGCGTGTTCAAACAAACAAACTCTTCAGCTTTATAATATTAGTATGGATTATTTGTTTGATTGTTTGTTGTCAAATCACATTGCTGTTCAAAATCACCAACGAAATTTTTTCAAGCCTTTTATATGAAAATGTAAGCCACAATCTCAAGATAATGTGTACAAACGTAAAGTATAAGTGTCATGTCACAACATGTTCTTACAGCGGGTAGCGTTATAATCAGCGTGGAGCGTTTTATACGCGATATATCACGCGGGATACATAGTTGTACAAAGTACGGGAACACAGAGTAGGTTTATACAGAGACTGCTTGATTAAAGATTTATTAAAATGTTTACTTAGAAAAAGAATTTGAAGTGATATTATGTTAATTACTTGTTGCTCAATTTACTAGCTAGTAGTTCATAAATTATATTGGAGTTTTAGTATACGTCCTTAAATTTTATTAAAATTTATATATAGCTTATGGTCACCGGGTATAGTGTAGTTTCCATATTAATTATTTTTCAAATCAATCGAGTAATTTCGGAGTCTATTCAATTCAAATTGAAATCTCTTTCCAGTCGTATCGGATTGATTGATCGGGCTAGGAGAATGAGGGAATAGAGAGTGTACCTGTGCCCGCGCAAATACTTTTGCAGTATAATATCTGTTACGGATACGTAGGAGATCAGACAGCAGTCAGTCAGCTGACAATCTGTCTGGACGGTATATATCTATTATATTCACTCTAGACTTTACCCCTTTTTTCGTGGTCATCAAATGACCCCTCCTACTGAGGGTGCAGCTGGAAAGAGTGACTAAAATCCACTATGTTCCTTCTGGAGGTCTTATGAGCCAGAGCCACGGTAACTCTCTCACTTTGGCCTTAAGAGTTGAAGTTGCTGACTTCTATTCTCTGGGAAGACTTTTTACCCCTTAAACATCATCATCATCTCAGCCATAGGACGTCCACTACTGAACATAGGCCTCCCCTTTAGAACTCCACATATACCGGTTAGAAGCGACCTGCACCTTAACCATACAATTTAACAATTTAATTGCTGTCCCTGGTTCTATGCCCTACACTGTATTCCCGCCGGCAGCGATGGCGTACACAGGAAGAGGCGCGCTTATCTGAACCAGCAACAAATTCGTAGCGTATTTTACATGACGAAATATTAAGAGCAACGGGTACAATGTACCGCTTCAAAATGGGTAGCTACACTATTTATGTGTATACAATTATGAAGGTAGCAAGTAAATGGCTTGGTTTATTTGTACTGAAGTGTAATTTGGAAGTGTATGTGGTTTTGAGTTGGATAATTGTTTGCCTTGACTCACATTATAGTCGAAAAAAAATATTTTTTATGGCGTACAAGTATACTTATTTATTTCTTCAAATATTATTTACATATTTTATTATATATACTAACTTATATATAACTAATAAAAAGCGACTAAAATCGGATCCTGATTGACGACCAGATGGCGTAGTAGGTGGTGCATCTGCCTGCCTACGTTGGAGGTCGCTGGTACAATTCCCGCATATGTCAAACATTTGTGAGCATGAACATAGGTGATTGACTTAGTCTGGGTATTCCTATGTATAATATGTATCAATTTACAAAAGAAAAGTCATTTAAGTACGTTAATCAGTTGTCTAGTACCCATAGTACAAGCTCTGCTTAGTTAGGGACTAGATGACGTTGTGTGAACTAGGTGGTGAGGGGAGTAGGTGATGTGAGGAATATTATCCTCATCGCTACCACCTGCTAGTACCCAATAGGCTGGCAGCATTGCCACTGTTATTCTTGAATCATCACCCGAGCCTTTTCCCAACTATGTTGGGGTCGGCTTCCAGTCTAACCGGTTTCGGCTGAGTACCAGTGTTTTACATGGAGCGACTGCCTATCTGACCTCCACAATCCAGTTATCTGGGCAACCCAATACCCCTTGGTTAGACTGGCGTCAGACTTACTGGTTTCTGACTACCCGTAACGACTGCCAAGGATGTTCAATGACAGCCGAGACCTACAGTTTAACGTGCCATCCGAAACACAGTCATTGGTGTCCAAGATATACTCAGAAAGTACATACAAACTTAGAAAAGTTGCATTGGTACTTGCCCGACCTGGAATCGAACCCACGCCCTCACACTTGAGAGGTTGGCTCTTTAACCACTAGGCCAACACGACTTCTTGTCTTTCACTGTTGTTCTTGAATGGCAAGGTCAAATAAAAACCAGCCTTACGGTCACGGAAAATAGAATAATACTATTATTATACTATTATCTATCTTAATTGGTCTAGGAAGTTATTAAAACCAAAGTTAAAAATCCACAATTAGCAAGTAAAAGTTTTTTATAAATGCAAGTTTCTTTAATTTCAAAACTTTTCAGTATTTTAATTTAAACTTAGCGTAGTACCTACACTTCGGAAAATAAGCGAACTTATTCTAAAAGATTGCGTTTTTATTTATTTTGAGTTCAAGGTTTTATTTTAATAAGAATATTTTCTTTTTTTTGTGAAATGGTTGCATTAGAATGGGAACGGTTTTTTTTTTTCAAATAAATATATGTGCACAGAATGCATCTACTCGTAGATGGAGATTCACTAATAGAATTAAAATCAAGACCAATTTTAAAATTACTCAACATTATAAAAATAATCATCAAGTATTTTTTAATAGGTACAATTAAAAATAATAACTGCATAAACTGCATTCTGTTCTTTCCTTAACAAACAGCAGCAAATTGCGTCCAAAAATTTCTTAAATATAAGCAAAACTGAAACCTTTGTACGCAAACATGTTATCGCCGAAGCGCATATTTTTTTTGCAGTCGCCTGCGCATAACTTGGCAGGGATTTTGACTTTTTTAATGAGGAAAAGTCCGCGCATTGGGCTTTTAACTTCACAGAATAGTGGTCCCTTTATGTGCTTTCCATTAATCCATGGTTATAGCCAGGTTTTAGGAAGGTTTGAGGAAATTATGATCTGTTTTCTTCTTACGATTTTTGCCTAGTTACGTCCCGGCGACTATAAAATACTGCAAAATTCTAATAATACATTCTAAAGTAACAGATACTTAACCAAACATAGAACGCTATGAAAAGCAGTTAAAATCTTCAAAGTATACCATTTTATAATATATTGGAGCACATTACCCAGTCGATGGTACCGCTCGGATGAATTTGCGGACAAAAGGCGTTACCAATAGTGATGTGACTGAAAATGTTTGAATGAATAAGTCTCGGGAAGGCCGAGGCCGAAAATTTACCTTTTTTATGAAAAACTACAAGTGATTATAGTTCAGGCGCTAGCAAATTAAGCAACTATAATCTGTCCAATATACTTAACAGATTTTTAACTTTAACGCTGAAGCGTATGGTTCAAGGTTGATTGGGAAAATTTTACAGTTTCAAGTAGCTTGATGTGCTAGCGTCTGTACATAAACTTATTCATTATCATATTCTTGCACTTATCCTAATTTTGTTTGGGGGTTGTTGGAGCATGTTTTCTACTTACACACTCTTGTTTATGCCGTCATCTCACAAGTAACATTATTTCTAGCCATATCGACAATTCACATAGTCCATTAATCGTTTCTTTGGTCATCTCCTTCCTCTATGTATGTCCATCCACGGTCATGCGCATAACCAACGTAAGCTAGATTTTTTTTCATGTAAATATCTGCCTGCAGATTGTCATATTCTTTTTATTCAATATCATTATCCTTCTTATCTACTACCTTTTCCTTATTCTATGCTACACCATCTGTAGCATAAAAGACTCATTCTTTCCAGACACATCATTTTTATATTTGACAACAGCAAATAATTCAATAATTTGTCAGAATACATGTGGAAGTTATACAGTTCCAGAAAATTCGAAGAATATTCCAGAAAAAATTCTATCAATATTTTGGTGTTGCAACTATGCACATTCGTTACAATTATACGACGAAAAGCGTTCGTGACTAGCCTAATTTGAGCTCAGTTTCTCAAATTCCTTTATATTCAGAAAAATATGCAGCTAAGCAAGCTGTCGCTAGTTTATTTTACTAAGCTCAAGCTTCACAGTTTTATAAAGTAATTTAGTTCCACCATGTAGTAGAATTTTACATACATTTAGTCGAAAAAAAAAACAAAAGAATATTTCGACGGTAATAATGCAGACATTCCGAAATCATTTTCTTAAAGTCATATTTAATTATACTAAAGTCTTCTTTCATACAGAATTTTCATTCTAACTGCATCATTTATTACGTCAGATGGTTTCTGTAGTTTCATCCGCATTTCATACACTCAAAAAAGAAAAAGGTAAACTACAATAGTGCCCTGGATATTATCGGACACAAATCCTTACCTTTTAAATAGGAAATCTCTGTCTCTGTGTTTGTCTGGCTTTCACTTCCAAACTATTGAACCGATTTAATTAAACACATAGTATCGAGCCTGAAAAAAGACATATTATACTTTTTATTTTGGTGCGAGAAGCAGATCTCTTGGAACCGTGGAGAACAGCTAGTTTAATATAAATGGTATCAGCCATTCTATCTCGGAAGCATGGGGAACAAAATAGTCTTCCAAGCGAGAGTTGAACTTGCGCGCGAATGGATCCCTACCACTATCAGCCAAAAAATTTATGTATCTTGTACGGAAGTCTTATAAAATATTTTCTTTCTAGGTTTCAGTATTTTTTGTGTGAAAATTTCATCTGTCTAACCATCACAGTTCATATACAGCCTGATGACAAACAAACAAACAAACGAACAGCGAAGTTTTGGAAATAAGGTCCCATTTTAAAATTTGAATATGGAACGCTCGAAACACTAATTCGTATTTTCTACGTCACTTTTAATAAATTATGAAAAAATGTTTTACAGACTTCAAAATAATTAATTCGCCGAATGCAGTACCGAATTCGGCCTACCACATCCCCGCACTAACACCGCAGTAGTATGCACCTCTGATATGTAGCTACAGAACTAATGTAGCGAATAAAATTCACTGTATCGCATCTGCTGTACCTTTGTGTTAGGTTCCACTCGTATTTTTAAATGGTACTAGTAGACTAGTTCTATGACGAGTTCACTACCTATTAGTGAACTACACTTATGTTTTATAGATTAAAACCTTTGTTATACTTTTTCTAGAGTCGTGGTGGCCTAGTGTTTAAAACACCAGCATCTCAATTATCAGTGTGCGGGTTCGAGTCCAGGTCAGGCAACTCCCAATGTGTTGTATGTATAGACGCCAGCACATCAAGTTATCCGAACCTATCAAATTTTCCCAATCAACTTTGAACCGTACGCTGCAGTGATAAAGTTAAAAATGGATTAAGGAAATTTAACAAATTGTAGTAGCTTCATATGCTGGCGTCTGTACTTTCTAAGTATATTTAGCGCACCAATGACTAATTACATGTTCACATGTAATTAATATTGTTTTCCTTCAGGAAAAAAAACAAGTTTAGGTAACTTGGAATATAAAGTCTGAAATCACCAACCCACATTGAGCAAGCGTGATGATTAACGCTCAATCCTTCTCTGTGTTACAGGATGCCTGTTGGAGGAGACTACTGGACAGTGGGAACCGTCAACCAGAAACTACCAGTGAAGTATAGAAAATAAAGACCAGCAGACTTAGCATGGCAACCATAGAAACAAGTTTTGTCTACCGGAGAATGGACATAATGACAGAAAAGTGACAGACTGATGTAAGATTTCTTTTGACACTTTTTGAAGAAAATTTTCTTTTCTTCGATCGACACATGTCTACAAGTGATTATATGCGAGTTGACAGGTCGCGCCATGCAGAAGACATATTGACATTGACAGAAAGAGCTTTGTCTTTTCTATAAAATAGATATTAGAATCGCCATGCCTGTAGAAAGAGAGCTGAAAATATTTAGCCTGCACGTTAGTTTCCCAGCGAAAATAAAGCAAGTTGTTAAGGGTGTGGTTTTAGGGGCTGTCTTTTGTTTTGATGTTCGAAAACTGCTGATGTATCAGCCTAATTTGAATAGATGAGTTTGGGTTTAAGTGACCTACATCCCAAAAGCCTATTCTATACTAATATTGTAAAGCTGAAGAGTTTGTTGGTTTGTTTGTTTGGACGCGCTAAACGCAGGAACTACATACTAGCTCAATTTGACAAAAAACCTTCAGCTATCGGGGAGCCGGTAAGCTAAGGTAAGCCGGTGAAACTGCTAGCAGACGCTTATCATTATTACTCGCCAATTTATTTTTTGTTTGATGGTGAGAAACGCACTTATACAGACGCCAGCACGTCAAGCTACTACAATCTGTCAAATTTCCTAAATAGATTTTCAAATTTATCGCTGAAGCACAAGGTTCAAAGTTGCCCGAACTGGGAATCGAACCCGAAACCCCGTACACAGCAGTCGCGCTATGCCACTGCGAGGCACACTTTTATAAACATTAACTAAAAATAAGTCCAACTTTTTTCCGTATCCAAAATATAAAGATTGGTTGATTGAGGCATTTTTATGCAAACCCAATGAAGCGTACACACCCTTTTTCGTACAAAAACCCCATACCTTCTCAACGATTAACTCCAATTTCAAAACATATAGTACCTACCCTACTTACTACCTCCTTATTGATCTACGTAACCAATGTAGTGAAGAAAATCTCCTGTATCCTGGACCTCTACGGTTGGGTACACTTTGTGAGCTTAAGTACAAAAGCCAGCACATCAAGCTACTACCATCTGTCAAATTTACTTAATATACTTTCAACTTTATCACTGAAGCACATGGTTCAAAGTTGATTGGGAAAGTTAGACAGTTTCGTAGGTAGCTTGATGTGCTGGCGTCTGTACCTTCACACGATTTCGTTCGAACTAGATGTAAGGCTGTTTAATAACGTGGAGAAGAATCATAGAACTAGGCAATAGGGTGTGAAAATAAAAGATTTTCTACGGAAATTTCTAGAAACGGACGTTTATTCGGATAGAAATGTAAGACATTACAATGTTCTTTGTGTTTCTAAATCGATGGTGATGGAATTTTATACAGATTGACACAATACTTTTTCTTAATTGATACTTTTTCGATGGAAAAATTATTTAATTTTTTTATTAAGCAAAATAAGCATACAGGCCTAAAAAGATTGTGACGTCATAGTTTGCGTTTTCGTACAAATTGCATATTTTAAAGTCACCGTTTTTGACACTTCAATAAAAGTATTGATTTAACTACTTGCCAACTACAATATTATTAACCCCCCCCCTCTCCCAGCTCCTACATTTTTCTGAATGTTTTTCCAAGTACCCCTCAAAATTTAGAAACCATTCTCCAAATATCCCTCAAAATTTTGAAACAATCTAAATATTGATGATTTATCATAATACTTAAAGACATTAAATTACTTAAAGGCATTAGAAGCCTCTTGGTGTTTGGATGGTGCTTATCATTTTATGGGGAGCAAGTCGTTTTAAAATCCAGCGATGGGACCTACCATTGATTTTACATTAAAAAAAACTCGAATAATTTCTTAATAATAGGAAATAACACAGAATTTTCATAAAAACAACATTCACAAATTCACTATGTGACTATTTATTTTTCTTTAGCTTAGATTGTCCCACTGCTGGGCAAAGGGCTACCCTCTTCGTCACCAAACCTCCTCTCTTCGATCTTTTAAGCGTTCCCACCAATCACAGCGGTAGTCCTCCATATCATCCCGCTTATCTCTTACGGGGCCTACACTGTCTGCAATATCTTGTCATATATATTTTAGAATTAATTAAACATAGTCGAGATTTGTGATATTATTTAGTCGTCGTTATATGTATGTATTTACCAGAGTGCAACATGCATAGTAATCATAAAGTTTTCATAGGTCATTTAATGATTTCACACGAAAAAAAAAGTCACTCACATATCGAAAATCCAGATCTCATCATTTCTAGTCTATCTAGATCTAAAGAGGTATAACTCAAAAAAGCTGTTTTTTTTAGAAAGGGCAATAATCAGATTGCCCTGTCCCTATATACTATATACATATGTATGTTGTGTGTGTACTGAAATGTACGCTTTCATTACGCACCTAGAACAAGTATGTTATAGAAATCGGGTGTTTATCATATTTCCTCAATGAAATCTCACTCCAAACTCACCGACCACACCAATAGTAGGAGCTACCTTTATCACCCGTGCGAACCTTTCAGGTGCGCTACGAATTAGGCGCTCTCTCACAATGAAGTTATTATCTTTTGCAAAGAAAACCTTTGAACTTCAAATGGTAAATGTGTTATGTTTGTTGTCATGTATAATTGTTTGTTTATTGTTGACAATCGTGTGTGTGTATGTGTGTGTTTGTTTTAGAAATGCATGTTGTTTTTATGTAAATGTATTGTGAGGAAATTTTGGTTAGTATTATTTTGGTAATAGAACTACATGTACAGATTGTAGCCCTTCCTTTATTATGTACAGACAGACGCCAGTACATCAAGCTACCCGAAACTGCCAAATTTTCCCACTCTACTTTGAACCATAATGCTTCAGCGAAAAAGTTAGAAATATACCATATATCTCATAATCAATCAAATGTGGATTGTTTTTTTTTTAGTAGGTTGATATGCTGCCGTCTGAACCTAATAATTTGCCTTAGTATTTTCTTAATTATTTTACTTGAATAATTCATGAATATTCCTGTTTGATGCAAGAGCGTTCAATTAGAATCATCCAATCCGTTGTATTATTTAATTAATGAGGAAATTCTCCTTGGATTATTTAATTATTCTTTTTAATATTAATTTTACTATTTTGTTTTTCCTTTTGTATTTTGAGGGTTATTCTGCCTCAAGAAATAAGCTTACAGCGTATTTGAATTTTTCTTATAATCATCATTATGTCCCGAGCTTTTTCCCAACTATATTGGGGTCGGCTTCCACCGGATTCAGGTGAGTACCAGTGTTTTACAAGGAGCGACTGCCTATCTGATCTCCACAACCCAGTTACCCGGGCAACCCAAAACCCCTTGGCTAGACTGGCGTCAGACTTACTAGCTTCTGACTACCCGTAACGACTGCCAAGGATATTCAATGACAGCCGGGACCTACAGTTTAACGTGCCATCCGAAAGGCAGTCATTGATATCTAAAGTCATTAATAACTTAGATAGTACATACAAACTTAGAAAATGTTCATTGATACTTGCCTGACCTGCAATCAAACCCTCTCATACTTGAGAGGCCTGGCTACCTGTAACCACTGCCAAGGATGTTCAATACAAATATTAAATAGAGTTCCTCCGTGTTTCGGATGGCAAGTTCAATTGGTGGGTCAGAACGGCAAGTCAGAAGTCAGAAAGTCTCACAACCAGTCTTACCAAGGTGAATCGATATGCCCAGGTAACTGATTTGTAGCTAACGACAGTAGCTCCATGTAATACATGGTTACTCAGCTGCATACCGTGGCTGGAAGCCGACCCCAACATAGTTTGGAAAAGTATAGGCCGATCGCACATGGTTGTAATCAAATTACACGGCTAGCTAAGATAATATTAATATTACACAGTGAAGGAGTATAACCAGTATAACAGTTTAAAACAGCCAGTCATCCATAAAATAGATTGTAATACCATTTTCATAACAAACCATTACTCATAAATAAATAATTGCTTACAATTTTAAAGTGTCAGTGTTACGGTTTGCGTTTCAGTTTTAATGAGCTGCGAGTTATTATGGCGTCCGCCATAATTAATTGTGCGGGATGGAAACGTTTACGTAACGCTTGTATCTGTTTTACTTACAGACTTGGTCGTACAATGTTGTTTTTAGAATTAGGGCTAGATCTTATTTGGCGACTAATCGCCGGACTGCTGAGCTAAGGGTCTCGGGTTCAATTCCCGGTAAGGTGTAGGTACATTTCTGTTATGATCATAATTGTTGGCTGTTGACTGGGTGTTATAATATGTATTTATAAATGTGTCTGTAAGTCTGAAATCACCAACCCGCATTGAGCAAGCGTGGTGATTAACGCTCAATCCTTCTCAGTGTGAGGCCTGTACCCAGCAGGGGGACGATAACAAGGCTGATGATGATTCATTATAAATAAGAACCACCTAACCTCTTTTATGTATAGACGCCAGCACATCAAGCTACCCGCAACTTTCATATTTTCCCAATCAACTTTGAACCGTATTATGCTTCTGCGATAAAGTTGAATATGTATTAAGAAAATTTGACGGGTTGTAGTTATACACTGTCACACTGGCCCAATGCGGTCGCGAATGAGTAAGGAGTAAATTAATTTAACGTTTACTTAAAAACTTATATTTTTTAACACACTTCAAATCACATCGCAGGTCATCAAATTGCGGAAAATCTTGACACCGCGATGTAATTTTATGTCAAAAAATGTACACCGCCATCTAGTTTAAAAAATAGGAACTAAATTCACAAAAATCAAGTTATAATATTAAACAGTAGTAGCTTGATGTGCTGGCGTCTACACAAAATACGAGCAAATCCAGAACCAAAACCAAGTATACAAAGCCTGATAGGTTGATAACATAGGTCTATTAGTTCGTGTCACCACCAGTATATAGTTATTAGGGTACACGACAGCTTGTTTGGCTCGACATATTGCTTGTACACCTTGTGTGCATACACAAAATTTAATAACTCAAGTTTTATTGAATATCGAACAGCTAATAAATTTGTTTTAGTTCCTAGTGGCAGACTTTTGGGCTCATGGCTCGTGGGTCGTGGCTAGTCGATCGATCATTTTAAGAAACGCTTGGTGCGGTCGGTCCGTGGATGGGTGCCTATTTTCTATTTACTACTAATTCCTCCGTGTTTCGGAAGGCACGGTAAATTGATGGGTCCCGGCTGTCATCGTTGGCAGTCGCTATTTTAAAAGATCAAAATAGCCTACAGCCAGGTACTTTCAGGACCTGAGTGAAACCGCAGCTGAAAGCTAGTTTATTTTTACAGGTAAGTAACATTTTATTGATCAAGCGATTATATCGATTGAACATGACTATTGATATTAAACTTAATCTCCCTTATAATAAAGCGTGGTCTTAAAAAAGTAGCATCTTTAGTCTAGCTTTAAACCATCTTATTGAACAAAGTTAATGGTTTAAATCTAGTGCTAAAGCTGGTACTTTTTATGACCACGTGTTATAAACAGGGGGTAAAAGTCTGTCACGTAGCCGTGACCGTGGCGTGCTGGGCACTTTTTGGCTGGTCATCTATACGTGACTATGGCGGTCAAAATGTTGAACACTAGCTTATACAGTTTTAAGTAGTTGCTGTTGAATGCTCGCAAACCACGTAATTTCTAAAACTACAAGCTAATAAAAACATACACCAATTTGAAAATATGGTATCGTGGAGTATGATCTTATTACAATAATATAGACGTCCATATTATAAGTGCTTGCAACGTTGTTATGGTTTAATTAACGACTATATGCGGTCTACGGGCGGTCGCTACATCTACGTGTATTATTACTGATGTGCACATACGGGCCTATAATTGGCATTCCCGCGGTTTCACATGCATTCAAAAGAGACTTTTTCCAGCACTTGGATAAAGAGTGGCCTAAGTTAGTCCTTGTTACATTACTTATAGGTCAGTGAAGATCCCGTCAAAATCGGTATACCTATTTAAAAGATTAGTTGGAGCAAACAGAGGGACAAAATATTTTTTGGTTTATTCCCCCTTTACTTCCATATGCATTAAGTATAAAAGGGATTATTTCAACGTTACAAACAGACATTCCAATTTTATTTACTTGTATACTAGCTATCCCCAGCGGTTTCACCCGCATCTTTGGTTACTGCTCCGCTCCCGTGTGTCTTAGCGTGATAGTATATAGCCTATAGCCTTCCTCGATAAATGGGCTATCCAACACTGAAAGAATTTTTCAAATCGAACCAGTAGTTTCGGAGATTATCGCGTTCAAACAAACAAACAAACTCTTCAGCTTTATAATATTAGTATAGATAAGTGTCAGCCTTTATATCGTCCCAGTATTGGGCAAAGGCCTCCTCTCACACAAAAGGATTGAGCACTAGGGTGTCACCACACCAGTCGACTGACTGTCGATAGATGCCACGAATCGATGCTTAATTGGTATGGTTGATGTCGATCGATAGTTTCCGCCGTACTAATAGCATCCATCCAATCCATTCTACCATCGATCGAAGGTGTCGATTGACGGTCTATCGATAAGTAACACCCTAAAACACCGATTTTATATTCCAGGTTACCCTAATCAGTCATTGGTGTATTTTAAGCTTCCTCTTTCAAGAACACAGATAAGGACAAGATTAACATGACTAAACCTTACACATATAGCTTATAAAAGTTGCATTGCTACTTGCCTGGCCTTTTTTCTTTTTTTTTCGTGAGAAATCATCAAATGACCCCTGCCGCTGAGGGTGCAGCTGGAGGGAGTGTCAGACACCTACTGACTAAAACCCACTATATTCCTTCTAGAGGTCCCTGTGTGCCAGGGCCACGGTATCTCTTACGAACAACCCGCAGCCCAGGCGACTTGCCTGGCCTAGAACCGAATCTGCAGACTCACACACGAGAGGCATGTGCTTTAACCGCTAGGCCACCACGACATCGTCACGGTATAGACAAGGCTCTTGACGTAGTTTATGCAAATGAAAATTTTGCCGAATTCATCCCCGTATGGTTCAAAACATAACTAGCTGTCGTAACCACGTTGTACGTTTAATTAACCGCTCCTGTTATTGTGTCAGCCATTGATAACAAGAAACGTGTGTTCGCATACATCGATAGTCTATCGGATTTGGAAGAAAATTTATTGTTCAACTAAATGGTTTTAGATGTCTAAATATCAGATCTTTATTCTTTAATTTCTATAATATTATATTAAAAACGCTGTTGACTTTTTTTTTTAATTATTGAATAAGGTGTCGATTAAATAGTTAATATTTTTTGTACTTATTCTTCTGTACCCCTTTACGTACACTCCAAGCGATTTGTCCATCGTGAAAGTATGGCGTCTTATATTTTTTTTTTGTCTTGTGATGTACCTAGATGACGATATTATATAAAAGATAAAGATAAAAGATAAAAAGATAAAAGATAATTTATTTTGTAAAACATGGGTGTACAAAGCAAATGATTGCAATATAAGGTGTGAAATATAATAATGAAACAGATCCTTGCATGTTTTGCCTAGGACAGGCGTACAAATTTTTTTTTTATGTACATATTTGAACCGAAACGTCATAATGTTAGGCATCAATTAAGTATTCCGTAAGATTATAAAAACCTTTGCTAATTAGAAATTTCTTTAATTGTAATTTAAATTTAGTTAAGGGAAGCTGCTGAATGGATTTTGGAATTTTATTAAATATGACAGGCGCTAGGCAGAATACACTTTTGTGCATTAGTGCAGTGTTGCATGGCACAATACATAATTTGTCACCATCCCTACGGCTGCGATTGCTTACATCGGCAAGGCGACTAAATAGCTTTGGGTTGGCTTTTACAAATACAGCGACCTCATATATAAATAGGGAGGGTAGAGTGAGTATTTTAAATTTAATGAAATATTGCTTACAGCTATCAGTGCTTTGGAGACCAAACATTGCCCTGATGCATCTCTTTTGAGATTTAAAGACAATATCTTTGTTGGTCGAGTTGCCCCAAAATATTACTCCGAATCTCAAGACAGACTCAACTATGCCATGATATGCTGTAATGATGGCATCAGTGTCTATGATGGTTGATAGTCTGTATAGAGCGTATGCGGACGAACTAACTCTTTTTGTGAGTTCCTCTGTGTGTGTCTTCCAGTTCATATTTTTGTCAATGATAATACCTAAAAATTTCGCTGTAGCAACTGTATCTAGTAATGTGCCTTGATAACTGATTTTAAAATTTGGAGTCTCTATACGTTGACTGAAATACATTATTTTTGTTTTGGCTATGTTAATCTTCAAGTTATTATTATTCATCCATTGTATTAATGATTGGATGGTTTTATTAATTTCGTCCTCATGTGAGGCGTTTCCTTTGGAGTCTACAGTAACTGTACTATCATCGGCAAATAGCGTTATTGGATATTTGGTTACTAGTGGTAAATCATTAATATATATAATAAAAAGTAGCGGTCCTAATACGCTGCCCTGTGGTACACCAAACATGACTTTACGGTTATGGGAGTTGAAAGTTTCCTCACATTTTTTGTTTATATTTATTCTGGTAATTTCGGTGTATTGTGATCTATTTTTTAAATAAGATTCCATTAATTTGAGTACATTGCCCCTAATACCGTAAGCCTCCAGTTTATTAAGTAATATGTCATGACTCACATAATCAAAGGCCTGAGTCATGTCACAGTAAACTGCACATATGGGTACTTTTGTATCAACTTTGTTATAAATATTCTTTAAAAAATCAAAAATCGCCATGTTTATAGTTTTATTTTTACGAAAACCTTTCTGCTCATGCGTTAACATATTATATTGTTCTAGAAAATTATAAATTTGTTCATAAATATATTTTTCAAAAATTTTAGAAAATATTGACAGAAGGGCAATTGGTCTATAACAGTTCATTGATTCCTTGTCGTCTTTTTTAAATAAAGGTTTAATGATGGAAATTTTTAACTTATCTGGGTAGGTACCTGTTGAGATACACAGATTTATAATAAAGCTCAAGTGTACACAGATAATATCAGCTACATATTTGACAATTTTTGTTGATACTTTATCATGACCAACACTGTTGGTATTTTTTAGGTTTTTGATGATTTTTAACACATCATGTGGGGTGCTTGGTGCCATAAATATTGAATTGTTGCATTTATTGATTTTTATATTTGTGTTGTTAGTAGTATTATTTATAGGTTGTATTTTATCAACGAAAAAATTATTGAATGAGTTTGCTATTTCTTGTGGATTATTTACATACTTGTTGTCAATTTTTAAAGAATCAATAATGTCCTTTGGGATATTTGTTTTATTTTTGTTTATAATATCCCAGGTCGTTTTTGATTTATTAGTCGATGTTTTAATTTTGTAGCAATTTTGAGCGCGTTGTGTAAGCTTAATAATTTTTTTGTAAAGTTTATTGTATTTTTTAAATTTAAGTTTATTTATGTCATTACTTTTTAACCTATAATTCCATAATAGTTCTCTTTTCTTCTTGCTGCAATTTTTTATTCCTCGAGATAGCCATTTTGGTTTTTTCAAGACTTGAATATTTATTGTAATTTGTGGAAAACACAGTTTGTACAACCACATGAAGTCATCCATAAATGAATTGTAGGCTTTATTTGCATCATTTAATTCGTACATTTCCGAGAAAGATAGATTTTTTAAATAATTTCTAAATTTTTCTAAGTTTTCTGTGTTAAAGTCTCTACGTGTGATTTTCCACTTATTTATTAAATATATTTTATTTACGGGAAATTTAAGTAATTGTGATGTGTGATCTGATAAACTGAATTCAATAACTTCTGACTTACATTTTTTCCCAATATTGTGTGCAAAATTGTCTATGCAAGTTCCGCTAGCGAGTCTGGTCGGTTGTTTTAATTGCAGTTTTAGATTATAATTTAAAAGCAGACACTCCAGTTCAAGTAATGTACTATTATGTTTAAGACAGTCTATATTAAAGTCGCCTGCAATTATGACACTTCGTTTCTGTTTCAATGCTCGTAAAATTTGTAACATTTTATCAAATTGTTCAAAGAAAATATTTAAGTTATTAGACTTTGGTACTCTGTATATACAAATAACTATTGTTTTATAACTAACTAATTCTATACCACAGCATTCGAAAACCCCACTTATAGAACATTTAGCAATATCTGAAATTTCTTTACAATTGTGACCTTTTCTTACGAGTATACATGTCCCCCCCCTTTTACTCTTAATTCTACTGAATCTAGCTGCTAATATATAGTTTGGTATTGTTAACAATTGTTCGTATCCTTCCGACATGAAATGTTCCGATATACAGACGACATCGATATCGTTGGCTTTTTCTCGTAGTTCTTCCAGACAGACCGTGAGCTCCACAATTATACAATTTGAACTAAAGCTATCATGTCTTCTGTGCTTCTATCTGAGTAGATGATCTTTTCTTCACTCCCTATTTACACAGATGGATTGGCGTGAAAAAATATATTTAAGTGATCTGCTGATTTAAGTTAAGGTTAGCGCCATCTCTGTTCGTTTATTTGTACTAAGAAACTAGCGTCACTCTAGCGTACTACTTTATGACTTTTTTATTTCTTACACATTAAGATAGATGGCACTTATTTATGACTCGACCAAAAAGTTTTTTTTATAATGCAAATCGACGAATCCTGCTACTATTATAAAGGCGAAAGTTTGTAAGTATGGATGTATGGAGGTTTGTTACTCTTTCACGTAAAAACTACTGAATGGATTTGAATTAAACTTTACCACAATATAGCTTATACATCAGAATAACACATAGACTACTTTTTGTCGCGAAAACCGACATCCACGCAGGCGGAGCCGCGGGCGACCAACTAGTCATTCAATATTTTTGTGTTTTATGTTATATACCTAATGTGAAAATATAACAAAATTTTAAAACTGAAATGGTTCACGTTTGCCAAGTCAGTTTAAAATTAAGAAATTTCTAAATAGTCGTGTTCGGAAATTTCGCCCGCATAATACCTAACAAAATATTATGCAAATGAACTAGGTAGATAACGTAGGTAACTGTAATGGAAGCAGATATTTTCCTGTCAATTATAACAAAATTCTTGATATCCAAGTATTTAGAACTTCGTTTATGACAATGCTTTAGGCTGTTTGCTTGCGGAGCCACATTTCATAGACGCGACTGATTCAAATTATTGCCCAAATGTTAATAGTTTGGCCATTACAATATTTAGGGCCAGTTTCAGCGATTGCTGATAAGTTCCAGATAGTTCATCTGGCAGATAATTTTATACAAATTCTGTTTCATTTTGGAATTTATCTGGTAGATAGTGGCTATCCGTAACCTTTGAAACTGGCCCTAAGAGCGCATATTTTAAAAGTAGGCAACATCGCAAATACCGGTCAAATATTTACATAATTATTTTATTTAGGGCCAGTTTCACAATGTCCGAATAGCCTATCTAATAATATCTGCCGAATAAATTCAAAAATGGAACAGAATTTATATGAAATTATATACCAAATTAACAAAAATTAATTGGAACTTATTCGTTGGTGGAGAAACAGGCCCTTAAAAAATTTGCAATTTTACTGTATAAAAAAAAACATGCCGGCCGAATTGAGAACCTCCTCCTTTTTTGAAGTCGGTTCAAAATAAGAAATAATGTTTTTTTGTGTTTGCACAAAAAATCCCCCATCCATGGATTGACCGCGTCAAGCGTTGCTTAACCTTATGATCGATCGACCCGTGCCGCTGTTACTTAGCCACGAGCTTCTCCTAAAGTTACCAAATAATGTTAGTCAATGAGATATTTTTAGTAAAGAGGCTTGTTGCTAAATAAGTAGGCATCTCTGATTCATGAAGCTTTATTAGGCAACTAGCTGTCCCCAGCGGTTTCATCCGCATCTTTGGTTACTGCTCCGCTCCCGTGTGTCTTCCTTGATAAATGGGCTATCTAACACTAAAAAAAATTTTCAAATCGAACCAGTAGTTTCGGAGATTAGCGCGTTCAAACAAACAAACAAGCTCTTCACTTTTATAATATTAGTATAGCTAGTAAAGCGATCGACCATCCAGTCAATAAATGAGAGGTTAATTGCTCAATACTTACAGTGGCGGGTTCAATAGTAAAGAATCGGATTTATAATTATTCTAATTCATACTTTATAGAACTAAAACTTAGGTACCCTTTTTTTCGTGGGAAATCATCAAAATGACCCCTCCCGCTGAGAGTGCAGCTGGAGGGAGTGTCAGACTCTTAATGACTAAAACCCACTATGTTCCTTCTGGAGGTCCCTGTGTGCTAGGGCCGCGGTATCTCTTACGAACAACCCGCTGCAACTAAAACTTACCCTCGACCAGTCTTACAAACCAGAAACAGGCTGCTGGGTTGAGGAAGTCAGATTGGTCCACGTAGGTAAAACGCTGGTAGGTAAGACTGGAATCCAACATCAACATAGCTTGGGAAAAGGCTAGGCAGAAGGATTTTAGAGTACTAAAACTACTTCAGCTGACCATATTGGGAATTATATACTTGGCAGTATAAGCAAGCAACGTTGATGGATTTATTAGCGTTTTTTTGTCGTTTACCGTGCCGTGATAAACACCGAAAGATTTTTTTCAAATCGTTTTAGTAATATGATTGTGATTGTAATGTGATTGTGATTAGCGCTTTCAAGCAAACAAACAAACAAACTCTTCAAACTCAAACTAAAATTCGTTTATTCAAATTAGGCTGATAAATCAGCAGTTTTTGAACATCAAAAACAAGAGACAGCCCCCAAAACGCCCACCCTTCACCACTTCCAATGTGGTCATCTTTATAATATTAACATACCTAGAAACATATTTTTAAATTATCTAGATATCCTATTTTTTGTGGCCTGTAATAAATCTTAATTTATATCAAATTACAAAAATACATTTATCTAAAAATCAATTACTGCTCGCGTATCAAATTTTCAAAATGATAGACCAAGCTAAATATATCCATATGCTAAATAAATCACCGCATTTAATCGAAATTTAATTTAAAAATCCTATCCTTATGACCAAACGCCTCGTTTTGGACTAAGCTGTACTTAATTTCTATCTCGTAGCTTCTTAGATGCTTTTAATCACCCACGTGTTATATAGGCACTGTTAATTAATACTATATCAGGAGCTGATTCATTTTATTGTAGCCTGTTACGGATTTTATTAGAATTAAAACAGATTATCTTGCAAGGAAACGAGTAAGGTAGTGTGTGAAGTGGATTTCTTCAACCCACGTATTACTGGACATTTATTTTCATAAATAAGGCGCGAGGTCCGGGCGCGAGCTTCTCATCCCGACAAAAGTTAGACTTTGGTAGCGGTAATCGACATCCACACAGGCGTAGCCGCCGGGGTCCTCTATAGGTTATATATCAGAACAACACATAGACTACTTTTTGTAGCGAAAACCGACATCCACGCGGGCGGAGCCGCGGGCGACTGCTAGTTAATAATAAGAGTATAAAAATTAGCCCCAAAAGTGCATTCTATTATATAAATAGAAGTGATTCAGCACAAAAAAATAAGATTTTATATGATTAAAAATTCTAAAAGTCAGCAACAAACATAATCATATTTTATAAAAATTGTAAAAAAAACGACACAAAAAATATACATTTTACATTGTAAATACATATATTTTCTAAATAATACCTTCAACTTTTCTGCAGTTATTTATTTGTTAGACACACCTGTCTAAGTAGGTATTTTGAAAGACAATGACATCATTTGTCTCCAACAAACGTGAAGTGTGATGTGTCCCCTGCGGTCGGTGTTACGACATAACATTGGGACAGACCGTATCATATTACTTGGTCATTGAGTTCATTGAATTTTGAGCTCGTGGCTAAGTAAGAGCCACACGGATTGACTAACCCAAGATTAAAATGCCATCTTTGTCATAGCTAGTACAGACGCCAGCATATCAAGCTACTACAATTAGTCAAATTTCCTTAATAGATTTCCAACTTTATCGCTCCTTTCCTCAATAAATTCGACAATTTTCCACTATAAAATTGCTGTTCCATTCATTCTTCTGGTCTAATAATTTTATTCAAAATTTATTCGAGCATCATCTTTGGCCACGTATTTAAATATGCTATGTTAATATATGCTAATTATTATAATTTAATCCGATAGGGAATCCCCTGCAGTCTACTCAAACGATTTTGTTTTTTTTAATGCATAAATTGAAAGCAAAAAATACGTAAATACCTAATAGAATAAATACTGGTTATAATAGGTACAGACGCCAGCACATCAAGCTACCCAAAACTGAAAAATTTTCCCAATCAACTTTGAACCATATGCTTCAGCGATAAAGTTGAAAATCTATTAAATAAATCTACATTTGTAAGACCTTCGAAAACGGACATGGGAACTCCTGGCCCTGTACTCAGAAAGTGGGATTTTAAGTGACTCACTTGTTTTTAATAGTTTGTGGAAATTTGTCACGATTTTATTAGTTACTTGTTGGATATTTCCAATTTTGTGGCCAAGGCTACAAGAGGTATTTCAAGTATGAGAACGAAGTTAGAAAATTGTGACTACCTAAATCTACGGTTCTGCTTAGTCAGTGTCATACTCGATAAACAATAACCAATTTGATGTATTTGGTCCAAAAACAACACGTAAATATGTTAAGTAGGTAATTACGCTTACTAAGAATCAAGTACTTCATATTAGAAAACTGATGAGTTTGTTTGAAATGTATCAGAAACTCCTGGACTTGAGTGTTAGATAGCCCATTTATCAAGGAAGGTTATTGATTAGGATTACTTTTTATCCGGGTTTGCCCAGTGGATTAGTTCCCACTTGACGCGTCTCAAACCCCTAACTGAAGCTAGTCCTTGATAAAAATTAAGGAATAATTAAGGAAGCAATATCGATTGTTTAATCATTTACTTCATAATCTGAATGTCAACATATGTATGTAGTAGTCGATTCCTTAAAAAAAACTCGATTACACTCATCTTTATTATTTTGTATAATAATAGTACAGACGCCAGCACATCAGGCTACCAAAACTGTCAAATATTCCCAATCAACTTTGAACTTTATACTTCAGCGATAAGGTTGAAAATCCATTAAGGAAATGTGACAGATTGTTGTAACCTGATGTGCTGGCGTCTGTACTTAGAAGGTAAAATGAGTTATTAGATACCCTTCAAGAGTGATATCATCGTAATTACAAGTACTTCTACCTTGGTATCTATGAACTTGGGACCTTCCGGAAGGAAATCATTGTCAACGATAATAGTGGAAATATAATATTTTGTAATTAAATAAATTTAATTCCGTAATTTGTTGCGTAAAAACTTAATCTCTGGAAACCTGTTTATGAATAAAATCACAATATTTACAGTTCTGAGACTTAGTTACGATATGTTTTATTCAAATTACCAATAATCATATTATTATATTGTTACGCTGCGTCCTCAGAAATTTTCTGAAACCCCAGGCCTATAACAGCGTGTCGGTAGGTATCCAAGCCCCATATGATATGATATGATATGATATGATGCTAGTGCACAAGCATTTACGCAGACATAGGTGCACTCTCTATTCACTCATTCTCATAGCCCGATTGGTTCGCAATCTGACACGACCGGAGAGAGATCAGGCTCGGATCAGGACCGATATTTTCGTGGTCTCTAATGTACGGGTATCAATCTCCGGTCTTATTTGGGAAACTTTCTTAAAACCTACAATGGGATTTTGACTCGATAATTGAGCCTAGAAGAAGTCGCGGCATCTTCTATACCAATGAGGCTGCAGAAATAAAGAGTCAAAATAAATAATTCCAACTAACTACTTACAAACTACTTGTGTAGAATATTTACAAGGTATGATAAAGGTAAAATAACGTGAGGAAAATTATAGGTTCAGGAAAAAACCTTCCTTATGGCATTGGCAAGAAAAACAGCGTTATGGCCATATTGTGTATACTGCCACGAAAACTTTATGTGAAATTCAAAGGACCAAAATGCATTTTAAAATCATTAATTTCATGATCTTCTTTTTATTAAGATTACTTAAAATTTATAAAAATGGGTTAAATATATTTCACTAGCTACACAGGGCACCTTCTAGCGAATCATCGCTAGACGTTGCCCTGTTTGCTTTTTCGTATTCTCTGTTCCGTGTTTAAGTCAAAAAAAAATCAAATCAATAAGTAAAGATGCCACCACATCGAGATACTACAATCTGTCAAATTAATAGATTTTCAACGTTATCACTGAAACATATAGTTCAAAGTTGATTGGTAAAATATAACAGTTTCGGGTAGCTTGATGTGCTGCCGTTTGTACATTAAACATTGCTATAAGTGGAAGCAGTGGAGCTTATGAAATTAGTGATTTCCAAACTACTTGATATTATACTAACCCAGAGCTTACAAAAGGTGTACAATACTGATACAAAAAAAAGTTTTATATATTGAATGTATAAATAATAAATAAATTAAAAGAAAAATCTTTTCTTAAAAAGCTTTTATAGTCCGCCATATTGGATTTAGAATAACGTCAAATTATTGTTTAAGTCACTCTCAATAAGCCTTTTTATTTGATACCCATATTGTTGAAATTCATCAAAAATAACTACTCCGCCATCTTGGACGGTCCGCCATATTGGATTTAGAATAACGTCATATAACATATCTTGCATTGTCATCCAAACTGAACGTGTATACAAAATTTCAGCTCAATCGGTTGAAGACATCTACTTCAAAATTGAATTCAAAGAATCCACCGTAACATACATACACGGCAAGTTAAATAAAAGCTTTTAATAAGTATAGGTATAAAAGATTAGACGTATAATACATATTTCAAACCATCTTTTCATCACAGTCCCTGAGAGAAATGTGTTGACTAATAACGAAGATGGTCTTTTGAGACGGTTAATGTCATCGCAAATGAGATGAATACTGTAATTTGTTGAATAAATGTATATACAAACACACGCATGGCTATTTTATATGGTTATTTATTTGTATAAATAGGAGATGACTGATTACCCAATTGATATTGATGGATATATGCACCTAATGGTACTATACCTTTGATGTTTCATAAGAACCTTTAACAGGTATGTTTGAGATAAAAACTTTTGACTTTGTTTTTTTTTTTCAGTATATTTTATTTCGTTGAGAAGTTGATAATGAAAAAAAATCTTCATAAACTCCGGATGAAATTTTGATAATTACCTACCTAGGGGTAGTATGAAAAATATTATATTGCAAAGTCTTAATATAAGTTTAAAAACATCAAAAATAATTTAAAAGTAGAGATTGTTGTAGTTACTTTTACTACAATAATCTCGTTTTTGGTTATTTTTCAGTTGAGATAGTTAAATTACTTACAATTTTATTTATCTCAACTGTACCTACAAAAGGAACATTTTTTTCCACACGGAACCCAGCACTAGAGAGTATCATACGACGGTATTCATTTGCTACGAATATTTTATAAAAATAAATACATTCAGTCCAAAAATACCTCAATAGGTTCAAACACAGAGAATGTACTATGTATGGAACAAGGTTACATTGGTTGTGTAGAAAGGAACGCAAATGTCATCAAATGTAAGTTTTGTGTGTCACGGACTGCCTTATTTGGGTAAACGGAACTTCCTCGCGAAGTATTTTTGGTGCCTATTACGATTTTTGTGGCAAAAGTTTGTTGTTTGGATGTCATCATCAGCCTTTTTACTGTCCCACTACTGGGCACAGGCTGCTACGCGAAGTATTTCTCACTGAACGCGGGTGAACCTACTGACAGAAACTAGATTTAGTAAATTAAAATTAAATGGCTGAACGGTCTTTGATAAAACTTTGCTTTTGTTTATCATTCCTTTGAACCGCACTATATATGTAGCTCTGGCACGTTGTGGTCAAATTACGTTGCCGCTTTGAAGTCGGCCATTTCATGCCTTGCGCACGCGCAGTAGACTTTTATTGATAGATGTGTACTGTTATGCAGTCACAAGTTTAACGAGAGCTGTACAATTCTTACCAGTTTAAAAAAAAATGTAAGACCCGTTCATCATCATCATCATCCTCTTGCCCTTATCCCAAGTTTTATTTGGGGTCGGCGCAGCATGTTTTTGTCTTCCACGCTCTTCTATCTGCCGTCATCACACAAGTAACATTCTTTCTAACCATATCAACTTTCACGCAATCCATCCATCGTTTCTTGGGTCGTCTCCTTCCTATATATCCATCCACATTCACTTTCAAAACCTTCCTCACAACAAGACCCATTATTTTAACATATTGTAAAATGTTTAATTAGTTACAAAGCCAAATCTTTATAAAAATAATATATCTGCATACATATATGACGGATGAGCGACCATGATACACACAGGCGGAGAGTCCAAATTGTTTTCATCAAATGTTTGTTATTTTGGAATGTATTGTAGAAATATAAAAGATTTTCTTTATCGGACGAATACAATTGAATAAATTCGTTTTTTTTTTTATTATTTAATACGTAAGTGTGTGTAAAAAACGACGATCGTGTAATTCTAAGTGTGATTCACGTCAATAATGGTGATTCACCACTTAAGCATCTTTTTATAAACCTGCGTTACACTCAGTTCCGTAATAATTAGGGTTACTTATGTAATTTTCCAAAATATTTCTGAATTTTAAATTGCTTGTCTATAAAAATAATTGCTTACCACTAAAATCATCAACGTACTTTTTAATTTCGCATTGATGCGCTTTTGTTAAAATCCAATCTATTTAATAATTTTGTCTTCCATATTGTGGGATGCGATATGTTATGTAAGTAGAAAACTAAAATAGAAATCAGCTACTGAAAGTCTTGTGTTAATTCTGTCAAAATAGTTTATAATGCCTAAATACTTATTACAAATTGTCTTACCTTGTGTTTCCCCTACCCCTGTATGATTATCCAGCACGGCAGCTCCATAAGGCCTCTAACTGGCAGCCGTGGCCGTTGACACCCCAGCGACGCGTGCTCCTGCACTACAACAGCTAACTGCTGCTGCTGGAGGTGCCGCGCGCGCGCACCAACCTGTTGCGCACGCTTAACGCCATAGCCAACCAGCTGGATTTATTTATGTGCACGCTGAATGACTTCACTGTAGTCGCTTATAGGGTGATAAGTTACGAATTTGTCTAACTATAGAATAAGTTGTTTTGTTGTTTATGTTATTTTATTTTAATTTAGTATTAATAAGAACCTATCTGCTGCATTAGGCACGTCCTGTAATGGTAGATTTAAGGTTGTGTATGTAAATAAATAAATAAAACTCACCAGCTCCACTTACGTGTATGCCAGGGGATACCCTCTTTTTTATAACATACCACGGCGTAAACCCTAGGAATCTGTGCCTAGGAAACAGCTAGCTAGTTAAGAACTTCTGAAATAAAAACCCATTTGTTTATAGTCCATTTTTTTATCATCTCTCTCTTCTACATGTGTGGTCCTAACCGTAACTCTGGTTCAACTGGAAGCCGACCTTATCATAGTTGGAAAAAAGCTAAGCAGATGATGATAAAGTTACTAAAATAATCAGTTAAGTAACATGCGCATATAATTATCACGACATACGGAACCACACAACAAAAGATCAGTATGGTCATGCAACATTTTTTTCCATCGATTATCTCGCATATTTTTATAGGCGCACGATTCACCCATATTTTATTTAATAATATGATGAGCGGATAAAAACCGAGCATCGATATGCTGTTAAACAATTTAATCGTTTTTAATTTGAAGACAAAAAGTTTATATTCAACATTCATTATTAATAGGATCCGCCATGACGCTATTATACCTAATAAAATTGTTTGTTTGTTTGATCGCTAATTATTTTTTATATTAGAGGTACCTATCATTGCTAAAATCCGCAATTTTCGAAGCGAAGGACCAAGATTTTTCATGATAAACGCGTAAACGACACGACAAAAATAAAAAAAAAACACTCAGAAAAATAATAAATATTATGCCAGCAAATCAACCTACCCGAATGTGACAAATTTTGCCAATCGAATATTAACCTTCCGGTTATATGATAAGGTTGAAAATCTATTAAGGAAATTTGACAGATTGAGGTAGGTTGATGTGCTGGCGTCTGTACTAACCCCTATAATTTTTATCAATGAAATGCAAGGTCAACATATCTCTATCAATCACAAATCAGTTTGTTTAGCAAAAACCGTCAACATATTTGACCCAGTTCTTTATTTAAAACCAATATACTTTACCATTATTTGCTGCCTATATGAATATGTCTTAATTATATATGTAGGTACTATTTGCTAAAACACTTTTAGAATAAACCAATTGGGTTATTCTAGTAATTGAGTAATAATATTTAGAATAAACTAATTGGGTTATTCTATTAATTAGAAATTAATTAGCACACAAATTCAGACATTAATTAAGGCCCAATATTTAAACTAAAAAATTATGAAAGTCTAGTGGTTAAAGCACCAATCGCTCGAGTAAGAGAGTGCGCGTTCGATATCAGATCGGGCAAACATCTTAAGGATTAAGAGACATCAGAAATCTGCCTTGAACGAGTTTGGCGATTAACGCTCATTACTTCTGTGTATGAGAAGAAGGCTTGACGATGATGATGATTTAAACTTAGGCCTACTTACTAAATTGTGTACCATGTACAGGCGCCAGCAGGTCAGACTACCCGAATCTGTCAAATTTTCCCAATCAACTATCAACCATATGCTTCAACGATAAAGTTGAAAATCTATTAAGGAAATTTGACAGATTGTACCTAGTAGCCTGATGTGCTCGCGTCTGCACCATCATACAGCAAACGATTTGCAATTTCATCATGAGTAGCATTTTTTTCGAAGTCAACTATAATTACAACAACAAGTAAATTAGCTGATGTTCACATAGGAAAACTTGGCAAATACATGCATTTCTCAAATTATGTATTTTCCACATCAAACTCTTTTTTTCTATTTACTGCTTAACCGGAAAATAAAAATCTAACTAAGGGGTATCGGGTTGCCCGGGTAACTGGTTTGAGGAGGTCAGATAGGCAGTCGCTCCTTGTAAAACGCTAGTACTCAGCTGAATTCCGGTTAGACTGGAAGCCGACCCCAACATAGTTGGGAAAAGGCTCGGGAGATGATGCTTAACCGGAAAATCCCTGTGGATGCCTAGAATTTAAGGCCTCTATCCAGGTGCAAAAATGCTTATATACTAAGCGACTGCGCTAAGGGCACCCACTGTGGGGTACGAACCTCGGCATAGGGCGTCGCTGACTACAGCAAGGGACAGTCTTGATCATATTTAGGACGTCAAACTCTTCAAAAGTTCGACTTTATATAGCATCGTCAAAATACAAAACATTTTATAAAAGATAATTTAGTTTTTTTTTTTTGTAAACCGTGCGTGGTACAATGCAAGGTCTTGAAGACATTTTACATATCTCTAACAATAGGCATCTCACAGTGAATGAAGGACTAATGCTGACCAAACTGACCAAATGACTTATAAAAAAATCTTTCCACTTAAAAGGCTTCTTCCATAAAAAATAAACTTTTATGATCCAATTAAATTTTACTATCTTAGGCGCAGTAAAAAATATCACGGAAATTACAAGGAAAACCTCCAAACTGTCACTTGTAAAGATTAAAATCACTAATTTATAAATAATTAATTAATTGCCAACATAAATGAATCGAATAAAACTAAAATTCCATACAATTTTACGACGTGCAAAGACCGTAAATATTTTCAGGGTCAAGATGATTTTGCACTTGAAAATGGCGACGTAACGCCGCGTGCGATACTAGTCTAGCTAGACCAGCATCCCTCTACCGAACGTGTGATGTTATACTATACATAAAGGTACAAACAAACGTTACTTAACCAGTTAAATTATATTCATTGAGCACTCCACACGTGAGAATAGTGAACGGCGGTCGGCGCTATAAGATCGCGGAACGATGATCGTACCGTGGACGCTCTTAGCCTTCGTTGGCGCCGCAGCCGCGCGATCGGCGTCCCCAATAGACTTCACACCTATCAACGAATTTACATTACAATTACTAGAAAATACATACGCGTTCCAAGAAAACTTTGGTAATAAAAATATTGCATTGTCACCACTGTCCGTATGGAGTATATTCGCGTTGCTAGCCGAAGGTTCGTCAGGCGAAACGTTTTCTGAACTAGTGAGTGCGTTAAGGTTGCCCAAAGACTTAAGGAAGACTCAGTGTTTGCATACAGCAGCTAGCGATGTGTTAAAATCCCGGGATCAGGATGTTATAGTGAAGGGACGCTCTGCAATGTTCACGGAATGCTCCACCAAAGTGCACGATGAGTTCTGTCAATCTGCCTTAATGTATGACATGTCGATATATGCCTCTGAAACTCAAAACGCGACGGAACTAGCTCATGATATCAATGTTTTTATCTGCTATGCAACTGATGGGAGAATCCTAAACGCAGTGAAGCCTCAAGACTTGGAAAACTTACGCATGGTGTTGATCGATGCTTTGTATTTTAAAGCGAACTGGACGCATCCGTTTGATTCTACACAAACAAAGGTTGAAGACTTTTACAACTCGCAAGGGAAGACGATTGGAAAAGTAAATATGATGTACCATAAAGCACCTCACTACGTAGGCGACTCCGACGAAATCAGTGCTCAAGTGCTAGAAATGACTTACGGGAAAAACGAGGATTACTCAATGATGATAATTCTACCCTACGATGGGATATCAGTAAAAACTGTGCTTAATAACTTAGCCACTAAAACACAGAATTGGATGGATGACTTCAGGAGCGAAGGCAGTTTACCTGCCATCGACACTTATATACCAAGATTCAGGTTATCATCGCGTCTTGATCTGATTCCTCCATTGATGTATTCGGGGATACACTCGATCTTCGACAGGACAAAGGCGAAGCTACCTGGTATTGCCGACAACCCTCTATACGTTACTTCGTCCATCCAAAACGTGGAAGTTGAGGTAAACGAAGAAGGTACTATTGCTGCAGCAGCTACAGTCGTGGGTCTAGAAGATAGGATACTAGGACAGAGGTTTGAGGCGAATAAAGAATTCATATTTTTAATCACGCAACGGAGTTGCAATGTGATTCTGTTCGCTGGTGTTTATGGGGAACCATCTGTGGTGTGATCTTTGAAAGTGTTCGAAACTTGTGATAATAATTTACTGAACAATGTTCTTGGTGTTATAAATTATTCAATATGTTGTAATGCAGTGATGGGTTTTTTTGCTATCGTTTGAAAAGTTACAGTGAACATTCTCAAATACTATTTGCATATAGTTGTTAAATTGGTATGTTTTTTACTTAAAAGAAAATGTATAGTTGTAAAATACAGTAGATTTTACACGTTCTGTCTAAGAATTTGATTGAAACATGTTTATAATTGTCGGAACAAATAGGAAAAGTATACAAAAATGTGCTGTTAATATCTTGTAGTTGTAACAAGTTGGTTGTAATGAAAATAATTGTGGTATTCTTTGATACTTTTTTCTTATGTTTTTTTTTTTTTGTTATTTTAACATTGTATTAAATAATATTTGTTATGAACTGTAACACAAATAATTATTGTTAGCCTGATGTTTTTAGGTTCCAAACCCAAATGTGAAAAAAAAAATAGTAAAACCATTTTAACAATTAACCAATGTTATCAAAATAATTACATTAATCTATACAATAATAACAGTTTTATATTGAAATTACTATCTATAATATTTCAAACATAAATTATGAATAACAAGCAATGTTTTGTACTGAACAGATTCGCAATATCTCAGAAATCAATTATAAAATAATAATTATTACATATAGTTAATGTCAATGTCACTTTAGATTACTATAATTATAATATAAAATATAAATTTCAATGTCACTGATGCCTGTAAATGTTGTGACGTATAAGATAAATGGTATATTGAGATGCTTCGCAAAAAACTTAGTGATATATTGAAATGTACACACGGCTACACAACAAGCTGTATAAAACTAGTATAAGCTGACCGTTCAATTTGTAGAAAGAGCATGTAAAGCGAGTCCAAGATAAACTGGATTTCTATAGCTTGATGAGTCGTCTGGACTATGTAAATTATAGCCATGACTTAAAATTTTTATAACACCATGAATTAAATTGCCATTTTGCAGTTTTTTTTTTACGATAGGTATAATTACTGTGAATAATTTTAGATACATAATAATATTTGTATGTCATTAAGTTATTAAAATGTTTTATTATTTATGATTTGTGCTTTTTTCTAGTAATTGGTCTTTCGACCCGGGGTTTTTTTGGAAAAATCTCAGAGCATATTCATGTTTTTTTGTTATGACTACATACATTGGAAAAAAAAAACATCATTTTTTTCATATAACCCGTCACTCTACTTGAGTTATCGACTAAATCTCATCATCGTCTCCCGAGCCTTTTCCCAACTATGTTGGGGTCGACTTCCAGTCTAACCGGATTCGGCTGAGTACCAGTGTTTTACAAGGAGCGCCTATCTGACCTCCACAACTCAGTTATCCGGGCAACCCAATACCACTTGGTAAGACTGGCGTCAGACTTACTGGCTTCTGACTACCCTTAACGACTGCCAAGAATGTTCTATGACAGCCGGGATCTACTTGTTATTGACTAAATCTAAACTGTTTGTTGAACGCGCTTATCTCAGCAACTACTAGTCCGATTAGAAAAATACTTTCAGTGTTAGATAGCCCATTTATCGAGGAAGACTATAGGCTATACTTTTTATCTAAGTGCGTGGAGTTGTTCCTACGGGACGCGGGTGAAACCTCTGGCGGAAGATAGTTATCACTACATATCATCACTACATAGTATAAAACAAAGTCGCTTTCTCTGTCCCTATGTCCCTTTGTATGCTTAAATCTTTGAAACTACGCAACGGATTTTAATGCGGTTCTTTTTAATAGATAGAGTGATTCAAGAGGAAGGTTTATATGTATAATTTTTGTATCAGCATTGCAACCGTGCGAAGCCGGGGCGGTTCGCTAGTTATTTTATATACAGAAAAATTCTAGAATGATCATACCAAGTGTTAATCAAAAAGTGCAGTTACAGAGTATTTGTTTGCGAGATTTATAATTCCAGTTGACCTCAAATCGTTGGCACAAAGACACAATATTTGCAAATAATTACATCCTTTTCACACTTTTATTTAGATTCCTTCCGCGACATTGAAATAACAATGCAGATTACATAATCTTTATGACCTCTGCGAGGGTAGTTAAGAAGTCATTTGAGAACTTCTAGATCGTGTCTTTGAAGACAAGATCATTAATTGCTTTGATAATGAAATATTGGTCACTAGATTTGTTGTACAGACGGCAGCACATCAGGCTACCCGAAACTGTCAAATTTTGAACCATTCAACTTTGAACCATAAAACTTTAGCGATAAAGTTGAAAATCTATTAAGGAAATTTGACACATTGTAGTAGCTTGATGTGCTGGCGTTTGTACTATTTACTTATTAAAAATTATTAGCCTATTATTAAATGTTTAAAGAAACTTAATCTACATACATAAAAATGAATTGCTGTTCGTTAGTCTCGCTAAAACTCGAGAACGGCTGAACGGATTTATCTTATCTTGGTCTTGAAATGTTCGTGGAGGTCTAGGGAAGGTTTAAAAGGTGAGAAGAGTAGGGTAGAGTAGAGTAGCGTAGGGGACAACGGGAGCGAAGCCGCGCGGGCAAAAGCTAGTATCTAATACATAAATACACATTATTGTTTTTTGTTTTGCTAATATTGCTATAAAGGTAGTTTTCATCATATCAATCCATAGCCATACAATGCTGAACGTAAGGGTCCCCTCATATTATGACAACATTGGAGAGATCCCTTAGGATCTACGCTACGGCTACGGATTGTTCACAACAGTTACCGCGGTACAGGAACACAAATACCTCCAAAAGGAACATAGTGGGTTTTAGCCAGTAAGAGTCTGACACTCCCTACAGCTGCACCTACAGCGGGTAATATAATGATTTCCCAGAAAAAGACTATCCTGGTCTTCGACAGCCCGTATATCTGGACTGCCCGCCACATTCTTAAAACCGTTGGTCCACCGTGCGAAAGAAAGTGCGACACTATGCTTGCCAATACGCAGTCGTGACTCGTAAGACGTTTATATCTATGGGTTAATAAATCTATTCTATGAAGTAAGAGTCTATGTTTATTCGAATTTTGAATTTAGTGACTGCATTTCGTGTCAAGGGTACACTCCTACGCAACATTTCTAAGATCACCTATTAGATTGCTGTAGGTGTTTTCGCATGTTATTTATTGAATCTACAACTTCAGAAGATATTTTTAATGATAATCCTAAACTTGGATTAAATCATGGGGACTTAATACCAAAATACATATGTACATAAACTTTCCCAAAATACGATCATCATTATTTTAAAACAAAACTGTTCATCTGCCTAGCCTTTTCCCGAGCTATGTTGGGGTCGGCTTCCAGTCTAACCGGATGCAGCTGAGTACCATCGTTTTACATGGAGCGACTGCCTATCTAAACACCTCAACTTGGTAACCTGGGTAACCTAGTTAAGACTGGTTGTCAGCATTTCTGGCTTCTGACTACCCGTAACGACTGCCAAAGATGTACAAATGACAACCGGGACCCACCAATTTAATGTGCCTTCGGAAACACGGAGGAAACTATCATGACAAGATAGTTATCCATCCACGGACTGACCGCACCAAGAATTGCTTAACCTTATGATCGGTCAATCCGTGCGGCTGTTACTTAGTCACTAGAAGTTTTAAAGAATATTATTGATTAAAAATTGCTATTGATTATTAACAACAGTTATAGTGTAGAATTACATTATTATAATATATCGTGTGTATAACTCAAACTGTCAGCTCATCACGTCTGTACACATTTGACTAAGCGTTCACCTTTACTATACAACTGTATCTGCGCTTTGTCACGTTTTCATACTTAATAATGTGCGAAAATACATTATGTTTTATATACAAAATAAATGTGTTTAACGCCTGTTTTGAAATATGTTACGCCTGTCTACGAGATTAATTGCTTTATTAAGATGTTATTAGTATGGAATCATCTGGCACATTCGTTTATTTATTTATTAGAGTTCCGAGTCGAAAAAAAATCTTCTTTTTAATGTATAGCCCTTTTTTTCGAGGGAAATCATCAAATGACCCTTGACGCTGAGGGTGCAGCTGGAGGGAGTGTCAGACTCTTACTGACTAAAACCTACTATGTTTCTTCTGAGGTCCTTGTGTGCCAGGGCCACGGTATCTCTTACGAACAACCCGCAGCATTATGTATAGCCCTTCCTTAATAAATGTCAAGGAAGATTACTTTTTATCCGGGTTCGCGAAGTAGCTCCCACAGCACTCCTAGATCCAGGATCTCTCTCCGGTGGTGTCTGGTTGCCGTCCCATCGGACTACGAGAGTGAAGGAATAGAGAATGCACCTGTGTCTGCGTGAATGTTTGTGCACTAATATATCCTGCGCAGCTGGCTGATCTCCTTGAAAAGAACGTCCGCCGTAGCTGACAATCGGCCTGGATGCCATCATCTCATCATCTCCCGAGCCTTTTCCCAACTATGTTGGGGTCGGCTTCCAGTGTAACCGGATTCAGCTGAGTACCAGTATTTTACAAGGAGCGACTGCCTATCTGACCTCCTCAACCCAGTTACCCGGGCAAGACTCAGAGTTAGTGGCTTCTGACTAACCCGTAACGACAGGATGCCATCATCTATGACTAAAATATTTTTTTCAATCAATCTAGTAGTTCCTTAGATTAGCGCACCAAAACAAAGAAACTCTTCAGCTTAATAAATATTCGTATTAACTATAGGTAAACACGAAATAATCAGATTATTTTCTTATATCTAAAGTAAAAATAACTAACACCTTAAACAACGTAAATAATATAATTCACTAACCGCGCATTTAAAGACCTCAAATTGCTTACATCACAGCCCATCACGATTTAGCTAAAGCCTTCTAAGGCGCCATACTTAATCAAATACGCAATTACAAGCCGAGCAGATCACTAGAGGCAAATTCTAAAATGGATTTGTCCTAGAACCGTTTATTGATTGCATAAAATTAAAATCTCATCGTTTATATCTCACGAACGATATAGTTATTTCAAAATGGACGCTTCTTTTGATTCGTTATTTATGCAAAATATATGCTGGAGTTTCGAATATAATTATTAGTCTAAAGTTCAAGATAGCCGTGGTGGCCTAGTGGTTAAAGAGCCAACTTATCAAGTATGAGGGCATGGGTTCGATTCCAGGTCAAGCAAGTAAAACAAGTGCAACTTTTCGAAGTTTTTATGTACTTTCTAAGTATATCTTGGACAACAATGACTGTATTTCGAATGGCACGTTAAGCTGTAGGCGTCGGCTGTCATTGAACTACCTTGGCAGTCGTTACGAGTTAGTCAAGCCAGTAAGTTTAACGCCAGTCTAACCAGAGGGTATTGGATTGCCTAGGTAACTGGGTTGAGGAGGTCAGATAGGCAGTAGCTCCTTGTAAAACACCGGTACTCAGCTGAATCCGGATAGACTGGAAGCCGACCCCAACATAGTTGGGAAAAAGGCTCGGGAGATGATGACTAAAGTTCAAGAGCAGGGGTCACTTTGTATAAAATATCTTTGATCTTATCTCTTACTGTTAGATTCGGTCAGCGGTTTCAACCACGTCCCATGAGAACTGATAAAAAGTCCACACCTTAAGTGCTACACCTTAGAAGATTCTAGAAAAAAACAACTATTAAGTACATATGTATATCTATTAACAATTTTATTCTGTCTCATTACTGCATCGTAATCGTGACTAAACGTCTGAAATGACAGACAGATGTCAGACTAAATCGTGATTATATAGACCTCAGATTAATGAAGGACAATAGATGAAGTGTAACTTAGCAGGAAGAACTTACGTATTGCTATCCTGGTTCTGCAAGTAAAACTCGGTATTTGAAGAAACAAGATGGCAATGTTTTTGTCAGGATGTCAATTTCAATCCGTGTACAGCCCTGTTTGACAAATCAGTGTCAAACGCTATCACCCAGGAATGTACCAACAGTTTTAATCGATATCGACGTTACTTGATAATTAAAAACGTGCTAAGCAAAATAAAATATTTGAGTTTCAAAAGTAAAACCAAAATATGAATAAATAGCTATATGCGTTTCTACCTTTAGCAACTGACTTGAAAAAAGAGAAGAGGTGCTCAGTTCCTCGGAATTTTATAGCTTGAAGATTGCTAAACCGCTTGTAATAAAATATTTTTGGTTTGGGAAGTATGCTTTCCAGTCGTGGTCTTCATATTATAGGTTTACCTACACTGACTTGAGTATTTTTATTGTTACAAAAATAAATGAAGTAGGAAAATCAGATGTGGCTACTGGGACGCTGAGGTTCGACGCTCAACAATGAGGTTTATTCGAGAATCTGTTCTAAGTCATATCAATTCGTAAGGAATTATTGTAAAATGATTAATGTTCTTATGATAATGGAGGTTTAATAAAACTCGAAACATGAAAAAAACATTCTTTAATTTATGGATTAAAGTGTCGTGAGCACATCCTCCAATGGTTTTCGGGCTGATTCTCATCCGATCCGTAACAGGGAAGCGTTGCACACGGATGTCTTCAATTTTCGGAAACCTTGAAGATATAAGTTAAATATTACATAAGTTAGTTATATTGATTTACATAAAAGGTCAAGTTACGGGCATGAGCGACATTCTTTGAAACGTCATTAAGCCGCACCAAGTAGGACGAGCGCGGTGGAGAATGCAGAAGCATCTGGGCATGCGCTCGCTTGGAGCCTCCGTCGGTGTAGATCTCGGTATAAGTAGATCAATAATCAACTGTCGATAACAGTTTTCACGACACTAGTAACCTCAATATTGAATTAATTGAATTCGCGATTTTTGTGTTTATTTTCATTTTAACATGTATGAAATTACCTCAGAATTGTAATACAAGTTATCAGAAGTATTTTAACTTAATGCCACTATATTTTCTGGTTCATTTACTTTAAAAAACATGTTTGTTTACTTACTTCATGAAACTGATATTTTCGGCCGAGTTTTCTTTGTGCTGGAATGTGATCTGCAATCGCGCACAATGCAGGACAATCTGCCTGCCCTTTCCTTCTTTCGCCATATAAAAACGAGGCACAAACACACCACAATTTATCACAATTCTTTTAAAACTGAAAGTCTTTTCCCGGGCAATGACACAAGATATAATGCGACTAAATTGAAAGGATTTCCCATGTTGCTAGTGTCACTTATAAAAGTACCTTTCTTATTTGGTCGGGTGGATAGGAGTCGTTAGGAGTCGGAACTGTCACTTTGGGTAGTACGCTTTTATGGCATAAAGGTTTCATCTATTGTCCTTCATTAATCTGAGATATAGACGATGCGTTCAAAGGTAAACCAGAACTCCATAGTTTTAATCATCACGACCTTATGTCGAATAAATGGCAACACGGTACAGATGCCAGCACATCAAGCTACTCGAAACTGTTAATTCCCACTTAACTTTGAACCATATTATGCTTTAGCGATAAAGTTGAAAATCTATTATGAAAATTTGTCTAATTGTAGTAGCTTGATGTGCTGGCGTCTGTACATACATAAAATATCAATTAATATAACCCTGTTACTTTCTTCTGTATATTAATTTTGCGTACCGAAGAACCAAAATTTTTATACAATTTCAAAATGGTTCTGAATTCTCATTTGAAGTTTATAATTGTTTAATATTTTCTTTGTTTTTTTTTTACAAAGCCTAATTAAAATATAACGGTATGTACATTTTATGTGCATTAAATTTGAATTTGCGAAAATAAGGATAATGAGCTTATATAGCTTTAGACAAATTCGATGTTTGATCCTTTTACAACAACTGACTCAAATATAGCAAGAATTACAATTCTGTGCATGTACAGAAGCCAGGATATATTCCGGCTTTGACGACAACATGTACATATGTACATCGTGAAACCGTATCTGCTTGTAAGCAAAATTACGACCCAGGGAACCACGAAGTATGGCAAATTGCAACATTTTGGCTCGAAAACACTTGTTTATTGATGGACATGTCCCTTTGAAGAGAGAAACGAAGCCACGAATGAATTTCGCCCTGAAAATGAATTAAATCTTTTCCTTCTCCGTGGGAGAGGAGGCCTATGCCCAGCAGTGTGTCGATAAAAAGGCTGTGATGATGATGATGACAGACGCCAGCACATCAAGCTACCCGAAACTGTACAGACAACAGACAAACAGGACAACGACGCCTTACATACAAAACCACATTCGGCAATTAAAGTGTTCCTGATCTTTTTCAAAACTGTTTACTTTTTATTCACAATGTTGTCGGTAGGACTTGCGACATTTAGGTGAATAGCTTGCAAGTACTTGATAAAATGTTAAGTTTAAATATAGAAAATAAAAGCCTTGTACATTAGCATATCAAGCTACTACAATCTCTTAAATATCGCTAATAGATTTTCAACTTTATCGCTGAAGCGTATGGTTTAAAATTTATTGGGAAAAAATTACAGTGTCGGGTATGCGGCTGACTGTACCTAAATAATTTGTCCACGTGCGAAGCCAGGTCGGGTCGCTAGTTAGGAATAATTTACAAGATGAAGAGGTGGTAATACAATTGTATGTCCTAGCTAGATTACTCAAAAATTTCGACAGTTAACTGGATCTATACTGCATTTCTGTCTGACAGTTTGAGTATTATAAGTGGCCTACCCAAATGTCCTTTCTACTGGTATGTTCGTCGGATTGTTGAGCTCCTATGTCACTGTTGAGTTCAACGAAGACCGACAAATGCTTACCAGCTGATTGGAAAGGTCCATTCAAACTAGTATGACACTTTCCTCAAAAGGTCATTTCAGACACAAGCCTACATTGTTCATCCATACAGTATGTAATCTCTTTTTATGTCTGGACTCTAAAAGAGACTGTGACCCTTGAGTTTGTTTCGGCGTTTCTTCTCAAGGTAGTCAGTTAAGAAATGCCGACCTCATCTCGTTTTTTTTCATAAAAAATGCGTTAACGTGTAAGTGTTGATCTCAAACTTATTTGCAAAAAAAAAATATCATTTATAAAAATCCAAACTCATGCGTTGGGTCATTAGATGTCCTTCCAAAATATTTGTTGAAACCATTATTATCCACTGTCCGAAACATCACGCCAAGCATTTTGATAACTTGAAACATGAAATTTTGCTTCAGAATTATAGGAAATGCAGGTAACATTATTGTCATGTCCTTGCCACTTTGGTGAACGAACTTTTATTAATACACATTTTCTGGTCCTGTCACTATGTTCCGCTGCTGTATTACGTAATCTTTACTGAAGATACCACCACAATTGCTATCAAAAACGTAACCACAGACTTTTGCATATTATTTTCATTGCTTCACGTATCTTTACATATAAACAAAATTGGAGTCTCTGTTTTTTTTTTATATTAAAATAACCGTTTCTTCATTGTTTTTTTACTACATGCTTATACGAATATTACACCAAAATATATTTTTGGGTGTCTCTCTGTTTCTTTCGGCTAGTTTCTGAAATGGCTGGGTGGATTTTGACGGGACCTTTTCTACCATGTCACTGATGCAACGAAGAGTAACTTAGGCTACTTTTAACCGGGTGCGGAAAGTAAATAGCTTTGATTGCGGGTGAAACCGCGTGTCACAGCTAGTCGTCAATAAAAATCAGCGTCCGGAAAGCTTAAACAAAAATCTGAAATAAAATTTTTAATAAACACTTTAACCGCACAAATATGGCGATTGTCTTATTTTTTATTTCGCACGCCAATTATATAATGACATCACTACATAAAAACGAATCCGTATGTTTTTCACGAAATTTGGCGTGCCTTAGATGCCGGATTTTAGGTTTTATAATGACGATTTTTGAGAAGTGACCTTTGGTTAGTTTCTTTGGTAGCGCCTGATGGACCAGAAGTGGGATAGATGATTTTTAACAAATGAAAGTTGAAGAGGACGTGAGAGAGTACATTATAAGGTGCTGGTGGCTAAGTGACAGGCGTACGGGTCCATCGATCATAAGGATAAGCAACGCTTGACGCGATCGATCCGTGGATTGGACCATCTTGTGATGACGAGTTTCGGAAGGCACGTTAAATTGGTGGGTCCTGAATGCTGTTGTGCATCTTTGGCAGTTGTCAAGGGTCAGTAGCCAGAAAGTCGGTGCGAAAAGCAAACAGAAAGCAATGTCGTAACCAGTCAAGGTAACAAATTGATTCGTGCTCCTTCAAGCTCTGGGATTGGCTTCCAATGTCTTCTAGATGTAGCTGAGTACCCAAGTTACGAGTGACTGCCTATCTGATCTCCTCAACCCTCGGCAACCTGATATGCCTTGGGAAGAATGGTTATCAGACGTTCTGCCTTCTGACTACCCGTAACCACTGCCAAAGTTGTACAAATGACAGCCGGAACCCATTTCTATAACGTGCTTTCCAAAACACGGGGGAACTCGTCAGTACAAGATGGTCACCCATCCACGGACCGGCTGCGCCAAGCGTTACTTAACCTTATAATCCGTCGACCCGTGCGGCTGTTACTTAGGTACCAGCTTCATTATTTACAAGATTCCTAAACAAGTTTTCTTTATACTGACGTTACAATATTGATGTCATAATATATCATCACGTTTATTAGCTTGTATGTGATGACTCATCACCTCCTTAGTCTCTGATTATACCATTTAGCATGTATGTAACTTCCTCAATGTTGTATACATGTTATATCCGAGTGGCTTGCTTGTTTTGATGATGTGTCTTCGACAATTAGCACACGGACAATACATTGACTATTATTATAAAGTTGAAGAGAAATAATTTCTATAGCTTGAAAGCGCTAACTACAAAACTGTTTTGATAAACACTTTTAGTGTTAAGAAATCTAAGAGGCTGTAGGCTATACCTTATCCGGGTGCTTGAAATAGTCCTCACGATCACACACTATCAATATCAGTTTGATAGTGTGTGTGATGACTGAAAATCTTGAGATACGAAGGTTTAGAAAAAATATGTTTGTACAACACAAAATGATCAAGAAGAGAGTGGATAGTGGTATGACGGCTAACAGAAACGAATGGAAGCGGAAAACATATTACGCCGACCCCAAATAACTTAGGAACAGGGCAGTAAGAATGTGTTTGTACGCCTGCAACTACATATATAATTCCACATACTCGTATAAGTGCTTGATAAGAACATGACAGGTAGGTTCACAATGTTTTCCAGTTTTAGTAAAAGTTTCTTAAAACCTAAGGGAACCCGTGCGCAGCACTCGCGATATCCGCGTACAAGACCAACTAGTCTATTATCAGTCATATAACGACCTAATCACGCAATTTTAATGTTAGCCCACAAACGGCATATTGTCTGGGTAAAACCTGCTTCATTAGGAGTCATCATTAATTTCCATTCTTAAATACATAATATAGTTTTTGTCCGCGATTTCATACGCGTGGACTTATGGACCGTTACCCGTAGGATCTACTTCACGCTTCCGGGTAACGGCTAGCCTATAGCTCTCCTCGACAGATGGGCTTCCTGACACTGAAAGAACAGAAACTGCTCTAGGAAAGAGAAATATGCATTGTAGAAAGAAATAAAAGTAGAAATAGGTAGAAATAAAACTAGTAGTTTGAGGAAAAGATGGTACCTGTTTATAGTAGATATAAAATAATAAGATAATAGAAATGTAAACAAGAGCGCGGACCCCCAAGATTGCGGTAAAAAAAAAATGCAAATAAAAAACTTCTCTAAGAAGGCATCTTCCATCTATACCAATCGATAGGTCTAGTATGTAGCAGACCTTTGATCTATAAAATCGATTCATAACAGATTGGATTGATCAACATCAATGAACAACTTCTACCGCACTGATTGCGCCAGGAGAGCTTGTACTATGGGTACTAAACAATTGATAAACGTACTTATATACTTTTCTTTTGCAAATGCATACATAGGAACACCCAGAGTCTTAACTTTCTTCTTTTCTTTGAGATAACTAACAGATAGACATGAAGAATGATTCATAAGGATTGTTTTTTTCTTTATCTTCAGATCAATGCTAGGAAAGAACAAGTAATGCCATAAATCCTAACAGAACTGTACCAATATCGTAATCTTCCTCTATAACACTCCAATTACGAACAAACCCGCTTATTATCAAGTAGGTTCACGTGCATGGAAAACAAAGCTATCTATAGAAACATACATCGGTAAAACAAAAGCCATGGGATTTGCGAAGGCATTATCTTTCAATTGTTGGCCGTTATGGTATAAGAGCTCGCAGCGATAACCCCTACATTTATGAGCGTTCAATTGGATATTACTTCAGAGAATTCGGTTTGGATTTTGACTATGTTTGGATTGTCGGCCACGGCGGCTACTGTCTAAGGAGATCAGCCAGCTATGCTGGACATATTATAGTGCATAGGCCTTTGCGCAGACACAGGTGCACCCTTTTTTACCTTACTCTCATAGCCCGATGGGGTAACAATCCGTCACGACCGGAGAGAAATGCCATTTTTATCCACAAGACGTAATCCAATCACAGTAAAAATAACTGCTGTCTAAACAATTGAGGATGTGACACATACTAAGGTCTGTACTGTACTGTACTGAGGTCACATACTAAGCGAGTCAGCAACCTAGCACCAACCAACCTACTTCTGAATGTCCCACGAAGGAGACATATTATAGTAATAGAAAAGAAATATGCCGTATGTAGGACGGGTGTATCAAACCCCATTGATGTCTGAAAAGACCGGTTAGCTAAGAATGCACCCAAAAAACAATAAAAAAATACATCAATCTAGTTGGAATTTCAAGCCTTTCATGTATCTTTATTATTTGTGGCGTCTTGTCACTACACGTATCTCATCACGAGCTCCTAAACTATTCTCCAACAGTCGTATACTGAGGCCATTGAAAAGGGAACGGCACCAATTTGTAAAATCACGATAAATGCGTGTACTTATATATTGTAGGCGTTTGTGAAACACATACCTACACATACACCGGATAAGAATGTGGATGGATAAGGTTAGAACTATTGTGTGAGTTTTCGTAATTATGTGGGTACTTAAGTAAGCCTTTTTTTATGCGGGAAAACGCCAAATAAGCCCTCCCATTTTGGGACTCCCGCAGCAGGGAGTATCAGACTTTTACTGACTAAAACCCACTATGTTCCTTCTAGTTCTTTAGCGCGAAAAACCCGCAGCTCCAAAGGTGAAGACGCCAGTACATCAACCTACTTCAATCTGTCAAATTTCTTTAATAGATCAACCTTATTATAATACTGGCAGGTTAATTTTTGATTGGTAAAATTTGATAGACTAGAGTAGCTTGACCTGCCGGTTTCTGTACATAAGTAAGCCTTATTATAAGCGTACTGTGTATGGCGCCAACAATTTATAATCAAATACCTAACAGCATCAAAGAACAGCCTCTGAGACTGTTTAAAAAGCATTTAATGTCCTTACTGCAAGAAAAATGTTATTACTCTATTAAGGATTTTTTAGAAGATAACTTATAAATACTATGTTATTTTAATTGATTCAAAGTGTTTTTGTTATTACTTTTTTCTTTTGTTATTAATAATTTAATTTTTACCTCTATATTTTTTAAGTGTTAGCATAGCAATATATTTCGATAGTGTGCATTATAACTGATCTCATAATAATAGTTAAAATTAGAATATTAGCAAGTATAAAAAAACCAAAACGATGTACCTATTATTTAAGAATTTAGCTTAATGATATAAGATAGATATTAATGTCTTCTGTTCAAACCAAATTTTGCATGCCAAAAGGTAGAATGTACCTGGGATCAAATTATGTATTATTTAACAACCTATAACTTATGTTATGTACCTACATTCAATGCAAAATAAAAGTATTCTATTCTATTCTATTCTATTATTTGGATGAGTGAGAAAGGGTTATGGAGCAGTAGTTACAATTCTACATCAAAGGCCTAAACCTGCTAGGTGTTTACAAAATCATCAGCCTACACGATAAATAGTGAGGGAGGAACATTTGATATGTTCATTAGTAATGTTACAAAATCTTCTTCTATCTATTAACAAAAACTGTTTTTTTTTTTATCGCCAGCATAAAGTGAGCTAGTTAGTAACTTAAGCCTTTTAGAAAGATATATCACCGCCATCTATCAATTCCTCGACAAACTATTTGAAAGTTTGATTTTTCAACTTGGAATCTAGAAACATTTAAATTGTTCTTGTAGATACTCTTAAATGAAGGTAGATGGCGTTAAATTAAACAATACCTCTAATCGAACATTTATTTTGAAACAAATATTATTGTACTCTTACATGTGCTTATTCTTACTACATATGTGTTATAAATGCAAATGTGTGCAGCACGACTGAAATGCTGAAACTATTTAAATGAAATTGGGCCACAATAACAGATCACTTTAATTCGAGATGAATTCGATTCGAGAGGTTCTGAAAAATTCTAGTCATTAGGTGTAATTCTCTAGATTTTGAACACACCGCCAAAATTCCCTCCCATCCTCTGATAACTAAAATTGGTTTCTGCGCAGGGACGCGCGCAAAGTTGTGTGACCTAATAGTTTGGCGAGAATCATACATGTTTATATGGGACTCCGCTCGTCAAATAATCATCCATACAAAAAAATTGTAATTTTTTTTTTTTTTAAGTAAATACTTACATATTAAGGAGCTTTAAAAGAGCTCTGTGGTTAGTTAGGTATAGACACCAGTCAGCTGATAAGCGCGTTCACAACAACATAATCTCAAAAATAAATGCCAATGAGAACTCAGGTTTTCCCGAGATCTCTTAGTCATCAACGAGGAAATAACAATACAAGCCTAAATTTGCATTTTGAATACTGATACACAGTTCATTTGGGTCAACATGTATTTTTGTTAAGCAGGTATCGTAACTAACCAAATCACTTACCTAATAACAAAGACCACCATAATAATAACATAAGGAATAAAGTGGGTTTTAGTCTGTATGAGTCTGACAGTCCCTCCAGCTGCACCCATCCAATGCTTTATCCCTCTGAGGGATAAAGCATAAAGCAGCCTTTCGAGGATGAGGGTGCGAGTTCGATTCCAGGTCAGGCAAGTACCAATGTAACTTTTCTAAGTTATACGTACTTTCTAAGTGACACCAATGACTGATTGGACATTGGACACCAGTGACTGATTAAAAGGTGAAGGAAAACATCTCGAGGAAACCTGGACTATAAAGTCTGAAATCACCAACCCGCATTGAGCAAGCGTGGTGATTAACACTCAATCCTTCTCCGTGGGAGGGGGGAGGCCTGTGCCCAGCAGTGGGACGATAAAAAGGCTGTGATGATGATGATGACACAGACTCATGTTATTATTAGTTTCATGTTCCACTTTCATCTAAAAAAAATCTTCGAGGAAAAATTCGGAGGGCAGAGTGCCGGGCAGGCACATGAGCCTCAGTTTGCCAAAAAACCCAAACCCGTGTTTAAATTCACGAGTTAAACCATCCGTCGTTTATTTGGGTCACGCTTATCCGATGCACTTTGATGCAACTTTCACAAAGAATTTCGCACACCGCAAGCGCGACTATACTGAGAAAATGGCTTCATCCATCCTTGAACTTGGTAATATTCTTTACGTTTGTACCGCTTCCAAATTTAAAGTCACTCACAAGACAAATAAAAAAAAATTGAAAGAGTAATACCAACTGTTCGTCTGGTACTTGAAGGCCTTTAGATCGGCCCTTATCAGAAAAAGCCTGACTGTGCCTTCCACTGCGGCAGTACTGTGAGATCAAGTGTACCAAATGGATTCATCCACCCAAAAAAATAATGATCTATTGTTTAGACTTCAATTTTGAAACTAGCTTTCAGTAGTTAGAGTAGATTTCCCAGGACTCGGTTGAAACCAAGGCAGGGGAAATCTACTTCTACAAATAAAACAATAGGGGCCAGATCCACAGGTTGCTGATAAGTTCCAGATAGTTTATCTGGCAGATAATTTCAATACAAATTCTGTTCCATTTTTTAATTTATCTGGTAGATAGTGGCTATCCGTAACCTGGGAAACTGGCCCTAAGTATCCTATCTCCTGAGTCTCACCTATGTCTGTGCCGAATTTCATCTCAATCGGTTCGACCATTTTAGCGTGATTACGTAACACACACAGAGTCACTTCCAAATTTATAAGCATAGCTTTTATCATATTCAAAGTTTTTATTAGGATAGATGTTTCTATGTGTTTCAAGCCTGGAAAATGGTCGACAATAATTCTAACATATACGTATTATAACATAGCATATCTCTCACTGGATTTCTTTGTTAATGGTAAAAACCGCAAACCGCAGTGACAAAATGACATTAATACCAGCCCCTATGTTCTCGATAACTGATTTAATGTAACTGCTTATGTAAGGTGGATTGTATACTGTACAGTTTAATTTAGAATATTCATTTAGTTATTGATGTTTATTTAACAATGGCGTCTAGACCGATTGTAGGTCATCGCTGCTATTCTCACGGATGGATATAATGGATGGATCATGTTATGAGGAAGTTTTTGAACATGAACGTGGATGGATATAGAGGAAGGGGACAACCAAAGAAACGATGAATGGATTGCATGAAAGTTGATATGGCTAAAGAATGTAACTTGTGAGATGACGGCAGATCGAAGAGCGTGGAAGACAAAAACATGCTGCGATGACCCCAAATAAAACTTGGGATAGGGACAGGAGGATGATGATGATGATGGCTGCTATTCTCACGATCTTGCGCGATATTTAGCTCCTCTCCGATTCACGGGACTCTCAATCACCAACTTTAAAACTTCGGGCTACTTTTTGTTTCTTAAAATCCACATAACATTTTAAGTCCGAACCGGGAATCGACCCCGACACCTCATTCTGACTCAATTCTTCATAGAAAACAAAATAGAATCACTCATCATCTCCTGAGCCATTCCCCAGCTATGTTGGGGTCGGCTTCCAGTCTAACCGGAGTCAGCTGAGTACCAGTGTTTTACAAGGAGCGACTGCTATCTGAAAAACAAAAAAATAGAACATGTGCACAAAATTATCCTTTACCTAGCTTTTTGCCGACTTCCAAAAAGGTAATGTATTTAACAGTCACGTAGAATCGTGAACAACGTGACGCTAAACTTGGTTCATATCGTCATATCTACACGAATATCGATTTAGTTAACGTATGGGTTTTTCTAATGTTTTTACGTATTTAAGCTGAACTATTGTGTTTTGTAAAGAGGTTAGTTACGGCATTGTTTTCAGCAAGAAGCCGTTAATATCTTCTTTTATAAAACGCAATTTCAATAGCCTCCAGAATAAAGGAGGTTCTAAATTCTATTTTCAAGGCTTTTCTTCGTGGGATAACATCAAATGACCCCTCATGCTATAGTGAAGCTGGAAGGAGTGTCAGACTCTTATTGACTAAAACCCACTATGTTCCTTCTGGAGGTTGTGCCAGGGCCGCAGTAACACGTGCGAACAACTCGCAGCCCTTAGGACCGGTCCTAAGGGCCCCTCCGATGTTATCGACTTCCCTTCGAGGACTTAGAACTGAAGGATCTGAACTGAACTGAACTCGAACAGGCTATTGTAAATCCTGAGGGAGTATTTTATGAAACTATTTCTTCTTTAACCACCACCAAATTAATTTATCACACTGTCTTTGACAAATCGAGGAAGGTGATCTTTTTAAAAATACTCCAGTATGTTAATATCATTTACTATGAAACAATACCAAATGCACACATTTTGTTATTTCCAAAAAAACTTAATGACCCTGTTACGAATACCGCAGATGTATTTTAGGATAATTATAAACAAAATTAACATCAAATGCCTTTATAATGAGGTACCTGGCAGTCGAAAATAGATTTTACATTATTATAAGAAGATTAATCTCAAATAATATAAGCGAGAATCATCAAGTATGGATTGAATAAGTTAAAGACTTTGAAAGATATTACTTAGGTAAACAAAGTCTATAAAAGTGGTAATCACTGACCCATCACGAAAACTATAGGCCATAACAGACTTAAAAAAGGGTGAAATATTGACACCTCTATGAGAATTTGATGGATTTGGCAAAACATTCGCTGCCCCTAGCCCTAGGTGATCTTGCATAGTAGGTATTAGCGTGTTCTACGCTAATATGTTTCCTGAAAATCTCCTCCTCCTCGTCGATTTAGGAGAGTCGTGACCGCCATAGTCTGGAGCAGTAGTCTTGCTCTTCATAATCCTGCTCCATTTGATCCTAACTTTGGCATCATGTAACGCATCATAGAGTTTAATGTTCAGCGTCGACCGGTCTTGGTCTGACCATCTCAGTGGAAAGCTAATGGAAGCGTTTTTTTTTCCAGAAATATGTTTATGAAAAAAAAGACCTAGTGAACACACCCCCTTTGGCTTGACGCGATAAAAGTGACATAAGTAGCTCATGTCAAGAACTTTGCGAAAGATAAATCAAATTGACGTGTGGGGTTTTTTCGCACTCGGAAAGTAAATAGGATATTGGGAACGTGCACGGCAGTAGCGCCATCTTGCAAACGCAGTTTTAGGGGCATATGTCAAAAAATAAATAACAAGAGTTTGTTTATTTTGTACAGATTAAAGTAAATAAAATTAATTTAGAAAGACAATAAATGTTATTTTAGAGGAATTATTTAAAAACTGTTTACAGAAAAATGAACGTTATTATAAAGACTGGTTTTGAGAGTGTAAAACACACAATAAGTTTCCAGCCCCAAACTATGTTAAAAGGAAATAAATTGGTGTTAGCAGGACATGTAAGGAATGTAGAAGCACTGAGAACTAATAGGAATAGTTATTTAATACGAGCCACCATCATTCGTCAAACATCGGTGACCTTAACACCCTATAAAATGATCTTTTAACAGTGCCACAACTTTTATATTTTTTTATGGAATCATTTGTCATTACAATTCTTGAAGTTGTTGCTATATCTACTTGAATTTCAGCATCACAGCGATCAGTGTAAATAAATCTGTTGCAAATAAAGGTTGTTTCTCTTAAATTAATTTCAGAGAAAATATTGACTTGACATTCTTGGTTGACCAGAGGAGGTTGAGTTTGATGTAATTCATTTCCTTCTGCCATTATAATATCATTTGTGGCGGTATCCGAGACTTCTGTTGTGGTGTCTACATGTGTGGTTCTTTGTTTTATCAGGCGTGTATATCTAGCTAATGCATGTGACTCATTAATCTTCTGCCGTAGATATACTTTAGGAAATATCGTGGGAACATAACTAGGACTTGCTTGCGCGTCTGATTTTTTACCTCCTATAAAATGCTCACTGCAAATTTTGTTGTCGGGTTTTGGAGACCATGGTGATCCATCAACACTATAACAATAATTAGGTACTCAATTAATATTCTATAAAATGTACATAGCGCAAATGAAATAGATTTGATTTGACGTGACGTGACATGATTGAGCCCCTTTTGTTGCACATTTTTGCCGCAGCAAGCGCAGCGATCGTTCTCTTTACCCCGTCCACCCACTTCGCACGTAGCGAATAGGCATGATATAGGTAATATGTGGTATTTTCCGAAGATACCTTCACAGCTTAGTACCTAAGTTCAAAAATTCTTGGAATCATCTGTATCTAGCTTATTGACTTATCGATGAACGCACAGCTTAAGCCGGCTTGAGTCAATAAGCATTAAGTTTTACATTCATTAAAGGGGTGCAATACAGGCTGTGGGTTGTTCGTAAGAGTTGCCATGGCCCTGGTATACAGGGACCTCCAGAAGGTATATAGTTGGTTATTAGTCAGTAAGGGTCTGACACTCATTCCAGCTGCACCCTCAGCGGGTGCAATAAAAAGGTGTCAATGAGAATACTCGAATAACAGTTAGCAACAGTTGCACGGACAGGTAACCTAGATGGCGACATTAAAGTTCCAAAGAACAAGATTTTTTTTTTCCTATATCATTGATCTTCGCAAGTGTTGTTATCTCCTAGCAACAAACGTAAAATATTGAGTTGATCAACCTATCTAGAATGACATAGCATATTAGCCAAAACAAGATCAACAATGTATGAAACCTCTTCTTAACCTTGAATTGCTTAAAACTAAAGTAACGCAAAAAAAATACTTCAAATGCCTACAAAAAGGTGAACAACCAGATTCACAAACATAAAATAATTTATAAATTGGAATTCTCATAGTAACGGTATTTGACCTTGGATTTTTGCATAATGCCCCGATTGAAGGTCAAGGGCATGTTTTGCAGTCGGAATAAACTCTTTTTTGTTCCCGATTGTGATCTATATCACGTTTGTAAAGGCTTTTTGCTGTCCGACTAACTAATGAAACAAAAGAATTGCTATATACTTATGCTGTCCCCGTCTGGTATAATAAAATTGGTGATGAGGACTTAAAATCTAGTCTCCTCTAAGATGATCTGTAGGAAAGAATCTCAAGGAATAAATGAATGTAATTATCATCGGATAAAACTGGTCTTAGTACCTAGCCTAATTTTAATAGCGACAAACAATGATGCTAATATAAAAAATGGCGTCAACAAGGTCCTCCTCATCACCCGCCGACTCCAGGCGCATCCAGGAAGCTGGCAGTATTGCCACGATGGATGGTAACTTTTACATCCATAATTAATGACCAGTATCATTGAAAAAACGTGGTTAACGCATGTGAGAAGAGCCCTATGCCCAGCAGTGGGGCGATAAAAAGGCTGATGATGAAGATGCTGGTAGACTGATGGTCATGAGAACATGTTCCAAGTAACAGTAAAATTTTCGATATGGTCTTATTTTCACTTGGTACGTGACATACCCAGTGTAGTTAGACGATATCAAACATATTGACTTAACTGCCTATTTATAATGTATTACACATTTTCACTATCTTTAAATAATAACTACATACAAACTCGAAGTTCAAACGGTATAGAAGTATATAAGGTTGAGTCAGAGAACAAAACAAAAACAATAGACTCCAGTGTCGTCATCACATTATAACTTGGTCATCATTTAGTCACGAAAACTCTTACACATATTGAGCATACATAGGTATACATTTAGTATCTATCATCAAATGAGCCTTCCCACCTTAGGGTGTTGCAGGAGGGATTATCAGACTCTTACTGACTAAAACTCACATGTTACTTCTGGAGGTCTTTGTGTGCCAGGGCCGTGGTAACTCTTGTGAATAACCGACAGCCCCAGCAAAGCTCATGCAGTTTAAATTCAGTTCTACATATACATATCTGAAGTTGGCCATCAACACCTACATTTTTAGCCGTCGTTGCGCGTAGTCAAAAGCCAGAAAGACCGACAACCAGATTCACCAATGCTGTAAATCATCCAGAGATTGATTTTCTTTCAAAAGAACAGCTACAAGGATGAACACACGTGATCATACCAGACATTGATACTTTAAAAGTACTGATTTACTGTATCTGCGGTACTGACACATCGATCGTGACATCATATGTATATCAGCTACCATAGATCCACACACTTATAGAAATAGCTCGTCATGTGGTGGGGGTCCTCAAGAGAATGCCAGCATTCTCCCATCTGATGTGCTCAAGTTACTATAAAGATTCCTTTTATGATGAGTCCCTTCTATAAAGAGTTAGAATTTTCATTCAATGAGGAATACTTTAGCTCTAACGTAATTTCTGAGTAAGCTCACGTTTTTATTACTGGACGGGCAAACCCAATGCAATGAGTGAATAATTTTACGATTGCTTAGGGCTGTCTCACTTATATAGTGACCTAAGGTAAGTATACAATCTACCGGGTTACTGAGGCCCTGGCACACAAAGACCTCCAGAAACAAGCCATAGGTCATTTGATGATTTCCCATGAAAAAAGGTAACTATACAAAGTATGATATAATCCTGAAGAAATTATTTATACTCTTGATCAGCCATAGGCCATAGGCTTTGTATCTCGGCTGTGCGAGGTAGTTCAAAAGGAGCATGGATGAAACTGCTGGGGGACACTGGTAGGTCTATAAAAAAATATATTTAAACTACTTACTTTACGGCATTTTCGTTTATCTCTCCATTAATGGGGTTTTTGTTTCCGTAGATCATTATTATTTGTTTGTTGTTTTTTTTTGCGTCGCTTTTTAATGATTTATGATTCATTTAATATTTTTTTTGTGATTTGTTTTCAAATTCCCAAAAAGAGGTTCTCTATTCATCCGCGTCCGTTGAACGTTTACTTGTACTCCTAGTCCTCAAAGCGTTTCTAATTTCTTTCATCAAATACTGGCACATTTTTGCCTGTACAGAATAGGCAAAATAAAAGAAAAAAATCTAGTACAATAAATCAATCGAAGCTTTAGACATCCTTGATAAAATAATCTGAATAACGATTGCTAGTTTATTCAAATCCACGTGCTTTATGCAGTATATTTGCACTATCAAAGGTCGTTATGATGTGTTCAATGATCAGCTCTTATTAATCAATCAATTTCCATTGATATTGTGTTGGCATGCGTTCTTAGTATTTTGTATTATCATCAATTTTTCAACCTAGGTTTATAATCTTTGGTATTTTTGTTACGATTAGGAAATGAATAAGCATCTTTTTAAACCGATTCTATATTACAATACGCTTATCTGAACAGTGAAGTTCAATTATTTCTCATTTGGAAAATAAGGGTTTGAATCATTTGAATCCAAGTCGGGAAATGCCAATGTAACTTTTCAAAGATATGGACTTGTATCTTTGATACCACTTAACACTTAAACTCTTTTTCACATTTTTAGGTAGGTATATGTATATTGCAACTTTTTGGAATTAAAGAAAAAACTGATATACATAACCAGTGAGCCGTATCTTACATTTCATAAAACATGTAATTCGTTTAACAAACATCGCCATCATCCTCCTGCCCTTATCCTAATTTTATTTAGGGGTCGGCCCAGCATATCTTCTTCGTCCACACTCTTCTGTCTGCATTTCTAGCCATATAGTCTTTTACACAATCCACCCATCCTGTTCATAATGTCCGTCCTTTTATACTCTATACATATAAAAAAAAAATTAGAACATATTTTCAACTGTGGCTTCATCAATAAGTACGTGATTTGCATACAATACGCATTGTGACATTCAAATCTTTTGATGTTATCCAGTATTTACCCATATCATGTTATATCTATGTAGAGAATATGTATGGTATTAACCGTTGGTAGCTTTGTATAAAGCTGGGCGTGTATGAGATGCCAGTACTACAAGCTACTACAAAAATCAGTCAATTATTTTTAACTAGTTGTTGCCCGCGTTACCACCCGCCGTCTGGGAATACTATTTCCCGCACCCGGATTAAAAGTAGCCTATGTCCTTTCTCAGACTCTAGACTATATGTCTACGAAATTTTATTTGAATCGGTTCAATAGTTTTGGCGTGAAAGCGCTACAAACAGACAGCGTTACTTTCGCATTTATAATATGAAGTAAGGAAATAAGGATTACATCAAAATTTATTCGATAGTTTTACGTTGACATAATATTATGTAAACAGTCATGGTCATTAAGGGTCGGTTCATATTTAGCCGAATATGCGTCGCGTATTATCGGTCGCGTAACGCCAGAACAGACAAATGTATAGAAAAACACTTGCCCGTTCACATTCAACCGATGATACGTTTGTACAACTGATAATACGCTCGGCGTATTTTACGTCAGATATGAACCGACCCTAAGGGTGTTACTACACCCATCGATCGACCGTCAATCGACGCCATCGCTGGCAGAATAGATTGGTCGACGCGACCAGTATGGTGGAAACTATCGATCGACGTCGATCATCCATTTTAGCGCCGATACATCCCATCTATCGACAATCGATCGATTGGTCTGGTAACACCCTAACATTTGAATTACTTATTACAAGATTGCTACCATGTACATTTTTATTGAGTTCCCGATATTTCGGCGCTGTTCGTATCGGGTTTATAAATAAATAGGACATTATAAACTTAATATTTCATTAAAATCAGTACTTATATCGTCACTTTTATCTCTGCCCAGTTGGGTCGACGACTGCACCACGTTGAACCTAGAAAAACCCAGCATCTTAAACCGGATGCCCCCGGTTGACAGCTTCATAAGAGGGAGGATACACTCGTATTTAATCAAAGGGACTGAACTAGCTTCTGTTCACGACGTTACTTGTATTCTTTTTACACAAAACAAATGTTGAACGCAGTTTAAGGATTTTTTGGGAGAATGATTTCATCATCACAGCCTTTTTATCGTCTCACTGCTGAGCCTCAGAGCGATCTTTAATGACCACGCTTGCTCAATGCGGGTTGAATATTATCATCAAAATGATCCCTAATGCTGTGGGCGGAGCAGAAGTCTCAGATTCTTAGGTTTTTAAGTGGAATATCTTCAAATGACCCCTCTTGCATGTTGTGCAGCTGGAGGGAGTGTCAGACTGATACTGACTAAAACCCACTATGTCCCTTATTAAGGCCTTTGTGTGCCATCATCATCATCATCATCATCAGCCTATCGCAGTCCACTGCTGGACATAGGCCTCTCCAAGTGCACGCCACTGAGATCGATTTTCGGCTTGTTTTTTGTTGCCTAGATAATTCTTGCTAACAACCCGCACAAGGTTACAGCAATTTTCAAACAATTCCATAGATCCATCAGGCTTAGGACGTAAGGGTAGTATCGGATTGTAGCATTTTACGAGAATTGTGTATCTTACGAGCCTCTGAAGTTAACGATTTGACTCCTTGTTCGTAAAGATTGTCGAGATGTTCTTCTCTCTCTCTCTCTCTGTTGGCAAAAAACTTTGCCAGTACGAAGCTGGTTGCGAGTGGCTTCACGATAGTAAATCACTACATAGTATAAAACAAAGTCGCTTTCTCTGTCCCTATGTCCCTTTGTATGCTTAAATCTTTGAAACTACGCAACGGATTTTGATGCGGTTTTTTTTAATAGATAGAGTGATTCAAGAGGAAGGTTTATATGTATAATTTTAGTATCAGCATTGCACCCGTGCGAAGCTGGGGCGGGTCGCTAGTTATGAATAAAACTTGATTGCGGATGCAAGAAGCGTCAGGTGGCTAATCTCAACAACAAGTCGAAATTTGTGTCTAAAAATAAAAAGACCTTCTTAGTTGGTTAGTATTTATATGAATGAACGTGAGTAAAAAGCAACTTGGAATCTCCAAATTATCTGGGTTTACGTCTCTGAGTCAGATATTATGATTCTAAAATTATGATGTCTGCTTTGGGAACATACCTGGATTCTCCACTAATTTGCCAGTACTATATTCTTTAGTTTTAAGTACAGACGCCAGCACATGAAGCCACTACAATCTGTCAGATTTCCTCAATAGATTTTCAACTTTATCGCCGAAGCATATGGTTCAAAATTGATTGGGTAAATTTGACAGTTTCGTGTAGCTGGATGTATCTGTACTATAGCATTTCCTACAGTGCTAATAATAATACAAGCGTCCGCCGCGTCCTGTAGGAACTATTCCGCGCACCCGGATAAAAAGTAGGTAACATTAACACATAGCGGCTATATGAAGTATTGTCTAACTAACGATTACTCAAATGGTTTCTATCAAACTTAATTGGTTCATTAATTAACTAATTAACCTCAATATTATACGTAACTTGAATCGTTATAAAATAACGTCTTTGCTAGTTTGCTGCCGTAAAACAGTTATTTTGGCAACACATTGTCTATGAGAAAAGATGGCAGACTTCTATCTCATATTCGCGAGTTTTTGAGCATTTCTAGCCGTTATTTAAAACTAGCTACTGACAGCGATTTCACACGCCTCCCTTTTAGTAAAAAAAAGTAGCCTATAGCCTTTTTCGATCAATGGGCTATCTAATACTGAAAGAATTTTTCAAATCGGACCACTACTTCCTAAGATTACTGTTCTCAAGCCAAGAAACAAACAAACTCCAAAAACTTTTTATTCTGAAAAAAAAATAATTAAGGATTTCAAACTACGAAGGTTAATCACTAAGTAGGCAATAGTTCAATTGCCTATGAATCTTCCTATTAATAAAAACAATAGTTACTGAAACAATTATTCTATAACCTCAGAGTTAGGAAAATGTAGCGAACAATGCGCGGATACAAATGATTGCAAAGTTGAAAGACCTCCACAATGTAAGGAATGGCAGTTCATGATTTTTAAACTGTATATTAAATTACTTATACATTTATTAGCTACTGGATATGACGCCCACTCCAAGTTGTATACCGTCTTTTAGTTGATAATTATATTACTTGCAAATCTCCCACATGAAAACTGACGTAGTTTGAAGAAATTTAAAGGTAGTAATAAATTAGTTAGACATAAGGTACTTGTTTACGATATACTATTAAAAGAATGAAAAAAAAAACAACGCTCTAATCTGTAGAAAAGTTCATAAAGTTGAAATATATAAAAAATAACATGTAGTTGTAGTAGCTTGAAATGCTGACTTCTGTACATTATAAAAAGAATTCCTTGTTTATTTTTATAGAATTTTGTTAACCGTCTATTTGGTTAATATATTAACCATTTTTAAGAACGTAACCTTTATAAGTTCAAAAATATTAAGAAGTAGCCAGCAGATAAAAAAACGGGGCAAAGGTCAAGCAAGATATAACATTTGAATGGATTGTCAATATTTAACTGGGTAATACCCAAAAGTACCAGGATGACATAGTAAAATAGGAGTTTAAAAAACCTAACCCACACGGACTTAAAAATACAATAAAACTTTTTTCGATATTCAAAACAACAACTCGATTTGTATTACGTTCTGTGTTCGACATTCGAATTTGGATTGTCAACTGGGGTCAAAGAACTGATGACAGAATCGCAGACAGATATAAATTGCGACATTGCGACATCTACAAATGAGTGTACATTATATTGTATAGAAACCAGTGACATACCTACTATCAACATTGAAAACAATAGCAAGAACACATCTTTGAATAGTCTCGTGAATGATAGAAAAAGTTACCACGCAGATAACAAAATCATGTTTTTGTCAACAACTAAATATTAGTACGAAATTAATTCATTCAACGTAGTGTCTCTTTCGGCTTATATGTAAGGACCACAAGCCACAAAACATCATACAAAATGATCATGAATACCGGTTTCTCGCTTCTTCGTACCTACTCAACTTGTAGCGTAAACCCCATCATCAAGTAGGAATTTGGACTCTAGATCAATAATAACAGAGCCCGTTTTCATTTGTACGTGCTTACAATATAAATATCTATAAATTAGTCACATGCCCGTTTCGCATTATAATTGTTCAGTGTATCGCCAGCCATGAACGAGATCACAATGAGGGCCGTCGCGTTAGTGCTAATATTTATCGGAACGTGTTATTGTCAAGTCGAATTCAATGAACGGCCGCGAAACTTCAGTATTGAACTATTGTACCACACACAGGCGGAAACGCAAGGACATGTAGTGATATCACCTTTCGGAATATGGACCTTGATGACCGGCATTGCCCTTGGAGCGACGGGCAACAGCTACAACCAGCTTGCGAGGGCATTCATCCTGCCCAGGAATCAAAACACATTAATCCAAGGGTACAAAGAGTTGACAAACGCTGTTCTAGCCCAAGGTAATCATGGAGTCAGCCTTGCTAGCAGGAACTTCGTGTTTTTGGACAACGACTTCTCGGTGTATCCAGCGTTTAGAAGCACACTACAGAATGATTTTGGAGCCTCACTCAAAGTTTTGGATTTCGACGATCCCAATTCGGCCCGCATCGCTAACACCTACATTGAAAAATCAGGTGGTCGTGTGTCCAACGTTCTACGATCAGACGACTTCCACGAATCAAGGATGATCCTAACGAATGTGATATCTTTCAAAGGTCTGTGGGCATCGCCCTTCAACAAAAGTGATACAGTGTTGGAACCGTTCTTCGATGAAAATAAACAAGCTATTGGTAATGTAAACATGATGTTCCAAAAGGGACAGTTCGCGTTCTCAAATATGCAGTCCTTGAAATCATTTGTGGTGGAACTACCGTATGGTACTGACAAGAAATACTCAATGATCGTCATCCTCCCATACCCTTCAGTGAAGATTGCCGATATGTACAAGAATTTCGCTCACGTGACCCTAAAGGACGTCTTCAAGAGGCTACAAGACGATGTTGACGCATTTGGCATGGAAGACGTCGATGTGAAACTACCGAGGTTCCAAATCAGCACAAACCTGATTCTCAACAAGCCCTTGAATAATATGGGCGTGTATGACATCTTCCAGCCTGATTTGGCAAGCTTCCAGCAAGTGACTAAGGACAATATATTCGTGTCTGCCATAGTGCATAAAGCCGAGATTGAAGTGACAGAATCCGGTACGGTAGCGTCTGCTGTTTCCACGGCTACTTTCTCTGACAGGATATCCGCGCCATATTTCCATGCTAATCGGCCATTTATCTACTTCATTATGGAGAAATCTACTACAACTGTGATATTCAGTGGTATCTATTCTAAACCTACCGTATATTGATGAGAATACTCAAGACTTTATAGTGTTACATCGTGTTCTAGAATGAGAAAAAAAAAACAATTTCAAATTGACAGTTGACTTTCATCGCTATTCCCAACTCTAGGCCGATATTTGAATTTTGTTCTAGAATGAAGTGCTAGTTTTCAAAATGAGATTTTTTATAATAATTGTTAATATTCTTTTAAATTAAACAATGTTTATTTGATGTACATTGACAGTAATTGGGTTTTTTTAATACTTTTTGTCGTATGTCGTCATGCAAACGAGCAATGAATGTGGAACAAGAAAATAATGATCATTGTGTTAGCCTGAACATACTATAAAAAAATGTGTGTTGTTGAAAGAATTATAAGTGTTAATAATTGTTTTGGAGTGATTTTCCTTCCTGCTGTTTTTCTTTGATTGACTAATTTGTGACTATTTATTTAAAAAGTGTCATCGTTTCACATACAGAGCTAAATTATTTACAAATAAATATGTAGATAGATGACTGAACGTTTTTTAAACATAATAAGTTCGTAGATCATAGAATTAACACAGACATGTTAAGTCTACGTATTGTTATTATTTGTCTGTTTTGATTAGATCATTGTAATAATTAGTCATAAATTATAATTTATGGTAATATATAACCTTCTTACGTGCCAAGATAAAACCTTCCTGGTTTTGTAATTCTTCTTCGTTTATTCTTAAACAACCTTTAAACAAGTTATTTCATGGGAATTTGTACTTTATAGTTACTACAATAGTTGCCGCAAAACTATTGTTACGAAATTACTCTTTAGTGTGAAGACAAACTAGCTATTGATTTTGATAAAAATGTACAGACGCCAGCATGTCAACCTACCCAAATCTGTCAAATTTTACCAATAGAATATTTACCTTCCGGTATTGTGATAAGGTTGAATATCTATTAAAGAAATTCAACAGATTGAGGTAGGTTGATGTGCTGGCGTTTGTACTTAAACAACATATCATCAGTCTACTCTTTAGCCAAGTGCGGAAAGTAGTACCCCCGGGGGATGAGTGAAACATCAGGTGGAAGCTAGTTTATTTCTTACAGCTAAGTAGAACCGTTATTGGTGAATCGATCATATTGTTAAGCAACGCTTGACGCGGTCAGTCCGTAGATGGGTGACCATCATGTCACCTCGTCCTCCTGCTCCTTGATTCGGAAAGCACGTCAAATTGGTGAGTTGTTACTGATAGTCAGAAGCCAGAAAGTTTGACAACCAATCTTATGTAGTATCGGTATCGGGTTGTCCAGGTAACTAGGAGGTAATCTGGAGATCCTCATGGACTTCCTTCGCCTGAGGAGAGGCGGAGAGGCGTGATGGACTCTTACCGGTTAAAACCACCCTGGTGTCACCAAAAAAGCGCGCGCGTGGCCGCGGGTATCCAAATTCTGTACTGGCCCGGTTGTCCGGGCCTCGCTTCCTGTATGTAGTGAGGTGTTCGACTACCCCGTGCACCATAAACTGTAACCTACCCCAACATAGCTCGGGAAAATGCTATGCAGATAATGAAGTTATATGCAAATATAAACAAACAAGAGGAAAAGTTGGCACAAAATTATAATTATTTTCCCTATCACAGTAAATATTACGCAGATCATGGTCTTTTAAATGTTATCTTTAGGTTTGTTATACTTAAACTTGAAAATAATAACAATGTTATTACATTATCAATAATGTAACTATTAATAAATCAAAATGGGTCAACACGATTGCATCAATGTGCATGACTGTACCTACGTTAAAACCACATAAATATAAATACATACATATTATAACACCCAGACCACAGCCAACTAGCTTGTTCATCACACAAATGTCGATTGTACCGGGAATCGAACCCATGACCCTCAGCTCTTTTTTTTTTGATGCTGGCAACTCGCAGTTCAGCCTAGGAGGCTGTTTACTGCTTAACCGGACTGGAACCCTCAGCTCTGCAGTCCGGCGTAGTTATATACCATTGCGGCGACAAAAGGCGCAGGAGTCAGGACCGACATTTACGTGCTCTCCGATGCACGAGGGTATCAATAAGCGACTTTCGGACTCCGGACTGCTTTCTGTGAAAGTTTCTTAAACCGCACAATATAATTTCGGTCCGAACCGGGAATTGAACCCAAGACCCAGTACTCAGCTTGGCGAACTAAATAGGTACTGTTACCTACACAGTCATGTTCGTGAGTGGATGCTATCGCGAGAAAGAGTTATTTATAACTGGTGAAATGTAAGCAGTTGAGTACCTTCTCTCAGATTATTTGTATAAGGAAAACCGGCGTAATAGGTAAGTATATATCACTATAATGATGTAAAAACAAAACATTACAAAAGCCCGCCTTTATAAACATACGCCAGTAAATCAAACTTTATAAACATTAAGTTCAAAGTACCTTGACCTCTCAGTTTTAATCTTAATTACTTGAAATTCCGTCCCGCCTAAGGCTACAGCAAATCCAGCTCTTCGCCCCATCGACATAAGAAACAGTCGCCAAAGCTGAATTTCATTTATTTCGTACTCTTAGAAAATATGACATAAATCTAAGGACCTGATAGTATTTTTATAATTAATCATTTTTCTTCCAGCACTACGCTAAATAACCATAACCTATTTCTGAAGACAACTAAAATACCTCATAACTTGTTATTGGGACCACGTAGGTATCTACATTAAAAATAAGTTTTTTTTTTGAGAAAGTTGACTAAATTCGTCACATATCTACTTCTAGGTTTTATCGAATGCTAGCTACGCAAAGCCTCAGATTAATAAAATACAGTTGAATAAAACAGATTTAAATTGTTTTCATTAATCGAAAAAATGAGGGATTTGAACAAAACTATTCCTGAGATTCCTGGATAAGATTTTTTTGTTGCAACTTTGACAACATATGACTTGACAGTTGACAGTGTCATGCATCTGACATTGACTTACCTGACAGACCCCACTTTCTGCCGAAGTTTTCCGATTTTCCTACGGTAGGGAAATTACCGGAAAGTATTTTGTATGTATATTTAGGTTTCCATGTAGTTTGAAATTAATATCTTACATAATATAGAGGTTATCACACAAGAGGTTACGCCTCCAAAACTATCCAGAGCAAAGTTATTCATAAAATTATAGTTCAAAACATAACCTAAAAGTGACTTATGTTTACAATTGATTTTCAAAATGTTTTTCGGCAATAAAATTGTCGCCCGAGTAAATCTATGGAGGAGATTACTCAGTAATAATGCTGCATTAAATGTGATCCCAACACAGATCAGTTATAGTGGTAAGTCATTCACAAATTTGTTTTTTCGTAAAATGACGCAACCGTGGAGGCATGGGATATTTTAGCGATATATTGGCGAGTGGGTCTTCTTACAGTAAACTAGCTTTTCATAAGCTGCTGCTCCTTCACAATACTAACTGGCACCTTATAATAGTAGAGTTACATCGAATTCCATGCTATACTTACAGTTAAAAATATAGCGAAATATAATATAGAAATATGCATTACTGTCTTTTGTAATTTTGACAAAACAATAACTAAATATTTTCTAACCCTTCTATTTTCAGGACTAGCTTGTTGTGCACAGAATAAGTATTTATTCAACAGTACACATCCCAAAAATAATCCCTATGTGTCATATCTTCTACCTTTGCACAGAAAATGGTGCTCCAAAATAATATTAGAGGATACAAACAAATTTACTGTTCAGCATGGAAAAGGTAAGATTTTATTTAATAAAATATTGCTTAACTGTATGGATATAAAGTTATAGTTATTAAATTTAAGTTTAATGGTTTTAAGGTTTCTGCAAAATCTTGCCATTGGGGCTAAAACCCATTTGTCAAATTGTTGGTTAAATTTAAGATTAAGAGTAGGCCGAAAACCAGCACTTTTTGAAGATCAATCTTTCAAAAGACAAGCCCCAAAAACACACCCTTCACTACTTCTATGTGTTATCGCTGGGAACAAGAAATGGTGGAGCCAAGTCCCCAGCCACACAATTCTGTCTATATGATTTAAAGAACTAGTTTTAAAAAAAAAATCAGTTACATGCCAGTATAGGCCATTAACCTCTATCTACAAGATTACTTATAATAACTTATATTGTAATGTCTCTTTTTACAGTACAAAAGAATATAATAGATCTGTTCCCGCTACCACGAGTCACATTGAATGAACTAACAAATAAAACTCCAAGCAAGATATTTGAGATACACTACAAACAAAACACAGTCGCTCCTAAAGGTAGAAAGAAGAGCACAGCCAACAATGATTGGACTTGCACTTACGCATTTGTTTGGCCAGAGAAGATTAAGTTTGAAAGGTAATATATATTTTTAACTAAGTCTATTCTTGCGAATGTAACATGTTATAAATCACTTAACATGTTATACATTACTCTAAGGAGACATTTGCTTGAACACACACTAATCTAAGGAGGTATGATTTGATATGGTTTGAAAAATTATTTCAAGCCCTTTTGTAGAAGAATGGTATTAGCTACTTTTCATCTTCTATTGAATTGACTATCTTATTGTTATGAATGTGCACACAAAAGTGCAGAAAAAGTACATAAGCTATTTTAATTTTGTTCAGAAGAACATGTAAGGTACTTTTAACCAGTTGCCAGAAGCGGAACAACTGGCTTATAATTTAGGTAATGCAATGTAATATTTTTCTTTTGACTTTTGGTTATTAACAAAAAAAATAAATTCACATCACTGCCTCCAAAAATATGTGTTACGATTGAACATCTATTCAAACACAAATTGCCAGTGCAAGTTCAACTAACTGCCGAGGGAATATTTCATTTTTTTTGGAGTTATTTAGTTACAATAATGTCTAAATTCCTTTCACAGCACAGCCATATCAAAACGCAAAGCTGCAGAAAAAGCAGCCACACAAGCTATACACTGGCTTTATATAAACAGAAGAATAGACGCTAAAGGACATCCCATATATGATAAGGCTGTACTTCAGAATATTAGAGATGAGTTGAATGAACCGATACACGCTACTATAAGTGATAAATCCATGGAACGCATTGACAAGATATGGACCGATTATGAGAGTGGGATAAGTAGGTTTGTCTTGATATTGTTTTTGTAGTTTTTTGAATGTGTTGCAATTAAAATTGGATATAAATAAAAAGTTGTTCACTTTAGAAAATAACAAAAAAATTGTTACTTTAGTCAGTTTAAGTTTACGTGACCAAAAGGCTGGCTATTACTTTGGTCAGAGACTAAGCATTGCTTGGGCACGCTCCCAGTAGACAGCGATGGGGATGAATTTTTCGATTACTTTTAGTTTTTTATGAAATACTTGTATTATTTAATTATTTTTTTTACTTTTTATTAATGATGTTAAAGTTTTAACCTTAGAAAGCTATTTGCCGATAAGCATGTATAATAAGCTTAATTATTGCTCATGCAGTGGTGTCAGACTTACTATACAGACTTTTTTTAACAAAATTGTTTCATAAATATTTACTTTTATACTACCTTTTTTTCGTGCGAAATCATCGAATGACCCCTCCCGCTGAGGGTGCAGCTGGAGGGAGTGTCAGTCTTTTGTAGTTGGCCTAAAGGATTATCCAAAAAAAATCGTGCTAAAAAAAGGGTGCGAAAAATAAATTGTACCTTGTGTTCCAGAGGAAATCTATGAAGCTACATTTAAAGAATCAAAACATAAAATTGTAACTTCACTAGCTGTTCTGACCAAGGACTCCACCATTGACGAAGAAGGTAAGTTTTCCGTTATAATTTTATAATAATTAACACAGGAGTACATTTTATATGGAGTGTACAGGGAAATATTAATAAAAAAACATCTCCTTATTTTCGAATTCGAATTGAGTACCTTTATTTTTCATCATCTCAGCCATAAGACGTCCACTGCTGAACATAGGCCTCCCCTTTAGATATCCACATATACCTTTATTTTTGTTGCAGATGATTATGTAGATGAAGAAAATGTCTCAAATAGCGTTGCAGATACATCAGGTAATAAATTACTAAAAAGTTTCATTTTACTTTCATCTTATACAATTTTGAACAAACTAGCTTCTGCCAGCGGTTTCAAAAAGCCTGTAACCGTCCTCAATCAATAGGCTATCAAACACTGAAATCATTTTTCGAAACGAACCAGTCGTTCCTGAGATTAGTGTGTTCAAACATGCAAACTCTCTATAAAGACACTGAATTCTAGAAACTTCACAAGCTCATCTAAACAAAGCTTTGTGATCATTTATTCTACAGAATTAAAAGTGCATGTGCATCCAGTATACGGTAGAAAGGTACCGTCGCCTTCAGCAACGGCATTGGAGAGGAGAAACCGCGCCCTAAGCAAGAAGTTCCAACAATACGATGAAGAATTAACCCCATTGCCTATTGATGATTATAGGTGAGTTTAAATTGCTATAATTAATTAAGCAGAGCAAGCCTTTCTAACAGTTTGAAATAGTATGTGAAAGACATACATTGAGATTTAAATAAAATGAAAAGCATTGTTTGGTTCAGATTTTGTCTATTTCGGTTCAAGTTTTCAAACATTTAATAATAACAAACAAACAGCACATAACGATTTTGATCGTATTTTGTAACTAAAAGCAGCGCCATCTATCGTCGTCAGTGGATAACTTTTTGAAGACGATGCGGTTCATTTTAATCAAGTATAGATGGCGTTGTAATGGACACATTTGGGGAAAAATAAGATTTTAGATGAAAATGATTTTTATATATATATTTTTTTTTCGATTACTCCTTACGCGTCCAAAACAAGATTTTTTTCCTATAATTTACATGATTGCATAGCAAAAATATAGATGTTTCTTCGTCATTATTTAAATTATTTTTGTAGACTATTTTTGCGCCACTTTTGAACCACAAAACTAAGAAAAGAACATGCTGAAAATATCAGCCACCTTATATAATATAACCTTTACGGATCCTATTCGAACAATGAGTCGTCCTCGACCCAAACAAAATGGCCCCAATTTCAAAAACCTTGTAATACTTCCCTTACGAAGTAACCTCGTTATCCCATAACCCACAACATATGACCTTGAGACCTCAATTCGCGGCCGCGACCTTAAAACGTGCCCTCTATACCCGGGAAATGACCTTGACATTTGTGATATGACCTTCGGGAGTCGACGTTGTTCCAGATTCAGTTTATTTAGGTTAAACTGATATAAAATTTAGGTCTTTCGAAAGAGGAACTATAGTCTCGTAAAATATTTAGTAGGTACTCACATACATACGTACTCGTATGTTTATGTCATTGTTTCTTAATCAATTTTGTTTCAGGGATTGTCTTAAATTATTGCGGAAATAAAATATTAAATTATATTTAGGTATATTAAAAAGCTATAAATATACATATCAGTGATATATTATTACACATTAATTACTGTTTCTACTTACAATATTGTGTTCAACGCTAGAACGCTAGATTTGACCTAATTTATTATTAGATGCACGTTCTAATGGTTGTCATTCTTCTCGGTACTTGTTCTCTTTGTTTTAGAATAGCTTTAGTTACAGAATAGCACTAATTCACAGAATATTGACCGTTGCCTATTTTCATGAATATGTACCATATTTTTATCCCTTTTTCTATCATTTACTGTCGTCGCCGTCAATCCACGATTCCTTTATATTCGTCCAAAGTTGATGTTTAAGTTTTAACAAAAAACGGCTTCGTTTTATCCATTACTTCTTGTCTATCTACATATATATATTCCTGGAGACATTAAAGTACCCCCCCCTTCCTTCCCAAGCATGCCAAATAATCACCCAAATAAATCCGTCATTCAAAATTTCAACCCAAAACAAAAATTTTACCGCAGAAACTGCCATTCAACTTTCCCGTCACCATCACCAAAGCATTGAAAGCAAAGGTGAGCAGCGATTTAACCTCAATACGACTTTGGAGCGATATCGCGTCCTCCTTTTTCCTTTGATTAATAAAAACTCCCCATACAGGACTACTTGGCATATAAATTTTTGCGAAACCTTTTAAAATTAACCCTGAAAAGGCTTTCTTTGTGGGAAACCATCAAAAATGACCCTTCCCGTCGAGAGTACAGCTGGAGGGATTGTCAGACTGTTACTGACCAAAACCTAACCTGCGAACAACCCGCAGCCCCTCACAAGACTAAGTTCAACTATCTGTCCTTTATTCGTAGCATATAATATACAAAAGTAAAAAAACCGCTGCTTTTCGTTCCCCCTTCTCTACAAACACATTCAAAATTCAATTTAAAATAAAATTTCACCCCCCAAAACTTGAGACAACGCCTTAGGGACTATCACCAGCTTTCCCCCTACCATCAAATCATTGAAAGCGAAAGTGAACGGCGATGTAACCTCAATACAACATTGGGGCGACATCGCGACCTCCTTTTCCAACGAACTGGACTGACCAAAGAGTTTCTATGTCACTTTCCAACGGAGGTTGATGCATTTCGCGAATTGAGAGCCGAAACTGTGGCGGTGCATTCGAAAGTGGGGCTTTTGATTGCATTCGTGTCTTAATTGAGGTCTTATTATTTTATGACGTCATTTGTGAGACTTGTGATCAATTTTTTTTTTTTTTTTTTCTAAAATATTGACCGAACTTATCATTTTTTTATCTAAGTTTTGTGTCTGTCTTTCCTAATATTTTTTAATACAGTTAGACGTCATAATGACCCAGTCTAAAATAAATTGAACATGACGCATATAATAGGTAACCTAATAGCCTCAATTCTCCTAAAGTGGAACATTATAACTACGTGACACATACGTCACAATTCAACAAAGATGTCTGACGTCATTTACGTCACGCCAACGAAATCGAAAGCAAATGAAATCGAGAGTTTCTCCTCGTTTCACTCTCGATACCAGCTGTTCCTACGTCAGTCTGACGTATGATACGTCAGCACGACGTCAAACGCATCACAATGACTTTCGCGTTCACTCTCGATTTCGTTTCGCGGTGCCAAACTTTCGCGGCGTGTGTCTGCGTCACTGTGACGTAGCGCCAGCAAAAGTGTTTGATAGAAATTTTTGGCAGTAGAAAGTAGGTGAACACTTTTGCTTTTCAAATACTTGCACTTTTTATTACGTGAGAGCGATAGTATATTGTGTGTATATGACAAAAAAAAAAAACTATCTTTACCAATATGTATGATGAAGCTGAAGACTTGGTAATTTCCTTGAACGCGCTCAGCTCAGGAACTACTGGACCAATTTGAATCATTCCTTAAGATATACATACAAACAAATTTATAAAATCAGAGTGTCTGTTTGTAATATTGAAATAACTACAGTTTACTAAGTGCACATGGATGTCAACAACATTTTTATTTTTATTTTGTCTCTCTGCTCCGGCTATTCTCTAATATGGTTGGACCGATTTTCACTTGACTCACACTGTATCACCGTGTAGCTGATGTATCAAGAAAAAAGTTTTTATTCTAATGCGAGAAGTAGGCCCTCGCCGAAACCGTTAACAGCTAGTAACTGCTTAAATAAGTACACTCTGAATTTTCAAAAGACGTTGATTTTTGGAGCGTTTTCTTTTTCTGGCAAAATGCATAACGTAAAGCTATTTAATTTCAGAGAACAAATAACAACGACCCTAGCCCAAAGCCGGGTAATCGTCATAGTAGGAGCAGCAGGTTGCGGCAAATCAACTCGTGCGCCGGCCGCCATACTGCGCGAGTGCGGCGCGGACGCACGCCTGCTGGTGTCCGAGCCGCGCCGCGTGGCCGCCATGGGGCTGGCCGAGAGGGTCGCCAATGAAATGGGGGAAGAGGTTTGTATGAAGATTACTTATATCACTCTTTGTCCAATAGAAGACCAAAAGAGGTTACTCAAATGAAAATTCTTGTTTGACTCAAAAAAATAAAAAATAGTGGCTTAGACTTTTATTCGATACCTTGGAAGTATTTTTCAAACTGAACCAGTTTAAACCAAGTTCTTGACCAAGATTAGTGCATAGTAACTAGTCCCAAAATATTTTCATATTACAATTCATATTACAAAAGGGCGACTATTTTTTTTTAACAATTAACGCACAATCCTTCTCTTTATGAGAGGAGGCCTGTGCCCAGCACAGGTGGGACAATAAAAAGGCTAGTGATGATGTAATTCAAAGAATTTGTTCTAGGTAGGAGAATCTATTGGATATCAGGTGAGGCTGCACTCCAAACCTCCGAAGCCGCCGGGAGGATCAATCCTTTACTGCACATCTGGAGTATTATTGAGACGATTGCAGACCAATCCAGGTATGAAAAAGGTTGTTTTATTTTAAATAAATATAATAAATACTAAAATTTATAAAGGGTTTTGGAATTTTCGCAAGTTTGTATATATAATATATACATAGAAAGTACATAAAAACTTAGAAAAAGATGCATTGGTATTTGCCTGACCTGGAATCGAACCCACGCACTTTATACTTGAGAGGTTGGCTCTTTAATCTCTAGGCCACCACGACCATTATTAAGCTATTAAGAATTTGTGTAATAAAAAAAAATCAGAACGGGAAGGGTATTCGCAAGTGTTAATAGACTATAAGCTCAGGAACACGTTCACTTTCAAGCTTTTTAACTTACCTTCGTTGTAAAACCAACCTTATAGTTATAAGAATAAGGTTCAATTCCCACAGGCTTAGAAGGATGTTCGCACGTGATAATCGACGAAGCTCACGAACGTGACGTGAACACTGATATCACGCTACTGCTGCTGAAGAGGGCGCTGGACATCAATCCGGACCTTAAAGTCGTTGTTATGAGCGCTACCCTTGATACTGGGGTTTTTACCAGGTAAAGATTGGCTAAGCAATAGGGAATCATCATCTCATCATCTCCCGAGCCTTTTCCCAACTATGTTGGGGTCGGCTTCCAGTCTAACCGGATTTAGCTGAGTATCAGTGTTTTACAAGGAGCGACTGCCTATCTGACCTCCTCAACCCAGTTACCCGGGCAACCCAATACATCAGTAAAGTAAATAGTGACATACTAAGCAATAGGGAATATGCATGAAAAAAATATTTTCAATCTAACTAGTTTATCAATAAATACACAAAAATAGAATACTAACTGTGAAAAAAAATACCGAATTCAGTAGAAAAACAAACGAGATATAACAATTTTAAACAAGTATACCTGTTCCTCTCACCAAAACGCTATATTCAATGACAGCCTTACGGGCGTGTGTAGTTGTGACGTAAATTTTACACTCGGAATTCTCTTTCTTATTAGCAGTTTTGAAGCTTTATAACTTCTTGTCGATAAATTGTATTTAAAAAATTCTTTCATATATATTTATTACAGCTAAAAGTGTATTAATTTAGTGAATAAAAAAATTACATGCATTTTCCCTATTGAGTTTCTCGAATTGACTGGGTCAAAAATAAAATCGTTTATGATATTAAATATAAATTATGTCATTTATCAATAAAGTCGTCATCTGCCTAGCCTTTTCTCTGGGGTCGGCTTCCAATCTTAACCGGATGCAGCTGAGTACCAGTGTTTTACGTGGAGCGACTGCTTATCTGACCTGCGCAACCCAGTTACCCGGGCAACCCGATACCTTGGTAAGACTAGTTGTGAGATTTCTGGCTTCGGACTATCTGTAACGACTGCCACAAATGTACAAATAACATCCGGGACCCACCAATTTAACGTGCCTTCCGAAACACGGAGGAACTTGTCATGGCAAGATGGTCACCCATCCACGGACCGACCGCGCTAAGCGTTGCTTAACCTTATGATCGATCGACCGATGCGGCTGTTAGCGAAAAACTCATTATTGCGTAGGAGTCATAAAATCATATCAGTAAAGTATCATATCATATCGTATCAATAAAGTACTTTTTAATTTCTAAATCTTTACAAACAGGATACTCTATACTCAATTCTTTATTAGCTTTCCATATGTAATAAAGATGGTACATTTTATAATATAGAAGAAACAATATGGACCCGGTAAAATATAACCTTATAAATATAGTCTTTTTGTGTAATTGATTATAGCCGTTTTTGCTGTTAAAAGTAAAATAATTGAATTAATCGAAGGTTTTTTCGGTGTTCCTCTTTTGATCGTGGGAAATCATCAAATGACCCCTCCCGCTGAGGGTGCAGCTGGAGGGAGTGTTAGACTCTTACTGACTAAAACCCACTATGTTGCACCAGAAGGATGAAAAGAACTTTCTCCTTTTCAGTTATTTCGACCCGTGCCCAGTGATAGAAGTTCCCGGCAGAACGTTCCCAGTGGAAGTGTCGCATCTGGATGATATACAGAAGAAATTCGGAGTTAACCTGCCGTATACTGAAGAGGCTTGTAGCAAGGAGGATGGGAGGCCTCAGCTTAAATGTCAGGAGGTAGGTGAGGTTGTTTTGCAAATTAAAAATGGATTGACCGAAAACTGACATATTATTTTGGAATGCCAGCTATAGTAATAAAGGTTAATAAACTCCGAATCCCTTTACTAGTGTTCTTATTATAGACTGCCTCGTTGGTCTAGTAGTCGAAAGGCCCGACTGCTTTGCACGGGGTCTCGGGTTCGATTCCTGGGTCGGGCCGAAATCGCTTTGTAGGTTTTGAGAAAGTCCCATAAAACAGCCCGGAGTCTGGAAGTTGGTGATTGATACACACGTGCATCGGAGAGCACGTAAATGTCGGTCCTGCGGCTGATTAATTACACATAGTACAAGCTCTGCTTAGTTTGGGACTAGATGACGTTGTGTGAAGAGGAATATTATTCTATTATTGTATTTATAATAAATATGATTTAACAAAATATTCCAGGTAGCCGAATTGATAAAAGCATTAGACAAGAAAGAAAAAGAAGGCGCCATACTAGTATTCCTCCCGGGTTGGTCTGAGATAAAGCTGACAAAACAAATATTGGATGAACATTATGGAAATTCTCCCATGCATATGATTTTGCCTGTACATTCTAGGTAAGTTATCTGGCTAGCCCTTTCCTTAATAAGTTTCAATCGTTTTGCAAAGGTCAGGAGATAGAAAACTCTAAAAACGCTTTTGCAAGCACAATTTTTTAAATACAAGTTGTTATGTACATATATGTCGATGTCGCGGCCTAATTATTGGATGGCGTTGTTTAGTTAAATGGCTAGCTTTATGATTGAATGGCTTTTTTAACCAGTTGGCTGCGAAAGATTTTTATCCGTGACCAAAAAATTATAGCCTTTTGCAGTCAATTTGTTATCTAACACTGAAATAATATTTCAGGTTATCGACAACAGATCAAGCGAAAATGTTCTCGACTCCACCTCAAGGCGTTAGGAAAATTGTTCTAGCTACAAACGTCGCGGAAACGTCCATAACTATACCTGACGTCGTTTACGTCATCGATAGTGGAGCGCACAAGGAGAACAGAATCAAAGAAGGCACTGGTACGTATGGGATAGTCTGCCAACGTGATAGTTGGTGACTATCCCTGATAATAGTTAACTACCTAATAGGATTTTAGGGATAGTAGTCTACTATCATGAAAGTGATAGTCTAACAAACTTTAGGGATAGTTAGTGAAAGTAGCTACAAATGTTTCTCAAAACCAGATTCAGAAAAGTTGACGACCAGAGGGCGTGGTGGTTAGTGAATCTACCTGCAATGACAGGTCGCGGGTTCAATTCGCGCATGGGTGCTTGACTTAGTCTGGGTGTTTCTATGTATTATGTGTATTATTACAAAAGAAAAAGTATATAGCATGTTCATCAGTTTGTCTAGTACCCATAGTACAAGCTCTGTTTAGTTTGAGACTAGATGACGTTGTGTGAATTTGTGGGGAATATTATAAATTAGGTATACAACCTACGAAGCGATTTCGGCCCGACCCGGGAACCGAACTCGAGACCTCGTGAACAACAGTCTCGTTATACGACTACTAGACTAAGTAGGCAGTCTTCGACTGACAAATGTGTGGTTGGTTACAGGCATAGCAAGTTTAGAAACTGTATGGGTGTCTCTAGCGAGTGCTAAGCAGAGAACGGGTCGAGCGGGGAGAGTGCAGCCAGGTAAATAAATTTATAGTGTTTTATGGTAATAATGCCCCTGAGTTTGCATGGTTATGAAGGGTGTATCGGAAAGAGGGTATTTTTCTGAAGGGAGCAATATACTCCTAGCGATGACGCCTAGCGTCGGGACGCCTGACAACGTGACGCCTTGCGTCGAGGCGTCTGACGTCGAGACGCCTAGGGTCGGGACGCCTAGCGTCGGGATGCCTGACAACGTGACGCCTTTCGTCGGGACGCCTGACGTCGAGACTCCTAGGGTCGACGCCTGACGTCGTGACCCCCTATTAATGATACCAAAAGGATTAATTTTAAAAGCAAAGAAATTAATGTATATTTCTAATGATTACAGGTCATTGCTACAGAATGTACACAAAAGAGAAAGAAGCAGAATTCGTTCCGCACTCGACCCCTGAAATATTGAGGTAAGCCAGTTCATCATCATCATCCTCCTGCCCTTATAGTTTCATTTGGCCCCAAGTTTTATTTGGGGTCGGCGCAGCATGTTTTTGTCTTCCACGCTCTTCTATCTGCCGTCATCTCACAAGTTACATTCTTTCTAGCCATATCAACTTTTACGCAATACATCCATCGTTTCTTTGGTCGTCCCCAAAGAAATGATGAGGTAAGCCAGTCATTGACATTATTTTAAGATGGTGTGAAAATGAATGTCACAAAGAATTTTATTTTTGACCTGGTCAAATACCGACTTTCTATATTATTTTGACTTTGAAACTTGTAAAATATTTTTCAGGATACCTCTAGTCCAAACAGTTTTGGATTGCAAATCGTATGCTCCAGACGAGAAGATCGCTAGTTTCTTATCACAGCTGCCCGAACCGCCCACTGATAAGGCAATACAATTCGCTGTCAATGACCTTATTGATTTAGGTAAGTACCTATTTGTTTTTCACATCTGCCTAGCCTTTTTCCATGCTATGTTGGGGTCAGCTTCCAGTCTAACCAGATGCTCCTGAGTACCAGTGTTTTACATGTAGCAACTGTCTATCTGACTTCTTCAACCCAGTTACCTGGGCAATCCGATACCCCTTGGTAAGATTGGTTGTCAGACTTTCTGGCTTCTGACTACCCGTAAGGACTGTCGGACTGAGATACAAATGACAGTCGAGACCCACCAATTTAAAGTGTCGTCCGAAACACGGAGTCACCCATCCACATAATTAAATAGCAAGAAACAATATAAAACATTACATACAAATTCATCATCAGCCTCTTTATTGTTCCACTGCTGGGCACAGGCCTCCTCTCACATGTAAAAGGATTGAGCGTTGAATCACCACGCTTGCTCAATGCGGGTTGGTGAATTCAGACTTTATAGTCCCGGGTTCCTTCGAGATGTTTTTCTTAGAAAGAAAGAAAGAAAGACTTCTTTTACCGTAAATGTTCGTAAAACTTGCGTTGGTACTAGCCTAACCTGGAATTGAACTTGCCCGCTCATACTTGAAAGGCTGGTGCTTTAACCACTCCATACACATTTCCTATTCAGATTTCTATGTTGAGACGTCAAGACTAATCATCCTCATCATCCTCCTGCCCTTATCCCAAGTTTTATTTGTGGTCGGCGCAGAATGTTTTTGTCTTCCACACTCTTCTATCTGCCGCCATATCACAAGTTACATTCTTTCTAGCCATTTCAACTTTCACGCAAACCATCCATCGTTTCTTTGGTCGTCCCCTTCCTCTATATCCATCATTCATGTTCAAAACCTTCCCCACGTCAAGATAATAGTGATCTATTTTATCTACAGGAGCCTTTACTCCATCAGAGCAGTTAACCCGCCTCGGCAGCATTCTGTCCACTCTGACCCTCCACCCGCGCGTCGGCCGCAGTTTGTTACATTCGGCAATCATCGGCAATGTAGTCGCCGTCAGCAATATGGCCGCACATTGCTCTAGCAACACTGAAGTCTTTGTTAACGCGGCTGATCGGAGAGACGGTGAGTTAATAATTTTCATCAAGCTTAAACTCAAAATCACGTGATAAACAGCAACTTTTTGAAAAAAAAAACCCAAAAACCCTTCACGACTTATTCTTGAAAGCAAAATATTTTTTTTTCGGGTTATAATCGAAATCGTTATAAAAAAATGGATAAATATAATATCGGGAGATCTGTTTCAAACACGGTCGGTTAGCCCCAAGCTACTGATTAGCTTGTGTTATGGGTGCCAACACAACTTATAAAATACATATACTTCACACATACATACTATGTTTATAAATGTATGTATATTATAACACCCAGACCACAGCCAACAAGCGCTCATCACACGAATGTCGAACGTATCGGAAATCGACCCCGGGACCCTCAGCTCGGCAGTCCGGCGTGGTTACCATTGCGTCAACAGGGTCGTCAATATATCATAGCCAGTATTTTATATTATTTCTAATGTAACCCTTCCTTACCTTTCAGAAATCCGCGAAATAAAGCGCAATTACAGCCCGACATCGGACTATTCGGCTTTGTATTGGATCCAGGACGAATTCGAGAGGTTGTCGCAAGAGGGGGGGCGACAGGCTACCGATAAGTTCTGCGAGAAATATGGACTGAGGGGGGATAGACTGGGATTTATAAGATGTGAGTATCAAGTAGTTATCAGGGATTTTTTGGCAGTGCAACTTAAAAAAATGCAAGAGGTTTTCAATTTCGAAATTTTTGATCATTATTTTTCATTAACTTTTTAACTACCGAAAAAAATGTGATAAATATCTTCGTCATTAGCCTTTTTATTGTCCCACTGCTGGGCCCTTGCTTTCTCGTGGCTTTTAACCTAATGACCTCCACGTCAAAAAAGAAAGACGTGCCCTCAGCGTCAAGAATTCCGGATTTATATCGATTAAAACTGACTATTCATTTTTAACTTTAAAAGTCTGTCATGACCGTGGCGTGCTGGGCACTTTTTTGGCTTGTCATCTATACGTGACTGTGGCGGTCTATAAGTTAATTACGCCACAAGGAAGTAATAGAAAATAATAAAGTCAAAAATCATAGATTTCCTATTTCTTACCACAAATAATAATAACTACCTAACCTTGTTCCCGACATCGGTGGCTAATGGCTAACTGTTTTTTATATTTTTAAATGTTTTTTTAATATTAATATTTAAAAATGTAATGAATATGATTAAAAAATACATAAATGGATAATAAATACCTAATCCTACTACTATTATAAAGGCGAAAGTTTGTAAGTATGGATGTATGGATGTTTGTTACTCTTTCACGTAAAAACTACTGAATGTATTTGAATGAAACTTTGCCACAATATAGCTTATACATCAGAATAACACATAGGCTACTTTTTATCCGGGTATGGAAAGTACTTCCCTCAGAAAGCGGGTGAAACCGCTGGCGGAAGCTAGTATTACATAATCCTATTTTCTGCAGCAATCGCCTACCTCCACTTAGAACAACTCCTGAAATCATCAATAATAGCACCAACTACGGAAGCTGAAGAGCTGAATCGCTTCTCTGACATAGACGAACTGGTGTGTGGAGCTCTCCTTTCTGGTGCTGATGCACTACTGACGACCAAAAAATATGTCAAAACTAAGGGGAAATTGAAGACTGTCGTTGATGTTGTTACCAGGTAAGATAATACCGTCATTTTGAAATAAAAAAAAACAAGTTTCCCAGAGAAAAAAAACTCAAAATCATTTATTCAAACTTGGCTGTAAAACAGCACTTTTTGAACGTCAAATATTACAAAGACAGCCCCCAAAACACCCACCCTTCACCACTTCCTATGTGTTTTTGCTGGGAAGAAGAAGTGGCGCAACAAACTCCCCAGAAGACGCCAGCACATCAAGCTACCCATCGTCATCTGCCTAGCCTTTTTCCAAGCTATGTTGGGGTCGCCTACTACTCTTAACCGTATGCAGCTGAGTACCAGTAAAACACTGGTACGTGGATGCGGCAGCCTATCTGACCTCCTCAACCCAGTTACCTGGGAAATATCAAGTTAATGGGAAATATACGCGAATATGTAAAAAAATGTCTCAGCGATAAAGTTGAAAATCTAATAATGAAATTTGACAGATTATAGTAGCTTGATGTGCTAGCGTCTGTACATTAAATGGGACTTTGATCAATTTTACAGATTAATTTCTCATTTTAATTGCCAGTATTAAAAAAGTAAAAGAAGTCGTAGTGGCCTAGTGGTTAAAGCACAAGGCTCTAAAGTATTTTATGTCCTTTCTTAGTATATCTTGGACACCAATGACTAATAAAGGTAAAGGAAAACATCTCGATAAAACCTGGACTATAAAGTCTGGAATCACCAACCCGCATTGAGCAAGCGTGATGATTAACGCTCAATCCTTCTCCGTGTGAGAGGAGGTCTGTGCCCAGCAGTGGGACGATAATAAGGCTGATGATGATGACATATTCTACTTTGTCTACAGTACTGGCGTACGCGCACGTATAGCACGAGAAAGTGTTAACAGAAATATAATGAAGTCTATAAGAGAACGAAGTACTGATACGTTGCTACGTTATTTGTAATTAAACTGTTTTACTTTTATTTAGATTTTTGAGTGTATTTTTATCATAGAAAACTAGTTTTGAAATCACACTTATAGTCTTAATATTTGTGATAGGATATAGATATAAGATAGGAGATAGTCCCATAGGAAATGAATTAAGTCCCTGTGATAATTTTTATTGCATTGTGATTATGCCTTTAGTTATGCACATAGCTTTAAGCCAATCATTTTTTGATATATTCCGAAGCATTCGAGGTAAAACTATTAGATGGATGGCAGTAATATAAATTATACATCAAAACAGCATTGCTACGTTTTATCCATGTGCTAGAAGTAGTGTTCTCGGGAGCCGGGCAGAATCGCGATAAAAAGCTAGTCTTGATACGAGACTCCATATCCATTGTACTATCTTTAATTGCTAAAATCAACTCTAGCGTAATTATTGATATTAAATTTATTTAACATGGCAATACTGAACAAATATCATTCAGTGTTGCCAACATAAACACAAAAAAATCCTAATTTGGTAAAAAAGCCTTTATATTTTTCATTTTTTTTCTCCACAGTACTGGTGACAGGGCTCACATAGGCTCAGAAAGCGTGAACAAGGACATAGCGAAACGTCACAACAAACCTGTTCTGTTGTGTTATTTCGGCGGGCAACACTCGTTGGAACGTCGCGCGCTGGTGCTGTATAAGACGTGTATAGTGCCGCCGCACGCGCCTCTACTGTTCTGCAGCGGGGATGTTCAACAGGTAAAAAATATATAGAATTATCTAACTTACGTAGGCTCGGCCCAGTTGACATTAGGGCACGGAATTTTTAACGTTATTGCCACACGATTAAGCTCTATTTTTCATTGGCGTCCGCTCTATAGAGGCCCATAGGCCAAGCCTACCATACCAAAACAATGGATAAATAAAACAAATGCATTTTCTACAATTATAAAAGTACAAAACACAAGATATTGAAAAATAAAAAATGCCTACTGAAATGCTCATAGCAACAGCGTGTCGCGTCGCGTCAGAATAACTCACACTATCAATAACTAAATCTTAGTTGTGAATCTTGTTTTGGATTTTTTAATAAAATACACGTTATTTAAACGTCAAACATAATTTTAAAACCGCAACATTATACCTAAAATATTAAATTATCTACATACGTGTCTCCATGGAAATTAACAGAGAAGGAAAAACCATAATTTTATAGCAATATTTCACACTTATTTCATAATTTACTGCACAAATATTATTTTTTTGTCACAAGCTCTTAACCGCCTCCTGGGTTCGGCCTCCGTTTTTAACCGGACAACACACACAACACAGCTTGGGGAAAGTGCGGCTTAGCTTCGAATCTAATGTAATAAAGTATGAAGGGTGCTGATGGGCACTGTTGATGGTGCTTCAGGAATGTTCGTCATGACCCATGCACGGATAGGGCCTAGCGTTGCTGAATGCCTTGTGATTGATCGACCAGTGACAGCCGCACTGGTTACTTAGCTACGAAGTTCTAAATCTCTAATAATTTGTGGAATAAACTACAAGCTTAAGTTCTTTTCATAATTTTATTAGGAAGGTTTAATTTTTTTTTTCTTTGTTACAGACTGATGAAGGCGACAATTCAATACTGACTTTGCGAAAACATCGTTTATCAATCAATGTGCCTAAAAGGTAAAATACTTTATTTATATTATTATATTATTTGTTTCTTTGTACAGACGCCAGCACATCAAGCTACTACAATCTGTCAAATTTCCTCAACAGATTTTCAACTTTATTGCTGACGCATATGGTGCAAAGTTGGTTGGGATAAGACAGTTTCTAGGGTAGCTTGATGTGCTGGCGTCTGTACTTTAAAATAATACTAGCAATTTCCCAGTTTCGCCCGCTTTCAGTGGGAACTGATTAATTCAAGATCATTAAAATTTTATTTTATTGATATATCAGAAGTAGGTACCAAAGGTACATGATTTTCTTTCTTTAATTAAGTTACACCTATATAAACTATGAGCAATTGTCGACCACCCTGTACTAGGGCAATTTTTTGTATACACCCAGTGTATATAACGGAAAGGTGTTTAAATCCAAAGGGAGTTAATATGCAATCGGAAAAATGCAAAATTCGATAAAAAATATTGGACGTTTCGTAGAAAGTTTGAACTTTCCGCCAAAGTATTGTAAAGGCGAGGGAGAGTCGCAATTCTTTTTTACCAAATTTCGTAATTTTTTTAGTTGAAAGTTTTACAGTTTTACTAGTACATTGAATTCCTTCGGATGTAGACCCTTTCCGTGACACCCTGTATAAGGACGTAAGCAATCCCAATTCGATATCGTCACAGCATTTTACTGAAAAACCAATGATTAAGGGAAAAAGAGACATTGAATAGATCCCGATACCATATTATTTTTATTTATAGAAATATATTCCCTATGATTAATTAATTCATTCCTTTCTTCCTTCATTCAATTCTAGTCATTCATAGATTTCTATTGAAAAATACTTAATTAGATGACGTCATCGCATTTCCTATTAGTAAGCTATATCATAGGTTTTTTTGAGTTTATAAGTCTTAAGTAGCAATACACTCCATATTGCGTAGGAATTCATTCTAATCAAAAAATTCTTGCGTATTCGGATGTCATTAGATACGTCACAAAGCCACGCCCTCGTCATACTAAGTACATGTGAGGTCACACGAGAGCTGATAAGGAAAAAAACAATGTTAAAAAGAAATACCTATATTCCTAAACTACGTGTACAATTAATAAACAAAGCGATATTGATAATAATGTTTTTTAACGTAATTTGAACGTATTTAGTTTTCCTTATTTGAACATATATTTTATCCAATTAGGGATTTTAATCTATCGCGATAAAGCTTTAATAGTGATAAACAATATAATATAAAATACTTATGGTATTTTCCCTAGTTTCATCCTGCATTATAAACCATTAATCAGAACCTAATTTTATCTATTTTTAACCGACTTCCCAAAAAGGATGAGGTTTTTATTTAAATAGATTTTTTTATTCTATTGAAAACCATATTCGTGTTAATTTTACGATTATATTACTTTAATACTTTTATAAGTACTCTACCTCCATAGAGTATAGTACCTAATAAAGATTGTTTACCTCTCTGGTAGGCGGGAAATTTTCTTGACTGACATCCAATATAAAAAAAAAATTGCCACTATCTACCGAATAAATTAAAAAATTGCTTGATAATAATTATATATAACGAAATCATATAATATGAGGTAGAATTCTGATGCTGTTTATAACTAAACATTCTACGAAGAGCTGAGAGTTAATAAGAACCAAACATTAATCTTGTTTATAAGAAAATCCCCTATTAAAATTGACGCGCGTTCACCAATTCACACATGTTCTACATATTGTGGATCTCCCCTTTTCCATACATGCAAAATGTGTTATAATCATGAAATGTCTACGTCATAATCTGTACATATGTATGATAAAATTGTAGAAAAGTCAAAACTGTACATTGAATATTTTTTTTAAAGAATAATTGGGCCGTAATCTACAATCGATATCAAAGCCAAAAATATAGTTTTTAGAATTTTTTACTGTTTGTCTGTATGTAGGTATGTCCGGGATAATCTCAAAAAGTACTGCATGGATTTGCTTCAAATTTGGCATGAATATAGCTAAGAGGTCGGGTCAACATATAGGCTACATATTATCACGCTATCAAGTATGGTGGGGGGGTGAATGTTTAATCACCCAATGCCCGCGGACGACGTCGCGGGCATCAACTAGTATATTATAAACATAGTGGAACACGTGATTTCATTCACGTAAACTATGTTAAGCCATACACGCTACGGTCTATCGGCCATCTACCGGCGGGGTTACCTGTGCAGTTTTGCACCCATGTGTGTGAGGACGTTCCGGTCTACCTGAGCGATCTTCAGTTCTTTTACGATAGCATTGATGACATTAGAAATGATTAATTCCTATTTTGCTCCCGACGCCTGCGCAGTTTCAAAAAACTGTACTAGTCTAGACCCCCATACACGCTACGGTCTACCTGTGCAGGTACGCCTGCCCAGGTACCAAAAAAAGCTTAGGCTTATTTAGAAAAAAAAATACTTCTATCCGTAAGAATTCCTTTTTGTAGGAACCGCCCATATGAGTGACACTCCTTCCCCTCCTGCCTTCCATCAGCCCACTCTAGGAAGAGTCATTCGAAAAACCCACTTAAAATCGAAACTGCTCTAAATTGATATTTTTGTAGGTATAATTAGAAGTCTCAAGGTTTCCGGAACATTCAAAACTATTCCTAGTATTTAGTCAACTGTTTTTCCCGCCATTGTAAAATATGGTGATTCCCTTAGTTAGAGGAATCAACATGAGTACGTGCTTCAAGCCTCGTACGATATGTACCAAATTTTATTTTTAGATTTCCTTGCCTAAAAGGTAAAAGGAGACCCAATTACTAGGAGTTCTCTGTGCGTCTGGGTCTAGGCTGTATCTCACAAACCGTGACCCCTAGAACATTGAAATTTTCCTAGATTATGTATTTCTGTTACCGCTGTAACAAGTTTTTCTGAAAAACTATAATACGACAGCTGCAAGGCTAATTGATCTATGCGACATTTCGCAAAACTTGCGGGAGGACGGATCATACGATAGAGAAAAAAATTGCTGATTCCGAAAATGTATATAACTCAATGATCATCTACCGAACCTTTGCCCAAATATGTTGGGATCGCCTTCCAGTCTAACCGGATTCAGCTGAGTACCAGTGTTTTACAAGGAGCGACTGCCTATCTGACCTCCTCAACCCAGTTACCCGGGCAACCCAATCCAGGCCGATTGTCGGCTACGACGGCCGTTCTCTTTTATGGAGAACAGCCAGTTACGCAGGACATATCATAGTGTACAAGCATTCGCGCAGATACAGGTGCACTCTCTATTCCCTCACTCTCATAGTCCGATGGGACGGCGAACCGATTTGGGAAATAGTTCTGTTGAGACGCGGGTAACATCGCGGACGGAAGCTAGTTAAAGAATATTGATCTTTAAACCAGGATTGCAGATGAAGTTTTCATTCAACTTTATCATTCATTAGTACCTAATTTCATTCATCGTTTTGGTGATGTTTTTTTTGTATTATCTATATATATATAGCCTCACCTTCAGGCTATCACTTTACTAATTAGTGACTTAAACAAAAATTTTGGTAAAACCCAAAACCAAAACAGACGAGCTGCTTTTATTTGTACAACGATATCCAATAATTTACAGCTGCATCGCGTTTATGCGATTTTTTTGAGATCGTCGCCATAGTCATGACGGATAAAAAACAGTCCTTTAGGGCCAGTTTCCTAGGTTGCTGATAAGTTCGAGATAGTTTATCTGGCAGATAATTTCATACAAATTCTGTTCCATATTTTAATTTATCTGGTAGATAGTGGCTATCCGTAACCTGTGAAACTGGCCCCTAAGTCTTTTAGTTTAGCCGAAAATATTACGTATTTTTTGCTTTCCCCCACAAACCACTAAGGACGAAGATACAACACGTTGAATTGTTGTTTTTGACGTCATTTTTAGGCACTAATTTTACTTACACGTGATGTCACAAGGTCCCACTCCCGATATTAATCCGTTATATTTAAGTATTTTTATTATGTTTTGTTAAAACATAAAATACGTTTCCAATATATTTAAATCTAATGGGTGGAGTAATAATTACAATCACATTTTTTTATTCCTGCTGTCGATTCAACCATGCCGTTCGTTGGGATTTTAAAAAGTGTTCCATCTTCGATTTTCAAAAATTTGATCGTCTGCCTGATCTTTAATTGAACAGGTTCTCTTTGGAATTCCCAAGATGTTAAGGAAAAAGTTTAATTACCTTTTTTTAATGTAACCTTCTTGTTCACAGCCATTCAGATAAAATACTGAAATTAAGAGAAATGCTTTGGAAGACTTTTGACTACTATATCGAGAGAGATGTCATGAATCTCAATTTTGAAGACAATGAGAAGGTATCGCATTTCAAAGTCAGGCTGGTGAAAACTGTTGGCAGAGTACTAGTGGAAACTCACAGAGAATATGTGGAAGGGAAATCTAGAATCGATAATGTTGAAGATTTTGGATAGAATAAAAAAATATGAAATAATATTTTCGTCGTTTTTAGTAATGACCCATCTAGAACCCTAAAACAAAAGTGTGTGGTGTGGTAGTTGGTAGCTGTCAACTTAAAAAAAAAATCAATGGGCAGGTTTTACCAAAATATCGATCGACCGTCGATCTGTTAATCCAGAATCAGACCGTGGTTATTTTGACATCTGCAGACTTGGCATGGCTATGTCCATAGATTATATACCAAATACCTAAGAAAAGGCAAAGCTCTTTCTGTCAATATCAACATGTCGTCTGCCCGAGCATGGCGCGACCTGTCAACTCGCATATAATTACTTTTAAACTTATGTCGATCGAAGAAAAGAAAAATTTCTTTGCTACGTGTCAAAAGAAATCTTACGTCAATCTGTCACTTATCTGTCGTTATGTCCGTTATGTCCCTTTATGTCCAATCTCCGGTATACAAAACTTGTTTCTACGGTTGTCATGCTACGCCTGCTGGTAGTCAATTCCTGACGAGGTTCTGAATATTTCCTTAAATCTTTTTATGGTCAGGTCTTGTCTTTCTGAGGTCAGATCCACGCTTCAGTGTTGATTTCAATTAACTTGTCACAAAAAGCTCAATGTCATCAGAATTTAATTCGAAAAAACCCGTTTTGATTGATCATAACATAATAGACCGAGAGCCAGTGACTGCCAGTATACTGGCTGATATTTTGCGGGTATACAGTGGGTATCAACTATTGTTGAGGACAAAGTCAGACTAATGACTTTGTAAGATATAAAAAAAAAACAACCCAACTTAATCCATTGTTTTTCACAGTTTGATTCTACTTTATATAAAGATTACATCAATTCTCGTCACCTTTTATATGACAGCCTTCGTTAATTTTAACCCACATATGTGCCAACTCTAAAGCGCTAAGTGCATCCTGACCAAATTATTCTATCCTTGATAAATAGACTGTCTGACACTATGAAAGAATTTGTTAAAGTTGTTCTAGTAGTTTCAGATTATGCAGTCCAGGCGCACACACAAACAAGCTCTTTGGCTTTATAATATTGGCATAGATAGGCAGGTGTGGCTGTCGCTGGCTCTTGGTCTATAATATTGTAAAGAAGCAAAACTAGAATGGTTACCATTACCACATAAATCAAGTTGAGGTAGTTATATTTTTTTTTACTAAAACTTATCAAGTTTTTATTAATATTCGATATGATTGTTTATGTAATGTAGTTGATAAACTGTTATAACTTTGTCGTCATAGTACGGCCCTATCTAGTTTTCTTATATTGGAGTTAGTTCACTAACTTCGTTTGTTTGCCTGACCGCGCTAATCTCAGGGACTTGGTATTATATAGGTCCAGTAACCTATTTGAAAAATTCTTTCATAAATGATAAATAATATTTATTTTGCAAATAGGTTGAAATCAACACTTTTACACGTCAACACATTTTTTAAAGAAAAAACGAGATGAGGTCGGTATTCATTCATTTCAGTGTTAGATAGTCCATTTGTCGAGAGAGTTTTATCCGAATGTTATGTCTTAATTGATGAAAACTGTACCGGTACCCCGACGAGAAAGTCTGCTTACAACATACGCTGTCAGAAATAGGTTTTACTCAGTATTTGATTGGTAGGGATCTCAATATCGGGTTTGATAATTTGAAAAACCCATTGGGAACACCTCTTAAGTCATATCCAATACCCATTTAGTTATGCAATAAATCAAAGCGTAAAAAAACTGTAACATTATCGACTGGGTTTTTCCTTAGAAATTGGTATCGCGTTTAGGAATTACTGTTTTCGTTTTAATATAGCAATTTTATATTTTCTTTTAAAATTTTCCCTATTTTGTGGGAAATTCAAGTAGGTACATACCTAACTCGTACCACCAGCATCCATCTGCTGTTCAGACTCTCTCGACACCTCCTCAGCTTGGCATAGCTTCACAGCTTTGTCGAGACACAAATCCTCACAACTCAACAGACGATCTCTCACCCTCGAATTTATATTTTCTCTTTAAATTTTCCCCATTTTGTGGGAAATTCAAGTAGATACATACCTTTACATTCTAAAGGCACATACCTAATGCAATATAACGTAATTTGAAATGTCACTTCCATACATTTTTGTCGATTTTACTAGTGTTTACAATTTGTAGAAAGTCATTTTGGCTAAGCCCCTTAAAATCCGCTTTTCTGTTTTCTTCTGTATCGTCACTTAAAAACCTACCTAGGTACTCAGATATACAATTATTATCTAGCAACACTGGTAGGTAGTAATAAGTATGCAATAATAACTTTACTGGCTGTAAATTCATTCACTATCTGTCTTGAGGAAAACCAATTAGGTATTATTATAATATTTTATTACTGAAATATCTCGTGGGCTATCTATAAGTTCATTTCTCAGATTTTAATAGCATTATTATCTTACAGGAATTTTATAATAACTATATGGTAATACCAACCAGCCGGCGGATTCACCCGCGTCCCGTCCCGATAATAAGTAACATAGAAAGAAAGAGGCCGACTCCACATGTTGGTCCCAACGCTCGTACCTACCAACGTTGGGACCAATGCCATTTATAATAGATCCACACGTTGGACGAATAGTGTTGGGGCCGACGAGAAACATTTATTTTTGAGAATAACGGTACAGACGCCAGCAAGTCAAGCTAACCCATCAACTTTGAACCATACCTGTTTCAAGAATAAAGTTGAAAATCTATTGCCTACATAAGGAAGTTGACAGAATATAGTCGCTTGACGTGCTGGCGTCTGTACAAAAAGTTGTATAGTGATTATAATTATACTCTCTGGTTTACACGTTTCAGTCCTAGCTATACTAGGTCACCTCTATCGGCGGTAGGTTTGGATCCTGTAGACTACGTTTTTAAGCTTCATAGTAATTAAAAATAAAAAAATATATTATTAGCATAGTTTCGTACATAATGACGCGTCGGTAAATACCAAAAGCCAGGTAATGATCATTAAAGGTGATTAATAGAACAGACAAAAAAGCCCTGCCTATTTAGTTTAGGTATTTGCCTAATACAAATCAGATTTCCCCTATGATTGACACGTATAATAGAAAATACAATGGAATTTATTGCACGTATTACATATATACGTAGTATATTGCGGTATAAGTATATTTTAGGAGGTAACGTTTGGTAAAAAAAGGACATTTTGACATTTCAAGGGGTTCATTGTAAGGGTCTCTGGATGCATTGAATTTATGGAACTTAATTAATCTAGAATATGCAAAAGTGTCACAGACAATAGCTCATTTTCACAAAAAAAAATAACCAGATTTCTATGAACTTTCTGATAATGTGAATAGTTAACCAAGGCCTCAGAAAATTCTGTCGAGTCTGCGGGTTGTTCGCAGGAGTTACCGCGGCCCTGGCACACAAAGACCTCCAGAAGGAACGAAAGGTTTAGTCATAAGAGTCTGACACTCCCTCCAGCTGCACCCAAGGCGGGATGGGTCATTAAATTGATGACTTCCCACACAAAAAAGAAGCCTCAGCTATAAATGTCAGTAGGTATTTACTGTGTGTAGGTGCAAAAAACCATTGAGAAATATCAATAAAATGATAATCATTGCCCACAAAAAAGTCCACGATACCAACATACTTATTATAGTGTACCTACGTCATTATAACTACTATTTATGATTAAAAAGATAATTAAAATGTCGTTCAAAATTAATGTCCATCATTCTTACTTTAGTAGGTTTATTAATTTACTGAAAACTACACGCAAGAATAAATCAATTAAGGGAAATCAGGTTTATTAAAAAATATGCCGCGTCATGTAATTCTAAATACGTCAAGTCAGCATAGCTGATCTGACGTCAAAAAAAAATGCATCGTTACTAAGACAATTTCGGCGTATAAGCGTAATTTATGTAGTAGTATATGTAGTTTAATTTACGTAAATAATTTGTCAACATTTTGTGACTAAAGCCAAACTCATAAATAACATGATTTACGCATATTTCTTACGCGGAAACCGCCATTGTATTTTCCACGAAGTTTTAAAGTAGGTACCTTCTTCCACTTACATACCTAACTAGCTATTGTGTTGACACATCAATCGCAAGAATTATGAAGTTATGTGAAATTGCCCTTTCACCATCTACTACGAATAAATTCCAGTTTATTTGGTAGACTTCATACAAATTCTGTTCCATTTTTTAATTTGGCAAATAGAGGCTTTACGGACATTGTGAAACTGGCCCTTATACTAATATATTAAAGCCCCTCTTTGTAACACAAGTAACATTGAAATACCTATCTCGACATGAAGTAGATCGCGCGGGTTGCCCAAAATCAGCTATTCTTTATTTTAATTCTATAGGCGGATTATTTGCTTACCTACGTTAAATATGCAAATTGTCTAAAGTTTATCCGTACCTTCCTCATTATAAGAAAATTCTTAGGTCATGTAGTTAATTGGGAAACTATTTAGAGTATTTTAATCAAATTCAGTACCTTCGCTATGCGTTTCATCCATTTAAGCAGTAAAGTAATTCATATTGAATGGTAGACAATAAATTTAACATTCTTCATTGCAATAATAATCAAAATTAAATATGTACAGCAATATCAATAATCTTAAAGTAGTAATCCTTTCATCTCTTATAATCATAATCTTTGCGGATTTAATTACCCACCGTTGTCAATTAGAGCCTACAACCCTGCTGACTAATTTCTTTTTTGTAAACAACTAGTCAAATTCGTTACTTTTATTGAAATGTCAAAAACGGTTACTTTCTATATTCTATGCAATTTGTTTGCATGAAAGTAAAAACCATGGCATCACATTTTTTTCATACCAATCAACTTGTTTTACTTAAATCAATTAATTTAAAAATATCCTTCAAGACGATAAATGAAACTTACATAATATTAATTTATCTTATATTTTAATATTATTTTTTTATTTTTGACCTAAAGTCAACTGTTTGATTTTTGTCAACAATTTGACAGTTCAACTGACAGTAGGTAACAAAACAATAACAAAAAAAGAAAGCTATAAAATAATGTTCTCTAAACTTTTTAAGAATCCGTAGTATCGCATCGTGTTGAAAATTAACTCACTAAACCAACTTTATTATCTAAACAAACATAATGTCCTCAACGTAAAGTGCGAGTTGAAGTCAGCACAGTCTACAACTTGAGTAAAACTAGTTTTATAAACAAATAATACTCGAGTACCTATCATTTAGTATTTTAAAACCGGCTTTACGTGTTCGCTTATATACGTATAAATACATTGCTACAACGTTTTAACTGGTCAGTCAGTAGTTTTCCTTGAAGCGCGCGCGTAGCTAGTCATCAATTAGTGAATAAAAAAAAATGCCAAACGCAAGTTAACGTGTGTTATTCTCGAAAAAGGTGGACATTTTATTGGACGTGGACGATTTAATTTCGTTGACAATCGTGTTTAACATGAGAAATATGCAATTCGTAGTGTTTATAGTGAGTTGTGTGGCATTGTGCTACGGACAAAAGCTAGATACATCTTCTGCGGACGCGGTTAGCAATGCCACCGTCCTCCACACTGGACTCTCGGAGAAAATAGGAAACTTTTCCATCGAAGTATTGTTCCACACGTCTAAAACTTTGCAAGATGGGGAGAACTTTATTATGTCTCCTATCACAGTGTGGAGTGTTTTGTCCGTCATAGCTGAAGGTGCGTCGGGGTCAACAAGAAAAGAAATAAATAACTTGCTCCGATTGTCTGTGAGGACCCGCGATACCACACGAAGTGGCTTCAAAAATATCACCCAGTGGCTACAAGTAAACACCAACACTGTACAACTAGCTAAAATAAATGCCATCTTTGTTGACAAAGATAGATTGCCACTGCAGGATTTCCAAGAAATTGCTAAATATTATTACCAAACAGAAACGGTACCGCTAGACTTTAAAGATAGTGAAAAAGCTGCTGCTGTGCTAAACAGTGCTATATCAAACATCACGCATGGGAAAATACCGCACATGGTTGATGCCAGCTATTTTCAAGGAACACAAATGGTGTCTACCAGTGCCCTTTATTTCAAAGGACAGTGGAAGGTACCGTTCAATGCGTCATCAACAACAAAAATGCCGTTCTATAACACAAACGGACAAAAGATCGGTGAAGTGAACATGATGTACAACAGATACACTTACCCATTCTCTAACATTAAGGCACTCCAAGCGAGAGTAATAGAATTACCGTATGGAAATGAAAACAGACTTTCCATGGTAATAATGCTGCCGAACCCCGGTGTTTCTCTAGAAGATATGTTTGCAAACTTCAAAACCGTAAACCTAGATACATTCTTTGAAGAATTAAGATTGTCCAAAGAAGAATATTCAGATGATGAAGTAGATTGCTACATTCCTCGGTTCAAAATTAAGTCAGATCTTGACTTGACCAATGTATTGAAGAACCGTTTAGGTGTTGAGGAACTATTTGAGCCATCAAAGGCTCAGTTACCATATTTGTCAAGAACTCCTTTGTATGTATCAAAAATTGTGCACAAAGCTGAGATCGAGGTGACTGAAGAAGGAACTGAGGCCGCTGGAGTGACAGCAGCTGAGTTTAGCAACAGGATAGGAGTTGTGCAGTTCCAAGCGAACAGACCATTCACATACATGATAATTGAGAAAGTTACAAATTCAATTGTCTTTGGAGGCTTCTATAAAACACCTTCTGTATACTGAATGAAGAATGAGAAACAATGAAATTGATCGTACAAAGCATGCATTTTAAAAATAGAAGCTTATTGGTTGTTCACAAAAAGAATTCCTGGATTAAATTCAACTTTTAACATTGCTAGAACAAGGTATAATGATAATGACATGGTTTATCTCACGTGTCTGTGAGGAAGACTGCTCGGTTTGACAATAATGACTGCAAGCATAAATTATCAGTGTTATTGTTTACATAATTAAATATCAAGATAGTGGCGATATAAGTTCTTGAATGTCAAAAGTCATAACATCATGACCTCAATTTTATTACCATATATTTTTATCATTGCAAGTATGTATTGCATGTTTAAACATTAATTTGATTATTTAAATTTGCCGTATTTTCCTCTTGTTAAATAAGACTATAACTGGAGACACTTAATTAAGTGCATTTTAAAGCGATGACTAGTTAATATTTAAATGAAAATTATTGTTTAATAATTAGAGCCAATCATTCTATCGTACTTCTGATACTGCATTTACATAAAAATTTCAATATAGAACCTTAAAGCTATATCTTTAGGGTTGTTAATTGTTCAGCAAGCTGCTCTCTAATTGACATGTAAATTAGTTGTTTTTCTGTTTCAAAATGCTGTACTGCACATTTTAGGGATAATTGTTGTTTTCCTTAATGGCTAGCAGGCAGGCAATTTATTGGAAAGAATTTTGTTGTGTCAATAAATATCTTTGGACTGCCCTCATGCGGGATTTTACTACTTGTATCCTCAAACCTTGGGTAGTTCTGCGAAAATATTGTTTTAAATTATTAGTAATGCTTTTTGTTGGTTCTTTGTAAATATTTGTTTTTTTTTCTTGTATATTTGTGGTTAAAACTGTTTCAAACTAATTTTGTATATATTTTAACTATGTACCTACCCATTGCGTGTTACAGTTAGTAATCATATTTAAATGGCCTTATATATATTTTTTAAATGAGTTTACTGAATTTGAAAGGATTCTTGTTCCAAGAACAAAACTTGTTTTTGTAATATTTGCATAAATTAAACCCAAGTTCGAATGAAATTAAGAAACAACAGGAAAAAATATATTTGATGCACAAAAATCCCTTCAAAAGAATACACATTTTTTTTTTGCATCTAAATGCATTCTCATTTTTTTCCAACAGAGCTGGCACAAAATTATGTATTTTTCTTTTCGATACAAGTAATTACTTTGCAACCCTTGTCATCCATATCTTGAAATCTACAGATATTAACGTTTTTGTATGTATGGCGATGTGGACCATAGCCTTAATAACCAATCAGAGGGGATGTTCATTCCATTTAAATATTGTTTGAAAGCTGTTAATTACTTTCCTGTATCTTCAATCATTGACGTCAATAAATACCTGTAATATACACATATATCTATACAAATTATAAGCTAAATGTACAGTGAAGTAATAGAGTCCTATGAAATTAAACATTAATTTACCCATGTTGAAATTTGCGCAAATTTTAATTCCAAGTAATGCTTAAGTATTGTAAAACAACACTGTTCTTAAATTTCCATTAGTACCTGTGCTTCATGTAAAATCTTGTTACATGCAATTTCATAATTGCTTACAAGTAGTGTTTTTTTTTTATACGCTGACGTCATTTCGGAAGGCTATTTTCAAACCTAGTAATTTAATAATAGATGGAAAAATATATGTACAGAAAAAACGACAGACGCCAGCATACCAAGCTACTACAATCCGTCAAATTTCAGACCTTATCGCTGAACTATAGGGTTCACTGTTGGTTGGGAAAATTTTAGAGTTTCGGATAACTTAATGTGCTGGCGTCTGTACTATTTAATTTTAAGGAAAACGATCTCCATGAAGGCAGTCTAAAATTTTTTTTTGATTACACAAAGTTAGCGATTGTGATAGATCTGAAATTATTATTTTATTTTAATTTAAATACTTGGATTAAAAACTTTTTGCTACACATTTGTATTTTTTATTTTTTGTTGTTCTATCTGTGATATTTAGTTTAAGTTATAATAACTTAATAGTGCGTTGATAAAATAAAATAGTATGAAAAATTATTACTACTGTCTATCTTTATACTAGCTCTATTGTCCTTTGAAATTGTTCACCATCTTTTATTTTTTACTTACGACTGAATTCTGTCGCTCGAATTCATCCTAACAAAATAATAAGTAAATGATAGGTCCTCACACATTTACACAACTTCATCTAGTCCCTAACTAAGCAGAGCTTGTACTATGGGTACTAGACAACTGATAAATGCACTTTTATACTTCTGTATAGTATATTCATACATAGGAAAACCCAGACTAAATCAAACACCCATGTTCATGCATACGTTTGACTTAAGATTAATAGTTACTTTTATATTTTTTGTAGGTCTAGGTAATATGCTAGCTATTTATAATACTCATATACAAATGTAATTGACTTCATCATTGGTCTAGTAGCCGCATAGCACGACTGTGCACAGGGTCTTCGGTTCAATTCCCGGGTAGGGCACAATTATTTTTGTAGGTTTTAAGATACTTTCTTAAAAGAGCCCGAAGTTTGGAAGTTTTTTTTTATATCATTTATTTGATGAGGCTTAAGCACTTCTGTTCTATGTCAGCCTCGTTAGGTCAGTTTGGAAGTTGATGATCGATACACCCGTGCATCAGCGAGCACGTAACTGTCGGTCCTGCGCCTGATCTCTCTCCGTCCGTGTCGGATTGCGGTCCCATCGGACTATGAGAGTGAGGGAATAGAGAGTGCATCTGTGTCTGCGCAAATGCTCTAATCTCTTTGTCCTGCGCAGTTGGCTGAACTATTTGGAGAGAACGGTCGCCGTGGCCAGCGATCGGTCTATACGCCATTATTTATATACATCGGTATTTATTGGCTATGCTATAAACTTGTCTCTGGTAACGGAAAAAACAAGTGGAAACGTATTTATATAGGCTTTCCCTATGTTCTTCCTGCTAGTTTGAACACATAAACAGGATAGCCATAATAGGAAAATACATTTACAGCACATAATATTATAGATTTAGAATTACTTAATAAATCTATCAAAAACTTAATAAGGTAATGAGTATGACAGTCAGACTTACTGACGCTTGCCGTGTATGTAGGTACTACTTACATACTTAGGTATTTATTAAATATTTTTCAATCACTTATAATATGGTTATAATATTATACATAGGTATATGGGACTGTCGTAAATGTAAAATGGAAACCATGTTCTACAATAAGTAATATAGCCATCACATCAAGCTACTATATTCATTCAAAATTCCATAATAGATTTTCATCTTTATCACTGAAGCATATGGTTCAAAGTTGATGGAGAAAATTGGTCAGTTTCGGGTAGCTTGAGTTTTAAAGTAGCTACAGTTTCAAGCTACCAGAAATTTTAAGAAGGAAAGGTACCACCCTCCCGCCCTCATGCACCTGCACACGGAGAAAAGGCAGCAAGCCCTGCAACCAAGCCGATCGGCTTGTACGTGGGCGGCAGGGTGTTATTGCGGTGCATCATGCATCCAAAGCTGGATTTTCGTCTCGCGGAATTAAAAGTAGATATTCTTTCGTAACAATAATAATTTATGAAAAAGTGCAGAAACGATTAAGATGAAATGTTGCACGCGGGTAGCCTAGATCCATAAACAATTTTTTATTCAGGTGCTTGAAGAAGTTGCCTTGTCTTGAGTAAAACCGCAGTATATTTATAACGGCCAGTTTCACAGGTTACGGATAGCCACTATCTACCAGATAAATAAAAAAATAGAACAGAATTTGTATGAAATTATCTGCCAGATAAACTATCTGGAAATTATCAGCTACCTGTGAAACTGGCCGTAAAAATACAAGTAAAGAGTTGTCTGGCTGTATAGTGAATAAGTCTTGCACATTGGTTTCCATAAATACATATGTATTTATACAATCTTACCATTTTAGTGTAAAGTATCAGGAAAACCCCTTGAAACTAGGGCTGTCGTAACATCGAGTTTATGTTATATAAAAAAATACCGACTAATTATTTTAGATTATCATGGAATTCCTTTTATGGCGAGTTTTTATTACCTACCTTACGTAGTAATGCTACTAGATATATGTACCTATAGGGCTTTTGTAATAAACATGATCCTTAGCATGTACTAGATGACCTGTAAAAATATGGTGCACTAGTTTTGTTAGACCCTATATCAGGGTAGGCGAACCTTTATACATCAGCGTGCCATTTTTTCTAAAAAAAGTTTAATGGGGTCACTCGCGTGCCATAAATACTATCAAAACTCTTTATTAAATAAAGTAAGCAAAAGAGGTATATTTTGGTATAGTTTGGTTTGTTTATATTAAACAGTAAAATTAGTGTGACTTCTGTTGCTGCAGGTTAGATGACAAATACTTTATGTTAGGGTTGTAAGATGTTACTTTTAGCAAAATGCATGCTGAACTAGATTCATCTGTCAAACGGTTTCTAACCGAGCGACGTGCCCGAAATATTGTGTCGCGTGCCATCAATGGCACGCGTGCCATTGGTCCGCCTACCCTGCCCTATATGTATATAATGAAGTTCTTCAAAGACACGCTTTAACCGCTGGAAAGATTTTAATGAAATTTGAAAAATACAGCATGTACAGACGCCAGCACATCAAGCTACTACAATCTGTCAAATTTCCTCAATAGATTTTCAACTTTAACGCTGGAGCATATGGTTCAAAGTTGATTGGGAAAATTTGACAGGGTCGCGTAGCTTCATCTGCTGGCGTCTGTACATATATTATCCGACTAAGATATAATGTTCTTTTTTATCCGATTGTGGGAAGTAGTAAGAGTTTACTTCTTTCTTCGTCGAATTGAGCACCTTCTATTTGAGAAGTCGGTTGAAAAATACTGAGCTCATCTCTCACACTGATCATGTCCCCTCACACGAAAAGTAGGTAGGTACTCATCAATTCATGATCTCATCGCCAGACAATGGATTTCTTTACCTGCCTCCGAAAACAAACGTAGGTACGTACGTGATCAGCAACGAAAGAACAGTAAACAATACCGAATAATTAATTAATTACATTTATTCCATTTAAAAGATAATCATTAGATGATGAGTTGATATGGCTAGAAAGAATGTAACTTGTGAGATGACGGCAGATAGAAGAGCGTGGAAGACAAAAACATGCTGCGCCGACCCAAAATAAAACTTGGGATAAGGGCAGGAGGAGTATGATGAAAAGATATTCATTACTGATAAGGTTTTGGTGTAAAAGGTCCAAAAATTCGTCATATATACATATACCAGCTTTCGTCGGGCGGTTTCACCCTCGTCTCGTGAGAGTCACTCCGCGCACTCGTATAAAAAGAAGCCTTAAAACCTTCCTCGATAAACTAGCTATCTAGCACTAAAATATTTTTTCAAATGGGTCCCGTAGTTCCTGAGATTAGTAAACTCAAGAAATCAAACAAACTCATTAGCTTTATTAGATGTTTATTGTTGGTGATAATTCATATTAAATTGTCGTGGTGGCCTAGTGGTTAAAGAGCCAACCTCTCAAATATGAGTGCGTGAATTCGATTCCAGGTCAGGCAAGTACCAATGCAACTTTTCTAAGTTTGTTCGACTTTCTAAGTATATCTTGGACACCAATGACTGTGTTTCGGATGGCACGTTAAACTGTAGGTCCCGGCTGTCATTGAACATCCTTGGCAGTCGTTACGGGTAGTCAGAAGCCAGTAAGTCTGACGCCAGTCTAACCAGGGGTATTGGATTGCCCGGGTAACTGCGTTGAGAAGGTCAGTTAGGCAGGCGCTCCTTGTAAAACACTGGTACTCAGCTAAATCCGGTTAGACTGGAAGCCGACCTTAACATAGTTGGGAAAAAGCTCGGGAGATGATGATGTTGGTTATAATTCAGCATTCAGCTGCATTTGTCTGTACTGGAAGGAAGCTATCGCCTTTAAGAGCCTCCGTACACTGCAAAATTTTAGTCAGCTGATAATTAGATCGGGCTTATAAAACAGTACAAAGAAGAGATAAATGGCATTTGTTTGGATTCTCGATTACCTGTAAAATAATCTGTCAACCAACTATCAAGCGTACTATCCGGCCGATAGAGCCGTTTGTAGTTTGCGAGGGCTCTTAATGGCGTGGCTACAGTGATAAGCATGCATTATTCTAACATTTTATTTATCGTCTGATATAATTCCTTCTTCGCGCTCAATTTGAAACCAGCATTTAAGAAGAATACTCCAATTTAATAGGTCATAGAAGAGTTAGATGCCAGGGACCAACAAATAAATAGATCTGACATCAATCACATCCAAATAGGTTTAATGACGAACAGACAGAGTAGCACAGACAGTCACGTACTATATAAGCTTCTTAAAAAGTAATGAAGGCCGGCCATTCATATCCAAACTCGGGAATCAGAAAACGTCAAACAATTTGTCCAAAACTAATCGATATGCTTGTAATCGATTACTATTTTACAGGTAACGTGAATCGAATTAGGTTTACGATAAGAATCGAGTCATAGGTAAATCATAATGATTTCCAGCTAAACACATGGATAAAGTTATTGTGAAGTGATTAAGTAAGTGTATCTACGTCAGCTGTGAATAATTTTCGCTTTGTTTAGAAAAAACCATTACAAGTACCTAATACCCGTACCTAATTTTCCATTTATGAAGTCAGGATTCAGTTAATTATGTTACGTATTAAACCGTTGCTGTTGTGGTAATTAGATATGAATTATGTTTTAATTAGCAAGACGTTATATCAGAACTGATGTATGGTGACGTATATATCTTGGACACCAATGGCTGTGTCCCGGCTGTCATTAAACATCCTTGTCAGTCGTTACGGGTAGTCAGAAGCCAGAAAGTCTGACGACAGTCTAACCAAGGGGTATTGAGTTGCCCGGGTAACTAAATTATTTTGAACATGTTTTTGTTTTAATTGTTTTTCTTTCTTAGAAAGTTATCCTGTTCGCTCCTTAGAGAACGGCTGCCGTGGCTGGCAATCGGTCTGGACGCCATTATTATTGAGAGAAATATTTATCTAACAAACTAAATACAAGTGGAACTAGCTAGCTGTTATTCGCATTTACCTATTCAACAAACCGTGGCCATTCCAAAGAACTCGTGTTTCGTGTTTGCTTACAAATAATTGGGACTTCCCCATTCGGAAATCAATTGGAAAGGCTCGGGGAACTACGATAACGCGTTTAGATTTACCTGAAGTTTAAAATGCGTCCATTTTATTATTTTTAATAGTTTTATTAGATATACAGAGTTCTATGATTAAAGATAGCCATTGATATAACTTTGCTTATTTGTTGAAAGCGCATCGGGGTAAACGACTTGTTCGTTGTTCGCCTAGATTTCTCCTAATTTATTTTTACGATCTTGGAGGCCAATGCTATAGAATTTTGTAGTCTCGATATATGTCTACCGTACCATCCTTCAAAATATAGGTATTTTCTATAGTTGTGCCGTGTTTGTAATCATTACTTCGTCTATGACTGTACGAACAAAACCTTCGGTTATAAATCTGTGACCTTCGGTTTCTCCGAAAATATCAAAACTTACTACGTAGTCAGTCTATAGACGTAGGCTTATTGTTTCTTAAAACTCCAGAATAGCTGATTTCATCATTGTTAGTGTCTATCATCAAACTTACCTAAACTTAAAATACGAATCTTGAACTTCACACGTTGTTAAGTAAAGATTATTGACTATCTCAAAATCTCTGTAGCATTTAAGAATATTGAAGAAAAACAGCACCGTCATTTGTTCGTTATAGAATTACGTCATTCAAAAGAAGTAGTTTGACAACCCTACGCAGGTCATTACAACGTCGCCATAGCTGCGAGCGCGTTCTGGGAAAAACCAATTATTCCAATAATGTTGTTTAATAATAAATCATGTTCCGTTAGCTTATGATTCATTTTTCTTTGCTAGTGCTGTGGTCAGTCGCCAATACTCGTCGATAATTTTATTTGTATTTATTCTTGCTGATATTAATGGCGCTATCATACGAGGTTGAGGGACAAATTAATCATAGCGCTGTTACGGACAATACTTATCGTCTGACGTGTTTATTTATTTAACTATACTTGCTAGATTTAATTTATTTTATATGGGAATAATAATAATATTTTTGTATGAGTAAATTTTTCCCTGTAGCTAGGTGGCGTCATCTCGTAGGAAAATATCGAAGTCTTATCATTTTGTAGATGTGTACCGAATATAGTTCCTAGTATTATTCATAGATGACTCATTTTTCAATAACCGACTAATCTGTTTGGTAAACCAAAATTTCGAAGTACCTACTTATGGTAGGCGAGGATGATGTATGTATATGGAATATGAGGTCTAACACCCTCAAACCTCCAATCACTCCAAAAAGGAATAGTAAAATAAAAACACCTCCAGATATAATTTTGTACATCACATTTAATAGTTACCTATTTATAATTAAAGTTTAGCTACACTGATTACAATTTGGCAGTTTTATTATAATAACACATCCCCAAATATTAATCGTTACCCAATTTTGAGTAGCGGAACCTTATGCTATCTCTTTTATTTTAGATTGTAATGAAAGTGACAGACTAAGACTGTCGCTCAAAATTGAACTAGGTACTTATTATTCAGGACTTAAGTTCTTGTTCCACAGCTGACGATTTCAATTCTTGAATATCTTAGTAAATTTTTGATGTTTTATTAAAACAAAGAATTGGTAGCGAATATTTTTTGCCATTCTAAAATATGGTCTAATTTGAATAATTTATTTGTCAACAAACCTATTGCATATATTCGTCTATTTGTAAATGGTTTAGTTAGACTGTGATGTAGATTTTGAAATAAATATTATTCCTTTCCTCATTAGCCGTGCATCAAGTCTTGCATTAATAAATATCTAACAATTATTATATGTTACAACTCACAAGCGTTTTATTTACAATATTTATATTATTATATATTTTTAACTTATAAGTCTGAAGTTCCTGAAGAAAAATATTTTACCTTTCATGTCAAAGTTAATATTATCTTTGATCAAGAAAGTCTGTAGGAACTTTGATATAAATCAAAGTCTTTGATACTAGGCTAGTTTAAGAGGCCGATCTTAGAATATTTATTCAGAATAGTTTTGAATTCTTGAAAAGTAAATACATTGCATAAATATGTATGATCGAGTCGGGGAACGGAAATTTTCCTTAATACTATATTGTAGCTTTATAGTTAGGTATATGAAATATTCCATAACAGTTCTAGGAATATTATAATTTCTATATAAATTTACGACGAATGTTACAATTTCTATATTTACAACTACCTACTTACTTACATAATAATCTAAATACATTGTTATTTTAAGCCTTATTTTTATATGCTTTATTTACAAATATTTTGGTAATAGGCAAGCGATTTCGAGACTACATCAATTACATATGTGATATATAAAAAAATAGGAAAAGTTACCCTTTCGAAATGAAGAAAAATAAAGAATGACCTCTAGCGGTCAACGGTTGAGCGCGTTCATACAGACAGCGTTATGCGAAAGAACACAATTACAATTTGGCGAATGTGAATTTGGCTAAATAAAATATGTTCTTGTTTTCATGACTGCTGATTCGGTAAACATGATCCTTGGCATGTACTAAATGACCTGTAAAAATAGTGTGCACTAGTATTATAACACCTTATATAATTGATTTCCCAAAGATCTTTTAATCTGAGAATATTTTTGACATTTAAATAAAACAAATACATTTATTTTTTCTAAATTGGCATAGTGTTTAATATTCGATGACGCCATAACAAAGTTCATATATCGTATTGTTCCTTGTTAGTTGTAATTATGGATAAGTATAAACGCCAGCCCAGCACGCTACCCAAAACTGTCGTAATTACCCAATCAACTTTGATCCATAATGCTTCAGTGATAAAGTAGAAAATCTATTGAGGAAATTTGACACATTGATAATAGCATCTGTACGTGCCATTCTAAAGAAATGAAGTCATCCGGGAAACATTTAAGGTGTAGGTAATCAATATTTGTGTTAATTACGTGTATATGGTCATGGCAATGACAAAACATGTGATCACCTGTTCCATTTCTTAAGTGACCTCATTGTTTTGATGCAATCAATAAGAATGAGGCGGAAAATAACTTATTTTTTTTAAGATTCAGTCACACTGAAAGATAGGCGATGCTCAGAAGCATAAGGGGTAAATTGTCGATGCGAAATAAAATAGCGCGGACTGTCACGCAGCCCCGGCAGGCAGAGGTAAAACTAGCAAACATGGACTGATAGACGAGTCAAACCTTTTCAGTAATGTGTCGTTTTACATATTATGTATATGTCGCATTTTTTAGCTCATTTTTAGGGCTCCGTACCCAAAGGGTAAAACGGAACCCTATTGTTTTCGCTCCTCTGTCCGTCCGTCCGTCCGTCCGTCTGTCACCAGACTGTGTCTCATGAACCGTGATAGTTAGAGAGTTGAAATTTTCACAGATGATGTATTTCTGTTGCCGCTATAACAACAAATACTGAAAACTAGAATAAAATAAATATTTTGGGGGCTCCCATACAACAAACGTGATTTTTTTGTTAATTTTTGCTCGATATCGATAACGGCAACAGGTAGATGCTTGAAATATTCACAGAATATGGAATGTATTACTTACTTTAAAAATAAGTAATTTTATTAAAATTAAATTAATATTTGATGGGGCTCCCATTAAACAGACATGATTTTTTGTTTTATAAATAATGGTACGGAACCCTTCGTGCGCGAGTCCGACTCGCTTACTTGGCCGGTTTTCCATTTTACAAAAGAAAAGGCCATGTTTTGATATAAACCCGTATGTATTCACAAATATTATTCTTTTGTTTCTCCTTTTGAAAACCAAGAACAACATCGCTTCGCTTCGCTGTCGCTACTCTTTCAGTAAGACACAACCCTCATTGATGTCATTACCATTACGGAATAAATAATTATCAATGAGACAGACAACTATGTCATATTCCTAACGGTAAATGAAATTGTCTCATACGTAAAATACATATTTTGAACAAATTATTCAAGAATAAAATGACGTCATCATTTAGTTAATTAGTCATGTACGTATGTTTGTTGCACAATGTTATTGTTTTTGAGCTTAATTATTTGTGTATTGGAATTATTTAAGGATTTTTCAAACAGTCATGCTGACGTTTCATTATTGTAATTATTAGTATAACTAAATTAATTGATTTCCTATCGTAGTAAAGACGTGGTTAAAGCACCAGCCTCGCATTATGAGTCTGCAGGTTCGATTCCAGGTCAGGCAAGTACCCATGCAACTTTTTAAAGTTATGTGTACTTTCTAAGTCTTGGACACCAATGACTGATTAAGGTGAAGGATATATCTCTAAGAAACCGGGACTATAAGTCTGAAATCGCCAACCCACATTGAGCTAGCGTGGTGATTAACGCTCAATCCTTCTCCATGTGAGAAGAGGCCTGTGCCCAGCAGTGGGAATATAAAAAGGCTGATGATTAATTATGAGTATTTAAGATATTTGAAATTAATTTATTGTTCATACTCACCTACGTAACATAAAGTACATATTTTTTGGATTAAAGAAAGAAAAATCATAACCATTTTGATTTTGAAATGCTAAAAAATGAAAGTTCTGTATCTGTCTGTATGTTTTACCCTCATGGGTAAGTAATCTATAATTGTAACATACCTCTAAAGTAAGATACAACTAGTTATATATTACATTATAAGCTTAAGTATAGTATACAATATAACAATAAAACACTTAGATAAGCCTTACTCATTTATCTAACTCAGATTGTATTTAAACCGAGGCCTTTAGCTATTCGTTTTACAATTAAAATAATTATAAAATATATTTACATCTTAATTATAATTTTATTTTATCAAAGACTTTGGATTTTTTATTTTATAATTCTTTGTAAATGGAATGTGCAGATTTGGAATTGCAGAGTTATTAAGTGGAAATGCAGACTTGCTGACTTATTACACCTTATAAAATATGTACAGTTTGACTGAAATTTTGTTAAGGAATGTATTATAATGACTTTTAATTTTATCATTTTTATAACTTAGTATATAAACCAGGTTATCTTACAATCGCAATTACAGAAAGGAACAATGAATTATTTATTTATATTATTCCTACGTTTCTAATTATCCTCTTAATATTTATTTTTTGTTAAGTAATACCCTAAATACTATTTTTTAAAATTATTATTATACATCAAAAGCATCTTAATTGCCCTAAAGGATATTTACAGTAAAATGCTCTATCAACAACACAGACTATATCTATAAAATGCTGTTGAAATTATAAGCTTTTCTTTCTTAGTTAAATATTCAGACTACAACTTCACTTAAAAGCTTTTCTAACTTCTTAGCAGTGTTTCCTTTAATAAAAAACAAACACAATTCAATTCAATCAAATGAAAACCTAAGTCAATCTGCAGAGATTAACGAACAGAATTAAAAATGCAGAGTTTTCAATTCTTATACATATCAGCTAACACTTTCTCCATGGGTGTTTGTCCGATGGTTTTAGCGAAGAATTCTCGTTCTAATTGTTGAGGAGTGACGGAACGGAGGAGAGGTAATAGTAGGAGGAGTCGGCCGAACCTGGCCGGGGCAGTCCCATGTGCTGTGCGGGCGTGGGTCATGAGCATCACTTGAGCTTGGTCCTGCAGGTTCTCAATCTGTAGAGGGTCTTTGAGACCTCGGGTTTCTGAAAGGTAGGTCAATATTATTTGTGGTTGTTTATTGTAAAGTTTTTACTTTATTACTTATTGATTTATTGATATTAGTAACTTTGAAACCATTTGGAATGAGTTTGTAATATTCTAAAGTTATGACAATGGTCAATTTTTACTTATAAATGCCAATGGCAACTATTTGTGAAAGAAAGAAATAAAAACCATTTAATAGTTCAACTAGTTCTAGCTAAACGAGAAACAAAAACAGGACAAACGAATGCAATTTGAAGAAACTCAAAACGAAGTAGACCTATATTTTGATTTGTCTCATAAAGCACACAATCTTACTTTTCTACTTCAAAAAACATAGGATTTTTTTAGTTAAAATATTTACTGCCGACCTCATCTCGTTTTTATAAAAAATGTGTTGACGTGTAAAAGTGTTGAGTTCAACCTATTTGCAAAATAAATATCATTTATCATTTACTTACCAGATTTAAACAGCACTATAGCCTTCATGCACGCAAACTCAGCAGGATCGACCAACACAGTTCTGTATCTCGCGAGCACTTCACGCAAACGACGCAGAGTCGCGGAGTCCACGCCGGTCTCTGCAAAACCATTTATAGTGATGCAATGAAGGCGGAGAAGAATTCTTTCTGTGTACAAAATTAGCACGTGAGTTGGATATGCAGAGTTTTAGAAGTGACGTTGCAGAGTTTTGAAGTGACGTTGCAGAGTTTTGAAGTGATGTTGCAGAGTTTTGAAGTGACGGACGCTACAGAGTTTAGTAATTTAATAAAAATCATTTTGTAGAATATTAACGTGCAAGACGAATACTAACATGTTGCGTAACATACTAACATGTACGAATACTAACTGAGAAATGTGCAGATTTTAATTTCATTAATTTCAGATGACTTTTTTAAATTAAATTGAACTTTGGAAATGAGAAGATTAATTAATGTTTCTTAGCCATAAAATCAATGAGATTAAATTTTGTACAAATAAGTATTTATTAAACTTTTGGTATTATTATCATATATAAGACTATTGTCAGTTTCAAATCTCTATGTAGTTTTAGAAAAAAAAAACATTATTATTTATCTAAAATAAAATAAAAATATATAATTAAACTAAAATAGCTTTTACTTAAAAGAAATCAACTTTGAAGTGAAACTGCAGAGTTGAATTTACCTTGCTCCATCTGATCGCTGCCGAAAAGCGCGGCGCAGGCGGCGTCGAGCGGCAGACACCACTGTATGGCGTTCAGAAGGAAAAGTTCTGACCAAGCTTCTTCTAGCAGGATGACCTGGAAAATAAAATAACAGGTAGGTACAGACAAGCTACCAAATTTTTCCCAATCAAGTTTGAACCATATTATACTTCAGTGATAAGGTTAAATATCTATTGAGGAAATTTAACAGATTGTAGAATATAATAGTAGCTTGATTTGTCTGTTCTTTGAAGATTTCCTTTGTAGCATAACAAGTTACTACAATCTGAATCTGAGTTTCCACGGGACAGCGGTGGATTAGTTTGATTTAATTTAGTTACCTGATCTCTGAATTGTAGACTAAGACTACAATTAGACTAAGAATATGGGGACTATTAGTTACCTGATCTCGGAATTGTAGACTAAGACTACTACTAGACTAAGAAGAAGAAAGACTATTAGTTACCTGATCTCTGAAAGCAAGGCTGGCAAACGAAGGCAGGTTCTTCGCCCACTTCACCGCCATGAACAGCAGGCGAGCTGCTGACTCCGCTGAACTTTCAACACCCAACGGCCTAAAGAGTATAATATAAAAAGGTAAGTCATCTGTCTAGCCTTTTCCCAAGCTATGTTGGGGTCAACTTCCAGTAAACTAACTGGATGCATGAGCATGAGTACCAGTGTTTTACATGGAGCGGTTGTATGTTCTTTAATATAGTTATCTGGGCAGCCCAGTTCTCCTTGGTATAGCTGGTTGTTAATACTTTCTGGTTTCTGGCTAACTGCAATGACTGTCAAAGATGTTCAAATGACAGTCGGGACCCATTAATTGAACGTGCCCACCGAATCACCGAGGGACTCTTTATGCCAAAGGTCACCCATAGACAGACCAACCGCGCCAAGCGTTGCTTAACCTTAGGCCACGTTCAAGGAGACGCGACGCGTCAGGCGGCACGGTGCGCGGAGCGGGCTGCGCGGCGTCAAGTGTTTTCTCCGTTTATGTAGAGGCAGCGCGCGTCGCTGCCCGCCGCATTTGACGCGTAAAGACAAACATGATAACTAGTGGTTTCGTTTATGAAGGAGCGGGGCATACGGATTAGTGGTTTACGGCGATGCGCCCGCCGCGTAGTCCGCAGCGGCGCACGCGGCGTCGTCCACTGCGGCGCCCGCTGCGGCTACCGCCGCTTTCTTGTATCCTGCCAGTCTTCTGTCTCTCCTTCCCCTTCCTTGCCGCGTCCTTCGCGGCGTCACTCGTCGCTTTAATCCGCCGCGTCCTACGCGGCGTCACCCGTCGCTTCATCCGCTGCGTCCTTCGCGGCGTCGCCCGTCGCTTCATCCGCCGCGTCCTACGCGGCGTTACCCGTCTCATGCGACGCTACAATTCAAACAAACGCGAGCAAAAACGCTTCTCCTTGAACGCTCCATACATCGGCGTATGTTTGTGTTACCGGCGGCCCGCTGTGCGCACCGTGCCGCCTGACGCGTCGCGTCTCCTTAAACGAGGCCTTATGATCGATCGACCCGTGCTGCTGTTACTTAGCCACGAGCTCCTCTAAATAGATTTGTGTAATAGTTGTCATTAGGTTTATTTAGCAAACTAAATGCTGCCAGACTCTTGAGTACGCTACGCTAACAGTAGACAGTGATGGGGATGAGCTTTTCGATGCTTTCTTAGTTATTTATGTTTACTAAGTAAGTGTAAGTGTTGTATATAAATAATATTAAATAAATAAAAAAACTGTCATTGTAAAAAAAAAACAAACTAAATTTTGTTAATATGAAATTCAAATAATTATTAGTAGATTTTGAAATATCAAACGTAGCAACTGTATTTTACTTCCATTTTCAAAATGCATTATTTAAAAAATCATTAATCGCTACGAGTTTGAGTTTCGCTAGTCATTTTGTTCTCCATGGAGTTTCGGCTACGCTTGGCTACGAAATAGCTACGAGATGCTTCGTAGGCCTACTAAGCTGAATGTTAATAAATTATGCAATAATTCCGTTGTGGTTAATATTGTGTCTTGTACTTACCTATAAGAAGCACAGTTCTGTTGGTAATTCATAGCAGCTGGAGGCGAGTATGAAGTGGAATCCTCTTCGTTAGTCACGTCAATACTGTCGTCTGCAATATATTGAAATAAATTTTAATATTGAGAACAATTTTTAAACTAAATAGTATTGTTCTAGCTACGACGTAGCAGTAGGCGCTACGAGAGTATCACAATCGTATTATGATTTTTAGCTTCAGCCTCATAATACAGGCTTTATTAGCTTAGAAGGAGGCTCCAATCAATATTATCATAACGAGCTTCTCACCCCCACAGAAGTTAGGCTTTGGTAGCGGTAATCGACATCCACGGCTGCGGGGGTCCTCTATAGGTTATATATCAGAACAACACATAGACTACTTTTTGTCGCGAAAACCGACATCCACGCGGGCGAAAGTAAGAATATTTGTCATACATAATAAACATTTTTAAATTCAGAAAAGTAGAGCTTTCTTTCCTCTGAAGTCAGTTGTTGCTATGTCAGTGTTTTGTTAATAAACTTTGGCTATCGTAAAGCTACTTGTGTCCAAGTGCCTGACCAACACATAGCAACATCCTTCCAACAGCTTAATTAGTTGAATTAAAAGCAAGCATCACTTTTGTACCGAGGATGACCACGGCGAGGTCCCTTGTCAAATGTAACTCGCGCAGTTAACAACCAAATCATATTTTTCTTGCTCAAAGTATTTCTGCAGTTGTTATTCCATCCGAAGGCCTCATATTCCTCTACAACTTGTAACCAACGTCGGAGAAGCAAAGTTACATGACGAGAACGAATATCGGTGTATGAAAAAGCTATTTTTTTTAAATCGGTTGGAAAATCCTCAAGGAGACCGTAAGCTCTGGGGGAAGGGCCAAAGGTACTGTCAGACTCTTACTGACTAAAAACCAACCCGTGTTCCTCATCTACCCATGTGTCGGAGGGGCGGGTATCGCCGAAGCATTCGTCGCTACCCCCCCCCACGGGGTGTGTGAACAAGCTTCGCAAACTTTATCTTACCGTCACTGTCACTATGCATGTGGTTATCGTCGTTGTGCTGCGAGGAGTCGGGCTGCGGCTGCGCAGGTGGTGGGGGGAGCGGCGCGTAGTGGGGAGACAGCAGCGGGTAGCGCGCCGGGGATAGTGCCATCGCTAGAGATACTGGTGGCCTGTTGAAATATAAATAATCAGAATACACACATTGAAATGTTTTTCAATTTCAAAATCAATCTCGTTTATTAAAATTAGGCTGATAAATCGGCACTTTTCGAACGTCAAAACATAATACAGCCCCCAAAACGCCCATTTCATTTGATGGCTAAGTCTTCGATAGAATCCGATGCTACACTGCGTGTTACGGGTTCGATTCCCGCACGAGACCACTGAATTAGTTCTGAGTCTGGTGTTAAGTCCACGTGTAATTGGGTATGTAATCGTATCCAAGACATAAGACAAATGGGACTGGGTTGTGTCATAAAATTCTAATTAAGTATATCTGTGCCTTGGCATAAGTGACACAGTTATTTATGATTAAGATTATTGCATGCCAAAATAGGTTGATTGATGTGATGTGCCTATTACATTATAACACCTGTATTAACTAAATCAATGCAATAATATAAATGTATAAATGAATCCCCTATTTCCCTTGGTCACGCCATCACGCGTGAACGGCGGGACAGATTTCAATTTCTTTTTTGTTGTTTGCAATTGTCAGGAGAAGGTTCTTACAAAAGAAAACAAAACAGGACACAATGTCTGTCGGATCAGCTAGTTTACTTATAAAAATATAATATATAATATAATATAATATCCCTCACACAACGTCATCTAGTCCCAAACTAAGTAGAGCTTGTACTATGGGTACTAGACAACTGATAAACATACTTATATACTTTTCTTTTGTAAATACATACATATTATACATAGAAACACCAAATCATATCAATATAAATAGCTCCTACTTCAGCATCGTTAATTCACCTTTGACGTCGCCTAGGATGAGAATCGCCCTCGTTATAATTATGGATACAACGACTATTATTAACTGGTAACTTTCTGACGTCAATGATATTAATAAATCAGTGTTCTATATTCATAAAATGAGTTCAATTTAAATTAATATGTCTGATTTTATTAATTGTCTATTAAAATATGAAGAAAAAAAATGATTTTTCCGTACATTCTAACGAAAACTATGAGTTTCAAACGGTACAAACATTAATCTGAGGTACAAACGGTTGATGGTTATTTTTTTTTCGGACTTAGACTAATCAGATGTGGCAACTGTAGCTGATGGTAACTGATTATGGGCCTTTTACTTTTAACGTAACAACTAAAGTCCTATAAAAATGTATGCTGCCTATCATAGTCAGAAAAAAAGGTATGTTTTATCTACAAAGCGTTTTTGCATTACGATCTCACAAATATTCATTCAACTTAAACTTAGAAAATATGTCTATACTAATATTATAAAACTAAAATTTTGTTCGTTTGCTTGAACGAACGAATCTCAGGAATTACTGGCCCGATTTAGAACAATCTTTTATTGTTAGATAGCCCATTTATCGCGGAAGAATATAAGCTATATTTTATATTCTTCCGCGCAAATTCCGCGGAAGTATTATGCGCGCATAATTCTTCCCACGGGACGTGAATCAAACCGCTGGCGGAAGCTTACAGTAGTATAAGTTACATCAGGTCATTCCTCAACCATCTCCAGCTCACACAGTATACCTAATCAACATGAAACTCTTTTCAGAACATCAAAACCTATAAATAAGTCCACCATTGACGTCAAGCCGGCCACCCGTGCCGATCAAGCCTCACTCGCCTATGATCAAAGGTGATACCGCGTCGCTTGATGTCAATCGGCGCCCGGCGGCCATCTTGGGATATTTCTGGTCGGTTGACTTGTGTGTATGAGTACTTTAAATGAGTTGTAGTTTTGTGCTGGTTAATATGTTAGCGTGGATTGCATGGATAAGCTGTGGGGTAGCCAACATTAGATCTGATTTTTAATTTATAAGTTGTTGATCATGTGATTCGAAACTGTGCAGTAGTTCCTGATATTAGTGTTCAAGCAAACAAACAAACTCTTCAGCTTTATAATGAAGGCTTCCGCCATCGGTTACACCTGCGTCCCGTAGGAACAACTACGCGCACCCGGATAAAAACTAGCCTACAGCCTACTATTTTTTCAAACCGGACCAGAAGTTACCGGACATTAGCGCGTTCAACTAAAAAAACAAAGTAACTCTTCTGGTTTAAAATATTAGTCTTTCTAATTTTTTTTTTCGTTATAATTCTCTCATAGCTTGGGGGAGGCCTTTGCCCAGCAGTGGGACAGTATAGGTTAAAAAAAAGAAATCATAGCATGATTTTTGACATTCTTATACATTATCTGTAAATGGTTATAAGTTAGGTACATTTTGTACAAAAAGTTTACTCATTTATTTTCCTTTAAAACTGAATTCCACTTAAATATAATATACCACTTAAATGTCCCAAAACACTTTCCCCCTACAAAAAAAATAATATTTCGAAACTCTCACCTTCACTCGTCCCCTCCACCATAAAAAGCCCATAAATTTAACATAACTATGTAAGTATTACCGTCTATTTGTTCGTCCGACAGGAGAACGCACTAAGCATGATTAGCAATATGAATAAGAAATACAGTTTTTATTGCTATGATAAAAACTATAGGAGCTTTGTTATTTTCATGGGTTTTTTGATGATATGGGATGGTAATGAGATACCTTTCATCCATATTAATATCATAAAGCTAGAATATTTTGTTTCTCATCTGTGTGTAGGTATATGCCCTGGAGTAGGACATAAATATAATGATGATTAGGATAATATTATAACAATGAACATCGGAGGGTCTTAGAGCCAAGGGGCGGGTGTTTCGCGCTAGTTACTGTGGCTCTGGCACACAAAGACCTAAAGAAGGAACATAGTGGGTTTTAGTCAGTAAGAGTCTGACACTCCCTCCAACTGCACCATCAGCGGAAGTCATTTGGAGATTTCCCACGAAAAAAACACTAACTTGCCGGGGCTGCAGGTTGTTCGCAAGAGTTTCCGTGACCATGGCACACAAAGACCTCCAGAAGGAACATAGTGGGTTTTAGTCAGTAAGTTACTGACCCTCCCTCCAGCTGCACCCTCAGCGGGCTTATTTGATGATCTCCCATAGAATAAAAAAATATATATAATTTATACCTAACAATGAAGTTTTAAGACTACAAAAATATAATTTTACCCATTTTATACTCGCTTTTTGCCAAAGCCTTGAAGCTGTTGGCTTTGAAGTGATACCCAAGTGCGAGCTAGTGAATTCAAAAACAAATGAACATCACTCTTTTCAGACATACAGCGATAGTCTTTGACTCGTCTCTCGGAAATAAAGCGAGGTGCGCTGTACGGCGATGCGGAAAAGCGCTTTGTTTTAGAACATTTTTCATTGAAAGCGCTTGAAGATACTTTTTGTTTTTTCCTTACCAGTGCTTCTTATTGTCCCATTGCAGGGCACAGTGCGATTGGTAGTAGTGAAGTTCTATGTTAAAGTATGAACTTCTTTTCTAAAAAAAAACTAAGCAAAATCAGCAGTTTTTTTTTCTATTTTCCTACTGCAGAGCACAGATCTTCTTCTCATACCGAAAAGGAATGAGCGTTAATCACCACACTTGCTCAATGCGCGTTGGTGATTTCAGACGTTATAATCTAGGTACTTCTTCAAGATGTTTTCCTTCACCTTTATTTCACCTTTTCATTGGTGTCCAAGATATACTTATAAGTACATGTTACTTAGAAGAGAATATATTCTTCGAATTCCAAAATTACAGAAGAGATTACATACCTTTATCACTTAATTTATTTAAATTAAGATTTAATTATACATAATATGGCTACACTTCTGCGCAAAGTGTGATTGTGTATTCAATACACATACAATCGAAATGCAAACCTCTTATTCGGAAGTCGGTTAAAAAAAAGTTAGATCATGTGCATATTTCATCATCAGTATCACACATTATAAAATCGATATTAGTATCTTATAGAAAGATAATCAAGATAATATTGCTATGCATAACACATATGCCTTGAAAGCACCCAGAAAAATCAAGCGAATGTTAAAAATAGAAAATTGTATATTGTTTTTCGTATGTATGTATGTATGTATGTATGACTTACCCAAACACGCCCACAGCTACAGCGGCTTCTCTGAGCGCTCGTTCCTGATCCATATCCCTCAAAGCTTCAGGTCGGATGGTGGCCGTGTTCCGAGGCTGGCGTTCGTTCTGCACAGCTGTTGAAGAAGGATTTAGTATAAAACGTGGATCTGTTGGAGCGGAAGACGCAGCGTGGGCAGGCCCCCCACTAGGTGGTCGGACGATCTAGTCAAGGTTGCCGGGAAGCAATGGATGCGGGTTGCTGAAGATCGCGCAAGGTGGCGAGCCTTGGGGGAGGCCTTTGTCCAGCAGTGGACGTCTATCGTTGAAACGACGACTGTCGGAGCGCCTAATCTACACTTCATAGCAACATATTTCTGACAGCTTAATTCATCATCTCCCGAGCCTTTTCCCAACTATGTTGGGGTCGGCTTCCAGTCTAACCGGATTCAGCTGAGTATCAGTGTTTTACAAGGAGCGACTGCCTATCTGACCTCCTCAACCCAGTTACCCGGGCAACCCAATACCCCTTGGTTAGACTGGCGTCAGACTTACTGGCTTCTGACTACCCGTAACGACTGCCAAGGATGTTCAATGACAGCCGGGACCTACAGTTTAACGTGCCATCCGAAACACAGTCATTGGATTCCAAGATATACTTAGAAAGTACATACAAACTTATAAAAGTTGCATTGGTACTTGCCCGACCTGGAATCGAACCCACGCCCTCACACTTGAGAGGTTGGCTCTTTAACCACTAGGCCACCACGACTTTTTTTATTTTTTTTTCTGACAGCTTAATTATTCTGTACTTAATTAACGTAGGCATCTTTTCGTACACAAAGATTAAGTTTCAGTCAGTAAGAGTCTGACACTCCCTCCAGCTGCACCCTCAGCGGGAGAGGTCATTTGATTTCCCACGCAAAAAGAGAAGATGCTGTCGACGTTACTCGTTTAATGTAACTCGCTCTGTTAACACTGGTTAACACCCAAATAATATTTTTTCTTGCACAAAGTATTTCAGCGGTTCTATTAAGCATATACCTGATTATCTACAGAAATAAAGCCTTTTGGCCTTTATAAACGAACGCTAAGAAGAATCTTGGTTTGAAGGATTTTATGTAGGTATGTTGTAAGAGTGTAAGTAAGTAGTCGTAAAATTCGTACATTTTGCAAATTAGTTTATTACTAGCGACCCGCCCCGGCTTCGCACGGGTGCAATGCTGATACTAAAATTATACATATAAACCTTCCTCTTGAATCACTCTATCTATTAAAGAAAACCGCATCAAAATCCGTTGCGTAGTTTCAAAGATTTAAGCATACAAAGGGACATAGGGACAGAGAAAGCGACTTTGTTTTATACTATGTAGTGATACGTATAGAAATTATTGTTCTAAAGAAAACTCGTAAGTTTATTTGAAAGAAATAAATAACACGCCTTGAGTGATTGTGGTAACTCTCTCCTGAGTTTTTCTTTCGAAGATTTTTTTCTGATATGGTTGAAAAAATAATAGCTTTTTACTATGTTGATTTAAAACTTTTCAAGGTTAAAAATATACGTCGAAAGCTTTGCAGTTTTCTATACAAATAAAATACGCAAAGTAAGTACATATTACATATGTACATAGCGTGCTACCTACTCCATCAAATCGGCTACACAAGTTATGATTGATAGTGGGATCTATAAAAGCCGGGGACACACACGCGGGCTGCAAAATAAAAGACTTTCTCGACTTCGCCTCCCTGGTGCAGGGTTGTCACGCAAGATAGATGCAGCGGCTGAAAATAATTTGAAAGTTTCGCATCATAGAAAAGCGCTAGAATTTGAATACATGAGCGAATTGTAGCAAACGCGCTTTTAAAATAATTATTATATGATAATATTTATTATTTGAGGATAGATGTTTCATTTCTGATGAAGATTTTACAATGGTCTAACTAAAACAGAAAGAATTTTTAAAAAATATGTCCAGTAGTTCCTGGAGGAAGCGTGTCAAGCAAACAAACAAACTACCTCTTCAGCTTTATAATGAAGGGTAGACTTTGGTAATTTTGATTCGCAAGCATTTGCGCAGACATAGGTGCAGTCTTTATTCCGTCATTCTCCTAGCCCAATAGGTAGCAGTCAGGTCTAGGTCAGCAATCCGAAACGACTGGAGAGAGATCAGGCGAAAAAGCGGCATTTTCGTGGACTCCGATCTGAATCACCAAGACAGCAACATCCAGACTCCGGGCTACGTGAATTGAACCAGAGACCCCGTGCTCAGCAGTGTCATGCGACTAATAGACCAACGAGGCACACTATTACTACTAGAACATTTTTATTGGTTCCACCCTGGTTGGAACCTACATACTCACGAAGTAAACCTGAACATTTTAACAGTCCAGTTAGAACGACACAACGATCTCCGTAACTTATTTTTGACAGCCCTATGTCATTTTCATGTGACGGTAGTGCTGTGAGCGAAAACAGAGTAACTTGTATAATACAATATACGACTATTGTGTCGCGACAATTATGTCGCCAGCGATAATTTGTCGCAAGTCTTATGTTGAGTTAGTAATATTGTTCTTGGAAAGAAACAACTTTTGCTGGGAGTTTTTTTTTTGTTATTTAATTTTGCATGAGAACTTCAATACCTGATTATAACTAAAATAGTTATAGTTTGTCTACACTCATAATACTATAGAAGAAGAAAATACTACTATAGAACAATTAAAATGATCCTCAAATGTGATAGAATTTCCACAAATTGAACTCACATAATCATTTAGTAATTCAACATGTTAATGAGTGAAATGCGAAACTTTATTGTAGAATTGAATAATAAATGAAAAAAGAAACATTTTATTGACTTGATGTACATCGTTTGATTCTTCATTTAACGTATTTCTCTAAATTTAAAAAGTTATATTTTCCAAAGCTGACGAACAGACAAACAAACGTAACCATTGACAATATAAGTTTAAACTTATCAACTATTAACTCAAACCCCCGACGTTCCGTCGCGTCGTCGACAATAACAAAATAAATCGTAAAAAAAATCTGCAATAAAAATGTCAGATACCGTCTCCTGACGGTGGAGGGTGGCGCGTCTGATTTTATTGCCCCATAGCTTGAACTGAGAGACTAGAGGGTGGGGATGGGTTGGCTCAAAACTCAATTGAGTGATATTACATATAAAGTAAAGGGATAAATGTGATAATTTTGGATGATTTGCTGTTTCAAGCAAGAAAATAATCTTTTTTATATTTTTAATTAATTTTTTTTTTAAACTTTGTGTTTTGCGTGATATCATAAGGTGGAGGCTATATAATTACGATAATGTTATATGATTTTGGTATTCCAAGCAAATAATCATTTTTTACTATATTTTTTTTAAGCGACTTCTAAAAAAAGTAGGTAGCTTCTTAGTTTGACCTGCAAGTATGTATGTTTGTCCGCAGTTTAAAAAAATATTAAGTAATTATATTTGAATGTTCATAATCTGTGATTGATGGAATTTTTTAAGTAACAAATTAATTTTTATCTATACATTATAGGTAATACGTCGTAGTAGTATATATTGTACAAATTTAAAGACTCGGTGAATGCAATGTCATGTTTATATGAATCGCAAACATAATTCACCGAAATTACACAAAAATTAGAATAATCCTTGCAATCATTTGATATTTTGCGCATTTTTTTTCAGTTTTTTGTGGCGTGGACTTATTTAAAAAACGTGAAGGTATCGTTCCCGTATGCAGAAAGTAAAGAAATCTACCATTCAATAGTTTTACGCATTCTGCTTATCCAATTTCACAGCAAGCTTGAAGATATAACTAAAGCTATGCAACTAGACCAACTGAATCCTGAACACGAATTAATGTTCACACACACATGCATACAAACGCACGCATACAACCACTAACCCCCACTACACCTACACTATAAATCAAATCGCCCCTCCCACATCCGGCCGCAGCCATCTTTGAGATCTCACTTCCGGTGTCGCGTTGGAACGAGACAGGGATACTATAGTTTTGTACGAGTGGAAAAGGGATAGCTAGATGTTTGTGATTTTTGATTTATATTCGAATATGTTGATTGTATATGATGTTTGTGCAAAGCTTTGTAAAAGCTCTCGAATGGGATCATTGAGCAGAATTCATTCAGTTTTGCTGTGATGATGAATTCGTTTTTTATATATAGTATTATTATAATTTGCTTTACGTTATTTTATTCAAACTTATCGCCTTCATTACGATTGGGGGTTGAGCAAAAATGTTGTGTTTTAGACAAAATAATCTTATACTTTATTCTCATCATTATAAATACATACATATTATAAAATCTATACTAATGAAAGGAAAAATATACAGACTATATTTACAAACTTAATAAAACTATATAATATAACTATATAATCTTATTTAATTTTTAGGTTAAAGATTTGAACTAACGTCATGTTAGTTTATTTTCAGAGAAAACACTGAAACAATTTCATGATTAATTCGTATGAGAACTAATCTTTACATTATTCCATTGTTGGGGACTATAAGCTTAGAAAAAAGGCTCTGATAAACAGACTAGTTTTAGGGTTTGTTTGAATATTTAATAAAAAATTAATCGTACAAGGTCTTATGGTTTGTACCTTTATTAGTTTGTATAGTAAATAGGTAATAATTTATAGGCACGTGGGCTTAAAAATATTTACGTATACATTATGTATTAAATAATATGGAGCGACTGCTTATGTGACCTCGTCAACCTAGTTACCTGGGAAACACGATACCCCTTCGTAAGGCTTGTTGTCAACTTCTGATTATCCGAAACGACTGTCCAACATGTAAAAATGACAGCCGAGACCAACAAATTTAACGTGCCTTCCGTAACAAGGAGGAAGTTGTTAGACAAGATGGTCACCCATCCAAGGAGCGACCGTGCCAAGCGTTGCTTAACTTTATGTTCGATCGACCGTGCGGCTGCTACCACGAGCTTCCATTGTCAAATAAAAAATATGCAATAAAAACAAATAGGGCAATAATCCACTACACATTTGCGAAGAACAATCATAATTTAAAAATAAAATCATAAGGATCAGGTGCGCACACCAACCCTTAAAGCGAAACGAACCAATAAAAATATACCCATCTCCCTCCCTCTTGCACAAAGTCATATATTACCATTTCACTTATAAACGACTTCTGTCAAACCAGCGACTTAATGGTTATTGATTTCGATTTAATGGCGAAGGGATTTGAACTGTATTTTTATGGAGAGTAGGATCAATTTCGTTTGTATGGTTTTTTATGTAGCCAATGGAACATGGACTTGTAGGGATGGGGCCCTTAATATAGCGATAATGTTTGGAACGTGACGGCTTTGCTTTGCATAGAAAAGTTCTTGTAAATCAGGAACAATGAACAGAGGAGATATTAAATAGACAGCTTAGCAGCAACAAATAAAAATGTTTTCCTGTTTTGAATAGACACAATCTTTGGAAAACATCTTTTAGCATCCATTTTTTTAGTAAAGATTTAACTATCAAACTAAGCTGTTGACCGGACTTATCTAGGTTACATTGTTAACTTTTACTTTAAATGAAAAACCTACAGTTATAATTTGTATGGCTTGTTACTAATCAAATTGTTTCACGTTATTCTGAAGGAGGTAGTAGGAAGGCAGTAGCGACCAATACCTACATAGAGCTCGCTTAATATTGCCCCTTTCCTTTTTATCTTGTTTCCGCCAGCACACCTTCACGCATCCGGATAAAAAATAGCCTTCTTGAGTCAATGCACTATACCTACTAGTACTAATTAAAAAAAAAAGTCGTGGTTGCCTAGTGGTTAAAGCACCAGCCTTTCGAGTAAGAGGGTGCGGGTACGATTCCAGGTCAGGCAAGTACCAATTTAACTTTTCTAATTTATACGTAATTTCTAAGTTTATCTTGGACACCAATGACTGATTAAAGGTGAAGGAAAACATCTTGAGAAAACCTGAAAACTATAAAGTCTGAAATCACCAACCCGCATTGAGCAAGCGTGGTGATTAACGCTCAATCCTTCTCCGTGGGAGAGGAGGCCTGTGCCCAGCAGTGGGTCGATAAAAAGGCTGATGATGATGAATACTAATTGAAATATTATCAATTTTTCAATTTAGAGCTTTTTTTTCGCAGGAAATCATCAGCTGACCCTTCCGGCTGAGGAGTGTCAGGACCAGTAGATAGTTCTTGAGATTAGTGCGTTCAATTGCGTTAATATTAGTTCCGATGACTTCAAACAAATACGATTATTCCTACTTCAGCTTAAATCCTTGCTTAGCAAATCGCTGTTTCCCAAGCCACACCTTGGGCCTTTTGAATTTGGACTCCCACTTTAAAAGTTAGAAATTCGAGCCAAACACTCGTTTCTCATCAGCCATTACAATTTAATCCGTACCCTTTACCAATTTGAGTTGAAATTCGTTTGTAAAATTTAGAGGACTTGTGACCTTCTGAGTTCGGTAGAATATTAATACAGGGTTGGATTTAGGGTTTTATGGGCGGATTAAAATCGCATTAATCAGTGTCTGTTACTGCAGATTTAACTCTCGGTATAAACAGTTAAGTGTTAGGGTACGATGGATTCAGAGGACTGGCGCGGGCAGCGATGTTTTATAGGCTAAATGTATCATAGGCTGTATCGTCATTAATCTGTGGCGACTTAGCTGGTGTGGTTGCTAAATGGATTGACAAAGTTGGATACATTTTTAATAACATAAAATGTGGGTGTTACATACGGCGGACTAACGGACAGACAGACATGACGAAGCTATAAGGGTTTCATTGCCTATGGATACCTTAAAATTGAGCCATGTCACGTATTTATCACGAAAGATTCTTTGATATTTTTACTCTCGTAGATCGATATAATCGAATGTAAAGAAAATAGACCCAAAGCCCCAATATTTAAACATTGCCGTTCAATATGGCAATACTGCCAGGGTACGCTGCTGGGTGATAGGTGACAGCGATGAAGACCAAATAATTAAATCATCAAAGTAAATTTCCTACACAATACTACTAAAACACTTTTGACTGCGACACTCCACCGTAATACCGAGCTTACAGTCGCGCGCAGTACTACAGCCGGGGATTAAGGCAGAAAATCACCGCTATTAGCATTTAATTTTACAAATGAATCTTTAATTCGCTGCCTTCTACTCTCTTTTGCCTCCGAGTCAGGACGTCGAAGATGTTATTTATTTTGTTTTCCTAGATTTTTGGAATTAAATGGTCAAATAAACATAAGTTAGTATTTACATTAAAGTATGGTCATGAAATGGTCTACCTACGTAGATAGTCACATAAAGCCACGTAACGAAAGGTTTATAAATAAATACAGCACTGTACGTTAACCATATAATCTAAGATAGAACTAGTCATCCCCACAATATGTACTCAATGAATATTTAAAAACAATCATATTGCGCAAATTAAAATCCAAGACTGAACCCTAAAGACTGAACCAAAGCAAATACTAAAAGTAACACAAAAAAATACGAAACAAAATTAAGAAAACAAAACCAATCACAACTCAGAAACATAAACTTAATAAAAGCCAGAAACATCCATTACAAAATTACCATAACGCATGAACAACGAACAATGAAAATGTGATCCAATTTGCGAGAGAAAAGAAAGTGTCAAAAAGATAAAGGTAGTAACGAGGGCCCAAGCGTTGTGCCCTGGGGCAGCACCCAGACGGGAACGCCTTTATCACTTTAAGCTTTGTATTATTTTGGTCTTTGGGACCCCCGGCATGAAAAGGAAAGTGTAATTTCGTTACGCTTTGAGATGTCGACGCGACAATCTAATTATTTTCGGATGGTGTACTAGGTTCACCTTGTCAAAAGCCTCACAGTGTTCTACGGCATGATTTAATTAATGAGTGTTGGTTTAATTTTCAAGTTTAATTGTGATAGCATTGTTTAAAGTTTATGTTATAATTAAGTCATAAATAAATGCCTAAGTTTTCGTCTAGATAGTTAAATATATGAATGTATTTATACGAACTGTATCTTGAGATGATTCCATGCAGATCTGGGAATAAAAGAAAAAAATGATTGTATCAGTTGCTCATCTTCATCTCAGATTGTTAGAGTTGATCAAAGATAATTTGCACTACACTTTTCTGTACAAAATATGCTAGTGTTTGTTTGTTTCGAATCTTGCAATATTTAACTTTGAGTAATTTTATGCTTCTTGGAAAAGTAAAAAATAATTACGACTTGGCGGGGACATTGCCGTGCCCTCCGATTGAATGTATTATTGTCGTGTATTCGATAATTATTATATTGTTAATAACAACTCCTACTTAAAAGAAATATGTAATATTGTTTTATTACTATTAGCAAACCTAAATGCATCAACACTCTAAATTATTATTAAATGCATTTCACGCGGTTAAACATCCCACTTTATAATGAAGGGTGCTCATTTGAATGTGAGCGCGGACGCCTGAGGGCGATAGCTTTGTAGTTTTTGCTTAATTATCTGCTTGCGGATTCCCACTCATTAAAATGTGGGTGTATACTGAGTTTCGCCTTATTAGATTCAGCTTTAGGGCATTACGTGATCTGTGAATGGTTCTGATTCTATGCTTCAGTTTTGCGGTTGTTATTGTCATTGTTATTGTGTGAATGTTTTACATTTATTATTTTGTTTCCGATTGATTGATATACTCTGCGAAATAAACCTGAGTTCATTTTGGCGAATAATAGGATTGTTTTGGGATAACAATATATTTTATAGGAATACTGTTTGACTAAAATTATACCCTATAAAATATACAGTGTGTACCAAATAGTAAATGGCATAGTGCGGCTACAAATATGAAGGATAATTTTAAGCCTCATCGTCAGTCGCTTGAAAACTTTCGACGCTTCTCGAGAGGAATCATTCAAGCGTACAGATTCAACGAAGAACACCTACTGTACGGTATATACATATTTGTAAAAATAACGAAGTAGTATTTTTATTACTAGACTTAATTTTTCGACACTATATATATTATTAAAGCGTTTATTAGGACCAATAGGACCAATAGCGTTTATTAGGACCAATTTGAGTTAAGTAAGTCTACATAATCAATTTTAAAGATAGGATAAAAAATAAACACTTGATAATTTCACAACAGCCAAAGCATTACATGTCACTTTCCCTAGTTCGTATAATATCGTAGCAATATGAATTGGCGACAGAGCTCATTGTATTGTAACAAGGAGCAGACGTTACAATAGAACATATAGCCGGAGGGTGGAGGGGTGGTGATAATGTGTGAACTAATTTGAAGAAAGGGTTTAGTGGTTAAATCTGAGTAATAACTGACTAATCTTGAAATATAACAGAATGTGTGTGTGTGTTTGTGTATATTTGTAAATTTTTGAGTGACAGTGAAAATGATCTATACTAGTTTTATGAAGCATAAGAGTTACTTTGTTTGCTTGAACGCGCCAATCTTAGGAACTACTGTTCCGACTTAAAAACAAATCTTTCAATGTTGGATAGCTTATCGTTGATCAAGAACGGCTATGGGTTACTTTTATCTGGGTGTATGAACTGCAGGCTGAACCTAATAGCAAATGTACGGGTTGAAGTACATAACAAAATTTGCACCCGTTTTTCATTTAAAATTTCATCAATTTCATTTATAAATAATTAAAATATTGAATAATAAGTAATCAATAAATTCGTGATGGACAAGTCAATAATATATTTTGCCAGGAAGCTACGTAATGAAGTCAACGTGGCATCGGCCAGCAAGTAGTGGAGTAAAAGGGGAAAATTAAAAAAAGAAGCGATACTTCAGATTCAAATTAAAGCAACAAACATTATTAAAAATACTTAAGAAACAACACAACCTGATAAAGAAGACGCAACACATCTAATCCCTTCTAACGACTTTACGCATGTCAAATCCTTTACTCCAATTACATATTCAAAAAACACAGCATTTAAATTTTTACACCACACCCATTCATCCGGATTAAACTAACAATCGTATGCACGACTTAGTTCGTAGAATAAAAACTATACTTTTAGCTTTGGTTAAGCCATAATTTGTATACCAGGCGGCAGAGGCACGTGGCGACACGTGGTCTGAAAGATTGTGTCTATTAAACAACCCTTCCTGCTTTGGTGTTTAAAATTCTTTGAGGGATGGTTATATTTTGAGCTTCATTTCTTTCGTGTGTAACTGTTTAGTGTTTTATCATGTTTTCTTTGGTTTATACATGAAATACTTTAGACTTAGAGACTGTTTCACCCCCTACGAAAGTACCAGTTAGTTTATTTGGTAGATAATTTCATACAAATTCTGCTCCATTTTTTAATTTATTCCATAGATCAACGTGAAACTGGCCTTTGGTAGGTGCAGTAGAGACATTGATAACACTGAACCTCTCTTTGATACCTAGACCGCTGTTTGACATTGATCATTTTTTAAATTTTAAGTATGTATCATTTGGACATTTAGTAATACCCACACCTACAATAATTGTAATCATTAACAGTGACATTAATTATAAAAAATAAAAACATATATTATGATGTATGTATTATGATGTATGAGCCCAACATTAGAACCGCAACAAAAATAATTGCTTAAGCACCATGTCCAAAAATTAGCCGTACCTAAAATATAATCAAATAATTCGCAAACCCTATTACCGTTCAAATTCCAACCTTAATACTCTCTCAATAGAGTGCTTTATCCAGTAACAACGAAACACAAGGGTGGGCTGTCTATATGAATATCTTCACGCCTAATTGAGTTGTATGCGTGCGACAGGGCGCGTACAACAGATCTGCTAGCTTTTTATAGCAATATGAAATGTTATGACATGTTTGGACTTGTGGGAACTGGTGTTTACTTGTGTAATCTGCTTTGGCAAATATTGGCTTTGATTGCTATTCAGCGTGTGGGAAGCTGATTTTTTCATTTTTGGGTGAGAGAAATATTGATAGTGACATGGTAAAGAGAAAAGGTAGTTATAAGCTTTTGAGCCGGGGAAACTAGGTTGAAGAGGTCATATAAAACACTGTTACTCAGCTGCATCCGATCGGCTGGAACCTGATCCCAACATAGGTATGAAAAGGCGGATGATATCAGTATAACCACAGTGGGTCCGATACCTTAAAATATGTCAGATGGGGATAACAATGATAGAAGTGGGGGATAGGATATTAAATTAAAGCAAGGATATGTTTATAAAGCAGATCTTATTAATTACTGCCAACAAAGCGAATTTAGATAGCACCGTCAAAAACACAATTTTCAAACCTTCTAAGGAGTCAATGCGCATTTAGTTGTAAAGTAATTTATTGATCAGACGCCGCGTCAAATGAACCAAGCGTGTTAATTATGTGGCAAAGGTAAATAAGGTTAATGTTTGTTTTTGTGTATATAGACGATCGTCTATTTGTTTCTAACGATTAATTTCAGTGTGAATAAACTGCTTCGAATGTCACATAATATGATGAACCACCGTTACACATTTTCTTTGATTAACTCTTACAATCCAGATTTGAAAAACATCTTTTACAATCATATTTTCTTTTCCACCGTGTATTTTGAAACCCACTTCTCTAATTTTATTACGCACATTTAAATACTTTTTATTTATATCAACACGTATTGAGTTCAATTTTTCTTTTTGCGTTGGGATGTTAAGAATCCCGTCAAAACATATCTTATTTTTATGTTTTTATAGGCCAAATGCTTAAACATCCAATAAGCCATAACGAATTTCAATATTCTATTTTCTTCAAAAACAGGATAAACTTTCGGTACTAATATTTCAGCACTTATAGAGTTACACAGTTATAGAGATTTTTCAAAACAAACTCACCATCTTTGTTCATGCCCATAGCGAGACACTTCTTCAGCCTGCATGCCTGACACTGATTCCTGTGCGCTTTGTCCACCACGCAGCGCCCGGTGCCTGCTTGACATCTGCAATCAAAATTATATGTTAGGAGATTTAAGTACTCTTTTTAAGAACTTTCTGTGTCGTCGTTGTCGACGATCGAAATGTATTCCACCCTGCTGCGTACGAGCGCGTTTGATATTAATATATTAAATGCACCGATCTCAATGTTAAGATATTGGTAGTGTAAAACTGTCTGATTGTGATGGTTGGTAGTGGATGTAAAATAGGGAGAAATACGAGATTCGCCCACTACATACCGGCTGGTGCCTGTTAGATATTTGCAAGCAAAATGTACGCGAGATTATTAAATGATGAAGGAGCTATATTTGTGAGGTTAAAATCACCAAGTATTGAAGAAGGAGATAGAGTGGAAGGGTGTGAGAAGTGGAAAAAATCCTGGGACACCTTTATAGATTTTGAATTAGAAGACTCCTTATTGTAATCAACTCCCTGTATGACATTCGTGTTGTCTATAATTTTGTTTGCTAACGCGAATAAATGAAATGATCACTAAATGATAGGACAAATATAGTCCATGAAAGAATTTTATGCACAATTTCAAAAATGTTAACAAAATTGATTCTAACGACATTTTGGTTGAGTCATAAGATTATAGAAATGACAAGAAACCTGGTATCTAGGAATATGTTTAATGTTTACACCAAAACCTTTTTGTAAACAGTTCAATAATTCATATACCATTAAAGCAATCAAAACATAAATCTTTTCGCCAACATAATACCTCACAATAAGAAACTATTTCATCAAAGTAAACGAATGTAAGAAACTACGCTCGAACGACACTGCAAGCTAAATCGCAATGCATCGCTTCAGATGATGACAAAATAAAACTTACATTAAAAATACAGCCAAGTGCGTTACATACCTTTATACTTTAAGGGAGCAATAAAGGACAAGTTGCAAAATAACTGTAAGCTTTTTTTGAAGACTAGCTTTCGCCAGCGGTTTTACCCACGTCCCGTGGTAACCACTCCGGGCACCCCGATAAAAAGTAGCCAAATAATTTTTCAAATCGGTCCTATAGTTCCTGACATTAGCGCGTCCAAGCAAATAAAAGACTCTCCAACTTTAAAATATTACTGTAAAGGTTATTTGTTAATCCAATGCAAAAAATTTCGTCACTGCCTTCTTTGCTATTTTATCGTCTCACAATATAAATCATTTCTTTTGAAGCATAGCGATACCCAAAATACAATTAGCTTTCCACTCGCTTCCATTACATCTCAACCTTAATATCGCCCACAAAAATCTACTACCACAGAAACTAATACAGATTAAAGATATTTCATTACCGATAATCCCTTCTGTAATAGGCTTACGGCTACGTTGACATTTGTTGCAATTCTATATAAAAGGGATATTGGGCCCAGGATCGCTCCCTGTTTCACGGCACTTTAGTTTTTGAATTACAGCGGTTGGTTAGTTGGTAGCTTAGGTTATAGGTTTTTGATGTCCTATTAGCATTATGAGCGAAGAATGTGTTTGTTAATTAAATATGATATTCCTATGAAAATAGGAGAGTAGTTTGAGCATTGGAACTTATGCCTATTATATCAAAGGCTTTGGTTAGAAATATATTTCGTGAATTGTGTGTTATTAAAAGAAACGCTTTCTTATGAAGTGACTGACTGTGTTTACCTCATTGTAATATTTTTTTAATGAATCAAACAACTGATACTTTTGAAAAATCAACGAAGCCCAAATATCATCCAACAATACAGACAAAGAAGCTCTAGAAAATCAATTTGTAAATCATAAAGCTGGTACACATGTCACACTTGACCATCTATCATAAGGGTGGCACACAATATTAATAACATTAGGACGGGTAGCGAATTAATTGAATCGCCCCTTAAGAGGGCGAGGGCCAAATGTTAAACAGTTTTTAATGCTATCTCTGTGATCTGACTTTTTTTTTGTGGATGCTAGTTGCGATATAAATTAGGAATTTTAGCACATTGTGTTAAATATTTTACGGAAGACTTTGGGGGAGGCCTTCCTCACACATTCACACAACGTCCTCTAGTCCCAAACTAAGCTGAGCTTGTACTATGGGTACTAGACAACTGATAAACATACTTATATACTTTTCTTTTGTAAATACATACATATTAAACATAGAAATGTTAAATAGAAAATTGTAAAGAAAAAATATGAAACTACTAGTCAAAGAAATAGTGGGATTTGTCTCTTTTAAAATATATTGCCAATCTTAAAAGGAATTTAACACAAATATGCTTTTAAATATTCCGATTGTGATGCGCTATACATTTTTGGATATCCTATTGCGTATTAGAAGCGACTGTCTACTTAGCAGATTTTATTTGTCATGCAAATACTCTGTAAGTCTTGATATGAAAGTAATCACAACAGTAATACAACGTCGTAGAAATGCAATTTAGTTATAATAAAAACGCTAAATTAATTTACATCGTATTTTAGTGCCCCTCGATTTGCGATGTTACGGTGAGGACGTAGTGAAAGCGCGGAAGCGATTTATCAGAGTATCATCATCATCAAAATCAACATTTTTATATTCCTATGGGCCTGTTTTAGTCTCAGTTGCCTGTATGAAAGGAATAAAGAAATAAAATAAATAAATCAATATCGTATTGTTAACAATTATAAGCATAATGCCTTGATGTTATGATGTCATTTTATTAATACTATATATGTATACTAGCGACCCGCCCCGGCTTCGCACGGGTGCAATGCGGATACTAACAGTACTTCTCCACTATTTAATGGATGTTATTATACATATAAACCTTCCTTGAACCTTGAATCACTCTATCTATTAAAAAAACCGCATCAAAATCCCTTGCGTAGTTTCAAAGATTTAAGCATACAAAGGGACATAGGGACAGAGAAAGCGACTTTGTTTTATACTATGTAGTGATTGTTAAAATTACAAACTCATCCTACTTGAATGGTAGGAACTCGTTTGCTTTTAATGTCCTTTTGAAATCAATTATCATTTCTATTTTACCAGTAAAAAATATATTTTCAAAAAGATCAATTACATATTCATTAAATCGCTCCTCTCCTCAATGTGCTTCATCTCCAACCTCGGTCACAGATGTACCAAAAATTACCGAAGCATTCTCTTCTACTGAGGATTAAGTGGGTTCAAGTGCTCAAGCATCCCTGTTCTTTCTATTGTCATTTTTGGCACAGCATCGCAGATGAGTCTGTATGTTGGAGTTCAAACATGTTGCGATTTTGGACGAAATTTTGGGATTATGATTGTTTGTATTTATTTTTGGGGGTACATGATCTTTTGTAGTGTTCTTTGAATTGATGTGTGTCTGATTAATGTATGTGTAGGGGCAAAATTATGATTACTAATTACTAACATAATACTTATAAATACACATAAACTTAATTAATTTTAAAAGCATACCCTTTCAAAAAAACTTGCGGTTATTAAATGATGGAGATATGCGCGAACGAACAAATAATCATACAACATCTACATAAAAACAGCAGTATAAATTTAAAAAAAAATGCTCACAAAATAAAAACTACTGAATCAAATTGGATGATTTTTATGGGACCAAATGGCAAATATACCGCATCATAGAATCATACTAATCGGACTGGAAACCGCGGAGTAATAGATGTATAAAAAACATACCGACCGAATTGAGGACCTTCTTCGTAAGTAAATTAAAAAGTATAATTACAGAGATTTCTTGAAAATATCAATTTTCAATTTAGTATTGTTGAAATATCATCTACCTATAATAAAGACTTGTAATATCCTTTTGTTCCATATGTCCCAAATTACTAGTTTCAAGCAATAAGTCAACATACTGACTCACTTGCTATCCGTAATAGTGTGTCACCAAATATTATAGTTTTTGGTTGTTGGCTCAAGTGGCGAACATCCGCGGTTGAACTATGTCACAGCTGTGACCTGAGACGCGACTTTCTCTTTTAGATTAGAACTATTGTTTATAATCTAATATTTGGATCATATAAAATTGATCTTTATAAGTATAGACGCCAGCACATCAGGCCACTACAATCAGTTAAATTTCCTTAATAGATTTTCAATTTTATTGCTGAAGCTTATGGTTCAAATTTGGTTGCGCAAATTTGTCAGTTTCGGATAGACTGATGTACTGGAGTCTTATTTGAATGCGCTAATAAGTAGTAGGTGTAGGTATCTCAAGTAAGTAAGTATTCGATTCTTAATGAAGTTTTTGATACTGTATCGGGAGATGTAACGCACATCTTGCTTTTTACTTGATTAACTTTGAGTTCACACAACACAGAAGACCTAAGCTCAATAATATAAAAAAACAATGAAGATATCTGCGTATCTGAAAATAAACCCGAATTCAGAAACAGTAATGATTCTGCTAATCAAATATTTATAAATACAAATTCTGCTAATAATGATGATAAAGAGATACATCATACTACAATTGCTCATTCACAACACAGAACAGTTGAGCAATCAATGTAATTCCAAAAACCCGTTCACACAGTTCCAAATAAAATACGAAATGTAACACAAATATATGACGAAACTGAAGTTTCACTTGGACTTCAAGTTATTGCAATTAATACACTCAATACATTTGTTCAAATACCACTGCTAATATTTACGTGATCTAATTTTGTAGCAACATACGTTTCAACCTGCAGGTTTTCTTTTGGTCTGTGTTTGGGTTATTTCTCAATCATGTTTTAAGTGGTAGTTAAATTTTCATTTTCAGAACATCTAGCTACTACAATCTGACCCTTGTATCTATCCCTTAACTAATGTTCAACTTTATCGTTGAAGTGTATGGTTCAAAGTTGATTGAGAAAATTTTATAGTTTCAGGTAGCTTGGTGTACATTTATCATTTTTTATTAAAAATCTACATTCAACCCTTTGTTTGTCCGAAGTAGTAAGTTTGTTTTAAGAGAGACCGAGACAATTTATTTTGTCTTCATAAACGAAAGATTCACTGCAAGATAAGGAATTTTCTTCACCGTTTTGAGACAACGTTCTATAGTAGATGTAGATTTTCTCAACTCTATAACTAACCTGTATATAAGTTTCCTCCGTACGGATCTCTTGAAAAATCCGCTGCATCCGTTGCAAGCGAGGATGCCGTAGTGTTTACCAGAGCTCGTGTCTCCGCACACCACGCAGATCAATCCTACAACAAAGAAATCAGTGACCAGTTTTAAACATTTAGAAATAAGTACATAATTGTGACGACTCCAGTTGATAATTTTCTTAACGTGATTTTATCTAGAGTATAATATGAAGCATGGGAGTATATTGTATATAATTTGTGGTGTTTCCTTTTATACATTATGAGATATATGTACGGCCAGTTTCACAGGTTGCTGATAAGTTCCAGATGGTTTATCTGGCAGATAATTTCATATGAAGGGCGGGAGTTTTTGGGGCTGTCTTGTAGAATTGACCTTCGAAAAGTGCTGATTTTCAGGCTACTTTGAATAAATGACTTTTTATCTTTAAACAAATTCTGTTCCATATTTTTATTTATCTGGCAGATAATGGCTATCCGCAACCTGTGAAATCGGCCGATATAATGTTTTTAACAATCCTCTCTTCAGCGACCATCATCACAGAATCATTCCAGTGTTATAATACTCCTAACACGATGCTTACTTATCTTATATAAGTTTTTGGTCTTATTTCAAGTTATTTTGATCATAAGGGATACTTCTTTATCAGCTGACTTCCCTTGATGTTTCAATTTTGTATCATCGTCATTTATTTTAAACTTAAAACATTATCTCATACTAGAGTCTACAATATTGTTATTGTTGTAAATATTGTTGTATTGGTCATTAACATTTGAATTACTTACTACGATATTGCTACCATGTACATTTTTAATGAGTTCTCGATAACTCGGCTCTATTGCAAGCGCCATGATCATGGAGTCACTAAAAAGTACACGGTAGCAATCTCGACATAAGTAATTCAAACTACAATCTAAAATCTTAAAGGATGACTGATGCCAACCTGTCTTACCCAAATGGTTGGTCTTCTTGCTAGGTGGGTCTGGTAGCCAGGGTCTGAGCGCCGGTGGAGCGAGTGCGGCGGCTACCAACGCAGCTGATGATGGAGGCGACCAGCGAAGTGGTGATGTGTTACCGTCACCTGGTGAAGAGGAAGATGTTTTTGAGTAATTTAAAGATGAAGCCATTGAATTCAGTGAATTAATAAGGACCTATAAGGAAACGCGGCCATTTTGAAAATCTCCTGTGTATACAAATATAGTATAAGATATTTTCATAGACATTATTTAAAAATACCAGGTCAAATAAACAACATCCACATTTCAAAAATTGACAGCGAATAAAAACCATTAGCCAATATGGGTAAAGGATAGGCAAAATTAGACGGTATAAATCGATGAAATTGATCGCTTCTGCATCAACCCTGCACTTTCCGAACATATCGTACAATACTTTAATAGCATCACACTACCCTCAAAATATTTAATCTCGATAAAGCTAATAAAATAACCATTGCAAATCACACCCTTTCATTTTAATAGATTTCCACTTTCCGTATGAAGGGTCACACCCTAGATATCAAACAGAATTCAAGGGAATTTGAACTGTATATCAAGGTGCATAAAGTTGATATAAATGTGGTATGAATATATTAAGACCAAATGTGTCGGATCAATTAAGTGATTGGAGTGGTGTACAAATTGATTGTAGGGTGAGAATTTGAAGGAATTTTTGGCTAAATTCCATATGGAAGAAAGTTGTTTTGTTTGTTAATATCCTGACATGACTAACCAGACAGAATTTCTCCCAAAAGCATGTTCTATCTTTCTTCCCTAATGGATTATAAGTTGGACAGTAGTATGCATGCTTTCTAGCAACCCTTATCCAACTAGTTTATTTTAAGTCCCACGATAGTGACCACTGCTTAATAATAACTGCACTTGTTGATCGATCATCGATGGTTAAGCTACACTTGGTTATTCCATGAATGGATGTTAATCTTGACAAGACGAAGTTGTTGTAAAATTTGTGGGTCCCGGCGTCATTTGAACATCTTTGGCAGTCGCTACGTGTAACTCAGAAAATGTAATAGGTTTCGAGTTCTCTAACTACCTAATTGGGTTGAGGAGCTCAGTTAGGCATTTAATTTTGTACTATGAAAGGCACAGCTGTATCCGGTTAAGACTGGAAGGCTAGGCATATGATAGTTACCACGTGAACTGTCTATTGAAAATTTACAAGGGAACAACGCAAGAAAGATGTCAGGCATGAAATAATTAATTAAAACAATTCAAGTAAGGCTACATGAACTACAACAAATGAATACAAAAGATCACTCAATCGCGTCCCTATTCCGCAGTACAAAAATTGAATTACCAATCAGTGATAACGACAATACAACTACAATAATTGATGGAATGCAATTGAAGTGCACTGTGTTTATTTATTTACCTTTATTAAGTGTCGGGGACAGTCGACACGTAGATGAAATAGAGTTAGAAGGGGCATAGAGGTGGCCGTTTGCGTTGGACAGCAGAAATGGACGCAGATTAATAAATATGGGCGTGTAAACCTGTGCTGTGTAACTATGGACCATTTATTTGAGAACGAGATTCATTTTGGGAAAACAACACGTGCGAAATTTCACATGCAACACAGCAAAAAAGACCTTTTAGAGACAATACTAGGATCGTTGAAAATCAACAGTAAAAAAATTAGCTACCACTTCTTACAGGCTTAAATGAGAACTTATTAATATTATCACCTCATACAGAAACAAAGAAACAGCTTCACAAACACAAATATTTGACCGACGCCGCATCTATCCGTTCCCAAGTCTGTGTCAAACAAGATAATTCGTTAGGGGCGATGTCACACACACGCAGTAACTACATTTATCCCACTAGCGGGTGCTAATGCAATATTGTACGGCTCTCGTTATGCCCTCTATGCTCTTTTATTCATCAATTCTATGACTTAGTTTATTTTGTTGAGTTATTTAGGTAACTCGCAGTTGGATTTTTGGGACGTCAGCTTTTTCGCGTTGAGCAAACGTGGTGATTAACGCTCAATCCTTTTCCGTGTGAGAGGAGACCTGTGCCCACCAGTTGGACCATAAAAAGGCTGACCATGAAGCTTATGGTAAAAATTAAATTACTGAACCTATTGTTGAAGCCCGTCTGTTATACTTTGGATATAAGTAACATAATAAAATTCCAAAGATCACCATCATCATCTTTACGAGCTTTAGTTTATCTACAAAATTTATTGATGAAAGAAGATGTGTAAGATATTATAATGCACTAAAATTGATTTAAGTGTTATCTCGATTTGCTAAAGCTTCTAGCAAAAGGCTTATATTAGATTTAGCTAAGCTCATTTTTCTTAGAGCTGCATGTCATTTAGTGACCCTTCCGGCTGTGGGTTTATCTGGAAGAAGGGTAATTCTTACTCACTAAAACCCACTTTTGTTCCTTCTGGAGGTCTTTGTCTACCATAGTCGCGGTAACTCTTGCAAACAACCCCCAGCCCCGCCAAGCCTCGGCCCTACGGTGCAGCTAAGCCTAACAGTCCAATGAAAAAACCATTCCATACAAAAACACGATTTTTCCCTCCTATAGAAGTCTAGAATAGAACAAAACAGTATCTATTCTTCAATTTTAAAAGCGATGCCCCCAAATATCTATAACCTAACACACAAAATCGTAGCTACCCACGAAAGCGCACAAACGTTCCGAATCACGCCGCAGATACCAACAATATGTGAGCAATATAAAATCGATATGTGGCAAGATTGCTCCCCCGAGGTTCGTCGCACATGGGACCTGGGGTTCAAACGGTATATTGATATTATGATTTGGGTTCAACCCAGATTTCAGGGTTGAGGGAACTGTGAAAGAGTATAGTTGGGTGGTATGGGTTGATATTTTGTTAGATGATGTCCGCGTGATGCTTGGGGAAACTTGCTATGTAAATTGAGTAGCTTTTAGATCAAAAACTGCGACAGTATTGTAAGGGAGATATCGGTCAAAATAATATTTTTTACTGTAGAATATCTTGTTATATCAGGAACCTATATGACATAGAGAAAGGCGAAGCTAAAAATGCAGCCACAATTTGAAAAATCCTACTTTTTGTAATGAACATAATTATATGATACAAGTACTGACATAAAAAACTAAAAGACGTCGAAAAATTTATCCTCATCGCTGTCTACTGGGCGTGCCGTACAAGTTTTTTTTTTAATTATTCTTAGTTTGTAAGTATATACCTATAGTAGCAGTAATTTTAAGGAAGAAAATAAGCTAATTTAACACTTTCTGTTAATGAAATAGCTGCATTTTTATTGACGAAACCGATCAATCGCCGGTAAAATGATCGCTAAGTAAATCAGCATTAAAACGTTGGATACCTAATATTCTCATCCCCGAAACTCGATAACGAAACAAAAAGAAAACAGAACAAATATAATACTCAGATTTATGTCACAATACATCTACAGAAACGCTACAGAGGGCCATAAAAGAAAATTTTATAAGACACATAAAAAGTTCTCGGAAATTGGAAGTCAGCAGGATGGAGGCGCGCCTAAATCCCGGTATCAGGATAAATCAATGTTTGTTTGTGTTAGAATGCCACTTACTGCGGACAGGGAAAATGTTGAGATGGTACTTTGTGTATTTTTTTGTTAGGATGGACATATTATGGGTATATGTACTCGTAGAAAATTGTTTCGAAATGTGACGTCTTGATAGAAATAACTGAAGATCGCACTTAAATTGAAAGCTGGAAAAATTGTGTTCAAAAGACTGAAGTGTCTTTTGTTTTCAAATGAAGCAATGAATGAAATGATCTCGCTCTAAACGCCATATTTAGAACAGCTTTTATATATTATGTAATTTTATTGGCAAAAATATGATATTGATTTGATAACTTTATCGTTATCTTCACAAAACAACGCTCGTCATAAGCTTTCAAATAGACGTCGCCTTCTAGACTCAGTAACTGTGTCTAAATAGAGAATTATCTCCACCTAACCACAAAAATACTTGAAAAAAAAAACTTTACATTAAAGTCGTCTCCACAGTTTCCTTATCTCCGCCTTAGAAACTTTGTCGCTTGCCGTTTTATTTGGTTTTCTTTTGACGCGGCAGCCCTTGAGCCAGTCTGATTAATTTCACCCCCACTCTCAAGGGTTCGCGTTCACGAGTACCCGCGCCGACGGAATAACGGATTTTGTTGGTTGGCGGGAGATTGGCGGCCTTTTTTGATTCAAAAATGGAATAGCTGCCTGGCTGGTAATGTTTTATTGTATAATGAGGTTGTAGGTTGTAGCAAAGAGTTCTCATATTTACGAACTGGCAGTCAAAAACTTAATCATTGATCTTTGTGATAATGTTACTTATTTTTTTTGCATTCAGAACGAATTTAAAAGGTTTTTATTTTAACCTTATTATGATAAATTATCAAATGCAACAAATACAGAGATTATTATTCTTAATTGATTCTATGAACGATTTCTAAGAACCTTTATTGGCGATTTATATATTCACAATTACTTTAAAAAGTACCGATAAGTGTGCTCCGGACATAAGCAGTTACACTAACTTGACGCCCATCGAGGTATGGTTGGGAAATAGGAAGGCATATAAAGAAAATCTTAGTCAATTAAATAAGTAGTTTATATCGACAGAGAAATAAAAACTTGCTTCACAAAATTAAATAAGAACGGTATTATTTATATTTAACTTGCTGTCCCCAGTGGTTTCACCCGCATCTTTGGTTACTGCTCCACTCCTGTGTGTCTTAGCGTGATGGTATATAGCCTATAGCCTTCCTCGATAAATGGGCTATTTAACACTGAAAGTATTTTTCAAATCAAACCAGTAGTTTCGGATATTAGCGCGTTCAAACAAACAAACTCTTCAGCTTTATATTACTAGTAAAGATTTACACCACCATAACAATTCAAGTTACAGGAACACATTTAAGTTTTCGAGCAATATGTATACCTAAATGCAATGAGCACGTTCAGGCACAGTTTCAATATTCAGAATTTTCCATGTTTATATATTGTGATTCAGGTTTTCAAGTAATTGCTATTAAACCTAACTCTTTAGGTAGTAACAGAATCTAGGTACATATTTCATAAATTTAACACCTACACAGGCTAATAAAATCCAATCTAGGCCTTTGGAAAACAAACTAAAATCCATTAACAACAGTACAAACAAGTCCATTAGATTCCGTCGACAAAATTATCTTACACATACAGCGATAATAAAATACCCAATGTTCAAAACGAGGTGGCATTATGCGAAAATGAAATTTCAAATCCCCCCTTCGCTGTATTGGTTATTTCGTATTCAACGTGCACTCTGACCGGGTAAAGTGGCAAATCATGGAGAGGCTGAAAATCAGTCAAATAGACCCCCGAGTTACTGGCTGGCGGGGCTTGAATACTAATGTTGCCTTTGCCTGCCGAAAAAAATAGCTACAAGTATGGCCGTCGCGCGGGAAATGACGAAAAAATATCTGTTAGGTTATTTTTGTTTATGGAGCGAATAAATATGGCGTTATTTGGATGTTTGTTTTTTTTTCTGTCTAGTATTTAATTAGCTTAAAATATTTATATCATCATCAATTATATTAATCAGTCTTTTAAAAGTTCCACTGCTGAGCACAAGCCTCCTTTCACTAGGAAAAAGATTGAGCGTGAATCACTACGCTTGCTCAATGCAGGTTGGTGATTTCAAACTGTAAAATCCAGGTTTCCTCGAGATGTTTTCCTTCACCTTTAATAGATAGAAGAAAGAAATAAGAGAACTAATTGTTCTTAATCATCATCAAGAATTGAGAGGCTCCTTTTTGGGAAGTATTTACTAAAGTAGTCGGTGTTTCACCTGTAGGTGAAACACCGACTGCGGCGGCCAACAATAGTACAATACCTAGGTACAAAATATACTTATTATAATCAGGCGAGCGACCAGAGCGACTACGGTCTGGGTATGTATTACCTAAAGGCTAATTAATCAATCCATCTATTGGTGACAATTCGTGCAGTAGTTAGTAGTGAGTTTATCGTGAACAAACAGAAAGACGCGGCAGAGCACTTCGTTTTTCCATGATTAGGAAGTAGTTCCGTCGGGACGCGGGTGAAACCGTCGGTGAAGGAAGCTTGATATACCTAAATATAATGGCTGGGGCACTCTCATGCCCTCAGATCATGTTGTGATATCAAAACCCGTGCATCAGAAAATATTTTTGGGATCTTAAATAAGTGCGATATACGGCTCGCTAATGAGCTTTGACCTCTCCCGCTGTGGGTGCAACGGAAGGGACAATCTGAATTTCTCTGATTAAAACCCATCTCTGTTTTTCTGGGGCCCTCAGTTTACCAGGGCCGCGGTAACAGTCCAACAGGCCCGGATGTTTCGTGTCTGTGATTTAGCTTTTAAATGAAGGCAACACTTTTTTGGAAATCGGTAATACGACGTTCTAATACACTGAATGTGTTCTGGAATTATTTTTGCCTCTTGGAGTATAATTACACTGATTTCAATAGTTTAGGTGCTAAGATGAATCGTAGCGTAGCTTAACTCAGGTAGTCCATGAAGTTTTGCTTGGCTTAACGTCTTCCAGAGAAAACTCCTCTACTTAAAAGTGCATGTATAGAAAAAAAAACTAAGAAAATACAATTGTAAGAATAATGATGTCCAGTGTTCTCTCTAAAGAGATCAGTGAACAGCGGAAATATTATAGTGCACAACCATTTGAGAATACACAGGTGCATTCTCTATTCTCTCACTCTCATAGTTCACATGGGGCGGCAATAACGGCGGCAGTGTGTATGAAGTTGATGAAAAATAAGTAATTAGCAGTTTCTCGGTTTCTCCGGCGTCCCCGAGATTAACTTCCCGTTCTCGGATAAAACATAGCCTATGTTCACAAATTCAAATCGGTCAAGTAGTTTTGGAGACAAAATATTACCTATCCCAACAAACAAATAATAGAGTAGTAGATATAGATAACAATCATATTTACCTGTCATTCGTCCATCGGAGTGATCTTGGGTCAACTGTAGAGGAGTTTGTGCCACCTCCATTTTAAAGTCTATAGATATTATAGTAATTCACTTTTCGACACTGATTGTTTTTCGTCCTAGACTAGATGTTTCATAATTTTCCCTCAAACGTTTTGGAGCTATAGTGTAAATAATGATTAAATCATTTACAGACGCTAGCACATCAAGCTACACAAAACTGACGGTTTTTCCCAATCAACTTTGAACCATATGCTTCAGCGATAAAGTTTAAGGAAACTTGTCAGATAGTAGTAGCTTGATAGCTAGGTAAAAATTAAAAATTTGCAAAAGGACCTATGAACCTTAGATTCTAAACCATGATCGTGGTGGCCTAGTGGTAAAGCCTCTCAAGTGTAAGTGTGTAGATCAGCTCGCTTCCAGGTCAGTTAAGAAGTAATGTAACTTTTCTGAGTTATCTTGTGAAGGAAAACATCTTGAGCCTGAGTTCACCAATCTGCCTTAAGCAAGCATGGTGATAACCCTCCTCAGTATGAGAATATGACTATGCTTAGAAGTCCATTCAATCTCGAAGGTTTATATGGACCAATAATATATTTCTACAAGGATATAAAAATCACAGCTCATTAATTCAACAAGAGGTTCATAACAAAGATTAGAAACATACAAGTCTAGGCTTGTGAACAGTCAGAATCTTTTAAGATGAAGTCTGATAGAGATGTATGGAAGACAAAGACACGCTGTCGAGACTCTGATTGAAATAAAGACATGAAGATGAGGTGATGATATAAGGAATACACTTATCAAATCATCATTTGTTTGATATTTAATTTACGTCATTTGCGTAACATTGTGTTTATATTATCAAAGATCATTGATCATCGTTCGTCATTTTACGTAATTAAACGTCAGTGTGTTTTTATTAATAGGAACTTGGATATTTGTACAGTTTGTTCAGATGGTATTTTTTAATGTCCAAAGGCAGTAAATTATGTATGATTGATTAATTTTCATGGAAATGTGAAAGAAGCCGAAATTATTATCAGTAGGTACTTACATACTTAATTAGGTAGGTACATTAGATAAGAAGTACTGAAATTAAAATTAAACTAGTTGGCCCAAGAACTGTTAATATAATTTTAAATAAAGATGTAGTCTTCGTCAAAGGAAAACTTCACATGAAAATAAACAGAAGACGGAAGAAAATATTTTTTGATAATCTCTCGCATTTAAATAAAATTGATAATCCTAAAGTAGGAATTAAGGAATAATGGGGAAGATTGTTATGGACAGGTCCTTTTGTAAATTTATTTGTCCAGAAAATTAATAAAAAATACCATATCTATGGATTTAAAATAAAACATACAAAATTCCAAACCGTACACTCAACAAAAACCCAAGCGGATTCCCTCCAAAATTTGACAGTTAAACACGTGACGGACGTTTCACTTTTGACGTTTCAATTTTTTTTAAGCACGGACGGGCAGACCCGCGCGCGTTATGCCACGGCCGGGGAACTTTTGACGCGATATTGCCTCTGAGCTTGAAGGCGTGGCGAGGCTCCGCCCCGTTGCTTTTCGCGTCTGACTCTGTCCCCCAGACAGGGGGACACTTCGATTTTGGGTCAGCTGTTAACCGTCCGTTTTAAGCTTTAATTTGTGGCATTACGCCGCTGTTGCGTCGGCCCTGTCGTTTAGAATAATGCCGTCGTACATTTTAGCGCGGATTGAACGTTCCGTTTTCCAATTACATCGTGGAATGGTTGTTTGAATTTATACAGTAACAATTAGGTGCGGGTTCATTTATTTGTCTATTTATTTTTGGTGCGTATTGTTTATAAAATTACTGTTACGCCAAATGGGATTAAAACTTCCTTAGTATCAAAACATATATAATTTCATCTCCGTGTCGCCTCTCGTACCTACTCCATAGTCCATATTTAATGAACAGACAATATCCTAGGCGTCTCAATTTTTTTTGTCACTGAGTTTCTTTGTCATATAATCCGATTTCGATCAATCTAGCCCTCCGATCCATCTTCTGTCTCACAAAATGGTTATTTACTGGCACTTCATATTTTTAGATTTAGACATTTACTATTTCTTGCTATGTATACTTAATATTATTAAGCTGAAAAGTTTGTTTCTTTGAACTCACTTATCTCAGGAACTACTGGATTGATTTGAAGAATTCTTTCATTATGATATTTATTATCGATGTAGGGTATATAGGTATAGGTTTTTTTTTTCTAAATCCTTCGGGACGCGGGTGAAAACGCTGGCGGATGCTAGTAATATTAACTATGCAAAACTAATTATGTCTGTCTGTTAGTCTATGTATTACGCTTTCACGCCTAAACTACTAAACCGATTTAATTGAAATTTTGTACACAGACAATCTAGAGAGCCTGAGAAATCACTTAGGAAACTTTCTACCCGGTTGCAGAAAGTGGTTCTTCCTGGTCTTGGACAACGGTTGCAGAAAGTGGTTCACCCGGGACGTGGACGAAACCGGGAGGAACTAATAGTTTGATAAAGCTTAGTCACCAGGATACCTAGTGTATTAGTGCACAGAGTATTAAGACTTACTGAAGCTATATCTATTAAGTAACGTTTAGATTTAATTGAACGACTTCAAGTAAGCTTAGACAAGATAGGTTCTCGATGCCAAATGTGTGTGGTTAACGGTCTTTGGAACATATCAGATACATATACACACCTACAAAGTAGAGAGCTATAGAGTTATCTTCTACCAAAGTATGTGGACCGCCTGATACCTAGACATTTAGACATAAAAGTAGCAAAAGAGAGTCTCTTCATGACACTGAAAAGAAAATCTTAGAAATGACCGCTAAAGGAAAGATAATTCTTTTTATTTGAATATGGAAGTAGGGAGTTACGAAAGTATTATGATTAAAAAATATATATAACGACAAATTGTCCTTTCTTTCCTAAAGAGAATTATAAATCATATCATAATTTTGTAAACCTGTACTAAAGAGCTAAGGCATTTTCTATATTACATATTTTATCATAGGTACAATCTACGATTCTACATACATACATCGCTCAAATGACATTTGATATCACCCAATAAGAATACTCCTTACATTAGGCAGGGCGTGGCGTGCCGTTGCCCGCGGAAAACAACCGTCATAGACGAAAAGTCAACAGTTCCCGCGTTTTCATTGGGCGCGCCGTGATTTTGGCGCGAAAGGTAACGTCAAGATTGGGTGATTTTTGATAGGTTGGTATCGTTTTATGTAGAGGGATCTCAGGGAAATATGATATAGGTAGTTGAGAAATGTTACATACGAAATATGTAATTGCAAAGCTTTTCGTGAAAGTTAGTTTTTTTTATGAAAGGTGCTTTCAGCTAAGCAATAAATACGCTTTTATTAAACTTCAGATAGCAAAGACAAATGGGCCATAAGCTGGATAGAATAAGTAATAAGTTGATTTTCTTCTTTTTCACTTCAGTTAACAAGAAAGTAATTTCTCTCTCTCTCTACGTATACCTTAATGCAAATAAAGAGGAATATAATAAAACATTTCAAATATATTTAGTAAAGACGAAAACAATAAAAACTAAATAAGATTAAAAATTAATGATAAGATATAATGTTCTACATTGTAACAAATAACACAGCAAATCAAACCCAAGACTGTACAGTTGATGTTGGCGAGTCTTACACAGACCAAATAAAATTTCAGTATTCAATTCGCTCGAAATACGTGCCAAAGGAACCCCGAAAACTACCCACAAGTCAATCGCCAAACTGCGAGTTCTACCCCACCACCCTCCCCCCATTCACCCCACAGTTGCCCCCGAATTACCGGTCGCCCCCTAAACCGCGGTCTTCGGTGACAGTTCAATAAGGCACAGCGACCAATCGCGGCAAACGTCGCCCGGTATAAGCCAATAGGATTAACGCTATACACGTCCTTTTCTGACATCCTGCGCATTGTATATTCCCGTCTCGTTTTAACGCACGGTAGACGGATTCTTGATTCGATTTCGATTGAATTCTTTATACGAATTTTCTTTTGTTTTTCAGTCCGTTGAAAAGGCATGTCTCTGATAATATTAACTGCTTGTTTTTTTCAGTTGAATTAAATGTAAAAGGCTTTGGGTATTGGAGCAAGGACTTTTCAGGGGCGCGGATGTTATATCCATGTTTTACTGAAATAAGGTTCTAGTTTGAGTCGAAATATCTCTATTTATGATGGTATAAGTGATCAAACAATGGTATCATCAGTTATTAGCGTTTATAAGCTTGGTGTCCCACAGGTGGGCAACTAGACCAATTATTTCACAGAGATGATGAAATGGAAATTAATCACCACGCTTACTTAAGACGGACAGGGGATCAACACTTATAAATAATAGTCTTAAAGGTTAATTCCGGCACAAGAAAAAACAAAGAATTCGCTTAGTCTTCGGTATTTCAAGGGGTGTTTGAGATTTACCCACATATCTTTGCTTTAGGTAGACCTGGAGCCAGGGGTTCTTAGATATTTATGTAGACTGGTAACCAATTGATCTGTCTGTTGGTTTGAAGAACCTTTAACAATATTTTTTTAATACACAATACAAATATATAAAACAAATAATTGTATGATACCTACTGATAATTAGACAGTCGCTCCATGTAAAACACTGGCTGCATATTCTGCTGGTTAAATCTGAAAGCCGATCCCAACATAGCTTGAAGAAAAAGCTGTTTTGATGTGCTGCATCGCAAGAAAAACACTGTTTCCATAAAACAAAATGACTTATCTCCCTAATTTCTTCAGTTCTGGCTAATCATACATTGTCTTAAGAAAACTCAAAAAAGAAAACAGTACTACCGTTTCAAATCGTGCTATTTTACATTCTGCACATAGTCTGTTCGTAATTAATTCATTATTCAGTTTTTAAATTAGGCATTTCAACTGCACATCGTGCTAAGGGTAGGTATGTGTTATACAGATATTTATAATATACTATAGGTACTTAACTTTCTACCTAATTATTTTTTCCTTTCATCGCAAATAAATTGCTTAAACTTATATATTTAGACATGAGTGTAGGTTTACTATAGGTATACCTCAAATATTTATGTTATTCTTAATTAAATTACCGCCAAATTAAACTGCCCCTACTCAAACAAGTTCATTTCATCACCGTACAATGAACAATACAAAAGCATTTCCTTTTATTAGAGGCACGTCAGCAACAGTGTTTATTTTAATCATCGCGTTTTGAGCACAGATAAATTGGATAATAAGCGCCATGGGGTGCCTTCACGGGCGGCTGATGTCAGGGACAGGCATTACCCGGCTATACAGATGTCTGACTGCGCCTGTGTTTTGATGGAGCATAAAGTTTGGAGTGTGTTCTCTTTTCAAAAAAATATTAGGTACCTAAATGATAAATGATATTCATTTTGGAAATAGGTTGAACTCAACACTTTTACACGTCAACACATTTTTTATAAAAAACGAGATGAGGTCGGCATTTCCTAACTGAGAAGAAACGCCGAAACAAACTCAAGGGTCACAGTCTCTTTTAGAGTCGAGACATAAAAAGAGGTTACATACTAAAGTATGGATCAGCAATGTAGGCTTGTGTCTGAAATACTGGTACTTAGATGGACTGGTACTTACTTATTTCGTATGGAAATGATTAAGAAGCTTGAGTGCTTCACACAAAACGAGTTACCCATCTACTTATAATCTCTAAAAATCTATTCTCTTCCCCAATTCTTGTTTCTACCCACCAATTTTGTTAGAACCGACTCAGACGTACGGAGTAGTGAACCTAAATCTAAAAGTAAGTATACATTTTACTTGAGCAATCTCTCTTACATCTACCATGTAAAAATAGGTTCTTTCCTAGATCCTCACATTTGAAAGGCTGGTGCTTTAACCACTAGGCTACCATAAAACAAAAGAGTCTATCAAACAGCCCTGTTTAGGTATTTCGTCACCCGATGAACGTGGACAACCTAGCGGCCGGCACAGTACCTACATTACATAGCTCTGCCAAAGCACAGTAGACATTGCATATACAAATGAACTGATGCAATTGCACCCTGTAAGTATGTATGTCCGTAGTTACTGATCACAAAGGAATTTGTCACGCTTCGGTACGGCTTACTCGAATGTAATTGCGCTACACGTATGTAGGTAGGTAATACATGATTAATCAATTGGGCAGTTGATACGGTCATTTAGTTATTTAAAATATATTGTACTAGCTGTTGCCCGCGACGTCGTCCGCGTGGGCATTGGCCGATTAAACATTCACCACCTTCCCCCCGTACGCGATAGCGTGATAATATGTAGCATATATGTTGACCCGAACTCTTAGTTATATTCATGCCAAATTTGAAGCAAATCCATAAAGTACTTTTTGAGATTAGCCCGGACATACATACAGACAAACAGACAAAATTTTTAAAAACTATATTTTTGAATTCGATATCGATTGTAGATCACGCCCTAATTGTTCTTTTAAGAAAATATTCAATGTACAGTTTTGACTTATCTATGATTTTATTATACCTATGTATAGATTGTGATGACAAAATACTTTTTTATTTTTTATTTTAGTCCTCTCAAATGAGTGCGGGTTGTTCGCAAGAGTTTCTGCGGCCTAGCACACAAAGACCTCCAGAAGGAACAAAAGTGGGTTTTAGTCAAGTAGTAGCCGCTGCGGGAAGGAGGTTAGAGCGCGAGCGGATTTTATCACCTAGTCCTGGGAACTACTTCTCCTTTACAGATAACGCACCTGCTTATTCCGGGCAAAAAAAAAATTGTGGAACACAGTTCCCAAGAAATAGATCTGGAAGTGCCCCGAATCCGATTGTAGTAGGTACACAGGGTCCCACATCCGGTTCCGGGTTCGATTCCTTGGTCGGGCCAAAATCGCTTTACGGGGTTCTGAAACTTAAACAGCCTGGTGTCTCAGGGCTTGTTTCACCACCTATGAATAAGTTCCAGTTACTTTATTTGGTGGATAATTTCATACAAACTCTGTTCCATTTTTGACTTTATTTGGTAGATAGTGGCTATTTGGATTTTGTGAAACTGGCCCGTGTTCCCCCCGTGTCTGCGAAGTCACGATAAGCTAAGTCCCCGCTTGCTACTCAGTAGCAGTCGTTTTAACAATTAATTATTATTTATTATCAGGTGCAGCAGCACACTCGGTAAGAAGAAGAAGAACCGTGGGTAAAATAAATATCAGCCCCATTCGCCACGTATAATTTGCTACAAAGGCATAACACATTTTCTTGTCACGCCCTCTGTCGACAAAACCAAAAAACTTCAAATGCGTCGGTCACGAAATAGTGCCATCTATCGGCTACAAGCAAGTTTTACTTCATGCCTTTGTTGTCTATGAACTTTGTGCAGTATCACATAGATGGCGTAAAATATTAGCGATTAGATTATTTTAATCATAAAATGATGAATATTAATTTGAAATATTGCTTTTATGTATTGTAATCATATCAGTTAAAAATTCCTAACTTTTGTGATTGAGTAATTTCCAATTCGGAAAAGTGGAAGTTACAGTGTTGCCGTAGTAGAATTTGAAATGCTATGCAAATATTCTTGTGGGGAAAAGTTTAATTGAAACTCACCTTTGGGCCACTTTTAAAATAACTCTTTCTATAAATTGCTTTCAATGTTTTGCTTAAAAAAATAACCAAAATTTGTAATTAAGGATTTATTGGAATAGTGTATAAAAAATTTGCCAGAAAAAGGACATTTAAAATGATTAGGGCACTATATTAAAAAAGTAAAAATAACACTCAAAATTGACTTGAAAGGGCGGGAAATTTGCAAACTAAAATTACTTACCAAAAAACCTAAAATAAGAATTATTGAAAACTGAAGATTTACCACGTAAGTTTTGCAGCAAAATAACTTTAACTTATTATTTGACGAATCAAACATTATTTTGTGACTAAATAGTCGCTTCGTGACAGCAACACCGTTGCGAGTAAGCACGTATAATTTTATACACATGTAGGTCAATGGAAAAAATGGCTTAGCACCGAAGTAAGCTCATATGTATCGTGGCAAGAAGTAATTTTATAATTTAAATGGCCTTCAGTGATTTATGTCACATAGGTAACGCGTACAAAACCGTCGAAAATGAAACTGATCAGGTAAGTGAGTGTTTTCGTAGTGCCATTTTTCAATGGGTGTTGTAAATGTCTTGGACTGTCAATCTGACCTGAAATCCGGGTGATATTACACGAAATATTTATCTAAAGTGCATTATTTATCCAATGTGGACTATTATCAGTGCGAAATATGGTCTTAGTGAACGTTTGTTGTGATATTTTGTGTGTCGTGTTTCGATATTTTTTTTGATGAAGTGTAGGTAATGACATCGGGGAATGCACATAATATTTTTAGAATTATGTAGTTTGTACGTTAGAGGACAAAATAACAAGGTAACATATTATAAATATACTACTTTTATGTGTATGACGACATCTAAATGTTATGAAAGATGTACAAAATGAGGTGTTTCCTAAATGAGCAATATGCTAACACCTACCCACTTTCTATAATAATGAGTTACAACAAATACAAAACAGAACTATTTCTTAAAGCAATACAATTCTTCTTAATTGGTGTTATATCCCTTTATCATCCATTAAGAGCTTGTAATTTAGAATAATAAACTAATAGTATCAGATTCCACTAAGAAAACAATTAGAATGTCCTTGATAGAACATTTCCTAAATAACAACTCTTATTTTATTATCTGAAGCAACATCTGTGTTCATAAATATGTTTTTGTTTGTTATTTGGTGGAACTTTTGACCTATTTTGTCATGTCACCATATTTTAAGTGAAAAACAAAGCATTTGTATTTACATTTTGAATAATGTTACTAATATCAACATAAATACATATATAAATGTATGTATTCCTTTCTATTTAACCTAAGTAAACATAAAAAGGCTAGATAAATGAATAAGTTTTATTGATGTGTATGTATGGTCCATATTGGTAATACATACTTCCATATTCCATATAATATATACTTCCATAGACACCTGAAGTCTCAATTTATGTAATAGTACTTCCATCAATATGTATATTTACCATTGAAAACCATATGGCAATAGGATTCTGAAAATATGTGCGGCTGTGCTGTTGGTGTATTTCTGGTAATATTTGTTGGCAGCTAAGAGAATACTGATCATCTCCACTTAAGACCTCTTCCATAAGTTTATCTTTGATTAAGCCAATTTGATTTATCTCCAGATAAAATTTAATTCATAATAAAACATGTAATTTTTTGTATGTTAGGTTAAAAAAATCAAGCCCCTTTTTGCCAGCTTCCTATAATCAAGAAACATTTTTTTATGCTTACAGAAGGTAAGTTTTTCAAAAACTTGCCCTAAATAAGCAAAACAAAGATGTTTCTCTCCATAAAAACAGGCTTTAATGATCTAAAAACTTCTATAACTCTAATATTTGACAGGGAAATTGCTGAGTAGGGTTTCGACGATCTATGCATGGTTCAGGCTCCTCTATTGGTGTTGATTTTGAATTGGAATCGATTTGATTTTGAATTTAGAAACTTTTCATTACCAGCAGTCTGGATTTATTTATATTTGAATGATTGCAACAGGCCTTCTTCATATTGATACACACACACACATGACATATAACGGTTAATATGTAGGTGTACCGAATGTACAAATCTGGTTAACAGTAATGTAAATACATGATATTAAGCCTGAATATGTTATATTGTGTATCAGACGGGCCATTATATTATGGATATACCTTTTCTATACATAAATGTGACAGTCACGGGAAACCAGAAAGTTGACAAAAAGTCTTTACAAGGAGTATAGTGTTTCTGCCTGGGCTGCGGGGTTGTCCGCAAGAGTTACCATGGCCCTGGCAAACGGGGACCTCCTGAAGGAACAAAGTGGGCTTTAGTCAGTAAGAGTCTGACACTCCCTTCAGCTGCATCCTCAGCGGGAAAGGGTCATTTGATGATTTACCATGAAAAAAATATGAGTATAGTGTTGCTAAGGTAACTGGGTTGTGGAGGCCAGATAGGCATTTGTTCACTGTTAGATTCTTGTACTCAGCAGCATTAGCATCTGGTTACACTGGAAGCCAACCCAGATAAGTGGAGAAAACGCTAGGGAGATGATGAAGCAACAAATTAGTGTTTCTAGGGAAAGATGGCTGCTTGAACAATAATTTCGTTAGCTCTAAACATTAACATGCTTTTACTTGCAACCTGCGGTATGTCATCATAATCAAACATAAACCTACAATCATTCAGATTTGTTATCAATAATATGATAAACTTAATTCATAAACAAACAAAGTTGTAACTTGTGTATACTTGTCCATAATAACGATGATGCAACAAAGTATTGTTTGTTTATTTGAGTGTGGTTAGATTAAAACACCTGTCTGTATATCTTAAAGAGGTAATATTTCATCATCATCATCAGCCAATCGCTGTCCACTGCTGGACATAGGCCTCTCCAAGTGCACGCCACTGAGATCGATTTTCGGTAAAAGAGGTTAAATATTTATTTATCTTTTTTTGGAAAAATATTAATGTAATTTGTGGTCGTTTAAATGGAAGTTTTGGAAGAACAGAAGCTAAAAACTCCAGTTCAGAAATGTCATGTCATCAATTCTCTTTTCAACTGTATGGAAGGTCAATGACCCAATCTTGATTTTAAATGTGTATTTCATTTTTTACATAGTCCTTTAGACTTGCTAGATTTAAAAAAATAACTGAAGCTCTACACATTTAATCCTTTTTTTTTTGTTTTCTGAATAAAAAGTGGTTGAGCAGATGTATTACTACAGTTTTAGTAAGATACTGTTGATGAACTACTCGCCTGCTCAGTCCGTTTCCAATTAACTTGAAGCATTCCATATTGACTTCAAGTATTTCCCAAACCTAATATAAAATTGCCTATATCTTAAGGACACAACACACCTCAACAAGCTTGTAACATATGGCAGAGGTCAACAGAGAAATAAAAAACTAGGTGGTAATGTTGGACCTCTTATCAGTTACAAAAAAAATATCATTGATTTAGATTTCATAAAGATTTGTGGGGTTAACTAAAATCATCATACCTTTTAAGGACAATATTTCATGTTTTCCTAAATTGTTCTATACATTGAAAATCAGATATATTTCAACTTGGGATAAGCATGACATGGGATATCAATGACACCTAAGGGTCGTTTCATATCTAACGGAATATGCGTCGCGTATTATCGGTCGCGTAACGCCAGAACAGACAAATGTATAGAAAAACACTTGACTGTTCACACTCAACCGATGATACGTTAGTACGACAGATGATACGCTCGGCGTATTTTACGCCAGATATGAACCGACCCTAAAATAATTAGAACAAATCATTGTGTCGTGTTAGTAGACGCTTACCTTTAATGGTCTGATCTGGTAACAAGTCGATTACAAACTAGTTTTATTACGTGGGGTATAAAAGACCAACTGGCTATCCGCTCTTTTATGACAACACTTAAATCCATTTATCCACTGTCATAACTTACAAAGTGTCCTCTTTGACTTCAGATGAAACGTAAGAACCAGGAACAGCCTGGCTAGATCAAATTAACCATTTGCATCAAAATTCCAATTTTCTTACTAAAAAAAGTCTTGCGTTTAGTGAAAACCCAACGGGTTTCCCGCCAGACAGTCTACATTTTCCAGCCATTTGCTATCAATTGTTAGCCCAAAGCCATTAAGAAATACTAGTTGATAACCTGCTCTTGAAAGCAAACCAATGCTCACGATTGACAATGTTTGCCTTTTAAGTGACTGTAACTGTATTTTGAAAATTTTAAATGCTAGTTAGCGTCAGTTACTTAAGCTTTTGGCTATGTACCCAATATTCCTGCAGGTAATACCTCACGGTATTATATCCTACTAGCTTCAGCCATCGGTTGCAACCGCATCCCGTGGGAACAGCTTACCAAACTCGTATAAAAAGATCCTATAGGCTTCCTCGATAAATGGGCATTTAGCAAAATCGGACCAGTAGTTCCGAAAATTTCGCATTAATTAATTTCTCCACCGTCTCCTAAAATTTATATTTTCAGCGAGTCAAATGCAAACAGGCTTTCTGCTTTCATAATTGCTGTCAGTTTTTAAAGGGCCTTCTCTCGAATAAGCTCTGAGATAGGATCTTAGACGTAATTACCTAACTTGACGTTTCTGGCACACGAAGTCACAAACTTGCCTGACAACTGAGGCTAGCGTTAAGTGCAGTTTTTGTGATTTATCCACGATATTTATTTCATGACTAGCTGTTGCCCGCGACGTCGTTTGCGTGGGCATAAGGTTATTAAACATTCATCCCCCCGTGATAATATGTAGCCTATATGTTGACCCGACCTCTTAGTTATATTCATGCCAAATTTGAAGCAAATTCATGCAGTGCTTTTTGAGATTATCACGGACATACATACAGACAAACAGACAAAAATTCTAAAAACTATATTTTTGACTTTGATATCGATTATAGATCACATCCCAATTACTCTTTTAAACTCTTTTTTGTCCTGTGGTTATAGACGCAGGTGTCTAGTATATCCACAGGACAATTTGAGGGGGTCCAAATATTTTTCAACTTAAAACTTTTTACTTCGTCAGTATTATTATAGGTGTATGACATAGCGAAGTATCTAAGTTATTACTCTTTCGTTTGAGATTCTGACTTAAAAATGAACTGACTTCAAACCAATACTTTGAAGGCGAGACGAAGCTTACAAGTCTCCCAAAAGTAGGTCAACATAAAAATTTTGATCCTGTCGTTATTATCGAAGTTCTTTGGAAATGCATGTCGGGATTCTCAACCGTGTTTGACTATTATATTATTATCAGATGCCTGTACCTTACTGATTCTTAACTTTTGAAGTAAAATTGTTGTTCTATCAAACTGGAATGTTTGTCGCTTAGTCAAAATCCTTCTACTAAAAGCGTTTAATAGGCAGCCTTCAGGTGATCAATTAGTGTTTACCAAACGTTATTTTATTATGCAAATCGATACGATTTTGGACATCAGCAGTAATAAACAAAATATCATATTAAATTGTTGTTTAAAAATAAATCAACCTTGACAATTTAACGTCTTGGTCAGAATAAAGTAAGTCATCTATTTTGCTGACTCATCGTCTGCCTAGACTTTTCATTTTACATGGAGTGACTGCCTATCTGATCTGCTCAACCCAGTTACCCGGGCAACCCATTACCCCTTGGAAAGACTGGTTGTCAGATTTTCTGGCTTCCCTGTCACGCGCTAAGCATTGCTTAACCTTCTGATCGATTGACCCGTGCGGTTCTTACAAAGGCTCGAACTTAGTTGCTGACTAACAAAAAAAAATTTAATTCATTAAGTTTATTAAAAGCTTTCTTTCTACTTCTTTACAGTCGGAACACATTATGGAAGAAAATACGATCGTCCGTGATCTTATCACAAAAATCCTCGATGAGACCGGACCTTCAGAAGGGTGCAAGTAAGTCATATTTTTCATTTGATTATACGGACGCCATGACATCAAGCTACAGCTAGCAACTTTAAACCATATGCTTCAGTGATAAAGTTGAAAATCTATTAAGGACATTTCACAGATTGTAGTAGCGTGATGTACTAGTGTATGTGTGTTTAAGGCAGCATTTATGACCAAACAAGCAAAAAAACTACAGCTAGAACACAAGAAATTCCTTTGCAGTGTTTTGGCATTTTTTGCGTATCAAATTATTTTAATGACAAACATACACAGAGCATACTTTCGTAGTTCTTTCTATTTTTTTAAAAATATATAATAAGTAATTTGATATGAGTAATTTTTGATCGTTTGGTTTAAATGCGCCCTTAAGAGTTAGGTAGATAGGCTTAATTTAAAAAGGCAAAGCATTTTTTTCACTAACCCTCTTCGGGATTATTCTTGGTTTATCTCTGGAACTAGCTTCCGATAGCGATTTTATTCGTGTCCCCTCATAGAAAAGTAGCCTAAACCCTTGTTCGATCTATCTAACATTCAAATAAAGCAAGCAGTTCTTGAGATCAGCGCAGCGCTTAAAAGAAAACAAACCTCTTCACCTTTATTAGTATAGCTGATCTTATGTTGAATCAGGCCAGTAACAATACGGTTTATAATTACGCAACAGTCTACAACAGACAAAAACCGCAAAGATTTTTTTGTATCTACTCATAGTACTTTTTTTTATTTTTCGCATCATGGATTTCCCAAGATTGGGTTAGATGATGCTCATCAAAATGTAGGCCATTGTATTGCAAATATAAGGATCTTGATCTCCGTTTGCGTCAATGTAAGCGAATCTGTGTCAGACAGGAAGCGTCGTGTTATCGTATACTCCAAAGAAATTGATCTTGCGTTTCTAGTGCATAAACGGTTCGTTGCACATCCAGGCTTTAGAAGTCCAGGAAGTAAGGCTGTATCTATTTTACTTGATACTTTTATAGCGTACCCATTCAAGTTTAGTCATGGTAACTGGGTCGGTTTTTACAATTCACTCTGTCAACCAATAGATAGGTGACTACTGCAGGAATCTTAAAATTCTGTTTTCTTTGAACTATGTAAGCAGCCTTTTCCAAGATCACCCCAAGAGTTTCAGTAGATAATTATATTCCCTCAATCTGTTTATCAATATATATGTATTTATTTACAACCTTACCAATCGTCAATTCAGCTCAGAATCCCGCCATTCTCCATATTTCAAAATCCATAGAGCAACTTATTTTACTTTTAAAAACCATGATCTATGAAATTATACATACTTAGCGGTTTATTTGAAATATGACAAAATCTTACACTACTGTAATTATTTTGATCAAACATGTATGATAAAAATTATGGTGAGCCAACCAGTGTTTTAATCGACCTTCAAAAAAAATAAACACGATTTCAATGTCGCTTGTATAAACATCAGTTATTGTCATGTATCAGTCAGTGAGTTAAAAATAAAATGTAATACTAAGAAGTCTTTTGTTCAATAAATACTAATGCAGACAGCGTTGTGATGCAAATAAAACTTAATTAAATAAAACCTATCTTAGTTTTTTACGATGTCTTGTGACTGTCTTACTTCTCTTCACTCGGTATGCGTTTAGACGTATAATTATTTGGTACAAAAAGAGTATTTTTATAGTTGCGTCAGAGTATAATTGAACATGTGACGTGTGCGTTCGTCATTACATAAATGAAAATATTTAATTGATTGAAAGATGATTGTATTGAAACGGTAGAAGGGGTAGGCTTTTTAAAGAAAGGATGTGGATAACCAGTCTAGTTGTTCATGGCAGGACAAACAAACTTCACTATCACTACATAGTATAAAACAAAGTCGCTTTCTCTGTCCCTATGTCCCTTTGTATGCTTAAATCTTTGAAACTACGCCACGGATTTTGATGCGTTTTTTTTTTAATAGATAGAGTGATTCAAGAGGAAGGTTTATATGTATAATTTTAGTATCAGCATAGCACCCGTGCGAAGCCGGGGCGGGTCGCTAGTATGAACATAAAATATTGTTCCCCGCGAGATCTCGCGATGGCTGACGGGATTGCTTGCCCCAACAGCAATAAAAAGTGTCGTAGGTATATGATATTCTGATCTAGTATAACTTTTATCTACCAATTTACATTAAAATCGATTCAATAGAATTTTCGTGAAAGACTAACAAACATCCATACATACAAACATTCACGTTTTTAGATATTGAAAGTGTAAGTAATGTGATTTGAAATATTGCCTGAATTAGTAGAACATACGTTTTTAGTCAATAGGTAAACAAAAACATATTGGCTCCAGAAGGACGGCGTGACCTTAATTGCAATATCCTTCGTCAGAGGTCAAGGACGAAATACTCGTGCCCCAGATGTGTGAATGTGGACGGGGCGTAAAAGTATAATATAAGGATCATAGCAAAGCGTGTTAGATAATAGTAACTAGCTTTTGACTTTAACTTCTCAAAGCTTATTACTAATTTATCGTTCACTAGCGACCCGCCCCGGCTTCGCACGGGTGCAATGCTGATACTAAAATCCTACTACTATTATAAAGGCGAAAGTTTGTAAGTATGGATGTATGGATGTTTGTTACTCTTTCACGTAAAAACTACTGAATGGATTTGAATGAAACTTTACCACAATATAGCTTATACATCAGAATAACATATAGGCTACTTTTTATCCGGGTATGGAAAGTACTTCCCTCAGAAAGCGGGTGAAACCGCTGGCGGAAGCTAGTTATACATATAAACGTTCCTCTTGAATCACTCTATCTATTAAAAAAAACCGCATCAAAATCCGTTGCGTAGTTTCAAAGATTTAAGCATACAAAGGGACATAGGGACAGAGAAAGCGACTTTGTTTTATACTATGTAGTGATAATAAATATTATTTTAAGTAACTGAAGATACAATTTTGTATCGGAAATTTTCATCCCCATCAGGTTTTCCTTGAAAGCGAAATAAAAAAAGTGTTCTTTTTTCGCGTTAAGATTTTATTCCTGACACCTTCTACAAATACATATGATCATTCTTTCTAATATATATGATCTTTCTATCAAATCCTTTTAAGCTAGAATGTAGTGTTTCATCAGCCTGTTTTATCGTCCCCCCGCAAAACAAGGGCCTCTTCTCATACAAAGAAAGTGCGCAAATGACCATGCTTTCTCAATAGGTATGGGTTCGATTTTAGACTATATGTCACGGTTTCGTGACTGATGTCCAAGAAGCTCTGAGAATAGTTGCATGGATACATGCCTGTCCTGTAATCGAACCGGCATACTTGTACCAATATAAGAGGCAAATATATACTTGAACCATTAGAATATTACGACAATAATAACTAGATTTAAATAAAAAATTAGGTATAAAGAATCATGCAACCACAAAAACACCAAACAATACCAAAAGTGTTGACGTAATACTCCTTTTTAAGAACGACATTGTAAGGGCACCGTGACCTCTAGTTATCTCTTCTTTATCAAACATCAATTTGGGCATTAAATAATACGCATAAAAATATTGCATCAAAATTAAAATAACTTACTTATTTAAATTTAGTTAAAATTTGGCTAATGTGAGCGAGTTCACTATAAGCCGAGATGTACGAACTGCGCAAGTTAGCAAGTTAAACGTTATTATTAATAACGTTGACTTTTTAATAACTTATTAAAAAGTCAATGTTCTTTAGAAATGTTTATTTCATTTGCAATGTCATTAGCTTTCGGTCGTATTGTACGCGTATACAACTCTGTCGCTCACGATATAATCGATCAATAATCATTATCATCATCCTGCCCTTAACCCATTTTTTTGGGGACGGCACAGCATATTTTCTTCTTCCACACTTCTGTCAGCCGTCATTTCACAAGTAACATTCTTTTTAGCCATGTCGACCTTCACAGAAACCATCCATCGTTTCTTTGGTCGTCCCCTTCCTATATATCCATTCACATTCAGAACCAAATGTATTGATACAAAATATTAAAATCATGGGACGTTGTTGTTATATACGATTATTTAATTCTGCCAAGCTATAAGTACTTAGCGAGAAAGTTAACTTCATTAGGCCCTTTGGACACTATAGTTCCCTGCAGTTCTGGACTCAACATTGTTTTTCCACTAAGAAATCAATCATTTCCATGCGCGAGCATAATAGTGCTTTCCTTGAGTCTCATCGTAACTTTTACTGTTCCGCAGTCACTTGTAAGCAGGCAACTGAAGGCAAACATTTTTTTTTTAAATAATATTGTAATATGGTCCAGTGACCTGATCTGCTTTGTTCAAAGATATTTTATTATCAGCAGTTAAGCGTACGAGTCTTGACAAGTCGCTCCTTGAAATTAATCAGATGGTTAGGTAGTCCATACTTGTAAAACGATTGAAGTTACAATGTTTTATTAAATGACGCTGGTATACTCGTAATATAAAAAAAAATAATTGAGAGTAATACATGTCTATGTGTTATATTTTTCTTAATATTATACAGCTGAAGAGTTTTTTTTTGTCGTGAACGCGCTAATCTCAGGAACTGTTTTTTAAATTCTTTCAGTATTAGATAGGCTTTTTACTGAAGAAGGCTATTTTTTATCCGGGTGCGCGGAGTAGTTTACAGAGCACGCCGGTGGAACCGCTGATGGAGGCTAGTTAAGTAGTAAGAATAACAAACCAGATTTGCTTAATAGCTGTCATTAAAATTAAAAGATTTGAAAATGTCGTAGTCACAATAATGTTTATTTCGACTCGTATTGAGACCTTCATTGATGACAGTGGTAATCATGAATACTGAATGAACACAAAAGACTACACTAAAATAATAAATTCGATATAACGGTATCATTGTGTATTAGCTAGTGACTAACGTTTCATACAATAAAAGTACTGCATTATTTATTGTGCACATAAATTGTTACTTTCACTTGACACGATATTTCGACTTGTTGCTTAGAAAACTACGGCTTACCATACAACGAATATTTGAGTCCTTAGAAATATTGTGGTCCTCCCAAAAATTCTCGTGGCTCGAAACATGCAAGGACAGTTCGTGCCTTTTCCTTCAGCGCAAAAAGTCGCGATGATAACTCTTATCCTTTTGAAGTAGCTAAGTTTATGTCGGGCTTATATATTTTTATTCTAAAATATCGTGCTATAAACAGGCTGTGTATATCAGGCGGCAGCGAATTAGGACGCGCTCCGACAACTAAGTTATCTCTTCTAACATGTTTAGCATAAAATGTAACTCAAAATGGCTCGCATGGTCCATATTTTATGTTTTTCTTTTTACTTCTTTCAGCTCTCTACAACCACCGGAAAAAACTCTAAACAGTATACAACCTAACAGCCAATATCCCAAAAATGATACAGGGAACTCATTCATACCACCGCCTTACAACTCGTACCAGAACAACCAACTTTACAATTTCAACCAATCCGACCAAAATGGCTTCAACTTCAACTTACAAAATGGGTTCGGAAACACAAACGGTTTTGTCAATTACGACAACGATGTCAACGCTTTATTGGGGATCGATAGCGTCCCCGATACCTCTACCGACACAGTCACGCAGGAACAACTCAATCTACTCAGATTGGCTGCACAAGAAATAGGCGGTGCTCAGTTCTCAACGCCGAACAAATACGACGAAAAATTCAACAACTACAATTTCTTCGAACCGAACCAAAGAAATTCTTTGCCTGAAACCAATATGTTCTCAGTGAACAATTTTAGCAGACCAAACAGTTTAAATCTTGACATGAATTTCAACACGAATTTTGAGACCCCGTTCAACAATACACAGAGGTTTCCTAACAAGTTTGACAATTACATGAAGGAACAGAATCAGGAGACAGAAATACTGTCGTATCTGAATCAACTGAACCTGTCTTCTGACAGATCTCGTGATGAAAATGGTATTAGTAATGTAGATTTGCGGATGCCGATAGATTTAAATGGCCATTACCAGAACGACGAGTTCAGGCAAGAAGACAGGAACAAAATGTTCTGCAACAGAAACTTCCAACAGATGCCTCCGAACAGGAACTATGGGGAGAACAACTTCTACGACATGATGGCACAAATTAATGATAGGAGCCCGATGAGCCAAAACTACGATTTCTCGAATCAATCGACGCCTGTTTCGGCCGCTAACTCGATGAACTACAATCGATCGAATGGATATAACCAGAACGATTTGATGCAAAGACGTGATATGAATACTATGATGTCTCGTGATAATTTCCAAGGTAATGGGAGTATGAATGAGAGGACGAATTTTGAGAATATTGGTCGGGAGAATTTGCAGCAAGCGGCTATGATGAGGCAGAACCAGGAGTTGGCTCGGCAAATGAGTCTGTTGATGCGGAATCGACCACCGCCAAGCCAGTTGAATGTCGACGTGTCGTTTTTGCACGAGAATAACCCCTTTAATCTTGGTAAGTGTCGTCATTACCTCCTTTCTATTTTTTATTTCATTTGAGCTTGCATTGTTTCCCAGATATAATTATATACAGCAGCGTTTTGGGGTTTGTATTTGTGCTCAGTCAATATCGAAAGTAATTTGTAACAAATACCCTAGGTCTTCATGAAAAAACTTGTTATACTATGTTACCTGAACAAAGCATAATATTATACATTTGATATTCGCTGAAAATCATTGACTATTCAACATGAGGCCTTGATGTACGCTTTTATTATTCAGTGAATCAGCAAGCCATCTTGCAATGAAGTTAGGTACACCATTGTATAGCAAGTTAGTGCATATAATACATGGGTTCAAGGTGAGCAATATGAATTTTTCCATGACTGAATAATTGTGGTTGCGTGTATTTGTAATATGAAGAAAATTTAACATAACCTTTCTTGGCAGTTGGGTCAAAGTAATGACTAATAATGTTGTTATTTCTCACAATTTTTTAAAGATTTTCAAGAGTTGTTCAGTGTGGCCAGTATTAAATATTTTATCTCTAAATTTCAGGTTTGGGCGCGCTATTAGGCCCAAGTCCACCGGTCCCACCGCCAGTGTTGCCATCACCCATGATAGATCTACCTCTTTTGGCACCATTTTACGCTATGAGAAATATGAGGTAAGTTCCAACCTTATTACTATACCGGAAGGTTCATATTCGATTGGTAAAATTTTACAGATTCTCTATATCAATTTTGTCTCAACAGAAGTGCAGCTACCTCATCAGGAATACTTCACGCTCGCCTAGACGCGTGTTACGAACAATGGCGTCAGTTAGAACGCGAACGCAAACGTACGGAGGCGAGGCTAGCGCTCGCGTACCCCGGCCGCGCCGTGTCCTCGTCCAACTCGATACCCGTGCCCAGACTGCCGCCCTGCCCTACCCGAGTCGATAGACTTACCGTCGATATGCTGAGGGAACATACCAAGGTCAGTGTTGTTACAACAGAACTCGATAAAATTGTTCCGGCAGTCGCCCTGCCCTACCCGAGTCGATATACTTAGTATCGATATGCTGAATGAACTCCTTTAGCATATCGATACTAAGTCTATAGTCCCACGACTGCAAAATGAATAAAAATCAATGGGGAAATTCAAATTTAAAGTGTTTTTTTTTTTCTATATTTTATCCTTGTTTTCATCAGTTATATATTCCTCACACATTCACACAACGTCATATAGTCCCAAACTATGCAGAGTTATGAGGCGTGAACTTATTATTCGTGCTAAGAATCCTTCCTTTTTTATCCCCGAAAGTTCGTTAAAATTATTTAGCAGTACTTTTGCCTCATGTCAGGTTAGCATAATTTTAGAGTATGTATGTATGTAGCAAATGATTCATTGTTCACGGAATTGAAAATTTTCTTCATCAGGTGTTAACTCTAATGGGCAAAATGGAGACTCTTCGTGCGAGCGTCTGCGTGGCACAGAACAAGAAGCCTAACAAACCTGAAGAGAATAAGATCACCGTACTCAAACGAGGACAGGATGTTAACGAAAAGGAGAAGGAGGGAGTCGACCCGGCGACCTTCGATCCGTCTTCGTGGAGGGACGATGTTAATAATCTTGCTGAGATGTAAGAGAGAGAATTTGTTTTATAATTTTGTAGCATGTGTCAGGTTGTTATGAAAGTTGGTCATTGCACACTAAAAAATATGTTTCAATTGTCAGTGACTTGCGCTCACGCAGTTATGACGCGTTATCGATGTTGTTTGGTTACAGACCGTGAGTTTGTAGTATAAGTGCATAGTATGGACGACAGTTCTTTGGTTGTAGTATTTCGAAGCATTTATTTGGCATTCAGTTATATTAGTGCTGGGTTTTATTGTGCTTCACGAGCTAGGCGTGCGATGCATTATTAGGTGAAGTAAGAACTGTTGGTTTATTGGTGTTGCAATATTCGTACTTACAGAGCGCCGCACAGCGAAGTGGAGAGTGCGATGTTGGCGTGGCGCAGCGCGGTGGGCGGCGTGCAGGCCGCGCGGCGCCGCGAGCTCGCGCCGCACCACGCGCACCGCCCGCAGCCCCGCCCCGACCGTACGTATCGCTCTGCACTACTGCGCTGCGTAGCGATATGTTGTAGCTGTTGTACGCATATTGCTACGCTGTAATCAAGTAAATGTATGACGTAGTAGCTAGGTAAGCGTAGCGATACTCAGTAGTCGCGTAAGCGTATTGCTACGTAGTAGCCAGGTAAGCGTAGTGCTACGCGGTAGCAAGGTAAGAGTGGCGCTACGCAGTAAGCAGGTAAGCGTAGTGCTACGCAGTAGCTAGGTAATAGTAGCGCTACGCAGCAGACAGGTAAGCGTAGCGCTACGTAGTAGCTAGTTAGCTGTAGCGTTTCATTGGATTGGTAAGCGTTGTGCGCTATGAATTAGCAAGTTATGTGTAGTAGGTAGCGCTACGTATGAAATGAGTATCTCGCTAAGGAATAGCGAAGTAAGTGCAGTGCTAAATAGTGGGGATGTTGGCGTAAGTTTTAGTGTGTGTAAGTGTTCTGAGGAGTGTATGTGCTGCAGCGATCCTGGCGCTGGCGGAGGCGGTGCGGCAGCTGAGCGTGTGCGCGCGGCGCGCGCGGTGCGCGATGTGGTGCGACCTCACGCTCACCGTGGCGCTGGCGCCGCGCTCGCATCTCGCGCACGCGCAGACCGCGCCGGTGAGTTATATTGCTCTTTCTCTTATTTTATAGTCTTAAGTTTTTTTTTGGTTTTGAAACAAAATTTGCACCAATAAAACAGTTTTTGTATTGTAAAAGTCGTAAAGCAAGAAGCAAAAGTAGTTAAGCAAAAATAATTCAAAATTTAACTGTTAAAAAAAATACTATCCCAAATTTAGATAAATCAATATGTGTCAAACTACTGTATCTAATTGTATATGTCTAATTGTTAAAAAATAAACCAATAACTGACTTACACCAACAGCAGACAGAAACCGCGTCCCCGGTATCGCCGCAGACGCCGGCAGCTAAGTCCCCGAGCACACAGGACAACGCAACCGCAAAGCCTGTTGCGGCACCCGCTACTGAATCTACTGAGGTATTTATTACTATCCTAAAAATATAAATACTACTATAAATAATACTACTTATAAACACTAATATACCCAAATACTACAAATAGTATTAATGTGAAATATTGTAAGGATTATACAGGGTGTATACATCCAAAAGAAGGTCAATGTACTCGAAAAATTTAACCACATAAAAAATAAAAATACGAAATTCGATATCCTCTACTCTTTTTTAGGTGTTACTATTCTCCATACTAGAATTTATTATACAATATATTATAACAAACGTGAAAATACTGCCCTATGTCTTATTAAAGTATATTTATTACTTCAGACCACTCGACATACTCGATATGATACATTAACAAAAAATCGCAAATCACTCCCACAGGATAAACCCCCCGCCGAAGCACAAACAAAGCCTGAAACCAAAAACGAGGCCGCTAAAACCGCCTCAAAACAGACTGAAAAACCCGACAAATCTCAACAACGCCGCACACAGAACTATAGGAAAGTTCGCAGCGACTTCTACCAAAAGAATCAGAGGTATGACACTAGGTTCATGCATAATCGACACCCGTATCATTATTTGGCTACCGGACCTATTAATTAAGGTGGTGATAAGTTTTGGACCTTATTTGAGTGGGAATAGAGTCGAAAATTGATTTAACAAATATGAGGAAATGTTTACTCAATTTGAATTTAACCAGCTGATCATAAATGGTAGTTGATTTAGGCGAAAGGATTAGAGTTGGACATTAAATGTTCCGTTCACAAGCTAGAATTTAGTTTCAATTTCAATATTTTGTACTTAAATACTGATATTTTTAGTCACTATGACAAGAAGGTCATATACCACGATTTTAATATATAAAAAAAAATACATTCTGTCAATTTGGACTCAGAAAATGTCTTTGATTAAAACTAAACTTTCTCGACACTCAAATAAGGTTCAATATTACATGCAGAATTTACGCCATGCATTGATGTGATTAAAAACCTTATAAATAATGCAAATGTAACAAGTCTGTTCGGACCTTAAAATGCAAATTAAACTATAAATGTATATGTAAAATATATAAGAGAAAATAGCGCATGGAATTATCAAAAAAGATTTTTAATTCGAAATACCTATGTGGTTTTCTAAGAGCTCACTTATAACTGCCATGTTTAAAATTAAGCTTAAAGGTTCATTAAAAGATATGGATTAAATAGATATAATATATATATATATATTTATAGTTTACAATTTGCATTTAATGGTGTAATTACAAATTGGCTCAAACATGTATAATTTGAGCATTTTCAAATGTCATTGCTTCAAACAATTTTCTAAAAACAGTTGAACTAAAAGCCCATGTTAATATTAACGATTAATTTCTTAATTGACACTCATATAAAGTCATATTTGTTTATCTATAAGCTCAGTTATAAATGTTTTTCTCAATTAGTAAACAGACTTAAACAAAAACGTACTCTGTACCAATTGTAATAAGGTTGAAATCACCATTTTAACGCGCGCTCTATAGCAAATTTAACTAAAGCATTTTTATCATGTATGATATTAATAAAACCTTCAACTAAAGTATGGAATATAGATCGAGGAAGATTGCTATAGTAATATTTAAATGTTGATTGTAATAGAAGTTTTTAAACTTTATTGGTGTCTAGTGTTAAAGTCAGTGTGCTTTTTACTCCCTGTAGTTCTTAATGGCAGTTATCGAAATATGAGCTTATAAATGTACCCTACTGAACTTTAGACCAATTCTCTCTAATGCCATTTACAAAGTTTTAATTATCTATATTTCATACTTTAGTTGGCAACACTGGTAATGCAAGGGAATGTTGCAATCATAATGATATCATATCAGCATACAAATATTGTAGGGATTACAGAGTTACACTTTTTATTATTGCAATTATGATGCATTTATTGGCGTTTTGTACTTTTGAGGTATATTTTTATTCTTATCAGCCTAAATATTGTCCAAAGTTTGGTATAAGTAATCTCCTAAGCTTACATTTGACATTTAAATATGTCAACCTGCACTATCTTTTTGTACTTTCATAGATTAAAAAAATCTAGTCTCGTCTAAAAATTACTATTTTAACTGTGCATACACCCGACTTCCAAAGATATACCTTAAAATGTATTGCAAAGCCGACACAATTCTAAAAAGTGTACTCAAACAAAGACTAAAACAGGTATAATAGAGACCACGGTTATTCTACGAATATAATAAATAAAAACTACATAAATTATTACTCTGTGTGTAGGTTAAATATTGCCAGTATCAGAATTGCGTTATTTATTCATCGTGCTTAGCCGGATTAATGTTTAAAGTATTATTAATAAAAGGGGGGTGTAAATTTGGCCGTTGCGAACACTTGCCAAAAATATCCGGTGTGAGCGAAGGCCTTGAAACTTTGATTTGAAAAGTGAGGTTGTCGATTTTGCATTAGGAACGGTAGATCGCTTTTTAAATTAAATGTTCTAGATGCGTTAGTATAGATGTAGTACGCGTGCGAGCAGAGTCGTCGAATCGAATAATAGTCGTATTTATTAAAATTTTGATTGGAAGTCTATACAGTATATAAAAGAATATTCGATAATTTTTTAAATGTCGAACCCGAGGTTTCGTTATTTCCAATCTTTACACACTTAAAGCAGTTTCTAGTCACACATAAAAAACAAAGTATTTTATGAATAAAATTGTTTGAAATGTCGTTAGTTGTTCGCTCACACCGAACTCGAAAGAGCCCTTTGAAAATGTGATGTTCTACGTTATTACTAGTTGACACTATTTTAATATATCACGTTCGTGCGATAACAAGAAGTATATGAAATGAAGTTATGAACTATTAGCGTATAAGTGTACCACTTTTTATTTATTTAATTGAGAAAAAAAAAATTATATAAAAAACAATGAATTTAAATTCGAATGAATTTGTATAGTTTATAGTTAGTGCTTACGTGGATGTTGGGACGTACTGAATCGATTTTTAGGATGGTACATCGATATCGATATAATGTAAAAAAGTAATTTACGCCCATTACAGCTTGGTATTTAAATAATTGCTTAACATCGTAAGGGATGTAGATTTATTTTTGACATTATCGATATGTCGATGTTTCCACCCTACTTGTATGAGGTTGAAATGCTTCATAAGACGGGTCGGCTAGTTTTCGTCAATTCTTTATAAATTTTAATTTGCACTGTAGCATTTTAACCCTTAACTCACTGCTACGGTGCAATGAAACGTTATTATTAGTAAAATATATGCACCTGTGTTCTTATAGTAAATGTACGGCCAAAATGAATTGACTCGCTGTCGGTCAGTTCAGAAATAATATTAGTTTTATATATTTTTCATTAGTCATATTTTGCATGGACGCTCAGAATCACTAAAGGTTAAAAGCTTTATGTAAATCCGGATTCCTTGACGGAATAAATAAATACAATAATATTTCGTACAGTGCACAAACTGCTGATGCAGATATTAACCAAAATGATAGGGTAACATAAAATCTTCCATCTTTAGTTTTTTAGTATGTAAGAACAAATATTAGTTATTTAAATATTATTTTTCACATTATTATTTGTTTTAATATAGTAATGCCGGTTTCTGAATCGCTTTGTGTACACGTAATGAAATGAGATGATGAAATCAATTAAGGTTTGTTGTCCACTAAAAATATATCTTCGCTTACAGAAACCGGGTGTTACGTTTAAAGATTTATTTAATCAATTACGAAATGGCTATAGATTTTTTTATTAGTATTCGTTGATTGTAGTGCCTTTTCTATATAAATGTGCATGCATTTTATGTCCTATGCAGTGTTGTACAAGCATTCGATAAGTTGTTTGAAAAACCGTTGATTTTTTTCATAGTTTTTTTTTTTAGTTATACCTTACTCGTGATGCATTTCCGTGTGCAATAAGCTTTATTTATTTTTTAACGCACTCGTAGTGCTGGTCGTCAAGTGGGGTTGGTTTGAAGTAAGGATATCGATGAAATAATTAAGGACAGAATACTCAGTGAATTTATGAGACGAAAAGTCGAGACTTTATTCAGATTTCATTATAAATGTTTAGAAAAATTAAACGCCTAAAATTGCTCTCGTAAACTTTATGACCCAAGTGACTATTTTTAGAAAACCCAACCGACCCCAATCGTAAATGCTTCCAATAAATCGATATATTTAACGGATATTAGTACAATCGATTCGCACTTAGCGTTTATAGCATGTAGTCAAAGATATTCTTGTTCTTAAAGAAAAAAAATATTTAGCACAATATTATTAAAAAAAAATGTTTAGTTTTTTAGCGAATTAGTAGATAGAATAATTATTTCACGTCCTATCGAAAAAATGCTAACTATATTTATGACTTAGAAAAAAGGGATTTTTTACTTCACTGTTTTCCGATGTTGCCATATAGTAACTATTTACCTCAAATCACTGTCTTGCAATGTAGAAAATTTTCTATATTTTATTTTCTTATTTCGTGCGCAAACTGAAGGTACTAAGTGTCATTGCTGTTTGAAAAGTTTATTATTTGTTAGATGAATTCTTTAGGTCTTGGCTACACTGAAATGCGATGCTATAATATGCGCTGCTATGAAATTAAATTAATTAAAATATTAATAAAGTCGTCTTCGCTATGCAATGAAGTTTTTATATGTTAATTATATTTTAAGAAATTAAATGAACTTGAATATGTCCCAGTTAATGAAGTCCGGGCGCTTGCTTTTCGTTTGTGCAATTATATAAAATTTATTTACACTAGTGCAATATTGCCTTATGACATAAAGTCGCAACATATCGCTTCGCCTCGCATATTCACTGTAGCCGACACTTTATTTATTTAGTTTTCAATTGGAAAAATGAATTTATTTACATAGTTCACTATTTATATAGACAATCGTACGAAAGGCTATGAGTTTCTAGAATATTCTTAGGAAAGAGAAACTGAGGTGCCACAGCTAGCTTCTTTTAAAATTAAATTTAACGTTTGGGGCGTTGTTTTGATACGTGATCGTGAGATATAGGCGAAAAATGTGTCTATAAAATTGTAAAGGGAATTTAATTGCTTCGAGTCGTAATTAGGAGAAGAATACAATTATGACCAACTTGGTCAGCTGACGCTGCTGAAGCCGAGAGCAGATATGCCTTTATTTGACGAAATGTAGGTAAATAACGGCAAAAGCGAAGGAGAGGTTTCACTATAAGTTTTTAACCAGCTAAAACAATTGACATCTTAGAGTGGAGTCTAAAAAAAAGTTATACTTCATTAAAAAAAGTGAGGATTGAAATTAATTTCAATTGAAATCGTATTCTTTCATTTTAATATTGGCCTAACTTAAAACACTTACCAGTTTTTTCAAATGTGAATGGCTGTGACACTCAACGCCCCAACGGAAATCGCCCAATTTGTTTTAGCTCAAGAAACAGTTACCTTCCGTCCATATAATATTGGAATTTTTCATAGCATAAGCCTTCCTTACTGCATTTTACGAACCAATCTCAAAAAACAAGCTTATTCTCATTATTTTCTTCCTCAATTCTTGAGTAGGGGTAAACGCTAAACTTTTATGTAAAAACAAAAACATATAAAATATGATTTCAGAATTTCAATGACCAACGCTTATAACAGCATATCTTTAAGAATATTGTGTGATATAACCTATAATTATATTTAAAAAATAATAATGTCCTTAGTCCTTAACGTGAGAAAAAAATTGAAAAAAAAAGAAAAGATAATGAATTATACCAAAACTATGGAGTACTTAATTAAAAGCCAACGCTTATGATAAGAGTGTAACGAGGGAATCCTAAATTTTATCAGTAATTCGTCCTGCAGCTCTTCCTGATGTTACCTGCTAGTTATGATCTATGCGCGTGCGATGATATGCACAGTGGGCAAAATAGATGTGAAAGTTGGAAAAAATATGACTGTTCAATTTTTAAATTTAATAAAATTTAATGGACATTTCACACCGATGAGATGTCGAGAGCTTTAGCTATTAGAGGCTTGCTCTTAATTACCGTCCTAAATTAATTAATTTTCGTGCACATAAATCTTCCAATTTAATCCCCAATTTCTTTGGGATTAGCTAGTATTGCAGCTTTTGTAAAGTGTTCTATGATTTTCATAGAATTTTGAAGCAAAAATTATAGACATAAAACTATAAAGCTGTCAAAAATATGTCACGATTAATAAAATCAAGCATAATTAATGAACTTTATGAATAAAAAAACTTCAAGAATGAATTCTTAGAAATACAATCTCGACTTACCCACTGGGCTAGCATTGCAGTGGAGTATACAAAACGGTGCTAGATTGCTCTAACTAAATGATAATAGAATATAAATAGCAGGTTGCATCGTCTAATATAGTAACATACTCAATTGTTGCTTGAAATAATTTTAAACTATACGTAAATTTGAGTATTTTACTAGAAACACTTGGGTTTAGGATAGTTTTTAGGGGAAAATTTACCTTGATTGTCCAGATAATAGGTCCTTATTCACTTGGCCTCTTTTTCTTGTAATTATTATTTTAGGAGAAAAAATATATATACGGGATCGTATTGAGAACCATCTTTTTCGAATTCGCTTAAAAAATGTTATCTAAATTGATGACTCGACATTTGGACCTGTCTTTTAAAGTATTTAGAAGTCTAAACGTGGTGAACGTCCTCTAAGATCCTTTAATATAATTCTAATTTATTTTTATATTCGGTATTGGAAGTCAAGGTATTTTTCTTTCTAAAAAGTTATTCCTCTAAACCCAGGCGCGCCAATTTACGCATTAAACCTAAGATACCTAACAAACGCTAGATTTTTGTAGGTAGTATAAAATATGCATGAATAATCATAATAGCGTTATTGTTTTGTTTATTATTTAGTCAATGTTTAGATGAATTGAGATTTTAGTGGATAGACAAGTTCGCAAATATTTTCGTACGTATATCGATGTTTGTATCGGTGCACCTTTCATATGTTTTACGGACATATTGCCTTTTTGAAATTGATTGAGAATAATTTATGATTAAAATGTCTTTAAGGCACATTGATAGGAGTAAACTTAAAGGGCGTATAAGCCAATTTTTGTCAAAAACCTTGTTTGTGTGTATCGATAAAAATTTGTAGGCGTACTATCGCAACGAAAAATTATTTTCATTGTGTGAGTGACATTGGCGCTTACGCCTTTTAAGCGAAGTATCACAAACGACGTATACAATTTGTGTGTAAGAAATAAAATTATCGGAAAGGCAATATGTGGTAAAAACATTACGATTGAAGAAACACTAGGTTCGACAGTTGCTCGGTATTTTAAGTATTGCTCAAATCCTTTTTATTATAGGGTTAATCGCTTTTATTGAAAATAGCTTTTCCAGCATTTTATATGGCCTAAACATATCCGCGATCCCTTTACTTATAAGTTTTAAAATTTGACAGCTAAAGACCTGTTTACACTCGATTTTAGTAATTACCTTTTTTATCAAACATGCAATGTTTTCCTCCTGTGATGATAAGTGTGAACGGGTGTTAAGATAGTCCAAAAATATGACCAAAGTGTAGCTTGACCGAAGCGACAGTTGCCCCAGTGTTTCTAACGAGGTACTCAGAATTTCCCTCAGAAGGTTTCGCTCCTAAAATCCTGAATGTACAAATCGTGTGTCACATCACGTTAGAGAATTCAGCTAGATATGTTTATTTTTTTAGGAAACGTGTAGTCACACCATTAGCAAGACTGGATAATGGTTCTCTTAATTTTATTCTATAGCTTCGCGGTCAGGTCTCGACTCGGCTACCTTAACAGTAATTCCCGAGTTTTTTAATATTTAAGTTTTTTTTTTATTAACGAAATGTTCCTCGAATTTTTAAACGCCGTGTCACGAAGCGACGGTTTGCTAAGTCGCATTTATTGTTATGACAGGTTGTCGCATATTTATTCGGTTAGATTTTCGGTTGTGGTCAGACTTTGACGTTCATAGCGCTTCAGTGTCTCGGTGTCCCGAGTAATTTTATGTGAATGTGGATCAATCTTAGAGCTTTATCAAATTTGATAATAATTTACGGATGAATATTTATAAAAAATGAAAAAAAAAAAATGTAATAACCGAACAAGGAAAAAAAATTCGGTAGGAAATATAAAACTCACTGTTTAGATAGATATTCCTGCAAAATTGTGTAATGTGTAGTTGGTTTTTTATCTATTTTAAACGATGCTAGTTGTGTAGTGTTCGATATCTGAGCCTTTGCGTTTAGGTGACGATAGGCGTAGGTCGATGGTCCTAAAGCTTATAGTACGAATCTGATAGTTACATGTTTTAATATAACCGTATAATGAATCCTCGTTTAGATGAAAAATGTAACTATTTAGCATAATAATCGGTGTGTCAGTCCTTTCTTAGGTGATGGATAGTTATACGGACGTTATAGCCGCCACTGTGACCGCATGCGCAAGCGCATCGCGGACACTAAATACTCTTAAATTAAACAATTCTTATTAAGAGTTTTTAATCACTTTTTGACACTGTGGATTCGTTGTTCCGTTGGGTGTGAAGCTATAATGGGATGTTTCTTTTTTTAATATTAGTTGCAAACGATAGTATTTTATAGTTGAATGAGTGTGGACAATAACGGTGGTTAGTCCTATTAGGTAGTTTATTGTGATATGTATGAGCAAGTCCGCGGACGCGAACGGTCAACCACCATTTTAATCTTACTCTAATAGATTCTTAAGTTTAACATTGCTTCTACGAGGTTTGCCGTAACACGTAGGCAGATTGTTTTTTTTTTCTATTGGGTATTTAGTGGATTTGATATTTTGAGCCATTGTTTAGTGTGCATAGTCTACTAATATTTTTGCTACTCGTCAATACGCGCGTACAGTGAATAGTTCTGTCCAATTTATAGGAATGGCATCATGAATTTTATACTTGAGGACCAAATCTGGTTTTTTTGTATTCAATTGTGAGTTGAATAAAAAAAATATGGTAATAAATAAATTTTAAAAAAATATTGAAAAAAAAATGAAACGGAAAAAATACAGGATTTATTTTGCCAGTTCCTCGTAAATGTAAGTGAGAATTTCTAAAATATTTTTCTAGTTGATAAGTGTTGGTGAATTAATTTTTTACATATTTTAGGTAATTGGTGTGCGTACACAAGTATTAAAAAAGCAAAGGTTTTTTGAGCACGGGGAGAAATTGTTTTTTTATTTTTTCTCTTTCCTTTTTTCTGTGAGGAATTGATGCGCCACTTGGATTTGTTAGGGCATACGTAATTGTATAGTTTGTAAATGTGGTGCTAAACACTACTTGTCGACACCAATAAGTATATTTTATTATAATTTAAGTTTTAAGTGACAGTGTTTTATTCAGTTAAACAAGACAAATATAATGGGATATTTTGTATTAAGTCATTGTTTGTTCAGTGTTTGAAATCTCACTACATTTAGTCCGATACAGTGAACGTTGATTTTCAAATGATTTTGCCATAAGAATGTATTATTAATACCAAAATGGGCCTGTGTACGGTACCCGGTCTCGGAACAAGACGGGAGAACGCTTGAGATATTCAATGCAACTATTTTTTATTTAGCATTTCCTCAAACACTGCCACTATGAAAATGCCCATTATTAACTGCATTCTGTTTTTATTATCATTGTTCTTGTTATATTTTTGTTGTTTTTAGCAAAGCTTTGTAGGCGCGAACACTATTATAATAATATTTAAAGTAAAAAAAAAAACAGAATGATGATCGCTAGTCTTTATCTCATGTATAACTTTGGATCTGTCCGTATAAATGAATAAAAAAAAATAATAGGTGTTTTTTAAGATACTTAATGAATATATATTAATGGATACAAAATATTACTGTCTGTGGTGAATATCGAATTTTATGAGCTTATTAAAACTTAATTCCGTGGTATTGGTATCGCGATGGAAACGTAATGTGGTGTGCTAATGTATACTTTGATAATGCACGTCTCCATTTTAGACGTCGATAACCAAATTTTCACACGAGACAGTATTAAAAACTTGAAATAAAAAAACTTCATACATATGAGTCAGTCCAATTTTAAAACGATATTTTTTCATACTGTTTCGCATGATAATGTTGGTATTACGCACATTTTGAATGTAACTCAAATAGCTTTAAGTATATTGAGAAATAAATGAATGTATGTTTATCCAAATGTTAGCTTTGTCTTATAGAAAAATGCACACTGAAAATTATGTCTAAAAATTGTCATAGGGATGCTGACTCCAAAATGTTTTTAACTTTTATAAATTGAGTATAACTCGCAACAATATCTTTCCTATGGTGAATTTCTTATCATGTTTCCATGTAACAATTTAAATACGTATATTGAATGTCCAACTATAACTATGTATAAATAAGTCCTCAATATGTAAACTATTTTATGATTGGCTCATTTTTGTACTTGCTTGTAAAAATCATTCGACATTTTTTACCTCAAAAACGAAAAACGTCAAATATTTAGATGTAATTTTTTTTTTAATATAAAAATGGCCGCTTCTTATAAGTAGGGTCGAGACGCGCATTATCGAAAAGCGGGTAAAACACTAATTTTTCAAAAAAAAGTTTGTAACGAAGCTATTTGTATTACATAAGATGCCAAGTTAGCTCGCATTGGACCAAGGATATAATAAGATTAGCTCACATCACATGCTAACGGTACCTTTAGCATTTTACATAGATGGTTTAAAATAAAATATTTTGAAGATGTCTCCTCTTTCTTCATGTTAGTATACATACAGTAATTTTGTGATTAAATGTTAGATTAACGCGGCATGATCAAGCGACAGACTGATTTTAGGGCAGGTACTTGGCGCGGCGGTTGTCGCAAGGTCTGCTCTTACGCAGTATTATGATGTGGGTAGTTATGTGCAGAAAATTCGACGGTAGAAAAGTGATGGTATGATATGACAAGAGACGACGATGGATATGTAGGAGTAATAGTCTTCGATATTGACCAAAGCATATCTGTTTATTGGATACAGGATTTGAATGAATGCAAGCAACCAATCAATGCAAGCGATTTGATTGGTTAAATCAGTTATTTATGTTTTTACGTATTAAGGTGAAATTGACAAGTTATTTTTTTTGTAAAAAAAACAGGGACATGTGATTTTTCGCTATCGGTACTAGATAGAGACAAAATGTACCGGTGGTACGCTCAAAATGTCAATCTTTCGTCTTTCAAGCTTTAAACAGAGAAGCAAAAGGTAAATTCTTAAATGTACTTGATGTATTTCATTAATAAACTCGACTTCAATGTTATTCACTTCGTATTCAAAAGTGGGTAGTTGTAAAACTTTTGCTCTCTGTAATGAGGTAGGAAATAAGAAGTACCATGTTGGGCGCCAAATGAAAACAAATGAACTTCACTTATGAATTGACAAATCGAATTTTATTTAATGAATTGACACAACACAATGACATTAATTAGCTTTATAGTGATAATTGATTGCACATGACTACCCTCCTAATAATAATGTAGAGAAAATAAAATATCCATTAGGCGTATCGGTGTTATGAAACTAGTTCACAATTTATATATTATTAAAAAATAAATAATAGTTTACTATGCCAACTGTCTTGTTCAAATGTTGTGAAAAATATAAGTGTTAAATGTTGTCCTCCTATCAACATAGGATATTGTTTATATCTGGGTATTTAGTAGTTAATGCTAGATGCATTCTTGATTTTTTCGTACTAATGTTTTGTTACTGTTTTGGCACTGTATTAATTACCTTCTGACAAAAAATATTTAATGAATAAAAAAATTTGTGCAGTTTTATTTCTCTCAACCCCCTTATAGAATCCTACACGATACCTCAGTGGAATCAAATACATAACAGATATTATGCTAATTTAGTCAGGATGAAAATCCCGCTAAAATATAATTATTATACAGAGATAAAGTCTAACAATAAATTTTATGTAAATTATTTTTACTTGTAACCATTTTGTGGTTAAAGGGTGGAACCGATTTAATTAAATTTCGCCAGTTGGGTGGAGCTGGAGGCATTGCGAAGTAACATGGCAAAGCAACATTCCCAAGAAAACTTCATATAAAATTATATTGTAAATATGTTTCCTTCAGGTTGAGATGTTATTGGGTTCTAGCTGTTGACTGCGACGTCGTCAGCGTGGGCATTAGACGATTAAACATTCAACCCCCCCCCCCCCCGTACGTGATAGCGTGATAATATGTAGCCTATATGTAGACCCGACTTAGTTATATTCATGCAAAATTTAAAGCAAACCCATGGAGTGCTTTTTGAAATTAGCCCGGACATACATACAGACAAACACAAAAATTCTAAAAACTATAATTTTGTTGTTGTTTTTTAATATTCAATGTACAGTTTTGACTTTTCTACGATTTTATTATATGTAAGATGAAGACATGTGATGCAGGATACGCTCTGATCCAGACGCTCGAAGCAGTTCCCACGAGTCATGGGTGAAACTACAAGGTAATCAATAAAGTTTCAAATGTGTTCAATAACAATTTATTAACAATATCTACAGTTAATTAAATACAATACTATTTACAAAATTCATTCATCCAAGTTTAGCACAACTTTTCCCAATTTTCCTTTAGGCACATTAATTGACTTTAGTAAGTCGGTGATGATACCAGTTGCTACGGTGACGTTATTCTCTCGTATAGTGAAGGGTTGGCCGACAGTCATCACCATGTCTTCGAGAAGGGTTAAGTATACTTCGCCATGATCTCCTGGCATCATCATATGAAGAGATGGATCTGAAAAAAAAATCGTAAGGTCTTAGTCTGGTGAGAGGATTTTTTTTATATGTGAAAAAAATATATTTATAGATCAGAAATATTATATTCTCATTAAAAGCTTCCTGTTTAGGTACTTATCGCTGATAATAATCGTTTATTTCATAAATTACATTTTTAAATATTTCATTAAAAAATAATTAAAAACAAATCACATAAATTATAATCATTCCAAAAGCCATCTTTAATATCTTACTACTTCTTGACAGCTTCGTCCTGTTAGTATGTAAGCCGGCTTCAAGATAGTTCAGAAATGGCTATGCAGATGTTGATTCTATTGTCGGACTAAAGATTTCAATGCAAGCAAGCAACAGAGAATGAGTTCTATGGCTCTGTTCTTAGTAGATTCTTAACTTCACCGATAGTGTGTTGGCAATAGCGAATACTTATCTAATTTTATCCAGCTTCCCTTTCATAAAATAGGTACCTAAGGTAATAAACTTACCCAAATCAATTCTACACGCAATATTCCAAGTTCCACTGAACATTTGCTGTGAATATTTAGAGAATACAGGCTTCCGTCTTCCACCTTCGTTCCTCGTCAAGAAATATATCTTCGCTTTGTAGTGGTTGCTTAGGAAACAGCTCTTTGCCGCCGTGAGAAGCATTCCGGTTTCAACTGACTTTATTTTCATACCTCTGAGTAACACTCCTACATTGTCTCCGGCAATAGCCTAGAATGATAAGAAAATTATTAGCTGTGCAGGTCTCTTAGAAAGTATGGATAGATGTTATTACTCTTTGACGTAAAAACTACTGGATAGATTTTGATGAAACTTGACAGTAATAAAGCTTATACATCGCATTAAACATGAGCTACTTTTTATCCGGGTACGGCCAATAGTTCCCTCACGAAGCGGGTGAAACCGCTAGCGAAAGCTATTAAGTTATATTTGAGGACGTCAGCCTGTTTCAGATGGGTAACTGTTCCATAATAAGATTGCGTTACGCCTCTCGGTTATCGTTAAAACGATGTATCGACGCCTGCTGTACCCTATGACGACATATTTTCACGTTCCATATTAGTCTGGTGGTAAGAGAGTAAAACCTAAACGTCCCTTATCTTGGTCCTGTGTTCCATATATCAAGAAGACGAAAGATAGGCCTCTATGTTATCTGGATTTATTCCTGTGAATATCATGTCATACTTTGATTTTCTTTCCTTCCCAGTTTTTTATTCCCAGTAAATCGCAAAGGAAGCAGAGGAGAGTGAGAGTGTTTGTATTTGTTGACTTTTATTTTTCTTTTTTTAAAGAATACAAAATTGATATGTACCAACCTCAGGCACACTTTCCTTAAATATCTGTACATCAGATATTGTTGTCTTAATATTGTTACCGAAGCCCAAGAGCTCAGCATCCGCATTCTTTTTCATGATTCCTCTCTTTATAGTACCAACAACTACTGTACCCCTACCGGGGACTGTGAAAGCATTGTCTATGGGCATGAGGAAGGGGGATGATAGGTCCCGCACTATGGGGGGGACATACTCATCCATTGTGGATAAGAGTTTGCGGATTGATGGGGCACCTGAAAAATAAAAACTAATTTAGGAATATAACATCGACTAGGCACTGTGAACCTGTCCGCCACGCTATAAGTCGCGGGTTCGATTCCCGCATAAGTCAAACATTTTGGTGCATGAACATGGGTGTTTGACTTAGTCTGGGTGTTTCTATGTATAATATGTATGTATTTACAAAATAAACTATATAAGTATGTTTATCAGTTGTCTAGTACCCACAGTACAAGCTCTGCTTAGTTTGGGGCTAGATGACGTTGTGTGAATGTGTGAGGAATATTAATATATTAATGAAATTACACCATTAAACTATGTACCAAATGCATGTATGCACTTACCAAATTCAGACTCATCACCATTCAAAGCCTTCAATGCAGACCCACAAATCATGGGCACAGTGTTGCCATCATAACCAAAATCTGACAGCAGCTCCCTCATTTCTATTTCCACTAGCTCTAGTAACTGAAACATAAATATAACCAGATAAGCAATATTTAGATTATCTGGGTACAGGAATAAGTTTGCCAGGGACACATGAGAAACTGTGAGAAACCACTAGTTACTAGTGTAAGGATCCATCAGTATACCAGTGTCAGCTATTCTATCTGACACATGCTGAGCTGGACTCCCATTCGGTGCAAACTTAAGACACCACCACACCGCATCGTTATATTTTTTGTTTTAGCTTGTTATAATCTTTGTATCCACCTTTATTTTTTGTTTTCTCTCATTTTGTTAATATCTTTGTGTCTTTCTTTGGGCTGAATAAATGTTTATCTATCTATCTACATATTATAAAAATAAATTAGTCTTACCTCACTATCAACTAAATCAGCCTTATTAATATACACCAAAATATACTGTATGCCGACTTGCTTGGCCAACAACAGATGTTCTCTCGTCTGCGGCATAGGTCCATCGTTTGCAGCCACCACCAGTATAGACGCGTCCATCTGTGAGGCTCCGGATATCATGTTCCTGATGTAGTCTGCATGGCCAGGACAATCTGTGTGTGCGTAATGACGTAGCTTTGTGCTGTAGCCAACGTGGGCTGCATTTATTGTTATACCTGGAAATTTGAAATGAAATATGTTTTGATTGGGGTATGTTCTGGAAAAGCAAATAGTAGTGGTTGCTATGCAAGAATTCTACCCGAGGGCTACCGCTGAGTAAAATTACAGAATATGTAATGAGATTTTTAGTGATCATTTTTTTTTATGAAATTATGTGAAATGGAACAAAGCAACCAGTCTTATGGAATACATTACTGAATCACTCTAATCTTACAGGATAAGATACACACATAAACAACATTTTTTTTTGTTTGCAGTCATCAAATGACCTCTCCCACTGTGGGTACAGCTGGAATGAGTGTCTGACTTGTACTGACTAAAACCCACTTTTGTTCCTTCTGGAGGTCTTTGAGTGGGAGAGTCGCGGTAACTTTTGCAAACAACTCCGCAAAAGACAAACGAACTTACCTCTAGCCTTTTCCTCTGGTGCACGATCAATCTCATCATATGATACATACTGCGCCAACCCGTCATTTGCCAATACCTTCGTGATAGCCGCTGTTAGGGTCGTCTTCCCATGGTCTACATGGCCTATAGTACCTATATTACAATGTTTCTTCTCCACAAATTGAGCTTCGGCCTTCGTACAATAATCATTACGAGAAACACGAAATATACCTACATATAACCTATTTACAGGCAGGAAACTACGTCGCAAAGTTGGTTTCGCTGTAAAACTACAATATAAAGAACGTAATATGAGCTTTCCACTCATTTTCTTGTATTATTTTCAGTTTTTCATTGAGGTCAATAAGTTTTTAGGTTATGTTGTTACGAATTTGACAGATTATGTGAAGGTTCAGTGCTCGTTCAGAAATATGAAGTTACTTTAATTTTCTGCAATAGCTTTTCTGAACGTAAGCTTCTCTTCAAAAGTTGATAAAAAAATGTAGGACTTTTCCAAGTATCTGAATTATCTCTTCCACAGAGATCTCTTCGAACGGACAGTGCTGATTCAGATTTATTAACAAAATGTGTGTGGATTTATATTTAAATCATGTGTGATCTGGATTTTATCAGACAGATACATAAGTAGAAAATCTTTAAAAGGAGGAATACTATACTATAAGTAGCTAGAAGTATTATTAAAACCAAACAAATTAAATTAACAACTTTATTTCAAATAGTATAATTACAAGCATGTCACAATTTACAGTAGACATCTTAGAGCATCTACAAATATTATCTTTCGCGTCATCAACTCCAGTTAAGTATATTGTGACTTAAACTTACTGACGAGAACATTATTTTAGTCGCTAGAACCCATTAAGAAACAATTTTATGTTCCGGGCATCACTAATAGACTGACAACTGCAGTTTTAGCTGCCATGGCGATTTCTGAACACTTCGAAAGTTTATTTTAACGTGGTTAAATCCTTATTGCTACTTCCAAGAGCAACAGAAGTGACAATATATTTTCACTGGCAATAATTTTGCATCTAAATTAAACAAAGATTTTATCAATAATTAATATAGACAAAAATAATATTTGAATAAAGAATAAAATAGTTTACAAAGACAATTAAAATACCATCTTGGGACCTAAAAGAATATAAACCAATTGATAACAATTAAGTTTTTAGCGGTAAGACCAGCTAAGTTACATTTTATTCGGGTAGGTTATTGCTATTTATCTGTCTATGAGGAACCTGACGGCAACATTACTTTTTGTCAATGTTTTGTTAAGTTGCCATATTACATATTTTATTGACAGTAAATTTATTCAGACATTATAATATATAAATACAATAAAATTATTTATTATAATATATTTTCCTAATAATGTAGAGTGCTATACAATTTCATATGAACGAGTTTTTATAGCCAAGTATATTATATACTAACAGTACAATTTAAATTCGCAAAAAAATTGTTTTATGTAATCGATAACATAGATGTTTTTTGATGCCAGTATTTCTAATAATCGTATTGTAATGTTTATATAATTTTATTTCTTGTATAGCATGCCTATTGCAAGTCATAACACTACTGAATTAAATTGTCACAATCTAACAAACCCGTCTTCGTCGGGTTGACGAGCTCAGAAAGGCAGTCGCTCCACGAAAAACTGACACTCGGTTGCACCCGGTAAGACTGGAAACCGACCCCAAAATATTCGCAAACAAGCTGAGCAGATGGCTATTGTACGGTTAGCAAAAACAAGATTAAACGAGGCACGAAATGTCAGGTCCGAAGATCATATCGCGAAAGAAAGTCATTCACTTATTTTGTCGAAAAAACTAATCTCAGGAACGAAAGACAGAAAACAATTATGAGGCCTATTCTTCTCTTTTCCACATGTCTATGATATACTGCAATTAAAAATGTATAAAGACGAATGCTGTATAATAGTGTTGTCTCTTTCTCTGTTTAAAATTATTTTTTCTACCATTGTAGTGGTAAAATAATATAAAATTTATCGAGTAGGACTGGTCATCATGAAAATATATTACATACTCGCTATAGACGGGTCACAGAAGTAATAATTTTATACAAAATTTTGACTACATAAGCAGTTTTGAAGCACCTTCAAAATAATTGATATAATTTATTATATGGCAGTTATTGTGTATGTTTCAAGTTGAAAATATGTTTAAGATAATCACATACATTAATTTTCCAATTAACATCAATGTGCATATATTTTTACAAAATTTGAATACATTCGGATACAATTAATTTATTAAGTGTATTTGAAATTATATTAATTAACAATACTCTATGGTTTATACATAATATTGAAATCAGCCAGAATGCTTAGAGAATGTATATATACTACATTTGTTATAAAAACTTTTTGATGGAGTGGACCTACTTTTCTTATTTTACATCTGTGACAAAAAAAACGTTGCATAGACATAGAAAATGGGCTATTATTAGGGCCCTCGCCCACGGCGACTTTTTGTAGCGATGCAATCGCGGTACTGTCGCGCGTAGGCATCGACACAGACGCGCAGCTGTGGCTAGCTGTGTGCCCTCGCCCACGGGACCAGATTCATTCGCGATGTTAACGCGATTCGGTCGCGATGCAGTTACACTGATGTTCGGCACACGAACGAAGGGGGGGACCTTCTGTTCTTTCTCCGATATCATCCAACGCTGTTGCGCGTTTGTATCGATACAATCGCGATGCAGTGGCGCGCTCTAAACGCGACTAACACGCTTTAGAAGCGATGCCATAGCGATAAAAAAAGCCGACGTGGGAGAGGGGCCTGAGAATTAATGTCTGTTGTTTTTTTTTGTGATATGGATATCATCATTCGATTCATTCCATTTTCTATAATCTACGTTTACCATTTAGCTACCCTACCATATTTTACTCCTAATTAGGTGAAGGTCAACCTCCTTGTATCAACTTCAAAGGTGTAAGCACTTATGAACACTTAACGAACGCACCCATTTTGAAACACTTCGTTTTTCGTACAAAATTGATGTGTTAGTCCTCCTTGCTAGATTATGAACACGACCTTTTTACTAGTATATTCATTTAATTGTAATTAATTAACAGTCGTTTTCGTTTATATTTATTTAAGCTTTAAAACGAGTTCGCGAGTCGCTTCTTAATGCTTAAAGCTTTTGTTTTAAGTTATTACATTTAAGTATTACCGTATCTTATCTATAGCCGTTAGGAATTAAAGATGGCGGTTCGCGCCAAAAGTGACAGGTAAAATGTCGTGTTTCTATTGGTCAAATGTATTTTCGCGTGTCGTTTCAACTGCTAAAACTATTTATCGGTATGAAAATGTCACTATTTTTAGGATTTGTTAAAATAAAGTTGCAATTATTGAACAGAATTAACAATTATGTTGTTTGCTCATTTGGACTAGCGATAACGAATATCAAAGATTTTTTTTTTTAAATAAGGAGTAAATACATAAATACAATAACTGGAACAATAAAATACTAAATTTCAATTTTAACTGCATTTACAAATACTGCAATGACAATTAAATTGGTCTGGGAGAGAAAATAATATAAACTGTTGAATCACATTACTACCGTCATAGTCTATAGATGCAATGGAAGGTGCAATACTTCCTGAACTGGTCCTTACAGAAATAAGGCTTGTTTCATTGTTTTAGAACTCTGTAGTGTAGTGTGAACTCCACGTTGGACTTCCAGATGAAGTGGCGGACGGTTCGTAGATCCATGTTGGGGTCAAGCACCTGAAATGTCATTTTGAATAATGTAATTCAAAATATTTCTCTTTAGCATCGGAATACATATAGGCTATCTAAAAGCCTCAAAAATAGATGGATCAGACTTGCTGACCATGTTAATTGATTTAATAAGTTAATTTATTTAAGTAAATGACAATATAATTGATAACAAGGTAAGAATTTGTTCACCAAACAACAAATTCTTTGGGCGTAAATCCAATCAATACGAATTATACACGTAAGATATAACAACATTGTCTGATTCTGTGATCACTTGGGGTTTTTCTGAAAGACATGCCCTCAGCGCCAAACTAAGAATTCATCCATACATACCTACAATATAGTAGTAAACTCGGAATTATATAGATTAAAACCAACTATTAATGTTGAACTTTTGAGAGTGTATCATGTAGTCGGGACCGTGGCGCGCTAGGCACTTTTTGGCTTGTCATCTATACGTGACAGTATAAACTTACCTGATCACAACACAGCAATTCCACCCTCTCCTCCGGCGCGTCATTCCCGCTGTCCTCATTGGCGCTGCCGCGGCCGCTGCCTGCACTCGCGCCGTTCACGTCACCACCTCCCACTATCTTCTCAACTACATGTTCGGCGACTTTACGGCATTGGATGAAGTCGTTGGCCACTAGACGGTCCTGAAATTGTAATATTTAGATGACAAAAGTGAAGATCTATTATTTTAAAAAGCAAGGAAATATGTTCACAATTATTACTAAACTGCTTACATCTAGATCACTATAGTATTTTCGTAACTGTGGGCAGAGACAAACACCTTTAAAATAAGAGGACATATTTTCGTGGTTGCAGGGCAGATAGTATCATGTTAGTTGGATAATGTTAAAAGCATTATTTCATCAATTATGTTCCTACTATGTAATGGACTATGTATGTAATAGACTCCATAATCATGCAAAGCTATAAGAAATCACAAAGATTATGAAGTGAATCATTTATGCATAAATGATTATGCTTATGCAAGACTTTTCACTGCCCATTATGTGAAGTAAAATGAGTCTACTTAATTATCAACATTCTGTCTATTTTATTAATTCCTAGTCCCTTAGTAATGTGTAGAACTCATAGATAATAAATTACTATAATAAACCTGGCCAAAATTAGATGTATTTTTTTTATCTAATGGCTTTCGCCAATTATTTCACCCACTTCTAGAGGGAAATACTTCCTGCATCCAGATAAAAAGTTGCCTATGTTTTATCCTGATGTATAAACCTATAATGCTGACAAGTTTCATCAATACCTGTTGAGCTATTTTCGCACGAAAAACGAACATACACACACAGTCACAAACTTTTGCTTTTCGAATATTAGTGTTATGTGACATAGATAAAAAGATAAAGATAAAAAGTCATTATTCAAACTAGGCTGAAAATCAGCACTTTTTGAAGGTCAATTTTACAAAACACAGTTCCCAAAACGCCCGCCCTTCATATAAAATCAATATTACCTTCTTCTGTCGATCCTGTTTGCTCTGACAGCTGGAATGCGGCAGCAGGTAGAAAGGCAGTTTGTTCAGCTTAGGGGCTGCCATCTCTATTGCTACATCAACCACCCACGATGGCACAGTCTCTACAAGTAGATTGCCTTCGGTCTCACCACCAGCGTCGCCTACCTGAAAGTAGCGAGAAACTAGTGTTAAATATAGTGCCACTAGCTTCCGCCAGCGGTTTCACCCGCTTTCTGAGGGAAGTACTTTCCATACCCGGATAAAAAGTAGCCTATATGTTATTCTGATGTATAAGCTATATTGTGGTAAAGTTTCATTCAAATCCATTCAGTAGTTTTTACGTGAAAGAGTAACAAACATCCATACATCCATACAAACTTTCGCCTTTATAATAGTAGAAGGATATAAACCTTGGGCTTTTTATTTTGTGTTCTACTCAACTTTGAAGGAACCCTGAATTAACAGTGAGTAAATCACTCATTGCTATTGTTGTAGAAATTATAATATTTTACTTCATATTGAGTAATAAATAGTAATGGAATTACAAAGCAGTTTTCACTAAACAATAACACTACCTAAACAAATTACCATAAAAACAAAAGAAGGATCCATCATTGTCATACTTTGAAGTTGAATGAACACTTAATTTTAATCAGAACTAGTTAACTTTTAAATTAATTTTCACAACGTACCTGTAATCTATAAAGTGTCCTTCCACCAACTTCGCTAAATATAAGAGGAGTATGCAGGGGTACATTGAAGTAGTTATTACCAATCACCCTCTGACCGGCTTCGTTCACCCTGTTGGGATGGTTCCAATGATCCAACAGCGCTTGCAATAACAACGCACCAAAGTTAACCTTTTGGTCATTCTCTGTAGTTAAACCGGCCTCTTTGGCGCTAACCCATGCGCTCAAACAGTCAGTTTCATCCTGTCCCAAGTGTATCGTCAACATTCCAGTCTTCAAATCAACGTTGAACCAATTCGGTACATAAACCATTTTAAACCTTTTCTTTACTTCTTCTTCATAGTCTACTTCGCCTAAATCTTCTAATTTACATGCTTTTAATACGTCATAAAGGGCAACATTGTTTGCGGTATCTTTTGTTACCACATGTCTCTTGTCATTTAGTACAGTGTAATGTTTTATCGCAGGACCGCCAGGAATGTGATGTATTGGCTGTGTTTGGTAAACATTGTTAGTATTATAATTGTTTTGGTTATACATGTCTATCGAGTTCAAAGGAGGCAGTTTCCAGCATCGGACATCAGACTCTGACGTTGACACCCAAACTCCTGTTTGATCGGCGGTAAAGCATAATTTAAGTATTGGGGCAGTTTCTTCACATACTATCATAAAGTTATCGGGATTTCGTAATTCTGTAATAATGACTAGCCTATCTCTTCCACCGGAAATGATATGAGTAAATGTTTCGGTAGCTAATAATGCCCATACAGCTTCAGAGTGAACCCTTATTGTTGAGACGCAACGCTGCTGCGATAGAGACCACAATTTTATTGTTCCATCTGAGCTGCCTGACACACACTGTGTACCATCTCTGCTTACAACTAAAGCTTTAACATTATCGGCGTGTCCTTTCAACTTCATAAGTCGTGAACAGTTCCTAGGGTCCCAGACACGGAGTACTTTCTCAGTAGATCCGCTTACTAGAATGGTACCAGGAGGATTCATAGCCAAGCTGTATATAGACTCTTTGTTGCCAACAAGGCTCGATGTTGTAACTGTGTTGTTGCTGGCAGTCAGAGCTGTCAACGTATTGACATCCCATAGAAAGATTGCTCGGTCTAGACCGGCGCTAGCGACCTGTTCTTTATCTTTAGCGTACGCTAATGTACGTACATAGTCCTTATGAGTGCGTAACGTCGACATACAGAAACCTTTGGGGGCATTCCATACCTTTACGGTGGTATCTGACGAAGCACTGATTAAGTTTTTGCCGCCGCAACATAACACAATATCGTTCACCCAGTCGGTGTGGTGCTCCATACTCTGGATGTACCGGTCCTGAACACCGGTAGCTGTACTCCACACGCGAATAATACCATCCCTGCCGGCCGAATACAATCGGCCCTGTATCGGATCAAGTTGCAATGAACTAACACCATTTTTATGCCGCCGTTCCTCCTCGTCTCTAATCACGAACGACACTTGAGTTTTCTTACGCATCGTGCCCATTTTCCGACATTTTAAAACTGAATTTAAGTAATATTTCTTACACTTTTGTTAGATATATTAGCAAAATTATTGAGGTTTGTTTCAGAATTGTTTGACATTTCACATTTGCTTTTGACAGGTTGAGGAAAATGGCTGGTCAGCTGCTATTGGCTGTATGCTACTAGCGTAAATATTGACCAATACGAACGGCTTTAAAAACTGCGTTCACAATGACACAATTAGATATTAGATAAATAATACGTTCGCATTCTATAAAAAGGATTAAAAAAATATATTAGCTAAAGTTTTATCGTTATTATTATACTGTGTATTGTGCTATGAATCATAGTAAAGTCTATGAAATAAGTCTTATCTTATTCGAGTTAGCAAAACATTTATGTAGGGACCGGGCTAAATGGAGCTATCTTCACTCATTTTGAGCAAGTGCAATAATCGATAACATAGCTGTAATATACATGATATCCATAAGTATATATGCGTAAGTAGGTATAACTAATGATGTTTACATTATGCTCAGAACTGATTGACTGCATTTAAATAAACAATCCAAAAAATATGTTACTGGGTGAACTTTTTGAGATAAACATTATCTCACGGATGACGGAATAGAATTCATAAAAATGAGATCATAACTAAATTACATTCATGCAAAAGCAGATAAAGTTTATATTTTGTGTTAGAAACATTACGCACTGATAACTAAACAGCTTATCTGTAACGGCAAGTCTTCATGGTCACTTTCAATTGTTTTTAGGCCACTCACTGATAAATCTCAATTGTATATCTTAGGCCAACACTTCTCTCACTTTCCAATATAATATAAACAAAATTATAATTTAATCCTCCGGCTGCTATAGTCGCTGTCCCTCTCTTCTCAGGGTCAAGATCAACAATGGCAATACCAGTGATGTTAGTGCCCCTTGGATAAGTCAAGTCCACGGTTTCTCTCCGTTTGAAAAACAGGAGGCCATGTTTTTTTACTTGCTTATACGTCATGCGGGCCCCAAACTGTTGGCCTTCGTACAAATCATGGCACAAAATCGCGGGAATAATAACAAGTATTGTCAGAAAGCAAAAATGAATTTTCATTATTTAGTTATAAGAGTAAACACGTTAAAATATGTCAATGTCGTTGATAACACTGTTTGTTGAGATTTAAAAGTGCGCTCCATGTTTGTGATCGTTTGTTAAGGGGAATTGGGTTGAGACGAAACTTCAGACGGTGCAACAATATACAAATAAATGTAGATATGAGCCTGATTTTGTGCTCGAAATGAGGCTTTAAAATTATGGCTTGATAATATTAGGCCGAACAAAACTATTATTGTACTGACGCCAGCACAATCTACATATATAAATCGATATAGGAAAAATCTATATAGGAAATTTTGACAGATTGTAGTAGCTTGATGTGCTGGAGTCTTTACCTACTCACTGTATTAAAAAAGTGATAATCTATAGGTACTAATATAACAAAAGTGTCTGTTTGTTTGCTTGAACGCCCTAATCTCAGGAACTACTGGTCCGATTTGACAAATCTTTTAGACAGGACAAAGGCTATTCTATATAGGTCTTGTTATCCGGGTGCACAGAGAGTACCTAGTTCTCACGGCACTTGGGCGCCGCTGGCGAAGTAGCTAGTATTGCGTAGAATCAGTAAAGTCTGTTTCTTATCAACTTTTATTTTATCATTGTGACCTACCTGTTCTTGAATTTGAAAAGAAGTCAGCAATTCATTGCGGCTTTGCTTAGCACCCATTTGTCATTACCGAGCATTGCGCAGGTCGCTGCAAAAACGATTTTAAGGTATCAGCGGGTGGCGGAGGTGAGCGAGGGGTATGTGTTCCATGCGCGTGCTATTGCTCTGAATATAGTTGCAGACCGCCATTGTATTTAGCGACAACTTCACCTTATATTTTTATATTTAGCCCAGTTATAAATCGACGCCTTAAAGTGAAAACCTCGTATGAATATGTGACTTTTCAAGATGAAGCTACAGGATGTGCTTCGCGACGTCATCCTAATAAAAAAAGTCATAAAATAAATTTTGGCAAAAATGCTTATCCGAGGTTTTCACTCTAAGACGACGAAGTGACTGCCCCTTAAGCAATAAATAAACGCAATAATTTATAATAATGTGTTACTTAAATGAAAACAAAACGTAATACCTACTTATATGTACGTAGCTACTTACACAGAATTATCTACTATCTATCTACTAGTAAACAAGAGAATATTATGACCATTAAAGCGAAATACTCAAGTTTTAAGTGTATATATTATATATATAGGTACATGGTAGGTACTTTCTAAGTATGTCTTGGACACAAATGACTGTGTTTCGGATGGCACGTTAAACTGTAGGTCTCGGCTGTCATTGAACATCCTTGGCAGTCGTTACGGGCAGTCAGAAGCCAGTGAGTCTGACGCCAGTCTAACCAAGGGGTATTGGGTTGCCCGGGTAACTAGGTTGAGGAGGTCAGATAGGCAGTCCCTCCTTGTAAAACACTGGTACTCAGCTGAAGTGGTAATACTGAAAGCCGACCCCAACATAGTTGGGAAAAGGCTCGGGAGATGATGCCCTCTTATGCTACAAATTTCCTAGTAGCTGAATAAGGTCAGGTAGCCATTTCATGTGAAATATCAATATTCAACTGCAGCTGGCTGGATAAACTGGAAAACTGACTTTGCGTTGGTTTTACTACCTAAATGAAGATCTGGAAGCGCTCGGTTAAGAAGAAAACCGAACATTTCTGACTACCCGTAACGACTGCCAAGGATGTAAACTCTGCAGCAATTATTAAGATCGTTTAATAATATCTTCTATTATCTAATACTATCCGCAGTATATGCTACGTAACTATTAGAAACTGTCAAATTTTCTCAATCAACGTTGAACCAAATACTTCAGCGATAATGTTGAAAATATAACAAGGAACTTTCGACAGACTGTAGTAGCTTGATGTGCTGGCGTTTGTACTTGATATAAAAATCTTGCCGTACCCAAAAGCTTTATTACGTAAACCATTTATACACAATAAACTGTGATTCATACACTCCAAAATTGCAGTTAAAAAACAATAATCGCATGAATAAATAATCGAATAAAATGCAGCGCCGACTCGATATAATTGCACAATCGATTAAAACTCGACTCCTGACTTTAATCGAGAAAGGATTGGCAACAAATCATGAAGATAAACAGTAAATGTAGTCGGAACGGCTTAATAAATTGTGTTGAACTTTTATATCGATGAGAATCGAACTGAAAAGTGTGATTTTTAAAGAACAGGAGAAAATTGAAGGATATTTTGCTGTAAGCTGTAAGTATTCGTGTATAAGTCGTGGTGACCTAGTGGTTAAAGCACCAGCCTCTCAAATATAAGTGTGCGGGTTCGATGCCGGGTCAGGCAAGTACGAATGCAACTTTTTAAAAGTTATATTATATACTTTCTTAGGGCCAGTATCACAATATCCGTATTGCCGAAATAGCCACTATCTACTACATATTCGAAAATGGAACAGAATTTGTATGAAGTTATCTACCTGCCTACCTACCTGTGAAACTGGCCCCTAATATTATAAAGCTGAAAAATATAATTGTTTATTTTCTTGAACGCGCTAATCCCAGTAACTACTTTACAGTTTTGAAAAAAATAACTTTCAGTATTAGATAACCTAGTGTGAGTTAGATACAAACTTAAGGTACTTAGGTTAAAGTAGGTTTGATTACTGAGCTGCGGAAGAATCTGGATTCCCGCGGCCCCGCGCGCACGTGCGAGGAGACACCGGGGTGGTTTTAGCCGGTAAGAGTCCAGCACACCCCTCCGCCTCTCCTCAGGCGGAGGATAGTCCATGAGGATTTCCCCCCGAAAAAAAAAGGTTTGATTACTGCGTCATCATCACCAGCCTTTTTATTTTCCCACTGCTGGGCACAATGCTTGCTGCAATGCGAGTTGATATCTTCAGACTTAACTCCAACAGTTCCTCGAGATGTTTTTCTTCACCTTAAATCTGTTCCATTTTTAAATTTATCTGGTAGATAGTGGCTATCCATAACCTGTGAAACTGGCCCTAAGTATTATATAGATTTATCACAAGGTGCCTGCCTTTTCTATCCAAAAGTAGGGGCTTTCAGTAGTATGGTAGTACCTAATAATTAAATAGATACTGCCGTGTTTTATAAATCAATGAAGTGAGTCGCTCAATTTCAAGCCAGCGGCAAAAATAGATTTAAAATGCAATCAAAGACAAGCATTTAATAGTCCCTTGATACACATCAATTGTCCAAAAGAGACTGAATCGATAAAAAGACTCGCAAAAAGGCCAACAGCGAGTCGGATTCCTACACTAAGGTTCCGTAACTTTCTCTTTTTCTGCATAGTTGTCTAATTTTATTGTTTAAATTTATAAAGGGAGGCATCGGAAATCGAAGGCGATGTATGTGATGATGATGTAAGACGCCTGCACATCAAGCCACAATCTGCCAAATTTCCTTAATAGATTTTCAACTTTATCACTGAAGCATATGGTTGAATGTTGATGTGCAAAATTTGACAGTTTCGATAGCAGCTTGACGTGCTGGCGTCTGTACATATTCCGTTAAAAAATATTAATAAATATAGTTACCATCAAAACTACACACATTTATTTCTTACAATTCAGAACACTGTCAAGTAATCTCAGAGCGTCAACCTTTTGTCCGCACCCATAACTTACGGAACTCCAAAAATGCCTTTTTCCGCTTGAACAAACCTTAAGGGGGTACTGTTTCTTCAGTGCTGTTAAGGTAAAGCAGTTCCCTTATATCAACTGTTATCTCTTGGATAAAGGTGCACACGAATTCTGTTATATTTATCCTTGGATCCTTTCTGCTTCACGTAAAATTTATAGTTGTTTTTCGGCTTTAATTTGTAGAAGGCTGTGATTTGGGGAGACAACCTAACTTATGTTTATTTAGTAAGTAGTAATACTAGTATGTTTTTGGGTCTAGCTTTTTTCGTCTGGATCTCTCAGAGATCAGGATCACTGGAGGTGTCAGCTTAGCGAAAAAACCAGTCTTTATAGCTCTCAATGAAAATCAGAGCTGGGGCTTTGCTTCGCATAAGGTCGCAGCATTACATGAGCGAGGGCCGTATTGCTTGGTTGTGACGCATACTACCCCCTCATGTTTGTTTTTTTTTTGTACCATCATGTTTTTTTAATTATGTTGTGTACTATGTAGGTACAATTACGTTTCAATTACGCGATTAAACACTTTTCTTTCCTTCTTGTGCCAAATTAAGTAGCCTATAGCCTTCCTTCCTTCGTTAAATGGGCTAACACGGAAATCGTTTCAGTAGTTCCTGAGATAAGCGCGTCTAAGCAGCAAGCAAACAAAATAATATAAGTAGGTACTAGAATGTACACTTTATACATCCGAAAACGCTAAAATTATCATTATAAAAAGTAAGCATCCTTTACAAGTTCTGATTAAATTTCAAATACAACTTGCATTCTTACTCCATTCATGAAATGGTCATCCCGATATACGCAGCATCGCGATTGCGTTCCGTTCACACATAGGTTCATAAATTGAATGAATCTCACCATGAAGGTTTATGAGCTAGAATAATTTATTGCTTCCCGCGATTAATAGTACCATGACATAATTACTGTTAAAGCGGTCCCATAATGTACTAGCTGTTCCACGTGATTTTACCCGTATTCTGGGTAATTACCCCCAATCTAGCCACTTTAGTTGTTAAATTTAAAAAATTAAAAGAAAAAATTTTTTTTAAAAAGCTTTTATAGTCCGCCATATTGGATTTAGAATAACGTCAAATTATTTTTTAAGTCACTCTCAATAAGCTCTTTCATTTGATAACCATATTGTTGAAATTCATTAAAAATAACTACTCCGCCATCTTGGACGGTCAGCCATATTGGATTTAGAATAACGTCATATAACATATCTTGTATTGTCATCCAAACTGAACGTGTATACAAAATTTCAGCTCAATCGGTTGAAGATATCTACTTCAAAATTGAGTTCAAAGAATCCACCGTTACAGACATACACGGCAAGTTAAATAAAAGCTTTTAAAAAAGCTATGACGCAGACAAGCTCTTGAGTATTGTTGTACTATGCAGACAAGCCTCCGAAACAAAAAAAAAAAAAAAACAAGATAGTATTTTATATTTCATTCAAAATTCAAATGATAAACTCGTTTTGAATCTATTTAAATAAAGAACACGCTCAAGAAATAGAACTATCAATTTCCAAAATGAGTTCCGTATCACTTAGAATTCTAATCAAAGCATTGAACACAACCTCTTTCGATCGGAAGAAAGCGTTTGTAATCCATCCATAATATGGAACTTAGTAGTTCCTAACAAAATTACTGGTGATCAACAGTGCCTGACTAAATAGAGTCTTAGAGCATTTAATTAAATGGAGACGCCATTGCCGTTGATTGTACTATCGCAAAATAATGGTCAATTTAGTCAATAAATAATTTGAAAACGTTTAAGATTTCGCACTTACAATATTGAAGTGATCGCAACAGCTAGCGGAAAACTGAAATATTTCATATTTAGAAGAGAAGGAAGTACTTAATATTAGTTTGGCTGAACACGCTAATCTCAAAAACTACGGGTCCGATAAATTCTTTCAGTGTTAGCCTATTAGGCTTCTTTTTATCTGGGTGCGCGGAGTTGTACCTACGGGACGCGGGTGAAACCGCTTGAGGAAGCTAGTACCTATTCAATTTGTGGCGTGATCTTATTATTCGCTATTCGCTAGTAATATAAATAATATTGTGGACTTTTTCGCATAGAGATTTGCCATGGAGAACAAAATTTGGTTCTCCATGAGATTTGCTCTCATTGCGGTTCCGGTGTGTTAGATGCTCTAAGGATAGAATGGATCGAATTGATTTGAATTCCAATCGAGTAATATAGACTTGGTACTACAGCTAAACTTCACTATGATCTTAAAGCTTCCTTTGTAAACGGGATCTGATCAGTTTAATGGTTTAATGTCGAGGTTACGTCATTGTGAAGCTGTTACAAGTACAAGTTGCGTTACGTTTTACGCAGCCTTGTTACTGTAACTTTACTTAGTACTAGCTGTCATCGAAGAACCTATTTCCTTATTTTATTATCTAGAACATACAATTAAAATAATTTTAATTACTTACTTAACTTAAAGTTACTTGCTTAAAGTTAATATCTATAATTTGATGTTTCAAATAATTCCCTATTTGCATATTTATTTTATTAGTTTGATATAATTTTACCCGACTTCAAAAAACGAGGTTCTCAGTTTGACCTGCATGTATATGTATATGTACTGATTTCCAAAAATACTTAAAAGAAAAAAAAAAACTTTTAAGTACACACTCCAGCACGTCAAGCTATCCGAAATTAACAAATTTTATCAATCAACTCTGAACCATAATATTCTTCAATGATAAAGTTGAAAATCAATTAACGAAAATTGACAGATTGTCATATCTTGTTGTGCTGGCGTACATTGCTTTAGATCGAACCTCTCATGTACTTTTGTAAAAAAAAAAATATATATATAATGAAGCCATCTCTACACAAACGACAATACCATAACAGGCATGGTGTCTTATGAATGGATATAATTACATGCTGTTTGTATTTGAAACAAAAATGGAATGGTGCAACTTTATTCGCCTACACCTACAACGCAGTACCTACGATTGATTATTTCCCAAGCGATTCTTACTGCCAATAACTACCTATAGGTACTATTTCGTCATAAGAAAAAAAAAACAATTGAAACTGATTCGAACATCGAACACCATTCGAATTTACACAATATCGAACGAGAGCCTTTGGAACGATCTCTCGAGAGTTCTCGATTTAAAATCGAGAAATCGCGATTTAAAATCGAGAAAGCTCGATTATGATCGTGCAGTCATGACGGATTGTACAAAAAGTAATTAATAGCGCCTGTGAAAGGATTCAAAATATTTTGTACGGTGGAAAATGTATGTGGAATAATGTTTTTTTTTAGAGGCATTTTACTTTAGGAATGCTAACACAAAATATAATGCATAGGTAATTCTATAGAACAATTTTTTTACAGACGCCAGCCAGCTACTACAATCTGTCAAATTTCCTTAATAGATTTTCAACTTTATCGCCTATGGTTTTATGGTTGATTGGTGAAATTTGTCAGTTTCCTGTTTCGGGTAGCTTGATGTGCTGGCGTCTGTACTATCTACTTATTTGATTGACGACCTGCTTAAGCTTATTTTTCACTGATATTCAGATGCAATAAGGTCGATAATCGCTTACATACACATCTCTATCGTATCGACTTTGTTATTTGCATTTAATTACATAAAATAAAAACAAAATATAAAATAATAAAATATTTTTTGTCGCAATTGTATTATCAGAAGCATAACTTTTCAATAATTTTCCTTCTCTATACTAACTCAGGCACATCAGGCCGATTGTCGGCTACAGCGGCCGTTCTCTTTTATGGAGATCAGCCAGCTGCGCAGGACATATCATAGTTCACAAGCATTCGCGCAGACACAGGTGCACTCTCTATTCCCTCACTCTCATAATCCGATGGGACGGCAATCCGACACGACCGGAGAGAGATCAGGCGCACGGGTGAATCAATCACCAACTTCCAGACTCCAGGCTGCTTTATGAAAGTTCCTCAAAACCCACAAAGCGACTTCGGCCCGACCCGGAATTCGAACCGGAGACCCCGTGCACAGCAGTCGCGCCTTGCGACCACTAGACCAACGAGGCAGTCACTAACTAATTTATTAATGCGAAAGTAACTCTGTCACGCTTTCACGCCAAAACTACTAAATCAATATCAAACATATTTGGTAGACATATAGTCTAGAGTCTGACAAAGGACATAGGCTATCTTCTCTGGGTGCAGGAAGTACTACAGAGAACAGATAGTCAGATATGATAAAACGCGAACAACCTCACTGGCTGAATATACCATAAAGACAAGTTGCAATCATGTGCACTCACACAAACAAGATTGTACGCTCACACTGCTATCTATGTGTGTGTCAGAGGCAATAGTTTGGTAACATCTGTCAAATATACAAAGTTAGTTCGATGTTCGCAGGCGAATGAGAAATGAGAATATTATATGGAAGGAAACCAGGGAACACGAGTTTTAATAATTTCGTATTATTGGAATAATAATAGAATTTCCAGTTTTTTTTTTTCTATTTATACCTACAATAGAAATATTTTTCTACAGCAAAACTCATCTACCGAGCCTTTTCCCAACTATGTTGGGGTCGGCTTCCAGTCTCACCGGATTCAGCTGAGTACCACTTTTTTACAAGGAGCGACTGCCTATCTGAACTCCTCAACCCAGTTACCCGGGCAACCCAATACCCCTTGGTTAGACTGGCGTCAGAATTCCTGGTTTCTGACTACCCGTAACGACTGCCAAGGCTGTTCAATGACAGCCGGGACCTACAGTTTAACGTGCCATCCAAAACACAGTCTTTATGGTGTCCAAGATATACTTAGAAAGTACATACAAACTTAGAATAGTTGCATTGGTACTTGCTTGACCTGGAATCGAACCCACGCCCTCACACTTGAGAGGTTGGCTCTTTAACCGGTAGACCACCACGACCAGGTTTCGAACATATATGGATAATATTTTGGCTATTTAACCTCCAGGTCACCATAATCTGAAGCTAATACTATTCTAATAATATATCAAACAAAAACATTTGAACAGTAAGTTTTAGGAATATCCAAAACAATATTATTCAGAACAAAATATGACTCACCGCGACATATTTGAGACCAATATACTACGACAACGAAGCTATAAGACCATCACTATATTTCTCATAGTTACGACCAACATCTATCTTTAGTTACAGCGCGTATTCCGAAACTTGGCAACGTCGCAAATAATTGTCAAATATTTACATGATTTAGTTAATTTGGCAAGAATTTGCAGCTGTATTCATTTGGTGTCCAAACTCGACTTCTAGAGCGATGTACTTAAAAGTTTTTTTTGCTTTTCAGTGTTTAATTTTTTTTTAAAGTTTTTTATTATTCATATACTGAGTAAATTTGACAATTGTCAAATTAACCTAAAAACTAAAAAAACATTACTGTCGATATGATAACCTCCGCTTTTTTGAAGTCGGTTCAAAATAAGAAATAATACTCTGTAGTGCACTATAGAATTGATAAGGAAATGCAATAATTAATATAGTTATCCCGAATATATAGTTTTAGAGGCATAAAAAGTGTTTGGGAAATGCCTTTTTTACACCTGATTGCTTATCCTGTTCTAGATAAGTTTATCTGGTAGATCATATATCATACAAATTCTGTTCCATTTTTTAATTTATCTAGTAGATAGTGGCTAACCGTAGCCTGTGAAACTGGCCCTTAGGGTTTTAATTGAAATCCATATTCAATTTTATAGTGCATTGCAGAGCCATATTTTTTATTTGCCAAATTAATTAAAACTTGAAAATATTTGACAGCTATTTACAACGCTGCCAACTTTCGGTATACGCGCTCTTAAGAAAAACATAGTGAGCTAAAATTTGCCATGTCTTCAAAATCGGCATCTTTCTATACTCCGCTTATAGTTCACTGATACGATAAGTGGTCCTTAGGTACGAATTGATCCTTTTCGGCGAGAGTTATAGTTTTGGCGTTGCGAGTCCCTGTTTAGTCATAAAAGGTTGAAACGGGAGGAACACATTTTGGGTTATGAGGTTTGATGTACAGGCGCCAGCACATCAAGCTACAAAACATAAACTGACAAATTTTCCCAATCAACTTTGAACCATATGCTTCAGCGATAAAGTTGATAATCTATTAAAGAAATTTGACAAATTGTAGTAGCTTAATGTGCTGGCGTCTGTACCTACACAAAATGTTTGGCTTATGCGGGAATCCAACCCGCGACTTCCACGCTGGAAGTACTACTACTACGCCATCTGGTCGTCAACTTTATTAACCTTGTTTGTTTAGATATAAATAAAATATATTTCTTGAATCCTTTAGGGATTACCGCATTACCCTACATCTCGATACAATTCGATTACTTCCACAATAGCCCATAATAAATGATGTTCTTTGCTTACCTCGCTTAAAAGTATTGTGTAAAGTGTTCAATACACAAGATTATTCGATTATGTCGTATCGAGAGGAGAATCGATTAAAATCTAATCGAATCGACACTTGTGTGTTGTTTACTGGGAATAAGGTGTGGAACTAGGTTACGGCTTATCGATTGGCCCTTTAGTACGAAACTAAACTTGAAGAAGTTCTTAGTTTCTGTTTGGTGGGTAATTTATGTATAACTCAGTTCAAAGCTTAATAGGGCTGTTACTAACTGTAATGCCTCGTTGGTGCGACTGCTGTACACGGGATCTTGGGTTCGATTCCCGGGTCGGGCCAAAATCACTGGCGATTTTGAGAAACTTTCAAAAAGCAGCCCGGAGTCTCGAAATTGGTGATTGATACACGCGTGCATCGGATACTACGTAAATGTCAGTCCTGCGCTTGATCTCTCACCGGTCGTGTCGGATTGCCGTCCCATCGGACTATGAGAGTGAGGGAATAGAGAGTGCACCTGTATCTGCGCGAATGCTTGAGCAATATAATATGTCCTTCGCAGATGGCTCCTTAGAGAGAAGCTTAGAGCTTAGCAAGTAATTCAACTTACAAGGCGTAAAAAAATACTTAATTGGATTTGGACACATTTTTAACAAAAAATCTAGCCAACGTTTATTTAATTAAAACTAACTTTTTTATTGTATGACGACCCTTTTTTCTGAATTGCTTAGATTATTTAAAACACGGGAATTTACATATGACCTGCAAGTCAATTTAATTATTCGGACCCTAGGCCCAGATTTTCGATTTAAGGTCCTTAAAATTCAAGATAGGACGTCTTAAAGTCATCAAAGGTCAGAAGGAACTATTTTTAACCGTTTGACGGGACCTTCTAACTTGTTCGTATAATCGGTCTACCGTGAACGATCTTAACTTAGTTATGTGGTGTTGGCAAACCTGCGAAGTGAAAGGGTTGGGACCAAAGGACCAGAATTTGCACTCATGTTTATGAGCGCAAGTTTCAGTGTAGGTATGTCGGAGTATTTGTGTAGATACAAATAGGTGGCTGTTATGCTTTGCATGTATGGTGTTGCTTTTAAAAAAATGACAGAAAACATGTTAAAAACGCATGAAAATTTAAATCGTGAATGAAAATTTCCCATAGGGCTTACTTTTCCGTTTTTACTGAATTAAATAGCGAGGCAAGTTTGAGTGAACTTAGCGGTAGTCTTTTGTTTTTGATTGATAGTAAATTGTTTTATAATAAGACTCTTGTCAAAAGATTAAAAATGTCTTATACTCTTACCAGATGGTCAATCATAAGGAGGCAACGCTTGGCGCGGTCGGTCCGCGGATCTTGTCATCTTGTCACGACGAGTTCCGCTGTGTTTCGGATGGCACGCTAAATTGGTGGTTACGGGTAGTCAGAGGCCAGATAGTCTGACAACCAGTCTTACCAAGGGATATCAAGTTGCCCATGTAGCTGGGTTGAGGAGGTCAAATTAGCAGTCGCCGGGTAAGACTGGAAGCCTACCCCAACACAACTTAGGAAAGAGCTAGGCAGATGATGATTTCAACATACATGTCGAAAGCCATAAATGTAGAAAACCATATTATACATATAAAAATATTTTGAACAAAATATTCAAGTACATATGTATCACATTGTAAAATAGGGTTATGTTACCTCAATCTTTTAAAAGGACCTAATAATAAAAGAAATTATATAAATACGTGCACATTACCGAGATACCCTACCTAATTTTAGTCACAGTCAGATAAAATCGTCACCTTTTCTCCCCGTAATATCACGAATTGAATCGGAAAGCCGCGCATCCCGCTGTTGAATACAAATACGCATATCAGGGTGTACCCTGGTCTAGACTATCTCTATGTCTGTTGAATAATTTATTTGGCGTTACTATCGCAACAGTCGTGTTATGGGTCTGTGGTAGAAATAATCGTGATGGTCATTTGTTTTCTATAGGGTGGACTTTACTCTGCAGCGACGAAGTTTTGTTTATGTAATTAATGTTTTTAAAACTTTCGCGATTTGTATACACATTATACACAATACACGGGTCTTATTCGCGATGAAAAATTATAAAGGTATGTATGCTACCTCTACTTCCCCCGACGTTTCGGCCAAATTACATCGACCATGGTCACGGGTGGATTGATGACAGCTACAGTCGGAATAAGTTACTTTAATTTTTTTTTTTTATATATATAAAACAGAAAAAGGAAATATGTCAGCGAGTCGATTTGGAATATTCTTGAAAAGGAGGTGTGCAATCGGACTCGAGAGTTTCAACCCCAAATGGCTCAAAAATATAGTTGTCTATCAACTTTGAGTGTCTCTCCTTCCAAAGCGTTGGAGCCAGCACAACACAGAATTCTAGCAAGGTGGGATGACATCAAAATGTATAGTAGGTATTTTTCTATAATTTCAAAACATTCTATATAATAACAAAGAACAATAAATAATGTCTCCACTTACTAGGAATTGAGGGTTTTTAGAAAAACAATCTTTTCTAAAGACGTTTCAATGTCTTACCATTTTGCCTACTAACTATGATTAGATAAAGAGCGAATTTTGGTTACTGAGCCTAATTATTTTAATAGATGATAAATTTAGTCCTTATTTATTGTAAAGGGTAGGTAAAACAGTGATTTTAAGAATCAAGTTATTCAGTTAACTGTCGGCACTAATTAATAAGGCTGTAATATAATTATAATAATTTTTATACGTAATCATATTATTCTCAGTACACGTGTTGGTTTATATCCGACAACTTAAATGGTAGGATAAATTGCAAAATGGACAGATACACAGAATCAAAGTATTCAAATCAAATTTCTGTAATAGATATTCAACCTTATTACTGAAGTAGGAAGGTACAAAGTTGATTGGGAAAATTTGACGGTTTCGGGTAACTTGATGTGTTGGCGTCTGTAAATTATATTGGACTTTATTTTTGAAAGAGAATTTATCATCGTCGGTCTATTTGATGCGGATATTTCCTTATCTTCATATACAATGTAGGTACCGACATCGCTGATCTCTTCCCACGATTAATAATTAATTGGAAATACCAAATTGTACTACAGCTTATATCTATTTAATACTATTAATATAAGGAAACCTGCTATCATGGTTTTGGTATGTGATGTAGCGGAATGAGGATCATGTTTTCAGGAAGGCTTTGAGCATTAACGTGGGTGGTTATAGAGGAAAGGGACGACCAAAGAAGCGATGGCGCATTCTGATGTATAAGCTATAAATTACTGCTAAGTTTCACCAAAATTAAATCGAGTAGAGACATTTTTTACTCGTATTTTTAATTACGTCGGTTATAAAAGTACGCTAGCACATCAAGCTACCAAATTGTCAAACAAGAAACTGTCTGTTTTCCAAATGAACTATAAAGAACCACATTTAGTCGTCTTACAAAAGCAGCCCAGTTCAAGTATCCAATGACTAGTACATTCGTTCATAATAAAAATATATGAATTTATGAGATTTGAGCAATAAAAAAATATATTCATTATAATATAATAGTATAATATAATATTTTATTATTTTAAATAACTTTTTACAAAAGATGGTTTATAATAAGCCACAGTAATTTCAATAGTTAAATCTTAGGTATGTATATAATGCAAGCTGATTACTACTTATGCCACTGTAATTAACACAATTATTATTATTAAATACTTTTTATTAACAAGGATTTAAGATATTAGAGCGACCTGCCCGAGCTAGGTTTATTTAAACCTGTGTTTAACCTAATGTTTTCAGGCATTATGACGCAAGACGTAGTTAGAAACTCCCTTGTCTTCTGATAAATGGAGAAAGAATGATCTGCTCGACTCGTGCACTGGGTAGGTATATCCTACCGTTTGATACGTTAACATTTCTAATAGAGTGTTTCATATTTCTAATTTACCTATTTATCTCTGACACTTCCCGCGACCCAAGGGCTGGCTTTTATTTCGGCCAACGATTAAGCATTGCCATACAACGTGGCAATGCCGCCAGCCTTTTGGGTACACTCCCGGCGGGCAGCGATGAGGAAGAATTTTTTGACGCCATTTATTAATAAGGTTTTTTTTTTTTTACTTGTATATATTAATTTATATTTTATTTGTAAATAAATTGTAAATATTTATGTGAATAATAATAAAAGTTCAATAAATATATAGCCTATTTATCAATTATTAAAATTGATAAATAATTGATGATATATTATGTCGGATACATTGAGTTTTGTAAGACGACTAAAAAGTCGAAATGTATACCTAATAGTTGTTGAAGAATTGGTGGAAGGGTATATATATATTATATTATATAATATTATCACTATTTATTAAAATTATTACTAATTATTTCAACTAGTTACGCCATGGCAGATTTCAAAATAAGAAAAAAAGTGCAATATTGACACAAGCTACCAAGATTATATACTTAATATACCTAATACTAGTTTACAGCTTTCATTGCAAGGTTCAACGCTAATTTGACCATGCTATAAGTTAGTCATAGTCATGACAACCCGTTTATACGAGTGTCCATCTCTCTACAATATGTCGGACGGTTACTAATTAATCTGAAGCAGCTCTAAGCGTGAGGACGTTCACGATCGAATGCTGCATGTCTAGTGGGAAGGGTGTCATTGACCTTTGAATGTAAATTGTAGGAACGACGATTCAAATTGTACTATAATTTATTTAGGGCCAATGATACTGGATATAATTTATGATAGATTAATTAAATAAAGTGAAAATATGATGATGATGATGATGGCATCCAGGCCGATTGTCGGTTACGGCGGCCGTTCTCTTTTATGGAGACCAGCCAGTGCTGCGCAGGACATATAATAGTGCACAAGCATTCGCGCAGACGCAGGTGCACTCTCTATTCCCTCACTCTCATAGTCCGGTGGGACGACATTTATGTGCTCTCCGATGCACGGGTGAATCAATCACCAACTTCCAGACTCCAGGCTGCTTAATGAAAGTTTTTCAAAATCCACAAAGCGATTTCGGCCCGACCCGGGATTCGAACCCGAGACCCCGTGCACAGCAGTCGCGCCTTGCGACCACTAGACCAACGAGGCAGTCAAAAATATAATTTATAATTTATATTTATATTTTTATTATTATATATATTTATTTATTTATATATTTATTATATTCAAATTCCTCACACATTACTAAAACGTCACTTAGTCCCAAACTAAGCAGAGCTAGTACTATGAGTACTAGACAAATTGTAATCTAATTTATAACATGGGTGTTTGATTTAGCTCCAAAAGAAAAGTATATAAATACACACATTTATGAGATGTAAAACTTCAAATTCCAGCCGACATCGACACAAATAGTAAATTGCACGCTGACCAAAAGATTGCTTGCGTCCGCACCAATCTGCATAGAATACAATTCGTAACCAAACGATGAAGTAAACCGTCCCCATCACTCAACGTAGCCCACTTTGCTTTTCCTCAATTTTCTCTCAAGGGTTGATGTATCAATAAACCAAAAAAAAAACTTTTTTTGGAACCAAAACAAAACTAAAAATGTCCAAATAAATCGCAGGCCCAAGAAAAGTTCTAAAATTTTCCGCCAGAGGGCGTAGCGACATCTACGCACAGTCGTAGTTACGCGCCCGTAGCGGGACGACGTAGCGCGCCGTAGTACTTTCGTAGCACGTAGCGCGGACTACGTTACAGTGAGAAGTGACGTTGAGTGACAGAAGTGTTTTTTTTTCAAAGTGACGCAAAAGTAGGTGACGGTAAAATAGGCAGTGAAAAAAAGTTTTGACAACTTCTTTTCGGTGAAATTTTAAGTGATTTGTGGATAAAAAGTTTGGTTCAGATTGTTTTTTTTTTTGTTTTAAATATTCAAGGAATTCTGGTGTCGGATATTGTGTTAAGTGGTAAGTTGTGTTGAATTTTTCGTCAGTTTCTTTTTTTATTTGTAAATAGTTGTTCGGAGAGATTTTCACGAAGAATTTGGTAACCGTGAGTACTTTTCTGTGGTATCTTTTGTATTGCGTTAATTTCAGGCAAAGTAAAATTTTCAAAAGGGAAGCTTTTTGAAATTGTTACGTAATTTTAATTTTGGTAATTAATGATATAATTAGGCAACGTTTAATGAACTCAATAATAATGATATGTAATTAAATCATTAAAAAATAACAATATTGATAATTTTAATTAAAAAAAAATAACAAACATCTAACAATAGTGAAACAATTTCTAATATTTAACGCATTTCGCAACCTTTTATATTTTTTTTAGATGAGTTCGGAAGTTAAAAAACACAACACCGAAAGGACAACCATTAAACGATTGCTTTAAATAAAATTAAAAATCAATAAGAATTTATGAAGTACAGTCAGATACCTTACTAATATATATAATTATAACTTTATGTAACTGTGGAACAATAAATTATAAAATTAATACAGAACTAGTTAATTAAATGTCTTAAGCACGGAGAGTATAGATGTACATATGATAGGGATAAGCAAATTTCTTAAAAAAAACTTATTTAAAAAAAAAAAACAAAAATAAATTAAGAAAGTAGCTGTCCTTACATTTTTATTGTCTCCTTATTTTCTTGAATTTAAAAATAGTGTGTGCATTATCTTAAAAAATAAGACCTTATGTAGTGTAGTTCTTTGGTCCATCTTAGCTATGATAATCAATCATGGTTTAGGCTCCATTTTCTGCGGCGAGTCCAGACTGTCTAGCATTTAACACAAATTGATGCACATGCCTTTGAAGACATTTTTTACTTGATATCTTCACCATATTAGAAAGTACTTTTATCTATAGTGTATCGCACATATACATATTTATTAATAATATTAATTTATATTTATTACATTCCTATATAATAGTATTTATAAGAGTTTTCAAGGTACACAAATAAACTATAAAGTGTGTAAGGGACAGTCTGCGGAGCAGACTGATGGGGTGCATTCAGCTCCTTATTTTTAATTATATTTTACTGGAATTTTAGTCAGGATTTTTTTATTTTTTTCCCGATTATTCTGTAAATTTTTCTTTCTCCCTTACACCTTGTATAATGTACCTATACTAAAATGTTTTGTTTAAACGGGATTTTGAATAAACTAGGAGTGTGCCATGAGTCTGTCTATCTTTTATTCATCTTCAGCGTGAAGCATCATTACGTACAGTGTGATAGCAAATAGCTTGAAAACGTTTACTAAGAAATAAAGCATTATAGCTAGCATTTATTAACAGTGATTAAAATATTTTTGAAATTTGATCTTTATTATTTCGCTTTAATTATTTATCAATAAAGGTACATCAACAGTTTCTGTACAGAAATTTATAAAAAAGAGGAATAGGTACTCATGGGTAGAAGACTTATATACATATATGTATGTATATAGTTGCCAATAAAAAGTAAATCAACAATAAAGAACATACGTGATCCCTTTCACTAAAACTAAATCCACTTTTTGTGGATAAAACCCCTTATAATTTTAGAGAATAAAAAATAAAAATCCACCTTAATATAAACGTAGTCTTAAAAAAGTACCGACTTTAGTGCTAGGTTTCAACCATCATCTTGAACAAAGTTAATGGTTCGAACCTAGTACTAAGCCTGGGGCTTTTTAGAATAACGTTTTATAATAAGGTGGAATAGGTTTGTCTGGTTGCATTTTTTCTTTGGTAGATGGGTAATCATTATTTTAATGACAGTATCAGATTAATACCTATGTACACATGAGCCTTCTGGAGCTCTTCACGTTCCAGGGAACCGGGAACTCTTTCAAATAACCTCGTTTACCCAGTGGCTGTCTAGAAAGCTAATCTAAGAATAATAGATATATATTTTTTTATACTTCTTATTCCTCTTCAACCTTTAGTCATCCAATGCTGAGTGTGTCTCTTCCAAATCTTTCTACTTTTTTATACTAAAGTTAGGTAATAGCTGCACGGGTCGATCGATAATAAGGTTAAGCGACGCTACGCTTGGTCGGTCCCTTGATGGATGATCATCTTGTCATGATGAGTTTCTCCGTGTTTATTGTGGAAGGTGGGTCCCGGTTTTCATTTGTACAGATGCCAGCACGTCAAGCTACAAAAAACTGTAAAATTTATCCAATCAACTTTGAACCATATGCTTCAGCGATAAAGTTGATAATCAGAATGAAATTACAGATTGTAGTAGCTTGAGTTGCTGGCGTTTGTACATCTTTGGCAGTGAGGCCAGATAACATTGCATGTAAAACACTGATACTCAGCTGCGTCTGGTTAGATTGGAAGCGGACCCCAACATAGCTAGGGAAAAGGCTAGGCAGATATTAACAAAATTACATCAAAAGCAAAATTTTGTTTACTCGTAACAGTTTCGATAGCAAACATGTCATAACATTAATTACAAATGACGTTACGAATGTATTTATTGAAATATAGGCTTTATTAATTTAACGGAACTATTAATAGAAATAATTTACTGGTTGCTGTGTCTCTAGGGACTTATCGGTCTCATTGTGTAGGCTTAATCAGCGGACAACGCCCTGAATCAATGATTAAAATTTTATGCAGATACGGCAATTTTATTTGGAAAAGTGAATTGGGTTGTGTAGGTTTATTTTTTTGTTTTGCTTAAATTATTTGTATATCTATGACGTGTGATGTAGGAATTTTCTGCCGGGGCTGCGGGTTCTCGTGATAGTTACCGTGGCCCGCACAGAACGAACAGTGGGTTCTAGTCGCTTAGTTTGCTACTCCCAGCTGCACCACAGATGGGTTTTTGGTCAGTTAAAGCCTGCCACTCCTTCACGCGGCACTCACAACGAGAAGGGTCAATTGATGATGTTCCATCTAAAAGAAAAAAATGGTACACGATGTTAAATATTGTTGATTCAAGTTTAATAAAAGGTGAAATTCATGTTGTTTTGTTATTATAAAAAGAATAATATTTTTTTTCCTGGTTTCTTACGATATTGATACTGAAGTATTAAGGTATCTTCAACAATTTTTCTATAGAAACATCGTTTTACTACTAGCAGTCATTCTTTCCATTAGATTTTTAACAGGTACAAAATTACAACACACTCAACTTGATAAGTGTATATTACGTAAATTGACCAATTATATATTCTTGAACCATTTGGGGTCAAAACCCTTACAATATGGGGTCCTAATGCACAAGTTTGTATAACGGGCTATCTCAGTAGCTGGTTGACGCTTACCGTGAACCAAAGGTTAGCTATTACTTTGGACAGAGAATAAGCCATTTGCTATTCAACGTGGCAATGCTGACAGCCTCTTGGACACGCTCCCAGTAGACAGCGAGGGAGATGAATTTTTCGACGCCTTTTAGTTTTGTATGTAAATTTTTCTATTATAATATTTTTTATTCTTATAACTTTTTAAATAAGTACGTGTAAATAAATAATAAATGAATTTTCTCATTATACATGCGCATCTGATAAATAACAGTATCATTTTCTCTTTTCTTAGTATCCAATTTATTTAAAAGACTTTGTTTTAATATTTTCACTTATGAGTTATATTGATAGGTATATTCATAATTATGTACGTGTAAGTGTTGAAAACGTAAAATAACGTTAAGTCCTTATCATTATGTTCACGGTACCCTTTTGTAATTATAACGATGTCAGTTGAAAATTGGGGGCACGGCAGTGCCACCGCCAAGTCAATAAGTTTGTCGGGAAATTATTATTATTAATCAATGTCCTTGAATTTATTGACATGGCCACCAATGGACAGACGATTATGATGATCTTGATAATAATATTTGAGCAGGACAATTCTACGCAAAACTGTCCAGGAGTCCTGGACAGTTTTTTAGCGGTGAATGTCAATGTCATCTTTTGCGTTATTTAGAATTCGTAAAAGGTGTTGATGACTTCTCATAACTGTAAGTCTGACGTCATTATCGTCATTCACAAAAAATAGAAGCGATATTCCACACATGCAAAATTAATTTAAACTGAACAATTATATTTTTCTCAACCAAAAACAGTTTTTCAACTTCTATTTTTAGGTATTATTACACTCTACAGCTCACTTTTTCGTTTCAATGTCTCTCATTAATATGTTCTCATAATGTTGCCATTACAAAACGCTGTGTGTGATGTATAAAAAACTCTTTTGTTGTATGTTTTTACAACTGTGACTGTGGTATCTTTGTGAGCGCTGGCGGCCATTTTGTGTATATTTCGCGGGCTTTTTTGACATTATATTTGTTCAAGCGCCATTATGTATTTTTATGACGTTATAATATAAAGTAGAAATGCTATTTTTTTAAAGGAATATATGTATATCTTTTGAAACGGCTCGTAGGTGTAAAACTTTTGTGTTATACTGGCTAAGCTGTGTATTTTTTTTTTACAATAAAATATGCAATTTATGCTTTGACAAATTATACCGTTTTTCTTATGTAGAAACTTATATATTTTAATAAATACTATTATTCCAATGATTGGCATCCAGGCCGATTGTTGGCTACGGCGGCCGTTCTCTTTTATGGAGCTCAGCCAGCTGCGCAGGACATATTATAGTGCACAAGCATTCGCGCAGACACAGGTGCAATCTCTATGCCCTCACTATCAATAGTCCGATATTTACGTGCTTTCCGATGCACGGGTGAATCAATTACCAACTTCCAGACTCCAAGCTGTTTTATGAAAGTTTCTCAAAAACCACAAAGCAATTTCGGCCCGACCCGGGATTCTAATCCGAGACCTCGTGCACAGCAGTCGCGCCTTGCGACTACTAGACCAACGAGGCAGTCATAGTATTCCAATAACATAAATTTAACCTATTTTTATTATGTCACTGACATATAACTCGCTTAATTACTCTAAAATTAGGGGTAATCAAGCTGTATACATCTAATCAATCTTCAATTACTCATAGAAATAGAATTAGATATCATTTATTCAAGTTACATCGAAGTTAAGCTTATTACACACTTGACACGCCATGCAGGTGATCGAAACCACACTTGGAACACGCTAACTAGTTTCCAATAACTGACCTTAATACCGGAACGTGTAATTAACTGTAAATGATACGTCTATTGTCGATATTTTATGTTAAACTGTTTCGGTTGTTTTTTTATTTTTTTTAGGTAAAGAGCCGACATCTTAAGTATGAATGCGTAAGTTCGATTCCAGGTCAGGCATGAATGCAACTTTTCTAAGTTTGTATGTACTTTCTAAGTATATTTTGGATACCAATGACTGTGTTGGCAGTCGCTAGGGTAATAACCAAGGGGTATTAGGTTGCCCGGGTAACTGGGTTGAAGAGGTCAGATAGGCACTCGCTCCTTGTAAAACACTGTTACTCAGCTGAATCCGGTTATACTGAAAGCCGACCTCGCCGACCGCTTCAGAAGTTGCTTAACCTTATGATCGATAGAAGCCTACGGCTGTTACTTAACTACGAGCTGGTGAACTCGTGAGTGCTAAACTCATATCTTCTTTATATTATAAGTAGTTATTTGTGCCCCAAATGGGGGAAATAAAATGGCCCCTGATAATACACTACAAAATATTTAGCCACCGCAAAATATTACCATTAAATCCATTTCCTAAATGATCCGAAAATTTTTGGCCATATTAACCTAATTTGTGATGTAGCTGCGACCATAATAACATCCCGACTGGTGACTATATTATCATCATTGCAATATTATGCAAGGGACGAGGCTAACTATTATGACCCTCATAATATTTCCACCTAATTTTACCGCTGGGGAAATGATTATTTTGTAATAGCTCCGAGCTGTTTACGCGTTTATTTACGTTAAGTAGAAGCGGTTTCTTTCTTGAGTTACCGTTAAAGACTTTGTGGTGTCGATAAATTATCAATGTTTATTTATTTTAGAATTTAGGGACCTTTGCGAAGACCTAGTAGACCCATAGCAGTGCATGGACTGCTACGCATGGTGTCTCGTATTCGGTTCGCAGGTTGGTTAGAAATCGATTTGTGGATTTTAAGAAACTTTAACAAAACAGCGCGGAGTCTGGAAGCTACACCCGTGCTGCTGTGATAGATACACCCGTGCACCGGAGAGCACGTAAATGTCGGTCCTGCACCTGATTTCTCTCCTGTCGTGTCGGATTGCCCTCCCATCGGGCTATCAGAGTGAGAGAATAGACAGTGCTGCTGTGTTTGCGCAAATGCTTGTGCACTATAATATGTCCTGCGCAGCTGGCTGATCTCCATAAAAGAGAACGGCCACCGTAGCCGACAATCGGCCTGGATGACATCATTATTACACACTTCCTTTAAAGAATAGTTAAGTACAACCGCCAGCAAAAGCTATAGTATTATAAAGCTGATGAGTTTGTTTCTTTGTAGGAATACACTAATTTCATTAACTACTGGTTCGATTTGTAAAAAGGAATATAGTATAGGGAAGTAGATGACCCGGGAGAAACTGCGCTCGGAAGTAGTATGTATAAAGCAAAACAGCCATAAACACATTCTTAACTTTATAAAGAATCTCTAATACTGCGATTCTTCGCGAACTCGTTCAAATTGTGAGACGTTAACTGCTCGCGAAATTTAAAGTTCCTGTTTTCCATGCAGTTTATTTTGTAATTTCCCATAGGGATCAACTTTTCCGTTTTTACTGAAATAAATAGCGAGGCAAGTTTGAGTGAACTCGCGTTAAATGGAACGGTGAGAGCTCTAGGTGCGGTAGTCTTTTGTTTTTGATAGTGAATTGTTTTATAATGAGACACTTTGATCAGATTAAAAACGTTAATATAATACTCTTACCAAGGCGGAAGAACTCGTAAAAGCCGCATGGGTCGATCGGTCATAAGGTTAAGCAACGCTTGGCGTTGTCGGTCCGTGGACCCATCCACCATCTTGTCACGACAAGTTCCTCGAGGCAGTCACTACGGTTAGCTAGGCACTAGGGGTATCAGGTTGCCGAGATAGCTTTGTTGAGTAGGTCAGATAGGCAGTCACTCCACGTAAAACAGTGGTACTCAGCTGCATCTGGTTAAGACTGGAAGGTCACCCCGACATAGCTTGGGAAAAGGCTAGTTAGGCAGATGACTCTTACCAAGGCAATATACCTTTTTTGGAGGGTGAAGAAGTTAAGATGGATAGATTTATTACATGAAGCGACTGCCTATCTAATAATGATGGTGATGAGCTGACCCTTCATTAAGAAAAGGATAATAGCAGATTAATTCATAATCGATTGTAGTGTGTCATATTTTTTTTTTATGTTTTTTTAAGAAAACCCCGAACATTTTAGACAAATTAGTAAACAAAAATATCTCTTTGAAGCTATAACCTATTTACTTCCTCAAACGTAATAAGGAAATCAGTACGAAATTACGAAATTTGTATTTAATTCCTACAAACGTAAATTACTTCAGAATTCGAAGGTTAAGAAAGGCCACAAGAGAGAAAAAAAAAACGACTTTTGACTTTTCTGTAAACATGGTCTGCATGATTTAATCCAAAGAGGATTTAAAAAAAAGTGACAAGTGCGAGTCGGTTTACGCAAGCAAGGTTCCTTACCTTTAAAACGACATATAATCGTGTCTGTTGTACGGGAACCCTACTAGAATATGTTTATTTATTATAAATTATTTTTAAAATGACGTAGGTGCTTGGTATAATAAGGTTAAGCAATGCTGGCGAGGTCGACCCGTAGATGGGTGACTGTCATATTATGGGTGTCATGTCAGGTACGTTAAATGGGTGTATAATATAGTGTAGTATGGATTATTATGTTAAAAGTTTTCTGAATTTGTTGTTAGATACAGTGGCAACAGAAATAGAATTTGCGGAAATTTTAATTTCGTAGTTGTCACGATTCGTGACATACTACCTTAGTGACAAATGGAAAGCAAAGTCTTTGGTCTCGTTACCTTTTGTGTACGGAACCCTAAAACAAGTATTTGACTACGAGTAGCCTTAAGGGTCGTCATTTTACGAGTGGGTATTTAAAAAGGATGGGTCCCGACAGATACATATAAACGCCCACAGATAAAACCCACGGAACCCGCTCGCCACGGAAAACACAGTTGAATGCATTCGTTGCTTTTCAATAAAATTGCACAAGCCGCATTTATTGAGAGTTTAATCGTTTGTTTTGTGTTGTAAGGCTTAAGCTGATGCACGATTTTGAATCGAATTTTGTTGGATGTAAAGTTCTATCGTATCAATGTTTTTCAATTTCATTATTTCTAAGCTTCAAATTCAAATGAAATTATGACGTAATCTACTCCAAGTAACACATATTGCATTTGTTTCTTTAGTTTCATCATAAAAGTTAAATAATATTACATACATTAAAGTTGGCTTCGGCCCCACGTTCGCCTTCCAAAAATCCGGGACTCTATAGTCCCGTGGTCGGAAAGAGACATACAAAATAAATGAATAATAGTAATAATCATCATTATCAGTCTTTTTATAGTCCCACTGCTGGGCACGGGCCTCCTCTCATACAGAGACGGATTACGCGTTAATCACCACGCTTGCTCAATGCGGGTTGGTGATTTCAGACTTTATAGTCCAGGTTTCCTAGAGATGTTTTCCTTCACGTTTAATCAGTCTTGGGTATCCAAGATCATCATCATCTCCCGAGCCTTTTCCCAACTATGTTGGGGTCGGCTTCTAATCCAACCGGATTTAGCTGAGTACCAATGTTTTACAAGGAGCGACTGCCTATCTGACCTCCTCAACACAGTTACCCGGGCAACCCAATACCCCTTGGTTAGACTGGCGTCAGACTTACTGGCTTCTGACTACCCGTAACGACTGCCAAGGATGTTCAATCCATGATATACATATAATATGTAATGATGGGTATCCAAGATATAAAGTATATAATGTTCTTTAGAGAAGTTACATTGGTACTTGCTTGACCTGCAAATGAATATGCACACTTATACTTGAGAGGCTGGTACTTTAACCACTAAGCCACTGCTGGCACCAAAGAAATAATATCAACATTTAATTTATATTTAAATAAAAATAAATATAAAACTGTCGTCCCTAATTTTGCATGTCTTTTACGCGAGAAAGGTAATGTTTTTTTTAAGGGAAGAAATAAAAGAGCAAATACTATGAAAATGCAGATGGCACACAGAAGTACACTTGCCTTGATTGCCTCTAACCTAAATGAGAAATCGTAAAAGTTTGTATTAGAATATTGATGAAAATTTCGACAGTGTCGACTTTGTTTTCTCAGGAAGGCAATCTTATAAACGTAGAATTTACTAAGATTATAAGATTTAGAATTCGATGCCATTCATTGATTACCGGCCATGGCGGCTGTTCACTTTTGGGAAATCAGCAAGCTGCCTACGTAGGACATTATAGTGCACAAACATTTAGGCAAACAAAGGTGCATTCTCTATTCAGTCACTCTCCAAGTCCGATGGGTCAGCAATCCGACATGGCCACAGAGATATCAGGCGCAAGACCGACTGCGGATTGTTCGTAAGAGCTACCGTGACCCTGACCCACAGGGATCTCCAGAAGGAACATAGTGGGTTTTAGTAAGAGCCGACCTCATTTCGTTTTTTATAAAAAAAATGTGTTGAGTATAAAAGTGTTGATTTCAACCTATTTGCAAAATAAATATCATTTATCTCCAGCTGCACCGTCAGAAGGAGGGGTCGATTTCCCACGAAAAAAAGTTGACATGATTTAATTATTATAGAGACACAATGGGAAATTATATAACATATAATAATTAATCTTCCATAAAAGGTCAAATAATAAAACATATCAATAGAGAATCACCATTACTGAAAACACGTCACACAATAACAGAGCAATTCTGTCACTGAAATGCTCAGTAACCACACACACATACCGACCCAACCAACAGCGTACCTACTAAATAGTCGGTAACATTTACTTTGAACTAAGTAACATGATAGGCACATTAATTCGAATAGAGAACGTCGCTTCTGTACGCAATATCGAGATCACAGTTCAAATATCGAATTCGAGAGTAGGTCTACTAGAGTCGTTGGAGCTATTGTTATGTTTACTGGTATAGTTATACTATGTTAGTTATTGCCTGTGGTTTTATTCGTATTTTCGGGGGGAATTTTGGGGAAATTTAGTATTATTTTTAGGGTTCTCTTGTCAAATGGCAAAAAACGGAACCCTTATAAAATTGTCACGTCTGTCTGTCCGCGCTATGTCACAGCCATTTTTTCTCAAAACTGTACTGCATTCGAATTACCATAAAAAATACTAAAATTTTCAGATAAAAAGTACTTACAGTATTTCTCAATAAATGGGCTATCTATCACTGAAACAACTGTTCAAATTGGACCAGTAGTAGTTCCTGAGATTAGCACGTTTAAGCAAACAAACTCACAAAACCTTTCTGATACAAGGCGTAGGTTCTCAAGGGGTAGGTATAGGTTCCCTTGATTGATCCTTGATTGTAATTCATCCCCACTCGTGGACGATGGGAGTGTCAAATTATAGTTACGTGTTTATGGAACATTTTTATGCACTTTATTTCACAGTTATAATGGTATAAATTGTGTTACTATAACTCTAAAAAAATACATATTCAAAAATATCCATCGATGTCAATCAAATGCCTTTAGGAAAATCATATCAATAGGATACCTACCTTTTTTTTGTGAACACATGACAAAAAAATCACAGTATCCCTTTACTATGCTATATTTAAAACCCACGGCTCGTTGGCGCCCACAGACATTTTTTAACCTTTTTACATCACGAACTTAGAGCACTTTACGCACTGGACCCGCTTTGAACACAAATATCTATACGCAAAAAGCTGGTTTATTTAAGCACGCGGATCGAAGTAACGCAACAAAAAGTGATAGCTCACTCATGCGTTTTCGATCACATCAGTACGCAAACAACAAAATTTACAAACATAAGCATAAACTTGACGCACACATAAGATTTTGATAATCAGAAGATTTTGCCATCCAACGTGGCAATGCGGCCAGCCTTTTGGACACGATCCCCGCTGACAGCGATGCGGATGAATTTTTTGATACATTATTTTAATTTGTCTCTTTTTTATTTTCTTCGTATATAGTTTTATTAAGTTTGTAAATATAGTCTGCATATATTTCCTTTCAATAGAAAAAAATTAAGATGTGAAAACGTTAAAAAAATTCATTAGATTGAGCAAACTAAGCTATTACAATTTGTCATTCCTTAATAGATTGTCAACTTTATCGCTGAAGCATATGCTTCAAAGTTGAAAATTTCGGATAGTTTGATGTGTTGGCGTCTGTACATACGAGTATGAGTGCTCACGTATTTTTGGTAGAGAAGATACAGCAATGACGTGTCCAGCTGGTTAAATGCTCCAAGACCACAAACGATGCAATGAAATATCGTTCAAAAAAGCCGTGCCAAACTGCTATCCATCCAACTTCCTACGTAGTTGTTTGTACCCGATATTACTGAAAAAAATAGATCTGAAACTGTAGTTGTAACCGCTTCGAAGTGTGAATGGACAGTGTCTAACTTTATACTGTCATAGCTATCAATAGTGATGGAAATTGTTCGAGCGTGTTTTGTGAATGAGCGGAATTTTTGCTGGCCTGGATTATTTTTCACAATTGGATATACATATCTCGTCGGATCGTAAAAAGTCGTGGTTGTTTAGTGGTTAAAGAGCCAACCTCTCAGTATGAGTGCATGAGTTTGATTCCAGGCTAGTCAAGTTTGTATGTACTTTCTAAGTATATCTTTGACACCAATGACTGTGTTTCGGATGGCACGTTAAACTGTAGGTCCCGGCTGTCATTGAACATCCTTGGCAGTCGTTACGGGTAGTCAGAAGCCAGTAAGTTTGACGCCAGTCTAACCAAGGGGTATTGGGTTGCCCGGGTAACTGGCTTGAGGAGGTCAGATATGCAATCGCTCCTTGTAAAACACTGGTACTCAGCTGAATCCGGTTAGACTGGAAGCCGACCCTAACATAGTTGGGAAAAGGCTCGGGAGATGATGTATGGCATATATCTCGTAGGGTTCTAATTTTAAATAGCCTTTCATTATTTCGAGGGTCCCGTCTCCTTGGTACAGCAGTAATTGATCAATCAGGGTTCTTCATTCTTTGCTATAACATTTCAGTTCGATAAATACCTACTTTTTCTATCATATTTGACGTATGTTTTTGGATATTCGGTTTCAAACATAGTAGTTAATTCAGTTCCACATGGGGCGAAACCCTTAGGTCATTGGACCTGAATGTATTAGGTCTCTTTAACGAGCTGTCTAAGCGGCTGGTTGACGCTTCCCGTGACCCAAAGGCTGGCTATTATAGGCTATATTGTAGGTAGTTATGGATGAATTCTTAGCTCGGCGCTGAAGCCACGTCTTTGTTTTTTTGACGTGGCGGTCAAAATGTAGAAGACTTTTAATTATCAGGGCGAATGAATTGTATTGCAATTAATTACGAGCTGTACTAATTACAGTAAGTCTTGCGCTAGTTCCGTCGAGAGCAACTTACACTTAATTATGTATTCGGACTAACAAACAGTTCATTGTTGGATGGTTTCTTGTTTTAAAAATGGTGACGAAAACATTTGTTACTAGGTAGTGTACAGACGCCAGCACATCAGGCTACCCGAAACTTTCAAGTTTTCCCAATCATCTTGGAACCATATGCTTCAGCGATAAAATTGAAAATATATTGAAGAATGTTGACAGATTGTAGTAGCTTGATGTGCTGGCATCTGTACATTTTTTTGCTTACTATCGATATATATAGTATCAGAATAATTTTCAAAAAAAAGTTGAAATTCCAGAACAGATCTCCAGACATACTTAAAAGTTTCGCTTTGATTTTTTAATAAAAATATTGTTAAAGGTAAACCCTTCTATACTAAAAACTTAAGTCCTCCAAAAACAATATCATATAACATCGAACCCCACCATACCTTACCAATTCAAACAAAAACAACACCTCAACCAGGTGTAGCATATCAAATACATTATTTATATAAGTACTTCAGAAAACATAGCGGGCATCAAGTGCTCAAGGGCTCCGTAAATTGTAGGTGCCGATTGAGGAAAACGGACCCCTTGTTACACCACCTCATAGCTGAGTGCTCTTCATTGAACATTGGCCTTTTTGCCGAAAAAGATCTGAAAATGTGTGATTAGCGCCCATGCAGCGAAGGTTTGATCCTCGACGCAAAAGAAATTGGATATGTGTGAGTTGTACCGTTGTACCAAATGTTTGGAACTCCTAGCAAAATGTGTGAGTAGCGCCCATGCACCGAAGGTTTGATCCTCGACGCAAGAAAAATTGGATATGTGTGAGTAGGGCCCATGTACCAAATGTTTGTTACTCCTAGCAAAATGTGTGAGTAGGGCCCATGCACCGAAGGTTTGATACTCCTTACCGCAAAAAATATAGAATGTGTGAGTGGAGCCCACGTACCAAAGGTTTGTTACTCCTAGCAAAATGTGCTAGTAAGGCCCATGGACCGAAGGTTTGATACTCCTTACCGCAAAAAAAAATATATGCGTGAGTAAGGCCCATATACCAAATGTTTCTAACGCCTCTCCCCCGCCTGTGAATATGGCACCAAAGGTTTAGTACCTCCTCTTGTCATCAAATCTCTTTGTTACAGTTAGTTAGGTAAGCATTGATAGAAATGCAATATGCATTTAAGATTGGGTTTATTTAAGAGAACTCAACTCGGCAGTATGGAGACAAATTTATTCTTTCATATTATGCTTCAGTGTTTTCTTTTTCAATAAAATAGGCGTGATGACAAGGATAAAATATTGTTATTCTAATTAATCCTTCTTTTAGAGAATTAAAATATATTGGACACGTAATTTTTCGTTTTATCAAAACATTAAAAAAATACTAAGATACAGCGCATTAAAGATCCGGAGTGGGGCTTGTGACGTCACGATTAAGTAATATTAGTGCGTAAAATTGACGTCATACGAAATTTTCACGTGTTGTATCCTCGTCACTATTGGTTTGCGGGAGAAACGAAAAAATACGTGTCGAATATTTTAGACTAAACTAAACGAGGGATTTTAATATTTTTGTTATTCGTCATGCTTAATGTAGAAGACAGACATGTGTTTGCCGGGGAGTTTGTTGCGCCACTTCTTCTTCCCAGCGAGAACACATAGGAAGTGGTGAAGGGTGGGCTTTTTGGGGGCTGTTTTATGTTTTGACGTTCGAAAAGTGCTGATTTATCATCATCATCATCATCTCAGCCATAGGACGTCCACTGCCGAACATAGGCCTCCCCTTTAGATCTCTACACATACCTGTTAGAAGCGACCTGCATCCAGCGTCTTCCGGCGACCTTTATAATTTATCAGCCTATTCTGAATAAACAAGTTTGAGTTTGAAGTATGTATGTTCTTTCCTACAACAAAGACTACAACAAGAAAAAATATTTAAATACTAATAAGAATCTTATCGCTAGGGACAAAAACCAGAATATCTTATTAAAGACTTCAGCTTAATCAATACAACAGTTTTGGTATACTACAGCGCTAAATACTGCCTACGTCATTAGTGACAAAATATAGGCCGGCCCCAAACGCTATACGTACAAAAACTACCAACTTTAATTGCTTTCTCAGATATATTGTAGGGGCTAGCAAATTGATCTACATTATAAAAAGTTTGTGGCCCTCCTTATACGATGGGTCGGTTGGTTTAGGGCTCCGCTATATTGAAAGCGGTAGCGGATTGACAGCACAATTTTTTTTTTATAAAAGCCATAAACTGAAAAACTTGTTATACTGTCTTTCTTTTATAGCTTTACCGTGGTTTAAATTAAGGGTAATTTACCTTTTGATCGCCACGTCAAAAAAAAGACCTTGCCTTCAGCGCCGAGCTAAGAATTTATCCATAAATACCTGCAATAGTGGTGAGTTCGGAATACTATACTTGTATTGATTAGAACTGATTATTAATTTTGAACTTCTGTCTGTCTGTCATCAAAAGTCAAAAGTCTGTCATGTAGTCGCGACTGGGTCGTGCTCTGCACTTTTTGGCTTGTCATCTATACGCGTCTGTGGAAAAGGTTAACAATTAAATTGATGAATATTATCACTTATATGTAGTTTTCTTTAGACATTATTTTTAACCGACTTCCAAAAAAAGGAGGAGGTTCTCAATTCGGCCGGTATGTTTTTTTTTATGTTTGTACACCGATTACTCCGAGGTTCCTAGTCCGACGGGTATTTATTAATGTTCAGCTTTAGTAGTAAGTATATTAAGTTCTTTTTGTGACGTGATTTTTATAAACCATCAAAATTATATCTCTTGGGCGCCGAATTGTGCATTCGGTGCTTTTCTATTTCATTTTCACTTAAAATTAATTTTGTAGACATCATTCTGACAAATCGCTATCTAAATCGCTCCGCTACCCGCTACCCGCTGGTTCTATAGCATGAGTGTAAATGTACGGGCTGTTGGATAGCGGCCAAGTTGCGGCCTGTCATATATCACCGCGCTATTGTCGAGCTGTTAGGTACGAACAGAGAACTACAGTCGTTCCCATGATAAGGTGATGATGAAGTTCGTACATGGGTGTTTAATTTTACTGTAGGATTTATTAGTTGTTCACATAGTACTGTGATGATATTGTGATACTGTGATGATGACGACCAGATGGCGTGGTGGTTAGTGAACCTGCCTACCATGCTATAGGTCGCGGGTTCGATTCCCGCATAAATCAAACATTTGTGTGCATGAACATGGGTGTTTGACTTACTCTGGGTTTTTCGATGTATAATATGTATGTATTTACAAAAGAAAAGTATACAAGTATGTTTATCAGTTGTCTATTACCCATAGTACAAGCTCTGCTTAGTTTGGGACTAGATGACGTTGTGTGAATGTGTGAGGGATATTATATATGCATGTATATATTATATAATATATAACTGGTATTTTGAAGGCACAAACCATATAAGAGAATTTCTAAAATAGTACCCTATTATGTAGAGATACGTACCTATTAACTACCATTTATGTTTTTTGACAAATTTTATGAAACGATTACAGCCTATCTTAAGGTCAGCTATCAGTCCACTGCCTTTCCTGCCTCCTCAAACCAGTTAATGGCAATCTGATTACCCTTGGTGAGACAGGTTGTTAGACTCTGTCTTAACAGATTTTCAACTTTCTCGGTAAACCTTTATGGTTCAAAGTTGAATGGGAAAATTTGACAGTTTCGGGTAGCCTGATGTGCTGGCGTCTGTACACCGAATGAATTGAAAAGGTAAAGATTCTATCCTTGCATAAAGCTTGGTACAAAGGATCGTTCATCCCTTCATTTGGGGGATGGTAAAGGGATTGAGTAACTGATGTGTGTATTGTTTTATAAAAGCACCCCTCTATGCCATGTGTACCAATATGGGGATTACTGGGTTTATTTAAGACTAAGTTTTACATTATGGCGTTGTGCATGTTGTTCGAAATTAGATAAAATAAGGAGCTGTGTAGATCTGTGTGAGTTACAGGTACATATTGGACGGAACATGGTTGACGGCTTTGTTGGTCTGGTAAACGCTAACGCTACTTCTGCGCATAGGTTCTCGGGTTCGAATCTTGAGTGGCGCCAAAATCGCTTAGTTGTTGTAAAAAAAAAAACATAATGCAGCCCAGCAGGCTTAGCATAGCGATTTTATATCTATTCTATTAAGAAAAGACAAAGCTATTTTTGTCAATGTCAACATTCTGCCCGAGCATGGCACGACCTGTCAACTCGCATACAATCACTTGTAGACTTATGTCGATCGAAGAATAGAAACATTTCTTCAAAAAATTACAAAAGAAATGTTACGTCAATCTGTCACTTTTCTGTCATTATGTCTATTCTCCGGTAGACAAAACTTGTTTCTACGGTTGCCATGCTGAACCTGCAGAGTTTGGAAGTTGGTGTTTGATACACCAGTGCACGTAAATGTCGGTCCTACACCTAATCTGGTCGTGTCGGATTGCAGTCCCATCGGACTATAGAGTAAGGGAATAGAGAGCGCACCTGTGTCTGCGTAAATGCATACTGAATTATAATACCTAATAATCTATGTTTCACAAATAAATATTCTGATTCTGAATATACATATGTACGCAACATGACTGTATGTTGTAAAAAACTGGTACTCAACTGAGTCCGGTTAGACTGGAAGCCGACCCCAACATAGTTGGGAAAAGGCTCGGGAGATGATAATGTCCACAACATGACTGACTAAGGTTTAGTAGTTTAAGTAGTAGGACTACTTACCTAAGTCACTAAATTATGTGTGTGCAAAAATTGCATCAGAATCCTGCCATAAGTTTTACGTTAACCCATTGATTCAAACGAACGTCTATTTTATTACGCGATTTATAGGAAGTAAGAAACATTCGTACTTTATAGCTTCACTGAAGTAAACAACACTCTTTTCTACTGAAAAAAGAGATAATGCGTAGTCATAAAACTGCCACTAAGACTAGAATATCGTAAACTTAATGTACAAGCCAGGGATGGTGAATCTGTGGTTCGCAGCGATGTTATTTGGGCACGATTTTCTTTGCTCTTTAGCTACAAGCGACTGGCTACGGTGTATGTACCTAAACTAAACCTTCTTCATAAATGACTCCAAATTGGTGAAAGCCGAATAAAAATAAGTGCCTACTGCACTTTTGAAGTTTATTGCTGATAGACAGACAGGTTTAGGATATTGTTTTATTTTGATGATAGTGCGTCGTGATTTTGTGAAGTTAGTTAAAACCTACTTAAGGTAAAGACGCCAGCATATCAAGCTACAAATCTGTCAAATGTTACCAATCGAGTATTAACCTTCCGTTATTGTAATAAGGTTGAAAATTAAATAAAGACATTTGACAGACTGAGATAGGTTGATGTGCTGTCCTCTACTTACTAATAATACTTAATCTTGATAAATGCACCAAAATCTATGTAACAATTAATTTTAGGCGATTTTGCTTTAGGACGGCGCTTCATGGCATTATTAAGTTATTTTTTTAATAATAATCTACGGCACATCCATTGAAAAAGGTTACCCACCCCTGGTATAGAAAATTTATGCTCGTAAAGTGGACAGAAAGCGAATCACAGGATTCATAAAATGGCGGCGATCCCGTTCCTAGTTTGAGACTGTTTTTATTGAGCTTTATATTGAAATATAAAATTAGTTTGTCTAGATTTCTGTTAGTATCAAAGTTTTCTATAGTTAGTGACCTAAAATTTAGATTTATTTATTGAGAAGCTCATGACTAACAGCCTTACGGGTCTATCGATCATAAGGTTATGCATGTGGATGGGTGACTATCTTGTCATGACTCTGTGTTTCGGAAGACACGTTAATGTGGGTTCAGGCTGTCATTTGTAAATTTTTTTCAGTCATTACTGGTAGTTAGAAGCCAGAAGGTCTAGCAAAAAGGCTATCCATATATGCGCAAGGGTATCGGGTTGTTCGCGGAGGATTTTTGAGAAGATCAGATAGGTTAGACTGGAAGCCGATTTCTTGCTTGGGAAAAGGCTTGGCAGAAATTGATGTATTTAAAGTTTTAGACTTTCTTTCAGGAATTAATTTCATAGTTCTTATAAACGTTGAATCTAATTTCTCTTACGCGTTGATTTGTAAATTTCTTATCAATATATAATCTTGTACAGGCCATTTTGTTTTCTTCTAAGAGGATGCGCATAAATAAAATCAAAAATTCAAATAAAAAACATAGAATAAAAAAAAGAATATAATCATTTCAATTTGGAGTGTTTTTCTAAGTCCAAGTTGTCACATAATAACTTATGTTGGTCTGACAAAAAAGCGAAATAGACAAACAGAATTTCATCTGGAATTGGACATTAAAAAAATACATGAAAATGAAAAAAAAAAAATGTTTATTAGCAAATCAAATGTTAAGTGTTCACAACATTTATGATTGGAGCCCCCTTTTAAGCATACAGTGCCTGTGTTAGGAGAAAGTCGTTTTTGATATCACCCAAGATGAGTGTTGTAAAAAGGATATTTTCAATAAGTCAATATCTCTGTTATCTCCTTTATCTTTAAGCAACATTTATCACGATTCATTCAAACACTCCTACAATCAATTAGATAATTTGGAAAATGAACTTAACAAAATAAATAACAACAAGCATGTTGAGGCAACTGTCGAGAGAATCTAGGTACTGTTTTTATCAAGTCAACGATTATTCAAAGCCTGTCTTATGTCCTACATCTATACTAATATATAAATGCGAAAGTTTGTGAGTGAGTGTGTATGTTTGTTACCTCTTCACGGCCAAACGGCTGATAGGATTTAGATGAAACTTGACAAACATATAGCTTATGCATCAGAATAACACATAGGCTATATATTATAACGCTATTAACTAAGGAGGATGAGCAATAAAGCATTTTTTGGTCAGTTTTAACTAGACGCCATCTATATCTTTTTAATTACAACACATTTAGCAAATTTGACAATTTGACTATACCAGCTGGGTAAACAGTTATTACCTAATGTCATAGATGGAGTTAAGCTTTTCATAGAATTAAACCGGGCTAAACATTTTTAAATTTATTTTTCTGTTTCAAGTATATACCTAAACATGCTACATATGTTATTTCGACAGATAAAAATAATTTAAAGACAAAAGTATTAAGGCAAGTTTCAACCTGACGCCATCTTTAGCTTTTCAAAACAATCTTATTTGACAATCTGACATTGTTAGTAATTATAGCTGATCATAGATGGAGTTCATAGTTTTATTTTCATAAAATTAAATTATCCTGGGGTGTCTTCCAGTCTAAAATCATAGTCACAAGTATTAATTTTGATTATTCAAGTTCCAAGATAACACTCAAAATCGGGGACGGAGGATGAGAGAAAAAAATCTGTCTTTGGGTAAGTTAGTCATTTAAGATCAAAGAAGGAGTGCTGTTCTTTCTGCATACAATATCAGTCTGGGGTAATGTTAGCTAAGCTTCCAGTATACCACACGTAACAAAGCAGCATGGCTTATCAATATTTTTATTTGATTTTTACGAACGATTACCGATCAAAAATACATATGTATGACTAAATAATTCTAGAGAAAAGGTCAATCTCTTGGAAACGATTCAGAAAAGAACAGATCTCTTCGAATAGGGTTGGCTGCTGTTCTGACTCTAAGTGGTCGTAAAAGCATAGGGAATAAGTAATAATCTAAGGATTGACTACGATGTTCATTACAATGTAGCCCCTTAGATAGACATCTCAAATTAGAAAGACTCTTCTTTCTACATCCATGTCCGACAGTCATTTGTTGATATAAACTGCCTCCTAGGAAACGGTTACCGTCTAAGATCAATTAGCTGTGTAGTAAGTAGTAAGTATTTGTGTGGCCACAGGTGCACTATTATTTCCTTAGTCTCATAGCCCGACACGGACGGCAATTCTGACACAACCGGAGAGAGATTAGGCACACGATCGATGTTTACGTATTCTCCGATGCACGGATATATCAATCACCAACTTCCAGTCTTTTTTTGTGGGATGTCGTAAAATAACCTCTCCAGCTAAGGATGCAGCTGGAGAAAGGGTCACTCTTACTGATCAAAACCTACTATGTGCCTTCTGGAGATCCCTGTATGCCAGGGTCACGGTAACTAAGAGGCCCATGTTGCTGACATATCTTCGAGGAGCGCGTGGAATAGAACGCGCCGCCGACACGTGCTGTCGTCCTTAGACGTACGGACGGTGAACCAACCAAAACCCACCGCCCACAGACCCACGCCTACGGTGGTCGGGAGTCATAGATTAAACACTAATACTGGAAGTCGTCCATCGACACTCGGCGCCCGCGGTGTCGACCAGTACTAGCTTTTCCGCTACGGCTGGAATGAGCGGTGCTGTTTCTAAACCACTCCGCCGCCTCCTTCGCTAGCATAATTGCTTCGCAGAAGGAGGCGGCCGCTTCCATTCTTTCATGCTCCGGACCATGGTCTGGACTAGGGCCGAATGCGAAAGCTCGCCGCTGTGAGGACACGGAGGTGCTCCGCCCAAGCAGAGCGCATCCCCACCGTTTGCTCCACCGTATCCTTTACCAACTTCCAGTCCCCGGGCTGCTTTTTCATTTTCCTAACACTCACAATGCGATTTTGGTCCGACCTGGTTCGACCGAATCGAACCCGATACCACGTCGTGTACAGCAGCTGCGTTATGCAACTACTAGACTAGCGATAAAGAGCGCATTTTCAGTGCCTAAACCAAGTTTATCGACCTTGACGCGATCGACCTGCAATGTAAGTTCGAAGTGACTACAATATAATTTGAAGTAGTGACGACATATAATATGTACATTCTTATATACGAGCATAGGTTCAGAATGTATTCCGCAACAACATACACATTTTGTACCTTCGATGTTCAGTTCAATCTAAGATAAACACCAGAGCGAGAAGCAGCGGGAGGCCACACCTGCATGTCCAGTCTTAGTAAACGACGCGTGTGTATTGTTGTGATATGAAAACATAAGTTTTCCATGATTGACACGCAAATGTCCGCCATGTAAGTTCGGCGCTTATTGTTATAGTAGCCAAATACTTTGCAAAGTAAAATCAGCCCCAGAACTGTCGCTTATCCTCGGTACAGTTAAGTGTTTTTGCGTTTTCTCTGAGAAGATAAGGCAGCTGCCCAGGACATATTAAAGTGCATTCACTATTCCCTCTCTCTCATATCGATGTGATCGGAGAGAGATCAGGCGCAGGACCGACATTTACGTGCCCTCTGATGCACGGGTCTATTAATTACCAACTTCCAGACTATGGGCTCCTGATTGACTCGAACCCGAAACCTGTGCACAGCAGTCGCGCTATGCGACTAAGTCACCAGCGAGGCAGTTATATTTCCATAGTATTTCTACACATTTTGGGCTTGATTTCATAGCTAAGTTATCATACCGTGATGTTAAAGGATACAAGGTAAACGAGTTTATAATTTTTACTACTCTAATGCCCACGCGGACGACGTCGCGGGTAGCAGCTAGTTTAAAATATTTCCTCGAAGCCGGACTCAAACTCAGTTAACTATTATCAAGTTTTAGCTTTCAGTCGACAAAGGAAGTCTTGTCAATTTAGATACTGCTTTACTCTGACACTGCAGCGCTGCATCGCTTTCGAGCGCTGAAGCGGCTGGGTAGCAAGTTTCAAGTACTTTTGCAAGCCACAGGGCGCGATAGTTAGCAAAATTGAAATTGTGTGTGTTGATTTTACGTTATTTTAGTTATTTGCGTTACAATTATGACGCTTTGTTTCTCTTTTAATATGAATGTATTTTATTAGCCAGTAAATCTGACGCCAGTCTAACCAAGGGGTATTGGGTTGCCCGGGTAACTGGGTTGAGGAGGTCAGATAGGCAGTCGCTCCTTGTAAACCATTGGTACTCAGTCGAATCCGGTTAGACTGTAAGCCGACCCCAACATAGTTAGGAAAAGGTTCGGGAGATGATGAGATGATGTTTATGTTTTAATATGTATGTGTTGTATTATCTTAAAAGACCTAACTGTGTCTGCCTCGTTGGTCTAGTAGTCGTATAGTGCAACTGCTGTGCACGGGGTCTCGAGTTCGATTCCCGGGTCAGGCCGAAATCGCTTTGTGGGATTTGAGAAACTTTTATAAAGCAGCCCGGAGTCTGGAAGTTGGTGATTGATTCACCAGTGCATCGAAGAGCATGTAAATGTCAGTCTTATGGCTGATCTCTCTCCGGTCGTGTCGGATTGACGTTCCATCGGACTATAATAGTGAGGGAATAGAGAGTGCACCTGTGTCTGCGCAAATGCTTGTGTACTATAAATGTCCTGCGCAGCTGGCTAATCTCCATAACAGAGAACGGCCGCCGTAGCCGACAGTCTGGACGCCATCATGTCTACTACTGCACTATTAATCAATAAGTCCTTTAGAGGTTATTTCTTTTATTCCTAGTATGATCATTAACGATTTTATATGAAAACGGGATTATATTTATAAAACTTTAATAGGAAACCCTAAAAATTGTGTAATTAAATACCGTACCTTATACCTTTCCTATATCAAATGGGTCAACTTTAAACTTTGATTAAAAAATATTGGAAACTATAAAAAAAATCAACTTCTACTACTAATATCCCAAAACAATACTAGGAAAAATACACACGATAGTTTAAAAACTACAGGTCAAAAAGGTTTTCGCTAGATGGCTTTCGCCGAATACCGGTATCAACTGGATATTGGCGGCCGGCGGCGGTTTGAGCCGTTTTCAACCGGTTATAACCAACATCGTTTGGGCTACCAAAATGTTTGGTATGGCATGAAATAGAGTGTAAACGTTATACCGTAGCCTTTATTAGAAATTGAGACCTTATAATTTAACCTTTTTGGATCGAACCCTGATGTAGGTAGACTTTTATTCTTACGCGTTTTACACTTGGTTAGGTTTGAACTAAATTGCCTAAAGCCCTTTGTTAGGTCTCTCGTACGTAATGTAGAAAGTTTTTTTTTTATTCTCTAATGGAAACCTATCAAATGATGTTTGCTTTTTAAGTACATCAAAGAATTGATCCCAAAAAATACAGTCTTGCTTCTTATTGTCGTAAAGTAGATAAAACATGGCTTATGTTACTAAGAGCAGTTTCATATTAGCGCAGTTTAGCGTAGTAGTTTGAGAAACGTTATCTGCAGCGCAGGCATCGTGGCGGTTGCGCGACGTATACGCCACGTTACTGCATACTTCATGTACAGACGCCAGCACATCAGGCTACCCGAAACTGTCAAATTTTCCCAATGAACTTTGAACTTTATACTTCAGCGATAAAGTTGAAATTGCATTAAGGAAATTTGACAGATTGTAGTAACCCTACGTGCTAGTGTATGTACAGACGCGAGCACAACGGGCTACCCGAAACTGTCAAATTTTTCCATTCAACTTTGAACCATAATGCTTAGCGATAAAGTTGAAAATCTATTAAGGAAATTTGACAGATTATAATAACCTGATGTGCTGGCGTATGTAGGTACAATCCTGATCACATTCAACCTAATGAGAGATTATGATTAACATATTTTCTATAATAGAAAACTTATTATCATGTTAACTAGTTAAATAAATTACATTAAACTGTGAGCATACCATGTACCAAAAAAAATATTTAAGCCAAGGAGGCTAAGAAAGTCAGACAGGCAGTCGTTCCATGTAATGCACTGCTCAGCTGCATCCTGCTAAGACTGGAAGACGACCCTAACGATAGGCAAATGATAAATTACCCATATTACAACCTGAATAGATGACATTGTGTGAAAACGCGAGGAATATTATATTATTTGACACGATTCACAGTATTTTTTCTTTTCACGGGATCCATCCATTTCTTGGTCTTTTATATCCATCTACTGTCAGATCCATCATTGTTATGATCATATGACCTTCGGAGATAAGGGTCTTTAAACATGTCAAAAAAATGATATTTCCTTTACGTGTCGCGTCATAAAAATCTGACAACATAAATATTGACAAGCGTACATAATATATTGTATGCGGAAAAACGTGAAAGACATGTGGAGACAAAATTACTTTAATATTTTCTTATACACTAGCGTCCGCACGTGGCTTTGTGTGGAAATAAAAAGGACTTCTCACATATGTACATCTACTATATTACTGTAAATAATGAAAATTTACAGTAATAGTACTATTATATTACTGTAAATTTTCATTAGAATCATTTTTGTAGTTTTTGCGTGAAAGAGTAAGAAATATTATACACACATGAACGCACAATCTTTCCCATTTATAATAAAAAATATAAAGATAAAAAGTCATTTATTCATAGTAAGCTAAAAATCAGAACCTTTTGAACGTCGATTTTAAAAAACAAAAGACGCTCGCCGTGTTATCGCTGGGAAGAAGAATTGGTGGAACAAACTCCCAAGCAATACAAATCTGCCTGTTTTATTTGAAGAACCCGTTTTATACTAAACAAAATAATAATAATGCATGAAGTATCAAGTTTATGATGTTGGCCCACATCATCCCTCCCATACCATGTAATGGTAGTAAGTACTTAAGCATCTATGAAAAAGAAAATGGTTAAAAATATTCTATTATATTAATATTCTATTGCCTCCACAAGTAGATACATAATTATTAATAATACTATAGGACAGGTTCTTTTTAAGTATACACGATAGGAACTTTTGAATTCTTCGAATAAAATCACTTGATAAACCTAAATCAATTGACCATGAAGCCGACGCAAAAATTTTTGGTACATTTCCAAATCCAACCCCTTATTTGTGATATTGGTACCATCGGAATCAAAGCACAGGTAACATTTGTCATTTCTTGTTCCAATGCGTGATATAGTAAATCTTTTGATGGAATTGTAAGGGGTTTTTGGCTTGAAAGCCTCGCTTTGTCATGGTGGTGTATGGTATTGATGAAGATTTTGTGTATAGGGTTTTACAATCATGTTAATAAAGACGTTTAGACCTCTTGTTGCCAGCCACAGGGGCTGTTCGTTCTTTGGATATCAGCAAGAAATACTACAGTACACAAGCTTTGAGTGGACACAAAGCTCTCTGTTTCCCTTATTCTACCAGCCTGATAGGTCGGCAATACGTCACGACCAGGAGAGAGATCAGCAGGCTTAGCATGGCAACCGTAGAAACAAGTTTTGTTTACCGGAGAATGGACATAATGACAGAAAAGTGACAGATTGACGTCCCGAAGCCCGCTCAGGTAAGCCGGAACATCCTATACTCACGCGTGCGGGCTTAGCATGGCAACCGTAGAAACATGTTTTGTCTACCGGAGAATGGACATGAAAAGTGACAGATTGACGTAATATTTCTTTTGACATTTCTTGAAGAAAATTTTCTTTTCTTCGATCGACATAAGTTTACAAGTGATTATATGCGAGTTGACAGGTTGCCCCATGCTCGGGCAGAAAACTTCTTGACATTGACAGAAAGAGCTTTGTCTTTTCTTAACAGAATAGATATAGAATCGCCATGCTAAGCCTGCAGGGGCAGGATCGACTTTAACGTACTCTTCAATGCGCAAATATCAATCACCAACCTCCAGACTGCGGGGTACTCAGTAAAAGTATCTTTAAATACTAAGTGATTTATATCCGAAATTGAAGTCAAGATCCCCTGCACTGCAGTTGGGGTATGCGACTACTAGACTGACGAGGCATTTACCAGAGTCACACAAAGTTAGTGAGTTATAAAACGAGTCTGTGATAGTGGCTAGTGTTATTGATAATTTTGAGATCACAGCAGGCTTAGCACGGCGATTCGATATCTATTCTATCAAGAAAAGACAAAGCTCTTTCTGTCAATGTCAACATGTCTTCTGCCCGAGCATGGCGCGACCTGTCAACTCGCATATAATCACTTGTAGACTTATGTCGATCGAAGAAAAGAAATTTTATCTTCAAAAAATGTCAAAGAAATCTTGCGTCAATCTGTCACTTTTCTGTCATTATGTCCATTTTCCGGTAGACAAAACTTGTTTCTACGGTTGCCATGCTAAGCCTGCAGGTTCGATAGTGAATTTAGGAATTTTGCATTTTTATTTAATTTTCTTCATGACTTCTTAAGCTGCAGTTTTTCCCTATTGATCCAATAAGCCCCATGATTTTATCACAGAAGCGAAAGTGGTGCTAGTTGAACTTACTTTAATAAACTTGCCAAGTTGGGATACTTTATACTCGTAATGGGGGATATTTTTTGTACCGTTAGCAAAAAAATTGTGTGAGATTATGTTGTACATACTATTTTTAGTTTTTCCCTGTCCAGAAATAACTATATCTCCCCTTAAACACTGACTAAAGTAAGAAAGCACACTGTTATGGGGTATTGTTGGCGAAATTTTGTGGGTCTAAGCTCGTTAGGGGACCCTATTAGGGAAATGGTTGTGGAATTCTAAGCCAAAACGAAAGAATCGAGATTGGATTTTTTGATGGCGAAAATGTGTCAGGTTGCTGGCTGATAATGAAGGTGAAGATACTGTTATTTTTTTGTTTAGGTTAATTTTATTTTGTCTTTAGAATATCGTGGAATAAGTGTGTACTTTAATTAGGACGTCACGACTGAATCGTGCTTTTTCCAATGTGTGATAATTACAATAATAAATATTTAGTATTTTTAAATGTTTTTGTGAATTATATTTTTGGAAGAATATTTAATATGTTGAAAATAAAAATATGTCAAGTATCACCATAACTTTCATTAAAGTCGTGTGTAAATTTCTTCAGCGTGTTAGCTTCGGCCCCACGTTCGCCTTCCAAAAGTCACATTATAAACATAACATGACAATGTCTTTTATTTTTTTTTCTGCAACTTAATTGATTAGCAACTCATTAACTATTTAATATAAAACCTTAAGTATGTACACATACATATATACTGGCAGATTAAAAAATAAAATGTATTACAAAGGAAAGGAAAAATCTGATCTGCAGTTTTGTATACCAATATTATATTATACGTATAGTTTAATAAACCCACGCATTGTCGGCCTATCTAGACTATACAAATACTCTGAAGAGACTTTAGGTTTTATTTAATGAAGTCTGCCTCCAAATTAAATAATCTAATGAAGGGATTCCACTAGTAATGTTCGCACATGTTTGTTCGTGAACAAAAATTGTGTACGCGTTGGCGTGAGACTACTAATAGCTGAAGCGGGTTATACATGCTTCGATTTACCGGAGAGGTCTACCTTGGCAGGCGTACCTGAACAGGCAGACCGAAACATGTATGGGACTGGCCTGTAATTTTTTTTTTAACATCGAAAATCAATTATTTCTCAGGTCAACTGAAGCCCGCTCAGGTAAGCCGGAACATCCTATACTCACGCGTGCGGGCTTAGCATGGCAACCGTAGAAACATGTTTTGTCTACCGGAGAATGGACATGAAAAGTGACAGATTGACGTAATATTTCTTTTGACATTTCTTGAAGAAAATTTTCTTTTCTGCGATCGACATAAGTCTACAAGCGATTATATGCGAGTTGACAGGTTGCGCCATGCTCGGACAGAAGACATGTTGACATTGACAGAAATAGCTTTGTATTTTCTTGATAGAATAGATATAAAATCGCCATGCTAAGCCTGCTGCACAGGTAACATCTCCGGTAAACGTCCAGTATACCTGATCGTGTATTGCCCGCTTAACGTTCGCGTTCACAGCTTGCAGTTTCGCTGTCATTTTAGAAATGTTCGCACGCAATTTGTTACTGAGCTAGTAGATCAGAAGAAACATTTCTGTGCGTCACAGCGTCGGTGGAATCTCGCCTTAACGTTACAAAAAAAAATGGTGTTTACACAACAAATACGAATACTCATTTCAAATCAAAAAAGGAAAAAGACGTTTCGCTTTACATAGAAGCGTGTACATATTATCATAGTGAAATAATATTTTATATATTATATGTTTGAATAATATAAAACTTCAGCTTGCTTGCTCGGAAAAAGAAATACGATAGGATAGACATAATATAAAATGATGAAGTTCTTATAAAAGTGGTGACACTATGATTTTGGATGTTTTAAGGATTGTCCTTAGAGCCTAATAGATATGTTTGATTTTGTACAAAATTTTAACAAAACAAACACACGGGCAAGGAATATTTTTCTGAAAACAGCGTCAAAATTGGTTGATAAATGGAGCAGCAATCAAAATTTTTATATTCGTATGATGAAGAGTGGGATCATAATGGGGACATCTTGCTATCTCTTTTGCACATGCGTGATCAAATAGCGTCGACGTCACAAGCTTGTATGAACATCCTTTTTATAAATTACTTATTAATTTCTCAATGGATTCCAAAATTATTTCTGTTTTTGGTTTTGTAAAATGTAACTTTTGATATGAATAATTTAAAAAAAAAAAGAGTCGAATACCCAATTCTAAAATATATTTTCCAAAGTAGTTTTGAAAATATTATGCTATATTGTGTATAAATTATATTGAGAAATAACAATAAAATTGGTTTTTGACATGATATTTCACGGTAATTTATATTTAAAATATGGTTGAAACCTATGTATGGTTTCTACGAATCTATGCGTGAAATGATGTCCAATAATTGCTATTTGAACTTAAAAACAGTAGTTTATATAGCTTTTCCACGTCAAAGGCATTTTCAATCGCATACAATAGTATAAACACACACTCGTTGTAAATCACTGGTACTCAGCTGAATCCGGTTAGACTGGAAGCAGACCCCAACATAGTTGGGAAAAGGCTCGGGAGATGATGATGATACAATAGTATAAACGCCAGCACATCAAACTGAAACTGTAAAATTTTTCCCATCAACGTTGAACCGTATGCATCAGCGATAAAGTTGAAAATCTATTAAGGAAAAACAGACTGTAGCAGCTTAATGTGTACAATAAAAGCTTTAATAATATGACAGTGAAATTCAATGCGAATTACAAAAGTATAAAGAGTTAAAATTAAAATTAAATGTTAATGAACCATTTCAGCAGTAACAATAATTAAAACATTAATTATTGTTACTGCTGTATTATTTTATGCTCAAAAACATATCTTATAAAATATTCTCGGAAAACTTTAATGCTGGTTAATTCGAGCTTTAGTCGTTTTGTTTGGTTATGAACGACACATTACAGAATTTTATAATTATAATCTCTCAATAAAACTTAAAATATCATTATTTTATCAAAATGCCATTTTTTATATTTTGATTTATTGCATATGGAAAGCAAATAAAGAAAAAACACTCACAAACTTTCGCATGTACCTATATAATAATTAGTAGGATTAGTCGGATAGGATAGTAGGAAGTAGGATAGGACAGGATACTAGGTATATTTATCAATTCAATAAATCGTTATAATAAATACGTTTTCAATTTCCAATTTTAACACCCTACTCCTAAATAAAACGGGATTTGTCCTGTAAAACTGTCACGTATGGTAACCCTAGCTTAAGCCTAAGCTCCTTACATTTCTCGGGATCGTAGACCGGGGGCAAAATATATTATATTAAAAGATTCTACAGATGGCTTCTTTATATAGACCGTAGATTTGTTCATCTCAACTAATATTGGAAAGTTTTGATGACGATACTAACAAAAAAAATATAGTTTCCATATTGGAAACTATGGAGAAAACTGCTGAATAATTTTTAAATCGGGTCATATCACTTTGCAAAGATAAAAATTGCAATAATACTAGAAGTGGTAAAATGGCTTTTTGGGGTTATTTTATTAAACGTAAGAACGCGCCAATTTAGTTTAATTTCGGTAACATACATATGTGTGTAAATGACTGACTTAAAAACAAAAGAAGGCAATGGCGGTCATTTTCACGAGACATTGAGATTCATTCCATACCATGCGGTATAATAGACTGCCTTGTTGGTCTACTAGTCGCATGGCGCGATTGATTAGCACGGGTTCTCGGCTTCGAATCCCGGGTCGAGCTGAAATTGCTATGCGGGTTTTAAGAAACTTCCATAAAAGCCGCCCTTAGTCTGAAAGTTGGTGATTGATACGCCCGTGCATCGGAGAGCATGTAAATGTCGGTCCTGCGCTTGATCTCTGTCTAGTCATGTTGGATTGTTATTCCTGTTTACTTGTTCAATTATATTTTTTATTTAGCTAGTTTCCAAGGATTTTTGCCGCCCGCGCCGTGGTCAAAATAAACTTCAAAATCTTATATGTTTCTTAAGTAAATATCACGCGATTGTTCAAAGTGATCTCACGTTGCGACATTTTCATGAACATACCATAGCTTAAGGCTACAACAATAACTTGGTTTCAGTCGAAGCTAACTCCAGTATTGTGTGATATGATTACATGTATTCTGTGTGTTTACCGTTATCTGTGGACTTAGACTGAAGATTACGTAAAGTTTGGATTATCAACTGTTAGAGGTTAGTTTATTTAATTACCGTTAGCTGTGTGGAATTACCACAATTTGTTAGTGTGAGTGACTGTTTCTATTCGTTCATTTGTTTTGCGCCAGTTTTACGATGTCCGAATAGCTACTATATTACCTATCGAATAAATTCAAAAATGGAACAGAATTTGTTTGAAATTATCTACCTAATCAATTAACTGGAACTTATTCGTAGGTGGTGAAACAGGCTCTAAATATTTTATTATTAGTATTTAGTGATCCCAAAAACTACTTAAAATAATACCGCTAAAAAAAAAAAAAATATAGCAATGAATGTTGAAGTAATCGTTACGGTCGACTCGTGAGGTTTTAAAACAAATATTTTTTATTGAATTTCAATTAAGTTACAGAAACAACTTCATAAACCAATCTTCTTAGTATGGGATACTGAACTCACCCCATCAGTCTGCGGAGGGCTGTCCTTTACACCCTGTATACTTCGAAATAGTTACACAGATCTTGTTATAAAGTTCAGAATCAACAGAGTTTCGGAATCGCAATCAGAACTGATTGTTCTGAAAACGCAATATTCAGAATTTCAAAGTGTATTTTGTGATTATTCAGTTGTGTTCATTGCACTTGTTGATTTCGTTATTATTTCGAACGCCTAAAGGCGAAGCGTCGAGAATGATAAAGAACATTCTACAAAAAATTATATTTCTGATAAATAAACTTTCATTTGTTCTGCAGAAGAAATGAATTTAATTCACTTTTTTTTTCATGTAAAAAATTATTGTAATTTGTAATTCCATTTGATTTTTTATTGTTAAAATATTATGTGTCATAATACGATAATTTGGATCATGTTACAAGATAGATTTTTATTGGTCTTTTGTTGGTCCATTGCTAGGTAAAGACCTCCCCCAAAGTCTTCCATCTATCTCTGTCAGAAGCGTGCTGCAGCCAGTCAGCGAGGAAAGTGTTGTATTTTCTGGGATCCTCAGGGTGATGATCTTTGCCCAACTATTTGGCTGCATTACAACTCCATTATCATCCTCCTGCCCTTATCCCAAGTTTTATTTGGGGTCGGCGCAGCATGTTTTTGTCTTCCACGCTTCTCTATCTGACGTCATCTCACAAGTTACATTATTTCTGGCCATATCAACTTTCACGCAATCCATCCAGATCCATCGTTTCTTTGGTCGTATGACATATAACTTAGAAAAGTTATTTATCAGTACTTACCTGAGCTAGAATCAAATCATGAGGCGGGGAGACCACTCGGTCACCATGACTTATACTCATCATCTCCCGAGCCTTTTTCCCAACTATGTTAGGGTCGGCTTCCAGTCTCACCAGATTCAGCTGAGTACTAATGTTTACAAGGAGCAAACTGCCTATCTGACCTCCTACACCCAGTTACCCGGGCAACCCAATACCCCTTGGTTATACTGGCGTCAGACTTACTGGCTTCTAACTCCCCGTAACGACTGCCAAGGATGTTCAGCGCCTTATACTACGGCCAATAATTTAAGAAAACTATACCAAGTGCAGCTTAGGATTTCCAAAAAGCTAACAGGTACAATTTTGTATCTTAATGTCAAAGCTAGTGAACTGACTGGTCCTAAATTCGATGTTATTGAGCCACAAAGCATTGGAATGAGCTAGCAATGCTACGATGGACCAAGTTGGAGGGCAGCCAAGTTTCCAAGTTATTGTATGGGGACTCCGATTTATGGCAAAGATATAGGAATTAGATCTGTCCTTCGGTTAGCAGTGTACGCCGGTACTGGGAGATTTCGTGACGAAGTATAGACGGGAGTTGGTATTTTATGTATTTATTACTTTGTTATAAATCTTTACAATTTATTTAACAGAATACTATCTATTTATCTCATGGTGTGACTGCTGTGCACTGGGTCTCGGGTTCGATTTCCGAGTTGGGCCGAAATTCATCATCAGCCTTTTTTGAGTCCCACTGAGAAGCTTTGAGCGTTAATCACCAGACTTGCTAAATGCGGGTTGCTTTTCGAGAATTAATAAATATGTATACATAAAAGCAACCTGGAGTCTGGAAGTTGGTAATTAATACAATCATGAATAGGACTGCGCATAAATATTGGTCGTCGAAGGATCAGGTATCCTTCGCCGGACGTGCCCGATTGCCGTCCTGACTTGTAGAGTGAAGATATAGAGAATGCACCTCTGTCTTTCTTTCCCAACAAATAAATATTTCTAATTTCCACAAGAAACGGTTAAAATATTTAAACCTGCCAAGTTGCGTGCATGAAAAATGTCTATAAAATGGCAAGTAATTTATTATTGCAGATATTCATAATAAACTCAGGCATATTGTCAAAAATAAATTGTACCCTAAAAGCCAACCTCCCTTTTCCCTTTATTACCCTAAATAAATAAAGTAAAAAAAAAAAATATGTAATCAACACATTTTACGCGAAACAAATGACGTAAATATTCGCATTTACGACACGGCACCGACAGAAGCGTGACGTGATTTATTTAGACGTTGTGACGTCACTGTGATTACGTCATTAAGATAAGAGCTTAAAGAGCGGAGTCCATTGCATGAACATCATGTAACAGGGGTTTTAAAATGCTGCTAAAATTTTGTAATTAACGATGAGTGATGTCAGATAATAGAGGATAAGGGTTTGATTTATATTTAGAGCTGATAATTAAGACTGTTAAATATTTTAAATTGTATTTTTGCATCTATACCTTGTGGAGCTCGTGGCTAATTAACAGCCGCATGGATCGATCGATTTTTTTTTTATTTTATTATATTAGGGAAAAACAAACAACTGTACATTGTGTCTTACATCTAGGTTTACAATAAAATTAGGTTAACGTACTGTCAACCATTCCACATATTACAGTCTAATTAAGATTATATACATGAATACAAGTATGGATAAGCGAGCGTTATACTTATTTATATGGTGCTAGTGTGTTAACTAAATCTTTTTTAAAAACATTACGGGATAAGGCAAATATATTATATTTACAAATACAATTTAACTAATCTATGTAGAGGCGCCCATTATAAGGTTAAGCAACATCCAATGGATAGGTGACAGTTTTTTCACGACGCGTTCCTTTGGTTTTTGAAAAGCATGTCGAATTGGTTGGACCCACTGTCATTTGAACATGTTTGGCAGTCATTGCGGGTAGCTAGAAGCTAGAAAGTCTGACTACTAGTCTTACAAAGAGGTGTCGGGTTGCCCGGGTAACTGGAATTCAGTAAAATATTAACGTTTTTTCTCAATTGCATCCATTTGACTACTAGCCAACCCCAAAGTAAATGAAAAGAGTTATTTATGACAGTTAAATATTAAAAATAGTTTTTTTTTATATTTACTTGAAGTAAAAGTTCAATAGCCGTCATAGTGTTTTAACAACTACTACTCGTATTAAACTATACGTATATAACTCCTCTGCTTATATACTTTCTAACAATAGTAAATTACAATTTTCCTGTCTGCTAGACATTACTAAGTTGAGAGAAACGAAATGACTTTAGTTTAAGAAGACAAAGTCGGATGCAACTACTTAGGTAATTTGAGTAAGAATTGTCTTCACAAGTACCTAATAGTATTGCAATATGTTCTATCATAAGACAGCAGGTCAACCTACACGAATGTCTCAAATATTACCAATCGAATATTAACGTTCTGGTATTGTGATAAGGTTGAAAATTTATTAAATAAATCTGAGAGATTGAGGTAGGTTGATGTGCTGGCGTCTATACATATAGCCTACTGACTAGCGGACCCGACAAATATTGTCCTGGTTTTTTTTAATTAACAAGAACGAGAAGTGCTCTTCTGACAATGACAAACAAAAAGTGAAATCGGTCCAGCCGTTCACGCGTGGTGGCGTGGCCAAGTGAAATAGGTATATTTAATAAATCTGACAAATTGAGGTAAGTTGATGTGCTGGGATCCGTACATATAATCAATATTTATAAGTTTTTTTTTTTTTGAGCACAAAAAATATAATATGTAGCAGGATAATATACATAGTTAAAGAATAAAACTTAACTAAAAACTACTATCTATAATTACAAAAAAAATATACAAAATATACATATATACATACAAGTCAGGCATCGAAGTATTCCTCCGCGTCGCTGTCATTCGGAAACGTGCCCAATGTTTTTAAGTATAATTTTTCCCACTGACCAGCACACGTTGTCTTGTTTTTTTTTCCTTTCACAAGAACGAGAAGTGTTCTTCTGACAATGACAAACAAAAAGTGAAATCTTCCAGCCGTTCACGCATGATGGCCTGACCAAGAGAAATAGGGATTCATTTTCATATATATAATTTATAAATGCGAAATATCGGAATTTAGTAGTAAAATTTATTAATAAAACATACAAAATATATTTAAAATATGTTTTTCTATTGTTGAGCGTTTTATCATATTCCAGCTTCATTAAAAACAAAAGAATTCCTATGCTTTGAATAATCAACGCATATTTTATTATAAATACTGAAAAACGCATCGAATTCATTCTACAAAAAAAAATAATTGTGAATCAGCCTAAAAAATACGAAAATAGCCGCAGAAATCTCTCCAGTTTATTTTTTAAGCAAACCAAACGAATTTCACACGCACAAAAAAACCTTTTACGAAAGTAAATTGGAATTGTAATGCATATTTTTGAAGCATCCAAGATGTGTATCTACTCCGTCGACGAGGAAGTAAATTTTCCGTTGAAATATTACATTTCAATCTAAATACGTTAAATCCAATGTCACCGTACGCCCTCAAAAAGGTTTTTTTTTTCTGACTAAATAATCGTATTACACTCAGAATAAATAACATTCGGATATTACACACATTAATACATTTCAGGCCGCAGCCGACATCTTTATTCAAAAGGAGAAGAAAACCAGAAGTACCATAATATACAAATACAGTATCTCGTATCTTGCCATTTAGGTGGTTTAGAAAATGATGCAGCATTTTAGTGGCTCAAAGACTTTGAGGAGTAAATTAGAATGTTAGAATGTAGACGGCAAGCATGAAGTATGATATACAGACTAAGACAGCTACTGACAATCTGTGAAATTACTTTAGTAAATTTTCAACTTTATCGCTAAAGCATAAAGGTTCAAAGTTGATTGGGAAAATTTTGCAGTTTCGCTAGCTTAACGTGCTGCCGCCTGTACCTAGATTACTTATGCATGACTGAGTTGAAAAGCCCTCGCATACTGCAAACTTTTAGTCAGTCGATAGTTTGATCGTGCTCATTAATCAGTATGAGATGAATGGTAGGGGCGCACATTACAACGATGAAATGTCTAGCCGGTATCAGATCGACAAAAAATATTTTTTATTTTGTTCTTCAAGATAAACTTTCGGCTAACTATCGAGCCGACTGTTAGACTAGTCTGCTGTGTGCCCCGGCTCAAAATTGAAAATATAGTAAAAAAGCCATGGCCTGCCTAGTCGGCTTCCCGTCTAATAGTATACAGCTGAGTACCCGCATTTTACATGGAGTAATTGCATATCTTAAAGTTAAAGTTTAATGCCTTAATAATTCATAATATGGTAACAACATTTTTGAAATCTCGTTTTCCGAAATAGATTATCCTAGAACTAGGTTCTAAAATAATGAAAAATAACTTCCTAATGGTACCTATATGTCAATCTAAGGACCTAAACAGAAGATGTCCTTGAAATAGACTCGTGTCGAGCCTAATCTGGTCTCTGATAAGTGGCTGTCAATTTAAGGAAATTAGAAAATCTCATGTCTTAGATGATGATGTGTCTGTTTGTGGCATATCGCATTATAGACGATCGTTTGCCAAAATAGGCCTTATGAAAAAGCAAGATGAGAGGTAGATAGATCTTAATATTAATCAAATTTTAAACATACATAAATTAACAGTTAATTTCGGCATACAAAATGGATATTCTGCGTACAATTTTCGCGTAAACCGTCTCCCAAAAACTCCATATAAAGACGGATTCATTCATTTCCGTTCGCCTCTCGTCAAGATAACATCTGATGTCTCCGTTTTCGCACAAAAACGTTTTGGCAGAACAATGCGTTGTTCAAGCCTCTTTGAGTTCCTGTGAATGTGTGAAGCCGTGTAATTGTAGCCTATTATGTGTCTTTGTTCCAGTAATGGACCGGGATTGGGCAATTAAGGCCTTTGGCTCCCATTTGGAGATTTGAGCAATATTTTGGCAGCTGATGTAGTGGGTTTTTGGTTTATTATACATGTGTGTGGGGATCTTGTGGTGAAGAGAATTGATTGGTGATTCGAAGGGTTCGAGGCTTTGTGGGTCGGTAATTGTCGATTGATTTGATGTGGTCTCATCTTGGGTACATAATTGTGACTTGGATGTCTTATAGCGGCAGTAGACTCACGCTGAGAACCCTTTTTTTCGTGGGAAATCATCAAATGGGGGTCATTTGATCATCCCGCTGAGAGTGCAACTGGAGGGAGCGTCAGATTCTTTTTTTAATTATAATGGGATCGCTCTTGATTCCAATCCAGCCCGGAGTCCCAGGATTTGATCTACGGTGGTACGAGCTTACCCAAAAGAAGCCCATTCCTCTTACTGACTAAAACCCACTACGTTCCTTCTGGAGGTCCTTGTGAGCCAGGGCCACGGTAACTCTTGCAAACAACCCGCAGCCCTGACGCTGAGAACCCTTGAGCCATGTGAATATGATATCTGATATGTGTGTGTTTTCTCCCGTCCGTCTTTACCTAAGATACCTTTACGGTTCTTGTACAATATTCCAGCGAATGATAAGTGTAGGTACTCAGTTGGCCAAACACCAGACTATGCTGAAATAGTAGAGTAATTTGGAAACCAGTTTTGTCAAAACGTAGTCTGATTGGGTTTGGGTTTAATTAATGAGATGCTTGCTCTTGGATCCGAGATAAAACCGTAGATAGTAATAATGTTGAGTTTAATTACATACGTAATTTTAGACTATATAACTGTCAACGTTTCGGAATTTAAATATGTTTTCTATAAAAATGTGTACAATGTTAATTTAGAACTTTTTATTTTTTTTCCGTTTGACCATTATCTTGCCTAATGGTAAGTCACGATGCGGTCTAAGGTAAAGCACGCTTGCCTAGAAGAACTTAATCTAAGTTATCAGGGTTTCAGATCTCCAAAATAAAGAACTCACGTGAAACGAAATAAATAATAATAAATAATCCCCCTCCCCCCCTCTTTATAACAGACAAGGTATTAACATAAAACAAACTGAACAGCATCGAAAAATTCATCCCCATCGCTGTCTGAAATAGATAGAGAAACAGTAAAAAATCGACTTTATAAAAAAGTACTAGTGCAATATGTACTTGAATCAAAGCTACGTCGTTTAACCCATTGCAAGCTTCAACTCATATTTCCATTCCACTCATCCCAAGGTCCCATTCAGGTCTATTGTACCTTTTATTTCACGGTGGTTAGTATCAAAGCTTGCGAGTTTTACCCTTGAACCAGTTATTCTTTGTTCACTGGAGTGCTCTAAGCCTCCATGTTGCTTGAACAGAAATTTTGTATGAAAAATGCTTTGTTTGAGAGCAGTGCATTCTTTCGCTTATTGTGATTGCAAGCGCTTTAATATTGACGGAGATGGGATGTGTGTTTGAGGAATTTAATCATGGATATTAAGAGCGGTTGAAGGGCATCTAGATTTTCGTGTCGAAGATTTTCGCCCATTCGAGATGTGATTTTATTCGGTCAGATTTGCGGGTGTTCGCAAGAGTTACTGTCATCATCATCATCTCAGCCATAGGACGTCCACTGCTGAACATAGGCCTCCCCTTTAGATCTCCACATACACTGGTTGGAAGCGACCTGCATCCAGCGTCTTCCGGCGACCTTTATAAGGTCATCTGTCCATCTCGTTGGTGGACGTCCTACGCTACGCTTGCTGGTCCGTGGTCTCCACTCTAGCACTTTTCTGGTGGGCTACATAGAGTTACTGTGGCTCTGGAAAATTGGGCCCGGGAACAACATAGAGGGGTTTTGTCAGTAAGAGTCTAACACTCCATCTGCACTCACAGCGGGTGATGATGTGCCACGAAAAAAAGGTGTGTTTTCATTCATAGGGAGAATTTTCTACTGAACGGTGATTTCTATGACTTGCCAAGATAGTTCGTCTTCGTTTTAAATGAGGTTTTTATTAAACCATGTTTCTTACTAGCTGTTCCCCTAGGTTCCACCTGTATCCCGAGGAATTTACTTCTCGCAACTCGATAAAAAGCAGCTTATGTCTTTTTTCAGGTGCTAGACTATCTGTGTTCAGATTTAGTTTTGGCGAGACAACAGACAGACAGACAGAGTTACTTTCACAACAAAACCCTATTTTTACGTTTTTCGCCGTATGTTTTATTTATCATTATCATTACATGTAATCGTAATGACGCTTCATTTTTTCTTTGTATTTGTATCTCTGATGTTAGGATACATTGAAGCATCAAAAGTAAATATTAGCGACCATAATGTTATAGCCACGCAACGTATAGGAAATAAGGTGTTATCAAAAGCTCACTACTAGTACCATTTAGAACTGTATTGATAAGGCAACGAACACGGATTCGATAATCACGCTAAATGCCCGTAAACTCTTCTAATCTTATTAGTTCGTTTCCGACTCTCAGTGATAAGTTGTGGTGATTTTGATATTACGAACTTCGATTCAGCATATAAATAAATATTCTCAAAGTTTTTAAAGACAGTGAAAATGATGTTAGCTAGATTTGACAACGTAACAAAACACAGTCGCGCCCTTGTAGGTTATTTAGATGGATCCAAATTTGTATGGTACACTACTGCACTCGGTTTTTGGCTAATAATATCAACAGCGACACTGATTTACGGACTGGTTTCATGGAAAATCATCAGAAAATTTCGTAGTATACATAACTTTGTGTATCTTAACGCAGTTCTGCTGAATATATTCCGTGTTTCCGTTGACATTGCGTGGACGGTGACGTTCAAGGTGAACCCAGAATTTTATTTAGAGAACTTTACGATTGTTTTGGTATACGTTTATACGGCTGTTTATCTAACGATGGCGTATAATCACTGGTTACTGATAATGTGTTACATGTTTTACGTGGATGTTGTGAAAATTTATCAAAAGGATATCCAAGGAAAAAAGTTTAAGAGCTGGTTGTTTGGATGGTTTCTGCCTCTAATTTTACTGGTAGTTACAACTTTGTTGTTAGGGCTGGTGATGGAGACGAAAAACCAGCAAATGATATTGATATCTGTATCATTCTGGCTTCTGTGTACATCTAATTGGATACCTATGATTATGAACTTGATGACTTTTGCAAAAGTTTTGTGTGGTTTGTTTTTAATTAAAGATAAGAGTGCCAGTGTAGTTACTAAGAGAGGAAGAAGGATTGAAAATTGTCGCCGCTTGGTAACCGCTATAGCAATGTTTTCTTTGACAACTGTTGTAGTATTAATTACTATATTTTGGGAGATATTTAAATTTTCCGATTTTGCTCGAGCTATTACGATAGGCATGCAAAACGTGGCTTTAGCGCTTTTTGTGCCTTTTGTGAAGTCTAATCGAGAACTGTGGAGAGAATATTTAGATATTCGCTCTAGTAGAAATATCTCGTGATATATTTTTGGAGCTATTTCTATAGAAATTACTTTGGGTAACTAGTTTTGTGAATAAGTAACCAGATATTTGAATTGAGAGTTTATAAGTATGATTTGTGAGGATTTTGCAACATTGTAACACCTAAATGTACACACGCCGGCACATCAAGCTACTAACATCCTGTCAAATTTCCTTAATAGATTTTCTACTTTATTGTTTTAGCATATGGTTTAAATTTGATTGGGAAAATTTGTCAGTTTCGGTAGCTTGAAGTCCTGGGGTTTGTACTTTGTCCATATTACGTCAAGGTTCTCTGATTAACCTTACCTTACCTGATTACCTTTATATAAATTGTATAATTAAAAATGTCAAAACATTTAATAAATTTGTTTTTATTAACACGAATAATTATTGTTTGTTTTGAACTTACCGTTTTTGCACAAATAGTATTCAAACAAACATCATCATCACAGTCTATTTATCGTCCCACTGCTGGGCACAGGCCTTCTCTCCCACGGAGAAGGATTGAGCGTTAATCACCACGCTTGCTCAATGCGGGTTGGTGATTTCAGACATTATAGTCCAGGTTTCCTCGAGATGTTTTCCTTCACCTTTAATCAGTCATTGGTGTCCAAGATAATCTTAGAAAGTACGTATAACTTAGAAAAGTTACATTGGTACTTGCCTGACCTGGAATCGAACCCGCACCCTCATACTCGAAAGGCTAGTGCTTGAACCACTAGCCCATCATGACTTTTTTAAACAAACATCAGCTCTAATGTATTGATAATAATATTATTAAGTACTTTGAAAGTATATATTTTTATTTCAGCATTCAAGAGAAAGAAAAAATTTTAAAGATGTCTGTCATCAATCAACAGCTGACATAATCTTTCCTAATTAAAGTTCAGTTCAGTACTTTTGACAGTCAAAAGGTTATATAATTCCTGACAAATGCGACTCTTCCTCCCAGTTAAACTTCAAAATTAATCAATCAAAAGTTCTGGTTCCGATTTTCAATATTTTGTATCTCTTTTGCTTGCTTGCAATAAGGGCCAGTTTCACAATTTCCGAATAGCCACTGTTTACCGAATAAATAAAAAAAATTGAACAGAGTTTGTATTAAATGATCTACCAAATAAACTTACTGGAACTTATTCATAAGTGATGAAATAGGGCCTTACTAAGGCATAAATATGTATGTGTGATGACAATGATAACAAATAAGGGTTTCTAATTACACCGTGGTTTACATTAGCAAAACATATTGGACACAAACTATAACAATACTTAAAAAAATACTAAGATAAAATGTACTGAAGTTTGGGAGTGGGAGCTTGTGACGTCACGTTTAAGTAAAGTGTGCCTAACAGTGACGTAATACGAAATTTAAATGTGTTGTGTCTTCTACATTAATAGTTTGTTGGATAAACGAAAAAACAGCTGTCCAATATTTTAGCCTAAATTAAAATACTATCTTAAAACATTTTTTATTGTAATTCAGCAGTTTCCACAAATCGAAGTACGGCAAAAATCTACAAAAATTCGCCAATATTCTTTCGAAAACTACAAAATTGATTCCGAGAAGAATAGAGGACTTAGCAAGACATTCGCTTGTGCTATCTGATATAACCCAATAGTTGTCGTTCAACCCGCATTAATCTCAACAAAACGTTGGCAGCAATATTTCACATTCAACTATTATTAAATTCCCAAGCATTTGTGGGACTGGGAAAAAATGCATTTGTCACAATGAGACTCGATTCAACGGGGCACCGATATCTTTCATTCGATTCCAAGCCTTCCACTGTTCAGCTTCAATCGATTTTGAAGAATGCTCGATTCAACTTTTTTACACAGAAAAATATTCTATTGACTGGAGACGGGAGTTTTATGTGCCTTTAATATGAGTTTTACTTTTTTTAGGTCGAAGAATGGGGGTGGATAATTTCGGTAATGAGTTTAAAAAGTAATTGATCAAAAGCTTTTGGGAGTTCCGTAATCAGTTTGCTGAGTTTTTGATGTTATTTTTTTCTTTAGATGATGTTCGGGAAAGTGTCATTGGTTCTAAGTAGACTTTCTTCCAGTTGATTGAAGGTTAGATAGCTTAATCGAGGGTATGATGACATCGTTAAGTAATTGGGTCTGGCATATTCAAAGTAATTGGATTTTTTTTCCACCACCAAGGATTTTTTTTTATTATTAACAAAAATCGCTGCTATTATTAGGCTGAAGAGTTTGTTTGCTTGAATGCGCAAATCTGAGGAAGTGATATATATCCCATAACGAGGATGGTAACTTTTATCATGGTGCGCGGAGTAGTCGCAAATGTGTATCGTAAGTCTTTTGTAAAATCTTTTGGCCCTTCCCGCTGAGGGTGCAGCTGGAGGGAGTACTTTTACTGACTGGAACCCACTGCGTTCCTTCTGGAAGTCCCTGTTTGCCAGGGCCGCGGTATCTCTTGCGAACAACGCCCCGCCCCGGCAGTAGTTAAAGAACTCTTGATTCAAATTTACAACTAGGTATCACTTGACCAGTCTTTATCAGTCCTTTGTCATACTTCTAGATATTATGTACAGCCATAATTATAAGTATCCTTACCAAGCACCTCATCTTTAGGCTACTTAATATGTCAACTGATCTGGAAATACTCTTTCTGCCAGATTCTGGAACGTTCGGTGTGACGTCACGCCTATTTATACTCAAGGGTCAAATCCGTAATTAGTTAACCTGTCGAATTTGTAATTGAGCCCTCTAAGCCTTTGGATAATCCCAGTGTTAAGAATTTGAGCAGCAGTTACGGATAAGCTGAGTTTAGCGTGGCTTAGCTAAGTTACTTCTAAGCTAAGTATTTTTGTGCATCGTTTTGAATGTGTCATTGGGTCCTGAATATTTGCCTATGTGGGATGACTCAGCAATTTGTGGCATTAGTATTTTGCTCAGCATGGTATTCATTTTAACTGGGGAGTTTGTTGCGCCTCTTCTTCTTCCCAACGAGAAGACATAGGAAGTGGTGAAGGGTGGGCGTTTTGGGGGTACTGTCTCTTGAACGAACGTTCGAAAAGTGCTGATTTATCCGACTAATTTAAATATAGGAATTTGAGTTTGAGTTTTAAGTGTTTTTTTTATGTATTAGAAGCCAGGAAGTCTGACAACTAGTCTTATCTATAAGAGACCTGGTTACCTGAGCAACCCGATAGCCCAAGAGGTATTTTTTGGTGTATTTGGTCCTGGTATCTTGGTCCAGATCAGATAGGCTCCAAGTCAAACACTGACACTCAGATGAATCTCATCATATGTGGTGACTTAAGCTCAAACTTCTCCGTATGAGAAGAGGCCTCCGCACAGCAGTGGGACGATAAAAAGTCTGACGATGATGATGATGACTAGGAGTAGCACGCTAAACATTTAGGGCCAGTTTCACCGGTTGCTCATAAGTTCCAGATAGTTTATCTGGCAGAAAATTTCACACATTTTTTTTAATTTATCCGGTAGATAGTGGCTATCCGTAACCTGCGAAACTGGCCCTTAGTCTACTATTTAATTCATTTAGTATATACTATTGTGTTTTTTCCCCGTTTTATAGAAACTTGTATGCTGAAGAACGCTTTAGATGTCAGATTAGAAGAAGACAGCTTGTTGGAACACAGCTTACGATTGACGCGAACTCGCTCTAGATGTCTGGCGGCCGGTGCAATTAAATGCTTGTATTGCACTGTTAAGTTTTTAGCAGTGAAAAATCTTTTTCTCAGATGTCTTTCTAGAGTTTTGGGTGAAAGTAAAACATTAACTAGATAGTAGGGATTCAATGTAAAACTTTTTTTTTTTTAATTTAACATTCCTATGGTAATACTTGCGTGCAGGGTTATCCAATGAAAGACATTGTTCGATGTCAAATTGTATAGTTAAAATAAGAGTGAACATTTTTCTTTTTTTACTTTTTTGATAATGAAAATAAAATACTTTTTATAGTCTTTAAAAAGTGTAGACGTCAGCAATTTTCAAGGCGTTCCTTTGTAATTATATTTGTTTCTACTCTCCTCTACAGTGGAAAAATAACATACCCTACAATTACGTATAACAAAACAGCATAGCTTAGTTCTGTATCGGAAAATAACAGTCAGTGTGCTAGAATATTAATACACGAACACGTTAGTGGGAATTAGGAATTCTTCGCATCAGTCATTTTTGACAAGCTCACATCAGCTATAATTGATTACCAACATACAGTTAATGTGTAAATTCGTTCAGTTAACGCTATTAGGTTGGTATTAGGAGTTATAAATATGTATGTGTGTGTATTTACGGTTTATTGGGCACGATATTTAGGGTCTGACGGTTTATTTTTGTCCGTTTAAGTGTTCTTTTTGGGTGGTAAAATTAGGTGGTTACTGGGTTCGAAAATGATGAAGGGGTGAGACTTTCGGTAGGCCGTTCTCACCTTTTGCTATATTAAAACAATGCTATTAGGCTCCGGAAATTAGGTATAAGTATAAAGGTACGAGTATTTAAAAATATAGATACTAGATCTTCAACTTACGCGACTGTGAGATAGATTTAAAAAAGCCTTTTTTTAACCGACTTCCTTGACAGCTTTTTTTGTTTTTATGTTTCGAAATATTGTTTTTTTTTAGTAGTATGACCAGCCGATTTACGGCGAATTTTAATAACCTATCTATTCGTTGATTTGCCTATTTTTTCTATCTTTCTTCTCCAATATCTCAGAATTCTATCTCCAGTTAGCAAATCCACAGATAGATAGGTTATTGAAATCGGCAGTTAACAGATTTGTTGTACTGATTTATTGACAGGAGAGAACTGTTTTTTTAATTGCTTTACATTTTCATGAATATGAAATAATCTAATCATAATCAACAATTATCATTCTTCCACACCCTGCAGACTAAACTGCTGGCTGACTTTATTTTAAAGATCACCAGCAGGCTTAGCATGGCAACCATAGAAACATGTTTTGTCTACCGGAGAATGGACATAATGAGAGGTAAGTGACAGATTGAAGTAAGAATTCTTTTGACATTTTTTGAAGAAATTTTTTTTTGCTTCGGTCGACATAAGTCTCATAAGTCTACAAGTGATTATATGCGAGTTGACAGGTCGCGCCATGCTCGGGCAGAAGACAGGTTGACTTTGAAAGAAGGTTTGGCTTTGTCTTTTCTTGATAGAATAGATATACATAGAATAGGGAATATGCATGTAATTTTTTTATTCACTAAATTAATACACTTTTAGCTGTAATAAATAAATATGAAAGAATTTTTAAAATAATATTTATCGACAAGAAGTTATAAAGCTTCAAAACTGCTAATAAGAAAGAGAAGTCCGAGTGTAAAATTTACGTCACAACTACACACGCCCGTAAGGCTGTCATTGAATATAGCGTTTTGGTAAGAGGGACAGGTATACTTGTTTAAAATTGTTATATCTCGTTTGTTTTTCTACTGATTTCGATATTTTTTCACAGTTAGTATTCTATTTTTGTATATTTATTGATAAACTAGTTAGATGGCAAATATTTTTTTCAAGCATAGTCCCTATCGCCATGCTAAGCCTGCAGGAAAACTAGAGACTCCGAGCTCAGCAGTCGCGTCATCCGACAACTAGACTAACGATGCATTTATCCATATTCCGTATATGCATTAGTATGCTTTTAGCTATTAGAGACGAACATCTAAGTATATATAGTTAATGTATTATATATCGCTCAACTTCAAATGTAGTTAGCGAACGTTAAAGTTGTTCGGCAGTTAATGGAACCTATATGCCAGTCCTGATTAGTTGGGAAGATGCTCTGTCTCATGTGTTACATGCTTGTCAGATTGTGATGTGATTTTGGTACAGACGCCAGCAGGTCAATCTATCCGAGTGTGTTAAATTTTACCAATCGAAAATTAACGTTCCGGTATTGTGATAAGGTTGAAAATTGTATTGAAGAAATTTGATAGATTGAGGTAGGTTGATGTGCTGGTATTTGTACATAGTTATAGCTACTGGTTGTACTTTTTTAGCCCCCGACGGGAGGCTTTAAATTCTAGGCTCCCCACAAAAATTACTGTTTAAGCTGTACACAGCCTCCTAGGGTGAAATGCGAGGAGCCAAATGCACATATATATAAAGAACGACTTTTTTATCTGTAACCTAAAAGAAATAACTGGTGTTCATCGTTAGTTGTAAGAATTTTTTGACATTAATTAACACGTTCAAGCGAACAGGCAAACTCTTCAGCATAATAACATTAAGTATTTTTTTTTAATTTAATTAACTTAACAATCTTCTACAATGTACAAACTTACATACATTTTAGAATTACCATATTTACTTACAAAGTTACAACAAGTAAAATATGAGTATATTATATATGATACAAGTATCTACATAAAATACATAAAAACATACAATTACATAAAAAAAACGATAAATTCACATTAGATTTTATATCACTAAAATGTATTTTGTAACGATAATACTCTACCGCAAGCTCAAACGAATCATTCAATTAAAATAAATAATAATCCATTTGATCAAAAAAACAAAATCTAACCAAAACGTTTAAATCCATAATCTCATTTGATTAAAACTCTATTTCAAAATGAGAATTCGTAGAAAAAAATATTTTTAAATTAAAAATTTTGATTTATAGGTTCAAGAGGGATTTCAACGAATTTGTCACCATTCGATTCTCGAAATGAGTTCTTTTTTTGGGTGATTAATATTATTGTGATCGTTTTTCGGTAGAAAAGTAACGGAAAACCGACATATTACTGTAGTCGGTGGTATTGTCAAATCAAAACATATTAAGTACTCCCGCCAAAAATCATGGTCCCGCTTAAATATGTATGTATATACGTACACATTTCACGACTTCTTTGGTGCAATGGTAACTATGGACTGCCGAGCTGACAGTCCCGGATTCGATTGCTGGTACGGTCGAAATTTGTGTGATGAACATACTTGTTGGCTGTCGTCTGGGTGTTATAAATTATACACATACGTTTCACATAATTATAGATGTGATTGTATTTTGTGAATGGTACAAGATTTCTTTGAATTTATTAAAACTATATTTCTCTATAGGGTAGTTTTTATTCAGTTGCGAAACATCGTTCCCATGGGACGAGGGTGAGAAGCGCTCAATGTGATGATGATGTCTGAGTTATATCGAATTGAAATACCGAATCAAATATTGACTATTGTTGATATATTACTATTAAATTAAAACTTTAAAACTATGTAATTTCATTCTATTTATTGAGATTAATAGGTGATAAGATCAGGGCAACACTGGTAGCTGAGTTATAGTTGCACATGTAATTATTATCGTTAGCAAACACTTTAATTTTAATCAGAAATATTCAAATTTAAGACCGATCGATGTCCGAATAGACACTATCTACCGAATAAATTCAAAAAATGGAACAGAATTTGTATGAAATAGTCTACCAAATAAACTAACTGGAACTTATTCGTAGGTGGTGAAACAGGCCCTTAAATATCATGTGAACTACTTTACATATACAGAGCACCTCGAACTAAAACCAACTGCACATAAATTCCATGAATTTTCCAACAACCTAATATTCCTAGAACGTGCAAGCAAACAAACCAACTTAAAAATAATAAGTTCAAATTTCGATCTTTACCTCGATTCTGTTAAGAGCAACACAATCACGGTGCGACCTACATAGAGAGAATGGTGACGCTTCTAGCATACAATTTATATCTCTCTGTTGACCTGAAAAGGGCCATTCAGTGTTTTACTCGAGAGAAAATAGACGCGTATAGCAATTAACCGCTTTTTGCTATGGTGCTGTAAAATTGATTTGAAAATTCATATTTTAGAACGTGCAACACTATTTTGTTAAAGTACGTTAGACATGACGATACAAAATCTACCTAGCCTTTTACCAAGCTATGTTGGGGTCGGCTTCCAGTCTAAATCGGATGCAGCTGAGTACCAGTGATTTACGTAGAGCGACTGCGTGTCTGACCTCCTAAACCCAGTTACCTGGACAATCCAATACCCCTTGGTAAGGCTGTTTGACAGACTTTCTGGCTTCTGACTACTCGTAACGACTGCCAAAGATGACAAATGACAACCGGGACCCAATTTAACGTGCCTTCCGGGACATGGAGAAACTCGTCATTACAACATGGCCACCCATCTACGGACCGCGCCAAGCGTTGCTTAACCTTATGGTCTATCGACCCGATCGATCGAGACTTAGAACAAAAAGAGATGTTGACAGACTGTGTATCATCCTCCTGCCCTTATCCCAAGTTTTATTTGGGGTCGGCGCAGCATGTTTTTGTCTTCCACGCTCTTCTCACAAGTTACCTTCTTTCTAGCCATATCAACTTTCACGCAATCCATCCATCGTTTCTTTGGTCTTCCCTTTCCTATATATCCATCCACATGCATGTTCAAAACCTTTCTCACAACATGATCCTCATTCCTCCGCATTACATGCCCATACCATGCTAGCCGGTTCCCACATAGTTTTTCGGTTACCGGTGCCACTTTTAAACTTCCTCTTAGTGTAAACAGAAAGATACAAAACTATTTTTTTTAATTTATTTATTTTAAGGCTAAGTATTAATATTATGAAAAAAAATCGTGTATTTATGTAAGTTCATGGTAAGTTCTTTCAAAACAAGGTCACTTCAAGTAAATATTATTATTCATATATAAGGTTCACAAGGTTATGAATAAAAAATGATGAATATTTTAAAATGGACAACCTTTTGGTATGAATTTATTTTGCATATGCAAAATATATCCTGGAATTAAGCTGTTTGTTCTCATTTATTAAGTTTTTTTTTCATAAATACGACTGCTTTGTTGTTTTAGTGGTTTGAAGAGCATAGTTGCTCTTGTAGCTATGAGTAGTTGGTTTGGGGTTCTTTAGCTGATATTTTCAAGTCTTTAAAGCTTTCTCAGGCTATCTTTGTTCCAAATTTTATTTAGTCGGTTCGGTAGGTTTAGTTTGAAAGAGCGATATAAAGAGTTAGTTACTTTCGCAATTATAATATTAGTAAGGGAGTTAGACATTTAATTTTTTTAAGAAGTTTATGTTTTACTAGCGGTCGCCCGCGGCTCCGCCCGCGTGGATGTCGGTTTTCGGGACAAAAAGTAGTCTATGTGTTGTTCTGACATATAACCTATAGAGGACCCCCGCGGCTACGCCTGTGTGGATGTCGATTACCGCTACCAAAGCCTAACTTTTTTCGGGATGAGAAGCTCGCGCTCGGACATCCCGCCTTATTATACCTACCGGCCGACCCGCGTCGAGCGCGGCAACGACACAGGGCGACGGCTGATTATCGTATTTCATGTATAAGTTTGGTATTTCTATATCGATTTCTATGATTCTTTTTTTATAGAATATGCAATAATGTTATCTTTTAACGTTAATTAGGGATGAGCGAGAATATTATGAACATAAGAGTAAACAAATCAATAACAAATAATCAGAAAGCTCCGAACTGCTAAACTATCGGGAGTTATACGTGTCATTGTGAGTCAACCATTAAAGGTAGACATATGCTGTTGTGGAATATTTTTTAGGTAATTTTATGTAGAACATTTCCGTCATACATAATTTCTATATAGCTTTAACCATTAAGGCTGCACACGCGACGAAAGCTTAAAAAATGGTGTAACTTCTCCCGTTTTCCCAACATTTTCCTTCACTGCTCTGCTCCTATTGATTGTAGCGTGATGAAAAGTAGCCTATAACCTGCCCAGGAGTATGAAGAATAATTGTACCAAGTTTCATTAAAATCCGTCCAGTAGTTTTTGTTCCTATTAATAACATACAGACAGACAGACAGACAGACAGACAGACAGACAGACAGACAGACAGACAGACAGACAGACGGACAGACAGACAGACAAAAATTTTACTGATTGCATTTTTGGCATCAGTATCGATCACTTATCACCCCCTGATAGTTATTTTAAAAATATATTCAATGTACAGAATTGACCTCTCTACAGATTTATTATAAGTATAGATAATTATATAATATCGGGACACCTTTTTTACACACGGTCGATTAGACCCAAGGTAAGCTATTATTGTTTGCTTGTGTTATGGGAGCTAACACAGCTCATTACATAAATATTTACCTTACCGGGAATCGAACTCGGAACCCCTAGCTCGGCAGTCCGGTGTGCATTGAGCAAGCAGCGTGGTGATTAACGCTCAATCCTTCTCTGTGTGAGAAGAGGGCAGTGCTGTGTAGTGGGACGATAAAAACAGACCGACCTACAGAGTAACGGTGGAAACCAGCCAGGGCCTATTAAAATATTTCTATAAACAATGAATACGGATATGCGGAAATTTATACATCCGCAACCAATAGCTTTATGCTATTGTTCTGAACAGAGAGTGAATTAATACGATTCATAGGAATTCGAATAATAGAGTTCTGTAATAAGAGCGTCCTTTGTTTTGATTTAAAGATGGCGAAATATTTGGCCAGGTATAAATCGGGTCATACGGAATAGAAATAGGGTAGTTGCCTGTATTTGATTTATTACATTTTTTTTAACAAAACTATTGATATCAATAATTAAAAAAAAGAGTCAAATACCCTATTGGTATATAAGACTTCGATTCTGCTATAATTGTTTTTTTTGGCAATGGTGACTAATAAGTTATATTATTGTTTAAAAAAATGACGTTACATAAAAAATAGTAAACATTTTTGGAATCCGTTGAGAAATAAGTAATAGATACACTTTTTATCCATTAGAACGGAAAACTGTCAAAGAAGGAAAAAAGAATACACGTTGCAAATTATGACGTCACTGATATTAGGTTGCGCATGTGCAATAGAGAAAGCGAAATATGCCTACTATACCACTCTTCTTCATACTGTCTGAGCGTTAACAACAACGCTTGTTCAATGCGGGTTGGTGATTTCAGACTTTGTATAGTCCAGGTTTCCTCTAGATGTTTTCCTTCACCTTTAATCAGTCATTGCTATCTAAGATACATTTAAAAAATACCTATTACTTTAAAAAATTAAACTGTTAACTTTCGTAAAATTCATACAGATTTAATTTTTCTCGAAATAATTAAGGAGCCTTAAAATTAATTCAACCGTACCAATATAGACAACGAATTCCGTTTTAAAGACACCCAGTGTAATATTAGCCTTATTCAACACAAGCGAGCAAATTAAACAAAACGCTGATAATAAAGACGCAACATTATATTCGTAATATTATTAATTAACAAATTAATTATCATTATTAAATTAGTAACATATTATAATTACGCCCTGAAATATGTGCTTAGGTTAATTAAAATTGAGATTTTAATTAAATTTCTAGTAAGTTGTTCGAGTAAGGATGTATTCTGGAATGGTTTTATGGCTTCAAGTGTAATTAGGGGGAGAACATACGGTTGTAATTATTAAGTATAGGGGTGTGATGTTAAGTGTATGTTTTAAGGGCTTTTTTCGACTGTGTCGCAAGGTGCAGGTCGCAGTGGTCGCAAGGTGCAACTGCTGTTCACGGGCCGAAATCGCTTTGTGGGTTTGAGAAACTTTCATAAAGCAGCCCGGAGTCTAGAGTGCACCTGTATTTGCGCGAATGCTTGTGCAGTATAATATGTTCCGCGCAGCTAGCTGATCTCCATAAAAGAGAACGGCCGCCGTAGCCAGCAATCGGCCTGAATGCCATCATCATCATCATGTTTTAAGGAGGATGAAGACCTACTGGGACTGCGGGTTGTTCGCAAGACTTAGCGCAGTCCTGGCACACAAAGACCTAAAGAAAGAACAAGAGGGGGTTATTTTTGATGAATTCACATTAAAAAATAATCCGTTCTGAACAACCTGCAGCCCCGTCAGACCTTGGCCCAAAGGGGCCCCTCCGGTGATGCTGATGTCTCTTCGAGGAGCGCGTGGAAAAGAACGCGCCACCGACACGGGCCTGTTGTCCTTAGACGTACGGACAGTGACCCACCCAAAACTCACCGCCTACAGATCTAAGCGGGACGGGTTATTTGATGATTTCTCATGAAGAAAGGGGGGATATAGACCAACCTAGAATCGAACAGAAATTTAGGCACAAATATAGTCTTACAAGATTTTAGTGAACGTTATAAAATCTGAGAAGGTTCATGTGCGTCAGAATGTCTGGTTGTCTGAGCGTTGGTGTATAAGAGTCATAGGATATTATACGAGTATATTTAGAAAATATACATATAATAAAATCGTAGAAAAGTCAAAACTGTAAATTGAATATTTTTTAAAACGAATAATTGGGACGTGATCTACAATCGATATCGAAGTCAAAAATATAGTTTTTAGAATTTTTGTCTGTTTGTCTGTATGTATGTTCAGGATAATCTCAAAAAGTACTGCTGGGATTTGCTTCAAACTTGGCATGAATATAACTAAGAGGTCGGGACATATTATCACGCTATTAAGTATACGTGAATGTTAAATCACCTAATACCCACGTGGACAACGTCGCGGGCAACAGCAAGTTTAGAAATAAAATATATTTTTTTTGACCAGAAATACAAAAGAAAATATATTTTATCCTGAGCACCATTAACTTCAATTATAACGCAGACAACGTGGGAATATAACAGAAATAAGTTCCTAAAAAAAAAAAATTGGTAAAGTAACCCATTTTTCTATTAGATAAAGAGAACAGCTTTATTGTGGAAGCCAGAAGACTATTTCTTGGTATACGACCGGAAAATCATTATAACATAGTTGGACGAACGTTCCTTTACGAGTGAGCGCATCACTTCTCCAATTTAACGACCATTAGATTCTGTACTTTATGGCCTGGGATTATGGTTCAATATTGATGTATTAGCCGCAATATGGGTTAGTCGGATGACGACTCAATCACACTCACGATGGTCGACTTGAACAGTATTAGTATGCGATTAAATAGTTCAGATTGATTATAGAATTCCTCTTGTTATATTGCTTATTTCGAACGATTGGTATCTCTCTGAAAATATGACCTCAAACCTACGCAGATATTTTGAAGAAGTGGTTCTAGATTAGCTTGCAAGAATTGGCTAAATAAAAAAAAAATACAAAGTGCGTATTGGAACTGTGCATGAAGGGTTCCTCAGCAACATCGGAGGGGCCCCTCAGGGCTGAGGTCTGTCGGGGCTGCGGGTTGTTTGCTAGAGATACCGCGGCCCTGGTACACAGGGACCTCCAGAAGGAATATAGTGGGTTTTAGTCAATAAGCGCCTGACACTCCGCACAAAAAGTAAAAACAGAAAAATGACGTTATTTATATAGAGCGAAAACCGTAACAAATCTCGTTTATTGTGTAAGGTTCACACCACTATTCATTTGTGGAAATGTCAGCTGCATAGCTATCTTGGTTCATGAGACATACAGCACGTTCACAGGCAATAGAACAGAGTTATATCAATAACGTCCCATATTAAGGTACTCTAGGGGCCAGTTTCATAACCTATGAAACTGATAGCCACAATCTACCAGATAAGTTCAAAAATGGAACAGAATTTATATGAAATTATTGGGCAGATAAACTACCTGAAACTTATCAGCAATCTGTGAAATAGCGAAGAACGTTCAAAATTCAAATCTAAGAACACAAAAGCTACTCACTCAATTCTGTTAGTTCCATAATTATTTCGAAAATTCGTCCTTCCAAAAAGTCTCGACCCCTTTTAGTCAAACCTCTTTCATGACAAAAGGAAATATAAAACATTAAATCCTTTTTAGGCGAACTTGTTGCAATAGTTATGAGCAAAGCAGTTACTGTCTTAAAGAAAATAAGTCCATTTAAAACTTAGTACCCACTCCATCTTTGTGAAAGTTGGTACCGACAGACAATAGACAGCTTTGTACCACGTACAACCTGAGATTTACCTGTAAATATTAGACAACTGGTTTTGAGAGAGTATTTTGTTGAGGTAACTTTTAAAAGGCGGTGCACTGCCTTGCAGTAGAAACTTTAGCGAGTTTTTATTGTGAGATATTTTTTGTAAATGTATCAAAAAAAAAAAGTAACTAAGTATATCTTGGACACCAATGACTGTGTTTCGGATGGCACGTTAAACTGTAGGTCCCGGCTGTCATTGAACATCCTTGGCAGTCGTTACGGGTAGTCAGAAGCCGGTAAGTCTGACGCCAGTCCAACCAAGGGGTATTGGGTTGCCTGGGTAACTGGGTTGAGGAGGTCAGATAGGCAGTCGCTCCTTGTAAAACACTGGTACTCAGCTGAATCCGGTTAGATTGGAAGCCGACCCCAACATAGTTGGGAAAAGGCTCGGGAGATGATGATGTATCAAAAAAAAGTAAATGTCATTGATTGCTAGTTATCGTTTTTTTAAAGCATTTTATATTTGGATATAATTCTTTCTGTCAATAGTTTTTTGCAGATAGTTTTAAGTGACGTGATAATAATAACGCCTCAATATTTTATTGATGGGGACTAATTGAAATAATGGCTTAGGAATCTGATATCATAATTTATGTCCAATTATCTGACTTCCTTATTTTCCTTATTTGCTTTGTAAAGTTAACTACCAAATAATAAGTCAGTTACATAATTATAAAGGTTCATTATTATAATCGAATCAAGTACTAATACTTGGTTATAAAATTAGTACATAACAGCACCGCAGAGTCAAAGTTATTGTGATTACAAAATGTACGAAGTTATTATCATTAGCTACAACTTTAGTGGTACATTGTAGATGAAAGTGAAAAAGGTTAGGTTAGTTCAAATTTTTAATTTTACTACATACATATATCTATCCGTATCATATAGCTATCCAGATTTATCACTCTTATGTTATAAAAGCGAAAGTTTATGTGTGTGTGTGTGTGTGTGTATGTTTTTGTAACTTTTTCATACTTAAACGGGTGACAGGATTTTGATGAAACTTGGCAGAAATATAGCTTATACATACATCAGAATAACATTTTTGGGTTTTTTATCTGTGTGTGAAACTGTTGGTAGAAGGTCCTTTTTTTTAATAACATTTATAAATATGTACTTCTTATATTTTGTTTAAAATTATATTTATAGTTACACTACGTATAGGCGTTGAGCAACCTCTATTCCAAAGGATATACATATTTGGATAAAAAATGTATGCATATCTTACGTCTTCATCACCATTGTTATAGCGGGATAAGATACGGAACTGTGACAGTGTTTCTTGGGAAGCCATCTAATAACCCCGCTGATGGTACAGCTGGAGTGTCAAACTCTTACCGACTAAAACCCACTATGTTCCTTCTAGAGGTCCCTGTGTGCCAGGGCCGCGGTAACTCTTGCCAACAACCCGCAGCCCCGACAACTGTAACACAGTCTTACAAACGAGGAGAGCGGCTTTACAAAATTAACCCACCATTTTATTTTTGCCCTCTGCATTTAAATTTTCTGTTCGTTTCAATGTAACAACATCAGAGCAAAGTTATAATTAGTCCATCGGAAATTTTAATCATTTCTCGCAACGAAATGTTCAAAATTATACTCGTATACACGACAAAGAGATTCTTTATAATGATTTGAAAATGTATAATATAATACAGTATACAAATATTTAGGTAAAATGTACTTCAAATGAATATTTTATCGGTTTTGGTTAATCAGCTTCCTCTTTTGTGGTCGGATTTATAAGGGTGGTTTGTAAAGGTAATTTTAAATCCCTAATAATATTATAAACGCGAATGTAACTGTTTGTCTATTTGGCTTTTTACCGCAAAACTACCGAATGGATTTATATTTAATAGAATTAAAACAGTCTTTTTATTTATATAACGATTAAATTTATATAAAATACTTAAAACTGATATCTATAATAAAATATACTTAAAGCTAATGAACTATAACTAGTAGATGAAAAAAAACGTCAAAAACTAATAAAATAGAATTTGTTAAATAAACAATCTAGAGCCTAAGTAAGTACATAAATATGCTACTTTTTCTCCTGGTGCTAAAATTAGTTCTCTCGGGACGAGGGTACTTAATTAGCTCGTTAATATGCTAAAAATAGCTTATCATCTGCCTAGCCTTTTCTGAACTATATTTAAATGCGTCCGGTTAGACTGGAAGCTGACCCCAACGGCTTCCAGTCTAACCAGACGCAGTTGAGTACCAGTGTTTTACATGGAGCGATGGCCTATCTGTCCTCCTCAACCCAGTTACTTGGGCAACCAAATACCCCTTGGTAAGACTGATTGTCAGACTTATTTTGATTAACCGTAACAACTGCCAAAGATGTTGAAATGAGAGCCTGGACCCAACAATTTAACGTGCCTTCCGAAACATGATAAAAGTTAAGATAAAAAGTCATTTATTCAAAGAAGGCTGAAAATCAGCACTTTTGGAAGGAAAATTCTAGAAAAACGACCCCCATGGCGGAACTCGTCATGACAAGATGTTCACCTATCCACTAACCGACCGTGCCAAGTGTTACTTAACCTTATGATCGATCGATCCGTGCGGTTGTTACTTAGCCATGAGCTCCTCTATACCAAAATCACGTGCACTACAATATAAAAAAAAATGTCCAATCTTATAGCAAATTTTCAGTCTCGTTTTAATATCGCGCCATACTTTAAGCCTTTGACGCTCAAAACAAATTTGCCATTAACCCTGCTTTTAGCGAAACAAGCTGGAAATTTTCGAGGGTATGACATCGTTCAGTGTTTAATTTTGAAGGCGTATCGTGAATAGCTAGACTGGTTCATACCGGATTAGCTCTTCGTCACTTTTTTGCTAAAGATTGCTGTTTCAAATGCAGGCGACAAGAGGAACGTTTAGAAACAATTGCAAGACATAGGCACTTAAAAGGTCTTTATGTTTGATCTCTAAATCTCTCCATAACCTTTTCCTTTCTTGGGTAAACATCAAATGACCGCTCCCGCTGAGAGTGCACCTGGAGTCAGTCTCTTACTGACCAAAACCCACTATGTTCCTTCTGGAGATCCCTGTTTGCCAGGGCTACGGAAACTCTTACAGATAACCCGCAGCCCAGGCAGAAACTACAATCCTTGAATTTGTTTCAGTATTTCTTCTCAAGGTAGTCGATTAAGAAAGGCCGACGATAGTCTTGACGTGTTGATTTGAACATATTACTTATCACCATTATGATGTCCTGCGCAGTTGGCTGATCTCCTAAGACAGAGCGCCATGGTCCGACAATCGGTCTGGATGCTACTGGCATTTAAATAAACAGACAGAACATTATTTAAAGGACTAAAATCTACAACAATCTAATATTATCACCAGCAAAAAGGTCATTTTAGTAACACTCTAACTTAAAAGTCTAAATTGTTTCATTATACAAGGCTTAGACAAAAAGTAATAATGCTGAGTGAATGTTTTAACCTATTTTATTTTCGAGGCGATTCTAAGGACTTGCTCAGACAAGGTTAGGAGGCGATGACATTGAGGACATACTATGGATCAGAGTTTTTAATCTGATCCGTCGAAAACTAAATTATTCCGAGTATTATAATATTCAATTTGAAGGCGAAGACTCGAGATGAATTTAAACCATAGATAGATAGCTTTTTCACGGCTACACCTTTTTCAAAAAGGAGATTCTTGATTCGACATGTTTGTATATATTTTTTTACCGTTGGAAATCATCAAATAACCCCTCCCATTGAAGGTGCAGCTGGAAGGAGTGTCAGACTTTAACTGACTAAACCAATTTTGTTTCTCCTGGAGGTCTTTGTATTCCAGGGCTGAGGTAACTCTTGCGAACAACCCGCAGCCCTTCTCTTTTCGTGGGAAATAAATGACCCCTCACTTCGCTTTATGTGTAGCTGGAGGGAGTGTCAGACTCTTACTGACTAAAACCTATTACTACTATTGTACCCATTAATTAACCTTGATGATTCGTTCTCTCAGCATTATTATCGTATATCTGATTAATAAAATTAAATTCACAAGACAATTCACTTCAAACATTAATTTAAATTCAACAAACAAAGTGTAACATTTCAAATAATTTTCACCATTTAGACAAATCAACTAGCTACATAAGACATTTCAATTTAGTAATATTAGCTACTTTGCTAAGAGAGATAGGATTAAACAGGGCTATTTGAAGAAATTGCAGTCTACGAACTCGCGCCAGTAACTGTCTTAGAGAACTAGCAACATCTAAACACACCTTTATACCACTTCAATATAAGGTCCATTTATCGTTAACAAAAAAACGCGCTGAAGATTTAAAAGCTTCGAAAGACGCGGAAAATTTTCAAATTTTGAATTTTCACTTTTTTTATGAAAGGTGTATTTTTTGTGATTTTTTTCTTTTGTTATTTTTAATGTTTCATTGCCAGATTGTTAAGAAAACGAGTAAGCTTGACAGACGGACATTTTGTTAAAGGAGATTGTAATGGGTACTCGTTACGTTATACAATAGAGTATTTTCACAAAAGTTTTTTTTTTATTTACTAAAGTGACTTTGTGAAAAGTGAGTGTTCTATTCCGAATTTAAATAGTGTATTTTTGTATTTTTTTGTAATGAGGGTATCATGTAGGTTAGCGTAGATATGGATTATTATTTATATTTAATTAATTTATTATTCGATAGAGATTATAAGGATTATATTATTATGTGCCTTCTCATCTTCTATGGATGCAATTAATCCGAGATAAAGATTACTTTTTTTATTTATTAACTAAAAAATCCATTTCCTGTCTGAATTGAAATATTATACAAGTATATTTATAAGCCAGGCCATAGCCAACAAGCATGCTCATCACACAAATGTCGACCATGCCAGAAATCGAACCCCGGCGTGGTCATTGCGCTAACGGGGTCATCAAAACTAATGTTTCTCACTCTTTTACGCAAAAGCTACCAACTGGATTTTGATTGAACTTTAAATAGACTACAGCTTATAATAATATATTAAGATATTATTTAGGCTACTTTTTAGCCGATTGCTGAAAGTAGTTCCCTTGAGACGAATATAAAACCACAAAGAGCTAGTAGATTGTATTTTACTAGACATAAAAAAGTCAGTTACCACCGAATAAAGACTACCTAAACCGTAATTATTATTTACTTTACACCCTATCTCGCTAGCGATCAGTCTCATCAAAATAATTCCTATTTATTGAGGCGTATAATTAAAACAGCGCGATGTTATCTTCTACAGGGAATAAAAGTAATAACTAAATTTCAAATAACCTCAATTTCGTACCCTTCAATAAGATCCCTGAAATCTATTTGAATAATTTTGAGTGATAAAATACAACATAATTTTGCTATAACAAAATAAGTCATACTTAATTTGTTTTTTAGGTTAGTAACAGCCGCGATGAGCAAGCAGGTCAAGGTATCAGAGCTGGTTAAAAGTCTTAGTTAAGTTAAGCTGTACTTGACGAGGTTTGGATATGTATGATGGTATCCAGGCCGATTGACGGCTACGGCGGCCGTTCTCTTGCTTGCAGCTGCGCAGGACATATTATAGTGCACAAGCATTCGCGCAAACACAGGTGCACTCTCTATTCCCTCACCCTCATAGTCCGATGGGACGGCAATTCTATACGACCGGAGAGAGATCAGGCGTAGGACCGACCTTTACGTGCTCTCCGATGTACGGGGGAATCAATCACCAAATTCCAGACTTCAGGCTGCTTTATGAAAGTTTCTCAAAACCCACAAAGCGATTTCCACTGAATCAGGCTATGAAATTTTAAATTATATTAGCAACTTGGTCTTTTTGCATTTTATATTCCAAATAAAGTAATTGTTGCTAGGATACGCGTTGATAAGCTTTTATTTGGAGCTTTTATTTTGTTAATGTCATAGTTGATTAAAGTACATTTTAGTGTTGTGCAGTAAAAAACAATCGGTGGAGACTCCAATCATTTTTCACAGTAACTTATAGGGATTTTAAAACGATTCTTCTTAATGATTTTTATTCGTAAATATTTCGTTTGGGAACCCGAAGCTTTGGCTAATATTTTTAAGTTTATTTTACTCTTAAGTTGTTTTACATAATTAAACACAATTGACCTATTTATGATATCGTTTATTTTTATTAAAAAAATACCTCTCACCTTTTGTTTTTAAATTTATTATGACCTAATAATTTTTACATGGACATTGAACCCTGGAATAAATTTTATTTTTTTCGACGGAAATTATCAATTGACACCTCCCACAGAAGGAAAATTTAAGATAAATGGAATTGTCATTTTTTTATATATATGTACATTTACAACTTATTTACAAATGTTACTTAATATATTTACATAGCAAAAAAAAAACCGTACAGAATCCCTGAGGGTGCAGCTGTAAGGAGTGTCACACTTTTACTAACTAAAACCCACTATGTTCCTTCTGGAGGTCTTTGTGTGCCAGGGTCTTGGTAACTCTTGCGAATATCTCGCAGCCCCAGCAGAACCTTGGAACACCTCAGACAGTCTTGTCTTCATTCCCAAAATACATTAACAACACATTAAACAACCAAGTTCACACTCCACAGTTTTAGAACAAGGTATAACTTTCATATATATGCAAGCTAAATATTAAAGTCATTATTTGCTTCTGCAGCATTGCAGCTGCTGGAAATATAAGGATTAAGTTTAGCATAAGCCTTGAATACTTGAAATTTGTGCTTGAGTTAGGAGAGCGGTAGTAACTTCATATCTGCAGGCTTAGCATTTTATGTCAATGTCAACATGTCTTCTGCTCGAGCATGGCGCGACCTGTCAACTCGCATATAATCACTTGTAGCTAGTTATGTCAATCGAAGAAAAGAAAAATTACTTAAAAAAATGTCAAAAGAAATCTTACGTCAATCTGTCACTTTTCTGTCATTATATCCAATCTCCGGTAAACAAAACTTGTTTTTACGGTTGTCATGCTAAGCCTGCTGGTCGTATAATATATGTACATATATGTTGAGATATAGTTAATATTATGATGGCGTCTAGACTGATTATCGGCCACGGCAGCCGTTCTCTCTAAGGAGATCAGCCAGCTACGCATTATAGTGCACAAACATTTTACGCAGACACAGGTGCACTCTCTATTCTTTCACTCACAAAAAGCTAGATGGGGCGGCAATCCGACACGATAAGAGAGAGATCGGACGCAGGACCGAAATTAACCTGCTCTCTGGTGCACGGGTGTATCATTCACCAACTTCCAGGCTACGGGCTGTTTTATGAAAGTCTCTTAAAACCCATAAAGCAATTTCGGTTCGACCGGAGAATCGAACCCGAGACCCTGTGCACAGCAGTCGCGCTGTGTGACTGCTAGACCAACGACCAATATAGTATGAATTAGTCGAGCATATGATAGTACACTAGCTGGCATCATCCTGTCGAGAGTTTTCCGTATTGAAGAATATTTAATGTCCATTGTTAAAAATATCTACGTGTCCCATTGTTACAAAAGAATTAGAGACACTTACATAGTTGAAACTACGGGCTACATCTAAAAACTACTAGAATTCGGTCTTTCCAGGCGCAATATTTCTACAAAGACTATTAAAACACAATGTTGCGACTACAAAAAAAGAATACCTAATGACCTATTTAGCGGAGGAAAAGAGACGACTTGCCTTCACTGGTGCGCGGAAAATATTTCATTTGCATGCAATTTCAAATGTCTGTCTGCCTGAGCGATCTTTGTCTCGATGTTGCTGCAAATAAATTGAAATATGTACATTGCACGGTATATTTTAAAATCGTATTTTCCTACACACTGACACATGATAAATGATCTTTCTAAAAATCCAATATGACCCCTGTACATCGACGAACTAGAATTTTCCCTGTAAGAATATTTGAATTTGAGCTCTGATGCGTCGTTTGTTTTTTGTAGATCTGATTGCGATTCTGAAAAGAATGCAACATGATTTTGTTTTTAAAATAGCTATTCATTTTTCTTATATGGATAAAAGATAAAAGACATTTATTTGTAAAACATGAGTATACAGAACAAAGTACAAGAAATTATATGTTGTAGTGTAAGATGTTATAACAATAAAGTTTTAAATTTAATGATTTTATTTCTTTTGGTACTTTATTATAGATTACTGCAGGCATAGCATGGAAACCGTAGAAACAAGTTTTGTCTACCGGCGAATGGATATAATGACAGAAAAGTGACAGATTGACGTAAGATTTCCTTTGACATTTTTTGAAGATTTTTTTCTTTTCTTCGATCGACATAAGTTTACAAAGTGATTATATGCTAGTTGACAGGTCGCGCCATGCTCGGGCAGAAGACATGTTGACATTGACAGAAAGAGCTTTGTCTTTTCTTGACAGAATAGATATAGAATCGCCATGCTAAGCCTGCTGGAGCCATAAACATACATATGTAGAATACTGTTGTGCTTTAATGCACTTTGGATTTGCAATGAACAAAGTAATATTGCTTCTTTTATATACGTAAAATGAAGGTGAAGCCGTAAGCAAAAGTAGTTAAACGCATCCGTTCTATAAGCGCTATTATGTAAGCAATTAATTAATTAGCTTTGCAACGCATAAGTATAATATATTATGATAATAATCTACGCTTACAATGCAAGATAAATATGTGAACGTAAGTACAAAATTAAATATTTATCTCATGATTAAACATGATAAAAGCTGAAAATTTATCGGCACTAAAATTAAGTTTTCGTGTAAATTTCGGCTTTTAAACTGAAATTTTGTTTTAAATGTCCTTTAAGAGGGGTTGACATATGAAATTAATGTTTTTAATGAAATAATTTTACTTATAATTTTGGTAGCCATTAAAGAATTTTGGAAATCACTTAGATAGCTGTCTCTAATTCATATGTAGAAATGCTGTCAAAAATCTTATTGCCTTCATTGTGTTTATCCAAAGGTTAATAAATTATTATACTTACGTATTATTAAAAATATCTAAGTGTGGAACTTTGACATAATATGCAATAAAATTGGAGTTTAAACTCATCAAATGTAAAAAAAACAATGTTAGTGAAAATATGAATTTTGAAGCCATATAATTTGATTTCGTGAAACTTGTCAAAGTGGTCTTTTGATGCTTTTAAGTAACTAATTAATATCGACACTTTAACTCTATACTAAAGAGGTAAAAGTCATCTTAAATATAAGCCTTTAGCATCTTAAGTAATTAAGATGCACCATGTTTTTTATTTTTACCATATACATTTGACATTATCTATAATAAGTTCCAGTTAGTTTATTTGGTAGATAATTTCATACACATTCTGTTACATTTTTGAATTTATTCGGTACATAGTGGCTATTCGGACATTGTGAAACTGACTCTTAGTACAGACGCCAGCACATCAAGCTACTACAATCTGTCAAATTTCCTTAATCGATTTTTAACTTTATCGCTGAAGCATAAAGTTCAAAGTTGATTGGAAAAATCTGACAGTTTCGGGTAGCCTGATGTGCTGGCGTCTGTTCCTACATTTGTATAATATCTTCCGGATAAAACTCATGTCTTAAAATCAGTACACTGCAACTGGCTTTAATGAAAATGATCTGAATTTAGATAGCAAACCCTTTGACCTTACGATGGACAAAATAAATCTAAAAATAAAATATCATTTTCTAAAAGTAAATAAATAAATACCTCCATTTTATTACATTACAGTAGATATCTATACCGTGATTGATAACAAGTTAGTTTTGGATGGTTCGTTTGAAAAGAGCTTTTTTTAGCCCTTTACAGCGCAATATTTTTTTTTTGGGGCTTCGATACGAATCTCAGTAATACCGCGAGATAAAAGGACCATTTGTATCTATTACGCCCACTGAAATACTCCGGTCAACTTATTGACTACGGTTTAAGGAGAATTCAGTACTATTTATTAAATGTAAAATTTTATAAATGTAAATGTTCCGGCTTCACGTTGGTGTCGACCAATCATCAGGCTGCACCAGGGATGACGTCGTCATCTTCGCCAACACTTCTGGAATCGGTGGGCGAAAGAATATATCTCTGAGCTGCAGGTACGGGCCAAATGGAGAGAGAATAAGGATGATCTTCAACCAGGCTCCTTGGTGGTTATCAAAGACAATAACCTACCGCCGTTGAAGTGGCAGTTGGGACGTGTTCTGCGTACTGTCCCGGGAAAGGATGGCATATCCCGTGTTGCCGACATACAAACGTCCTCGGGCGTGCTGAGACGCGCATTCACCAAGATTTGCCCTTTACTGCCGGAGGTGGACCGGCACGCTGCGACTAAGGAGTGTTGAAAGCCACTGCTTCCAAGGCCGGGGGCATGTTCCGGCTTCACGTTGGTGTCGACCAATCATCAGGCTGCACCAGGGATGACGTCGTACGGCTAACCGCGAATCGCGTTGCTTGTCGCCCGTAGTGTTAAGTTAGTTGTAAAAATCAGTCGGCCATTACATTCTATACTCTCAAGCAAACATCATCTTTTATTCATCTCTGCAAAACCTCAAACCTCATCATCCATCAGCTTGCTTAACAAAGCCACTCACCGCTGCTGCTACAGTAAAATTCCTTTAATAAATGTGTTATAATAAATATTTTTATATATTATAAAAAATATACATATGTTGATAAATTTATGTATATTTCATTTTTAAATTAAGAATCAAAAATTTAAATGTTATGATAATACTTGAATATATATTTTTTTTATAAAAATACATTTGCCAAATAACATTGACTTTCATTTCAGTTATTTTATATACAAAATGGAATGCTTATTGTTTCGTGTTTTGGAAGATACATTTAATTGGTGGGTCCCGGCTGTCATTTGTATATCTTTGGCAGTCGTTAAGGGTACTCAGATAGAATGTTTTTTTTTTTACAAGAGGAAATTTGAAAGTATCACCGAAGCCCGTAAAACTATATATGTGGGAACCAGCTGACATAGCATGGGCAAGTAATACGGGGGAAAGGGGAACCTGTTGCGAGGAAGGTTTTGAGAATGAATGTGGATGGATATAGAGGTAGGGTGCGACTTGAAAAACGATGGTTAGATTGTATAAAATTTCATATGAATGTTACTTGTAAAACAGAAGAGTAGAAGAAAAAAATACTGCTCCGACTCCAAATAGAATTTTGATATAACGGCAGGGGGTAGACGAGTTCTTGAACACCTAGTACTATAAAAGTCAGACCTGTGCTTATGTATAACTGTATATCGGATATTACTACATTCCGAACCAATAACCAGAAATAAAATATAGGCGTAAAAGGACCAATATATTATCAGACCTGAACAAAAGTTCCAGCAAGACCTTTATGTGAAAAAGCGTGTATACTCACATTATATATGTAGGTAGATTCGTATATATCTAAGTTTCTTTTGTCTCAAAGACCTAACAGAGCTAGTATTGTTTCACAACTTCTAGGGAGTTTCAAAGTGAATGCTACATACAATGTGGCTTACATAGACGTTCGTTAAGGTATGGAGTTCAGATCAACGCTGCGAAACGAGCGTGAATGTGGAAGTAAAATGGAATAGAAACGGCATTTACGATAAAAACAAATATTTTGAGATAAAAAAAATTAAGTTAATTTTAGAAGTATGAAATTAAAGACTATATTTGAAAAAAATATCAATTGCCAAAAGCGTAACTCAATCAAATTGCATCTATCAATTTATTGTATAAAACTTAAACTACTATCTAAAATGTATTTAAAAATTGAAAAAAAAAAATATAAAAATTTTTGTTTCAATTTTTGATTGAAAAAAAAATATGTATATATATATATTTTTTCAATTTTTAAATATATATTTATATATGCATCTAAATTAACATACTTATATACACATCAGGCATCGAAGTTTTCCTCCGCGTCACTGTCATTCGGAAACGTGCCCAGAAGACTGGCAATACTGTTTATTTGAGAAATAAATTTAAAATTAAATCAGGATGATATTAAAACTCGGTTTCCAGTTCGGCACTACTTTCGAAAAAAGGTAGGATTGTAATTTATTTTGTTTGTTCCAAGGACCAAATATCGTAATTATAGCAAAATTTGTTATACGTTATTATGTCGCGCCTGATCTCTCTCTGGTTATGTCGGATTGCTGTCCCATCGGACTATGAGAGTGAGGGAATAGAGAGGGATGTCTTGTGCAGTTGGCTGATCTCCTTAGAGAGAACGGCTGCCGTGGCCAGTAATCGGTTTGGACTCCACTAGGTATTATTAAATTACATGATACTTGTTACGTTGGGTTATTTCAATAATAGTAAGTTTACTTACTAAAACGTAAAACCAGACACTTTATAAGTCATATTTTCACTGCATCAAAAATCCTCAGTTTTGTGGCCTTCACTTCAAAGGACCTTCGAATACTAACAAGCATACAAAACCAGGCAGCTTTTGACTACATAATTATCAAAGGAATATAAATTCTAAACATTCACATTTACAGTTCAGATTACAAAGTCAAGTCTCGAAAGAGATTATAGATAACCATTAAGGCTTAACGTTTGTAGGTATAGTAATTGGCTTTGGTCCAGCCGATAATTGCGGGTCGAGATCTGAAAGTTATTACATTGCTAGACCTATCTTTCGATCAGTAGATTTGTTAAGGAATTCTTATCTCTTTTATTTTAGGCGTTTTTATTAGCTTTTGTGTGAGGATCAGATTTGTTTTGGTGTGCTTGGAAAACTATACCGACTACATGAAAATCGGCAGTAAAATTGTTTTTGTGTGCGTGCGTTTTCAGGGATAACGTGTCAAAATGTGCTTTTTACATATTTAGAAAAAAATTTTTGTTTGGTTGAACGCGCTTATCTCAGGAACTAATTCAATTTCTTCTATCTAAATGCAAAATTCTTTCCAAGTTAGATAGCCCATTTATTGAGGAAGGCTATAGGCTATACTTTGTATACAGCTATGGACTTAAGTTTTTCGAGGAAGATGCATTCGTGGTTAAGACTTTCGAAAAAGTGAATATTCGAGATTTAGTTATTCGAGATCGCATGACTACGGCGTTACGTTTTTCGAGATGGCGTGCATTCGTTGTTAAGTTTTTCGAGGTAACGTGTATTCGTTGTCAAGTTTTTCGAGTACCGTGCATTCGTTGTTAAGACTTTCGAACTCATAAACTTGCAGGGACATGCCATTCGGTGTCATACTTTTCGAAGTCACGTATCACACTCTTTTGTAAGACGACTAAAAAATCACGGTGTATAGCTGTCGTTTCGATATTGTTTTTCCTCATTTGTCTTGATTTGAGTGAAAGGGCTTTGAGATGTTACACAAACCAGTCGTCTAGAGCTGGCTCTCTTCGTTACAAGGATCGATAGACGCGCGTGACGAAGTGACCGCATCTCTACGCTTTGTGCTTCTTATTATTTACTATACAATGTCGAGCGGTGGGGGCGCCACTGTAGACAATGCAGGCTTACTTTAACTTTAAACTGAGTTTTTACTAGCACTTTGCCCTCAACTTCGTTCGCGTGTGCATATATCAAGTGTAGCATGCGTGTGTTTGCGAATTGGTGTCATCAGTTATTTGCATTTTCCCAAGTGAGTTGAGTTTGGCTTCTAATCTAACTAAATACAGCTTTTTTTGAGGGAAATCATCAAATATCTCCCTCTGAGGGTGCAGCTGGAAGGAGTGTCAGATTCTTACTCACTAAAACCTACTATGTTCCTTCTAGAGGTCCCCGTGTGCCCTGCAGCCCGAGAGGAACCAATTCCATCTGACCTCCTGAACCCAGTACCTCGGCAACTTCGTAACCTTCAGTAAGACTGGTTGTCAGATTTTCTAGCTTTTGACTACTCGTAATGACTGCCAATGATTTTCATAGACAGCCGTGACTGTTTTCTAAGTGGTGTTTGAGGTTAGATTGAAGAGATCCTAGGTCAAAATGGTGAACCACTTCAGGGCACAGGCCTCTCATACGGATAAGGAATGAGCGTTAATCCGTAATGCTCAAGGCGGCTCGCCGATTTCCTACTTTAAAGTCTAGGTTTCCTCAAAAAAATCTCACCTTTACGCAGTCATTGTTCGTACAGAGATGGATAATATACCCAACTTTATTTCGAGTACATGAGTACAAACTCTTATTCGTGTCGTTTAGAAAGCCTCGAGACACGGCTGGCTGTAATTACTCATACCTACACCTCCCATAATATTACTCGCTGGAATTGTCAACCCCCTAATTTGAACCCCTCACTTCAGAGATTTGCAAATAACTCATTAACTAGAACTGTCTATGAATAATATTACTGGTGTGTATGAGACCTGTCTTTTATGTCGTCTTAAGGTTCGTTCATATGCGCGGATCTGTGGGCGAGAGGGGGGGTAGCTCATCGTCCGTACATCTCAGGACGACAGGCCCCTGTCGGCGGCGCGTTCTGTTCCACGCGCTCCTCGAATAGATGTCAGCAACATGGGAGGGGCCCCTTAGGGCCAGGATCTGCCTGGGCTGCGGGTTGTTCGCACTGATATATGAGATACTGTGTCCCTGGCACACAGGGACCTCCAGAAGGAACATAGTGGGCTTTAGTCAGTAAGAGTCTGACACTCCCTCCAGCTGCACCCTCAGCGGGAGGGGTCATTTGATGATTTTCAATTGAGATTGATTGAGCATGCCAGACACGTAGCGTGGCCGGCAGAATAATATTCTTACTTATCATCATCAGCCTTGGTAACGTCGCACTGCTGGGCACAGGCCACACGGAGAACGACTGAGCGCAAATCACCACGCTTGCTCAATGCGAGATTTTCTCCTCCACCTTTAATCAGTCATTCCTGTCCAAGATATACTTAGAAAGTACGTTAGTAAAGTTACATTGGTACTTGCGTGACTTGGAGTTGAACCGCAAACTCATACTCGAAAGAGTGGTGCAGTCAGACAGTTAGTCAAACACGGACAGATGTATGAATACTTACTTTTTTTCTACTACGTCATTTTAGGGACCCAGAAGAATACCAGCATCATTTATTCTACTTGACATAGGCCGAGCTGGACTCCAATTCGACGCAAACTTAAGACACACCGCACTGCGTTTTATTTTTTTGGTTTTGTTAATAATCTTTGTACCCATTTTAATACTTTTTTCTCCTCACTTTGTCAATACCTCTGAGTCTTTTTCTTTTAAAATGTTTTATCTATCCATCTAGCTACTAGTGTACCTGGCGACGCCTATTCATGTCTGATGCGTCATATGAAAACTGTCTGTCGGTGTCTGCCTCTTTACGTACAGGGCACGTTAACTACCGGTAGATGTGAACTCAGCTTTAAATTAAAATACCTCAGAGCGTAATCTTGTCGGATTTCTCGCGGGAGATGGCATTAATTCAGTGTGTTACGCAGTAGGGTAAAGAAACTTCTATTAACTTTAGTTTTGCGCTTAATTGTTTGGATTGCTGTTTTACATAATTATATAAACACAAGGCAGATATGTCAGCAGTTAAGCATTAGCTTTATTTCATATAGCTGTCCGCCCGCATCTTTGGTTACTGCTCCGCTCCCGTGTATCTTAGCGTGATGGTATATAGCCTTCCTCGATAAAAGAGCTATCTAACACTGAAAGAATTTTTCAAATCGAACCAGTAGTTCCTGAGATTAGCGCGTTCAAACAAACAAACAAACTCTTCAGCTTTATAATATTAGTATAGATGCTGATGCTAGTTGTGGTAGCTTAATTAAAGCACCTGCCTCTCACGTAGGATGCAATTATTAAGCTATTAAGTAGAGGTTATAGGTTCGATTCCAGGACAGGCAAGTACCAATGTATTTTTTTCTTAGTTATACGCACTTGCTTTAGTGTACTATGGACATCAAAGAGTGATTAAAAGTGAAGAAAAACATCTCCAGAAAATCTGGATTATAATGTCTGATATCACCAAATCACATAGCATCGTGGTGATTAAAGCTCAAGCCTTCTCAGTATGAGAGAAGATTTGTGTTCAGCAGGCTTAGCATGGCGATTCTTTATCTATTCTGTCAAGAAAAGACAAAACTCTTCCTGTCAATGTCAACATGTCTTCTGCCCGAGCATAGCGCGACCTGTCAACTCGCATATAATCACTTGTAAACTTATGTCGATCGAAGAAAAGATTTTTTTTTTCAAAAAATGTCAAAAGAAATCTTACGTCAATCTGTCACTTTTCTGTAATTATGTCCGTTCTCCGGTAAACAAAACTTGTTTCTACGGTTGCCATGCTAAGCCTGCAGAAGTGGGACGATAAAAAGGCTTATGATCATGCAATAAGGTTACTTTATAACTAGCAATCTTTCATTAAAATTCCTTCTATTGTAGTAGCAGTGACTAAAGATTTTAGGTACTATAGATTTTGTCGAACGAGAAATCTTTTTTCCGATCAAGTTAAAAATAAAGACGGAAACTCTACTAAAAAGACGAATGTAAACAGCATCTTGAATTAACGTGGAGCTAGTTTCCCTTATGCTCATGTTATTTTTATGTTCAGGAAAACGAACCTTACAAAGAACGTGCCTCAGGCAAAAATGTTAAACATTTTCCTATCTACATAATTTGAAACTAACTTCTTCAACGAATTCTTTTAGAAAAAAGGTTCCTATATAATCTATATACAGGAACAATATATTCAAAACATTACGTTCTATAATAGTAATTTTCTGTGTTTCGGATGGCACGTTATACTGTAGGTCCTGTCTGTCATTGAACATCCTTGGCAGTCGTTACGGGTATACAGAAGCCAGTAAGTCTGACGCCACTCTAACCAGGGGGTATTGGGTTGCCCGGGTAACTGGGTTGAGGAGGTCAGATAGGCAGTCGCTCCTTGTAAAACATTGGTACTCAACTGAATCCTGTTAGACTGGAAGCCGACCCCAATATAGTTGGGAAAAGGCTCGGGAGATTATGTACGTTCTATTATGGTAGTTTTATAAAGCTGAATAGTTTGTGTGTTTGAACGCGCTAATATCAGGAACTACTGGTCCTATTTGAAAATGATTTCAGTGTTAATTATACTTTTTATCAAGGTAGCTTATAGGCTCTTTTTGGTTGTGGTTCATCGTTTTTTATTATAAATAGGTCCAAATAAGATTAAAGGTCCAAAATATTGCCATGTTACTAATCAGTGATTTCTTTATACATATCAAAGATGGAATGCCATTCTTTTTGATGTAAAAAATATTTTTGGATTGGAGATTGAAAAAATATCAGATACAAAAATTTTAAAGCTATCATTTTACACCGAAACAAAGGTATCTCTCTCGTATCGGGTCGCTGTCACGTCGGACTATGAATGCGAGGGAATAGAGAGTATCTTGAAACCTGCCATGTCCGGTGATTTTTTAGGGTACCGTATCTAACCAGTAAAAACGGGACCTTATTGTTATTAAGGCTTCGCTCTCCGTTTATCTGTCAGCAGGCTGTATCTCCCGAACTGTGATAGATTTCATTTGTTTTTTTTGCAGTTGATGTATTTCTGTGGCTGCTACAAGAACAAAGATTTTAAACTTTTTGTACGATTATATTGTATTTTTGTACATAAACATTCAAATACTTTTCCTTGAAATCGATAATCATGGGACAGATAAAGAATTATATTAAAACAAAATTTTTATAAATTTTTAAGTTTTGTGGCGCGCGAGTCTAACTCGTACATGGCTGGTTGTTTTTTGTGACAGGGCGCAAAGAGTTGCCGTTTCTCTAGCACACAAGGACCTCCAAAAGTAATATAGTGAGTTTTAGTCAGTAAGCGTTACACTCCCTCCAGCTGCACCCTCAGCGGTCATTTGATGATTTCCCAGAATAAAGCGTATCAATAAAGCAAGCGACATTTAATTCCGCATATTTCCTTAAATATCCATCTCGTAGGCGTGCAATAGACACCTTATAAAACAAAACACGGCGCTAACCGCGTCACGTATAGTGTGATTCTCAAACGACAAATCACGATGGAGGTTACACTTCATGAATAATTTCGCAGTTACGAACTCCAAAATAAGGGGAAATGGCTAAACTTCGTACCGAGAATGGATGAGTTGTTCCCTTTTACGTATGGGAAAGTTTTATTGATGGCTCTTGATGCTTTATGGTTTCATTTCAAGCCGTGTTGTTAATGTGATTGGATTAAGCTTTTTCCTTACTTTGGTGGGAAGCAAATGTTCTCAATTTGGATTTATAGCAGTGCAAGTATTAGTTCCGACTAGGTGGGCAGACGATCTTGTTATAGCCAACGAGGTGGACAGACGATCTTGTTAAAGTGGCCAAAATACACTGGATAGCCATAACACAAAACCGCCAGAAATGGAATATTTGGAAGCGACATACACTCAGCATTGGGTGACTAAAGGTTGAAGAAAAAGAAGAAGAGAAATATTGGTTATAGGAAACTGGAATATTAAAAAAAATATTCTTACTGAGAAAAAAAAAAACAAAATTTAAAAATGAACTGTTACGCGGTACGCAATTTGCCGAGTAAGCTAGTATTATAAATACTATAAAAGGACAATATTTTATATCGGTACTGGGTTGTAATTTCAATATAAAATGACAACGAATTCTTGTATTATAAAAAATAGTGACGTCAGACAATAGGAAGACCATTTTTTTTTAAATTGCTGACTTGTATTTTAACTTTTTAATAGCACTCACAGACAATTCCGTGGTATAATTATTGAGTTGTATGATGGAAAATGTATTATTTAAATGCCCACTTTATTTACCCACCATTTTCCTAAAACAATAACAGCCTACTTAATTCAAAGCAAAATAATTGATACTTCAACCTTTACGAAATATAAATAGCAGCATTGATATTTCACTTTAAACAATCGGTACTTAATAATTGAATAATCGTCAATTATTATTTGAATAAATCGGCACTTATTAATTGAATAAATTGGCAATAAATAATTGGTTTTAATCAATTAAAACGTACCAAGATTGTAGTTTATAATTGGAGGATAGGTACACACTTTGTTATTAACTAGAGTGGAGGGCGGTGTACAGCAACAAAATCCACGAGACTTTTTTTTCGATGGGAAATCATCAAATGACCCCTCCCGCTTAGGGTGCAGCTGGACGAAGTGTCAGACTCTTACTGACTAAAACTCACTATGTTCCTTCTGGAGGTCACTGCGTGCCATGGCCATGGTAACTCGAACTAACAAATCGCAGCTCAGAAAATTGAACAGCTCCTCAGATTCGAACCTGCGATTCTTAACGTACGGTGTCATCTTCTGTATCCACTAGACCACTAGCGCCTATAAGTCTACGAACCTTCAAACACTTTACTCAATACACTACCAGCCTAATTGTCAATTCCCCAATCGAACCGATCAATTATTGAAAGTCCCTAAGTACTTGTTGAATTGTTACTTAAACTTCTAAATTGCTTCTCAATTTGATGTTAATCTGTTGTAAGTACGGATTAGGTCCACTTTGCAGTTTAATAGATTGTAAACAAATGAAGGGACTGTTATACGACTAATTTATAACGATCAATCTAGAAGAGTGGTCATAAAGGCGCGCTTAGACTGCGACACGATTGTCACATGTTATTTTTGGACTTGGAAGTAATTTTTGGAGTGGGTATTATGAGAAAATTCAATATTATCAGTCTTTTCATCGCATCACAGCTGGGTATAGTCCTCCGCTCACAAAGAAAAGGATTGAGCGTTAATCACCACGCTTGCTAAATGTGGTTTAAAGATTACTCACTGCGGCATGGCAAGGCAATTTGGCGTGGGGCCGGATTTTTCTTTTCTTTTTCAATTTTGCCCAAAATTATTGGAATAAATATCATTGAATTAGGGTAGGTTAGCTCATGATTTTAGAAGTAAAAACTATCAGTGAGAGTTGTAGGCAGGTTAAGAAAGATTTTTTAGTAATAGGTTGATTCATTTTTTTTTATTGTAGTACACAAATTCGTACACATGATATTAGTGTGAACCAGCCCTTACTTCTCAAGCTAAAAGACGGTAGCAACTGTTCACTCAAAGTTAATTATCCAATACGTATATTTCGTTCAAACATCGTCATTATTAATAAGTACTTGAAAGTTTAATTACACAATAAAGTGAAATTACATCAAGTCAACTAATCACCCTTAATAAGGACGCTACGCTCCTAAACTGTTTCCTTGTAGATTACAATTTGTTAGTTAATTGGATAATTGTGCTTCTATTTTTAAATGTAAAGTCTATTATATTATACTAGTTATTTCCCACGGTTTCGCCCACACTCTGAATATAATTACTTAACCTGTCTGATTAACAATACTGACCTTTAGAAAAAAATATTACAGAATGATTTTGTCTGTTCTCTTCTTTTTTCTTTTATACCATAGAAATGAAGAAGTCAAAGAAAAAAATATACAAAAAAATCATACCGGCCGAATTAAGAACCTCCTCCTCTTTTTTTGGAAGTCGGTTAAAAATCGTAGTACCTATGTAACAAAGCATGTCCCAATTCCCAACACCAGTGAAGTTAGTTAGATTTTTATAAAAAGGGATCATTACTTTTTATTATAAAGCTGTCTAGTTTGTTTTTTGCTTGAATGCGCTTATCTCAAGAACTACTGATATGATTTCAATATTAGAATATATTTCAGTATTAGATAGCCTATTTATCGAGGAAGACAATAGTCTACTTTTAACCACGAGACGCCAGTGCAATTGCTGGGTTCACTTATCTTATTATAAAATAAAAATGACAGAATTAACTTTGAGATGTGACGTATACAGTCAAGTGTCGTGAACACCAAAATTCAAGAGCAAACAAGACTAGTACTTTTATTCTGGGATACAAAACCTAATCCTATTTGTATTCCGGTGGCTTTCAGGGAATTTGTGAAGCTAGATTCTGCTTACCAGGCGTTCCTTTTACGATAAGAGATATTTTTGTATAATTCAGAATTTTCGCGTCTTTATTTTGCTTAATTTTGTAAAATATTTGTGTCGCCAATATTTTGAGTTAAGTCGACGCGAAGTGTAAAATGTTTTCTGTTATTATTTAGGTCTTTGTAGGTCGTAATTTTATAGATTTTGTTAAGGGGATTTTGAAAATAAGTCTATACTAAATATTATTTCGTATAAGCGATAAAATCCGTTAGCGTGAACCCGCTCTTAGTCTAGATTTTTTAATATTCCACCGATAAATTAATTTGATAAAAAATCTTTATGTATTAGATAGCTCATTTATCAAGGAAGGCTATAGGCTTTATCCGGGTACGCGGAGTTGTACCTACGGGACGCGGGTGAAATCGCTGGCGGAAGCTAGTATTAAACAATAATATTCTATGCAATATCTATCAAACTCATTATGTTAATATGTGCAAGCATGAAAGCGTTCTTATGCTAAATTTTCTATTATTCAACAGCTAAGTTTAATTTGAATAATAAATGTATGTATTATATATTACATAATAATATTCTTTGCAATATCTATGAAACTCATTATGTCATATTATGGTTATATTCTTCAGAAAAAAGTTATCCGACCTCTTTAGAAAATACAAAGTTTATTTAAGTGCGCAAAAGGAAAAAGTTTGTCCGCATCGCTGTCAACGGGTGGCGCGTTCTAAGGCTGCATTGCCGCGCTCAACGCTATTTCTGAAATTTTGCCAAAAAATAAAACAGCACTGTAAATAATTGAATGTTTTGTATGTTAAATTTAAAGTCATTGATATAGATAAATTAGATAATACAGTTATATACCTACGTACGTCATTTTCTGCAGACTCAGCATGACAACCGTAGAAACAAGTTTTGTCTACAAGTGTTGACGTAAGATTTTTTTTTGACATATAGAAAATATTTTTTTCTTTTCTTCGACCGACGTAAGTCTACAAGTGACAGGTTGCGCCATGCTCGGGCAGAAGACATGTTGACATTGACAGAAAGAGCTTTGTTTTTTCTTGGTAGAATAGACATAGAATCGCCACGTGAGCTTAATATATTAAACGTATATGTAGGAACTATATCCCACACTCGGATATAAAGTAGCCTATGTCCATTCTCTGACTTCAGACTAATATGTCTACCAAATTGTATTATTTAAATCGGTCCAGAAGTTTACGCGTGATGGTGTTACCAAGGGAAATTGGGATTCATTTTATATGTATATGATATACTTTCTGATATTTTTTCGTAGCAAACACAAAAGAACAGATTCTTCTTTATAATGAAGGTGTAAATTGTCATAATTTTTTAGTTTAACCTCATTTTGAAGGCAAGATTTTGACAGAATTTTCGGCGCACGAGGCCAGGGAGGAGGTCATTTTTTTTGAAGATCATTTGCCAAAGTTGAAAGAAGTCCATCCTCATTATGAGGTTTCATATAACGACGTCTTCTTTAATCAATGTTTTCCAAGTAATTAAAGTCTTTATTTAAGTCTCTAACTAACAAGTTTTGTAAGTTCAAGGGAGACCGGTTTAGCGTTGATTACAATAATTAAATAGATGAGTTTCACTTGAACGTAGTTGTTTTAATTATTGTTAAGTTCTTTAAGGATAGGAGAGACATAACCCTTATTCTGCGCAGACAAAGATATTTTAAAAATGTACAGACACCAGCACATCGAGCTACCCGAAACTGACAAATTTTCCCAATCCAATTTAAATTTAATAACTAAATTTGATTGTAGTAGTTCGACGTGCTGGCATCTGCACCTCTACCGTATTCGGAGGAAATTCCTTTCGTGGATTCTAGTCTATCTTCATTTGACATTTTAACGTAATTGGTTAATCTTTTCTACTGTGGAAGAATTTTCAGATGATCTTTAGAATATAAAAAATGGCGTAAAGTTTGTTGTGACCGATAGCAAGAAATTGCTATAATTTTAATCATAATTATTTCTTAATAATCTAGTTCACAAACTTTCCCAAATCAAAAATATTTTTTTGGCAAAGAAACTACCATTTTGTCAACAATGAAATTGTTAACTACCATAAATTAACTATGTACCATAAATATATGCGGTCAACCGCATATTTCAATTGATAACTAAAACCATTATTAGCTGAGCTATTTCAGTACTTAAATATAACACAGCAAAGGGTCTCTTTATACTGGAACGCGTGTATTATCAGCAAAAAAATCAACAGAAAAGAGGTTTTAATCTAAATTACATCTTCGAGGTGATCGTTCAGAAATTTCAATGGCCACATAGAAACTACTTTATAATTATTTTTTTTATAATACGAAACCAAATAATATTCGAAGTTCAAATTCTTTTCATTAGGTACTAAGATGGCGTGATATACGTAAATTAATGGTTTCGCTACGTTCTTTGTAAAATTATAGGCCATTCGAATAATTTTATTGTGAAAATATTTAGGTTTTAGATAAATGGGTATGTTTATTTGTTCATAGTATTTTTTTTTTAATTTTATTGCTTTTCAAGACTATTTTAGGACTTTATGTAGACATTTTATGAGTTCTTTCTATGATATATTGCGTGAAAAAGAATTTGGAGAATTTTATATTTTGAATTTTCAGTAAAATATATTAAATAAAACGCAAACGAAATAATCAGGAGATACAACGTCTTTCAGTAAGCATCACACGGGCTACAGTATAAAGAGGGGAAGTAGGCCATCTCCGGCCCAATCCGCGATATAATTGTCCACTGTCCTAGGGTTGTCACTTTTAGCTAAATTATAATTCAGTGCCTATTAATTGCCAAGAGTCGGGAAGATGTATTTTTTATCGTATCGTATTGTCTGGGCACAGGGTTTTTAAGCCTCACTTATGAATTGCCGAAAAGCCCCGACTCGATAGTATAGCCCAGATACTATGGCGCAGACATACAATGCCCGCAGTGAGTTTGTATGAAGATACTTCTCTTTATTTATACTATGCACGGGCCTTCCAGGAACTTTAGGTACCAAACCATCTCACCCAAGGGGCTCTAAAATGCCACCACGTTATAAAGGAACGCTAAAATATAGCGGTTGAAAGCAGATCCGTAATTTATATCATTCTTGCACCCTTACTCATGAATTTTAAGGTGCCAGAATAATCTATGAAGTGAATTATTTAGTAGTTCTAACAAGGGAATGAAATGTACTTCTGCGTGATTGTGCAAATTGAACGTGGTATTAATAATTGATGCGGTATGCGGCTTTGCGTGTTTGCGGTTTGAGATTTTCCTCAATACGCTTTGAATATAAACAGTAATAAAGGTTAATAAAATATCGGAACGTATTGTAATATGTAAAACTGGTCTCAGCCAGCGGTTTCACCTTGGTTTATCCTTTCCGTACCGTCTCTCGCTGGTCCTAAGCAAATCAGTTCAAGCGTTCTTTAGTTATAAATAATAGTGTTACTTATACAACTTGCTTTCGTATACGCTCGTAACCGTCGTTGGTCTAGTAGTCGGGTAACTCCTGGGTACGGAGGTATCGATTATGAATTAAGAAAAGAGGATTAGTGACGACCCCCGATGGTGCAATGGTTACCAGTTACCACGCCAGACTGCCGTAGTGCCGTGCTAAGACTCGCGGGTTCAATTCCCGACACGGTCGACATTTGTGTGATGAGCATGCTTGTTGGCTGTGGTCTGGGTGTTATAATATCCCATACCCATAGAATAACACAAGCTTATTAATAGTTTACCATGGGGTCAACCGACCGTGTGTAAAAAAGGTGTCCCGATATATTATTATAATAATAACACTGAATTAGTATTTCTTTATGAAATTAATATGTACATATATACGCGCCAGTAACATTACATAAAAAAGTTTTATTGTGACTCCGAGGAACAAACTAAAAGTCGAAGGAACAACATGAAATATTTTTATACATCAATCGACAGAAAGTGATTAGCTGACTGTCGGAGTTGCGGGTTGTTCGCAAGAGTTACCGTGAACCTGGCACACAGGGACCTCCAGAAGGATATGATATAGTGATTTTTAGTCAGTAAGAGTCTGACATTCCCTCCAACTTCCCCTTTCATTTGATAATTATTTCCCACGAAAAAAAGTCGATTAGCTGAAAATTAAATTAATTTGTATAATTAAAAGCCATGTAAACTCCTGCTAACATTGTCGGAATGTTTGATAAAGTTTAAGCTTTTCGATGCGGTTTCCTCCGTCCCTGAGGACCGCATGTATATTTATGGGATAAAAGTATCCCCCTGTCCCTAATCCTGTACATGGTTTATTTTGTGTATTTTTCATCCAAATCTGGTTTTGGGGTTGTAAAGGGTGTCAATGAGGGTTCCGTATTACTGAGTTACCGGTGTACGGCCGTTTGTTACCTTCTGAACGGTGATAATTTAAAATTATACTCTTAATGTTTACTTTGACTGAAAATTGAATTGAATTGGTGTTCTAAAACACACACGTATTTCATACGTCAACGGGTAAAGGGATATTCTGAAAGAAAAGAAAGAAAGAAAATGCGTTTAATTGCGTAATTGAAAACGCATACAGAATAGATATATGTAGTGCATACGAGAGATAAATAAATAAATAATCAAACATGAGGGGGTAGTATGCGTCACAACCACGTAATACGGCCCTCGCTCAGCATAATGCTGGGACCTTATGCGAGGCAAAGCCCAAGCGCTAATTTTCAGTGATAGCCGTCAAATGTTATGATGTCAAACTATATCATTCTCTGTTTCAAGGGCAAAATTTTTTGAGTTCAGTTTGAAGAGCCTTCCTTTTTTAGTGGTGAAATCATCAAATGACCCCTATAGGGTGCAGCTGGAGGAAGAGTAAGACTGTTACTGACTAAAACTCACTATGTTCCTTCTGGAGGTCCCTATGTGCTAGGGCCACAGTAACACTTTCGAACAACCCGCAGCACCGGTCGTGTTTCTTACTGCATCAAACCCACTTTAAGCTCTTCTGGAGTCTTGGAAACAACCCACAGCCCCGGCAGTGTTTTTTACTGCTTCAAGACCCACTTTAATCCCTTCTGGAGCCATTGTGTATCAAGGCGACGGTATCTCTTGCGAACAATCCCGGCAAGTTGAAAAGGCATCAATACAGCTAACACAAACACCCATGATTGAATTACTACCCTAATGATATCTCCATAAATCTACATTATCAGATGCAGATTCCTTTGTAGTTGGTAACAGTTTGTTTACGAAGATAGATAACGTCTGCTACTGCACAAAAACAATACCCAAAATATCTTGGAGACGATTCAGTAATCAGAGGACTAACTACAAACAAGATTTTGTCTCCGGTCTCAAGTTTGAGTATGAATACGACAACGCTTTGAAGTAAATATTGATTTGTATTTAATTTGGGGAGTAAGGGTGTTTGTGCGTTGTATTGTTTGTACGTAGATGTTAGTATAATAATGTTAATTTTTGTAAGAAAAGGAAAAAAAATAAAAAAGAACAGATACCCCGTCTGCATGAAAAACGTCGACTAACGTGAGTGTTCTATAGAACAATTGCTTATCTAGTAGTCCTCTTACTGAGATGGTCCAACTTGTTTTTGCCTTTTCAGATCGTAAGACATTCTCTATATATTTTATATTCTTTTTCTCGATATTATTTTAATTTCTTACAGACATACAAAGCTGAATTTCAGAAGTATTTTCAATAGGAACTTACGTAAATAAAAAATAAATATAAATCTCATTTAATAACGTAAATAACAAATATGCACATTCAGATATTAAGAGAGAAATCAAAAAAATTGAAGAGTCAGTTTTCGTCGTCTTAGAAGATATCTGAGTGCGCTCTATTGCTTCCATACTCAAACAACCAGAACACATTAATCATAGTCCATTGTTCGGAACAAATGACTGCCCTCACTTCGGTCCCAATAACATTTGTGTATCTTGCAATTTTCTTTGATATACAGCACAGACGACCAGAATGCTAATTATGTTTACCAAGTGTGCTTACCGAGACAAATGCTACGGAACCGCACGATATTGTGGCCTGTTTTGATACCAGCGAAATAAAACCAGAAATTTTGGGACCAAATACGATTTCCTTGCTATTTTAAAAGCTTTTATTTAACTTGCCGTGTATGTATGTTACGGTGGATTCTTTGAACTCAATTTTGAAGTAGGTATCTTCAACCGATTGAGCTGAAATTTTGGATACACGTTCAGTTTGGATGACAATGCAAGATATGTTATATGACGTTACTCTAAATCCAATACGGCGGACCGTCCAAGATGGCGGAGTAGTTATTTTTAAAATATTTCAACAATATGGATATCAAATGAAAGGACTTATTGAGAGTGACTTAAAAAATAATTTGACGTTACTCTAAATCCAATATGGCGGACTATAAAAGCTTTTTAAAAAAAGTTTTTTCTTTTAATTTATTTATTCTGATTCCACTTGTTTGCTCTGTCTCTTGTTAAGAGGACATTTACAAGAGCAGGACAATTGCTCCCAGCCTTTTTTCGGAGTTGCGGAATTTATGCAGTATTACTTATGCTTGCGGACCCTTTTTTGGCTGAGGATCGTGGAATAATGGATACCCTTTCGGGTACGGTGAGGGTTTTAGAGTCTTAGGGACTAGACAAGCTTTGCTCTGCGTAATTTTCGTCGAAGAATGTTTGTTGAGGGCTCTCGGTTTTTTGTGACGTATCTAGTCTTAGCTTATTCTGTGAGAGAGATAATTTTGGCCCTGTATTTTAAGCTACTGTAGAGGTCATGTTATTATTAGTAGGTATTTATGTTTTTATAAAAATGATATGAACTGGGAAAGTACCTGGCATATAGGCTGCAGTTGAAAGATGGAATGGGGTCAAGCCAGCTTTATCTTTTGCAAACTTATTCTAAATCATACAGGCATGGGGCAAACCATTTTAGGAGATTCGTAGAACAGTATTTGTAATGGCAGACTAGAATTTTTTTTTGTCTATATTCATTTATTTTATTACCTACCAGTGTTTAACGTGGAGCGACTGTGTGTGATCTCCTTAACCCAGTTACTTGGGCAACCCGATACCCCTTGGTAAGACTGGTTGTCAGACTTTCTGGCTTCCGACTTCTCGTAACAACTGCCAAATAATGTACATATTACAGCCGGGACAGGCCGGGACCCACCAGCAGACAACCGTAGAATCAAGTTTTGTCTACCAGAGAATGGACATAATGATAGATAAGTGACAGATTGACGTAAGATTCCTTTTGACACGTAGACAAGAAATGTTTATTTTCTTCGATCAACATAAGTCTGTAAGTAATTATATGCGAGTAGACAGGTCGCGCCATGCTCGGGCAGAAGACATGTTGACATTGACAGAAAGGGTTTTGTCTTTTTTTGATAGAATAGATATAGAAACACCATTCTGAGCCTGCAGTTTAGCGTGCCTTCCAAAACACGAAGGAACTACAGAAATCTAAATTAAGCAGATCAAATACGTCTTCAGATATGAACTGAGCGACTATGGAATTTCATTCCCAACATGTGAGATATATGAAAATGTTTTTGCATCCATCTCGTTAGTTATATGGTAATGAGGGAAGTTTTGTATATATAGGGTGTATGCACACTGCGGCACGGCGCCACAACGCAGGAATTGACACCGCAGCCTAGCAAACGGATCGGGTTCCAACGCGTTTTATTAAAGGATTTAAAGATTTATTGCGTGTGTTTGTGGTTCGGGTTTATTTAATTGATTTTATTTATTTTTTTACTTTATACTTATTGGCTTTTTGTGTGAGAATGGACTATAATATTGTTAAAATAAGGTTCAATATCTAATATCGCTGTTTTTTTAAGGGGAAGTAATAACATTTTTCGACGAGGAACACAAATGGCACTGCTTTAAGAATGTTTGATAAGCCGCTTAAAAACAAATTGTGGTACCGACGAAAGCACATCACCCTACCTCAATCTGTTTAATTTGTTTAATAAATTTTCAACCTTATCACAATATCGGAAGGTTAATATTCGATTTGTTTTGAGAGATTCTGGTAGGCTGGCCTGCTGGAGTCTGTAAGACGCCAGCACATCAAGCTATATGAAACTGACATTTTTTTCTAATTAACTTTGAAACATTATGCTACAGCGACAAAGTGTAAACAACCAATTAAGGAGACAGATTGTAGTAGCTTGATGTGCTGGCGTCTGTAAATAATATCTTTTCCAAAAACCTTGTAGTACAATTTTCATCACTTAGTCTGTACATTTCCCTACCTACATATGGTGAACAAATTATTCTTAACATTCTCCATACTCATATTATATGTTCTACGTATCGAGTGCGTCCTCCACAGACTTTTATCCCCATCATGACCATAATCTTATCTCGTAAATGTCTGCTTTTCACAAACCATGCCCAGCCCCTGTTTACCTAACAACCCCTGACAATAATAACAAAACGTTACGTGGAAACGAAAGAAAACAATACAACATCCCAATTGTTTATTATTCCTGACAAATTGTTGCAATCAGCTAAAGGGACCCGTAATTGTGTTCATTGACTTGATTAGACCGAGGGTACGGCATAAACAGTAGCTAGTTTCAATCTATGTTTTGTAATCTGTAAGCCTGAAAACCCTTTTTAGAAAGTTTCGAAAAACTAATGCGCAATCGTTTTTTGTTTATCAAATAAAGTGATCACCGTGAAAAAAAAAAACAATGGAATAACAAAAACAAAAACTTATCTTCGAAATTAACAAATAGTCATCACTAGCTTTTTTATCGTCCAACTGCTGGGCACAGGCCTCTTTTCAAATGGAGAAGGATAGAGCGTTAATCACTACGCTTGCTCAATGCGGGTTGGTGATGTCAAACTTTATAGTCCAGGTTTTCTTGAGATGTTTTCCGTCACCTTAAACCAGTCATTGGTATCCAAGATATATGTACTTAGAAAGTACGCAAAACTTAGAAAAGTTACATTGATACTTGCCAGACCTGAAATCGAACCCGCGCCCTCATACTCGAAAGGCTGGTGCTTTAAACACTAGGCCACCACGAATTTTTCTCTAATAAATTTCTTTCAACTACTAAATTCTAAAGACATTTAGTGGTCAGAGAAACCTACAAGCGTTCACTCTCTCTACGGTTCAATAATCATTAAAAACCGCATTGAAGAAAAACATTACTTAGGGAAGAAAATAAAAGAGAACAGCTGTTTTCTATCTCACATAAATCGCACCAATCAACAACGGGAATGAGAAATCGTGGAGTTAATTGGAACAATCATTTCATTCTTATGGTACGGACCGAAGCTTCGAGAAAATATTAGAACATTGTTTATCTGCAATTAATTGATATACCTATATATATAATGATACTAGCTTCCGCCAGCGGTTTCACCCGCTTTCTGAGGGAAGTACTTTCCATACCCGGATAAAAAGTAGCCTATATGTTATTCTGATGTATAAGCTATATTGTGGTAAAGTTTCATTCAAATCCATTCAGTAGTTTTTACGTGAAAGAGTAACAAACATCCATACATCTATACATCCATACATCCATACTTACAAACTTTCGCCTTTATAATAGTAGTAGGATAGAACAAACCATGGGTTTTCCTATAAGTAAACCTTTTTTTTGCATTAGCGCTTTAATTCTCAATAATTAAAAAAAAATCCCTATTCGAAAATAGAAGGAAAAAAAATGAAGTGGTACATTGCTTTTATTAATTTTAGCGTTATGTATGTAGAATACTTTTGCAAGAGAAACTTGTTTGAGGGGTATTTTAGATTGGAACCTCATTTGTGTAGCTTTTATTCAACCATGTTAGGGTAGGTTTTCAGTCCAACCAAAAACAACTGACTGTCAGAGTTTTTTAATTAAAATAATTATATATCTATAGCAATATTCTATGAAGGCGAAAGTACAGAAGCCAGCAAATCAAGCTACCCGAAACTGTAAAATTTTCCCAGTCAACTTTGAACCATACATACGATTCAGCGATAAGTTGAAGTCTGTTAAGGAACTTTGATAAAATGTGGTAGCTTGATGTGCTGGCATCGGTACTTAAGTGTCAGCTTCCAGTTTTACTAGAAACGCCCAAGTCCCAATTTTTTTAAATAATATAATGTAAATAAAAATAATACATTTATGAAGACGAAAGTACTTAAAGGTCTTAAGAAATGTCATTACATATTAAGGTACCCAAGTCATAGTATCACGGTTACCTCAAGCGATGCTGTCAGCGTGGTTTAATCTAATAAGCCAGGACCACCAGTACACCGTTCCACACAGATACTTAATCAAAAACAAAGGGGTCCGGACTTAATTGTGCTGAAATTTACGATGACTGGTACCTTGTGTACCTAGTTTGTTAGCTTAGGACAACTTATTAGAACAATACGTTGATAAATGTTTGTAATTATATGTATAGACGGACATTGCTTGTCGTGTCAAAGTCGTGGTGGCCTAGTGGTTTAAGTACCAAGCCTTTCGAGTATGAGGGTGCGGGTTCGATTCCAGGTTAGGCAAGTAACAATGTAGCTTTTCTAAGTTATACGTACTTTCTAAGTTTATCTTGGACACCAATGACTGATTAAAGGTGAAGGAAAAATCTCGAGGAAACCTGGACTATAATGTTTGAAATCACCAACCCGCATTGAGCAATCCTTCTCCTTGGGAGAGGAGGCCTGTGCCCAGCAGTGGGACGATAAATAGGCTGTAATGATGATGATGACATTGCTTGTATTGAGTAGGTTTGTAAGGCATTGCTGCCTTTTTATTTGTGGTGATTTTCTGGTCTTTTTATACGAGTCTGGTTTGAAAGATTCAAGGTTCTTTAAATGGGAAACGGAGAAAAGATTGTAAGGGAATGCTCGGACAATTTAAAAAATCGGGTTATTTAATAGCAGGTCTACGTAAGTATAGAATAAAAGGGCAGTTATAATTATGCATTTATAAATATATAGCTACGTGAAAAGTATATGTAGTTTATCAGTTTTACTGGCACCCATAACACAAGCTAACGAATAGCTTACCTTGGGGCTAACCGACCATGTGTGAAAAAGGTGCCTTTGTTAGAAAAAGATCCTTTTCAAATTACAGAATACCTAAAAAAGGCTTAGCATATATTATGTAATAAAATATAATAAAAACTGTAATTTTCAAAAATAAATTACTACTATTTTTCCAACCAAATTTTAACATTTTTACTCTTTAAAAACTGTTGTTATACTCAAGTTAAATAAGTATTTACAAATGCTTTCAAAATTACAGAACACAAAAACAGTAAGCAATTAGTAGGTATAATAATCAATATAAACTGCAATTCTCAAAACTAAATTATAACAACATTTTCAACTCCTTCAAAACCACTGTTATGCATAAGCTACTCGTATTTAAAGTCCTCATTATAATAATATTTTCATACAAACTAAAAGAATATTCCATACCAGACTTTGTACAGAAAAATCCAGCTGAACTTTTCCGCTCCCTATCTACTATATTATGGATAAAAAGACGAAAATCTTGATTGATTGCCGGAATATATGCTTTGAAAAGCTCGCTCGTCCCTATCAAATAGATCGATGGAATCGGTAAACCGTTGGATGTGGTCACGTCTAAGTCGACCGTTATTCACAGATTCATCTAGAACGTTCTGGAATGTTCTCGAGTTTGCGGTTGACTTCTAGTTGAAAATGCATTTGCATTTATGTTGTGGTGGTGTTGAGTGAGTGAATGTATTTGTTTACTAGTACTTTACATTAGCGTATAATCTCAAGAACAACCAAAAAAAAATATATAAGAAAATAGTGTCTAAAATTGGTGTATTTGTTACTTGAACTAATAGGCTAACTTGAGTTATATATACATAGAGCATTTATAAAAAAGCTGTAGGCTACTTCTTATCTGGGTGCGCGGAGTAGTGTCCACGGGAAACGAATGTTGAAACTGCTAGCAAAAATATAGTTTTACTAGCTTCAGCCAATAGTTCAGCGCTAGCCTATAGTATCTATCCTACTACTATTATAAAGGCGAAAGTTTGTGAGTATGGATGTATGTTACTCTTTCACGTAAAAACTACTGAATGGATTTGAAAGAAACTTTACCACAATATAGCTTATACATCAGAATAACACATAGACTACTTTTTGTCGCGAAAACCGACATCCATGCGGGCGGAGCCGCGGGCGACCGCTAGTAATTGACAAATTCTTGAAATAGATCCTATAGTTTCCGAAATTAACGCATTCAAGCAAGCAAATAAAAAAAAATGAACTTTTCAGCTGTATAACACTAAGTATAGATAAGATATCCATCGTAAATTTTTCCTCGAACAAACTTCATAAAACCAGTAGACTCCTCGTTGCACTTCAATCAATCAAATGCATAAGATTTATCTGCTCTTGCATCCCGTAGTACCCGCTGCAGAATGACAAATTGGTAGCAATAGACGTAGGCAAACAGATTCTATCTATCAATCCAGAAGAGTGAACGATTGAGAGGAATGAATGATAATAAGGCAATTGTGTTGCTTGAATAAAAGTGATTTATGAGCTATTTATAACTTCAAGCGAGTCGTATCATTTTTAGGGCCAGTTTCACAATGTCCGACTAGCCACTATCTACCGAATAAATTCAAAAAATGGAATAGAATTTGTATGAAAATAACTACCAAATAAACTAACTGGAACTTACTCATATTAATGTTCAAATCATTTATTCTAAAAAAGACATTGCCACTTACATGAGAATCATCATCATCATCTCCCGAGCCTTTTCCCAACTATGTTGGGGTCGGCTTCCAGTCTAACTGGATTCAGCTGAGTACCAGTGTTTTACAAGAAGCGACTGCCTGTCTAACCTCCTCAACCCATTTACCCGGGCAACCCAATAACCCTAATTTGTATGATATTATCTACCAAATAAACTATCTGGAACTTATTCGTAGGTGGTGAAACATGGTCTTAATATTTTTTTAAACGTCTATAAATCTACTTAAATTCTTATTTCGCACAAAGAGAAGAAATGAACATTTCGTCAAACGTTGTTTGAAGATAAAAACGCGAATAAAAATAATTGGCTCTATAATAAAAGCATAAAGATGACACTAAAATGCTTGAATATCGTTTTAAGTTAACCTTGAAGATCGTTCAACCATGTAAAATTAATACCAACAGCAGGCTTAGAATGACAACCGTAGAAACAAGTTTTGTCTACCGGAGAATGGACATAATGACAGAAAAGTGACAGATTGACATAAGATTTTTTGTGACATTTTTTCATGATTTTTTTCTTTTCTTCGATCGACATAAGTGATTATATGCGAGTTGACAGGTCGCGCCATACTCGGGCAGAAGACATGTCGACATTGACAGAAAGAGCTTTGTCTTTTCTTGATAGAATAGATATAGAATCGCCATGCTAAGCCTGCAGCAAGATCTTATAGTTCTTTAGCGATTGGCAAGAACACAATTTCTAATTTCGATTATTTTTTCCTATGAATATAAATATATGTAGATAATATTGCAATGCACTACAACTACGGCCTTTTATTGAGTGAAAAATCATCAAGTAACCCCTTCAGCTGTGGCTGCAGCTGGAGCGAGTAGCAGACTTATACTGACTGACTAAAACCCACCTTTCTTCCTTCTGCAACCCTTTGTGGTAACTCTTATGAACAACCCCGCAGCTCCGGCGATCCACTGCCCTTGGGTCCCGACGATTTTGCTGACTACTCTTCAAGGAATGCGTGGTAGAGAAGCATTTTAAAATGTGTAAATAATGCATTGGTCGAAATAGTCTCAAATAAGATACGTTATATTTCAAAGCATTTTCATAGATGTTTCCCGTGACCCAAGGGCGGGCTTCTATTTCGGCAAACGGCTAAGCATGGCCATACGTCGTGGCAATGCTGTCACACTGCCGGTTGGCAGCGATGAGGATTTTTTAAAGTTTTTCATTAATTTCATTTTTTTATTATGTGAATATGTAATAATAATTTCTAAGTATGTATATAAACCTAACAAAAATAATATTTTTAGATACGTTAGACTAAAATTTTTGTAAATAATTCGTATGATAAGCTTTCATAATTTTTCTGATCTAATTCCAAAACTGTGTGATTGCAAGTCTTATCTACATAATTATCTTTCGCTGAACTCTTTGATTCTTGATTGTTAGATGTTTTCTGCTCAAATGTCAGATCAATATGTCTGATCTTCTCAGTGTTTCAAAACCTCTGGTAATTGAGTTTCAGATTTACGCACAGACTTATACAGAGGTCTGACCTTGTTAGTTCAATTAACGCTAAATCCTTGCTCCTGACATTCAGCATTAATTTCTTTGTGTTAATCATAATATTGTTAAGAATTCTGACTTTTAAAGAAAACGGCGAGTTAAATAAATCCTTTGCATTTTAGGATTATTCTTTTTCATTTTCGAAAAGTATAATTTAACTAATTAAACACATTTGTATAAATACTATAGTAATTATAAAGCCTTGGAAAATAAAGCGGATAACCAATTTACCTGCAACAACTAGCGCCATGATAAATCAGCGGCGGGTTTTAGAACTAACATAGTTCTTAATAAGAATCAGAGGCAAGTCCACGTGTTAAATATGATAATATGCAGAGCAATAGTGTTTCATGTTCACGAGCGTAAATGGACCGCACCCAAGGGATAGATAACGAATAATATATTTTGGCGGGTTTTCCAAGCAAACGGTGGCTTCGTACGCAATGCGGCATTACGCCCGGCATCGTGTGAATGTTCCTTTTTTGAATTTTAAAAGCTTATTTTAGAAATTTGAGTTGCGAAAGCCATTTGTGTATCTTTTTTTTTTGGATGCCCGTGAAGGTTGACATGTTTTTATACATAGTTGTGTCGTTTTTTAGGATCAAAGGGCCAATTTCAGACGAAAGCACGAATTGGTTTTCTAAATTCTAGACCTTTGAAAGGATACCTTAGAAGATTTAAGTGGTACTTAAACTACTCGCCGTCGGCTCAACGAGTTAGGGCCCAAAAGATTTAGAGGTAGCTGTCAAGTAGAAACTTCAAAAATTCTTCTAGAAAATATTACTGTTATCTGAAGAGTGACATTGTAGTGTATCCCAAATTCTTTGTAAAACTTGAGTGTGTCTGCGAGTTAGTTTTCTAACGTTTTCTTACTTACCCATGTAATTCAAAATGACCTTTATATATCCTACCTTCTTAAAAGTTATGTATATGGTTAACCTTTTTTGTGGTCCTGGACAAAAAGTTCTCGTTATACCTAAAGACAAAAAGTTGGGTTAGGAGTTTTTTGGGTCATCATCGGATGGATATATTATTACCTTTTTCACACATAACTATCCTTCCTTGCAATTTGGCTTTAACTTTGAAACTTTTTAAAAATACTTGAAACTCTTCTTCTTCTTCCTGTCAACAACAACTAGTCAAATTCAATACTTTTTTAGAACTGTCAAAAACGTTTACTCTCTATGTAATTTGCATGAAAACACCACATATGACGTCACAGATTTTTCGCATCAATTCGTATACTTATTTCGATTAAATTATCAATAAAAAAATAAAAACAGTTTTCGATTCAAAACGATAAATTAAACTGACATTATTTTAAGATTCTTTACAAAATGAATATGATAATGTATTTTATTTATGACCTAGTCCGCATCCCAATTCTACTTGTGGTCGGCGCAATATATTTTCCGCTTCCATTCATTTCTGTTAGCCGTCTTACTACTATCCACTCTCTTCTTAATCATATCGTCTTTCAGGCAATCAATCTTTTACTTGAAACTAATATAATAAAATAAATCATAAGCCTATAATACAAAATACACGCGCATCGTTAGGCGTCAAAGTATCTACTCTTCTACATCACTGTCATGTGGCAATGTGCCCAGAAGACTGGCCGCATTGCCACGTTGTATGGTAATGATGATTTTTTGACCAAAGAGCCAGCCCTCTAGTCATGTGAAGAGTTGACAAGTTGCCGCGCTACTTCCTTAAATAGGAGACCTGACTTTGAACTATGTGTTTGAGAAACGACTTATTTTTACTAAAATAATTTATAATTTTGCTTTATTTTCACATATAATTGTCAATTACAGTTTATAAAAATGAAAGTGAATCATATTTTTATTTATCTTAAGGTATTCTATTTGAAAGACTTACAATAGACCTTATAATAGATAGATACTTGTTATAGACGTTTGAGCCATTATCTTTGAAAGGGGTGAAAGTAAATTGTTATCTCAAAACAGTTTAATAACCACACTTAAAATGCAAATAAATATTTGCTCTTTGAGTTTCTTAAATTATGTCAAGTATTTTATTATAAGTTTATTTTATTCAAGTATTGTTATAAAATCTAATAGGCAATAAATGGAGAGGTTTTGAGGCTTTTACACCGAACCTTTTTGGTCCTGAATATCGAAGGACCGTAAGCCTGGAATAATGGTCCTCTGTCATTGGAACTCCCCAAATCGAATAGGTGTTTACCTACTAAGGGCCTGTTTTACCACCTAAGAATAAGTTTCAGTTAGTTTGTTTGGTAGATAATTTCATACAAATTCTGTTCCATTTTTAGGGTTTCGTACCCAAAGGGTAAAATGGAACCCTATTGTTTTCGCTCCTCTGTCCGTCCGTCCGTCCGTCTGTCACCAGGCTGTATCTCATGAACCGTGGTAGTTAGAGAGTTGAAATTTTCACAGATGGTGTATATCTGTTGCCGCTATAAGAACAAATACTGAAAACTAGAATAAAATAAATATTTTGGGGGGCTCCCATACAACAAACGTGATTTTTTTGTTAATTTTTGCTCGATTTCGATAACGACAACAGGTAGATGCTTGAAATATTCACAGAATATGGAATGATTTACTTAATTCAAAAATAAGTAATTGTATTAAAATTAAATTAATATTTGAGGGGGGGCTCCCATTAAACAGACATGATTTTTTGTCCGATTTACAAATAATGGTACGGAACCTTTCGTGCGCGAGTCCGACTCGCACTTGGCCGGTTTTTTTTAATTTATTCGGTAGATAGTGGCTATTTGGACATAGTGAAATTGGATCTAACTATATCTTTTTAAAACACGGAAAACGGATTTGTTCGGATAGCTTTATCTGAAGTACTATCGTGTGTGTACATAAATCCGTCAGTATATAAATGCTATATTTTATACTAACAATATTATGTATGTACGGCATTATATACCTTTGTTTTCGTGGAAAATCATCAAATGACCCCTCCCGCAGAGGGTGCAGCTGGAGGGAGTGTCAGACTCTTACTGACTAAAACCCACTATGTTCCTTCTGGAGGTCCCTTGATTAGGTAGTTGAAGGTTTATAAGCAAATGGCTTCCAGCCAATTGCAATACGACACACTATTTGGTATGCGACAAAATTTTGTACACCACGTAAATTAAGATTATAAAATTTTATTCTGAACACGTTTTTTCGTCTTTGGCACTTATAAGTAGGTCAGTGAACATAGGTTCTTAATGTTCAGCTGTTATTTTGTTAATGACATATATTATGAGCATTGCCAAAAACAAAAATTAGGCCCGCATAACACATTGTCTTTTGTTCGTGCTGTTTAACCTTATGTACGAATACGCAATTATGCAGGGTACTGATATATAATAGACCGGCTTTTTTTATTGAAAATGAAAATTATTACATAGGTGTATCTTCTAAACTCGCCAAACTTTTACGTTTGAGGGCTAGTAACAGAGTTTTGCCAGGTTTAAAACGTCTTTCCTTAAGACAATAGTTTAAACCTAGCTCTAAAGCGAGTATTTTATAAAACCACGACTAGCATGACCCACACTGACCGACACAAATGGTCTCTACTCTTTTGACAATGATATATTGTGTAATGTCCGTTAGTGTCAATAGTCATTCATTCATTGGCAAACATGGGTAATTGTACATACATGCATAGGTATTAAATTTTATTAGTGATAAGATTATTAACTGAATATGAATGTATGTGCTTTTTTCCCGATATGTTTCCATATATCCTATTTGTGTAGCTTGAGGATGATTATGACGATTTATAATTTTAAGAACATTTTGTAAACTCACTCATATTTTTTTAAATAAAGAATTTGAAACAATAAAATAACACGCATTACTCTTTTTAAACTAAAAAAAATTTTTAAATTAAAAAAAATCTAAAAATGTTCAACTTCGAAAAGAACGAGCGTCGCAAAAATAAGCTGATTCTACCAACACCCAGAATACAAATGTTTAAAAATAGCCCAGAATACCGAAGCATTCAAATCTATAATAAGTTACCACAAAATATCCGTTCTACCGAAACCCTATGTATATTCAAAGCTAGACTTAAGTTACTACTGATTGAAAAATGCTACTATAGTGTTCAGGAATACCTAGAAGATAGAACCTTAAAATAATATATAAATAACTATAAGTAAATTTGCTGTTTAAATGTGTCAACTAAAGATATATTATAATATAATTTAAATGTGTCAACTAATAAATATGCTGTGATATAAATATTGTGCAATAAATAAATAGTAATAATTAATTAAGAAATTGATACACTACTTCTACTACTAACTGTCATATATATTATAATTTTGTTCTGTGTATATATAATAAGTAAATAGATATAAATAATTAACAAATAGATAAATAAATAAAAAAAAAACACATTAAATAACTATATGTACATATAATTGATATATAGATATAAATAGTCCTGTAACTAGAGCAGGTAAGCATATTTAAATATATACATATATTATATATATATATTCCGTTAGTTTAAAATAATTGATAAAAAAGTTCCTAGAAATATATAAGCACCGACTTAACTACCTAGTTTTTAAGTAAATTTGCTGCGCCCTAACAGGGTAATGTGTACTTAGTTATAAGAATGCATTTTCTGTAACTGTAATTGTATACGTTATGCAATAAATAAATAAATAAATAAATAAATAAATAAATAAACTTATCATATCATTAAAACAAATTCATCAACAGAATGGACAAACGCTTTGCGTATTGCAATGATTCAATTGCTGCCTAATTATTTTTGATATAATTGCTAATAATTATATTATAAAGTGCTTAATATAATTTGTACGTGCAAACGGTAATTAATCATTTGTGGCTAAATTGGTTCGTTGGGTAGGCCGATAAGGTTGGTTGGTGAATTGAAACAAAATAGTTGAAACTATTGAAATTTCTCAATTCTTCTCCTTCTTTCAAAATAGGTCTTAATAAAGAAATTCATTTCTTTTTTATGTAGGTGTATTTAAGGTCATTTAATAACAGTTTGTCTTAAAGTAATAATGTGTTATAACAATCTTCCCCTCGCTTAAGTAGTATCTAACGGTTCTTCAAACCATACAGACAGAATTGTGTTGCTGGGGAGTTTGTTCCACCATTTCTTCTTCCCAGCGATAACACATAGGAAGTGGTGGAAAGACAGGCGTTTTAGGGGCTGAATTTTGTAAAATTGACCTTCGAACGTGCTGATTTTCAGCCTTCTTTGAATAAATTACTTTTTATCTAAGTAAAAAACAATTAATAGTGTTATAACTACTTTTTTGAAGAACAACATACAAATAAATCTAAATAATATGTGGAATTAGTTTCCAAACTTGAATTTTAAATCTGGGGTCAGAAGGACCAAAATTATTTTGCATCTATTGACTAGGTACGAGTGTTCCAGTCACGTCAATGTGACACGACCACTTACAGGTTTATAGGGACAGGTGTAGGTTGAACCTTATTAGCATCTGAACTAATGGACCGGTTTTTCCAAATGAATTATTTATCGATTTTGTGTAAGAGTGAAGTGTACCTTTAAAATTTTGGCATTAGGCCGCCATTTCAAAGGAAGGATTTTTCCAAATCGTATATAACGCGACCGCCTAATCTATTTATGATGTATAGTTTATTATATGTATAGATATAACAATAATGTAATTTTAATTTATTTCTGTAACGTCTGGACTTTAATCAAAAGAGACTATGACCCTTGACTTTGTTTTGGCGTTTCTTCTTAAGGTAGTCATTTAGAAAATGCTCATATTATATTAACGTGTAAAAGTATTGATTTCAACCTATTTGCAAAATAAATATCATTTATCATTTACATGATTGACCATCACCCCTATATTTGATAGTAAGCGACGATGTGGAGGTGGATGGAACACGCTAGCCTAGAAGTAAACTATTCACTCAATTTGAAGATTCCTATCTAGTTTTTGGGAAACTGAGACCCGAATTGTATTTAAATAAGTCGTTCACCTCTAACCTTTTGACCTTATCACCGAAGAAATTTGATTCCTCACAACTTACCTGTAACGTATCTCGACAAAATACAACAAACACCATTATACCATATTTTTGATAACCCCGTTGGTGCAATGGTAACCACACCGGACTGCTGAAATGAGGGGTTCGATTCCCGGTGCGGTCGACATTTGTTTTATGAGCATGCTTATTGGCTGTGGTCTGAGTGATCTAATATGTATTTATAAATAAAATTTGTGTGAAGTCTATGTAGTTTATCCGTTGTGTTAGCACCCATAACACAAGCAAATCAATAGCTTACCTTGGGGCTAACCGACGGCTGTGCGAAAAGGCTTCCCGATATGATTATTACTTAACAAAGGATGCGGAATTAAGGACCGTAGTTTCAGAGAATTTCTAGATTGTAACCTTCCTGTAGGTACGCATCTACCGTAAAATAGGATTATAGTGGGGTTATTGGAAGCGTCAGTCGCCTCTACCTTAATAGAATCTAAGCGAGAAAATTATTTCTTACCAATTTATGACGGGTTGAAGGCAATCTCTTTGCGCTACGATATAAATTATGAGAATAGTGTTTTTATAGAATTGTGATCATAACTATAATAATAGCTATAGTATTCCTCACACATTCACTGCTAACTAAGCAGAGCTTGTACTATAGGTAATAGGCAACTGATAAACATACCTATATACGTTTCTTTTCTTAAAATTCTTTTTTCTTAATTTTTTTCTTTTTAATACATACATATCACGCACAGGAACACCCAGACTAAGTCAAACACCCATGTTCACGCATACAAATGTTTGACTTACTTATACGGGAATCGAACCCGCGACCTACAGCTTGGCAGGCAGATATACTAACTACTACGCCATCTGTTCGTGTAACTTCGACTTTAGAAATACGTTGATGTTTGTTCAATAAGGTGCTTTTAATGCAGGAAAAAGGATATACATACATTTAAGAAGTATAAACATGTTAGTATTTTTGTTACTAATCTATTGAAAATTAATAAGTTTGATTTTTCATGTGGCGACAGGACTTCCACATTTTTTTTATAATAATCAAGTTATTAAAAAAACATACACACAAAATAGTCCACTAAATTTTCGCGAGTTAATAAATTTATCGTACCTCATATGTTACCCCATCTTTTATCAAACAAACCAGAAGAGATATCACCCGGCAGAGAAATGAGGGACCCAAGTTAAAGTCACACTGCAATAACATACGGATAAAAAATGTTTTACATTAATCATGTCGAAATAGGTACAAAGGACCCAGTGTACGAGCTGGTCCTTTGATTTTGGTCCTTTTGGTTTACAAATGACTTCAAAGCTTTTTCTAAGGAACAAGCAGTATTTAAGTATTTTAGGATTGAAAAAGCGTATGTTGGTTGTGTTAACAAAAGTTTTGTTAACACAACCAATATGCGGATTTGTTGGAGATTGATTTAAGTAAACATTGAATCTCTTTTATATTAATAAATAAAAGAAAAATGTCGACACTTATTAAATTAGCCAATAATATAAATATAAGTGATGAAATATTATATTCTTGTAGAATAATTGATACACTTAGTATATAGAAAACTTCTGGATTTTCAATAAGAAATAAAATTAAAAATACTTTGAAATAGAGATGTTTCCCTCACTCGTGAGGTGCTTCATTTTAAGTATCGTGATGGCAAGTTGAAAGAGTTACTCTAATTTCAACATCGAGCTACCTCACTCGTTCACTATACTTCACTTAAAAATTGACATTGACATTGTTGACTTGAATACATGCGAGTAGCAGGCTTAGCATGGCAATCGTAGAAACAAGTTTTGTCTACCGGAGATTGAATGTAATGACAGAAAAGTGACAGTGAAATTTTGAAATTTTTTAATAATACGTAATTTTTCTTTTCTTCGATTGACATAAGGCTACAACAGATTATATGCGAGTTGACAGGTCGCGCCATGCTCGGATAGAAGACATATTGACATTGACAGAAAGAGCTTTGTCTTTTCTTGACAGAATAGATATAAAATCGCCATGCTAAGCCTGTAGGTAATATTAGAGTATAAGATATTCTGTGCGAGGCGAGAGTGAGTATTGACCTTAGTCATAAGGTGAGTACGCCGACGGATGTGGAGGACTCCTCACCTCAAATGAGGGGTAATACGTGAGTACCCCGCCATGTAGAATGAGGTATTCCCTCAACCTCATTCAAATTAAAAATCATGGATATTTTGGAATACTCCATCTAATACCACATACATAATTATTATCTAACCTTAATTTAGATAAATGAAATTCTAGATAGACTTTTAATCCTCAACTGTCAAATAAACCTCCATGATCCAATTTCGAATATTCGATTTATTTCTTTAGTAATAAAATGTAGTTTTTCATCTTGAAATGACAGGCTTGTCTCTTTAAGTTAGGTTACCCATATCAAATTTCACTAAAGGCAAGGCAATATACCTATTTGTGAAAAATATCGTGATTTTCCTAACAATGTCTTTGAAAATATTGTACCTTAGAGCATTTAACCAGAATATGCCAATATCATGCCACATCTGCCTAAATTGCCATCGTGCTAAAAGTACCAAATATTTTTTTTTGAAATACTAAAATATTATTTACCGTGAAGTAGACGTCTACAATAAAATTATTGTGCAGGCAATAGTTAGAGGCAATTGCTATTAAATCTTTTTGTATTTTATAACACAAAACACTGCGTATCCCTATCTTAGTCATGCCAAATAGACTGTATATCTAATATCATCCAAAATGGCACGTTAAACTGTAGGTCCCGGCTGGCATTAAACATCCTTGGCAGTCGTTACGGGTAGTCAGAAGCCAGTAGGTCTGACGCCAGTCTAACAAGGGGTATTGGGTTGCCAAGGTACTGGGTTGAGGAGGTCAGATAGGCAGTCGCTCCTTGTAAAAACACTGGTACTCAGCCGAAACCAGTTAGACTGGAAGCCGACCCCAACATAGTTGGGAAAAGGCTCGGGAAATGATGACCTAATATCATCTAAAAACTAATATTTTATAGAGAATGTCCGATATGGGTCGGAAAACCGCGACGTATGCATCAAGCTTATGCTTATAACGATGTGATCGAAAATGCATGAGTGAGCTATCGCTATTTGATGCGTTGCCTCGCACCACGCGCGTGATTGGCAGACTTTTCCCAAGGACATTTTCTGCTCAAGTCTGTTCCTGTCGGTTAAATGTTCTAAGTGTTCTACTTTCAAAATAATGATATATTGGCCAGGTTTATTGAGTAAAAAGGTTTTTATACAAAGAATGACTTTTGTGTGTGTTTAGAATAGACTGTATTTCTTTGTGGGAAAACATGACATTGGATTTTGTTGTATGAAGAATCGTATGATCGCACAATGCCTTAATAGGCGGAGGACAGGCATAGAATAATAAAAGGGTACTTTGTACAATATGTCGGTTCCTAGTTTGTTGTTCGCAAACTAAAGATAGCTACTTGTAATCTTTTTTAGACTTGAACTTTATAATAAAAAAAATAATATATTGATATATAATAATTTGATTAAAAAAATAACAAAAAAAGTTTCTTCGGGAAAGTTGTTTGTAATCATGAGTACAATCACGTGTTTAAATATAGGTCACCCTATACATATAAAAAATATTGCCTAATACTAACTAAGCAAATCCTAGTGTATCATGTTTCTTTAAAAAAATACTAACATTCTTTATAAATTTTAACAATTTATAACATTCTATGGACAACTTAGTTTGAATTTTGTTTTGTATATCTCTTCTAGACTACTGGACTATATTATAGTCCCGGATTTTTCGAAGGCGAATGTGGGACCGTAGCCAACACGCTGAAGCCTTTTAGAGACAACTTTAATGAAAGGAATGGTGACATTATTAATGGTGACAATTATTATATTATTTATTGTTACTCATACATTATGGGTAATTATGCAAGAAATAAATTTATTTATGTATTTTATAAAAACAATCCACGCACACTAACAAACAGAGTATGGTGCGCGTCTCATATATTGCTCACTAAGGGCCCTCGCCCACGGCGACTTTTTGTAGCGATGCAGTCGCGATACTGCCGCGCGTAGGCATCGATACAGACGCGCAGCTGTCGCTAGCTGTGTGCCCTCGCCCACGGGACCAGATTCAGTCGCGACGCAAACGCGATCCAGTCGCGATGCAGTTACACTGATGTTTGGCACACTCCCTCCCCCCTCTGTTTTCTTCTTTCTCCGATGTAGTCCAACGCTGTCGCGCGTTTGTATCGATACAATCGCGACGCAGCAGCGCGTTGTAAATGCGACTAACACGCGTTAGAAGCGATGCTGTCGCGCATTTGCTAAACGCGCGACTGCATCGCTACAAAAAGTCGCCGTGGGCGAGGGCCCTAACAAACTACATACGTGGTACGCGTCTCTCCTATGTAGTTGTAGGTGTTAAAATCGTTTTTCTAGTGTGAAGTGTCGCGGCTGACGCTAGTGCAGTTTTTATTATTTTATTTTTTGGATCTCGGATGAAAGGTTTCCAATAAATTGATGCGTTAACAAATAGCCGCTTGGTCGTTACCTACACTGTTGGGGTCGGATTTTCTAACTTTGTTAGCTTCGATTTGATTGGGTTTAGGTACTAAAAGACCATTTTTTCGACTGTCTAGTATTTTCCTTTTAATGTTAGTAACAATAACGGATACTTTTTCCCCCTTATTATAAAACGTGGTTTTAAAATAGTAACGCCATTAGTGCTAGCTTTAAACCATCTTCTTAAACAAAGTTAATGGTCTAAACCTAGTACTAAAGCCGGTACATTTTTAAACCCCGTTTTATAATAAGGGGGATAATGTTTAAAGTAAGAACAATGACGTCACAGACTTTTCACAGCAAGCTTTTCATACCTACACCTATAATTCAATTTTGTAAAATATCCTAATCAACCTTGAACCATACGCTTTAACGATAAAGTTAAGAATCTATTAAGGACATTTGACAGATTTTAGTAGCTTGATGTGCTGGCGTCTGTACCAAATTTTTTTATCGCATAGAATCTGACGCGGATCTCACCCTATTTTAATAGAAGAGTTCCTGGCAAAATAATTAATTAATGTTTTTAAACTTTCGCGATTTGTACACATATTATATATACACAACACACGGGTCTCACTCGCGATGAAAAATTATAAAGGCATGTACGCTATTGCGCTACCTTTATTTCTCCCGACGTTTCGGCTGAATTACACCGACCGTAGACACGGGTGGACTGATGACAGCTAGCGGCGTCTCCGTGAAGAGCAGGGTTTCTGAACTACCCTCACTTGGTCTTTACAATTTTTCGGGTAAGACACGTGTGTTGCGTTTAAAATAATTAATGCGTAGAACAATGCCTGATTATGTTCATAGCTGGGTGGATGTTCGCGTGCATCGTCATTGTGTTCAGGCGCTGGACCCATATGCAAGTATTTTGACGACAAAACGGGCTAGACAATGAGTATGCATTCTCTTTTGTTAAACTTCGACAAATGAGGGAGGTTTATATTTATAATTTTTTTTTGTGTGCGCCAATAGGTCAACCTACCCGAGTCTGTCAAATTTTAATAATGGAATATTATCCTTCCAGTATTATGATAGCGTTGAAAATCGATTAAAGAAATTCGATAGATTGAGGTAGGTTGATGTGCTGGCGTCCTGTAAAATATACACTGGTATTTTTATACCTTATATAATATTTGTTTCCACACCTCCCTATCTTGAGAGCATGCCCAACAATTACAGTGGTAGACGTCCGGGGCCTACCACGTTTGAGGTGGCCGTCTTAAGGTATCCACTAAGCGACGATATTGGGGAGGCCTTTGCCCAGCAGTGGGACAATACAGGCTAAAGAAAAAAAAATATTTAGGCATGCCTATTATTGTAGGAATTGTTGAATGTTTTCAAGGCGCCACATAGCGGCAAAAATGCGAACTACAAATTTGGTTGCGTTACATTTCAAACAATTATTATTATCAATAAAAAAATCACAGTCCATAGATATAGTAGAACAGTGATGATCAAAGTTATGTCACTTACAGTTTAAAAGCTTTGCTATCGGAAGAGGACCGTTTAAAGTCAGTGCTATGCCAAGCGATGAACGGAAAAGTTTGTCTTTGTGTCTATGGCATCTGTCATTGTGGCTCGAGTATTTGTTCGTGGTGGTATTGAAGGGATTTTGTTCATTGAAGTGTTGGGAACGTGTATCGATATGCGATTGTTTTTGTTGTAAAATTTAGTGATAGTTAATAAAGAGATTTTTGAATTTTGGGACGGGTCTTCAGCTGGCTTAGCGATTCTATATCTATTCTGTCAAGAAAAGACAAAGCTCTTTCTGTCAATGTCAACATGTCTTCTGCCCGAGCATGGCGCGACCTGTCAACTCGCACTCTATAATCACTTGTATACTTACGTCGATCGAATAAAAGAAAAATTCTCCAGTAAACAAAACTTGTTTCTACGGTTGCCACGCTAAGCCTGCTGGAAGTAAGATAATATACGCGTCTTCTATCATATTTGATTATTATTCACTTTCAGGTATAATATACCTAAAATACATGCAAAAAGTCAAGGATCTCAAAGCCAGGAATCTGTTTCTAAAGTTTAAATGTCGGGTGGATTGAAAAGACCATCAGACTTAGCTTACCTAACATCATCATATCAGCTTTTTACCGTCCCACTGCTGGGCACAGGCCTGGTTATATACTGATAAGTCTATTGAGCGTTAATCACCACGTTTGCTCAATGCGGGTTACTGATTTCAGACTTTGTAAGTTCAAGTTTCTTCGAGATATTTTCCTTCACCTTTAATCAGTCATTGGTCTCTAAGATTTACTTAGATTGTACAATTACTTAGAAAAGTTGCATTGATACTTGGAATTGACCCCGCACACCTGTGGTAGAGAGCTGGTGCTTTAACCAATAAGCCAGCACGACCTTCTTTGATCAACTTAACACCTGCAAAAAGGAATTAAAAAAACAAAATTCCCACTACACCAGCAATTCATAGAATTACGGGTCGAACGGAAAATATTCAAATGTATCCATTTTCGTCGAAAAGCCGCGAAAACAAAAGACTATAACAGAAACGTCGTAAAGGAATTCTGTAATATTTGTAGGGAAGCGTCAACTGAGTCGACTGTTCCCTCGTGCCTTGGAAAGTTTCCAAACGAAATATGAGATAGCTATGAGGCAGAATTTAATGTAGGACCCATCGTCCTAGTGGGGTGACAACGGCGAGGCGAAAAATGAAGATATTATGATGCGATATTAAAATAATAAACTGATATTGTTTTAGATACGAAAGGCGAAAATTAGACCAAAAAAACATGTATGATGATCCTTTTCCATCTTTGTGTAGGTTGTGGAATGGAAGACGTAAATAAAGTATCAGAATCCGAATCATAATCAGAAATAAGTATAAGGTACAGATGCCACCACATCAAATTACTGCAATCGATCACTTTTCCTAAATAGATTTCAACTTGATTGCTGAAACATAATGGTTCCAAGTTGATTGGGAAAATTTGACAGTTTCGCTTGATATGCTGGCGTCTGTTCTTATGTCTACCACAACTTGACAAATCGCGACAAACTGTTTCCTACCACTTGTTAATCAGATTTTACTCTGCTTTTTGCTGCTATTTTTTTTTCTAAATAAAAGTGCACGTCAAAAATTTTTCTCTAACGGCCGAAATTAATAACCTATCTATCCGTTGTTTTGCTTACTAGAGATAGGAATTTGACACAAATAATTTATGTCAAATTCCTTTCATAGGGCTAATGTCAAAATTCAGTCTGTAGGAAGCAAAACAACGGATAGATAATTTCGGCCGTAAGGCAGGCATCTATTGCCTCTTCATAAAGGCATTCAAATTGAGCATAAGCTTATATTATAGCGTCGCTTGCAAACATCACGTAGAACGTCGACTTGTCAACATCATTAATAATGCTTAAGACGTGAGCAAAACATATTTATTATGTCTCTTAACTACGGAACAGACAAGCGAAGTTCTCGTTATATTTGATTAATATTTGTAGTTTAGTAATAAGCGAATTGTGGAGTGCGATTTAACGGCTAAAGGGGACAATTTCGTAACTTCGAATTGATGATAAAATGATGATGTAAGGAGTCGCTCACAGTGAAGGACAATATTTTTATTCTCATCATTATAAATACATACATATTATAAAATCTATACTAATGAAAGGAAATATGTACAGACTATATTTACAAACTTAATAAAACTACATATATACTAAGAAAATAAAAAAGAGACAAATTAAAATATTAAATAAAGGACAATATTAAGTGACGTCACACTCATCTACTTCTTAATCGTTTCCAGGAATTTTGAACATTTCTTAGCAATGAGAACTGTAATTCCTCTTCGTCCTTTCAAAATTGTTTGCTAGTTTGATGTAACGCAATATAAAGAATTTGCTTAAGTATTTTGACGTGTAAAAGTGTCGATTTCAACCTATTTGCAAAATAAATATAATTTATTATTTATTACAAATCGCGGTAAAGCACATGATTTGGAAATTTAGAAGAAAAACGTCCTTTTTGAACGAAACCTGTTTTGTATGATAGTAAGAATGAGATCTTAGTCTGAAGATTGTAAAACTTTGTCAATGAAAACCAAAAACAAAAATTCAGTAAGTAAATTCTACTAAAATTTATATGTTAGGTACGCGTCTGCTCAAAATGATTTATACTAATTCCTACTTAATAACGTGACAATTGCTAGGGATGGCGATAATTTTGGGTATGATGATTTATTGTGTTTTTTTGGTAAATTTATGTAGAGACGCCACTTCATGTACAGAAATCAAGCTACTACAATCTGTCAAATTTCCTTAATAGATTTTCAACTTTACCGCTGAAGCATATGGTTCAAAGTTGATTGGGAAAATTATACGATTTCGGGTAGCTTGATGTCTCTCGGTAGTTAGCTAGACCACAAAAACGTCTGTAAACTAATATGAACTTTGAAAATGTTATATTCTATCTGGGATTTTTGAATAAATTCCCTTGCAAGACACGTTCGAAATCACGGGAAAACCCTAGTGTACAAATAAATTTAACACAAAATGTTGAATTTTACAATTTTCATGTTCATTTTCTTTGCAGAGAACACTGTTCTTTGGAACTTCAGACAATATTTTGACGTCTTGAACTGTGTACGAAACTTTGAGTGTGGCGTACCTAACACGTAGATGACGCAACAAAATGCCAAGTTAGAATTTGTTTTACAAACTTCTGTATCTCAAAATAGGAATCAGAAGCTGAATAAATCACTCTAATGTCCGTCTGTCTGTCGCCTTTTCTCTTTATACTGACAAAGAATTATAAAGGAAAGATTTTAATAAATTATTCTAATTTTTGTAAAGTAATTCCTACTTAAACATCCTTCAAAGAAAATTAAAAAGGTCCTGTTTTTAAACGGCGTCTATTTTATTTATTACAACATAAAATTAATATTCTTTTGTGTTTTATTCTTTGAAATGCTACGTCATGTTGCACCAAAAATAAACCTCGCGGAATGTTTTAATATGCTTAAAACTGTTGAAAAAAAAAAATATGGAACTGATTTTTTTTTATTTTTTTAAGTTATGCGTAAATAATAATTAATTTCAGACCAATTGTTGGCTTCGGTGGCTATTCTCTCTAAAGGAATCAGCCAGCTTCGCAGTCCATAATATTATACACACGCATTTGCGTAGGCACTGAGAGAGTGCACTTACTCTCTATTCCTTCATTCACATAGCCCGTTAGGACAGCAATCCGTCGCGATATGAGAGGCATCAGATTTATTAAGCACCAACTTTCCAACTCCGCGCTGCTTTGTGAAAATTTCTTGAAACCCACAAAGTGATTTCGACCCGACACAGTCGCACCATGCGACTACTAGATGAACGAGGCATTTATGCATATAGAATTTTAATAAAATTTGGTAGACACTTAGTCAACAATCAGAGAAAGGACATTATGAGAGACCTCATCTCGTTCTTTCTTTTAAAAAATTGGTTGACGTGTAAAAGTGTTGATTTCAACCTATTTGCAAAATAAATATCATTATATGCTACTCCTTAACCGGGTGTAGGAAGTTGTTTCTTCGGGCGGCGGTTGTAACCGAGGGGAATAAAATGTAAATATTATAGTAAAAAATAATAATGTTAATAATTTGCATGCTAACTGGCAAACATTACCCAAATTTGCAAATTTGAATTCTTACTCTAGGATTAATTACCTATACAAATATTTCTGTAATGTATAGAAACTGCCACGGACCATAAGATAGGTCCTAAAGTTCATACATAAAGGACGAAAATTACAAGAAAAATCAGAAACACAAACAAAAATGCTACGTTTGTTTATTAGATTATTTTTGTTTGCCAAAGCTGAAGGTAATTAGAAACTTTTTTGTTAGCTAAGCTCTTTATCGCATTACAAGCATAAGAAAAAGTTTTAGTTCGACTGTGTAACTGGTTTGTTCTGTATAGGGCTAATGAGTCGTACCTGTAAGACGTGAGTGGAATACGTATCAAGCTTGTATTTATTTATAGAGGTCCTAATCATCCAGTGGAAAAGGGATCCCTTGGAGAATTTGCTTCTATTGAATGCTGTATGAATTTGAAATATTCAAGGATATATTTTGCCTGAAGTCGTGGTGGCCTAGTGGTTAAAGAGCCAACCTCCCAAGTGTGAGGGCGTGGGTTCGATTCCAGGTCGGGCAAGAACCAATGCAACTTTTCTAAGTTTGTATGTACTTTCTGAGTATATCTTGGACACCAATGACTACGTTTCGGATGGCACGTTAAACTGTAGGTCCCGGCTGTCATTGAACATCCTTGTCAGTCATTACGGGTAGTCAGAAGCCAGTAAGTCTGACGCCAGTCTAACCAAGGGGTATTGGGTTGCCCAGGTAACTGGGTTGAGGAGGTCAGATAGGCAGTCGCTCCTTGTAAAACACTGGTATTCAGCCGAAACCGGTTAGACTGGAAGCCGACCCCAATATAGTTGGGAAAAGGCTCGGGAGATGATATTTTGCCTGAAATACAAGGCATACTCAAAAGTATAGTAATTTGAACCCGTATACGAACCTCATTTGTTTACTATATTCCTTTTTAAATAATATTGTAGTTCCATTTTCAAAAAGAGCAGAAACTTTTTCAAAATTAGAAGCTTTTGTTTTTAAATTGCATCAACCATCGACATTTAAAATGGTTCCAATTTTGAAGAGAATAGAAGATGATTTTATACTTCTGTTATACTCCTACGCAGATAAAATGAAGCTAAATTATTTGTATTCACATTTTGAAGTTAAAAGAGAAATATTTTTGTTAATAGGAGAAATTCAGATGAAGTTGAGTTTTCGCTAACTACTTACTAGTTTTGGAGTACTTGTGAAAATATCGTCTGTTATTTTCCTAATAATATTTACAGCCAGTTTCACAGGTTGCTCATAAGTTCCAGATAGTTTATCTTGCAGATAATTTCATACAAATTCTGTTGCATTTTTTAATTTATCTGGTAGATAGTGGCTATTTGGACATTGTGAAACTGGATCGAACTATATCTTTATAAACACGGAAAAGGGATTTGTGAAACTGGCCCTTAATCTCTTAGAAGTGGTCAGCGAACATAGTAATTAAAGAAATCTGTTAGCAATAACGTATTGTATCTTTTGAAAACCAGTATTTTCAGTTCAACCATTACCGGTCGTCCATTAAGCGTTTCAATTCTGAAAATCACATAAAATACAATTCTAGTGCCATTTAAAGACAGATAGTCGAATTTTTATCATCATTTCTTCGAAGGTAGCATTTGATTCTCAACGTGCCGTGGTACCAAAGATATTTATCACATTTGAACGTGCAACGTAACATTTGGCGGGAATGCCGTATATCAGGAACGTTGAGAAAATTGTGGAAGCTATACTTAAATCTTTATTTATTTGCTTTTCGAAGTAAAATTTATGTTAATGGGTTGTTACAAACATGTGTGTTTCTTATGATTTTGTGATAGTGTTCCGATTCCAGGAAGGATAGCTTAGTAGGTAGATTGTATCTTTCTGGGTCCAATATACCAGTACCGGGAATGCATCATTCATTTGTTTTATGAATATTTCTGTTATGGACCATTAGGATTCGTGGAACACGAACGTGGGATCGAAGCCAATATGCTGACGACCTTTTGAGACAACTTTAATAAAGTAATGGTGATATAACCGACATTAACCCTGTGTATACTATAGAAATGTATAAACTCACAATCCCCGGTTTTGTGCTAAACTATTACTAATTACAGAATAAAAGTATTTGAACAATTATGATGAGATGTAAGTGGACCAGGAAATGGGAAACGCCGATAACAACATCAAAAATGGCAGAAAAAGGCTTGCCAGCTCACTTACTGGGCCCACGGGAACTAGTCGCTAAATCGCAACAAGGAGCAACGGGGACTTGAGCGGCTGAAGGGTGAGGTTTTACCTAGGCGGACTTTAAACGCAGGTCACGCGTGCCCCGTGGGTCCAACATTACCGGCCCACTCGCCACTTACCACGAGGCATTCACCCTCCGAGCTCTAGCGACTCCACTCTGGACTGCCAACGAAGGCGATCTAGAAGCGGAAGACCTGATCCCCGTCATGATTCACTATGTTTAGCTTGAGGTGAGGGACATGTATCCTCTCCCTGGAGCATTTCGTAACCGCGTGATCGCTACGCTCTGTCATCCGCCTCAGATGTCATGCAGGCTTTATCTATATATAGTTATAAATAAATATATAAACGAATCCCGACTTCTCTTGGTCAGGCCATCAAACGTGAACGGCTGGACCGATGTCACTTTTTTTGTTGGGTTTGTTACTGTCAGGAGACGGTTCTTATCAAAAAAAAAGCTAGTGTTTCAAATAATTTACAGATACAATTTGATGTTAGACGACGGTTTAGCTGTAGAAAAAGAGATCAGGAAACAAATGAAGATAAGTATTTTCATAACTGTGATGTATTGTGATAAGTTATAGAACTTGATCTGAGGATCAGTGGCCAGGATTTGGCTGTCCACAGTTTTCCACACAACGTTTTTCTAACGTGCATTCGTTGGCTTTCGGCCAAAAAACTATAATCTGGCAAGGTTTTTCCTGACCACTGCGGCTTGTGTCAAATCTAACTGGGCGAAATATTTGACTAACAAAAATTAAAAAATAAGTCTAGGGTCGTGAGAAAAGTCGTGGTGGCCTAGTGGTTAAAATACCCGCCTCTCATTTATGCGTGTGGTTCTATTCCGGGTCAGGCAAGTACCAATGCAACTTTTTTAAATTATATGTACTTTCTAAGTATGTCTTGGACACCAATGACTGATTAAAGGTGAAGGAAAACATCTCGAGGAAATTTGGACTATGAAGTCTGAAATCACCAATGCGCATTGAGCGAGCGTGGTGATTAACGCTCACAGTCTCTATTTGTGAGAGGAGGCCTGTGCCCAGCAGTGGGACGATATAAAGGTTGATGGTGATGCTGATGAACAATCTAGAGAGATATTTACATGTTCTTTTTTTATTATTCGGAAAATTTTCTTAGTCCACGTCACAGAATTAGGAATTTATTGCCAATTCGTGCCAATAAGCCGTTACGCTTTTGTTTCGCAAAAGAAAAAACAGTTGAATTCGTGATTGCGCCAGATTTTCGTTTCATCTATGTATGTATCTTGTTATAATTTTTTCTTTGTAGTACAAGAGATGTTTTAGATTCTTTCGCTTTGATAAATTACTTCGAATATGTTCGGGATTTCAATTGTTTTTTATTTTCATTTTAGGATGTATTACCAATTTATTTAACCTTTTGACCTCTACAGTCACGTATAGATGACAAGCCAAAAAGTGCTCAGCACGGTCACGACTACATGACAAACTCTTAAAGTTCAAAATTAGTAGGTAATCAGTTTTAATCGATATAATGCCGAACTATATTGTAGGTACTTATGGATGAATTCTTAGCTTGGCGCTGAGGGTACGTCGTTTTTTTCCAAATAAATAATGTTTAAAGGTTCTCCAAACCAATAGACGGACATGTGTTGCTGGAGAGTTTGTTGCGCAACTTCTTCACAGCGAGAACACATAGGAAGTGGTGAACGTTTTGTGGGCTGTCTTTTGTAATTTTTGACGTTCAAAAAGTGCTGTTTAACAGCCAAGTTTGAGTAAATGATTTTGAGTTTGACGTGACGGTTAAACTTAGTACCAAAACAATTGCTCATAAGACTATACATATATAACAGAAAGAAGTTCAAACATAAACAGACAACAGAACAATACAAAATTTCATTACAAACCAGAATAAGTTCCCACTCGAAACAGATGCGACAAACCAGTATTTTACCTAACCGTTGTTATATGTAAGCAATACTTGTTCCCGAGCAATTCCAGAACAATTCACTTGCATTCGGAATACAATTATATACAGCCATTTGTTTCTCTCAGTTGACTCTAACTAGTTGCAGAAGATAAGTGGCTAGCAATGAATGGTCCTGTCTGGAATGCAATCGCTCTTTGTTTGTTTGTTTTGGTTTAAGAGTTGGGAATACAGAGAATTTTCGAGAATATTGTCCTAGGAAGAGGGTTATATTTTTTCTTCTGTGTGAGTATATGTCAATTTATTTTCTCGAATGTTTGAGATGTCTTACGCTTACAAGTAATCACCCCATGCTTGAAAATCCCGCCACCTGCGAGCTATGAGAGTGTCACCAACGAATTTGGCAAACTACTTAGTCAAACTATGTAAACAAAACACTACTGTGCATGTTCGAAAAAACAAATGACCGTTTCTATACGTACCGGTAATAATTACAAAAAAAAACTATTTTTAGAAAGCTTTTATAGTCCGCCATATTGGATTTAGAATAACGTCGTATAACATATCTTGCATTGTCATCCAAACTGAACGTGCATACAAAATTTTAGCTCAATCGGTTGAAGATATCTACTTCAAAATTGAGTTCAAAGAATCCACCGTAACATACATACACGGCAAGTTAAATAAAAGCTTTTAAAATACTGGATAGTTTTATTAAAAGTAAAAAAAAAAACTACAACTAACAGAACTAAAGATGTTCAAATATCAGTCAGTACCCACGAATTTAACATGCCTTCCAACTAGGAAACAAACTAGGAGCTCGTCATGACACGGATAGACCGCACCAAGCGTGGCTTAACTTTATGATCGATCGAACCGTGCATCTGTTACTTAACCACGAATTCCTCCGAACAGATAAAGTAACTTTGAACAGTTACCCTAATCCTCCCATAATCATTCAAAATTTTCGTAAATTTTCTAATACTTGGCTCACGTTATTAAGCCCCGACTATCGTGTTCCAACCGCGACCACAACTCTAATAAAGCTTCAACTTGCAACTAATTTAATCTAGCCGAAGTTTCTGGAACATATGTGCTACAAATCTGGATTCCCCTTATAATGTTTGTCTTGGCGATGGTATGCAGATTGCAAGCCGTCATTATAATGGATGTTTAGCTAAACTTGTTTGTAGGATTAACGGTCTTGTTTGTGTAATCATTTATTGGTCTAAAAATACTTTTGAATAACACTTTTGTGAGTCGTTCAATGCAATAAAAGAATTTTGAATTTAAGGATTTACTCGCGATGTTCATTCGTTCGTCCGTTTCGGCCGAAGATATCCACTGCTAGACAAAGGTCTCCCCCAAGGTTCGCCTTTTGAGCGGTCTTTAGCAATCCGCTATCATCTACTGCTCTCCGGTGACATATTAAGGTCTTCTTACGTACTATGGTCGCTGAAGACTGCAAAACGTAGTCGAACCACTTTGAACTAAAACATTGTGAATCATTTTACCTTATCGATATGAACTGTTTTATGTCTTGCTTTTAGTATTTAAGAATTGCTGATATATACCCTTATTTGGATAAATTGGTTTTGACTTCACAGCACTTTTTTTCATAAATTATACTTGAACGTCTTCTCCATCTTTTCAGAAGCGGAGACAGCTGTCCAGATGAACTCTATGGCTCCTAACTCTAGGGGCTGACAAGATGACGTCGGCTGGTCTTTTGGTCTTCTGCTCGGTACTCACCAGGACATTATGCGTTATTGCTCCACAGATACCAGGTATGTTCTTTGTTATTTTTGATCTTTTATATGTTGAGGAGTTAGGATAATATGTAGATCACTATCCTCCCGTAAAAGTCAATAATATGTGAGGTCGGCCGAAACGAATTGACACGTTCTAATAAATGCATTATTGCAATACGACTGAATTTACAGCTAGAATCTAGTCTATTCTTAGTTCATTACCAATTTCGTGATCTTAAACTTACTCAGACGAATTTCTATATTTCTACAACAAATTTCTACAATGTAGATATATATGAAATCCTTTTAGTCATAGCATATTTTCTAGATCTCCTTTGTATAAAGATTCAGTGATGTCATCGCATATAATGTCATTCGTAATATTATATTTGTCAACATAGACTGGAATTTTATCTAAGCTTATATGATGCGTTTATTTAGTTTTCTAAGAATTTTCATAAAATGCTAAAAGGCTTTCAAAAGCAGACTAGACACCAGTATTGATCACTAAGCTTGCTTAGCATAAATTGATATATATATTTTTTTGTATTATTTTTCTCTGTAGTCAGGAGCATAATATAATGATGATCATGTTGTGAGGAAGGTTTTGAGCAAGAACGTATGATGGATATAGAGAAATGGGGCGACCGAGGAAACGATGGATGGATTTTGTGAAAGTTGATATGGCTAGAAATAATGAATCTAACTTGTGAGAAGACGGCAGATAGTAGTGCGTGGAAGAAAAAGACATGTTACGTAGACTCGAAATAAAATTAGGGATAAGGGCAGGAGGAATGTTTTAGGATGGAGTCAGGTGTCTATAGAAACATGGGAGATATAGGTTCTTCCAGTTTTTAAATCTTGCTATCATTACAAGTCGAAAATTTAAGCCATAATTTTGCTTATAATCAATTTGCTTATAAATTTCAATTTAAGTAGGTATTCGATCTCGTTCAGAGCTAATATACAATTGAATTCCAACTTAGCAACAAGCAAATTAATAATTATTATAACACCCTCTTGATTAAGATAATTTTCATGGAATTTATTATCTGCTAAACAATTTTGATGTAATTCCAGTTACTAAATATCTCAAAGGAGGCACTATTGTTATAATACAATTCGGAGTCAAGAATAATGCTGGCAGCAGAATTCGAAACTCAAAAAAACATTTTCTACCAATTTAAGTCCTATCTAAGACAGGTCAAATTGCCTCCCAAATTGAGCAATATTTACTAACAAAAGAAACGCGAGAATTTCTTTGAAGAAAAAAAAACACACAAATTAAGAAGCAAACGTTGAAATCTTAAAAGAAAATCCGGCTAATTACTAATTAGGGTGACTTTTTGCCCCAAAGAAAGTCTGGGGCACATTGCGGGTAGAATTAAGAGGTACCTCATAACAGTTTTGTGAGTGCTGAACCAGTGGACCGACTTCTGCCAAGCTTTGTACTTAATGTTGAGGAAGGTTTTGTGAAAAAGTATGTAATCTTTGGAAGCCCACTTATTTAAAGGCGAGTGGTTTTCAGCATAATAAAGATTTATTTAACTTGTTTTGGGACGGAAATTAGGGGCCTTCCATGACTCACGACTTCGATATTTTCTCTGCTAATATTGAGCGGTATCTTTTTATCCGTTTGTTTGATTATTAGCATAATATTATATTTGTACAGGATATTTTTAGTCTTCTTATGAGACGTACTTATTATTTAATACTGTCTCAAATTCAAATGTGGGTTCCAATTTGTTTTTCTGAAGTATAGTCATAAATTAAAGGAACAACATAAATTATCATTGAATTTATATTCCTAATTTCTAGAATCCAACCAACATAACAGATGACATAAAAAAATAATGGGATCTCCATACTTATCAAACGCTTCATAAGTTTGGTTTGAATGAAGAGAAATTCTAAGAAAACCTTAGTTTGTAAGCAATAAATAATAAAATAGGAGCATAATAATAAATCCTTGTTTGTAGACCAAAGAATTTATGAGATAGGTAATAATTTTGGCGCTCGAATTAAACTAGAAAAGAGTAATTAAAGAACAATGGATGATATTCTCGATATTTTCGTTACGAATGTAATAATTTTAGATAAGGATCCGGCTAGGATTATTTTCGGTAACATTTTCCTGTGCGATAATGTGACCTTTTTGCTCGGTATTATTATTGGCTTGTCAGAGATTCTATTAATTATTACCCAGTTCTGTATTAAGTGTTTCATTTGATTAAGTAGTAGTATAAATAGTAATTACTTTTATTTGTTAAATATAATACTTGTGCCTTTTAACGTTGTAAGTAAATAAAGCTCTACATATGTATAAAAAAATACTAAGGGCCAGTTTCACAGGTTACGGATAGCCAGTATCTATCAGATAAATTCAAAAATGTAACAGAATTTGTATGTAATTATCTGCCAGATAAACTATCTGGGACTTATCAGCAACCTGAAACTGGCCGTAATATTCTAAAGGTACCCATAAACCTCTTTCCATGTCTTCCAAATGTCCATGAATCAAAATACATTTGTCATGTACAAAAATATTTACTCCTTCTTATCACGATAACTTATCATATTTAGACTTCGATTTGAATTTGATGGTGATTTTCTTTATGGCTGATATGGTTTTTGGGCATTACAGTGTAAAAACTTCCGTGTTTGTATGATTATAGAGTCCAAGGAGTTTTGAAAAAAATAATAATGCATTACTGAGCATAGTATAGACGCCTACACATCAAGCAAACTGTCAAATTTCAATTTTATAGATGATGCATAAAAATATATGGTTCAGAGTTGATTGGCAAAATTTGACAGTTTCGGTAACTTGATGTGCTGGCGCTTGTACAATGGACTACTAGCAATATATAGCAGCACATTTGAAAGTAACCAAAAAATTCCTTCCACCAGACTTCAAAACCGGTGACAAGAAGATCATCAACGGTCCCTTCTGGCACGAGGTCTTCACGGAGACTTACGAAGACCATGAAGATGACCCGTCTACCACTACTTCGGAACCGCTCCCTTTCTTCGAAGATGATGCTTCTACTAATAATGTGACGGCCCAGCTTGGGTCCAGGGTGCACTTGCACTGTCGTGTCCATGATCTGGGAGAGAAGACGGTGAGTAGAACTTAAAATTTAAATTCGATAATTGAGATATTAGACCATGATAATAGTTATGAAAAAATAATTTCCATTCACAATCTTTAATGTGAACAAAAACATAAAGGAGCTTGTAACTAAGTAATAAAGGCACGAGTCGATCGATCATAAGGTTAAGCAACGCTTGGTGCGGTCTGTCCGTGAATGGGGGATGTCCATCTTGTTATAACGAATTCCTCGATGTTTTAGAAGGCACGATTTGGTTAGTCCCGGCTGTCATTTGTACATCTTTGGCGGTCGTTAGTCAGAAGCCAGAAGGTCTGACAACCAGTGTTACCAAAAGGTTATTCGGTTGCCCAGGTGAATAAATCGTTGGTGCTTCGTACTGCATTCGCTAAAGAGAGAAACTGATCCCAACACAGCTTGGGAAGAGGCTAGACAGATGACAAACCAAAACATAGTTTTCATTAAATTCATTTCATTTTCGCTGAAGCACATTTTAAGCAATAAAGCATACTCGCTGCTTCCTGTAATATTAGAAAATGAAAAAATATACTAACACGTATAAAAGCGTCAGCTGAAATATTCTATATTAAGACTACATACGCGGGTTGTGTCTCAAGATTGCACCAAAACGAACACAGCTTAGCTGCAAGTGACACTACCACCGGAGCACAAACTCATGTAATATTAAATCCTTTTATACCAACTAGATTATTACGCTGCAAAGAACCGCAGACACCCATTACGGTATGTGTGACAGAAAGTTAAACATCTCTCTCATTTTATAATGCAAACAATGAGATGGGAGGTTTATTAATGCTTCTACTTTATGCATTAGAATTATGATGTTATGAAGGTTGTAAAACTAGGAACTACTCTCTGCTCTGCTTATGTTTTCTACTTATATAGGGTAGCATGTTTAATGGTGAAAGTGGTTTTAGTTGCGACACTATGTGTATATAACCTGACTTTCTCTTTTCCTTTTAGTGCATACCTACAGGTGTATGTGGAGAAAATTTTTGTGTTCCTTTAAAATCTAGCTCCATACTTAGTAATTCTTCTTTGTATATTTAGACTGTTAACCAACATTATTATCTAAGGCACTTGATTATAGTACAAGTTGTTGAAAGAGCTCATTGTCTTAAAAAAGACGTCTGTTGCCATAAAAATGGAGTAATTATCATAAGAGCCCTCTAAAATTAGCAATGCTTATGACTTATCAGGGATTTCCTCAAAACAACAATACTGTAGACCATCAAACCTACAAAAGATGGTTCCCCTTTTAAAAGATTAGCAAAGAACTTGTCTTGTAACTCCGATCTTGTGGATGATCACTTATCACCAACCAATCGGACTGCTTGTTTGCTGATAATACTTAAAAAAAATCTCCATGTAAATGCGCTCGGAACGCGCCTACCCATGGTGTTGTGCAGGGGTAGACCTCCTTTAATGCAATTTGAGATCTATTAATGGATTATAAGACTCAAATTCTTATTCAACAACTTTCAATGCGAGCTGCACGCGGGTGGCCTGGAATATATAGGAGTCCTGTGTTTCCTTCATTAAACACCATTCAACCAATACTTCTCTCCTCAGATATCCTGGGTACGTCGCCGCGGCGAAGAACTTCATCTCCTATCCTTCGGTCGCCACACTTACTCAGCGGACTCTCGCTACTCTTTGGCCTTCGAACATCCCAACGATTGGCGACTCCTGATCCAGTACGTCAGCGAAAGAGATGAGGGTTTCTACGAGTGTCAAATTTCTACGCATCCTCCTTTAGTTAGGAGGGTACATCTTAGTGTTGTTGGTAAGTGGATCTCTTGTTTGTTTAAAATACGTCACTTTTCGATAGTGCAAACGCCAGCATATCAAGCTACTACAATCTGTAGAATGTCCGTAATAGATTTTTAACTTTCTCATTTATTATATAGTCGCCATTATGGTTCAAAGTTGATTGGGAAAATTTGACAGTTTCGTGTAGCTTGATGAGCCGAAGTCTGAGTCAAGATTTATAAATATAAAAAAAATGTTTGATACAAATAGGTACCAATGAATCTTGAAACTTCGTAACAGTAGGTAAAGACGCCAGCATGTCAACCTACCAGAATCATCCAAATACCAATCGAAGATAAATAAAATAACTTCCTGTTATTCTATTAAGCTTGTAAATCTATTAAAGCAATTTGACAGATTGAGGTAGGTTGATGTGCTGGCCTCTGTATATGGAATCCCATGATTGTCTAAGCTAAAATGCACGTATCTTGGACAGATCACTATTGGACGATCAATCTTTGGTATAGATATCCAAGACCTTACCCAAAACCTACTTTGTCAATTAAACTATGGGCTATATTGTATAATCTATAGCTATAAAGTTATCTTTGAACATCTTGTTTGGTAGTTACTGCACTAGAATAACTTAAAACTTTTGCGTTTAAATTACAAGGATTAATATCACGATAGCTGGTCTATTTTATTGATAAATAACTATATCAGAAACAATAATTTTGATTGAGAAATTACTTTCGATGCCTTTGGGCTGGGTACGTAAAGTTTGATGAAGCTGTGTGTAATACTATATTCAAAGTAATAAATCTTGTCTAAGATTGTTGATGGATGCTAAAATTTGACAGGCAATTCGCTCAAATGTTTTTTTAGGCCACAGGTGAAGAAAATATTTGTCTTCAGCAGGCTTAGTATGGCGATTCTATATCTATTCTGTCAAGAAAAGACAAAGGTCTTTCTGTCAATGTCAACATTTCTTCTGCCCGAGCATGGCGCGATCTGTCAACTCGCATATAATCACTTGTAAACTTATGTCGATCGAAGAAAAGAAAAATTTCTTTAAAAAATGTCAAAGGAAATCTTACGTCAATCTGTCACTTTTCTGTCATTATGTCCGTCCATTCTCCGGTAAATAAAACTTGTTTCTACGGTTGCCATGCTAAGCCTGCAGCAGTTTTGATGTATTTATGTACAGACGGCAGCACATCAGGCTACCCGAAACTGTCAAATTTTCCCATTCAAATTTAACCATAGTGCTTTAGCGATAAAGTTGAAAATCTATTAAGGTAATTTCACAGATTGTTGCTGGCGACTGTACAGACGCTAGCGCTACTACAATCTGTCAAATTTCTTCAATAAATTTTCAACTTTGTCGCTGAAGCATATGGTTCAAAGTAGATTGGGAAAATTTGTCAATTTCGCTGGCTGTGCTGGCGTCTATACTAAACTTGAATCGTAAAATTTTCTTGAGATACTTATTTATTTAATAGAGAATTGTGAAAAATGTTAGCCTTCATAAACAGTTTAGATGTTAATAAAAGTGATAAAATTTGTGAAAGAGAAGTGAGCGAAAATGAAACCTTGGAACTTAAAGACAATATTTTAAAATGCGCGATCCCGTTTGCTTCTAAAAGATAAAATCTTCGATCTTTATGGTGAAATTGATAAACTAGGTGAGGTGAAATTTGGAATATAAATGGAATCATGAAAGCCATAATATAATAGATTAAATATTATATAATATTCCTCACACATTCACACCACGTCAACTAGTCCCAGAAGTCAGTCGAAGAGTTCGAATCGATTATTGATCACGGAGGCTATTTTCTCTAAAGAGATCAGCCAGCTGCGCAGGACATAATATTATATAGTGTACAAGCATTTGCACGGACTCTCATAGTCCGATAGGACGGCCGACATGACCAAAGAGAGATCAGGCGCTAGACCGACATTTACGTGCTCTGCAAGGCACGGGTGTACCACTACCAACTTTCAGAGTCATTGCTGCATTATAATTACTATAAAACCTACACTGAAATTTTGTCCCGACTCGAGAATCGAACGAGATCTGGGCTCGTGCATTAGTGGTAGTGGTTTTCAACTACTCGGGAAACAAGGCACTAACATTCTATAATAACATGAAGCTATGTGACTGTGTGAGCTGGATGCGAAGCTATCCAATATCCTTGAAGTCGCATTTTATGCAGCCTTATGCAGCTAAGTCACCTTATTCGCTTCGTGGGCACGGTTGGTTATATAGGTATACTCTGTGTTAGACAAGCTTTAATTTATACTAATACTAGTTTCAGCTAGCAATTTTACACGCTTCCAGAGGAAATTATTTCCTGCATCCAGATAAAAAATAGCCTGTATGTTATTTTGATGTCTAAGCTATATTGCTACTAAGTTTCATCAAAACCCGGTCAGCCGTTTGGGCATGAAGAAGTAACAAACATACATTCACAAACTTTAGCCTTTATAATATTAGTGTGATAGTGTGATGTGATTAGTATCATATGTGATTAGTGTTATTATAAAGATGAAGAGTATGTTTGTTTGCTTGAACGCGGTAATCTCAGGAAGTACTAGACCGATTTGGAGAATTCTTTCGATGTAATTTATTGAAGAAGACTATAGGCTTCCACAGAGCCTGGGTGAAACCATTAGCAGAATTAGTGAATTCTTTTATACGATGGTATAAATAATAATCATCATCATCTTTTTTTGCTAGGCACAGGACTCTTCTCACACTTAGAAGGATTGAGCGTTAATAATATAATAACGCTCAATAGTATGTATGTATATCTTTGAAAAAAAAACATGATCTTCTGTTTTGCGTTATTGTCTTAGTAAAATTCCTGTATCTTCAAAAGCCTTTAAAACGGTGGATAGAATATCTTTTGAGTTATTAATAAAAAATATAATTAAAATTTATTTTCTTTACTTCAAACTTTTAAATACAATTTTTTTTCTATTGTAGGTATAGAATAAAATCCCAATCTTATGACTGTCGACGATTCTGGTAATATCAGAGTGACTTGCCGTCATTACAATGATAATCTACACTGAATCAAGCTGGGACAATATATATAGCAACACTGCTTGTTGCAATAAACGAGTTCAGTGATTTTACTTCAAAGAACAAGCTCTGGTACAAATTGGATTCTCAATATCTGCATACTAAGTTTTTGCCATCAACAATATCATTGGGGTTTGACCGCGCTCCACAATATTATCCAAGAAAAATATCGCATCGCATTTCTTCATAAAAAACCTCTTTACGTTATATCAATGTTGCCAGCTAACACGTTCACTTACAACAGCTGCATATATTAACTATTCATTGTTTTTCATATTTTCTATGCATAAGAATGTTGCCACATGTTAGAGGCACGTTTCGACTGATATATTTACTCTGTTGCGGTTGTGTTAGCAAATATCCTGAGATATGAAATATGATCTTTACGTGAAATGTGTCTGCGCCGGGAGCTGTGTTGCTATAAAAATAAATGGGTCTAACGGTTGTGTTTTGTTTTGGAAGGATTTTATAAACGTTGGCCCCGGTTTCAATTATTTATCTGTACCGTAGATTCGAAGGTGGGTTTTTTTAGGGTCGTATTTTTTTTCCTTTCCTAGTTCACCTTCCACGGTAAACGCTCAATTGTTTTTATTGAAATTGATGAGAATATGGGGAAGATTTTCATGTCTAAATATGAATATTAGATCTTTCAATGGCAAAAATCTTTAACGTTATGAATCATATTTATTCGTTTCTAAAATAATGTCACATTTGCTCTAGGCAATCCTAAAGCAACAGTTGCTCATCTTTGAAGAGTCATCTCTAGCTATGATCCTAATACGAGTATTTTAAGTGGGTAGTTTAGGAGATAAAATAATTAAGGCCAATTATGACCAAATACTGTCTCATCGATCAAATCATTTTTTAAGAAAATAACAAAAAAGACATCTTAAAAAATCAGTTGACGCCAGCTCAATTCCACATTATTCAAAAACCTTAATCAAATTCTTTTCACCATCCTCCAAAAACAAAACACACACGAAGAAAACCGATACATTATGAATGCCTAGTATTTGAAATATTTAAACAAGCCAATACCAAGCCTGACATTTGCGAAGACAATTTCTGAAAGTACACTGGAATTGATACGGCCGTGCTTGAGATAATCCCTTCTTCCCGTTCAATTACACGTAGCGGTGTCAGCGGGGCGTACGACACGGATTGTGGAGCGAATGGAGGTTTAATGCTGGTCTTGTAGGTTTTGAAAGTACAAAAACACAGAAGGTTGTATGAAAAATTACATATGTGTATATTTAAATATTGTTTACAGTCACATTTTACTAGTTCAGTAAAATGTGTGTTTTCTAGGAAGCCGAATTCTAATTGGACGATTTTGTAAGATCTTAAGCTACGACCTCGACACCGTTTATCATCAAGTTAATAAGTAAACAAATGTCCGTGCCTATTATTTGAAATATTAAAACAAAAATATCTAAAGTTTGGTTTGATGTTCTCTTATCATCATTATTCTTGAATATTTTTAGCTTCATTATTCAAAACATCTTCCCAGCACTCCATTTGCTACTTCTCAGTGGTATCAGAGATTGTTCAAACGTTTCTCGAGGAGAAGATTTTAAGCATTTCACTTAACTTGTGACCTAAATTCAACCAATATTTTCGCGACATATCTTTACGGTAGTTTAATATCTGCGTTTTAAAGCATCTTTGAAATGTTGGAGTTTGTATACTTGTCATAAAAAATGTGTGTTTATTAAGGTTACTTGTGTGAATACAAGTCGTGGTGGCCTAGTGGTAAAAGAGCCAACCTCTCAAGTATGAGGGCGTGGGTTTCATTCCAGGTCAGGCAAGCACCAATGCAACTTTTCTAAGTTTGTATGTATGTACTTCCTAAGTATATCTTGGACACCAATGACTGTGTTTCGGATGGCACGTTAAACTGTAGGTCCCGGCTGTCATTGGACATCCTTGGCAGTCGTTACGGGTAGTCAGAAGCCAGTAAGTCTGACGCCAGTCTAACCAAGGGGTATTGGGTTGCCCGGGTAACTGGGCTGAGGAGGTCAGATAGGCAGTCGCTCCTTGTAAAACACTGGTACCCAGCTGAAGGCGGTCAGACTGGAAGCCGATCCCAACATAGTTGGGCAAAGGCTCGGGAGATGATGACTTAATGTGTGAATACTACATGATTCTTTGCTGTGGCCAAGACGACATAATAATAAAATGTGTTTTGAAAGACGGGACTTTTGATATTATGTCGGGCGTAGCACCATCTGGGTGAGTCTATTAGACATATCATATCTGGTTGTTCTCATTTGTCTAACGGCGATTACTTGGTATCGAACTTCAAGTAAGTGCTATTCAATTCTCGAAAATTACCATGTCATGTTGTAGTGGGATCGATCTATCATCACTGATAGGACTATTGCAACCAATAAGCCTGATATAGTGGTGATAGATCGAATAGCGCACCGCCCGATGATAATTGATATCTCCGATCCGCATGAAGAGAATCTGGTGAAAGGTAAGAAAGAGAAACAAATGAAGTATTACTTACCGAGTAAATTTTTTAAATGCTTTTTTATAAATATTAATATTCAAAAAAAGGAAAAAGAATAGTTTTAGAGATATAAATGATAACGAATAAATGTGTGTAATAGAGTTCTAATTAATAGTATAGGCGCCAGCATAATAAGCTACTCCAATCTATCTCTTTTACGATTTTGACGTTATCGCTAAGTTTTCTTTTCGCTTTTCGCTTGAAAGTTTCGCGTAGCTTGATATTTTATACCAAAGAGACGTGATCCCTGATCGAGTCAGAGATCCGATAAATTTCACTTCAATTTCGATTCGAATTTTATAGATCGATATATCTATAGCCATAAATCTATACTAATATAATTAAACTGGAGAGTTTGTTTGTTAGTTTGAACCCGCTAATCGCAGGAAAGGGCACTCAAATTCCGTGGAATCACTTAAAAGGTCTAATATAATCTCGTTGGAATTTCATAGAGCTGTTATCAAACTAGAGTGCGTCTGTAGCCGATTTTGCTGAAACTTTTAATGAGATAAGGATTGGTACCGAGCTGTAATTTTGCAGCTCCGTATCTGGGGCGCGAGATGTGGATACTTTTGGTGATGTAATTGTAACTCTATGTAGGTACTTCCCGAATGATGATGATGGGTGATTAAATTGTTGTAATAATGAAAAACATTCTAAACAAACTATCAATTCTTTATCAGCCTTTTATGTATGCACTGCAATTATATTTTTTATGTGATGAAAATCACCGATTCATTAAAAATTATAAGAGAAAAACATTCTTTTTTTTTAGTTTTTTTTTACTAACAGTTTTTTTACGTGCCCTCCGGTGAATCAATCACCAACTTCCAGACTCCTGGCTGCTTTATGAAAGTTTCTCAAAACCCACAAAGAGATTTCGACCCGACCCGGGATTCGAATCCGAAACCCCGTGCACAGCAGTCGCGCCTTGCGACCACTAGACCAACGAGGCAGTCATATACATAGTACCTATAGCAAGTATATAGATGTAATAGTGAATTAGCGGACGAGTGCACTCACAGAAAAAGTCAATACGTTGCCCTGCGCCATACTAAAACATTCTACACTATAGAACGAATTTTCTACTTGTCACAATACCGTAAGCTTACCATAATTTCGTTCCGTGTATTTTATCACGAAATCACTTATAAAGATCTATAGAAATCCGGAAAAAAGTCCACGATTGGCATCGCGGTTCGCGTTTGAAATGTTGCCAAGGTTCATTATTTACTGGCAAGAAACATGAAACAATGTTGTTTTTTATAGCCAATGCAAAATATTATACGTCGTATTCTGAATCATATTTACCTGTAAACAAATTAATTTATGGGGGAACTTCTTTTGGATTTATAGCTATACTAGATTTTGCCTGGAAATTCATCCTTGCGTGATAGTTACTTTGAAAATTACGCCAACATTTTTTTTTATATTTAAATACATTCATGACGTGATTTCTATGTCCCGGGGTTTATCCACGTCTCAAGGTATTCATATCCATCTCCAAGATACCATCTATAGCTGCACCCAAATCCATCCAAATCCGTTCAGCTGTTTTTGCGGTAAAGCGTTATAAGTAAACTGAGTATCGTATTCATAATCACACTAATATACATATATAATGCCGTAAGTTTGTGAGTGTGTGTGTATGTTTTTACCGCTTCACGCCAAAACGGCTGTTAGGATTTTGATGAAACTTGGCAATAATATAGCTTATACACCAGAATAACATATAGACTACTTTTTAACCGGGTGCCGGAACATGTACCCTAAGGAAGTGGATGAAACCGTTAACGGAATCTAGTATTATTTGAGATAAGATTAAATGTCTACAATATCATTTATATTTATATTATCTTGTTCAAAGTAATTCTTCTTAAGGTATAAAATAAATTGGGCGAATGATAAGCTAAAATCCTTTGTAAACTAGAAATAACAGAAAAAGATTTTTGCTGATATATTTTTAGGACATAACACAGGTAATCCTACGGTTACTTTTTTTAGTTTCAGACCCTTTTTTAGTCTTGATATTATAACTGAGTTTTTTGAAGCATATCTCGGTAAATATAAGTGACCTAAATAGATTTGATCTGATTCCGTTTGTCTGCTGAAAGTTTTTTTTATAAATGTTTTTGCCTGCAAAATCAATTTTTAGGAAGTTGAACATTTTCCGCGAAGAGCCATGTATGTATTTCTTTAAGTAGTTTATTTAAAGTTCTGGTGGTCGGCATGTTGATAAGTTAACATTGATACCAAGAAATTTATTTCAAAATTCATACATGTTTTTGATTATCATCAAAGTCATGTTGTAAAAAAAAACACTAATCTGGAAGCAGGGCTTATTATAAGAATTTGTTTTGATGTGAATACTAGCTTGCGCTAGCGGTTTCTCAAGCTTGCTAAAGAGACTACGGATTAAAATTAGCCTATATTATTATATTATTCTGATGTATAATCTATATTATAGCTAAGTTTCATCGAAATTCATCCAGTAATTTTTATGTGAAAGAGCAAAAAATATCCATCGTTCATACTAAAAAACTTTCGCGTTTTTAATATAAGTGAAAAACCAATAATAATAAATGGAACTCCATATTTTTTGAAAGTAAAGTGCTCTGAAATCTTTTCTTTCGTTACCTACTTTTTTTAATTTTCTACCTACAAAGCTACGGCACTGTATATATCGATTCTTTGCAACTAACGCTCGCCTCGAGAACTCGTTCGCTGGACCAAACGACCTACCTCGGCGACTCGTTAGCAATTGTCGTTTGAGAAAGAAAGTGGGAAATACTGTGCCAAGATCAGTGAGGATACACTTTAACAGTGTCTCTTAAAGTTTAAAGAAAATGTTCTATATAGGTACCTATAGTTGCTGTATCCTTGTTCTTGTTAAGCACTTACTACTGGAATTCTTTGTTTAATCTTTCTGATCTTAATGCTGGTGATATCGTCTATTTTACAGACAAGCTACCCGAAACAGACATATTTTCCCAATCAACTTTGAACCATATGCTTTAGCAATAAAGTTGAAAATCTATTTAGGAAATTTGACAAATCATAAATTTCTGCTGTGCTGGCGCCTGTATAACCTTGTAGAGATCCTAATTTTAATCTTCTGTTAACGGCGACTCTAAGTATGTATATCTTAGACACCAATGACTGATTAAAGGTGAAGGAAAACATCTCGAGAAAACCTGGACTATAAAGTCTGAAATCACTAATCCGTACCTACTCAGCAAGCGTGGTGATTAACGCTCAATCCTTCTCTGTATGAGAGGAGGCCTGTGCTTAGCAGTGGGACGATAAAAAGACCGATGATTTTATGTTACGAAGAACCTCTAGAGTTACTTCAAGATCTTTTTTATTGGGTAATCATCATATGACGCCTCCCGACGAAGGTACAGCTGGACACTCCTATCAGACTCTTACTGACTAAAACCCACTATGTTCCTTTTGGAGGTCCGTGTGAGCCAGCTCCACAGTTACTCTTACGAACAACCCGCTCCTTGAATAGACCAAGATGAAAGTAAAGACTTTCAAAGGTCACCGCTGCCAGTTTATTCTGAGTAAACGTAATCAACGCTTGTGGTATTTACACATGTCTACCGTCACGGGATGTCAGTACTTTTCTTACTTACATATTATGTATGTACATTTAATTTCTGTTTCATTTTAATTACAATACGACCAGGTTCACCGAAATTGATTAAATTATGTAAATAAATCCACTCATTATAGCACTGGAAAGTCTAGACAGATTTAGATATTCATTTATTTAGAAAACAAATGAAGATACACGTGCCAAATTCAAGGCCCATAGTAATTGTTTAAATGCGAAAGTAAGCTTATAAAATAAAGCAAAGCCGAACGTTATATGTATGAAAATGTAACTTACATTATATATATTGAGATATCGTGACAACATATTGCGCCGACCCCAAATAGAATTGGGAACAGGGCAGGAAGAAGAAGAAGATGCCTGTATCCGCTAAGGATTTTTTTATAACTTGGTCCAATGCAGTTAGTTAGATAAAAAATATAACGCGCCTTCCGAAACACGGAGAACTCGTCATGATAAGATGGTCACCCATCCATGGATGACCGTGCCGAGCGTTGTTTAACCTAGTCATCGATCGAACTGATCGGCTGTTGCTTAGCCACGACCTCCTCGGTAAAAGTACCTTTCCAATTTGTATATAGACTTACCACGTTTTTTAATTCAGCTCGCTAGCTGGCTCGAAGAGCTAGCGATGAAGAAATGGTTTCTAATCCTTTTATACCTGGTCCTGTGATACGGAGCTCTCAGTTACTTCGAATTGAATGACGTCATTCACTCCGATTCTTCCAAAATTCGGACGATTCGACCGATACGATGCGCTCAAGTGTACGGTGTTTAATTCCTTCAGTTCCAATTAATGTGCGTTCACCATATAAAATAAGAAAAAAGAAATCAGGTCACTACTGTTCACAGTAACAACTTGGTACCAGTTGCCAAATGCTCTGTTTATTGATGCAATACACAAATAAAGTATCCTCATTTTGTTATGCGGAAAATTATGAAATTTCTGTACAAAACGAAAATTGGATGGTCGGCGAAAATATTTTTCATTTCAACTTCCTTATTTAGTCTCTAGTGTAGAAGAAAAGTATTCGAAAGGACTTCTTTCGTAGTAGAAATCCGAATTGAGTACTTTTCAGAACAAATCTATTGATATTTTATGGTATTATATATATTTGGTTTAAAATGGTAAGCGTAAAATTACTGTTGATTACAATAATTGAAAGGCAGAGCGACATGACAATATTATTATAAACTCTCATGCACTTACAATAAAGTTTTATTTCGAATTAACATTTCGAATACATCACCCTTTGTGCAGTCGGGTAGAAATGTGAAGACCCCTAAATTGAAAGGTCTTAACATTAAATTTTATGTCATTATCATCACCACAGCCTTTTTATCGTCCCACTGCTGGGCACAAGCCTCCTCTCCCACGGAGAAGGATTCAGCGTTAATTATAGATTGATTAAAAAAAAAATATTGGACCTTCTCCGTCCTAGGACCTCGTTATAAAAAGTGGTCTAAGAACAGTATTGCGATCCAATTTGGTCAATATTATGCAACAAAGTTGCAAACTCAGTTTATTTTTCAAAATAAGCGAATTTCTTTTTCACATCTCATTCTGCTTCCATTCCAATTTTCAATCCAATTTCTTTAAACTTCTTTACAAAGAAAGGATTATAACGAGTTTATTTTTATAGTGGCTGTTTGTGAAACTGTGACATCTTTAGCTCTCATACAATTCCACATAAACGCTTTAATAAATCCGTACAACCCGAATTTATATCAAGCAACCAAAAAAAGCGAGCGAAAATTTTTACGTTTTCTTTTCGGATCCAAGAATACCTAAATCTGTTTTCTAAAAGTTTAAGCAAAATATACCGAATCGGGTTATTTTATATTCTCGGCGTGGTGTATCTGAAAAAGCTGATTGCCATTCATACGCCTACATTTAGACCACAAACGTGAACCACATATTTAAGAAGATCTGAAGGCTTAGGGACTAAAGTTTTGCAAAACTGTTTTGGTATAAATGATGGCCTGAAATTGCATTTCTTGTCATGGGTTTTTAATTGTTATTTACTCTTTTATTATAGGCAAGTAAGACCCTTTACAAAATACAATACAGATATAGTATTATAATTATGTTTGTAAAAAAGTATGTATGTACTTTCTAAGTATATCTTGGACACCAATGACTGTGTGTGGCACGTTAAACTGTAGGTCCCGGCTGTCATTGAACATCCTTGGCAGTCGTTACGGGTAGTCGGACGTCTGTAAGTCTGTAAGTCTTAGCCAGTAAGTCTGACGCCAGTCTAAGCAAGGGGTATTGGGTTGCCCGGGTAACTGGGTTGAGGAGGTCAGATAGGCAGTCGCTCCTTGTAAAACACTGGTACTCAGCTGAATCCGGTTAAACTGGAAGCCGAACCCAACATAGTTGGGAAAAGGCTCGGGAGATGATGATGAGTATGTTTGTAAAAAAATATCTATGGGCCATTGATGCCTGATAATAAAGATAAAATAAAAAAAAATGTTATCATTCTTCTTCTTCGTCGCTACACTCTTGGCAGAGTGGTCGTGGCCGTGATCTCAGGGGTGGCAAGCTTCACAGACCATCGCCATTCCTCCCGCACTACAGCGTGTCATGTTATCCTTACTAATAAGTGCAAAAGTAACTCCGTCTATCTGTCTATCGGGCTATCACGCCAAAACTACTGAACCGATTTAAATAAATTTTGGTAAACACAAAGTCTAGAGCTTGAGAAAGGACATAGGCGACTTTGTATCTGGTTGCAGGAAGTTGTTCCCTCTGACGGCAGGCCAAGGGGACCAGCTAGTCTAATACAACATACAAGTAAAAGAATAGAAAAATACGTATAATATTATTATAACCAGTCGCTTGATGTTATTTTGTAATAATATGTGGACAGGCCTAGAAAATATATTTTTTGATTTATTATAATTGAAAACGAAGCCCTTTACAAAAAGGGAATTTCAACAAATCCTATCATAATAATACACATATATAGTTGAGATAATAAGCATTAAAACAACTACCATTCTAGAAGTTTCGTTTACAAAACGTATATAATATAAATATAACAAGCACAGTTCATTTGCCAAAGTCATTGTATGTAGCAAAATTACTGAGTGTATTAGTACAAGCTTCCTCGAATGGTTTCACCACTTAAATTTGGACTAGTATTTCCTGAGATTAGCGTGCTCAAGCAAACAAACGAACAAAGTGACTAACAAACATGGGAACAAACTCTTCAGCCAAGCTTAAGTATGATTCTGCTATACAGATTTAAGGAGTTTAGTATTAAAATGATGAACACAGTTCACTGTGAAAATGTGAGAAGTAGCTATAGAAAAATATAAATAAAAACTAGCGATCACCCTCGACTCTGCCCGGGAGGACGTCGGGTTTTGCGCCAAGTAAATGAAGAAAGTAAACTAAAACAGACAAAGTAGCCTGTGACAAAAAAAAAAAACCTGTAATCGGTCCAGCCGTTTACGCGTGTTGGCGTTACCAAGGGAAATAGGAATAATTTTCTATATGAGTATATAGATGATACCATGTTGCAATAGTGTAATCTAAACTAATCTTAATTATAGAGCTACAGTCTTAAAACAAAAATATCGCACAAACCTACAATACACGTGGCCGACAATGCAAGTCTCGACGAAGTCAATTTTTGTATCTATGCAAAAACTGTAACAAAAATTATGATGGTCATCCACTTTCATAAAAAAATGACAGTACCATTGTAACGCTAAAGTGCTAATAAAAACATTGACCCTCCACCCCAAGAGCACATGAATAGCCACTAAATATTAATATCAGTGTTACCAGACTATCCTATTTGCTATTCGCAACGGCGGCCATGTTTGTTTTGCTAAATATACGTCACAGCTACTTTGCCGCCAAATTTGGTTGTGTGTTTTAGGAGGAGTTTTTAGGGTCCCGTATTTGAAGGGTTTTTTACTATCGCTTCGGTCTTTTTAGTATAATAAAGTGGGTATCATAAGTAGTATCGTTTGAAGTGAGATAGGTTGACAATAGACATAGAATCACACATGGAAATAGTATTTTTTTGTCAAATTATAATGCTAGTCATTCGTATTTCTTCGTCATACCTTACCCTTGTATTCCTGTAGAAGGGAACCCTGCTATGACAGGGTGAAAAACTAATTTGCCATCATGCCTGTCCTATAGACTTAACCAACAGGCTTGTCAATATTTATTCCATACTGAAAATCAATGCCATCTATAATACGAAAGGCGAGTTAAATTGTGGGTCATGATGACCATTTTTAATTGATTTCAGGTTGTCCCGATTACTGATTTTATGAGCTGAAATAGTTAGTAGCTCTATGCATAAGAATTGAATAGACGCCAGCACATCAAGCTACTACAATCTGTCAAATTTCCTTAATAGATTTTCAACTTTATCGCTGAAGCATAGTATGGTTCAAACTTGAATGGGAAAATTTTACAGTTTCTTCTAGGTAGCTTGATGTGCTGGCAGTACTCAGCTTTAATTCGTTGAAGAAAGTAAGACGACTCCAACATTGTTGGTAGAAGCCTAGTAAAAATAATAAGTGTTAAATATTTCACAATTGTAAGGAACCCTACATAAGAGAGTTCGATCCGCGCTTACGTTTTATTTATTTATTTGTTTCGGCTACTGTACGAATACTAATGTAGGTTAGGTTTGTTAACAAATGAAGCGATTTGTATGTGAATAAAGGGTTCGTAAATGTTCTGCGCGGTACCATTTAGGATGGGTTAACTATACGCCGTATATTTTGCGAGAGGAACACGTGTAAAATACTATCGGTATTTTAATGGTTTAACGATAGGAGTTCGTGGCTATGGAACAGCCGCACGGGTCGATCGATCATAAGGTTAAGCAACGCTTGGCGCGGTCGGTCCGTGGATGGGTGATCATACTGTCACGACTAGTTTCTCCGTGTTTCGGAAGGTACGTTAAATAGGTGGGTCCCGGTTGTCATTTATATAATCTTTGACAGTCGTTGCGGGTATTCAGAAGCCAGAAAGTCTGACAACCACCCTTACCAAGGGGTATTGGGTTGCCCAGGTAACTAGGTTGAGGAGGACAGACCGGCAGAAGCTCCACGGTTAACACCTGGTTCTCAGCTCCATCCGCTTATGATTGGTAGCCGATTCCAAAATTGCTTAAGAAAAGGGCAGGCAAATGATTTTAAGGGTTTAACGAGGCCAGAAAATTTTGTTATTTATCTTATTGAAATATGGTATTTCATGAAATAATAATGTATTTATTGAGCTTATATTTATAAGATATTTGGCCCTTAGTTAATATCCGCACGTGTCTATAAATTAAGGTGAGTTTTATTCATCAAAAGGTCTTGAAAGGTCTTCGCCCTCTCGTTTTATTATCCTGGTAAGATTTAGGAACCATAATTATTTATAAGGATACAGATAATTAAATTTCTCTGAAGCAACCTGTTATAGGAATTGTTCACTGAAGCTCTTCTACTGAACAATTTTTATTACAGGCTGTAAATGAATTGGTCACGCAAGGAATAATACATACATTTCTCATTCATTCGTTCTTTTAATGGGTCGATGGCAATCAAACTCATTTTGGTATCACAATAATTGACACTTTTAAACGTGTCTACAATTATACCAATCATCACTATCACTACATAGTATAAAACAAAGTCGCTTTCTCTGTCCCTATGTCCCTTTGTATGCTTAAATCTTTGAAACTACGCAACGGATTTTGATGCGGTTTTTTTAATAGATAGAGTGATTCAAGAGGAAGTTTTATATGTATAATAACATCCATTAAATAGTGGAGAAGTACTGTTATTTTTGAGTTTGAGTTTTTCTGTAGTGTATTCAGTATCAGCATTGCATCCGTGCGAAGCCGGGGCGGGTCGCTAGTATTATACATAGGAAAGATTTGATTGTTTGGATTGAATAGGCTCCTAAGCTACTGCTTGACCGATTTGAAAAATTCTTTCAATGTTGATAAGCTACACTATTCCCGGTCTGTTTTATCTGGGCACGGGAAGAAGTTCCCCGGAGCATGGTTGCATATAATTACAACGATCATACTTACATAATATTTCCATACAAAAGCTATCATATTTCTAATATTAGATAGACGTATCTACAGACTAAAATACAGTTCAAAGGTTCGTACGTAAGACGCCAACATATCAAGCTACTACAATCTCAAATTTCCATAATAGATATTCAACTTTGTCATTGAAGCATATGGTTCAAAGTTGATTGGGAAAATTTGGCAGTTTCGGGTTGCTTTTTGGAGACTGTACGGTAAAGCTAACTACTTAATAGCTAATAGTGCAATGCTCAATCACCTACCATTTGTGAAATTCCCACTCATTTGTTTTGACTTGTCTCCTACCGTAACAAATAAATTTCTTTTCCCAGTGCCAAAGGTGGAGATCGTAGACGAACGGGGCCGGCCACTACAAGACAAGTTCTATAAGGAGGGCTCCATCATAGAGCTCCGGTGTGTGGTCAGCGAAGTACCACAGCCCACCAGACAGGTCAACTGGAAACATGGGTCGAGATTGCTCAACTATGACACTAAAAGAGGAGGCGTCAGGTGAGCTCTATGCGTGTGTTTATAAGGTTCAATTTTGTTTGTATTTGTGTCAGTGTGCTGACGAAAAATTTGATTATAGAATTGGCACTTCTTAATTCTTGAAAATTGCTAGGTATTCATGGTTTCTATTTCAATACTAAAATACATAGATATGAATAGGATTCTAAGATCTGACATTTATCATCTAAAATAGAGATTCAGTATCAATTAATTTAATAATAACACCAATTTACTGCTCATTTGTCAAGTAGAGCTTATTAAGAAAGGGCCTATCATTATATCAATAATTTAAGTATTTCTTCTTAAGAAATATTACCATTGTATAAAGTCTTAATTCTAGTATTGACAACTGTATACCTCCTTTCATAAATACCTATTTAAATAAACCCTTTTCAAGAAAAGTAGGTCTATGACCTACCTTCTTGTCTGAAATTTTATAAGATATTCAAACATCTAGTATTTAGACCATCATCGCCCGAGCCTTATCCCAACTATTTTGGGGTCGGCTTCCAGTCTAACCGGATTTAGCTGAGTACCAGTGTTTTACAAGGAGCGACTGACTATCTGACCTCCTCAACCCAGTTACCCGGGTAACCCAATACCCTTTGTTTAGACTGGTGTCAGACTTATTGGGTTCTGACTACCCGTAACGATTGCCAAGGATGTTCAATAACCGCCGGGACCTACAGTTTCACATGCCATCCGAAACACAGTCATTGGTGTCCAAGATATACTTAGAAAGTACATACAAACTTAGAAAAGTTGCATTGGTACTTGCCTGACCTGGAATCGATCCCACGCCCTCATACTTGAGAGGTTGCCTCTTTAACCACTAGGCCTCCACGACATTTATCATTTAGACATCTAGTATTTAGACCATGATTGGTTCAAAACAGATAACTGTCTTAGTAATATTTGCAGCATCCGTGAAACTTGATGAAATACAATAATCTCCTAAAGGAATGTTAAGAGGAATTCCAGAAGATTATTAATTTAACATTATGGAATGTTCTCAGTTCACCGTTGATACTCAAAAGGTTGATTCTGAATCGACGAAGATGAATATTCGAAACGCTTATGGTTTTCAAATAGTTGAATTTTAAGCGGTTTTACGAAGGAATATTTATTGGACTGATAATTTTCTTGGGAGAGAACAAAATCTCTCTTCTCGTATAGATGATAATGGTTTATTTTTAGCAGTACTTAGGTCATAAATATTATTATATTTAGTAGTAGTTAAGCTTGTTGAAAAGGTATATAGGTATCCAAAGAGGTCTCTCATCTATAGAAAATTGTTGATAATGAAATTTCTATACAAAATAGTACATACGCCAGCACATCAATCTACTACAATCTGACAAATTTCCTTAATAGATTTTCAACTTTATTGCTGAAGCATATGGTGCAAAGTCGATTGGAAAATTTGATAGTTTCGGGTAGCCTGATGTGCTGGCGTCTGTAGTTTATAAAAAAACTCGATTCATAATTCGAATCTACACTAGTACTTCTCTTGCAAGATTGTTTGCGAGATGAACTAAATTGACTTCGATATTTTGACGGATAAAGTGTGAAATGCTTTAAGCAAACAATTTCTTTAGCTTTATAGGTATACCAGCAGGCTTAGCATGGCGATTCTATATCTATTCTGTCAAGAAAAGACAAAGCTTTTTCTGTCAATGTCAATATGTCTTCCGCCCGATCATGGCGCGTCCTGTCAACTCGCATGTAATCACCTGTAAACTTATGTCGATCGAAGGAAAGAAAAGTTTCTTCAAAAAATGTCAAAAGAAGTCTTACGTCAATCTGTCACTTTTCTGTCATTATGTCCATTTTCCGGTAAACAAAACTTGTTTCTACGGTTGCCATGCTGAGCCTGTGTAGTTTATCTAAAACAGGTTTTATGTACCTAGACATAAAATATACCAACAAAACAAACGATCCACGGAGATCAATAACATTATTCCTCAGTCTCCCAAAATTAATGGAGTGCAAAATTGGTGTATTTGTTCTTTAGCGAAACACTCCGTGATTTAGTAGGGTAATATTTAATTAGCTAGATACGGCTAAAGAAAGTCAGATAACATGAATTTACAAAGCAGACTTTGGGTTTCTAATTATAAAGCACATTGATTTAGTTGGAATGAAACTGCGTGTTTTGTTATTAATTAGATGAGCGTGGGCAGTATTAATAAATCCTCTTGGATATAATTAACAATACATTTTAATTGTAAAGTTTTCTTCACACCATACTTTAGCGATCCGTCGCCGCATCGACGCAAATACGGCGACTATTTTTAATTGCATTTTAAATTGAAGTTGTTTCGTTTTTTTTTTTAAGAAAGTGTCTCAAGTACAAAGTACTATGAGTGTTTAATAACTGCCTCGTTGGTCTAGTAGTCGCAGAACGCAACTATCGGGCCGAAATCGCTTTGTGGGTTTTAAGAAACTTTCATAAAGCAGCCTGGAGTCTGGAAGTTGGTGATTGATTCACCCGTGCATCGGAGAGCTCGTCAATGTCGGTCCTGCGCCTGATCTCTCTCTTAATATGTGGCATAGCCGACCCATCGGGCTATGAGAGTGAGGGAATAGAGAGTGCACCTGTGTATACGCAAATGCTAGTGCATTATAATATGTCCTGCACAGCTGTGTAATCTCTTCAAGAGAGAACAGCCGCCATGGTCGACTATTTATACAGTGTGTTCTATCTTTGTAAAACAAATGACCGATACTCATGACTACAAACAACTTTTCCGAAGAAACTTTTTTTGTTATTTTTTTATCATTAAAGCAAAATTCAAATTTCACTAATTACCAGTCACCCAATATACAAGTCCATCAGATGTCTAGTGAGGTATTTTTTTTCTTGTCCTTTATTTAGATTCCAAGCAATATGTTTAAGGCTTCCAATCCTCCTTGTCAGCTGCCATACTATCTTTTACTCCCTTCTTATTCATGTAATCTTTTAGACAGTCCATTCAGCATGTAGGTTCTGTAACAATAACAACATTAAAAGAGATGTATGGTCACCCTTGCTTACAATTAAAATAAACATAGTGTATAATGTATAAATAATAATGTATAAATAATATGCTGTCAATAGGCAATATTTAATAATATTTCACCATACTTTCTCAAGAGATGTTTTTCTTCACCTTTAATCATGCGTTGGTGTCTTAGATGTGTTCAGATTTTTTGAAATATTCGCAACTGCTGATATCATCTTCATCAGCCTTCTTATCGTCCCACTGCTGGGCAAAAGCTTTCTACTCCACCTCCCCACACAGAGAAGGATTAAACGTTAATGCATGTACTTATTTTCAAAGCTATAAAATGTTAATATATATTACAATACAAGTATTTAACATTAAAAAGAAATTAAAAGGCGTCGAAAAACTCCCTCTTACGAGAGGCTGGCAGCATTGTCACGTTGGATGGCGATGCTAATTCTTATTCGCTGTCAATATTGTATATTTGTTATCACGCAAATTAAATTCATTCGCACATGGTAGTATAGGAATAATTTCTCCAAATAAATGATTTATTATTATTTTAACCTTTCAATCAGTGCATTGACCATTTCAGTGATTTAATGAAGCCGCAATTTGGTACATAATCAGCTTGGTGATTAATATTTCATTAAATATCGATACCCATGACTTAGTTTGATTACTGTGTTGGTTTCCGCTAATAAATGCAATATTCTAATATATGTGTTACTGTACATACACATTATTTTTTTCTTTTTATAATATCGGGACACCTTTTTCACTTACGGTTGGTTAGTCCCATGATAAGCTATTGACTAGCTTGTGTTATGGGTGCCAACACAACTGATAAACTTAACACATATTATATATTTATAAATACATATTATAACACCCAGACTACAACCAACAAGCATGCTCATCACACAAATGTCAACTGTAAAGAGAATCGAACCCGGGACCCTTAGCTCGGCAGTCCGGCGTGGTATCCATTGCCCCATCGGACTCGTCACATCAGCTGAAACAATATAGATAAAACTTAGAGAAGAGATAGACGGTAATATAGAGACAACTATCGACCCCTGAAAACCTTTGAAAAGATTTGAATTTTCATAACTAATAGTCACAATGAATTGTATCCAAAACTTTAACAATATTATAAGCGGAAAGGTTTACATACATAATTAATCAAGCGTTTCCCAAACACATTATAAGAAGGGATTATGTATGAAACCACCTTAAGGGCTGTTAACGACTTGAATATGTTTTGTGGGACCCGTAGGAAGTTCTAACGTGTGGGAACAATGGATTTATAAACTAGTTATATTGTTCACACCCCCTGCCCCGTTGGTCTAGTGGTCGCAAGGCGCGACTGCTGTGCACGGGGTCTCGGGTTCGAATCCCGGGTCGGGCCGAAATCGCTTTGTGGGTTTTGAGAAACTTTCACACAGCAGCCTGGAGTCTGGAAGTTGGTGATTGATTCACCCGTGCATCGGAGAGCACGTAAATGTCGGTCCTGCGCCTGATCTCTCTCCGGTCGTGTCGGATTGCCGTCCCATCGGATTATGAGAGTGAGGGAATAGAGAGTGCACCTGTATACGCGCGAATGCTTGTGCACTATAATATGTCCTGCGCAGGTGGCTGATCTCCATAAATGAGAACGGTCGCCGTAGCCGACAATCGGCCTGGATGCCATCATATTGTTCACGCCATATTTTCCTCCTCATAATACGATGTTTTAAGGTAATTTGAAAATAATTCTTGTTTATTTTTAGGTTACTGACATATGTATGTAGATGTTATGACAGAGCATAGTAAAATTCGTTCTTAAAAGTATTCTACATAATTATTAAAATTTCTTCATGTCATTAACTTACCACGTTAGCCAGTAAGTCTGACGCCAGTCTAACCAAGGGGTATTGGGTTGCCCGGGTAACTGGGTTGAGGAGGTCAGATAGGCAGTCGCTTCTTGTAAAACATTGGTACTCAGCTGAGTCCGGTTAGACTGGAAGCCGACCCCAACATAGTTGGGAAAAGGCTCGGGAGATGATGATTAACTTTCCACCTTATGATAAAAAATAATGTATTTAGATATTTAACAGCATTAACAAGAAATCAAAGGGAAATAAAATAAAACAGTCAAAACTACACGAAAATAAAAACAATTGAAAGTTTATTAAAAAAAAATCTTTCGAAATTCACCCCCAAGTGGGAGGGATCATTTGGTGTCTTCCTATAGAAAAAAAGGCCCTGCGCATATTAACGACGCTGCATGGCTTCTTAGACAAAAAAAGTACAACTTAAAGCTATGGAAATAAAATTTCAATGTAAACAGTCGTAAGTATAAACCACCTCTTCGCCGCTAAACAAACGAGGCATAACACTCCAAAACCAAATAACCCTTCTTTAATAAATAATTTCCACCCTCAATAATCATCTTAAAATCCCTTTTCACCGTGAAACACGACTTAATCCAACCACACCCTTACATCCCAAAATAACATATAAAATAATGAAAACAACGATTTATCTTCAGGAGATACCCTTTCTGCTTATATCGGGCTTAATTAAAATGTTAAGTCAAGCAAGGGGATTAGCGTAGTTCTATAACAAAAGCGAAGTTTAAGTGGAATACTTAAACTGTCTATTTTGTGCAGGAACCTAACATTGGTACGAAGAAAAGTATTTTTAGGGTTGCACACCATTTAAGAGATGTGAAAAGATATATGGGTATTTTTGAGTTCGTGTCTTGAATTAACAGACAGACATGTGTTGCTGGGGATTATGTTGCGCCACTTCTTCTTCCTAGCGAGAACACATTATAAGAATGTATCTTGATTTAAACTTTCATGGTCACTAAAATTTGAATTCCTTATTACGAGATTGCGACCTTTTATTGAGTGCCCGATATTTCGGCACTGTTACAAGCGCCATGATCACGGAGTAACTAAATAATCTCGTAATAAATGACACATTAAAAGTGGTGCAGGTTGGGCATTTTGGGGAGCTGTCTTTAGTTTTGACGTTCGAAACATGCTGATTTATCAGCCTTATTTTAATTAACAAGTTTGAGTTTGAAAGGAATATGAAAGACCGACTTTGAAAGAAGAGGCCCCTAATGGAATGGGTCTTCACAGCACGGCAAGTTCAGCTTTTGCTATAAGCCAAATATAGACACCTTCGTAACAATAGTTTCCCAGCTGTTGTTTGGAAATTAAGGATTTTGTGGAACTAAATGAATTTTAATGGGCTGTCCGTCGCAGGACTGAAATAAATTCGTCGATCCACGGATTGGACAGTATTGGTCTTAATAATGTCACTTCTACCGAAACTATTCCTGTTTTCAATCAAATTCTATTTCGATGAATTTATGAATATTCTATCATGGAACTAGGTATTAGTTTTCCAAACATAGCCCTAGCAATATTTTTAGATTAAACACTCGAAAAAAAAACTATCAATCTCTTTAGATTGATGGATTTTTAAAGCTATAAAATGGTGAATGAAATTGTGGTTATTTAAATTGGAGTGACCTAAGAGAAGTACTTTCTAAGTTTATCTTGGACACCAATGACTGATTAAAGGTGAAGGAAAACATCTTTAGGAAACATGGATTATAAATTGCGAAATCACCAACCCGCATTGAGCAAGCGTGGTGATTAACGCTCAATCCTTCTCCGTGTGAGAGGAGGCCTGTGCCCAGCAGTGGGACGATAGAAGTGCTGCTGATGATGATGATGACCTAAGAGCTTCATACTAAATTCAGACGCACGGGAATATTAATACAATTTTTTATATTTTTTTGACAGATGTACATATAAGCAAGCATACAAGCAAAGCCATTTTTCTATATTAGATTGTGTCTAAAGGAATATTATTTTCACACATATTTACAAATAAAAAAAGAGAATTAGAAGGCGTCTAAGACTTCGTCCCCATCGCTGTCTTCTGGGAGCATGCCTAAGAGGCTAGCAGGATTACCATTAATTAATTCTATTGAAATTTGAATCAGTTTCAACATGAGTGTATCCGTGGCATTTAGGACGGACTGGTAGAACACTGAATACGTACATTTCAGTCCAACAGCAAGTTGTAACATTTCCAAAAAAGTTTAACGATTGCATAAGTTAGGATTTAAAAAAGGACTCCGTAAAACGAATCGGAAACTGGACTCTATTCCCAAAGTAGGTCAGGAGTCTTTCCAATCAGGTAGATTGACGCAGCGTCTGACTGAACTAGACCAAGTTCTCGTTTAATCAAATATCGACTGTGTCTGGATGTAATTGTTTCTAACGTCCCTAGAATGGAGATGTCAGGTTTAATTGTTGGAGTACTGGCTTTTTGAGACTGTACCCATTTTGGGAGACATAAAAAAATTTTTCGCTGTTAATGAACAAGGTCTTGTCGCTGTTATAAACCAAACTTTTTTGCAGCTCCCTTACAGCAGTCATTTTTGATACTAATAGGTACAGACGACGCCAGCACATTAAGCTATTACAATCCATCAAATATCCTTAATAGATTTTTAGCTTTATCGCTGAAGCATAATGGTTTAAAGTTGATTGGATTTTTTTTAAATATTTTTAACTGTCAGTTTCGGGTAGCTTGATGTGCTGGCGTCCGTTCTACTTGGGCACAGTGCTTCAAACTGTAATCTTAATCTAGCGAAATTCTAATAAAAAATATCTAGACTAGGCTTGACGAACAGAAAACAGTAATTAGTTTAGCCTGAAGTATTGGACAAATAATTTTCTTTTCTCCCATAAACTTTGTTGTTTGTATTACGTTATTCTTCTCTCATTGTGTTACGTCACTTTTAGGCACCAATTTTACTTAAACGTAACGTCAATCGCCCCACTCCCATCTTTAATGCGCTATATATATCTTAGTATTTTTATTATATTTTGTTAAAACAAAAAATACGTGTCCAATATAATTTGCTAATCTAAAAGGAGGAATAATTAGAATCACTACTTTTAGGCATGTCGTCACGTCTATTATTGTATTTAGCTGGTCTAATAATATTATATTACTCAGGAAATAAAGGCTAATTTGTATTTCATTGTCCGCAGTGTGAAGACAGAGGCGACATCCAACGGTGCTCTCTCTCGCTTGTACATAGCGAACGCCAATAGAAACGACTCGGGGAACTACACCTGTTCATTAGCGGACGTTGCGACGTCTGCCGTATCAGTTCACGTGTTAAGAGGTATGGATCTATTACTTCGTCTTTTGTTTTCTTCTTCGATGTTCCATAGCCAGTACATGTTATTATAATTTATATATGTGCATGGACCTACTGTGACCCAAAGGCTGGCTTTTATTTCGGTCAACGGATAAGCATTGCCATACAACGTGGCAATGCCGCCAGCCTATTGGGTACACTCCCAGTGATCAGCGATGAGGAGGAATTTTTTGACGCCATTTTTTAATTATATATATATTTTTTTAATGTAAATATTTAAATGAAGTTTTGTAAATAAATTGGACCTACCCATTTTAGTTTAAACATTACTACAGTACCCCTCTGTGTTGTACACTTACTGCTTCTTCACTAGTTTTTTTTCTCATAAACGCCTGTTTGAGGAAGGGGACATTTTGCGAAAGGGACATTTTGTGACCTCAGGCTTAGCATGGCGATTTTATTCTGTCAAGATAATATATTCTGTCAAAAGAGACAAAACTCTTTCTGTCAATGTCAACATGTCTTCTGCCCGAGCATGGCGCCACCTGTCAACTCGCGTATAATCACTTGTAGCCTTATGTCAATCGAAGAAAAGAAAAATTTCTTCAAAACATTTCAAAAGAAATCTTATGTCAATCTGTCACTTTTCTGTCATTGTGTCCAATCTGCGGTAAACAAAACTTGTTTCTACGGTTGCCATGCTAAACCTGCAGTAGTCACTTTGCGAAGTGGACATTTTGTGACTAAGCCATTTAAAGGAGCAAATTATCACTCAATATTATGTGGGCCATATTCAATTATATTAGACAGAACAAAAGAAAACAAAAAATTCGGATGGCATGCTAGGTTTGTGGGTCCCGGCTGATATTTAATCATCTTGGCAGTCGTTACCATACTCAAAAGCCAGAAGGTCTGACAACCAATCTTAATAAGGGGTATCGGGTTGCCCAGGTAACCGAGTTGAGGATATCAGATAGGCAGTCGCTCTATGTGAAGCACTGGTACTCAGCTGCATTCGGTTAGACTGGAAGCCAATTCAAACATAATTGGGAAAATGAAATTCTAACATAATCTATTTTAACTCAGTTTTCAACGAAGGTGAGATTTGTAAACGTCTATTATTCTAATTTAACTTGCACTGAGAATCGAGGTGTTGATGAAGTTTGCTTCTATACAAATGCACTCTAGCATAGTAGATAATTAGTGTTTTGTGTGGGTGTATTCCAACTAAAGCTATGCTTATAATTAGTTCTGTAAATTATTCATAGCTAGCGTAAATGTGTAGAGGTGGAGATATCTTTCAGAATGATGACGTATATATAGGTATAGAAAGTACGAGTAGATATAAAAAACATGCTGTATTGGTATATTAGGTATTGTGAAGTCAGCCATCCATTGATGGCTAATTTAAACAAATGAAATTCCTTCAGGCAATTTCGGATAATAACGCGCACAGATTGAAACGACCTATTTAAATAGGTACTCAAAATTACTGTTTTACATTTCAAACCCACTCGAAAAAATATTGTACAATCGCGATCAAAATTAAATCGAACCAATTTATTTATTTTGAATTTCGAAAGCCGAACGACTAAACGAACCGACTGGTTGTCGAATCTAATCTATCGAATTACTGAATCGATTTAATCGAGTTGTCCGCGCTGGAAAAAATCTTCGAAGATGAATCGGCGCTTTTATATTCGAAATACGCCTTGGAAATTACAAGAATTGACAAAAATAATGTTCAATTTGAACTTCGTGTTATGTGAAATGTGTCATACAAGTATAAGGGCCTGTTTCACAATGTCCGAATAGTCACTACATCATCTCCCGAGCCTTTTCCCAATTATGTTGGAGTCGGCTTCCAATCTAACCGGATTTAGCTGAGTACCAGTGTTTTACAAGGAGCGACTGCCTATCTGACCTCCTCCACCCAGTTACCCGGGCAACCCAATACCCCTTGGTTAGACTGGCGTCAGACTTACTGGCTTCTGATTACCCGTAACGACTGCCAAGGATGTTCAATAGTCACTACCTACCGAATAAATTCACAAATGGAACAGAATTTGATGAAATTATCTACCAAATAAACTAACTGGAACTTATTCGTAGGTGGTGAAACAGGCCCTTAGGTATTAATATATAGTCGTTTGTAAACGTGTTTTTGATTGCGTCAATATTTTGACTAGACTCGAATGTCTGGAAAGTTCTAATACGTAATATAGAGTAATAGTACCTACACACATATAAAGTAAATATGACCTATGAAATTGTTAACGGTTATACAAGAAAATATAACAAAAGAACAAAGAAAGATTATAGCAAAAGAATTCGTGTGAAATAAATGTTTTATAAAAAATATTTTCCTCGTAATAATAATAATAATGGTGTCAAGGTCGATTTTAGTCCAAGGCGGCTGTTCTCTCTCCTTAAATCGTCTATCTGTGCAGGATATATTACAGTTCACAAGCATATGCAGACACAGGTGCACTCTCTATTCTTTCACTCTCATAGCCCGATAGACCGACAATCAAATACGACCAGAGATTGGGCGTAGGACTTATATGTTACGTGCTCTCCGATGCACGGATTTATCAATCACTAACTTCCAGACTATGAGCGGTTTTTCTTTTAATGATTCTAAAGTTTAATACTAGCTCTCACATTTGCTACGCCTGAAAAAGGCTGTCAGGTTGTTATTTCATTAAGATCTGTATGACCTTAACATGCAAATTAAGATTTTGAGTTTGAGTTTATTACCCGCAATATAATTTCGGCCGAACCCGGGAATTGAACCCGAGATCCAAACATCACTACTACACCAGCTAGGCAGTCGTTTCCTCGTACAGTTTTAACTAATAAAGATACAACTACACTAACAGCAAATATAGTATCTCATCACCCGAGCTCAAAATTTTCAGTTTCCCGGCCACTGTATTCTACTAAATGTGTAACAAAAATGCTAGCAATTTTTACGGCGGCGTCTATTTCTCGTTGCAACTGGATTCTCTTTTGCGGTAGTTTATTTAGCTTGTGGCTAACTACGGGTCGATCGATCATAAGGTTAAGCAATGCTGGGCGCGGTCGCTCCGTGGATGGGTGACCGTCTTTTTATGATGAGTTTCACCGTGTTTCCAAAAGCACGTTTTGTTAGTCTGGCTATTATTTGAACAACTTTGGCAGTCTTATCCACAACGAGTGTTAGAAGACAGAAAGTCTGACAACCAGTCTTACCAAGGGGTATCGGGTTGTCGGGTAACTGAGTTGGCAAAGTCAGCTGGGCACTCATTTCATGTACTACTTTACTAAATACTATTACTCAAATAAATCTGTTTAGACTGTAAGCCCCAGTAAAGTAGGGAAGAGCTAGGCAGAATAACTAGTTACTTTGAAAGCAGATTTAAATTTAGGTGATAAAATCGTTAGTTTTGTAAAAAGTGCAGTTATTATAGAAATAATTATTTAACGACATGAAACCTTATTAAAAGTTATGTAACCGTTTCGAAGATTACTTGAAAAAAATATACACATACAATCTAGTTTTAATAACTGTTTTTTTCATCATCAACCTCCTGCCCCTATCCTAAATTTTATTTGGGGTTAGCGCAGCATGTTTTTGTCTTCCACGCTCTTCTATCTGCCGTCGTCTCACAAGTTACATTCTTTCTAGCCATATCAACTTTCACAGAATCCATCCATCGTTTCTTTGTTCGTCTCTTTCCTCCATATCCATCCACATTCATGTTCAAAACAGCAGATATACATACATTATTATTGTTTTATTGAAAAGTTTGTTATTATTATTGTCGACGGTTAATTTTGTTCGAGAACCGCTTTCATAAATATTTCATTTCAAAGGATGAGCCGTTCCGATAGCATTTGAGTTTAGAATTATCTACCCGGACAGAAATACGTATCGCTTTAACAGATCAAGTGGAAATGTCCAGTTTAAAAGCAACAGGACGACATGATCAAAGGATTTTAAAAGTAGAAGATTGTTTTTTTTTATTTATATCATTAGACATAAAAATGTAATAGACATAAATTATTTTGTAATATTTCCACCTTTCAGAAACGGTCATGTTAGGCCCCAAGTAAGCTATTGATTAGCTTGTGTTATGGGTGCTAACACAAGTAATAAATTACATATAAATATACATATACATACATTTAAAATTTGGCTGTCATTGAACATCCTTGGCAGTCGTTACGGGTAGTCAGAAGCCAGTAAGTCTGATGCCAGTCTAACCAAGGGGTATTGGATTGCCCAGGTAACTGGGTTGAGGAGGTCAGATAGGCAGTCGCTCCTTGTAAAACACTCGTACTCAGCCGAAACCGGTTATACTGGAAGCCGACCCCAACATAGTTGGGAAAAGGCTCGAGAGATGAATGTACATATGATAATCACTAGATTATTTTCTACTAGCTTCCGCCAGCGGTTTCACCCGCTTTCTGAGGGAAGTACTTTCCATACCCGGATAAAAAGTAGCCTATATGTTATTCTGATGTATAAGCTATATTGTGGTAAAGTTTCAATCAAATCCATTCAGTAGTTTTAACGTGAAAGAGTAACAAACATCCATACATCCATACTTACAAACTTTCGCCTTTATAATAGTATTAGGATTAGGATTTTTCCCTTGGGAACATTTAAAATGACCCTGTCCGCTGTGAGGGAATGTCTTGTTTACAAAAGAAGAGTATAATATAAGTACGTTTATCAGTTGTCTAGGATCCATAGTACAAGCTCTGCTTAGTTTGGGACTAGATGACATTGTGTGAATGTGTGAGGAATATTATATTATTTATCAAAATTATAATTTTCATGTAAAATTAATTTGTTCTTTCTTTCTTTCGCAGGCGAAAACCCGCTAGCGATGCAAAGAGGCGGCGCTGCGGGCTGTTCCGATTCATTGCTGGCTCTACTCGCTGCCTTCATTAGCTGACATACAGCTAGCGCGTTATGGACGCGCTACATTGCGTAATCTACGTATAGTCACAATTACTATGTTCGTAAACGCTAGACTAATCTTTCCCAGTCGTTATTCCACGCGGATGTACATATTTTGAACTCTAATTTCATTGCAATAAAAATCAATTTTGGGTTGCTTTATTTAATTTTTATCTTCTCCTTCGTAAATTAAGAAGATAAAATAGCAGAATCTATGTACTTGTTTTCATGTTAGTCTCCTCGAAGGGACTTAACAAGCGGACAGAATTGAGGTCAAACGAATACCATTTTCGCGCACTTTCTTAGACTTTTCCATTTCCTTGGAAGGATTATACGACGCCAGGTTAATTTGGAAGATATATTTGAAATGAATCTGAGAATTTATTTCTTCTATTAGGTAAGGCGGATTGCACCGTTTAAATGCAAGTTTAACATTGAGTTCTACAAAATGACCTATTAAAATCTAAACTTTGATTACTAGAACGTAGTTCTGTTCAACATTGAGAAAAGCATAAATTAATCTCTTTCAATATAAAAACACTGACTGGGTTTAGTTATAATTTATGCGGTTTAACCGACCCTGAATGACAAAGAGGTCATGGAACTAAGAATCACTTCAGCGCAAGAATCGAAGCATGACCGTTGACAACTTATAACTCCGGAGTCATAAAAAAGTACTCGAACGCCTGTCGTCACAGATTCCAGATTCATACATTTTATGACTGGAAACGGTAACTGGAGAATCTTTATGGCCGTTTTATGGGCCATCGGTCGCACGCACGCACCCATGCATGACATATTAAAGATTTCCACACGTTTTCTACCCGCAAGTTTCATCAAAGTAATGACTTGTCAAATTTTATTTATCGCCCATAAAACAGAGGTTGTCTAAACCCGATTTGTTGATCGGCGGTTTAATGTGTTTTCAGACTTTAAATATGAATTTTTTTTGAATATTTTTACTCTATTTTTTTTTGTGAAAATTCAAAAATCGATCGTTTTAAAGTGTTTGAAAGGCAAACGAAAGTTAAGTTTGAATTTTTGAAGTTTTAGAATTCAATTCAAGAAATTTTTGTTCGGAAATAGTTTTTGGTAACGCATTTGAAATACGAAATGGTCAATTTTTTTAAAGCAATATTTTATTTGGCATTTAATTTTATAGCAATTTTTAATGCTGTTTTTTTTTACTAAGCGTTTGGATTCTGAATAACATATTGGTTGTATTTGACCCCACTTCTGTTTTAACAGCACATAAAAATACCAGATACTTCAGCAACCATAAAAATATTTTCCTCAAAGCAGCCGTTTCCTCCCTAAAATTGTTTCGAAACAATTTAAAAGTACCGCAATTTGTAACCATTAATTCGCATTTAAGTCAAAGTTCAAACAACTGTTTTTTATGCAAAAATAAATATCGGGTAAGTCATTAAAAGTACATCCGCGGTCAATACCGACTACGTTCTCTTAAAGTATTAAAATTCTAAATGATAAAATGTTATTTTAAACTCTATTTCGTAGTTAGCTAAGTTGACTGTCGGTTGTGTCGGTTTTCTTTCGGCTAACACTTTAAGTTTTCAAAGAAAACTATAAATAAAAGCGTGTTGAAGTTTGTTTTTAAATGTCAGCTGTCAAATCATATTGTCAGTTTTTGTTATACCTAGTCGTAATTTTATATGCCCTGTGTTTTTATTGTAGTTTTTATTTAAGTACCCTTCACAAGTGTACTAGAGCCTCGAATAACTTTCAAGAAAATCTAATTTATACGAAACATGAAACTTGCCGAATAAAAATAGCTTTTACCTCCTTCAAGCCTGATTAAGATTTAATAGGGCCTCACAGTCTTAAAGGGCTTCGAGGAATCTCAAATTTTGGCAGACAAAATGTTAAGATACGAGTATAGACGCCAGCACATCAGGCTACACAAAACTGTCAAATTTCCCCATTCAACTATGAAACATAATGCTTAAGTGATAAAGTTGAAAATGTATTAATAAAATTTGAAAGATTGTAGTAGCCTGATGTGCTGGCGTCTGTACATTATTATTTTTTGACGTTTCATGCTATCACACACAGGATATTAAAATTTAAATGATAAATTAATTTGTTTGATAAGGCCCCTCGCACACGGCGAAGTTGTCATGTGTAGGCATCGATACTGACGCGAAGCTGTCGCTAGCTGTGTGCCCTTGCCTCCGCCTCAGTTGCGATGCAAAAGCGATTTGGTCGCGATGTAAACGCGATACGGTTGCACTTATGATCAGTTTCCACTCACGTGCCGCGCCACATTCCCTTTTCCTCTATTCTTTCTTCGATGTTGACCAACGCTGTCGCGCGTTTGTATAGATACAATCGCGACGTAGTAGCACGATAGTAGCGCGTTGCAAATGCGACTAACACGCGTGAGAAGCGATGCTGTCGCGTATGTAAAACGGCACCGTGGGCGAGGGGCCTTAAACAAAATATTATAATAATGTTTGTGCACAACTGTACCGTAGTGGATTGTAAAATTAAACAAGTCAATACGTCCACATTGCGTATGTTATGGCGCAAACATATTTATGTTACATTATGTAACAGCTGACCACACAGGAATTGTGTGTATCCAATTTTAATGGTTTAAACCACAGATTACATGATAATTACGTTCTATTTTAATAAAAAGTCAACAATTCCCAAAAAAATAACCATAATTGTATAGACGCCAGCACATCAAGCTACCCAAAACTGTAATTTTTTTCCAATCAACTTTGAACCATATGCTTTAGCGAAATTTGACAGATTGTAGTAGTTTGTTTTGCTGGCGTCCGTACACAATAACTCTTTTAAAAACCAATTGATCATGACTTTGAAATATCAAATATACAAAAAAAAATCTTTATCTATCTATGATTGACAGCGTTTCCAAAGTAGCGGAGTTTGTGACAAATACTGAGCGGCAAAAAATCTGCCGCGCAGATTATACGTCATCTTTCGTAACGATAGTTGTTAACTATTTGCTGTCGTAAGTTTACGCTCGTATGAACTGCTTGGAAAATTTAAACCGAAAATCCGCTGGATTCAAAGCACTTTAAGATTGTAGTTGAACTTTGTCAAATACCTGGAATCCTAGGCTTTTACAAGACATTGCAAAATAACAATTTCAGCACATCAAATTGAACCTTATTTTAGCAACTATAAAGTTTATTTCCACTTGATTGCAATTTAATAATGAAAATTATTAATGGAAGTCCACTTTGCGAGTTCCCGTATAAAATTATTAGAATATTTTTTGTCGTGAGCTCTGAGTAATTTATCTCGCCGATTATATTTTGATAAATTGAGCCTAGACTTGCTTGATCGATGTTCAGGCGAAGTTTCGAGTTCATCTGTAATAATTCACGGTATTTTTTTATCAGTCACTTTAGTCTTATTTTATCACTGTAATAGAGTCTTCATTCTAACATGTACAGGGTGTAAGGGACAGCCCTTCACCGACTGATGTGACAAAGTCACTGCACCCTGCATTCAGCTACTTATTTTGAATCATATTATTCACTGGATTATTCAGTATTTCTTTCTTTCTTTCAATGTAAAATTACATTCTTTGTACGCAGAACTTCATTTTTTTAATAATACCGCTAAAATCAAAAAACCTGCAATGGATTTTGAAATAATCACGATCGACGCTTGAAATCAGCAATAAAAATTTTGTGAGGTTTTAAAACAAATCAGTGATATTAGATTTCCATAAAGTTCTTGAAACAATTTCATGAACCAGTCTTCTTAGTACAGTATACTGAACTCACCCTATTAGTCTGTGGAGGGCTGATCCTTACACACAGTATATATTGCTTGTTTAGTGTCATTAACGATTTGGGCCTTAAAACAATAGTATTATATTTGCCTAAAATATTACAACCGTGCCGGGAATCGCAGTCCGGCGTGGACACCATTGCGCCAACGAGGTCGTCAAAAAAAATCGGAAACAAAGTATTACTAAGAATCATGTTAACAAAAACAGCTCATTATCGACAAAAGAGATTGATTGTACCTTTATAATACCTTCGTGGGCACGTCTATCATTTGTGCGGCTCTGTTTTGTGTGAAGACAGTGTAATTTCACTGGCCCTCACAATGCCACTCATTAGCTTAATCGTCAACGTGATGTTATATATTTGGTTTTTACTGTATTTTTATTACCACGCCCACTATCACCTTCTATATACTTGAAGATATACAGAGAGAGAGGCTAAGGTGTAATATTGTATTGAAGAAACCCTATTCAGTATCCATGGTCAAATATTTTTACTTGTAATAATGATTTCTATAGGTAGTTTTTGGAATACAAGCATTCAAAGGTCTCTGCTATACGCTGTTCTTATAAAAAAAGTGGACAAAAGCACGTTATCTAGTGAATGACAGTAAGTATAGAGTAAATTTCTTTTTCCGATTTCCGAATCGGGCCAAAATTACTCTGAGAGTTTAAAGAAACTCTCCCAAAAATCAGTCTAGAATCTGAAAGATGATTGATACACCCGTGCATCAGAGACGTAAACGTCGATCCTGCACCTGATTTCTCTCCGGTCGAGTCGGATTGCCATCGGGCTAGGAGAGTGAGGGAATAGAGAGAGCACCTGTGTCCGCGCAAATATTTGACTGGGCTGATCTCCTTAATAGAGAACAGCCACCAAGGCCGAAAACCAGTCTAGACAATAATAATATTATTCCATGTAACAAGTAATATATTTCTTAGGCATAAGGCGTTTCACAAAAGGTGGATTTATTACTTATCAAAAGTTTGTATCACTCTCTCCTACACTTTGTGGAAAACAAGCTTGATATCACGTAAAATATTAACTCTTTGAAGTGTTAATCTACATAATTATCGTATTATACTAGTTCTCGCTAGCGGTGGCGTCCACGGCCTATGAACAGGCTTCGCGCATTCAAATAAAATGTAGCTTATAGCCTTCTTCAATAATGGGGTACGTTCAGCAGGCTTAGCAAGGCAACCGAAGAAACAAGTTTTGTCTACCGGAGAATGGACGTAATCACAGAAAAGTGACAGATGGACATAAGATTTATTTTGAAAAAGTTTTCTTTTCTTCGATCGACATAACTTTACAAGTGATTATATAATATGCGAGTTGACAGGTCGCGCCATGCTCGGGCAGAAGACATGTTGACATTGACAGAAAGAGCTTTGTCTCTTCTTAATAGAATAGATATAGAATCGCCATGCTAAGCCTGCTGGAGGTCCCTGTGTGCCAGGGCCAGGGTAACTTTAGCGAACAAGCCGCAGCCCAGGCAGACTCTGCCCCTAAGAAATAATGGGGTACCTAAAAATGATATCATTTTTCAATTCGATCTCCAGTTGTTCCTGAGATTGGTTCGTTCAAGAAAACAACAAAAAAAAACTTGTGTTTATAGCTTATATTGTAGCTTACAGCTTTCGTTGATAATGGGCTATCTAGCAATGACATAATTTTCTATTCAGTCCAGTAGTTTCTAAAATTGGGACGTTTAAGAAAACGACAATAAAACTTGTGGTTAGAGCTTAAAGCCTTCCTCAATGATGGGGTATCTAACACTGGCATTATTTTGCAATTCGGTTCCTCAGATTGAAACAAACTCTTTAGCTTTAAATATACAACGTGTAAAGTTAAATGCGCAAAACCTCAGACACTCGAACTGATTTTTAATGTAATTGACCTATTCCAGAGAAAAAAATATTGTTCACTTTAACTAATTAAGGGTATTGCATGGAAGATTCGTATTGGCATTGAAATAAGAGCTATTATTGTCCCGCGGATGGGAAAAATTAAATTGGTTAACAACAATTTGTGTTTGTTTACTTACCTATTTTATTGGGTTTGAGCAGCTAATTGCTTGACCTACAAGTTAATAGACAGGACAACGTTTTAAGTGAAGATTTTTTTTTTAATGTGACCTATATTAAAAAATTTATTTAATTGATACTGTTCGTTGTTCTGCCAAACTATTTTCAGGTTTTGCGCATTTAACGTTACACGTTATATAAAGTCTAGTTAATGTAGGAGCGAAAAGCTTTTGAATTTTCTCAAATTCACCGCGTACACAATGCGACTCAAACAAATAAATTGATGTCCATTTAAATTAATTCAAATTGGATTTAATTCGGTTACAAGAACAACCGAAATAATTTAAAACGAAACCAATTGACAGGGACATGAGTATTCAAAATTTACGGACCGCAAAATTATTGACAACACGACCACATAACGTGAGGGATACTAAATGTGTGTATTCACCTTTATATATTATATAACTAGCGACCCGCCCCGGCTTCGCACGGGTGCAATGCCGATACTAACAGTACTTTTCCACTATTTAATGGATGTTATTATACATATAAACCTTCCTCTTGAATCGCTTTATCTATTAAAAAAAACCGCATCAAAATCCGTTTCGTAGTTTCAAAGATTTAAGCATACGAAGGGACATAGGGACAGAGAAAGCGACTTTGTTTTATACTATGTAGTGATGATATGTAGTGATAACTAGTTGTTGCCCGCGACGTTGTCCGCGTGGGCATTAGGTGATTTTTACCGACCGACCTTTTAGTTATATTTTAGTATAGTCCCTGGAAACTTCTTCCCATACCCGAATAAAACATAGCCTATATTCACCGAAGATAGTGTAGCTTCCCAACAGTGAAAGAAATTTTCAAATCGATCTATTAGTGTCGGAGCCTACTCAATTCAAACAAACAATCAAACCTTTCTCCTATATAAAACTAAGGGCCAGTTTCGCCGGTTACGGATAACTTCCAGATAGTTTATCTGGCGGATAATTTCATACAAAATCTGTTCCATTATAATTTTTTTCTGGTAGGTAGTGGCTATCCGTAAAACTGGCCCTAAGTATGGATTACCCGTTTTTTTTTTGTTACGACTTCTTGCAATTCAGCCTAGGAGGCCGTGTACTGCTTAACCGGGCTTTCCTGTGGGTACCTAAATAGTATTAGGCCTCCAGCCAGGGGGGGATTACCGGGATAAAATAAGGCTATATATACATTACTCCACATGTTGATTTTCCACATTAAATATTCCTGGTGCTTATTACCAAAACATATTAGATTGAATTTACATAATTTTTGCCCACAAACGATGTTTTGGTTATAAATCGCTTAATTAAAATTTAATATGAATTTTAAAGCTTTTTATCAACGTTATTACAACGCGTGGCTGGTGTAATAAAGTTTGTACACAGATTAATTATTAACTATTCATTTTTTATTTATGTTAGTATAAATAAAAATTATGAAATACACAAATTATCTAATACACATGGACAACAAAATCAGATGACTTCTGTGATAGATAATATTACCTACATTTAACGAACAGAAAAATAAAAAGGAGTTTGTTTGACATGCTGACACAAAAAGTATCGTCTATGATCGAGGGTGACCTGTTATTAGACACGAAAAGGTTGGTTGACAAGAAAACGGAGACAGGGAATAATCAAACAAAAGAATTGTAGCTACAAACATTTGTAATAAGCAGTTATCGTTTCTTGACATGCAAGACAAAAAAAAAATGTATTGATTTTTTTATTCTGTACAACAGAACCGCTTGACAAGAAAACTCGAGTTTCCGTTTATATGATGAGATCGATCATCGGCTGTTCTCTCTATGGAGATCAGCCAGCTATGCAGGACATAGGTAATCTGGCGCAAAATCGTTTATGTAGACACATATATGTACACTCACCTAGGCTGATGGGTCGGCAATCTGAAACACGGGCAGAGATAGATCAGGCGCGGGAGCGACCGTGCTCTCCGATGCACGCTTGTATCAATCACCTAATTTCAGAACTGGGCTGCTTTTGTGAAGATTCTTAAAACTCACAAAGCAATTTCGGGTCATCCCCCCAAAACTAATGCTTACTTTTTCTATGCTTCCATGTTTAAATTTCGATCTACGGTTCGGCCAGCCACAACATCTATATTTAATTTGTAATTAAAAAAGGTTTTTTCTGAAACAAAGGAAAAACAGTCGCCTAGTTTAACCAAAAACGTTATTCATATTTCGTTGAACAAATTTTATCAATATCGATAATTACGTGCCTGGAATCGAATAGAATTTTGATCGAGTTCGTAGCAGATAAATTGGCGAATTTTACGATTGTTTCACGGGTTCGCAAATTATTGGACACCGGCCTCCGATATTTTGTAAAGGTATACAATATCAGTATCTATATTTTGTTTTAGTTTGAGACAAAACCACAGACAAAACTATACTTTTAATATTCGAAATTCGAATTTGAATTCCGAGTCTCTTTTAGTATTAAAGTCCTTTTTTTCTTTTCTTTTTAAATGCAATTGTATTTTAAATCAACCATGTTCTAATGCTAGTTATAATTACACCTTTTTATACTGATTCGAAATTAGAATTAAGTTTTAAAACTGATTTTAAATTGGTTTTGTAAAGTATTGAATATTGTTAACAGCTGTTATTATTCAGGCAAGTTTCTAAATGACTCGTATAAATTATATTAGGTACTTTAAATTGAGTTATAAGGTAAGAATTGTTGAATTTTTAAGTTTATACAGATTTAGTAGTTGAAATATGTTATTATAATTATTGATCAAAAAATATTGTTTGTAGTATTAAAGGTGGTTATTTCTCCGTAAGAGTTTGATGTCAGAATTTATCGAAATAATTTGACAAATAAACTATAGAAGCCTTACTACAAAAAAAAATATAGACAGATGTTTGACGTGTTTAAAGAAATAAAATGTATACAAAATAATTTTAAACATTATTGTCAAACTAAGTCTAACTTTTATGTAGTAAGGCCATATTATGAGTCCACGAAACTAACCCTTGTTTTAAAATGCGGTTTAGTAATTGAACGTTATAGAGTCAACATTTATTTCGTATATTTCTGACGTCAACTTGAGTTTATTAAAATTTGCTACAGTTATCATCTTTGGTTATTGTTATTCAAAACATTTCTAGCTGCTTTATTTGTAAAACTATGTTTGTATAACTTGTCAGGCAAAGCTTCGATTGACGCCAAGAATAAAATGATTTTTTCTGCTGTGCTTAAAATTTTACGTTCACCAATGTTTTTTAGTTTCACGAAATGAGGCGTCCATGATCAAATACAAAAAATATATTATCACTGCTAGGTTGAATATTAGGACGAAATTTACCACCTTAATTAAGGGTTGCAAAATTAAAACACATTCCATACCATGTACCTACCCTTAGCGTTTAATTTATCAGGGTAGAACCCTAATACATAAAGCTTATCGTAAAGTTTCAAACATTTTACTGAAGTTTTTATTGCTTTCAGTTTTCAGTCGTACTGTATGTTACTATAACATTTATATGTAAATAGGGATTATTTACATTGTAAATAGATAAAGGAATTGTAGGTAGTTATCATTCAAACCTGTTAGGAGATACCGATGTTTTGGAAATTCTAATTTGGGTGACCAATTATTTTTGACTGTGTTGCTACAAAATTAATTTTTATATTTTTTACAAATTATGTTCGTCTGTATTTAATCTCCAAAATTGATTATTTTTTTTATTGTATGACAAATTATATGTGTGTTATTTAATCTTCAAAATTCTTTTTTTTTTACCAATTCTAAGCTATTTTTTATGGGCGAAATAAATGATATCTATGTCAATCTAACCTATAATACAAGTGTGTAGAGTTTATCTATGGAATAACAGCTCCGTTTTAAAGCGTGTCTCACTTTCAGTGTTTAGATAGACCATTTAGCAAGGCATTGATAACAAATATGTTTATCTGTGTTTAATCTATATTTCTTTTTGTTTTACCAATGCAAAACTACATTTATTATGGGTAATCGATCCTAATCTAACCTATAATATAAATACATATATAGAATTTCCTTGATTGAAACCTGTTATTTAAGCACTACCGAGTACTAGGTATCGCACTGATTTAAATTGTATCTTTCAATGTTAGACAGATCATTTTAGCGAAGACCTATTTTTTAATCAGCTGCGCGAAGATAATTCTTTTGGACCGAAAGTATAGCCGAAGGGTAAAGCTAGTATCACATATGTCAAAAACGACGAGTGAAGTCAAGAACAGAAGCTAGTCTAATTAATTTTCTCGAACTTTCAATATTCAATCAATATTTTAATATTAATCAATATTTTCTTTAATGGAAAGTTTTATTTCAATTTCCGATCACTGAATTGATTGAGTTCTCAATAATATTAAAAGTGAGTTCAAATCTATTTTAGCACTCAAAGAATCTTCTTTGAAGTCCGTTTGCTATGATAGAAATAAACTTTGGAACTCTCAAAGTTGTAAACTAAAATAAAAATTATGCCCTAGTCACGTACATTTCGAAGCAGAAGAATTTGAAAACTCATCGTTATATGGAACTAGCTTTGACCCGCGTCTATGTCCGTTTGAATTTAGAATATTGTTAGTTCCCTTTACGTTGTTTTTATCCATTCTTCTATTCGGGAGCGTGGGAAGTCCAGCACCACAAAAGTCATGAAAATTGGTCATCAAATAAACCGGATTCTTAAAAAAAGTACCGCCTTTAGTGCTAGCGTCAAACCATCTTCTTGAACAAACTTAATGTTCTAAATCTAGTATTACAGCCGGTACATTTTTTTAGATCACGTGTTATATAATAAGGGGATACTGTTTAAGTTGCACGTACCTATATCTCTTATATAGTGATTTCTATATACTCTACGTATGTAATGTTTTTTGCTTTATTTAAAGTTCGAATTACAATTAAAAACAACCGAACATCGCTATCTCCAAAACTATAACTTAATATTAACAATCAATGTATTGAATAATGGTGTTAATAAAATTAATTTATAATTATTAGCTTTGTCTTTTCTTTTATGTGACCCACATTGCAGTTAGCGTCAAGTAGCTTCGCTTCGCTGAAATCTGAGCCATGCGCATGGTCACCCATCCACGTACCAACCGCGTCAAGCGTTGCTTAACCCTATGTTCAAACAACCCAGCTCTTTTGCGGATAGCAGAGAAGAGCGGTCAGACATTAAAAAAAAGTAACCTTCGTGTTCGAGATAAAAATATAATAATTAGGTACTACTCAACAAAATTGCAATTCTAAGGGCCTGTTTCACCACCTAAGAATAAGTCCCAGTTTATTTGGTAGATAATTTCATACATATTCTGTTCCATTTATTCGGTAGATAGTGGCTATTCAGACATCTTGAAACTGGCCCTTAATGTCAACAAAATATATTTAATTATTTAAACAGAACACAAAGCTTCGAGTGAAACTATAAGCTGGTTGTAAACGAGCCCATTCCTGCTATTAAGTTTTAATCTGTAAAGAACAACTCGTGACTGGACAAAATGCGATTATGTCTGTTCTTTACTTGGAGCATATAACCAACTGGAGACGAAACTGCCTTGCTCTCTGCCAAAGGTACAACACTACCACTCATATTTGTATTTACATAGTAGTTAGGTCAATTTTATGTTTGTGTAGTAAAATGCATACGTGAGTTATCACAGTTTGTTGCGTTGTTGTCTCGCTTCCCTCGACGCTTAAAGTGGTTCACTTTTTCTTCCAACTTCCCTTATATCCCCTGCCCTCCCAATACAGGGAGCTTGCTTGAGGAGATTTCTTAAAAAATAAGCAGTGCCTTTGTATTCGAATGTTCTATTTTTCTTCTTGTTTTATCAATTAAGTAAATATTATTCGATTGTCTCCAGTTGGTGAAAATAGGTATAACTATAGAGCGTGACCACTAACAGGTGCAAATAAAAATACCTATTATGTATTATGTTTATTGATCGTTGGTCATTTATTTTTAATGCAAACTTAACACTCCTTTAAAATGACAGAAATAAAGGCAAATCTACATAATAGTCTCGATTTCAAAGTGCAATGTTTTCCTTCAAACGATAGAATAAGTTTCGATGGATATAACAATGGCAATTGTTTTGTAAATAGTTGTTTTAGAAGCGAAATAGCTTATGTGCAGTTTCTATCCTTGCTTACTTGAAGGCATTTGATTTGGTAAAGGTATTTTGAAGTTTCGACCAAACGGCTTTAAGCTTCATTCTGTTTGGCGATTTATTGGAGCATAAAAGCTTGTGGTCAATAAATAATAGTTTTTGAATTTGGAAGCGAAAATATTAAAAGCTTAATTTACCGATACATCTTAAAAACAAACGTCACAGATGACCATCTTGTCATAAGGAGTTGTTCCGTGTTTTGGAAGGCACTTTAAGTTAGTGGATCCCGGCTGTCAATTCAACATCTTTGACACTCCTTACGAGTAGTCAGAAAATCTGACAATCAGTCTTACTAACTGTACTGGGTTGCCCGGACAAATTGATTGAGTAGGTCAAATAGGTAGTCGCTCCAAGATAACACGAGTACTAAGCAACTGTTTATATTCTGAAACCCGACCCTAACATAATTGGAAAAAAGTTAGGCAAATGACATTGTCAATAATTAATAATTTTATTTGGAGAAGTGTTGCAATATACATTTCATTGAAAATTAATTTAAATTGAATATGAAGTATTCCCAACAATTGGTTATAATTATTTTATTGAATCCTGCGTACAGGTTTAATTGTTTAATGCATGCGTTTGACGTGAATAGACATAATTATCATTTGCCGCTGTCAAGAGTTACATTTATTAGGTTAACTATGTAGTTTGTTCCCGTGATCATAGAGGAATTACTTCAAGCCTCATCTCGGCATAACCTGTATGTCCCAAAAAAAAAATCAAGTTTGATATGCAGGGAATTAAAAAAGAACCTTAGGGAGCTCTAAATGGAGGATGTCCAAAAATACCAGATTGGGATCACACCACATTTAAAAAAACAAAGGAAAGGACTTTAAGCTTTTGGAAATATCAAAAGAGAGAAACGGGGTTTCATAATTCATCTTACTTACGTGCAACATTTCCAGTAGGCAGGAACTGAAATTTGAGCTCAACGGTGTTCCATTGAGGAGTCATGTTCGGAAATGGGCTGCAACGCTGGTAATAAAAATTTCGACATTAGGTCGTCTCGGCTTGTAGGGTCCCCGTACGGCCGAAGCCTGCCGGAGCTGCGGGTTGATGGCAAGAGTTACCGTGGCCTGGCACACAAAGACCTCCAAAAGAAGCCGTAGTGGGTCTTAATTATCAAGATTCTAACATGCCCTCCAGCTGCACCGAGGCAGCAGCAGCAGCAGCAGGAGAGGTAATTTGATGATTTCCTACAGAAAAAAGGTTGTCCCAGCTATTGCCTGCTATTTGTAGAACATTTCTGAAAGCTTTCATTTGAATTTCGAAATTATATTTCGAATAGCGAAACAGCATTTTTACCGGCGCAAAAAAAGGTACGTTCGCGTTCCTATAAAGAGTATTCGAAAATTAATATGGTATGGTTGTAATGATTTCATTAAATATATTATAATCTCCTTTGTCACATCAAAAATATGATATACTTTGTATGAATCCTGACACAAAATCGTATTGTAAGGCTGTAATGTTAATTTCACATTAATGTCAATTATATGCATGCGTCGAAGTTTCGAATCATTAAATTTTGTATTGTTTGTTATGTATAAAATATTGGAAATTAATATTTTATTTTATTGAATAAAATATTTGTAGAGGTCGCTCGTATGTAGTTATTTTACAGCAATCATTTTTTATGGTGTCCTAAGATCTAAGACCATGGTCAGACTTACTGTCCTGTATGGGTAAGAGAGGGCCAGAACAGAGATGCAAGTAAGTCAAAAAGAGAAGAAAGAAGAAGAAGTAAGAGCATTATTTTCCTATCAAATTATTTAAATATACACGTATGCATCGCATTGCTTAGCTTATCTCTAAAGATTGAGTGACGACAGGGAAAAAAAAATAATGATTTTAAGTCGGTAGAGTAGGCCAGCACGAGTTGTTTCCTTGTAATTTTTAGTTTGTTGTAGCAAAAAAAAGGACGTGTGCAATAGCTTAGGCTAAACTAAAAAAAAAACAGACTTACTAGCGGTCGCCCGCGGCTCCGCCCGCGTGTATGTCGGTTTTGGCGACAAAAAGTAGTCTATGTGTTGTTCTGATATATAACCTATAGAGGACCCCCGCGGCTACGCCTGTGTGGATGTCGATTATCGCTACCAATGCCTAACTTTTGTCGGGATGAGAAGCTCGCGCTCGGACCTCCCGCCTTATATTATACCTACCGACCGACCTGCTGATTATCGTATTTTATGTATAAGTTTGGTATTTATACACCGATTTCTATGATTCTTTTTTTATAGAATATGTTATAATGTTATCTTTTGTTAATTAGGTAGTAGGTAAACTAATCAATAACAAATAATCATAAAGATCCGAACTGGTAAATTATCGGGAGTTATACGTGTTATTGTGAGTCAACCATTAAAGATAGATATATGCTGTTGTGGATTTTTTTTTAGATAATTTTATGTAGAATAATTCCGTCATACATGATTTCTATGTAGCTTTAACCATTAAGGCTGCACACGCGACGAAAGCTTAAAAAATGGTGTAACTTCTCCCGTTTTCCCAACATTTTGCTTCACTGCTCTGCTCCTATTGATTGTAGCGTGATGAAAAGTATCCTATAACCTGCCCAGGAGTATGAAGAATAATTGTACCAAGATTCATTAAAATCCGTCCAGTAGTTTTTGTTCCTATTAATAACATACAGACAGACAGACAGTCAGACAGACAGACAGACAGACAGACAGACAAAAATTTTACTGATTGCATTTTTGGCATCAGTATCGATCACTGATCACCCCCTGATAGTTATTTTGAAAATATATTCAATGTACAGAATTGACCTCTCTACAGATTTATTATAAGTATAGATTAAACATGTCTATTAGATAAAATGAGCTTAGCTTGTTTGGATGACATTTGAGGAATTTTCAAAATTAGAAACATCGGTTATCATTACTTAGAAACTAGTTGTCATGATAAGGGATTGTGATGCTGTGATGATAAATGACTCATTAATCATCATTTACTAATACACAAACATACCATTATTAATAACATTAAACATTTATGGGGGGGGGGGGGGTAAAGTTTATGATGTTTTAAGGTTGGAGGGGGTAATCTTTGGATCAACTTGCACTTGCGAGAATTGTGACCGACGGGGTATTCGCTGAATTGACTTTATACAGCGTGATTTTGAATTAATGAATTCAATTTCAGCCTGTATATACCGAAATACAAGTATATAACGTATTTACAAAAACTGATCGAAATCCAACAGAGAAACTTGTAAATAATTATTTAAGACTCTTTTGAGGTACAAAAATTGTGGCAATCCTAATATTTTACTAAATAAGAGACTTTAATTTAACAGAAGATAATGGTTTTACAACTTACTCGCATTTTTAACCGGCTTCCAAAAAAGGAGGAGGTTCTCAATTCGGTTGGTATGTTACTTTGAGCGCTTAGACATATTTTTTTTAATAAACTACCACAGAGAAACGATTTTTCTTAAAGGTCACATTTATCCTGACAGGATAAGCAAGAGCACATTACATGGGTACATTTTGCGTCCTCTATATCTACGTATGTCTGTGGTAGTATCAAATTAATCCACCCTGTGTATACAAAATATTATTATGTTGATGTAGTATGAAAATTTCAATGGTTTAAAGCTGACAAGCTGCTTCGGACCGCTAACTTTTTGAGTAATTTTGAGTTTCATGAAAAGAGCTAGGGCTTAAAAGATAACGTGAACATTTAGAAATGACAATCTTTATATATATATATATATAAATGAATTGCTGTTCGTTAGTCTCGCTAAAACTCGAGAACGGCTGAACGGATTTATCTTATCTTGGTCTTGAAATATTCGTGGAGGTCTAGGGAAGGTTTAAAAGGTGAGAAGAGTAGGGTAGAGTAGTCTAGTGTAGATTAGGGTAGAAGAACGGGAGCGAAGCCGCGCGGGCAAAAGCTAGTATTTTGTAATATTTTATGATAGTATTACAATATTATCGGAACACTTTTTCACACACGGTCGGTTAGCCCCAAGCTAAGCTACTGATTAGCTTGTGTTATGGGTGCCAACACAACTGATAAACTACATATACTTTGCACATACATACATACTATAACACCCAGACCACAGCCAACAAGCATGTTCATCACAAATGTTAATCACCTTAGAGAGAATCGCCATGGTTACCTTCAGTAGGTATCTGTGACAAATCACGCGAGTCATATTGTTATCATCGTATGTACAGATGCCAGCACATCACACAGATGCAAGCTACTACAATCTTAATAGATTTTCAACTTTATCGCTAAAGTATAAGGTTCAAAATTGATTGGGAAAATTTGACAATTTCAGGTAGCTTGATGTGCTGTCCTCTGTACAAAGCTAAGCCTCTAATGATGTTACTTGTTAATTGTTTGCTATTTCACACGAATGGATTGCGTATGAATTCAAACATGTACCTACCCATATGCAAATAGGTCATAGTCGTGTGTTTGCGCTTAGTTTCAACGCAGAATTGGGATGTGTTGGGGTTAGGACAAGAAAACATTGATTGAGTTTGAATCAATGAATTATAATAGTTTCGCACATCCAATTTGTAAGGGTGGTGTTGATAAGGGTATTTCGCATGCTATTCTGAAATTAACTTTCAGTCGAAAAAAAAATAATAGAATAGGGTATTTTACACTATGTAAGGAAAAATATAAAAATGTTTGTTCATAATAGATTTCGAAAAAAGTAAACAAGAAACGTCGATATTTATTCATAAAATTGCAATTTTAATTTTATAATTCCATTTTAAAAATCGTCTTTTCTAATCTGTTTTTCAAATGTCTAAAACGCCATTCGCCATATTGGATCCCGCCGTGACGTCATTCCGATAGTAAACAATCTACTGAAAATAAGTTGTGCGCTGTTATTTTGATAAATTTACGAGTTTTCTTTTGTTTATTTGATAGTTATTTACCATTTGTAGCGCATACTTACATCAAAGTGGTCTTCACAGAAATACAGTCTAGTCTTTGTGGACAATGACTTTGGATCTCTTCTTGCCAGTTTCAACCAAGTATTTCTCATTTTTACATCACTTGGCACTTGAATCCATAATTTTTGTGGCGTTTTTACACTTGTATTTTTGCATTCAGGCACGAGACACCAATGATAACTCATTATTTTCACGAATCTTATTACTTGGTCTTTCGCAGTCGTATTGTTTACTAACCGAGTGACGTCACGAGATGAAAAAGTATGGCGGCTAGCGTTTCCGCGCGAAAATTCAAAATCATAAATAAAAAACAGATTTAGGGCGATTTTTGGTTTTAAAATAAAATAACAAAATTTCTACTAGTTCATTACGATCTCAGGATTAATTTAAAACAGTTTTTAAAAAATGGTGTAATACCCTATTAGAAACCAAGACTTTATTGGTATTATTTTTTTTTTTGGTTTTCCAAGCTAAGCCAGCAGGCTTAGCATGGGAACCGTAGAAACAAGTTTTGTCTACCGAAGAATGGACATAATGACAGAACAGTGACAGATTGACGTAAGACTTCTTTGAAGAAACTTTTCTTTTCTTCGATCGACGCTCAGATTAATGAATCATGTTCAACTTCCTGAATATTATAAAAATATTACAAAATATTTATTTAAGTTTCATTATAATATAAAATTGGCACTAATTAAGCACCTATTTTTATACCTATCCTTACATTCCATTAATCTGAGGATCGACGTAAGTCTACAAATGATTATATGCGAGTTGACAGGTCACGCTATGCTTGGGCAGAAGACATGTTGACATTGACAGAAAGAGCTTTGTCTTTTCTTGATAGAATCGATATAGAAATCGCCATGCTAAATCGCCTGCTGTTCAAGCTGAATACTACTCACATAAATATAATTTAGCACATATTTTATTTAACGGGTAATTATGTTTAGAAGTGACATAATCATTAAGGGTTGAACCAAATTATCACAGCCCGTAATGAGTAGTCATGATAAATTACTTTTTATATTATCTTGTGTTTAATGATAGTTTCTACTCACTGAGTACAATGATAATTATCAAAAATGTAGTTGTTATAACGAGTTATTTATGGTTTTGTTAATTAAGACCCAATTTTTATAGCATCGCGACTTAATCTATGAATCTCTTAATCTACATAGAATTTTTGCTTATACATGCAATTTAATTGCACTAGGATAACACACGGTCGGTTAGCACCAGGGTAAGCTATTGATTAGCTTGTGTTACGAGTGCCAATACATAATATTTTATTGATACATATTATTTTAATACGCAGTCCACAGCCAACAAGCATGCTCATCACACAAATGTGGACTGTACCGGGAATCAAATCCAGGACCCTCACCTCGACAGTCTGGCTTGGCATGGGCCAAATAGAATCGTCATAGCGCAATACCACCAAGTTTCAAGCAATTCCTTCGTCGATAAAAACTGAGGCGATACCCCGACAAGAAAGGATAGCCCCTTCTATTATTTCTAACTTTTTAAACGTCAGCTTTTTGCGATGGGGTTTTTTCTTTACTAACAGTTTCTCGTGGCTTGTCCCGCGGCCCCGAAGAACTTCTTCCCGTACCCAGATAAAACATAGCCTTTGTTCACCGAGGATAGTGTAGCCTCCTAATAGTGAAATTTTTTCTGTTTCCTGTTTCTGATTCCTCTTTATTTAATTTTATTTGTGTTTAATCACCGGATCGTTGATGGTGATGATGATGGAGAAAATTTAAAAAGTAAAACTAGGTCAAACTAAACTTGGCCGGAGAATTTGTCTCACAAACTACAAGTTACGGAACATCAAGGTTTTCATACCGAAAGTTCCACGAGACCTGATTAGGTTAGACTTTCACATTTACAATATTACAACTTACTGACAGATATAAATCTATGTAGTCGGCGCCAGATAGCCTGTACAATATGTTACAGTGTGTTTTGTGACTATTGTTACAAAGAATTTTGCGTAAATATCACTACATAGTATAAAACAAAGTCGCTTTCTCTGTCCCTATGTCCCTTTGTATGCTTAAATCTTTGAAACTACGCAACGGATTTTGATGTGGTTTGTTTTAATAGACAGAGATTCAAGAGGATGGTTTATATGTATAATAACATCGGAGCGGGCTGCTATGTTTTTATATACAACGTTCACAGTTTTTCTGTAGTGTATTTAGTATCAGCATTGCACCCGTGCGAAGCCGGGGCGGGTCGCTAGTTTTAAGATAAAGAAGCTTATTGGATCTTAATTATATTGGAGGGGTCCCCAAGGGCCTAGGCCTGCCGGGGCTGGAGGTTGTTCGCAAGACTTACCGCGGTTCTGGAATACAAAGACCTTCAGATAGAACAAAGTGGGTTTTAGTCGGTAAAAGTCTGACACCCCCTACAGCTGCACGAAAAAATAGTCCTGAATATATTGTTATTGGATAAAGAAACCTTTGGGTTCTCTGGTTCAAGCTAAAATTCTAGAAGTTCTAGAAGTAACTTAGGTTCGAGTTTAAGCAAGAATAGCCGAGGATTTTTTTTGATGGATGACCGTGCGTTTGAGCACGTAGAGCTTGTATGATAAGTCGAAGATCGAGAGATATGGTACACTTTTGGAGAGTTGTATGTCAGTGTGGTCAATATTACATAAAGGCATTCAAAACTAAACTTAAGGAATATGTGCAAACATTGTAAATTTCATTAAAACAAATTGAATGTACTTGGACAAATGGAATTACCACACTAGAGGATATTGTTATATTTGACATAGAAGATAGAAAACACTGTATCTCATTTTAAGTGAACAATGTATCTGTTCTTATGAGAAATATATTCTTTAAACCTAATATTAAATTGATTGAATACTTTATTGATGGCGCCTTAATGTTGTTGATATGTATTGAGGACGATATCCTTCATTGCAGTCCTATCTAAATAAACCTACTGAATATTGAGTGTGTAAACATTGCCTCGGAAACTAGATCTGTTTTCATTTTCGTCGTTCAAAAGAATCTGTAGAAACTTTCACCAAAAAAATCATGATTTTTCAGATATCTGATTCCACGATCAGGCCCAAAATTCCGACCTCGCCGCAGTCAAATCCGTTTGTTTGTCTACCTTTATCTGTTCTGTCTATCGGATCCTGTATCTGTAGAAATTTCGTGCTAACAAAACAAGTTTTACTTTACCCTAGATTCCGTGTGAGATACTGAGCCAAGGTTAAGGAGAATAAACAAAATGTTTTTGTATCTGTGATCCGTTGAGGAAATTGGAGATTATGGTGTCTTAAAATCATGTTTAAGGTCTTTGGAAACTCTTGTCAGAGATGCGAGGTGTTACCTCGGTCCTAAGGTCCAGAAGTAAAAGAAGGTTTTAGTGGGTAAAAATCTGACAAACCCTGGGTTGCATCCACCTTCTGATTGAAGGCTTTAAATTATATCATTTTTCTAAAGAAGTCATACACAAAAATAAATAAGCGGCATCGTTATTTGATGCGTAAGGTGTATTTGTTTTCTTCTTCTATGTATATTCGCTTCAAATTATTTTAGATGCTTTACTATTACATAAGTTAAGGAGTTAAGGAAAGTTATGGAGACAATCTTACCTAATATAAAGCAGGTATATTATCAAAATGTTATTATGCCTCTCTCTCATGTTATAGCTTTAATAATATCAATTTATATTTGAGATAGACAGACCTTATAAAGGTCGCCGGAAGACGCTGGATACAGGTCGCTTCTAACCGGAATATGTGGAGATCTAAAGGGGAGGCCTATGTTCAGCAGTGGACGTCCTATGGCTGAGATGATGATATGATGATATTTGAGATTAGTATCATTAGACGAGAATTTTTTTTTTATTCCTTAAAAATGCAAAAAGTGTGTTATCTATTTTTGTAGTCAATAAAATTGGTAATTTTGCCATATGCGTATTAAAAAAGAGTCACACTTTATTAATACTTATATAATTATTATACTCGTCCCACTGTCCCACTTAACAAATGATAACCAAGGAAAACAAAAATTTACTACTCCACGCCTGACAACTTGAGCTTACGCTATCACAAATGACGTATTCACTCAGTTTTATTAGCACGACAAACTTGGCAACGGTATTTTGTCTATCTCCGTGACGTAACTTGGGTATGTCGGTATGACGTCACAAAGATGTATACCTGATGTTATTGATACTCCTGTTTATGCAGAATGCACGTCAACATTTTGCAGGTATTGCAAAGTTTTATGCTGCACTTTACCAGGAATTTCGTCAATGTCGTACCTTACTCTTGAGTACAGAATTAAGATAAGCGACAGTGTTTTCTGTGCAGAAATCGAACCTGCAATTCCTAGAGACAACATACTATGTCACAGATTTTCGTTTCAAATGAATCTATCACAGTTTTTTTACGGAAAGCCAGAAGCTTTTCCGATTCTATGTTTAGTCTCATAGGTGTATAGAGACATAGAGACAAAGTTGCTTATGCTTGTGTGATCGTTTTCTCAACTGCCTACATTTAGCGATCTACTAGGCAATTATTGTGCCCTGCATGTTGTCCGCAAGAGTTACCCAAGCCCTGATACACAAAGACCTACAGAAGGAACAAAAGTGGTGTTCGGGCCGATCTGCATCACGCCTACAAGGGCAACTAGCCGAGAATTATACGGACAACAGTGCATGTGTGTGTGTATGTTCGTGCGCTCGTTCGGTAAGAGACCCTACCGCGAACATCTGTATGTCAACTTATTTGTAACCGTTATTTGTAACATCAAGTAAATCTCAAAGCATCATTCGTGGACTCTTATTTCTAAGTTCTCATAATTAGAAGACCCGCGCATTTAAGTGGGTTTTAGTCAGTAAGAGTCTGACACTCCCTCCACCTAGACCTTCAGCGGGAGAGGTCTTTTGGTGATTTATTTTTTGTTACATAGTTCTTTTTAACGTAGGAGAATAAACACGCCTTCAGTCCAAAACAGGAATTGATAACCTTGTAATATTTTCGCCTTGACATTCACGTCACTTCTCATGAACAAAATTATTGACATTAGATACATCTTACCAGCGAAGATAATTTGTCATCGAGTAAAGTACTTCATCTCAAACTTTTTAGAAGGAATATTTTTATCAATTACGCCGATAGGGTTCAATAAACCGCGAATGGATATCGTCGTAATGTTTTAGCAATATTGTACTATCTTCCACCCGCGGTGTCACCTGCATCGACTAGCAATAATTCTATCTAACATTATCAAAAACCATTCACTAGTGATTGCTTGAAAGACTTAAGAAGAACATACGCACATATTTGAGGTTCGTGTTTATAATGTACGCAATAAAACTACAAGAAATCAATAAAATAAAAAACAGCAATTAAACTGCCCATCTGATGCTTGAGCTGATGCTGAGCTTCCAACCCTTTTGTAAGATTTGTTGTCTGACTGTCTAGCCTCTGACTACCCGTAACGACTGTCAAATATTTTACCCTTAACCTTATTACCTATGGACATGTGTACGTGTTACTTAGCCATAAAGCTTCTCCATAACATCAGCTTACAAACGCAAATTATGTCTAAAAAAAAACATTTAAAGAAGAAAATGCCACGTAAAACCTCACCATCTCCCAAGTACACTCATATAAAATTAATTTAATTTAACTTGTCTAGTGCACTCACCCACATTGAGGAAACGCATTCTAAATAAGGTTTAAAGAATACTGTCACCTTTTCGAATAAATTGTGTCACTTCAAAAGATGCATTTTGTAAGTAGCAAGCTGCAACTACGAAATCGAATTTGCATTCGGGGTTCAAACCCATATGGGGTAAGGCCATCCGTCTATATTTATATTTAGAATTTTGTTAGGGTTGTCTGGAGAATTTAAGTAGTTTATATTTTTTTATTTATGTATTCAATTTTGATGAACATTTGGCTAAGTACTAGACATAATATGGCACATCCATGCGTTAAGCATTTTGAAAGTTAACCCTATTTTTGTTCCTGGAGGCAGGGTGGTTGAATTATCATTAATATGCAGTCGGGTTCGATTCCCGGGTCAGGCCGAATCGTTTTGTGAGTTTTGAGAAACTTTCATAAAGCAGCCCGGAGTCTGGAAGTTGGTGATTGATTCACCCGTGCATCGGAGAGGACGTAAATGTCGGTCCTGCGCCTGATCTCTTTCCGGGCGTGTCGGATTGCCGTTCCATCGGACTATAAGAGTGAGGGAATAGAGAGTGCAACTGCATCCGCGCGAATGCTAGTGCACTATAATATGTCCTGGCACTGTGCAGTTGGCTAATCTCCGCCGCCGATAAAGAGAGCGGCCGCCGTAGTCAGCCGCCGTAGTAAATCAGTCGGTCTGGACGCCATCATCAATATGTAGTCGAGATTCTTTTTGAACCTTATTTATTTAAATTATTTGGCATAACCCTATCTAAACACTTGTAAGTCCCCAAAAATCGTACACAACAACCCTGTGAAAGGTGTTGCCCGTTTCTGAGCAAAAATTCTTTAATTTCCGCGGGGACCAAAAGTTACCTAGAGCCCTGGTCGACATAAATCATGTTAAATTTAGGATCGTGTGTGCATAGAATAGTGTCGGGTTTTCTATTAGGACTTCTGGGTTACGATAACTTTTGAAGGGTTAAGAAATTCTTGGAGATTTTTTTTATGGAATAAATTGTTGAAGAAAGATAGGTTTTGACGTAAAGGGGAAGAGAAGTAGCGAACTAGGTGAAGGTATGGGAACCACCAATTATTCAGTTATATTTGATCAGTATATTTGAGCTTATTATAATTGCCTACGTAGGGTGCACCCGATAGGCACAGACGCCAGCACATCAAGCCAGCAAGCAATCTGTCAAATTTCCTGAATAGATTTTCAACTTTATCGCTGAAGCATATGGTTCAAAGTTGATTGGGAAAATTTTACAGTTGAGTAGCTTGATGTGCTGGCGTCTGTAAGTATCGACTGTATGAACCTTTCTAGTGAATCAACCTATCTATTGTAGAAAATGGTTTCATACAAAATTATTGAAAATATCAACGAATAAAGTAGCGAACACGAGGAATTTTTCGTTCCTCTTCACGTAGTTAACAAGTTTACCAACGAGAGTTCGATATTCAAAATGTGTTACTACGAAAAAGGTGAGGTTTTATTCACATTTAATCTCGTTGTGGTATACAGAAGATCCTTTTCACAACTTTGTATTACTATGCGTTAGAGTATGAATTAGACAAGCCTTGTCGACTAAAGTAAGGCAATGTATTTATAGGTTAATAAAAAAATAGAAAGTGAGATCGTTTGTTAGTTTTGCTTTCCCTGTAAAATTGCTGAAACAAATTGCTGCTAGAGTAACCCTAAAAGCCTAATAAACAATAGTATCTGTGCATTTATAAAATGACATCTCTACTTAAAAGTTACTTGTTTCACTTCGATTCCAGTTTACCTCGGCTTTTGCCTCGGAAACGTTTTCAGAAATTGCCCATACTGTGACTATTCTCGCATTAGAAATGCACGGATGTCGCAAGCCATTGGTATCCTTAGGCTTAGTTAAATTTTAATTACTGTCATTTAATTAAAGTTAAATCACACAATATGAGTATAATAAACTCCTATAGCTCACAATTTGAGTCACCAAGATTTATGTACATAATCCAGTCAGCTGCTTGCTTTTACGCCCCTTAGTATTTGTAATAAACAGCTAAATTAAAGCTGGTCTCATAAATACTCAAAAGGTAGACTTCTGCAGTATAATTGGATTTCAGACGCCATGATAAGTGTTTTGTCAACATTACTGGTTTCGCGGTAAAATATTATTACACATTTGCTTTTTGTGTTCGTGTATATTACGTTGGAAATACGTGTAATCATTTATCTTGGAGGTAGTAAACATTTAAGGTATTTGCCTTTGCGAAGATGGAAACAATATGAGAAGTTGTTTTTCTTTTTACGAGCCTTCTTTAAAGGAGTTTTGTGAGTAAATAAAGTAAGGTTTAAAGGCGAAATGCTACCGTTGTGTGGTACTGTGACGCACACAAATGTGTCTGCTCTACTAGGTCTAGCAAACAGTGACAAATTGCGTGCGAACGTTTCTAAATGCTAGCGGTGGACTCCCGCGGATGCATATGCTTTTGTTTTGGTGGAATTCCTCTATTAGGCCGTTTTATAATAACATTTAGTGCGCTGAATGTCAGCGACGATAGATGAATAATTAAAAAAAAAGTTATAAACTACGATTTTGTAGACCCTTAGCCCATAATTTGCTAGCTTAATACAAATACATAATTTTCGAAATGTCACAAACAAAATAGACTGTTTCCGAACGAAATAGGGATAAATAAAAAACGAGATAAATTTCCTGCTAAAAACCAGTAATTTTATGATAACCATAAAAGAAACATAATATTTGCCTTAGAATCCCTATTTGTGTAGGGTGACAATTGTTTTATTTTTTTTAAGAATATGGGACTGTAATTAGGATTCATAAACAAAACTGGATGTCACCGTTATTGTGTATGTGACTACCTTGAGGAAAAACAACGGAATAAAGGGGTCAAAAAAGACTGCATTCATAAGACATCTCGGAAGTACTCACTCTGTTTTGTCTGCACTCAACAATCTTTTAACATAATATTATGTAGATACATGCATGTGACACTAACTCAACATCCTCCAGCCATGATCTTCCACTTCTCTTTCAGACATTTTCACAAGTGTCAGTTTTTCCAGCCATATCATGTTTCACACAATCAATCTACCACGTACACACTAAGTACACAAAACAATTGTCCATACCACACAGACACTGGTAGAAGAAGTGTCTCAAAAATTATATTCCTATCATTGTCACCCTACGTCTCATGTATTTGTTTGTATTCAATCTCGATTACATTAGTCGTTTTTTTTTCGCCCGTTACATTTACAAGGTATTATTATCCATTATATTTTCGTCCGTTCAACTGGCTAATATTGATTCTGATCGGATGAAAAAGTGATTTATAACTACAAAATAATGGGCTTTTTAAGGTTGATGTATAAAATATTGCTCGAGGGGTTTTCTGAAGTCTCCTTTATTTAGAGCGAACCCTGTGTGTCTAGTGGTGGCAAGCGCGAATGCCGTGCACTGGTTCCCGGTTACGATTCCTGGGTTAGGCTGTAATTGCTTTGTGGATTTTTAGATACTTTAAAAAATAACCCGGAGAGATATTGATATTGCATTACAATAAGTATTTGGGAGGCTACATAATGCTGTCGTAGTTGATAGCAATCATTGTGGAAATTTCAAGTCAGATGCTGTAAGGCTGCCTGCCGGGGCTGCGGGTTGTTTGCAAGGTTTATCGAGGTGAAACACAAACACCTCCAGAAGAAACCGGATTTTAGTCGGTAAAATTCTGATACTCTACACTCTGATAAGCTGTGGGTACAGCTGGAGAGGTCATTTGATGATTTCCCGTTGAAAGGCCGTCAAGTTTAAAAAAAGTACGAATCTGTAATGTGTGGTCTTACTATGTGATTTCTTGCCTAATGACCTCTAAATATAATTTAACCTACATTATGATTTTATGTTACTAAAGTTACGAGCTATAAAATATAATAGGATATAAGTAAATGTAATAAAACTTATAAATTATTCCAAGCAAAGAATGCCTTGTACTGTAAATATTATACCATTTATATTTACTGCAAAACTACTTACTCTAAAAATATCATTATTTCTAAAATATGCACTAAGCCAGCTTTCAGTAACCAAAAAGCCCTAAAAATAATACTCTGAAAGTCAATTATTTCCATTTGTATTCAATCCAATTTTTTTAACACACACGCGAAATATTACGAACAAACTCAATATAGGGGGAATGCCTTGTATGTAGGATTAAGGGGTGACGCCTGGGAGACAATTACGCAAGGAAAACTTGAGGTATACTGACGTTACGTTACATGAAATTTTTTTTATGAAAACTTATGGCTACTCAACTGCCTACTACTAGGTACTACCTATTATTTTTTTTAGGTATCCAATTTTAAATTTGTGTACTAATATTTTACTTCTATATTATATTTTATATTTATTTCTATATAAGGAAGACAACACAAGATGAAACTAGTGATAGGTGAAGTGGTGCATAATGTCGCATAACTTTAATGGAAGTATTAAAACCAATTTTAGATAGAGTTTGGGGCAAATTGTACGGCCAGATATAATTTTTAACATATAAATAACGTCTGCAATTTTACGTCACATTTTACAGTAAAAGATTTAAATAAGAAAAAAAAACTAAAAAGCGTCGAAAAAAATGTATCCCCATCGCTGTCTACAGGGAGCGCGCCCATTGCTGGCAAAATTGCGCTTGTATGTATGTATACTTGGAAAGAAAGCTTGCCTAAAACTCACCCCACTATTTTTCCTTCTGGGGGTCTCTCTGTGCCAGGTCTACGGTAACTCTTGCGAACAATCCCACAGCCCACCACAAAAGGACCTTTTTTTTTCTTTTTTTTCTTCCTGGGAAATCATCAATGCAGGTGCAGCTGGAAGGAGTGTCAGACTCTTACTGACTAAAACCCACTATGTTCCTTCGGGAGGTCCCTGTGTGCTAGGTCCACGGTAACTCTTGCAAACAATCCCACAGCCCACCACAAAAGGACCATAATACCACATAAAACTCATTTTACACTATCTAGTACTAAAATGTACTCGCATTTAAAGCCACACACAGTACCAGCGCTTAGAATATCATAATAATTGTGCATTTACTCGTTAGACAATGTTAGGTTACGTTCATTGTACATGAACTGACCTATTTAGTCTAACTAACTGGCACGGGACATTTGGCTCCACTTTGAAATGCGATTACAATTGCTTTATTATGATTTCGAAATATGGTTTGACTACAATGAAGCTTAAAGCATAGTATTTTTTAATATGACTCAGTTTTAAGAGTGACTAATTATTGTCAATGGTTTCATCGACGTCTCATGGGATCTCCATAATGTACACGGATAAAAAATCTATAGCCTTCCTTACTCAGTGTGCTATCTAAGTTCCTGAGATAAGCGCGTCCAAGAAAATAAACTATATTATTAATTGTATATTTATGTAGAATGAAATGAATTATCACACGTGACAAAAATATGTATACGTACAGGTACCATAGAATTCAAGAAAAATACGTATAATTTTCCAAAACGGATATAGTCCCATTAGAAACAATATTAAGAAGTTGCCAATATTAAGGCTGAGTCTAAATCCCTCTATATAGATAATTGTAGACTCCAGTTCTTAAAAAAAATTACTATAGGCATATCTTATACTAATGTTGATACTCATGTATAATTTGAGTAGGTAAAAATAAACTGTCTATGCATTGATATTATTGAATTTATATAATTCAATACACGTTGGTTCGTAAACGAGACGAGTTCGAAATTCGAATCCGAATTCATTTAATTTATCGTAGAAAAGTATTTTTTTAAAAAGGAACATTTTGCTAACGTAACCTAAGCATGTTCCCGCTTAAACTTCAGCCTAAGAAGTGAAGATTTTTTTTATAACGAAGCCTCGCCCTACTTGAGCGAGCTCGCATGTCCACATGCTTCCTTAAACGTGGCTGTTACGTAACGATGTTTTTTTTTAAACTGATTTTGTAAAACGTAGACTTTTAGGCTTTTGGATAAAGTCATTTTTGTATTTTACTTTAAGTATATTTTTTTAAATATATTTTTTTGTTAGTGCTCAGTGGAAGATGTCACGCTAAATGTGTGAATGCCTTTTTTTGCTGCAAATAATTTTGTTATGCATCCCCTTCCCGTCGGGGGACGGGAGAGGGGTATGTGGGACTCCCCGGTAAAGTCGTTCCCGGTATACCTACTAAAATTATCCAGCGGCACACTGACCTCGCCTGAGTGGCCTGGGATAGTAGGAAAGGGAAGACCTTGAAACCTTGAAAAAAAAAATCCTTACTTATAACACTCAATACTATCCAGCTAGTCTGTTCCATGTTTGTTCCCTATAAATAAATGAATAAGATCGCTAATAGTACATACAGTAGCTTCAAAAATAACAGAACTTTTGCACGAGCGGCTATGTCGCGTGTATACGCCGGATTTTTCTAGACGCGACACTGAAAACCTGTTACCGCGGTTTCAAGTGTCTTTGTTTGTACCGGTAGTTGTCAATTGTTTGTTGTCGCTTGTCCACCCGTTGAAATCGGGCATTGCCACGCGGATAAACTGACCGGAAAATCTACTGACGTGAAAATACGCTAAGGGAATCTGCTGAAAAGACTCTCCCAGACTTTTGTCGACGAACTTTGAGTCGGCCGATAGTTCGCACTCACTTTATGGAGATGCATGATTATTATCTACCTGCCCTTATTTCTATTTTCTTGGGGAGTTTTTTAATTGATAAACCCGTTCATTGGAGAGCTTGTAAACATCGGTCCTGCCCCTGATCTCTCCCCAGTTGTGTCGGATTGTCGAAGAATGAGGAAACAGAGGGTGCACCTATGTCCACGCAAATACTTGTGCACTATACGTATAATATGCCTTGTGCAGCTAGGTCGCAGGCAGAACTGTTTGTACTATTTGTCTGGACGCTGATATTATTATTAGTACAAAAAATGATACTCTAGTTAAATAATATCGTCGCTCCGAAGTCTGATATTTGATAAAATCCATAGTATCGTATCTCAAGGGGATCGGGCATCAAGTTATCTCATAGTGCCGCTGCCGCCACCGATATCTGATAGCACTCAGAGCTTTGTCTGCTGAAACTCTGCATATTACTGGTCTTTACCGGTTACATCGGCATGTATCTGGTTTTGAAGTGATAGGCTTTATGAAAATTGGAGTGAAATGCTGAGTAGCAACATTTTACTTACTGTTCCCCGCGGCTTCGTTCGCCACCCGAGGGACCTATTTCCCGCACCTGGATAAAAAGTAGCCTATGTCCTTTCTCAGACTCTAGACTATACAGGCTGTAACAATACTAGTGCACCATATTATTACAGGTCATCTGGTACATGCTAAGGATCATGTTTACTACGTATAATTTAGAAAAGTTACATTGGTACTTGCTTGACCTGGAATCGAACCCGAACAAATCGAAAGGCTGGTGCTTTAACCACTAGGCCACCACGACAACAAAAACAAAGCTTATCAGTGTATATTTTCATTTGAAGACCCATACACTATCAATTCGCGATTTCTAACCGCATAGTACAGCGACAGAAATGATGGAATAAATTTAAAAAGATTTGTAATGTTTTTTCCCGTACGCGACAGGTAGCCGTACTGGGGGGACAAATGGGATGAATGGGATCGGGTTATAGTAATGGGTTCCGTAGATATGTCGTGAAGATTGAGTTAATCTCGTTTGGGGTATATCAAGGTGTTTTTAGCTTTTGGGAATTTATTATTAGATTATTATAAATAAACTAGCAGATCTCTCGTAGCTGTGGCTAAGGTGTTTGTTGTATTGATAGACAAATAATTTGCAAGAAAATAAATTACATCTTAAGCGATCCTATCTTCCATACGGTGTGCAAATTTGATAAACCCTTTGACCGGCCCACGTCTCAAAAATAAGGACGTGCCCTCAGCACCAAGCTAAGAATTCATCCATTAATACCTACAGTAGAGTAGCGAGTTCCGTAAAACTGACTATTAATATTAAATTAGAGAAAACTAAACTATAAATGTTTGTTATTTAGTCAATGTTTTTAGGTTCTGGTTACCAGCATCATCATCAGCCTATCGCAGTCCACTGCTGGACATAGGCCTCTCCAAGTGCACGCCACTGAGATCGTTTTTCGGCTTCTCGCATCCAGCTCCTGCCAGCCGTCTTGCGCAAGTCATCACTCCACCGTGCCTGAGGACGTCCTACACTAAGTTTGCTGAGGCGTGGTCTCCACTCTAGAACTCATCCATATTTAATCTCCATATTTAATAATTTCGTGAAATTTTGTGACTGTCATAGACTCTTAGAACAATAGCAGATCACCAGATTTATCTAGCATTATGTCATACATAATAACTTGAAGTACAATATAAACATAAACATTCTCAAACGACAACTCAAAACATCACAAAAACCTACCTGGATTTGTAAAGTATGATAAAAACTCTCCATAATAATTCAAAGTCACTCATTTCACAATGTTAGCGACAATCCACTTTTTGCTGAAATAAAAAAAAAACAAGAACCAATTCATTTTCGTGTACAATCACAATAATGGCGTCTGTTTTCGCGGCAAACCGTCGCGTCATTAGGTTCGCGCCGACAGCTTTTTGTGGGAACCCTAAAATGGGGGACAACCACGGAATTACAGCCAGACGGACAATTTACCGTCGAAATAATAAATTCAGAACGCGAAGCCGAGCGAATTTTTCCTGTTATTTTTCTTAAATATAAAACTATTTGTTTCCCGAATAAAATCGCAAAATCTTTTTACATTTTATTCAATTGAGAGTTTACGAAAAATTTAACTTTGATTATTTTTAAGCAAACAAGGCTTTTACTGACAATCGTTGTTAACATCAGCCTCTTTTCGTGGGAAATCTGTAAACCCAATATGTTCCTTCTGGAGGTCAAGGCTACGGTAACTCTTACGAACAACCCGCAGCCCAGGATGGAAATAAAAATATTAAAAATAAAATATTTTATTTCGTGCAATAAAAACATGAAGCTACAATTAATTTTATACATTGTTTGTAAAATTACCTCCATTAAATAAAAATAAAATATATTTTTTTATTCACATAGAAAATATAGTTTTTGAAGCAGTATTTTATTATAAACGGTTTTTGATCATAGAGAGGCACAAGTGTCCTTATAAAACGGGGGCTTCTAAGGTACCCATGTTTTATTTTGCAGTCCCTATAAGAGTAGGTACTTTCAAACCAGCGAATTAGCCGCTCAGTTTTCCCGCGAGTATACTTGTGAAGGATTTTATACACACACGTTTTGACACACCGAGTTGAAACGCGCCACAAAACAATTTAGTGTGAAAGTGCTCTTATCCAGAACAACTGAAAATAAAAAGTTTTTTCTTTTTAAAATTTATTTAAACCAGAAGAACCATCAACAAACCTGAGTAAATTCTAAAAAAAAGCATCAAGAAAAAAATAAGGTTAATCTTACAAGATCTATCATGGATCCCTCGGACTCCAAGATTCACGCTCCTAATTACTGTTGGCGAAGTTAATAAAAGTTTGAAAGATAAGACACTGAGCTCCTAAAGTTGTTACGAGCGCGATAGTGATCTTAATACCAGATCAGTTCGCTTTAGGAATTGATGTCAGACATAGAAATGGACTTAGGATTTAGTCGTGTTTAGGACAATATTTGTTGGGAGTTATTTTGGGTTTTGGACTATTTGGGTCATAGAATGAGTTGCTTGGGCAACACTTGTATAAAAATTAATGAAGGGTTAGTCGTGTCATGATTGGTCGTGAATTGTTAATAATTTTTGTTGAGAGCTCGTGGCTGAAATTCCAGAAAGTCAGACAACCGGTCTTACTAAGAGGTATCGGGTTGTTCAGGTTGAGGAGGTGAGATAGGCAGTCGCTCTATGTAAAACACTGGTATTGAGCTGCATCCAGGGAAGACTGGAAGCTGACCCCAACACAGCGTGGGAAAAGAGTAGGCAGAAGAAGGATAAAATGCCTCTGCTATGACATAGATGAGCATAGGTAAATATCCATTAAAAAAAAATGTGTGCTAAAACCTGGTAGACTAACGTCACATTGTAAACTTTCTCTTTATCACCTACTTCTAGACACGTAAAAATGAATAGATACTTAAAACCTATGTTGACGAAATCCTAAGCACTATTGAGCGAACAAAATATAAAGAAACCTTCCCAAACCCCATATTTTGTGACCACTAGCTCGGAATAACGGAACGGCCCAAAAAAATATAGCCAATAAGTGCGTTGTATAGAAAGCCGAAAAAGAATATCTAGTATTTTAGACCGAAACACGTCAGTGTGATGTCGTAAATGTTTTTTTATGTTTCTCTAGGGCATGACTTATATTTACGGTGACTCAGTCGGCTGGTAACGACTTATCGATATTGAATAGCGATCCAGTTGTTGAAGAAGTTTTTCGCTTGATGGAACAACGGTAGAAGAATTTAATTTCATCAATACACTACATACACTAACAAGCTCATTGACACAGTGAACTTATCGGACTGCCGAACAAACGCATACTCAAAAACTCAAATTCGTTTATTCAAATTAGGCTAATAAATCAGCACTTATCGAACGTCAAAATAAGAGACAGTCCTCAAAATGCCCACCCTTCACCACTTCCTATGTGTTCTCGCTGAGAAGAAGAAGTGGCGCAACACACAACGTTTGTGTGATGAGCATGTTTTTGGCTGTGGTCTGGTTGTTATTATAGTAATATTATGACTGTCTCGTTGGTCAGGTAGTCGCAAGGCGCGACTGCTGTGCACGGGATCTCGAGTTCGATTCTCGGGTCGCCGAAATAGCTTTGTGGGTTTTGAGAAACTTTCATAAAGCAGCTAGGAGATTGGAAGTTGGAGACTGATACACCCGTGCATCGGAGAGCACGTAAATGTCGGTCCTGCGACTGATCTCTCTACGGTCGGGTCTTCAGACTATGAGAGTGAGGGAGTGCATCTGCGCGATTGCTTGTGCATTATAACATGTCCTGCGCAATTGGCTGATCTCCTTAAAAGGAACGGCCGCCGTAGGCGACAATCGGCCTGGACGCCATCATAGTAATATTGTAAATACATTATTAAATGTATTTTATCAGTTGTGTTGGCACCCATAACACAAGCTAATCAATAGCTTGCCTTGGGGCTAACAGATGGCGTCTTAAAGGTGTCCCGGTATTCATTAATTAATTTATTAAAGTTGTCTGTGCTTATTAACAATAGTAATACGTACGTTTGACTTTCCAATCCTACCCAACACCGCTTCTTTGTTCCAGAAATAGGTATTGTACTAGTATTTCCTAGGAAGATTTCCTTTGTGAGGAGTTTCTACTATTTGTGTAAGGAAGCTCAGATTTGTTTAGCCTAAAGTTGCCTAGTTTCGACTTTAGGCCAAGTTAGAACAATTAGTAAGACGGGTCACAACTTTATACTATTTTGGGGAGATTATCTTCAGCAGTGGATATTCTTTGGCTGATTTTGTGATGGTAATAAGGGTTGAGGTTATAATTGAGAAGTTGGCTAATATTATGCATTTATTTATTACTCACTAGCTTCTGCCCGCGGCTCTCCAGTACCACATCCCGCACGTGGATAAAAAGTAGCTACAGCCACAGGACTATAGAGCCCCGAAATTTTTGAAATCAAACGCGGGGCCAGCACGCTAAAGCCCTTTGAGTCAACTTTAATGAAAGTAATGGTGTTATTATTGAATTATTCAGTAGTTTAAAACTGAAAGGGTAACAAACATCCTCCATTTTTAACAAACTCTCCCGTTTAAAATACAATCAGGATGTTCTTCAAAACCCCTCCCTCTTCCACCCCCTATTTAGTAATTAAAAAAAACATGTACATCAGTTTTGTTTAACTATACTTGAAAATGATGATTTTTTTTTTCTTCAATAAGCGTCCAGTTTTTCCGAGATCAGACATTTAAGTTACATTATTACCATCAGTCTGGTGACTGTCCTACTATTGGCTCTTTGATACTGGCACTTGCAAACTGAAAGTCAAATTTTCTGCACAACACGAGGAAAAAGTCGCTCATTTTCTCTCTCAGTCGAGATTAAGATAATCTCATAAAACAGGCGACACGTACCAGTCTTTGTTCGCATCCAAACAAGCGACGATCGATTTATTAATCAAGCTTACACTAACACAGCTAAAAATGAGAACACGTATTAAAACTGCAGCCAGGATCATAAAACTTCCCCCACTTACATTCTTGCACCCACATAATGCTGAAGTATTAAACTTTTACAGTGCTCCCAACAGCTTTGTAAATTATACGTTCCGTGTATAAAAACGTTAATGCTCAGCTTGTGTTGCCGAGTGTACTGCTATCAATCTTGGCCTCGGATATTCCGGGCCATTAAAGAGATTTTTCTTTAAAAGGCAAGCGCGTGCGACCTATAGTTGTTATGGTGCGTTTAGATCATGCTAGTTACTTTCCTCAATTTACGATGGTCAAGCATTTTCAAAAAATAAAAATAAAATAGGTCGCTTGAAATTGAAGTCATACTTTTTTATTTGAAAATAAAATGAGTATATTTTGTGTCTTAAGTATCCATTCTTCTTTTAAAATTGTAACTTGCGAACAATCTCAGCCATTGGAATCCGTTCGTTCTTTTTTTTAAAGAGTCAATCATGTCAAGGAAAAGTCATTTGTACTTTTATTCAAGCAATGTTGTTACACAATATTTAAATTATATTTGCGAAACGGTGTTCAGGATTGTTCAAAAAACTGCAATGCCTGCTATCTTGTACAGACGGGAACAGGTCAACCCACCCGAATCTGTAAAATGTTACTAATCGAATTTTATCCTTCTGATATTGCGATAAGGTTGAAAATCTATTAAAGAAATTTGACAGATTGAGGTAGATTGATGTATTAGCGACTGTACTAACCCCTATAATTTATGTTAATTTACATGTAAATTTAACATTCCAGTAACTAGCGCCAGTAACTAGAACATTACTAAATACTCCTCCATGTCGCCCATAAAATGATCGATCACTACCTTCATAATTGATTGGCGTTTTGTCCCCGCCGATACCATGACAATACATTAACAAAAGTATGGAACTCGATAAGCATTGCATCTCTTTCTAACTAGTGCATTTATAATGGGAGTTTGTAATACATTTGTTTACCTTCTCGCTTACATTCTTATCAAATAAAAAATCTGAAGTTGAGTTTGTTAAGGTTTGTTAAGTATTCACATACAAACGGTGACATCCAAATTTTATCCGGTAATGAGCAGCAGTTCGAACACGTAACAGGAAACGTCGATAGCAGCGCCACCTATCGGATGAAAAATTATGTTTTCAAACCATTCAGCTAGAACGTTAGTAGAACCCGGGTTCGATTCCCGGTGCGGTCGAGATTCGTATTATGAGCATGCGTGTTGGCGGTGGTCTGGGTGTTATTATTATTTATTTCTAAATATACATGTAAAATATAATATGTGGTTTATCAGGTACACATAACATGGCATAAGCTAATCAATTTGAAGTAATTTGGTCTAGTTCTTTAGGAGAAGAGTTAGGTGACTAACGCACGTACAAAATAATTATGTTTGTCATCATCTCCCGAGCCTTTTCCCAACTAAGTTGGGGTCGGCTCCCAGTCTAACCGGACTTAGCTGAGTACTACTGTTTTACAAGGAGCGACTGCCTATCTGACCTTCTCAACCCAGTTACCCGGGCAACCCAATACCCCTTGTTTAGACTGTCTTCAGACTTACTGGCTTCTGACTACGTAACGACTGCCAAGGATGTTCAATGACAGCCGGGACCTAAAGTTTAACGTGCCATCCGAAACACAATAATTATGTATGTATTTGAATAATATAACATGAGTACCAAGAAAGTTTGAACGGCATTATGCTTACATAATGCCGTTCAAACTATTATTCGCGGACAGGTTTCGCGAAACAAAAGCTAGTGTAAAATAAAGCGCTTTATGCGGTGTAAGTATGAATTTGTGCACCTGCTTTCAGCCGCTGAAAATCCTGCCTAATTTATAGTGTTTGCACCAATGTTTCGGAATTTGTGTTGTAGGATTAGTTGCTTATTTACTTGTATAAATGGGCTCAGCGTTGCCTAGTTATGTTTTGTAAGTTGTGCTTGGACAGTGTGACCAGAACTATGTATGTGTTTTTTAAATGTAAATTTTGTATTCAAATTTTAACTTAGGTGTAATTTTCTGAAATTAATCCATTAATTACTTAACTGTGCCTTAAATACAGCAACCGAGACAATTTTATGCACTAGTATAAGTATATTTATATCAACAAAGTGTAAAGAGTAATTATTCAAAATTTCTCCTTAGTAATTGACTCGTCATGCTTTGCAGAATATTTTCCATATACTCGGCTTAATTTCAAAAGTCGTGGTGGCCTAGTGGTTAAAGAGCCAGCCTTTCAAGTATGAGGGCGTGAGTTCGATTCTAGGTCAGGCAAGTACCAATGCAACTTTTCTAAGTTTATATGTACTTTGTTAGTATATCTTGGACACCAATGACTGTGTTTTGGATGGCACGTTAAACTGTAGGTCCCGGCTGTCATTGCACATCCTTGGCAGTCTTTACGAATAGTCAGAAGCCGGTAAGTCTGACGCTAGTCTAACCAAGGGGTAACTGGGTTGAGGAGGTGAGATAGGCAGTCGCTCCTTCTAAAACACTGGTACTCAGCTGAATCCGGTTAGACTGGAGGCCGACCCCAACATAGTTGGGAAAAGGCTCGGGAGATGATAACTCGGCTCAATTTACATTCCTGTCTGTCAACAGGTCTAATGTATAAAAATGTAGTTAAACTGATATCCATTAAGTCTGTTCCAAAGATTTTTTTTTATTTACTATAACCTTCATTCATGTACTACGAGACTAGTTGAAACAAAAAACAAAAGGACCAATTTATCCAGCCCTATCACCATTCGTCCAAAATAGTTGGATAGTACCGTGCGTGCAGATCTAGTATTTACTAACAGACTTGTCGATAGCTCGCTGATGGTGCTCATAAATTTGCTCGCAACCGAACACGAATAAAAAATTCACCAATTTTGAAGACACGTAACTCTCACCTGTTTCAACTGACATTCTCATCACGTTTTACACTCGGAGACACAGAAAAAAGCTGATTTTTTTTTATATTTTCGTATGATTACATGAACGTTTTGGGGTGTTTTAATATATGAGCGTATGAAATTATGTTTTCTGAACTTGTGGCAGTAAAAATATGCTTAAAATCTTTTATACGACTGTAGTTAAAGCTGGAATACTTAGTTACTTGTGAAAGTAGAATTTTTTTCACCTTTCACACAACTTAGGTTAGCCTGAAGATAAGCTATTGATTAGATATTCTCATGGGAGCTAACACAACTGATATACAGGGTGTAAGAGACAGCCCTCCATAGACTGATGGGGTGAGTTCAGTATACCATACTGAGAAGATTGGCTCATGATTTTTTTTCAAGAACGTTATGGAAATCCAATAAAACTGATTTGTTTTAAAACCTCAAAAAATTTAACATCTGAATTCACACGTCGACCGTCACGATTATTTTAAAATCCATTGTTGGATTTTTTATTTCAGCGATACTATTAAAAATAAAAATAGTTCTGCGTGCAAAGAATGTAATTTTTCATTGAATGAAAGAAAATTTTACGGAATAAACGGTAAAAAAAATCCTGAGCAAAATTCCAGTGAATAAAAAAATATGATTCAAAATAAGGAGCTCAATGCACCCTATCAGTCTGCGGAGGGATGTCCAAACATCCATACATCTAAACTACAGTTTTCTTTCAATCAAATTTAGAACGTATCGGGAATCGAACCCAAGCATGGCGACATTTCCGCAAACATGATCGTGAAATATCTCCTAAAAATTTAATTCCGGGTCAAAAATGCTTCCATGGTTTCTGTGGGTTCCCCGGTCGGGTAATTTACATTCAACAAACATCTTAAACAGAGGTCTATTTTTGGATAAACAATTCTTGTTTATTCCGTCAAATTAAAATGGGTTCTCACTGTCTTTTAAGGTTAGTTGTCGGTGGAAAAGTGTCACATTGCTGGAAGATAATTTGTTCGTACAGTTGATTAAGCTAATCGTGTTTATTCCAGTTTAGAATTAAAATGCGGATACAAAAATGCAATGTAAGGATGTATCGCTGTAGTAAAAATCTATCTTTTCTCAATATTTACTGAAAATGTGATAAAACTTTTATTATTTTAGAAAGAAGTAATAGCTAGAAAACAATTTCGGAATGCTTCACCTTTCGAATGTCAAATGAACAACAGCAGGCTTAGCATGGCGATTTTATATTTATTCTGTCAAGAAAAGACAAAGCTATTTCTGTCAACATGTCTTCTGCGCGAACTTCACGCTTCTGTCCACTCGCATATAATCACTTGTAGCCTTATGTCAATCGAAGAAAAAAATAATTACTTCCAAAAATGACAAAAGAAATCTTACGTCAATCTGTCACTTTTCTATCATTATATCCAATCTCTCGTAAACTTGTTTCTACGGTTGCCATGCTAAGCTTGTACATAAGCTGTACTTACATAAGAAAAAAAGGCAAAGTGCAAGTGTTGTATTAATAATAAAAAATACATGCGTTTTTAGTACATAGGTAATTTTCATTATTTTGACAATGTGAACATTTTCAAATAAAATTGTGATTTCATTTGTTCTACTCTAAGAATTCGACGAGTTAAAACACGTTCTACAAGAAGAAACTACATCAGAAATTAATTCAGGTCACAAAATACGATATTCCTATCCCGAAGAAAGGACAAAATTAATTAGCATCGTGTTTCCCCGGCTCTGAAGTTCAGTGCTAAACAAAATAGACATTGAGAAGGAATATTCCCCTTTGTGTTGTAAATAAATTTACGATATAGTGTAAGTACAGAAGAAACTGTCAAATTTTCCTAATCAACTCTGAACCATAATGCTTCAGCGATAAAGTTGAATATCTATTATATAAATTTGATAGATTGTAGTAGCTTGACGTGCTGGCGTCTGTACATCCGACGGTAGTTCAATTTTAAAGTTTTTTAAGACTATATAATTTTATTTTATGTTCTTACCTTGTTACTTTAAATGAAGTATGAAAATGCTTCGAGAATTTTATTTTCACAAGCATAATATTTTTAAAAATGTCTTTAAAATATTGGACCTTTTTTAATAAGACCGTTCCCGTTTACATATATTTTTTTAAATATTCTGTTACAAGCTTTTAATAGTATTAAAAATATGTAAGATACATAGAAAATTATTTGAAGTTTTCTACAAAAAAATCATAATATAACGAAAAACGTAGAAAATACAAAATTTGGTCCTTCGATCCGAAAAGCTTGATAACTCTTTTATAATCTACGACCTCGCTAGCGCAATGGTAATCGTGGACTGCCGAGCTGAGGTTCCCGGGTTTGATTCCTAGTCGACATTAATTTGAGTTATAAGCATGCATGTTGACTGTCATCTGGGTTTCATAACATTATGTATTTTTATGTAAAATTTGAGTAATTTATCAGTAGTGTTCTCACCCACAACACAAGCTAATCAATAGCTTACCTTAAGGCTAAACGATCGTGTGTGAAAAAAGGTGTCCCGATTATTATTATATTCAGTTCGAATTATTAAACCCAATATTACCGAAGGAATTTCTAATTCAACCATTAAATTAGCATAAATTCTCCTTTGCGTGTATATTATCCTCGGTATTGAGATACATCATAATGGCCACTGCATTCCGTAAGACGTATTGAGGTCATCTCATTCGGAGCGAGCCCGATTGTCCGCGCGTCTGCTCGTTCACTATTGTTTTTCCTTCCATTTCATAGAACGGTTTATTAGTTAGGGAACCAAGAAATTTTATTCTCTAATTTATGACGTCGTTTTTTAAGGAGCTCGTGGCCGATCGATCATAAGGTTAAGCAACCCTTGGCGTGGTCGGTCCGTGAATGGGTGACCTTCTTGTCATGACGAGTTCCTTCGTGTTTCAGAAGGCACGCTAAACGTTACGTCGTTACGGGTAGTAAGAAGTCAGAAAGTCTGACAACAAGTCTTACAAAGGGGTATCGGGTTACGCAGGGTTGAGAAGGTATAACAGGCAGTTGCTCTACGTAAAACTCTGGTAATCAGCTGCATCTTGTTAAGACTGGAAGCCGACCCCAACCTAGGCAAAGGCTAGGCAGATGATGTATGAAGCCGTTGGGAAATTGTTGTGAAAACTGAGATGTGTCCATGTATCTTTTTATAGCATGATATTTTGAAATAATAGGTTAGAAACTTAGAAGTGTTTTCTAAGTAACATAATGTATTATGTTGCGGGATCGGAAAAGCTATTGCGACTCTTGTACATGGAGATCTCTAAAAGGAACACAGGTGAATACGAAAAAAAATATACATATACATATTTTCAACTACAACACATTGCAAGTAATTCTCACCTGAAGCACAGGATTTCGATTTCTTAGTTTTTGAACGTAAGACTCCGAGTCTTTTAACTTTGTATTTAAGATTAATAAGATAAAATAAATTTTAACAAAAACGTTCCTAGAATAAATTCTGTGTCCTAAGATTCGCAACTCATCTCAAACTATAATCATTATGATCACCAACAATATTTCGATAAACACCATCTCAGAACCCATAGGCGACAATGACCGGAGTTATGTTGTCTTTCAGTCATAAACGATACAGGTCGTTAAACTACGCTACAGGGTGAAAACCGTTTAACCACGGTGATAGTGGCAATCGACAGATTAATGGGAGAAGGACCAGTTTATTTATCAACAAACATACAGCTATAATGACATGTTTCGCCTTTATGCAAGTTTATCGTCTGTGGAAAATTAATTTCTAGCCTATCCTATATCTATCGGCTAGAAACTAAGGAACCGTCTCTTTTAGTTTAACTTGAAAAATACGAGGTATTTATTATGAAGAGGAAGCAGCAACCACTAATACGGAAGAAATACTAAATTAAAACAACAGATTTTTAGCTTTTTACTCTCCAAGCTACAGTTATTTGTTAAAAGTTTCTTATTAAATATACATAATGTAACATTGCCGCGTACTTACGAAATGAGATTCAGTTTTTCTTTTTATTTTACTACGTCATTTCCGCCAGCGGTTTAGCCGTGTTCCTCTGGAGCTACTCTCTGCACCTGGATAAATAGCCTATACCCGTAGGTAGTCGATAAATAGGCTATCTAACATTGTTTCAAATTTGTCCAGTACTTCTTGAGATTAGCCCGTTGAGGCAAACAAATTTGTATAGACTGTAATCCTTCTGCCCTCTTATATCACGTGTTACTGACAAGATAAAGGTTTACGTCGTTTTGATGGTGACTTAAGGGGTGTTAAGCAGTTCTAAAGTAGCTTAGCAACCTTTACTGGGACATTAGGATCGACTGATTATGGTGCGCTGGGAGCCATTGGAGAAACATAACTACAATTTGATTTTGATGTAGCATGCTTGAAGAGACTTGGAGTATGAAGGCTGGTGATACGAAAGAGCATGGTGGGTTTTGAACATAATATAAAAATATACATACATAGGTATCGGTGATATTATTCCTGAATATATTCAACACATTTTTGAACTTTATAAATAGTACAGACGCTAGCAGGTCAACCTACACGAATCTATCAAATTTTACCAATCGAATATTAATCTTTTGGTATTGTGATAAGGTTGAAAATGTATTAAAGAAATTTGACAGATTGAGGTAGGTTGATGTGCGGGCGTGAGTACTTCAAAATATATTTCAAGTATTTTTTTTTATCTGAAATGGTCTATAAAAATACGTGTAGAGAGAAAAATCATAATACCTAAACCCACGTTGTGAAAGGATGTACCTACATTTTTCATATTTTTTTCTATATATAACTTACTTTTTTCTGCCTCGAGGATAAAAGATGAAGATAATAATCTTAGCGAACTATGTATATTTAAACTTGCGAAGCTATTTCGGCCCGATCCTAGAATTAAACTCGAGACTCCGTGTTTCGGATAGCGCGTTAAACTGTAGGTCCCATCTGTCATTTAACATCCATAGCAGTCGTTACAGGTAGTCAGAAGCCCGTAAGTCTTACGCTACTAACCTGACCGGGTAACTGGGTTGAGGAGGTTAGATAGGCAGTCGCTCCTTGTAAAACACTGGTACTCGACTGAATCTGGTTAGACTGGAAGACGATCCCAACATAGTTGGGAAAAGGCTCGGGAGATGATGACCCCGCGCACAGCAGAACGAGGCAGCCTTATAAGCTTTTAATATTTGTATAGATTCGAGATCTATTCATTAAAATGTTGATGCATCAAAGTCGTTATAATCGCCCCAAACTTTGTATAAAGACCTTTCGCTTCTAATTTCGTTTCTTCCAAAACATTAGCCACAAAAACATACACGAGTTGGGTACGGTTGGACCTTGAATATGTAAACAGATAGGATACCGATACAATACACGACGAGACCCTAATCATCTGGACAGTAGTGATGTGACATGACGATACAAAATCATATCTATATAACGATACAAAAAAAATATGCCCATTTATTTTTATAAATTCTGAAGACGTGCTGACGAATACTTTTTTTTAAATTAAGCGAGAAACTTTAATAATACTTAATAAAAGTAATTTAAAATATTATTTGTGTAAAATAATATTAAATGCTTTTCAGAAAAGAATTCTTATAAAATTATATTTTATATTATATTAAAGAAAAACGATTCCACTGCAAACAATAAGGCGAGCAATTTTAAGAAAATAAAAGAATATCAATAAAAAAGAACTCAAAATTGGAAATAGTTGAAATTGGTATTATTCTCAATTTCTGATTATGCCATTGAAATGTTTTTCAATATTAAGTTATATCGATATGTCCCAAAAGACTAACAAACTCAAGTTAGATACTTGTTTATACCGAAATTGATAGTATTTTATGTATTATTGTTACATACATTCATTGACCTACACTAAAACTTACTAAAATTACATATTGTTTGTAATATAATAACAACACTTGTCAGAATCTTAATTCTCTACTTACTTTTTTTCGTGTAAAATCATTTTGTTTACTAGGTAACTACAAAATTATACAAAATATTTCTTAAAACAAATAAAACCTAATTACAAAATCGATACCGAATTATCGACCTCGACACATCTCTACTCGGATCTTTTAAACGGATATCGAGATGACTAATTACGGAGATCAAAGGATTCGTTTCTTTATATCAAGAAGCTTGTGAACTCCGCCAAATAATTAATGAGCTGAAACCGATCTGTTCTTGTAAATAATTAATCGTGACATAGAGTTTAATCGATATATATTGTTAGACTTATTCGGTGTGTGACGTCACTGTGGTATTATTAAGCGGTATATCTACATCATCTTCTAAGCCTTTCCCCAACTATGTTGGGGTCGGCTTCCAGTCTAACCGGATTAAGCTGAGTACCACTGTTTTACAAGGAGCGACTGCCTATCTGACCTCCTCAACCCAGTTAGCCCTTGGTTAGACTAGCGTCAGACTTACTGGCTTCTGACTACCCGTAACGACTGCCAAGGATGTTCAATGACAGCCGGGACCTACAGTTTAACGTGCCATCCGAAACACAGTCATTGGCGTCCAAGATATTATTATACTAAGAAAGAATACATACAAACTTAGAAAAGTTGCATTGGTACTTGCCTGACCTGAAATCGAACTCGCGCACTAAAAACTACACGACTAAAATGACTCAAGCGACGTTATAATGGGATTTTTGCTGTATTATTTATTTTTTTATTAAGACGTAATACACCGTATGTTTTGTTAGCATAAAAAATTGAAGAATTGATTTCATAGAGGGGCGTAAAGCCTCGAAGCTTCTTGTGTGTATTGAAATAATGATGTTTTTTTGCAATTTATTTACTTTGAAATTGTTTTTTTTATCGATATTAGAAAGATGGCTTGAGAAGGATTATTATTGACAGATTGTTAATCAAAATAAGAACTTTTTCTATTATAAAACAATGTTGTTTGTTAGGTTTCTTTTAAGTGCTTTTTTTTATAAATTTCTTTAGAGTTTGAATTGAATTTAAAGATGTTTTCTGAAAAATATTGTTTTTAAACAAAAAAAAAAACTTAAGGGGTAAATTTTAATGTAATTGAATCATATTCTATTTTCAAACGACTTCCCAAAAAGGAGGTGTTGCACATTTTTTATAATCATTGGCTGGTTAATAAAAAGAAAAATAAAAAACTTTTCGATATTTAAATATTTCTTAGCTGGTTCTTTCTCACATAACTCTGCAATAGGCTCGAATGAACACAAGATATGCCGTTCGCATGAAGTCTGGTTGGCACCGAGCCAAATGCGTGTGACGTATGCACACAGCTTAGTTAGAAAGCCACTTTTGGATGCTATATCCTAATTACATTTGTTTTATGAAATTAATATAAGTCTCTTTGGTATCCAACCTGTATTCTTTTATTAAATTAGCTATTTTATGGTCCATGTTATGTATAAACAAAACTAGCTTCTGTCTTGAAATATTCCTAGGGCCTGTTTCACCACCTACGAATAAGTTCCAGTTAGTTTATTTGGTAGATAATTTCATACAAATTCTGTTCCATTTTTTTATTTATTCGGTAGGTAGTGGCTATTCTACATGTAAATGTTCAATGATATTGTTCAGTGCCATCCGAAACACAGGGTCTCGAGTTTCATTCTAGGGTCTGGCCGAAATCGCTTCAAGAGTTGTAAGAGACTTATATAAAGCAGCCCGGAGCCTGGAAGTTGGTTATTAGTACACCCGTGCAGCGCAGAGCACATAAATATCGGTTCTGCTCCTGACCTCTCCGGTCGTGTCATAGTCGTGGTCCTATAAGAATATGAAAGTGAAGGAATATAGACAGTGTATCTGTGTCTGCTTGTGCACTATAATATGTCCTACGCAGCTGGCCCATCTCCTTAGAGAGAATGGCCACCATGGCCGGCAATGGCTATAAAATCGAAGAAGAATTCATTTGATTGAACGTGCTAATATTACTAACTACTCATCCGATTTGAGAAAATCTTCCAGTGTTAGATACCTCGCTTATCAAGGAAGTTCACAAAGCAGCTCCCACGAGACACGGATGAAACCTCTGGCTTAAGCTAGTTTAAATATCAATACAAAAATACAAAGGTTTATAATATTAGTATAGACTACATTATATAAATAATAAATAATATAAATTTCAAAGAAAATAATTTCCTTTTCTACAAGGAAAACCAAACGGCAGACGACAAAAATAGACTACAAAGTGATGGTCTCTCCTTCATTTCATGCACCAATTTGCTCAATATGAACGCGAAGAGCATCGATTGGTACTTACTATACGGATAGCGATTTAATCTCCTGAAATATGAGTGTAATACGAAAGATCTTGTTCATTGGTAGGGTTGCCACTTGTTTTTTTGGAAAATCTTCTTTAAATTTCTACTTAGAGTAAGAAGATTTTCCGAAATTTATTTTTGTTTTATTACTTGTTTTGCTTGCTGCCAATACTTTTAAAATTTAAATAAGTCTTATAGAATAAAATTAATTTGAAAATCATCAAAATTACCCCTCTCGCTGTGGGTGCAGCTGAACGGAGTGTCATGCTTTTACTGTATATAAATATATGATGGTCTTTGTGTGCCAGTGCCAAGGTTGCGAACAACCCGCAGATCATCTTTAATCATCCATATATTTTATTGTATTTAAAATAGCTCTTAAACTAAACCCTCAAGAAGTACGATTTCATCAACATATCTAACAAATGTAGCAAAAACAAAAAGCAAACACGTTCAATATCTGTAAACATCATTACACAAATCAAAATTTTAAAACACACTTTTTCTCATAATTTTCCACAAAAATTCCCTTCAAGTTTACATTCATGATTACCATACCGTTGGTTGTGACAACCCTATTAGCAACCTTATGTTATAAGTATACCTACTAAAGGGCTGTTGTTTAGAAAAAGGTCAAAAATATTGACTGTAAAGCCAATTTTTTTTAAATTACCCGTTAAAGAAAATTGGTTTTGTTTTAATACAAGTTAATAATTGAATATTAATATTTGTGATGATGATTACGAATAATATAAAATAAGTACTTTTGCTGTTTAAATAGATACTAAAGTTTTATGTTACTTATTTTGTACCTTAATATTTAAGCTTACAAATATCAATAGAGAAAAAGAGTCAAATTTTCTTTTCTGTTGCCGTCGACTGTTATCATCTTATCCCAAAAGCAGAATGCCCTATTTGATGGCAATGCTTGTTCGTTCAAGTTAATAACTAGCCTCTGACCTACATTTATAAATTGTAAAAAAAATAACAATTATTAAACTTGACAACTAATGTGATCAATTTATCCTTACTTATAGCAAAGCCACATCGTTTCGCATTTTGGTCCTTTATTATAATATTGAAGACATACACGGCCTATTCGTCTATTGCAGACGATTTAATGCATACTATTGAAGGCATATTTATATATTTATGTTAATTATATGTACACATTTTGATTTAAATTTCTTAAATAATGTACTCTGTGCACTCAAATGTTGCCAAGACGACCATAACCAACAGGGTTTGCCCGTGTGTTTGCCCTAGACATATTGAAGGCTATTTTATTTGAACTACAATAGAGATCTTAAGGATTTTCTAATAATATTTATCTGTGTCTATATTGGACACCAAAGATTGCGTAAAGGTGAAGGAAAAATCTTGAAGAAACCTGGCCTTTGAAGTTGGGAACTGCCAATCCGTCCCGAGTAAGCGTGGTGATTGACGCTCTTTCTTTCTCCGTATGAGAAGAGGCCTGTGCCCTGCAGTAGAATAATGAAAATGGTTGATGACGATATTCTTTATGATCTAATTTAACTCTGTCATATACTATCATTATGTTAGGACACAGAGATTCAATATTGTATTTCTCTGCGAAGTCAATTATCACCACTGACAAAAAATAAATAAAATTAATAGAAAAAAGAATATTGTGTTTCATTGCTCTAAACATAATAGCGTAGCCATTACCTACCACCTACCCATTACATATGTATAGCCATACAATTAAGTATTTATTATTTATAGTTTACATACTCCCCAAGACATGGTCTGTTAGTGTGAAATTCTCCTAAATCGACACAACTAGCTGTTACAAACGTTTCCTGATTGTAAGGCATGGTTCACAAGTCATGATGTAAAATAAATCGACGTGATTACGATCGTGTGTATTGAACCCATAGCGACCCATCGCGTTGACGTTGCGATATTACCGTGTAAGCGTATGTGATAAGCTTTAGCGATTACTGTTTTGGTTTTTTTTTTTCATTTTAGTTCTGATGTCATTCATAATCTTTTCTTGTTAATAATTCTTTAGCAGATGTGTTTATCACCTAAGTCTTCAAAAGGCAAAGTCAAATGTTTTTTTTTTATTTCTAACTAGTACTCGTCAGCGACTTCACCCGCGTAGTTATTGGTTTTTTGCAACAAAAATTAGTGTTATAATTTTATTTTTCTTTTATACAATAGCAAAACAAACAAAAAAAGTTCGATCGTTCAAGCGCGATGACTTGATCAATGTAAATAATGATTAGTGTTTATATATATACATGCATTGGAGGCTCTTATGAAACGTCACATTAATAGCACAGTTCCAAAATGCAAGTCCCATAGAGAAGAGCTGATGAGCTGACGAGCTTCAGAATCAGTTTATTATTATTTTATTTTTTCTTTATTTTGACTTGGTTGTACCTTAGGAGGCGTGACTTAAATATTCAAGTTTTCAAGTACCAAGGATGTGAAAGTTTTGAAAAAAAATATTTCTTGATATTCTATGTACTATACAAGGTATAGTCGAGGTCTAATCAAGCTATAGTTCTAGAGTAAATTAGTTTTAGTAAAAGTACAATTAATGTAATTCAATACTTTGTATTTTTCTATGAACAAAAAGTATTTTTTTAAGCAACCCTGAATCATTGTCTTCATGACTATTGATAAAAAAAAACTTTTTTGAATTATAGAATTACTCCATCTCTCAAGACTTGTACCACACAAAATTCCACCTCCGCCTAAGCATTGACCAGAAAATAGCCACCCACATAATATAGAGGTCGTACGACCAGCTCCCAAATTATAATACTTTACGACACACATTTCAGTACATCTGCGCCTCATGGGGCTTCATAAAATGATGGCAGATGGCGTTTGATAGATTGTCATGTTTAGACGGGTTGGGGTGACGTCATAATGATGTCATAAGGGTGGGTTTGGATGTAGGAAGCTCGCTTGAAACGGCTGGTATTTTTGTGGTGTTAATCAATTTTGTGTAACAGTTACTTTGTTGAATAATGTTATAGGATTTTGATTGAGTCGGGAGTAAAATTAAATGTTGTTTATTTTGATTTTTATTTCACGAACCTTTAGATATTATATACTTAAAAAAAATAACAAAAGACACTTCTGAAAGCTCATTCAGAAAAATTATCATACCAATGTTTGACGATCCCCGTTGGCGCAATGGTTACCGCGCTAGTCTGCCAAGCTGAGGGTCCCGGGTTCGATTCCCGGTATTTTTGACTGTGGTCTGGGTCTTATAATAAATATGTATAAAAGTGTAATAATATATGTCGTTTATCAGTTGTTTAGCATCCAATAACACAATTAATTAATAGCTCACCTAAGGGCTAACCGACCGTGTGTGAAAAAGTCCCGAGTGTGACCCAATATATTTATTAATGTATTGTTTTTTTTTTATAATAATAAAGAACGTTAACCATTGAAGCTCTCTTATAAAAATATAACAATAATCCCAAAAAGGCCTATTACACCATTGTCAAAACAGAATACAAAACATCTGAGCATCAAGCAATCGGTTAAGCCCACACAATTGCTAACCTTTTGCAAATTGCATATTAAACGGGATTAACCAGCTGATACAAGCTATTTTCCTTTTATGGTGAACGCGCGTTTATCAGACCTGGACGAAGCGAACGCGCCGAACGAAATGAATTTTAGAATTTTACATGAAAAAATGAGAACGAAGACCCCTTTAGCGCAATGATTACCACGCCGGACTGCCGAGCTGAGGCTCTCGGGTTCGATTCCCGGTACGATAAATATATAAAATATATCATACCAGTTTATCAGTTGTGTTGCCCCCTTAACACAAGCTAATTAGTAATGATAAATGATATTCATTTTGCAAATAGGTTGAAATCAACACTTTTACACGTCAACACATTTTTTATAAAAAAACGAGATGAGGTCGGCATTTCCTAACTGACTACCTACCTTGAAAAGAAACAAACTCAAGACTAGCTTACCTTTGGGCTAACCGATCGTGTGTGAAAAGGTGTCCTGATTAATTTTATTATTTATAGAGAACCTCGCACCTCGCACAACTTGGAAGAACCATAGAATTGCTAGATGAATTCTGATGACGTCATTCGATATGACGTGGCTGAAAGTTGCGTAATGACAAATGTAAAGGTAATAGAAACGATTTCTTCGGCGCCTTGGGTCCAGATAAGTGTCCGGCTTGCCTTAATCTGGATTCCTTCGGTGCGTTCAGAGCATTCGATTCTGTTAGATGTGCGTTCACCATTACAGATAAACAGGAAAAACCAAGCAATCGTCACTATACGGGGAATCAGAAATTTTTGGGGCGCCCAGAATTCGGATGGTATGTTCGGAATTGTGAACATTTTCCTCCTATTTCTGCGAAAACAATGGATTTAAATGGGGCAATGTGTTTCGTGACTTGCCAGGTGCATTCTTTGGATATACAAAAATGCAGTATACAATAAGGATGTATGAAAAAGAAAACACAAGCGTTCTCTTTTCGAATTTTTATTTTGGGCCAGCTTTGACGTGAAAACTGATGATGGCATCCACATCCAGGCCGATTATCGGCTACGGCGGACATATTATAGTGCACAAGCATTCGCGCAGATACAGGTGCACTCTCTATTCCCTCACTCTCATAGTCCGATGGGACGGCAATCCGACACGACCGGAGAGAGATCAGGCGCATCTTTTTCTCATTCAGCAGACACGTTATGGATCTTGGGACCAATATAAGCTATATCTACTAGTATATCATCTCCAAAATATTTTCCAAAAAGAAAAACATAAAAAAATAATTAAACTACATTTACACAAACATTTACAGACGTCAGCATATCAAGCTACCTGAAACTGAAAAAATCCCAATCCACTTTCAACCATATCCTTCAGCGATAAAATTAAAATCTATTAAAGAAATTTCTCTGATTGTAGTAACTTGATGTGCTGGCGTCTGTACATAAAATAAGCTTACCCCAAATAAAACCCATTCTTTGAAATTACCTCATCTTTTTTTATGCGAATTAATCTTCCCTCAATGTATTGCTCATAGGCAAGTCGATCATTTGTAGCTAGTTGTTCAAATACCCGCATTTGCTTCGGTACAATTTCCGCCATCACCTCGGAACGACGGAGTTCCATAATCAGAATGATGTAAAAGCAAGTATCGTGTGTTGCAATGTGTTCATCCAGATTTTTCGCTGGGTTTTGGTTTACGTCCAGGCCTGAGCGTATACGCGCGAAAAATCCACAAGGTCGAAAGCCATATTTGATTTTTATGGTCGATAAAGAAAAAAGAAGGATACTTTAAAGGAAGAAGAAAAGAAGGGTACAGGTTAAGTAATACTTTGTTGGGACATGGTTGAAACATTCATTCATTTTCATTCATCATCAGTCTATCGCAGTCCACTGCTGGACATAGGCCTCTCCAAGTGCACGCCACTAATATCGATTTTCGGCTTCTCGCATCCAGCTCCTGCCAGCCGTCTTGCGCAAGTCATCACTCCACCGTGCCTGAGGACGTCCTACACTACGTTTGCCGAGGCGTGGTTGAAACGAAGAGAAGAAATTTGTAAAATTATAATTAGGTACTCAAAGATAATGTACAAACAACCTGCCCGAATCTGTCAAATTGTACCTATCGAATGTTCCAGAATTGTGACAATGTTAAAAAAGAAATTTGACAGACTAAGGTAGGTTGATATGCAGGCGTCTGTATATAATATCCATGAAATGTATTCAAAATCTCTCTAAACAAACTCTTTTACTAAGAACCTTATATTACCTATTTTAACTGTAATAAGAGCATTTAAACTCCTTAATAGGAAATTTCTAATGCCTGTTTGAAATGCTGATTTCTAAGTAGATATTATCGAGAGTGTAAATGCATATCTTAGAAACGAATATTCATAGAAATTTTACATGCATGCACCCGCATTGCGTCTTCTTAACATAAAAGACATCTAAGCTTTCTAAACATTCTTAGAAACCACTTTCTTTTGACTTTTCTCTCTGACATTGCTTACGAAAATTAATTACAGAATTATGCGGTTTTTGCAAAATATAAATAAAGAAAGATAATTATATAATACAAATATTTACATAAAAACTAAAAGGTGTCGAAAAATTTATCCCCATCGCTGTCTTCTGGGAGCATGCCCAAGAGGCTGGCAGCATTGCCACGTGAATGGCAATGGATTTTCTCTGTCCAAAGTAAAAGCCACCTTTTGGGTCACGGGAAGCGTCAATTAGCCGCTTAGATAGCTCGTTATTAAGACCAAATATTTATTTATTACTATAAATTTAATGGATACGGTATGTTTATTACTTTTTTTGTTTATTAAGTTAAGTTTTTCTCCTCATACTCCTTATCGCAATTATTTCATTTGACTTTGGCGGAGCAAGTCTTTTTCCCCCCTACTATTCTACCTGACGTCATCACGCAAGTGACATTATTTTAAGCCAAATTGTCTTTAAAGACAAACAATCCATTACATTTTTGATGATCGAATCCATCCTCTATATAATTATGTATATACATCCCCATTTCTGCTAAGGACCTTCCTCATGATGATAGTTATTCCTCCGCATAACATAATCACATATTCATACCATTCGAACTAATTCTGTAGGATGAATTAAAAACTAAATAAAAATGTCCTACACACATTTTTCAGCAAACGCTTTCTTAAAGTATTTTTTTTTCAGTATGTCCGTAGTTTTTCGTTGGGATATTAATACGCCATGATGATATTTGCAGCCTATCCCATAAATTGGATTATAAAAGCCGATAAATTCAATATCGGACGTGTTGGACTGACATCAAAAAAATCTAAGTTGAATATATCAATTGTTTTTAAAAGTGATTTCAAACTATAAGTCAGTTTATTAGTACAAAGAATGAAGAACAATTTTGCCTGGTTTCCCTGAAAGCACATAGGTGTGCTTTAGTTACATACAGGCCCAATTCCATTCAGCTGCACCCACAGTAGCAAAAGTCAGTCATTGATGATTTCCCAACACAATAGAGAAAAGGTTTTGTACCGTTTATTATAATTAACCTTATCATTAATTGCCTGATTCATTAAAAAGACTACAGCCAGAATGTGAAAACTGTAAAGTAGGCTTACTTATACTCTAAGATTAAAAAAAAACAGATATGTTTTTTAAGTTACATTTTTGTATTTTTTCTTTAAATTTCTAGACATCATATTGCGAGATACTACTAGCTAAGTTCTAGTGATGATTCCAAAGATGTGTTTGAATTCATAACCTATGTTTTGTGCATACGCATGGCGTAAAAGCCCTTGTAAATAAAAAAGAGAGAAAAAAAAAACTTCCAAAGTTTTAATCCAACGAATAAGTAGTTTTTTTTGCTGATCATGGTCCCTTCAAAAGCAAAGTCATTGCAAAGGTCTTATAAAAAAAGTTTGCCGTTTTATTAAAGATTGACGATCTAAGATAGCCGCGCTAAGTTCGTATGAAAGTGATGGCCTTACGAAATAAACTAAATTGCAAAAATATCTAGCAAATTTTCTGGTACCTAAGGTCTTGTGATAATCTGCTGGTGCTATGGGTTTTCGCAAGTTACCGCGACCCTGGCACACAAAGACCTCCAGAAGGAACAAAAGTGGGTTTTAGTCAATAAAAGTCTGCCACCTTCTTCCAGCTGTACGCATGGTAGGGGTTATTTGATGATTTCCCACTGAAAAAAAAAAACATCTTAAGATAATCATAATTTTTAGCAGTTCAATCAATAAACCTGTTTTTAGAAAAGTACCCGGTTTAGTGCTAGATTTTTACCATTAACTTTGTTCAAGATGGTGGTTTTAACCTAGCAATATAGCAAGTATTTTTTTTTTAAGATCACGTTTTATAATAAGGTGGCATAATTTATGTCCGCTTAATCTTTGACGTGTTAGATACGTTATCAAAATCTGTAATGATTATTAAAGGTGCTCAATTTTTTTTAGCAGCTTAGTTTATGTATATGTATAAGGTCTACCTTTTTTATTGGGTACGCTGAGTTTTATGTACCTATGTTTCTCTTTTACAACTTTTTCGAATTTCTTTTTAATACTGTTTTGGGCGCTGTGGTTTGGTTGTAAAAGGAATAAAGTATGATTCTAAACTTTTTTCGGGTTGGCAATAAAATTGTTAATAATATCAGTGTGGTCGTGTTTCTTTCTGGAGTTTATAGCTTTTTTATAAACAGGGACAGATATTACGTGATTGTGGTTTTCATAGATTTTTCTTGGTGAAATTACTTTCTTTAATATTGAAAACACTTGTTTTTTTTTCATTTTAACGGACGTAATAATCGACCAGTCGTGGTGGCCTATTGGTTAAAGCAAGCAAAGCCTTTCGAGTATGAGGGTACGGGTTCGATTCCAGGTCAGGCAAGTAGGTACCAATGTAACTTTTCTAAGTTATACGTACTTTTTAAGTTTATCTTGGACACCAATGACTGATTAAAGGGGAAGGAAAACATCTCGAGGAAACCTGGACTATAAAGTCTGAAATCACCAACCCGCATTGAGCAAGCGTGGTGATTAACGCTCAATCCTTCTCCGTGGGAGAGGAGGCCTGTGCCCAGTAGTGGGACGATAAAAAGGCTTTATATCTATTAACACTATAGTCAGACCTGCTGTCCTGTATAGATCAGAGTGTTTTGAGCCACAAAAAGAATGAACGATAGACAACTACAAAAAAAGATCGCACACGCAGCGGGAGGGGACATTATTTGACTATGAATGTAAAAAAGAACTCTATGACCCGTGATAACGATATAGCAAAAAATATAAAGATAAACGATAAAGCTAAGCTGTCTGTACTAACTTTTACTACAGCCTATAATAATGTATTGAGGGCACTACAGATGTGGTGAAGAGCCGGGCATCTACAGATGTGTTAAAGAGCCGTAAGTGGTTGCCATGCGGGGTCTGTGGGTAGATCGCTTAAGTTTCCGCGGCCCTGGTACACAGAGACCTAGTAGGTCTTAGACAGTAAAAGTCTGACACTCCCTTTAGGTACAATCACAGCGGGAGGGAGTGTCAGACTTTTGTCACAGTGAGAAATCGTTTGATGGATATCATCACTGAAAAAAAGTTGCTAATATTGCTCAAATTGAAAACAGTAAAATCTGGATTCCTTTTAACAGAAAAAGCATACAAATATAGCTTATGTTCTTTGTGTGTTCAAGTGTTTTATTTTATACTAGCTGTTGCCCGCGACGCGACGTCCTCCGCGTGGGCATTAGGTGATTATACCTTCATCCCCTCCCCGTACGTGATAGCGTAATAATATGTAGCCTATAATAATATGTTGACCCGACCTCTTAGCTATATTCATGCCAAATTTGAAGCTAATCCATGCAGTACTTTTTGAGATTATCCCGGACATACTTACAGACAAACAGGCAAAAATTGTAAAAACTATATTTTTGGATTCGATATCAATTGTAGATCACGCCCTAATTATTCTCTTTTTAAAATATTCAATGTACAGTTTTGCCTTTTCTACGTTTTTATTATATGTAAGTAACTATAGAAGTGAAACCGTGTGAACAAACTAGTCTAACTCAACAAGGGAACGGCCAAACTCGAGTATAACACCGATGTCTAGTCGCCCCGCTATACAGAAATCTCGTACGAAGGCACCATATGGAGAGAACACATTTTTTTCCCATTTTCGACAAAGTTTGGCCACTGCGAGTGCTATAAAAAGTTCGACGATATATCAGGGAGTATTGAAGCTGTTGTTTCTTAGAAAAATAATGTTTGTTAGAAAGTGAAGTTTGATTTGTATGTTTAAGTTATATAATATTATGTAAGACTTTTTGTACCACGCGATTTTACCCTATCCTGTTGCAAATAAGGTTGCATATAAATAAAGCACTTGCAGGCTGAGCATGACCACCGTAGAAATAAGTTTTGTCTACCGGAGAATGGACATAAGGACAGATTGAAGACAGAATTCTTTTGACACGTAGAATAGAAATGATTTTTTTCTTCGACCGACATGTATACAACGCCGAGCATGCCGATTTAAAAAAAAGTGCATTTCACACAGTTTTTTGGCTAACCTAACGTAAAATTCATCGTAGTATATGCAGAATGACTACATCACTATCAACTTTACCATTTGCTATAGAATGTTTTTGTCTTCATATATAGAATCACGAGTCTATAGGTTGCGCCATGATCGGGTACGATACAAAATATGTTAACATTATCAGAAATAAATTTGTCTTTTTTTGGTAGAATAGACATAGAATCGCCATGCTGATCCTGCTGAATATAAATTAGTCTCCATTCTTTCTCCATAACTTGGCTATTTAAAACTAGTTGATGTTTTTAATAGTTCTAGTAATTTCTGAGAATAGAACCTCAAAGCAAACACACCAAACTGTTTCATCATTATCATCATCTCAGCCATAGGACTAACTGTTTAGCTGAATTTTAAATATGTAAGTGTAGATTTTCAATTAGGTAGGTACTCGTCTACAAGAAACCGTACAAAAATAGTCTGAGTGATAAGCTAACGTCTTAGTCTATCCATTGAATCAATAGACTCCAACAATAATTCAAACAAATACAACAGAAATAAACGCTAGTTACATTTGTTTAACAAGATAAACACCCGTTATTTGTTCAAACAACATCTAAGTTATAATGTGATAAAAATATTTCTGAAGTCTAGACTTAGATCTTTCATAGACAGTGGAAGCTAAGAACAATGTAATTTTCTTTATAATTTTGATTATCGGGGTTTATTTTTATCAAAGACTTTAATAATTTGTTTGCAATATTAATAATTATTGTGTTGTGTCTTAAGATATCAAAGTACAGACGCCAGCACATGAGCTACTTCAAACTGTCAAACATCCTTAATAGATTTTCAACTTTATCGCTGAAGCATTTATGGTTCAAAATAGATTGGATATTTATTCGACAGACACGAGGAAACGACATGGGGAGGTCTTGGCCCCGCAGTAGGAAGGTGAACTACAAAAATAAAGAAAATAAATACGCAATATTTTTTATAAGTGCTTTATACTGTAAAGTAAAACTTAACACTCCTTTTAAACTATAAAAAAACTCTCATTAAAGTGCGCTTTGTTTAATAAGTGCAGAAAACTATAAAACTCTAAAGGAAAAATTAAAAAAAAATGCTTTACTGTCGGCCGTCAACTCGGATATATGAATTTACGAAGAAAATCACTTTTCAAATAGAGTATTTCACCATGGTAACTGATATTACAAAATGCAGAAGTAAGTTTGTTCTTTTGGAAATCTTTAAAAGCTTATTCACTAAAACGGCTAAACCGATTGATATGAAACTCAGTAAGGAGGCAGGCGGTAATATAATAATAATATATCGGTACTTCTGTTCACACACGGTCGGTAAGCCCCAAAGTAAGCTATTGATTAGCTTGTATTATGGGCGCTAACAGAACTTATAAACTACATGTACTTTACACATAAATATATTATATTAATTGTAAATACATTACTATATTACAAAAACCAACAAGTATGCTCATCACACAAATGTCGACCGTACCGGGAATCGAACCCGGCACCCTCAGCTCGATAGTCCGGCGTGGTAACAAGTGTTCAAACTCAAAATCATTTATTCAAACTTGGCTGCAAAACAGCAAAAGACCGCAAACTTCCACCCTTCACCACTTCCTATGTGTTTTTGCTGGGAAGAAGAAGTGGCGCAACAAACTCCCCAGCAAATTGCGCCAAAGGGGTCGTCACTATCAAGACGCCCATACGTTATTTTTCACCCAGGGTTACAAAACATTTCCTTCATGACGCAAATGAAACCGCAGGATACAACCAGTATAAATTAAAAGAACGATTCTCCTTAAGAATAGTAAACCGGTCATACTGAAGTTAAGCTATTAAAAGTTGTACAAACACATTTGCCAGACGTCGTAAACATTGACGATCGGTACTTAGACAATAATTCAGGCACTTTTTAGTGCTATCCTCTTTAAGATAGCTTTTTAAGTTTTAATGGGAGGCGATCATATTTTTATTTTAGACTAACTTCCTCCTGTGATTATATCCGCTAGTAAAGTAATCACAATATTATGATCAACTAGCTTCCGCCAGCGGTTTCACCCGCTTTCTGAGGGAAGTACTTTCCATACCCGGATAAAAAGTAGCCTATAAGTTATTCTGATGTATAAGATATATTATGGTAAAGTTTCATTCAAATCCATTCAGTAGTTTTTACGTGAAAGAGTAACAAACATCCATACATCCATACTTACAAACTTTCGCCTTTATAATAGTAGTAGGATAGTAGGATAGTAGGATAGAATAGCATAATATAACTTTACTGAATTATACGCCAGCACATCAAGCTACTACAATCTGTCAAATTTCCTTAATTGATGTCAACTTTATCGCTGGAGCATATGGTTTAAAATTGATTGAAAAAAAATGAAAGAGGAAACCTGGACTATATACATTAATGTTTATAGACTTTCGCGACCAAGTGAGGGTAGTTCAGAAGCCCTGCACTTCACGGAGACGCAGCTAGCTGTCATCAGTCCACCCGTGATCACGGTCTGTGTAATTCGGCCGAAACTTCGGGAGAAATAGAGGTAGCGTACATGCCTTTATAATTTTTCATCGCGAATAAGACCCGTGTGTTGTGTAAATATCTGGACTATACAGTCTGAAATCACAACCCGCATTGAGTGTTGATTAGCGCTCAATCCTTCTCTGTGTGAGTAAAGGCCTAGCTTAGTGTTAAAATGATAAGAAGGCTGATGATATAATAAATTATAAAATTCTTTTTCCGGAACATCAATAAGAGAAAACTCAATAATCTCAAAAACGCTAATTAAGTTACAATAACCAGCAAAAAATTAAGTCTAAAAGCTTGTTCCAACCCGATAAAGGAGGTAACAACCTTAAAAAATTGTCTCCCCCGAATAAAATCAAGGGCAAGCATAATTTTCCTGAGACAGCGAATTGCTCGAAGCAGTAAATGAACCAAGAATACGATTATTTCGCCGTGAGTCTTGCGAAAATTTAGACCGACTGTGTTCCCTTTATTTAACAAGTAAAGGTGAGGAGCAGGAAGCGAACTAGTGTATAATTAATTAGTTCAGTCTTAAGTGAATTAGTTTTCAAGTATTATGTATTGTTAAATGTGGCTCTAGTTTAAAATTTGTGGGTACTGCGGAAAATTTTGTAGGTACGTCGTTGTAGAGGAAGTTGAATGGAGGATATGTATAGTTGAGTTTAAGTGCGAATTGTTTTAATTAAGAAATGGATATTGAAATAATAATATGATGCGCTTGACGTACGCGTTGCTGACTTGTACACTTTTGATATTTTATAAAATGATTGTTTATATTATTTTTCTTATTTTAAGACAGTGACATTAATTTCACTAAAGAACTACATATGCTTGCTTACGATATTCGGGTTTTCGCATCGTTGTTTTTTTTATAATAATAAAAAATAAAACCAATCCAAAACTGAATAGAACAGAGCAAATAGGCCGCGTGAAAAAAAAATATGCTAATTTATGACACTTCACATTTTTGATCACCTCTTAATACAACTTAAAAACTTAATACTGCACAAATCTGGCATTCCTACATAATTTGTTTGCATTAAGAATGAAGAAAAATATGCAGTATAATATTCCACTCTCCTTTTCTTCAAAATACCCAAAAAACAACGAAAATGACACGAATTAGCATATTTGCGTCGCCTGCATTTGTTTATTAAAATTTATTGCATAATTCACCGATTTCTTATTGCATATTTCATTACAATGTTCATTAAGATCCCTTGACACATATTTGACGTGACGACGTCATTAGCTTTATGATTATGCGCGAGACGAAGAAGGTTTTTCGTGATGTCGTTTGTGAGAATTTGTTTATTAAGGCCAAGTTTAATATAGATGTGAAAACACGTTAATTAATCAATTTTCAGATATCGCGACATAACAATTTGGTTTTATATACTGATGCAACCGAGTACGAGTGTTTTACACAGATTGACCGCCTATCTCAAATCTCCTTGGCAAGACTGGTTGTCGGACTGTCTAGCTTCTGACTACCAGTAACGACTGCCAATGATGTGCAAATGACAGCTGGGATCTAACAATTTAACGTGCCTTCCGAATCTCGGACGAGATGATGATTATGATCGATCATTCCATGCGGCTGTTGCCTAGCACTTTAAGGTTTATTGAAATAAAGGTAATATAATTTTATTGTTCGTATGGTCGTATAATTCGACTGGCTTATCGTGTAACAGGTTTTCAGGATAATTTTTTTCTTGGTAATTTAGTAAATAATAAATAAAATACTATTTACAAACATAGGATTTTTATATAGAAGTTAGGCGGAATACCGAAAAATGTATTATATTTCCAGCTCTTTCTGACAATGTCAACATATCTTCTGCCCGAGCATGGCGCGACTGTCAACTAGCATATAAACACTTGTAGACTTATGTTCGATCGAAGAAAAGAAATATTTATTTTCTACGTGTCAAAAGAAATCTTACGTCAATCTGTCACTTATCTGTTCATTCTCCGGTAGACAAAACTTGTTTCATCAGTAGTTTCACCCACGTCTCGTTGGAACTTCATGCACTCAGAAGACAAATGAAGCCTTAAAGCCTTCCTGAGTCAACGGGCTGTCAAACAGTGCAAGAATTTATCAAATCGGTCCAATACTTTCATAGATTAGCGCGTTCAAAAAAACTCTTTATCTTTATAATATTAGTATAGGTGTATTGTCTCTTTATAGATATTGAATTTGGATTCCAAAAGTACAACATAAAACTCAACAGCGTAAAACACATCCAAATGAAAATCAAAATCCTTATTTTATTGTTATTACCTTTAAATGTAGCGCGGATCCCTAAAAATACGGTTATGGACTTGTATCTACGGAACCCGAATACAAAATCACTGTAATTACGTTACAAAAAATCGTTAGACATAAAAGTTGAACACTCACTGTTGGTTCCTGGCTTTGCCTATCTGGGTGTTGGTTATGTTGTATTTATTTAATTAATTTTTGACTGCCTCGTTGGTCTAGTAGTCGCAAGGCGCGACTGCTGTGCACGGGGTCTCGGGTTCGATTCCCGGGTCGGGCCGAAATCGCTTTGTGGGTTTTGAGAAACTTTCATAAAGTAACCTGGACAATATAGAAGTTGGTGATTGATTCACCCGTGCATCGGAGAACACGTAAATGTTGTTCCTGCCCCTGATCTCTCTCCGGTCATGTCGGATTGCTGTCCCATTGGCCTAGGACTAGGACGCCAGCATTCACGTTACCTAAAACTATAAAATTTTCCCAATCGACTTTGGAACATAATGCTTCAGGGATAAATTTGAAAATATATTAAGAAAATTTCACAGATTGAAGTACCTAGACGTCTGTAACTATTAACTAAACTTACTTTATTAAAAGTGATTCTCATAATTTGCCCCTAATTCGAGATGTATCGAAGTAATACATTGTAGTATTGGCTTTACTAGCCAAAACAATCTTGGTGAAGCAATACATTACGGTCATAACCTTGGCTGGTTGATAAATGAGGCTCTCGTAATAGATGGATAAACTACACACAGACTCTTCAATTAATATATCGTAGTGGTTTTTGTGAATCAATCAAATTAAGTCTATGTTCAGCGAATAAGGGAGTTCGGAGTTCTAATCGCTGAAGGGAAAGCTGTTATCTATACATATTATATTATTATAATACAATAGGAGAAAAGTCAAAACGGTACATTGATTATTTCTTTAAAAGAATAATTGAGACGTGATCTAAAACCGATACCGAAGCCAAAAATATAGTTTTTAGAATTTTTGTCTGTTTGTCTGTATGTATGTCCGGTATAATGTCAAAAAGTACTGCATAGATTTGGCATGAATATGTATAAAAAGGGGGTTAAAATTTGTCCTGCATAGCTCTCTCTTAGAGAGAATGTCCGCCGAGAATGATCTCTATAGAGAGAATGGCCGCCGCGGCCGGTAATCGGTCTTGGATGTCAGTATAGGATTGCCCAGGTAACTGGGTTTTGCGAATAATCCTGCAGCCTCAGCAATAATCCAGTTAAAAATAAAAATAGAACAATTATTCCGAAGCTCGTTTTCAGTTTTCCAAAATACTATGGTCGAAAGATTAGAATTAATTGTGTGATTATTAAAATTAGCACCGAGTGTTTAGCTTTAGATAACAACAACGAATATAAACGTGTGGCATTAAAATTATTTGGTTCACTTACTATGAAACCTAGGCTCTGCTAACGGATTCACTCGTGTCCCATGGGAACTACTTCATAGGATAAAAAAATTGCCTTTTATCTACCTCGATACATTGGCTATCTAACACCAAAAAAACATCATCATCTCCCGAGCCTTTACCCAAAAATGTTGGGGTCGGCTTACAGTCTAACCGGATTCAGCTGAGTACCAGTGGTTTACACCGAGCGACTGCCTATCTGACCTCCTCAACCCAATACCCCTTGGTTAGACTGGCGTCAGACTTACTGGCTTCTGACTACCCGTAACGACTGCCAAGGATGTTCAATGACAGGCGGGACCTACAGTTTAACGTGCCATCCGAAATACAGTCATTGGTGTCCAGGATAGGAACTTAGAAAAGTTCTGGAATCGCACCAACGCTCTCATACCTGGGAGGTCGGCCTTTACCCACTAGGATACCACGTCGAAAAATTTTCAAATTGAATTACTTATATCGAGATTACTACCATGTACCTTTTAACCTTGATCATGGCGCTTGCAACATTGCTGAAATATCGGTAACTGAATAAAAATTAAGCATGAAACCTACCACATCGCTGGACAACCTTGTAAGATGCCCCCACTGTTCACAGGCACGTTTTTTTAAGGGTGAACGAGGCCTGAAGGTACACTACGGTAGGGTGCATAAAGCTCACAGTGTACCTTCGGGCTCCCAAGCCATACCCACCACGATCCTATCAAATTCCAACCTTCCTTTTTGGCAACAGCTCTCTAAATTAAAACATTCAGTCCCCGTTTTAAAAAGAGTTCCTCGAGGCGCAAGACCATCTGTCGCAAAAAGTTTAGCACGATGTGTCTCCCTTGCTGTCCGAGAAAACTCTAAACGTGCTTGGGAACAGCTACTTACCTTCCCCTATAGAATTCTACATGTACAAAAAACTTTGGCATCTAAAAAATCATTAACAGCCCAAATAAAAGATAACTGCAATAGTACAATTTCACTTCTCGACTCAAATTTACCGTTCAGCCTATCTCACAAATCGCTATCACATCATGTAGAATCCAAGTTAGGGGAAGGTGATATAAGGGGTGCTGCAAGAATACTTTTTAGTAGCGATGTGTTGGCGCCGTACTCTCCAGAGACTGTTACAGCTTTGGAGAGCAAACACCCGGCTGCATCAGATGATCTCACCTTCCCAGACCCTTCTGTCCCAGACTCAGAATTTTTAAATATTTCAGTAAACCAATTGCGCTCGGCTGTCAGCTCCTTTGCGAGCGGCTCTGCCGGCGGCCTCGACGGGTTGACCCCACAGCACCTAAAGGACCTTACGAGTGCAAGCGCCGGGGAAGCTGGTGAGTCCCTCTTAAAGGAGCTGACAGCTTTAATAAATCTAATGCTCTCCGGCAATGTGCACGATGCCGTCATCGATGTTCTCTACGGGGCCAATTTATGTGCTTTACGAAAAAAAGATGGCGGCATTCGTCCCATTGCCGTGGGATGCACCTACAGACGTACCGCAGCCAAAATTTGTTGTGCCTATTATAGTGACACCTTGGCCAGCAAATTCCAGCCCCTACAGTTAGGTTTCGGATCTAAAGGGGGCTGTGAGGCTGCGGTACATGCTTTAACCACATTTATTAATAATAATGAAGGTGAGGTCATCTTGAAGGTTGACGTCATGAACGCCTTTAACTCTGTAAACAGGGACACTCTGTTGACTGAAGCAAAAAACGAAATTCCAAAAATTTTTAATTTTCTTTGGCAGTGCTACAGGCATCCTTCAAAATTACTTTATAAAGACCACCTCCTCGAATCTGCTACTGGATGTCAACAGGGTGACCCTCTTGGGCCAGTCATTTTTAGCCTTGCAATAAATCCCATTATTCGTGAACTAAATTCTAAATTTAATGTATGGTATTTAGATGATGGTACCCTAGGAGGCGACGTAAACACTGTTTTTAATGACCTCAAATTATTAATCGAAAAATTCAGTTTGATTGGTCTCACACTCAACTTCTCTAAATGCGAAATGTTCATTCCACACACCATTCACAGGCAAGATATTATATCAAAATTTAATTCCATAGCCCCACAATTAAAAATCATTGAAAAGGACTCTCTTCGCCTTCTAGGGTCCCCAATCTTTGATGATTCTTTTCCAACTTTTATAGAGGAAAAAATCCAAAATTTCAATGATGTCTCGGAAAGGTTGTTCAAAATTAATCTACATTCGGCATATACCCTTATTCGATATTGTTGTTTTGGACCAAAATTTACATATATACTTCGTTCCTCCCATTTGTGGAAACACCCAAACCTTTTAGATAAGGTAGATAAAATTATTAGGAACACCCTTTCTTCAATTTTGAATGTGGCCTTGGACGACCGGGCCTGGCAGCAGGCTTCACTTCCTATTCGCCTGGGAGGTCTGGGCGTCCGCAAAATTTCAAGTATTAGCTTACCGGCTTTCCTTTCCTCGGTCCACAGCACCGCAAATCTAACAAGGAAAATTCTTTCGTCATCACTTGTAGACTTTGAGGTGCCGTGTTTGACCGACGCAAGGAATGCCTGGGAAATGGCTTGCCCAAATACAGCTATGCCCAGTGACCCCTCCTCTCAGAGACAATGGGATGGGCCGCTCTGCAGCATTATACGGAATAATCTTGTTAATACGTCTAATGGTGCTGCCGAGCGCGCTCGTCTGCTGGCTGTGGGAGAATGGGAATCTGGGCTATGGTTACAGGTGATTCCGGCTGCCAGCATAGGTACTATGCTGGATGACAATACCTTCCGGATCGCTACATGCCTCCGGTTAGGGGCACCTTGTGTTGCTCCGCATCGGTGTCATTGCGGTGAAGCTGTCGACAGCCTCGGGCACCATGGCCTGTCATGCTGCAGAAGTGCTGGTCGTATTGCACGGCATGCCAGCATAAATGACATTATCCGTCGTGCTCTTTCCACCGCCGGCGTACCAGCCGTGTTAGAACCTAACGGATTGGTACGTGACGATGGAAAGAGGCCAGACGGTATGACCTTGATGCCTTGGAAGATGGGTAGGCCCTTGGTGTGGGATGCAACTTGCGTCGACACCCTAGCGCCATCGCATCTTCCCAGCACGGCAAACTGTGCAGGTGCGGCTGCTGCTTCTGCAGAGACTGCCAAGCGGCGCAAGTATAGTGGCCTCATCGGCAACTATACTTTTGAGCCGTTTGGAGTCGAAACGCTCGGACCATGGGGCCCGAGTGCACGTCTCCTCTTTAAGGAGATAGCGCGAAAACTTGTCGACGCTTCACGTGACCAGAGGGCTGGCCTATTCTTTGGTCAAAGAATCAGCATTGCCATACAACGTGGCAATGCGGCCAGTCTTCTGGGCACGTTACCGGATGACAGCGATGTGGAGGAGTACTTTGACGCCTAACAACGCGCAATGTTTTTGTATATAGGGTTTTTTTTTTATTATTATTACTATTATATTAGTTTTAAGTATTTTATAAGTTTGTATATATTTATGTTAATTGTATATATTTAGATTTAATAATAGTTAATATATTCTTAAAAGTATGAATAAATTAATAATTAATTATTTGAATTGAAAAAAAAAAAAAAAAAAAGCATGAAAGTTGAAATCAACATATTGTCAAATTGAACTTGTTCTTGAGATTAGCACGTTCTAACAAACAGACTTTTCAGCTTTTAAATATTAGTATAGAACTAATACCTTTTTTATTTAAATGCTATCGTAAAGGTTGAAACCTAAGTGGTCTATTCCCCAGCCGTAAAAACCGTATTCTACGATTATAAAGCATTTTAATTTTATTATCCACCATCTAATAATTATTACAGACCCTTGAGAGAACGATAAAAAGAAAATTTATATAGGAAGGTAGGGAGTTAATACAGACATTAGACTTTTACGGACCTAATTGAAAGTTATAAAAACTTTTTCGTGATGTGATCTCCTTGAGTGCTTTTTGATTTTTGGGAAAAGAAGTTAATTATGTAAATGGGCCTCAATAATTCTCTTTGTATATTTGTTAGGTATCGTTATTGCTTATTGTGATTTCAGAACTTACATAAATCTGCCGGAACTGTGGGAATGCTCGAGACTTGCAGTAGCCCTGGCCCACAAAGACCTCCAGAAGGAACAAAAGTAGGTTTTCAATACTCCATCCAGCTGCACCCACAGCGGGAGAGGTGACTTGATAATTTCCCACTCATTATAATGTTCTTTGTAAGAATAATAATTGGCGATCAACGATTTATGATTATAGTATTGTAGGTCGCCTTTGAATGGACGCCATATTTATTATTTGCCTGTTAAAATGAAGAGTATGGCGATCCCTATTGTTAGATTTCTTATTATACAATTACCCCTCTAAACTTTTAAAGCTTATTATAACTTTTAGTATTTTTAAGTACCTACCGATAACACTAGACACTTTACCACCGCAGTTGAAGGTAATACGAATCTCGTGTCACATTGCGATGATCTGGTGATGCATAGCGAAAAGCACTCTCAGTGACGGTGAGCGATGTCGTGTGTTAGACAACTTAGTTCGAATCTTCAACAAAACTAATTCATGATTAGACAAATGAGACATTGCTATTACATTTTTAACAGGCAATTAAAGCCATTAATTTTGCATCACAATACAAATAAACTCCCGAAAACCCATAAAAATTCTATGATCCGTCTATAAAAGATCTGTTAACTGTCAATAAAACCCATCGCCATCAGGCCAAAGCTATATCTCAAGACATTCAAATAACAGTTTCCATGGCCATTGGTAGAGTCATGTTTTGCACCAAATTTGGGAGCGAACGACACACTGAAACAAAGCAAATTTGGACGCAAAACAATAAATAAAGATTACAGTGGCATTTTCCCACCAAAATGACCGAAAATGTGGGGCTTTGAAACCAGCGGGAGGATTGCTGTTGGATGCATTGCAGGTGAAGTTGTAGAGAAAATAATGTGAACTATTACGATGTGCTAGAAATGTTTCTACATGGTACCTATATGTACATTTACTGTGGTTAATAGTCGTATTAGGTGTAAAGCTGTGTGCTAGTCAATATGTGATAATTTTGTTTTTTTTTTACCTACCTGGATAACTTTTCACACTCGGCCGCTTAGCCCCAAGGTAAGCTATTGAGTAGCTTTTGTTATGAGTGCCAACACAACTGATAAACTACATAATACTTTACTCATAATATTTATGTATATTATTACCGAGACCACAGCCAATAAGCATGCTCGTCACACAAATGTCGACCATACTGGGAATCGAACCCGGGACCCTCAGCTAGCCAGTCCAGTTGCGTCATCGGGGTCGTTACATTGTTTATCTTGTGATTATTATATTTATTTATATCATGTTTTTTAAATCTGATCTGGTCCTTGAAACCAGACAGACAGAGATGGTGTTGCTGGGGAGTGTGTTGCGCCACTTCTTCGTCCCAGCGAGAATACATAGGAAGTGGCGAAGGGTTGACGTTTTGGGGACTGTCTTTTGATTTGACGTACTAAAAGTGGTGATGCCTTCATCACTTCCTATGTACTCGCTGGCAAGAAGAAGTGTTAATCACCTTCCTGGGCAATACAAAATGTATAATGTGTATCTGTTCACAAAAGAAAAGTATATACATAAGTATGTTTATCAGTTGTCTCGTACCCATAGTACCTACAGACCCCAGCACATCAGGCCAACCTAAACAGTAAAATTTTACCAATCAACTTTCAACCGTATACTTCAGCGATAAAGTTGAGAATCTATCAAGAATATTTGACAGATTATAGTAGCTTGATGTGCTGGCGTCTGTATAAGCTCTGCTTAATTTGGGACTGGATGACCACGTTTCAATGTATGAGGAATATAATATTATATTATACTATAATTATATAATAACAAACCGCTGTTTTCATAGCCCCAACCGCATTCAAACAGTCCCTTTCTATTGTTATCATTACACTAGTAAGTTCAGGGGCCGTTTGGCCATTTAAGCTTAATAAGGAACAATAAATATGCCGAAAAAATGGCCAAGCCACTGCTTCGGAGCGAACCTTGTTCTGGAATTTTCTTAGAAAACTTTTGGGTGATAGAATCTCCATTACATAACATGGAAGATTTTATGTAAGTATTTATATACCTACTTATTTACAAAGTTATAGGAAGTGAAAAAGTCGTGGTGGCCTAGTGGTTAAAGACCTCTCAAGTATGAGGGCGTGGGTTCGATTCCAGGTCAGGCAAGTACCAATAACTTTTCTAAGTTTGTATGTACTTTCTAAGTATATCTTGGACACCGATGACTGTGTTTTGGATGGCACGTTAAACTGTAGGTAGGCTGTTATTGAACATCCTTGGCAGTCATTACGGGTAGTCAGAAGCCAGTCAGTCTGTCGACAGTCTAACCATGGGGTATCGGGTTGATACAAGTATTTACATAAATAAACTAAAAGGCGTCGAATAATGTATTGCGGTTATCTGTCTACTACGTGCATAGTTCCGCCTTAGGTTGGCAGCATTGCTACGTTGAATGGCAATGCTTATTCTTATTTTGTGTTTATTAAATTATTGATAGCTAATGAGATAAATAATCACCCACCAAAGCTACGGTCTAAGTATAAACGAATATGTGTAACTACCCTTACCTGTGGGATAATAACAATTTATTTTAATGTAAACTCGGCTTATATAGTTGGACAAAATCCTAGTTCTGGTTGAGCTTAATTGATTTTTATTCCGACCGAGTTCTGTTTATGGGAGAGAACATTGGTTTGCTAAATGCGCAGGATTATACAAATTACGGTTTAGGGGTTGGCTTAATGCTTAGTACAGACTAGACGTGTTACGTCTGTCATGTAATCGTGACCGTGGCATACTGGGCACTTTTTGGCTTGTCATCTATACGTGACTGTAGTACTGGCACGGATGGCACGTTAAACTGTAGGTCTGAACTGTCATTGAACATCCTTGGCACTTGTTACGGGTAGCCAGAACCTAGTAAGTCTGACGCAAGTCTAACCAATGGGTATTGGGTTGCCCGGATAACTGGGTTCGATAGGCAGTCGCTCCTTGTAAAACTCTGGCACTCAGCTGAATCCGGTGAGACTGGAAGCCTACCCCAACATAGTTGGGAAAAGGCTCGGGAGACGATGATGATCTATACGTGAATGTTGTGCCAGCACATCAGGCTACTACAATCTGTCAAATTTCCTTAACAGATTTTCAACTTTATTGCTGAACCATATGGTTCAATGTTGACTGGGAAAATTTGTCAGTATCGGATAGCTTCATGTGCTGGCATCAGTACGTAGCTTAAGCGTTATGGATTAACATAGATTAAAAGCATTGCAGGATAATAATTCATACGATGGAATTGAATGTCATGTAATTAGTAACGCTTAATTTTGGTAATAGCAAACATTTCCATTTGGTTCATCCAATATGGTATTATCGAGTTATTTATAGATTTCATCGCGTCTACAAAGGAATAAAATTGAAGAGCTCGTGGCTAAGTAATAGTCGCTCGGGTCGATCGATCATAAGGTTAAGCAACACTTGGCGTGGTCAGTTCTTGGATGGGTGACAATCTTGTCATGGCAAGGTCGTCCGTGTTTCGGAAGCCACATTAAATTAGTGGGTCCCGGCAGCTGCTTCCATCAGGGTAGCCTATACGTTATTCTGATGTACAAGCTATATTATTATTAGTAGAAGAATCGGGAACGAGTGGATTCGAAAAGAACTCACCTCTCGACTTCCTTCAACTGCTTCGCGCTCCGTGGGCTCGGCGTCGTATCAGGCAGTGAGGGTCTGGATCCAGCTAAACGTTCACGCACAAAAAATGTATATCCACAGGGGTTGGTCTGTCAGTTTTTTCACCTGGAGCACTACTAATGCACAAGAAAACGGAATAACAACGAAAAATTATGAGAGAGGTCCGCCGCGCGCTTTCGGTGTGTGTCAACTCCTTCCCGCCAATCAGCTTGCGAGATTGCTTATCGAGCGTCCGGTAGTCGATGGCGGAACTAATCAAATCCACCCTCTTTAATATTCCTCTACACATAACTGATGAAATTATGGAATAAATTTCGGGTGAATTTCAGTAACTATAATTATTAAAATATAATTGAAGAAAATACTGAATGGTATGGAACACTGCTAAGGTTTATTAAAATCCGTTCAGCCATTTAAGCATGAAGAAGTAAAGAACACAAACAGATACACACAAACTATCACCTTTATAATCATGTATTATTGTACTTTGGTGTCATAATTAACCCCAAAATACTACTTTCTACCAGATAAATTCCAAAATGGAACAGAATTTGTAATAAATTATCTGCCAGATAAACTATCTAGAACATGTCAGCAACCTGTGAAACTGGCTCTAAAAGGCTTTTACAAAGACAGAATAGAAAAGGAATCACACATACCAAATGCTCAGTATGCATGCACATCCCCTTAGGGATCAGTCTTTGAGATAAATACGTGGTAATTCCCCCAACTACCTCGTTCTGGGGTAAAAGAGGAAAAAGGGGAAATAATAGTAATTATTGTGTGGAAATCTTCCTAATATAAGGGAGTTTGTGTCTATTTGTATGTTGGTAAAGTTTTGCTTCATAAGAAGAAGAAAAATTTGTTGTATGTTTGTTTGGCCGTAAAAATATAGTATTAATTCAATAACACAGTAATGACAGTAAATAATTAAATTTTTCAGGAACTAAGATATTTTTTTTTATAATTTAAAAAAGAACCATATAAAACTTTTTTCAAACAATAAAAACAGACAATAGTTTAACTATTTAATTGACGACTAGTAATTAAATAAATGGTAAAATAAATGATAACAAACTCATTTAAATAATACAACTACCTAAAAAAAATATTAATTTATTTAAAAAAATACAGTACCATTTCAAAAGATATAGTTCGCACTTTTCATAAAATGTATTTACCTGTAAAATGATTATTTTCAGTTGACATAATAATGAGAAAAATGGTCTTTCACCGACCAAAGTCGGGCCTTTCGCTAGTGTATGATAAACTGAAAAAAAACCCTTAATAAATAGATAACGATAGCTAATAGAAGCATCGTGCGTAGAATACGAAGTAGGGAGAAACCTTATAAGCTGATCTCATACTATAATGTTAGTTAACATAAGTTTTTAGGATGCTATAATGCAAATAGAACAAATAATATGAATGTTTTATATTTTCCAGTTTATCTTTCAAATAAAGCAGTTAGATTTACAATGGTTAACTATTTAATTTTTAGAGGAGCCGAAATTTATTAGGTACTAAAAATGAATGAAAATAATTATGTTTTTTTTTTCTTAGCTTATACTGTCCCACTGCTGGGCAAAGGCCTCTCCCAAAGTCTTCCATCTATCTCTATATGAAGCGTGCAGCGGCCAATAAGCCATCGTCTCGCCAGCGCTTCCGTGGTCTACCTCTAGACCGCCTTCCATCCTTGGGGATCCATTGGGTGGTGATCTTGGCCCTCTTATCTGGGTGCATCCGACAGATATCACTAATTATGTTTATTAATATAAAAATTTCGAGTTACCAATCATCCGTTTAAGAGTACTTTTATCATTGGTTTATCTAAACTTTCCCTCAAAAACAATTCATTCATTACATGAGGAAAAATCTCTCTACTATAGTTAGAAAGTTAGCAAATTACATATGAATGAATCACTTAAGTTATGTAATGTTTTTTTACTCAATAGTTATTCTGCATGATACTCCGCGGTCGCGTTTGTATCTCTAGAAAGCCCGTTCCAGCAATCAGATTAAAAGTATCTTAGTAAACATTAACGTAATGTACTGACGCCAGCACATCAAGCTACCTAAAACTGTAAAATATTCCTGATCAACTTTGAACCATATGTTTCAGCGATAAATATAAAAATCTATTAAGGCAATTTAACAAATTGTATTAGCTTGATGTGCTGGCATCTGTACAAGCAATATTATTGCTTAATCAAAGCCCATTCAGTTTTGCGTCAAACATTCACGATTATAATAAGTGCTGTGGTTAATTTCATAAATACAAAATGGCCGCAAAACCTACTGATAAATAAAATAACGATGCTATAGAAAACATAACAAATGTAATTCCGCTAACTGCGGCAGTGCCAACATAGCCTATCCAGCTACCCACAGATAAACAAAGATTTAAAAGTATAAAAACAAGCAATAAATTTAAAGGCAGCCTTCTCCTGATTTATTTGAATCCACTAGCATTTTTGCAATGAATTGCAGAAATATTTTAAGGCCCTTTGTATTAACAATGCTTTTAGTAAAATTTTAAGTTTAAGCTGAGAGATTTTACAGATAAACAATAATTACACAATCGAATCAGAGAAATATTTAATTTACAAACTTACCGTTTAAAGAGTGGTGGCCTAGTGGTTAAAGAGCCAACCTCTCAAGTGTGAGGGCATGGGTTCGATTCCAGGTCGGGCAAGTACCAATGCAACTTTTCTAAGTTTGTATGTACTTTCTAAGTATATCTTGGACACCAATAACTGTATTTCGGATGGCACGTTAAACTGTAGGTCCCGGCTGTCATTGAACATCCTTGGCACTCGTTACGGGTAGTCAGAAGCTAGTAAGTCTGACGCCAGTCTAACCAAGGGGTATTGGGTTGCCCGGGTAACTGGGTTGAGGAGGTCAGATAGGCAGTCGCTCCTTGTAAAACACTGGTAGGTACTTAGCTGAATCCGGTTAGACTGGAAGCCGATCCCAACATTGTTGGGAAAAGACTCGGGAGATGATAACTTACTGTTTAAAGAGGTTTGATATCCGATTCAGACCCGCTTCGTCTGTGCGGGTCTGTGGACGGTGTGTCTGGGTAGCTCATCGTCCGTACGTCGAAGGACGACGGGCCCGTGTCGGCGGCGCGTTCTGTTCCACGCGCTCCTCGAAGAGATGTCAGAAACATAGGAGGGGCCCCTTAGGGCCTGCCTGGGCTGCAGGTTGTTCGTAAGAGATACCGTGGCCCTGGCACACATAGTGGGTTTTATTCAGTAAGAGTTTGACACTCCCTCCAGCTGCACCCTCAGCGGGAGGGGTCATTTAATGATTTCCCACGAAAAACAAAAAAAAAAAGGCTGCTTCGTCTATGAAATGCCTTTACTTAATTATTTGGGTAATAGATGGAGTTGTGCAAGTTTCCCCATATTACAGTAGTACAGTGAGCTACCATAATAAAGAATAAAAGTGAAAATAAAATTAGGATGTATTCCGATAAGTGTTTGTAATAATAATCCGAGCGATGTAATGTAAGAGTACAATAAAAGTAGAAACCGACTTCACAAAATACTTAAAAGGAAAAACATAAACTTACTTTCGTCATAGGTCTCGTCATATAAACGCATAAACATGCGTGGAAACGACAATTGAAAAAAAAAAAAAAAAAAACAAAAAAAAAATGGCATTAAAACCACCCAATCTTTGGTTAACTAAAACAAACACTATAGTATCATGCTAAACAAATTAGGGTCATTACACACTACACTTACAAGTAGCAGCGTTTGTTTTCTTAGGAGGAAAGCCGGAACTTTCTGCGTCGTGTTATTCTGATGTCTACTATGCCCCTGACCTATTCTTACGTGAAAATGGTTATATGTGGTTGTAGTTTGGGATTTAACATAAGCCTCAACATCCCCTGTAGGGGCTCCTAATGAGTGCAAAGACGTTTTGAGGTCAGAACCATACAGGTAGACGTTGTTATTTGAACAAGGTACAGACGCCAGCACCTCAAGCTACTACAATCTGCCCAATATCAAAGCATAAAGCTGTAAAGCAAATTATGGTTCAAAATGGATTGAAAAAAAATACAGTTAAAACACAATTAAAAAAAAATTAGGATTGTGTTAATCCTAGTTAGAATTGACTGGTTGAAAACAAATTAGGGCCAGTTTCACCGGTTGCTGATAAGTTCCAGATAGTTTATCTGGCAGATAATTTCATACAAATTCTGTTCCATTTTTTGATTTATCTGATAGATAGTGGCTATCTGTATCTTGTGAAACTGGCCTTTATAATAGTATAAAAGTTATGGTTACCATTAGAGAAACGTGTTTTACCAGTCCCATAGACCACCGCGGGGGTATTCGAAGGTTGAATAAAGATTCAACATTCGAATACCCGCGACATACAGAAGATACTAGAGTAGATAAAATACTACTATAGGATCTTCTATTAATAAGTAACAAAATTGAAAAAAGAAACCCAATCAAAAAACAAAAAGTAAACGTTTAAAAAAACCGTAAGCAAAAACTGAAGAATTTTCTTTGAACTCGCTTGAAAGCGAAACACAGACTCTGAACGACGTTGAAGTAGTCTTTCTTGAATAGCACAAAATTATAATTACAGCAATGAGCTCGTCTATTTTTCAGGCAGCATCGGAAACTGAAACCAGTCTGTCGGCAACAATAGCGCGGTGAAGCGACTCTCTTCTATTCACAAGGATCTAAATTCTCAACTAGAATAGTCAAATGTTTTATTGCATGAGTACTAAGATAGCCGACTCAATAATTATTCTTTTGTTTATTTTAAAAGGGGCTTTCAATAAATTCAAAAAAAGAACAACATTTTGGAATCCGTTAAGAAATACTTCATAAACTTTTAATTTCAATAGCGAAAAAAGAACGCACGCAGCAATATAATGACGTCACCGATGTAAGATTACACTGACGCTAACCAATCAAGCGACAGCCACACGAGCAACCCGAAACTGACAATTTTCCCAATCAACTTTGAACTATATGGTTCAGCGATTAAGTTGAAAATCTATTAAGGAAATTTGACAGATTGTAGAAGCTGGATGTCCTGGCATCTGTACATACATATAACTTACAGTGAGATCGAACCTGTATACTCATATTTGAGGGGCAAGTGCCAACTTCATCCACTGACCACCGCGAATTAGCTCGCATATAGACGAACTATTTCGTACGGCACAAACGATACTGTTGAAAATCTATTAAGGAAAATTTACAGATTGTAGTAGCTTGATGTGTTGACGTCTGTACAACAGAGAGTCCCCACTATAGCCCACTCTTCATCATAAGAATGTTACACACGCTCATTTCTAATAACCATTTTAATTCCGACTCCATCCAGTTTTGCTAGATCTGTATTCGTCCCGAGAGGAGGCCACTAAGTGAAGTCCAAGCTTTCAAGAGTGCCTCCAGTTTTATACGTTAGAAAGCGCTGAAGGCCACACGATGTCAGTCTGTTGCTAATTAAATGAGTTCGCTAAACCTTTGACATTAGAGACGAGGATCAAATCGTAGGTTTCGAAAATAATTTTTGGTTTGTGTGTTTTTGGTGATACAAAATATGAGGTTGTATGTTCATGTTAGTCTTTTTGGGATTTGATTTTTGCAGTCTGATAAAATTTTGGTAAGTTATGTAAGGAAAAATGTAGCATATATTTTTTCTAATTTTAATTAAATACATTTTATAAATCCTTTTTTAGTTATATGTTTATCGTTTTAATATTTTCGTCCATTACCGAGGAGAAAAATCATATTATTATTTTTTTTCAATTTTTTATTTGATTAGGATTGAATTGAGCACTGCTGTGATAAGTAAGCCTCGTTAAGTCACGCAGTAAAAGATTTTCAATTATAGTCTTTCAGTGAGACTTTCACCATGACAAGAAGAAAAAAAAAGCAGCTGTCGAAAATTATGTATGTTCTCATTCAAAACTAGACAATATAACATAAATTCTATCAACCAGTTATGCACACTTATATTTAATATCCATATTAAAACATGAATTCTTGTCACAAATATCAATATCAAATATCAGTTTCCAAGACCGTATTGTTTGTTCCACTGAAAAGGGCCAAGGTCAGTCAATAAGAGACAGTCATAATGAAATGATCCAAAAATATCTCAGACAGTCAAGATATAAATAGGAAAGAATCTTATTGACACTCTTGTCTTGTAACTCTATCGAGGATGACAAGTAAACTTTTGTGTTTGGTCAAAGATTACGTTTGAATGGAGTACTTATTGTTGGATAAGGTTTCATTTATGGCCTGTGTGTTACGTGCTCTCTAATGCACGGGTCTATCAATCACCAACTTACAGACTATGGACTGCTGATTGAAAGTCTCTCAAAACTCACAAAGCGATTTCGACCTTACCCGGGAAACGAACCCGAAACCTGCGCACAGCAGTCGCGGTATGCGACTACGTCACCAGCGAGGCAGTTAACCTTAACAACTTACAGTATTTCCACACATTTTGGGCTTGATTTTATAGCTTAGTTATCATACCGTGATGTTAAAGGATACATTAATGGTAAAGCAAGTTTCATCATAATTTTTACTACTCTAATACCCACGCTGACGACGTTGTGAACAACACCACATCCCAAAATTAACACACAAAAATGGGCACTCCATTAACGCATCATCCATGTTCTTTTCGCAGGAAGCAATTCGGACCTTTTATCCCAGGTACACAGTCCCGGAGCTACAATATCAACTCCACTAGATTACACGTTTTGACAAACTTGAAATTGAATCCCTCCGGGATTTGGTGGCGTACTTGAAATACGAACGATTCTGAGTACACCGTTTTGGTGCCTTAAAAGTGTTCCAGGAATAACAAACCTGCTAATAACAGACTAAGCTCTCAATGCCACATCTAGTAAAAATCATCAACTACATCCATGTTTTATTTTGTTTGAACTTACGATTGAGTTTATGTTATAATTTTTATATATAAAAATAATTTCTTTGTAAGTATCAAAAGTTGGCAACGTTGCAAAATAACTTTCAAATATTTACTAGTTTTAATTTCAAGACACACATTATGGCTCCGTAGCGCACTAAAAATATGAATAAGAATTTGCAATTAAATCCCTAAATACCCAATTTGTTTCAAACCATAAACACATAGACAATTTTATATACAAATAATAAATAATTATACATAATAATTATAGCCTCTAATATTAAAGCCTCAACAATAAACTGTATTGTTAGTATCAAATATGTAAAGAAAAAAATACATAGGTACTACATATAGTATGAGAAGAAGAAAGATTTATAAGAAATATTTCCTTTCATAATTCAAAATGGCCTCACTAACTCCATTGTTCAGCAACAATGTATTGTACAGACGCCAGCACATCAACCTACCTCAATCTGTAAAATTTCTTTAATAGATTTTCAACCTTATCACAATACCCGAAGGTTAATGTTCGATTGGTAAAATTTGACAGATTCGGGTAGGTTGACGTGCTGGCGTTTGTACTACCGGGCATTCAGCTCCTAATATACATATGTTAGGTCCAATCAATACAATGGTATTACTAATGACGTCTAAAGACGATGCTATTGGTCCAATTAATCAACACACAGAACACAAGTACCGGTATGTAATAAGATGCAATGATAAGTGGTTTTCAAAGTCGTGGTGGCCTAGTGGTTAAAGAGCCAGCCGCTCAAGTATGAGGGCGGGGGTTCGATTCCAGGTCAGGCAAGTACCAATGCAACTTTTCTAAAGTTTTTATGTACTTTCTAAGTATATCTTGGACACCAATGACTGTGTTTCGGATGGCACGTTGAACTGTAGGTCCCGGCTGTCATTGAACATCCTTGGCAGTCGTTACGGGTAGTCGGAATCCAGTAAGTCTGACGCCAGTCTAACCAAGGGTATTGGGTTTCCCGGGTAACTAGGTTGAGAAGGTCAGATAGGCAGTCGCTCCTTGTAAAACACTGGTACTCAGCCGAATCCGGTAAGACTGGAAGCCGACCCCAACATAGTTAGGAAAAGGCTCAGGAGATGATGATTTAGACACGGCCTGTCTTTGTCTGTTCCTTTCTTATCATTATAAAAAATAGTTCAGTAAGAGCCTGATACTATCAGTTTTAATATATCGCGACACCTTTTTCACGCACGGTCGGTTAGCCCCATGGTAAGTTATTGATTAACTTGTGTTATGGGTGCAAACACAACTGATAAACTACATATACTTTACACATATAATTATTTATAACACTCAGACCACAGCCAGCAAGCATACTCATCACACAAATGTCGAGCTTGCGGGAAATCTGCCAAGCTAAGGGTTGCCCCTTAGCTTGGCAGTCCGGCGTGGTTACCATCGTGGCAACGGGGTCGTCAACTTTTTAAAACAACACTTAATAAAATAACAATAACATACGACATCAAACATTTATAACAAACAATTTACTCATTCAAACACAACGAGCAACTAAACAGAATGAATTTCAAAAAGTACACTGGCGCACAAAATAAATAAAAAACAAATTCAATTGCCAACTCAACTGTACTTCCGACGTCCGTAGCGAATGTGAAGTATTTTCCGTCCAAACAAGCTGAGATTGGACACTAAAAAATTGTTCGGAGTATTTTAGTAGGAAACTTTTGATTTTGGGTGTACAGCTCACTCTGTATTGTTTATTCTGTGGCAGATTTAAAATAAAGATGTATCTAGAAAAAAAGATTGGGTTGAGGACGTCAGATAGGAAGTCGCTCCATGTAACACAATGGTACTCATCTGTACATACATAGTTTGGGAAACTGACTGCCTCGTTGGTCTAGTTAGTCGCATAGTGTGACTGCTGTGCACGGGGTCTCGGGTTCGATGCCCTGGTCGGTCTAAAATCGCTTTTGTGGGTTTTGAGAAACCTTCATAAAGCAGCCCGGAGTCTGGAAGTTGGTGATTGGTTCACCCGTGCATCGGAGAGCATATAAATGTCGGTCCTGCTACTGATCTCTCTCCGGTTGTGTCGGATTGCCATCCCATCAGACTATGAGAGTGTGGGAATAGAGAGCGCATCTGTGTCGGCGCAAATGTTGTGCACTATAATATTATGTTCTGCGTGGCTGGCTGATCTCCTAAGAGAGTAGGTGCGTTGTAGCCGACAATCGGTCTGGACGCCATCATCAGTTTGGGAAAAGGCTAGGCAAATAATGACTTTGTTTAAGTATTGACAATGTTTAAGAAATGCTCTAAACATTGATTAAATATGATTAGTAATCAGGCTTTTTGCAAATACGTGTTAAACGCCTGTTCCACTTTCTGTAAGAATACAGAAAACTTTCTAAACAAGAACATTGCAAAGCGCGCACATTATAAAACTACAAATCAAAGAGGTACTACATAAAACTCACCCTTCACCAAACACTTAAATTTCAAGCGGAATTCCCAAGATATTCATATTACCTTTAAGCTGAAAGCGCTTTACAACACCGAGTCGCTAAAAGGAAGAAATTTGTCCACTTTAAGTGTCGGAATGATTTATGCAACGACTTTCTTCGCTGCAGCCGCTAAGTTTTTTATAGTTTGCGCAGATGTGGTATTGTGGATTTTGGACGATATATTCCTAATAATATATTTGGAATGTGAGGGTTTTTTGTGAATGTGAGTGTGATACCAAATAAAATTTTGGGAAAAGTTATGTTAGCAACGGTTTGTTTACATGATAACTCTACGGAGATGAGAGAAAATAAAGTGCAAGTTGAATTTTATGACGTCATAATATCATGAATTGCCAGGTGAACTTTAAAATACTAAGGGCCAGTTCCACCGTTTACGGTTAGCGACTATCTACCAGATAAATAAAAAAATAAAAATGGAAAAGAATTTGTGAAAAGAATATGAAATTATCTGCCAGATAAACTATCTAAAACTTATCAGCAGCCAGTGAAACTGGCCCTAATAGTCGGGCATTTATAAACTGTAAATTTCGTACTCGGGAACATAACTGTTCCATTCAATTAGAGAAAATATAGTAGTTAAAAATAAAAATAAAACCAATATGCATAATAAATAAAACTATTAGTATTAACTTTAAAAAAATATACCCAACTACATAATATTTATTCCTGTCTATAAATAATTCTAGCATTCATAGATACTAAAGAAAAGTCGAAGGAACAGTGTTATTCACTGCTAGTTTCGTCTACCTTAGGGTAGGATTATCTATAAAAGGATTCTGAAATATAATCAGGGGATTTCCTAACTTATCTTATAAAACACCCACGCCTATGAAGAAATACCCATAGAGAACCCACGAGATTTTTAGGGTTCCATAGTGAAAATTTTACGAGTTGTTACAAAAATATAATAATTATGTAAAGCAGGGTTAAATACACTACCAATTTGGAAATTTTGTAGTATCAAGATTGAGATGAATTATAAAAACTAGGTATGTTATTAAAAAGTGTAGCTAAATGGCATTAAAAGAGTAATAAAGCGATAAAATTAATTAATCATTGCTATTTTTGTAATGAATTTTTATAATGTAGACAATAAATAAATGCAAATAAATATATCCAAAAAAAATATTACCTTGCTACGCAACCTTAAAGTTACAAAACCGACTCGCACTTGACTGATTTTATGATTTTACTTCCACGTAAAATTACCTACTTCACTGTTTTAGAAATATGTACTACAGCCGTGAAATTGGGATGAACACATATTTATATAAGTACTAGTTTCAACCCGCGATTTTATCACTAGAGAACTGTTTCCACCACATAAATAAAAAGATAGCCTATAATGTTATTCTGATAAGCCAATCAAACTCAAACTCGTTAATTCAAATTAGGCTGATGAATCAGCACTTTTCGAACGACAAAAACAAGAGACAGCCCCCAAAACGCCCACCCTTCACTTACTATATTTTGTGAGTGTCATAATACAGCTATACAATAATTATCCAAGTATAGGAAATAGTTCCATGGCACAGGAGAAAAACATCCAAAGTAGCTAATAAAAAAGAAATGAAAAATATCTTGCCTGACTCGCGAACCGAACCCAGGATAATTTGGTTCAACAAACTAATAAGGCAGGCGTTCTTTATCCAATTTTCTTTTTTTTCGAAAATTGCGTTTTTTTGCTCCCTTCCTCGTTTTGTTCTTGCGATAAATCTTTCACATGAGCGCGTTCCGTACCTTGCTCAACCCTTGTCAGTTATATCTTAGAGCGAGATCTGTTATCACGTGGTTTCCTAACAAATAAACACCATTTTTAGAACAAATTTGTTGTTTCATTTTTAAGTGCTTTTGATTGCCAAAATAAAAAGGTTGGGCTAAATAGCATAATATTTTGTCATATACTTAGGCCTTCCCCAAGGCTCGCCACCTTGCGCGATCTTTCATTGCTTCTCGGCGACCTTGACTAGATCATCCGTCCACCTAGTGGGGACTGCCCACGCTACGTCTTCCAACAGGCACAGCATGGCGATTCTATATCTATTCTGTTAAGAAAAAACAAAGCTCTTTCTGCCAATGTCAACATGTCTTCTGTCCCAGCATGGCGCGCCCTGTCAACTCGCATATAATCATTCGTAAACTTATGTCGATGAAAGAAAAGAAAAAATTCTTCAAAAAATGTCAAAGGAAATCTTATGTCAATCTGTCACTTTTCTGTCATTATATCCATTCTCCGGTAAACAAAACTTGTTTCTACGGTTGCCATGATAAGCCTGCTGGTCGTACTCGTCATTCAAGAACTTTACTGGTCCATCGCCCATCTGTTCATTTCCACTTCAGCTTTGCAATTCTTCAAAATAGACAACCAAGCAAAGTCACCCCGGATAACCCATATCAAACTGTTGACAATATCCAAGATGGGTACATAATTTTTTATATGGTACAAAAGTGAGTTAATACTGAATTTACCTCATGATAAATATAAACCCATTTCCTCGCGCTGCTTAAAAACGTGGAAACATATCGACCAAAAGCAAAGCCTTAGCTCGAGAATTAAAGTCTCCGTGTGCCGGTATGTGGAGCCGAGACTGTGACGAATTTAACATTCGCGTCGCCAAACTTTTAATGAAAACGGTTGCGACAGCGAAAATCTCTTGCGAAAGGCATTTTAATTACATTTCACACATTTTACTGACCATTAAGGGTATTTTCGGGTGTTCGTCATATTAATGTTTTTTTAAAAGGAGTTTTTTGCGTATAAATCTTCCTGTTTAAGTATTCATTGTAATAAAAAATCTAAAGGGACTTTCGGAAAACGCGGTGACAATAATTTTTAATAAATAAATAATTTTAAATATGATGTTTCTTCATCAGGCTTAGCATGGCCATTCTATATCTATTCTATCAAGAAAAGACTAAGTTCTTTCAGTCAATGTCAACATGTCTTCTGCCTAAGCATGGCGCGACCTGTCAACTCGCATATAATCACTTGTAGACTTATGTCGATCGATGAAAAGAAAAAAATATTTTCTACGTGTCAAAAGAAATCTAACGTCAACCTGTCTGCCATTATGTCCATTCTCCGGTAGAAGAAAATTATTCTACGGTTGCCATGCTAAGCCTGCTGATGTTTTTTCATCAGCTGTATTGATTGTCCCGATAACGAACCTCTCTTTTCACACAGAGAAGGATTGAGCGTTAAAGCAAGCGTGGTGGCTTGCAAAATCTTTTTTTGTTTTGACGTTTTCACGAAATATTTTTGAGACCTAATGGGTTATTATTCAGTTGGGCTTGCATTGCTACTTGAAATGGCTCAGAACTATCTCCTGGCCTCTCAAGTTGCAATTTTATTCATCATATCTAATGGCCAAAGGGTCAGATTAAAAAAAAATGGAACAGAAAGATTATCAATTCAGAATCGTGATAATTAAGAAATCCTTTAACCGGATCCAACAAAACCAATTACGAAATTTCCAAATCCCTCCATTTCCAAAACCTTTGAAATACGCGGATTAAAAAAATATCTAGAAATACTACGAAAAAAAATCTTTTTAGCCGCCTTAATTGAAGAAAATGACAGACTCTTCCTTTTGAATCTCGAAGCTATTAATTATAAGAATTATAATCATTCCTCAAAGGGAATGGAGACGCTCCTGTAACACCAGCAGGCTTAGCATGGCGATTTTATATCTATTCTGTCAAGAAAAGACAAAGCTCTTTCTATCAATGTCAACATGTCTTCTGCCCGAGCATGGCGCGACCTGTCAACTCGCATATAATTACTTGTAGCCTTATGTCAATCGAAGAAAAGAAAAATTACTTCAAAAAATGTCAAAAGAAATCTTACGTCAATCTGTCACTTTTCTGTCATTATATCCAATCTCCGGTAAACAAGACTTGTTTCTACGGTTGCCATGCTAAGCCTGCTGATCTACACAGACTCATCAATCAGAAGTAATGTTTGATTTCTTATGATGAATGATAGTAATCCTCTGGGTTTTCCATAGCACTTCTTGCTTAGACTAAGTTTTAAATATCTATGTGGGCAACACAAGGATCAACACATCTATATGAACCTAAAATATTGAGTCACAATCATAGTAGAGTTTTTATGCGTTTGTAGAATTTGCAGAGGCTTGGATGAGATGCAATTCGAATATGGAAGCCTAGTAGACTATACCAGCCTCTCAAGAACGAGCGTGTAGTTTCTAATCTTAGTGATTACTATTATGTTTTATCAAAAAAAAAAACTTGAAAAAATGATCTGCTAGACAATGATCTTCTAAGTTCACTGACATTTATACAGCCAGCGTGATGATTAAGGCTAATTTCTTCTCTGTATGAGAAGATACCTATGGCTTTGAAGTTGGGCAGATTAATTATGTTTACTTGTAGCAATAATTATATTTTTAGGCAGTATACTTATGCAAAGAATTAAAGTTCATCTCAAGACATTTAATCCTCCAAAATCTCACGGTATTTTTAAGGTTAGCTCACATATTGCCTCCGCTCCCATTCTGCAAAATATATTAGATATCTAAGTATGAGCTTAAAGTATTGCGCTTTAGAAGCCAAAAAAAGGCTCAAGTGTAAAAAAGATACAAAAGAAACTCTAGACACGAACGCATTGTCCCTCTTTTGTCCACGTGAGCATCAAAAGATTTGTAAACCGCAATCCTTTTATCCACCTTGGCTTTTATTTTGTTAGACCACTGTTAAGTTTATTAATCTTAAAGGCACTTCTAAATGTTTGTTCTCTCATACATACTACATATACTACTAAACCAATTTTAAGAATTGACCTGCCTTTAATGCAGTTACGTAGGATAGATGACAAAATCTCTATATCCATGGTCTATTTTATTTCGTCGTTCGTCGTCGTTTCAGCCGAAAGAAGTCCACTGCTGGACAAAGGCCTCCCCTAAGGCTCGCTACCTTGCGCAATCTTCATCAACCCGCATCCATTGCTTCCCGGCGACCTTGACCAGATCGTCCGTCCACCTAGTGGGGCCTGCCCACGCTGCGTCCTCGAAGTCGTGGTCGCCACTCTAGAACTTTACTGCCCCATCGGCCATCTGTTCCACGGCTATGTGCCCTGGCCATTTCCACTTCAGCTTTGCAATTCTTCTATTTGATTTAGGGTCACCATATCCCAGCGATTCGTTGTATTTTTTTTTCTAAAGAATTACATGAAAGTTGAAGGAAAGTATTTCTGGAAAACATGACCTTAGAAAAAAACCATTGAAGAAAAAAACGAAAAAAGCTTAGTTGAAAATATCCAATAAACATTCAATCGCTTCCAATTTTGTCTACATTAGGACCCCTTTTAATGTCTCCCAAAGCGACATTCGTCTGCCACTATTTACTTCTGCCTTCCATCTTGAAGGCTCCAGCATTTACATCTGTCATTGTGCCAGACAGCTTTGTACAGCGATGTCAATCTAGTTTTTTTTTTGCAAAAAACAGCTGGCATTTCACGTCATCTTTGACATATTGTTGATTTGTAAGAAACATCTGGAATTTTGTAAGCCGAATATGTTTGAATATCAGGCTTATATTCTAATGTGTTAGAATTTACTGACAAATTGTTTAGAAGATAAGTAAGTGTTATGAAATGCCTAGAAGTGTGAATGGGTGAAAATTCTTTTCGTATTTTTGGAGAATATTATATTATTTTGTTAAGCTGAGAAGAGGTATAACATGTGAAAACTAAATTGTATTAGAATTATCAAACAAAAATATAAATGACGTGTTTTTAGTGTAGTATTTTCACAGCAGTAAATGCGAAACTGATTATGTTTATTTCATTGCATTCCACATTAAAATAACCTGCCTATTCATTCAAACAACAAAATAGAATAAAGAATAATATCTAGCTTGTTGACTTACTTATTTGTAGAGATTTTGGAGTAACATTTACTCCGTGATCATGGCGCTTGCCACAGTGCCGAAATATCGGAAACTCAATAAAAAGGCACATGGTAGCAATCTCGAAATAAGTATGAAAGTTTAAATTAAAATATGACTAAAGCAAACGTTCCAATTGATGGAACCGGAAAGAATGCTGCAACAGCAAAACTAAAATAAGCCTCTATTTATAGAAAGGGCCAAAATATTCAAAATGGTGTCGAGGACCAAAAAAAATACCAACAGCAACAAAGTTAAACTAAGAATCGTATTTAATCCTACCCAATCGCTATGCAAAGTACCGGTTCGGGCAACATAGAGGTCTCAACCAGATTATGTACAGAATTCTCCGTTTCTCATGCGCTCCGAATCCCGGATCTAAAGCCCTGTATTTCCCGACTCGAGCCGGCTCCCCGACTCTCTGGTTTTCGGTCAAAAGAGACAGTTTTGGAAATCTAGATAATAGTTTCCAGCAATTCAAAATGGCATTCTGGCTATTGTAATGGAGTCTGCATTTTTAAGGATAACATTTAAAATTTTATGGATATTTTTATTCCCATCCAAAGTTTAGTACTTACAATATACTGACAATGGCATTCTTTCTGTATGCAAAAATATTTACAGAAGGATGATGTGTTAAATGTATATTGTAGCTGACATAATAGCCTGTGCATATCTGTTCAAGCGATACTTCCTTAACGGCCAATTTCGCCGGTTACGGATAAGTTCCAGATAGTCCATCAGGTAGATAATGTCATACAAATTCCGTTCCATTTTCGATTTATCTGGTAGATAGTGGCTATGCTTAACCGGTGAAACTGGCCCTAAGACTAGTTAGGTTTGTTACTACACTAGTATAATAATATCTTGGTCTAGCAGTAGCATAGCGCGACTACTGTACTTGGAGTGTCGAGTACAATTCCCCAATCGGGTTCATAGTCCAGATTCTGCAAGATGGTGATTGATACACACGTGCTTCGTGCTTCACGTAAATGTCCTGCGCCAGATCTCTCTCCGGTCATGTTGGATTGCAGACCCATCGGGATGTTAGAGTAAAGCAATAGAGAGTGCACCAGTGTTTGTGCGAACTATATAATAATATAGTATGTCCTGGTTGAGTTTTTTAGGGGAAAAAACATCCGCCATTACTGATAATCGGTATGGACGACATTATTGTTATCCACGCCATTAATCTAACTTAAAACTTTTTGATTTAGGCTCACTTTTGGTCAATCAGATTTTTTAATTATTCACTGCAAACAAAGGTTTTCTAGTAAGTATGATAATAGGGGAGGGAACACAAAAATATGTTAGCCATCCACCAATCAGTCAAATAAATACGCACATAAAATCTAGCACATGAAAACTTCAGATAAAAACAAAAATATTCCCCTTGCCTTCACAAAATTGCTTCGAAATAAATCCTGTTTGCTGGGTACATTTATTGCAAGGGCGATCCCTTCCCCCCCCCGCACCCCGCAGGGGATAGACACGTACATAATTGTATTGGCTGGTTTTCTTTGCTGACGCGAAAGTTCGAGAAAAGTGAGATTTTTTTAAATGTTTTCGCTAAAGTAAGTATTTAGGAAACTATTTCATTGGGAAAAATAACTGACTGTGCTTTCAACTGAGTGATTTACTGTCAGTTTGTATCAGAAATTGTTTAAATGAACTGAATTTGACATCCTAACGGTGACATTTTTATAGCAAACAAACCCGCAGCCCAAAGTAACTGAGCCTAAAATTTAAATTTTATTGTCATCGACTATTTGCATTATAGTAGGATGATAAATACCATTTTAGAAGACTACAAGATACTTACATGAACGTACGTGAAACTGACATGACCATCTAGAAAATAAATTCAATGTTGCTATTGTCATTTCTTATTTTATTCCTAGAATTGACTTTCAATGTGCGAAGTGTAATAGCAATGTCAAGCAGTTGCAATTTCGATGTGGGAATTTAGAAAAGTATTATTCTACGCAAAACAACATCAGCAAAAATGGAATTTTGGTCAGTTTCATTAAAACAGAATAAATATGACTTTGTCACTCATTTACCTAGCCTTTTCTGAGACTACATAAATGTTGGAGTCTGCTTCCAGTCTGAACCGTATGCAGCGTAAGTAACGACTGCCAAAGATGTTAGAACCGGACAGTCGGGACCCACCAATTCAAATAAAGCTAGAGAGGAGCTCGTAGCTAAGCCATAAATCATCAAAATATCGATACAGTTCGATCCATCCTAATGTTAAGTAACGTTTAGCACGATTGGTCCAAGGAGCTCACCATCTTGTTATGACGTGTTCAGTGTTTCAGAAGGCATGGGAAATTGATGTTCTCTCGGTTTTCATTTCTTTGGCAGTCGTCACGGGAAGTCAGAAGACAGAAAGTCTGGAAACCGTTGACCAAGTTGAGGAGGTCAGATAGGTAGTCAATCTAAGTTACATTCCCAAGGTACACATAAATCATGGCACAAAATAAATAGTTTCTGTCCTCTATATGAAAAAGGAAATAATATTTTACCAAGTAAAGCAAAGAAACCCGAACGTAACTCCTCAAAAATGAGGGATAAAGAGTTAAGCCACTAACAAAAGATTTCTATAAGGAAAGTCAAAGAAACTTTCCAAAACAACTTTTGTTCGCAACATAGTTACATAGATAACTTAGTTAGCCAACTGGAGCTGCCATGAACACAAATTTTTGTGCGATAGTTTTTTTGTGGGATATCATCAAAAGATCGCAGAGGCGGCGAATATAGGCAAGAAGTGGAACGAAATAAAGCGCGAAGCTCAAGACCGAACGCGATGGCGGAGCACTGTGGATGCCCTCTGCCCCATCTAGGGGACTTAGGACTAAAAGAAAGAATCAAAAGATCCGTCTTGCTATTTGGAGCTGATGGAGTGTCAGAATTTTATTGACTAAAATCATTTTTTTTTTCCTTCTGGAGGCTTAATTCTTTGTTAACAGGGCAGCTGTAACTCTTGCAAACAATCCTGCAATCCTGATAGGCTATGCGAAAATTTCATGTGCAATGGTCATTCATGGTCAAGACAATGCAACAAATAGTGACACCTCACTAATTTTCAATCACATCATTACGCACGCACCCAACAAAATACCTAAACACAAGCATAGACTTGATGCACACACATATCACTGGCACACACACTCACACACCTTTGGTAGAGGTGTAGCCACAGTGAAAGCTTATCCAGTTGATATAACTCTCTAAGATAGATGACGACGCTTGACCGAACGTCGCTTATAACTTCAATATCCAATCAAAGATAGAAATATTTCCCTTCACAACTTCCGCTGAAACTACCGACAACTTTGGACGATACACTAAAATAAAACGTAAATTACCTGTGAAGTTATATAATGGAATGGAAATAAGGAAAGACTCACTTTGATACAGGAAAGATGGGAACAATATTGTAAGTTATAAAAAAAAAACTCTTGCAAAAGTCGCCGTGGGGCGGATACGAGATCTGAATGCGGAATTTGGTTCTAACGGTGAACATACTGTTGGCATTTTTAACGAGCATAGTATAATTTCTATCATTAACATGATTGACACCGACAACGACCATGATGGTGATTTAGCGTGATTAAATTTAATATCCATAAATATGAAATGGAATGCCCCAATCTGCCGAACCTTTTCGGAAATTGATTAAAATCAAAATATATTTTATATATTTAGTCTAAATGTCGGTGCTTTGAATCGTTTTTATATTAAATCATACATCAATGTTGAGAAAAGTTGGATAAACTGCTTGAAAGAATAGTGAATGTTCGTATAACGGCTGACAACAAGGAATGAAAGCGGACAACATATTGTACTAATCCCAATATTTTATAATTAAATAGTTACTAATAACTTATAGTAACCAATCAGTTATTTGGAGGGGTCGGAGCCGTAGAGCCGTAGGCTGCGGATTGTTCGCAACAATTACCGCGGCCTTGGTACATAAACACCTCCAGAAACAAGAGTGGGTTTTAGCCAGTTAAATCTGACACTCTCTCCAACTGCACCCACAGCTGAAGAAGTCATTAATTAAGAATTCCCATTTTGATAAAGGTATATTATCACACATATATTTTTAAGAAAACATTTTGGTAATTAAATTATTGTTCGCTATAGATTTTAAAATCAGTCTTACAGTGGCTTTGAAAGATGTCTTAAGTAATCCAAAACCAAGAACAAAACAATTATAAAAGTACTCACCGCTTATCATATTGCGTAAATGTCACTAGAATTTGTGCTATTAACCCTGACACAGTAGCCTATCTAGTTATCAGATAAAACCCTCAAATGGAAACGTTTTGAAAGATTTGTTGTTACTAAATTATATGAATTAATTGCCACAATAGTTAATGATTAGATAACATTATGCACGCGAAGGATTTTTGTTTGAGGAATTCGGTCAAAAGCATGATTTTATTATGTAGAGTTTTTTTTTTTTGATAATTTAATTATTTATCACTTACTTGATTGGTAACATAGCTTGAAAAAGGCTTGGCAAATGATGCATTTGATTGGTAACAAACTTAATATTTATAAAGACTTCCAGACCGATTGTCGGCAACGGTGGCTGTTCTCTATAAGGATATCAGCCAGCTACGCAGGACATACTATAGTATGCATAAGCGTTAAGCGTATGTTATTATAACTGTCTGCCCTGCGAAGCCAATTTTGTAATTTCTACATTAATCAAACGTTCGGACGCCATGACTGTTTGATTCAGAGTGGTTTTGTGTAGGAGTTTATTTAGAAAAAAAATATCCATGAGTTGTCTAATATCATGACTCCACTAATTTTCTATTAAGATGATGTCATTGTGAACGTGAGAGAGAGAAAATAACCATTTGTAAGGGTTAAGGTCGTTGTGTTTAATTTCCCGTGCATCGGAGAGCATGTTAAATATTTGATGCGACTGATCTCTCTCCAGTCGTCTCGAATTAAAGGTCGTGTCGAGAGAATAGAGAGTGCACCTGTGTATCATATGCGCAAATGCTTGTGCAGAGAATCTCCTTAGAGAGATCGGCCGCCGTAGCCGATAATCAGTGTGGATGTCATCATATAATTTCATTTTACAATTTTAAGGAAAATGCTATAATGGGAATGTACCGTTATCTAAACCAATATATAATATTTATTTACTATATCGGTCACAAAATACCTGAAGTATTAACAAACAATAGTAAAAGTTAATGAACTAGTTACATAAATGGTAAACAAACAGAAATAAGTGCTTCTGAGTATTCATTTAAGTACCTACTTGAACGATTAAGTAATTAAATACTTATAGGTTTTAAACGAAACCCTTATTAATCTAGAAGAAGTTTGTTTTAAATGTTACTTGTAAATGATAAAGATTAAGAGGGAAATTAATTTTCCCAAGCTATTATGGGGTCGGCTTCCAGTCTTAACTGGATGCAGATGAGTACCAGTGTTTAAAATGGAGCGCCTGCCTGTCTGACCTTCTCAACCCAGTTACCTGGGCAACCCGAGACCCCTTGGTAAGACTGATTGTCAGACTTTCTGGCTTCTGACTACCCGTAACGATTGCCAAAGATGTAAAAATGACAACGGGACCCACCAATTTAACGTGCCTTCCGAAACACGAACAATATTTAGAGGAAAGGCTATAGTTAATTTACTTAGTAGTGTCAAAAATATACGGTCAATTAGGAGCTCGTGATATATGTAGTAGCAGCCACACTGGTCGATCGATCATAATTAAGGTTAAGCTACGTTTGGCGCGGTCGGTCCGTGGATAGGTGACTACCTTATCATGACGAGTTCCTCTGTGTTTCAGATGGAAAAGATTCAATAAAAAATATAATGATTATTTTATTGGCAATATTATAGTCCTGCGCGTAGCCGTTCACTTACAAATATAGATATACGTACAGTTGCCAGCACATCAAACTACCCGAAACTGTAAATTTTTCCCAATCAAGTTTGAACCATATGCTTTAGCGATAAAGTTGAAAGTCTATTAAGGAAATTCACAAAACAGCCGCCCCGAGATACCCGCTTTGAAAGAACCCTTAGCTATCCTATATAAATGACCTTGTTGACTCAATTAGTTAATGAGTGTAGTATTATGTTCCATTATTTTTAATTGCCACTTGTCCGCTGGGTAAGTGGTTTTATGTTTCCGAATAAAAATAGAACTATCATTGAAAATTACGTTAATAAATGACATTTTTATTCCTTAATTATAAAGATTTATACATATGCGATTAGGATTAAAAATGTAGTAGGATAGCTGAACAGAAACTAATATCTAGATAGTCTATAATTAGTAGAAACCTAGGAACTTTTTTATTACTTCATTATAAAGATTTATATGTGATTAGAATAAAAAATGTAGTTAGATAGCTTAAAAAAAAAACCAATATCTAGATAGTATAAAATTAGTAGAAACCTAGAAACTTCATGGTTATAAACTATCTATAAATGTGTTTTGTTCAGATCTTTGGGGTTCACAAAAAATACTAATAAGAAATAAGGAAAAAAAAATATTTTGAAAATCGGTCCACAATCGGCGGAGAAATCGCGTAACAAACACACAAAAAAAACATGCCGTCGAATTGATAACCTCCTCCTTTTTTGAAGTCGGTTAAAAAAAACAAACATAAATATCAAGAGATTAATTAATGTTTACAGTAATTAAAACACACACAAACAGCAATTATACAACCTTATATGAACTCAACAAAAAAAAAACAAATTTACCAAAATCATAACCTTCTTTTTGACGACTTTAAGTAAAGAAAGACAGGAAGGTAATTTGTTAATTTCCTTGAAAAACATTGAACTGAACCCCAAATGGTTAACTAAACTTTACTGAACTTATCAATCATACAAACAAACAAACAAACTTAAGATTCCTTTATCAGTCGAGTGTAGTTCCAAGGCTGCCCTTATCAGTTAAATAACGTTGACCTTAATAATCTTTTGTAATTTTCAGGTATATATTCAATTACAGCAGTTAATAGACAGTAGTTGTTATTTATCAACATGATTTTCTTGTTGTTTTGTTTCGCGTTCGTTAATTATGCTGGTGAGTTAGTTTTTGATTTTTTTTTGGGACCTTAGCTACTCATCTCCCGAACCTTTTCCCAACTATGTTGGGGTCGGCCTCCAGTCTAACCGGTTTCAGCTGAGTACCAGTGTTTTACAAGGAGCGACAGCCTATCTGACCTCCTCAACCCAGTTGCCCGGGCAACCCAATACCCCTTGGTTAGATTGGCGTCAGACTTACTGGCTTCTGACTACCCGTAACGACTGCCAAGGATGTTCAATGACAGCCGGGACCTTAGCTACTGGACTATAATAATTATATTCCTTTTTTTGGGACCTCAGCTTCTAGACTTGAATTACCTTAGTTTTGTGTTGGAAGAAGTCTAGCAAGTTTTTTATTTAAATTTAAGCTTGCAATTTTTTCCAGTAAACACATTATCTATACTTATAATAAATTTAAAAATATGTTTTTTTAAACGTCATAATTAAAATTAGTTTCTGACTATCTTATTAATAAAACGTGTTCTTAAAAAAGTGGCAGCTTTAGTGCTAGGTTGAAATTATAATTCTGAATAAAGTTAATGGTCGAAATCTAGAACTAAACCCAGGACTTTTCAAACCCACGTCTTAAGATGGTCAGAATATCATTAAATAATATGTCAATAAAAAAATAAGACTTTCTGACTTCTGATTACATCGACTGCCGAAGATGTACAATAATGAGAGCCGGGACCTACCAAATTAACGTGCCTTCCGAAACACGGAGGAACGACGGTCACCCATCCACGGACCGACCTCGTGAAGAATTGCTTAACTTCATTACCGATCGACCCGAGGGCTGTTACTTAACCACTACTTTTATCATCACTACATAGTATAAAACAAAGTAGCTTGCTCTGTCCCTATGTCCCTTTGTATGCTTAAATCTTTGAAACTACGCAAGGAAGGTTTATATGTATAATAATAACATCATTTTGGGGTTTCTGATGTGATGTCGTAAATAATTACATTTTTTCCGTGTTTTTATATACAACGTTCACAGTTCTTCTGTAGTGTATTTAATATCAGCATTGCACCCGTGCGAAGCCGGGGTGGGTCGCTAGTTATAATTAAAAATATACTTCAGTCAATGCTGTAAAAATTAATTTGCTTAAAATAATTTGCTTGGTTTCTTAGCCAAAACAAAACAAGCGTATTGTAGTTGAATTTGGGTTAATTTGAAACAGCCTTCCTAGAAATTCTGCCTTATTTTGTTGTTATTATTTAAGCCCACTCAAAGCTTAATATTATTTTTACTTATTACCTCTAGAAATATCTTTTAGAGCGAAGGCTAGTGACTGCCAGACCTACCTATACTTATATTATAAAGGATTGCTTCTTTGCTTGAATATGTTAATCTCGGGAACTTCACAAATTAGAAGGATTCTTTCAGACTTAGATACCCCACTTATCCAGGATGTTTTTAGCTACATTTTATCTGTAATACTTGGTGCTTGTTTACTTGGTGGTTAGTAGGTACTTGGTGCTTGATGGTAGCTAGTTTTTATAAGGTTTAAACTTTATGTGTGCATTGTATCCTATAGTGGTAATGGACTTTTTTCAAGACGAAAGTTTTCCTGAAGAAGAATGGTAGCTTTGAAAGATAATAAAAATTATAGTCTAGCTCAGCTTATTCTTTATCATAGTTGTATCAAAAAGTGGGGTTAGGTTCGGTTTTTTATATGTTCTTAATAATTTATCCGTTTTAAATATAGACTGGCTCTTCCTCTATTAGCTGGGAACTTCCTAATTCAACTAATTATATGCCAAAAAAACATACAGAAAACATTTTTTCTCTTTTCAAAAAACTTAGAATTCTATAGATTTTTCGTGACTTATACATATACTGCATCAAACAAGAGGCTATTCGAGACTCTTTCAGTGAACTTCAATCTACCAATTAAAATATTTTTAAAAGTTTTTATTTACAAATATGTACAATACTTACTATTATTTTTAAAATTGAAACTAAAATATGTTTGTCCCTGTTTCCAGTGTCAACGCCCACGATAAAATCCCTAGAGGAGCTCAAAATCGTTGGAGGCGAAGACATAGAGATCACAGATGCCCCGTATCAAGTTTCTTTAGTGAGGAGGGGGAGGCACTCCTGTGGAGGGGCGCTAGTTGCCAATGATATTGTCATTACAGCTGCTCATTGTATTAGTGGGTATGTAAATGATCAACATTTCGGAATCCTCATCCAAGTTATCTCCTAGGCTTATCCTTAGTAATACATTAATAGAGTATATTAGGTTACAATACATGTATGTTATGCTAGAATTTGCTAGATTAAGCTACACTACTTGCGGTTACTTCGATTTCTTCTGTGCTTTGTTGAAAGAGATACATAGTTTGACTAAAAAATTTACCTTAGTGAATTTTCGTTGTTTGTCTGCGATGGACTTCTACGCTACTAAACCGATTTCAATTAAATTTGCATACGTTGTGCAACTTGATAGATAGGATAGCTTTTATATTGATTTACAGCCGCAACATTATTTTATTGATAGTTATTTGTCTATTAATATAACAGAAACCTGAGCCACAGTTAGGCATGGCCGGGTCTGCTAGTGATGTTATAACATTTATCGTAGAGAGAGAATGTTGTATGAAGCAGGCATAGCTGCCTTCATGAAGTGATTTTTTTTAAATCAAATGTTTATTTAATTATTTTTTTTTGGAGAAATCGACAAATTGCTTCATAATTAAATTCTATATTCTAGATCATACCCAGAAATGTACGAAATCCGAGTTGGATCCTCATTCAGTCAAAAGGGTGGGGAGATGTACCCTGTTGGAGACTTCAGATGGCATCCAGACTTCAGCTACTCGAAGATGGACAGTGATATCGCTGTACTTTGGCTGAAAAAGAAGGTGGTGTTCAGCGATCGAGTAGCACCAATAGAAATGGCAGATAGAGATGAAGAGATAATGGATGGTGATATGACCATTGTGACTGGATGGGGTAATATTTTTGTGAGTATGCATTTACTGCTGATATTTTTTTCTTTTTTTTATGAATGTTGACGTAGGTATAAAACTTCTCTTCAAAAAAAAAACCACGAGGAGATCAATTAGAACATCATAATATTATTTACTCAAACTGTATAACATCCCTTTTTCAAAACCGTACCCATCGGCTCAGAATGCCACCACTTTCTAAATTTTATTGCTAGCTTCAAAATATTTTTATTTTTTTAAATCAATCGTGCAACTAATTAAAAAAATAAATAAATAATACAACGTTTTATTTCAAAATATGACTTAACTTTACCCAGGTTATTTACTGGATGGTGGTTACTAGAATAATTTGTAATAATATTTATTCGTGAAAATCGTATGTTACAATGATTGCAATGATGTAGGTAACTATGTTTCTAGAAACCTTTAACGCCAAAAGACCAAAAGTTAAAAGCCAGAAAGTTTGTGTAACTATTACTTAAACCTAGCACGTTAATAAAATAAATAATGAATCGTGTTATAAAGATTACATCTAGAGAATCTGTCCACTGCAGACTGCAAAGAAGCTTAAAACGAAAAGAATAGGCATTTTCTAATGTAACTAAATAATTACACATTTGTACTGGTTTTCAAGGAAACTGGAGGCGCCCCATACATTCTACAAAGGGTGGCTGTCCCAAAAGTGAACGAGAAACAATGCAACGCTGCTTATCAACCAGTTTATACCATCACACACAATATGCTCTGTGCTGGAGCCAGTGAAGGAGGAAAGGATGCATGCCAGGTAATTTTCAACTTTATCGCTGAAGCATATAGTTCAAAGTTTATTATCAAAATTTGTCAGTTTCGGGTTGACGTGGTGGCGTTTGTACCACAACTCTGGCAAACAAACGGCTCCAGAAGCAACAAAAAATAATTTAAGCAATTAAAATCTGCTATTCCTTATAGCTGCACCCACATTAAGAGGAGTCATTTGAAGAGTGCCCAATCAAAACAAAAAAGTTAAAATTTTGATGATCCGAAAAAGGGCTCGTGTTGTAGGTCTAATTCTTATTTGTTTGGTTTAAACATACCCTGCAATACGTCTTATTATTCATACCAATATCTTCTTACAAGAAAATGCCAAGTTCTCCCGTTCTAAATTACTTCTTCTTTCATTCCTTAGGGTGACAGCGGCGGCCCACTAGTCCACAACAACAAACTAGTTGGAATCGTATCCTGGGGTCTTGGATGTGCCAGACCCGACTATCCTGGAGTATACTCCAAGGTTTCAGCTCTGAGGACCTGGCTTGACAACAATATCGCTATGCTTCGATGGAAACATGTGCAGAGGACTATCGAATGATTTGAATCAGTATTAATTTGATAGAATATTTTAAGGTTGAGGCTACATTGAATTTATGGCTGTTTATGGTCGTTGATTGAGCAATCAATGGTCAATTACAATTCCGCTATTTCTTAGTATTAATGTTCTGAGGACGTGAAGTTGGGCCCCGTAGAACCGACGCTAGCCAGGGCTGCGGGATGTTCGCAAAAAAATCCGCGCCCTTACCACACAAAGACCTCCAGAAGGAACCCAGTGGGTTCTAGTCAGTAAGAGTCTGACACTCCAGCCAGCTACACCCGCGGTGAGAGGGGTCGTTTGATGATTTTCCACGGCAAAAGAAATGGACATGAAGTTTAGTATTTTCTTCTTTTCTTATATTCCTGTGCTGGACCCACCTTGGATTTAGTCTTCAGTATCTGTAAGCTATGTCAAGTTACCCATCTATTTAATCTTTTTAATTTAAATTTTTGTATGTACCTGTTAACATAAGGACCCTTGATTAATTGAATGTTTTATTAAGTTTTTTTCACAATAAAAAAATATAAGTAAATTAATATTGTTTTAATTTCTCTTCACACTACATAAACACCATTTTTTTAAGCTAATACGCTTAACTACGTTCTCTTAAATTCTCACATTCTCCTAACTTTAACAAAAATCTTCCCACAACCTTTTAACCCTACAGAATGAGGGGAATTAAAAACCTAACTATCGTAGCTCCAAAAGCACTAAAGTCTAGCCTTTTAAAAGGATAAAAGACGAGTGAACGATAAGGGTTGGGTGCTTTGAAATTCGAAGTGAAATGAATGAACGAAAAAGTTTTCTCACATCATTGATGTAGCTGAGCTTAGATCCAATGATTCTTTGCCTTTATTATCTATCAGCTGCTGTGAATATTACTGATATCAAGAATAATGTGTACCTTCTTTATTTTTCCTTGTATGCTTGTGTTGTGTCAATAAATGTTTTTTCTTTCTTTTATTTCTTTCTTTCAATAAAATCTGCAGGCTTAGCATGGCAACTGTAGAAACAAGTTTTGTTTACCGGAGAATGGACATAATGACACATAGTGACAGATGGATGTAAAATTTATTTTGTAATTTTTTGAAGATTTTTTTCTTTTCTTTGATCGACTTAAGGCTACAAGTGATTTTATATGCGAGTTGACAGGTCGCGCCATCTTCGGGCAGAAGACATGCTAAGCCTGCAGCTAGTATGAATATTACTGATATCAGAAATAATGTGTACCTACTTTATTTTTTCTTGTATGTTTGTGTTGTGTCAATAAATGTTTTTTCTTTCTTTCTTCCAATAAAATCGTTTTATTTCTTTGTTATGTTTTCGAACTCAAATGACTACAGAGATTTTCAAATCCTATTTTAAAAATTGATAATTTTTATGAAACTCTTTCTCTGAATAGGTAACACAGACCATAGACAATCCCACAGACACATGCTAACCTTTGGTCGGTCGATCTGTGGGCTGTTACTTAGCCCCGAGCATTATTTTAATTGGCAACAATGAGCTATGAATATTATATTATTATATTACTATGGCAACACTGAACTGTCAAGTATCAAGTCAATTAGGTAACCGTGAGCATGACTGTGATACGGGCTGCCGGCAACGTCGGCCAAGTAATTAATACTGATTTTAATAGCTAAAATATGCTCTAAGTCGACGTACTTAGGAGTTCGCTTTCACTGGTTTGAAGAGGGTAGTTTAGCACTAGTCAAATTCCCAAATGCTATTATTGAACTGTCAAAAACAGTTACTTTGTATGCAATTTGTATGAAAGTAAGCATTATCACCTTCGAAACGATACATGAAAGTAATATTATTTTAAGACGCTTTAATAAAGGATTTATTTTCGACCTAGTAAACTACCCCAGTTCCGCTTATTTGGTCGACTCTGAATAGTTGTTGTATGAACAGACATCATCTCCAGGGCCTTTTCCCAGCTATTTTGGGGTCGGCTTCCAGTCAAGGAGCCACTGCCTATCTGACCTCCTCAACCCAGTTACCCGGGCAACCCTATACCCCTTGGTTAGACTAGCGTCAGGCTTACTGACTTCTGACTACCCGTAACGACTGCCAAGGATGTTCAATGACAGCCGGGACCTAAAGATGTTTGTGCACTATCACTACATAGTATAAAACAAAGTCGCTTTCTCTGTCCCTATGTCCCTTTGTATGCTTAAATCTTTGAAACTACGCAACGGATTTTGATGCGGTTTTTTTTTATAGATAGAGTGATTCAAGAGGAAGGTTTGTATGTATAATTTTAGTATCAGCATTGCACCCGTGCGAAGCCGGGACGGGTCGCTAGTAATAATATAAATGTTCTACGCAGCTGGTTGATTTTACTGGATCTAGAGAGAACGGCTGTTGTAGTTGACAATAATCACTCTGGACGCTGTAATTGTATTTCCAACGAATAAGGTCACTTTTTCAAGTCTTCTTTACAATCTATGTTTCAGGAATTACTAAGACCTATAAATAGATACAAATTTCATAATTATGTGCAATAGTTTTTAATCGTATGTTAAGTATTTGCTGCGGTGTCATCCGCCTCCTGAGAAAATTATTACCATGTACGCAATAAAAACAAAAGTATAGCAGTAATCTCGGAATTAAGACATGTATCAGGTTTCATTCCTATGCCATAAACTATTTAACAAAATATAATTGGTAGGCAATGAGTTATAGGGTAATTAAAATTCATTATCACCTGCCTCTCAAGTACGAGGAGCGGGTTCGATTCCACGTCAAGCAATTACCAATTAAACTTTATAATTTCTATGAGCTGAGTGTATCTTGGACACCAATGACTGATTAACGGTGAAGGATATAAGTGGACACCTAAACTTAAAATCTCAAAACTGTCCTGATAAGCATGGTGCTCAATTCTTAGTTCAGGAGACCTCTTCCCTACAATGGAAAAAAAGAATGAAGATTTCTTTATTTACATACATACAAGCACATAGCAGTACTATAATAGTAGTAGGTACTAGAAATTGGTTCTCATGATGACTTCAAAAAAATTTATCTTCTGTTATGTTTTATGTTTTATCTTTTGTCAAACTTCTTTTAATATCTTATGATAATAAACTCGTAATTAACCGGTATTTTCCAATATTTTGCAGTTTACGCAGCGAGTTGACCCCCCTCGACACAGTTACCCTGTACGTAATACTAGATGACGGACTGTCTAGCTTCTGACACCCCTTAAAAACTATCATCATTGAATGGTGCTTAAACAGATTATGAATTTGATTGACAGAAGCATGTTCTATTTCTATTCTCAAGTATGTTAAGTGCTGGCTTCCAATCTAAGCAAATGCAGCATACTACCAGTATTTAAAATGAAGCGACTACTTATCTGATCTCCTCAACCCAGTTACATGGGCAACCCGATAGCTCTTGGTGATACTGGTTCTCAGACTTTATGGCTTCTGCCATAGCCGTGACGACTGCTAAGGATTAGCTAGAACAGTTAAACTAGCCTTCCGAAACATGAAGGAACTGAGGAACTCGTACAAGTATAGATGGTGGGTCTTTATCTTTTAGATTGGTCAACTCGTGGGCTTTCCAAGCGAGCTGCTCTCCTACCTATATTTTTTTTAACTAATAACTGTCCGTAATATTTTATTTGTACTATAAATGCTAAAGTAAGATTATTTTTCCGTTACGGTTTCACGTTGAAATAGTCTTGACCGATTGCGATGAAATTAGTTATGGAGATAAGTGGGACCTTGTAAACGGTTATTAGACCAGTTACTATTTATTCGGGTGCTTGATGTAGTTGCTTCGGTATGACGTTAGAACCGTGTGAATCAGTAATATTATAATGTAAATGTCTGTTTGTTTGTTTGAAGAACAGCTGCTATCGACTAATTATTTTATCTCCTGATCACTTATCTTACACTAATTACTTGATCTTTCTCCGGTCGTGTCGGGTTGCCGTCCCATTGGACTATGTGAGTGAGGGAATAGAGAGTGCACCTGTGTCCGCGCAAATACTTGTGCACTATTATGTCCTGCGCAGCTGGCTGATTTCCTTAGAGTGAACAGCCGCAATGGCCGATGATCGATCTGGAAGTCATCATCATTAGTTTATTTTTATTTATATGTTTTTTTTTATATTTTGTTATCCATTATTTTACATTTTACATGTGTGAAAATGTTATTTCGATGAGCTATTAGGTACATGACCTAAACATTAATGAAAAGAGAGTCCTCTTTTGAAATGCATTCCACTTGATTCCTCTGGTGCGGCCGATGATCATGGGCACTGATGATCGCTTTCCATCGCGCCAACCAACGCAAATCAACCAGATGGTTGGTTTGTAACTACACGTATTATTATTCATTAGATATTTCTGAAGATAAATATAATCAATTATTCTCTTAGCTATTACTCATAATACAAGTAATCTGAAGAAAATTGTTTAGATGTCATCGTGAGAAGTAAATTGATATATTGTGTGCCTATTTTAAGAACAGAGACAGTTTAGTAGATAAAGGTTTGTTTTATTAATTATATTATAAACAGAAGCTAAATAACCTAACCCAAAAAAAAAATGTGAAAAAAGATGCAGTTTACCGTATTATTTCTCATTGAAAAATATTTTTTCAAAGGGATTTAAAACGTTATTTGGCTCAGGTAAAGTAAAAAACTCACAAAAGCGATACGATGATGAATCAATCTTATCAAATTAACTCTGGTGATAACTAATTATAATAAAAAGTAACCATGCAATTCTTAATGTCATAACCATTTGAAGCTTCTATGTGATCATGTTCATTGTTCTTATTATATTTCTGTTGTCGCTTACCTGTAATGATGCTGCTAGAATATTGGCAGTGTTCCCAGTGCCGTCTATCAGTCATCAAGTAGTCTTCCGTCCTCTTACCCAAGAACTTGCCAGGCGAGGTCATGAAGTCACGGTCATCACGCCAGATCCCGCCTTCCCAAATGGAGGAGCACCTGCGAATCTCAGAGAAATTGACGCTCATAGCAGTTACGAATTTTTAACAGAAATGTATGAAGAAATAGCTACAGGGCACGGTGACATGCTTAAGCAGATACGAGCCGGCATTCATATGATGGCCAGCGTTTTTGAATACCAAATGAAAATGGATAAAGTGCAAAAGATATTGAAAGAAGAGAAATTCGATTTGCTCATGTTGGAAGCTTGCGTAAGAACTGCATTGATATTGACACACGTATACAAAGTACCAGTAATTCAAGTGTCTTCGTTAGGCGTTATGAGTTTTAATGTTGAACATATTGGCTCAGCTTGGCATCCATTGCTGTATCCTACAAGTTTGTCAAAACGAATCTACAATTTGACGACATGGGAGAAGTTAACGGAGCTGAATGCTGCTTACAAAATAGACAAAATCATGAGAGAAACTGAAGCTGACGATAATAAAATGGCTGAAAAATTGTTAGGACCAAACGTGCCAGATATAAGAGAATTGTCAAATAATATTGATATGCTATTTCTGAATATACATCCTATATGGGAAGGAAATCGGCCAGTTCCTCCAAGTGTTATTTATATGGGTGGATTGCATCAGAAGCCAGAAAAAGAGCTGCCTAAGGTTGGTTTTCATACTTCTCTTTCTTTAATTCTACTTCTGCTCATTAATATGAACATGGAAGTACCTAATTCAAGTATAATAACTTACAACACGTTATTCATAAATAGTCAATTTTTTTACTTATATCGTACATTGTATTGTACATTGTATCGTTCATTGTATTGTATCGTACATGTACATTAAAAATCGAAAAATGATTACAGGATCTTAAAACGTTCTTGGACTCTTCAAAGAACGGCGTGATATACATCAGCTTCGGAACAAATGTCCAACCTTCACTGTTACCCCCAGAGAAGGTACAGATACTCGTCAAAGCATTCTCTGAGCTGCCTTACGACGTGCTGTGGAAGTGGGACAAGGATGAGCTGCCCGGACGTACTAGCAACATTAGGATATCCAAGTGGCTTCCACAGTCAGACCTTTTAAGTAAGTGCTTACCATGGAAATAGGTCTTGATACAAAATATTCAAGATTGGTTAAGGCTGGCTATTACTTCGGTCAGAGGATAAGCATTGCCATACAACGTGGCAATGCTGCCAGCCTCTTGGGTACGCTCCCGGTAGACAGCGATGGGGATGAATTTTTTGATGCTTTTTAGTTATTTATTTTTACTAGTCATAGTTAATTAGTTTTAGGTATTTTTTATTTTTTAATAGTAAGTATTGTACATATTTGTAAATAAGTTGAATAAAATTAAGGAAATTCTTGCAAAAAAAAAAAGATTGGTTAATCTTGAAGAAAACCTCTCATTTTACTAACTTTAATTTTAGGGCACCCAAAGATCAAACTATTCGTTATGCAAGGAGGTCTACAATCAACTGACGAAGCTATAACAGCAGGAGTACCTCTTATTGGTATCCCAATGCTTGGTGATCAATGGTATAACGTAGAAAAATTTGTTCATCACAAAATTGGAGTGAGACTTGATTTTGACTCATTAACAGCAGATAAATTTAAGAATACTATCAATTTAGTCATTGGTGATAAAAGGTGGGTAAATTAAGGCGTTTTACACATTTGTAACCAACATACTATCATTAGATTGAAAGATATATTCCTAACTAGCTGTCCCCAGCGGTTTCACCCGCATCTTTGATTACTGCTCCGCTCCCGTGTGTCTTAGCGTGATGGTATATAGCCATCCTTCCTTCCTTCATCTTCCTTCATCCTTCCTCGATAAATGGGCTATCTAACACTGAAATAATTTTTCAAATCGAACCAGTAGTTCCTGAGATAAGCGCGTTCAAACAAACAAACAAACTCTTCAGCTTTATAATATTAGTATAGATAAATATTTATTCACACACGACATGGTCCATTATCACGAACCGTAGTGGTGGTAAGCGGTTACAAGATTTTAATTTTCGTATATTTTTGAATTTGATATCGAACTATATTCTACACACGTTGGAACCCCTTGTGTCAAACCCCGTCCGACCGAGCGGCCGACCAAGGCCCGGAGAGATAAACGCTCGACCGCACGATAGTGCGGTATTCGTGTGAAAGGTTCTAGCAGATTTCATAGAAACTATTGTTAAAGCTGATCCACTGCATCTCCTGCCGCGGCAGTAAGCGATGCCGTGTGTATCATCATACAATCTATATTATCCCCGAAAATATTTAACATACGGGTACGGAAGACCCACTCCAACAGGACGTGGATAGAAACCGCATGAAGCAGCTTGTGGAATTAAGTTAGTTAGTAGATGATTGCTATAGGAGCAATCATCTACTAACTACAAAATGCTCCTATTGAAAAGGTCTATGAAAGTACTGGCACAATGTTTTCGATTTTCAGTTATCACCAGAACATCTTAAAACTTGGAAACTTGATGCGAGATCAACCTATGAAACCACTGGAACGAGCCGTGTGGTGGACGGAGCACGTGCTGCGCCATGGCGGAGGGCGACATCTTCGCTCTCCCGCCGCCAACATGTCGTGGGCAGAATTCTTAGAATTAGAACTGGTTTTGACTGTACTTACGACTGCACTGAGCATTGTTCTATTATTTGTAGTGCTTTTGTATTACTTATGGAAACATTATATCTCAAGAACAGGACAAAACAAAATAAAGAAGCAATAATAATGTAGAAGAGATGAATTATATTCTTGTATCCCCTCACATTAATCAGCGAGTCTATATGTTGACGACATGGGAGGAATTAACAGAATTATGGAACTTCTATTTGCTATTTGCACATTCATTTTTAATTGACTCTTATTTTGGTCCCAAAAGCCAAATATGGGAAGAAAATTGACCAGTTTCTTCCAGTTTTGTATATAAGGGTAGGTTACAACGATAGCCTGGGAAAGAACTGTGAATGGTACAGTAAAAGAAAGATAAAATTTAAGTTCTGTATTTCCCTCCTATTCTCTTTATTCAAATAGAACATCATGTCACAACATCATATGACAAATCAACACATGTCAAGTTCAACCTACACATAGTGATACGATAAGATCTCCAATAAAAACATCCATCATTTTGATAACCTATAATTCTATAAACAAAACAATAGATAAAGTCAGAATAACTTTCACTTTTTAATTAATTACCTACTATTTGATTATTTAAATAATATTTTAAATAATTGATTTCAGGATATAAAAAATCAAGATTGATTGATTAAAAATGCTATTAAGAAAGATGATAAAAGGTAAGCGAATCAATTACCTAGTATCATAATGTAGGTGTTTAGGAAGTCGAGGTGGCCAAGTGGGTAAAGAGTCAACCTCTCAAGTATGAGTGCGTGGGTTCGATTCCAGGTCAGGCAAGTACCAATGCCAGTTTTCTGAGTTTGTATGTACTTTCTAAGTATATCTTGGACACCAATGACTGTATTTCGGACGGCACGTTAAACTGTAGGTCCCGGGTGTCATTGTCAGTCGTTACGGGTAGGAAAAGGAAATGGAAACTGATGCCATTCTAACCAAGGGGGTATTGGGTTGCCCGGGTAACTTGGTTGAGAAGGTCAGATAGACAGTCGCTCCTTATAAAATATACTGGTACACAGCTGAATCCGGTTAGACTGGAAGCCGTCCCCAATATCGTTGGGAAAAGGTTCGGGAGATGATGATGATATTACAGGTGTTGCTATGCATTTCAATAATATTAATTTGTGAATAGATAAGATTCGTATGTTATGCACGCTTCGATAAGCCAAAATGATAATCAGCAATGAAGCGACCATCAATTATGATAAACTTACCCAAATATTTACGTTATTTTTAGACATCGTCAAAATATTAAAAAAACTTGGCAGTCTCATGCGCGAATAGCCAATGAATCCATCGGAGCACGTCGTGTGGTAGACGCATTATAGAATTCAAACATTGATGAGGGATGATTCTTCTACCACAGGTCGGGCTCTAGTTTAACCTGACGCAGCTAGGAAGTACTATTTTAGATGAAGAGGTATTTCGGGAGCATAAGATAAATATGATTCAACAAATACAAATCTAAACTAACCGCTAAACGTCCATTTGTGTCAAATGTGGTAACGAAAAATGAATTGAAGAACAATGTTTACAATGCTGTTAATGAATTTTCATCTGTTTAATAATAACGAATGGAGCGATGACGATAGACGGCTTAGTAGGACAGCACTGCTCAGGTCAGGTGAACAGGGTCTGAGAGCGCCCTGTGGCAAGGTTCATAAACCTACAAACCACACCTAGTGATAACAGGTATTTATGGTATAGAAGCAAGGACATCAACCTACCTCAATCTGTCAAATTTCTTCAATAGATTTTCTACCTTATCACAATACCGGAAGCTAATATTTGCTTGATAAAATTGACGGATTGTTATGTTAATATAAAAAAAAAACACGGAAACAAATCAAAAGACAGAATAACAAGGTATCTCCGTAATGTATAAAAATACATAGATGTGATAATTATGAGAAATCTTATTGAATGCAATAATATAATAAAAGGTGATAATGATAATGACCTAAATACGTAATACTTCGGCACTTATTGTTATCAGTTACAGTACCTACTGATAGGTTCATTTGTACCAGCTGATCTATTTTTAATTAATTGCGTCAATCTTATCACAGTCTAAAGTCAAAGACAGTCTTTTAAATTCTAGTCCACTGCTGGACATACAGATCTCCCTCAACGTGCGTCATATTGCCTGGAGTTCAGCTTGATCTATCAAACTTGTAATCGAGAAAATTTCGTTTTGAATTTGATTATGTCCAATATTATGAAAACTTGAATTTGCAGGATGTCCACCGTCTCAGGGTTTCCACCATCAGATACGGAAGTGGTGGTAATGGGACCACTTCGGAAGTATCTCCTTTCGAACAAAAAAAGAAATTTGAAAATCGGTCCACAATCGGCGGAGAAATCGCGTAACAAACACACAAAAAAAAAACATACCGTCGAATTGATAACCTCCTCCTTTCTTGAAGTCGGTTAAAAAATATAAGCATCATCAAATTGAATTACTACGATTTGAGATAAATATTTTGACTGAAGAAATGTTCAGGCTAACAATTAACAGTCAGGAGTAATGAGAATGAAAACTATTACAGCTGAATTGCTTATTGTGTTGACTTTGTATAATATTTTTATCATCGTTATTTATTGCTACTGTAAAACTTCGAAGTCTGATGAATGACTAGCCAATAAAATCATTAATGAACGCCTCGTGGTGGACGGAGCGCGTGCTTCGTCACGGGGACGCGACATCTGTGCTCCTTGCGCCAACATGTGGTGGGCTACTTAAAGTTAGGAGTAGTATATATCGTCTTTAGGACCCTCGCCCACGACGACTTTTGTAGTGATGTAGTCGTGACACTGTCGTAAGTAGGCATCGATAGCGAAGCTGTGTGCCCTCGCCCACGGGACCATATTATTCAGTCGCAATGTAAACGCGATTCAATCGCGATGCAAACGCGATTCGGTCAGTAGCGCGTTAGTAGCGCGATACAAAAAGCCGCCGTGGGCGATGGGCCTTACTATCGCACTAAATTAAATTTTTATTTTGTTGCACGTTATGTTATAGGCGGACTTTGTATCGTGTCAAATGCTGACTATGTCGAAAACCCCCTCGTTTCTATAATTACGCCAATATTATAAAATGACATTTCAATGTACCTCAAGCCCTTTAGTTTCGTCGGCCACTCAATTAGAGTCAACACGCATTTCGTAAAGCAATCATTTAATTCTGTTGTATCAGATAAGTGTGTCCTAGTGTAATTTTAATAAATCTTTTTAGCAGTAATAAAATGTTTTTTTTTAAGAAGGACCCGCGGAGTGCCATCCTAACAGTTCGCAAGGTGAAAAATAAAATCTAATTGAATTTCCAGACTTATTTATACTGAAATATCTTGTACATCGATAAGACAGTGATACGTTGTGTCTATAGAAGAACCAAGATTAGTAAAAACAATGATTGTGTAAGATTGTGCAATACGTGAATATTTTCGTAACATTATGTTTGATAGAAATAGAATGAAAAAAAATTCTGTTAAGTCTAAGAAAAATAAATGAATGATTTTTTTTCTTTTGTTTTGTAGGTATATGTTTAGAACCGTTTACGAGTCTTGTATCCTTATAAGCTTGACATTTAGGACCTTACCACAAAAAAGTCACAAAGGATGTTTGACGCGTGTTTAAAGAAAAAAATGTATGCAAAATTGTTTCAAACACAAGCTAATCGTCTAAATTTTTTGGAGTAAGATACTTAACAGTTGCTCGTTTAAGAAAACATAACACATTTTTTATCTAATCATTCTAAAATTGGCTCCCCGCAACTAAGTTTGCACAACATTTTGCAATTCGATATACCTAGTATGTTATGTAAATTCGGTAACATCCAAAGTGTTCCTAACAATCCTATAGATAAAACAGAATAATCATTGCTATCAAGTTAAATAAAACAGCTGATTATATTAAAACAAGGAACAATGATATCTATATAAGGAAACATTAAACATTTTGTTCTTCACAGTACATTTAAAGTGCTCGTACAATGCTGTCGTTTGTTTTACTCATTTTTGCATTATCAGTTACATCTAATGATGCGGCTAGAATATTGGCTGTATTCCCAGTAGCGTCTATCAGTCATCAAGTAGTGTTTCGACCTCTTACTCAGGAACTTGCCAGGCGAGGACATGAAGTCACGGTCATCACTACAGATCCCGCCTTCCCAAATGGACAGGCACCTTCAAATCTAACAGAAATCGATGTACACTTTTCTTACGAGATCATGAAAGAAATGTATAAAGTTACTTCTTCAGGAGACGCTAGTATGATAGAAAAAATGAGAGTAGGTTTTGATTTGATAGCTAAGGTTTTTGAAGCTCAGATGCAGAAGAACGTAGTGCAAAAAGTTTTGAAGGGTCAAAAGTACGATTTGTTGTTATTGGAAGCATGTGCTAGGCCTGCGTTAATGTTATCGCATGTTTTCAAAGTGCCAGTGATTCTAGTGTCTTCATTTGGACCTATGAATTTCAATGTGCAAACTATTGGATCAGCTTGGCATCCTCTAGTTTTTCCACTAAGCATGAACCAGAGGGTTTATAACCTGACAGTTTGGGAAAAGTTAGCCGAACTATGGAACTTGTACCAACTAGATATTGTTCTGAAAGAAGTCGAAGATGAAGAAAATATAATGGCGAAACGATTGTTTGGGCCAGATATTCCGCCTATGAGCGAGTTGAAGAATAACGTTGATATGCTGTTTTTGAACATACACCCTGTATGGGAAGGAAATCGTCCAGTTCCTCCAAGTGTGGTTTATATGGGGGGCATGCATCAAAAACCTGTAGAAGAATTACCAAAGGTAGGTTCATTTTGTTGGCAACTATTTTAGTTATCTGTTTATATACCTAATGGTGTTCTCAAGATCGCAAACGCGGTTATTGAGAACGGAGTTTTGATTTCAATGGCCGGATCTTGTTGACGTGCCGTCTTTACGCGACTTCTAAAAAAAGAAAATTCTGTTTTAATTATATTAAAGGTCTTTTATAAAAAAATTCTTTTGTATTTACTTTCAGGAACTCAAAACCTATTTGGATTCTTCTAAAAATGGTGTCATATACGTTAGCTTTGGAACGAATGTTCAACCTTCACTGTTGCCTCCCGAGAAGATACAAGTACTCGTCAAAGTATTGTCTGAGCTACCCTACGATGTGCTGTGGAAGTGGGACAAAGATGAACTCCCCGGACGTACTAGCAACATTAGGATATTCAAGTGGCTGCCACAGTCTGATCTCCTATGTAAGTAGCCATGTTTGAATAAAAATAAATTATGAATTGGATTCCGTACTAATGTTATCTTCATCATTACCTTAAATGCTTAGAGGATAATTATGTATGTAATTTACTTCCTGGAGGCTTAGCATGGCAACCGTAGAAACAAGTTTTGTTTCCCGGAGATTGGATATAATGACAGAAAAGTGACAGATTAACGTAAGATTTCTTTTGACATTTTTTAAAGTAATTTTTCTTTTCTTCGATTGACATAAGGCTACAAGTGATTATATGCGAGTTGACAGGTCGCGCCATGCTCGGGCAGAAGACATTTTGACATTGACAGAAAGAGCTTTGTTTTTTCTGTGTGTATAATAAAATTATAATAATTTTAACTGTGACAGTTAAAATTATTGAATACATCCTGTCACATTCAGACAGTCTGAATGTGAAAATAATAATATTCATTTGGGAAATTCCAAAAAGTAATATGATTGTTTCTGTACTTTCAGTGCATCCCAAGATAAAGCTGTTCATCACACAAGCAGGTCTTCAATCAACGGATGAAGCTTTGACTGCTGGAGTTCCTATGATAGCTTTTCCTATGCTAGGTGATCAATGGTTCAACGGTGAACAATATGAGTACCACAAAGTTGGGGCCAAGCTAGCTATTGAAACAGTGACAGAGGACCAATTTAAGAACACCATTAATAAGATCATTGGTGACGAAAGGTAAGTTATCGAGGCCGAAATTGTTGTGAAATATCGAGTAATTTGGTTATGTAGTCATTTTGATAAAACTTATCATGTCCTTATCCAAATTACTATCTACAAATCAAATAAGATAGTTCAGTTGTTTTAATCTTGAACACCAGATAGTTACTAGTGGCACTTCAAAGTCGCATTCTCTATTATAGTATATCCATAAACCAACTTCGAAAATCTCTTTATCTATTAGTAAAACGCATGAAAATTCATATAGAAGAAATAGTCAAAATTTTAGTGACTACACCAGCAGGCTCAGCATGGCTATTCTATCGAGAAAAGATAAAGCTCTTTCTGTCAATGTCAACATTTCTTCTACCCGAGCATGGCATGATCTGTCAACACGCATATAATCACTTGTAGACTTATTTCGATCGAAGAAAAGAAAAAATCTTTTCTAGGTGAAAAAAAAGAGATCTTACGTCAGTCTGTTACTTATCTGTCATTTTGTCCATTCTCCGGTAGACAAAACCTGTTTCTGTGGTTGCCATGCTGAGCCTGCAGTGGTCCAAACAACAAAAAATGTTGATGAAAGTAAAGACTATTCATTTGTTTTTTACAGCTATCGTCGCAATGCCAAAAAACTTGGCAAACTGATGCGAGACCTGCCAGTACATCCTCTGGAAAACGCTGTATGGTGGACGGAGCACGTGCTGCGTCACGGCGGCGCGCGACATCTGCGCTCTCCCGCCGCCAACATGTCGTGGGCAGAATATCTAGAACTAGAACTGGTTCTGACTGTACTAAGTGTGGCACTAAGCTTTATCCTATTAATCTCTCTTCTAGTGTATAGGTTATGGAAATATTTTAGTTTAAGTCTAGAGCATAAAAAATTGAAAGATAATTGAATTGACTAATATTCAGTTAGGCTATATGTGAATAATGTCAATAGAGTAGTTGACACCTAGTCAATTTCAAATCGTTACCTTTCTATGATGCAGTATGTATGAAAGTTATCTATGATGTCACAATTTTTTTTAACAATTTTCCTTTAAAACGATGAATGAAAGTGACATTATTTTAAGATGCTTTACCAAATGAGTATCATAAAGAATTTTATTTACGACCTGATCAGCAGCTCATTCAACATATTATAGTCTTCCAATTGTATGAATGATTATTCGGTATAAATTAATTAAAGATCAATTAACGTTCTTGTAGACATTAATGTCGTTTCAAATTTATCTTAAGTATAATTTCTAGATAGTATAGTAACATTTCGTAATTTACATATTTGTGTAGATCTAAAAGAATTCAGTCATTTAAGAGACACCGGAGTATATGTACCTTCATTATTTTTAAGCAGTTTTTTGTTTATTTCTTCTAGGTATAAGATCTGATTGATTATTAAAAGTATTGCTTACATAATTATTATGTTTTATTCTATCTTTGTTGTAATTTGGTTGAACTTCAACTATTCTGAAGTAACTTTACAAAAATCCATACCCTTCCTTAAGAACAATATGCTCCACTACACTCTCATGCTCCACACTCTCTCTCCACTCTAGCTGGGTTTCATTTAATCGGGGTAACACACATTTGTTACTTCTAACTTCGAATCGAATCGCTAATATCAAACGTGCAAACCCCTCCGCGGAAAATTCTTTTTGTGAGCCCTAAGTGCCCTAAAATCATGTTACATTGATTTTATTTTGATAGGATTATTTAGTTTTAAAATAGGTATAAATAGTCAAATTACTATGTGTCCTAGATTTAGGTCTACGAGGCACATTGTTTATTAATTTTCGTATTATAAATACATATGTTATGCATACCTGTTATTTGCATGGTTACTGAAATGCCATAATTTTATTGTTGTTATGTTATTTGATGTTGTTAATGATTGTGTTAACTTATTGAATCAGGCGTTACTTTGCGGAAATCCATTGCAATAAATGTTAGAAAAGAATAATATGTAGCTTTAATTCCGCTCCCTCCCTCACTGTGCCCGAGCGGTCGTCGAGTCAACATCTCCTGAGGATGTCCCGTGGAGGGGCGAAACACGTGTCGAGTCGGCTTGGCTGCAGGGCCTGCTGCCATTTCTCCGTGTCCAGGTGCATGAGGGAGGGAGGGTGGTATCTTCCCTTCCTGTGCTTGTGTAAGTGGGCGGGAGGGCGGTATTGCATGTGCATCCTGCAACCAATGCTGGTTTTTTGTCTCGCGGAATTAAAGCTAGATATTATTCTTTTCTAACATTTAATGATTGTGTTGTTGGTTTGCAAGCGATGAGCAAAACTGAGTAAAACGAACCATTTATCACACTTAAATATTTTTTATTCTAGTTTTCAATATTTGTGTTGTTTTGGCAAAAGAAATGCATCATACAGCCTGATGATAGATGGATTGAAAAGTCTTAGTAATAAAGTCCCATTTTACCGTTGGTAACTATGGACACCTATAAAACTAACAATCCGAAAGAGTTTATTTTTTAGGTTAGGGTTGTTTACCGAGGTAGTCCTCGATTCAGAGTATTGGGGTTGTACAGACGACAGCAGTTCAACCTACCCAAATCTGTCTAATTCTACTAATCGAATATTAACTTTCCGGTATTTGTGATGAGGTTGAAAATTTAGTAAAGAAATTTGACAGATTCAGGCAGGTTGATGTGCTAGCGTCTGACTGAAATAATATTACAGTAAACAAACGCGTAATCCAAAATATTCAGATATTTTTTTTATTATTTACATGAATTTTTGGTTAAAAACGTTCGTTTTTTAGTTTAAAAATTTTCCAATTCATTATGATAAAGTATTTTATTTTTTACCTAGTCATCATCCCAATTACACTTTTAGAATTCTTGAACGACAAGTATGGACAAGTTTGTCAGACTGTCTAAAAAGATAATAATTATCATTCACAAGCAAACAAGGTAATTGTTCACCAATGAATTAATCCAAATACATATGTAGATAAGTATATAAGAAGTCACATTAACATTGCTTCCCATAGTAGTTTCAAACGTCCGTACGAACATGTCGCTTGCTGTACTGATATTTTTATTATCAATAGCAAACAATGATGCTGCAAAAATACTGGCAATGTTCCCAGTGCCGTCAATCAGCCATCAAGTAGCGTTCCGTCCTCTTACTCAAGAGCTTGCCAGGCGAGGACATGAAGTCACGGTCATCACGCCAGATCCCGCCTTCCCAAAAGGAGGAGCACCTGCGAATCTCACAGAAATAGATGTCCACTTTACTTACGAGAAAATCATGAAATTTCATGAAGTTACTTCGTCTGGTAATGGAGATATGATATCAGGCATGCAAACAGCATTCAACGTGTTGGTGGAAGTTTTTGAAGATGAAATAAATGTGGATGAAGTGCAAAAACTAATTAAAGAAGAGAAGTTCGATTTGATCTTAGTTGAAGCTTGCTCGAGGCCAGCGTTGGTGCTGTCGCACATTTTTAAAGCGCCGTTGATTCAGGTATCTTCCTTTGGTCCTATGAACTATAATGTGGAACTTATTGGAGCGGCATGGCACCCTCTACTGTATCCTAACAGCTTGGGCAAGAAATTATATAATCGCTCTCTATGGGACAAATTAGAAGAGCTGTGGACCTTCTATAAATTTGAATATGAAATACTAGGTGAGATTGAGAAAAACGAAGACAAAATGCTCCAAAAGCTGTTTGGACCAAACGTGCCACCTATAAATGTACTGAAAAATAATGTTGAGATGCTGTTTCTGAATATACATCCGATTTGGGAAGGTAATCGACCAGTTCCTCCAAGCGTTGTTTATATGGGTGGAGTGCATCAAAAGCCAAAGAAAGAATTACCATCGGTAAGTCATTTCATTTCTTTAAAGCAAGTCATTTGTAACAGTATATTATGAACGTCTGTCTAGCCTTTCAGTCTGCCATTTGAGTTAGCGAATGCCTATCTGACCCCCTTCCTAAGTCTATTTACTTGGGCATCACGATAGCCCTTGGTAAGTAGACCGGTTGTCACACTTTAATATGCCTTCCAAAAGATGGACTCGAACTCAGAACTTGTCATGACAAGCTCACCGATCCACGGACCGACCATGCCAAACGATCCTTATCCTTATAATCGATCAACATGTGCGGCTATAAGCCACGAGTTTATCTATGTATGATACAAACACCAGTTTAAATAAAGATCTTCTCAATTAGCATCGTCATCCTTTTTAAATGACATTACAGTCTTCGATTTAATGGCTGCAAGATAAACTATTATAGCGTCGATAATTTTCCACAATGATGTGCAAAAATATATTAATACAAATATGTCATAAAAATGTCAAAGTAATGCATTATTTTGTCTAATAGAACATCTTATCTCAATCATCTCCCGAGCCTTTTCCCAACTATGTTGGGGTCGGCTTCCAGTCTCACCGGATTCGGCTGAGTACCAGTGTTTTACAAGGAGCGACTGCTTTCTGACCTCCTCAACCCTGTGACCCGGGCAACCCAATACCCCTTGGATAGACTGGCGTCAGAGTTACTGGCTTCTGACTACCCGTAACGACTGCCAAGGATATTCAATGACAGCCGGGACCTACAGTTTAACGTGCCATCCGAAACACAGTCATTGGTGTCCAAGATATACTTAGAAAGTACATACAAACTTAGAAAACTTAACTTAGAAAAGTTGCATTGGTACTTGCCTGGAATCGAACCCACGCCCTCATACTTGAGAGGTTGGTTCTTTTAACCACTAGGCCACCACGACTTTTTAACATCTTATCTCTATGAAATATATTCATGGATTGCCCGGACTGATAATGACCTACATTTTTACTTATCATGCTATTATTTTTATCATAGTAATTACATATAATATGTTGAAAGAGATTATTCGTATTAAACATAGTTCACCCAAAACTTTTTCTGTTCTAGGACTTAAAAACGTATTTAGACTCGTCAAAAAATGGCGTGATATACATCAGTTTTGGAACAAATGTCAAACCTTCACTGTTACCCCCAGAGAGGGTACAGATACTCGTCAAAGTATTCTCTGAGCTCCCTTACGACGTGCTGTGGAAGTGGGACAAGGATGAGTTGCCCGGACGTACTAGCAACATTAGGATATCCAAGTGGCTGCCACAGGCTGATCTATTAAGTTAGTAAGAACAGTCTTATTTTTATTTATTTAAAAAACGTTGCGGAAAACCTCAAGCGGCGGAAATATAGTGGCCTCGTCGGCAACTATATTTTCGAACCGTTTGGGGTCGAAACCCTAGGATCGTGGGGTCCGAATGCTCTTAGTCTATACAACGAGCTATCTAACCGGCTGGTTGACGCTACCCGTGACCAAAAGGCTGGCTATTACTTTGGTTAGAGAATAAGCATTGCCATACAACGTGGCAATGCTGCCAGCCTCTTGGGCACGCTCCCAGTAGACAGCGATGGGAATGAATTTTTCGACGCCTTTTAGTTTTTTATGTAAATACTCGTATCATATGTATATTTTTTTTATTTTTCTTTTCATTAATATTGTAAATAGTGTTTGTAAATAAGTTTTAAAATTCTATTTTTAGGACATCCCAAGATCAAGGTGTTCGTAACACAAGGAGGTCTCCAATCAACAGATGAAGCTATAACTGCAGGAGTACCTCTCATTGGATTCCCAATGTTAGGCGATCAATGGTACAACGTAGAAAAATATGAACATCACAAGATTGGAGTCAAACTTGAATTGGAAACATTCACAGGGGAACAATTTAAGAGTACGATAAACGACGTCATTGAAGATGAAAGGTGCGTAAATGTGATATTAGACATCATCCTTCGATATGATTACAGCAATTTATTTGAGTCATTGCACACATTTTTCTTTTACACATCTATATTTTCGCGGGCATCTAATTTTTCATTTCGTTCTGCCCGTGGTAATTCCTTTTTCTCGATTAATGTCTGATTGTAAATGATGTACTATTTTTGCTTCATCATCATCGTCATCCTACAATATTCCTATGTTCTGATCTGCTTCAAGTCTAATCAGATGCAGCTGAGTACCAGTGTTTTATTGGAGCAACTGCTTATCTGACCTTCTCAACCCAGTTAACTGGGCAACCTTGGTAAGACTGGTTGTAAGACTTTCTGGCTTTTGACTACCTGGTAACGGTGATGAACCCAAATCCAAAGATGTTCAAACCTCAGTAACTCAATTTTAACGTGCCTTCTTTTCTGAAACTCACAGGAATCTCGTTATGACATATGTAGATCACCCGTCACTGACTTGTGATTGATCGACCTTATACTATACATGATCTATTGATTTTATTACAATACAAAACTAATGACTTTTAAAATCCATTTCTACTTTAACTTTCAATATCTAAATTATAGATATTGAAGTGTCAATGACTACAAGATAACCATGAATGATTACAATAATCCAGTCTAACATGTAGATTAGCTGGAGTAGCTTTCTGAAAAGATAATGTTTTTTTGTAGATATCGGCAGAACATTGAAAAACTTCGTTCTCTAATGTACGATCAGCCAATGACACCGTTGGAGCGCGCCGTATGGTGGACGGAGCACGTGCTGCGTCACGGCGGCGCGCGACATCTGCGCTCTCCCGCCGCCAACTTGTCGTGGGCGCAGTTCCTGGAGCTAGAACTAGTTCTAACTGTATCAGCTATTGCTTTTGGACTTGCTATTGTATTCTCGATTATCGTTTACAACTTATGGAAATATTTTAGTCTAAGTCCTGAACAGAAGAAATTAAAAGACAACTGAAGACATAAGTACTCTGTTAAGTCAAAGAGCTTTCTTATAGTTGGCAGTAGCTAAACGTTAGATAATAATTTGTTGTGCAATTTTCTGTTAAATAATTGATAAGTTTATAGAATAAGCTGTGATAATATTTTGGGTTAATAAAATAATGGAAAACTCAGGTACATTATTCTGTTTTCATATTCTAGGACTTTCTGTATTATTTGCTTTGTTTTAGCGATGTATGAAGGCTCAGCTCAGTAATGTAAAATTTATTTACCATGAAACTCATCAACTGCTTAGACTTTTTCCAATTATGATGGGGTCAACTTCCATTCTTACTGTATGCAGCTGAGTATCTCAGTTTTCTTACCAGCGTTTTACATGGAGCGACTGCTATCTGACCTCTTCAACCCAGTTACCAGGGTAACATGATATGTTTAGTCAAGACCGTCAGACTTTCAGGCTTCTGAATACCCGTATCTACTGCCAAAGATGTTTAAGTGGCAACCAAGACCCAATCATTTAACGTGCCTTCCTAAAACATTAAGTAACTCGTATGATAAGATGGTCAATACATGGATCTTGCCACGCGTTGATTAGCTCTATGATCGATCGACCTATATAGCTTATACATATTATAACACCCAGACCACAACCAACAAGCACAATTGTTGGCCATGCTGGAATCGAACCCAGAACCCTGGTCGGGATGACCCCGATGGGGCAATGGTTACTACGCTGGGTCGTCAACATTTTTATCTATATGATTTTTACTACGATATCAATAATAAAGGAATTTGTTTTAGAAAAGAAGCCGTTGTATTACACAGTTCACGTTCATCATGCGTGCTTGACTGTATATAAACGATTTTAATACAATCATAAGACCTGATAAGTGTTATCATGAATAAAAGACACAACATTAAGAAAAAAAAAAACAATTGAATAATTGTTACATTAATCAAAAAAATTGCGTCTGGCATGTTAAACGCATGATAGACGACTGATAAGACTTATCAGTTACACATGACTTTTCAAAATATCAACAGTTGTCTGCATAGTCATTGCCCGGAACTATTGGGGCTGGCTTACAGTTGTATGTCGCCATGTCGTTGTCTTATATGAACTGAGTACCAGTGTTCTATGTATGGAATGGACATCACAACTCAGTCATTGATCAGTCTCATAGGCCTAATACAATGGTAAGACTAGAAGTCATCTGCCGGATCTCTTGGTTCTTCGCAAGAATTTCTGCAGCGCTGGCACACAAAGACCTCCAGAAGAAACATAGTGGATTTTAGTCAGTAAGAGTCACTCCAGCTGGACCTTCAAGGGATTTCTCACGAAAAAAAAAGACTATTTGTCATATTTTTTATTTTTATTTGCTGCTATCCGTAACGACTGTCAAAGATCCCCAAAATAATTGGGGCTGATGGCTTAACATTATTTTCACTGCTTACTTTTTGATCCTTTATTGCTTAAAATATATAAAAGAGTTCATCATGATTATCATCATAATTATATCAGCCTAATGCAGTCTACTGTTGAACTTATATCGATAGGTTAGGTAGAGGTTAATTTACATATACTTACTCGTACTAGTATTATAAGCTACCGAGTTTGTTTGTTAGTTTGCTTGAACTCAACCTCAGGAACTAGGTATTGGAGTGATTTAAAAAAAAAACAGTTTTTGATAGACCTGGATAGACCATTTATTGGGGGATCTATAACTAGAAAAATATGCGGATAGGCAGAATAGTTTCCATGACGCAAGTGACTCAGCTGACGGAAGCTAGAGCACCAGATATCTATGCAAATGATATTATCACATCTCAAAGCTAATAACCAATATTATCTTCAAGTTACATTATCAGGTGATACCCTGAGAGCACGCGATAGATAATTCTATAGATTTTCTCTAGTCATGGTGACGTCAATTAATTAAAATTAATTACACTGTAGTTTTGCTGTATTCCTTGCAATGTCTTGGTTTGTAGGTCGAAAGGGCGACGTTGCGGGAGGCGTAAGGTGACCCTCCGGTATCACTCTTTCTATGCTACGCCTGCTGCAGGCTTAGCATGGCGATTCTATATCCATTCTATCAAGAAAAGACAAAGCTCTTTCTGTCAATGTCAACTTACTTTATTCTCACAAATTATTATCAAAGACGCCTAGAGGCTTCTAATGTACAACGACTATTGTGAATGTTTCCAGGAACAATTTATTTTACCGAACATTATTTATTGGCAATTGTTTTACCTTTTTGTTAATCGCTCTTCTAGTTTGAAGAAATAAAAATATTAGGATAAAATTGTTTCCTTGTTAGCTACGTATAAATGGTAAATTATTATTCTTCTTCTCACCGTTATAATTAACTATGTATGTGTTTAAAATGCAAATTCATTTAACTTCTGAGAGAAGCAGACTATAATTATGTATCGAGGCGCTCCCGGCGTTTTTACCATAACGTTTTTAAACTTTCGCGATTATAACATATTTTAAATATAGAGAAAAAGAGGTAGCGTACATGCCTTTATAATATTTTTTAATCGCGAGTAAAACCGGTGTGTTGTGTTTAAAAATTTTCCTTAACGCTTCTTAGAAAGTGTTTGTTAGGGCCTACATACATGCCGGCGGCAATGCCGTCAAGTTTAAGCCGTCAATGCTCTGCGTGGTGGCCGGTGTCGGTTTTGAGCGCCGCCGTGTGCACGGCACCACTGCCGCCGGCACAATGTGTCGGAGCCTTACATACGCTAGTGGTTTTAGGTACAACTGTGGTGTCCGGGGTCATAGGTCAGATACAGTATATACCAATATCCCTGGCATAATTGGGATGCTCAGAAATTGTTCCTGGAAACATCCACGATAGTCGTTGTTAAATACAGGCCTCTACGCGGCTTTGAAAATAATTTGTGAGAATAAAGCTTGTTAGAGTATTCAACATGCGGCCTGATAAGAAAAACATCATTTGCCTAACAAAAGATTTAAAAATACAAAAAATATATAATTATGATAAAAAGCTGAACTTTTATAGTTTGAATGACCTTATCTCGGGTACCTACTAATATCATCATCATCTGATTACATGTCGTCCAACAGCTTGGCAGAGGACTCATCTCTCACAGTAAAGAATTGAGCGTTAATCACGACGCTTGCTCAATATGGGTTGAAGTTTAGGTTTCCTTCACCTTAAGCTAGTCATTTGTGTCCAAGATTTACTTAGAAAGTACATATAACTTAGAGAAGGCAATACTTGCCTATATACTATATAGGTTGAATGGTAAAATAAGGAGATAATGATGTAGGACTGATACAATGAAGAGAATAAAATATTAGTTCTAACATTTATTGCGCTCGAAGCTTATCACAGTTTTTCCTATAACTAATTTTACAATATAAATAAAGGAATATTTTCTTTAACTTGCTAGACAAAATAGTGCCCTATTTTTTACTTATAATATCTAAATATTTTTAGTGCTTACCCCAAAAACGTCAAAAATAAGTAGTGCTCTCATTTTTATTTTAAATTAATATTGTACACTTAAAAATTAATTGTCTTTTAGCTTCTTATGTGCCGGACTTAAAATAAAATGCTTGTAAGAGTAATACAGTAGCATTGACAATAATAAAATACACCCTAATGCAACACTTATTACAGTAAACACTAGTTCTAGTTCCAAGAACTGTGCCCACGACATGTTGGCGGCGGGAGAGCGCAGATGTGGAGCACCACCGTGACGCAGCACGTGCTCCGTCCACCACACGGCATTTTCAAGAGGGTCTATAGGCCTATCACGGATTATTTCGCCGAATTTTTTTACGTTCTGTCTATACCTGAAACAAAAGATATTCCTTTAAATATTGTATAGATTCTTTATATCAGTAGAGGCTAAAAATGATACACTTGAAAGCCTTTCTCCTGCAGGCTCAGCATGGCGATATTATATCTATTCTGCTAATAGACATAGCTCTGTCTGTCAATGTCAACATGTTTTCTGCCCAAACATGGCGCGACCTGTCAACTCGCATATAATCACTTGTAGATTTATGTCGATTAAAGAAAAGAAAATTTACTTCAATAAATTTCAAAAGAAATGTTACGTCAATCTGTCACTTTTCTGTCTTTATGTTCATTCTCCAGTAAACAAAACTTGTTTCTACGGTTGCTATGCTAAAGCCTGCTGCTTTAAAAATTGTCCCGTGAAATTTGAAATATGGGAAGAGCCTATCTACTAATAGTGTACAAACTTGCAAATGTTTATCTACTTGATCTCCATTGGATAATTAATAATTTTATTTCTTTGGGCCTTAAGCAAATTTTGCTATCTGTACTTTAACTCACTTTTTATCTCCAATAACTTGAGTAATTGCATTCTTGAATTGTTCCTCCGTCAACGTTTCTATATCAAGCCTGAGTCCAATCTCAAGTTGCACGTATTTTTCTACATTGTACCATTGATCTCCTAACATTGGAACACCAATCAGGGGTACACCTGCTGTTATAGCTTCGTCTGTTGATTGTAGACCTCCTTGTGTTATGAACACCTTGATGTTTGGATGTCCTGAAAATGAATAATCGAATTAAAAACTTTGTACTTTACCTAAATTATCTTAACCTATTGCAATCTATTTTTTAGGACCTGACAACTTACTTAATAGGTCTGACTGTGGAAGCCACTTGGATATCCTAATGTTGCTAGTACGTCCGGGGAGCTCATCCTTGTCCCACTTCCACAGCACGTCGTAAGGCAGCTCAGAGAATACTTTGACGAGTATCTGTACCTTCTCTGGGGGCAACAGTGAAGGTTGGACATTTGTTCCAAAGCTGATGTATATCACGCCGTTCTTCGAGGAGTCCAAATAAGTCTTGAGATCCTGCAATTATATAAATTGGGTTAATTTGCAACTGTCCCTGTTGTCGTAAATGATTTGAAAGCCTCAGTAGTAATCATTATGGTGACATTTTATAGGAATGAGATTTTTTTGGTATCAATTCATAATCCACAGCGATCACGTACCTCACTTCCTTGAGTTCGTGAATTTCAACAAAGTATATCAATATCATAATTATCTGTTTAGAATAAAGTGGAAATACCTACTATATATACTTACCTAGTAGTATAAATGTATGGTAAAATAGTCATAAAATTACAAAATTTGAATGCTCTAAACTTCAACTTATATTCCTTTGCCTTACTTGTATTGCTCCTTCATACATTTTGCGCGTCCATCTATGGAACCTACTCTATTATGTATTACTTAGTTTTATTTAAATTTGGCATCGCCAGTTATTGGAGATATTGGATTTGCCAGTTTTAATTTTACAAATGATTCTGTCTTGTGTCTAATATTATCTTGTGTCAAGAAACAATAGGCACTATGTGGTTGACCATATACTCATAACAGTCTATTGAATCGTCATTCGTAGAATCAACCCATAGAAATATATAACTTCTTACTGTCCTATTACAGTAATAATAGCCACGTACTTCCTACTTGTCCATAATAGTTATGACCTTCCCCGGAATAGGTACATTACTTTAATAATAGGTTATATGTAGTTGCTGTCAACATTATCAAAAGACTCCGCGGTTTAATCTTTCCACAGAAAGCAATAAGTGAGTTTTAGGACATATTATCATGCTAAATTAGTGTGCACAATTTATTTATTTTTTTATTTGATATTCAAGTTATATATTATGCCAATTGTGGCTCCTGCCAGCAGTCACACCCGCGTCCCGAGGGAGCTATTCTGCATAGCCTACATGGCTTTTCTCCACGCAAGGGCTGAAAACACTGAGATCTTCAGTAGTAGATTAGCGAGTTCACGCAAAAAAACAAACTTTTCAGACAAACTTTATGATATTAACATAGAAGTATATATAATAGATTGCACAGTTTTTGGCATATTTTTGTCCTTTGAATACACCTATTTTCAATTTAAAATTATTGTTTTTAAAGTGACGTGCAATAAATTATGTGACGGTATGTAGCCAAACACTATCAATATTTATAATAATCAGAAGAATGAGTGCAGTTAACATTCTCTTAATGAATAGTATACGAATTACTGACCTATTATGAGATAAAGCGCATCTGTACAACGACTTAATAGAATGAATTAGTTTTTTCGAGGAGAGATACTATTTAGTTTGACTGTTGTTTTATTTTTTAACCTACTTATTTTAGTTTTCTTTTGATATTTTGTTGTGGGTTGTTACCTAGGTATAGCGTGGATTCTGCCATTGTGCATATCGCTATCGATTTTATGTAATGATTCTGGCATTATTAGTTGGATGCGCAATATTTTGACGGAATGTAGGTACTCTGGTTTTATGTCTTAAGTTAAGTTATTGTTAGTGTTTTTTTAATGATTTTTTTTTTGTATTTGTAATATTGTATATATTTGTGTGACCTTACGAGGCTGACTTGGCACAGTAGTGCTCAAGCCTCAGAAAATAAATAGATTTAAAAAAATAAAAAATACAACTTACTGTAGGCAATTCCATTTGAGGTTTCTGATGCAAACCGCCCATATAAATAACACTAGGAGGAACTGGGCGATTAGTATCCCATAGAGGATGAATATTCAAAAACATCATATCAACGTTATTTTTCAATTCCTTCATCGGCGGTACATCTGGGCCAAACAATCGTTTACCCATTAAATGCTCTTCTTTTTCAACTTGTTGCATTATGTTCTCTATTCTGTACAACCTCCATAGCTCCATCAATTTCTCCCACTTTGTCTGGTTGTTCACTTTCTGGCTTATATTTGCTGGATACAGCAATGGATGCCAGGCTGACCCTACAGTTGCCGAGTTAAAGTATAGAGGTCCAAACGACGACACTAGTATCACAGGCACTTTGAAAACGTGAGATAGAACCAACGCGGGTCTCGCACAAGCCTCCAGTAGGAGCAAATCAAACTTTTGCTCTTTTAATATTTTTTGCACTTTGTCTACCCTCATCTGAATTTCAAATATTCGATTCATTAAACTAAATGCTATTTGCATTTGTTCTACCAGGTCGTTGTCATCTCCTGAAGTAGTTTCATAAAACTTCTTCCAGTCTTCATAGGTAAAGTGGACATCAATTTCTGTTAAATTAGCTGGTGCTCCTCCATTTGTGAAGACAGGATCTGGCGTGATGACCGTGACTTCATGACCTCGCCTGGCAAGTTCTTGGGTAAGAGGACGGAAGACTACTTGATGACTGATAGACGGCACTGGGAACACTGCCAATATTCTAGCCGCATCACTGCAAGTAATAGATAGTACTAAAATAAACAAGGCAAGCGACATCATACTACGGCCGTTAGAGATTACTATGAGAATAAAATAAAGACGATCCCTTATATAGGTAGCTATCTGTTCTGATAAACGTCTTCTGTTGCTTCTAATAAGGCGATCAAACAAACGAATACCTACTATCGGTTTTCTTAAAGTAATAATTTCACATAGTTATGCAATAATTATACGTGGTTACAGTTCTGAACTCCAAAAAAGATTGATTGTCACAACTTAGAGCATTCAACTAACTGGATCCGCCAAATCTCTCTATAAAATATTAAATTAGATTAATTTACGCGCGGCTGATAGATATAGGACGAAACGGATACGAATACCTACGGAGACGAGAAGGCCCTGAAATGGTGTTTCTAAGATAAAAAGATAAGAAGTGTTTTATTTAAAGTAGCCTGAAAATCAGCAGTTTTTAAGGTAATTTTTTTACAAAAGACATTCCCCAAAAATGCGATGCCTTCACCACTTTTGATGTGTTATCCAGCAACCACAGCGTTCTGGTTGGTTCAACTCTCTAAGTAGCGCCTCCACCTTTAATTCGTTCGCGAATTATTAGCTTATCTATAAAATCACTGCATTAGTCTACCGCGTGCGCATAGATACAAGATTTCTATCAGGCGCTGCCTTGATAGCAATAAATTGTTGTGATCAGTCCAAGTGTCTGAAATTAAAGAAAATTTTGGCAGTTGGACGGTTATAAATGGAAAATCTTTATTTTGCTCATATATTAAAAATAAACGTACATAACAATATATTGCCAAACATGCCAAATAGCATTTTTGTTAACACGTGCTAATTTATATCCCTTCGAGTTACAATTCTTACAATTTTTAACTGACTTCCAAAAAAAGAAGGAGGTTCTCAATTCGGCCGGTATGTTTTTTTTATATACGAGTATGTATACCGATTACTCCGAGGTTTCTAATCCGATTAGTGTAATTTTGTTAGTGTTATTTTTCCTTTTTGTTCGATGCAGTACACTTGCCATTTGGTCCCATAAAAATTTCATTCAATTTGGTTTAGTACTTTTTATTTTATGAGCATTTGTTTGATTTATCATGATATTTTTTTTTAAATGCGTTTTTTAGGAATTTATGATTGGCATATCTCTAAATCTGAGTTCTGATGAAATTACAATACAAGAAAAAAAATTAAGAGCGATATGAAAATTAATCAGATGTTGTATGAAATATGAACTATCGGATCAGGCACTTAACCCCCTGGCTGGTAGCCTAAAATGAATTTAGGTTTTCAAAGGACAATCCATCTTAACAGTACACGGCCTCCAAGGCAGAAAGTGAGAGAATCCATATAAAAAAACAAGTCCTTAAAAAAATGCTATAATGACTTTTTATACACATGGAACCCTAAAAAAGTAATTACACACTATTACGAAATGACACAAGAACACATGCGGATTACTGATCATTCGCTAGGTGCGTGTATAGAACTATTGATAAACACGTGCCGACTCACGAGTGTGTTAGTATTAATAGTCATGGAGACTGAGTATGTTGACTTAGTTGTCTTTGATCTTGAAATAGAACGAGGGTCAAGGAAGCGTATGATTTATTGTACCTACTTATGTACAACCGGTTAATAGGTCTAAAGGTATTGCTTTAGAATTTAGCAATTTTTTTTTGAAGTACCAATTTGATGCATAAATCATTAGTAGTTTGGGTGTATTTTTTTTAAAGTTATCTTTTTTTCATATTTTTTTTTTAGTTTTTGAGTATTTCACTTAATTTTAAACATTAAATGAAATTAAAAGAAGATAAGAATTTCGATATATCTGTATCTGTGACGTTCGGAAACCTTCAAATCGTCGTGTGGCATCACTTGCGCTCGTTCCTGTATTCGTACAGAGTGCATTGGCATGTGACGTCATGCTGACGCATTTATGCAAATATCCTAGAACTGACCCGTTTGTACGTAAGTGTTAGTCTTTCTAAGGTAACAATTTTTAGTGAACGAAGTCGCGGATGAAATCTTGTATTTAAATAAGTATGTCCAGGAGTCAAATGCGAACTTTTTTTTATCTACCACTGTGGGTGCTTTGAGAGAGGCTTTGATTGATTCTTGTTCCTTCTGTAGCTCTTTACATGCCAGGGCCGCGGTAAGAACCCCCCGAATTTTGCTAATTGCTTTTCGAGGAGCGCGTGATACAGACGTATCGTCATTAACAGACCGTAAACCACCCAAGAAATGCCACCCACAGATTCGCGCCTATGGTGGCTGGGAGTCTTCCGACGCCCGGCGCCCATCGTGCCTACCGATAATAAGCTCTGCCGCGACGGCTGGGATAAGCATAGCGATCTCTCAGACGTCATACGCGACCCTGACGTGAACATAGTTTTTATTGATGAGAACTAAAACGTGAGCATTTCGTGTTCATTACGTGATAGTAGCCTTCATTTATTTAGCTTAAAAGCCGGAATCAGATATGAACAGTCAAGTAGATAATAATAATATGTACGCAAGCGATCAGCAGGCTTAGCATGGCAACCGTAGAAACAAGTTTTATCTACCGGAGAATGGACATAATGACAGAAAAGTGACAGATTGACGTAAGATTTCTTTTGTCATTTTTTTAATCCAATTACCTGGGCAACCCTGAACCCTTTGGTAAGACTGATTCACAGACTCTATGGCTTCTGACTACCGGTAACGACTGCCTAAGATGAACAAATGACAGCCGGGACCCACCGGAGAATCTCGTCAAGACAAGATGGTCACCCATCCACGGACTGACCGCGCCAGGTGTTGCTTAACCTTATGATCGATCTATCCGTGTAGCTGTTGCTTAGCCACGAGCTCCTCGACAGATTATTCGCCTGGCGGAAATGTATTGCGAAGAGCCAAAGCAAGTGATTACTCGCCGCATATTTTATAATCATAATTCGCTTATGTGATAACACTCTTATCAATACAAGTATGTACATACATATATACTCTTCGATATCTTGCGATGCAGACGTTTAATGATTGTTGTACTCTCAATTGTATCAACTCATTTAAATAGATAACTTTTTGATAAAAACTTAACTTATGGACTAGTTTTTGCCCGCGGCATCGCTCGCTTTAAGAAATCTTATTATTAGTTAAGTATAGTTTTTGCGGCTTTACTTTTGTTTAGCGTGTGTAAAAAATTAGGGGCCTAAAAATGTATTTGTACACAATATTCGTAACTAAGCTGTGAACGAAGACACGTGAGTTTAAGTCAGTAAAACTCTGACACTTCCACTAGCTGCACCCAAGCTGGAGGGTTTTTTCGTGGAAAATCATCAAGTGGATCCCTTCCCGATGATGCAGCTGGAGGGAGTGTCAGACTCTTGCTGACTAAAACCCACTATGTTCCTTCTGGAGGTCTTTGTGTGCCATGGCCACGGTATCCCTTGTGAACAACCCGCAGCCCCAGCAGAGTGGGGAAAGGTCATTTTTTGATTTCCATTCAACAAAAAAGGGTACTTTAATATAGCGGGATAATATAGCGGGATACCTTTTCACACACGGTCGGTTAGCCCCATGGTAAGCTATTGATTAGCTTGTGTTATGGGTGCTAACACAACTGATAAACTACATATATCTTACACATATATATTTATAATACATATAACAACCACAGCCGACAATCATGCTCATCACATAAATGTCGACCATGTCGGGTATCGAACCCGGGACCCTTAGCTGGGCAATCCGGCGTGGTAACCATTGCGCCATCGGGGTCGTCAAAACTATTTATTTTTTGTAAGTAATACGAATGTATGTGATATGAGGAAGAAGTAAAATGGCAAAATTACTGTCTAATATTTCAACTAGCTCATTAGCTTGTAAGGAATAACAGGTAATTAACTAATATTTTTAATGAACGATCTTAATTAATTCCTTTGAGTAAATATTCCTTTTAATTTTAAGGTAATTAAGAAGCTTAGGTACTCATTATTATTATAGAGAGTGTCCAAAATAGAATATTATAGATATTTAGATCTGTATAATTTTGATGAGCTTAGTAACTTAAGGCGACACACACGGCACCGCGTACTATCATAACCTGCGCTATGCGGCGAAGGCGGATCTCATGATTTTAAATCTCAGTTTTTCGCTTTTCAGTCTTACTAAGGGTAGCGGGATGCTTAGGTAACTTGGTCCCTCCCTATTACACTGGTATTTAGCTGCATCCTATTATCATACATTGGGAATGAAGTTCAACATAGTTAATTGTTCTATTTTTCTTCTCGTCTCAAACTTCTCGTCTCAAACAGTTGGGAAAATGTAACTTGTGAGATGACGGCAGATAGAAGAGCGTGGAAGACAAAAACATGCTGCGCCGACCCCAAATAATATTTGGGATAAGGGCATGATGATGAAACAGTATGGAAAAGGCTAGGCAGATAGGCAGATGACATATTTTAAGACTACTAGACTGCCAACAAGTAATTGCGTGAGTGTCCTTAAAAGCAATAATTCTAATCTTGTGTCATTAATTTATTATTATAAAATTGTAGATAATAAGATGTACTGACTTCATTAAGATATGTAACTGACGTCAGAAAATATTCTTGTAAATTGATGACCAATCTGTTCGAAGTCCAAAGTCTAGTTTGTAACTAGTTTTGGTATATTTTTAACCCCTCAAATGTTTTAAGTAATAAAAAACAAATGAGATATGACATTTCCCAATTTAATTTGAAAATTTTCACATTTTCAAATGAAAATTACCTAAATACTTAACTTAAGTTTTTTTTTATATATATTTATTTCTCATTATTCATAGTACAAGTGGAGATTTTTCTTTTTTTTTCTTATGTATACATGGTGATCTTTAGACAGTCGAGAGGTTAACTTGCTAAAAGAAGTGTCCGCTGCCACTTTCGCTAGCATAACTACTTCGTAGATATTGTCGGGGGCTGCCCTTCTCTCTCGCTTCTTGCGGACCTGCATAAGATGGAAATTTGAGTGTGTTAAGACTCCTTTGAATCCACTCCTCGGAGAAGGGTAATGCACTATCGCCACTATTGCGGTGTGCCCTGCAAGGGGCTGTAGACGATCTCTCCATGCCACTATGAGATCGCGCTGCAAGTCCGCCCGCTGCGTGGCAATTTGCACAACACAGCAGGGATTCACCCCGGCGCAGTGCCTCCTCGCGCAATTCATTATAAGCGCTAGAGAATCCTTGCCTTACCTTATATATTACAAACTTGTCAGGTATTATACGTCGGTAAGTTTTTAACGTCAATTAAATTAAGATTTCTGGGCCAGACTGTACATTGTAATAAGTTGAGTATATATTACCGCCTACATAATAGGTATGAAGGATTAAAAAAATAATTAATTCGTATTTTATATTAGTCCCAGGTATTGGATATTGGTATTTTTTATTGATATTTTTTATTATGATCAAAAATATGAAAGCTTATCTATTAAGCGTAATTTTTGCCATTCGACCATAATTAGTGAGATAAGTTCGTAAGTAATCTTTTATTTTATTTCCTCTTTAGGCAAATTTTATATCTATCATGAGTTATCTCCAGGAAACCTGGAATATAAAATCTGAAATCACCAACCCGCATTGAGCAAGCGTGGTGATTAACGCTCAATCCTTCTCCGTGTGAGAGGAGGCCTGTGCCTGCAGTGTTACGATAAAAAGTCTCTGATGGTGATGATGATGAATTATACATACATGTAAAGAAAGCAAAAATATCAATCTAAAAAACAAATATGTTATTTTTTTCTCCAAACCTTCCTTGCCAAATTAAATGTAGTTAAATCATAAATGTAGTTTTCCTAATTAGATAGTCAAAAAATCAACTTAATTGTCATGATGTAACAAACAATTATATAATGAAGTGACAACAGTGAACAATGATAAAAATATGACAAGTCATGCCATATTGCAAAAATGCACCCTAAAACATAAATCAATCTATAAAAACAAAGAAAAATAAGCATATTCCCTTTACAAATTTATCAATCAATTGAACTATATTAAAACACCTAAATAATACACGCCAATCACATCGCTTCTAAGGCAAAATATTGACCATACTTATCTCGACTAGTTTTATAAATATAAAGCACGTTCAACAGCTGACAACATTAGTTGACTTACGGCCTCGCAATGGCGACGTTAAACTACTTATTGTTGAGTCTCACACTACAATTAATATTATATACTGACGCAGCAAGAATCCTAGCCGTGTACCCGATCCCTTCAATAAGTCACCAAGTCACCTTCAGACCTATAACTATGGAACTCGTGAAGAGAGGTCATGAGGTTGTAGTCGTGACTGCAGATCCAATGTTCAAAAAAGGTGAAGCACCTCAGAATTTAACTGAAATTGATGTTCATGATATATCGTACAATGTATGGGAAGCTTTCATGAACTCAGAAAGGGGTAAGAAAGAAGATCTGATATCGCAGATGAAAGTTGGTGTCGAAGTTTTAATAGAACTGTTTGTTAAGCAAATGGAAGTTGAAGAAGTTAAAGAACTACGCAAGGGTAAGCAGAAATTTGATCTGTTACTTACAGAAGCTGTTGTGAAAGAAGCGTTGGCTTTTTCACACATTTACAAAGTACCTGTGATTCAAGTAAGTTCTTTTGGAGCTATGTTTGAAAATTATAATGTGATTGGAGCGCCGGTACATCCATTTTTGTATCCTGGATCCATGGCTATGAGGATCTATAACCTGACGATGTACGAGAAGCTAAATGAATTGTATACGAAATATGTTATTGAATCTTTATTTGAAAGTATGGAAGAAAAACAGGCTATTTCTTTGAAGAAATATTTCGGGCAAGACGTACCGTCTATAAGGGAGTTGCAAAATAATGTTGATATGCTGTTTTTGAACGTGAATCCGATTTGGGAGGGAAGTCGGCCTGTACCTCCTAGCGTGATACATTTGGGAGGATTGCCTCAGAAACCCAATAAAGAACTGCCTAAGGTAAGAATTTCGATATTTTTTTTGTATTGCCCATGTTGAATTTAATCCGAATTAATTATGAGATCTTAATTATTTTGAAATTATGAGTGCTTTTAAATTTCCACGTATAACCTATATCCGGATAGCTATTTTCGTAAATTCAAAATTATTTCGTAGATTTTAACATACTCGAAATAATTATCTTAATTCGGTGCCTCAGAAATGGATTGAAAATTTTAAGGGATAGTCTTTTAGACACATTAATAGGTATTTATAATTAAAAGTATATACTTTATCTACCTTACGACAAATTTGAAGATACAGAAAAATAAATGATATTTATAATTATTAAAAAAACGTATTTAAAAAATCTTTCACTGTTGGAAAGCTATACTATTAAATATAGCTTATAATGGTATAATACAGATTAACATAATAAGCTACATTTTTATCCAGGTGCGGAAAATAGTTCCCTTGGGTAGAAACTGAGACCGCTGGCGGAAGATAATACCATTTTATAATACCATTAAGTTTAGCGCCTTTTTCTTATGTAATACAGACTTTTTTGTTAATTAATACTTTTTTAACACGATATTTTTTGTCAAGTCACCCAAAGTTTTTGCTCTGAACTTGTTACCATTCGCTCTGCAGTGAGGTATTAGGTATGCTAGCGTCATAGTCTACAGGTTCGGTGACCTAGAGATCTTCAATTTATTTGAGATAAAAGGAAAGGTTTCGCATTAAACCATTTGGAACTGTTATGGTGAACGCACATCTATCGAACCGAATTCAAGGAAGGCCACTAGCACACTTATACAATCCTTATGAGTCGAAGAAATGTTATTTTTCCTTTACGCCTGTCAGCCGTATCAAATCGGATGACGTCATCCGAATTTGTCTGTCGTTTCTGGGGTTCTTCTAGATTCAGGCGATTTGACTGATTTCATACAAAGAATTCTTAGCTTTTTTGTTTTCCAAATGCGGTTCGACGAGTATCCGCTCGCGATAATTTTTTTTTTAAATAGTATTTTAGCGCAATGGTAGCTACACCGGAGAGCCGAGGGTCCTAGATTGCACCCTCAGTGAACATTTCCTTGGGGCTAACCGACTGTGTAAACCGAAAAGGTACCCCGGTGAATGAAAAAAAATTGTCAAGATTCTTTAGCTTTACAATCTTATTAATTCCTAGCTTTCCATCGATCAGTTCACGAGCGCCCCTAGGAATAAGTTAGTTCTAACCTATCTCATACTATTCTTTTACTAAATTGGATCAGCCATTACTGTGTTATGTTAAAGGTATCTATAGAAAAACACTTCAAAAAGTTTAGATGAGTAAATCAGTAAGAAATCAATTGTCATCGCAATCAATTTTCCGCTCAATAAAACATCAATTGAATTACTTTAAATATAAACAAAGCATTACGATAAAGACACTTCAAATTATAAAACTGCTGTCAATACAACACTCAATACATAAACATCTTATCTCAATTAGTCTTGTACTAAAAAGTGCGAAATCACTACGATGGTTGAAACAATTGATTACGACAGTTGAGCAGTCTTTGATATTAATTATTGCACTGATATCTTTCGAGTTCAACTAACTGATAAGAATATAAGCAAAGCACGATGCTGAGAACTGTTGTATGCGTGACAAATAAGTCTTGTAGATAAAGATAGATATAAAAAAAAACGGTAGACGAGTAAGTGATAACGTAGATAAGGAGTATTAAAGATGATGACATGTTTAGGGAAGGATGTTTGAGACTAATTAAATTAGTACTTTTGTTACATTACTGATTTCAACATAACTTCATGAATACCAAATACATCGTCTAATTAGGCAACATTTAGGTATATTACTTCAGACAATTCAATAACTAGGCCTTGTGAAGTTTCACAGCTCGGAATCGCGATGAATGTTTTTTTTTTATTGCCTTTCCAAAACGGTTGAAATTATGGGATACAATCTTTAACTCAACATAGCATAATTTTTTATCATCTTTCTCTTTAATCCAATTTTAATTCTTTTTTTTTTTTTGGATCTTTTGGCCTGATGTTTTGTCACTTGTAACAATTTTCCCAGTCATATCGTTCGTCATCATTCCTTTGGTCTTTCTTTTCCTCTAATCTCTCCATGTTTGTCTATAATTGGACACCATTGACTGTGTTTCGGATGGCACGTTAAATTGTAGGTCCTGGCTGTCATTAAACATCCTTGGCAGTCGTTACGGGTAGTCAGAAGCCAGTAAGTCTGACGACAGTCTAACCAAGGGGTATTGGGTTACCCGGGTAACTGGGTTGAGGAGATCAGATAGGCAGTCGCTCCTTGTGAAAAACTGGTACTCAGCTTAATCCGGTTAGACTGGAAGACGACCCCAACATAGTTGGGAAAAAGGCTTGGGAGATGATGATGTTTGTCTATAATTATTTATTCATTGATCTTAGTTTTTAATCTTAATTCTAATTACCTATTATTGTTCTTTCCAGGATCTAAAATCATATTTAGACTCATCTAAACATGGCGTTATCTACATCAGTTTTGGCACTAACGTCAAACCCAGTCTCTTACCCCCGGCAAAGATTCAGATGCTCATAAGCGCTTTCTCTAAGATGCCTTACGACGTCCTATGGAAATGGGACAAAGATGTGCTACCTGGCAAGTCTGATAACATCAAGATATCAAAATGGCTGCCTCAGTCGGATTTATTAAGTAAGTTTTTTGTTACTATTTTTTTTTACAGTAGAGAGCAGTAGACTCATCTTCAAACTGGTTAAAACTGGCTTCATTTCTTTCTAAAATACAAACACCAAGTTTTTCTTTAACAGGTTTCAATATTATGTACCTACAGATAACCTACCTCAATCTGTCAAATTTCTTTAATAGATTTTCAACCTTATCGTAATACCGGAAGGTTTCAATTAGTAAAATTTAACAAATTAGGTCAGGTTGACCTACTGGCGTCTGTACCATTCAATACTCTTTCAATATATATGAATACTAAACTGGTAACATTGGCCACTTCTCAATTGAAATCATTTTACATAATAATACATCGTTATACGAGTAGATATCATAAGTATCGTACATTAAATCACCACATAATATGAACGATAACACAATATGAACTTTGTACTGAGTTATTTATCAATCACAATAATTGTTTGCGTGACAATCACCAATTAGGTTACCTTGAAGATTTCTCGTATGTTTTTGTTAGTATCAGATAGTATGTTCAATATCAATTGATTTATATTCACATCATCATCTGCCTAGCCTTTTCCCAAGCTATGTTGGAGTCGGCTTCCAGTTACCTTGGCAATCCGAGATCCCTTTGTAAAACTGGTTGTCAGAATTTCTGGTTTCTGACTACCCGTAACGACTGCCAAAGATATACAAATGATAGTCGCGACCCATCAATTTAACATGCCTTCCGAAACACGGAAACGGATTTATATTTACATATGGTTTAATAAAGTTTAACTGAGATAAGTAACTGAACCATGACAAGCATTAAATATTGCTGATTCATTCTTCTAGTTACTTGAAATTAACCAGTAATCCTAACCAGCAAAGTCATTTATCATTAATGACATTTTAATAGGTCCAACACGTCGACTTGACTTTGGAATATCTCTGAATATTCTTCTTAGAAACAGTAAATAAAAACTACGCTATAGGAGTATCATTCATAAGCAGCGTGCTTTGTTAGGGACCTTGACATCGGTTACCATAACATGGTAGGCTACGTAACTCAGATTACATATGTACGTTTTTTTTTATCATTGACACGGCTTGTTTGCTCGAAAATTAAATTATGAAACAAAAAAAGAGAAAAAAAAGTATGATAACGATAACACGATGGCAAAATTTTGTATGATGCAAGCCAATTGTTTTTAATGAGTTGAAATTGCACGTTATGTTGTAGTGATCGGTCTTTTTTAGATATTTTTATATACTCGTAAATATTTCTTGTGGCCTATTGGACAAAAATATTATTCACGACAACAGAAAATGTAAAAAAAAAAACATTTTTTGTAGCCAAGTTTTATGGTTTAAGGAGTATGTACAGACGCCTGCACATGAAGTTACCCGTAACTGCCAAGTTTTCGCAATCAGCTTTGAACTTAATGCTTCAATGATAAAGATGAAAATCCATTAGGGATTTTTCAGAATTTGATAGATTCTAGGAGCTTGTAGTGCTGGCGTCTGTACATTAATAGTATCTAAAAAAAGGTTAGATCATTACAAAATGGTCCATATATGTATATCGTAATTGTAAATTAATTAATCTTCAAACAATTAATATTAACTGACCCATAAATCCAATTTACTGGACTATTCGTTTTGACTTTAAACATCCAATGTAGACCAATTGCCTAGATCGTTACCAGAGTGACATACTTAATGACAAATCGTTTCTTTTCAGAACATCCCAAACTAAAACTGTTCGTGACACAAGGAGGTCTACAATCAACAGACGAAGCTATAACAGCTGGAGTACCTTTAGTTGGTGTACCAATGCTGGGTGATCAATGGTACAATGTAGAAAAATATGAACATCACAGAATTGGAGTGAAACTTGAATTGGATACACTTACTGAAGAATTGTTTGCCAACGCAGTCAATAAGGTCATTGGTGATGAAAGGTAAATAGTTTGGAATCGTCTATTTGAAATTAAATAATCTAATGGCAAATGAAATTTGAGTTTTAAAGAAATTATTCCCAGTGGACTTCGTCTTATTCTCTAAGGCCTAGATGGTATAGCATTCTGCCTGGGCTACGGGTTGTTCGTAAGAGATACCGTGGCCCTGGCACACAAGGACCTCCAGAGCGAACATAGTGGGTTATTAGTCAGTAAGATGGTAGTGCATTGATGGTTTTTTAATACGATGTTTCATAGAGATATCTCCAAAATATTTTTTCTGACTACTTAGTTTCCTCAAAGTATCAAAACTATGAGATAATCAATGATGCTGGGTAGCGCTTAATTGTGTTCTTTTGAGTTAGCAACTGTTTGTGACTCAGGTGGAACGTTTGAATTAACGGAGGAAGGTATTCGAGTTCATGAGATTGTCAAATTCAAAGTTTATCTCCGGACATTTTTGCCAATCCTTCTTGATGGGACTTAAAAACATCTAATTGAATAAAATTAATAACTTTTTCACTTTCATCTCTAATACTGCTTCATTGATGTTACGTTTGTTGTTATAATCGTTTGTTATATTTATTTCAGCTACCGCAAAAACATCCTCAAGCTCAGAGACTTGATGAATGATCAGCCAATGCAACCTCTAGAACGTGGTATCTGGTGGATTGAGCACGTACTACGTCACAAAGGTGCCAGGCACTTGAGATCTCCAGCCGCCAACATTTCTTGGGCAGAATATTTGGAATTAGAATTAGTTTTCACAGTCCTAGCTGTAGTGTTTTCTGTATTATTAATCTTAGGCTTTTCACTTTATTCTTTGTACGCGTTTATTTCAAACAACTTCATTATCAAAGCTAAACTTAAAAGTACCTAATATTTTAGGTTTATTAGTTAAATTTTGGTCTTTGTTGTATTCGGGAGATTTTTCCGTGCAATCGATGAAATATTTGCTCATAAGCTGTGTTTATGTGTGGTTCCAGTTATCTGTGGAAAAAAATGTTGATTTGCTATGTAGCGTTAATTCTTGGTTCGAATGTTTGGGTGTGTGAAATATTTTATGTATGTGAGTGTATAATAGCAATACAATACAGGAGATTTTTAGTTTTTAAATAGTTTTTATCAACTTACGATACTGGTGTTATTTATAGACCGTGATGTTAGAAAACTTTGTTTCTATTTTTTACTTTTGTAAAATAAGCTATTGTGATATTAATAAAATATTTTGTTGTACAACTGTAATATATTACTTTTAATCTACAATATTGTTTTTAATTACTACCCTATTTGATGACAGAATACTATAATTCTTTAAAGAAACTAAACTTGTTGTATTCATGGACCTACAAATACTACCGCATTAATTTGTAAAGAATGAAAAATATATAAATTATGAACTTTACCTTTTGAAGTGTTGAACTATGAATCTATTAATAAAATACAATGGTAGAATAGGTTCCATATTAACACATAAGAAGCAGTCATTGCCTCGTTGGTCTATTAATAGCATAGCGCGACTGCTGTGCTGCCGAAATCGTTTTGGGGGTTTTAAGAGACTTTCATAAAGCAGACCCGAGTCTGGAAGTTGGTGATTGATACACCCGTGCATCGGAGAGTACATAAATGTCTCCTGATCTCTCTCTGGTCGTGTCTGATTGCCATCCCATCGGACTATGAAAGTGAGGGAATAGAGAGTGCACCTGTGTCTGGGCAAATGCTTGTCAACTTTTATGTCCCGTATAGCTAGCTGATTCTTAGAGAAAATGGTCTGGACGCCATTACTAAGCATTCAGACAGAATCGTTATCGTTTTAATTATTATCACTAAGCATTAATAAGTGATTATAAGCGCAGACAATTAGTACAATGACTTTCATTATTTTGAGACAGATACCAGACAGTGAGTCTTCAAATAAAATAAACAAAGTCATTCTATGTTTATCAGGAAGAGTAGTAGGTTTTCAATAGTAAAAAGATAATGTCTGTTCATAACATCGCAACGTGTGATTATCAGCGGTCGTATCAAATATACATTCACGTTTATAACGCGTGATTAAGATACTGTATTAAAATACATCTGACGTTGCGAAATAAAATGAGATTACTAGTTTCTGCCTGCGGTTTTACCCGTGTATAAAGTTACCTATAGCTTTCTTCGATAATCAGGAAGAATTTTTCAAATCTCTCCGGTTATCCTGAGATTAGAGCATTCAAACAAATTCTGATGATAATAATTATCATACTGCGCAAAATTTAATACAAGCCCAAATTTTGCACGAGCATTTTCCAGTTCGGTCTGCGCTTACCCTAAAGCCACCCATACCATCACCAGCAGAATTTATTTATTCGCTTGGACGCTCTAATCTCATATTTTTTTTTTTATAATTTGAGAAAATGGTCTGCTCTGCTCTTTGTTTGCGCTGGCCAGAAAGGGGTGGATTTCCAAAAACACAATATCAGTCCGTACACCTAAACATCACCTACAAAGCAGTCAGAAAACAACCTCAAATAGCTAACTTGAGAATCAAAAAAACTATATGACACGAGGTATATTAAGTATGTCAATCAACTAGAATGAGACATCAGTATCCTAATTATGCCCAGACACCAGCTGTATTTTTTACAGATTTCAACTTTATGTTTATGTAGTATAAGGTTCAATGTTGAACGGGAAATTTTTCAGATAAGACTAGTTGGATACGCTGACATAATGTACATACAATTGTAAGTAATGAGTAGTAAAATTGCAGTGTTTGTAAATAATACATTATTAAATATCATTATGAGAATAATGTTATGTCTTGTTGTAGATAAAAATAATATAAAAGTATAGAATAGAATAAAAATTAAATATTCGTGACTTCCTAGTTAGTAGACTTCTAAGTTTTTTCTCGATATTATAAAGTTATTTCATTCTTGAAGTTAAAAGGAAGCGAGCTGGAGGATTTGGTGCGCCACTTCTTTCAGCAAAAACACATACGAAGTGGTGAAGGGTGGGCGTTTTAGATAGCTGTCTTTTGTTTGACTTTTATTAAGTGATTTCGATTTATCAGCCTAATAAAATGAGTTTCAGTTTGCAAAATTAGTACTTTCTAATGAACAATTTAATATATTATATTGAAAATGGGAAACATAAAAATGTTGCCCCTTTTTGCTGGTATGACAACAAAATTCTATGCTTTTTCCATGATTTCTGGAGATATTTTGAGTTTTGTTAGGTTCTTCTGGAAAGATATAGCAATCCGAAAAAAGATTCCACTTTATTATGTTATATCTAACATTTTTGCATTGAACCTAAGCTATGCAATGCAAAGTTTGGTATCACTTTTTTTAATTAACGTCAAAGTAAAACAGTTATAATCTACCACCTTCTTAAGTTCCCACGTAAAGTCCTTTTTTTGACTGTTGAACTCGTACGTAATTTATTGGACAAATTGATTTATATACCGTTTAATAGTTTTACGCTTACCTAGAACTAGCATGTTCTACTACGAATACTAGTGAATTTTCGAGCAATTTTTTGAAGCGTTTCTGTTACGTGGTTAGATTTCGTTTTTATTACTGTAGAGTTTTGAGTTAACAAGGGTGCTGAAATTATAAGGCTTGCTGTCGAAACTCCAAATTGATAAAAATTTAAGTAACAAGAAGTCGTGGTGGCCTACTGGTTATAGCACCACCCTCTCAAGCATGAGCGTGTGGGTACAATTCCAGGTCAGGCAAGAATCAATGTAACTTTTGTAAGTTATATGCACTTTCTAAGTATAACTTGGACACAGAAAACATCTCGAGGTATCCTAGACTATAAAGTCAGAAATCACCAACCCGCAATAAGCAATCCTGGTGATTAACGCTCTATCTTCTCCGAGTGAGAGGAGGCCTGTGTCCAGCAGTGGGACGATAAATGTGCTGATGATGATAAGTTTAGTAACAATATTTGAAGAAAAAAACTTTCCTTATTTACCTAAAATTGGAAAATTCAGAATGCTTTATACTCTAAACTAAGCCATTTAGATGATTTTTGCTACTAATATAAATTCAAAATTAGAAAGATACATACGATTGAGCCGAAGAAAGGTAAATAAATAATTTTAGACAATCATGCCTAAACTGAGGAAAATAGCAACTATTGCAAAACATATTTTTGGTAAGGGCAATCCATTATTTCAGGCTCTTGATTGAGTGGGATCGTGACTTGACAATCCTATTAATACAATCTCAATCGTCATATCAATGGTACTTTATACATACTTGATTATATACTTGAGTGAGTATATAAGTTGTTCAAGAAGACACGTGGAAAAATAGATAGGTATTTTTAAATGTATTATTATGTAGAGACTGCCTCTGCGACTGCTGTGCACGGGGTCTCGGGTTCGATTCCCGGGTCAAGCCGAAATCACTTTGTGGGTAATTTTCACAAAGCAGCCTGGAGTCTGGAAGTTGGTGATTGATTCACCCGAGCATGTCGATCCTGCGCCTGATCTCTCTCCGGTCGTGTCGGATTGCCGTCCCATCGGACTATGAGAGTGAGGGAATAAAGAGTGCACCTATGTCGAATGTAATATGTGCGAATGCTTCTGCACTAATATGTCCTGCGCAGCTGGCTGATCTCCATAAAAAAGAACGGCCGTCGTAGCCGACAATCGGCCTGGATGCCATCATCGTGTACAGTTACAAATAATTTTGAATTTGAACTAACGTATTTCAAAGAAACAATGCATGGAAAAACAACTGTCGTGTACGCTTAATTTTTATGCCGATCGATTGTTGATCATGGTGGCTGATCTCTCTAAGGAAATCAGCGCAGGACTTAACATTACAGTGGAGAAGCATTTATGCACTATTTATTCCCTCATTCTCCTCGGCCGATGGGTCGGCAAATCAACCGGAGAGTTTTATAAAAACCGGCTTAGTAGTTCTTGAGATTAGCGCGTTCTAGCAAACAAACAAAATCTTCAGCTTCATGATATTAGTAGGTATAAAATGTAATCCAAACAGGTTTAGCCATTTTACCAAGTTAAAAGAACAAACAGACATGCCAAACAAAATTTCATAAACTTATAGTCTTAGGCCCGTTTGTGCCATAAAAAATACCTATTATAAGGCAGAGTATCAAGTAAGTTCGCAAAGGAAATGCTTGTTACACACGAGAGGAAGAGAAAAGCGGTATTGTTACAAAAACAAGAAACGATCGACAGAAAGATATAAACAAAAGTTTCTTATCTCAAAGTCATACATCAAAAGATGGAAATTATTAGAAACACCTTCACCATTAGGCTGATCACACACTGTCGACTGGCACACTCTGATGCTTAACAACATAACTGTAAGTATGTGCGTGAATGATTGGTGTATGCGAAACTAACCTAATCATTGAATACCTCTAATCTTAAACAAAATAGTGAAGCAGGGGTACGTATTGGCTACCAGGGCTGCGGGTTGTTCGCAAGAGTAACAGTGGCCCTGGCACACAGAGACCTCCACAAGGAACATAGTGTGTTACAGTCAGTAAAAGTCTGACACTTCTCCAGCTACATTCTCATGATGATGATAACCAATGAAAAAAATCAATCCATCAAAATCAATCCCTTTAGTATAATTATTTGCGTAGACTCTTCCCATCTATGCTTCAAGTCTAACTGGACGCAGTTGACTACCAGATTTTATATGGAGCGATAGTTTATCTGACCTTCTAAGCCTTTCTGGCTTGTAGCTACTGGATCGTCGCCGGAATCCTCCAATTCAACGTGCCGTAACAAGAAGGAACCTATCATGACAAGATTAACCATCCTCGACCCAAGTGTTGCTTAACCTTGTACTCGATCTATCCGTACAGATGTTATTTAGCCACGAGCTTCTTCAATCCGCTTAACACCAGTTCAAAAGATATGGGCTTCTAAGTTATAGAGAGTATATTTAAGAACAAGGTATTTTTCAAACCATGACGCACCATTTGGTAATGTGTGGTCCGCCTATATTGTATCTTGAAGTTCATTACGTAAGCAACTTTTAGTAAAATTTTGATTTATTGTTACATAGACTTTATCGGTAGGTACAGACGCCAGCACATCAGGCTACAACAATCTGTCAAATTTCGTTAATAGATTTTCAACCTTATCGCTGAAGTATAAAGTTGAAAGTTGATTGGGAAAATTTGACAGTTTCAGGTAGCCTGATGTGCTGGCGTCTATACATACACAAAGATTTTTATTGCTTACCTTTTTGGCTGAATTTAAGTCTAGACTTACTAAGTATTTTTTTTTTCGTTGGTCAAAAGCTTTTACTCAAAGTTACTTTGTGTCCAAAAAATTTGCGAAAGTATCTTTAAGTTACTAAACCCAAGCTTAGATTTTAAGCAGTGAGTGAAAGGGTTATATCATGTTGAATTAGGATGGAGAGTAACCCTTTTAAGAAGTTTTAAAACTGCTAAGACTTTTTTGAGGTCAGGCAAACCTTCAAAGAATGTCATTTTTTTGTGGCTAAGAAAAGAAATTAAACTTTCGCGATATAAGAATGTGTGAATAATCAATTATTTACATCATCGTCAGCCTTTTTATCATCCTACTGCTGGGCACAGGCCTCTTCTCACACGGAAAAGGATTGATTGTTAATCATCACGCTTGCTCAATTAGAGTTGGTGATTTCGGAATTTATAGTCCAGTAGTTCCTCCAAATATTTTTCTTCACCTTTAATCAGTCATTGGTGTCCAAGATACACTTATAAAGTACCTACATCATTATAACTGAGATAAATTGCATTGGTACTTGCCTGACCTTTTTTTTGACCTGAAATCCAACTCTCATACTCATCCTTGATAACCTCACAAATTGTATAATGTACCTATGTATGATAGGGTCCTCCATATATTTTAATATTTTCCTTCGTGACAGGAAATAATCCCCCTAGAAATTTAACACCAGTAACAATTTAAAAAAGTTTCATAACAAACTTTCAAGCCGTACAAACAAAGCCGACGCGATCTAGACCAAAATAAAAGTTCTTTCAGAAGGAACTGTTGTAAATATCGTGGGCGCACTATAAAACGTCGCTGCTAGCGTTATATCCCAGAAAATATTATGGCACATTACACAAAGTGCAGTGGTGCTATGAAATCTTTGTTATATAACCCGATGTGGAAATAGTATGAAAAATAATGTGTACTATTACAAAATTTTATGGGACCACAGCTTAGATGAGATGGCGGTTGGAAATTTTTAGACAAGTACTATGAATTCTTAGTGTAGAGTTACAATGAATTGGAAAATATTGGACGGCTAGGGCTTTTAAATAAAGGGAAATATTATTTATCAATATTTAGTACCAGACACCAAGACACCAACCCGCATTGAGCAACCGTGATGATTAACTCTCAATCCTTCTTCGTGGGAGCGGAGGCCTCACTCTTGTTTGTCATTGAAATACTAATATCATCATTTGGCGAAACCCTTAAGTGAGGTTAATTACGGCTCGATGTTTTTATTCGAGGTATTTCTCATTATGTGTTAAACATGTTCCACGTTGGTCCAAAGATCTTGACGAGGCCTATTCTAATAAAATACGTATATTTTCCTTATCTCAAGCTACAAGAGTTCATGCAAAATTTCTACGAGAGAAAGACGACAAATTTTTTCAAGGTCCCAACAATTTATTTATGCAGACGCGCGACGATGCCCAATAAACACGGATAGACTTACAAATTCCTAGGCTCAACACAAATCCACATCATTACGTACCGAACAAATTTTTCTTTCATCACTCATCACAAAAAAAGAATTAGTATTCAGCTCATCAACGCAAAATTTTGTTTACTTTAACAAAATCCAATCAACTTCATAATTATGTTCCGCAAACAAGGCTATGAAGGGAATTTCTTTTCGAAAATTTTAGCAGAGATTATCGTTGGGAGTTCGGGAACATAGTCCTTGGGGAGACGTTACTATTCTGTTAAAGTTCGTAACTTCATTAGCGGGGTCATCAGGGTTTGCCTTCATCTGGAACGGCTACAGCGGAGCTCATTAGTATAACAAAGTTGCATTATGTTGTAGGAAGATGTGAATGCTCGAAGTTTGGAAGAGTTCGGATTAGGCTGTAAGTTTTTGGGAACTTTGTGAGAATTGCCTCTTTAGGGGGTGAGTTAGGGAGACCCTTTTGGGTAACGGAACAAATAATGGCGTTGCGCTTGTGACGTACTGCCATTTTCGTAATTTAGGGTTCTTTTCACCATCTACGAATAAGTGCCAGTTAGTTTATTTGGTAGATGATTTCATACAAATTCTGTTCCATTTTTGAATTTATTCTGTAGATAGTGAAGTCAGACATTGCTAAGCTGACCTTCAGGGCCTATATCACCACCTAAAGATAAGTGCCGGTTAGTTTATTTGGTAGATAATTTCTTACAACTTCTGTTTCATTTTTGAATTTATTCAGTAGATATTGGCTATTTGGACATTGTGAAACTGGCCCTTCGTGTCAGTTTTCTTAAAGCTTGTTTGATTGTTTCTATCAAATTATTGATAGCTAGATTATCGTCAAAGCTGTGTTTGTTATTCGTTACCTGCTTATTAATCTAAATTTATTCACAGGTTAAAGAACCTTTTCTTAATTCTTGACGTGAAAAGAGGGTATTATTAGTTTGATACCTGTGTGTGTGTCTGTCTATTGTATACTCTTGAATGCCTGAACAGGTTTGAATACGGTTTTCTTTAGTTGAAAGCTGGCTTACATCCTAAATTGGTTTTCAAGTTTGGCTTTGTACATTACTGGTATTAGAAGTTTCTACGACAAAGCTGAAATAACAGCAGCAGGCTTAGCATGGCAACCGTAGAAACAAATTTCGTTTACCCGAGAATGGACATAATAACGGAAAAGATTGACGTAAAATTTCTTTTGACATTTTTTGAAGACATTTTTCTTTTCTTCGATCGACATAAGTTTACATGTGATTATATGCGAGTTCATAGGTCGCGCCATGCTCGGGCGGAAGACATGTTGACATTGACAGAAAGAGCTTTGTTTTTTCTTGACAGAATAGATATAGAATCGTCATGCTAAGCCTGCTGTAATAAGCTTAATCTTGTTTGAATTCAACGTGTCTATGGATCAACTCACCCAGTCTAATGTGAACTCGTTAAAGAAGAAACATTACATGCTCATTAAAATGAACATTAGTATAACACATTGTAATTTATAATATCAAAGTGACGTCATCAAATTCAAGGCTAGGGAGTTCTATGTCTGAGCTGAAGTACACACTAATGTAATTTCTATACAAATACAATAAAAGGTTGTTTGTGTGCGTATGGAATAGAATAGCATTCATTTGTTTAAAACATTGTATACAAGACGGTAATTTAAATATAATTGAGGAAAATTATACATGTCTTGCTTAATACGTAAGCGTGCAAATTTTTACATGTATAACAATACAAATATAATACTATTTTATGATTTTATGCTCTAGGAATTCTTTGACAAGTTCTGAATTCATCAATTTTGTTTAATTGGTTGAACATGCTAATCTCAATATCTATTTATAAGTCATATTAGGTAGATTATTTTATCAAGGTTGCAGATTTGTATACCTTTTTAAAATATTTTTTTCAAGGGTGACTTTATAAGTAGAAGAATCAAAAAATTCTCATTATCCTTTCGAGTTTTCTTTTCATTATATTTTTTAATAATACATTATATTCAAAATTAATTTAATTATCTTTTAATGGCTCGGACCGTAAAACATGATAATAGACTTTAATCCAAATGCAGGAACTAAATTCCACAGGATATGTATGAAACCACGTGTAAAAGCAAGTATGACCATGTTTACAGAGGCATTCAAAGCTTCAAATAAAGTCTTGTAAGCATATAGTATAGAGGCTTAAAATTATCTTCTTATTCATGCTAAGCAACCTATAGGCCTCAAAGAACTCTTTGACTCCCAACCCCTTTTGAAAACACTCCAAAACATTTTCTAAGTACACTAGCATTTCATTCAAACACCAAACAGATAAGAAGAAAAACATTTGTATGTACATATTACGGTGAGGTGCAGTAAAAAGGGATCGCAAATTTTGCACGCTCTAAAATTTTCCCGTATTTGTTGAAAACATCAGAAACCCTTTACTATTACGAGGCTTAACCTGAAAATTCTAGGCTTTTACGCTTCCAAATGAGTGCTCGAAACGGCTCAGAACACTCGCCTCTTTAATATCTTAATTACTGTAAAATGTACTCTCTTTTACTTTAGGTATGGTCCAAGTGTAAAATATTAATAAGCGTGATGAATATTTTTGTAACCTACACTTCTTCTTCTTCTTGCCCTGTTCCCTGGGTGTTTGGGGTCGGTGCAATATGTTTTCCGCTTCCATTCGTCTCTGGTAGCCGTCATACTATCCACTGCCTTAAAACACTCCCTAACCTATGGGGATGATGACAACTACCACAAGAATTCGCGCAAATACAAGTGCACTCTATGTTGCCCCACTCATAGTCCGATGGGACGGCAATCTGACACGATCGGAGAGAGCTCAGGTGCTCTCCGATGCACAGGTGTATTAATAACCAAGTTCCAGACTGGGCTGCTTTATAAAAGTTTCTCAAAACTCAAAAAGCGATTTCGGCCCGACCCGGGAATCGAACCTGAGCACCCGAGCACCGAGCACGAGACCCCGTGCACAGCAGTCACGCTATGCGACAAATAGACCACCGAGTAATAAAATACACTTAAAAATATCTACTGGCCATTTTGACTTTATTTAATAGAAGAAATACGCTCAAAACGGCGTTTAATAAAGAAATTATAAATAATTCGTTCCCGCTTATAACATAACCCGTCACCTTGTTTGTGTGTTTATAATTTTTAAGCCTGCTTTGCACTTTCTAACGACTTCTGTGCCACATATTTTCACGTTAATGCTGGGCGTACCTAGTCAAATCATTGCTTGAATTAGAGCTTAACATAGCTGAAAGGTGTGCTAAATGAATCATTATTTCGCTTTTAGCGCTTTTTATTTTTATTTAAGAAAATTTTATTCGTAATGCAATTAGAATTTGAAATCATTAAATGATATTTGTTTTAATGGGACCTTGTGGCTAAGTAACAGCCGTACGGGTCGATCGATCATAAGGTTAAGCAACGCTAGGTGCTTTTGGTCCGTGGATAGATGAGAGTGACTGCCATGTTTCAGAAGGCTCTATAATTTTTTGGGTTTCAACTGTTTAGGGTATGATAATGGAAACTTTGAGAAAATTTTATTCGTAGTGCAATTAGAATTTGAAATCATTAAATGATATTTGTTTTAATGGGAATTCGTGGCTAAGTACTTGCCTTGTGCCTTTCATTTGTTTCGGAAGGCACTATAATATTTTTTTTTACTGTCATTAATGAAAATGAGTCTTTGATTCAATCTGCAAGCCTAAACAATATAGTAAGTTTCTTTGTTTCTTTAATGACTGATTTTTTTTACAGAATTGTTTTTTTTTTCAATCATTTATTTGATGAATAGAATTGATTTATGCGTGTTTCTTCTTTAAAGACTCTGTTATTACCCCTTCATCAAAAAAAGCAATAAATTGCGTGATATTTTATCCACATTATCGATATGATATGTGGCGAAAACGTCACCCTGAACATATTAAAGCAAATAAATGTTGAACATATATACACAATGTCTGGTTTATTATTAAATTTATTAGTAGAACTTTTTCAATAACAAAGCTAATACGGGATCTGAACTGAACCTCCTGGGACAAAGAAATTGCGTATAGATTGTAAGACTACACAGATATCTTAAGAGACGAATAGATGTGGCCTGTAATGTATGTATATGTAATTTTGTTCAAAAGTCAACGTCAAATTTTCTACGTTCCGTAGTAAAGTGAAGAAAAAAAATCAATCGCTCCTTTTTCTCAAAAAAAAAAACAATGATTATTATCAACGAATCTTCACCAAACTGATTTTTTTACACTAACATTATAAAGGTGAAGTTTTAAGTTTGTTTGCTAGAACGCGCTAATCTCAAGTACTACTGGTTCGATTTGAAAAATTCTTTCAGTGTTAGATAGCCTATTTATCGACGAAGGTTATATTTTGGGTATTATCCAGGTGCGCGAACTAATTTTGATGAAATCGCCGATGGAAGCTAGTTAGTAATAAACCTACTGACTGTTTTATAAACCAACTGACTAATTATCAAGAGGTAACCTGTACTTTCACTTGACGTTTGCTTGCGCAAGACTTATTTGATTGTGGGTTTTTATAAAATGTTATCTACGCTCAGAAAAATTCCAAGGCTACTCAAATAGACTCTTCCATTTTGTAACCGTTTTCGTAGATCCGTGGTGGGATCCTTTTTTTCTTGAACTTCATCGAATTTAAGCGTAAGATAAACTTGATTGAAGGCTTCACTAAGATTTTCTTTCGGACGTGTATTTATTAGTTCGTTTTCTTTTAAGTGGGCACTTAACATATTGTTAAGTTTGGTGAAAATTTCGGAAAATAATGAAGTATGTATTGATAAAGTATGATTTTTAATTTACAGGTTCATAAGGCCTGATGAGTGATAAAATACTAAACACACATAAATATAATACATAAGTAATACATATTCCTTAGTAATACTCGTAGATTGATAAAGTATGATTTTTAATTTACAGATTCATAAGGCTTGATAAGTTATAGCATTAGTAAAACCTATTCCTCAGTAATACTTGTAGTTAAACTGTAGGTCCCGGCTGTCATCGAACATCCTTGGCAGTCGTTACGGGTAGTCAGAAGCCAGTAAGTCTGACGCCGGTCTAACCAAGGGGTATTGGGTAGCCCGGGTAACGGGGTTGAGGAGGTCAGATAGGCAGTTTCTCCTTGTAAAAACATTGGTACTCAGCTGAATCCGGTTAGACTGGAAGCAGACCCCAACATAGTTAGGAAAAGGCTCGGGAGATGATGACTCGTAACCAATAAGCACTCATTGATTTTTTGCCTGACATATTGTACATACGCCACCACATCAGGCTACCCAAAACTGACAAATTTTCCCAATCAATTTTGAACCATATGCTTGAGCAATAAAGTTAAATCTATTAAGGAAATTTGACCGATTGTAGTAGGTTAACGTCCCTGTACAAGAATACATCTGTAGTCACCTCTAAGAAATATTTTTGTATAAACACTACCGTCCAACTGTCTTTTTCGACTTGAACTTTTCACATTTTCCGCTATTTTTCTTTCTCCCTATAATTAGGTTCAAAATTTCCATCCAATATGTTGTTACTAGAGAAACCCTCGCGTTATTTTTCATGCTCTTCAAAACACGTTAAGTTGCGAGTACAAACTCATTACAATTCTGGCAAGGAATTGCTTGCTACTCTCGTCACGTCTTGGCAGAATGGAGGCGACAATAATTGCAATATTCATACCCATCAGTACTTATGCTGCTCTGTTAGTCTAGTGATCGCAAGGCGCGACTGTTGAACTCTTCTTCTTGGGTTCGATACCCGTATCAGACCGAAATTGCTATATAGTTTTAAGCAATTTTCATAAAGAAGCTTGGAGTCTGGAAGTTGGTGGTGATAACTTCTTAGATTGGAGAGCACGTAAATGTCGGTCCTGATCCTGATCTCTTTCCATACGGTGTTCTTGGATTTAAGAGTAAGGGAACATAGAGTGCACCTGTGCTTACGGGTACATTGTGCGTAGCTGATCTCCTTAAGAGAATAGACGCCTAATCTATTAGAATATAAAATATATTTAGATGACATCATTATGCTAAGAATATTAAATAATATTAAGAGCCTGTTTCACAACCTACGAATAAGTTCCAGATTGTTTATTTGGTAGAGCATTTCATACAAATTCTGGTCTTTTTTGAATTTGTCTAAAAGATGGTGGCTATTCGGACATTGTGAAACTGGCCCTTAGTCATTTATTTGTTTTATTTTGTCGCCTTGCGGAATGCCAATATGACTATCATTCTGCCGATTGTCGTTACAGCCAATAATCTTAATCAACATCTCAAGAGACCCACATGAGGCGGACGGGTCAAGGCACTGATTTAGAAGGCGGTACTCCTTGAAATGGCGCGGATGTGAGATGTCTTTGAACCCTTAACCACCTGTAGTTTGAACCCAACACCTAATTTTATTTAAAAAAAAAAATTATTATTATTGATCGAAGTCCTCATTATCAGAAAAATTGTCTGTGACCCAATAGCCTAGGTACTGAAAGAATGGACCCTCATTAGACGGTCTCCAGGAAGAATCATCGCAAATATTTTCTGTCGGCAAAATATTAGTATATGTAGGTTCTAAAGGCCAGTTTCACAGGTTAAGGATAGCCACTATCTACCAGATATATTAAAAAATGGAACAGAATTTGTATGAAATTATCTGTCAGATAAACTATCTGGAACTTATCAGCAGCCTGTGAAACTGGTCGTAACTCTTCTTGGGTTCAAAACTAAGCCCATTGGGCCTCAGCATGTTGTTCAATACGAAGAAGTTCCCGCAAACAATCCAACATTCAATTTAGCTTGCAGTTAACGACTTGAACTCAGCTAGCCTTAATTACATCAAGATCTAGGTTGCACTGTATATATTCTGTAGTACTTAGGGGTCTCTTGATTAATGTATTTTTGTTCCTGAGTCATGGTTAACGCTTTTAAGAACATTTTCTTGTCAGCTATAGCTACTGAAATATATTTAAACAAACTCGCCGTATCACTTTAAATAATACTTAAATAATGCTCACTCAATCTTATAATGTACATATGTTGTTTTATGTTTTCTATGTGTCCTTTTATTTCAATCAGTGTGGTTATTTCATTCAATTCACAAAATATAAAGCATTTTCTTATTATATAAATAGTAATAAACTTTAGGATAGTGTTTGTAGCACATCTTAATTGTTAATGTATGGGGCATGCGGTGCTAACCTATAAGAAATTGTAATACTAACTTTAGTTTATAGAATATTAGTGTTGAAATGTATCAGTATATAAACAATTGTTGGTTGGCCAATAAAGATAAATAAATAAACTCGTGAAAGTATATTGTATTGTAAATATTTTATTTAATTGTAACATTCTACTTGTAGTCGTATTGAGGGCTTAAGACCCTCACAGACGGAAAACTTTTCATCGGCCGATAATTTGATCAAGCTCTTAACTCAGTATGGAAATGTACATATACTAGTACGACATATTGCAACGACGGCCTAGTTGGTTTAGTAGTCGCATTGCGCGACTGCTGTCGCAGGATCTCGGGTTTGATTCCCGGATCGGGCCGATATCGCTTTGTGGGTCTAAAGAGACTTTTATAAAGCAGTCTGGAAGTTGGTGATTGATACACCCAGCACAAAAATGTTCATCCTGCGCCCGAGCTCCCTCCCATCGTGTCGGATTCTCTTCCCATCGGATAATGAGAGTGAGGGAATAGAAACCTTTGTCTGCGCCAATGCTTGTAGCTATGACCATGTCCTGCATAGCTGGCTCACCTCCTTCAAGAGAATGGCTGCAGTGGCCAGCAATCGGTCTGGACGCCTTTATTTCAAGAAACAGATCATCTGCCTAAAACTGTCGGCCAATATCTAGCTAGTTTGCAGTCTGCAAAGGGTCTTAAATCTGTTCTACCACCATTTGTAATTCCTCGTAATCAACCACAGAAAACGTGTCAACTCTAAACTTAATTTAATTTAATTTTAATCAAACAAGGCCGAGACAGCAAACATAGGGAACACTGGGACTTCTCGTGAAAGCTTTAATGAACAACCTGGTTAAACATATCCCCGGGGAAGGGAACTCCAGTATTTCAATTCATAAATTCGTTTATACTCCTATCTCGAATGTTTAGAAAATTCCTTCAGAAAATATAAAATTTTCTCAATTCGCGAATTCCCTTGGTGGAGCTGTCTAAACAGAGTATTGGTACCCTAATTGGGAGTCTCTTGAGCATTCAACCTTACTGGGTGTTGTAAAGTTGATAGGGGCTTGGAAAATAAAAATACAGTTTAGATTTCCCACGGCTTCGCCTGAATCTTGAGGTAATTTTTGATGTAGATTGATGCAACATTTTTAAGCATTTGTTTCTGGTTCAGTCATTGAAATTGTCCACGATAAAGTGCAGACTCAGATATTCTTATTTTAACGTTATTAATATTTGATCATAATTAAATATTTAGCTACAGTTTGCGCTAAAAACACGGCATTTCTGAAGTCAATGATTTGACCCCTCAAGTATGTGAAGTAGTGTTTTGTTTTTATATTTGTTGACTATTCTAAAGACAATAGTAGCCACCTTTGGACAAGCATAGTTTTGACGACAAGATCTATACAAACTCATATGCAAGCAGCCAAATTACTAAATTCAGGAATTGTAAAGATAATTAGTGCGAACCTGTGGACTATTTCATTTTATTATTTGATAACTGTAGGTACTCGTGCTTTGATAAATATAGAAGACGTTTGATACTTACTTACCTGTCCCCTTTAGAAGGAATTCCTTTTAAAATGAAACAAGCGAGAATCGCTCCACCTCCCAAGCTTCAGTTGAACAGATCTGACACAGAACTAAAGTATTCTTTGTTCTGTTCTGAGATTATTTTTTATTTAACTTGCATTTTACTACGTCACGTTACAGCTTATTTTTGATTGTACCCGGTGTTATAATTTAGATTGATGTGAAAGAGTCAAGTATTTTAACATACTTTAGAACTAATTAAAGAAACAAAATAAATCTACCTACTTAATATTATAAAGCAGAAAAGTTCGCTTAAAAATTTCGGAAATTACTGGACCTATTAAAAATGTACGATAGATAGTGGGTACGCGGGTGAAGCCGCTGCAGGCTTAGTATGGCGATTTTATATCTATTCTGTCAATAAAAGACAAAACTCTTTCTGTCAATGTCAACATGTCTTCTATCCGAGCATGGCGCGACCTGTCAATCGAAGAAAAGAAAAATTACTTCAAAACATGACAAAAGAAATCTTACGTCAATCTGTCACTTTTATGTCATTATATCCAATCTCCGGTAAACAAAACTTGTTTCTACGGTTGCCATGCTAAGCCTGGTGGAAGCTAACGAAAATGAATTTATGACTAGGTGATGAAGTAAAAATAATTAGTCCATAATTGAAATAAAATCATCTAATAAATGATTCTAGACTTGACTTAAAACGAATTATTTTACGTAATCCGATTTTCTAAACAGAATTTGCACTAACACGGACGACATTGCGTTAACGTAAGCACAAAGGAAGAGCTTGTCAAGCCATCGCCATGGGATGACTATGAACTAGGCAAACGAACCGAGAGCTAGATTGTGTAAATATAAATTGTAACTGCAAACAACTACTGTACTGTATAAAATGCAAAAGTCTGTCTGTTAGTTTGTTCTTCTTTAAAGCAAGGGTAGAGTAAATTATTCAGCTTGAAGTCTTGTTATAATAATGTCGTGGTGGCCTAGTAGTTTAGCACCAGCCTCTCAAGTGCGCGGGTTCGATTCCAGGTCAGGCAAGTACCAATGTAATTATTCTAATTTATATTACTTTCTAAGTATATCTTGGACACCAACGACTGATTAAAGGTGAAGGAAAACATCTCGAGGAAACCTAGACTATAAAGTCTGAAATCACCAACCCGCATTGAGCAAGCGTGGTGGATGAGAGAATTATCGATTTTATTAAATAATTGATGTAGTTTCTATTAGTTTAAGGGCCAGTTTCACAGGTTACGGATAGTCACTATCTAACAGATAAATTCAAAAATGGAACAGAATTTGTATGAAATTATCTGCCAGATAAACTATCTGGAACTTATAAACAACCGGTCAAAGTGGCCCTAATTATCTTTAAGTTCTGTGGTAGTTTAGGAATGAAGGGATACCACTGAATACATGGGCTCAAATAATTATTATGTATATTGTCACAAAAACTTTATTTTGTAACTAGCTGTCCCCAGCGGTTTCACCCGCATCTTTGGTTACTGCTCCGCTCCCGTGTGTCTTAGTGTGATGGTATATAGCCTATAGCCTTCCTCGATAAATGGGCTATCTAACACTGAAATAATTTTTCAAATCGAATCAGTAGTTCCTGAGATTAGCGCGTTCAAACAAACAAACAAACTCTTCAGCTTTATAATATTAGTATAGATGGCAAAGGCAATACTGGCTCCCAATAAAGCCGTGGCAGATATTTTAATAACACCTTATATAAATATGTTAAACTTATGACCTTCAAAAGCAAAAAGAAATCGATCCTGCAGATTCATTGTTTTTTTTTCTTTCAGCTATCGGTTCGACTAACTTCATAAAAGGTAGGTATTGTAAAACAAAACTCTTAAAGTTAATTTTACCTGTTGAGGTAAGTCGAAGTGCTTTGCCTTGTATAAAAGTTCGCCTTTTGTGTTTTGAAAGGATAGAAGAAATTTTCTTGGCAGCCAATGAGCGATGAATTTGTTTAATAAGAAGTATATTAGATACTGGCTGCTAAGGAGCTCGTGGCTAAGGAATAGGCGCAAATGTCGATCGATCATAAGGTTAAGCTACACTTGGCGCGTACGATCCGTGGATGGGTGACCATCTTGTCATGATGAGTTTCTCTGTGTTTTAGAAGGCACGTTAAATTGGTGCGTCCCGGCTGTCTTTTGTACATCTTTGGCAGTCGGTACGGATAGTCAAAAGCCAGAAAGTTTGACAATCAGTCTTATCAAGGGGTATTGGGTTGCCCAGATAACTGGGTTGAGGAGATCAGACAGACAGTTGCTTCCACTTTCGGTATACCGAAATAAAAATTCTTTGTCTAAAGTCACGAAAACCTGTCTTACCTCTTCGCAAAGAATTTTTCCAATCAAACAATAATTGCTTTTTAGCGATAAGCTGTCTTCTGTATGTAATGTATTACATAGTTTTTGTGCCTTCCTACATGCCCCTATGCAATAACAAAGAATATCGCTACACTATTGTATTCGATTTTAGAGCAATTTTATCCTGATATTTTAGCTGTTTTCCCGAAATGTTTTCTTTTAGATTATAATATAAGTTACTGAGTTATTCAAACAAATACGTTGAATGTTATGTGTATTTAATTGTTTAGTTACTTATATTTTTATCAATAAAAAAAAATACAGGAACAGTAAAGCATGCATTTTATTTAAATTTCTCCCTTACACTATCTTTACAGGTATACTATCCAACGCGATAGCGCGGTCTTAAAAATCACAGCATATTTTTATCACTGCTCTACATGGCCCAAACAGAAATGGCACCGCAACTTAATACAAAAACTAGTTTTAAAAAATTCTCAGACCATAAATCACCACCATTAAAACCTTGCATTGCTAAAAAAGCCGCGACAGAAGGCTGCTAGTTGAGTTGTCAACATAAATAGCTCAAGGTCAGCTATCATTCATCTTGCCATAGACCCCATCAATCTAACGTGACGTAGGGTAGGCCGGTTAAGACATGTCGTTACCATGACGCGTTCAAAAAAAAAAAACTTGTAAAGAATTGAACCGGATTCGTGTAGAAGGGTTCTGTACTGTTAATAATAAAGCAAAAAAAAAATTGCAAAAAGAAAACACAATTTTATGGGAACTCTTAAATATTTGAATTTGTTTGAAGGCCAGTTTCACCGGTTACGGATAAATTCTCGGATAGCCTATCAGGAACTTATTTGCAAGATAAACTAAAGGTTTCACAGGTGCCGGATATCGATATCTGGTAAATAAAGTGTTGGTTTATGGTGAAACAGAAAAAAAGTTGTAACTAGGTATAAAGCCTGGTAGATAGCACTATCACATATATACACTGCAACCGGTGAAATTGGCCCTTAGTATTGTTAAAGAGGCCATATTCGTAGGGTGTCATTTTTAATTTGGGTACGGTACCCTAAATATGTGGAACAAGTTCACTGGTTCACAGAAGCTTAGACAGGGGATCATAGGGTGTGAAGAAACAAAAGATAGTGGATACTTCTTAATGATAATGATTTATTACTGTGAGATGTTGCCTGTCATTTTTGTGTAGACAGTTTTATTGGGTAGTAGAGACATCTTTTTTTAGGGATCCTTAATAAAAAGTCTGTCCATCTGTCCGTCCTTCGCTAGAACTTATAACAGTAGTAAATTGTGTATTTTACGGGGCTCCCTAATAAATATTGTAATATTTTCTTTTAGTGTAGTCCACACGTGACCAAAGGCCAATACTTTGGCCAACGAATTAGCATTCGAATGCCATTCAACATGTAATGCGACCATTTTTTAAGTTTGTTTGCTTGTGCTTTCTCTAGTACAAACAAAGATAGAAAAAAAAAGAGTAGACGATACTTGAGCCTCGGCTGTGCCTTGACCGTTTGTTTAATGTGATAAACGCTTAAATCTATCAGATTTTGTAATTGTAAAAAAAAAGTTTATCGCTGATAAAAATGTGCTTGTATACTTTCAATAAACTATATATCAGCAGTTGTGTACAGACTCAGATTGTTGGCCAGTCTGGCATATTTCTACCGACTGAGAATCTGTCAAATTTTACCAATCGAATATTAACCTTCCGGTATTGTGATTAGATTGAAAATCTATTAAAGAAATTTGACAGATTGAGGTAGGTTTATGTGCAGTTTGTGTGACAGATTGGCATCTGTATACTGCTCAAACTAGTCATCGCGAGGACTATGAAAGCGATGAATCCGAATGAACATTCAAATTTTGAAAAATAACAACGCAAGAAGCAACAAAGAACAAAAACAACCCAAAATTGTTATTCACCATTAAAAAACTACAATATTCAATATCCGCGAACGTTTTACGAAACATACTACACCCTCGTCAAAATGGCCTTAACAACAAATAAATCCGTCTCGGCCCACTGGCTTAGGAAGCGAAGTGTGTAGTCATTTGTCAATATGTTTGTTGCCGAATTGGAATGGAGCCAGCCCTTAGGGAGAGCTTGAGATCGACCTCAGAACTCCTAGGTTTCCCTTAGAGATACTGTTTGTGTACCGAGTATGGAATATCTTGTGTTTGATGTAGAATGCAGTTTTGAAGTCTACAGATGTCTTGGTATGTTTCTGTGTTCTGTGTTGATGAATTATGTCTGAGCTTATTTTCACACACGGTTGGTTAGCCCCAGGGTAAGCTATTGATTAGCATGTGTTATTGGTACCTATACAATTGATTAACTACATATACTATACTCAATAGAATACTTAGACCACAGCCAAAAGGCAATATTGCTCATAGCACAAATTTTGACCGTACCGGGAATCGAACTTGGGACCCTTCACTCGGCAGTCCGGCGTGGTTACCAATGAGCGGTGTACCACATTAATGCCATCGCTCTTCTAGCAGTTGCGAGCTGTCGTATGTGAATAGCCTAGGCCTCACTTTACGGACCCCTTAATATGTATGTACAATGTAAGAAAAAATATACTCTATGTTCTAAGCGTCTCTACGAAGCCTTATTAACTTAATACTAAACAAGTTTTCGACATAGTCTTGAAGATTCAAGTGTACTCAGCTGAGGACACTCAGTTATATTCAATTACTGGTTCAACTTATTCTTTATTTATTTTTTTCTCAACAGAGCAACATTTTTTGCGAACGATATAAAATTGTTTAATTGTGATTATCCATACTAAGGGCCAGTTTCACAATGTCCGAATAGCCACTATCTACCGAATAAATTCAAAAATGGAATAGAATTTGTATGAAATTATGTACCAAATAAACTGTCGGAACTTATTCGCAGGTGGTGAAACAGGCGCTTAGTATTACCAAGCTGAAGAGTATGATTGTTTCTTTGTTTGTTTGATTGAACGCGCTAAACTCAGAACCTACTGGACCGATTTGTAACATTCATTCAATCAGTGTTAGAACGCCCATCTATTGAGGAACGCCCATATATTGTATCCGGGTGCCCGAAATATTCCCCACGGGACGCGGGTGAAACCACTGACAGCTAATGTCTTATAAATCGTCATCAGCCTTTTTATCGTCCCACTGCTGGACACAGCCTCACACACAGTCTCATATATAGCTAATATTTATAGATATTTATAGATATTCTGAGTTTTCACAGAATATCAGTCAGTGCAGGATATCAATAATTGTGTGACTGGAGAGTTCAATTTTGTTCTGTTCTGCATCAACACCTGGTCTTCTTTCTAAGCAAGCTTCATTCTTCATCACGCTATTCATTTAAAGCAAAACATAAACGCAAACTTCATCGCGTTATTCATTTAAAAATGTAATTAATAGTGAATAACACACATTATTCACTATTTCCCAAGTAAACTATTTTATTTAAGCTACATTTAATAATTAATGGTTGCTTAAACCTTTAACTAAAATTCTCTAAAACCCACAAATGCAAACAAAATTCACTTACAGCTAATTTCGAAGCCAAAAATTCATGACTAAATCTCAACTTAACCCAAACTAAACTAGCAACGTTTAAATCAGTACTAAACCATTTAACTAGACAATTCTCAACTATCTGATAAACGGTTTATAGAAAGTGATCCCAAACGCAATGAAGGTAAAAAAAGCTGCCGTTGATACTTTTATAAAAAAATAATGAGGATACTAAAACCCGTCGTAAAGTTAAGTTCATGGTCATAATCATTTGAAGAATTTTGATTTGGAATGAAGTGGTTGTTTATGAATTGTGGAAAAAGTAAGCTGTAATAATCCATATTGATTTTATAGTTTGAATGGAGAACTTTGAAACTGAAAAGAAATGCCTGAGTGCCGTAGGCCGTACACGGACTGCTTCAAGCAGTTGAGATCGACTGCTTACAACCGCGACCGCCCGGTAACCTACAGTCATTCATTCGCAGCCGTAGGGATAAAAAATGTTGCACTCAACTGTGGTAGAAAATCAACTGTTCAAGCGGTCGGTTGTTGACTGCTCGAGCTGTCGCTCGGCCTTTCGTGTACGTCTCTCGGCCGTTAACTGCTCTGAGTTCAAAGTTAGTGTCAATCGGTTTTTGTGTAAAAGATTTAGAGTATGATCACTAAAGTAATATTATGGCAGCTGCATACACTTTGATGCACTTACCAACTTTCCAATAAAACTATAACACAAAATATATTTTTTTTATTTCAGGACTGCACTGAATAATAATATATAAAGAGCAGTTTTCATAACGCTAGCCGAAGCGATGGCTTCACAAATATTTACCCCTTTAACGAAACAAGCTTTTTGAAAAATCACTTTATTAGAGTGCAGAAAACCAAAATGGACATAACTCATGGCATATCAACCGGCCATTGATGTTACTACATTTTCGGTAACTAGGGATAGTAGTAATATTCTGTCCCTAAAGTTGGGGTCACATTGGAGGTCAAATAAAACTTTTATATGTTGTGATTTATTACTAAAATAGTAAACAACAGATTTTTTTTTGCTTAGGCTAGATAGTAAATAGTTTAGCCAAACTCTAACTCAAAATAATCTGATAAATCAGCACTTTTCGAACGTCAAAAGAAAAAAAAAACACCCACCGTTCACCACTTCGTAAAGGTTTAAGTTCACAAGTTTGAAGGTTATCGTATATTCCATCAAATTTTTGAGTTGAATGATAAATTATATGTATTTATTTTGCAAATAGGTTGAACTCAACACTTTTACACGTCAACACATTTTTTATATAAACGAGATGAGGTCGGCATTTCCTAACTGACTACCTTGAGAAGAAACGCCGAAACAAACTCAAGGGTCACAGTCTCTTTTAGAGTCCAGACATAAAAAGAGATTACATACTTAAGTACGGATGAGCAATGTAGACTTGTGTCTAAAATGACCTTTTGAGGTTAGCCAATAAATAGCCAGATTGTAATGTGCACACTATCATAGGTACAGACGCCAGCACATCAAGCTACCTCAAACTGTCAGGTAGCTAGAATAATCCTAATCAGTTTCGTAACGTATTCTTGAGGCCAAAAAACTGAGTGAAAAGGCAACAACAACATAATAATTTCATGTTTCTTAGAACCCATTACTTCAGACTTTCTGAACATGAAAAACATTGTTGGACAAGTTGAAGACTAATTAAGTGTAGTGAGTTGTTAAGAAACAATAATGAACTTGTTTACGAAATAGACCCCCACCTGTTCCTTACTTGGAGTACAAAGTTTGGTGGTGTGAGAATATTTGGCATGAAAAAGAAGTTTTATTGTATTTCTTATCTGTACTGGTTCATAAAAGTGATGATAAATGACATTTATTTTCAAAATAAGTTGAAATCAACACTTTTACACGTCAATTATGAGTTATTTTCAATTAAAAGAGCTTCAGTAAGCTCAGCATGACAACCGTACAAACAAGTTTTGTCTACCGGAGAATGGACATAATGACAAAAAAGTGACAGATTGACGTAACATTTCTTTTGTCATTTTTTGAAGATTTTTTTATTTTCTTCTATCGACATAATCTACAAGTGTTTATATGCGAGTTGACATGCCGCGCCATGCTCGGGCCGAAGAAATATTGACTTTGACAGAAAGAACTTTGTCTTTTCTTGATAGAATCGCCATGCTAAGTCTGCAGGAGTCGTACCAGAAACCACTTAAAAAAAACTTTGACCAATTTTTCCGCTGATATATTGCTTATAATAAAGCAATACCATATTCGCTTTTACTGAGCCCCTACCTTCAACCGTCAACACAAACTATCCGGTTTCCTTTTATCAAATAGTCCGACATCAATATTTATTTCAATCTATCTAAAAAAGGGGAAGCATTTAGATAGCATGATTTTCACTTCTGAGGCTAGATAATGAAGGATATAGGTAGAAATTATCATAACTTTAGTTCACCAATGCAGGCGGAATAGTTTAGTCTAGGTTTTTTGGGAGTCGATTTTCTCTTCTATATTATTATTTCGTATTAGCTATTGGAGCCTTTTTTGGGTGTGAAATTGTCAAATGACCCCTCCCGTTGTGGACTACATCTGAAGGTTTTACAGATGGAGAGAGTGTCAGACTTTTACTGACTAGAACCCATTATATTCATTCTGGAGGTCTTTGTCTTACTCACAATAATGTCAATTTCCAGTCATACATAATCGTTTAAAAAAACCGTTCATAGTTTTTTGGTAGATCCATTCTTCTGTGCTTATACATACATCCATGTTCATGCCTAAGACTTTAGTAATTATGATCCTTGCTCTCATTTCTCTCCATTATATCCTCTTACTACGATGGCTGATTTCTACGCAACTTTTCAGCTTCCACACACAGCGTAAAATTCAAATAAATAATGTTCGAAGGTATTTTTCCTAGAAACAACAGAACAAATATGTAAATTACTAAATGTGGGATTGTTAACACTTATTCGGTGTATCTACATTATGTTTAACATTATGATATTACCTACACAAAAAGTTATTTAAATTGGACATTCAATATAATATGCGGAGTAATTTGAACGCGTAACATGGAATGTAAACCAAATACATAGGTTAAGCCTAACAATAAAATTTCTGAAACTAAATATCTATTTTTAAATTGTAAATTGAATTCAATCATGAAAAGGATATATTTATTTTATGTAAATAATTTAATTAAGTTTTGTAAATAAATTGTAAATATGTATAAAGAAATGAAAAGGTACGTGAAAATTTATATCAAACGATGAGAAATTCCCAAAATTGCTTCTAAAAGCATATTTTGTACTTACATACAAAGTCACTGCGTGAGATGGTAGAGCAAATAGAGTAAGAATGTCGAGATGTGAAGAAATGAAGATCATGATGTCAGGAAGTTAATAAGCATGAAAGTGGTTGAATATACAGGTAAACAACATTCGAAGAAATTTTTTATGGATCGTGTGAGAGACGATATGGTTTATGATGATGATGGCATCCAGGCCGATTGTTGGCTACGGTGACCGTTCTCTTTTTTTATGGAGATCAGCCAGCTGCGCAGGACATATTATAGGGCACAAGCATTCGCGCAGATAGAGGTGCACTCTAAGTTTGTATGAATTTTCTAAGTATGTCTTGGACACCAATGACTGTGTTTCGGATGGCACGTTAAACTGTAGGTACCGGCTGTCATTGAACATCCTTGGCAGTCGTTACGGGTAGTCAGAAGCCAGTAAGTCCGACGCCAGTCTAACCAAGGGGTATTGGGTTGCCCGGGTAACTGGGTTGAGGAGGTCAGATAGGCAGTCGCTCCTTGTAAAACACTGATACTCAGCCGAAACCGGTTAGACTGGAAGCCGACCCCAACATAGTTGGGAAAAGGCTCGGGAGATGATGATGAGATGATGACAGGGTGCACTCTCTATTCCCTCACTCTCATAATCCGAATACTATGGTTTTAGATACAAGTATAAGTTTAAAGTATTTGTGAGTAGGTACGAAATACAGAATCACCCTGTAGTATAATTCACCATTTTACCAAGCTACCAGGAAATTTCTGTCAGGTGACCGTCAACCTCCCCTGTTTGGAACTTCTTAAAGACTTTTAACAAAAGGAATGTGGCCCAAGGTCGCCACTTGAAATTCAGGAGAGGGATTGACAAATGTCTTAGCATCTAATGGCCTCTGTTTGCACCTATTTCAAGTTACAAATGACGGCGGGGCTAAAAGTTTTGTGCAGGCTTTAATACTTTGTTTTCCGTATTACGATTATTTGTAAAGCTTTTCAGGGTCTTGGATTGTGTTTTGTTATTTGTGTTCTTATTTTGAATGATTTTGTTAATGAAATGGTTGGAAGGTCATGACCTTATCCTTCCTTTTGATTTTAAATATTCTACAGGAGCACACTGGTCTGAATAGTTGCAGTAGTAGTCTCATAACGTGACTGCTGTGCACGGAGTCGTGCACAGCAGTCACAACAGTCGTAAAAATTCTGTTCCATTTTTTAATTTATCTGGTAGATAGTGGCTATTCGGACATTGTGAAACTGGCCTTTAGTATAATAATTATATTTTAAAGGAAAAATAAATTGGTAAAGATAATGTTATATTTAAGTTATAATAAATAAAAAACAATTAGCAAGGTGCTTTTAAAAGCCACAAATATGTTTTTACAACAATATAATTATGATTTCTAGAAATACCATCGTAAATTAGTTAAATCAATGAAGCATTAGCAGATCTGGCCACACGTAGCTGTGGCTAAGGTTTATGTAATATTAAAATAATATTGCGACTAGACATTAGAATGTAAGCTATCCTATCTTTCAAGTTGGATTAAACTGCATACAATGTGCAAAACAGTTAAGTAATTTAGAAGTCCATCGCGCACAAACAACATCACCCGTTATTTACATAGGTCTAACAATACTAGTGCATCATATTTTTACAGGTCATCTAGAACATGCTAAGGTTCATGTTTACCACATAAAAGTCATGAAAACAACAACATATTTTATTTAATTTATCATCACAGTCGCCATAATTGTACGCATAATACTGGTCTCTATGAAAGCGTTTGACCGTTGACCCCTAGGTCATTCAACTTTTTTTGTGGTAAACAACGATCCTTAGCATGTACTAGGTGACCTGTAAAAATATGGTGCACTATTTTTGTTAGACCTAATATATATTAACAATTAATAAAAGGACCTAATTTGTACAATAGCAATAATAGTAAGTGTACAAAAAGACATGAACTTCAATATGCCTGCCATATTTAATGGTAAAAAACGCCATATTAAATAGTACTGCAGTGGACGTTCCTTTATCACTTCTAGAAATATATTTATGTCAGCACGTTGCCGCTCACCTGAAAAAATATTGATTTTATTTTAATTTAAGATTTTTTATAAAACAATGGAATTTAAACTAAAAATGGTTAGCAGAAAAATGCTATTATACGATTAAAGATTTTTTAGAACCGAAATAATAACAGAAACAATAATATTGTAATATTCTTATGTTGTAACTGTAATTGTAATTAGTAATTTATTATTATAAAGTTAGTTTTAGATTTTAATTTTATCTTAACCTATGCCTAAACAGGCCTTGATTATTGTATGCCTAAATGGGCTGAGGGCTGATTGATGTGCTGTACCTATTATATTATGTATAACATTAAAGCAATAAAGATTACTTTACTTTACTTTACTTTAAAAAACCGGTCATGTGCGAGTCAGACTCGCACGCCGACGGTCCTCGACTCGGACGCAAGGACAGAAGCCAGTACATCAAGCTAGTACAACCTGTCAAATTTCCTTAATAGATTATCAACTCAAGCATATGGTACAAAGTTGATTGGCAAAATTTTACAGTTTCGTGTAGCTTGATGTGCTGGCGTCTGTACCAAAATACTTACTGTGACACTCCACCTTTTTCTTAATTGAGAAGAGTTTAATTGACTGAACATCTTCTTTTACCAAGTCCATTAAAGAAGTTGATACCAGTAACCCACCACCAAAATGTAATATAACAGTTCCCAGCCACACTATATTCGTAAAATTTGGTCCCTAAAATGATATTAATTAAAATCTTTAACAAGTTTACCGATCCGAAGCTGATGAGAGCAGATAAGAAAATACTTTAGACTTATGAAATAACTAGCTGTCCCCAGCGTAAAGTTCAAAGTGGATTGGGAAAATTTGACAGTTTCGGGTAGCCTGATGTGCTGGCGTCTGTACTTCTAGAGAACAATATAGTATAGAGACACCCGGGAAAAACTATTTTTAATAAATGCGTTTATTAATAAATAATTAATGCATTTATTAACTAAGCCGTTTGACCCGCGGTCCCCCACTGCCTATCTATCATTGGTGGACAGTGAAACACCACCCTTTTAAACGAATTTCCAAAAAGGAGGTGGAGTACCATTGGCTAACTTTAGGTGAGTTTTTTGCTACCAGTGCAATCGTGATACTAGTACGAACGTGGTTCGAAAGCGACTAGCTACAATAGTAGGAATAAAGATATGCAGCAATGACGTATAAATAATTCAAAAATTATTCATGCGTAAAATATTTAGTACCAGAAATCAAAACTTTGAGGGCCTGTTTCACCACCTACGAATAAGTTCCAGTTATTTGGTAGATAATTTCATACAAATGAATTTCGATTTTTTAATTTATTCAGTTCATAGTGACTATTCGGACATTGTGAAACTGGCCCTTAATAGCGAGTACTTACTTCATCTTTCATTGATTTTACGTGAAAATAAATTTCAATAACGAACTTGGGTACTGAAAAACATAAACTCAGAAACATCTGAAAAAAAAAGTCACTTGTATGAGTATCTAAAGATTCTTTTACGCCATTTTTAAATGCATGCCAGAAAAATCTTTCGTATCTCGTAGCCCTAATTCAAAGGAAGCCTAGAAGACTAAGGGTCGGTTCATATCTGACGTAAAATATGCCGAGCGTATTGTCAGTCGTACTTACGTATCATCAGTTGAGTGTGAACGGGCAAGTGTTTTTCTATACATTTTTCAGTTCTGGCGTTACGCGACCGATAATACGCGACGCATGTTCCGCTAGATATGAACCGACCCTAAGCTATTTTAATTGATATTAAGCATTTAAAACACCCTTTAGGGGGGAGGCTCTACTAGAACTAGCTGGTGTCTAAGTGACGGGCCGATCAGTCATAAGGTTACGCAACTCTTGGCGCGGTTAGTCGATGGAGTGAAAATCGGCTATTTCAATGGTTTCCCGGTTGGATGATATCAGATATATGTATGTATGTCCGTCAAGTACCCAGTCAGGTCACGAAGTACCTCTTTGTAAAACTCAGGTATACAGCTGCATCTGGTTAGACTAGGTGCCCGAATATCACTACATAGTATAAAACAAAGTCGCTTTCTCTGTCCCTATGTCCCTTTGTATGCCTAAATCTTTGAAACTACGCGACGGATTTTGATGCAGTTTTTTTTAATAGATAGAGTGATTCAAGAGGAAGGTTTATGTGTATAATAACATCCATTAATTAGTAGAGAAGTCCTGTTATTTTTGAGGTTTCCCTTATGGACAACCCACAACAACTTTTTTTGTCATTTACTTTTTACGAAGTCGGAGCGGGCCGCTATGTTTTTTTATAAACAACGTTCACAGTTTTTCTGTAGTGTATATAGATCAGCATTGCACCCGTGCGAAGCCGGGGCGGGTCGCTAGTAGAAGATAAAGGCAAGGCAGACAACGGCCTCTAGAGGAAAGATTTCTATCCAAGGAAGAAAAAAAATGACCCACAGGGCAGTTACTTTATAAAGAAGCTATTCTTACCCCTCTTTTCAACGCGTAATCCTTATGCTCCAAATAACCCACCAACTCTTCGTACATCTTGGTATACATCCTTGGCGAAAATCGTTGCAACGGCCCTGTGTCAAACCCTCGCGTTTCCAAAGCGATTTTCAAAATTTTTATTCTTGTATGCAGCAAACAAAACAAAACTATCATGTTCACATGTCTCCAATCCATTGCGAAGAAGAATATGTTTGCAATGATAACACCAAATGGTTCAATAAGACAAATTTGTGCACAATAGCAAAAGAAAAATGTATTCCAAAGTCGCGAGCAAAGAATTAATACGACTATTAGCCACAAGTTTTTTTCTAATTTTCGATAAAATTCCTGTGCGTTCGGCAATGAATCAATTTTCATTTTCTCTTTATAAAACCCTAATAAAGGCTTTTCTTCTGTTGATAAGCTATGCAGAATAAATATTATATATTCCATAACGCTAAAACATTGGGTATAAATTACCATTCTCTTAACTTCAGTTATGAATAGCCATGTAAGTCCTGAAACTGCAAATGCTATGTATAGCTTTGTTAGAACGCGTAGCTTAAGATTCGGCTGACTGAAGTAATAACCAAATATCATTCGTAAATACATTATGTGGTTAAGATTGCGAACTGTTTTCTTTGAGTTCATTTTTGAGAATTTTAATAAAAAAAATTCTTTTACGTTTCTATCGTTCACTTTTGCTGATGTTCGTTGAAGGACTGTTGTTCGATTCGAAGTTATTTTTAATGTCAACTATATAAAAATGTATGCTGAAGCTCTATTTATTTACAGCCTAATGAAAATGGATGTCACGATAGTTTATATCAAGCATTCAAGTTATATAATCAATTCTGTTTTTGGTTTGCCATTAGATCAGCTATTGCAATAGGTAGGTATAGGTAGATTACCAAGATAATTTGTGTTTATTTGTATGTTTATTTTTAGGGTTTAACTTCAACAGAATTTTCCTATGAAACATAATTGTTTTTGATTTATCAAAAATAAAAATAAGAGTTGTTAAAAAAATATTTAAATATATCATCGTCTAGCAATGGTCCCATCCACGGACCTTTTGACCTGGTCGATTGAACTGTGCGGCTGTTAACTGTGTACTGTTAACTTGTGTTAGCTGTGATCTACTTCATGGCAAAATAACAGCCGCACAGGTCAATCGATCATAAGCGGCTAGCAAGCGTCATAAGCTACCTAATTATTATCATTATTGTGCCAATTTGAATAATATGGCATCGGTGCAGCATGACCTTCTCTTCCATTAGCTTTAACTTTGTGCACGATGTAATCTCTCAAGTTGCATTCTTCGCATTTTACTTAACACCCTCTTACATTAGCAAGTTACCTAATTGGGTACTTGACAACTAGTCAAATTCGATACTTTTATGTATTGAACTGTCAAAAACGGCTACTTTCTATGCAATTTGTATGAAAATTAGAATTATGACGTCACATTTATTGTACATCAAGCCATATGCTTATTTTAATTATTAAATTATCAATATAAAATTCAATAGATTTTCCTTCAAAACGATAAATGAGAGTGACATTATTTTAAGATGCTTTACCAAATTAATATCATAAAGGATTTTATTTTTGACCCAGTCAACTACCCAATTGACAAAATTATTGTAGCAGTCAATCACGACGTCAGATATTATGTACAAATTCTTCAAGTTGTTCTGATATGGATGGAGGAATAAGTACATGCAGCTAGACAAACAGCTACTACAATCTGTCTTTCCTCAATAGATTTTCAACTTTATCGCTCAAGCATTTAAGGTTCAAAGTTGAATGGAAAAATTTGACAGTTTCGGATAGCTTGTACTTTCATATCAGAAGTACACATTCACTCGAGGTCCTCAGTTCACCCCTCGCTTCGCTTCACTCTGATTACACGCAGCAAATGTCACCTTTTCAGCTCCAAGTTTTGAGTTTTTCTCCCCAGCTGAGCTATAGAAACGTTTTACTTTTCCAGTAAATTGAAAACTGTCTATTAAGTTAATGAGTTCTTTAACGTAAATACGAGCGGTTTTGTTTGAGTTCTCTTTTATATTAGTTCCAGTGTTTTCGCAGTTTATTGCCAAAAAAAAAATGTTTGAAGATTTTTTAGAGGCGTATGAGAATTAATTGTCTTTTTGTTCAAGATTTTAACTTTTATTCTGATAAAATTGAGAAAACATATTTTGTTCCTTTTTTATCGCTTTATGGTATAGGTATACTCTAACGTTTACAAGAGAGTGTATAAACAATATTAAGACAAACAAACAAAGATACAAACAGACAAAAGCCACCTCCTTGGGTTGAGTCGGGTCTTTGGCTTCCAGAACTTCCATCGCCAAAAAATTATCAAGATGTTTCATGACAACACTTTAAGAGTTGCCGCCTGCGTACGTTTAGGTGACTCGTGCTGCATACCACTGCAAGGGAATATCGGCGTTCCACGGCTCCCTGCCGTGGTCCCGGTTGGCAGCGATTAAGAAATTTTGATTTTATTGACGCAGTTTATTAGTTGTATGTAAAGTATAAGTCTTTTATGCAATAACTAGTTGAAATGTCGAATAGTTTTTTTTACTTTCTTTTTTCTCACCGTAAGACCCATCTTGGTACTTCAAGAAATGTTCTAAAAATCTAATCAACGATATCAGATCAGTTATTCTCGAGATTTGCCCTTGGTAACACACTCAGAAAAAAACTACAAAACATCTCTTATAATAGAGGGTACAATTAAGGTATAATTGAGTTCTCAATAAAGAATTACTTAGTTTTTTCTCTTATCGTTACTTCCAAAGTTAATCACTCAAAAGTAAGTACACTAAAATCTTCTTAACGTAAACCAATATAATTTGAACTCCAATGCTTTCACCTTCAAAACTCTTCAAAGGTCAACTGCCACTGGTTACGTATCCAGTATATCTTGAGCTCTGAAACCTCTGCACTTACATATCCAAAATAGTTCAAGTGGAACTGGTCATAGTATTTATATGTACACATAATGTTGTTATCCAGACTTTTTAAATCGAAAGCCCATTCGAGTGCCATACAATCAAGCTACACCATTCGATTCCGTGACGCTGAGCACCGTTCATTACAGAACGCAATTGGTCGAAACGAATCGAATCGCGGCATCGATACTGTAGGTAGGCATCGATATTGAATGTTCGATTCTTTGGCTGAATTAGGAAATGGTTTGGTAGGAATAAAAATAATAGTTCTCAAGCAAAGACAAGATAGGTACTTTCTTGTAAGGCAACATCAAACAGATGTGAAAGATGATAGAACTAAGGTACAAGAAAACATTACTATAACACGTCATATGAATATTAGACGAAACGTACAATCATCTGCCTAGCCTTTTCCCAAGCAAAAAAAAAAAACTCAAAATCATTATTCAAACTTGGCTGCAAAACAGCACTTTTGAACGTCAAAAATTACAAATGACAGCCCCCATAACACCCACCCTTCACGACTTCCTATGTGTTTGGAAGAAGAAGTAAGCAGTGAGAAGGATGCTGTGTAGGGGTTGGCTTTCAGTCTAACCGAATGCAGGTGAGTACCATTGTTTTACGTGGAACAACTGCCTATCTTACGTCCTCAATCCAATAACCTAAGCAACCCAGAACCCCAGACATAAGATAAGACTGGTTCTCATACTTGTTGGTTTCAGATTACCCAAAACGACTGCCAAAGATGTACAAATGACAGCAAGGACTCACCAAGTTAACGCGCCTTCCAACACAGAGGAACTCGTTATGACAAGATAGTCACGCATCTACGGACCGACTACTCCAAGCGACCTTATGATCGATCGAACCATGCGGCTGTTACTTAACCAATAGCTCTTCACGAGACGAAACTTAACGATGCAATTAAACTGTATACAAATTCTATGAATTATTATAGTTGTCTGACAAACTTTTGGATACCACACCGTATTTTAGTATCACATTAATTTAAGTGTCCAAGCACATTGTACTCGAAATATTTTATAGTAACCACCGCTTCTGGCATTGCTTGTACAATTTACAAAGTTGAGCTTTTGGCTGCAGTTTCATCCATATTTACGTAAAGTCGCGAGCAATAATATATAATATATATTTTTGGGGACACCGCCAGAGTGATCAAGCGCTGGACCGACGTTTACGTGCAGGCTAGTCACCAAAAAGTCTGATAACCAGTCTTACCAAGGGGTCTCGGGTTGACCATTTAACTGAGTTGAGGAGTCAGATAGGCATTTACTCCATGTAAAATACTGGTACTCAGCTTCATTCGGTTAAGACTGGAACCGGTTAGGACCGACCTTAATACAGGTTGGGTAAAGGTTAGGCACTTGATGAAGTCTTGTCTCAAAGTATATTAGTTTTTCGTTAAATTACATATTGGGTTTCTATATATTACCTACTAGCTTCTGCCAGCAGTTTCACCCGCTTCTTGAGTAAATTACGCTTTTCACACCCGGATAAAATATAGTCTATATGTTATTCTGATGTATAAGCTATATTACCTTCAAGTTTCATCAAAATCTGTTAAGCCGTTTGGCCGTGAAGAGGTAACAAACATAGATAGTGTGATGTGATGTGATATGAAATTTACACAATGATTATCATTTCATTGTTAAAACTAAAAATTCTAAATTCCAATAAAACAAAACACATAAGTAACATGAATTTTATGAATTCCCCCCACATCCAGGTCATTGGTAGTTCACTTACAAATCGGAGACGCTCTCCTTGTTTCAGTATTCTGTTTAGATCGGGACGTTTAATGGCTGTTGCCGTATTGCATGGTAAGTGCCAATTTTGGAATCGTACCTCGCATTCGAATTTGTATTTGTGCATACTATGTATGTACTTTTTAGAAAGTGTGTCTTTCGGAAATTGCGTTGCGGATTTTTGGGGAAGTAAAAGGGTGTTTGATTGTCGTTTTTAAATGTGAATTGATGTTTTTAAGATGGCGTGAAATACAATTGATATCATGCAGAAGCTTTTAATTCAAAAAACTAATGGCATTCCATCAATGAAGAATGTACTATAATAAATTATGAGGAAAAATGCTGTGACATAATGTTCTTGGTCTTAAGCCTAGCTTTTCTTCCTCTTTATTCGATAAAACCGCTCTGGTAGAAGCTAGTAATATGACAAAGCTGAAGAGTTTGTTTGCTTGACAGCGCCAATCTCAGAGACTAATGGAACTATTTCAAAAAAAAACAATTTTATACTGTTGTAGACTATTAGTAGCTTAAAATAGTAAGGATTACTTATAGTACGAATTTGTGAAGTAGGTAATTTCAGTGAGTAAAACTGTTAACGAAAGCAGGCTAGCTAACAATATTCATCAAAACAAATGAAAAATTGCGCTCTCTCAAAGAACCCCATGAAAGAACACGGAAAACAATAGTTCGATTGCTACGTCCTTATAATAAAGAGCGGAGAACATGGGATCCTTTACTAAATGAGGCGAGGGTAAAACCCATTACAGAGGAATGGAGCCTCGCTATGGGTCTTATTTAAATAACTTCTTTACATGTGTCACGTTACCCTTATATCTATGGGGTGGAACGGAGATCGTCTGTATTTTAAGTTTTGTTTGCATCTGAGGTACTTTTTATACCTACCCGACTGCAAAGGGGATTAACAGGCTTTTTTTCCCTGATTACTTTATAGGTTACAAGACATGAAATATCAAGACAAAATTTCATTACACATACGTCTTTTATATCTTTATCAAATTCCATTTATTAAAAATGAATAATTATTAGCTTTTTGAAAAAAAAAAATAATTAGCTTACGAGGCTGTCAACATTTGGCTTGAGGAGTCTGCAGTCCTTGTGCCGATAGTTGTTTCAGTCTTTATAGTAATTAAAAGCCAAGAGCCTCGATTTACAAGAGGCTCTCATCAGATGTTTGGATCTAGCGCTTGATGAGAAGGCTTCTGGATGCGGCACGCATCGTCAGGAGGTTCATCTCTGTGGAGCCCTGACCGCGCCGGTAGCTTGGACCTTGTTCACGACCTGGACACTTTTTTATTGTATTTTTTTTTAATTTATTTATTCAATTTAAAGTTCTTTCAATTTTATTCAACTTATTTACAAATATGTACACTACTAAAAAAAAGTACTTACTATTAAAAAAAAAAAATCCTAAAACTAATTAACTATAACAAGTAAAAATAAATAACTAAAAAGCATCAAAAAACTCATCCCCATCGCTGTCTACCGGGAGAGTACCCAAGAGGCTGGCAGCATTGCCACGTTGTATGGCAATGCTTATCCTCTGACCAAAGTAATAGCCAGCCTTTTTTTTTCCTAATTATTTTAAAAATCTTATATATTATAATGTTAAATAAATTAATTGAAAAGCCCATGAAGCCCTTAAACAACATAAAACATATGATTCAGCAGACGTTAAAACAGCGCTAGCAGTAAGCCACAAATTCTCCAAAGAGAATTTACTTGTATTTTTTCCGTGGTCAGGCCTCTCGTACCACGGCAACCGGGACTCAAAGCAAACTACATAAAATCCACTTAAAATTTTATTTGTAAAAAGAATTTTATCCTTATTTGCCTACAACGAGACTGCTTTTAAAGGCAAGTAGGATTATACTTCTTGTTCTCTGCATAAAATTATTCTAATAAGCTTGCGACCTTTTCAGGTGCGACTTAAGACAAGGAAATGAATTGTTTTAAATTAAAAAAAAAACATTTTGATGTTTTCAAAATAAAACCTACTAGCTGTTCCCCGTGGTTCCACTCGCGAACCTAAGGAAATACTTCCCGTGCCCGGATAAAAAGTTACCCATTTCCTTTCTCAGATTTTAGACTATAAGGTCTGCCAAATTTTATTTAAATCGGTTCAATAATTTTGGCGTAAAAGTGTGACATACAGATAAACGGATAGAGAGACAGACACAATGTATATGTAAAAAAAACCGGCCAAGTGTGAGTAAGATTCACTCGCGACGGGTTCCGTAACATTATCTATAAAACGATCAAAATCGCCGCCGCCAATTGCCGCTGTGAGGACACGGCGGTGCTCAGCCCTGGTAGAACACTCCCCGACTGTGTGCTCCACCATGTCCTCTGCCTGGTCCACGCAGTGGTGACATCCAGGCATCCCCTCCCACCTTAATTTCCATTTTATCCAATAGTGGTCACAATTCAACTTTCTAACAACCATGGTTCAAGAGACCTGGTACATACCAGACGTACACCGAAGTGTTATTAATAGGGTCCCATTTTATCTTTTGGGTACGGATCCCTAATAACCGATGCCTTATCTCACCATAACCCAACTAACAAAACAAATGATGTTTGAATATTCATACGTTTTGAATAACACCTAATTTTGTTTGCAGATAACCATGGGACTATTAAAAACACTGAATTATTCAGAGTGTTTGTTTTGTAGTAATTTTGTGTTCGCAAACATAGTTACCTATACGATGGAATTGCCGGATTTTTACTGAACCGTTTAATTGTGGTTGAAAATGAGACAGTTCAGAATTTACTTTTAGGCTGTCATTGAACATCCTTGGCAGTCGTTACGGATAGTCAGAAGCCAGTAAGTCTGACGCCAGTCCAACCAAGGGGTATTGGGTAGCCCGGGTAACTTGTAAATCACTGGTACTCAACTGAATCCGGGTAGACTGAAAGTCGACCCTAACATAGTTGGGAAAAGGCTCGGAAGATGATGATAATACTTTTAGGCTCTAGAAGTTGGTGGCAACCTAAATAACAAATTTGAGACACCGACTTCTAGAGCCACGACAACAGTAAATTTATTTTTTGCTTTTGAGGTAGAGTTTTGAGGATCATGTGACAATGTAATAAAAATCACACAAATAAATGAATTTGAAATTTATGAAGTCGATTTCTTATTTTTTACCCAGAGAACCTTAAAATTTTAAGCACGGATAAAGAAAGAAAAGCTTTGTGGTCCTTAGTATGCAATACTTTGAATTCAATTCCAAATTTTAAACCCTGAAAAATTATATTTGCCGCACGTGACACTATTTCCATTGAAATAAAAATAATAAACTTTAGAATTCATACATTCATCCACATCGGATCTGAATATTTGCAAAGCCATCATATATGCAACAGATATGCATATCGTGGGCGCGAATAAAAATGAAAGTTGTATAAAAAAAGTGTAATATTCGGGCTCGTTTGCTAGGACATCGGTACTGGCACGCACATAGACACTGTTTGTTCCCAGAAGAGGTCTTGATTCATTAAATTATTTAGAGTGTCTAAGCTTACAAAGAATGCTCTTATTTTCTTTCTCTAGGCCCAATTTAAAACAATTAAGAGTAATAGTCGAGTCTATAATGTCATCGCCTTCAGAGCGACAGAGAAAGATGATTATATTAGTCTCGATAAAAGAAAACGGCTTTAATCCAAACACTGCATAATCAGCCTTCTTGTCGTCCCACTGCTGGGCACAGGCTTCCACAGACACACATAATGATTTCGCGTTAATCACCACACTTGCTCAAAACGGTTTGGTGATTTCAGACTTAATAGTTCAACTTTTCTCGAGATATTTTCCTTAGCCTTTTATCAATCATTAGTGTCCAGTATATACTTAGAAAGTACATATTATAACTTTTTAAAAATTGCGTAAGTACTTGCCTGGCCTGAAATCAAACACTAAGCTATCACGACTAACAAATCTATAAAACTAAACAAACATTCTAAAATTATTGACAAGAAAAAATCTCCAACAAGCATAAGGTAGACAACAATTTTCACCACACAATAAATTCAAACCATTTTAAAAGAAGCAACTTAAAATTTTTCCATCAGATAATTCTTTATTCCGGTAACAAAATTGTTCAACGAAGCTGTGCCCTAACTTTCAGTACTTCACATTTGTAATTGGGCCACAATTCGCCAGCAAGTCTTTTTTTTTAAGTGGCGAGTCTCGTTTGCTTGCGGTGAAGTAGGAAAAAAGACCTGGAAGAGCTTCCTTCCAAACGGTTGCTTATCATGTTCAGAGAATCGCTTTTTTACGGATTTCGTACTTTTATATTTTTGCGTGACAATAATATTCGTTCAAAAATAAAAAGTTTGAAGTAATTATTTTTGTTCTTTTATTAAAACAAAAATAGGTGGGCAATATTGTTTGCCAATATAAAAGATAGATTTATAGGGCCTTACTACAAAAAAAGGTCAGTAATTCATAGTCAGAAAATCTTACACAATCGAATCAAATCCTTCTTTATTTAACTATTAAAAAAAATCCTTTAGGAAGGAACTGTTTAAATAGACTAAAAACTACTTCAATGCGATTAGTGCCGAGTGTGAGCATTACGATATATAATGTAAATACATAGTAAATATTTTGTACCAACGAGTTCGGTTGCAATAGCTTTGCATCGAAAACGTAAATGGATTTCGTTATCAGTTGCGGTTTGACTCCAATTTTGAATATTCGGCTAATAATGTGATTATTACCTTAGTATTGAATGGTAGCAATAGCAGGTATATACCAATCGGATAGATCAAAATCTATGCAGTCAGATACAGCCGTGTAGACTTGGTACCCTTACTGAATACAGGCTAAAAACCTGCTATGCTTGCTGCTGTTTGTTCTCCGCCTCGTTGGTCTAGTAGTCGCAAGGCACGACTGCTGTACACGGGGTCTCGGGTTTGATTCCCGGGTCGGGCTGAAATCGCTTTGTGGGTTTTGAGAAACTTTCATAAAGCAGCCTGGAGTCTGGAAGTTGATTGATTGATTCACCAACTGCAGCGGAGAGCACGTAAATATCGGTCCTGCGCTTGATCTCTCTCCGGTGGTGTCGGATTGCCGTCCCATCGGATTATGAGAGTGAGGGAACAGAGAGTGCATCTGCATCTGCGCGAATGCTTGTGCACTATAATATGTCCTGCGCAGCTGGCTGATCTCCGACCGATAATCCTAGCCGACAAGCGGCCTGGATGCCATCATCATCATTATTTGTTCTCTACATATGTTGGCAAATTGAATAATTGAAGATATCACGATATTAAACCCGCAAACTCCGATTTATTCTGGAGCCCAATAATACAAACTTCAGATCTAGTGTAGTAGGTATGGGTAGGAAGGTGTGTGCTAGCCAACATGGCCTACATTATTTTTCGTATTATTATTTCGTTTTGTGTAAAACTTAAAATTCTATTAAAATGTTTATTCTACTAAATTGTCAACGACCACTCTTATTAACTAAGCAAGCCCCAACTTGGAAATTGTCTTAACATACTTCAAACTGTACATTGAAGTTGGCATCGTTCCATCGCTAAAAGTTTTGCTGAAAGATCAACGAGCCAGCACGTTCTAGAAGGTTCTATGTTTTGTTTAAATCTCATTATATTCCTTAATTCTATTGTTATAGAATTAGCAACTGTAGCTTTGTTGTAGATATGTTAAATACTACATCACATCACGCTAATATTACAAACGATAAAGCTCGAAGCGATGTGTGTATGTTTGTTACTCATTCACGCAAACAAAACTGGGCAGATTTTAATGAAAATTTGCGGTAATGTAGTCTATATATTACGACACTAATTAATTATTTATAAGTGTGGAAACTACTTGCCAGGTCAAGGATGAAAACGCAATAACAATCAGTACCGTTTGAAAGCTCTGATTGATATTTTCCTGATCTGGAATCGAACCTGTACACCCACACCCACACCGCGACTAGGGAAGGATAAGGATTGATATTTAGGAAGGAAGAATTTGTGGTTTTATACCTTAAAGAGATTTTTTACTAATCTTTGAATTGACTGCCGTTATTTGAGTTTCTGATCTTCCCTCATTGAGTGTAAAAAGCAACTTTTTAATGTAAGTGTAGTTGTTTGAACATAACTTCCAACTTGGCTAGCAATTTCAAGAATAAAACAATATTTTAAATGTTTCAAAGAATGCTTCAAGTCAGTGTACAAGAGAGCTTTCTTCTACATAGTTTAATTGCAATATTTATTCGTACAGGACACTTGGGTATATTTTTAGCCAAGAGATATCGGGTTGCCCAGAAACTGAGGGTGTCAGATAGGCAGTCGCTTCTCGTAAAACACTGGTACTCAGCTGCATCCAATCAAGACGGGAAGCCGACCCCAACGTAGCTTGGGAAATGGCTAGGTAGACGATGCAGATGATTATATACATTTGTTTAATAGCTGTTTAGACTACGATAGTGTAAAATGAAGAGAAGCTCGTGGCTAAGTAACAGCTGTACGGGTCGATCGATCGTAACGTTAAGTCTAGGAGATCAGCCAGCTGTGCAGGACATATTATAGTGCACAAGCATTCACGCAGATACAGGTGCACTCTCTATTCCTTCACTCTCATAGTCCGATGGGACGGCATTCCGACACGACCGGAGAAGTCAGGTATAAGACTAGGTAACATTTTTGTGTGTGTCGCATTGTGCATCGTGTTTTGTGCTCTCCGATGCATATCCATTGGTATACTTATCAATCACCAACTTCAAAACCTCTGACTGTTTTATGAAAGTCTCTTAGCAAACCCACAAAGCAAATTCGGGTCGACCCAGTGCATAATAGTCGCGCTATCCTACTACTAGACCAACAAGGCAGTGTTATCCAAGTATTCTAAAATACCAAGGGGTTGTCGATCAACCGGACACTAATTCTTACTTAAACACTACCGAGAATAAACCAATTACACCTACACATGGGGCTCAACAACATACGCAATCAATCATAGCTGCTCCTGTAATTTAATCATTTAGTCAGAAATATACTGAATGCATGGGTGGTGACTATATATAGCTGCTAAATATAGGTTTTAAATAAAAGGTCATGCATATGTCGCAGGGATATGGTGAAAACAGGGATTTGACTAAATCTCTAAAGGTTTTGATGAAATCGCAGAGGATTTTAAAATAACAACACAATTTGACGACCAATTGGCGTAGTAGTAAGTGAATCTGCTCACCACGCTGGAGGTCACGGGTTTGATTTCCTCGTAAGTCAAATATTTGTGTGAATGAACATAGGTGTTTGATTTAGTCTGGGTGTCTATAAATCTATAATTTATGGATGTATGTTTTACCAAAAGAAAAGTATAACTAAAGTATGTTCATCATTTGTCTAGTACCCGTAGCTCTGTTTAGTTTGGGATTACATGAGATTGTGTGAAGATATAATGTATATCATTTCGCTAAGTAAATCTGGTGACTTGACAAATGCCATTATTAATGATCAAAGATGCCATTATAAAAATATAATGATTTGCACAAATCCCAAAATAGCTTTAGTGAAATGATTCGAGATGAACTGAGTTTTACAATGCCAATCCAGAGCGGATACTGATTCTAATTTTAGAATGAAGTCTTACAGAATCACACTCATCATCTCCCGAGCCTTTTCCCAACTATGTTGGGGTAGGCTTCCAGTCTAACCGAATTCAGCTGAGTACCAGTGTTTTACAAGGAGCGACTGCCTATCTGACCTCCTCAACCCAGTTACCCGGGCAACCCAATACCCCTTGGTTAGACTGGCGTCAAATATACTGGCTTCTGACTACCCGTAATAACTGCCAAGGATGTTCAATGATAGCCGGGACCTACAGTTTAACGTGCCATCCGAAACACAGTCAATTGTGTCCAAGACATACTTGAGAGTACATACAAACTTAGAAAAGTTGCATTGGTACTTGCCTGACCTGGAATCGAACCCTCACACTTGAGAGGTTGGCTCTTTGACCACTAGGCTAGGCCACCACGACTTCAAGTTAAGTTTAGAATTCTTACAGAATCACACTACTGCTCCAGATGTCTTTAATCTATTATCGTAGCTAATTACACCCCTATTCAAGCTCACTTACCTTATCTTTAAGTTGGGAATAAGTGGTCCGGCAATTAGGTTTTTACACTCTCGATAAAGCACTTAATTTTAGTCTTTATAACCTTTTCCAAGTAAAGTTGGGATTCTGGATAACAAGTTAGTTTCTTTTTATATTATTGCACCGGTGTACAGCTAAGTTGTACATCTACTTACAAAGTATTGTCTACATAGATGTCATTGTTAACTGCTTTAATTTTAAAATCTATAAAAACTGTTCCGTGATTTTAGTAAGAAGCAACTTTTACGACAAAAATCGTTTAGTCTAAAATTGGAGGCAAAGTATGTAGGTGCTTTTATTTGGTGTAGATCGTATCGTGAAGAAAATCATGGGACCCATCTTATATTTTTTCATTTAAAATGAGAAAAAGCACTGATTATAAGTCTACGATTTTGGTGACCTGTAAAATTAATTCACAGGACTAATCTGTTCATACTTAACTTTAATAGATACGTCGTCGACGTCTTCAAATAATATATATCATCATAATGCAATCGGTCCTAAGACACCCCTTTTTTTGAAATCATCAAATGACCCGCTGAGGGTGCATCTGGAGGGAGTGTCAGACTCTTACTGACTAAAACCCACTATGTTCCTTCTGGAGGTCCCTGTGTTCTAGGGCCACGGTAACTCTTGCGAACAACCCGCAGCCCAGGCAAGTCCTTAGACACCGTTGAGTTCACATTCAAGCTTTATTTCCTACATCTATTAAGGGTCTTAGTGGATTTAGAAAATGTATTATGAGTTTAGTTTCTCTTTTTTTATTTTTGTAGAATTTTGTTTTTTTGAGGATGATCGTGTGAGTTACGGAGAAATGAATAAAGTTAATTTATTTATTTGCTTCGAAAACAATAAGGTCTGTCTACCGCGTGTCGTTCTTTTTAAAAGTTCAGTCAAAAAAAGACAATAGGTTTTTCAAACAGTATTTTTTTTACATTTATCCCGTGAAAAACCAAGATCGCATAACTCTTATAAAGGTAAATCTATCTTATAACATTCGGCAAACAAAAATCATGAGAAATAATTATAAGTACATAATAATATAAAACTTAATTAACTTCCGCGAAACGAACTCTGAGATTCTGAGATTATTAAGAAGGACTCTATAAAGGTGTCTGACCACTGCGATGCTAGAATATGCCAAGATATTTAGCAATGAAGCTGGAATTGTCAAGTGTCTCTTTTGATTTACAAATAAAATATAAGTCACTGAATTGATTAGAATTAGATGGTTGTTGAGAGCAAGCAAGCATGGAATGCTTTCTTTAAGATGTGGGTGAAACCAACTTTTATTACATCATTCTGTTTGTTTTTGGGGTGTCCTATCCAAAGATAAGTCGAGGCCATATTAATCAGATTGATCTGTCCGTCTGTCACCAGGCTTTTCCTCGTGAACCGTGACAGTTGAAAATTACATAATTTGATATATTTCTGTTGACGCTATGATAACAAAATTGTAGAAAACCAGAACAGAATGTATACTTTTGGGAGCTCCACAATACCAAACATGATGTTAATGCTTATTTTCGCTTGATAAATATAACTGCAACAATTAGACGTAAGATTTTTTCAGAAATTTAAAAAGAATGACATTAATAAAATAAACATTAATAATTGAACATTTAAAGTAGGTGTTTCTTTTTTCTATGTGTAATATCACTTTAATATTTTTTTTGTTGATATTGGTCAAGGAACACATTTTAATTTTCAATAGCATTTGACTTTTTAGCTTAACTATGACTAAGTGGAAACACACCCTAACACGGATTAGTAAAGCTCACTGTGCGAACGATAAAGATATAATTAAGTGAGACGGATTAACTAATTTTGTTCGTTTTTTTTTATAAGGCGTTATAATGTATGTTGCTATATGTGTGTATACTAGTTATTATAATTATTCAGTGATTGATTACACCTGTCAGAAAGTTTATCTGTATCGAACAAAAGTTATGGGCAAGGAAGCGAATATTGCTATTGTTCGAGTGTAAGAAATTAAGCTATTGATGATGATGTACTAGCTGTCCCGCCACCTGAGGGATCTACTTCTTGTACCCGGGTATAAAGTAGCATTTATCAGGCTCTAGCCTATGTGCGTACCAAATTTTCATTCAATCGGTTCAGTAGTTTTGGCGTGAAAGCCCCACAGATATACAGACTTATTTTTGCTTTTATTTTAGTAAGGAAAGCCTGCTAAAATACTCAAATCACACAAATTTCGACTGTTCCGAGAATCGCACCCAGGACTCTCTGGAATAGATACCCATACCATTGCGCCAAAGGGGTTGTTCACGTATATCTGTTCAGTTTATAGTTCTCAACAGCTTGTTTCCCATGACATAAAGCTGAAAAATGCCATGAAAAATTAATTGCAACCTTATTACGCTGTAAATAAAATCAAAAATTTCTTGGAAAGTATCACTTGGAACATAGCCACAAATTACTTGACATTTTAAGAGCACGCTGTTACTTCTAATTGAAATAAAACGCTTTGACTTTCAAATCAAAACTTTTAGAAGAAGCGTAAATATCTTATAATTATCATGATCCCATTTCGTAAAGTTTTCGCCGGATTATATTTAGGGAAGATACATTTTCTATTAAATTATGTAATGTTGCCAGTTGATAAATTTGATTTTGGTTCGGCCCTGTAAGTAAATTGTTGATTATATTCCCTCGAGGTATTAGGTTATATTAAATTATGGGGTGTAAGGCGAGCAATGTAAACCCTCTGAAGATGTTTGTTGGCCTTGAATTTAAACCGTTGTCTGCTGTGAAATTTGGTGTAAACTAATTAGTTTTATTTCACCTTTGTCCAACTGGGTTAGGAAGTTTGAAATGAGTGAGTTTGCAATAGACTACATTGAAGAAATAACCTTTTTTATTTATTAAAAGTTATTATTAACATACATATAATATTTACTTATAATAGTACAAAGAAAAGACAAAAAAAGAAAAAATTCAAATAATGCATCAAAAATAAATCCGAAAAACATTTTTTTTTCTTTTCAATATATAAGTTGAATCTATCGATTACATAATAATAGTTACCTATGTTTATGCTATGAGGATTATTTTGTTTATTTGCCATTTTTACTGTTTTTTTTTTCTTTTAACTTATCATGCTATTTAATAGGGGAGAATTCTTACGAAATTATTTGAACTACTTACTCCAGACTTAGGGCTTTGAAATTTTGCATTATTATTGAGTTCTAATGATGACATTAATAATTTAGAAATAAGCTGAAGCTAACAACGTCTTCTAATGAGGGAACTCCTCAACGTTTAAGAGCATCGAACGAAACTTTGCTTTGTTATTTAAATCTGGTGAGGATATACCTGCCTATGTATCTTGTTTTAGAATAGATTTATTATAATTTTCTATTTACTAATACAACTGGTTACAGTTGACGTACCTATTAGATGTACTTAACATGGAAATGAAGCCATAAGTGTATCATCATCTCCCGAGCCTTTTTCCAACTAAGTTGGGGTCTGCTTCATGTCTAACCGGATTCAGATGGGTACCAATGTTTTACAAGGAGTGACTGCCTATCTGACCTCCTCAACCCAGTTACCCGGGCAACCCAATACCCCTTGGTTAGACTGGCATCAGACTTACTGGCTTCTGACTACCTGTAAAGACTGCCAAGGATGTTCAAGGACAGCCGGGACCTACAGTTTAACGTGCCATCCGAAACACAGTCATTGGTGTCCAAGATATACTTAGAAAGTACATACAAACTTAGAAAAGTTGCATTGGTACTTGCCCGACCTGGAATTGAACCCACGCCCTCACACTTGAGAGGTTGGCTCTAGGCCACCACGACTTTTAAAGAAGCCATAAGTGTATAAGTTTTCAAAATACCTATCATTCTGCACTAAGATACATCATTGTGACACTAAGACTAAACTCTGCAATTTTATGTAACCAACATCAATATGGTAGAAATTCTCTAGTTCCCGTTAGGCTTCTAGGCATTTTTAATATTCAAACAAAAGTTATAGAACAGGTTTAGTAATGATCAGCGTTGAGTATTGAAGTGACAAGCTATCGTATTATGTTTTTGTTGTTTCCTGCGGTCTCACCCACGACTCAGGAAGAATACCTATATATAGTGCCTTCTATGTATATCTTGGACACCAATTACTGATTAAAGGTGAGGGGAAAGAGGACACTCTTATCATGCATTGCATCATCAAGCAAGCAGTACTGGACACGCATTTAGCATTGTGATTAACACTCAATCCTTCTCATTCGTCGAGAGGAATCCTGTGCCCAGCAGTGGGATGATAAATAATAATATAATCATAAAGATAATTAAAAATACTAAATTCAATATATACACGGAAATTCCACTCACTGTCTAATTATAAAATCTTATGAACACCTACGAAGTTTATAACAGGGAAGTGGGAGCATTATATTTAGGCGTGTGTGTGTACGTGACAGCTAAGAAAATATTTGAGGAAAATATACTCATATGCACGTGTAATGAGAGCTTTGGGAATATGGAAAATTTTGAAGGTTGAATATTATTTTTAAATTATTTAAATACAAATTGAAATTACAATCTGCCTAGGCCTTTCTCAACTATATTGGGATCGTCTTCTAGTTGATGAATGCTGAGTATTTTACATGGCGCTACTGACTATTCGAGCTCCTCAACCCAATTACCTAGTAAATTCTGGCTGGACCCGTAACGACTGCCACAGATGCTCAAATGACAGCCGGGACCCTTAAATTTGACGTGCCTTCAAAAGTTGGCCAGAGGATCTCGTTATGACAAGGTAATCACACATCCACGGATCCATATCTATCTCCATATCTTCTATACAATGTAGGTACATATTTTAGTCCCATTAGCAATATGGCATCAATAAAAACAAACTATGAGAGACATAATTCCGAAGCTTGTTTTATTCATACTTAAAGGTTAGTAAAGCATTTTCATATGGAAATGAATTAAAAGGCTGTGTCGCCAGCGATTTGCATGGAAGAATGACTTCCCGAGGCATTTGGATCGTTCGAAGGTCTTGTTGACCACTATTAGAGGCACGATAAAAGCTATCATGACTGGATACTAATTGTTCGTACATTGAATTAGATAATAGCTCAATATTTCAAACCATTAAAGTATATTCTTTGCCTTTAGATTAATATCTATCAATCTTTTATTTTATAAAATAAATAAATAATATAATCAAAGGACAACTTCATAAAGGAAGACGCTGGATGCAGGTCGCTTCCAACCGCTATATGTAGAGATCTAAAGGAGAGGCCTATGTTCAGCAGTGGACGTCCTATGGCTGAGATGATGATGACGACAATCAAAGGACACTGGCCATTGCCATTGCTACGGCATATGGCAATGCCGATTTTTTGACCAAAAAATAAGCCAGCACTTTGGTCACGCGAAGAGTCGACAAGTTGATAGAAGATGGAACTTGGGGGCCCCGGTACATATTCAAAAATCCAGGTTTATTAAAATGTATGTAATATATAAAGTGTCGACAGACACCAAGACTGATCTACAGTCTCCGCACGCACTGTAAGCATGACTTCTATTTTTGTAAATTGCCGAACCAAATTTCACATCTGCTTAAAATAATTCCACTAACCCCAAGGCCTGAAGAAAAAAAATAACCCCTCTATCGACCGTATTATACAGACAGACAGCCACTCATCTGGCACTGGACATCAATCCTTACTTAGGCATCCGTCCGCAATGCATTTGCATTTGATGAAATTCTGTAGTAGTTGGCAACTTGCAAAAACTCGACTAGTTGAGTCCACTGTCTGTCGTACATCGGGTATTTGAATAAGACCTACATTTTGATTGTATTACAGTGTTGGGATTACAATTATGATTTTTGTCGATAAATTTTTAAATTATCGATATAATATTTTGTGTTGTTTAGACCAAAAATATATTTAAAACATCAAAATACAACATGGACTGTCATAAAAGTAAGGCATAATTTCCATAAAGGATTTTTTAAATAAGGTTTTTTTCTTTACAGTGATCTATCTCATCGTCTTTAAAATACCTTAGACATTAAATTTAAAATAAAACCTACTATTTTACTCAGTGTGTATATCTAATGTGTTTTCATTCTATGAATAAATAAAAAACAAGGATGCTTCACATATCGTTATCGATAAAAATAATGTTTGTTATAAATAAAATCTTTTCACAAATAATAAAAAGAATTATCGATGTTTTTTAACATAAAATTTCTCCCAATTCGACAGTAGCCAATTTGAAGATAGCACTCAAATAACAGAATAAAGTTATCTTTAACTTTATTAATTAAAGTTAACAACATAGTTGGGACCGATAAAACTTTGGTTTAATTAAATCTTTCAAGTATTTCGAACTTATTAATATAATAATATAATATGTACAAAAAGTTTTGGATTTCGTTAATTTTGTTAATCCTGAGAGAATTTTTAAGATCATTAGACCATAGAATAAAATGTTAATATTAGTTAAATGTGTTAGGATAAACTTTGTCACCATTATCAAGTACAATATTATTGTATTTCACGCACTCAAATAATTTTAAAGAGTATTTTTAAAAATTAATAACTATTTTTCTTTCTCTTCTTACAATAAATTAAATTCCATAAAAAAAATAAAGATTTCGATATTACTAGTATCTACTGCATAATATTTGCACAATGTTATCGAAAAAAAGTTGTTATCACGTATAATTTAAGTGTGATTTATTTTATCACGAAAAAAAAATATTTTTGCCATAAAAACAAATCATTACGCCAATTGTTTCTCTTATTTAGTTTGATTAAAATTATGTCGATTAACTGTTATCGATATACAACTTTCCCAACACTACTATGGCACCATCTGTATCTTAGAGCGGGCAAATCTTTCCTGAATATTTGATTCTTCATCATGGTGTAGAATTTCATGCGAGCATTTTAGAAGATGCGTGTATAAGATTTGTTTTGGAGCAGCTGTGAATATTTTTCCGGCTTTAAAATTTCGTATTAAATTATTTGTGAATCCTTTGATCTTCGGTTGGAAGACTTCGGTGTCTTATCGTGAAATAAAATTAAATATTTTCGACATTAATATACAGGTGTTAGGGAACATTTTAGACTTGACATAATTTATAATGTTCCTTGATTTATATTACTACTGCATTTGTATTACAAAGGGCCTGTTTCACCACCTTCGAATAAGTTCCAGTTAGTTTATTTGGTAGAAATTTTCATATAAATTCTGTTCAATTTTTTTATTTATTCGGTAGATAGTGTCTATTCGGACATTGTGAAACTGGCCCATTTTTTTTTTAGATTTTCGCGACTTGTGCACATTATTTTCCATAACACAAGGGTCTTACTCGCGATGGAAATAATAAAGGCATACGTTGCCACTTTTCTCCAGGCGTTTCGGTCGAATTTCACCGATCGTAGTACAGACGCCAGCAGGTCACCCGATCATGTCAAATTTTTCCAATCACACACCAAACAATACCCGTTAATATTTTAACGGGTATTGTGATAAGGTTGAAAATCTTTTCTGTCTACCTTTCTGTACCTTTATAACTCCATCGCAAGTAAAACCCGCAAGTAAAATGTGTAAAATATTTTATATTCTTGATTCATAATATACTGTAATATATTACTAAACGATAGACCATATTATAGGTACCTTATGAATTGATGAGTCTAAGCCAGCAAATGATTTAAATTTCATAAATCAGCGATGTCCAATAAAAATATGGTGAATTGAAAAGAGAGATCTAAAATATTGAGTCTTCTCTTGGATACTAATCTGAAATTCAAATCGATCAGACGGTCATTCTTCAGTGGGACGTACCTACTGACAATATTTTTTACAAAAGAATAGACTTTTTCTTATGTAAAGAATATTTATTGGCTTCTAAATAATTTTGGATTCACTAACAGCATTGTTCTTTAAATGTATCATCAGCTATCTGTTAAGTAAGTCACGATCAAAATGGCTACCAGGTTTTTTGCTATCTACTTAAAAAGTAAGTTATTGAATGATTGCAAAAATGGAAAAAAAATAAAAAGACACTCCATGATCTGCTAGTAAACAAGTGCTATTATTCTACAAATTAGAATTAGGGTATGGTACAATTCATTAAAAGTAAGAAGGAAAGACGACCAGTTAGCAATAATGTGCAAGATTTTGAATGGGAAAATAAATGCTTGCGAACTACATGAGAACATTTTCCATCTTTTTGCTCCGCTAAACTACAGCCGGAATAGGAATCATAGGCTCTTTGAGGTTCCCGTGAGCTACACCGTCACACATTCCCACTCCCCAATTCCACGCACCCTGTCCGCGCTCAGTGCACTCTTGGATGCCAAGCCTGACTGCGATTTGTTTGCGGACGACTGGAAGACGATTCTGTCGGTATGTCTGCAGTATTGTGAGATGAGCGTGTGAATGTTGCATTATCTACATCTATAAATATATTCCTTTTTTTTTTAATTTAGCAAATGTTATTGGCTACGGCCGTTTTTGCTGTTCAAATCTATACTTATAATAAATCTGTAGAGAGGTCAATTCTGTACATTGAATATATTTTCAAAATAACTATCAGGGGGTGATAAGTGATCGACACTAATGCCAAAAATGCAATCAGTAAAATTTTTGTCTGTCTGTCTGTCTGTCTGTATGTTATTATTAGGAACAAAAACTACTGGACGGATTTTAATGAAATTTGGTACAATTATTCTTCATACTCCTGGGCAGGTTATAGGATACTTTTCATCACGCTACAATCAATAGGAGCAGAGCAGTGAAGGAAAATGTTGGGAAAACGGGAGAAGTTACACCATTTTTTAAGCTTTCGTCGCGTGTGCAGCCTTAATGGTTAAAGCTACATAGAAATCATGTATCACGGAAATATTCTACATAAAATTATCTAAAAAAAAATCCACAACAGCATATGTCTATCTTTAATGGTTGACTCACAATAACACGTATAACTCCCGATAGTTTACCAGTTCGGAGCTTTCTGATTATTTGTTATTGATTTGTTTACTCTTATGTTTATAATATTCTCGCTCATGCCTAATTAACAAAAGATAAAATTATAACATATTCTATAAAAAAAGAATCATAGAAATCGGTGTAGAAATACCAAACTTATACATAAAATACGATAATCAGCAGGTCGGTCGGTAGATATAATAAGGCGGGAGGTCCGAGCGCGAGCTTCTCATCCCGACAAAAGTTAGGCATTGGTAGCGGTAATCGACATCCACACAGGCGTAGCCGCGGGGGTCCTCTATAGGTTATACATCAGAACAACACGCAGACTACTTTTTGTCGCGAAAACCGACATCCACGCGGGCGGAGCCGCGGGCGACCGCTAGTATAATATAAAATAGTCCATATTTGAAAGAAAACCACATAAAATTACAGAAGAACAGTCGGTTATAAAACAAAGCACTATTACAAAGTAATGAGTACTTCTTACACTCTTACCTACAGTAATATTAGTTAATATAACACCCACATATTCTGCTGACATTATATAGAGAAACCGTGAAGATAAACAAGAAAAATTGCCCAAAAAATGTGAGACAAAACAGGGAGCGTGACTAATAAATTGTGAACGTGTGTAATGCTCTGAACACGGAGATAAGTGACGGTATTTATCATTTTGAGCTACCACCAAGTGATTGAGGGTTATAATAATTACACTACCTTTTTTGTAGGAAATCATCAAATCTCCCTGAGGGTGCAACTAGAGGGAGTGCCAGACTCCTACTGACTAGAACCCACTATGTTCCTTTTGGAGGTCCCTGTGTGCCAGGTTAACGGTAACTCTTGCGAACCACCCGCAGCCTCAGCAGACCTTGGCCCTAAGGGGCCCCTCCGATGCTGACTTCTCTTCGACGAGCGCGTGGACTATAACTCGCCGCCAAAGACAAATATAGTAGTACCTGGTATTTTTATCATGGCGAGCTGTTTCGCATAATGAGGCATAATTTGTTGCAACCAATTTGAAATGCATAAAAACTTGTCCGAGTACAAACTTATTCATCAGCCATTTAATTACCTGACCAGGGGATCTTGGGCTACGATTACCGGGTCAATATTATGGGTTTTTCCTTAACTTTCATAAAAAGCCTGGAATCTGGAATTCAGTGATTGATACAACCTGGAGCATTGGAGAGCACGTAAACGTCGGTCCTGTTCCTGATCTCTCTCAGATTGTATCGGATTGCCGACCCATTGGGCTAGGAGAGTGATAAAATAGAGAGTGCAACTGTGTCCACGTATATGCTTTATCCTAGGTAGCTGGCTTCTTAAGAGAGAACAGTCATCATGGTCTAGTATTATTAACATTGTAAGTCTGCCGCTAGGACTTCTTAAAAGAGAAAAAAGAAATTCAAAATACGATTTATTCAAATCACAAACCGGTATCGGAAAAATACTCCCGATCGCAAATATAGCCAGACCTTAACAGCGGAAACTTGACGACCCGGGCTTTCCTACACAAGAAATTGCCAATGCAATATAACATAACCCGATCACTGAATCCACTGGTTACAATATTGATACAAACTGCAAAGAATTATGGACCTTATTCCCTGTCAATAGAGATGTTGAGCTAACCGAATTGAACTATGAAAATTGGACGCACGAAAAATGTACGGAGCTCTCATAGGATTATTTATAGACCGTGGAAGGTCTTTTTGGTGAAAATGTTAGAATATATTTTTTTAAGTTTTTTGCGTGCAGTTGGTTGAATGTTTTTGAAGCAAATTTCATGCAATTTTTGATTAATAAATGATTTCCTGGCGATTTCTTCTCTGCTCTCCCCAATCCAGTTACCTAGGCAACTCGATACCCCAGATAGGTAATAAGAAGATCATCTGATATATTTTTTTAATATAATGACGTATAAAATGTTGAAAAAAATGAATGTAAAATTAGACGACCAGTTGGTGTGGTGGTTAGTGAACCTGCCAAGCTACAGGTCGCGGGTTCGATTCCCACATAAGTCAAACATTTGTGTGCATGAACTTGAGTGTTTGGCTTAGTCTGGGTGTTCCTATGTATAATATGTATGTATTTACAAAATAAAAGTATATAAGTATGTTTATCAGTTGTTTAGTACCCATAATACAAGCTCTGCTTAGTTTGGGACTAGATGACGTTGTGTGAATATGTGAGGAATATTATACGAAAAAATATCGTCATTATAAACAAAATTAAATTCAACGATGTAAATCAATTTGTGTCGCGAAAGTATAATCTAACCCTCGCATGGAATATTTTTAACCCTACGACGATAGATACGACGGTCGTTGTAAACATGTTTAAAAGGCTCGTGATTATTATTCAGAATCACGGAACACGGTCGCGTTGTTGCGTATTAGACACGTTTTGTTACGCGCCGTAGTGGCGTGTTGTTCAGTGGCGTATTGCGGGCGTTTTATGGGGTTAAGATTTACGTTGATTGGAAAGAGTGGAGAAAAATTAGGATTTTATATATTATTTTTATCATCCACAATATTTTGCTTGTATGAATTTAAGGGGTTAAAACTTTATATATTTATAGAAGTTTTCATCACAAACAAAAATAATAAAAAAAAAACTAAAATTGTACGAAAATTTTGCCAGATGTCTATCATTAGAGAACTAAGTAGAGGCTAAGATCATGTCAAGACAACTTCATACGTGTTTCGGAAGGCACGTTAAATTGGTCCCGGCTGTTATTTGTACATCTTAGGCAATTGTTATGGGTATAGTCAGCCATATCCAGATGTTGTAACAAAAACTATTAGGCAGAAGTATTCCTTACTTTTTGGTCTTGGCTGTACTTTTACAAAATTAAATGCTATATTTTACTCTCTATAATATAATACCCAACAAAAAAAAAGATGAAAACATCGCTTTAGTTTATCCCCAAAAAACTAGCATAAAACTTCCCAACGGTAGATTTAACTACTCTGCCGTGGAAAGATTTAAAACGCCTTTAAACCACAACTTACACAGCAAAACAAACCAGACAAAGACGGTCACGACGTATTTACAGCCAACTTTACACCGTTCCACGTTATTCAATTTTCAACCTTACGTTCAAATTAATAAGGCCGATTTTTGCTCCGGATTAGACATTCATGATTTATATCTACAGGTACTGTAGGATATATGGTAGAAAAAATCTGTTTTGTTTTTTATATCTAAAATAAATTAATGCTGTCATAAGCGTGCCTTTGAACGTAGAACGTTGAAATTATGATGATTTTACCTATTTATTGCAAAAGGTATGAAGTTTGTGCAATTTTTAATTGGACGCAAATGAATATGATATTTTAATGTGCGAATTAACGTCATTGCATGCATTAAAATTCATTGCACACGAACATTTTTGAAATTATGTCAAGCCTGTGTAATATGAAAACCTGGTTTAGCTTTCCGTAGTGCTTGACCGATTTACTTATCCGATAAAATAAAAAATACAAAAACGATAAATACATATGTTCAAATCTAAGCGAAAACGTATGCTAGTTGAGAAATGTTATTATTCTATTAAGGACTAACTGGATGATGCATTTTTAGAATTTAAGAAACCTAGATATTAAGTTTTGCAGCGCCCTTACAGGGTCTGTGTATGTTAAAGTTTATGCTGTTATTTTGTAACGTATATTACTGTAAATTACATAGTGCAATAAAAAAAAAGATTTTGATGTTGTCATAATCATCAGGCTTTTTATTGTCCATTTGCTGCGCACCGGCCTCCTCTCACACCGAGAAGGGTTGAGCCCCGTTGTTGAACCTAACTGTGTGATGATAGATCACTTTGTCAGTCAGTCAGTCACCTTTGAGATTTATATATTTAGATAAATAGAAAACACACAAGCATTCGAGCGTATGAGGCAGTGAAAATTATCGAAACAACATCTTTCGCAACCACTTCATTCAAGTCCACGAGTTTTCGAACCTATGAGGCAGTGGAAAAATAATTCACAACAGCGTGCGTCGCAACAGCGGCGAAACAACGTAGGGGATCTAGCCGAGGATGGATAAGGATGCTGTTGATGCTGTTCTCTACGTACTAGAAATGCGCATCTTTTACGCATTGTAGGAACAGTCGAGGAGATGTTCAGCAAACCTGATGACTAAAATGCCGCGGCAGCCCACCACACTGAGCACACTAAAAGCATTATTGTAATCTAATAACGCAGTCGATAAATTATCTTCATCGTTTTCATTTTCAACCGGCTTCAAAAAAATAGAGGAGGTTCTCAATTCGGCTGCATGTTTTTTTTTTGTTAAATTAAAGAAAGCCCATTCCCAATTCACAAGAATGTCTCATCCGGGATTTGAACCAGATTTATATCATAGATTTTCTAGTTAACTGCCTTCGAAAATCCCAACAACTTTAAAACAGAAGACTACCACAAACATTGTTCAGGAACCGCGTAGCAATTCAAATTAATTATAGGTTATTGTCATCTAAACAAAGCCGGATAAATTAATTAAATTATCAACAAAATCAATATTGAAACTCTTGGGAAATCAAACTGTTTACAAATTTAATGATTAGCAAGGGAATTCGGTATCGGAGAATTATATTGCCGAATATAATATTTAAACGCTAATAATATTGTTATAAAGAATATATTTGTTCGTTGTTTGTAAGCACATGCCGTGGGCGTTTTCAGATTATACGAGTATACATTTCAGGTAATAGATTAGGTCTTAGTAATAAATGTCTACTTAAAGTCAAAGATTAGATGATAAACTTTTTAAACGACTTCCGAAAAAGGAGGAGTTCTGATTTCGCTCGCATAATTTTATTATGTATAGGTAATATCGCATATTTTTATGTGATGTATGATTCTTTTGGCTAAGTGGTTCTATTGGCATGTCAGAAAACTGACTTCATGGAATTAAATGAAACTTTAAATATTATACACCGTGACATTTTTGTCGTCTTACAAAAGTGGTCCACTTAATGTATCCGTCATAAAATACACCTAAGCGCATTTATTAGTGTTATATCGTTATCAGTAAATTTAATCATTAAAATAAAATAAAAATTACAGGTACATTAGAAATATGAAACACTATTGAAAATGGTTACGTATCAAACTGTAGAGTGTACCTACCAAGTGCACGAGTCGAGCTGCAAATCATTCTGTCTCCATTTTCGATGAGACAAGGGTGTTTCTAACGTCTTGCGTCATAATAATGACCATTTTTTTAAATTATTTAAATCTTATTGATTCATATTTTTTATTATGAACGTTTACTAGTCATTGAATACATGATCTGGGCTGCGTTCACGTCAAAATCACGGTGTAGATATTGTAATTAATTATCTCTTCTTTTATACCGTAATGTAAAAGCTTCCAGCGCCTATCGGCAATTTTTGTCATCTCGTCCTATCACCTTGTTGGTAGACTACATTTGACAGAATCGAAATTGTATACGTTACGTACATAATAATATAACCTTATGAAGATATAGAACAGAAAAAAAAATCACTTTGTTGCTGGACACTGCTGGACAGAGGCCTTTCCCAAGGTTCGCGGCTTTGAGCGGTTTTCAGCAAGTCGGATCCACTGCTCTCCGGTGACCTTGGCCAAGTCGTCCGACGCAGCGTCATCCGGGCCGTGGTCGAGAACTGCCACATCAGGGGTCAGTTGCCTCGAGGTAATCCAGGATTCGTCAACTTGGTCTAAATTGACGGTCATTCAGATGGAGACAATGGTGCTGCGGGTTGTTCGCAAGAGTAACCGTGGCTCTGGCACACAGGGACCTTCCGAAGGAACATTGTGGGTTTTAGTCAGTAGGAGTCTGACACTCCCTCCAGCTGCACCCTCATTTGATGATTTCCCACAAAAAAAAAGAACTGCCGCATCGGCCATCTCTTATGCGAGTTATGTACCCAGTTCGTGCTACTTCTGCTTAGCAATTATTTCACTTCCAATGGTTATATAGTGCGTTATGAAAAAATTCGTCAATACACAAGTCAGATTATCCATTTCAAAACACTCACACTTCACAAACGAATCCAATTTGCAGTCCAAAATACATCACAATTAAAATAACGATGCATTCAGTTTATTGAAATATAAATCGTTACCCCTGATAAACCAACTGGTGGATATAATAGGATACCAATTTTGTTCGCGCCAAAATGAAAATTACATTTGATAAAATATGGGGTTCGGTGTTGAAAGTTTGTTTGCACAATATTTACAGTTAATAAATTACCACCTACTATAGTTTGTTCAGAGCGATTTGTATCTTTTAACTAGATTCTGACTGTGTTTCTGTATTTTCCAGCATTGGGGTCAAATTATGAGCAGTTTTAGAAGTAAAGTTCTTTTTTTTCATAATGAGCTGGCTAGGTGCTAAATAAGACATTGACAGATTAGCGTATGAATGGGTGGTAAATGATAAGCAACATCCTTAAAATGTTCATCGTACAAAATTTTGACCATACCGGGTCCCTTTCTTTAGAAGTCTATCATGACGACCACAACGCCTGTCCGCGCGGTCATCGTAGATACATTTTTTAGGACTATTTTTTTATAATGAAATAAATTTTTTATTGTACTTCAATATAAAACGCTTAACTACAATATTGAGTATAGTCTGTAAGGTAACCATTTTAATAAAAATGATGATGGTTTTTTTAATATGTAGTCCTAAATCTTAGCATTTCCCAATGACATTAAAATACATTACAGTAGAAGATAGTAAAAAACAAAAAAACCTTAGGTAAAAAAATGACCAAGTTGCCTTATAAAAAATCCTTTTTTCAATATGATTTGTCACAGTATAAAATTACCAACGTGTCCAAGCGACTTCCAAGAAAACCGTCAAGATACTTTTTCACAGGAAAATGTAAAACGCCATTTTATTTACAAATGAGAACTAAACAGCGTCCTAACGATATTATTATTAGTTTTGCTCGGCCACTCCACTTCTCTCCGCTTTTCAATCAAGAATCACTATAGCGTCGCGTCGTTTTAAAAGGCATACCTACCTTTCATTATAAGGTATCGTCGGAAATGATATAATTTTATTTACCTGTAGAAGAGAGTAATAATTTTGAGTTACTTAAATAAAGTTTGCGCTAATTAACTTTGCATTTCTGAACTTAGCCATCTTTTTTCCAGTGGGTAACCATCAAGGGAGACCGCCATTGCTGTGAGTGCAGCTGGAGGGAGTGTCAGACTCTTACCCCCTTATTATAAAACGTGGTCTCAAAAAAGTACCGCCTTCAGTGCTAGTTTTAAACCATCTTCTTGAGCAAAGTTAATGATCTAAACTTAGTACTAAAGGCGGTACTTTTTAAGACCATGTTTTATAATAAGGGGGTTATTGATTAAAATATACTTTTGTCTGTGTGTCCCATGGCTGCGGTAACTTCCGCGAACAACCCGCAGCCCCGATAAGCTTCGACCCTATGTGGCTTCTCCAATATGTTAATTATCTAACACCACAGATCATGTCGACAAGCTTTACTTATCCCTTAGTGGCTACTATTGGACTTTACAGTAGTCGAAAAATGTATTAACAAAAGTGCGCAGTAGTAGCGCATGCGTGAAGCGCCAAATGAAAATGTTCAGAAATTAAAATTTAATTAGCGCGAACTGTAAGTATGTTTTAATGGGAGTTACAGTCGGTAGTGTAGAGGTTAACGCGATGTAGTACCACTTTGTAAAACCATCTATACTAGTATTATAAGCTAACGGGTTTGTTCGTTTGATTGAATGCGTTAAACTCAGAAACTATTGGTCCGATTAGAAAAATTATTTCAGTGTTAGATAGCCCATTCATTGAGCTATGAGGCTATAGGCTATTCGTTATGCGGATACGCTAAGTATCTTACAAGTTAAGTAGTTCTTACAGGGTACGGGCGAAGTAGCTGGTAGAAATGTCATTAATATTTATCACATTAAATACAACAAAGGAGTCTAGTCTAAGACAAGGAAAAAATATGGGTAGCATAAAGTACATTTCATCCAAAAACTAGAAAAATAACTACCAAATAAATAGCTGTAGGTATAATTTAAAACTATAGCAAGACATTCTAAACCAATTTCTCAAAAGGAGATAGGACTGCAGAAGTGCATATGTTGGTATCGCGCAAGAATTGGCCATTACTGTCAGAGATAACTTTGAGACATGGTGCGTGATAGCGAGGGATCGTGATCTACTGTAGTTGATTTCTGTTTGGTAATATTTTTGCTTAGAGGACTTATTGAATATCCTCGGGTTATTTTTCTTGGTTTCTATACAGAATAAAATCAAATTATTTATTAGCATAAAACGTGGTAGGTAAAAAGATTTTAAATAAAATATGTGTCCAACATGCAAGAGAGTATCAAATGAGATGAATTAATAAGAATTTTAATATTATAAGCTAAATGAAATGATTCAAATCTCATCAATTTAAAGAATACAACAACATATCATGAGTAATATTATGAACGTTAGAAGAAGAACAGTGAGAGTGAGAAAGAGAGAGTAAGGTTATGAACGTGAAATTTTGGATGTAAAGATGTTTAACCTTTTATGCAAAAAGTACTGAACGGATTTTGATGAAATTTTATGAGAACTACATTAAAAGTTTTATAATGAATACTGGAATAATAAAGTGATACTCAATGCCTAGTGACTGCGGGACTGACGTGAGGAATTTACCAATGAAACATTGCTTCAATATTTTACTTCGTCTTTATTGCCTGAAAGCCCTATTATATTATATTATATTTTTCCTATGCTAATTTAAATATCTATCCTGCCAGCTACATGACCTTATTAAAAATATATTGAGGTAAAACCTCTACAGTACCTACCTACCAAAATATGTTAGCAAAATTGACAGAAATACCTTCTACCCTGATCACCATTTCAACTAAATAAGGGTCCTAAATTCAATGTTACCAGATAACTGAACTTCAACAAAGTGATTATGATCAAATTTAAACTTGCGGAATCCGAAATTTCTTGCCAAAACGAGCCAAGTTTTGCCAACTGTCCATAAAAAGGTGTACGGCTGTCCAATTTGCAATAAGAATATTTTTTTGAAGAGAGTTCTGTTAAAAGTTTTTTGGAAGAGATTTCGTGGTAAAATGGGTATCGTTTAGTTTAGTTTTAAATGTAACTTATATTCCCGATATACATATAATACTATATAAAAATGTATATATCTATCTTTGCTTTAACGTTACACCGCCTCAGATTACTTTATGGGTTATAAGAAACTTTCACAAAAAGGAGCCCAGAGTCAAGAAGTTGGTGACTGATACACCCGTGCATCGGAGAGCACGTAAATGTCGGTCCTGCGCCTGATCTCCCTCCGGTCTTGTCGGATTACCATGACATCGGGCTAGCAGGGTGAGGGAGTAAAGAGTGCACCTACATATATATGCAAATCCTTGTGCATTATAACAATGTCCTGTACAGCTGACTTATTTCCTTAGAGAAAACAGCCACCATTTTCAGCGCCAGATTTACTCCGATGCACGGGTGTATTAATCGCCAACTTGCAGACTCCTTTATAAGTATTTATTAAAACCCACCAAGTGAGAACCCGAGCACATGATAGTAGACACGCTATGCGAGTACTAGACCAATGAGGCAGTTATATTAATTTATTTATTCAAAAACATTAATAATAAAATAGGTACCTTTATCTAAAGCGTTAGAGGTGTCATTTCGTGTATTACAATAAACTACGTTTAAAATTACATTAAAATACTAAAAATTACTCACTAAAAGATAAACGAAATGAAATTCTAATAAATGAAATAATAAAATACAAAAACATCCTATTTTACTTTAAACGTGTGTTATAGAATTTCGACGAGTTCAATAAAGCAAAACGAATAAATATCTATGATATTATAAATTATTATATTTTATATTTATTATAAAATTTACTATTCGGAATTTAACACTCAACTATGCAGCTCATCAAAATTTATGTTCAAATATTTAAAATGGATAATTATTCTCGTATCGATATAGCAATATTTATAGTTTATGTTGTGTAACTAACTGAGAATTAAGTTTTATAAAAAAAATACTGAATCACTCGAATAAAAAAATATGCTGTACACAAACTATAAAGTTTGTTGGTTTTCTTGATCGGGTTAATCTCAAGAACTACAGGACTGCTTTAAAGAGTATGCCAGTGTTAGATAGCCCATTTATCGAGGAAGGCTAAAGGCATTTTTTTTATGAAAACCGCTGACTGAAGCTAGTTATAATAATATTTTAGTTCTATGACTAGCTTCAGTTAGCCAGTTAGTTTGACAAACGTTCATTCACGATTCTACCATAAAATAGTTACATCCCATCAGTTTAAATTTCAATATCAGTAGGATTTAATTAAATAAAATATTATTTACCTAATACGAGACTCGACTTGGCGGGGGCACTGCCGTGCCACCCGATTAGAATTATTTTGTGCAGAATATTATTTTTGATTATACATATAATTAAGTGCCTATGTAAATGTATCTCTTACATTATTGTATGGCGTTAGCCTGATTATGGCGATGTACGTTTTATTGGTATTACTACTAATCACAGAAAATATGAAGGCTTAAATCAAAATGTACTCCACTCATATTCCAGCTAATCTGCCAACCAGCCATTTCGGAATTCGAATATTAAAATCCATTCTAGAACCGAGGAGCGGTTACACGGAATTCCAAATTTAAATTGTCCGGTGCATTTGCATAGACACAGCTGTCGCACGTTTCCGTTTCGAGTTGGTTATCTATATTCGTTGGACGGCTTTTGGCAGCCGATAATAGAGTCGCTTCATGGCATTTGAGTCTGAATAATTCCTATTTTGTTTTTCTTTTACTTTTTCGTTGACATTTGGGGATTTGGTTCGAGCAAACGTCCGGGTTTTCCAATTTTTGAGTTAGTTTATGAGACTGGGTTATACGATGATATTTATTTTCAAGTTATGGAGATTATTTGGAAACTGATACATATTTTGTTTTGCGTTGCGATCTTTGATATTTAAAAAGGTTAAAAAAAATACATATAATAGCTTTTAAAATGGTAAAAAAGTAACACGTAACGTGAAATAATATTAAATTTATTTTTAACAACGTTTCGTTTATTCTGTGGAAAATTTCATGTCAATTTTAACACTCTTACTTAAAAACCTTTAAAACTCCAATGAAATAACGATACTTTGTAAAATATTTAAATAAAAAAAATTGATTTATTTACTGAAACCACATACGAAACAAGATAAAAAATTAAAAACATTCGATACTTTTTTTTGATTTTTATCATAGCATTTCATTTTAAAATCTGTCTTAATTACTTAAATTGCTGAACATTTCAGTTTTTTTTTTTGTAATTGTAAGTAGTAGTTGTAGTTATGTTTTTTTATTTGATTATAAGCCTCAAGAAAACCGTGAAAATTTTACCTCAGTACGTTATCAAATATTGTGGCTAGATGAATTCTCTAAAAGTTATTTTAAATGTTGCTAATGCATTGAAAAATAAATAGATAGTTTTTTTGTAGTATTTTCTTTGTCATTCGTCCGCCAGTCCTTCTAAGAAAATAAACTAGATGTGAACTATACGACGAGCTTTGTTTTTTTGTGTAATCCTTGCTTTAGTCACGGTACCAGGAATCAGCTCTTCTCATCAAAGAACTAGTTCCTACAGTACCTAGATACGAAGCAAGCCATATTATAGCCATCATTTCCCGAGCCCCTTTTTCCCAACTATGTTGGGGTAGGCTTCCAGTCTAACCGGATTTTAGCTGAGTACCAGTGTTTTACAAGGAGCGACTGTCTATCTGACCTCCTCGACCCGGTTACCCGGGCAACCCAATACCCATTGGTTAGACTGGCGTCAGACTTACTGGCTTCTGACTACCCGTAACGACTGCCAAAGATGTTCAATGACAGCCGGGACCTACAGTTTAACGTGCCATCCAAAACACAGTCATTGGTGTCCAAGATATACTTAGAAAGTACATAAAAAATTAGAAAAGTTGCTTTGGTTCTTGCCCGACCTGGAATCGAACCCACGCCTTCATCTTAAGAGGTTGGGGGTTTTTATACCTAATTACTATGGACACATGTCTGAAATAAATTATTTGAATTTGAATTAAGCGTTTTTATGATTGTCGACTCTAACCACTAGGCCACCACGACTTTTTTTTAACGAAATTATAGACGTTATATATATATTTACCATAGACTTCTATGTTAAAACGCCAAGTTGAACAGTTCTATCTAAATTTAGACAAGTTGGGGACAGTTGCATGCTTACAAGATCGGAACGTGACAATTTGCGAGTTGACGAGATTAGAATACTAGGGTGATATAACACTTACAATAAGAAAGATCTTGGCAGGTCCAACTTTGATTTGTTAAACAAAGTTATGAAAATTGGCCAGAACTAATGGCTTACATATTTAAAGGAGATGTCCGCTTTTTGTATGGACGTTGGTTTTTCATTCCGAGAAAAATCGAATCAACATCAAAGTGTACTCATATAGACACTAAGTTTTGGGATGTCTATTCAAATATAATTTACCTTACCGTGGTTAGAATTATTCAATTATAAAAAAACATTTCTCATCATGTCTTTTATTCAAATATTCCAAAAGTTTGTTTGTTTGCTTAAACGCTCAAATCTCGGGAACAACTAGACCGATTTGAAAAAGTCCTCCAGTGATAGAAAGCCACTTTATCAAGGAAGGTTGTGAGTTTGACCTGCAGGCTTAGCATGGCAACCGTAGAAACAAGTTTTGTTTACCGGAGATTGGATATAATGACAGAAAAGTGACAGATTGATGTAATATTTCTTTTGACATTCTTTGAAGTAATTTTTCTTTTCTTCGATTGTCATAAGGCTACAAGTGATTATACGTAATTTGACACGTCGCGCCATGCTCGGGCAGAAGACATGTTCACATTGACAGAAAGAGCTTTGTCTTTTATTGACAGAATAGATATAAAATCGCCATGCTGAGCCCAGAGAATTTCTCACGGCATACGGTTGAGATCGCTGACTGAAGGTAATAATTGATAAAGTCGTAAATTGGACCAAGTTATTTTGGTAAGTGTTATACCACCCTTAAATTTATACATATGTATATCTCTGTAGGATTTTGGTATTTGGAGACTACGTGCCGTTAAAGTTGATGTTGCTAATGTGTTAATTTGTAGAACTTTCTAGATTGCAACTGTCACGTCTGAGACAAGTTTTTATCCATCACGTCTTAGTGAAAATAAAGTATTTTCTATCTTTCTTGTTGTTCTATCGAGGTTTAGATTAGTATTCTTATATTTTGAGGTCATAGTGCTTGCGTACTTAAAGGTCATTTATAAGGTTGTACATTCTTATCAAATTACATATTTTCTGAAATTTTATCAGTCGAGCAATTATTATCACCAACAAGATGAACAGACGACCTTTTAAAGGTCGCTTGAAGACGCTGGATGCAGATCGCTTCCAACAGGTATATGTGGAGATCTAAAGAGCAGGCCTATGTTAAGCAGTGGACGTCCTATTGCTGAGATGATGGTAATGATGATGAAGCATTTTTTTTTAATCTATAGCAGACAGAAGGTGGTCATTGAAAAGTAAGGTCCTCTTTATACCTTTTTACTTCGTACTTCTGAATACCAAAAACTGTTATAGCGTCGTCTAGATAACTGGGTTCAGTAACAGGTCAGAAAGGCAGTCACTCCATACAAAACACTGGTACACAGGTCCATTCGAATAACCTGCAAATTGGGAAAAGTCTATTTTTCATGATACCTATAATAATATTGTACGTTAAGTAAGTGGATATTATGTTGAATTTCTTCATGGCAGCTTACACTCTGTCTGTCTATATGTCTTCTAGCAACTCTCTCATAGCGGGCCTGCTGGGAGAGGGCCTATGTACCTGACTGTACTATTTTTCTTCTTTCTCATGCGTAAATTGTAAACATAAAAATTAATAAAGAACTATTATTACCTTAACAGTAAAATATATCTCCTTAATAGCAAAATTCATCACCAAACCCAAACTCGCTCACTGGTTTCAGTGAAAAATTTGATCAAAGTAAAAACACCGTATCTTTAAATCCCAAGAGTAGGCCTCGTCTCACTTCTCAGAGTTGTTGATGTTTCGGATCTTAGATAACTTTGTTACTTATGTACAGATTGTTTGCGGTCCGGCACTGTAATATACTTGAGGCGTCAGAGCCAAGAAGGGAGAGAAGAGTGGCGTCAAAATTTATGTCAATTGGTACCGCAGTCGATAGTAATTTCCTCGTTGGACTAGTAGTCGCATAGTGCTGCTGCTGTGCATTGGTTCCCGGGTTCGGTGCAGCCGAAATATTATAGTTTTGTGGATTTAAGAGGCTTTTAATATCATCAGCTCGGAGACTGGAAGTTGGTGATTGATACAGCCGTGTATCGGAGAGCACTTTAATGTCGGTACTGCGCCTAATCTCTCTCTGGTCGTGTCGGATTGCCGTCCCATCGGACTATGAGAGTGAGGGTAATAGAGATTGCACCTGTGTCTGCGCAGCTGGATGTATAACTGATATAAAAAAATAATAAAAAAATATATATTAGTAATTACCTACATTGAATTTAATATGTAAATATTATATAGCATAATACGCAGGTATTGATTGATCGGGTTATAAATCTAAAATTGTCAGTGTCACATTACTCAAGTGTCAATGTCAGTGCACGATGACATTAAAGCTCATTCGTTCAGGAACAACTGCCTACCGACTATTATTGCCATCCGTGCCTTAGTACATGTCAGTAGTGATTGTTGTTTATAATGTGATATCCTTATTTTCTGTTTATTTTTCTGAATAATTTGTTTCTTTTTCAATCCTTTTTCTTTTGTGGTTTGTGTGTATATGTAAGTTTTATTCTGTTCTACATGATTTGTTTATGTTATTTATTGGTGTTACTGGCGGGTGGAGAGGAAATAGTTAATTTTGGTTCTTTTATTTTGTTATTTTGTTAATCGTTTTAAATTATTTTGTATCTATATTTTTATTTTATATATTCATATATTTATTATTTATGTCTTCTGATGATGACTGTTTTCATTCTGCTAATGAATCCTTGGATGCGAGTAATAGTGACGTCAGTTTCTGTTCTCTGACTGATACGTCTGATACACTTGGGGAAACGTTAAGAAAACAATTTAACCAAACTGACAAGGTGTTCAATGTGTGTCATATTAATGCGCAAAGTGTCCCTAGTCACTACAGTGAACTTTTTGAGACTTTTTCTAATAACAATGTGCATGCTGTCCTGATTTCCGAGAGCTGGCTCAAACCAAATCTCTTGTCCACCTCGTACCCTCTTCCTGGTTTCATTCTTATTCGGAATGATCGGCTTGGGAGAAGAGGGGGTGGGGTAGCAATGTACCTTCGATCGGACTTTCCTTATAAGATCTTGTCTACGTCTTCTAGTCCATCGCCCAGTGCTGAATTTCTCTTTTTGGAGGTTTCAGTTAAAGGAGTTAAAGCCGTCGTTGGTGTTGTTTACTGCCCCCCTTCTGTCGACTACTTCACTGATTTGGAATCGGTTTTAGAATCACTGGGTTCAGAGTATGCACACTACATCATCATGGGAGATTTCAACACAAATCTCCTAGCTCCTAACTCTCCTCGTTCTCGTAAACTCTTGCATGTTCTGGATGCAAGTGGATGCAAGCACCGTGGATGACTGAACTTATAAGAATAGCAATGCGCAGGAGGGACCGTGCGTTTCGCAAGTTCAAAAAAGACCGCACTGAGGAAAACTGGGCTCAGTTTAAAACTGCAAGGAATCGGTGTAATATGATGATACGTAACGCTAAACGCCGCCATATACTCAACAATATCGCATCATCGTCTTCTGCTGATATCTGGAAGTTCCTTGGGACTCTGGGTGTCGGCAAATCGCGACATTTAGACCTACCTAACACAATTAGTTTGGATGCTTTAAATAGTCATTTCTGTACGTATTCCACTTTGGACTATTTAACGAAGCAGGATACTCTTAATCATATAGCTGGTCTAACGCGTCCCGATATCGAACCTTTTGATTTTTTGCCAGTTAATGACGAAGAGGTCAAAAAGATTATCCTATCCATAAAATCTAAAGCGGTGGGATGTGATAACATCAGCCGTCAGATGATTATTCCTATCCTAGTCCCAATCCTCCCTGTTATCACCCACATTATAAACTTTTCTCTCTACTCTGGAGTGTTTCCCTCACTTTGGCGGAAAGCTTACGTGCGTCCTCTTCCCAAAATTTCCAGCCCTACTCTCCCTAGTCACTTCCGTCCAATTTCTATCCTGCCTTTCCTATCCAAAGTGCTTGAGGCTTGTGCTCATAAGCAATTTTCCCGTTTTATTTACGGCAACACACTCATGAGTCCTCTTCAATCTGGATTTAGGCCAGGCCACAGCACTTCTTCTGCCCTCCTCAAAGTGACTGGCGATATTAGAATCGCTATGGAAGACGCTAGTCTCACAGTGTTGGTACTAGTTGATTTTTCAAATGCGTTCAATACCGTCAGTCACGATATCCTATTGTCTATCCTGTCACATCTTATGGTCTCTTCTAAGGCATTAGACTGGTTTTCTTCCTATCTTCAGGATCGTCAGCAGTCGGTTCGGGGAGAGGATAGTTCATCAACCTGGTGTACATTGAATGCTGGCGTTCCTCAAGGCGGCATACTTTCACCTCTTCTATTCTCAATATTTATAAATTTCCTTACTTCTGAGCTTCAGTGTTCGTATCATCTCTATGCCGATGACTTGCAGTTATATCGCCACACTAAAGCTGACGAGTTGGCAGCTACCCTCCAAAAAATTAATAAAGATTTGGAGGTGGTAAAAAATTGGGCTGACAGGTTTGGAGTGACAGTCAATCCTGGCAAATGTCAAGCTATTATCATCGGAAGCTCGAGAAATTTAGGTAAAGTGGATGCATCTGACTTGCCACCTTTGGTCTTTAATGGATTAACTATACCGTACAGCTGCACTGTGAAAAATCTTGGCCTTATTTTCGACTCTTCACTCAATTGGCAAGCACAGGTGGCAGCTGTCAGTCAAAAAGTCACGAATACGTTACGGTTCCTCTATCGCCTGAAGAATTTGCTCCCATTCGATGTAAAGGCAATGCTTATGCGAACCTTAATCTTCCCCATAATCGACTATGGTGATGTTTGCTACTATGACCTGAATGCAGATCTGCTCAATAAACTTGACCGGCTTCTCAATAATTGCATTCGATTCGTTTTTAATCTCCGCAAGTACGATCATGTGTCAGCGTATCGATCGCAACTTAAATGGCTACCGATAAGACAGCGACGTGTGATGAGGGCATTAACCACTCTTTTTTCTATACTATATACACCTTCTTCTCCTTCCTATTTAACCTCGCACTTTCAATATGTTTGTTCACAACACAACAAAAATCTCCGCTCCTCCAATAATCGTCTTCTGCACTGCCCTTCTCACCGTACAGATATTATTCACTCTTCCTTTTTTATTAAATCCATTCTTCTCTGGAATGAGTTACCTCTGGAGGTCAGGATGGTAAATAGTCGACACACTTTTAAATTAAAACTTAGAGATTACATCCATAGGAAGTTGGCAGAATCATCACAGTAATTTATTTTCCTCATTTTTTTTTTCTCTTGGATATATTATATATTTTTGTATGTAAATATTTATTTATGTATGTATATATATGTGTATATATATATATATAATTATAGGTATATATATATTTAATGTTATTAAAATTTCAGACAGTGCTGCACCTACCACTTCTATTTCTTCACCACCCAAAGGTAGACTGGTAGAGAACGCCTAAGGCGTTAAGTCCGCCGTTGTACAGTGTGCAAGAAGTATAAATAAATAAATAAATAAATAATGTACCTGGATTTTAATGTTAATGTTTTTGTGTTGTAAATAATTATTATTGTGTAGTTTAAGTTCTTAGCTGTCGCATTAGGTTTACCCTGTAAGGATAGCTTAAGGTTTTAAATAAATAAATAAATAAATATAACAAAAATGATGTTTATATTTTTTCCGAAGTTATATTTTGTAGACTTCACATATGTCTCACAAAAACCCACATAAATATCTGGTAATCATCTCCTATTCTAACTACTGTGTTTGAGTTCATGAGCGTGTTATAAGCGGCTAATATCCTAAGAATTATAAGTGACATGAAATATGTAACTGTTTGGCAAGTTGGAGGAGCTAGATGTCCTATATATTTATAGCAATTCTATAGAACCTTCGGATCGTTCTCCACCGGCTTTAGGAAATTCATCCGTAATAATATTCCATTGATTAAAATTGCCTTCTCCATTATTTTTCAATCTCAAAGCGAACGCGTGTCACCAAACTTCCAGCTCCCTAAGAAGATTAGGAAATGAGCAAGTTTCAAGTGAATTATCTCGACAGGGTCATAGCGTGGCCTTTTTTAAAACTCTCGAGCCTCTGGGATTAAAAATTTAAGCATGATTGATTAAATCATGAGGAAAAACGGAGCAGTGTGGCGAGGACTTTGGGACTTTTTAAGTTTTGTGATTTTTTGGGAATAGCTTATTTTTTTGGAGAGAAATATTGGTGAGAAATTAGGATTTTGGTGTAGGGTTTATATGGGCTCTTTGTTAAGCTAGAAATTTTGGCGATAATCCACGCTTTTTTAGTTTACCATGGTTAGGTTACCAGAGAAAACTATCGATTCTGACTTAATTAATTTCTAGTTTAGCAGTAATTTTAATTGTATGGTAGTCTTTTTTAATTCAGACGACAACAACAACCATTTATTCAAATGTGATTTATTAAATTACATTTACTTACATTTCGAACGTTAAAACAAAAGACAGAAAAAAATTGACAGTCTGTACAAGTTTTTCCCATCGCTGAAGGGGAATCGTTGTCTATCATTTTATTCTTATTTTTATTTATTAATATACAAACTCCAATAGGTCCCCATGACGCACGAGTTCCTACCAATTTGGCATCTTCCCCTCCCCTTCTATATTATGTTTCCGCTTGGAAGAAGTAGCGCGACAAACTTCCCAGCAACACGTCTGTCTGTAAGGTTTAAACGAGATTTATATAAAACAAGTCCAATCGCAAACAATTAATAATATTGACTTCCTAAGGAAAGCTGTACATACTTTAATCATCGCAAATAATGCAATCATTACTTCTCACAAAAATAGCAAGAATAGACAAAAACAACTCGTTCATCTATTTACATATTTAAATGACTCACCAACAATTTGTTAATGCTAAGACATTACAAATTCAGACTTATAAAAAACTTAATCTAGTGTCACAATTACTTATAGGTAAGCATCACATGCACACACCATTGTATCGAAACATAGAATTCACAACGAAAAACTTGCAATAAATCTTTCGACATACAGCTAATTACGTAGACGGGTTGCGATAGAGCACGCGTTCGTACACGTTACCCAGTGTTCGATCGTGTGCTATGTAGCTTTCATGTGAGAGGGAGCCATGGCAACGTAATATATTACATTTACGAAATATCATAAAAAAACTAAAATAAAAAATAAACTAAAGTCTTACTTTATGTAGCTTTTGGAATGCTGATATTGGATTGGGAATATAGTTACCAACATCCTAAATGTAAAGTTTAGTAAATTTAACTTGTTAATAGAATTAAATGTAGGTACCTTTATCTAATAATCTAGATGTAGACTAAGTAGTAGCATTAATTACAAACTTTTGTAGTTTATGAATGCTATGTATACCTAATGTTTTTTGTTGTATATTTTTAAATGGTAATTAAATAAAAAAACATACTTTATGAACAATAATGAGAGTAATCTTTGAATATATTTAAAACTAGCTTCCTACAGTGAAACTATAATAATATAATCCGCGTCCCCGTATAAAAAGTAGCCTATTTCAGCCTTGTTCGACAAATGGACTAGGTAAGATTCAGAACAACAGGCCGAACTGGCCCGCATCGGGATGAGCCGGGCGGCATTTTAAAATGCGTTAAAGAATATTAAAATGTATCAACAGTAATTACAGTTCATATTTGCTTGCAACTTACGCATATGATAGTTACCTCCGTCGGAATGCGTTCGGCTACCGCGACAGCCGACCAGCGCCGAATAAGGGCGTACGCCTACCCCGACAGCCGTACGCATGCCGTGGTAGCCCCGCTTCTCCGTTTCGATGCGGCCGGATGCGGGCCGGTTGGTCTAAATCTTACATAACATTGAATTAATTTATCACATCAGTCCAGTAGTAAACCCCGGACGGTAACTAGTATTTAACATTAGATCAAATCTTTACTGGTCTATTCCTGTAGCCTAAGATCTATATTAATGTTATAAAGCTAGCTAAAGAGTTGGTTTGAATGTTTGTTTGCTGGAACGCGGAATTATCTCAGAAACTAATCGGCAGATTTGAAAAATTTTTGAGTGCGCGGAAAAAAAACCACGGGTAGCGTGTGAAGCGACTGACGGAATCTAGTAATAAGATAATTAATAGATAGTTACAAGCCTAAGATAGTAGCCCTTTTGTTCGTTGATCGATTTGTCTAATTAATATTATAGAGCGAGTAGCTCGTCTCAAATTAAGAAACGCTGACTTGATATTGCGATGAAAATCGCTCGTTCGCCATCAAAGTAATAAAGCTACTGCACAAAGTTAAACTTAAAAGCGCTATGTACAGACGCCAGCACATCAAGCTACAACAATCTGTCAAATTTCCCTAATAGATTTTCAACTGCATCCTGAAGCATATGACTCAAAGTAGATTGGGAAAATTTGACAGTTTTGGGTAGCTTGATGTGCTGGCATCTGTACGAATAAGGAACGCTTTTCATGTTTAGACTAAGAAGAAAATGTACTATATTAATGCTTATAATCTTGCTCAGCCTTTAACCTTATTTCAAGTGTTAAAGACCCTAAAATCTGACCTTTTAAGAGGATAATAGAAAAAAGAAACTTGAGTTCATTATCACCGTGACATCTAACAAAGTGTCCCAAAAATCGAATCAACAAACTTTGTTAAATTCAATCCGAGTTTATCGAGTTGTAATCCGATTCTCATTCGATTATTACTCGTCTGCATAGAGTCAGTGATCAAAGAGGTATTTATACCAATTAGAGAATTGTGAATGACTGTAATCTGTATATTAGCTGATAATCCTTTATCATAGAATTGCTTTGAGATATACTATATTGTGTTTTATATACTCGTAAAATTCAAATATATCAATGTAGTGATTTATAGGATTACTAGCTAACCGCCTGGCGTCACACGGGGTTATTTAGTTCTTTTATACAGCTAGCACATCAAGGTATTACAATCTGTCAAATTTCCTTAATAGATTTTCAACTTTATCGCTGACGCATATGGGTTCAAAGTTGACAACTCCGGGTAGCTTGATGTACTGGCGTCTGTACAATTATGAATGTTTTTAGTTTCTCTAGAGCTCGTGGCTAAGGCCGTACTGTATATACGTATTTTTTTCTGTTGATAGTTGTTCAGTTTTACGAGTACATTGACCCCCCTTCGCACGTAGAACCCCTTTCCGATCACCCTGTATACATACTTTACTTAAATCGTTAATTTATTTTCAAACAAAACTAGAACTATCCAGATGGCACACAAACTGCCGTAGACAATCCTTTAGCGACCAAATATTTAACATAATGACTCAGTATTTCTCACATAACACCGTTCTCCTTGGAAGCAGCCTGCAAGATAACGCCGTGCTCTAGAATTAATTAGCCAACTAAAAACTTCACTCATTACTTAACTGGAAGCAGTCCAACCAGTTTGGTAAGTAAACAAGATTTAAATTTAAATGGGGACAACTTGAGGACTTGGGGCCTTCTGCCGGGGCTGCGGGTTGTTCGCAAGAGTTACCGTGGCCCTGGTACACTGGGATCTCCAGAAGGAACATAGTGGGTTTAAGTCGGTAAGAGTCGGATACTCACCCAGCAGGCTAAGCATGGCAACCGTAGAAACTAGTTTTGTCTACCGGAGATTTAAATAATGACATAATAGTGACAGATTGACGTATGATTTCTTTTGACATTGTTTGAAGTAATTTTTCTTTACTTCGATCGACATAAGGCTACCAGTGATTATATGCGAATTGACAGGTCGCGCACTGCTCGGGCAGAAGATATGTTGACATTGACATAAAGAGCTTTGTCTTTTCTTGACAGAATAGATATAAAATCGCCATGCTAAGTCTGCTGGTGTAGCTATAGCGAAAGGGGGTCATTTGATGATTTCTCACGAGAAAGAGTTCTTGAAACTTTATAGGAGATTTTTTTGATACACCTACTGCCCTGTCATACACCATCGTAGCCCAATGATCTATCTGCTGGTTGTTCGCAAGATTTCCCGGCTTGCAAAGACCTCCAGAAAAAACGAAAGTGGGTTTTTGGCAGCAGTAAAAAAGTAACTCTCTCCAGCCGCTTCACAGCGGGAGGGGTCAGCTCAGCTCAATAAACCATATTTTTTTTCTCTTCATTCTATATTGCAGTATTATTGCGGGCATTCTCGCCTGACCATCGCTGCGTTAATTTTGTTTGTCGTAAAAAATAGAACCGCTCTCCAGCTTCTTTTCTTTAAAAAGTGACTTAGGAACACAGCATTAAAATATTTATGCATGTGGAAATGGCCGCATTTTTCAATTTCGATCCTGAATTCATCTAAGAAAGGTCAATCAGTATTCAGTAATTCTAAGCATGGCTTAATACAAATAAATACAATTGTCATCATAAAAGACCATAATCCAAGCACGTAGACCTGCATTGTCTCTTAGAATCAAACATGCAAATCTCAATTAGTCAATCAGCTAAATGGATTGACAGTAGTAAATGTTAATCTATCAGATATAACTCCCCTTTGTCGGATTGTGCTTAGTCTTGGATATCTATTGTTTAATGGAAGCGGTAATTAGTTAATGAAGTTTCAAATTTGATCTGTAGATAGGACGTGAGTTATGGAAATAACATCATCTGCCTAGCCTTTTACCAAGCTATGTTGGGATCAGCTTCCAGTCTTAATCGGATGCTGCTGAGCACCAGTGTTTTACGTGGAACGACTGCCTGTTTGACCTCCTCAACTCAGTTGAGCAACCCGATACCCATGGGTAAGATTGGTGGTCTGACTTTCTGGCTCTTGACTACCCGTAACGACTGCCAAAAATGTACATATGACAGCATGGATCTACCAATTTAGCATGCCTTCCGAAACACGGAGGAAGAAGGCTTTGGGGCTTTTGGAAATATCTCTTCTCTACCTTAGCCTTATCAAATTATTGTATTTAGGGTCAGTAAAACCTGATTCTACATCCATAATGTTCTTCTTTCATATTTCTTTGGCGTTATTTTTGCTAGTCTACTATTCTGTATAGTCTTCTTTAACACAATCCATGCTTCGGTATTTTGATAATAAAATTATATTTTTCTCATGAAAATATAGTGACGTCTAAGTAACTAGTAGTAGTAGTGAATTTTGCTTTCAGCAAGTATTTTATAACTACTATTCACACGAGGAGAAAAAATATGTTTGTGCGTACAAGTAAGAACTTTTTAATCCTTCTGTTTTGAAAAGTAACCACAATAAATTATTCGCGCAAACTTACATGATATCCAGTAATAATATGTATTAGGTAAAAATTTTGGTCTTTTTACTACACGATTGGCTGGGGTGACCATAAATTCGGAAAATATTTTGAGAAAGATTTTGTCATGAAATTTTTTGAAATTAATCTATTAATTAATCTATTTGAAATTAAATTTTGTGTTTTAAAGTAATTATTAATGTTATATTAAGTTAATTATTTTTTGATAGGCCACAAACAAGTACAAAGAAAAAAACACAAGAGAAATAACATAATACATAATGTAACAAGAAAATGTCGTCAATTTAAACACGTTATTTAACAAATAAGCTACAAAAATATTAGATTTTTTATTCGATCTAATACGTGACTATGCTTGCATTACGACGATTACTTCGAAAGCCAATTTTTGTGTTTTTAGATAATTCGTAAATGTTACGAAATGTTATGTTATGTTCATGTGTATTTTGTTAAATTACTTTGCAAGACGTAATACTTTTAAAGTCAACAAACAAACAATTTGTTCAATTTAATAAATAACCATTCAAACAGATTTATTTGTAACTATTTAATATTTTCATGTTTAAAATCAATATTTTAATGGCGTACAAGTGTGTGAAACATGTCCGTGTTTTATTTTTGAAATCATGGTGACCTTTTTTTCCTGGGAAATCATCAAATGGCACCTTACACTGAGGGTGCAGCTAGAGGGAGCGGCAGAGTCCTATCAACCAAACCCCACTATGTTCCTTCTGGAGGTATTTGTGTGAAAAAGGCTACAGTATCTCTTGCGGACAACCCGCAGTCCGGTAAAAATGATGGTGACCTTACACCAGCCGCCAAGTTGAGCACATATTACCTGAAACATATAGCCAAAAGGTAAATTCCAACTACAAGGTGAGTTGAGGACTAAAATATAAGGGTCGCTGATATAGAAGTAACTAGGGTCGATGTGTTTCGTAACTATTTTGATATAAACTTGAGGTGTTAGCCTAAATCAAGGATTATGTGAGAGGTCAACGGAGGTCAGGTGTGAGTTGTGATTAAAGGGACAGGTTGGATTGTGGTGAATGTTTAGGGCAAGAGCGGAGCGATAAGCGATAGCGGGAAAGTAAATATAGTTCTTTCTTCTTCTTTTAGTCCTAACTCCCCTAGATGGGGCAGAGAGCATCCACAGTGCTCCGCCATCGCGTTCGGTCTTGAGCTTCGTGCTCTATTTCGCTCTACGTCTTGTCTATAGTCGCCGCCTCTGCGATGATCGTCCGATAATATAGTTAGTGTATGTATAATGCTAAAAGCGATGTGATCCGACCGATTTCGGCCAAGGCGATTGCTTCAACTCCGTTGTAGTTGCCGCTCGCATGTGGCATGTATACGCAATGTTTTTGCAAAGATCCAAAAATCACAAAGACATTGTGGACACGTGAGCTGACATTGTTCAATAAAGGTACTTCGGTTATTATAAATGTTTTTAACATGGGATATCATCAAATGACCCCTCTCGGTGAGGGCGCAGTAGGAGGGATTGTCAGACTTTTACGGTCTAGAACCCATCTTTGTTCCTTCTGGAGAATTTTGAGTACCAAGGCAGCTCTTGCTAACAATTCCGCAGCTCACGTTTATCATACCTAAAGAGATAGATATTTGAAGAACTGTATATATGTAATCCAACATTTAAAATGTTTCATAATGTTAATGTATTATTTTTTATTTTCGTTCATATTAATGACATTTTGTTTATTTCAATTCCTTCTATATGTATTAAAATATCATTATTTAATTTATTAGTGTCCAAATCCTTTGTAAAACGCCTCGCTTTATTTACTCTGTGTATGACCCGAAAAGGGAAACGTTGACGCCTCTGAAATTGTATTTCTAGTTTACTGCCTACTATTACTCATTTAGTAGGTGTGAAAATTTTGATTATTATCTGAGATGTATGTTTGTATTTGTACCTTTATATGTGAGTAATTTGCTAGTCTGTATACATGCTTACATAATAGCTGACTGCCTCGTTGGTCTAGTGGTCGCAAGGCGCGACTGCTGTGCACGGTGTCTCGGATTCGAATCCCGGGTCGGGCCGTAATCGCTTTGTGGGTTTTGAGAAACTTTCATACATCAGCCTGGAGTCTGGGAGTTGGTGATTGATTCACCCGTGCATCGGAGAGCACGTAAATGTCGGTCCTGCGCCTGATCTCTCTCCGGTCGTGTTGGATTGCCGTCCCATCGGACTATGAGAGTGAGGGAATAGAGAGTGCACCTGTGTCTGCGCGAATGCTTGTGCTCTATAATATGTCATGCTCAGCTTACCGATTTTCATAAAAAGAGAACGACCGCCGTAGCCGACACGATCGGCCTGGATGCCATCATAATAGTAATCTTAAGATTATACAACTGAAGTGTTTGTTTCTTAAACGCACAAATCTCAGGAATTACTAAACCGATTTGAAAATTCATTCAATGTTAAATAGCTCAACATCGAGGATATACATACCTTCATCAGGGTGCTCGGAGTAGTCTCCCCAGGACGTGGCACCGTTGGCAGAAGCTAGTATTAAAAGTGATAGTCTGGATTTGTGCTTTTTTGTTGTTTTTGATGTTGTTGTTCCACGCAGTTCACTCATCTGTAGAGAATTTAATGTTAAAACGACATTATGGATTTCTTGGAACTTAACACGCAGACGAACAGACATGTTTTTTTTTGTACATAAGTATTGATATTTCAAGTAAGTAAAATATCACGCATTTCTTTATGGGAATATAAATTTTGCATCTCGTAAAAGTTTAAAAATAGTCTTTGGATATACCATTAGATAAATTCTCATCCAACAAAATTCTGGGAATATTTTGTTGATGCTTTACCAAATATCACATTTCCACTCATGCCAGGTACAATGACTACCAAACATTTTTCCCAAAGAGGCGAGTTTATCCGTGCCTAGCTTAGAGCAATTAACCAACCAGATACTACGATAATCACCATGCCAAAAATACTGTTGATTTACTGTTAGTTAGTGAATAAGTCGTTGGTGTATCAATAAATAAATCACATCGTTACACAGGTACATTTTTTTTATTGTTTATTATGTTACAATTAAGCCTAAAGTGATAAGCAATTTATATGTAACTTAATTTGCTAACAGTAAAAATATATATAAGAACACGTCCATTGCATTTACTTAGCGTCTTTTATGGTACACACGCAAGCACATCAACCTACTACAATCTGTCAAATTTTCTTAATAAGTAGATTTTCAACTTTAAGGCTTGATAAACTTGATTGGCAAAATATAACAGCTTAATTTGCTGGCATACGAGAATGATCGGGCGGTGTCACAACTTTGGAAGAGAGGATGGCACCGCAATAGTGATTCCAGTTGTTTGAATGCTCTAAGGCGCCAGTCGTTAGCAAGCGCAACGTTTTAGGTTTGTCATGTACAGCAGACAGCTTATTTGTTTTTATTTTCATATGACGCTACATTCGGAGTAATGGGAACAGTTTTTAGTTTTGTAATATTTTTTCTAGATTTTTGTGTGCGAGTGTACCGTATAAGGGTTGGGAATTGACGCTGTCTTGTTGCGTGGATTTGTAGCCAATGCTCGTCTCGTTTTCAGAAAAGAATTGATTTTCGTTTTTTTTTCAAGCACAATCCTGATTATAATTATGAACCAAAGTCAAATATATAAAAACTATATAACAAATTTTATAGCCCATACCTAACCTTTTCCCAAACTATGATGGGGTTGGAAACGGTGTTGCTTGCTGTTGTCTGTATGTATGCTCAGATTTTTGAAACCACGCATCGGATTTTGATACATAGAGTAATTCAAAAGAAATGAGAAAGGTTTGTGCACTTTATATTACACACGCCCACGCCCTCACACACATACACACACTAACTAAATCATCTGCTTCATCATCTGCCTAGCTGTCGTTGCCAGTCTTAACCGGATGCAGCAGAGTTTATTTAGAAAGATAATCTCAAACCACATACTTATTTTTATTTTACTAAAAATGTGGCGTCACTTAGTTATTACATATTTCTTGATTTTTATCACACTTTGTAATACCTACTCTCATTTTATAGTAATATTTGATCCATATTGGGCCTAGAACATCGTAGAGAATCGTCCTCATTATGAAAAATATTTTTTTATGTTCTACGCTTGAAGCAAAGCTTTTTTATTAGTTTTGATATAAAATTATACAACACAGATGTAGATAAAATGATACAGACTACACGTGCATTTTATCAGACATTTCTAGTACAGTTGGTGTTAGTTCCTGTTTTATTGTGATGAGATTCGACCAAAATTGTTAGCGTACATTTTTTCGCGTACAAAAATGTGAACATGTCGATGCGAGTCCAGTACTAGCATTTGTGTTCGCACACAAACGTTGCAATTTCATGGTCATTTTAAAAATGTTCACACGCTATTTGTCACTGATTGCTGAAGCGAGAAGACCAGAAGAAACATTTCGGCGTATTATAGCAAAATGACACGCCGCTTGTCGCCCAAGTCAACGAGCGAGAAGAGTGAATGTTTAGACGAAGGAAATATTTTATGTTCCTTCAATTATTGTATCTTTGAGACAAGAAACTCTCAATCAAAATGGGCTTTTCAGAGTGAAAATAATGGAAATTCATTTTTGCCAAAATTTAGTTTATTGCGTTTCTAGGAAGATAATGTCGCGAAGGACATCTTATATCTTCCTGTCTAGTTGGTCTAGTAGTCGCATGGCGCGCCTGCTGTGCACGGGGTCTCGGGTTCGATTCCCGGGTCGGGCCGAAATGGCTTTGTTGGTTTTGAGAAACTTTCATAAAGCAGCCTGGAGTCAGGAAGTTGGTGATTGATTCACCCGTGCATCAGAGAGCACGTAAATGTCGGTCCAGCGCCTGATCTCTCTCCGGTCGTTTCGGATGACCGATCCCATCAGACTATGAGAGTGAGAGAATAGAGAGTGCACCTGCATCTGCGCGAATGCTTGTGCACTACTATGTGTCCTGCTCAGTTGGCTGATCTACTTAAAAGAGAACGGCCGCCGTAGCTGATCATCGGCCTGGATGCCATCATCATGTCTTCCTATTGAAAAGTCATATATTCTTCACTTACAAGGGGTTACTCTAAGGCGTTGCGAGCATCACAGTGCCACACATCGATGTATCCTCGCCTTAAAAATAAACAACAAAAACGACAGCTACCCATTTTATTCCACAAACAGCACAAAATAACCATTTGATATCACCAGTTTTGACTTTTGTGTCGCCAACGTTCCCAAATGCGGTCGAATGCGTTGCGGTTTAGTCCAGAGACACAACGACACGACAAATTTGTGGCAGAATGGAAGCCGACGTTGTTTATCAATTTTGAACAGCAAAATCGGACAATTGGGAGTGTGCTTTTAGTTTTTTTTTTTGTTTGGAGACTGATTTATGAAAGGATCAACCTACCGTATTAGGATTTTAGGCACCGGCGAGGATGTCAACCTACCCGAATTGGTCAAATTTTACCAATCGAATAATTAACCTTCCGTAAAAAATACAATTATTTCTTCTTATAGAATCAAATCTTCTACAAATACAAACTCCAATGAGAGTATAAATCAGTCCATATACTGAAAAAATGTTTTTCAATTGGATCCTACTCAAGTATGAGTATGTTTCGATGGTTAGGCAAGTACTTTAAGTTATATGTACTTTCTCAGTATATCTTGGACACAAATGACTGATTAAAAGTGAAGGAGAACATCTCGAAGAAATTAAAGGACTATAAAGTCTGAAATCACCAACCTGCGTTAAGCAAGCTTTGGTGATACGTATTTTTTACATCTTTTGTTTTGTCATCCGTTTCGATAATGTTTTTCATCAAGTTAAAGTTTTCAAGGTAATGCTGAATTTCAACGGAATTCAGAAATAACATCCATTACGCATCAATCCTCAATATCTCACCTTAACCCTGATCAATCGACCGTTGCAAACTTCATTGACCTTTTTCGAAACCTTTTTCGGTGAAGGTTAACAAAAACAGCATTCTTGCAAACTTGGCTGGCGCACTGCCATGCACCCTAATCCAAAGAAAATACATTAGTAATCTCTCCACACAGTAGTACTAGTAGCGTTTTGTTTGTAAATTTGACTTACAATTTTACACTGGAACGTTGCCAGGCCAAGAGAACTTATTCTAAATGTTTTTATTTGAGGACTGGTTTGGCAGTTCACTATACTTGTTTTTAGTCGTAAAATGTGCCCCCCCTTGAAAAAAGGGTAAATAGTTCAACAACAAAAAATGTACAGACGCCAGCAAATCAAGCTACTACAATCTGATAAAGTTAATTGATAGATTTTCAACTTTATCGCTGAAGCATGTAGCTCAAAGTTGATTGGGAAAATTTGAAAGTTTCGACAGTACATATTAAAATTCCGCCGAAGTGGGGTGATTAACGTTCAATCCTTCTCCATGAACGCCTGCGCCCAGCAGTGGGACGATAAATAGGCTGATGATGATTAAATATTTCAGGATCCAATTCAGAAATATTAAAATAGAGTAGCTATCTCAATATTTTCCAAGAGATAAGGTGAAACTTAATTTATAATTTTTTATCAAATTCATTGAAATCGGAGCCAATAATATTGTGTTTAGGACAAAAAATTGAAAGTCTGAAATCGTGATCGTGAAAACTTTTTAGGTAATCTCATAAATATTATTACGGCCTTTTACTGAATATTTATTTTATGTATGTTTACTATCAGCAATTATTTGAACATTTATTAAAAACTTAAATGTTTAACGAGAGCTACTCACAGTGAGGCGGCGCTAGCGCCGATATTCCCCGCTCCTGCGCCCTCGCGCCCCCCTGCAACGCCTAATCCGTGCGTTCCAGCGCAGGTGGAGTTCGAGCGTACCGAGACTTCGGGCATGATTGCGCCGCGGCCGTCACTAGAATCATTACCGCAAATGCTCCAGAACGAACATGGTGTGGGATGTGTAGATACGTCATGTTTGCAAAATTCTTTTTCTAAAGTAGTAAACACGGAAAAGGAATGGAAAGTTGAGAAACCGAAAGAACAGTGGGTTTTAGTACAAAAAAAGAGGTTGAAAAATCGTTTTAATACTTTAGAAGGAAAAGCGCGAAATGCAATCAGTGAAAAATTCAAAGCTGCAGATATACAAGTACCTTTGTTTATCAACAATGTTGACAGAAGTACATCAGAATCGGATATTGTTGATTACATTTTAGAAAAAACCCGAGTTCGTGTCACTCTGCAGAAAATAAATGTGAAGGTACAGAGAAAATATAACTCGTATAAAATGCAGGTTCCTAGCGCAAAGCTTATAATGTTTTTGGATGATACTTTATGGCCTGAAGGCATAACTGTCAGGAAATTCATTGAGTTTAAAAATAAAGAAAATGGCTCACAATACAGACAAGAGAATGAACATAACTAAGTTTGTAAGTTTCAACTGCTATTCTGTTAAAAACTCCATTGATTATGTGAGGGAATTGTGTGCTACGTCAGACTTTTTAGCTTTACAAGAGACGTGGCTACTACCAGAAGACATTCCATACCTAGGAGAAATTGATCAAGATTTTGCATACACTGGGAAATCTTCAGTGGACACTTCGTCGGGCATAATAAAAGGCAGGCCATACGGCGGAGTGGCGCTTTTGTGGCGTAAAAGTGTTTTCCAGTCGGTCTCGGTGGTTGACTGTGAGTGTGAGCGTATAGTAGCCGTTGAGGTTACGGTTGATAATCGTAAGTTATTGGTGATGTCAGTATATATGCCAACGGATAGTTCTGACAATTTTGAAATTTTTGTGAACTGCCTCGGCGAGATAAGTGCTATTATAGAAACTAGTGGTATTGACTCAGTGTATATATTAGGAGATTTCAACGCTAATCCGGGCGCATTATTCGGCAATGAGCTTTTGAAGTTCTGTGCTGAGCAGCGTTGGACTTGTGCGGACATAGAATGGTTTGGAATGAACTCAGGTACATATACTTTCCTTAGTAATGCTTTTGGAACTACGTCATGGTTGGATCATGTCATTATTACTGAAGGTGCAAAACAATCGGTTCTGAGCACAAATATACGGTATGAAATTTCATGTTCCGATCATTTCGCTGTCGAATTGTTGTGTGACCTTAATATTTTGGTGCCTAAAGTACATAAGAAAGGCTCATTACCGGATAAAGCGATATGGGGTCAAAGAAATAGAGAACAGATTAATGAATATATGTTTACTTGTTCAGCTAAACTTAGGGATATTAATTTTCCTCCTGAATTACATAGTTGCGCAGATGTAATGTGTAATAATATTGACCATAGATGTGTAATCGATAAAATGTATAATAATATTGTGAATGTGCTTAGGGCTGCCGCGGTGTTGTGCTCTAAAAGTAGAAAGAATAAGAGTAAGAAACATGTTACAGGCTGGAATAAACATTGCAAAAAGGCATATGAGGAGGCTAGGTATCGTTTTCTGGAGTGGGTAAGTCAGGGCAAAAATACTTCTGGTCATACTTATGATCAAATGCGTAACGCGCGGAGGTATTTTAAACAGCGGCTCAAGTGGTGTAGGGATAATGAAACCCAGATAAAAATGGACAATTTAGCATCACAGCACACCTCCAAAAACTTTAGTAAGTTTTGGAAGGACACTAACAGCTTGAATCCAAAGCCAAGTCTGCCAGTCAGTGTCGAAGGGGTTAGTGACACCGACCAAGTTGCCAATTTATTCAAGGATCACTTTAGGGTCGTCTCCACATCAGTGCAGGCGAATAAAGCAGATGAGTCTGAAGGTGATGGTTTAGCGCAACCTCTTGCTCGTATCACTGCGAAACAAGTAGCTAAGGTGATCCGTTGCATGCAAAGAGGAAAATCTCCTGGTCATGACTCACTCAGTTTAGAACATTTGCAGCACGCAGGGGTTCATCTGCCGAGGGTGCTTTCCATGCTGTTTACATTGTGCATAAGGCATTCATACCTTCCAGAGGAAATGATGAGAACCATAGTTGTCCCTATAGCAAAAAGTAAGACAGGCGATTTGTCCAAATTAAGTAATTATAGGCCTATATCCCTCGCAACTGTCATTGCTAAGGTGTTGGACGGTATTGTTGATATTCAGTTAAGACAACACCTTCAGATCCACGATGCTCAGTTTGGTTTTCGCCCTGGCTTGTCAACGGAAATGGCTATACTGAATCTCAAGCATACCGTTCGTTACTACACAAATAGAGGCACACCTGTCTATGCATGCTTTTTGGATTTATCCAAAGCTTTTGACCTTGTTGCATATGATAAGTTGTGGCAAAAGCTGTCAAAAGATACGGATTTACCTGGTGAGTACATAAGTCTCCTAAAGTACTGGTATGGCAACCAGAGCAATTATGTGCGGTGGTCGGGGTCAGTGTCGACGGAGTATAGGTTGGAATGCGGTGTAAGACAAGGAGGTCTAACATCGCCGACTCTCTTCAACCTGTATATTGACCGACTGATTCGTGAACTTTGTAGCGCTGGTGTGGGCTGCTCAATTGATGGTGTTCTCGTGAATAACATCAGTTACGCGGATGACATGGTGCTGCTGAGTCCATCGATCAGTGCCCTTCGCAAACTGATCGTGATCTGTGAGCGTTATGTGGGAGCCCATGGTCTTAGATATAACGCTACTAAAAGCGAACTCATGGTTTTTAAGGCGGGATCTAAAACCTATGATACTGTCCCACAGGTCATGCTGAGCGGTAGTGTCCTTAAAAAAGTGTCGCAGTTTAAGTATCTGGGCCACTGGGTGACTGATACGCTTGTCGATGACATTGATATAGGTAGGGAGCGTAGGGCATTGTCTATCAGAGCTAATATGCTGGCTCGTAGGTTTGCGCGTTGCACTACAGAAGTAAAGGAAACATTGTTTAGGGCATTCTGCCAATCTTTTTATACGTGCAGTCTATGGGTTAATCATACGAAAAAAGCTTACAATAGCCTTCGTGTCCTCTACAATAATGCCTTTAGGGCGCTGATGGGGCTGCCTTGCTATTGCAGCGCGTCAGGTATGTTTGCGGACGCAAATGTAAATGGTTTTGCATCAATTATTAGGAAGAGAGTTGTGTCACTGATGAGTCGCATACGAGGCAGTACCAACAGTTACCTGCAATTGTTTGCGTGGAGAATGGATCTGGATCTGGATTGCCCGATAATGAGGTACTGGACCAGATTACATATTGAACACTCCGGAACCAAACCAAAATTTAGATTAAGATAGTTTTAAAATGTTTGATACCTATGTTATAATTTTGTTTTTTTTTCTTAATTTGTTTTTAATTTTGTTTTAATTTTGTTTTTAATTTCATTTTATTTTTTTTTAAATGATGATTTTGATAATTTACCTATATTTATTTCTAATTGATTGATTTATTTTAATTGATTATTTTAATGTATTGCTTATAGTGGATTATGATTGTTTATTAATATGTAAAAATGAATATGGACTGGTTCTGAAATAAATGAATTTATTATTATATTATTATTTTATATGTATGTCTCTTCTAGACCACGGGACTATAGAGTCCCGGATTTTTAGAAGGCGAACGTGGGGCCGAAGCCAACACGCTGAAGCCCTTTTGAGACAACTTTAATATATGTAATGGTGACACAAAACCGACGATTATCCCTGTATACACTATAGAAATGTACCCAAGGACAACCCCCGGTTTGTGCTAAACTATTGCTAAGTATGGAAGAAAATCTACTTGGGTTATTGTGATGGGATGCTAGTGGACTAGGGAAGGGAAAACTATGGGGACTATGACCCCTGCCGATAACAATGTAATAAATACATGTAAAAATGGCAGGAGGAGACTCGCCAGCTCACTTACCGGGCCCCCGGGAACTAGTCGCTAAGTCGCAACAAGGGGGCAACGGGGACGTGAGCGGCTGAAGGGTGAGGTTGCCCCGGCCGGCTTTCTACCCAGATCACGCGCCTTAAAACCGGCATCAAGCCAGGGTCCAGCATCTCTGTGCCCACTCGCCACTTACCCGAGGCATTCACCCTCCGAGCATTGCTCTAGCGACTCCACTCTGGACGGCCAATGAAGGCAAGCCAGAGGCGGGAGACCTATCCCCCTTCAGGGTTCACTCCGGCGAGCCGGAGGTGAGGGACAGTATACTCTCCCTGGAGCACTCGGTACCCGCGGGGTCGCTACTCCCCGACATCCGCCTCAGATGCCCTATTATTATTAACTAAAATATTTGCGTAATATCGACTGATCGACGATAAATTATGAATAACTTAAAACTTAACATGAATAATAACTTAAGTGTTATTCAAAACACATTTGGAGTAATTTATTTTGAGTTTACGTATAAATTTAACTTGGGATTTATCGTTTATTACGTTACTAGTAACATCGAGTAAATATTGTATAAACTTATAAATAATTTGACGAGTTTCTTTTGCAATATATTACACAATCCGAAAATGACTTGGCCGTATATTTTACATGGAAAAATATTTTTATTCCTCAAGATGTATCCTTATAATTCAGATGCAAACTAAATGTATTGCCTTTCGATCGTGATGGCAATCCATTTAGATGTACTGTATAAGTGTTTGTTTAAGTGCTATACACACCTTTTCCAATTTTACAGAATTTTAAAATTAACATTTGGTACGGTGATATGACCATTTAAAGAGGAGATTATTCACACCACGTGGAAAATTGGGTGCTGCAACTGTCCATCCCCGATGATCTAGAAGCTACCCCAAAACGAGATAGAGAGGGATGTGAAAAGTAAAGACATAAAAGAGTAACAGACCAGTTGTCCGAAAGCGACGTCAAGTATAGAGCGAAGTTGAGAAGAAAAAAAAGGAAAGCTGACTTCACCACCATGTGGGATACATAATTTGGAAAGAGTGTGCAAGCTAAAGAGTGTACAAGCAATTGTTTTTATATCTAAAATTTAAATATTAAGAATTTTTGTCATTGACGACCCAGATTGCATACCTGACCTAATTTTTATAGGTATGTATTGTGTGCATTAAAGGCATTTAGCTCGTACCCACGTATATTATAGACGAACACTCTCCTTAGCTAATCTCCTCAGAAATTCTGCCATTTTCTTGTGGGGGTAACGTGAAGCTCGCACAAAGAGAGAGAGCATTTTCTATCTCACCTCCAATACCTCAGCCTAATATTTTGTCCTACTCCCACATATCCATCTTAATCACAATACAGAGTTCTGATGTATTTTGTTAGAAGAACCCTTAGGGGTTTAAGTTCTACAAGTGTATGGAGGCCTCTAGTGACGAAGTTTGATATTTGGAAATAAATTCGTTTCGATACAGTTTGACTGCTTGAATAGTTTTATAGTAACTTTGGTCTGTGGATCTGTTTTGCTTGACCCTGAAAACTAGGATGAATATAGCGCTCGTCAGCAATGAAGTTCTTTTCTTTACCAATGTTTTTTAAAAAGGATCTTCTAATGATTTCTCAATTCCAACCAACCACTCAATTATATTCTTAAACTTAAGAGAATAAGCCCAAATATGCTAGTAAGCAGTGTAGCGATACTACTTCCAATAAAACTAGTAACATCTCATTTGTATCTTCACAAAAGTGTGCAATATTAACACTATACAATTTAAAGGACCTCCTCAACCCAGTTACCTGGGCAACGTGATACCCCTGGGTAAGACTGATTGTCTGACTTTCCGGCTTCTGACTACCCGTTACGACTACCAAAGATGTAGTAATGACAGCCGGGACCCACCAATTTTGCATGCCTTCCGAAACACGGAGGATCTCGTCAAGACAAAATCGTCACGCATCCAAGGACCGACCGAGCCAAGCGTTGCTTAACCTTATAATCGATCGAACCGTGCTCCTGTTACCTAACCAAGAGCTCCTCGAAACCTCAACAGTTTTGAATAAAACTTGAACTAAAGTTCACTATCCAATATATTGAAAGGAAACTTAACCATTTTCTATATCGATTTCGTAAAGTAAATGGCTACCGATGTACCGGAGTTTGTGAAGTATCACCGAGCAAATATGTTCAGATTGAGAGCTATTCCGTATGAAAAATGAGTTCGAGATCGGTTGGATATCGTTATGTCTCGATTAAAGTTACGTGTTTTTTGGTCAGTTTTTTAACCTTTTTCGCCAGTGTTAGTGTTTAAATTATATGTCTGATATTTTGTTTGAGTTTTGTTTAGAATATTTTTCTTGCTTTAGTTTTATAGGTCAGGGTGAGATTGGTATAGTGTGGGTAGCTCATCGTCCGCACGTTTAAGGACGACAGGCCCGTGTCGGCGGCGTGTTCTTTTCCACGCGCTCTTCGAAAAGATGTCAGCTACATAGGAGGGGCCCATAAGCCAGCCCATAAGGGACCAGGGTCTGCCTAGGCTGCGGTCTGTTCGCAAGAGTTACCGTGGCCCTGGCACACGGGGACCTCCCGAAGGAACATAGTGGGTTTTAGTCAGTAAGAGTCTGACACTCCCTCCAGCAACACCCTCGGCGCGGACCCCTCCTGCCAAGGGTGCAGTCGTCTGACGATAGTCATTTGATGATTTCCCACGAAAAAAAAATAAAAGGGTGAGATTGGTATGCAATTTTGAGGATTGGATAATTTTAATAATATTAGTTATGAAAATAATGCAATTTATATTAACTGTAATTAAACACACTCTTAAGCTTAAAATAAAAAATAAAAAACTAATAAAAAAATTACACTAAGGGCCAGTTTTACAGGTTACAGATAGCCACTATCAACCAGATAAACTATCAGCAACCTGTGAAACTGGCCCTAAACCTTCTACGGCTAACAAAATATAAGGTCATTACACATTTGCATAATCATTTGAAAACATTGAACAATACATTTAGTTCAGATTCCGTAACATATAAATATCAGTCTTGTAACACATAAACCAGACTATGAAAAGAAAAACTCATATCTCTTTAAACAATAAATTATCACTATAAAAGCCGCAATCTAGACAAAAAGTCAGAGATAAGGCTAACAATGTATCCCCTAGACAAACACAGTAGGCAAGGGAATTTAAAAGTTAAAATTTATTCATAGGGAACAATTCTGCTTAATCCAACTAGGCGCTTAATTAAATTGTTCTTGAAGAATAATCTCATCCCTCATATGATGTTTTTGTTCAGCATCCATTGGGATTAATTACTCGTAACGTCGGTGATGGGAGGATAGTTAATTTACAAGTTATCATTTCTGGATGTATAGATGCCAGCAGGTCAACCTACCGGAATCTGTAATTTATTATCAATCAAATATTAACCTATCTATTAAATAATTTTGACAGATTGAGGTAGGTTGATGTGCTAGAAAATAAAAGCTACAGGTCAGTTCATTCACAAAATGTCTTATAATGATCTGAGAGACGATGTTCTTAAAAAAATGTATTACCACTACGGCTTAAGTGTTTAACCACCAACTCAAGCGTCTTTGGGTACATATCGAGTGAAGTGAATATTACAATTTTTAAGTCAGCTAATAAATATGAAGAAGTGACTGTGAAATTACATCCAATTTGGTACTTACCAGTTTTCGATTTTCTCTCATCTCCTTATCCGTCTGTCTGTCACGCCAAAACTACACAAAACGATTTAAACAAAATTTGCTAGACACAATTAGTCTAGAGTCTAAGAAAGAACATAGCCTACTTTTCAACCGGGCGCGTAAAGAAGCATCCCTCAAATAGCGGGTGTAACCTCAGGGAACAGCTTGTTCTAAATAAAATATAGTTTTCAAATGAAAACACATAAACGAAACGTCATTCAAACAGTTGTTTTCATAAAAAGACTTTGATTGGAACACATCATCAATCGCGTTCGCAAACTGTACTACAGCCAGACCATTTACAACAGCCAAACTCTATGATTTATAGTTTCATCGTAGTAGCTTACCGTGGATTCCTATTCGTCATAACGAAAACAGAAAGTAAACTACGTTTGATATCATTATTAGGAAGCAACCAATTTTCATGCAATTTTAAGATTTAAGTCATATTTCGCAAATCATCTCCCGAGCCTTTTCCCAACTATGTTGGGGTCGGCTTCCAGTCTAACCGGATTCAGCTGAGTACCGGTGTTTTACAAAGAGCGACTGCCTATCTGACCCCCTCAACCCAGTTGCCCGGGCAACCCAATAGCCCTTGGTCAGACTGGCGTCAGACTTACTGGCTTCTGACTACCCGTAACGACTACCAAGGATGTTCAATGACAGCCGGGACCTACAGTTTAACGTGCCATCCGAAACACAGTCATCGGTGTCCAAGATATACTTAGAAAGTACATACAAACTTAGAAAAGTTGCATAGGTACTTGCCCGACCTGGAATCGAACCCACGCCCTCACACTTGAGAGGTTGGAGCTCTTTAACCACTAGGCCACCACGACTTCAAGTCATATTTCGTAAATAAGTGTGTAAATATAATGTGAATAATAGATGAGCGCAACGCGAATAATCTATCTATACTAATATATAAATGCGAAAGTTTGTGAGTGAGTGTGTATGTTTGTTACCTCTTCACGGCCAAACGGCTGATAGGATTTAGATGAAACTTGACAAACATGTAGCTTATGCATCAGAATAACACATAGGCTATATATTATAACGCTATTAACTAAGGTGAGCAATAAAGCATTTTTTGGTCAGTTTTAACTAGACGCCATCTATATATTTTTAATTACAACACATATAGCAAATTTGACAATTTGACTATACCAGCTGGGTAAATAGTTATTACCTAATGTCATAGATGGAGTTAAGCTTTTCATACAATTAAACCGGGCTAATTTTTTTTAAATTTATTTTTCAGTTCAAAGTATAACTAAACATGCTACATATCATTATGTTATTTCGACAGATAAAAATAATTTAAAGACAAAAGTATTAAGGCATGTTTCAACCTGACGCCATCTTTAGCTTTTCAAAACAATCTAATTTGACAATCTGACATTGTTAGTAATTATAGCTGATCATAGATGGAGTTCATAGTTTTATATTTTCATAAAATTAAATTATTATACTGGGGTGTCTTCCAGTCTACAATCATAGTCACAAGTATTATTTTTATTATTCAAGTTCCAAGATAACACTCACAATCGGGGACAGAGGATGAGAGAAAAAAATCTGTCTTTGGGTAAGTTAGTCATTTAAGATCAAAGAAGGAGTGCTGTACTTTCTTCATACAATATCAGTCTGGGGTAATGTTAGCTAAGCTTCCAGTGTACCACACGTAACAAAGCAGCATGGCTTATCAATATTTTTATTTGTTTTTTACGAACGATTACTGATCAAAAATACATATGTATGACTAAATAATTCTAGAGAAAAGGTCAATCTCTTGGAAACGATTCAGAAAAGAACAGATCTCTTCGAATAGGGTTGGCTGCTGTTCTGACTCTAAGTGGTCGTAAAAGTAATAATAAAGTAATAATCTAAGGATTGACTACAATGTTCACTACAATGTAGCCCCTTAGATAGACATCTCAAATTAGAAAGACTCTTCTTTCTTCATCCACGTCCAGCAGTCATTTGTTGATATAAACTGCCTCCTAGGAAAAGGTCAGCGCATATAAGGGCGTCTAAGATCAATTAGCTGTGTAGTAAGTACTAAGTATTTGTGTGGCCACAGGTGCACTCCCTATTTCTTTACTCTCATAGCCCGACACGGACGGTAATTCTGACACAACCGGAGAGAGAATAGGCACATGATCGATGTTTACGTATTCTCCAATGCACGGATATATCAATCACCAACTTTCAGTCTTTTTTTGTGGGATGTCGTAAAATAACCTCTCCAGCTAAGGATGCAGCTGGAGGAAGTGTCACTCTTACTGATTAAAATCTACTATGTGCCTTCAGGAGATCCCTGTTTGCCAGGGTCAAGGTAACTAAGAGGCCCATGTTGCTGTCATATCTTCGAGGAGCGCGTGGAATAGAACGCGCCGCCGACACGGGCTGTCGTCCTTAGACGTACGGACTGTGAACCAACCAAAACCCACCGCCCACAGACCCACGCCTACGGTGGTCGGGAGTCATAGATTAAACACTAATACTGGAAGTCGTCCCTCGACACTCGGCGCCCGCGGTGTCGACCCGTACCAGCTTTTCCGCTTCGGCTGGAATGAGCGGTGCTGTTTCTAAACCACTCCGCCGCCTCCTTCTCTAGCATAATTGCTTCACAGAAGGAGGCGGCCGCTCCCATTCTTTCATGCTCCGGACCATGGCCTGGACCAGGGCCGAATGCGAAAGCTCGCCGCTGTGAGGACACGGTGGTGCTCCGCCCAAGCAGAGCGCATCCCCACCGTTTGCTCCACCGTATCCTTTACCAACTTCCAGTCCCCGGGCTGATTTTCAGTTTCCTAACACTCACAAAGCGTTTTTGGTCCGACCTGGTTCGACCGAATCGAACCCGATACCACGTCGTGTACAGCAGTGGCGTTATGCAACTACTAGACTAGCGATAAAGAGCGCATTTTCAGTGCCTAAACCAACTTTATCGACCTCGACGCGATCGATCTGCAATGTAAGTTCGAAGTGACTACAATATTATTTGAAGTAGTGACGACATATAATATATACATTCTTATATACGAGCATAGGTTCAGAATGTATTCCGCAACAACATACACATTTTGTACCTTCGAAGTTCAGTTCAATCTAAGACAAAGACCAGAGCGAGAAGCAGCGGGAGGCCACACCTGCATGTCCAGTCTTAGTAAACGACGCGTGTGTATTGTTGTGATATGAAAACATAAGTCTTCCATGATTGACACGCAAATGTCCGCCATGTAAGTTCGGCGCTTATTGTTATAGTAGCCAAATACTTTGCAAAGTAAAATCAGCCCCAGAACTGTCGCTTATCCTCGATATAGTTAAGTGTTTTTGCGTTTTCTCTGAGAAGATAAGCCAGCTGCCCAGGACATATTAAAGTGCATTCACTATTTCCTCTCTCTCATATCGATGTGATTGGAGAGAGATCAGGCGCAGGCCCGACATTTACGTGCCCTCTGATGCACGGGTCTATCAATCACCAACTTCCAGACTAAGGGCTTGACTCGAACCCGAAACCTGTGCACAGCAGTCGCGCTATGCGACTAAGTCACCAGCGAGGCAGTTATATTTCCATAGTATTTCTACACATTTTGGGCTTGATTTTATAGCTTAGTTATCATACCGTGATGTGAAAGGATACAATACCGGTAAAGCAAGTTCATCATTTTTACTACTCTAATGCCCACGCGGACGACGTCGCGGGTAGCAGCTAGTGTACAATATACTTATGTTACAGATTTTCATTTGTTGATTGGCGTATTGGCATATCGAGATGAAAAAAGTGCGATGAAAGAATGAGTCTAAGAAATATGACTTTCCGATTCTGTCGGTCAACGACCTCATTTTTATTTGAATTGAGGGATTAAATGCTTACCAGTGCTAAGGGATTGGCAGGAAGGGCATAGTAATGAATTTTAGTCGGCAGAAGATTGACACTTCCTCCAACTGCCCCCATAGGAGGGGTCATTTTGTGATTTTACCATAAAAAGGATTTTTAAGTCCAGAAAACTGAGGGAAAGAAAAGAGCAGTTTTGATGTTTTGTTCATAGTGGACTTTCTGAATCATCTCCAAGTAGGGGTAGCTATCAGTTTTGAAACTAGCGGTCGATTGAGTGGGGTTAACGATTGATACATTTCTGTTGCATAGAGTTGAAAGCTATCTGCTAAATCCGTGCCAGCTTTAAATTTATGATTTTCAGCTTAGTGCAAACACCACTACATTGCTAACTATTATTGTAACACAAACTTTTCCGTTGGTCTAGTGGTTGGAAGCAAGGCCTCGGTTCTAGGGTGGTCCGAAATTGCTTTGTGAGTTTTAGAAACATTCCCAAAGCAATCCAGCCGCTATCTGATGATGGTGTTTCAACGTTGTGACTGGAAAGGCCCTGTACAGTCAAGTATTACCTAACAGCAGTTGTTATTGAAATTCCAAGTCAGAGGCAATTAGAAGAAAAAAGTTTGTCACTAGATTATTGTCACGTGTTTTTCTGCAACTCTTTCGATCTATAAAATTTTAATGATTACGAATGAAAACGTTCTTATGATCAAAGTTTATTCAGTACATGATTATCTGTTCTTATCCTCAGCCTTTTTATTGTCCCACTGCTGGGTACAGGCCAAAAAAGGATTGAGCGTTAATATCTGTAGTTGTTCTAGTGCCGGATAAAAAGTTCTCAATTTTCGATGGTGGTTATCGACCATGTTCTACACACCAAGAAGATTACACTAACTTATGTATATATCATATATCTTATGCCTGTTATATGCCAGGAGTAATTTTAAGCCTCACCATATCGACCCTATGTTCCTAAGCAATTCTATCTAGCAGGAGCCCCTTCATTATATAGATCGATTACAACTTCGCTATTGTAATCAAGACTATAGGTTTCACCTTCCAAGAATATGATAATATTCGAAATAGAATTCTATTCTGAGATTCTACACCTGAGACTTATGCATTTATATGCAAAATGAAGGCCAAGGATAACTGTGATATTATGTACGAAATCCTTAAAAAACTAGGACACTGTTGTTTTGATAAATTGAAAATATTATGCTTCAATGTCAAGGGAGTAGTTTATAGTTATTTTTTTTCTTTTCTGAATACATACATTCACATCACTATCATTATGGAGCCAGCTTCGTTCATTACTGGATGTAGATCTCTTCCATGACACGCCTCCATCTTTTAGCTTAGCAATATTTAATGGTTGCCCGTTACATCACAAAAAATATCGCCCCCATTCATTATTATTGAAACCTTAGGCCTTTCTATTTGATTTTTTTCGTTATCTACATCATCATCCTTCTTGATCATCCCACTGCTGGGCACATGCCTCTTCGTTCACAAAGAAGAATTGAGCGTTCATCACTTGCTCAATTCGTGTTGATGATTTCAGATGTATAATCCAGATTTTCTCAAGGTGATTTCTTTTACCTTTAATCAGTCATTGGTGTCCAAGACATACTTAAAAAGTACATATAAATGGAAGAGTTTAATTTGTACTTGCATGACCTGCTATTGAACAAACACACTAATACTTGAGAGGCTGTTGATTTAACCACTAGGCTCAAATACAAGTATAACCATTCACACTTTCTCAAAGATCCAAACATACAAAATTAACACTTTTACATAATCAACAGAACCGAAGACTCAATTAAACAAAACCTCAAACACCCGAAATTCCGTTTCCTTCTCAAATTACCATTTCAATACAAAATCCCACGAAAATAAATTATAAATCTGTCAAGCAAATCATCTTATCATTTTCTATTGCCGATTTTAATAGCTATACCCCGATATTTCGCTGTAAAGGGCAATTTTGCCGTGATAAATTATATACTAGAGTCTAAAGGGTGAAGGAGCTCATATATTTTGCCGAGCCATTATTTCGAACCGTATGCGCTGACTCGTGAAAAAGAATAAAAATATAAGATTTAGGAGCCATATTGGATCGACGGCCAATAATGTCGTACATGTTGATAAATATTTTGACAAAGCAGAATTCTATAAATTGTGTTTTGTGTTATTTTCGTGAGGAAAATTTTACTTTGGTTCAATAAGACTGGTGTTTTTTAAAGATAATTCATATTTTTCATTTGCAATTTATGTTTAAGAAACAGATGGCGTATTATTTTGTATAATTTTTCGGGTCGTCGTAGAACTTTAAATTGTGCCACAATGTTTTATTTTTCAGTCATCATCATCGGCCTTTTTATCATCCCACTGCTGGGCACAGGCCTCTTCTCACACAGAGAAGGATTGAGCGTCAATCACCACGCTTGCTCAATGCGGTTTGGGGATTTCAGACTTTATAGTCCAGGTATCCTCTAGATGTTTTCCTTCACCTTTGATCAGTCATTGGTGTCCAAGATGTACGTAAAAAATACATATAACTTAGAAAAGTTGCATTGGTACTTGCCCGAACCTAGAATCGAACCCACGCCCTCATACTTGAGAGGTAGGCTCTTTAACCACTCGGCCACTACGACTTTTGACTACTATTGTAATCTAAAAAATATTTATGTAATATTGTTTGAACCTTAGTCTGAGTATTAAATTACTAAGTTAAATACTAAAACAATGAAAACCAGGCACGTTAGCATTATTATTAATGATTCCTTAATCAAACAATAGTGATATCACTCTCTATTCCCTCACTCTCATGGTCCGATGGGACGGCGATCCAAAAAAGCACGGGTGTATCAATCACCAAATTCTAGACTCCGGGCTGCTTTATGAAAGTCTCTTAAAACCTACAAAGCGATTTCTCCCCGACCCGGGAGTCAAACCCAAGACCCCGTGCATGGCTCGCAGAATATCAAGCAGGTGATTTTTTTCATGCGAATACCAAAGAAGTTGCCTTGGACTCAAATTAAATTAAAGTGAGTAAATTATCTCAGTGGCTGGTGGACTAGAGCGTCGTGTATGCAAATAAGACTCCAACTAACTCTTGCAACTGATATTTGCATAATCACCGGATGAAATGTAAATATTCGTCCGTTTTCTCTTATTTTATTTTAATAATAAAAAGGGTAAAATTGTAAATTTATTGAATTTTATTCATTTAATTACAAAAAATTTCATTCGAAATGCACTTTTCGTGAAACGTACAAACAAATCTTTTTTATTTCTGGAAATTGATCATTTTATTGTTTTGTTTTTTTATTGTAAATTGAACCTGTCGTATAATGTTTATATATTTTTTTATTATTCGTCTAGTAACCTATAAATAGGTTTGTGCGTTTTAATGAATAGCTGAGTAACGTCTTGGCCAGGACACTACCGTGCCCCCAGATTGTCACAAAATTGATAATTTACAGTAGGTACAATAAAATGTGCACGTTCCCTTTATAAAATTATAAATTCATATTCGTGGGAATATAATGAACGTTTTATATAAAATCGGAACATATTTTTTTACACACACGGTAGGTTAGCCCCAAGGCAAGCATTGATTAGCTTATATTATAGCTGCCAACACAACTGATAAACTACATAATCTCTCAAGCTCATCCCACAAAATGCGACCGTGCTGGAAGTAGTCGAACCCGGGACCCTCAGCGCGGCAGTCCGGCGTGGTCACCATTGCACCAACGGGGTCTTCAACTCACACGTTTGGTTTAAACACTCCCTTACAGTAACACAATTTGAAGGCGTCATCTATTAAACCTCCTCTTAGATTATTGGATTTGTTCTATCGATTCGGTTGAAGAAGTATTTTGTTCACGTACAGCTAAATATATTAGTTGCCATCGTGTGAGCGGAACGGGTAGCAATTTAATGTTTTATGTATGTGGAAATTAGGTTGAAGATAAAATAGCAGTGTGTTTGATCTATATTTAGGTTGTTAGGCTTAGTTTTTAAGTATGAATGAAGAAGCAGAAATGGACATAGAAAGAGACGGATTGATTGCCTGAAAGACGCCATAAATAAGAAGGGAGTGGATGTTAGTATGATGGCTGGCAGAGAGGAATGGAAGCGAAAAACATATTGCGCCTACCCCAAATATCTTGGGAACAGGGCAGAAAGAAGTAGAAGAAGAAAGAGAATTGTTTTCTTTCTCTTTCTCAGAAGAAAGATAATTGTTTTCTTTCTTCCTTCTTTTGGCTTTCATTCAAATTCATTGGAAAATGTTCAAATATGCGAAGAAAGAAAGAAACCTATCTACCTCTGTGTCTTCTCATAACTGAACCTTTTTTTTTCGTGGGAAATCATCAAATGACCCCTCCCGCTGAGGGTGCAGCTGGAGGGAGTGTCAGACTCTTACTGACTAAAACCCACTATGTTCCTTCTGAAGGTCCTTGTGTGCCAGGGCCACGGTATCTCTTCTGAACCTAAAGTTATTTTTTTGTTGAAGCTTTATTTTAAATTGCTAAATTCATTTTTAGATAATATACTCTATGATATATAAGAATGAATTAAATGGGAATTAAAATAAATTTAATGAAAAAATCTTTCTATTCATATCAAAATAATCCAAACCTTTTCCGCACATTCTAAGGCATTACCCTAATATGTTAAGGTACACCTAAGTATATATCCTTCCTCCATACACTGACAACTCTTCAGCGAAGTGTTAGAAAGTAAATTTAGCGTCGCAGCACATAAATTGCCGCCAACATCCATCAATTAGATCGAGCTAAGCATGCATTATATTGGCACCTGTAGAGTTAGGAATCTATCAGATATGGCATAAGTATTTTTTTTTTGCTTTGTAGAAAGAGTGTTCTTTATATTTGTGACGTTGGATTGGATGTCGTGATTTATACAAAGATCAAAGTAATTTCTAAACTGAGAATATAATACATTATATTATGTAGGTACTTATTTTTCTTTTATATGATTATGTAGTTATTTGAAACATTAATATTTTAATGAAATAATTTTCATTAATGTGATGAATCGCCGGAAAACAACCTGTCAAACACAACACCTCAATCTGTAAAATTTCTTTAGGTAAATATTCGATTGTTAGAATTTGACAGATTGGCGTAGGTTGGCCTATTCGCGTTTGTACTAGCAAAAAAAAACATTGACAAAAACGAAAAAAATACTATGTAGAAATAAATTTTGAAGCTGTGTTATTCAGGAAATGTTATTTACAAGAAGGTTTTATAGAAAAAATATGTGTCAGATGAGTTTTTTTAGTTACAGGAGTTCCCCACATCTCCTGTAACAAAAAAAAATCTTCTCAAAATTCATCTCCATATTTTTCTCAACTGACACATATATTTTATCTTTTACAACACACTGATATTTTTTGGTCCTCTCTATGTAACAGCCCTGTCTATACGTTCAACACCCACGAAACATAGTAGCGATGACATAAATTGTCCTGTTATCGCTTTCCGGCCCACTTGACGGCAAGCGCGATCGTTACGCGAACAATTGCGGTTAGACTGAAACGTTAGTGGCCATTTTATTGCAGCCTCACTATAGTCCGTTTGTTTAGAGGCGTTATGTAGATTTATGTACCGGATTATAATTGGATTGAGATTAAGGTCGCGATTGTAGTTCTCATCTGACCTTGAGAATGAATGATCTATGTCTTAAGTAAATTGCATTTTGTTAATATTTAAAGTTTGTATAAGGCGGGTATACCTTATTTATACATAAGGTATACACACACACATATTATTGGTTATAACTATGTATATGTATAATATCCCAATGTAAACATAAAAATTAAAGTTTAGTAATTGCATTTTTATGTTGGTTATGGTTGTTTGGAGAAAAATCCATTTACTGACCTATAATTGCTGCCGTCTTAATTGAAAAAGGCTAAAATAAATTTTGTAATTTGGAAAGATAGGCCCTAAAAGCTTTTTGGTTTTTGTGGAAAAAATATTACTAAACCTTGTTTGCCGAAATTCTTCAAAAGACAATATATGCATTTATGTGAAACATACAGAAACATGACCATACTTAAAACTTACTTATTTTAAACATTTTAACGATCGTTGATGTTAAGATTGAAAGTCGAACTTTTTGGTCCTGTTCGAACTGAAAGACCAAATTCAATAAATTACAATGTAACGTGATAATTGATCCTACTAAGTGATAACTGACCCTACCTACATTCAAATATCGCAATCATTCTATAAATGCCTAAGTTTGTAAAAAAATATGTTTGTCAGTCTTTCTCGCAATAATAACTACTTAGCGGATTTTGCCAAAACTGCAGTGATACAGATTATAATTATCATAATAACATAATGCCTTTTTATCCGTCTAAAATCACGAGCAAAAGCCATTACCACAAATAAAATTTTGAATTAAAATAATTATAGCATGTTCATATCTGAACTACGCGTTATAACAGTCAGCTTTCATATTTGATCAGCTTGCTACCACACGGTATTCGATTGTCTTCTGTTTCAGCTAATTTCCTGTCAACCGAATAAAGACCATAAGTTCAAAAGAATAATGTCGAAAATACAATGAACCGTTTCTACAAGAATCTGTTTGACGAATTCTCTGGTAAATTTTGAGCGTTTGTATAGGGTTCATATCGTGATGAATTTAATGTTTTCAATAGTACTACTCTTTAGTTTAAAAATTCAATGAGAATAAAAATATCTATCTCTTTTTCTCGTATTTCCTCTTGTTGGTCGCAGTGGTGGACAGCGCAAATGCTTTTTTTTATGATAAATCTACAAATGACCCCTTTTGCTGAGGGTGCAGCTAGAGGGACTGTCAGACTCTTACTGACTAAAACCCACTATGTTCCTTCTGGAGGTCCCTGTGTGCCACAATAATTTTTGTGAACAACCCGCAGCCGCGGCACCAACTCTTGTGTCGCGCCGAAATACGCAGTTTCGTGAATTTTAGGAACTTTCACAGAACAATCTGATGTCTGGAAGTGGGCGGAGTTATAGTCCCGTGCCTGAGAGGGCACGTAAAGCCGGCTTCTCCGAATACTGAATGAGTTATAGGTTTCATTACCTAGCAAACCCTGTTTTCAGAATTTTCTCAAGTCCACTTCACGGTATCGAACGTCCACTATTGGGAAACTGTTGGGAAGCCAGATTTTCGTGAATTTAATTTATCTTCTCGGGCACAGAATGTGATATCATCAAATTCCAGACTTTCGAAGCTTTGTAAAATTTTAGAATCAGAATCAGAATCAGAATCAGAATCAGAAATCGTTTATTTGCATAATGTATGTATACAGATATGGTGGTAGGTTTTGGTAATTAGTTTCAATACATTTTGCCTTGCGGCGTGCAAAATATGTTCACAGAAAAAAGACCTTAGACAGACAATTCCATTCCATTTAGAACATTAGGAACTATATAAAAATTAAAAGTTATATTCTAAATTAAATACAAAATCAGTCTATTAACTTAGGCTACAGAGTCCAACTTAACCAATAATATACCTAATATATATATATATATATATATATTGACTATAACAATATTAAAATTGAATAAAAACTACGAACAAAACAATTAACAAATTATATAACAAAGAAACAGAGTACATACTATTAACATAAACTATCATCATCCATAAATTCTTTAACTGAATAGTAGCACTTGTCCAGTAGTAACTTAGTTAACTTTTTTTTAAAGACTTTGATGGGTAATTCTTTCAAGTGTGAAGGTAGTTTATTACATATAAGAGGACCCATGGTTAAAATATTATTTTTGAGTAAGGAAGTTTGGTAACCGCCTGTGTATAGTTTATCCTTATATTGAGACCTAATGGGTACTGTGCGTTGTCTTTTATCCACTACTAGTGTAAACAGGTATTTGTTTGTCATAACGAATAGGGCCACTTCTAAAATATACAATGATGGTAAAGTAAGTATTCTTAGAGATTTGAAAGTTTCTTGACAGCTTTCTGTAGTTTTAAGAGCAGTCATTGACCGGAGGCAACGTTTTTGGGCCTTAAATATTCTCTCTCTCTCACTGCAGTTTCCCCAAAATATAACACCGAATCTTAGTGAGGAAGCAACTAATCCGTGGTATGCTGTTACTAATGTATTTAAACTGACTTTTTTTGAAAGGCTATACAGTACATATGCCGCTTTACTCAATTTATTGCATAAGTCTTCAGCATGATATTTCCATGTTAGTTTGTTATCGATATGAACTCCTAAGAATTTTGTTACTATCGTTGTTCCTACTTTTTGGTTGTTATATTCAACGATGATATCTTCTGGTTCTAGGCGCTGGTAAAAATGCATGACTTGTGTTTTATGTAGGTTTATTACTAGATTATTTGCATTAAGCCATTCTATTATATTTTTAAGCGTGTCGTTAATATCTTTTTTGTACTCCGTTTTGTCTGTGCATTCAATTATGACTGTGCTATCATCCGCAAATAATGTCATTGGATGATGAATTTGACGCGGAAGGTCGTTGATATATAACAGGAATAATAGAGGTCCCAGTACACTACCTTGCGGAACGCCAAATTTAGGTGTTCTGCTGGATGAAAAATATTTGTATTCACGTTTAGTTCTAGTGCACACCCTCGATATTTCTGTATATTGTTTACGATCAGTAAGATACGATTTTATTAAGTTTATTACGTTTCCTCTAATGCCATAGTTCTCAAGTTTCCGTATTAGAGTGTCGTGGTTAACATAATCGAATGCTTTAGACATATCTGTATAAATTGCGCATACAGGATTCTTTTTATCTACATTTGTCATAATTACTTTTAAAAGATCGAATATTGCCATGTTAATATTTTTGTTTTTTTGGAATCCCTTTTGCTCTTCGCATAGTATATTATTTTTAATTATAAATGTGTATTTATAATAAAATTGTGAATTCATAAATTATTTTTTCAAATATCTTAGAGAATACTGTTATTAAAGCTACGGGTCTGTAATTTTTCATGTCCTCGTTTGTGCCTTTTTTATGCAGCGGTTTTATGATGACCGTTTTCAATTGCTCTGGGAATATACCTGAGCTGATACTTACATTTATAATATGGCTCAGCGGTTCGGCTATTATGTCTGATACAAATTTTATTGCCGCTGTAGAGACATCATCATATCCAGTACTTTTTTTATTTTTTAAATGTTTTATTATTCGAATTGTATCTTGCGCTATTACCGGAGGCATAAATAAAGAATTCTTGATATTAGTTATGCTATTGATTTTTTCACTATCTTTTTTAGTAACATTCTGTATCTGATCAATAAAGAAATTATTAAATGACTCAGCGATTCGCTTCGGATTATTTTCTAGTTTATTATCTATATTTATATTTAAAATAGGATCTTTTAGCCGCACGTTATCATTTATTATCTGCCATGAAATCTTTGATTTATTATCAGAGCAATTAATTAGGTAATTATTCTGGGCTTTCTGAGTAAGATTTATGATTTTTTTTAGTCTACGTGAGTAATTTTTAAATGTACTTTTACTTTCACTTGTTGGTGCCCTTCTATACCTCCAGAGTAGGTATCTTTGTTTTCTACTAGAAATCCTTATTCCGCGAGATATCCATTTTATTTTTTTATCAGGTTTTACTTTGACTAATTGCTTTGGGAAACATAAGTCATACAACAAACGAAATAGCTCTATGAAATTATCGTATGCCTTGTTAGGGTTATCTGTTTCGAATACATTTGCAAAAGACAGACTTTCTAGATGCTTTCTGAATAATTTTAAGTTATCTTTGGATAGATTACGTTTATAAATGTTCCATGAATTTAGTATGCATGTTTTCTTTACCTGTATTTTTAAGATTTGAGCAGTATGGTCGGATAATGCAAAATCAATCACTTCACTTACGCATTTTTGCCTGGAATTATGAGCGAAGTTGTCGAGACAAGTGCCACTTTTAAGTCTAGTCGGTTGGTTACATTCAATATTAGATTGACATGAATTATGCATATAGCTTTATTATATATTATAGCGTTAACGTTTACTTTTATTAATCAAAAAGATATAAGCGTTGAAAGAAAGAAAGGACGACAGAAAATGTTTTCAGTAGCGTAATTGAAGACGCATCATTTGCCTAGTCTTTTCCCAAGCTGTAAAAGCTGACCCCAACAGCATCCATGGAGTCACCTGTCTGCCACCTCAATCCAGTTACCTGGGCAGCCCGATACCCCTTGGTAAGACGGCGTAATTGAAGAGAAAGAGAAGAAAAATAAAGAGAAATCAAACATAAGGGGATAGTGCCATATAGCATGATGCTGCGACCTTATTTGTGGCAAAGCCCTAGCGCTGATTTTCAGCGATAGCTGAAACTAATGTTAAATATGTGTAATAATTATAAACATTAATCTATAGGTATACAAAGAGATAATTATGTATACTAATATTATAAAGCTGAAGAGTTTGTTTGTTTGTTTGAACGCGCTAATCTCCGAAACTACTGGTTCGTATTTAAAAAATTCTTTCAGTGTTAGATTGTCCATTTATCGAGGAAGGCTATAGGCTATATACCATCACGCTAAGACACACGGGAGCGGAGCAGTAACCAAAGATGCGGGTGAAACCGATGGGGACAGTTAGTTACAAAATAAACTAGGTACTTAAAAACTATACTCATTGGCTTTCGTTGACCTGTTCTAATCCAAATAACCAGGACATATAATAAATTTAACAAAGGATTCTAATAAAACATTAACCTATCTCAAAATAGTCATTTAGAATTTTACGAGGTACTATAAAATTGTCATTACTTAGCCTTGTAACAATCAAATCGGATTGAACGATATAATTTTCTACGGTAATTTTATTACTCTGTCTACTATCTCTGATTATGATCTCCCTTTAGTCTTTTTTGCTTATCTGTCACTTATTTTATCGGTTTTAAGTTTCATATCTGCGAAATTTTCATCTCTAAATATTGGTTGAAGCTTTTTCGATTCTTTGTTGTACAAATTCAATTCAAGTTGTACCAATTCTACGTATTATGTACTCTAGAAACCTATAAGTTAAAGTAAATATCAAGCTCTCTTATTAGTAAATGTGTCTTGTTAAAATCGATCAGGTTTAGTGCTAAATTTGGACCATTAACTTTGTTCTGAATGGTATGGACTTACTACTAATTCTGGTACTTTTTTAAAACCACGTTTTATATTAAGTTGGTATAAATTAACGACAGAACTAGTAAAAAATAATGCTCCTTATTTTGTGTATGAAAACAAAAGAATAAAGATTAAAATCGAATCGTCAATTCTAATACTCGTAGTTATTGACGTACTAGCTAAATGCATAAGAACAATGAATGAGAGACAGATTTTTCAGACCTGATTTTTCAATTGACTGTAGTAACAAATCAAATCATTTGCAAATACGGGTATATATAGATGCAGTTTATAATAATAAGGTTCTCAATACATATTTTACCGTAACATCGGCATGCAAATTTTAGTTTTTTTTTTTCTCTTCTTTGTACCTTATAGTGATTATTTTTTACATTTAGATATAAAAACAACCGGTGTTTTCCAATGACTTATCCGATGCTCTGACATTTAGCACACGCAATATATTACCATCATCATCATCATCATCATTATTATGATCCCACTTGTGGGTACAGGCCTGCTCTTACACAGAGAAGGATTGAGCATCAAAACAATGTATACTTAAATGTAAAGATTATCAATGATTCGAGGTACCGCATGACAAATTTCATTTCAATTAGATCAACCATATTTTGGATCCAAGCTTAACAAATTTGATTAACTGATTACTACTAAGGCTAAAACACAAACCCTTAGCAACAAAACACAGCACCAACTTCGTAATTCATCATAAAGGACCAAACACAATTACGTCGCAGACACTCCACGAAATAGGTAAAGTCCGAAATGTCCTTCATACGTGTTGAAAATTAGACAGTGCGACGGTAACCGCAGCGCAAATTACAACTGTCCGCAAGTTTCATAGTGTGGAATAGGTTCACAGAGAAATTGGAGCACTATTTTTATTTTCAGTGTTGTAATCTTCTGTATTGCTTTGCATTTTTTTTAAATGTCCTTTTTGTATATAAGGACCAGTATTTTTACATAGAATTTACCGTTTTTATTTTCTTTGTACCAAAAATGGTTTAACAGTTTAAATTGAGCGCTAATTGTCAACAATAAAGATTATAATTCAATTATAAACTTTCAATGTTCACATAATATACGATCATGAGTCATTACTTGCTGTGTCATTGCTGATAATTAAAGAAAGTGTATGAAAATCAGATATTCAAAAAGATATGCCCCGGGTGAGGATCGAACTCACGACCTTAAGATTATGAGACTTACGCGCTGCCTACTGCGCCACCGAGGCTTATGATATTTTATCCAAAATAAGCCACTATAAAAAAAATACGGTAAAAATTAAACACTGGTGGTGTGCTTATCAGGTACCTCATTACGATAAACAATATCAATGCAATGCTAATCTATAAATATGCACTTTAATTTCAGTTTCAAATAAAGAAAAAATAATATCACGATTTTTTTTTCTTTTTTATAGTACCTATTTCTGCTTTCTGCTATGACTGCATAATTTAATTTCAAGTTGAAATACTTCGTCGAATTAGCTCTGTACATTCTCACTTAAGCTAGTGATTGTTCGCGGAACTAAGGACCAAAAAAGCTGGTCCTTCCATCGCTGAAAATGACGTTCTGAAAACTTGATTTCTAGAAAGCTTTAGTTAGATTTTTATTACACAACAATAGAATTCCTGGTATTTTTAGGGTTTTCTATATTTCTCAGTACAAATAAGAGTTCCCAGTTATTATAATATTTCTAGAATTGGTTGATTGAAGCTTGGACAATGCTAAGACAAGGATAGTTTAGAAATTATTTTCTTAGAAATGTTATAGAAGTAGCCTGTTGTTTAGTAGTTCGTTCTTATCTGCGTCTGTACATACAAATGATTTATTATTATTTTGGTTTCCAAGAAGTTTATTGCTCAGATTCATATTAGACCTGCAGGCATGGCGATTTTATATCTATTCAATCTGTCCTTTTTCTGTCACTATATCCATTCCCAGGTAAACAAAACCTGTTTCTACGGTTGTCATGCTAAGCCTGCTGGTGTTAAGGGTATCTTACCGGCCGAAACCAAAGTGGTGATTCCCAGCAATCATGGTGGTAGGTGTCTAGTTCGTCTCGCTATCTCTCCCAGGGCCTACCACGTATGCGGTGACCGTCTTGGGGTATCCATTGGGTGACGATATTACCCCACTCTCCATTCATTCAGCTGACATATCCAGTCTAGTATCTTTTTAATTTTTGCCACTTTTCAACCCACAGCGAATATTCCTATTTTGGAACGTATGACATTAAATGAGTTAGAGAAGTATTTTTTTTATAAAATTTAACATTTAGCTACATAGTTAGTTATGTCTCGTGGTATCACTCGCGCCACGTTAAACATTCTTTCATTAAAGCATTTACTTTGAAAACTAACTTTAATAAAATCAAGACTGTTGAACGTACTCCATAGAAACACAGCCAAGTAAAGGGCACTAATATGTTCGAAATAATATTAGAATTTACTGCATTGAAATAAAGTGGATTTTCCCTTGTACTTTAAAGTACAATAAACACATTACATCGTCACTGTGAGAGAATAACACTAGTACTAATTTATTCTAAACAAATTGTACGCTTGACAAACTTTGCTTCAGCAAGTTTTTTGATATTTTAAGATTTATGTCTATGTTAACAAAGTTTAAATTTGTTCATGTTTATTTTATGCATTGTTATTTCTTTGAGCACAGTTTGTGATAGTTAGCAATTAAAGTTTTAATTACAATTACAAGTGAAAATAAAATAACTTTAACTACGTGTTCTAACGATATCGCTACTATGTACTCACATGAATAACAAATGATTTTTATACCTATGTGAAACTTTATTCTAGTTTACAAATATTATATTCAATGATTGATGCGCATTATATCGCAAACTTCTCAACCATTTTTACCCATAACTGCCAGAAAGGGTGATGTATTTTGCGTATGTCTTGTACGTGTGCATGAAAATATTAATTACTTTTGTTAGATGATAGTAGCTTGATGTGCTAGCTGTACCAGTATTGACATAGATAAGGTAACAGCCAATGTTCACAATTTATCGATATAGGAAGACAACCCTATCAGACTCCTATATGGTTCGTTTAGCTACCAAAATGCATTGTGGAATTCATGTGTTTGTATTTGGTCCAGGATATTTAATTCTTGTATGATCGTCGTGTACAAATCTTGATTGTGTGGCAACAAGCATGCGGTATCTGGATACAAATGCACCGATTTGTACAGGTGCACATTGAGCTACTACAATCTGTCAAATTTTGTTAATAGATTTTCAACTTTATTGCTGAGGCATATTGTTCAAAGTTAATTCCGGGTAGCTTGACGTGTTGGCATCTTTATCAAAATAAATGTTATTTATAAAATGGAACAAGAGAAATAGTAGTTAGCGTATATGCGTAGATACAGAACACTCTCTATACCCTCACTTGATGGTTGGTAGTTACTCTTTAAGCCTCGAGGGTGTATCCCCATCAACTTCAAAATGTATATACAACATTAATATTCTATTCTTCCATGCTGCATACCTTTTTTGTTGAGATGGTCAAATCATCAATAACCCCTCCCATTAGTGGTTAATGTCAGACTTTTACTGACTAAAACCAATCTTTATTCCTTCTGGAGCCCTTTGTGTATCAGCGTCGCGGCAACTATTTCAAACAATCCCGCAACCCCACCAGGAAATGCTGCATACCTTCATACCACGCGTTTGAAGAGCACGCTTTCAGCTGACCCTTCACAGAGTGAATTTAATGTTACAATACCGTGTAACATTCTGCCACACATACCTTTGTTTAGATATTCAGCTATTGGGCTGCCTGTATACAGGGTAACAACGTAATTGAGTTCGCATATACCGTTCCAAATATCAAACATAATAGTAGGGGAGGCGTGGATGCTAAATTGATAGGAACTCGAGCTTCATGTGGAAATATTGGAGATGGTAGATTAATTAAAAATAAGAATAAAAGATAATTGAACATGAATGTGGATGGATATAGAGGAAGGGGACGACCAAAGAAACGATGGATGGATTGCGTGAAAGTTGATATGGCTAGAAAGAAGGTAACTTGTGAGATGACGGCAGATAGAAGAGCGTGGAAGACAAAAACGTGCTGCGCCGACCCCAAATAAAACTTGGGATAAGGGCAGGAGGATGATGATGAAGAATAAAATGATAGACCATGTTTACCCTTAAGCAGAGCCAGCGTGGCGATCTGTCTGTCTATGTCTGTTCTTAAACAAAAGACAAAGCTCGTTCTGTCAATGTCAACATGTCTTCTGCCCGAGCATGGCGCGACCCGTCAACTCGCATATAATTACTTGTAGACTGTCGATCGAAGAAAAGAACCATTTATTTTCTACGAAAAAAAAAGAAATCTTACGTCAATCTGTCACTTATCTGTCATTATGTCCATTCTCCGGTAGGCAAAACTTGTTTCTACGGTTGCCATGCTGAGCCTGCAATGATGGGGAAAGCTTTTACAGACGTTAAATTTTTTTTAACGAACAGCTCCTCGGATAAACTAAAGAAAATCAAATATTGATGCTTTAGGTGTAATACCAATTATATCAAATACATAATCTTCCTTCAAAAAATGTTTTAGGAACAGATTTCTTTAGCAAGTAATTAATCCATCTGACCCTTAATCTGACGCTTTCCAGCTTTTTACTTATCTAGCGGAAGACCCTCAACTCGCACACTTGTATAAAAAGCCCATATTATCGAGGTGGTACTTAGCGGGATGCAACCATTCTCTCATAGTTAATCTGACCCGCTCGGGTTACTCCCAAAATCTCTTCCAGGGCTCCCCTACCATAACTTTGGGACAACCAACAAGAGTTTTGTTTGGGGAACAATTGATCTTGGCCAATTGTTTTTGGAGTATAATAGCTGGAAAACAACTTGACTAGAGGTCAAAATTATGGCAAGAACTGCAGAGGTTTTGGGTGTAGAGTTTGTTTACCTATAGTACGTACAAATTGTGTTGAACAGTGTTTTGTGGTGACTGAATAGTTTTTGTTCATAAAGGCATGGAGAATTTAATTTTCATGTGTAATATTCGTTCGTATAATACAATTATGAAAGTTTTACATAATAACTTGGATCCTTGCAGAAAATAAAATAAGTAACAGTGCGACAGAAGTCATTTAAGGTCAATTTTTGTTTTTGTCCAGATGGTGTACAATAAAGAATATTCTATTCTAAAGGCAGTAAGTGTTTCAAAGTAACCTAAATATTTGTAGCAATAATTAAGGACTAGAGAACCATACATTCAAAATTCTTCTCTGTAGCAATCAAAATATAGTGACGATAAGTAACTAAATAATTATATTTTTTATGGTTTAAAAAAATGTAGTTATTTTTTCAAAAATTTAACTAATACTGTACTTCGGGTATCATTTTATGTGTAACTTAAAAAAAAACAACGAAATATGTTGACTCCGAGATGATTTTCTTTTGTTTTCTGCAATATGTGTATCACACAAACACATAAATACACACATATTACCAATAATGTTTCAGCTAAGACTTGGAACTACAATATGAAAACTTACAAAGTAATCACAGCTTTATGCTCACTACAATTATACCAGTTACATAGTTATATAATGTCGAGAACTCTGACGTTTGACGTAAACTCGTGAATTAGTTACTTGAGAGTAATCCCCTTAATTAGCTCTCGTTACATGATTTATTAGATGCAGGAATTAGCAATCGTAATGTGAAATTTTACCGATATTATGTAGATCTATATAACCTTTTGACTTTTGAAAGAGAGACTCGTTTATTTATGGGTCATCACCTTGGTTTACATTTTTGGTGTTTTAGTATGGGTCCCTAACTTTTGCAAAAAAAATAACATAGCCTATGTTTACCGGGGATAGTGTAAATTCCCAACAGTGAAAGAATTTACATATTTATTCGAATCGTTCAAGTAGTTTCGGAGCTAATTCAAACAAACAATCAATCAAATCTTTTCTTTTTATAATATTAGTCAAAATAGAAAAAAAAAATAGGTACCACATCAAAAACTAATAACACTTTTGTCCGCTTCTATATACAATCTTGCAAAGAATCTGAAAATCAAAGAGAAATTCCCAACGAGCCGACTAAGCATAACCGTTCCGCGTCCGACCCATCTGTCAAGCAAAGCGTTTCTCTATAAGTCAGAATTTCTACAAATCTCCATTTTAATATTCGTAAAAGACTGAATCTGACACATATGACCTATTCCCGACACGCTTGGGCTGGGCAATCCAGTCGAATTTATAAGGGTTTGTTCATGGAGACTTGAAAAATGTATGAAAACTTAAATTGACTTTCCTATCATAACTTATTTTAGTCTTGAGTAGATTTTATTTTTAATAATTCAAATAGGAGATATTATTCCGTATTTTGAAAGGCACGGTTAAATTGGTGGGTCATGGCTGTCATTTTTATATCTTTGACAGTCGTTATAGCTCGGCTCTCCTTCTCCGTGGGAGAGGAGGCCTGTGCCCAGTAGTGGGACGATAATAGGGCTGTGATGATGATAGCTCGGCTAGTCTTACCAAAAGGGGTATCTGCGGGCTTAGCATAGCGATTCTATATCTATTCTGTCAAGAAAAGACAAAGCTCTTTCTGTCAATGTCAACTTGTCTTCTGCCCGTGCATGGCGCGACCTGTTAACTCGCATATAATCACTTTGTAAAGTTATGTCGATCGAAAAAAAGAAAAATTTCTTAAAAAAATGTCAAAGGAAATCTTACGTCAATCTGTCACTTTTCTGACATTATGTCCATTCTCCAGTAAACAAAACTTGTTTTTATCGTTGCCATGCTAAGCTTGCAGGTTGACTGGGTAACTGAGGTCAGATAGGCCGTCATTCCATATAACACACTGGTACTCAGCTGCACCCGGTTAAGACTGGAAGCTGATCCCAACTCATTTTGGGGAAAGGCTTTGTTGAAATAGTCACCAAAAATAGTATGACATTTTTGGTCCAAATATGAGTCAGTTCCATTTATGTTATAAATTATTTTCTCGCAAAGCATAATTTCATCCAAATTAATTTTCATGACTAAAGTGTAACAGAAATAAATAAACGTATCCTTTTATACGAATACATGCTAACATGCTTTCATCCTGATCCTTTTTGCCAGATTAGTAATAAAATAACATTTATCCAAAAAACCGTACTCTAAACTGGTCCTTACCTAGTACATCTATAACGTTAGCTTAGAGAAAGGTCCCCAATTGAAGACACCATAAAACCATACTTATTTCCACATAAATTGCAGAAAATAACAATCGGTCCTACCATTGTCCTTCCATACGACCTTTGAAGAACTCTTTTGACCAATAAATGGTTCTGTACACATTTACAAATTTAATTTTGCTGACGACAAACCGCGTTTCGCTTTTAGGTATGAAGACTTTTGGTCTTTTGAGCCTGTTTAATAAAATTTGTAAACGTATCTTTAGGAGATATTAACAGGGTCGTTTTGTGAACTACTTGTAGAATTAGAGTATTTCAATAAGGCTTAAGGTAATATTTGTGTTTGTTTGTTTCTATTTACTTTTGTTAGCCAGTTATTTTCAGTTGTTGATGGACCATTTCATTTTACCGTCTGCCATGTAAGATAGTATTATTACCAAATGTTTGTGTATATAATTTTAGGTTATTGAGACTGGAATTGCCAGTGTTCTGCGTGAATTATTTTATCTTGAGTAGTTTTAATATTTCAGCGAAACGTTTTCGCGTAATCTTCTTTAGAAATATATTGATAAAATGGGAAGGGTTGAGCTTCGGAAATATTTTACTTGTTCTTGTGAAAGAACTAGCTGTTATCCGCGGTTTTCTTTCGCTTTCTCGAAGAAATTAATTCCATCACCTGGACAAAGAGTGACTTCTAAGTTCGATCGAAATCCGTTCAGGATTTTTTGACTGTAAAGGCAAGATTCCTCTGGAATACGGTGCCGCGACGGACACAAATGAACTGTTTTGCTCCACCAAACATAAATTGGAAAAAAATCTAAAATGTCGGAATAATTTCAACCTTTGTCATAATGTAGCCCTGACTCTGTTCTGTTTCTGGAGATTGGAAGTTATCAGATGACCCTTGCTAATGTGTTTTGAATGGAGCCAAAGACATTTACTGGCTAAGACACACCTCTCTCCTTCTGAAGTCCCTTGTGCACTAGGGCTACTTACGAAAAATTCCGAAGTATAGACCCAACCCTGGAAAGAAGGTCAGCTTAAATACGAATCTGCCAGCAAACATTTTAATTTTCTTTATTAGATTAGATTTGGTGAATACTGCCTAACGTTTAATCAACTTATTTATAACAATCACAATGACAATTTAATTGAATTCTTATTTAATTGTCTTTTTAGTCTTCATGAAGAGTTTTACGATTAAATAGAAAAGTTTCTCCGATACCAACTTGTACCAAAATTATGGAAAATCCCGTTCAATCTAAAAGTCGAAAACTAATTGGAATCAATTCAAACTTGTTATCGAGAGCAAATATAGAATCTTCTGAAGTTTATATCGGTAACGTGTTTACTCAAAGTGAAATACAATTATTGAATCCTAACTGTAGAACATTGGTGCGGCTTCGATACCAAGTCAGGAAAGTACCGATGTAACTTCTCAGTTACATGTACACACGCCAGCACATCAACCTATGACGCTTGGGCTACTTAAGGGAAGGTTCATACCTGACGGAATATGCGTTGCGTATTATCGGTTGCGTAACGCCAGAACAGACAGAATGTATGGAAAAACACCTGACCGTTCACACTCAACCGATGATACGTTAGTACGACTGATGATACGCTCGGCGTATTTTACGTCAGATATGAACCTTTCCTAATTTCGGCAGGAAATAATTTCCTCAAGTAGAACCTCGGCAAACAACTAGTGATATACATAAAAATATCATGTAACACGTTTGTTGCTTCCAACTTTGCTTTCTTAAGCCCAAATTATGTTAAATTCTTGCTAACACGAGTGAATTCTGCGAAATAATCTGATAGTCTACAAGACATGTAAGAGTTATCTTTATATCAAAGAGAAGTTTATCATTTGAAATCTCATTAACATCAAATTGCCTTGCTATGAAAATCACTGTAAATATAATAATACTTACTTCATTAAAAGTTGGTAGACACGCCAGCACATCAACCTCCCTCAATCTGGCAATTTTCTTTAATTGATTTTCAACCTTATCACAATATCGGAAGGATTAACCTTCCTTCCTTCCATTCCATTAGTAAAATTAGACGTATTCGGGTAGGTTGACTTGCTGTATTCTGTACATGTCGAGAACTGATTTGTTAGTTAATATTTTTTGCCGCATAAAATAATTATGTTACATCATGTTTTATCAAGTGTTTAGTGGCTAAGATAACAATACCAACCCGCATTGGGCAAGCGAGGTGAGACGCTCAATCCTTCTCCGTGTGAGAAAAGGCTTTTTTTTGTGGGAAATCATCAACTGACCCCTCACGCTGAGGGTGCAGCTGGATCGAATGTCAGGCTCTTACTGACTTAAACCCACTATGTTCCATCTGGAGGTCCCTGTGTGCCAGGGCCACGGTATCTCTTACGAACAACCCGCAGCCTGTAAGAGGAGGCCTGTGCCCAGCAGTGGGACTATAAAAAGGCTGACGATGATGATGAAGATAAAATGGTATCTGCTTTAGAACATTTTTTTAATGAATTACAGCAAAGTTTGTATAAACATTTTGAGTTAATTAATTTATTCATTCATATTACCTTTATTCATTCATATTACCTTTATTCATTCATATTACTTTTATTCATTCATATTACCTCACTTTGGTCACCGTTCAATTTGGTCTCGCCAAAAGTTTACAAGTTGTTTGGAACCGAATTTGTTTTTGTACGCCCTTTGTTGGGCTCTTAAAAGAGCGGCGATCACCAGGCTCAGCATGACAACCGTAGAAACAAGTTTTGTCTACCGGAGAATGGACATAATGACAGAAAAGTGACAATGTAGGAATTTTTTTTTTCTTCGACTGACATAAGTCTACAAGTGATTATATGCGAGTTGACAGTTCGCGCCATGCTCGGGCAGAAGACATGTTATCATTGACAGAAAGAGCTTTGTCTTTCCTTGATATAATGGAATATAGAATCGCCATGCTAAGCCTGCTGTAGAGTAGCTAAATATATTCAAAACATATTTTTTACAGTAATAATTTTGAAATAGGATACAATCATAATAAAAAGGATATTTCTAATCTGTTTTGAACATCACAAAAATAAAATTGTATCTACCTAATAACGTAAATATTATTATACATCGCCTTGTTTATTTCATTGCCCAACGAAACGGTATATTATTTTTGTTACTACCAAAAAGAAATTCACACGAATTTAGCTCGAAAATGTTCCATGAACGTTATTTTGTAACTTTTACTGTTAGCTGTGGGCCACAAAAAACAATATACTTACTTTTACACAGATAATAGAAACAGAGATATGTTTTAATCTCAGTTTTAATATTTATATACATAATATCTAAATATCAGATCACGGGTTTGACCTAAATAAGAAATTATGAAAAAAAATGAGTCATTAAAGTCATGGCCATCAGACTTTCTGTTTTATGACTACACGAAACTACTGCCAAAAATTTAAAATGCAAATAAAATATGATGATAGCCGAGACCTTCCTTATCCTTTAATTACTTTTTTACTTATAATGGTGCTATCTAAGGATGAGAAATACTATTCACTCGTGATACAGTTTTAACTAGTACGAGAGGATAGGGCGAATCAATCCGATGACAGCCACTGTTTTCAACATTCCCAATTCCTCTAAATGTGAACCCTTCTCCATTCTAAATTGGTTTATACTAATCATAATTTGTTATTTTGTTAATTTGAAGTTTTTTTCTCTTTTTTTGTATTTTAAGGCTGTCTGTTTTACTCAATAAATTTTATTTTAGTTCTACATGGTAAGTGAGATGACGAGCCTTAATGCTGACTAAAAACTCTTCTTTAAAACGGTACCTTTTCAAAACACAAATACAAAAGATCTTTATCAGTATGCGTTTATTACGTCTATATAAACAAGTATAAATATAAATTCATTGACGCCCTTCAGTGCGAAAATGTACATTGAAGTAACTTTTTATAGTATCGTAAAAAGGCGACGAGGCTTTCTCACCTTTTAGGCTCAGAACTGAGTGTTAGGCTTAACTACTAGCGGAATGATCTTTAGCATTATGCATTATCTATACTAATATTATAAAGCTGAAGGGTTTGTTTGGTTGAACGCGCTAATCTCAGGAACTACTGGTTCGATTTGAAAAATTCTTTCAGTGTTAGATAGCCCATTTATCGAGGAAGGTTATAGGCTATATATCTTCACGCTAAAACATACGGGAGCGGAGCAGTAACCAAAGATGCGGGTGAAACCGCTGGGAACAAATAAAATCTATTCAGTTTGTTTTCTTCGCTCCTGTCGTATTGCCGGCCCATCGTACTATGAGAGTAAGTGAGCAGAGCGCATAATCTTCTCATTATTATCTGCCTAGGCTTTTCCCAACTACGGGGCATGCCGTAAGGCGGGCATTATCCGGTGGGGGACTGGATGTTATAGACTCGCAGATGCACTTAGGCGAGGTCGGAGTGCCACTAAGTATTTTTAGTGGGTATAGTCCCACATACCCTCTCCCGTCCCCCAGCGAGAAGGGGATGCGTAAAAGCATTTTTTCGCAGCGACAAAAAAAATACTTTTCCAAACTGCATATTTTTGAATTCAGCTGAGTAGCTATTTGACCTTTTCAACCCAGCTTCCCGGACAACTCGATAGCCCTCGGTAAGACTGGTTGACAACCCACATCCCCCATGCCGAAACCAAAACCATCATCATCATCTCATCATCTCAGCCATAGGACGTCCACTGCTGAACATAGGCCTCCCTTTAGATCTCCACATACACCGGTTGGAAGCGACCTGCATCCAGCGTCTTCCGGTGACCTTTATAAGGTCTATTCTATAACCAAAACCAATACAAAAACATTACAGTTTTTGATGTCACGATTATCAGTAGCAAGATATCGATTTAAGAAGGCGTCGCTGTGTAGAGACGTCGATGTATGGTTTTCGAAGAAACAAAATTCCTTTTATATATTCCCAACACAAGTAACGCCCGCTCTGCTTATCACAAACCTACATTCATTTTCACCTTTGTATTTGCATTAAAATTTAATAAAACGTCCTGTGTATTTATCCAGCCATTCGGACGCGTTTGGTGGAATTGACCTCGCTTGAAAATTAGTGATATTCTGCTTATTGAAGCGGTGTCGGTGACCCCGATTATTTTAGCATTGATAAAATATTTTAAACTAAACCTGGATTTACATAATAGTTTCAGTCATGTGTATTGGACATTATATAATTATTATTTTAAGTATTTCTGACTAGCGTCCTAATTAGAATAGGGGTGACATCAACCTGATAGTGTACCTAGTATTTGAATTAGGTATAGAAATATAAATATTTTTTTCTGTTATGTATTTACATATTTATATGTAAGTCTTTAAATAATTAAAAATACAAAGAAAATGAAATAAAAAATGGCAAATTAAAATAATGCGTCAAAAACTAAGCATAATTATATTGAACTTTTTTTTTTCAATGTTTATTCGTTTATTTTCGGCACAAAATCTATCTTAAGTTCTAATACTGTATTATTAATGTATTTTACTGCGAAGAAAATCGAACCGATTATGTATAGAAAAAATACTTATGAATTTAATAATACCTATATAATCTTTGTAAATCCAGTAGAAGGGTAAACTTTCCATTGATAAAGGAAAAAGGACACACATAGCAAACTATGACGTCACTGCTATTAAATACCATATGTGTAACAGAGATAGACAGATGTCTCCTCTATAGCCCCCCCCCTTTCATCATACGAATATTGAAAATCGTAATGGCTGCTTCATTTATTAACAAATTTTGATGCTGTTTTCAATATAATGATCATTGTACTTAATTTTAATTGTTTTGTATAAAATATTATTCAAAATCCCTTTTCGTTGCACTTTGTGAGTTGAACAAAAACATATACTATTTGGTTAATTGTTTCAGGCCCATAAAGGGCCTAACAGTAAAATAATAATTTAAAGAGAACACTGTATTTTAATATTATCTATATAAATACATAATATGTTGTACATACATATATATGTGCCGGAATGATATCGGATAGTTTTATCCGACAGGGAATGGCTGGACCTAGTTGTAGCCGGCATGATGAACGATAGTCCTAGTTTTACTCGAAAACAATCGGCAATTACAAGGTTAATTGACCAAGAGTAAGTGGCTACACCTAGTTCTAACCGGCTAAAACTAGGTGTAACCGCACTTCGGGTTATAGCCGTAACATATATAAATGAATTTTTTTTTCCCTTGGTCACGCGAACGCGCGAACGGCTGGACCAATTTCACATTTTTTTGTTGTATTTGCTACTGTCTGGAGAAGATTCTTATAACAGAAAAAATAAGGGATAGCGTCTGTCGGATAGCAAGGTGTTTATAATTTCTAGATTATAAAAAAATATGATTATTTTTTGATCAATTTATAATTTATTTCACTGTAACAACTTACTTATTTCAAAGCCTAAATAATTTACATGACTGATTTTCCTCCTTTTAAATTCTTCAGTTTTACTATACTTAACACCTGAACCTTCAAATTCAAACCACACATGCTTACCTTCATAACATTTTATACATACATACGTTTGTTTATATATATTTCCTCATAAAACTTTATCACAGGACTTCACGGTATATTTCAAAGTTCCTCCAATATCAAACGGTTATGGGTAGGCCTTTTTCATTGAAGAAAAAAAGTATGGGCAAAGTTTTTAAATGATCCCACTGTGTCGTACAATACTGAGACGTATAATAAGAGAGATAAGGTTGAAAATGCGTTGTTACACAGTTTGTAAAGTATATATTGGATGAGCGAAGTTGTGAATGTGAATACGTCATTGTGTGATACAGTGTTATGGAGAAAGTAAGAAAATTATCTTTTGAAAGTCTATTTAAGAGCTGCGTAGGATATGTTCGCGGCCGTTTCAGTTCCTAAATATGTTTTACTACAAGACCCACGTTCACGCACTTCACGCACGAGTCCACGTTTTACCTATATATTACCTACTTTAATAAGTAGTAATTATAGTAATTTTGAAAAAGCTTTTAAAAAAACTATGTTATTGACAGCTGTGCATTATCAAAAGACTTTGGTAGAAAATCATCATCAATATCATAATCATCAGCCTTTTTATAATCCCACTGCTGGGCATAGGCCTCTTCTCACACAGTGAAGGATTGAGTGTTAATCACCACGCTTGCTCATTGCAGTCCAGGATTCCTCGAAATGTGTTATTAATGCATTGGCATTTGCCTGACTTGGAATTGAACCCACAAACTCATACTTGACAGGCTGGTGCTTAAACCACAAGAGTGCCACTACTTTTCGGTAGGGGTTCGGAGAGAAACGATACTAAAATTCTGCGTTCCAGCTCTTCGTTCGTATGGTCTAAACGCTTCCTCATCATCACCTCCCGAGCCTTTTCCCAACAAGGTTGGGGTCGGCTTTCAGTCTAACCGAATTTAGCTGAGTAATCAGTGTTTTACAAGGAACGACTGCCTATCTGACCTCCTCAACCCAGTTCTTCTTAACCGCTTCCTCATAGGACATCGAATAGTTTGGAGTCATATAAATTAAACAAAAAATCATTTCATTTCAAAATGCCTTATGTCAGAAAAAGGGCTTTATCCATTGTGGCTCACCCATCTGTAACTACAATAAAGGTATGGCCAATAAATTTTCAATGGCTTTTTATCCCTTTTACGACCAAGGGACTGGACCCATTTTTTTGTAACATAGAATTATTATTTTCAAGAGGTATTTTTATGTCTGTCGTACAAGAGGGAATTTTCGCGGAACTACTTTTTCTACAGATGTACAAAGTGGACCGTTTCATATTTGTTGGAATTGGAGATAATTTTTATATTGAATTTATCTCAATAACTCGATTGAAAGAATATATAATGTATGTATGTAGGTATCTATCACCGAAAGACTTAATGCCAAGTGCCAAGTGTAGTAGTGCCAAGACTCAAGTTCTAGATGATTTTTCTTTTAAGCATGTCTTAGAGTTCACTTCCCGCAATCGGATAGAAAGTAGCCTGTGCCATTTCTCAGGTTTTAGGCTATGCGTGTACCAAATTTCAATTAAATCGTTTCAATAGTTTTGGCGTAAAAGTGCGACAGGAAAACAGAGTTATTTTTGCATTTATAGAACTAGAAAGGATTATATTTAGACTAGTTTTAAATAGATTACAATAGTATTATCGAATTGATGAATCGACCGATAAAAATGAAGAGTCACGATTAACAAACACTTTCGTAATTACTCAGCCAATTGAAAGATTATCTGAGTAATTAACTCAGAAGAGCTGATCGAAGAAACTTATAATAAAATCTTTCCAAAAAGAGATTCCTTATCTCATTTATAAATAGGAAAATATTAATACAATATAAATATTCATAGAACCATTAAAAATAAAGGCGAAACAATAAAAACAGGCCGTTCCTATAAAGGTGATTGAATGGAAAATTGGGATGAAATAATTCATGAGCTGTTTGCTTGAAACAATAAGATATTACTTCGGCATATTTATTGGGCTATATATCGTCTGTTATTTATCTGAGGAGATTGTGGCTAAGTAACAGGCGCACAGGTCGATCGATGAAAACTTCTAGCAACGGTTATACTGGTACTATCATAACGATTTTCTCCGTGACTCAGAAGGCACATTAAATTGTTAATCCCAGCAGGCATAGCATGGCGAGTCTATATCTATTCTGTCAAGAAAAGACAAAGCTCTTTCTGTCAATGTCAACATGTCTTCTGCCTGAGCATGGCGCGACCTGTCAACTCGCATATAACCACTTGTAAACTTATGTCTATCGAAGAAACGAAAAATTTCACTTACGTCAATCTGTCACTTTTCTGTCATTATGTCCATTCTCCGGTAAACAAAACTTGTTTCTACGGTTGCCATGCCAAGCCTGCCTGGTGTTATTTTTACAGACGCCAGCACATGAAGATACCCGAAACTATCAATTTTTCCCAATCAACTTTGAACCATATACTTCAGCGATAAAGTTGAAAATGTATTAAAGAGAAACAGAAGTAGCTTGATGAACATTAATGTTTTAGAACAAATACATCAAAACATTTGACAAATCTAAACATAGCAATACACAAACTTCCAAAGATTAATATTATTAATTCAGACAATAAACTAGAAGGTGTACAATTGAAACTTATACCAACTGGAATACATTTCCAAGCCACCGGGCTGAGCCTAGAAAATCCAGTAACATTAAACTATCATATTGTCTTGGGCTCTATACTGGCACCCGTCTATTATCCACAGTAGACTCAGAACTTTTATAAAAGTTCTTCACAGGGCGACATGTCATTTCCACCACCTTACCTTTACTACTCTAGAAAGGAAAATCAAGGGATTAGAAACCTTATTGTAAGGTACTAAGGCGATCGTGTTTTGTTAGAGCTGGAGGTGAAAGTTAGTAGTTTGTAGCACCCAGAAGCCTTTACAACGCAGACAATGTTCGCTTTTTGAGATTCACGGTTATTAAGGATGATAAGCTTAGTATTAATTAAACGGAACGTAACTATGCCTTTTTTTATCCGCTTCGGTTTCCAATACCTTTCTTGCTCTGGAATCGGTGCGGGTTCGATTCCAGGTCAGACAAGAAAAATACAACATTTTTAAGTTAAATTATTTACTTTCTAAATATTATAATATCTTGGACATCAATGACTGATTAAATGAAAAGAAACTCATCACAAAGAAACCTGCATTATAATGTATGAAATCACCAACTCGCGTTGAGCAAGCGTCGTGATTAACGCTCAATCATACTCTCCTCTGCGTGAGGGGACGTCTTTGCCCAGCAGTGGAATAATGATGATAAAGAAGAAGAAAAGGCTGATGATGATAATGATGACATAGAACAGAATATTTTAATCACTATAATCACAGAACTAGAAGATAATTCATCATCATCTCCCGAGCCTTTTTCCCAACTATGTTGGGGTTGGCTTCCAGTCTAACCGGTTTCGGCTGAGTACCAGTGCTTTACAAGGAGCGACTGCCTATCTGACCTCCTCAACCCAGTTACCCGGGCAACCCGATACCCCTCGGTTAGACTGGCGTCAGACTTACTGGCTTCTGACTATCCGTAACGACAGCCAAGGATGTTCAATGACAGCCGGGACCTACAGTTTAACGTGCTATCCGAAACACAGTCATTGGTGTCCAAGATATACTTAGAAAGTACATACAAACTTAGAAAAGTTGCATTGGTACTTGCCAGACCTGGAATCGAACCCACGCCCTCACACTTGAGAGGTTGGCTCTTTAACCACCAGGCCACCACGACTTCTTCGAAGATAATTACATAATAATATTAGACATCAAAGCCGCTAAACATTGGCCACACTTCACACCCGTGTGTACAAAACAAAACTTTTTAAATGACATATAAGTTACGGATGGATTTACACACGTTGAATAACTAACGGACTGAGAGGCGATCTGTTGATTTAACTTCAGCCAGTTAAGTATTAACTGAAACTATCCGTTCTATGCTGAGCTGAATAACAAGGGGAGAGACTGGATTTGTTCTGGCGTCATTCATTTGTTTTCATTCTCAGGTATATGAATGTTAGGTGCTGATAAATGAATGAGAAGTTATTTATGAGCACGATCTTGGGTGATACCGATGCGGGTGCACTTTTAATGCATGCACCGTTACCGAATAAATCAGATGTCCAAAAAAATGAAAAAAAATTCAACTTAGTTTTTTAACAATACATATAATATGATAAGAATCTAAACAAAATTTGAAGAATTGTGACGAAAATACAGCAATAATCGGTTAATAACGACCTATAATACCTTAGTGAACAAATAAAGATTTAGAATTTGAATTTCAAAATCAAACGTTCATAATTTTGAGTAGAAATAATAACACGTCTTGGCAGGCACACTACCGTGCCCCCAGATAGTTTGGACTTACAACAAAACATAACTTCAACCGATTTGACCCTTGCATTTGACCTTGAAACATTCTTAGAGGCAATATTCCCTGAATCGATCTAGAACATCGTGAGTCGACACTTATCAAGTAGACAAGTCCCAACGAAGTTAATTAATGACTTTGTTCAGCTTTTAATTGTGAAGAAGTTCATTGTTTCGCGAGTTTTCACAATAAATAAAGACGACGTCATTATCAGATTTATTATGATCGTGTTTTGTTTAATAAAAAATGAGACAAACAGAAATGAAATTAGTAAATTCATTTCATAAAAATCTTTTTTCGTGTATGTGAATTTGATTGCTATTTCATTAGTAGATAGTAGATCCTCTAATTCCCATCATAAAACAAAATATAACTTACGAGATATAATTTAAGATACATCAAATAAAAATAAACAAAATAGTGATTCCTTTTTGACAAGGCTATTTAAAATTAAATTGTGTCATTATCTTTTTTCGTGGATTTTAATCAAATGTGCCTCCGCTGTGGGTGTAGCTAGAGGAAGTATCAGAGTTATAAACTTAAGCACACCCTTGTTCCTTCTGGAGCTTTATGTGTGACGAACTCACTATTACCTCACTCTCTTAGTCCGATGGGACGAAAATCCGACACGACCGGAGAGAGGGCAGGCGCAGGACCGACATTTACGTGCTCTCCGATGCACGGTTGAATCAACCACAAATTTCTAGACTCCGGGCTGCTTTATGAAAGTTTCTAAACCCTCAAAGCGATTTCGGCCCGACCCGGAAATCGAAGCCGAGACCCTGTGCACAACAGTCGGGCCATGCGACTACTAGACCAATGAGGCAGTCAGCTTTTTGTGTACCAGGGTTGCGGTAACTCTTGTGAACAATCCCATAGCCCCGATAATTCTGTCATTACATTCAAATAAGCCATCGATTTTTTTTTCTGTTATCAATACAAAACATACACCTTAATATTATCTACGCACTGTATATGTACAGTATCAGCATACAAGTCAACTCATCGTATATAGTCAACTTGTTTACTCTAAACAAACAAGATCGTCAATAGGACCTTGGAAATAATAACATCAAAATTAATTACTCAGCGCTATATTTGTTTTGCTTGTTAAAATATTCGAGGAATTGTGAGCAATTGTTCTGGTGTGGCTTATTAGGTTCGCCACTTACCACGTTTTGTTTAAAATATTAGGAGACCAATCCTAAGATTTTAAAGTAAAGGTCATCGTTTGGCAGTGTATTCCACCCATTTTCAACATGCCTTTTTAATTATTTTTTTTATATCATCGTAGGAGCCTTCACGCTGAGGGTGCAGCTGGATGAAGTCTCAGACTTTTACCGACTAAGCCTCACTGTGTTCCTTCTATTTGTGTACATGTTGCAAAAATTCCTAAACCTGGCAATACTCACTTTTGCTATAAAAATGCAGTTACTAATTTGCTGAACACTTTTTCACTTCAATTACCCTCAGGAAATAAAAGAAAACACTATATATTTTTATCCAATTCAAAATAAGAACTAAAACAAAAGAAAATCGAAATATATCAAGGTTGACTTCTTACAACTAAACTCTAAAACTCAGAAGGAAATAACATAAAACCTCTTTAGAAGTGAATCTGGTACCGTCAGTAGGGATGGGTCTTTAAATCAGTGTGATGGATCGACCCTTAAACCTTTACCGTTTGGGCCGAGACTCCGGGACTTTATGCTTTATAGGGATTCGACTAAGTTAGTTTAGATCCTATAGGATTCTTCATTAGAAGAAATTTTATATATGGAATTGAAGAAAAAGGAGTTTAACGTTTGGAAAAGTATTTAGATAATAAAAAAATGTACTTGGATGCAGGATGAAATGCCACGCTCTCGGCCTTTTTTAATATCGCCAATACCACTTTATCTAATTTGGCATAATACAACAAATAAATTAATTTTGTTGTAAATAAATAAAAGTAACACTAATTAAAAAAAAAAACGAATAAATAAATTTCGTCAATCTCATATTCTAAATGTCTTATACTAAATTAAAAATCGTTGGCCTAATGGGTAATTATGATAGCGCTCGCTATTCAACAATCATTTTAACTGTCAAGTTGGTCGCCAAAAATAGCGATGCGAAATACAACGAGCGCTGTCGTGATTTACCAGCAGGCAATTGGGAATCCAAAACAATTGAATTCAAATTTTCAAAACAAAATGAAATAAACAAACCAAACATAACAAGATCAATAATTGGTAAAGCCATTTCATATTGAAGAAGAATCTAAGATCAACAAAACAATAAAGTACGTATAATTGGTTTCTGCAAACTTGGAGAATTTAACCATCCCAAGATGGCGTCTCCGATTGCCTAGTCTTCACACTTGCAAAGGTATGAGAGCATCGCTCACAGTCGTAAATGTGTGCGTCAATTTTACGCTTGTGTTTGTGAATTTGGTCATGACGATATGATCGAAAATGCATGACTGAGCCGTCGGTATTTGTTGCGCTATTTCGCTCCTCGCTCATAAATTGTCAGACTTTTTCGCATAGATATTTGTGCTCATGGCAGCTCCAGTACGTTAAATGATCTAAGTTCTGCAACGATACCAATTACACTTAGCAATTTGAGTTGCCTGCATATTTTATATGGAAACTTTTCTACTTTGAAAGCTGGGGTTGGATTTTATGTTTCGAATAGCTGATGGTAGTTTTAGCTAAAAGTATATAGGTTGGATTTTATGCATATTGGAAATGTTGAAAGTATGTTTTAAGGTAATGATGTATTTATTTTAAATTTTCATGTCTACCAATTATATTGCAAATAGGAATCATGTCTCTTTACCAAGCTAGATAATATTTACTGCAGAATTCCTACACTCGTTATAGACATTTGTTATGAAGATACCCCAGACTCTTGTCAGGTTATCTGCTCATTCTAGACCTGGTGTTGTCACAAAAAGACCTGCAGAAGGAACATGGGTGTTTGTCAGTACGAGTCTAGGTAATTTAATAATAGGTAATTAGGTAACATGATGATTTCCCAAGTTAACAAAAGTTTTAAAATGCTGTGTAAATAAAAAAATTAAAAACAACTGAATCCTTAATTGATACTTTTACTTGCTATATTCAAGAAACTGAAACATATTGATTAAGAATTTTTAAACCAGAAAAGCTTTAACAAACCGGGCGTGAGAGAATTACGCTTGCAACCATTGAAAACTCCTAATTCTGGCAATTACTAGAACATTCTATCTAGATTGCTATTTAGCTCAGTCAATTGCAAACGTAATCAAAATGTACTGTAAATACCACTACATTGGAACCTGCGATATTTGCAAGTGCTTTGGCTTCTAAACGGGGTACTATTAATTTCCGTGTTTCATGCAGTTGGTACTGATTTTCTGATGTTCAAAATATGTTTGACAAATATACGGAGGAATTGTAATTATTGTTTTGACTGTTTTTCAGATTTTATGGCTTCTTTGCTTACCCGTAACGACTGCCCAAGATGTCCAAATGACAACCGGGACCCACCAATTTGACGAGCCTTTTGAAACACCGTGGAACTCAGTCATGAGTAGTAGACCGCGCTAAGCGTTCTTGTCATTATGATCGATCGACCCCTGCGGACTTAGCCACGAGCTCGTGTTATGAAATAAATATCTTCAGTTCGGTAATAACAACAGTATATTATCTATATAGTATCAATATATTTTCTGTGACATAATGCAGTAACGTCAATTAAGTTGACACATCCCTCCCTCTCTCTCTCCTACGACCGACCTAAGAAGCACATACAAATACACACAGAAATAAGACTGTTAAATTATCTACATTAAATTAACTAGACAGAAATAAGTATCACAATAAACCACCGAAGACCTCCACCTATTGCTTAAGCCTACCTATTACTTAAGAAACCTACAATACAGTTCACTTCTCCTAATCCAATGTTAGATACTTACAAATCTAGTTACCAATGAATTTTAAATCAAAGTACATAGATACTAAGGTATAAAATATTTTATTTCAATTTTTACGACCATCGCTATCGATGGGGAGAGTCCATCGCAATATACCTTTACAAAATGTTATTGAGATACGGTTGAAATCGCGCAATGGTGTAACAAATCCTGAATTATTGTGCCGGATGGATGTATCGGTCCGTTATCAGTTTTAGTAATAAAAATGTATGGTTATGTTTATTCTAACTGGATACACGTATCACAACAATCGTGTCCTTGCCTGGCAGATTACCGGATTGTTCGAAAGTGTTCGACCTAGAAAAGAGCTTAAGTAGGCTAGTAGGAGACTTTAGTACTTTTAACCGACTTCCAAAAAAAGGAAGAGGTTCTCAAATCAACCGGTTGTTTATTTTTTAGATTGCTCCGAGGTTTCTAGTCCGATTAGTGTAATTCTTTTTTTGTTCGATGCAGTATATTTGCAAATAAAATTCTATTTTTTTTTTGTAAGAAGTTTTCATCTAAGCTAAAATATAACAGGCCATTAATAAATGTGGAGATTACATTTGGAGAATTTCGTGTAATGGACTATAACTATATCAACGCTTTCAAGAAAATTAAGATTTTTTTTAAGTTATCTGATATGACGTAAGCAATTATTTTTTGATAAATATTCTATCTTCTGCCAGCGATTTCAAAAATTCTTCGACATCTATTCTGTTCTTTTGTCATTTTTTCATGTATTTATCTGTATTTATTTATGTATCTTCAAGTACTTATTTATTAAAAAAAATGTGTAAAATAAAAATTAACTTTTCTCGATGAATACAAATAAAGAAAGAATAAAAAAAAATATTAAAAAAGTGTTCTATATCATTACTTCAATATGTACAAAAATCTTCAATACGTACAAGAATGTTTCATATCGGACCGTCAGTTCCTAAACAAATAAACAATATTTTCACCATTATAATACTAGGTACAGATTCCTGGTATCGCTATTGACACGACAGAAACACGCAATACGTTAACCCTCCAAGGAACACGAAAAAAAACTCCACCCAAAAACATATAACGCTAGATTTTATTACCGAATTCCAGTGACTACGCAAATTGTTGCCAAATGAAATGTATTGAGAATCGGATTGAAATTGATGCTCATGAGAATTGATACGATTTTATTGTTTTATGTGTAACGAAAAGAAATGACGGTCGTTATTCTCAGGGTTAAGCTTGTAAGGTTCGGGGAAATTGAGGGAGGGGGCCAATAATGTAGATCGATTTCTAAGATACAGAAGTTTCAATATTTGATTAATTTATAAATGATAAATGATATTTATTTTGCAAATAGGTTGAAATCAACACTTTTACACGTCAACACATTTAAAAAAAAAAGAACGAGATGAGGTCGGCATTTCCTAACTGACTACCTTGAGAAGAAACGCCGAAACAAACTCAAGGGTCACAGTCTCTTTTAAAGTCCAGACATAAAAAGAGATTACATACTTAAGTATGGATGAGCAATGTAGACTTGTGTCTGAAATTACCTTTTGAGTAATGTGTTATTATAACATTAAGAATTATTAATTATTTCTTCTACTTAATAAGAGAGGGCTGGCTTGAATACGCTTTGGTCAAAAAATAACCATTACGATCTAACGTGGCAATGTGGTCAGTCTTCTGGGACTTGCCGGATAGCAGAGATGCATAGGAAAAGAAGGTACAGACGCACATCAACTACACGAAACTGTCAGATTTTTCCAATCAACTTTGAACCGTATGCTTCAGCGATAAAGTTGAAAATCGATTAAGGAAATTTGACAGATTGTAGTAGCTTGATGTGCTGGCGTTTGTACTTTGGCGCCTAAGGTCGTGCACGTATATTTTTGTGTATACGTTTTTAATGTATTTTAATATATTATTAGGTTTAAATATGTATTGTATAAGTGTTTTTATTATGTATTTATATTCATGACAAGTCTATAGGTAATTTGTATAAAAAAGAATATAATAAGAAAAAGTATTTTTTATAATTCTGAATTCTAGTTGAAAACTAAAGCATGTCTTATGGCTATATTGTTTCAGTTACTAAAGCTTCAGTGAATAACTTGCAGTTTCATTGAATATGTTCTTGAGAAAGTATGAATAAAACATAGTTCCGCAACAATTTTTCTCAGTTCAGTTTATCTTATACCAAAAGATATGCCCCGGGTGAGGATCGAACTCACGACCTTAAGATTATGAGACTTACGCGCTGCCTACTGCGCCACCGAGGCTAGTGGTGACCTTAGCCAAATAGTTAATTTGACTTTGATCTATTTATCAAGAGAAAATTAGGCAAAAGGGGGAAATGTAACGAAGGACCATTCTGATCAAAACTGGTCCTTTGCTACACTGATCTGTTAAGTATAATCTATTTAAATTTTTAGGCTTACCTATCCTTTCTTTCCCATTATAAATGCCTAAGTATCTCTTGTTGTCTGTCTATATTTTATTTTTTATTATTTTATTTTGAATTTTTTAATTGTAATTTGTAGGTACTGTTTTTATTTTAATATTTGATAGTTATTATGAATTACTGTGACACATCTTGTAATTATCTTCAATGGGCCTAGTTACCCGAAATAAATGAATTTTATTTTTATATGTCATGCTTTAACGTTAAAACTACTGGACCGATTTAAATAAAAATTGGTAGACATGTAGTCTAAAGTCTAAGAAAGGGCTAAGGCTATTATATTATATAAATTTTATCTTTTTATCTGGGTTCGGCGAGTAGTTCCCTCAAGCGGCGGGTAGAAATGCGGAGAACAGCTAGTTATTATAAAATATATATCTTATAGCTCAATTTTTTTTCGAGACAATCGAACTAATTTTACATGATAAAAATAATATAATATACATTACACATTGTACCTTGAAATACCTCAATTTAAAATTATTTTTGTTACGACTATTACATACTTTTATTTCGAATTGGATTTCTGCACACTTTTATGTATTGTGACATTATCAGTCAAAGATAGTTTATCATTATACCTACAGATATACGCCAAATCAATGCTTTACGTTAATCTTTTGTTATTATTTCACAACATTTTGTAAACAGTGGATTTATTTGATAACAATCATGTTTATTCAAAACTGCAATGTTCATTTTTAATTATTTACTTACAGCTGGCTGGATCAAAACCTTAAAGGTACTTCAAGAGTATTTCTGATGCAAATAGTTGAAGTATGTCTTTCAGTACATATGCATTTCAGTCCGCGGTAATTATTAGCCACCTAACGCTTTACACGTAAAAGTATAAATCTGTGTATGTTTACCACTCTATCACGCAATAACTAAAGACGGGATTTTCATACAAATTATTAATAACAAAACTACATATACAATACAATAAAACAAAACACAAAACCTAGCCTTAAAAAATATGCATATGATACTTTTCTTGCAGTAATTTAGAGGAGCTCTTGGAAAAGCCACGCTTGGCGCGGTCGACCCGATGGGTGAACTGCTTTCTCCATGTTTTGGAAGGCACGTTAAATAGATAGGTCCCGGCTTTCATTTGAAGACTGGAAGCTGACGCCTACACAGCTTGGGAAAACGCTAGGCAGATGAGATGATGAATATGAAAAGTAATTTCCTCGGAAATTGTGGTCAACAGCTAGTGTAAATATAAATATTCATACATACATATATCATCATCAGCCTATCGCAGTCCACTGCTGGACATAAGCCTCTCCAAGTGCACGCCACTGAGATCGATTTTCGGCTTCTCGCATCCAGCTCCTGCCAGCCGTCTTGCGCAAGTCATCACTCCACCGTGCCTGAGGACGTCCTACACTACGTTTGCCAAGCGCAAGTCATCACTCCACCGTGCCTGAGGACGTCCTACACTACGTTTGCCCGCCGTGTAGCGACGGCTTAAGAATACATATGTCGCTACCCCTTCTTCCAGTGGGTGTCGTAGAAGTCGACTAATGGAGTTAAAAATGCACCGAACACCAGTGCGAGAGAAGGAAAACTCGAAAAAAAACCCTCTATCAACCCGTCTGGCCAGCGTGATAGCAGTAGGCTAAATTCCTCCAATGCATAAAACATACATATATAATAATATTGAATTCCATTATGTAAATAACGTGGAAAATTATAATGATTATCGTCACAATTATGGAAAACAATTATTATTAAAATCATGGACTTTTAGAATATTATAATGCACCCCGCCGGGTCATCAAACTCCAGCATTTCAGTGTAAACTGGAAACAAAAGAATTATAATGAGAAATATCCAAATCTTTAGAACTCGAAATTGGCGAAATATCTTTGGTACTGACATTGAGTTATTACTTATTGGTGTGTGGTACAAGGGTTGCAGCGGATTTCAATAAACTTTATATAAGGTCTAACAACTACACATCCACAATCTGTCCGAGATTCGAACCCGGGACCCCGCGCACACCAGTCACGCTATGCGACTACTAGAGCAACGAGAAAAATACCACTGTTCCAAAAAGCTCAAAAGAAAATCAAAGTTTTTTTGACGACCCTGTTGGCGCAATGGTTACGCCGCACTGCCGAGCTCAGGGTCAGGGGTTCGGTGTCGACATTTGTGTGATGAGCATGCTTATTGAATACTGCCATGATCTGGGTGTTATAATATTTATAAATATAAGTGTACCTGTTACATAAGCAAATCAATAGCTTACCATGGGGCTATCCGAGCGAGTGTGAACAAAATGTCCCGATATTATTAATATTCACTACGGCTGGATTTCATTATTTTTTTGTTATCCTAATATATTAATTAGCCATTGTAAATAAGTTCTAAATATGTATGATAAATAAAGAAGTTCACTACTCTCTTCACCATCATCACAGCCTTTTTATCGTCCCACTGCTGGGCACAGGCCGGAGAAGGATTGAGCGTTAATCACCACGCTAGGTGATTTCGGACTTTATAGTCCAGGTTTCCTCGAGATGTTTTCCTTCACCTTTAATCAATCATTGGTGTCCAAGATAAACTTAGAAAGTACGTATAACTTAGAAAAGTTACATTGGTACTTGCCTGATCTGGAATCGAACCCGCACCTTCATAAACGAAAGGCTGGTGCTTTAACCACTAGGCCACTACTACTTTTTTACACCACTACTCTCTTATACTTGTTTATTGTACCACACTCCAAAGGCGTGGCATCTTTAATGGGAGTCTGCTTAACTGCAGCGTTCATTTCCATTCTTGCCTTTTATTTAAAACGTCACGAGTGCGCTGAATATCCTCGTTGATTCTGTCAATTTATCCTGAGCACAAATTGACGGTATTCTATCAATGTGTCAGCACTTTTTTGTGCTGCAAAAGATGTCATTTTTTATGATATTAAAATCTTTTTTTGAAATTTGAATGAAAAAAATGTTTTAGAGTTAGGTATTGATAATTTTAAAAAATAACAAAATTTATTGAATGATAAATCAAACAATCCTCTTTAAAAGGCCTCAGGTATAATCAACAAGAATTCCTAATTGAATAGTTCTTAGTATGAATGTAAGTAATCATCTGCCTAGCCTTTTCTCAATTATGCTTGAGTCGGCTTCTAGTCTAACAAAATGCAGCTCAGTACCTACCATTTATTACATTGAGCGACTACTTATCTGATCTCCTCAATCCAGTTACCGGCTTCTAAAAACCCGTAACGTCTACCAAAGATGTTTGAATGACAACTCGGACCTCGGACACCAATTTAACGTGCCTTCCAAAATACGGAAGTTTCTTCATTCACAACGGTCGTCACAATAGTCACCCATCCAGGGGCCGACCGCACCAAATGTCGCTTAACCCTATGATAGATTGATCCGTGCAGCTGTATTTATATACAATTTGAATATGACTATTATACAGCGCAGGCGCTTGATTAAATGTTCAAGAAAACGTACGAATTTTTTACCCTTTTACGTGTAATTTTTAACGGCAACAAGTTTAGTCTGAAAGCGACTAAAGACTCCCCAGTCCACATAATTTAGTGCTTGGAAACAAAAAAAAAATATCTTAAAAACAAGCTAGTCTTTAATTACGAAAAGTTTTACCATTCTTCAAAAGCTAACAAAGCTAAATTAAATTTTTATGAAACAAGAAAAACTCCTCGCGACAAAGGATTCTTATTTAGCACCCTCTGTAGTAATTATTTTTAAGTTTCGCGATGCCGATGGCGCTAAAGAATCAACTAGTACCTAAATATATTGAAAGTTTCTTTAAGACCTTTAAATTACTATTTTTGTTAATTTTATTGTGAGACTAGCTTTTGCCCGCGCGGCTTCGCTCCCGTTCTTCACCCTAATCTACACTACACTACTCTACCCTACTCTTCTCACCTTTTAAACCTTCCCTAGACCTCCACGAACATTTCAAGACCAAGATAAGATAAATCTGTTCAGCCGTTCTCGAGTTTTAGCGAGACTAACGAACAGCAATTCATTTTTATATTTATGTATATAGATTTGAAGAATTTCAATTAATTCTGCTAGCATAGGTGGAATTTTTGGCAGCAAGTTAATAATGCCAGATGTAACGAGATTAGCAGGCTTAGCATGGCGATTTTGTATCTATTCTGTCAAGAAAAGACAAAGCTCTTTCTATCAATGTCAACATGTCTTCTGCCCGAGCATGGGGCGACCTGTCAACTCGCATATAATTACTTGTAGCCTTATGTCAATCGAAGAAAAGAAAAATTACTTCAAAAAATGTCAAAAGAAATCTTACGTCAATCTGTCACTTTTCTGTCATTATATCCAATCTCCGGTAAACAAGACTTGTTTCTACGGTTGCCATGCTAAGCCTGCAGAAATCAATTAAACTTCAAAGTAAGCATATATTTCTTCAGCAAACATTAAAATTACGTCTCAAGCGTACATTTTCTACAGAATTTGAAGAGAAAGGAGATGTACTATTTTTTTTTTCTGTTTATTTTTTAGGGACTTTTATCCTTACAAGGCATGTAAGCCCCATATGTATTAATATTGACAGACTAGTAATCATTATTCATCATCTCCCGAGCCTTTTCCCAACTACGTTAGGGTCGACTTCCAGTCTAAGCGGATTCGGCTGAGTACCGGTGTTGCTGAGTACCCTGAGTACCAGTGTTTTACAAGGAGTGACTGCCTAACTGACCTCAACCCAATTACCCAGGCCACCCAATACCCCTTGGTTCGACTGGCGTCAGACTTACTGGCTTCTAACTACACGTAACGACTGCCGAGGATGTTCAATGAAAGCCGGGACCTACATTTAACGTGCTATCCGAGACACAGTCATTGGTGTCCAAGATATACTTAGAAAGTACATACAAATTTAGAAAAGTTGCATTGACACTTGCTTGACCCGGAATCGACTCTGGTTTTACTCATAAAAGTTATCTTTTTTTTTCTTTCTAGGTTAGCTCTTTACCCACTAGGCCTCCACGACTTGACAGACTATGTCTGTAGTATCTAAAATATTTACAAAAAAAAACTTTCTAATGAACCCCGTACCCAAGGGCCGCATCTAAAATTAAAAGCCTCCAAAAAGACCCCCCAACTCTAACAACCATTAAATTGTCAACAAACTGTTAAAAATGTGTTTAAAATTTAACCCCGTGAAAGTTATAGAGCGAAAGTTTTGAAGTTGAGCTGAAAGTTAATTCATTAGAACCGGGTGGTGCCGGGGTAAAAACTTGTTTTAATATACGAGGCCTAAATTGGGCTAGTTTTTGTAGGGATGTGGGAAACTTGACGACGTTCAAGACTTGCTTTAGAGAAGCCTTTTTTTGCATGCAATGTAGACGGATTTTTATTAAGCTAGAAAAATATTTGACAAGAAAAAAAATGTATGTAAATGTATCCCGGAAAGCTGGATAGAAGGGGAAATCATTTGAATTTGTTTTATAAGATCCTCTCTACAATGCAACTATCTATATGATCAACCATAAAATTGTGTAAAAGGTGCACTCTCTATTCCCTCACCCTCAAAGTCTGATGTGACGTCTTATCATGAGTTCAACTCCGTGTACTTTCGCAAGGCACGTTAAATTGGTGGGTCATTTGTACATCTTTGGCAGTCCTTACGGGTAGTCAGAAGCCAGAAAACCTGACAACCAGTCTTACCAAGCGTTATCTGGTTGCCTAGGTAACTGGGTTGAGGAGGTGAATAGGCAGTCAATCCACGTAAAACTCTGGTATTCAACAGCATACGGTTAAGACTGGAAGCCGACCCCAACATAGCTTGGGAAAAGGCTAGGCAGACAGAAAATGACTCATTCAACAGGCCTAAACTAATAACTATAGTTAGAATTTTGCATTTGACTCAGAAATTTAGACACTCTTCATAGTGTAACAAATGCTTGTGAATGGAAATACGAGGCTTGCATATTCATTATTCAAATACTAGTTCCGTCGTTATTTTAAAACTCGAACTGAATTATGAACTATGGTTCTAAACTAGGCAATGTCTAACCAGATGCTTTAAAATGCCACCAAGCTAATATACGTGGCGCTCAAATATTTATAAATTCCTGAAATTCGTACAGACGCCAGCACATCCCGCTATTTTCGCAATCAACTTTGAACCATAACGCTAAAGCGGCGATAAAGATGAAAATGTATTAAGGAAATTTGACAGATTGTAGTAGCTTGATGTGCTGGCGTCTTTATGATTGAAATTCCAACAAGCATCATGGCTTGTTTTATCAAAAATAAAATCCGTTAAGTTAATAATTTGGAAAAGTATCGTAAAATTATGTCAATTTCATTTATCGTTTTGAAGGAAAAACTGTTTGATTTTTTAAATTTATTATCTAAGCAAATTACGTAGGTATACAATCAATTTCATGTCAAAAATCTGTGACGTCATAGTTCTTGTTTTCATACAAATTACACAGAAACTAACCGTTTTTGACAGTTCAATAAAAGTATTGAATTTGACTAGTTGTCAACTACCGTATTTGCAATCTTATGAACAATTTCAAACTGTTTTAATAAGCGATTCAGCGCTTTTAAAATAAGAATCTGCATTTCGACTGTATAAAACCGGCCTAACATAGTTAGGTCCTTGTTAATCTATCTTATGACGCAGCATCATAACGATGTAATCTTAAAACGCAAGATGACGTAAGGGTGTTTTGTCTTATGTAACTTTTGTCTTTGTCTTAATAAATAAATAAGAAAACTATGGAAGACCATGTACTTTTCAGGAGGTATATTGCTATGGTGAATTAAGTTTTGAATTCTTTGCAAGTGAAAAAAAAATCTTTTGTATTGTCTTATAAATTTTAATCATTATATAATATCTGTATTAGAATTTTAGTTAAGAAATAGCCTGAACCCTGAGTTAGAATGAAACAAAGAAAAACTGCGAGCTCGATCTAGTCATCCCACTTTTCACTTATATTTTAATGTCGATTTATTTATAGACTAGCTACCGCTAGCGGTTTCACCCGCATCCCGTAGGAACAACTCCAGGCACCCGGATAAAAAGGAGCCTTTCTCGATAAACGGCCTATATAGCACTGAAAGAATTTTTCAAATCGGACCAGCAGGTTCCTAAGATTAGCGCATTCAACCGAACAAACAAACTCTTCTACTTCATGTAGATATTATTTTATGTTTAATATAGTCACATTACATTTACAATTTTTTTTTAATTAGCCTGTACTATCCCACTGCTGGGCAAAGGCCTCCCCCATATCTTTCCACTTATCTCTATCGCAAGCTTTACGTGGCCAGTCTTCGAGGAACCGGTCCAAATCGTCTCTCCAGCGCTTCCTCGGTCTTCCAAAAATTACAAAATACATTACAATAATATAGAGGGATACTTTTTAACGGGGTGCGTAGTAGGTAAGTACTTCGGTATACGACTAAAACCACGGTGAAGAACTAGTTCCAAATATTTTGACATAGTCATGTTCCCGATTTTATGCATTCACGTCATCTTTGCATGCTTGTAAGTATATACCTACGAAGCGCACTTGAGCGCACCGAGTTTTAGTCAAAATACGCGATTAGAATTTCAAATTTTTAAAATTTGCTTCACGAACGTTACTTGGAAGGTGAATAAAATAAACATGTATTTTTGAGGGGACAGATTCCAATTTCTTAACATAATTTGCTTGAGTACCTCATTTGTTTTTTGTCTCGGTTCATGGTACATAAGAGTCGAAAGAAGAATTAAAGTATTGTATGTATTTTTAATTACATCTTCTTCACCAACAACTTACTTAAACCAAAGTCGAGCAGCATGATTGGCTGGTGTATATTGCAGTCTTTCGAATGAGGACCAGCTTTCGCGTCTTCCAACTAAGTAAGAACTGGCCCCGCTCCAAGCATGCGCTTAGGAGTCCCTCCAATCGAAGCCCGAGAAATTTCAAAGCCGTCAACCCGCTTATAGCAACGCCTTCCCCCCTGAGGGTGCAGATGGAGGGAGCATTACAATTTTACTGAATAAAACCCGCTATATTCCTTCTAGAAGTCAAGTGCCAAGGTCACGGTCACTCTTGCGAGCAATCCGCAGCACGAGAAGGTCCTGCAGATCCGACAGGACTTACAGCAACGTGCTCTCCAACGGGTATATCAATTTTAAGACTTTGGGCTTTGAAGATTTTTTAAACCACAAAACAATCTTGGCCCGACCTGTACCCAAGATCCCATGGACAGCAGTCGCTGTATGCGACTACTAGACCAGCGAGGCAGTTGTGATTATGATAAAATAGTCATCCATCCCTGCAGGCTTAGCATGGCGATTTTATATCTATTCTGTCAAGAAAAGACGAAGCTCTTTCTGTCAATGTCAACATGTCTTCTGCCCGAGCATGGCGCGACCTGTCAACTCGCATTATAATCACTTGTAGACTTATCTTGATCGAAGAAAAGAAAAATTTCTTCAAAAAATGTCAAAAGGAATTTTACGTCAATCTGTCACTTTTCTGTCATTATGCCCATTCTCCGATAGACAAAGCTTGTTTCTACGGTTGCCATGCTAAGCCTGTTGGATCGACCAGGCTTAATCTTGTCAAAATTTGGTCGATCATTCGTGCCGATATCAGAGCCTTCTTGATGGCGTCAGTAAAGGAATCAAAAACATCACGAAGTGTTTAATCAAAATTCCTTTACTTAAGATTTTCATATCGTTATTTGTAATTCAAACCTTCCGCAAGGGCTTCACAAGTTGAAATCTCATTAGCAGTGACCTGAATTGCAGGACAGATATCTGTATACTGCAGTAATTAGAACGGGCTGGGTAGAACAATATGTGTTCCTGGTAATTATGAGACGAACTTAGAAATGTGGGATGACGTGGTCATTATTTAAAAACTTAGGATTATTTTTGAAATCTTTTTTATGGATCTATACATTAATAAAATCGTAGAAAAGTCAAAACTGTACATTGAATATTTTTTCAAAAGTACTATTTGGGGCGTGATCTACAATTGATATTGAAACTAAAAATATTATAGCTTTTAGAATTTTTGTCAGTATGTTTGTCTGTATGTATGTCCGGGCTATTCTCAAAAAGTACTTCATGGATTTGCTTCCAATTTAGCGTGAATATAACTAAGAGGTCGGGTCAACATATAGGTTACATATGCTATCACGTACGGGGGTGGGGTGATTGTTTAATCGCCTAATACCCACGCGGACGATGTCGCGGGCAACAGCTAGTATGTAATAAAAATAACGGCAATAAAATTGAAATAAATACGATTAAATCAAGTAATTTAGATATTCGTCCACATTCTAATAGTTATTTCAGATTTCTGCTCAGCCTTTCTGTGCAGGTCGTGACTGCGCTAGGTTTTAAAATTATAAATAGATTATGCTACGTCATGTGTGTGCTCGATATTTCTGTACATCCGAACAAACCTTCAAACGACATCAAAATAATATTATTACACAACTTTTGCTCTTTAATGTGTATAAACCACTTATAACTGCGGTGTATACACACAATTTTATCCTGTATTCCCAAGACATAAGGTTGATGATGAAAGCAAATGTATTTGTGTAGGTCAAGAGAATAAATATCGACGTCATTCACAGCCTGTGATAATATTTTCTCAATATGAACGGGTGTAAATAGTTTTGCAAGGGTTGGTAAACATCCATCTAAGTCGATGAACCAATATTTATTCACCAAACATATTTATTTATATGAAGGTTTTTTATAAGAGGAAATAATTTGTTACTCCTCTCCGAAGATAAGTGTTAAAAATGTTATGAATTAGAAGAAGTCTTTTCAAGTTGGTAGTTTCACTAAAAGACACGGACGTGTTCCAAATTTATTAAAATTATACAATAAACAATTATAAACATGTACAGTGACAGACACACTTTTTTTAAATAATAAAGAGTAAGGATATTTTGACAACACGAAACTACTGTAAAAGCATAAAGACACTATCTTTTTGAAAAAGCTTTATATTTACATATTTTTTCTATAAATTGAAGGAGAGGCAGTAGGTACTTCTGGCTGCAGCATCAGATTTTTCTATGCCTATCCCGAAGTCCGTTACTACATGCTTAGTCATAACCTACATTATCCAAAATAATCAAAGAAGAATCTATTACTGAAAACGCTCCAGTTAAAATGACAAAACACAATCAAGAATTTGAAATAGTCTTTAAAGCTAGACAAGAAAGCAATGACGTTCAAAACTGCAGAAAAACAAAGAGACTATGAGTGTTTTGAAGTAGCAAATCGTATAGCAAAGAAGCTTTTGTGTTAAGACCTGCAACAAGTTTTCCAATTCAACACGCTCGCGTTCATCTGTTGACATTTTTTTATCGGTAAAGACAAGTTCTGTTTTTATATTTTTGATTCTATATTAGTTTCTTTTGTTTCATTGTTTCTTATTTGTGATTTATTAATCTTATCACTGGACCTGGCTTCCTTAATAAATGCTTAGAGTAAAAGCTTACTTTTTTTTCTCTTAACATTTTACAAAACCAAAATGAGAAATATTTTTTGGAATCCGTTGAGAAATAAGTAATTTATAAACCTTTCAAAAGTCAAACAGTTAAATAACAGAAAAAGGATGCACATACAAGCTTCTGACGTCAACGCTATTTGATCACGCATGTGCAAAAGAGATAGCAAGATATCCCCACTATGATCCCACTCTTCATTATACTCAAACATAGGCAAATACCCTATTGCTTAAACAATAATTATGACTTCGTCCTAACTTTTTACGAAAAGCGGACATCGATTTCGAAAAATAATATCTTATTACTTATTAGGAAATTATTTACTTTTACTTATTTATTGTACACACAAGAACCCACAATATAGTAACTTACTATAAAATTATTCTAGGATATTGTTTTTATTTCGATTGATCTTTATCATCATCATCTGACTAGCCTTTTTATAAGCTATGTTGCGGTCAGCTTCAAACGTCTTAGTAAAGACTGGTCATACAAATAAATTTACCTTAGAATTATTTAAAGTCAATTTAATATTTCCAAGACAAAAAGCAACTATACTAGATTCGAGAGTAGATAAAACAGTTTTAGCCATAGTCAAACATATACATATTTCAAACTAGCGGTCGCCCGCGGCTCCGCCCGCGTGGATGTCGGTTTTCGCGACAAAAAGTAGTCTATGTGTTGTTCTGATGTATAATCTATAGAGGTCCCCCGCGGCTACGCCAGTGTGGATGTCGATTACCGCTACCAATGCCTAACTTTTGTTGGGATGAGAAGCCCGCGCTCGGACCTCCCGCCTTATATTAGACCTACCGACCGACCTGCAGATTATCGTATTTTATGTATAAGTTTGGTATTTCTACGCCGATTTCTTTGATTCTTTTTTTATAGAATATGTTATAATGTTATATTTTGTTAATTAGGTATGAGCGAGAATATTATAAACATAAGAGTAAACAAATCAATAACAAATAATCAGAAAGCTCCGAACTGGTAAACTATCGGGAGTTATACGTGTTATTGTGAGTCAACCATTAAAGATAGACATATGCTGTTGTAGAATATTTTTTAGATAATTTTATGTAGAATATTTCCGTCATACATGATTTCTATGTAGCTTTAACCATTAAGGCTGCACACGCGACGAAAGCTTAAAAAATGGTGTAACTTCTCCCGTTTTCCCAACATTTTCCTTCACTGCTCTGCTCCTATTAATTGTAGCGTGATGAAAAGTATCCTATAACCTGCCCAGGAGTATGAAGAATAATTGTAGCAAGTTTCATTAAAATCCGTCCAGTAGTTTTTGTTCCTATTAATAACATACAGACAGACAGACAGACAGACAAAAATTTTACTGATTGCATTTTTGGCATCAGTATCGATCACTTATCACCCCCTGATAGTTATTTTGAAAATATATTCAATGTACAGAATTGACCTCTCTACAGATTTATTATAAGTATAGATAAATAAGCTAATCCCAAAGAGTAAAATGCAAAAATAGATAACACTTTGCAGGCATTTTAAGAATAAAATGACTTTATCTGCAAGACTGCAATGATATTAATGATAGCAAATGACAAACTGCTGAGAAATAGTGATAATGTCAATGGCAGGTTAGGAAATATGCGAAACTGTAACGATCGATTTTCTAGAAGAATAAGGAAATCTTGGAGATCGGAGCGTTGTCTTTCATCTGGAACAAAATGGAGTTGATTTATGTCAATACTTAGTTGAAGTAAAAGTAAGTCCATCTCGCATTGGATAAAACCTATTGTATTTTTGTCAAAGTAAAGTCAGATAGGCTGTCGCTTCATGTAAAACACTGGTATCTACTCAGCTGCCTCTGGTCAGAATAGGGAATAAGCTAAGCCATATAATAACATTAGCCTTTTTATCGTACCATTGCTGAGCACAGGCCTCTCACACAGAGAAGGATTAAGTGACAATCACCTGCTGTTAAGCAATGATGGTCACTTTTATCACTCATAAAGTTAGTATTTAGATAATCTTCAATCATCCAAGAGTAATTAAGAGCTTGTAATAATAAAAGAGTAGGGGCCAGTTTCACAGGTTACGGATAGCCACTATCTACCAGATAATAAAAAAATAGAACAGAATTTGTATGAAATTATCTATCAGATAATGTATCTGGAATTTATCAGCAACTGGTGAAACAGGCCCTAGGTCTTATATAAATTACAAAGGTCCAAGTATAGAACCTTGGGGAACTCTAAACTAAACTGGTAACTTACCAATAGATTGAATTCTCAATTCAATAACTCTGGATTTGATACATTTGTAATTCTCAGTGATCAGATCCAGGACAATGGTGACAAAAAATATGACAAGAAGAGGCTCATTAAAGAATCCCCACAAGTATATGTTGTATTTGTAAGAAATACCCTGTAAAACGATATGGACTTTTATTAGTATCATCACTATCACTACATAGTATAAAACAAAGTCGCTTCCTTTGTCCCTATGTCCCTTTGTATGCTTAAATCTTTGAAACTACGCAACGGATTTTGATGCGTTTTTTTGAATAGATAGAATGATTCAAGAGGAAGGTTTATACATATGTATAATTTTAGTATCAGCATTGTACACGTGCGAAGCCGGGGTGGTTCGCTAGTTTTTATGATAATTTGAATTATTTCACTCTTTCATAGCGAGTTTGTTTATAATGATAGTAGCTTAGTAAATAATATAGATAAGTATTAGCTTACCAATTCTTTTAAAACAGTAAAGTCTTGGTATATGTTATAAAGTCCTTTGATCATAGAAGATATAACAATGGCTGACATCTAAATACAACAAAAATATTGAGTGATTAAGTCTAATGCGGCCGTAATATTTGCATTTGTGAATTTTAAATTCTTACCGTATATATCATAGGTTTCTCAGTAACATCAAGTGTATTAAGAAGTGTCTCGTACATATTGATATATTTCCTAACTGCGTATCTATCCCCTTTCGTATTAGCGGATTTAATAACCAAAGCATTCTTGAAAATTTTTATTCGTGCATAAGTCAGAATTACTAAAAGAACCAACGTGGTTCTCCCAGCTTCACAGCCCAGCCGATTCAAAACATTTAAAATTAAGTGGAGTAAGTTCATCACAGAATATTCATCTGGTGTTTGAAAGCAAAACCAAAATACAGAAACCAATTTGTTGCAGAAAGTGTAAAGAGTAGTCAATTTAATAAAGAAGTCTAGTTTTCTGAATATTTGATTAGCTCCAGGCATGGAATCAAGGCCAAAGATAAATTTGTAGCATGTGTAAAAGTATTTTTCTTTAGTTACAAATGCAATCAAAAAGTGTGTTAAATATTCCATCGCTGATAAAAGACGAAAGATGAGCGGATCGGAGTTGCTAGGAGATAGTAGCAGTAGTAAAATAAAGATGGATGCTATAATTAAAGTATACAAATAAGAAAAAACCCGAATCTTGCTTGAGCCATTGAAGTCTTGAAGATAACCGAAAGCAAAACGTAGGAACATAACACTTTTAACATTACAGACTAATGGTTCGGTGATCATGATTTTGTTTTAAACCACAAAATATTCAGACGTGTAGACGACAAAGTTGTGAAGCAATCAATGAAAGTTCATACACTGTAGCACCATTTCTAAATATGGAAACTGCTGTAAAACCGGTCAAGTGTGTGGGAAGTCACGCATTATTATGATGCCGCAGGCATAAAACAAAAAATATCTTCAACGATGTATGTCATGATTGGAGAAGATAAATCGAACTTATCGCATAGTATACGTTTTTCAGCTTAACCAAGGATGATAAAGACGATAAGTCGAGTATACATAAACTTAAAGGTTTTATACTTGCAAGCTAACCCCTAAAATGTGTATTTGTATCGACTTCTATTCACGGACATGATACTGATCAGTTCAATGATCATGTTCCACGTGTACGACTCGTCAATGCCGTTGATTTTATATTTAGAATTAACAACTCACCTATAAAATACTAGATTTATCTATAGTGTTCAATTAATCAATTAGAAAATAGAACTATCAACGCCGTAAATTAATTCATAGCTTTAGCGAAGGTTCTTTACTTGAAAATTGACAAGTTTGTTATTATCATCATCATCATCTCAGCCATAAGACGTCCACTGCTGAACATAGGCCACCCCTTTAGATCTCCACATACACCGCTTTGTTATATTTTCAAATAATGCTAATGATGCCAAAGGACGGAAGAACAAAGGAAAATTTTGGAAAGGTAAGATAATTACAGAAGTAAATGAAATAAACAATAATAGAACCATTAAACCTCGATGATATCCAAAAACAAAACGCAATTACATTATATACAACCATAACATAACCCATAGTACAAGCTCTGCTTAATTTGGAACCAATGACGTTGTGTGAATATGTGAAGAATACTGTATTATATATGTAGAAATAATCTCTATCGTAATTTCATCCTGTCGATTTTTTGAAAAGTATAACATTCTCGTAGAATTAGGCGTTTTGTTCACGTGTCATTTTGTTTAACAGCATGATTGTATGGACATTGATTTTTTTAAGGAATGGTAACTGATCAATTTTAAGAAGATATAAGTGCGTGTAATTTAAGTATTACTGATGTTCTAAAATGAGTTGAAACAGATATAAATGACCCTGACTGAATACTCATTAATAAAATGGAAGATTACGATTGAAATAAATGCTACACGAATAGGTAAATATTCATAAAAAGTGTTAGGTTGGTTCTTAAAAGTTCTTGTTAGCATAATTAAAGATCCAAAAATTTTTTTAGACCCTTTATTTCTCATTAAATCATTTGCAATTACATGAAATTGACAACTATTATAAGACACACATAAAGCGACACAACTATCGGTCTTGAAAATTATTTACATAATTATGTTACGGTAAAATTCATCAAAAACATCTCGAGGAAACCTGGACTATAGTCTCAAATCACCAACCCGCATTCACCAAGCGTCGTTCAATCCTTCTTTGGGACGATAAAAAAGCTTATGATGAAAATTCATCAGATCTACCAAACTATAAGAGAATGGCTATTTTTAAGAGTAAAAACTCTTTATTTGTAATATAGCAATAATGTTGATGACAGCAAATGAAATAAAGACGCAGACTGTTTTGGTTTTCAGTTCCAGATTAGATAAGATAAAAAATTGCAACGGATAATTTTCTAAAAGCATCTGGAAATTCAGTAGGTCACTGCGTAGACGCTCATCTGTGAAGTAAAAGAAGCAATCTTAAGGGCCAGTTTCACAGGTTACAGATAGCTCCTGGCCACCAGATAAATTAAAAAAATTGAACAGAATTTGATGAAATTATCTACCAGATAAACTATTTGGAACTTATCAGCAACCGGTGAAACTGGCCCTAATTATCACAAATTCGAGGATTTTTTATTGTTCCACTGTCACATTTTTAATGGAGCTTGAAGCTGAGTAAGTGGCTGAGTAAGTGTAGGTACATAAAATAAATGTAAAAATATTAGTTAGACAACATGAGACACTGTCACCTCATGAGGACAGGAGGATGATGATGATGATAATAATATACTTACAGACTCCAGCACACCAAACTGCCTCAATTTGTAAATTTGTCATATAGAATTTCAACCTTATCATAACACCGGAAGGTTTATATTCGATTGCTAACATTGATGATCTGTTGGCGTCTGTACATTAAATTACCTGAATTGATAGCCATCAATAGATTCCTATAATTATTTAAAATATGAAATGAAAGTACTAAAAATAGATGAAGGTCTTTATTCTTACCAGTAGCATAAATTCTTTGTTCAATAACTGTAGATTTCATATAATTAAAGTTATCGTTGATCAGATCCATAGCTACAGTTACAACAATGATATCAAAAAAAGGCTCATTTATGTATTCGTAAATAGACATAAAATCCATTCCAAAGAGGCCCTGAAAGAAATTTGTGATAGAAACATCATTATCAATATCAAGGCCTTGAATATTTTTCTTATCCTCGTTTTAGAAGAACTCATCATATCAGCATATATCATCTACTGCTGCACGTAGGCTTCTTCCAATAAATGTTATTTTCTTTCAGTTTTCTTGAGTCGCTCACTTGTTGCGATTTTGGCTACTTCACCACCTTGGTTTCTCTTACTGCCGATTTCAATAACCTATCTGTCTATCAAGAATAAAGAAGAGGTGCAATAAACCCTTCTACTGACGTTAAATTAATCAAAAATCAATAAGTTACCTCCTCTCGCAAAATATTCATATCATAATACAAATAATGAAGAATTCTCATAGCCGAAACAAACAGAATAGGTCCAAACTGAAAAATAATTAAGTTATCATCATGAAAGAATAATTGTAGTTCCTTTAAGTTTATCGCAATGAAGTGAATAATATTAAGGGGAGGGTGAAGAAACAGCCGCAAATCGCATCGAGAAAAAAAGGTACGCTCTGCTTGAGACTTGGCTGGGGCACTGCCGTGCCCTCACAAGATCTAAAATTCATCTTTGACAATACATTTGACTGCTCCAATCCTACGGAGATTGCCAACCATAATGATTTTTTGAGTACTAATAATAAACATTGCCATTCAACGTGGCAATGCTGCCAGCCTTTTGGGCACTCTCGCAGTAGACAGCGATTTGGATGAATTTTTGACGCCTTTTATTTCTTTATACTTTATAAATAGGAAGGTTCAATTATCAATAAACAACAATATTCAAATCACAAAACTGTAAGCTAAGATAGCTTACCAATTTTCTATTACGGTTGTTAATAACATGAAGAGTTTTGCAGAGTTCTTTGTAACCGTTCATATACTTTTTGACGGTATATCTGTCCCAAACATTGTCAGTGCCTTCTGCTTCCATAGTATTTTTTAAACCTTTTGTACGACAATAAAATAATGCAAATACAAGATACACCGGAAAACTGCCTACATCACAAGACATCCAATTGAAAAAAGCGAGAATTAGTCTATAAAACTGCTCGTCTTCTGATTCGATACAATGGTAGATAATGACCATGATAAAATTTTTAATAAGAAAGAACCAAGGGCAGAATTTGATAAAGATATTCAAACGGTTATGGTACTTCTTCACTTCAGGTAGATTGTCGATGCCATTTATGAGTTTGTAATCATTGTAAATGTATTCATCTTTAGTTATGAATGCGGCAAGGAAGAATATTAAATATTCGAACCCGTCAGCTATACCATAGAACAAAGTAATGGAATCATGACAAGTAATAATATTGAGATTCAAAAATAATAAAAAGATGATGGGATAAATAAAAGAGAGTGCACGTAATTTGAAGGAATTATTGAAACTCTGTCGAAAACCAAATGTGAATCGAAATAACATGACACTTCTTATATTGCACACCAAATCGTCACAAATCATGGCAAGTTTTTTTTTTCTAAAATTGTGAACGACAATTCTGTTAAATCGTTTGAAGCCTTCTAAAAATCGAAACTGTGGATCGTATTAAAATTAACTTCCATTAGTATTTATGGTTCAGTAGATAAGTCTACATGTACGAGTACAAATAGAATTAATTTTTTATCATCATCGGTAGATATGGCTCTCACATTGATTATATGAAAAAGTATGTTTTGAACCAACTTTTTATAAAGAGAGGTTCTCAAATCAAATATTGCGATAAAATAATATTTTTATTATTTTTGACGACCAGATGGCGTGGTGGTTAGTGAACCTGCCCGCCACGCTATAAGTCGCGGGTTCGATTCCCGCATAAGTCAAACATTTGTGTGCATGATCATGGGTGTTTGACTTAGTTTTGGATGTTTCTATGTATAATATGTATGTACATATTTTCAAAAGATAGTATATAAGTATGTTTATCAGTTGTCTAGTACCCATAGTACAAGCTCTGCTTATTTTGGGACTAGATGACGTTGTGTGAAGGTGTGACGAATATTATTATATTTCGAATATTATTATTTTAAAAGAAAATCATTGAAACTTTTTCATACACTACAAATAGCCCGGGAAAATATATATATATATATATATTTTGCCGAGGCGGTCCTATTGTCAGTATCTTATGACGGACACACCAGGAATCGTATATACCCGTCCGGGAAGCGATAAAATTCTTTAGGATCGCTAGTGACACCGCGGACGGAAGCTAGTTATAAAAAAATATATAACTAAAACTATTTAAAACATGTATTGAACGGCTTGTGAACACATTATATTCAACAAAACAAGGAAGAAACATTTAAATCTGTTACTTTGTTCGCAATCGGCCGTAAAACAAAACTTGGTGGCGCTATAACGACTATTTCTCTATTTTATGAGAACTATAAATCTAGTCCGCCGTTTTATCTGTGAGTCATCTGCCGAGCCTTTTCCTAAGCTATGTTGGGGTCGGCTTCCAGTCTAACTAGATGAAGCTGAGTACTAATGTTTTACATGGAGCGACTGCCTATCTGACCTCATCAACTCAGTTATCTGGGCAACACGATACCCCTTGCTTGTCACTCTGGACTGGTCGTCAGATTTGCCGACTTCTGACTACCTGTAACGACTGAAAGAGATGTAAAAACAGATATCCTTTGATGCAAACAGAACTAGAAAATTACTTTCCAAATTTCGATGATTTTGTGGAAAATCAAAACTGATATTTAAGGTCCTTGATATTGATACAGTCATTATGACTGTGGGCTATGGGGTTTAGTGGACTGTATTAGAAATGATAAAACAATGGTTTAGAAAAGAATAAATTAACGAAGCCGAGGGAGCGGTGCGCAAAAAGTTCCGCGCGATGAAAAAAGACAGTTGAACCACATTAGTTCCCGCTTGGTGTGCTAGGTGTCGCTAGTGCCCGGCGATAACACTGCCGGTCGGTCCAAGCACCAATCCCCGTTCCGCGTTCCCTTTGACAAATGCGCGCGCATTTTTCCCTCGGCGTCGTTTCATAACTTTAATATTATTTTTATTAAATACAAAATATAAACACAACAAATAAAACACAAAACAAAATAAATTCTAAATAAAACCAAAATTATCTGCATCGTTTACAATGACTTTATTAAAATGATACAAATTGACATTAAGTTGTGTTTGTTTAAAGAATGAATTAATTAGTAATAAGATTAATTAATCAGTAGACTGTGCATGCACTTCTGAGAGTGAGTGGCCAATAGAGACTACAATTTTATTTATGCTATGATTACTCAACATCTCGTTTTTCATTCTTTCAGAGCTGAACTCATTACTTTCATTCTTTCAGAGCTGAACAATTAGCGGGTAGTTAAAATCCATTTCTACAAAACAAATAAGCAATCTTAAAATGTCATTGTTAGTCTCTGCCCGAATTCAAACACCTGCCTAAGATTTTGAGACAAAAGACTAGTAAATTGGAAGATTTTGCTGAAGAAATGTAAACTTTAAAATACGGGTATTAAGGTCGGAATTCGCGTGAGATGATGTTGTGTTTAATTGAAGTAGGTATTACAAGTTCGAGACGGTCCACCCGTACATTGTTTAAATTCAGTTGAAACTAGGTTAAGCTAACAATTTCTAGGTATGTTTGTTTGTATACAGTTTGTTCTAAAAATTCAAACACCTGCCAAAATAAATTCAACCTTTGAGCTGTACGCAAGAAGAACTAGCTTGGGTCTTAAATGAACTCAAACACAAGAACTCATAATTAAGTTAAGGTGACGCTTAATTCTTCTCTGTGTGAGAGGGGGCCTGTGCACAGCAGTGGGATGATAAAAAGGCTGATGATGATGAGTTAACATATAGACCTCCATCCTAGCAGCTGTGCAAAACGAGATAAAAGATGGCGTTGGTATGGTTGGTAAGGAGTATTTCATCTTTATCATCATCATCTCCCGAGCCTTTTCCCAACTATGTTGGGGTCGGCTTCCAGTCTAACCGGTTTCGGCTGAGTACCAGTGTTTTACAAGAAGCGACTGCCTATCTGACCTCCTCAACCCAGTTACCTGGGCAACCCAATACCCCTTGGATAGACTGGCGTCAGACTTACTGGCTTCTGACTACCCGTAACGACTGCCAAGGATGATCAATGACAGCCGGGACCTACAGTTTAACGTGCCATCCGAAACACAGTCATTGGTGTCCAAGATATACTTAGAAAGTACATACAAACTTAGAAAAGTTGCATTGGAACTTGCCCGACCTGGAATCGAACCCACGCCCTCACACTTGAGAGGTTGGCTCTTTAACCACTAGGCCACCACGACATTTCACCTTTAATATTTTGTTTTTTAAATAAAACTGACCCACAACTGCCATACACGGGCTCCTGGTTTCGATTTCCAAGTCTTCCCGTCTCATCGAAAAACATTCAAAGAGTTCCCCGAAATCTGTAAGTTGGCGGTATTAAACTCCCGTGCCAAAGAAGGATACGTAAAGCCGGCGTCCCCGAATGCAACGCAGCAGCAGTTAGTCGTTCTTAAAATTCCACGTCATAGACCGTCCCTGGCACACAAAGATCACACGAAGGAACGTAGTGGGTTTTAGTCAGTAAGAGTCTGACACTCCTTCCAGCTGCACCCACAGCGGGAGAGGGGTCATTTCATGATAAACCACAGAAAGAAAAAAGAAAAAAATAAAGAGGCCGTTAGGTGCATTTAAAAAAACTCAAACACAGGGCTCTGACACCCTTGTTAGGTCATTAAAACCTGCAGCTCACTCTATAAGATGAAGATCCTCAATAAAGTTTAAAACAGACATGTCTGTGTGCACTTGTGCAGTTGCAGTAATGCACTTCCCGTGTTTCTTTCTAAAGCGTGTTCGTTTTACGTCTAATAAAACGATAGTCGTATGTATACGGTTCACTTAGTCTTTTGTTTTTTTTTTTCTTTTAGGGCCAGTTCCAGAATGTCCAAATAGCCACTATCTACCAGATACATTCAAAAATTGAACTCAATAATTTGTATAAAATTATCTACTAAATAAACTATCTGGAACTTATTCATAGGTAGTGAAGCAGACCCTAAGTGTGAATTGTAAATAAATAAATGTAGAATTTTGGGATAAATGAAAACCCAAACTTTTGACTGGTAAAATTGGAGAGACGTCTGCACTAGAACACAACGTACGCCTAATGATTATTGACCCTTTCGCAGCTACATTCTTCGTCTCATTATTTCCCTTTATAGACACACAGACTATACAAATATTCACTCATGCAATCACACATATAAAAAATATATTATGGTGAAGCTTTATGTAATTATCTGCCAATTTAAGAGCGTAAAACATAGTGATAGCTCTTCCATGAAGGATTTATAGTGCTATAGTAACGATTATCTTGACGCACACAAGTACCTAGTATTATACAAGTGTGAGCAGTAAAGAGGGGAAGCCGAGCAATGGCGTCTCCGGTTATTTAAATTATCTAAGCTACGCACTTAAAACGCACAAACTATCTAATATACCACTTCGCAAATTTAGCTTAAACAATCTTTAAGTTATTATTATCAGTATCCGAATCATTTACAGAAAAAGCTTGGTTTGAACTTGATCAAAACCCTTTCAACCGCACTCCTTATTAATAATTCCATCGGAATTCCAAAACAAGGTAATATGATCCGAAACACAAATAATATTTCGTATATCTGGAACGTTTATTACTTATCAATTTATACTTATCAAGAATTGTTAGCTAATTAAGTTAGATATATATAAATAGGCTAGGCTTATTAGCGTTTTTTAGTCTAGATTGTAAACATAATAATCAAATTAATTGATAAAAAAACTAATGTTTAAATTCCATATCATTCTTAACCTTTTTAATCTCCATAAAACTACAATCATTTTAAAAACACTTGCGTACCAAGCCTATGCAAAAAAACTCCGTAAAATCTAATCATTTTATAAATTAATGCCTTGAGAAACATTTTTCCAAGCAAAACCTTCGCCTCCCACTATAATTCTGTCCCTAGATTCTTAACTTTTAACCTCGTTATCTTTACCATCTCTTTCTATCACACGGTCTTTTGTATCTTCTGTCTCTGTTACTCGTTTAACATTTACAAAGTTTGAAACTAGGAGTCCCACCGGTGCAGTTTACGCGTCTGATAATGAATTAACTTTTGTTTATTTGTCACTATGTAATTTCAAGACTTTGATGTAAGTGACATAGCTGTGGAGTTAGTAAACAGATTGTTTGTTTTGAATTAGTTATCTAGGGGAAGATTGGATTTTGTTCCTGCTTATTTGAGTTTGTGTGTTTAAGTAATTAGTTTGTTGAGCCCGTGTTTTGGATATGTAGGTGTCATTAGCCTTTTTTTAACGTCCCACAGCAGGGCTCAGGTTCATCCTGCCAGAGCTGCGGGATTGCAGGAAGGTTTTTTTTTACTGGGAAATCATCAAATGACCCCTCCCGCTGAGGGTGCAGCTGGAGGGAGTGTCAGACTCTTACTGACTAAAACCCACTATGTTCCTTCTGGAGGTCCCTATGTGCCAGGGCCACGGTATCTCTTACGAACAACCCGCAGATTGCAGGAAGGGTTGCAGAGAGAACTAAAGTGGGTTTTAGTCAGTAAAAGTCTGACGCTCCCTCCAGATGCACCCACAGCGGGAGGGATCAAAAAAGAAGCTGTCAAGTGCATTCAAGAAATAAGACAAAAAACTAGCCCCTTAACGTAATCCAATGACGTCGAACCTTTTAACCATTTGAAACTGAAAAATTCATGATTTGTCAAAATGTATGTAGTCGCTGTTGGTCATATATTTAGAACGGCAAAGGTATTTGACGAAGACTGCATACATGACTATCTTCAACAAGAATAAAACGAGGTGACAGACATGAGGTACAGACGCCAGACGGAACTGTCAAAATTTCCCAATCAACTTTGAACCATAATGCTTCAGAGATGAAGTTGAAAATCTATTAAGAAAATTTAACAGATTGTAGTAGCCTGATGTCTGTACTATAATTTGCTAATTTTCTATGTCACTCAAATTCTAGTTTCTGTAAGTCTAGTTGCTGAAATATTCATTATATCTCGCCCGACCTCTTCCCCTCTTTCCTTCGGTTTTCCCTTCTATGGTGTTTTTAATGAACTCATCGTGACGTATAAGATGGCCAATCATTTTCCTATATTAAGAGATTAAGCTACATCAGTCAAATTAAAGAGAAGGTGAAGGTTGGGACGTATAACGAAGTTCAAGAGTTGGCACACGATAGGCAGAAATGGAAGGAGCTGCACCGACAAGAGCAAGCTCTTAAGTTTAAGAAGAAGAAAAATTCTTTCATAAATCAGAACGTTAATTATCTATCTATCAAATAGAGATGCTATAAAAGCAAGTCATTATTTTGATCAGAAAAACTTCTCAGAAAAATAACATAGTGTACGAGTGCGAAGGCTTTAATATAATTTTATTCACTGGGTTCCGTACTAACAAGACGATTATAACGTGCTGTTGATTATATCTTTTAACCTTTTGATTGCCACGTCAAAACAAGAAAGACGTGTCCTCAGCGCCAAGCTAGGAATTCATCATAAATACCTAGAATATAGTAATGAGTTCGAAATTATATCGACTGAAACTCACGATCATTTTTAAACTTTTGAAGTTTGTCATGTAGTCGTGACTGTTACGTTTTTGTTTGTCGTTTATACGTGACTGTAGCGGTCAAAAGGTTAATTATTTTAGATATTTTTTTGTATAAAATATATTTAAATAAATTGTGAAATATTTCCATGTCATATTTACTTTCAAATAGCACAAATAGTGAAATCGTTTCTTTTATGCAAATAGCGTATAGTCTTGAGAATTTCTTTTGCAGCCATAAAAGTATTTTTTTTTGTATGGTCTTATCTTTTTGTTGGCTAAATTTCTTTCTTCGCGTTTTTGCAGCTACTTCCTAGACTTGCACATTAAAATGTTTATTGTTTTCCTGTTAAATAAAAATTAAACAGTGGAAAATTATAATTAAGACAGTATTTATTGATGAAGTATAAAGAAAATGGTTATAATTATTATCAAATGCATTACTATTTGTAATTAAATTCATCTCTTTTTGTCATAATATATATGAAATTTTACTTTTTAAATACAATATCTTTTTAAGATATACTTTTATTTTAAATATTTACAACATATTTATACTCCTCCAGGTCTCTCAAAACCCACAAAGCGATTTCGGCCCGACACGGGAATCGAACCCGAGGCCCCGCGCACAGCAGTCACGCCTTACAACTACGAGACCAACGAAGCAGTTGTTCACAATTATTCCAAATATACAGAAAAACTAAAGGCTAAAGTTTATATCTAGGCATTCGCCAGTAATAACTGAAGCAAGTAAAATTTCTACCACGGAACCCTAAAGCCATAATAACCTTTAATAACATCACAGAAGGCTTTATTAAAGTCATGACGTCTGGTGGTGAGCTTACGAGTTGCTTCCAGATGTCACTTTGTTCTCTGAGAGATATATACCTACATATGTAATGTTATGTAGACACTACTTAACAATATTATGTATCGCACTATAATACTGCATCATTGGAAGTTCTGGAAAATTCCACTTTACTTAGGTATGTGAGGGAGAGAGGTTTTATATGAAATGTATGATTTTTGTTCTATGTGTGTTATTTAGTGTGTTTAATAATTGCTGTCATTGAACATCCTTGGTAGTCGGAATCTTACGGGTAGTCAGAAGCCAGCCTAACGCCAGTCCAGCGCGATTACTGTACACGTAGTCTCAGTTTCGATTCCCGGGTCAGGCTGGGTTTTAAGGGTCTTTCATAAAACAGCCCGAAGTCTAGAAAGTCCTGTGCCTGATATGGTAGTTTGATGTGCTGGCGTCTATACACAACCATAGTAACTGGCTAGTATTCTAGTAAATAATCCTCGTTAAATCTTAGGCCAATTAATAAAATCTTTTGTCTGTGTGTCAATAGCACGTGTCTTCGAGTCCTGTTGTTGTCAGTTGAAAAGGGTTGACGTTTATACAAAAGCTGTGAGCATTAATATACTTCGCACTTCTATTACTAAGCCTATGAAAACATACTATTGCTTATAATATTTGGAATTGAAATCAATATAGGTACTCGTACGTACTGACCGTTTCTAGCGGTTTCACTATCGTTCCCGCTGAAATTCTTGCTGCAAACGGATAAAATATAGCCTTGGTTACCCGGGAGTAGTGTAGCATTCTAATATTGAAAGGAGTTTTTAAATCAATTTAATAGTTTCGGATTTATTCAATGAAAACAAACTGACATTAAAATCTATTCACATATGTATAAGGCTACTAAAGTAAATTCATGCAAATGACATAATATAATCATGTAAAAAAGTCGTGGTTTAGTAACAGCCACCCGGGCCAATTGATCATGAAAAAGCAACGCTTGGCGCAGGCCGTCCGTGGATGAGTGACCATCTTGTCGCAACGCGCTCCTCAGTGTTTATTAAGGCAAATTTAATGGGAGGGCTGTCATTTGTACATCAGTGAAAAATGTCTGATAAGCAGTTTTACCGAGGGAAACTGGGTTGCCTGGGTACTTGAGTTGAGGGATTCAGATAGGCAGTCGCTCCATGTGAAACACTAGTACTCAGCTGTATCCCGTTAAACTGGAAGCCAACCCTAGCATAGCTTGAGAAAAGGCTAGGCAGATGATGATGATGATGGTAAATATAATATAATCTTTCCTTTTATTTACTATTATTCACATAAATATTTACAGTTTACGACGCTGCCAGCCTTTTGGGTACACTCCCGGTGGGCAGCGATGAGAAAGAATTTTTTGACGCCATTTATTAATAAGGTTTTTTTTTACTTGTTTTTTTAATTTAAATATATAATTATTCTATTAACGTAATCTCAACACGTCATGGCCAATAAATCCTTGGCCGTTATCAGTCAGCACAATAAAACAAAACAAGTTCAAAATGTCCTACCGAAAACAATTAACAATTTCACGGGGATTACTTAATTAATAAATGGAGTTGCAGAATGTTAATCTTGTAATTCTAATTCCAAGTTCTCATTATCACATTATTTAATTAAGTTGATTGCCCCTTTACGTTTCTACATTATTACATTAATTTCTTTGAGTTCACGACAAAATGACAGACGAAAATCTTGTTTATTTTTTGTTGCTATGTAAATGTTATACCTATATATATATATTTTTGTTTGATTGTATGTGTCTTTGTGATCAAGTATTGGTGAAATGCTATTAACATTATGAACGCGGAAATTTGAAAATTTGGATGACTATTTGTTAGACTTTCACGCAAGATCTACCAAATGGATTTTGGTGAAACTTGGTAGTTATATAGGTTATGCATCAGAACAACATATAGGCTACTTTATATTCATTTGGAGGAAGTAGTATCTTTAGGAAATAGTTGAAATCGTTGGCAGAAGTTATTATTACCATATTCTATTCATTTCATACAAAAGTTCAGTTGAATTTATGAAGTGGCTAGCCATATAATTGCTTCCTTTAAGGTTAAAATACATATAAAGTGTTCTTATAAATCTATTGAGAGGATGACAATTATGTTTAATACCTACGTATTCTTGAAGGAGAGAATTAACACAGACAATCGTTAGGAAAAATATAATTTATTTTACAAAATATCCAACACTTAGATTCTATACAAAATTCACTCGTATCACTGATAAAATTGTTCTCACCTCTTGTACTCTAATTTATCATATCACACGCAATACTTTCTTCACTACTACAAATAGGATTTTTTATATTAATTGTCTTTCAATTCTTTTTAACTTTTTTACTGACTGGCATCGAAGTAAAATACTTCCACAAATAATATACAATACCTAATAACACTGAGACTAGCGCTAATATTACTGCTAGTAAAGTAAAAGCCAGTTCTAGTTCTAGATATTCTGCCCACGACATGTTGGCGGCGGGAGAGCGCAGATGTCGCGCGCCGCCGTGACGCAGCACGTGCTCTGTCCACCACACGGCGCGTTCCAACGGTGTCATTGGCTGGTCGTACATTAGTTGTCCAAGCTTCACAATGTTTTCGCGATAGCTGAAAAAAGGATAAATATGTTTATTTGTGTTAGCCGGGTGCAACATTACAACGTCTGCATCCTATTTAGTTATCTATAGCTGGACAAACGTGGGGTCACGTTGATGTTAGTGAAACAGGCCCTATATATTACATAATAAATATTCGAGCTGACAGTTCTCCTAAAGTTGCATTCCTTATCCAAAGATGCAAAACAGAAATGCAACAAAATAAAATCTGTACTAATGTTATTAAACTGAAGAGTTTGTTTGCTTAAACGCGCAAATCTCAAGAACTATAGATCCGATTATAAATATTCTTGCAGTGTTAGATAGCTGGTTTGGGATTGGGAAGTAATGTCAAAAGGACAACTGGCAGAAGCTGAAAAGTGTATAAACAAAAAAAATATCTCATGTGCGAGCCATCAAATAGGTATTGATTTAGAGAGGAAACATTTTAATTAGAGCCTAAAATAGCGAAATCTTATCATCGTCAATATTACGATAACTTTATCTATCCACTACCTACATCAATTTTCATCTTATCATATTATTACTGCATAAGTACATACTATAGGACTATCAATAAAATTAAAATAGAATATCTCTCCATTGAAGATAAATACATGTCTATCAGATCTTCCTTTAAATTTACACTAATTTTATATCATCTAGGTTAATTCTTGAATGAGATGTGTTGCCAGAATCAAAATTGACATACCCTATAGATATTACTATAACCTAGTTGGTCTAGTAGTTGGTGATTGATTCACCCGTGCATCGGAGAGCACGTAAATGTTGGTCCTGCGCCTGATCTCTCTCCGGTCGTGTCGGATTGCCGTCGTATCGGACTATGAGAGTGAGGGAATAGTGAGTGCACCTGCATCTGCGCGAATGCTCGTGCACTATAATATGTCCTGCGCAGTTGGCTGATCTCCTTAAAAGAGAACGGCCACCGTAGCCGATAATCGGCCTGGACGTCCTCATCATCATATGTTCAAAACTACATTATTGACTCACCTTTTATTTCCAATAACAGTTTTAATTGCATCCTTAAGCTCTTGCTCAGACAATTGATCGAGGTCGAGTTTAACTCCAATCTTATGGTGCACATATTTTTCTGTATTATACCATTGATCAGCAACTATAGGTAAACCAACCAGAGGTACTCCTGCTGATATAGCTTCGTCTGTTGATTGTAGACCACCTTGTGTTATGAATGCTTTGACGTTTGGGTGTCCTGAAAGAATATTTGAATCATTCTTAAATTCTGCATGTTGACTTTTTAGAATCAACTGTCCAGGTGATTGCTGCCTCAATTAAAGTTATATAATGTTACTGTTTATGTTTCAGTGACTTTTGAAAAATCCTTGGTGGTCAACAAATTAGCAAGCTTCAAGGAATCAATGTGTTACTGTACTATAGTTACGAGAATTAAAGAAATACCAGCAGGCTCAGCATGGCAACCGTAGAAACAAGTTTTGTCTACCGGAGAATGGACATAATGACAAATAAGTGACAGATTGACGTAATATTTTTTTTCTTCGATCGACCTAAAATCTACAAGTGGTTATATGCGAGTTGACAGGTCGCGCCATGCTCGGGCAGAAGACATGTTGACATTGACAGAAAGTGCTTTGTCTTGAATCGCCATGCTGTGACTGCTGTTCGAATGCATTCAATGGAAGTCGGATAAAATAACTTACTAACTGCATAATTAATAAGAGGACAATTTTGAAAAACCTTCAGATACTCACTTAAAAGGTCTGGTTGTGGCAACCATTTGGATATTCTAATGTTGCTAGTCCGTCCGGGGAGCTCATCTTTATCATATTTCCATAGGAAATCATAAGGAAGCTCAGAGAAGACTTTTATGAACATTTGTACCCTCTCTGGCGGGAATAACGAAGGTTGAATGTTTGTACCAAAGCTTACATATATCACGCCGTTCTTTGAAGAGTCTAGGTAAGTTTTGAGATCCTGTAAATATATATTATTTGATTAAGAGACAATTATAACCTGAATATAGTGCATTTAAATTATTTTTGATCCAAAATAGAAGTACAACTTTGACAATAATTATTTGTGCTTATAGATAAACAATCAGAAAACTCTTATGTCAAGTGTTTCATAATGAAAAATTGCTAGTCTTCAGTAATAAAGCAATAATTGGTATTCGTAAGCCTCACTTGAGTATGGCTGGACCGTTTTTTTTCATTTTAAAATAATTGTAGAAGGTCAAGAAAAGGTTTGAAAGATACGAGATGGTACGAAGTCTTTAGTTTTGTTGTTACTAAGTCAGGTACTCCTTTATGTATAAATGAAAATACATAGTTACGATACGCATGCGTAATTAGCTTCCGTGTTTACCACTTATAACTTTATCAGTGTAAATACATGTCTGTTTATAAGCAGGAATGGTTTTGATAACAAATACTTTCCATAAACACTTGAAAAGGTTCGTTTTTTTTTGCAAGACAGTCAGTTTTGATGAAGCGTTTTGATAAGCACTTACCAAGAAGCCAAACAGATCTAGCAAATCATGAGATTTAGTGAGACTACAGAATAAAAATTGTTGCTGAAGAGTTGTAATTGTTCATCATACAGCACTTGAAATAAAAGGTTAGACCTTTTTGTCTCTAGGCACTAATAATTTAATGAAAAACAATTGCCAAGTCTCTACTTCCATTTTACATCAAAATAAAATAACTACACTATAGTAGGGTTAGACATTACAATCTAAAACTTACCTTTGGCAATTCCTTCGGTGGCATCTGATGCAATCCACCCATATACACAACACTAGGAGGAGCTGGACGATTCCCCTCCCACATCCGATGAGTATTTAAAAACAGCATATCAACATTATCCCTCAATTCCTTAACTGTTGGCGCATTGGCTCCAAAAAATCTTTTAACCATTTCTGATTCTAAAACATCGGATTCTTTTACAACACTTTCTATACTGTAATAATTCCACAATTCTTCTAGTTTATTCCACTTTGTCATGTTGTATAGTTTCTGGCTGAAACTGTTTGGATACAGCAATGGGTGCCAAGCTGCTCCTATCGTCTCCACATTAAAATTCATTGGACCAAATGAAGACACTTGAATCACAGGCGCTTTGAAAATATGAGAAACTATCAATGCTGGTGCAACAGCTTCCAAGAAGAGCAAATCAAACTTCTCTTCCTTTATAAGTCTTTGCACTTCATCCACTTGTAACTGTTTCTCAACTAGCTGAACCATCATTTGGAAAGCTATCCTTGTTTGAGTTGTCGGGCTCGTAGTTCCAGAAGTATACTCATAAAGTTTCCTCCATATGCCGTAAGAAATATCATGGACATCTATTTCTGTTAGATTCGCAGGTGCTCCTCCTTTTGGGAAGGCGGGATTTGGTGTGATGACTATGACTTCATGTCCTCGCCTGGCTAGTTCTTGAGTTAGAGGTCGGAACGCTACTTGATGACTGATAGACGGTACTGGGAACATAGCCAGTATTTTTGCAGCATCGTTGTAAGCGATTAATAATGTAAATATCATAAACGAGAGAGCAGACATTATTGAATGAGCGTTATAGATTGTTATGACAATATCAATGAATGTAGTTCTTTATATATCGCTATCGTAAACAGGTTCGCTTAACATGTGTGTGTGACATTTTGACGTAATGCGAACGTTATCATTCATTTTACTATAAGATACACACCAGGTAGTACAAAGTTTTTCTGATAAAGATCTTTGAAACAAAAATATTAAATAAAACTACTATTTTGCTTAAATTTACGGGGTTTAGGGTCTTGACTGTATTTATTTTTGTCCATAGCCATCGTTAGGAAATATATCTTTATAGATGCACAAACACACGGAGATATTTTGTATTATTTCACAACAATATTTAATTATACGTTCGTACGTACATAAGATTATCTTATCGTGAACAGTAACATATAATTTTGTCTTAAATTTGTTAACTTGCTTTCAGGGTTGTTTCTCTGTTCACTTTGTAATAATTATTAAAAAAATATATATTTTAGAATGCACTAAATATATTTTTCTACGGATTGTAGTATATTGTAGTATTTCTCCTCATTATGTATGACGAGGTTTCAGAAAGGCCCTGGGAAACTTAACAAAAATAATTTCTGTTAGATAAGTTTTTGTCTGGGAAATCATTTATGTCTCCGCTGTCGGTGCAGCTGGAGGGAGTGTCTCTTTTGTTCCTTTTAGAGGTCTGCATGTGCTAGGGCCTCGGTTACACTTACAAACAGTTCCACACCGGTACTGTTAGATACCTTAGACAAATAATTTTCATTACTAATATTTTTATACTGCCTAGCAGTGTCAATCAGATTCAGTATTTTTAAGTCTATCTTACACGCCTATGACTGCATTAAGATGAAGAAAAATATTATGAAACCTGGACTTGAAAAGTTTGGAATCGCCAATAAGCATGCATTTACGCTTATTCTTTCTCCACATGAGAAGAGGCCGGTGCCCTGAAATGGGACATAAATGAAGAATGATGAGGCTAATCAGTTAACTGAACTAGTATTTAATTAAAACACTTCTAATTTTAAGGTAGGGAATGAATAATTTTGCTATTGTTAACCACGCTACTATCTTCAGTAGACATCTGGAAGTGTTACAAGTGTTTCATAATATTGTGCAATATTGTGTAATAATAGATTGACACTAGGATAGTTAAAATTTTAGTCAAGCATTTTACATAGATCGAGTACAAAGCAAAGGTCTTATTTATGGTACCCAAAAAAGATCTTTAAAAAAGATTTTTGAGACAAAAATATAGGAGGATCTTAAAAAAGTTCTCTTCTATATTTTAGGACAAAAATATAGGAGGATATATAGGAGTCTCTTAAAAAAGTTGAAAATCTTGAGAATAATTTATAGAAAATGTGATTCAAAAATTGAAGGCAAAATTCTACTAATAAATAAAAATTAGAGTCTAATGAGAGCAGTTGAATTATATATTGTATGGGAAGAAGATTTACAAGAAAGAAGAGGAAGAGGGATAGAGAGGAAGAAGGACAAAAAATTGCAAATTGTTAAAAACAAATATTTCTGAAATGCGAGTAACACAGGGATCAACAAGCTATCTTACAAAACCAGTTTATTTCCAAGTTGATAACGAAAGATATTTCAAACAGTGGTGTAATTGATATTGCCGTGAACTTCAATCAGATAAACAATTTGCTTCTGTTTGGTAAATATGGTTCATTACGTTATGTCGTGATGGCCAAGGGCAACTTTCAAGTTCAAGTTATTCGTACACCTATAAATATTCTAAACATCTTTCGAAATGTACGTGACTTTCGACGTCAAGGGCTTAAGTTTGAATTAAATTGTGGCTTAGTAATAACTTTATAAGTATGGGAATAACAAAATACTGTTACTAGGTGAAGGGATGTGTTTTTTTCTTTATATTTTACAAGCGGTTTCTCGCGGTAGCGCTCGCGTCCCGGATGAAGTTCTGCCTTTATGAATTTGCAATATTGGATCAAAAAAATATTATAACCCTTTTTAAGATACACATAGCTTAAATTGTGCCTTTGTGCATATCTCCGTTAATTATATCGGATGGCTCTGGTATTGAGTTGTTGTATGCGCTATAAAAATGAAAATGAAAATGAAAATCTTTATTCGCAGAGACATGGTAAATACAAAAGATGGTGTGAATATATGAAAAAAAGATGGTGTGAGTATATTTTGGCGGGATGTAATATGTAATCTGTTTGTGTCTTAATTTTTTAAGTATTTATATTTTTGTGTACTTGTGACCTAACGAGGCTGACATAACACATAAATAAATGAATTCTTTAGAGACAATCTTTCACTTCAAGTAACCCCATGTGCTATACCAAAGAGTGACCAAGCGTGCGGCCTATTGGGAGACCGTTCATAGAATTGTTTCAATTGTTCAAATCTAAGGATTGCAGCCATACTCTTGGCCGTCTAATACGCAAGTTGTCTTATACACACGCAAATATTGAATTATCAACAATTCTATATGCCATTTATTTCCTACGTTTTACTTTTAATATGCTTTTCCTCTTTGACATTGAAATAAGTACGTATTTAGTTAAAAGTTACAACAAAGAATCACTCCAAAACAACTCAATAATAAGCAAAATCAACTAAGCGACACTTATTTATATCTAAGTCGAAAATTGTAACAATCTTGAAAGTAAATTAAACACGAAGGATTATAATCAACATGTTTATTCATCAAACAGTCTTAACTTTCTTTGAAGTGACATAATTTATACAAACATAAGAAACAAGACCAATGAAAATTAATCCTAGAATAAGTAGAATAATAAGAAGAGTTAGAACTAGTTCATAGTCTAGATATTCTGTCCACGACATGCTGGCGGCTGGAGAGCGCAGATGTCGCGCGCCGCCGTGACGCAGCACGTGCTCCGTCCACCACACGGCGCGCTCCAACGGTGTCATTGGCTGGTCGTACATCAATGTTCGAAGTTTTACTACGTTGCGACGATAACTGGCAAGAAACAAAAGATATTGATCATCATGTTCTTAGAAATTACTTTTATAGAACTATCTTCTTAAATTTAATTACAATGAAAGATCAGCATAATATAAAAGGCTAGAAAAAGCTTGTAGCTAGCAGAATAATTATGAGATGATGATGTCCTCCCAGACGTGTCCATCGACGGCGACACCCTTTCAATTCCCAGCAATCTGTCTTCGCTCATGGGCACGGCAGTGACTTGACTGGCAGAATTATATGAGCTATTCAACGGTCAGAAAATAGCCAATCGGTTTTATCTAAGATCATCTTACATATAAATGAATACTCTTTATCGTCATCAATTCCTTTTATAATAAGAGTAAATAAAAATATTATTACCTACCTTTCATCACCAATAACAGTAATGATAGCATTCCTTAGTTTTTCTTCTTCCAAATTTTCGGAGTCAACTTTGATTCCAATTTTGTGATATTCATATCTTTCTACGTTATACCATTGATCACCTAGCATTGGAATTCCAACCAGAGGTACTCCTGCTGTTATAGCTTCGTCTGTTGATTGTAGACCTCCTTGTGTTATGAAGAGTTTTATATTCGGGTGGCCTGAAAACATTTTTACCTGTATTAATTGGCTTGATAGTTTCTTGCCTCTCAAGTACAAGCGTTTGGAATCGATTCCAGCACCACTTTTCTACTTACTTTTCTAAGGTATTTTGGACATGAATCAATCATTATTGAGGAATCTTAGACTTTGTATGAAGATGAATAACGTTTAATGCATCACAATGTACGGAAAGATAAAGCCTAACCTCACCGATATACATACTACCATATAAGATCACATAACTGTTAACACATTAATACACAAGGAAAATGCAAATACAGCTACAAATTATACAGTCTCATTATTAATTCAATCTCTCATTCAATATTCAATGATTTAATCCACAAGTAATTCCTCGTTAAATGAACATGCAAGGGTAATAGTCTAATATTCAAACAAATTTAGTTTAGGAACTAATTAAATTGATTCACGCTCCAATGGATTAATTTCAATTTATTTCTGTGATAGATTTTCCCCGCGGTTACTAACAAGTTCATGTGTAAAACATGTATTACATTTGTAGTTATGCTTTAGATGCGTACCAACTGTATAAAATTCTTGTTATTAATTAGAAGGCAAAAATTTAATCAGAAAAAGAAAAATGGTTCTTAAACTTATATATCTAGATAAATACAACAAATAAGTTATATAAGGTATTGTTGAAGGAAACAAGGAAGAGGTCGAGGTATAGTTAAATGGATCAAATCAAAGAGAAGATGGTAGTTGTGATATATTAGAACCTACAAAAATCGCCATATGATAGGCAGAAATATAAGGAGCTGCATTAATAAGAGCAGGGCTCTTAAATTACATTAGAAATAAAAAACTTACGAAGAAGATCTGACTGTGGCCACCATTTCGATATTCTGATGTTTTTGGATCGCCCAGATATTTCATCTCCATCCCACTTCAATAAAATATCATAAGGCAGCTTAGATAAGACGTTCATCAGTTTCTTTATATCGTCTTCCAATAGCTGATTGGTATCCACATTTGTGCCAAAACTTATGTAAATGACACCATTTTTGGAGTTATCCAAGTAGGATTTGAGTTCCTGTAAAGTGATTACTAGTTATTTAGCTTTTACATCAATTTAAACATTTTAAACGTTGAATCTATTTTAAGGACTGTGGTTCTTAAGATAGCGCAGAACAAACAATATTTTTTTTTGACTTTGATTCTTGTAGGCTCACCATGAGATGTTGTGGTACGAGATAAATAATGACACGTCCGTTTGTAGATCGTTCTGATGTAATACTACTTACATTAATTTCTTACACATACAGACTTAAGTTTTTGGTATAAAAATGATAAAAATCTTTAAGTGGTAAAACAATTGAATTAAGTGATTTTACGAACGTTTTTATTCGAGACATACCTAATCTCTATGACAAAAACATCAGTTTCTAAATAGAAAACTCTAAGACTTACTTCTGGTAATTCTTTGATAGGATTTTGGTGTAGTCCGCCCATGTATATGACATTAGGTGGCACAGGTCGTATGCCTTCAAACACTGGATGCACATTCAGAAATAGCATATCAACATTCTCGTACAATTCCGATAACGGTGGTATATCAAGTCCAACACTTCTCATTATCTTTTCAGATTCAATATCTTCATAATACTTGAACAAATTATGGAACAAATAAAATTTTAATATCTCCTTATTCTTCTCCCATCTTGTAAGATTGTTGCTTCTTTGTCGAAACATGTTTGGGTATAAAATTGGATGAACTGGAGCGCCCAAGGCTGCTAGATTACCAGGCATAGCTCCAAATGAACTAATCTGAATCACAGGAACTTTGTAAATATGGGAATATAACAGCGCTGGTCTAACACAAGCTTCTAGAAATAGCAAATCAAACTTTTTCGTTTTATCTTTGACCAATTTCTGTACTTCATCAGCTTCGAATTGTTGAATAACAATATCCAATATTGTTGTGAAATATGTTTCAATTTGTAATTTTAAATCGTTTCGATCTCTTTCATACACTACTTTTACTAATTTGTCTCTCCATAGGTTATATGATATATCATGGACATCTATTTCGGTTATATTAGGAGGTGCTCCTCCTTTTGGGAATGCGGGATCGGTGGTTATAATGGTGATTTCATGTCCTCGTCTCGCTAACTCCTGAGTTAATGGTCGAAAGACAACTTGGTGACTTATAGAAGGTGTAGGAAACACAGCTAGTATTTTTGCTGCTATAGAAGCACTCACTAATACACTCACTATTAAAGATACTGATAACATGTTTACACTATGAATGGAACCTTCACACTGTCTTATGACTTAGAAAACGTTATTCGTGGTAATTTAAGAAATGATTATTTTTGTAAAATGTCTTCACTATTTTATGCAAAGCCTTTTAGTACGTCGCATTTTAGTACATTCGAACTTGGGAGAAGTTTCGAATATTGTCATTGTTTACTAGAATTTGTATGAGATAAAATTATGCATTAATGCAAATTTATTTTGATATACACATAATTTTTACATTATTGAAAGTACCTTGTTGTTGTTCATGATCTAAGTTTTCGCAAAAAAAAAACATAATTTGGTTTTACACTTGTCAACCTCTCACAAAATTGGAATAAAAGCAAGAAGGATGATGCTGTAAGCTGGCAAAAATTTAATGTGTAAAAATAAATTACACACTATCGGATCATGTTGTGAGGAAGGTCTTGAACATGAACGTGGATAGATATACATAGGTGAAGGGGAAGACCAAAGAAACGATGAATGGAGTGTGTGAAAGTTGATATGGCTAGAAAGAATGTAACTTGTGAGATGACGGCCGATAGAAGAGCGTGGAAGACAAAAACATGCTGCGCCGACCCCAAATAAAACTTGGGATACGGGCAGGAGGATGATGATGATGAACTTACACACTGAATTAAATAAATATCACGACTTGTACAAACATCTGTCGGGGCTGCGGGGTGTTTCACAAGAGTTACCGTTGCCCTGGCATACAAAGGCCTCCAAAGAAAGAATAAAAGAGGGTTTTAGGCAGTAAAAGTCTGACGTCACCAGCTTTATCTACAGAGCGGTCATTTGACGACTTCCCACTAGAAAAACGATCTCAGAAACATCTACAAAATCTAGACAACCCTAAAACTTTACTGTTCACGCTTCTTATTATGTGGTCGAAAAGTGGTTGTCATGAAGAATAAACTATTTACCTACACAGCTACTTATAGGCAGTGCCACCGTAGATTACCCAATATTATCAATCAATTTAACCGGATGACCGCAGTATGTATCGTCAGTATAATTATAGGTCTAAAAGCAATTACGATGAATTAATTAGTGTGCAATATGTTCAGGTATGTAGAAAGTTAGGTGACAAAATTGTACCTGTATTAATTACGATGTATTGAACTCTTAATTTTATTTGCTTTAAGAAACTATTGTGGGTTTTGGTCTCAGATTCAATGTTTAATTATAAATGAATTCAAATCTAAACTGATATTTAAAGCTGAAGAGTTTTTGAATGCTCTCTTTACATTAATTACTAGATCAATGTAAAAAAATCGTTCATTGTTAGGTATCCCATTTATTGTGGAAGGCTTTAGATTACTTTTTATCCGGGTGAGCTGGGTAGTTCCTACGGGACGCGGATGGAACCGCTGGTAGGAGCTAGTGATAATATACCTAACTATATTGTATCTGAGGTATGGCTATAAGCTGTAACCGTGATAAATAGGAGCGATACCCAACTTTAGGATATTTCCTTAGGGCACGTTCAAACTGCGATGCAACGCGTAGTGAAACAACCTCGAGTTTCGCGTTAAATACCATACGAGCGAATCCTCATTCTATCACCACCTATGTATGAAAATAGAAATAGAGTGGCAAAACGCATCTTTTACTCCGAGTTACAAGAAGGCAAGCGAAAGCGAGGCGGACAGCTGCTACGGTATAAGGATGTGCTGAAGCGCCATATGAAAAAATGCCACGTGGACCCATCTCAGTGGGAGGATCTGGCGTCCAACCGGAGAAACTGGAGAAGCCTCGTAAGAGAAAAGATCTCTGACTTTGAAGTACGCCGTCTTTCTGAGCTGGATGCCAAACGTGACGAGTTGATAGCTCGACCACCTGTAGCTATCCACTACAACTATGTGGCTGGTACCCTAACATGTTCGCAGTGTGCGCGGACTTTCACGCATAAAATAGGGTTCACCAGTCATATACGGGCACACGCAAGACGCCAGTAGAGAGTCGAAGTGGTCGCCATTACCGAAATCGGTGTGGAGGATTATTATGAAAATCATTTTAAAGAGAACAATGAAAAAATTGCTCAGCGACCATTATTACATTAGAATTTGATAAATGGAGAGTGCTTAAATGATGCGAAGGAATACTCTTGTAGGTAATTTTGGGCCGCTCATTCGTACTTCCTAGATACTATCTAATCTAATACTAGGTAATCTTAATGATCAGCCGAAAAGCACAAAATGAGGTCAAAATGTTTTTTTTTCCATGTATAGAAACTGCAGAAACATACATTTAGACACGTAAAAGAAATCAGAAATAGTATTTCGTTTACCTCCCAAGCGTACGAAGACAAAGCCGGTCCCCACAAATTTATTTTGGCATTTCTCTTTTAACCTTGAAGAAAAATTCTAAGAAGGCATGTAAATAATTTCAGGAGAGGTTACATTGCCCGCTTTACTATTCCCCTTTTTAGATTTAAACGGATTCCTCTCTGTTTCGTATTAAAAGGATAAAAACAATTTATCTGGATTTTTCTGAAGATTACTTTGTTGGTCAATATTTTTCTTTGATCTTTTAATACCTTTATTCTTGAAACAAATGCTCGCGTTTTTGGCTTCCTGGCTAAGGTTCGATTAATTCAAGCAAAGCTATAGATATAGTTGGATGAAGTGGATTTGAGAGGTTTATAATATGACTTTTGAAGTTTTTTGTTGTGAAGACCATAGGAGTGATAATTTAAACGTATTTTATAATATCCAGACAAAAATAACGTGTACACTCAAATATACCATCCAAGAATCAACAAAGAATTGTACTATTATAAGAATGTTCAATTAACATCACATAATAACTACCTACAGAAATATACATAAGCACTCGAGAACTCCTCTTGACTTGAATCGTATACAATATAAACAATTTTGATCATCAACAAACAACATTATATATGTAAAAGCGAAACGTTATACTTTGAGGATATTGGTATAGTATACCACACCTGTTTTCTATAAGCGAAATAGAAGGTAGAAGTATAAACAAATGCATGTCAGGAGTGTGGGAATCCGCTGGATTGTTATAAAGACTATTTGTTTGCATATGGTTGTAAGATGTATTGAATGCTTGAGTTACATACAGGTATGTAGATATATGGTTGAGTGTTAATAAGCACGTGATAAAATATATATATATATGCATTTATTAATTAGGAAGTGTTTTTTTTTCTTTATATATTTATTCCTTAAAAAAAGAGGAAGGAATAAATAAAAATAATTCATGCAAAATATTATTTAGGATTGATATTTTTTTCTGCAATAACATTATTCTAAATTCAAATAAATAGATTTCCTAGTTCTCAACCGAGTTAATAACATTTTCAAAATGGCGGATGGGTACTAAACTCCCGCCATTTCTCAAGTCTTATTCAACGTTTAAATATCTCTGGAATGTATATTAATTATAATTCTATTTGGTAAAACTTTCTTAATTACAGTTGCTAAGACTGACGGATGAAACCAAGTTTGTAAGACGCTTGTTAATTTTGGTACTTCCATGCTATTTGTATTAATACGTTATAAACGTTGGTATAAAGAGACTTCGTATGAGGCTTAGGTATAATATGAAGATGTTATGTATCTCTTTATGATGACGTATATACAAAATATAATATAGTCTGCCTGTGTTTTGTTTTGTTTTACTGAAAGATCCTTATGATAGATTATAAATGACCTAAGGAACTTTTTACCTTGTAAGATCATATTTTTTTCGATCATCGTAGTAACATTTTTACGGAGATGTTCATAAAACCGCGGGACATTGGACTGGACATCTTCGATGCCTAGTGGCTGGAGTCATTTCAAGAACAAGCGCCAGCACATCAAGCTACCTGAAACAATCGAATTTTCCCAATCAAGTTTGAACCATATGCTTCAGCGGTAAAATCTCAAAATCTATTTAGGTACGCAGCAGTGTTACCAATAAATAAATCTTATATAATATTGGGTTTGCCGGTTGAAATCCTTTGATAAGGCAATTAGTCTAACATGCTAACAAAACCCTAGTTGAAAAGAAATACCTTTCTGTAAATATGCGACAATTGCTCTCATATTATAGGCCTTGAAAGAAAATGTTATATACATAATATGTATAACATTTTTTGTTATACATAATATGTATAACATTTTTCTATAGTCCAATATATGAATAGTGTTCAACCAACATTTATTTTTTTTTCAAATATTTAAAGTAATTTTTTACTAAAACTAAGAAACATCGAAGACGGTCTTGCTTTTAGATTCATAATGAATTACCAACTAAAAGTTTTGCAGAGGCTTTTAATAATTTAAATGGCCAACGTTCATACTCTTGAAGCAGTTAATAAGATTATAGTATTTATATCGAGCTGATGCATTAAAAGAACTTTGTCTATAAAAAGATCATCATCTCCCGAGCCTTTTCCCAACTATGTTGGGATCGGCTTCCAGTCTAACCGGTTTCGGCTGAGTACCAGTGTTTTACAAGGAGCGACTGCCTATCTGACCTCCTCAACCCAGTTACCTGGGCAACCCAATACCCCTTGGTTAGACTGGCGTCAGAGTTACTGGCTTCTGACTACCCGTAACGACTGTCAAGGATGTTCAATAACATCCGGGACCTACAGTTTAACGTGCCATCCGAAACACAGTCATTGGTGTCCAAGATATACTTAGAAAGTACATAGAAAAGTTGCATAGGTACTTGCCCGACCTGGAATCGAACCCACGCCCTCACACTTGAGAGGTTGGCTCTTTAACCACTAGGCCACCACGACTTTTTGTCTATAAAAAGATGTGATAAAAAAATAATTAAGAAAAATTAAATCTAGCAAATTTTTTATATGATTAGTTCTGTAAAAGCCGCACGGGTCGATCAATCATAAGATCAAACCCTGGTTGGCTTGATCCTTGATGACCATTTTGTCATGACAAGTTCCTGTTTCGGCAAGCACGCTAAAGTGAAAGGTCCCGGCTGTCATTTGTGCAACTTTGGGAGTCGTTACGGGTTCTAACCCATTGCCTATTCCTTCTTATTATCACTAGAAGATATAGACCAAAGTCTACTTAAGATCACTATTTTTACAGCTTCATCGCTAAAAGCCTGTATAAAGCATAAGCTAGAAAACTCGAACAATAGGCAAGGCCATTTAAATGCACTCCACATCTAGGGGTATTGAGCCTTCTGGGCAGAAATTACGTCTATCTTTGCAGTACAAGGGTTTATCCGGCTATTATTGCAGCCGGCAAACAACGCCGACAATGGTCCGTGCCATTGAAAACAGTGTATTGAGGCAACGTTAGAGATTTAATCGATTTTTGATGACGATAGATTGAGGAGCTGGGATTATTTTACTTACACTGTAATTTATACAATAATTATTATCCAACGCCTACTGTGCTAATGATTAGCAATGTCCACCAAAGCAAAATTTTGCTTGTATTATTTTATTAGGAAACTATAGAATAGAATTTTATTTTGCAAATAAGTATACTCGTATTTTTCTTGTTCTTCAAAAATACGATTTATTACAGTCATATTGTACCATTTGGTATGTAAATATTAACTTTAATAATTATTACTTAATTAATATTTCTTACATAAATGATATCAGTATTATTGTCACGTTTAGTTCTTAATCGATTTAAGTCACTAATTTGAGAGTCAATTTTCTTCAAGCACATAACTTTGATCTACTTATAAACGGTAAACAATAGCTAAAACTGAACCTTATGGAAGTCCAAATAATTTTGTTTTGTCGAGCAAGTTCCTCCAATGCAGGTGAATTGGAAAACAGACAAAAGTAATACATAAATGAAGACAATGTAAACAAATTTAATCTAGTCACAGTAAATGAACGTGAAAGTTTGCGATACGCTTAAGTTTTCTCGGCTAGTGTGCAAACACATGCGCCTCTAGCAGGTTTCAATTAGTAATTTAAAGTATGAATTGTATATAGAGCGCTCAAGTAAAAATACTAGCACATCACTCTACCTCAATCTGTCAAATTTCTTTAATGGATTTTCAACCTAATCACAATACTGGAATGTTAATATTCGATTGGTAAAATTTGACAGATTCGGTTAGGCTGACCTGTTGGCTGGCATACAAATGCTAGTACATCAAGCTACTACAATCTGTCAAATTTCCCTAATAGATTTCCAACTTTATCGCTGAAGGATATGGTTAAAAGTTGTTTGGGAAAATTTGTCAGTTTCAGACAGGTTGATGTGTTGCGCTTAGCGCAGTCGGTCCTTAGGTGATAACCATCTTGTCATGACGAGTTCCTCCATGCTTTGGAAGGCATGTTGCAATTTGGTGGGTCCTGACAGTCATTTGTAGAACTTTGGCGAACGTCACGGGCAGACAGTGACCAGACAAGTCTTACTAAGAGTATCGGAATGCCCTGGTTATTGAATTGAGAAGGTTAGATAGGCAGTCGCTCTATGCAAAATACTCGTACTCGCGTCCTTGTGAACTGGAAGTCGACCCTTTACGCAGCTTAGGAAAAGGCTAGGCAGATAGGCAGGCATTTGTAGCTTACTTAATATTAAAGATCAGATCAACACGGTCAAGTGAGGATTTATTTGTAATATATAATTTGCGCTCTTTTGCTTATTAATACTTCAACAGTTTTCTAAATTGAATGTGTGTCAGTTTTGTGCGAGTTCTACTTTAAAGTTTGTCGCTAGTTTCGTAATTTCTATCATTAAATTTGTTATTGTACGTATATGTTTACCTACATAGTTATATACTGTTTAATAAATACCAAGATTTCCGAGTTTTTCCTTGTAACTTTAGATACCTATAACATTTTTGAAAAAATATTAATTATTGATGGATTTCGATATTTTTATGTAAAATAATTATGAATAATGATTTGATTTTTTTGTATCAAGAGGAAAGCTATCAGAAATTAAAAAGTTACTGTCAAAAGGTTGAATTAATTAATGCTGAATTTGCCATGTTGATTAGCCAAAATAATGTCATAATATTGAGCAATGTAACTGTTAATAGTTTTAATCAGAGTTCTTCAATAATTGTATCGATATTTATCTTTTATTTATTTATATCGTTCTATCTAGATACATTAAATTCCATCTTTTCCTTGGAAACTGTACATACTTTGACGACCCCGTTGGCGCAATGCTAACCACGCCGAACTGCCAAGCTTGAGGGTCCCGGGTTCGATTCCCATCCCAGTACTATCGACATTTTTGTGACGAGCATGATTGTTAGCTGTGCTCTGGGTGTTACAATATGATATTTATGAATATACATGTATAAAGTATATGTAGTTTATCAGTTGTGTTGGCACCCATAACACAAGCTTATCAATAGCTTACCTTGGGGCTAACCGACCGTATGTGAAAAAGGTGTCCCGATATATATTATTATTCTTTCGGACTGAAAGTAATTTCTATTTCAGATTGTACCAATTCATAATCAGTTCATGTGAACTACACAATTTTATTAAGAAATACATATATTGACTGACTTATATTAACAGACTAGAGCCGCCCCGGCTTCGCACGGGTGCAATGCTGATACTAAATACACTACAGAAAAACTGTGAATGGATGTTATTATAAAAACTATTTAATGGATGTTATTATACAATATAAACCTTCCTCTTGAATCACTCTATCTATAAAAAAAACCGCATCAAAATCCGTTGCGTAGTTTCAAAGATTTAAGCATACAAAGGGACATAGGGACAGAGAAAGCGACTTTGTTTTATACTATGTAGTGATAAGTGGTAACCATTTTTCTTGTCTTGTTATGTCTTTGCTAGACCTGTCATCTTTCGGCCCGTATAGCTATTTCCTTATCTATGAGCTCTTCGCGGTTACTATAATAATAATGTTAATTGTCAGTGTATCATTTCGATGGTTGATAATAAGATTTTTTTTTAACAATTGACAAACAAAACATCTCAATGAATTCAATTGCGCAACATTATGAAAATGAATTTTATTTACTTGACATTACGGTGTAAATTCTATTATCTACTTATTGTTAAAAATTGCATAGATATCTTTTCACATTAGATAGCTTTTCAAATTATACCTTAGTTAGCTCATGAAGCTTCCCGAAACTGACAAATTTTACCCAATATACTTTGAACCGATAAAATTGAAAATCAATTAAGGTTATTTAACAGATTGTAGTAGCTTGATTTGCTGGTGTACATAAAATAATAATAACCTTCCGGCATTGTGGTAAGATTGAAAATATATTAAAGAAGTTTGACGGATTTAGGTAGGTTGATGTGCTGGGGTCTCTACAGTGAAATTCATTAAGGTATTAAAGACTTTTTGCCCAAAATACATATCAATAAACATAAAAAAATCTCAATGAAAACTATTGGCTGGGATAACTAAAGATCAGTAGCACCATGTAACTATAGCGATAATCAATCCCTAACCAGCCATCGCTGGTTAAGCTTAACAAATAGCCGGTTATGCAAAATATGGTTTTCATCATTTTTACAACAGTTATAATGACGTGATAACTTAACACTTACGTCAACTGCTCGATTTTAACCTGTTATGTTTGTTTTTATAGTCAAATTAATATAGTGTTAAATTCACGATCACCAAATAGAGTGGAAATTATATAATATGTCGGGACACCTTTTTCACACACGGTTGGTTAGCCCCACATAGTAAGCTTGTGTTATGGGTGCCAACACAACTGATAAACTACATATATTTTACGAAAAGTCGTGGTGGCCTAGTGGTTAAAGAGTAGTAACCTCTCAAGTATGAGCGCGTGGGTTCGATTCCAGGTCAGGCAAGTACCAATGCAACTTTTCTAAGTTTATATGTCCTTTCTAAGTATATCTTGGACACCAATGACTGTGTTTTGGATGGCACGTTGAACTGTAGGTCTCGGCTGTCATTGAACATTCTTGGCAGTCGTTCAGAAGCCAGTAAGTCTGACGCCAGTCTAAACAAGGGGTAATGGGTTGCCCGGGTAATTGGGTTGAGGTCAGATAGGCAGTCGCTGCTTGTAAAAAACTGGTACTCAGGTGAATCCGGTTAGACATGAAGCAGACCCCAATATAGTTGGGAAAAGGCTCGGGAGGATCATAATTATAATTATGTTAACACATAACAATATTGTAACACCCAGACCATAGCCAACAAGCATGCTCATCACACAAATGTCGACCGTATTGGGAATCGAACCTGGAACACTCAGCTCGGTAGACCGGGTGTGATACGTTACTTCGAAAGTGTAACACCGAAAGTCATGTCCCCGCAAGTTTATGAGTTCGAAAGTCTTAACAACGAATGCACGCTACCTCGAAAAACTTGACAACGAATGCACTTTACCTCGAAAAACTGAACAACAAATGTACGCCATCTCGAAAAACGTAACGCCGTAGTCATGCGATCTCGAATAACTAAATCTCGAATATTCACTTTTTCGAAAGTCTTAACCACGAATGCATCTTCCTCGAAAAACTTATGTCCATAGCCATGTGATCTGGATCATTGTGTTTTGATCTTTGTAATTAAATAAAGGCTTATAATGATGATTATGATATTAGAGGTTTAGTTATTTGAGATCGATATTGCTATGGACATAAGTTTTTCGAGGAAGATGCATTCGTGGCTAAGACTTTCGAAAAAGTGAATATTCGAGATTTAGTTATTCGAGATCGCATGACTACGGCGTTACGTTTTTCGAGGTGGCGTACATTCGTTGTTAAGTTTTTCGAGGTAACGTGCATTCGTTGTCAAGTTTTTCGAGGTAGCGTGCATTCGTTGTTAAGACTTTCGAACTCATAAACTTGCGGGGACATGACTTTCGGTGTTACACTTTCGAAGTAACGTATCACACTCCGGTAGACCGGAGTAGTTACCATTGCGCCAACGAGGTCATCAACATGCGTTTAGACTTTAAACCTTACGTAACTATTTTCGCGTTGCCGGCGTTCGTCAATTGACGCGACGCAGTAGACTTTAACCGTTTTATTAAGTAAGAAGATAATGATAGCAGACAAAATATTTGCTTAAATAATTATAATAATAATATGCATCGTCATTGCAACACTTAGATGATGGAGTTTTTTTAGTTACGAGATAAATAGCTACAAACACGTATCTTTGTCATGTCTCTTGAAATACCTATTGATTTTATTTCAATCTTAACAAAATAGAATGTGTACATTTTTGGAGCAAATTAAAGGCTTTTCCTTACGCAATTATCGCAGTACCTGAAACTGTAAAATATTTCCAATTAACTTTTAACCATATTGACGACCCCGTTGGCGCAATGGTAACCACGCAGGACTGCGGTTTTGAGGGTCCCGGGTTTGCTTCCCGGTATACTCGACATTTGTTTCATGAGCGTGCTTGTTGGCCGTGTTCTGGGTGTTATAATATGTATTTATAAATATATTTATGTGTAAAGTAGATATATTATGTAGTTTATCAGTTGTGTTGGCACCCATAACACAAGCTAATCAATCGCTTACCTTGGTCTTTGGATAAAAAGGTGCCCCGATATATTATTATAACCAAAACCTTTGTCTTTTAAGAAATTTTTATTTTGTATCTATTTAGATAAATCTAGTTAAACGGCTAAGTGGTGTCTACACTAATTTTATAGAAGTGAAGAGTTGCTTTGCGTGCTTCTAAAAATAATCTCAGGAACTACTGGACAGATTTGAAAAAATATGTCAGTGTTAGAGAATGTTATTGAGGAAGGCTTTAGGCCACAGAATGCAAGTATAACTGAATGGAATTACTGGTCATTTGCTAACAAATAAAAAAAAATTGCAGCAAAAGTACAAACAATGGGTTTGAAATGACTATTAAGCTAATAAAACAATAGAAGATACACTATGCCTTGAACTTTGCTTAGTAACATAATATGCATGTCATACTTAGTTGCGTTATGTAGATTACATTTCAACCATAACTCTTCTTAGGACGTTGTCATATTAAAATCATAAGCTTAATATGGAAACTATAATATTATTTATGCCAAACATTACTTGCAAAAAGTCTACTTTAAAAGGCTAGTGTCATATCACATAAACATCTCGTATCTCTTGAACGGTGATGTGATTTAAATAAACTATAATATATAATATTTTTTTAAGACGATACCAAAGGTCTCTTTAGTTAATGACTCGCAACTATATTTACAACCATTCGCTAAACTAACGTCAGTCCATAATAGACCGTCAACGCTGTATGTCGACCAAAAGTGTAATAGTCCAAAATGATATTGTGGAGCTTCGTAACCTGTTTGATTTTAATAACAATACCAAATGAAGCCGCGAGGATTCTAGCAGTGTTTCCAATACCTTCAATCAGTCACCAAGTAGTGTTTCGACCTTTGACTCAAGAATTAGCCAGAAGAGGACATGAGGTCACAGTCATCACACCAGATCCTGCCTTTCCAAAAGGAGAAGCGCCAAGCAATCTCACAGAAATAGATGTCCACGATATATCCTACGATATATGGGCAAAAATATTCATGGCATCAACACAAGGTGGTACAGATGATGTGATTTATGTTATGAAGGCTATAATAAAATCGATTAATGCAGTAGTGGAAGCGCAGTATAAAGATAAAGGCGTACAAAATATTATCAAGGATAAAAGTAAAAAGTTTGATTTGATTCTCTCAGAAGCTTGCGCTCGGCCAGCACTAGCGTATTCCCATATTTACAAAGTACCAGTGATATTAGTGAGCTCTTTTGGGGCAGTACTTGGTAATTACAAGACGATGGGAGCTTCAGAGCATCCAATTCTCTACCCCGTACTTTCACGCCAGAGAATTCACAATCTTAGTCAATGGGAGAAAATTAAAGAAGTGTATTCTAATTATCTGGTAGGCAGTTTATATGAACAAAATGAAGAAGCGGAGAATGAGATGATTAGAAAAACTTTTGGTGAAAACTTTCCTCCGGTTATTGAACTAAATAATAATGTGGATATGATGTTTTTGAATGTACATCCAGTGTTTGAAGGGATACGACCTGTGCCTCCGTCCGTAGTGTATATGGGTGGATTGCATCAGAAACCAGGAAAAGAATTGCCAGCTGTAAGTGTCTTATCTTTTTGTCTTCTTTATCTATAATGATATTACAAACCTGAAGAGTTTGTTTGTTTGCTTCAACGTGCTAAATCACAAGACCTATTGGACCGATTTGAAAAATATTTTCAGTGTCAGATAGTACATTTATCGAAGAATGTATTCCTAATGGTTTTGATCACTATTCAAAATCTAACGATCATAAAATGGTTTTATAAGTACCGTCGTTTGTACAATCAAACAAATATTTATCTTTAAAATAACTGACATATATTATTGAGGCCTATTTGCCTAATAATAATTCACCTTCTGGCAAAATTAATACCATTGTAGTTTTGAGGTTTTATTTTTTACGTACCAGTACAAATTCAAAGTACAGACGCCACCACATCTAATAAACTCAATCTGTCAAATTTCTGTAATAGATTTTCAACTTTATCAAAATACTAGAAGGTTCATATTCGATTGGTAAAATTTTGACAGATTCGGGTAGGTTCACCTGATGGCGTCTGTAGGTAATTTGGAAACCTATCTTCTTCTTGGGAAGATATAGGCTTCCAGATAATGGTGGAGGTCGCCCGTCAGCTCCCAAACAACGAATACAAATTGAAGTTAAATATTAATCTTTAATATAGGTACTTAAGTTTCCCAAAAGCGGTACCTGGAAGCCTATATCTTCGCAAGAAGAAGATAGGTTTCCACAGTACCTAAAGCTAGCTATGCAAAGCCTTAGTTATAATCTATAATATTATCTGTTCTAGGATCTCAAAAACTATTTAGATTCTTCAAAACATGGCGTCATATATATAAGCTTCGGCACAAACGTGGATCCCACACTTCTACCAGCTGATAGAATAGAAGTTCTCGTGAAAACCGTCTCTCAATTACCTTACGATGTGTTGTGGAAATGGAACAACGATGTTCTGCCTGGACGCACTGAAAATATAAGAATATCAAAATGGTTGCCACAATCTGATCTGCTGAGTAAGTTATTAATTTTATTTTTTTAAATTTTATCATTTTACATTCATCAGTGATGGTCAATTTTTTTTTGTACGGATGGGACCTGGTTTGTAACTCAATCTACTAAGACTTTAAGTATAGGTGCGATTTTCACATCTCATAATACTAATCCCACTTAACATTTATAAAGGCGAAAGTTGGCGGGTATGTATGTATGTTTGTTACCCCGTCACAACCAAATGGCTGAAGGGATTTTGATGACAGTAATATAGCTTAGGCGTCAGAATAACATGTAAGCAAATTTTTATCCGAAAGAGAAAAAACGGGTGAAACCAGAAGCGCGAAATGTAGTGGTTAAATAAATTATGATAATGTAATTAATGATAATAAGAGTATAAATAATCAAAAATGTATACTATATTTTACAGAACATCCAAAAGTCAAGCTGTTCGTAACACAAGCGGGATTACAATCAACAGATGAAGCTATAACAGCAGGAGTACCTCTGATCGCTATCCCGATGATAGCCGATCAATTCTTCAATGCTGAGAAATATGAGTATCATAAAATTGGCATTAAACTTCTCCTGGATTCGCTCACCGTTGATAAGTTTAAGAACGTCATTAATACCATCATTGGAGACCAAAGGTTGGTATTATTATTAATTTAATTAGAAGGAGAAATAGAATAGAATAGATAATAAAAATATTGGTTGCCAATTCGTGGTATAAAAAGCCACCAGCCTCTCCAGTATGAGAGTGAGGAAAGGAAAATTACCAATGGAACGTCCCCGATACACTTAGAAAGTATACTTTGGTCACAAATGACTGATTAAAGGTAAAGGAAAATCTCTTGATGAAACCTGGACTATAAAGTCTGAAATCACCAACCCGCATTGAGCAAGCGTGGTTATTGACGCTCAATCCTCCGCTGTGTGAGAGGAGGCATTTGTGTCCGTCAATTGAACGTGGACGATGATGATGATTAATGAATTGTCAATTGTTATACAATTATTATCAAATGTTTAGATGAGTTTGCATAATATTGTCATGGGACAAAAAAAAATAAACATTGCTGTGTATCTAGCTACGCAATGTAGATTGTGGATTGTTTCCTGGTCCAAAGTTCAAATAAACTTGATTAAGATAAATCATACAGTAGGAAGTATTTGCTTCATTGCCATGGCAAGAACTTAAACCAGTCTAAACTAAGACATCATTTTTGTTAATTTTCAGTTATCGTAAGAATATAGAAAAATTAAGAAGCATTATGAACGACCAGCCAATGACACCGTTGGAGCGCGCCGTGTGGTGGACGGAGCACGTGCTGCGTCACGGAGGCGCGCGACATCTGCGCTCTCCAGCCGCCAACATGTCGTGGGCAGAATATTTAGAACTAGAACTGGTTCTCACTGTACTCTCAGCCTTATCAGTAGCTTTAATATTACTTGTATTAATTCTTCGCTTTCTATATCAAAAAGTTATTGTAAATTTGGTAACGCCTCTTAAAATGAAGAACAGTTGATATTATTTCGTACTTATTATTTCATAGATGAGATTTTAAAAAATGTATGTCAATGTGATATGCGCTATTTTGTTGCTTATATAGTGAATAGATTATAAAGCGTTGTTATGCAAAATATAAAATTTATACAAGACAAAATATATGTATTTTTATTGGTCTACGAATACTAATAACTCTTGAAATAGAACCTGAACTAGTGACTACCAGACCTACTATATTTTATGACTAGTTTCCGCCAACTTCTTCACGCGTTCCGTGGAAAAAAACCTAACGCTCGTATAAAAAGTAGTCTACAGCGTCCATATATGGGCTATCTAATACCTACAGATTATCATATCGGTCCTTTAGTTGCTGATTGAAGAATGTCATCATCTCCCGAGCCTTTTCCCAACTATGTTAGGGTCGGCTTCCAGTCTAACCGGATTCAGCTGAGTACCAGTGTTTTACAAGGAGCGACTGCCTATCTGACCTCCCCAACCCAGTTACCCAGGCAACCCTACCCTTTGATTAGACTGGCGTCTGACTACCCGTAACGACTGCCAAGGATGTTCAATGAGAGCGCTATAGAAATGTATTCTTTATTATTAAATTTAAAACGAAGTTTGACCAATTCCCGATGGTGGTTTGGGAAACCTAACCTTTCTTTTTTCGGGGTGAAATCTTCTTAGACTTGCTCCGCTTGAGGAGAGGCGGAGGTTCGTGCCGGATCATTTTCTGCTAAATCTACCCCGGTGTCCCCTCGCAAGTGCACGCAGGGCCGTGGGAATTTAAATTCTTCCGCAGTTAGAAATCTAAGCGACATACAAAATTGCGGCAGTAAAATCCAATCGTGCTAGCATAGCAACATAATATGAAATAAAACTAAACCTAACCCAACATACAATTTAATACCGTTTTCATGATATCAAAGATCACTGTAAAGGCCCATTTAGACGGGGAGAGCTTCTCGCACGTTTTGGTACGAGAATGTCTCCGCGACTATCGCAAGCAATAATCGCCATAACATAATTATAACAAAATGTTTACATTCAAGCAAAAAGTAAAATGTTGCCAGCGGGTTTTTTTATATGATAATTTAACAAAATGATACGCCGCTTGTGGACCATCTCAACGGGCAAGAAGAGTGAATGTTTAGACGAAGAAAATATTTATATTCCTTCAGCTACCGTATCTCCGAGACGAGAAAGTGTCCTCGTCTAAATGGGTCATTATACGAAGGAAATGTTTTATATGCCTTTGATTATCGTATCTTCAAGACGAGAAACTCTCCCCGTCTAAACGGGCCTCTAGCCTCATATTTTATGCTCGGACGTCACTACGTCAGTTCTCGAATCGGTAGTTGTCAGTTGTTTAGATTAGCTTTTGTCACGCGTATACTAGCGGCAACGCTCGTGTAAAAAGCATGCAGTCACGCGTTTAAACCAAGTTGATCTGCTAGTTTGAAAGCATTGTTAGATAACAGACAAATTGTTTAACGATTAGCTTATTTGCATTGTCATCAGAACGCAAACATGACGCGTCATTTTATTTAACGTTTGAGATTATTATAACGAACACGTATCTTTGTCATGTCTCGCGAAGTACCTACTTCTTATCTCTTATCTATAAACACAGTAATTACCGTCTGTTCCTTGTCAAAACAAGAGGTTTCCACAAAATTGGCCATGACTTTTTAAATTTCGATGTTTGGTTACGAGTTATTTCCATTAACTTCTTTAATTTTAATTTCATTAAATTCTTCGATCAGCTGGGATCGTCAACTGGGGCAGCGTAGATACGTAACTTGTGCTAGCAAGTCCATTATTTGGGACTGCCTCGATGGTCTAGTCACAAGACGCGACTGAGCTGTGCACAGGGTCTCGGGTTCGATTTCCGGGTCAGGCCGAAATCACTTTTTGAGAAACTCTAACCGGCTTCCAGTCTAATCGGATTCAGCTGAGTACCAGTGTTTTACAAGGAGCGACTGCGTATCTGACCTCCTCAACCCAGTTACCCGGGCAACCCAATACCCTAGACTGGCATCAGACTAACTGGCTTCTGACTACCCGTAACAACTGCCAAGGATGTTCAATGACAGCCGGCACCGACAGTTTAACGTGCCATCCGAAACACAGTCATTGGTGTCCAAGATATACATACTTAGAAAGTACATACAAACTTAGAAAAGTTGCATTGGAACTTGCTTGCCCTGGAATGAAACCCACGCCCTCACACTTGAGAGGTGGCAACCTCTCAAGCTTTTTTTCTTTAACCACTAGGCCACCACGACTATATCTATATATGTATATAAAATATCCAACAAATATATCACTTCTAAATAATAATATTATTACAGTTTCGAAAAGTGGACAATTGTTATTAATTTAATTGCCACGTGTATTCTAATCATTTATTTACATTTCCATATAATCAAACCAACTTCTCAATTAAGTACTTAGAGATAATGTTTCTAATATATATTTATATATTTTTTTATAAAATATATTTAATGCTTGAGTTACATAAAGGTATGTAGGTGTAAGGTTGAGTGTTAGCCGGCGTGTGTTACATAAGTATTTAAATTTCTTTATTTAATTACATACAAATTGTGTATGAAAAATATTGTTTAAAGGTTCCTCAAACCAACAGACAGACATGTGTTGCTGGGGAGTTTGTTGCGCCACTTCTTCTTCCCAGCAAAAACACATAGGAAGTGGTGAAGGGTGGGCGTTTTGGGGGCTGTCTTTTGTAATATTTGACGTTCAAAAAGTGCTGTTTTACAGCCAAGTTTGAATAAATGATTTTGAGTTTGAGTTGAGTTTGAGTTTGAGTTTGAGTTTAATAAAAGAGCACGGGAGAGGTCAAGCTAAGTTTAAGATGAAAACGCCTATCTGTTGTATCATTAAAAGATACTTAGTATTATATAGCTGGAAAGTTTGTTTGTTTGTTTCTATGAACGTGCTAATCTCAGGAACTACTGCACCGATTTGGATAATTAATTAAATTTTAGATAGGGTATCTTTTGAGGAAGGCTTATTAGGCTTTTGTATATAGGCGTGCGGAATAGTTCCCACTGGACACGAGTGCAACTTCGGGGGGAGGCTAATTTTATCGTAATTATGAAAAATTAAACGATATTCTTATAATATATTATAATGACGACCAAATGGCGTGGTGGTTAGACAAATTGTGTATGAAAAATATTGTTTAAAGGTTCCTCAAACCAACAGACAGACATGTGTTGCTGGGGAGTTTGTTGCGCCACTTCTTCTTCCCAGCAAAAACACATAGGAAGTGGTGAAGGGTGGGCGTTTTGGGGGCTGTCTTTTGTAATATTTGACGTTCAAAAAGTGCTGTTTTACAGCCAAGTTTGAATAAATGATTTTGAGTTTGAGTTGAGTTTGAGTTTGAGTTTAATAAAAGAGCACGGGAGAGGTCAAGCTAAGTTTAAGATGAAAACGCCTATCTGTTGTATCATTAAAAGATACTTAGTATTATATAGCTGGAAAGTTTGTTTGTTTGTTTCTATGAACGTGCTAATCTCAGGAACTACTGCACCGATTTGGATAATTAATTAAATTTTAGATAGGGTATCTTTTGAGGAAGGCTTATTAGGCTTTTGTATATAGGCGTGCGGAATAGTTCCCACTGGACACGAGTGCAACTTCAGGGGGAGGCTAATTTTATCGTAATTATGAAAAATTAAACGATATTCTTATAATATATTATAATTTAGACGATGTTAATATTCAACATTCTGATAACAACTCTCTTTCTCTCTAAAATATTATAATATTTCACACACAACTAAAAATAGCTTTAAAAATACTACATGCAATATAAAAAAAATATCTTCCAAAATCTGTACCTATTTATACTACGCTTAAAATTTATATGGAATAGAATTATTAAACGCCCTAACCTAGCTACTGCCTGGTGCCTATACTACATGGTTATTCTTACACACTTATTAATAATTAATAATATCAGGATGACATGCATTATTGCATCATATTATAGCATAACAAAAAAACATGACATTTCTCCATCTAGTTCACCGTTTAAATCATTAATTGATATGATACGGAAAATTATACTATTTTTAACATTCATTACTTGCAAAAAGTTCTTCAGTATTCTACTATAAATATGTTGTCTGTATCGGAAATGAACATAACTGTCTTTTACTTCGAACGATCACATAAACTTCAAGTGCCAATGGAACATTATTCTCATTTAAAACAGTTGTATCTTGGTATAATATATTAAATAATTTCCTAAGACAGTCTTCATTATACATTACAACTGAAGGTCTCTTTAGTTAACGACTCATATCACATATCAACAAAACTATTGAACTGCGGAATCATACTAGCATCAGTGTACTATAGACAATCAACGACGTCTGTCGAGATACATTTGAATATTCTATATTGACCATGTGGTACATCGTTACGTGTATAATTTTAATTACGATTCCAAATGAAGCCGCGAGGATTTTGGCAGTGTTTCCGATTCCTTCAATAAGTCATCAAGTGGTGTTTCGACCTTTAACTCATGAACTAGCCAAGAGAGGGCATGATGTAACAGTCATCACACCAGATCCTGCCTTTCGAAAAGGAGAAGCGCCAAGCAATCTCACAGAAATTGATGTCCACGATATATCTTACGACCTATGGAAGAAAATATTCTTGGCATCAACACAAGGGAGTAAAGATGACGTGGTTCATGTTATGGATGTGATTTTTAAATCAATGAATGCAATAGTGGAAGCCCAATTTAATGATAAAAATGTGCAAAAAATTATCAAAGATAAAAATAGGAAGTTTGATCTGATTTTCTTAGAGGCTTGCGTACGGCCGGCATTGGCATATTCCCATATTTACAAAGCACCAGTAATACTAGTGAGTTCTTTTGGAGCAGTGATTGGTAACTACATAACAATGGGAGCTTCGGAGCATCCAATCCTTTATCCCGTAGCTACGCGTCAAAGACTTCACAATCTAAGTCAATGGGATAAAATTAAAGAATTGTATAATAACTATAGGGTAATTAGATTATACGCACAAAATGAAGAAGCCGAGAACGCTATGATTAGAAAGAATTTTGGTGAAGACGTTCCTTCAGTAATGGAACTAAACAATAATGTGGATATGCTGTTTTTAAATATACATCCAGTGTTTGAAGGGATCCGACCTGTGCCTCCATCAGTAGTGTATATGGGTGGATTGCATCAGAAACCCGTAAAGGATTTGCCAGCTGTAAGTTTTTCTTATGTTTTGGAGCTCTTTTAGATATCTTACTCAAAGTCAAAATCATTTATTCAAATTAAGCTGATAAATCAGCACTTTTTGAACATCTACTTAAAAATCGCCCACCCTCCACCTCATTTGTTTGAATGATTATGGAAAAAAGTGGCACAACAAACTCCACAGCAACACAATGTCTGTCTGTTAGGTTAGTCTTACTATTCCGATAAGAGCTATTACAGTCATCCGTTTGCATCATTTTTGCGTATAAAAAAGTTGCATCCTATATAATTAAGGTCTATTTCTCTTACCTTTTTTCCCCTTACGATTTAGGATTTAAGTTTTTGAAGTTTCTAGTTTTTACCAATACATACAATGTTACCTTGAAAAATCACAGATAAAACAATACAGAGCCTGCAGAGTTAAAAATTAGTTGAAAACATCAATATCTTATTTTACAGGATATCAAAAACTATTTAGATTCTTCGAAAAATGGCGTCATATACATAAGCTTCGGCACAAACGTTGATCCAACAGTTCTACCAGCCGATAGGATAGAAGTTCTAGTCAAAACAGTATCTCAATTGCCTTATGATGTTTTGTGGAAATGGAACAATGACGTCCTGCCTGGACGCAATGAAAATATAAAGATCTCTAAATGGTTGCCACAGTCAGATCTTCTAAGTAAGTCATTAAACTTTTTATATTTAAATCAATCTTTGGTCACGATTAATTAGCGTCCATTGATATTACGAAAGATCTCTTATTAAAAGTGTTTGAAATTAATCGATTTGACAAGAAAATTTGGTTCAACCTATAAATGCCATGCCGAAGGTCGCGGGTTCGATTGCCGCATAAGTCAAACGTTTGTGATGAACATGGGTGTAGACTTAGTCGGTCTTCTTATTGTCTTAGCGTGTTAAAAGAAAAGTTTATAAATACGTTTATCTAATGTCTATTACCAATAGTACAAGCTCTGCTTAGTTTGAGACTAGATGACGTTGTGTGTATGTGTGAGGTTACTTTTATTATATTTTATCTTTCAGAACATCCTAAGATCAAGCTATTCATAACACAAGCAGGCTTGCAGTCAACTGATGAAGCTATAACGGCAGGTGTACCATTGATTGCTATCCCGATGTTTGGAGACCAATTCTTCAATGCTGAGAAATATGAATATCATAAAATTGGTGTCAAGCTTATCCTGGATTCACTTACGATTGATAAGTTTAAGAAAACCATCAATACTGTTATAGAAGATCAAAGGTTTGTATTTTTAAACCTTTATCTCCATCTATATCCCTTACCTTTTCGTGGCTGTATTGAAATCGGCTTCTAGTCTTACCTGATGCAGCTGAGTACTAGTATTTTACATGAAGCGAATGCCCATCTATCCTCTTTAACCTAGTTACCTGGGCAACTCGATACGTCATGGTAAGACTGGTTTTCACGTATTCTGACTACTGGTAATGACTGTCAAAGATGTTCTCATGGCAGCCGGGACCGACCAATTTTACGTATATTCCGAAGCACGGAGGAACTAGACATGATAAGATGGTCAACTATTAGTTGTTTAATCCCATGTTCGATCGATCCATGCGGCTGTTACTTAGCCACGAGCTCCTCAATTATAAATCTTTTTTTTTTTAATTAATACTTTAGCAATTAGTTATGATGAATAAGATAATAGCATTTTCACATATTTTGGCCTTAACTTCATAAGCAGCTTAGTTATTATAGCGTGATGATAGGTACCTATAAGAAAGGTAGGGTACCTACAAGAACAGTTGAGCAAGTCTCTCATTTTTGCTACTCTAATGCCCACGCGGACTGATGCGGATGACGTCGCAGGCAACAGCTAGTTAGTTATAATTTAAGAACAAACTTTCAACTGAGTATGCACATAACGATAATATGATAAAAAGATAAGACTGTTTATCAGAAGTCCAGCTACACAATAAAGTGTTGTTTCTAAGCAAAAATTCACGTTACAAACTGATTTAAATAAATTACACATTGTGTACCTAAACCTAGACCTTCATTATTTTTGTCACATCTATTTATAGAAACGTTTTTCATGACTTTCAAATTAAACAATATTTTTAATTTCAGTTATCGTCGGAATGTAGTAAAATTACGAAGTATTATGCAAGATCAGCCAATGACACCGTTGGAGCGCGCCGTGTGGTGGACGGAGCACGTGCTGCGTCACGGCGGCGCGCGACATCTGCGCTCTCCCGCCGCCAACATGTCGTGGGCAGAATATCTAGAACTAGAACTGGTTCTCACTGTACTCTTAGCCTTATTAGTAGCTTTAACATTACTTTTGTTAATTCTTCGCTTTTTATATCAAAATGTTATTATAAATTTTGTAACGCCTCTTAAAATGAAAGACAGCTGATAGTTTACATTTTTAGATGATAATGCAAGTAGAATATTTTTGTAATTATATAAATAAAAAATATTGTAAATATGTTGTTAAGTTCCAGTAAAAGGTTGAAATTGATTATTAGAAAATTTTATTTCTAGTAAGTAGTATCAAAACCCGTTCGAAATTAGGAAGCAAAATATCTTTTTCCTATGGAAAAATTGGCACTCTCGGACGATAATCAACCAACATTTTTCGCGAACAAAAAAATTGTACGCGTCGGAGTAAGTCCATTGCTAGTATTAGCGGCTGTTTGTTGTTACTGTTAGCTAGAGCGAGTAGACCAAAAGCAAAATTTGTTCAGTACACGTGGTACAGACGGCAGCACATCAAGCTAACCGAAACTGACAATTTTTAGCTTCAGCGATAAAGTTGAAAATCTATTAAGGAAATTCCACAGATTGTAGTAGCTTCATAATTATGCTGGCGTCTTCTCTGCGTACAATATGATTTGTTAACGCCTGATTATTTTAACATAGCAACATTTGGTAACGACTCTAATATAAATTGCTCGAAACAAATAACACCGACATGGATTGAAAAATTGTGATCAACAATTTAAGGCCTTATTACACTGGTTCGATTCCCAGGTCGGGTACAAAATTGCTTTGTGAGTTTTAACAAACCTTCACTGAAAAACCCGAAGTTTGTCAGTATGTAAGTCTTGCGCCTAATCTCTCTCCGGTCGTGTCGGATTGCCAACCCATGCTATGAAAGTGAGGGAATAGAGAGTGCACCTGTGTAATAATTAGGGCCTGCGCAGCTTGATGATTTCCTTAGAGAGAACAGCACTACATCAAAATAAAACAGTTTATATTGTTCTCTAATCTTCGATGTGTAGTATAATGCATGTCTATGCAGATAAGTGTTTGCTCCTTAGAAATAAGTAGGAGCCTATATAATTGAATTAACTGATACAATTTACATACGTTGTATACCGTTTATCGAATTGTTTAGCGATAGACTAAAAGATGACTGGAAGAAGGCTGGGAACGATAGAGTATAGGTAGCTGAATATGTATGTTTTATTTATATACTGAGGAATTTCATTATCGATCCAACTATAAAATCATACGACAGCTACAGTATCAAGATTATATGTTTAGTTCTTAAGTACGATTATAAATAGATCATGACAGTTTAAAGGCTGACATAGCTATTAAGTCTGATGTAATTATGTTTTTATTTTTTGATATAATTTCAAGATAGGTTTTGGACTAATTCTCTCTTCAATCTTTATTGCCAATTTAGGAATATCATTATACTATTTAACGTTTTTAAACCATGATCATATTATACTAATACACTGCAAAGGTACAATAAGCTCGTGGCTAAGCAAAAACTGCACGAGTCGATCGATCATCTTGTCATGACGAGTTCCTCCGTGTTTCGGAAGGCACGTTAAATTAGTGAGTCCCGGTTGTCATTTGTTCATCTTTGGCAGTCGTTTCAGATGCCAGAAAGTCTGATAACCAGTCTTAGAAAGGGATCTCGGGTTGCCCGGATAATTGGGTTGAGGAGGTCAGGTCAGTCGCTCTACGTGCAACACTAGTTCTCAGTTGCATCGGGCTAGACTTCTAGTCTAGCCAACCCCAACATAGCTTGGGAGATGATGACATTAGAAAGGTATTTAACGATACCAAACATCTATTCTAGTCCTATTGCCGGTGCACAAAAACAAAGTTTTTTTTTATTATTTATCCATTTATTTCAGGCATCAAGGCCCCTATAAACATATACAATACAATACTGAAATATAACTTAAAAATACTATAAATACACATACCATTACACAATTAACTACTACTAATGTACACGAAGTGTCGGCGTCGTGTTTAGCTGACTGGTGTCACGTAGCTGGCCACGAAACCGGCGGTACATAACACCCTTCGGCCAAAACTCTTGCTTGAGGAACTTTTCAAGATGATGTGTCGGAACGCGCACCACGAACGACTTGAAGTTCGTTTTGTGACGCGGCTCCAACATCTCGACCCTCCATCCAGTCCAGTTGGTCTTCACGCGCATGTACTCCACGACCTCCTCAACCTTCGTGGAGTGGTGCCGTCTGGACTCGTACAGAAGCGTTGTCGGTACTGCTGGACGGAGCAGCATGTTAGGTCCTGCCAACGCAGTACCGCCAAGGTTTTATGTTATCATGTTATAAATTGAAGGTCAAGTGCAACCTACTGATTAACATCACTTAAATAAGTAGTATGAGTAGGTATTACAGTATTATCGTCAGTTAATCGCAGATACTCGTCGAAACCAGTTAGCAGTTCACTAAAACTAAAATGAATTTCCTGACATTATTGACGTGTTATATTTTATTTGTACATTCAAAGCTGTAGATTTGTAGCAAATTTGTAGATTCTAGCAGTGTTTCCAACACCTTCAATCAGTCACCAAGTAGTGTTTCGACCTTTGACTCAAGAATTAGCCAGAAGAGGACATGAGGTAACAGTCATCACACCGGATCCTGCTTTTCCAAAGGGAGAAACACCAGCCAATCTAACAGAAATCGATGTCCACGATATATCCTATGACATATGGATAAAAACTTTCATGGAATCAACGAAAGGAAATAAAAATGATGTAATGAATGTGATGGTATCGATTTTAAGATCACTCATAGCTGTAGTGAATACCCAGTTTAATGATAGTAAAGTGAAAAGTCTAATTAAAGATAAAAGTAAAAATTTTGATCTAATTTTCTTAGAAGCTTGTGTTAGACCTGCGTTAGCATATTCTCATATATATAAAGCGCCAGTGATTCTATTCAGCTCTTTAGGTGGAGTACTTGATAATTATGCGACAGTTGGTGCTTCTTTTCATCCAAGTCTTTATCCAGCTATAACACGCCAAAGACTAAACAATCTCACGCTATGGGAGAGAGTTTCTGAGCTCTATTATGACTATCTAACATTGAGAGAATACAAAAATATGGAATTAGAAGAGGATGCTATGCTCAGAATACATTTTGGTAAAGACATTCCGTCAGTTGCTGAGTTGAAGGATAAGGTGGATATGCTTTTCCTAAATGCTCATCCAGTTTTTGACGGGATACGACCTGTGCCTCCGTCTGTGGTGTATCTAGGTGGTCTACATCAGAAAGAAGAAAAAGAATTGCCAAAGGTGAGCATCAACAATAAAATAATGTTTTGAATGTATTACGTGAAGTGCAAAAATGATTTGTAAGTTATGAAGGCGAAAGTTGTGAGTGTCTGTGTATGTGTATTTGTTACTTCTTCACACAACTTGACAACTTCATAATAGTATAATGTAGGCTAGTTCCCTCAAAAAGGGGGTGAAACCGCTTACTTAAACTATTTCAAACAATTTGTTTTTCAGGATCTCAAATCATATTTAGATTCATCAAAAAATGGTGTCATATATATTAGTTTTGGGACAAATGTGGATCCATCAGCTCTACCTGCAGACAGGATTGAAGTTCTAGTGAAAACGTTTTCCAAATTACCTTACGATGTGTTGTGGAAATGGAACAACGATGTTCTGCCTGGTCGCACTGAAAATATTAGGATATCCAAATGGCTGCCACAATCTGATCTGCTGAGTAAGTAATTTGATTTTGCCTTTTTACAAGCCTATCGTTAGTAGGTTAAATGATACTAAATCTACCAATAATGAAATATATATGAAATATGATGTAATGACAATAAGAGTAATGCATTAATAGCTTCTCGAAGTTAATTCCTTATCTTTTACATTTTCAGAACATCCAAAGGTAAAACTCTTCGTAACACAAGCTGGTTTGCAATCAACAGACGAAGCTATTACAGCAGGAGTGCCTCTGATAGCTATCCCGTTGAATGGAGATCAGTTTTACAATGCAGAGAAATATGAATATCACGGGATTGGTATCAAGCTCACGATGGAATCTCTTACAGTGGAAGAGTTTACGAATGGCATTAATACCATCATTCAAGATGATAGGTAAGTTATTGAGTTTATTTTCTTGCTCAAAGGTCTTAATGGTATCTACCGGGCCTGTGGGTTGTTCATAAGATGAAGAAAGTGGGTTTTAGTCATTAAAAGTCTATCACTCTCTCCTGCTACACCCATATTTGCTTCTTTTTCTTCTCACACTGGCATCATCTCATACTTAGTTATCTACATATATTCTTTTCACCTTTCATTTCAGTATTTTTGTGAGGTTATGAAAATCCCAAACATTATAACAGTCCAGTTAGGCTGATAATATCACAATAATATGAATTGAATTTTTCCTTTCTTCTGAGCTAAAGATTTTGTAGAAATCGTTTACCTAATATTGAACCCTAATAGCAAAACAGTCCTAAGGGTAATTACTAGTAACTACTACCACAATCATGAACAAGTTGAGACATGATCTTACAAGTCGAAACTTGTCCAGTAACGATCATAGATAAGACGCTGATTTTAACAATGACTATACTATATAACTATGTATATGACTAATACTGAAGCATTATGATTAGTCCCGTGGTAACTACCTACTCCGCGAAACTGGATAAAAAGTACCATATAACCTAGCCTTCCCCGGCTAACAATTAAAGAATTTTCTAAATCTGTCCTTCCTAGAAAGTTCCTGAGATTAGCGCATTCAAGTAATCAAACTAACTATTCAGCTTTATAAAATTAGTGAAGATAAGATACACCTATTTTATAAAAAAAAACTATAAACACTTATTTCCTTAATTTCTCGAGACATGATACTGTGTTTAGCAAAACCCTGATTCATATTTTTCTCAATTTGTTCTATATTGTAATCCAATTACTTCCCTGCTTTTTATATTTTCTTACAATACGATATCAATTGTTTTCTGACGCATAGATCAACAGCCATTTAATAATCCAATTCAATTGCTAATCTAGAATATGAAGGGCCAGTGTCACAATGTCCGAATAGCCACTATCTACCAGATAAATTCAAAATTAGAACATATTTTTTATGAAATTATCCACCAAATAAACTATCTGGAAGTTTTTTGTAGGTGGTGAAACAGGCCCTAAGTCAGATACAATATAAGATGCAGCTTAATGCTACGTCTGAACAAGATTGGACAGATGGACACATCCAATACACAACAAAAACTTTATCTCCAAATTTTTTGGACCAATATTTATTATACCTTTATAATTTCAGTTACCGCCAAAACGTTGCAAAACTTCGTAGCCTAATGAACGACCAGCCAATGACACCGTTGGAGAGCGCCGTGTGGTGGACGGAGCACGTGCTGCGTCACGGCGGCGCGCGACATCTGCGCTCTCCAGCCGCCAACATGTCGTGGACAGAATATCTAGAACTAGAACTGGTTCTCACTGTACTCTCAGCCTTATTAGTAGCTTTAACATTATTTGTAGTAATACTTCGTTTTATCTACAAATTAGTTTTCAAAAATGTGACACTTAGTAAATCAAAAAGAAATTGATGATTGGTACATAATTTAATAAGTAAAAGAGGAGTACAATTGATCTTAACTGTTATCTGGTCTTGGGCAACTTAATTAAAATTGCTGTTTGGTTAGAAAATTTTATAAACTACTCGGCAACTCATCTAATATTTAGATTTAGTATTAGAAGCTAAATTATTAAAAATCTAACCATGTTCCTAGCAATAAACTGTTATCACTGTTCAGTTCATCTTCTTATTTATTCTATGCGCCATCTCTTCAAATAAAGATTATGAGTAAAGTCGTCTACATAACAATTTCTCATGAACAAAGGTCGTTAGCCTCAACATTTTGAAACAAAGTCCATTCTTCCACGCCATTACTGCATCGCAACAACTACTTGCATATCTGTATTATATTAATTTACTTCGTCATCAAATGAAATTATCTACACTCGGTACGTCATTACTACTGAACTCTTCACATCATTTGCTGTGCGCAAACACCTTATCGTTCACATTTTGAGATAAAAACGGCCGATTTCCTTTAATTTTATTATTTGAGAAAGTTATATTACTTAGGTATTTTGAGTAAATGTTTATAAGAGACTCATTTTGATGTTTTATCATTCACTCTAGCATCGACTCCAGTCACAATGTCAACGTTAATAAGTACAGTTGTATTTTGCTCTCTGTTTGTTAATTACATAGAACCGGCAAGAATTTTAGCTGTGTTTCCAGTACCATCGATCAGTCATCAACTAGTTTTCAGAGTTCTAACTGAAGAGTTAGTCAGGAGAGGTCATGAAGTCACCGTCATCACTGCAGATCCAGCATTTTCAAACGGAGAAAGACCAGCTAATTTGACAGAAATTGATATCCACGATTTATCTTATGGAGTTTGGAAGAAGAAATTCATGACTTTCCCTAAGGGGAATAAGAATAACCTTTCGGATCAAGTTAGAATGTTTTTAGAAATAGGATATGCTGTAATAGATGCCATGTTATATAATGAAGAAATCAGAGATTTGATTAATAATAAAAGTGATAAATTTGATTTGCTAATGTTAGAAGCTTGTCTTAGAATTTTACTTGGACTTTCTTCCGTCTTCAAAGTGCCTGTGATACAAGTGAGTTCATTCGGTGCATCGTACGGTAACTATGAAGCAATTGGTGCTCCTATTAATCCAATACTCTACGCATCGATCAATCGTAAGAAGAATTACAATTTGACTATGTGGGATAAAATTGTGGAAACATACAATCATTATCAAGTAGCCAAAATAAATGATGAGTATGAAAAACTTGAAGACATTTTGATGAAAAAGCATTTTGGACCTAATACACCACCTTTGGCTGAACTGGCTAACAATGTGGATATGCTATTTCTTAATGTTAATCCAGTGTTTGAAGGGATAAGACCTGTGCCTCCGTCTGTGGTTTATATGGGTGGATTGCATCAGAAACCTGACAAGGAACTACCAAAGGTAATTATATTTTTCATTGATATGGTACCATACGTCGATTCTAACGCATAACGTAACATTGTAATGATTCCGTTTAGTTCTAGAGTCCTTTTGGAGACTAGAATTTGACAAGTTTCATACTCGCAAAGTGCATTAATACGATAACAAAAGAACACACTCTAATTATACATTGCAACATGTAAACTACCAAAGATACAAGTATTGTTTGTTTATACACATTATATTTTGTACCAGTTGTTAGTTTTTTTAACATTCTTTTGTTACTTGGTTAATAGATAATTATTTCTTATAGGATCTCAAAACATTACTTGATTCTTCTACAAACGGAGTTATATACCTTAGTTTTGGAACAAATGTGGACACAGGTTTAGTCACTGAAGAAAAATTGAAAATTTTTGTTAATGTTTTATCTAGACTGCCGTACTTAGTTTTATGGAAATGGGATGCAGATAAACTGTCTGGACAAGCTGAAAATATAAGACTTTCAAAGTGGTGGCCTCAGTCAGACTTACTAAGTAAGTAGATCTTTATTTTTTTATATAGCTGATACAAGTGTTGACCTGACGGTATGGTCGGTGGACGACATCAAGTAAATTATAAATAAACAAAAAATCTGTTCTCACATTCTTTAAACAACCACTTATCAATATTTGCAATGTTTGTGTCCGTCTAGAGGTTGTCTGGAGAATTTGTTTGTAATTTTGTTTCAATGATAAGTTCATCATCATATTGTACAGCTGCTGCATATTATTTTAAATCTTTTATCTCTTGTGTATCTTATTTACATTCAATGATGGATATTCTATAGCCAAAAACTGACATATATGAAGATAAAACATACATAACAGTTATCATATCTTATCTTAATATAATACATTTTCATAGTTTTCCTAAATGTGTCTACGACAGCGGTTTTGTCTAATGTGTCGTCTACTATATATCTGACCTTAACCAGTGCAGCTCAAATTTCATTAATCGATCGATCCATTATATTTGAGTACAATATGATTAAGTTATAGACATAAATCCGTTTGATAACTACCTTATCAAACTATCCACTATCTGTTTCCGTATCTTCATATCGTGTTCTGTTCAACGAGATTGTGATAATTATGTTGATATTTATATCAGTGATATCTAGTAATTACATTGAAATTACATATTCATGATCGTTTTCACCGAGAGGGTTAAGCAGAGGACTCTAGCATGCCAGCAGCCATGTTTATTTGTTGATAACGTAATCATATCATACTTCCTACTACTTTCGAGTTTAATGCTTTTAAAATTATAGGAGCTAAAAATGAAGATTCACAACTAAATTCTTTTGTCATTAAAACTAGTGTAAGTACTAATAGTGGTATCTTTCCAGAACACCCAAATGTAAAGCTATTCATAACACAAGGAGGTCTACAATCAACAGACGAAGCTATAGCAGCAGGAGTACCTCTTATTGGTGTGCCCATAATAGGAGACCAATTTCTTAATGTAGAGAGATATGTACAACATAAGATAGGAGTCAAACTAGATATGGAAACTCTTACTGAAGAAAATTTAAAGAATGCTATAGAAACAGTAATTGGCGACAGCAGGTTAGACTTCTTTGTAATTATAATTACCTATAATGATTATGTATGCACCGATGCTTTGTAGGGGCTCAAAGCACAGCGCATGAACTATTATTAGAGCTAGCTAGATACAGTTACTAGATTAGAATAAGAAAAGTCAAAAATTACTTCATTGCATCAAAAATAAATCAGTTAGATAATATTTGAGCAGTTTATATCTGTTGTGTGAATGATATCATTGAAAATTATATTTTGGCTTCTAGTTACCGTCGCAACATGATAAGCCTCCGCAGTAAAATGTACGACCAGCCAATGACACCGTTGGAGCGCGCCGTGTGGTGGACGGAGCACGTGCTGCGTCACGGCGGCGCGCGACATCTGCGCTCTCCAGCCGCCAACATGTCGTGGGCAGAATATCTAGAACTAGAACTAGTTCTTACAGTACTAACGATACTAATATTGGTGTTATTTGTAGTATTTTTCAGCGTCTATTGGCTATGTAAAAGTTTGAGGATAAGTACTATCAAAAAGAAGGAATCTTGATGCAGTAACAGAAAATCTATGAATAGATACTAACCCTAGATAGCTTTAGGTTATTACAAAATGTATTAAATCAGGAATATTTTTTTGGATTCCCAAATTAAAATATTTTAGGGTCCACGCCTGAAAACCCTCTTCCTCCTTCTGCCATATTCATCATCATAATCATCATCTCAGCCATAGGACGTCCACTGCTGAACATAGGCCTCCCATATTCCTAAATCTATTTCACACAATATGTCTTCTCTTTAATTTTTGTTATAATAATAAATTGCAATCAGGTTTATCAACTGATGAACACATTTTATCGCTGCAAGCGATATCTGCCAATGAAATACATTTGCCAATAACAAAACTAATTTTACAAACGGGCTCCGTATGAGTACAATGATAAAGAGAGGTAAAAAACGGAGAGTATAAAGGTTATGTTGGTATAAGCTATATGTAACACACAGTAGTATAATTGTCCATTAAGTTCAAAAAAGTATTAATATAAGAGACGTAAATATAACCTCAATAATGTAGACAATGTGGAAGCACAAAAATAATGTAAATATTTATTTAAGAGTCTTATTTTTTAGATACACTTTCAACAAATAGAAATGCACAACTTAGAACAATTACTATGTTTTACTATTCAAAAGAGATATTGCTACAAAAAACCCATCAGCTGATTCGGTTGAGGAACGCCAAATAATTTAGCACCTAATAATGAGAAAGCATTTTCAATCAGGTATCTCACTAAAAATGCTTACACAATTTTCGTTTTAGTATCTAAATGAGATTGTGGCAGCTACCATGTCAGTATCAGTGTTGAAAATTTTAGTTTTATGTGTTTTATTCATAAGTTCTAATGAAGCAGCGAGGATCTTAGCAGTGTTTCCAGTGCCATCAATCAGCCACCAAGTAGTGTTCCGTCCTTTGACTCAAGAGCTCGCGAAGAGAGGACATGAGGTCACTGTGATCACACCAGATCCTGTCTTCAAAAATGGAGAAGCACCTACCAATCTTACTGAAATAGACGTCCACGACATTTCTTACAACATTTGGAAGGAAAGTTTTATTAAAGCAGCATCTAAAGGAATCAAAGATGATTCATATTCGCAAATGAAAATCATTATGAGCACATTTTCTATAGTGTTCGATGCTCAACTCCAAACTGATGCAGTCCAAAATTTGATTCAGGATAAGAGTAAAAAATTCGATCTACTGCTATTAGAAGCTTGTGTACGACCAGCATTGGCATTTTCACACATTTATAAAAACATACCTGTGATTCTTGTCAGCTCACTTGGTGCGGCACCAGGGAACTATGAATTGCTAGGAACTTCGGAACATCCTATTCTTTATCCAAACCTCTTTAGAAAAAGGCTTCACGATCTCAGTTTTTGGGAGAAAATTGGAGAACTTTATGAACATTACCGAATAGTGAAATTCTTTGAGAGCAATGCTGTTTTGGATAATGAAATCCTAAGAGACAATTTTGGACCTGATATACCAACTGTTCATGAATTGGGCAACAATGTTGACATGTTGTTCCTGAATGTAAATCCCATATTTGAGGGTATCAGACCTGTTCCTCCGTCAGTAATTTACATGGGAGGCTTGCATCAGAAACCTGCAAAGAAGTTGCCAACGGTGAGTTTATTTTTTTTCTTTATTAGTATCAAGAATGTAAAAATCCCGTCTTCTAGCTAAGCCTAAAATATTCGACACAATTTTCGTTTCATCCACAGGCTAGTAACGACGAAGAAACAACACGTTGAATTGTTGTGTTACGTCACTTTTAGGCACAAATTTTACTTAAACGTGACGTCACAAGATCCGACCACCGATGTTTACTTAATGCGTTATATCTTAGTATTTTTATTATTATAAAAATATATATATATATGTTTTGTTAAAAAAAAAACGTGTCCAATATGTTTAGCTAATGTAAAAGGCGGAGCAATTAGGATCACTATTATGTTAGCCCTGTCAGTACGCATCTTCTTTTCTTTTGTCAACGCATGTCAATTGCTCTATTTCATAAATATATCACTTTGATTGATGATGAATTAACCATTTTGATCACATCGTCGTGACTTCTTTTCATTTTTCTCTAAACAAATGGGTAAACAAATAAATGAATTAATAAACTTAAAAAAAAAACTATAACAAATAAAATTGGGGATTATATCGACCTATAATTTTATTTACACAACGATTGTACCTGCTACAGTTGAAGATCATCAAGGCAATCCTTTTTCTAATGGTTGAGACCAATTTCATATGGTTTTATGTTCCTTGGCAACATAACGCATATTTTTTTCTCTCTGAGCTAATCAGTGACGTCACCGACAGAAATTATACTGGATACAATAAAACACATGCTTAGCAACTAAATTACCCAAATACTCCGAGAAACCTGTTTCTTGAACGTTTATAAACATTAGCAAAAGATAACTCTGCAGGTAAAGCAAATGACTGTAATTAATACACTTTAAAAATAAAACCTACAAAAATATTGCGGCACTGTCCTGTTCTTAAGTATAGGTAATGAGCACTTCAATCATATATTAAAAAAAAAGGTTTATTACGACTTAACTACTCTAGGCAAGTGTGCGAATCAAGTAACAATTTACTTGTATCAGACACTCATCAAATGATAATGATAAGTAATTAACGAAGATTTTTTGGAAAATCATTTTAGAAAATTTTGGATTTTTTTCTAAAATTATCTACGTAGTTCACACAGCACACTTAACAATGATACCGTATATATTGAACTCGACAGACAGAACGAACAAAATGCATATTTAAACAGATTCAGAAACGAAGTCACTTTAGTATCTTAGTATAACTGCGACCGCTATCATGCCGTTTCCAGTTTTATACTCGTATATTTTAGTTGCGTGTGTTTTTACAAGTGCGAATGAAGCGGCGAGAATCCTAGCAGTGTTCCCAGTGCCATCTATCAGTCATCAAGTAGTGTTTCGACCTTTGACTCAAGAGCTCGCTAGGAGAGGACATGAGGTCATTGTCATTACACCAGATCCTGTATTCAAAAAGGGAGGAGCACCCGCAAATCTGACAGAATTAGACGTCCATGATATTTCTTATGATATTTGGAATGAGAATTTTATTAAAGCTGCATCTAAAGGGAATAAGGAGGACATGTACACGCAATTAAAAATAATTCTAGACACTTTTCTTGCCGTGTTTGAGGCTCAACTCAAAACTGATGTAGTGAAAAAATTTATTGATGATAAAAGTAAAAAGATCGATCTGTTATTGTTAGAAGCTTGTGTGAGACCGGCGTTAGCATTTACTCATATCTACAAAAATGTACCTGTGATTCTTGTCAGCTCATTAGGAGCGGCTCCATTGAATTATGAATTGATAGGAGCGGCGGACCATCCAATCCTATACCCTTCAGTTTTAAGACAGAGGTTACATAACCTCACTAATTGGGAGAAAATTGCAGAACTCTACAGTCACTATCGAATTATGAAAATCTATGAAAATAATGCTGTATTAGTCAATAAAGTCTTAAGAGACAAATTTGGTCCTGAGATACCGACTGTCGATGAATTAGGTGATAATGTTGATTTGCTACTTCTAAATGTACATCAAATCTTTGAGGGAATCAGACCTGTTCCTCCATCAGTGGTTTACATGGGTGGCTTGCATCAGAAACCTATAAAGGAATTGCCAAAAGTGAGTACTTTTTATACGACAAAATATGTACATATGGTTAATATTTCTAAAATTCAATAATACTTGTTACATAGTATTTGTTATACTTTATTCCTTATCGCGTTTTTTATTCTCATTAAGATTATTAGTTTGTTGACATAATATTTATATAAGTCTTTTGTCTGGTATTTAGGAGTAATTTCTGTGTGCAATATCATTCATCTATTTATCTTTCATAACATGAATAAAATCTCAATGGAATTTTACTTTAATCGTCTTTTGTATTTATGTCATGTTTTGACTCAAGTATTTTATAATAGGCCTACTTTACCGCTTAGTCACTAAGTAATTGAAACAGAAAAAATCTTCTGTGTTTATTTTGACCTTGATTTATCCACGCTATAATAGCATGACACAACTTATATAAGTAGCACTTGTTGATTTCTCATATTACATACATTTGTAGTACATACATAATGATTATACATAAATGGGATTCTATAAAAAGATTGAAATAACTCCGACTCTAGGGCTAGTTATACATAATGACGAGTGAATCTGCAGTGAACATGACAGCAAGAAAAGGTCAGTAGGTGTTATCTTGAATATAGTTTCTACTGGTTTTAGGTTTCTAGTCTTAGCTGTATTGTTGAATATTAATCGGAAAAATAAAGAGTAACAAAAAACTCACGAGGGCAGTAAGGAAGGTTACGAAGAATAATTTTAAAAGAAAGGATATTAAAACATTTAATTTAGATGCTTACTTCAGTCAAAAAAATGTTAGGGAATGATATTCAAAGTCAGTGAACGGGCGAAGCAAGTCATGACCTGAATGACTGACAGCAGTAAAACAAGGACAAAAATTATGCAAAGCGTTGATAAACATTGGCATAACAGAATAAGCAAATATTTAGGTAATTATTTAATTGTTTTAGAATAAGATTACGATTATATTGGTAGACAAGACAGGGAGGCAAATTACAATAAGAATAAAGGAACTACTTATTTTAATCAATCATTGAACGTATACGAGTATAAGAAAAATAATTTCTATGCATGATAATGAGTCAGGAAATAATCATTATTCTTTTAATATTCTTAATTTAGAACCTAGCTTTACCGAGATTGTAAAATTCTCTCAGGGAGAGGTTCAGGGGGGTTGCTCAGTGATGAAGCATTCGGCTTATAAAAAGAAGAATCAGAGAGGAAATTATTTTTTTTTTCAATTGTCACTGCCGATGATGTGGCAAAGCATATCAAATTAAAAAGTAAAATATATTTCAATAAACTGAGGTTTATTAACTACCTTTTTACTTCCCGGCCCAATGATTAAAAAAAAAATATATTTTTTTAAATAATGACGAATTCCTGGGTTTATGAAGATGATCTGGCACACAAAGGACTCCAGATGGACCAAAAGGTTCTTATCACAGATTGACACTACCTCCAGCTGCACTCATAGTGGGAGGGGTTCATTTGATGATTTTTTGAAAGACACTTTACAGGGTTTTTATGCCACAACAGTTCTATTATCACTTTGCTTATGTATATTTTTTCTTGTTATAGGATCTACAGTCCTACTTAGACTCTTCAAAGAACGGAGTCATATACATCAGCTTTGGTACCAACGTGGCTCCCTCAATGCTGCCTCCAGAAAGGATTCAAATCCTTGTGAAAGTATTTTCACAACTACCCTACGATGTTCTTTGGAAATGGGACAAAGATGACCTGCCTGGACGTAGCGACAATATCAAAATATCCAAGTGGCTGCCACAGTCTGACCTACTCAGTAAGGTTTTATTTAACCCTGTTTTAGAATCAGATATCTTATAAGCATAGGTACTAGTCTAGTAGCGCGAATACCGTGCATGTCTCGGATTGAACTTCCGGATCAGGCCAAAATCACTTTTTGGTATTTAGGAAACTTCCATAAAGCATCCCGGAGTCTGGAAGTTGGTGATTGGTGCACTCGCGTATCGGAGAGCACGTAATTGTCGGTCTTGCGCCAGATCTCTCTCCGAACGTGCTGGATTGCCGTCCCATCGGACTATGAGAGTTGGGGAATAGAGAGTGCATCTGTATCTGCGCTATTGCTTTTGCACTATGATATGACCGATGCAGCTGGTTATTTTCTTAAAATGATAAGCCGCCGTAATATTACTAATACAGGCAGAATTGTGTTGGTAGGGAGTTTGTTCCACCATTTCTTCCCAGCGATAACACCTAAGAAGTAGTGAAAGGTGGACGTTTTTGGGGTCTTTTTGTTAAATTGACCTTCAAAAAGTGCTGATTTTCAGCATACTTTGAATAAATGACTTTTCTTATCTCTTATCTTTTATCATTAAATGGTAAGAGGTATCTATCTTCATCATCAAATAATTACAGATAAAATGTCAGATATGCACGTACTTCTCCAGCTGAACAGAATATTTTTTTTCCGCTGACTAAGTGTTAGGTAGGTAACTAATAGAAGATACACAGGTGGGTTATTTATCTACCAGAAAAATGTTAAGTAGGTACATAAAAATTGAAATTGAACCGGAACATGACAATTATGCTTGTCCCTTATAACTCAAAATAAGATATCAATTACAAGTATCCACTAAAATTTCCAACCGTTTTATTGGCAAGTAATAATATATCAGAGGCATGCTTAATAAGCGTGTATTTTAACTATGATGTCTAGGTCTATAAAGATTGTGTATAGTAATTCTGAATAGAGATTGCACCATGATCTTTTAAGCCATTGGAAATAAACAGAAGCCAGAACACCAAGCTACTATAATCTGTCAATTTTTCGTAATCAATTTTCTACTTTATCGCTGAAGCATATGGTTCAAACTTGATTGGGATAATTTGATAGTTTCGACTGTTTGCACTGACGAAAGCGACGATGACGATAATGATAACTACACAAAGCAGCGTTAGAAAAGTACAAATATTGATATCAATGTTTCAGGACATCCAAAGGTTAAACTCTTCATAACACAAGGAGGTCTACAATCAACAGACGAAGCTATAACAGCAGGAGTACCTATGATTGGTGTTCCAATGTTGGCAGACCAGTGGTTCAATGTGGAGAAATATGTGTACCTAAAGATTGGACTACAATTAGATCTAGAAACACTTACTGAAGAACAATTCAGGAATGCTATCAATACTATTGTTGGGGATGAAAGGTTTGTGAAATTAAAATATATAGCTTTTACTAACAATTTTAAGCAAAATCCTTAAAGAAATATCGACAATCTAGAATAGAATTGATTAAGCATGTTTTTTTTCGTGAGATATCATCAAATGAGCTCTCCCGCTAAAGGTGCAGCTGAAGGGTGTGGCAGATTTTTTCTGACTAAAATCCACTATGTTCCTTCGAGGTGCCAGTGCCATGGCAACTCTTTCGAGCAAGCCGCAGCTCCAGTAGCTGAAGAATAGATCAAGTTGGTTAGAGGATTGGTCAAAAACAATACATCGATTGCCACGCTAGTATTTTTATGCTATCATCTGGCTCAAGGGAGAACTCATTAAAATTGCATCAATAAATAAAAAGTTATGACATTTAGGTCCAATGCAAAAAAAAATTGAAAGACTACCTAATTTTGGTCCTATATTTTCAGTTACAAACGCAATATCGAAAAATTAAGGAGCGTGATGGAAGATCAGCCTATGAAACCGTTGGAACGCGCTGTATGGTGGACGGAGCACGTGCTGCGTCACGGCGGCGCGCGACATCTGCGCTCTCCAGCCGCCAACATGTCGTGGACAGAATATCTAGAACTAGAACTAGTGCTTATTGTGTTAGCAAGTTTACTTGGTGTACTGATGACCATTGTTGTTGCTATTTACACCTTGTATAGATTTTTTGCCAAAGGATTGAGTGTTAAGCATAAACGTAATTAAATATATTTTTATCTATGTTAAATTAGGTGCTAGAGAAGATAATATGAATGTGAAAAATAAAAACAATAATTTTATATTGATTGCATCTGATTCTATAAATAAAGAAAATTACATTATTCCTCTATCTCCTATATCATTTCTTTCATGCTAAGGATAAAATTATTATGGTGCTGTTGAAGATATCAAGAAGAAAGCAAAAAGTTTTATCGAGCCCGGTGGCGCAAATAATCACCATGCCGGACTGCTGAAACTCAGGCTCCCGGGTTCGACTCCCGAGTACACAAAAACTGCGTGTCAACTTGACACTCAGGGCAGCGACAGATAAGAAGTTTGCCCTTACCATTCACACAATACTCATCTGAAGGTTCGTTTAATTCCAAGATATACCACTAAATGCGTTCAATTCTCCCTTATCTATATAATGGGGAGAGGAAACTTTACTCATGAACGGAACCGGCGTGGCCTTAATGCAAGCGTGAAAATGATTATGATTGTGATAATTTTTGATGTATGGTAATGTGCGTTTTTTTGGGATATAAGAGCAGGTTCTGGAGACCTTTTTTCATTTTTTTTTTTACCTGTCTGTACTTTGTAATATTTTTTGACTACTAGTTGGTCTGCTCCGTAGGTGGAGTCATCGCAAGCGCTACTGCTGTGCTTGGACTCTTGGGTTCTTTATAGCCTTTCTTATGTAAAAGGAATCGAATCCATATCACATACTGCTCCACTTTTTTGGGATGGGAAAAATTCAGATGGTTCTCATTACTACTGTATGTACGAAGTGTCAGACTTTTACTAGACCACTTTTGCAGGTCTTTGCGTACCAGAGCCGCGGTAATTTTCCTAAAACTGCTCTCTTATCCATTGATTTTTCTGATATGATAACATGTTCATCTTGGCCTATTCCCAATATATTTGGGTCGGCGCAATACATTTTCCACTTTTTTTTCTGTTATGTCATCTATGTATATCACTCAGCAATCCATCTTTTCCTTGGTCAAGCTTTCCTTGGCTACTTTAAACCTTAACACGCTATAATAAAATATCGAACACTTTTTCGAAAGGCTTGATACTGGTCAAAACTAAACAAGACAAAAACAGTCCTAATACCAGTTTCTCGTCGTCTGGTGTAAGTTTTATTATCAAACGGCCCTTTTTCGTTTGCTTTGCTTTTGCTTTGCCGCCACAACTACCTAACTTGTTTTTGGACGTATTATATACCTTTTGTCAAACGAATTATAGGCGGTCTACAAGACCCAAACCGAACGCCGACAGAGGTGACCTTGGTCGAATTAATTTTTATTTGTATCTCACTAAATTTTATTCCTGTTAGGCTGCTTAAATTTCAACTCCTTCTAGAAGTAACATGGTCGAGCGATCAGCTGACAATTACTACTCAACATTCTTAGAAGGATAATAATTGCTGCTTCGGATCTGCATAGTGAAATGCAACCTATTCGTCCCGGACAAATTAATTGTCGTTAAAGGATGCTTAACTGAGTTAAAATTATCTTCATCTGCCTAGCCTTTTCTCAAGCTAGGTTGGGGTCGACTTCCAGCTGTCTGAACTCCTCAACCCAGTTACCTGGGCAACCCAATAGCTCTCGGTAAGACTGGTTGTCAGCCTTTCTGGCTTTTGACTAGGTACCCGTAACGACTGTCAAAGATTTACAAACGACTACCGGACCCATCAATATAGCGTGCCTTCCGAAACACGGCAAACTCATCATAACAAGATGGTCACCCATCCACGGACCGACCGCGCCAAGCGTTGCTTAACCACACACTCCTCCTGAGTTGTAATTAGTTTAACTTAATTAGTGTAATTAGACCGCTATGGGGCAGCTGTCAGACTCGTACCACCATATTATAAAACGTGGTCTTAAAAAAGAACCGCCTTTAGTACTAGCTTTAAACCGTCTTCTTGAACAAAGTTAATGGTCTAAATCTAGTACTAAAGCCGGTACTTTTTAAGACCACGTTTTATAATAAGGGGTTTAATGACTAAAACCCATTTTGTTCTCCATACTACCTACAGCTCCGGCAGGTGGTGATGTGAAACAATTGAAATTTCTGATCTCGCTTATACTGAGACCACGTAGGTTTAACGTCTTTTATATTAAGTGCGACTCTAAAAACACGGTGTCTATATAATATTATTGGTTTTGTTTCCTTTGCTTCGTTAAGTGTTTTGCTTATCTTTCGTGTTGCGGATTAGAAAATAATTCAGTATTAACTTCTGTCCCAAACACATTTTGAAGCTAAATGTTGCTCTGATTATTCTGCTAGGCGTTATATGCGATGAAGCTGAATATTGCTCTGATAATTCTGCTAGGCGTTATGTTTGATTGTAGTATCGTATAAACCTAGTAAGAATTTAGGCTATATTGTTACTTAACTGACAAGTATCTTGTAAGTATGTATGGTTTAGGGCCAGTTTCCCAGGTTACGGATAGCCACTATCTACCAGATAAATTCAAAAATGGAGCAGAATTTGTATGAAATTATATGCCAGATAATCTATCTGGAACTGCCAGATAAATTATCAGCAACCGGTGAAACTGGCCCTTATTCTTGGTGCTCGAAGCTGTGAGCCACCTCAATCAGACTTATGTCCAGCGGTTTCACCCGCATCTTTGGTTACTGCTCCGCTCCCGTGTGTCTTAGCATGATGGTATAAAGCCTATAGCCTTCCTCGATAAATGGGCTATCTAAAACTGAAAGAATTTTTCAAATCGAACCAGTAGTTCCTGAGATTAGCGCGTTCAAACAAACAAACTCTTCAACTTTATAATATTAGTATAGATAGATAATATTCTTCAAATTAGTTGGGTCTTCTTTTCCAAGGAGAAAAAACCTCAAGGATGACCGCAGAGTTTCTTGAGTTTAGAATTATGAATCCAGACTTAACTTCATTGTCATAGCTATAAGAATGTTCTTGAGAACTAAAATCTTTTTGAAAATAATACTCCAAGGATATTATCTGCGGGAAAAACTTTGACCTGTTGTTAAACTAACCTTAACTTAGACGTAGGTAAAGTTTAAACTGATAGATTAGTACCTTACTCTCGACTCGTGGTTAAATAATGGTTTAACTTTTCTTTTGTTAGGTTGCGCTTAGTAAGTCGGTGTATGGATGGGTGTTTTGGTTTTAAAATCAATAGTTCTAGTAGACCAGGATAAAAGAATCAATAAAAACTACCAGAAATCATAAATATCCTTGTGCTTGATGACAATGATGATTTGACGTATATTTTTCTGTATCCGGGCCAAAAATAAGTAATAATTTAATATATCGGGACATCTTTTTCGCACGCAGTCGGTTAGCCCCATGGTAAGCTATTGATTAGCTTGTGTTATGGTTGCCAATACAACTGATAAACTACATGATTATACTGTAAATTTATATACATATATATTTATAAATACATATAATCACACCCAGACAACAGCTAGACAAGTGTAAATCCATATTAAAAGATTTCTACTTAAAAAAAAAAAAAAACAAACACCAAAATGATTCCTTTACATCTCCGAAAAATATTCAGATTTTCAAAAAAAATCCGGAGCTCGTTAAAAGAAATCGTACAATATTTTTTTTATCGTGTAATTATTCAAAGTTCAAAACTTAGTTCGCGAGGTAATTTTCCGAGTATTTTTGTCACGAAATAAATTGGATTCCTTTGTCCCACGAAATTTAACGGTCTACTTACGTAATGTAGTCGAAAATTTTGAGTTAGATAATCTCATGTTTCATTGCCATATTTCGAGGGAACCTTAACACTAACCAATGACTCTAGAACAATGATATGAAAACTGCAAACACAAATGGTCTTAATAATACCTACCAGACCACACCAAAGTACGAATTAATATTGTGTTTAGTTTTACAATAGAACACTATGTAGAAAAGTACTCCGTATTTACACAACAAACAAAAAAACTCTTGGCCAAGTAAAAGCCGCACGGGACGATTGATCATAAGGTTAAGCAACGCTTCGCGCGGTCGGTCCGTGGATGACCATCTTGTCATGACGACTTCTTCCGTGTTTCGGAAGGCACCCTAATTTGGTGGGTTCAGGCTGTCATTTATACATCTCTGGCTATCGACACGTGTAGTCTGAAACCAGTAAATGTAGTAACCAGTCTTACCAAGGAGTATCGAGTAGCCAAGTTAAGAAGGTTGAGGAGGTCAGACAGGCAGTCGCTCCATGTATAACACCGGTATTCAGCTGTACTCGATTAGGCTGGCGACCGATATACGTAGTTGGAGAAAAGCGAAGCAGATAATATACTAGAGTCACTGTTTTAGTATTTAGCAACAGAATAATAGCTGCTTTATTTAAGATCTAGATAAAAAGCTTTAGACTTAATGAATTACTTGCAGTTCCGTTAGCGGACACAAACACAAATGTTTAATGTTATATGACTTCTATTTAATCAAGGATGGCGCAAACCAAATTATAGTTAAAGGGTAATTAATTGAAATACTTTTTCAAAATAGCCAACTAACCGAACTTCATAACGATGATAGTCGTATTTTTTATATATATAATAGTCGTATAATATTCGATTTTGTATCAATATCACAAAATTTGCAAAATATTTAACATGCTAACTTCATATCATTTTATTGAATTGTTCGTGGTGACCTACAGATTGAAGAACTAGCCTCTCAAGTATTTAAATAGTTCGCTTCCAGGTCAGGCAAGTACTTTTTAATAATATAATACTAATAGACACAAACATATAAGACTATTTTTGCCGCATTTCCTGGCAAGCAATTTGACAATGATACCCAATAATTCTTTTTCAGTACAAATCGAGGCTAATATTAAATGTTGACCATCCCTAGCCGGCCATTATTTGTGGCATTTCCTCCCTCACAAAGGGTACTGTCGGCACAGACATTGTTGTGGTCAGTCCCCCAAATATAATTCTTTCTGCTGTCTGTTTTAAGTTATGGGGGCCGAACCTATTTTGATTCTGGTCCGTGAACGACAATTTTGTAATTTTGTATTACGAAATTTTATTTTGAGAGAGAGAAGAGATTAGAAGATTAGAGATTAGAAGGTAAAAGATTAGAGATAAGAAGGTAGTTAATAGTAGATAGGTAGTATAAAAGGGATGGATACTTTCTTTTGATTCGGTAATCCTCAAATTAAACCTCTCGTTGTGCAAATGAAAAGACGACGAATGTCAGACTTTTACTGACTAAAATCTACTACCTATTGTTCCTTCTTTGTGTACCAGCATTGCCCGGGTTTTGCTTCTTCAGCAATATCTGGAAATACTTGCTTTCTCTTATTAGTCTCTATTCTTTTGTTACCAAAAATATAAGACGTTTTGTTACCAAATACATATTATAAGTATAGATTTAATTACCCGAAAATAGATTTTCATAGATTAGATAACCATCCCGCCTCCGTGTTACCAAGTATGAAGTTCGTGACACATAATTTATTAAGGACTAGCGACCCGCCCCGGCTTCGCACGGGTGCAATACTGATACTAAATACACTACAGAAAAACTCAAACTCAAAAATAACAGTACTTCTCCACTATTTAATGTATGTTATTATACATGTTAACCTTCCTCTTGAATCACTCTATCTATTAAAAAAAACCGCATCAAAATCCGTTGCGTAGTTTCAGATTTAAGCATACAAAGGGACATAGGGACAGAGAGAGCGACTTTGTTTTATACTATAGTGATACGAGAGAACGAAACATTGGTGGGGTCAGACCCTTAGGCTAGAGACCCGAATTCACCAAGTAAATATAGAAAAGGATATTAGACTTATAGAAAAGGGCTTTTTCTATTTTTCTATTCTATTTCAATAATCTGCATCTAAATCTATCTACCTATCCTAGTTGAACATTTAGAGATTTAAACACATCACACGTCATAATAAACATTATAAGCATATAAATTGAAAAGTAGAAAAAAACCTATGTTTTTACCAAAATTTCTCCCTGCGCAGAATACACCAATATTAAATACGTAATTGATTAACAATTCACAAATTGCCTAATAAAAAAATACATAAAACCTCATTCGCTCCGAATATCAGTAACACACAAAACGGCCGCTCAATTTAGCCGAATAAAAAAAAAGTTGCCACAAAATGTTCCAAATTCAATTATCTTGACCGCCAATAGCCGTTACTCTTAGATTATATAACCAACTGGAGCCGCGATATAAACTATAAAATCTTTATGTGAAATAGCTAGTGCTAGCATTTTCAATCATATCGTTACGCACGCAATATAATAAATAGTCTAACACAAAACATATATTTGACGCACAAATGATCCTGTCACAGCCAATTCTTCAAAATAGCCATTCAATCAAACAATTGGCCTTTTGACTGAAGAACTCCAGTCAATAGTATTTCAACCAGTTATCTGTGACATATGTACATCATGAGTATGAACGACGCTTTCGAACCTTTAGCAGCACGGCAACGGCCTCTCCAGTTGTTTAAATTCTCTTAGCCATTACTGAACATTTTCAATACATGCAAAATTGACTCTTCGCTCTAAATGGGACTGGTACAATTTTTCCTGCAAATATGTATGGTTTAATCGTATGCAATGGAAGGATTAGAGGAGCGTCATCTACCCAAGCTGTTAACTTCAGCTGCGACATTGAATTAATCAAAGGGTCGATGATTAAAAGCTTTGTTTGTCTTCGAACTGTCAAAATTTAATTGCTTGTTACAAAGTTATTATTCATTTGTTTCAATTGTATCTGCAGGAATTCATAGACGTGCATAATCTCTTAAATATAGACGATTTGCGATCTTCCAAAAAAAAATCAGTAATTCGCTCTCTTTTAAGAGGCATTTGTTTCAAAATATATCACATGTTAATAAATACACACAAATAGCAAAAAGATATGTACCAATCTCACAAACAAAATCATAATTCGTTTGATTGCAAATGACAGCCTCATTCATACAGCTCTTTTCATTCTAAAACACAAACCAAGCGGACCATGTATTTATATAACATCTATCCTGGGAACATACATATATCCTGGGAAATCATCAAATGATCACGATCCCTCCCGCTGAGAATGCAGCTGGAGGGAGTGTCAGACTCTTACGGACTAAAACCACTATGTTCCTTCTGGAGGTCCCTGATTGCAAGAGCCACGGTAACTCTTACGCAGCCGAGGCAAAATTTATATACCTCTTATACAAACTTTTATACCCCTTTTTATTATTTTAACCATCTACACTAATACAAATATTATTAAGAGGAATTAGTATTTTCTGTGTGTCCATGTCTGTAATGAGTAAAGTCAAAATCAAATAAAAATGCAAGAGTGCATGTAGCTTTCCGATGTTGAAAGATTTTTTAGAATCGGTACAGTAGATTTACATATAGCCTATGTTACGCCTCTGCGTAACATAGGCTATATGTATTTTATCTAGTTACGAGTATTAGTTTCCACGGGAGGCAGGCGAAACCACGGGTAAGACCTAGTCTTCTCGTATATAGAAAGCTCTAAAATGACAAGATTAAGAGATAACCCCATTCCTCGGGGCTATTTAGCCTCGCTAGTCGGTACAACGATGCGTTCACTGACCGTTTGGGTACACGAGTCATAAATTTTTATATCCCCTCATAGTTATAAAAATTCAAGACTATGATGGTTTTAAGTGAAAAGGATGATGTTTGGAAGTACCACATCTTATCTACCTACTCAAAAAAACTAGATTCAGCACATGGTTACGCCTGCATCCCGTAGAACTAGTACAAAAAAAATCTCACTTTTTTCGATAAATTAAATATATTTTTACTGAATGATCAACTCTTAGACAATTTGGGAATATGTACAGGCGAGAAAAGAACAACATACCATCGAATTGATAACCTCCTCTTTTTTTAAGTCGGTTAATAAACAGTACTATTGTGACTGATAATTCCCGGCCAGTCATAAAATTTGTGTTGTTGATACAAAATACATTTATTGTTAAAGATTGTAGATTATGTTGTGTGTCAAAGTCAAGCGATTAAAGTTTGAATAAATACATATATCACTTAAAGAATTTTAGAAATCGAACTAGTAATTCTTGAGATTAGTGCGTTTGACAAACAGACTCCAAAACCAGGTCTATCGGTAATGTTACCACCAAAAATAGTCCGTCTTTAAAATTTGTCGATACACAACACGTCCTAAATAATTTATAAATGCAAAAGTAACTCTGTCTGTATGTCTTTCACGATAAAATTACTGAACTTTATTTGGTAGACCCATCACAGTTTTCTCTCTTTAAAAGGATATAGGCCACCTTTTATCCGAATGCAAAAGTAGTTCACTCGAACAGCAAATGTAACCGCGGAAAATAGCTAGTTTAAAATACTTCGTTCATTATCTCAGCGCATACAACATCAAGACTGCATACAAACGATAGAACAATCTAGATTATTCCAGAAACTTATTTCAGATTAGAAATTCAATGACAACGTCCGACTATCACGATATTGTTTTCTCGATAGATTTTCATGATATTTTTAGAGTTCCAGCTATTTTATAAGACTAGAAAGATTGAAAATAAACTGTTTGCTTCAATTTCAAGTAACAAAACATCAAAATATGATAGTATAAGTACAAAATAAATTACAATTTAAGTATAAAAAGCTTTGCTTTGT